>CM068380.1:33158194-35725694 GCA_034770075.1 Aralia elata | reverse complement strand
TTTTAGTGTGTTGATGGAACAGGATAAAACATTCATATTGCCCCTTGACAAAAATAGAACTTTCAAGAAAATTATTTTGATTCAACCATCTCTTTCTCGACTTGACTACTGGAATCCTATAATTTATATTTAGAATACCGATTGAATTTTGGAATACCAACCAATAACATAATATCCCCAGTTATTTTTAGCTCTTTTTGAGATTCAGAAATAGTAACCGATTCCATAAATCTATGAAATTTCCAAAGTAAGTTAAGTTTTTTATCTTATTATTAATCACGGATTTCTTATATAGCTAGAACGCCCCTCACAAATTGCGAATACTAATTTGTTAAGAATTAATCGGATTGAAGATATAGCGTCATCGTTCGCTGGAATCGAAATATCTGCAAGATCAGGGTCACAATTTGTATCGATTAAACAAATTGTTGGAATTCCCAAAATGATACATTCTCGAAGGGCCGTATATTCTTCGTGCTGATCAACGATGATTACAATATCTGGTAACCCTGTCATATATTTAATCCCGCCCAGATATGTTTGCAAGTGGGATAATTGTCTTTTCAACATAGCCGCATCTCTTTTCGGAAGACGGTTGAGTCTCCCCGTTTTTTGTTCTGTTCTCAAGTCTCTAAACTTATGAAGTCATGTTTCTGTCGCGGACCAATTCGTTAACATACCGCCGAGCCATTTTTTATTAACATAATGACACCGAGCCTTTATTGCAGCCCATGCTACTAAGTTAGCTGCTTTATTTTTAGTGCCAACGATTAAGAATTGTTTTCCCCTACTTGCTGCATCAAAAACCAAATCACAAGCTTCTAATAAAAAACGAGCAGTTCTAGTAAGATTTGTAATATGAATACCTTTACGCTTTGCAAATATATAAGGGGCCATTTTAGGATTCCATTTCTTAGTACCATGTCCAAAATGAACTCCGACCTTCATCATCTCTTCCAAATTGACGTTCCAATATCTTTTTGTCATTTCTCCACATATCCCCCCTTTTTTAAAAAAAAGAGACGAGGGTATCCTGAAATAAATAATTATTCCGATGGATTAATTATTTATTTCAGGATACGATAGCTTGGGTGAATAGTCGTGCTATTCAAGCTCTTATTTTTGGTTTTTTTATTTCTTAGTTCCATGGTTTGATTGCCTTGTCTAATCTTTTATTTTGATTCTGATTGTATCTACATACCCTTTATTATTTATTATTTTTGAATTATTCTATTCGGGTTGCTAACTCAACGGTAGAGTACTCGGCTTTTAAGTGCGGCTAGGATCTTTTACACATTTGGATGAAGCGAAGGATTCGTCCATACCATCGGTAAAGTTTGGAAGACCACGACTGATCCTGAAAGGGAATGAATGGAAAAAATAGCATGTCGTATCAACGAAGAGTTCTGAGAATATTTCATTCTTTCTGGATCGGTCCAAACCCTTGTTTGATTTTTTGAAACGGAGCAAAATGAATTCAATTTCAAGTTGGGGCGAATGAATAAATGGATAGAGATAGAGCCTTGTGACTTCAATTAATTGATTATAGGGAAAAAAAGCAACGAGCTTCTGTTCTTAATTTGAATAATTATCCGGTCTAATTAGACGTTAAAAATATATTAGTGCCTGATACGGGAAGAGCTTCTCCCATGGAGTGGATTCTTTATTTATTAATGAATCCTAACTATTATCCTTTTCTATTATGGAATGGAAATGCTTGTGTAGAAGAAACAGTATATTGATAGAAAATTCCAAAATCAAAAGAGCGATTGGGTTGATAAAATAAAGGATTTCTAACCATCTTGTTATCCGATAACGAACATAAATCAATTCATTTAAATGGAAATGAGAGGATAGAGAATCTGTTGATAAGTTTACCAGTATCCGAGGTATCTATTTGTTTCTTACTATAACACCTTGTTTTGACTGTATCGCACTATGTATCATTTGATAAATTCAAACTTGAAAAGGATCTTTCTCATTCTCGAAGAATGAGGGGCAAAGGGATTGATCGAGAAAGATCTTTTGTTCTTATTATAAGATCGTGATTGGATACGCATATGTTTGGTAAAGAGAATAATCTTCTCCTTTGAGTTTGAGAATAATCAAAAATAGAAAGTGTTCAATTGGAACATGAAAACGTGACTAAATTGGTCCTAGTTACTCTTCGGGACGGAGTGGAAGCCTCTATCAACAAGATAAAAGAGTGAATTCTTCTTTTCGTGAAATTAGGAAAATAAAAAAAATTTCCTCTTCCCGTGTTACGTACGTATATATAATTCAAATATAGAAAATAAAAATATAAATATAGAGTTTTTCTCTTTCTATATTTCCCGTGAATCCCATTTTGATTAAGAATCCCTTTTGGATTGGATTCTAACGAATCTTTTGATAATTTGTAAGAAACTTTTTCTTTATTAAATTATTAGAAGACAAGAGCCAAAGACGAAGAAAAAAAGAATATAATAATAAAGGCGATTATCATATATATCTTTTACATATCTTTTCTATAGAAAGATGAATAAGTCCATTATATACTCACTTAGATATATACTTAGATCTATACTAATTAAAATTCGAATTTCAGAAATATTAATTAATAATAATTACAATTCTTAATTATAATTATTATAAGATATCTTTATAAATAAAAATAACAGGTACAAATAGTAAATCGAGGTATCCATTCTATGACAACTTTCGACTTTCCCTCTGTGTTGGTGCCTTTAGTAGGCCTAGTATTTTCGGCAATGGCAATGGCTTCTTTATCTCTTCATGTTCAAAAGAATAAGTCTGTTTAGATCTGATGGGCCCAACTCTCATCCATTTTTTTTTAACTTAGACTTGTATCATAACACAAATTCTTATTTAGTGGAATATGGTATAACATGCGGTTTCCGCCGAACATAAAGGAGAGGCTCTTATGCTTATGCCTGTAGAAAGATGATATATGGGTAAAGGAATTCTATCTATTTGAAAATATATCAGGATCGACGGATGGCTGAAATGTAAAGTTGGTGTATCTATATGTATATCAATGGGATCATACGAAGGGTATGTTATTATTTGAAATCTAACCAATTTGATGAATTATTCTTAAAGGCTCACAGCAAACTAGTACTAGTTGATGAGAGTTACTTCGGAAACAAAAAAAGTAAAGTCTGGGGTATTTTCTTAATTCCAATAAAACGAAACCGGATCAAGTGTTCGTTTGATCCGGTTTCGTTTTATTGGAATTAAGAAAACGATAGCCGGGATATATGAGGAATGTGTTTATATTAATAATAATGTATAAAAGTCCAAATGATAATTTATTTAATGGATTAAGGAGGATAAATAACTTAAACAAGCCCATTAGTTTAATTAAGCATTGGACTTGTCGACAATTTAATTAAGGGTAACTAAATTATTAGCTAGCCCAATATTAAATTATCAAGTATGATAGTATCCCAAATAAATAAATTAAGGGAGCCCAAGTTTACTTTAATTAGTAGGTCAAACTAATTAAATTGCAAGCCCAAGCAAATTAAATGAAAGCCCAATCTTTAACCCAATTAAGGAAGGGCATTAAGGTCATTTGTGGAGCTTAATAATGCAAGTATAATAAATCACAAATTGGACAAAAAGGAATGATGGATGCCGGCTAGGAAGAGAAAGGAGGGGACATTGGCATGTGATATAATGATTTCATTTCTTACATTGTCAAAATTAGTACACAAACTCTAGCTATGTGTCACCAAATCATTTGGCCACATATTCTTTGACATGATAAACAATTAATGCAAGAGATGTATGAGAGAGAAGATGGAAGATTGTGGGAGATATGTATAGATATACAAATGGTATATCTATACATATTTACTAAACTAAGGAAATAATAATAATAAACTTACTTCATTTCTCTCTCATCCAATACTTTACATTTTTATTGCTTTCAAAGTTTCCTAAAAAGCTAAAAAAAGAAATAGAAAGGAGAGAGGTAATCCGTGAGCAAGGAAGGGAGAAGAAAGAGAATTTTGTAAAACTCCATAGCTATTTTGGGAAGAAAGAGAAAGAAAATAAAGCTAAGGTATAAATTTTTACCTTAATCTAGTTAACTCCTTTTAAGCTTTGTTTGATTTTGGTGGTATAAAAATTTATGATCTTGTGATCTAAAACTCTTGATCTATATGTGAATAAGTGTATTAAGTGTAGATCTTGCATGTTGGGTGTTGATTTGTTCAAAAGAAAAGAAAAGAAAACTTGTTTGTTTTAAAAAGGGTTAGAAAACCCTAGTTTTTGCTCACTTTGTATGAGTACTATTTGAAATCTATACGCTCTTTTTGCGATCCGTCAAAGAGTAGTGCTAGATATATAAGTTAAGTGTTAAACCCAAGTGATAGAAGTCAAAAATAATGTGTACAAAATTCATGGGGACTGTTTTTACCAAAACAGTCCAGGTTTTTAAAAAGGGAAAAGGGGCTGCTACAGGGCAGTCCCATCCAGGGGCATGTTCATCCAATTTTTATGCTCTAAAAATTTCGGAAATATTTGGAGTGATAATATGATAAGTTATATGAGTTGTGTAAAAATTTGAGAAGTTTTGGCCGTGTAGAATGAAAGTTATGGATTTTATGGCGAATGACTTCAAATCGGGAAAACGGACCAAACCCGCTGACCCCTTGCGTGTGTGCACTGTTTTGACTACTTAACTAGTGAAATAAATTCAGGGCTTTTTTCCATTGAAAATATAGGAAGTTATGTAGCTCCTGGCCAAAAATCGCCGCATTTCGACTTGTAACGAAGAATCTACGGCTAAAATAAAAACGTAGAGTTTTTCGACGAAAACGGCTAAAATTGGAGTTCTATAACTCCAGTGGCTACGAAATTTTATCTGGAACCTCGTGTTAATATGTATAAGATGCTATCAAAAATTTGGAGATATCGGAGTTGTGCAAGATAGTGATCATTTTTCTTAGTTTCGAAAGTTAAAACGGACGTTTGAAAAATGTTAAAGGAAATTGAAAACTTTCAGAAGGAAAGTATTTTTGTGTATGAAATATATGTACATATGTGTGGAAAGATTTGAAGAAAATAAAAATCGATTATTAAAAGAGGTTAAGTCATTTTGAGAATGCAGCTTCCAATTCGGTTTGCTGTATTTGGTTTAATGTTTTAGCACTCGGTTTGCTGTATTAGCATTCGATTTGCTGTATTGTATTATTTGGTTTGATGAATTGAAAATTTGATATGTTAAAAAGGGATTATAGTTTGAATCCAGCTTGCTGGATTATGGTATTCGGCTTGCTGAATTAAGGAATTCGGCTTGCTGAATTGGTTAATATGGTTTGCTGAATTAATGAATATAGTTTGCTGAATTAAGGAATATAATTTGCTGAATTAATGAATATAGTTTGCTGAATTAATGAATATGGTTTGCTGAATTAGTGAATCTAGCTTACTGAATTGTAGGTTAGTTTGAATCCAATGTGCTGGATTAGAAAACAGTTTGTTGAATTAGTGAATCCAGGATACTGGATTAGTATGTGTAGATAATCCAACTTGTTGGTTTAGGTATTCAGCTTAATGGATTATAAAGAAGAACTTATAAAATGAAAGACTTAGTGTTAAGTCATAAGGTTTACGATAAAGTAGTAGTACAATTGTGTTCTTTAATAGTTGATGTATAGTAGCTGGGCTAAATAATTCCTTCAGGGAGCGGAGGTATATACGAACTAGCAACCGATCTAACTCACTGTGAAAACAATGTAGACGAGATGGAAACTAGTTTGTTGGTTGTTTGTGGGAAACCACTCAGCATACTATATTAAACACTGTTAAAGACTCGATGTGTGCTAGCTTTAGAATTATGAATGTGTATGGTGCTAAAATGTTATCTAATATTTGCTTATGTGCTGAAATATTAGAAGTAGTATTATAAGTGATATATGTGATGCTGATTGAAAGATCAATCTTATAACTGATAGGTCTTTCATAAGAGATTAAGTTAAATTGCGTAGCAGTAATCGACGGTACAGGCAAGTTCAATCTTACCCAACTTTTATATTGAGCAAGTATCTTAACTTCAAGTTCATATTGGGCAAGTTCCTCTTAACTCAAACTTGAGTTGTTATGTTTCAAGCATGCTAGTGGTTTAATTCTTTATAATTATTCCACCTCCTTAAATTTATTGATTCGCACTTAGTGCATGTTGCATATGTTCATCAGGTATGAAAGACTGATCACTTTCATTACCATAAGATTCAGTTAAATTTGTCCATGGTCATTATTGACACCCTGTATTATTGAATTCAGTCATTCAATTATTGAAATTCTGATTCATACTCTTTTACAATTATTACATTGTTGAAAATTCAAAAGCTTATTCATTCTTTCAATCATGATATATCCTTATTGTATTTAAACTTGCTGAGCAAAGTAGTTGCTCACCCTTGCTATATCATGATAACAAATTTCAGATTTAAGGCGAATGTTTGAGGAAAGACAAAGACAGAAGCAAAGGACAAGATTATATTGTTATGCATGATAACTAAATTAGTTATTTGATGTAAGTTAATTGTGTAAACCTTTTGTGAATCTAAAGGTAAATATGTATTAAGTTAAGGTTATAGACCTTGGGATATGTAGCAAAGTTTAATGTATAAATAATTTATGTTTATATCTTCCGCAATAGTTGTAAATATGATGTATCGTGACGCACCAGGTCTGAGGTTTAAGGGACCCAGGTTTGGGGGCGCTACAAGATTTTCGTTAAGGAAAGCAGTTTTGACATCCATCTGCCAGATTTCGTAATCATAAAAGGCTGCAATAGCAAGTAAGATCCTGATGGATTTAACCATTGCCACTGGAGAGAAGGTTTCATCATAGTCAACACCTTGAACTTGTTTGAAACCTTTTGCTACCAGTCGGCCTTTATAGGTTTGTACATTACCATCATGTCGGTTTTCTTCTTGAAAACTCATTTGCACCCGATTGGTTTTACCCCTTCGGGTGGATCAACCAAAGTCCATACTTGGTTAGTATACATGGAGTCCATCTCAGATTTCATGGCTTTAAGCCATCTCTCAGAATCTGGTCCATTCATAGCTTCTTGGTAGGAAGAAGGCTCATCCTGATCTATGAGCATCACATCGCCGTTTTGAGTCACAAGAAATCCATAATATCTCTCGGGCTCTTGGCGTGTCCTACTAGATCTACGAATGCCTTGTGTAATTTGAGCAGGTTCACTTTCCACAATATCTTGTGGTCCCTGCTCATGTTCCAACTCAGGTTCAATGATATTTTGTGGTTCTAGAATTTCTTCGAGTTCTACTTTCCTCCCAATGTTTCCTTTAGAGATAAATTCTCTTTATAGAAAAATACCAGTTTGAGCAACAACCACTTTGTTCTCAGAAGGTTTGTAGAAATAATACCCTTTTGTTTCCTTAGGGTATCCCATAAAATTACATTTCTCAGATTTGGGTCCGAGCTTGTCAGAAGCCAGACGTTTCACAAACACCTCGCAACCCCAAATCTTCATGAAAGACAAACTAGGACGTTTTCCAGTCCACATCTCATATGATGTCTTTTGAACCGTCTTTGTAGGAACACGGTTAAGTGTGAATGCAGCTGTCTCTAGGGCATGACCCCAAAAGCTTATTGGAAGATCTGTATGACTCATCATTGATCGTACCATGTCCAACAAGGTGCGATTTCTCCTCTCAGACACACCATTCCATTGTGGTGTTCCAGGTGGAGTGAGCTGTGATATAATACCACACTCCTTTAGAAGGTTATCAAAGTCTTGGTTTAAGTATTCACCTCCTCGATCGGATCGAAGGGCTTTTATGCTTTTGCCAAATTAGTTTTGAACTTCATTCTTGAATTCCTTGAACTTTGCAAAGGATTCGGATTTGTGTCTCATAAGATACACATATCCATATCTACTAAAGTCGTCAGTAAATGTAATAAAGTAATAGAACCTACCTCTTGCTAACGAACTCATGGGTCCACATACATCACTATGTATAAGTCACAATACATCGCTAGCCCGTTCACTATGACCAGTGAAAGGGGCTTTAGTCATCTTTCCTAATAAACAAGACTCGCATTTCTCATATGATTCAAAATTAAATGAATCCAAAAACCCATCTTTATGGAGTTTGGATATGCGTTTCTCATTTATATGGCCTAAACGACAGTGCCAGAGATGTGTTGGATTTGAATCATTTGATTTAAATCGTTTTATATTTATGTTATAGATAGGCATTTCAAAATCAAGAATATAAAGACCATTAAACAATTGTGCAACACCATAACATATTTCATTTAAGTAAAACGAACAACTGTTGTTCTTTATTAAAAATGAAAAACCTTTCTTATCTAAACAAGAAACAGAAATAATGTTTTTGCTCATAGCAGACACATAATAACAATTCTCTAATTCTAATACTAGCCCAGTGGGCAATGATAAATGATAAGTCCCTAAGGCTAGTGCAGCAACTTTTGCTCCATTCCCAACTCGTAGGTCAACTTCTCCTTTCGCCAAAGTCCTACTCTTTCGAAGTTCCTGCACATTAACACAAATGTGAGAACCACATCCAATATCCAATACCCATGATGTAGAAGTAGACAAATTGATGAGTGGGTTTTATACATACGAATCAGTCTTGTTAGACTTAATTATTGCGGTCTTTAAGTGTTTTTAGTATTGTTTTATTCGTTTTTGTGTTTGTTTATTGTAGGATTGGAGCTGGAGGGGCAAAAGAGTCATTTTGGAGCTTAAAGGGTTAAAATCAGACTTGGGGGCATTTTTGTAAATCTGAGGGCATGACCTAGCGCCAGAAGCGCTAGGAATAATACTACTATAGCGCCAGAGGCGCTAGTGCACGATTTTTTTTGCTGATGTGCGGCTGGATGGAGAAGGGGAAGCCAATTTGGAAGAGGATTCAAGCTATGATTGATAAGAGAGAGAGAAGGAAACCTTGAGAAGGAACTGAGAGACTTTTATTATTATTATTCAACTTTTCTAGTGATATAGTTTTTGGAGTTTTATTGCGGTTTATTATTGTTCAAGTACTGGATTTTGATGTGGGTTTGAGCTTACTTTGGATTTTATTCAACAATTGGGTTTGATCAATCTACTTCTTCTTACTTTAATTGATTGTTTATTTTCCTATGTGTAGTTTTGGTCCCATAATGGCTTTTGGTTCAGTCATGAACTAATCTCCATTATGGGATTCTAATGGATTTTAATATGTAGTCTAGTTATAAGCTTGAGTGTTGGATTGTTTTGCATATCATAAGAAATCTCTATCATAGTTGTTTTACATGTATGAATGATTGATCACCATTTGATTTCAGTGCTTGTATGGAATTGAAAAATAACATATGAGTATGGATTGTAATCATGATAGCTTGCGTATATGAGGCTTAATTGGATAGCTTAATATTTTGTGAATCAGATAGAAATATACTGTTTCACCGTATGAGCCAAAATAAGGGTTTGTGCTTTAAATCAATATAATTACAATTTCACATAGAAGTATAGTGATTTTGGTTATAGTGGTGATTACATGGTGTCTATTGATTATGGATATTATGTAAGTAGGTCATAATACATTGACAGATGGTTATGTCTATATTAGTGCCCTTGGCTATTTTTCTGTGATATGTGAACTTTCTAGCATGATGGTGGAAATTAGATGAATTATTAAATGAAGTTAGAATCTCATTAATTCTAATTTTGATTTGTTTCATTATTATTTGCATCTTTAGTTGTTAATTTGTTTAGAATTAATTTTGTTACCAAAATTAAGTCATAAGTTTAGGCAAATAAATATGGTGATAGAATTGATGCATAGTGATTTAATTTAGCACTTTCTCTGTGGGACGATACTCTACTTCCTCTGTATTACTTGTTGACACATGTATGCTTGCATGAGTTAGAGCTCTTTTGTTAAAGATTAGAAAAGAGGCAACAAGTTTTTGGCGCCGTTGCCGGGGAAAGGCGTTTAGATTTTTATTATTATCATCAGTTTTAAGCTATATTGTTTGACTTAGACAAATCAAATCTTTTCTCATTTCTATTTTTATTTTTATTTTGGTTTCAGGTACTTATAGAATTTTTATGCACACACGATCATCCAACTCAGAATTAACACCAGCATAGGATAATATTGACGGAAGAGGTTGGAAAGCAAGAGTGCGTAGGAATTTACAAGCACAGTTGGAAGGAACTATACCGAATATGGCGGAAGAACAAAGAGTAGAGCAAAGAGAGGAGCATAAAGCGTTGAGGGACTATTCCATGCCGAATATTAATGGATTGCAGTCTAGCATAGTCAGACCGGCGATAGCAGCAAATACTTTTGAGATAAAACCGGGCACCATTCAAATGGTACAGAACTCGGTTCAGTTTGGGGGTGCTGCTACAGACGATCCTAATGAGCACCTATTGAGCTTCATTGAAATATGCGATACATTTAGGTACAATGGGGTGACGGAGGATGCCATCCGACTAAGACTATTTCCATTCTCATTGAGGGATAGAGCGAGAAGTTGGCTTCATTCTTTACCTTCAGGATCAATTACTACATGGGAGGACCTAGCACAGAAGTTCTTAGCCAAGTTTTTCCCCATGGCGAAAACTGCAAAAATGAGGACATCAATCTCTCAGTTCGAGCAACAACAGGGTGAGTCCTTATACGAGGCATGGGATAGATATAAGGAGATGCTAAGGAAGTGTTCGCACCATGGGATGCTAGATTGGATGGTGATCAACACATTTTATAATGGATTGGGATGGCAGTCGAGGCAAATGGTAGATGCAGCTGCAGGTAGAGCTTTAGGGGCGAAGAGCTATGACGAAGCTTATAACCTTATCGAGACTATGGCAGCGAATGATTTCCAGAATCCTACAGCCAGAATGCCACAGCCCAGAGTTGCAGGTTTGTTGGAAGTGGATGCTATTACCCAGTTGTCAGCACAAATGGCGGCTATGGCAAAGAAAATAGATTCGTTGTCAGAAAGCAAAGCCAAGTCAGTTGCCTTCATATGCGAGATTTGTGCGGGGTCACACTCAACAGATCAATATGCTATTAGCTCGGAGTCGGTGCAGTATGTGAACAGTTATAGGAAAAACCAAGGACAGTTTCAGAACACATACAACCCCAACAACCGCAATCATCCAAACTTTAGTTGGTCAAATAATCAAGGAAATCAGCAACAACAGTTTCAGCAGAATCAACAGTTTCCATCTCAGCCAGCGCAACAACAGTTTGCTCCACGACCACCTTTTCCACTAGGATTTTCTCAACAACAACATCAGACTCCATATGCACCTCAGCAAGAAAAGAAATCAGAAATGGAGGAGATGATGTTAAAGTACATGGCAAATACAGAGGTGATGATCAAAAGCCAGGCAGTAGCTATTAAAAATCTGGAACTCAAATGGGGCAAATGGCGACTATGCTTAACAACAGGCCCCAGGGTTCATTGCCAAGTAACACAGAGGCAAATCCACGGAGAGAGGGTAAAGAGCAGTGTCAGGCCATAACACTCAGATCTGGAAAGCAATATGCAGGAACTATACCAGGTACTGCCGCACCTAGTTCACAAGGGAAAGACGCTAGGGTTAAAACTGAGATAGAAATTGAGGATGAATAGAAAGAGAAGAAGGATGAGTCCGAGTCGCAGCAAGTAGAGAAGGAGAAAGTGAGTTCAGATAAGAAGCCCGTGAATACAGTACCACAAGTTCACCCTCAGTTTCCGTATCCGCAAAGATTGAATAAGCAGAGGGAAGACAATCAATTCAGAAAGTTTTTGGAGGTTTTTAAGAAACTGCAGATCAACATACCATTCGCGGAGGCATTGGAATAAATGCCAAGTTACGCAAAGTTTATGAAAGGTATACTGTCAAGGAAGAGAAGATTAGACGAGTTTGAGACAGTGGCCTTGACGGAGGAATGCAGTGCAGTGCTTCAGCGTAAACTACCTCCAAAGCTGAAAGATCCGGGCAGTTTCACTATTCCATGTACGATCAGAAAGATGAACTTCAATAAAAGTTTGTGTGATCTTGGGGCAAGTATCAACCTGATGCCTTTGTCAGTATTTAGTCAGTTGGGATTACCGGAACCAAGGCCAACAAATATCTCCTTGCAGTTAGCTGACAGATCCATCACGTATCCACGGGGGATAGTAGAGGACGTACTGGTAAAAGTGGACAAATTTATATTTCCAGCGAACTTCATCATCTTGGACTATGAGGAGGACAAGAGTATACCAATCATACTGGGGAGACCATTCCTATCCACAGGGAGGACTCTGATAGACGTGTAGAAAGGGGAGCTTACAATGCGGGTACATGATCAGGAGGTGAAGTTTAATGTTTTCAAGGCAATGAAGCTCCCAACCGATGAAGAGGAATGCTTCAGAGTTGACTTGGTGGATAATATAGTGAATGATGAAGTTGAGAGTTTGTTGGGATATGAACCACTGCAGAGAGTGATTGCTGAAGATTCAGATTTAGAGGATGAAGAATGTGCCGAACTTGTGCAATATCTGGATACTACCCCCAAATTCGGAAAATTCAGAACACCTGTCGAGCCACTTACGAGAGTTGGAGAGACATCAGTAAAGTTGAAGCCATCTCTTGAGACATCTCCCGAACTTGAACTAAAACCACTTCCAGATCATCTCAGGTACACATTTTTAAATAAAGATTCAAAACTACCTGTGATTATTTCTTCTGCATTAACATCTTTTCAGGAGGAAAAATTGCTACGAGTGCTTAGAGAGTTCAAATCAGCTATTGGATGGACCATAGCAGATATCAAGGGGATAAGCCCTTCATTTTGCATGTATAAGATCCTGCTGGAAGATGGTAGCAAGCCGACGGTTGAGCAGCAGAGAAGGCTTAATCCGATAATGAAAGAAGTGGTCAAGAAAGAGGTACTGAAATGGCTAGATGCAGGAATAATCTACCCAATTTCGGACAGTTCATGGGTGAGCCCTGTGCAGTGCGTACCAAAGAAGGGTGGTATGACCGTTGTCACCAATGAGAATAACGAGCTGACACCAACGCGAACCGTAACAGGGTGGAGAATCTGCATGGACTACCGCAAGCTTAACAAAGCTACAAGGAAGGACCATTTTCCACTTCCGTTTATTGATCAGATGTTGGACAGACTGGCGGGTCATGAGTATTATTGCCTTCTGGACGGGTATTCAGGCTACAATCAGATTATGATAGCTCCAGAAGACCAGGAAAAGACTACTTTTACATGTCCATACGACACTTTTGCCTTCAGAAGGATGTCTTTCGGGTTGTGCAATGCTCCAGCCACCTTTCAGAGATGTACGATAGCAATTTTTTCAGACATGGTCAAACAGAATGTTGAGGTATTCATGGACGATTTCTCGATATTTGGTGAATCTTTCGATATATGCCTTGAGAATTTGGTGAGGGTCTTGAAAAGATGTGTTGAAACGAATCTAGTATTGAATTGGGAGAAGTGCCATTTTATGGTACAAGAAGGAGTTATACTTGGACACAAAGTTTCGAAGCAAGGAATTGAGGTGGACAAGGCAAAGCTGGAAACTATTGAGAATTTACCTCCACCTACGTCAGTAAGAGGTGTCCGCAGTTTTCTTGGACATGCAGGCTTCTACCACAGATTCATCAAGGACTTCTCCAAGATAACTAAACCATTGTGCAATTTATTGGAGAAGGATGCACAGTTTAAATTCGATGAGGCTTGCATGAGGGCATTTTAAAGGGAAAACTGACTTCAGCACCAGTTATTACAGCACCAGATTGGGCATTGCCGTTTGAGTTGATGTGTGATGCCAGTGATTACGCCGTAGGGGCTGTTTTGGGGCAAAGGAAGGAGAAGATGTTTCATTTGATATACTATGCCAGCAAGACCCTTTCGGATGCACAGTTAAATTACACCACCACAGAAAAAGAGTTATTGGCAGTGGTGTATACCTTCGATAAATTTCGGTCATATCTGATAGGCACAAAAGGGATAGTGTACACGGATCACTCGGCGATTCGACATTTAGTGGCAAAGAAGGATGCAAAGCCCAGGTTAATCAGGTGGATATTATTATTGCAGGAGTTTGACTTGGAGATCAAGGATAGGAAGGATACCGAAAACCAAGTGGCAGATCACTTATCCCGGCTCGAGCAGCCGAAAAGGGAGATAAACGACAAAGTTGCAATTAATGAATCCTTTCCGGATGAGTAGTTGTTTGTGGTGCAAGGGGAAGTGCCATGGTTTGCTGATTACGCGAACTATTTGGTGAGTAAGATGACCCCTTCTGACTTGGTGGGGCACCAAAAGAAAAAGTTCCTGCATGATGTTAAATGGTATATATGGGATGAGCCGTATTTATTTAACAGTGTGCAGATCAAATGATAAGAAGGTGTATCCCATATAGTGAGACCGAGGGGATTTTGCAGGATTGTCATTCTTCTGTATATGGAGGTCACTATGGAGGAGAGAGAACAACGGCTAGAGTACTACAAGCGGGATTCTACTGGCCGACAATCTTTAAAGATGCTTACAGTTTCGTCCAGAGGTGTGATAGATGTCAGAGAGTGGGAAACATTTCAAAGAGGAATGAAATGCCTTTGAATACAATCCTCGAAGTAGAAGTTTTCGATGTATGGGGGATTAATTTCATGGGTCCTTTTGTCTCTTCGTGCGGTAATCTCTACATCTTGCTAGCAGTTGATTATGTGTCGAAATGGGTAGAAGTGGCAGCGCTCCCGACGAATGATGCCAAGGTAGTTCTCAAGTTTTTACATCGAAGCATTTTCACTAGATTTGGGACTCCGAGAGCGATTATTAGTGATGAAGGTAGTCACTTCTGCAACAGGCAGTTTACAGCTTTGTTGGCCAAGTATGGGGTGAATCATCGTATTGCTACAGCTTACCACCCACAGACGAACGACCAAGCTGAAGTATCCAATCGGGAAGTCAAAAGAATCCTTGAAAAAATTGTGAATCCGACGAGGAAGGATTGGTCTTTGAAGCTGGATGATGCTGTGTGGGCATATAGGACTGCCTACAAAACTCCGTTGGGCATGTCACCGTTTCAGCTTGTTTATGGAAAAGCTTGCCATCTTCCTATGGAACTAGAGCATAAGGCATATTGGGCAATTTGGAAGTTGAACTTTGATTCGACAGCTGCAGGGGAGAAGCACTGTTGGTCGATTTCGCAACCGATAAATACGCGCAAGTATACGCGGTCAACAAGTAATATAATGATAAGAGAGTTGTCGAACCCATAGGGAATTGTTCTAGTGAATCCCAAGTACCAACTATATATCGTCTCGAATTTATTTAGACAATTGATGATTTGAATTTGTTGTTGTTTTGTAATAATAAGGGATATGGAAAGCGTTAAAATAATGAAATCAAATATTAACTGTGGCGCCCCCAAATCTCTACGCTCCCCTGTAGCAGATCTGGTGCTCACGTGGAACTATACAACTATAAATATTCAATAAAATGTGACTTCTAGTTATCCAAGGTTCACAGTATCCCATAACAGGTACTAGTTCCGGCCAGAACGTTGTCTGTGTTTGGATACCCTCACTTAGATACATAGATTCATATCTTATGAATATCTCTTTCATATCAATATTCCCTATCTATCTGACATTCACAGTATTAATGATAAGATTGTCCATATAGGACTCTCAACATCATTTAGATACCCTCATTCAGATGTATAGTTCATATAGACACTGTATTTAACTTAGTACAACTATTCTAAAAATTTAAAGATCAGAGTATAACGCATTCTATAACATAAAGGATCATAATATATTACATAACGTTTTGTTCGGTTACATCATTCGTTATACTAAGTTATTACGACAACAAGTCTTTAAAAAGACTTAAAGTATACAACAATAAACATTAAAGCTAATAAGCATGGCTTTTCCCCTTGTTAGTCCCAGACGTGCCAGGGATATCATTTATAGCTGCAAAAGAAGATATGCGCAAGAATGAGCTACAAATGCTCAGCAAGTTCATTTAAATATGTAAACACCATGTGTTTGATTTGAAAGATGTCAATGATGTATACTGAGGGTTCTGTACATGAACCATATATTTCATTTAGTTCTATCAGTCTTTAATGACTTAGAACCATTTGAGTTTTGGATATCTGGTAGGTGATCAGCCTCACCAATATCCTAGGAGTATGCATATCATCCTAGCAATTTATGTTGATATATTATCAACTGTTCGTCACCTTATATTAAGGGAATTTCGTCACCTTATTTTAAGGGAAAATTTCGGGTTCACCTTACATCAAGGTGTTCCATTTCTCAGTATCAGATGTCGTACCAAACAATTTGGCTTGACACAACAATTTAAGCTCGAACAAGCAATATATGAATAATAATTCATTTCTTAAGTTATGCTGAACAAGAAGCAATAACTTCACAATAATTGATAGCAAGATGTATAATACTTGCTTAATATAAATTGAGAAAGGTTAGGACACTTGCCTTAGCGTAGCTCACTATAATTTTAGTACAATCGGTCAACGCACGTAGTCTACGTATACCAATAATAAGCGTTAGCACGTATATAAACATGTATCACGCTAATCTAAACAAGTTTCATTAAGGTTCGACGTTGATTCAGTATCTCGGTCGCATCCTTAATGGCTAAACACATAGATTGTTCGATGAAACTTCATTTGAAAGTCTAATTATTGGTCTAAATAATTTGATTATTACTTCTAACATTTTTAGAAGCTTGGTATTATTTTTAAATAATTTTCAGAAGCTTGGAAGTAGTTTTAAATAATTTTACAAGCTTAGGAATATTTTTAAATGATTTAATTATCATTTAGAATAATTTTAAAACATTTAATATGTTATTTAAATAATTTATTTATCATTTAGAATATTTTTAGATATTTAAAATATTATTTAAATGATTTATTTATCATTTATAATATTTTTAGAAAGATAGAATATTATTTAAATGATTTATTTTATCATTAATAATATTTTTAGACTTTACTTTATCATTAAAATAATTTATTTATTACTTATAATAATTTTCAAAACTTAATTTAATATTTAAATGATTTAATTATCATTTAAAATAATTTTTAAATACTTAATATATTATTTAAATGATTTATTTATCATTAATAATATTTAAATATTTAATATTTTATTTAATTATTATATATTATAATTTTATTTACCTTAATATCATTTTTAAATAATTAATATAATTATTTAATAATTTAATATCATTTTTAAATAATTAAAACAATTATTAAATGATTTTTCATAATTATTAATTATTATTTAATTAAATTAAATAATATTTCAGAATATAGAAAAATATTAAAAATAAATTTTTATAATTTAAAAATGAATTTTCGGATTTATTTATTAATTATTAATAATTATTTAATATTTATTTATTATTTTATAATTTATTTAATTAATTTTTTATTTAATTTTATTTAATATCCGTCGCTAAAGGGCTTTAGCGACGGTCTGCATGTATTTATAGGTTTCTGGGTTTTCACATGCATTTCGTCGCTAAAGGTGTTCTTCATGAAGAACAGCTGGTCAACGCTGGTCAGGCTACTTTGATCTCAAATTAATCTCAGCTCGTTTGATGTTTATGTTTGATTTTTGTTTGTTGTTATAGCCAACATGGCAGTGTACAACGACATAACAAATTCCATCTTAAAATATATCATAACATGCTAGCAATTTATGGTCAAACTACCCCGTTCATGACTGTTCTTGAGTTTCTGGGTAACCCAGAAACTCATCCAGTCATAACGGTCAACGTGGTTTGACCACTTATAGCTTTGATTCTGTGTTTGCTAAATGTGTTTTTATGATTCAAGATTGTAGTTTACATACCAAAGAACATGTTTATATCAAGAAACAACATATTAAATATCATCTATGCCAATTCTGGGTTGATCAAAAGTCTTGTCAGACTCTGTCAGAATGTTCTTCATGTTTCTGGGTTACCCAGAAACAGTCTATCAGGGTTGGTCAATGGGTTTTGACCATCAATAACTTTCATCCTAGAGATAATTTAACCATGCTACAAGTCGGGCCTTAAAGCTAACATGGCATAGTACTGATTCAAACTTTAAAACACATCAAACAAACATTTTAAGCCGATCAAAAGGTCTGACAAAGTAGCTTGTCAGACTGTTCTTGACTGCCAAGAACAGTTTGCTATTTTGGCTTGATTTTCATACCTAGATGTTATGTAAACATGTTTTGACCGCCCAGATCACTAAATAACATACTAACAAGTATTCCTAAACACTAAAACATAACATCAAATTCAAACTTGAAGATCTAGCAATAAATTAGGGTTTATGCACCTTTTTCTTCAAATTTTGATTTCTGATCTTAGCTACTGATGTTGTGATTGCAGAGGCTTGTTATGGCTGATAATATAAGTGTTTAGGGTTTGTAATTTCGTAGGTTAAATGACCAGCTTGATGTTCTATTTATATCAACTTCCAAATTAGGGTTTTTAGGTCATTTCTCACATTCTTGCCTCCATAAATATCTGATCCATGAACTTGTGCTGCTTGCAAGCTGGTATGATTCACCTACTTGTGCTGGAGTGTGCCAAGCACAAGCTTGCACACTCCTAGCTTGATTTTCATTGGCTAGGGTTTTATTTTTCCTTTATTTTCTTACTAATTAATCTAGATTTTTTGTTAATTAGGTTTATAATGTTAATTTAAGTTTAGTAATACCCTAATTATGATTATATAACATAATTAAGGTTTTACATTTCATAATTTAGGGTTATTGAACCAAATTAGGGTTTTAGGGTTTCTGATTAGGGTTTAGGGTTTTTAATCCTACAATTAGGGTTTCAATCTTTCGTTTAGGGTTTAATTTAATCTTAATAATTCATAATTAATATTATGATTCATTATTTAAATCTTAATTATATTAATTAAGATTATTGTACAATACTTAGGGTTTTAATTGATCAATTCGAACAATTATCACCAATTAGGGTTTTCAAATTAGGGTTTCTATTTTAGTTTAACATTTTAAACCCTATTTAACTTATTTTAGAATTTTATCATTTAATATAATATTATATTAATGTTGAAGCACGACAAAGCACTTTGTCAATTCCAAGTACGACACAGCAGCTTACAAAAATAATTTACCGAAACGCTTCTCGGTGAATTTGCCGGAAGCACGACAAATCATTTTGTCCGATTAAGCACGACACAGCTACTTGGCGAAAAATTTTTATTTGACCTAATTGTTTAATAAAATACGCAATCACATAATACCAAGTCAGAACAAGAAATTTCATTTATTAAACACATAATTTACATATACAGATCTTATTAGGGTTCGGAATATTACATTCACCCCCACTAATAAGAATTTCGTCCTCGAAATTTACAGTACAGTCTATGAAAATAAATGTGGGTAGTTATCTCGCATTTTACTCTCGAGCTCCCACGTAGCTTCCTCGATATTCTGATTTCTCCAGATAACTTTAACCGAAGGTATCTTTTTATTTCGCAATTGCTGTTCTTTCCTATCCACAATTTCAATAGGAATTTCTTCATACGATAAATCCTTCTCGATTTGAATGGGCTCATAATCAATAACGTGTTTATAATCAGGTTTGTATGGTCGTAACACGGACACATGAAACACGTTATGAATATGTTCTAGTTCAGGAGGTAGGGCTACCTCATAGGCTACCTCACCTATCTTTCTCAATATTTGAAATGGCCCAATAAATCTCGGACTCAATTTGCCTTTCTTGCCGAAACGTATTTTTCCCTTCCACGGAGATACTTTTAAGAATACGTGACTACCGACTTCGAAATCTTGTAATTTCCTGTGTTGATCAGCATATTTCTTCTGTCGATCTTGTGACGCTTGTAATCTTCCCCGTATAATTCGAACTACCTCCGTGGTTTGTTGCACTATTTCGGGTCCTAGCATTTGCCGTTCCCCAACCTCGTCCCAACATAAAGGCGTTCTACATTTTCTTCCATATAGGGCTTCAAATGGTGGCATCCCTATGCTGGCATGGTAGCTATTGTTGTATGCAAATTCTACCAAAGGTAATTGATCTTCCCAACTTCCCTTGAAATCCATGATGCAAGAGCGCAACATGTCTTCCAATGTCTGGATGGTTCTCTCACTCTGACCGTCAGTTTGTGGATGGTATGCTGTACTTAGTCTCAATTGAGTTCCTAAATTTTTCTGGAGACTTATCCAAAAATTTGAAGTAAATCGTGGATCTCTGTCTGATACTATAGAAACAGGGACTCCATGTCTAGAAATGATTTCATTAATGTAAAGTCTGGCTAATTGGTCGAGACTGAAGTTGATTTTGATGGGTAGAAAATGAGCTGTTTTGGTAAGACGATCTACAATTACCCAAATGGCATTGTGACCCTTTTGTGTGGTTGGAAGGCCAACTACGAAATCCATGGTAATATGCTCCCATTTCCACTCAGGAATTTCTAAGGGTTGTAATAATCCACTTGGTTTCTGATGTTCCGCTTTAACCCTTTGACACGTTAAACATTTGCTTACCCATTCCGCTACTTCTCTCTTCATGTTAGACCACCAAAAATGTTGGCTCAGGTCTTTATACATTTTTGTACTCCCTGGATGTACAGCGAATTTAGAATTATGGGCTTCATTCAGTATTTCGTCTTTTAACTCTTGTACTGAAGGTACCCAAATTCTATTTTCGTATCTTAGTACTCCATCCTTATCCACCCTAAACTTAACATTCTTTTTATGAGTCATTTCTGCCTCATACTTCTGACATTCTGCATCAGTCTCCTGTAATTCTTTGACTTTGTCCAATAAAGTCGAATTACTCTCGATGACAAATAACTTCTGGGTAGAGTTAACTGGAACTCTCACCTCAATCTCAAGTTTGTCAAACTCTTTTATCAGTACCTCGTTATTAGTCATCACATTCAATTTCTCCTGGTTCTTCCTACTTAATGCGTCTGCTACGACGTTGGCTTTCCCTGGATGATACAAGATCTCACAATCAAAATCTTTTATCAATTCTAGCCATCTCCTTTGTCTCATATTTAACTCCTTCTGTGTGAAAATATATTTTAGACTCTTGTGATCTGTGTATATTTCACACTTCTCTCCGTACAAATAATGCCTCCAAATCTTCAAGGCAAAAACTACGGCGGCTAACTCAAGATCATGCGTAGGATACCTCTTCTCATAATCTTTGAGTTGTCTTGATGCATATGCAATCACTTTCCCATGTTGCATTAACACACACCCTAATCCCTTGTGTGATGCATCACTATAAACAACGAGGCCTCCTGTATCATCTGGTAAAGATAACACTGGTGCCATACTTAACCGCTTCTTCAATTCTTGGAAGCTTTCTTCACATTTGTCTGTCCAGACGTATTTCACCGTCTTTCGAGTCAAATTGGTTAGCGGGGTTGCTATCTTTGAAAAATCTTGTATAAAACGCCGATAATACCCTGCTAAACCGAGAAAACTTCTTACTTCTGTTGGAGTTGTTGGTTGTTCCCAATTTACAACCGCTTCTATCTTGGCTGGATCTACCGCTATTCCATTCTTGTCAATTACATGACCTAAGAACTGAACTCGTTCCAACCAAAATTCACATTTGGAAAACTTTGCATAAAGTTGTTCCTTGCGTAATATCTCCAATACGCTTCTTAAGTGTTCAGCATGCTCCTCTTTTGTTCTCGAGTATACTAAAATATCATCGATGAACACTACGACAAATTTGTCCAAGCATGGTTTAAACACTCTGTTCATTAAGTCCATGAATGCTGCCGGCGCATTTGTTAATCCAAAAGACATCACAAGAAACTCATAATGTCCGTAGCGTGTCCTAAACGCTGTCTTCGGCACATCTTCTTTTCTTACCTTTAATTGATGATAACCCGATCGTAGGTCGATCTTCGAAAAGTATTCGGCCCCTTTCAACTGGTCAAACAGATCATCAATTCGTGGTAAAGGATATTTGTTCTTTATTGTTAACTTATTTAATTCTCTATAATCAATGCACAACCTTAACGTTCCATCCTTCTTCTTTACAAACAACACCGGTGCTCCCCATGGTGAAACACTTGGTTGTATGTACTTTTTGTCTAAGAGTTCTTGTAGCTGCACAAGTAACTCCTTCAACTCTACAGGTGCCATTCTGTACGGTGCCTTGGAAACTGGTGCCGTACCCGGTGCAAGATCAATAACAAATTCGATCTCCCTGTCCGGAGGTAAACCGGGTAAGTCATCTGGAAACACATCCGGAAATTCTCTAACTACAGGTATTTGTTCTAGTTTTACTCCTTCTTTTCGAGTATCTACTATATATGCCAAATAGCCTGTGCAACCCTTCCTAAGCAATCTCTCTGCCTGCATTACTGTCAGATAGTGAGATCGTTTAGGTGAACATCCTCCTTTAAACACTACTTCTGACTTTGAATCAGTCACTAGATTCACCCGTTTCCGCTGGCAGTCAATTATTGCATTATAATTGCCCAGCCAGTCCATGCCTAAGATTATATCAAATTCCCCTAATTGTATAGGAATGAGGTTCACAAGAAACTTGTGTCCCTTAATCCCCACGGCACAATTCTTATATATGGTTTTGACGGGAATGATTTCATTGTTTGCGATTTCCACATTAAAAGGTGTGTCTAAATCTTCGCATGGTATTGACAATTTCTTAGCAAAGCTATTAGACACAAATGAACAAGTAGCACCAGAGTCGAACAACACATATGCATTTAAAGTGTCGATAGGGATGATACCTGTTACCACGTCTGGTGCAGCAACAGCATCCCTTGTCGCCATATTAAACGTTCTTGCGGTTGGATGACCTGGACCTCCAGCTCCTGCTACTGTTGGTTTGGGGTTATTGTTTTGGGATTTGGTTTCCTCCCCCAAATTGGTTTCTGTTCCTCGGGCAATTCCTAGACACATGCCCCGTTGCACCACAAAGATAGCAAGTAACATTCGGATTACTCTGACGAGTATTATCATTACTCTTTTTAGGACAATAAGAGGAATAATGTCCCTCTTGCCCACAATGGTAACAAGTAACCACCTTCTGGCGACATAACCCTAGGTGATTCTTTCCGCATATGGCACAACGACCCACCTTATTGTTATTGTTCTGGTTTCTATTATTGTTGTTATTGTTGTAATTGTTACCTCTCCTCACAAAGTTTGTAGGAACAGTGGCATCCCACTTCCTTTTGTTATTATTAGTACCCCCTGTACTAACTTCTCCTTTTAACTTTCCTCCCCTCATTCAAACTTCTCTTTTCCTTATGAAATTTTATTAACGCTTCATTCTCGTTTTCAGCTATAATAGCTTTCTCGAGAATTTCTGGAAAAGTTCTCACTTGAAATACTGATAATTTGCTACGAATTTGGGGTTTTAATCCCTCTTCGTATCTCCTAGTCTTTCTTGCCTCTGTATCAACCTGGTGTGAGGCAAATCTGGCTAATTCATTGAACTTGGCCGTATACTGGGATACAGTAAGTTCTCCTTGTTTCAATTCTAAGAATCGTACCTCCATACGATCCTTCATCGATTGGGGAAAATAATTTTCAAAGAATAATTCCTTAAACCTGGTCCAAGGAATTATATCCTCACCTGCACGAATTTTTGTATTTTCCCACCAATGATTTGCCTCACCCTTGAGGAAAAAGGTGGCAAAGATCGTCTTTTGATCTTCGCCAACATTAGTTACCCTGAAAAACTTTTCTATCTCGGTAACCCATGTTTGAGCCTCAATTGGTTCCGCGGTTCCCTTAAATTCCGGTGGTCCAACAAGTTTAAAGTCCTTGAATATTGTACCTTGTGGATTAACTGGGGTGGGTTGAGGTGGTGGACGATTTTGTAAGGTTTCTAAAAGGATATTTACTAATTGTTGTGTGGGATTTGGCTCGGTGGTTTCAGTTTGGGCTTGGGCTCTTCGTCTTGATGCCATGGTTCTAAAATAAAGAAAAGCAAGTATAAATACAAAGATATGCTTACATAGAACTAACAATTTGATTATATAAACACAACTTGTATATAACATGCAACAACGATTACATAACCGACTAGTAGTTAAACTACTACTAGTTATTACAAGGATTTCCTATTTTACAACTCAAAATTTTGATATCGTACTAAGTACAACACATAAACTTAAACATTACTAAACTGTGCTATCACGCATCCCCTTATTAGCATCTCGTATCATGTGACCGACTACTGCTCTATCAATCATATATTCTTCCTTCGCCTCTTCCACCGGATACCTAAACACTCGTCGCTCTAGGCCATCAAATGCCGCCTTACTCTTCCTATCGGCTCTGTATGCCTGCATCTGTGCCTCCTGTTTCTCCCTCTGTGTGTTCTGAAGGAGTATCCTCAAACGCCGAGTTGTATCTCGCTCACTTTCCAATAATCCGGCCACTATGTTTGCACGAGAGTTAGCAGCTTCTAACCCTTCTGTTGACTGCTGTACCAATTGAATAACTATCTCTTCGTGTCTTTCGACACTCATCATCTGGCCTGCTCCAATATCCTCCTCAGGATCAGGGTCTACTAACTGCCCATCTACCGGGTTCTCTGCCTCCTCTGCCTCTAAGATCTCCTCATCATGGATAAGCTCCTCTTCCTTTGGGTCTTCATCCTCTAAATCTAGTTCAGGGGTAGCTGGTTCGTAATCAGGCACCTCCTCGGGCTCACTGTCGGATAACCATCCTATGTGTTGGTTTACTCCAGCCATCCTACAAAAGAATTTTAATTTACTTAGTATTTATGGGAAACAAATTTACACATAAGATAAAGCTTTTAAGATTATTTTATGTATTATTAAGTATTTTACGGACTCAAAGACTATATTCTAAGGTATTTCCTAACTACCTTAGAGCTATAATCTACAGCTCTGATACCAACCTGTGGCGCCCCCAAATCTCTACGCTCCCCTGTAGCAGATCTGGTGCTCACGTGGAACTATACAACTATAAATATTCAATAAAATGTGACTTCTAGTTATCCAAGGTTCACAGTATCCCATAACAGGTACTAGTTCCGGCCAGAACGTTGTCTGTGTTTGGATACCCTCACTTAGATACATAGATTCATATCTTATGAATATCTCTTTCATATCAATATTCCCTATCTATCTGACATTCACAGTATTAATGATAAGATTGTCCATATAGGACTCTCAACATCATTTAGATACCCTCATTCAGATGTATAGTTCATATAGACACTGTATTTAACTTAGTACAACTATTCTAAAAATTTAAAGATCAGAGTATAACGCATTCTATAACATAAAGGATCATAATATATTACATAACGTTTTGTTCGGTTACATCATTCGTTATACTAAGTTATTACAACAACAAGTCTTTAAAAAGACTTAAAGTATACAACAATAAACATTAAAGCTAATAAGCATGGCTTTTCCCCTTGTTAGTCCCAGACGTGCCAGGGATATCATTTATAGCTGCAAAAGAAGATATGCGCAAGAATGAGCTACAAATGCTCAGCAAGTTCATTTAAATATGTAAACACCATGTGTTTGATTTGAAAGATGTCAATGATGTATACTGAGGGTTCTGTACATGAACCATATATTTCATTTAGTTCTATCAGTCTTTAATGACTTAGAACCATTTGAGTTTTGGATATCTGGTAGGTGATCAGCCTCACCAATATCCTAGGAGTATGCATATCATCCTAGCAATTTATGTTGATATATTATCAACTGTTCGTCACCTTATATTAAGGGAATTTCGTCACCTTATTTTAAGGGAAAATTTCGGGTTCACCTTACATCAAGGTGTTCCATTTCTCAGTATCAGATGTCGTACCAAACAATTTGGCTTGACACAACAATTTAAGCTCGAACAAGCAATATATGAATAATAATTCATTTCTTAAGTTATGCTGAACAAGAAGCAATAACTTCACAATAATTGATAGCAAGATGTATAATACTTGCTTAATATAAATTGAGAAAGGTTAGGACACTTGCCTTAGCGTAGCTCACTATAATTTTAGTACAATCGGTCAACGCACGTAGTCTACGTATACCAATAATAAGCGTTAGCACGTATATAAACATGTATCACGCTAATCTAAACAAGTTTCATTAAGGTTCGACGTTGATTCGGTATCTCGGTCGCATCCTTAATGGCTAAACACATAGATTGTTCGATGAAACTTCATTTGGAAGTCTAATTATTGGTCTAAATAATTTAATTATTACTTCTAACATTTTTAGAAGCTTGGTATTATTTTTAAATAATTTTCAGAAGCTTGGAAGTAGTTTTAAATAATTTTACAAGCTTAGGAATATTTTTAAATGATTTAATTATCATTTAGAATAATTTTAAAACATTTAATATGTTATTTAAATAATTTATTTATCATTTAGAATATTTTTAGATATTTAAAATATTATTTAAATGATTTATTTATCATTTATAATATTTTTAGAAAGATAGAATATTATTTAAATGATTTATTTTATCATTAATAATATTTTTAGACTTTACTTTATCATTAAAATAATTTATTTATTACTTATAATAATTTTCAAAACTTAATTTAATATTTAAATGATTTAATTATCATTTAAAATAATTTTTAAATACTTAATATATTATTTAAATGATTTATTTATCATTAATAATATTTAAATATTTAATATTTTATTTAATTATTATATATTATAATTTTATTTACCTTAATATCATTTTTAAATAATTAATATAATTATTTAATAATTTAATATCATTTTTAAATAATTAAAACAATTATTAAATGATTTTTCATAATTATTAATTATTATTTAATTAAATTAAATAATATTTCAGAATATAGAAAAATATTAAAAATAAATTTTTATAATTTAAAAATGAATTTTCGGATTTATTTATTAATTATTAATAATTATTTAATATTTATTTATTATTTTATAATTTATTTAATTAATTTTTTATTTAATTTTATTTAATATCCGTCGCTAAAGGGCTTTAGCGACGGTCTGCATGTATTTATAGGTTTCTGGGTTTTCACATGCATTTCGTCGCTAAAGGTGTTCTTCATGAAGAACAGCTGGTCAACGCTGGTCAGGCTACTTTGATCTCAAATTAATCTCAGCTCGTTTGATGTTTATGTTTGATTTTTGTTTGTTGTTATAGCCAACATGGCAGTGTACAACGACATAACAAATTCCATCTTAAAATATATCATAACATGCTAGCAATTTATGGTCAAACTACCCCGTTCATGACTGTTCTTGAGTTTCTGGGTAACCCAGAAACTCATCCAGTCATAACGGTCAACGTGGTTTGACCACTTATAGCTTTGATTCTGTGTTTGCTAAATGTGTTTTTATGATTCAAGATTGTAGTTTACATACCAAAGAACATGTTTATATCAAGAAACAACATATTAAATATCATCTATGCCAATTCTGGGTTGATCAAAAGTCTTGTCAGACTCTGTCAGAATGTTCTTCATGTTTCTGGGTTACCCAGAAACAGTCTATCAGGGTTGGTCAATGGGTTTTGACCATCAATAACTTTCATCCTAGAGATAATTTAACCATGCTACAAGTCGGGCCTTAAAGCTAACATGGCATAGTACTGATTCAAACTTTAAAACACATCAAACAAACATTTTAAGCCGATCAAAAGCTCTGACAAAGTAGCTTGTCAGACTGTTCTTGACTGCCAAGAACAGTTTGCTATTTTGGCTTGATTTTCATACCTAGATGTTATGTAAACATGTTTTGACCGCCCAGATCACTAAATAACATACTAACAAGTATTCCTAAACACTAAAACATAACATCAAATTCAAACTTGAAGATCTAGCAATAAATTAGGGTTTATGCACCTTTTTCTTCAAATTTTGATTTCTGATCTTAGCTACTGATGTTGTGATTGCAGAGGCTTGTTATGGCTGATAATATAAGTGTTTAGGGTTTGTAATTTCGTAGGTTAAATGACCAGCTTGATGTTCTATTTATATCAACTTCCAAATTAGGGTTTTTAGGTCATTTCTCACATTCTTGCCTCCATAAATATCTGATCCATGAACTTGTGCTGCTTGCAAGCTGGTATGATTCACCTACTTGTGCTGGAGTGTGCCAAGCACAAGCTTGCACACTCCTAGCTTGATTTTCATTGGCTAGGGTTTTATTTTTCCTTTATTTTCTTACTAATTAATCTAGATTTTTTTGTTAATTAGGTTTATAATGTTAATTTAAGTTTAGTAATACCCTAATTATGATTATATAACATAATTAAGGTTTTACATTTCATAATTTAGGGTTATTGAACCAAATTAGGGTTTTAGGGTTTCTAATTAGGGTTTAGGGTTTTTAATCCTACAATTAGGGTTTCAATCTTTCGTTTAGGGTTTAATTTAATCTTAATAATTCATAATTAATATTATGATTCATTATTTAAATCTTAATTATATTAATTAAGATTATTGTACAATACTTAGGGTTTTAATTGATCAATTCGAACAATTATCACCAATTAGGGTTTTCAAATTAGGGTTTCTATTTTAGTTTAACATTTTAAACCCTATTTAACTTATTTTAGAATTTTATCATTTAATATAATATTATATTAATGTTGAAGCACGACAAAGCACTTTGTCAATTCCAAGTACGACACAGCAGCTTACAAAAATAATTTACCGAAACGCTTCTCGGTGAATTTGCCGGAAGCACGACAAATCATTTTGTCCGATTAAGCACGACACAGCTACTTGGCGAAAAATTTTTATTTGACCTAATTGTTTAATAAAATACGCAATCACATAATACCAAGTCAGAACAAGAAATTTCATTTATTAAACACATAATTTACATATACAGATCTTATTAGGGTTCGGAATATTACATTAACAAGTCTAAGATTGCAATTTCCCCCAACACTTCGTTTGAATCTCCTAACTCTCTCTTTTCAATCAGTTATAACATACGAATTGACAACCGAGAAATCAAAACTACATAAGAGCCTCTGTCGATAGTCAATCACTAATCTTCCTAAACGGTGCATAGGTATATGTCTATCCTATGCACTATCAAGAGACTAATTTCAGGAATGATTAATAGACACGTGTCACCAAATCTAATTAATCCTCCCCTCAATTACCAACTTTCACATCGGAAGTCATTAAGACTAGATTCTCAATTGGTTGCATGCGGTAATTAGGTATATATCTATCCCAACTACTATCAAGATATCTATTATTGCAGATAATTAATAAGACACGCGTCACTTAATCCGATTAATAACTCACAACAATCTATACTCTCGCATGTTATCATAACTAGGTCTTAACCTATAATCCGTTCGTCAAGTTCATATAGGTTCCCAAGGTAATTACGAGCCAAGCAATTAATCTAGAAAGCAAAGGTTATGACAATCAATTCACAAATGAATAACTAAAATCAATAGAGAGAGAATTCAATTCAACTATGTGTTGGGTTCCATTGAAATCTTAGAATACAAGCTTTAGTTCATGGTAGCTAAGCAAAACATCAAACACATGGTGTTCATCATAAAATTGAAATACAAATTCAAAGGAAAGTAAGAGATGATAAAACCCATTTAGAAGATATTCATATGTTGCTTGCTTGGTTGATGTCAATCTCTAGCTTTTCCTCTTTATTTGGCATTCGTCTCTCTTTTTTGCTCCATAGCTTGTTGCTGGAAATTTCCTTGAATTGCAGCCCCCAAGCTCTTCTTGATGAAGTATGCGTAGCCTCCCAAGGTCTAAATATCTCTTTGACAAGCCTTTCCTTCTTGGTTCTTTGGCTTTTGCTGAGTTTTCCTTGTATTGCAGCACTTTTGCTCTCTATTTTGATGTTTTAGTCTAGCCTCCCAATCCCTAGTTATGAAATATGAAGCCCCAATGAGATATTATATAGTGCCTCCATGAAAAACCCTAGCCACACATCAGATTTTGGGTCAAAAGTGAGCTGGAATCGCACTAAGAGCTCAAAAGATCGCACTCAGCACGCCCAGATGCGCCCGCACGCCGCCTGGTGCGCCCGCACGCCAGCGCCTGCCGAGTGTCAGCGCCCAATGCCAACGCCGTATGACACGCCGCCCGACGCCGTGCACGCAATCCAACGTCGTGCACGCCCAACTTCCACATGTCATCAAAATCAATGTCGAGCATCGCCAAACACAACTTTTCACTGTATTATCATTTGGGCACGGATATCAAGGCATGAGCTTGCCCTCGTGGCTTGGCCGACGCCGCACGCCGTGCACGCTTCCCGACGCCGTGCACGCCCAACTACCAAATGTTATCAAATTAAGCACCGAGCGTCGCCAAGTACAAATTTCCATCATACTACCATTCGGGCATAGACGTCCAGGTACGGACATTGAGTCAATACAAACAACGATCCGAGCGGTCTTTATTTCAATTCCTACAAACATAATAAAAATGCATCAAAGCAACATAAAACATGTAAAAATAACTAAAAACTAATTTATGTAGAAATAAGATAAAAATACATAAAAACCATATAAAATACCTAAAGACTTACAAATTATCAAGGCCAAAAGTACGTATAAAACACACTCATCAAGCGCTTACTCCAAATCAATGAGTTGGATGAATTTCGACTACGGGCATATGAAAACTCGAAGCTGTACAAGGAGAAGGTGAAGAAATGGCATGATCGTAAGATCACAGAAAGAACATTTGAACCGGGTCAAAGGGTTTTACTTTTCAACTCCAGACTTAAACTTTTTTCTGGGAAGCTGAAATCAAGATGGTCAGGACCATTCACAGTGAAGACAGTTTTTTCGCATGGTGCGATTGAAGTGTATGATAAATTCCCGGACCAGTCGTTCAAAGTGAATGGACAGCGGTTGAAGCATTATTTCGGGGATGAGGTGGACAGACAGAAAGTCACCTTAATCCTTTCTGCGACATGAGATTCAGCGACAGTCAAGCTAATTGACTATAACTTAGCGCTATCTGGGAGGCAACCCAGCATTTTTAATTTTCTGTTTTGCTTTTGTTTAGTCAATTAATTTTGTTTTAAAAAAAAAGAAAAAAGAAAAATAAAAAATAAAAAATAAAAATAAAAAAAAAGAAAAGAAAAATGGGTTTTTTTGTAACTAATTTTGGATTTGGGTTGATTTGTGTGTAGGTAGAAGCTTGAACTGGGAAAAATTGGCTAAGTATGGGTTTAAGCACCTAAAGCGCTAGCCCAACAACCGAGCTTCTGCATGACAGCGCTAGAGGCGCTCGCCCAAGCAATCAACATAGCGCTTGAGGCACCAGCCCTAACTCCCCGCTACTGTAGCACAGCGCTGTCAGCGCTCTTCCTTCACAAGGCCAAGCGCCTAAAGCGCTTTATTGCAGTAGCCAAAAAAGAGTTCCAGCACCTGAAGCGCTTGTCCTTCACAACTCACAGCGCCTAGAGCTCTCGGCAGGCAACTTCGAAAAAAAAATGGTTAAAACCTAGATCGGGCAAAAGAAGAGCACCACACCTAAAATCAAGCTTTTATTCTTCTCCTAGCCACTTCAAGTCACCGTTTTTCTCAATTGTGCCAAGTGAAGTCATTTTCTCCCAACCAAACACCATCAAACCGACACCCACACTCACACCCATTGCCGGCACCTATCTATTGCACTCAAGGAACTCTCTTTCATAGCCAAAAAGGATTGAAGATTATACATATGGGTACTTTCAATTTCAAGTAAGTTTTACATTATTGAGCAATTAGAACTTGAAATTGTTGGCTAGAGATTGAATTGCTAGTATTTGGAGAAAGTTCTTTGTTTTGATTGTGAACCCAATTGAGTTTGTGTTGGCTCAATTGGGATTTGGGTTAAAGCTTCAATTTTCTATCTATATGTTTGCAAATTGTGGGAGATTACATTGTTGCAAGATTGGTTTACTCTAAGTTTGGGGGAACCATTGTCAAAGGGTTTTTCAAGTGTTGCCTACCAAATGTTCGACAATTTGCCCCAACGAAGTGTTGAACTATTTTGAGTCTTGCTCGTTTTTTTTAAGTGGTTATTCATGGCTCCCAAAAGACATAGAGGGGAAAGTTTAGGCTCATCTGCTGTTAAGTACGATAAGAAAAAGTTTGTTAGCCCTCAAGCGTACAACAGGTATAAAAACTGGTCGTCAGGGAAGTCCCTAATTCCTGAGTGCGGGTTGTTACTGATTGAGCGGGTAGATGGGGAATTAGCTCACATGATACGCAACCATAATTGGATGACATTTACAGCGCAACCTGAGCCAGTTGTAGTTGAAATTGTAAAGGAATTTTATGCCAATGCGAAAGAAGCTAATGGGAATTTGGTGATGGTTCGTGGTAAGGAAGTAAATGTTGGGCGGAAAGCAATCAATGCGTATTATGGGTTGCAAAAGATTCACAGTGACGGATATACGAAATACATGCAACAGGATTTGGACTATTCTGAGATCATAGCAGCCCTATGTGAGCCAGGGACAGAATGGAAGTTGACTAACCAACAAGAAGCCGTGCACTTCCCTTCATCCAAATTGAGCAGATATGGTAAAGCGTGGCATGCTTTTATTTGTGCTAAGTTGATGCCGTGCCGCCATATGAGCGATGTGATTAATCAGTGGGCGGCGCTATTGTTTTGCATAGCCATAGGAAAGACAGTGGATATTGGGGATATGATACATGAATCTATTATGCACGGGCTTGAGGGTAGCACCACAGGTGGATTACCTCATCCTTCATTGATCACCGATTTATGTCGCCGTGATAGGGTCCAGTGGGATAAGGATGAACTAATGCAGGCTCCATTGTCTCCAATTGATCATGCTGCGATGGTACGGTACAGAGTATGGGGTGGAGGTGAATCGCACCCGAGGGGCTTAGGCTTCATTATACCACAACAGCAGCCGCAGGATCAGCCACCACCTGTTGAGGATCCGGTTCAAGCCCCCAATGTAGTTGAGACTATCCGTCAGGACCTCCGGCACCATACTAGATGGATAGACTTAGTGGCAGGACAGATTCAGAGGGGTTTTGATTGCATGACTCGTCAGCAGAGTCGACTTGCTCAACGCCAAGCAGAGATCTATGCTTACAATGTTAATTGTTCTACAGCGTTGGCGGATATGTTTGGGCGGTTGAATCCTTCGGCAGGGCCATTTCAGTTTCCACCAGCTCCTCCTCTTTCTATTTACCCACCACCTGACTCGCCTCCTGATGCCGACGATGATGATGATGATGCTGCCAATGGCAGTGATGACGTGTAGCGTTTTCATCATGGGAGTCCTCTGTTCTTAATTTCTTATTATTTCCAAATGAGGACATTGTTCAATTCAGTTTGAGGGGTAGTTTTATGTTTTCATGCATATAGAGTGTTATGTTTTATTGTGTTTATACTTGTTGCATGGTAGTTACATTGTATTTTAGGGTGTGTCAAGCATTTAGTTTCATGATTCAGATAACGAATGACATAGTTGAACCATTGTGGCCAATGATAAGATTCTAGTGTTAAGTAAAAGCGTGTTAATGATTGAAATCTAGTGTTGAGCGATAACTTGAACGGGGAAGTCAAATTTGCTTGTCTGAAGTTCATGTTAACAAGGAAAACATTTAGTCAACTGTTTAATCAATGTGATTCAAATTCTTATATAATCTGCGTTTGGAAAGGAACTTGGGAATACAATGTGATAATATCAGTGAAACAGCTATGAAGGCTCTAGTAAGCAAGAAATAAGTTTGGGGGAGTTCTAAAAAAGAAAAAAAAAACTTTCTTGGCTAGTTTAATTTCGTGGCCATTTCTACTTGAGTAATTAGATCCTTAGGGGTGTCTTGACACCTAGTGCCCTAAAGCCAACTGGTTTGGGAGTCAATGGTTGAAAGCTCGTTACATGGGTAGTTTTGGTAAGCCTAAGGAAGTTAGACATTGCACATGCCAAGTAAAAAAAAGAAAGAAAAAAAAGACACGAGATGGAGCGTAAAACGAACTCGTAAATGAAGAAAACATGTCGTAATCCCCTTGTGTTAATTAAATGTTTACATGAGTCGGATTAGTTGTTTTACTGATGGAGATGTGTAAAAATTAAGTGACTTTCTTAGATGTTGGTTATATGAGTAATTTGGGTTGTGATTGATTACAACAGTTGATTTACATACACACACAGCATGAATGATGATAAGCATGGTTTGATTAATCAGTTTGAGTTGGAGTTGTACATTCGATAGTGGGTTGAAATTGTTTTATGGATATTTGAGGCCTGATATGGTTTACTATGTTGTTTCAGTTATTTGATTCGTTTGCATTATAGTTAGTTTGCATTTTTCATGTTGGTATTATTGCATTGCTTGGGGACAAGCAATTGGTTAAGTTTGGGGGTATTTGATGAGTGGGTTTTATACCTACGAATCAGTCTTGTTAGACTTAATTATTACAGTCTTTAAGTATTTTTAGTATTGTTTTATTCGTTTTTGTGTTTGTTTATTGTAGGATTGGAGCTGGAGGGGCAAAAGAGTCATTTTGGAGCTTAAAGGGTTAAAATCAGACTTGGTGCCATTTTTGTAAATCTGAGGGCATGACCTAGCGCCAAAAGCGCTAGGAATAATACTACTATAGCACCAGAGGCGCTAGTGCACGATTTTTGTTGCTGATGTGCGGCTGGATGGAGAAGAGGAAGCCAATTTGGAAGAGGATTCAAGCTATGATTGATAAGAGAGAGAGAAGGAAACCCTGAGAAGGAACTGAGAGACTTTTATTATTATTATTCTACTTTTCTAGTGATATAGTTTTTGGAGTTTTACTGCGGTTTATTATTGTTCAAGTACTGGATTTTGATGTGGGTTTGAGCTTACTTTGGATTTTATTCAACAATTGGGTTTGATCAATCTACTTCTTTTTACTTCAATTGATTGTTTATTTTCCTATGTGTAGTTTTGGTCCCATAATGGCTTTTGGTTCAGTCATGAACTAATCTCCATTATGGGGTTCTAATGGATTTTAATATGTAGTCTAGTTATAAGCTTGAGTGTTGGATTATTTTGCACATCATAAGAAATCTCTATCATGGTTGTTTTACATGTATGAATGATTGATCACCATTTGATTTCAGTGCTTGTATGGAATTAAAAAAATAACATACGAGTATGGATTGTAATCATGATAGCTTGCGTATATGAGGCTTAATTGGATAGCTTAATATTTTGTGAATCAGATAGAAATATATTGTTTCACCGTAGGAGCCAAAATAAGGGTTTATGCTTTAAATCAATATAATTGCAATTTCACATAGAAGTATAGTGATTTTGGTTATAGTGGTGATTACATGGTGTCTATTGATTATGGATATTATGTAAGTAGGTCATAATACATTGACAGATGGTTATGTCTATATTAGTGCCATTGTCTATTTTTCTGTGATATGTGAACTTTCTAGCATGATGGTGGAAATTAGATGAATTATTAAATGAAGTTAGAATCTCATTAATTCCAATTTTGATTTGTTTCATTATTATTTGCATCTTTAGTTGTTAATTTGTTTAGAATTAATTTTGTTACCAAAATTAAGTCATAAGTTTAGACAAATAAATATGGTGATAGAATTGATGCATAGTGATTTAATTTAGCACTTTCTCTGTGGGACGATACTCTACTTCCTCTGTATTACTTGTTGACACATGTATGCTTGCATGAGTTAGAGCTCTTTTGTTAAAGATTAGAAAAGAGGCAACACAAATTGACTTCTATAACATATATACCTGAATCAGAAGTCACACTTCCTTTCTTTTTCTTCAGCTCTTCCAAATAAGCATGACAATTCCTCTTCCAGTGTCCAAGTTTTCCACAAAAGTGACAATCACCTTCTTTAGCCACCCCACCTGTAGGCTTTAAAGCCCGTTTATTTTTGAAATTGGGTTTGACACCAGATTTAGATCTTATCTTTTTCTTGCCTTTCCCTTTTCCCTTAGCATTCCCTTTTTGCACCATCATTATGGGATCGGGTCCTGCCTTTTTCATGTTGTTCTCGGCAGTTCTTAACATGCTCAACAACTCAGTAAGTGGTTTCTCAATTTCATTCATGAGATAATTCATAACAAATTGAGAGTAGTTGTTATTCAAAGATTTCAAAACAAGATCAGTTTGGGCTTCCTAAGTAATTGGAAAACCCAACCTATCAAGGTACTCAATATACCCAATCATTTTCAGAACATGTGGACCAACTGGATCACGATCACCCATCTTGCAGTGATACAACGCTTTGCTTGTATCATACCTCTCCTGTCGAGCATGCCCTTCGAACAATTTCTTGAGATGCTCGATCATCTCATAAGCATCCATTAACTCATGTTGCTTCTGAAGCTTAAAGTTCATAGTTGCTAGCATGAGACAACTCACGTCCAGAGCATCATCTGATGCTTCTTGTAAGCATTATGCTCTGCACGTGGTGCAGTGTTAGTTGGTGCTGCAGGAATGGGCCCATCAAGGACATATAGCTTGCGCTCTTGTTTGAGGACAATCCTCAAGTTCCTATGCTAGTTTAGGAAATTAATTCCACTCAGTTTTTCCTTCTCAAGGACTGATCGTAGTGAAAGACTATTTGTGTTGTTGTTTGCCATTGATATCTACAATTTATAAGTGCAAAAATAATAAGTCAAATTGCAAAGTTTTTGATATTATGAAATTGATAATAGTACATTCAAAATATACCTCCCACTATTTTATTTAAATTAATAGCCCTCACCATTAATTCGGAAAGTATTTTTATTTAAATCTTTCTAGTGAGCCAAGATCCATATTTCATTATACCTTAAGTTAGCTTTGGCTATTCTCTCAAAACATAATTATTTAGGTAGACAACCCTTTGTCAATTATATCGTATATAACTCTTAGATAGTTTGGTGAACATTTGTTCTAAGTCCATCTAATGGTACCTACCAAACTTTATGCCTCTAAGTCCACAATCCTATTGAGATAACTTAGTTAAGTCAGGCCCAATGATTTTAACAATTTGGATATTACAATTATCCTATCGCATCTTATCAAGATAAATAAGGTACTTTGCTTTGGCAAACCTACATCCATCGATCAAGGTCTTGATGAGTGTTATTCATTGGAAGGCATCTGATTTAGACTTAATAATTTTATGAGGGTTTTTATTAATTAATTTAGATCTCACCAATTTTTAATCTCATTAAGCATGCACATTATTTATCATATCATATCGTATACAAGCATAAATAAAGTGCAAAATTAAATGTGTCACAGTTATGGCCCAGCGTCAATCTTTTCAAGCTAATGAAAAGATTGAAGGTCAGTCTAAGGTGATAAAAAAAACTTCAAAATAGTAGCTTCCTCGGGCCTTCCTCGTGTATGTGTCTCCTCTCCATCATCATCTTGTCATCTTAATAGGTTACATTTGTACATTATATGTGATAAAGAAACCTCGAGTTACATTCGAGGGGATTTAGTTGAGAAAAGAATATTACATTAGAATTTATAGAGAGGCACGACATGCAAGCCGTATTTCAAAAACAAAAACCACTAACCTATGGGTCAAAAGGGCCATAACTGTGCACCATGCATATCACAATAAGCACATAACACAATTTTATATAATAAAAAAAATATATCGAATATTAGGGTTACGACCATCGTGCGCTACGACGGGGGGTCCAAGGGGGGTTTCCCCCTTGGCGGTGGTCCGGCAGCGCCCCTGGAAAAAATTTTTGAACTACAATCTGTATTGTAGAATTTTTCCACACGAATTTATGAAACAATTCCAGATTCGTATACAAATCCCAAAACACACATAATAACAATACATTCAGAACATATCATATATGTCCAGTTTAGGTTAATCATATTAAACCGAATCATGTTTCTAATCTAACTAGAACAATAGTTGTATTGTTATTCCACCTTCTAGGATACGATTAAGAAAACATCTTATACATGCATATATATTACTGTTTTTCCAGAATTCGCATACATGCAGACTAGGGTATATTCAATTTCAGATCGGTAAACATGCATCATCAAATATCATATATATATATATATATATATATATATATATATATATATATATATATATATATATATATATCGAATACAGTTAAAACACGTAATCTGAATTAATCGTTTCGCAAGTAGCTCTGATACCACTGTTAGGGTTTCTGACAGATAAAGGCAGCGGAATTAAAAAATTTTAAAATTATTTTGAAACCCTAAAACAGGAACATGTTAGTGAGAAGAGGTCAGATTCTAGATGGAGGTTTCCTGAGAGCTTTGATAGTCTGAGTAAAAGGGCTTGTTATTGAGTAACACAGTTGCAAACGACAAGACCCTTGTGTTAGGGTTTCTGACAGATAAAGGCAGCGAAATTTAAAATTTTTAAAACTATTTCGAAACACTAAAACAGGATCCATGCAAAAAACAAATTAATTCAGAGGTTTAGATTTGTTTTACCGATTATCCGAGCTTGAATGGAACGATGAAATTCTGGAACGGCTTCGAATCTCCAACGCAATCCAACGGAACTGCGTCTCTACGGTATCCACACGAACGTCCCACAAATCGTCACACGATCTGCAACAAAGAGAACTCCGGTACTAGCCGCTAAGATCTGGATTTTTTCAAGTGTTGCTCTCAACTCTCTTTTCTAAAACGGCTAGGGTTTTGTTTTCTTTTTGGTTTCATGTAAACAAGACTGCTGATATATCAGATATATATAGCGGCCAAAAAGTTAAGCAAAACCCTAATCCTATTAGAAAAGTAAAATCCGAATTTATATATATATTATATTTTAATTAAGTCTTACTTAATTAATATACATATATACAAATTATCCTGTTAATTTAAACTCGTAATTTAAATACTATCAATCATATTGACATATTTAAATCCTTACAATTTAAATTAATTCTCTTTTAATTACGTTCTAAGTGTGTGACCCTATAGGTTATTATTATATTGACAATAATTTTAAAATTATATTATAAAATTATAAACAGTGAGTGGCATCTAGTAATGCATCACTGCTACCCAAATAATAATAAGATCGATGATTCGATGTAACCTTTTCGTGACCAATGTTTCAATGTAATTTAATCCTTTTAACCTTGACATCCTAGATTAAACTCGAGCCATGGAATGTGTCATACTCTTCATAATTTAATCTGAGTTTTCTTGATCAATGAGTAGACTATATCAAACAAATCACTATTTGAGCATGGCCATACATTTCATAGTCCTACTCAATCAAGAGGCCTATGGATATCACCCCTAATATATAGGAGGGTTAAATTCCATCTAGATCACTCATATTGCTCATGTAACGAATGCGATTTTTGTGAATAAATAAAAATATTTATTGAATTATATAAATATTTTTATTAATTTATTTATGGAGTAAAATAAATAATTTATAAAGTTATGGTGAAAGAATTTATGTTAAATGTTATGTTAAATGTGATTTGATGTGATTATTCTAATTTAATTTAATAATTAAATTAGATGATTAAATGATTTATTTGAATAGGATAATTTATTTGGTGTTATTGTTATTGGTTATATAGAATTATTAATTAAAGTTTAATTGAATTTATTCAATAATAAGTTTAATTAAATTAAAAGTGTGACAATTAAAATTATATAGTAAAATGGATTATTAAAATAAATGGAGAAAATGTTTTATTTTTGTTAAACCAAACAAGGCCTTGTGACCCTTGGTTGGTAAAAATGGGTTATTTTGTTTTGGTTCAACCAAACACGCCCTTGTAGCCTTTAAAATTCCATTATTTTTATTTGGGTTTGCCAAACAAGGCCTAACCCTTTGTTTTCTTTAACTGATTAATTGAAAGCTAAGTACGTTAAAGTAAGAAAGGTTGTCAGTGGTTATCTAAGCCTAAGAGAAGAAAAAAAAATATATACAGAGAGAATTAGAAGAGAGAATTTGAGAAGGAGAATTTGGAAATTGGAAGTAAGAATTCAAGCAAGGAGAATTAATCAAGTTTTCTAAGCAATAGAAGGTATAATCTTTTTCTTCAGTGTATTTCTTTTAATTTACTTTACTGTATATGAAGTTAGTTGTTCAAAGCATGAATTACTTGGTTATAGTTGCTAGTAAGCATGTATTAGAGATTATGTGATGATTATAAATCAATTTGAATGAATTAATCCATGAAAGCATGTTTTAGAATGAAGTTTTTAGTTTTACAGAGTTTCACTTTCATGTATGGCATATATGTATGAAATTGGTGCTCAAATTGATTATTAACCGGTAAATAGACATTTGATTATGATTATATAATGAAAAATGAAAAGAATGCGAGTAGAATGGATTAAAATAGTTTAGAGATGGATTTAAAGTAGTTGATTTCATTGATATGGTTAAAACATGAGTATTTTGTTTAAACAGTGAATTTTTGGGTTCTAATTAGTTGATTAGGTGTATTATAATGGTTAAATTGGTTAAAAACATGTTGGGTAATTGTTTTATAACATGTTTGATGTCTGGGTGTGTTTAATTTATGTGTTGGATGGTAGAATTCGAGAAATTTGGCCTAGGATTTCACTTATTCGCGAACTGTAGGAGGTGACTGCCGAGTCTCTCGCCCCGGCGAGAGAAATGTACTGGAAATCTTCGCCCCGACGAGATTTTAGTTAAGTAAATTCTCGCCCCGGCGAAGGAACAATAACTAAAATTTTAAAATTTTATTTTCTTTGTAATTTTGCTATGATGCCATAAACAAGTTTAAAACTTATATTAAGGTATAAAGTGACTAATAAGATACCACGATGGTTGTTAAGCAAGTACTTGTTGATTATCAAATGACAATCGAGATGTTACAATGAAATAGGATAAGATTGAATTTTAAAGTGTATATTGTTTTGTAACTAATTATTGTTACCATTTTATAATCGAAATGTGTAGGTCGATTAAGGAACGTGAATTATTTAAATCTGTAATCTACGCACGAGGCAAGTTTTCCTCCCTTAAACTTGTTATTTCCATTGAGCAAGATTATTAGCCTTAGTTTATTGTTATTCAAGCAAGGTTGTTATCATGATTAAGTACTGAAGCTTTATTCCAGTTATTTGTTATTCGATCGTTGATTGTTGTTCAAACTTCGAACATAATTTTTATTGTACAAACTTTATTGATGAATCAAATGTTTTAGTGACTAGTAAACCCTAATTGATTCAGCTAGTCCTTAGTTAATGAGCGTTCTAAAGACTTTGAATATTTTAAAACTGTTCCGAACCAGGTTCCTTTTGGTACGGATTTTGATGCTTAACTGAGATGAACAACCCTAATATAGGGGATTAATTACGCGACAACGTTGAAATGTTTGTGCACAATACATTGTACAAAGGGCTGACCCCCCTGAGTACGAGATGGATGGTCCATAGTCTATAAGATTGTTAAAGGTTACGGTAGAAATACTTGTTAACCTAGGACATAGTTCGAGGTCTTGTGACCCTCAGATACAATTTTAAACCTTGGATTCTATAATTAGTTCTTGAGCCAAGTATCCTATTAAGCTTTCATATCTCGATTGGTTATTGAATGAATTCAGAAAACTACAATACCTCAGTTGAAATCTATTTCGTTAATTATTCAATTGTTATCGTTATTATGCTTGTGGGCAATTGTTTGCTCACTCTTGCACTAAAACATTGCAACTAAGACAGAGAAATCGGACAAGCCGTCCACGAGTAAAGGCAAGGGCAAGATGCCGAAGTAGCAAGAGACCTGTTATTCATTTGATGTTTATTTGTAATAAGACTTGTTTAAAGTTATATTTTAATTCCGCACTGATGGAATAAGGGTTAGATAACCTAGGATTTGTTTACTGAAGAGATTTGAGATGTAACCCCTTTTTGTGGGAAGATGTTTCATTCAGTTTAATTACATTACCTTTATCATGGGTAGTTAGTCTTGAATGTATGGTATAGTGAACACCAAATCTGTGGAGTTGAGGTACCTGGATTTGGGGGTGTCACACCTCACACGATTCATAATGTACCCAATAATCACATTTATTATTGACCCTATTAAAGGTGACCTTTGATGATATCAAAGTACATGAATTCCCGTGTAGTAATATAGTGATTTCAGGTCGGAGGACCATTACATCATTGTCACTATGAGAATTGCTTATGACACTTTGCATAATGTTCCACGTAGAATTCTCATGATGGGTCTGTCCAGTACATTGTTCTCTAACATGTACCTATGCATTGACTTAATATCTCATATATTAATGACCAATGAGATTTGGTCATCAGTCAATCCACATACTAGTCTCAATGTATCATTGTTGTCCCTTTCTCAATGATACTCGACTAGGGACATTTAAGAGTAATGATACTAATTGTAATTATATAATCTCATGTTCAAGTCACATACTTGAAGCTATATAATTTGTATCATTATTCTAAGGACTTTTATTATGTTAACATTTATATAACACAGTAAATGAAACCATAATAAAATAATTCATTTATTCAATCAAATATCAAAAGAAATGTTAAGCAATTACATCAAAGAATTGGCCTATGGGGCATAAACTCTAACACCTTGGAAAATTCTGGGCTACAAAAGTGAGATTTGGAAACGTAGAGTAGCTCTATCTTATCGAGCTTTGATCATTCTGATAGATAGCCTTCAACAAAGGTAGCATGGGGATAAAATTTACTAGTTGTTCATCCTTATGATCATAGAGACTAGTAGCTATTTTCACTTTGGTAGCTCGTCTCTTTTTCATCTTCCTTTTCCTTTTCTTTTCAATCTCATTTTTCTTTGATCGATATTCTTCAAATTCCTTCCTTTCCATCTTTCTCAGCCTTCTCTCTTCCTCGAGCTGCTTTTCAATCTTCTTTCTCCTCTTCTTCTCCTTGCGTCTTGAACTTGCCTTCTTGAGTATCTTCTGTTCATCTTCACTCGTCCTCTTCATTTTCTAAGATTTCTTTGCCCTTAAGTTTGAATCTTGCACTGGTTGTTCCTCTGTAATCTCTTGTGGTTCCGGCTCATTGTCATTTATCACATCCTTATAGTAATCTTCTTCAGATTCAAGAGAAGGAACTTGTTCATCAACGTCATCCTCTTTGTTGGATCCAAAAATCTTTATAGCCTTTTTTCTTTCGCTTTCTTCCTATTCTGATTCTGGTTTAGCAGCCTCAAAATCTTCATCAGATTGTTGTTTCGCCAAAGCATCTTTCACAGCTGGATCATCGTCAAATTCTTCTTGACTCATTTCTTCCTCTTTACGACCTATTTCAGGAGTCAAACTTATCTCATCATTTGTTCTTAGTTCAGATATTAAAGTCGTCTTGTTCATTCCATCATCATTATCTTGAGGCTCAGGGGAATAAGTTTCTTCATCAGTTTCCTCTTTGTTGAACTTAAGATCTGCTTCTTGATTGAGCATAGTCATGTCTCTTTCCTCAAACATACTACCTTCATTGTTCTCTGAACTTTCTTCTGAAATGTTTGTAGATGCTTCCTCTTCAGTGCTGTAAGATATGCTCTTCTCAAGACTTGTTGCTCCTTCATCATCATCTTCAATTTCAATAATTTCAGATGGTCCTGTCTTGATTGAACTTTTCCATTATTCTCTCAACCTCATGCTCATCCTTCTTAGAGTAGTCTTGATAGTTGTTTTCTTTTCTACTTTCCTCTTTTCAGACTTTTTTTCCTTTCCTTTCTTCTTTTCTAACTCAGAGCTTGACTCTTCCATTGGCATGTAATCTACTAACTTATCGAGATCTTCAGTATTTCTTGAAGTAGCTTTCTTGGCAAATTCTGCTTCAGATGTAGACATTTTCTCTTTCCCTTTAATCTTTCTAGAAACCTTGGGAGACACCTTTCCCTTCTTCTGAATTGATTGATCATAGATAACAAGAACTCTGCTATCTGGATGTCCCTCAGATCCTTGAGACTCTTCTTTTACGACTTCTTCTATTTTCCTCTTTCCTTTAGCTTTCGATGCTTTCTGATCTTTGTTGCTGCTACTCTTTATAACTTTTGTCTTCTTGGCCTTTCTTGCCTGCTGATTCTTCTTCCAATCTTCAAACAGCCTTGGAGTTATTCTTTTGTTATAGTTTAATACATCTCCCTCATCGTCTTTGATTTTATTCTTGAGCTTTTTCTTAAGAATGATACTTATGAATCTCCCATAGTACATCTTGGGAGTTGGCTTGCCAGCTTCACTTTTCATTTTGGCATCCTCTATCCACTCTGTTATCCATCCCATGAGAATAACACTAAAGTTGATCTTCCTTTTCTAAATAATAGCAGTCATGAACTTAAGCTATAGTTCACTGACTATATCATAAGCCGTATCCTTACACAGAATACATTTCCCGATGATATCAGCAAGAAACTCATAGTGCTGAGGAAAATCTTTCTTCTTGATTCCTTTTAGATGAGATTTCTTCTCATAACTCATACGCTGCAATCCTTCTTCATCGTCAATGTTGTCGAAGGAAGTTATTCCTTGATTGCAAAATCCCAGGCAGTTGTTGATTTCAGAGGCATTTATCTATAAAGTGATTCCTTTGATTTTTGAAAGGAGAGACCCTCTTCAATAGACAACATTCAGATAGAAATCCTTCACCAAGGCAGGATAAATCTTGGTGTTGGTTTCCAGACATTCAGTGAACCCAACATCTTGTACCAGTGTAAGTATATCCTTGAATCTCTGCTCAGCATCCCCGAATTTGTCAAAACAAACTAGGTTTCCGGGAATGACTTGATGACTCGTCATTAGGTTGAGTCAAGTAGAAAGTAGCACAAAGATGCTTGAGTTTGCTGGGGATTTTTGGAAAACTAGTGTTTGAGCTTTTGAGAGTTTGAATATCGTAAGACTCTGGTTGAAGTTTGAAAGCGCAAGAGTCAGACAAGGATTTTGAAATGAGTTTATATCACTTCCCTCTATTTTTGTTGAGTGGGACACATGGCAAGATGTAGTTAGTTGCACGTCGCCTCACTTCTATGCCTTTACAGTTATAGCCCAATAATTTGTTTTTGATGTACTTGTGTTTTCTGGGGCGTGACTAGAACGTGCTCTTTAAATTAACCGCCTTAATTTTAACTTTCGTAAAGTACCTACTTTGGAATTATTTAACTTTACGAACCTTCGTCAGCTCTGCGATCTCCTTTGGGTTCTACGATCACCCTTTGACTTTATGATCTGCTTTTGTAGTTCTTGCATAGTTTTTTAGATTGATTTGCCAACCATCATCTGGACTAAGATTAATTGGCTTTTTGCTCAACGAGTCTTTTAAGAGTAGAATTCTCCTTTGTCTTCAAAATAACAGCTTCATCTTCTCTTGTCGTAGAGCAGCAGTTCCATTCTGCAATCTTCATGTTGCTCTACTAGTTGTTTCTCACTCTTAGGACTTCTTTTGAAGTAATGAGCAACTTTCAACTCTACGAATCTTCATCGGTTTACGATCATTGGGTTGTTCTATGGCCGTAATTATTTCCTGATAAATTGAAGGTATTCTGATGACTTCCAACAATGGTCTTATCATAATCACTTTCTATCTTATGAGAAGGTTATCACCCTTGCCTTTCATCATGCAGTCATATTAGCTCTATTTTGCTTCTGCTTTTCCACTTGGTTCCAGATATCCAAAATTTACTTCCTCAATTCGTAAAGTGCTTTTACTCTATAATCTTCGTTTTGCTGAAACTTTGAAGATATTGACTGCCTTTCTTCTAGTTACTCCCCCTCAATATATGCATTATTTAGTAGAAGTGCTTAGTTTCACCATGATATCAGTAATGATAGATCTAATGAACTTAATCTGGTTTACTGAATCAATAGGTGAGTAAAGATTAATTATTTATGAACACTTTTCTTTTGGAACCAGTTTCTTCATCTTCTAGATGACCCAAGATCTGAATCTTCTTCATGAGGACTAGCTTCCTTCTCTGTATTCATAGCTTTTGATATAGATCAAGATTCCATGTGTTCTTCTTGGATTCTTGCTTTCAGATGACGACCCAGGGATCTTAATCTTTGAGCAAACGTTTTTTATTTGAATTCTTTGTATAAGCATAGAAATGTCTTTCAGCTTCCCACAAATTTGTTGAATTGTAGAGTCCTCATAATCTGAATGGAGAGCTCTACGACCTTTTGGTCCAGTTTTGTGATCGTTGAGTGTCAATCTAGTGAAGTCATCTTCTGTGATCGTAGGGCTTTTATGTGCTGGATCATTGGTTTTTTTCTCATAGCAGATTCTTCTACCTTGTTTGGTTCGCCTTTGTCGATTATGACTTGAATAAGAATTTTTGTTGTCCAAAAATTCTTGTTGAATAATCTATAGATTTGATTTCTTACTAGAATGTTAGACAAGATTTCTCCAGTCTTCTTGATTCAAGTTTTGTCTGATGTCTCGCCATTTTTGAGAACAAACTGCAAATAGCCACATGCACGAGACTTTACTTGATATTTGGTTTTCCTCTTTTCCATAACTCGTAGGGTGTTTTCCTGATAGTAGAGTTGATCTTTCGTAACCACTCCTTTCTACTTTAATCTTCTCACCCTTTTCTTCCATGATCAATTTTGAAGAATTTGAACGTTGAGCGCTGAAATCATTCTGAGGATACTCATGAACACTTGAGATAGTCTTTTACTGCATCTAATGAGTGCCTTTTGCCTTTAGAGTAAGTCGTTGGAGACTTTCCTGAGTACATTATGAGCAGCAACTTTAATGGTTTCTCTTTTAAGTCAGCTCATTTGCTTTAATTGATCCAGTCATCTTTATCGAGTTGACTTCTAGGTCTCGATCTTGACACTAGTAGATGAGGAAGATAACCTTGAATTTCTTATCATGCATTTGACTAATGCTTGATCATTTAGCACGTTACATCATAGGCTCATCATTGAGAGTCTGCTGCATTCTTATTATGATCAGTCTCTTAGGTTCAGAGAGATTGTCTCTGAAGATAGTTGGAAATTTCTTGACATAGGTTCGTTAAGATCCGTTATGCTTGGGATCATCCACTGGTTGTTATATCAATTGAGATTTATGGTAGATTTATGTCATCTTCATTTTCAACATCATTTGTTGCAGCTTCTGATAGAACTTTTGATATTGCTTTTTGAACATTTAGAGCACTTCCTTTGCGATTCCTTCGACTTCAGATTGGATCTTTGAATTGAGATATAGACTCAAGCTTATCGTAAAGCTTCTTGTAGGACATATCGAGCAGATACTTTGATCCATGATTGATACAGATACTGACGACCATCATATATGAATGAATGAAGGATTCTTAAGCATTTTTAGGCTCACATTCTTGTAGGGATAGATTCTGCTACAAACTTTTCGAATCAGTGAGGAGTTCTTCTGATTTTCTTTATAGCATCGTGATGCTTCACTCAGAGATACAGGCTTCGGTGCCTTTTGCATCATTAGCAGAACTTCTCGTACAAGGAGATGTAAGTAGTGATATCTCCAATCAATTCATTTATTAGCTCTGTCAACAGAATATCCTTGGTTCCTTCATCTTGTTGCATCAGATTGATTGTATGATTGTCTGCTCGACTGCTACCTTGCTAAGATCATCTAAAATTGAAGTCAATTTAATTTGGAATGATAAGGAGCACACAACATCAGATAGTTCAGCATCAACAACATTCACATATATGTACCTGTATGTTCAAGATTTGATTTGTCAGCTTATTCATAATCAATGGTCTGCTTCAACAACCAAACTTAGAACATATTTTGTTTAGTGCCATAGGATCAACTCAAAGTGTGAGCTTTATGTTCGAGAGAACCTGCTCTGATACCAATTATTATTTCTCAGAGGCACAATAGAGATCTAGAAGGAGGGGGGTTGAATAGATCTTTAAGAACTTTTTTAGTTTATTAAGAAGTGTCACCAGATAAATCATTTTATCAAGATTTTTGCACAATGGAATATTAGTTTGAAAACTCCCCTTGAAGATATTTTAAGATCACAGTTCTAAAGTTTGGTTTGTATTGAAGTTAACCATACATCACATGCATTGAATACATTAAATAAATGACAGAATGGAAAAGAAATAAGGTAAATGACACAAAAGAGTTTAAAGTAGTTCGGAGGTTGAACAACTCTTACTCCACTCTTCTACTTCAACAAGTAAGAAATCCACTATGAATTTGGTCGCCTCGACCAGGACACTATTGCCCTTATCAAGCCCAGCAGACTTAGTAATTTAGTCACCAAGACCAGGACCCACTTGCCCCAAATTTGGTCACTTAAGACTAGGATCCTCCGACCCTTGTTCCTGTTGTTGATGTTTGTTAGAGGTGCTGCTGAGATGTCGTTTACCCTCTATCGTCTTCAGATACTTAGCAGCTTGGTATGATCATCCTTGAGATGTAGTTGAGTGTTGCAATGGAGCTTAGCTTCTTTAGATACTCAACATCTTCTTGTGATCATCTGTTGCGCTGCTTAGCTTGGCAATTCAGCTCCTTCTTATCTTTGGTACTTGACAACTGCTCAAGATGTACTACTAAGATGACTGTAAGACTCCTTCCTTTTGGTACTTAGTAGCTTCTCATGATTGATGTCAATTTGGTATTGATGCTCCTCTTCTTCTTGTGCTTAGCAGCTCTGAACACTGTTTGTGTGGTAGAGTTAATATTTTCTACTTCTTCAGACTTTCAGCACTTAGTATTCTTGGTGGATCGTAGAGTGAGCTTCTGCATATTCTTTGTTTGGTATTTCACTCTACGTTTTTCTGTGTCAGTCCACACCCACTCCAACACTTTTTATTGTTTGAACTGATGCTCTTTTATAGTTTGATGTTGAATTTTTCCTGTTAGAAGATGTCCGTTGAAAGCATTTAATGTGCAGATACGTTGATATCCTAGATGTTGACTTTCTAGTGCTTTGTGTCAGCATACACCTGTCACGTCAAACTGCAGCTTTACTTGTTCAGTTGACAGGTCGCTCTTTGTATACTAGTGTTGGTCGATTTCGCAACCGATAAATACGCGCAAGTATACGCGGTCAACAAGTAATATAATGATAAGAGAGTTGTCGAACCCACAGGGAATTGTTCTAGTGAATCCCAAGTACCAACTATATATCGTCTCGAAATTTATTTAGACAATTGATGATTTGAATTTGTTGTTGTTTTGTAATAATAAGGGATATGGAAAGCGTTAAAAATAATGAAATCAAATATTAACAAGTCTAAGATTGCAATTTCCCCCAACACTTCGTTTGAATCTCCTAACTCTCTCTTTTCAATCAGTTATAACATACGAATTGACAACCGAGAAATCAAAACTACATAAGAGCCTCTGTCGATGGTCAATCACGAATCTTCCTAAGCGGTGCATAGGTATATTTCTATCCTATGCACTATCAAGAGACTAATTTCAGGAATGATTAATAGACACGTGTCACCAAATCTAATTAATCCTCCCCTCAATTACCAACTTTCACATCGGAAGTCATTAAGACTAGATTCTCAATTGGTTGCAGGCGGTAATTAGGTATATATCTATCCCAACTACTATCAAGATATCTATTATTGCAGATAATTAATAAGACACATGTCACTTAATCCAATTAATAACCCACAACAATCTATACTTTTGCATGTTATCATAACTAGGTCTTAACCTATAATCCGTTCGTCAAGTTCATATAGGTTCCCACGGTAATTACGGGCCAAGCAATTAATCTAGAAGCAAAGGTTATGGCAATCAATTCACAAATGCATAACTAAAATCAATAGAGAGAGAATTCAATTCAAATTAAGTGTTGGGTTCCATTGCAATCTTAGAATAGAAGGTTAGTTCATGATAGCTACAATAAACATCATTTTCAATTGATACATTGTCAAATTCGAATTACAAAGGAGATGGAAATCTAGAAATGAAACCACTTTTGAAGCTATTCAGCTGGTGTTCCTTTGGTTGCTGATGGTTTCTAGCTCTCCACCTTGGCCTTGCAATTCTTCTTGACTGAGTTCCTTGGCTTTTGGCTTGATTCAGCTTGATTTGCAGCCTTGAGCTCTGTTGGTTGATGTATTTTGTAGCCTCCCTCTCTTTAGATAACTGATATGAGGCTTAGAAGAGATTATATATAGTCTTCATCAAGAAACCTTAGCCAAAATCGGACAAAATGGAGCTCAGATTGCACTATGGGTTGTGTCAGCACAGCGACGTGCGTCCGCACGCCCAGGCGTGCGCCCGCACGCCCGCGCCTGCATGTCGCCCAGCTGCCGAGGCCCCGCGCCCAGCTTGCTGCACGCCAACGCCGAGTCCGCTCGCGCGCGCCCGCACGCCTGCATGCCGCCCAACTGCCGAGTGCCAACGCCGAGTCTGCCCGCGCGCGCCCACCCGCCCGCGCCTGCATGCCGCCCAGCTGCTGAGGCCCCGCGCCCAACTTGCCGCACGCCGCGCCCAGCGCCTGTCGAGTGCCAACGCCGAGTCCGTCCGCGCGCGCCCGCACGCCGCGCCCAGCGCCTGTCGAGCGCCAACGCCGAGTCCGCCCGCGCGCGCCCGCACGCCAGCGCCTGCCGAGTGTCAGCGCCCAATGCCAATGCCGTACGACACGCCGCCCGACGCCGTGCACGCAATCCAACGTCGTGCACGCCCAACTTCCACATGTCATCAAAATCAATGTCGAGCATCTCCAAACACAACTTTTCACTGTATTATCATTTTGGCACAGATATCAAGGCAGGAGCTTGCGCTCGTGGCTTGGCCGACGCCGCACGCCGTGCACGCTTCCCGACGCCGTGCACGCCCAACTACCAAATGTTATCAAATTAAGCACCGAGCGACGCCAAGCACAAATTTCCATCATACTACCATTCGGGCACAGACGTCCAGGCACGGACATTGAGTCAATACAAACAACGATCCGAGCGGTCTTTATTTCAATTCCTACAAACATAATAAAAATGCATCAAAGCAACATAAAACATGTAAAAATAACTAAAAACTAATTTATGTAGAAATAAGATAAAAATACATAAAAACCATATAAAATACCTAAAGACTTGCAAATTATCAAGGCCAAAAGTACCCAAATTGTGTGTATAAAACACACTCATCAACTAGCTGTTAGACATATCTTTTCTCTTTATCAAGGATATATGACTTGACACTTTGTGATCTTCTGATCTGCAATGTTTCTCTGTCAAATCTCTTGTCAGACCTGACTTCACTCTATAATCTTGTCGTCTTGGTAGAGTAGTACAAATTGTAGAGTTGAGTTCTACTATTTGCTCAACCGTCTGTTCTGCGACTGAGTGTATTAAGAATCTTGGACATACTTGACAACTCTACTTTGTTAGAGACAGCATTACGATCTTGTTGTCTCTTTAATTCTTTACGAAGCAGGCTATTGTTCTACGATCTCTTAGTGATTCTGTGAATTTCTTTGTTCTTTATGACCAGACAGAGTACCTTCGAATTATCCTTCATTTGCTTAGATTTCTCTTCAGCTGCTCTACGATTTTGATCAGTTGTATTAACAATTTTATTTTCTCTGAACGATCGTTGAGTTTCTTCAATGATTGTATGAACCACTCTACGTTCAGTCACTGTTTAGCAGTCTTTGATTTGCTTAGCTCTTACTTCTGTCATCTTAAGATTGGATCAGTGTTTTGAGAAATGAGGTGATCTTTATGTCAGGAACATAGACTCTGCCTATGGCTTTACGATCTTTGCTATACAATCTCAGAGTTATTTTTATACCTCGACTTTTACTTTGCGATTCCATAGAACATTCAGCGTTCAGTTCTTGCCTTACGAGCTTTGCATGACTTTACGATTTTGTTCACCTTACGATAGAAGCCTCAACTCTGCGATAAGTCCAAAGCTTTACGATATACAAATCAGCTCTACGCTTTCTTTGAAGTTTTACGATCATAGGTTAACTTTGTGATCCATTTTGACTCTATGACCTGGCAGAGTAACTTTACGAGCATAGGATTCCTAAAAACTATACATCAGATTTATTCAACAAGATCAACCTAACATTCTTGATCTTTCTAGTCTAAGTCCTTGTGCACATAATTCTTTGAAGGACTTTACAAAACTTGCTATACAAGTATACATTGGTTATTCAATCTTTGAATGTCTAGATCACTCTGCTAACAATACTTACATTATAAACATGCAGAGTAACTCTACGATAGAATTAACCTAACATTTTTGATCTTTATATTCTAAGTCCTTGTACATGTATTTCTTTTGTAAGGACTTTACATCATTCAGAATCAAATGAGCTTTAATCTTATATTCATCATTGCATCAGTTAGTTATCATCAAGTTATGTTTATATGCAATTCACAGTTACAGGTCACATTTATCACATATAATCATGTAAGCACACAATTAGATAGTTAACATAGATACATAAACACGTAATCACATTTGCATATTTAGACAACCAAACACGTAGTCACATTAGCACATAATCACATAAACATTTAGACAATTAAGCATATGATCACATATAAATATAGTTTCAGTTAAACAATCAAGATAGTCATCATCAAATCAAACAACTTCCGACATATAAGTATATTTGACTTTTTAAGATATAAAGTATATTATAAATTTAATGTATTAATGTCTTGGGACGTCTTATTTGGATATTGGGATGTTGACTCACTAATAGTGGAGGTTGAGGGGATAAATTGTTTAGAGGCTTTGTCATCTTCCTATTTGGATCTTGGGATGTTGTCTCTCAATGAGATGGCTGTTTGGAATAGGGTGGTCGAGAGGAGATTGTTGGAGTTAGAATGGCTATACTTGGTTTCATGAATGATGCTTATTTTTGTTGGGACCATTTTGTTCAGCTTACCAACTATTTTTTATCTTTGTTTCTTACTCTAGCCTTCCTGGAGAGAGGTCTGCGAAATCTTGATAGGAGTTTCTTTGGGGAGCACGCGTATCACGTTGTTGTAAAAGTAGCATGCTTTTTCTTATTAGTGGAGGGGTTCAGGTCACTTCAGGGATTATGAGTTTTAAACCATATAACCGAGCTGTGCTGGAATCTGCCATTGGAGTCCAGCTGAGAAATAGGAAAGTAATGAGAACATGATCGAGGGAAAGTATGGGTGTTAGAAAGCTATGAGTTTGTGATACCGGACAACACTTCACTTTATGTAGAACACCAGAGAAATAACTAAGCTTTAAGTTTCTCATGTAAAAAATATCGTCTTTGATTGCTATCAAGATAGGTTTGACACCTTGCGGGATGCTTTGACCGATCGCTATTGGAATCTCAATTTTATAATTCCTAAATAGTCAGTGTCAATAGTCTAATGAACTTATGAGGATTATGTCATAGAAAAACAAAACCGTACCCCATTAGAATATGAAAACTAAAACTTAATGGATTAGCGAACTCTAATTACTAACTACTCCCTCCTTCTCATATTAATCGTCCTAATTTTATTTTTAGGGTGTTCCAAAATAAATGTCTTATTTCTATATTAGTAACTATTTTTTATCTTATTTTTTCATTTATACCCTCATAATCTTTTTAGTCAACTTTTGTTGAAAACTTAAGAAATGATAAAAAGTTTTCATTTGGAAGTGATGTATTATTTTACCACTTTCTCTCTCATATTATCAATATAACATCTTTTATTTAATGACTCTCTACTCTAACCTCATTTTCTCTATTCATTCTAGCTTTTGGTACTTTCTTCAAACACCACATAAATTTCTCTCATTCATGTTTCATTTATGGAGATATGCATGTAATTAGTGGGTGGGTTTGGAGAGAGAAATATACTTATTGGAATGTGAGAATAACAACAAAAATGATCTAGAGAACCGAGAAGGAATAATCATAGAAAAGTGAATGGATAATTTAATTAATAAGTAATTAAGATGGGCAATTTAGCCATTTAGGTAAAAAAAATATTATTAATTAGCGTACCGAAATCAATTAAGACGTTTAATATGAGATGGAAGGAGTAATATTTAAGATCCCTGTATATCAACAAAATATTTAAAATCCCTACTTACTAACTAAATATTTAAAATCCCAACATGCTAACTAAATACTTAAAATCCCTACTTACTATAAATATATTAAAATCCTTACTAATTATTAATTATTATAAACACTAATTTTACAAGAAAAGAGCTAATGTATCAATTTCTACCTAATTGAAAAATCTAAAGAACAAATAATAAATTAATAATATCTAAGTTTACTGCGTTTCTCATCAGTTTCTATGATGCGCATGTAAGCGAGTAGACCAGTGTGCATTTGTTCCTTAATTATTGTTGGCATGACGGTTATTGTGATCCTTATATATGGTGGTGGAGGAGTGTTGGTTGTGTCTTTAGATAACTGATAAGTGATAAACTTCTTGTATATTTTGGGAGAGGTAGGACTATAGAACTCTTTAACATTGTGGTTGGTTTGCTATCTTCTAGAGCATCTTAATTGAGAAGAATGCTTGTATCTTGACATTTTATTTGCCTCTTTACTTTACAGAATATGGGATAATGTAGCATTCAGACATGGGTGCATTTTAAGGTTGATATTTTCGACCTGCATAAGTATTGGAGGGAAATTCTGCATTAGGACTTTACAAATGCTCGCGAACCGAGCAAGCTCTTCCAATAATTCCCAGCGCTCTGAATTCTCCACTAGGCCATACACCGTCAAAAAACACAAAACTCTGATATCCACCACTCTGAACAAGCACAAACAAAAAGGAGAAAGTATCCTTAAAGACCTCCAACAAGTGCAACACTCTACTCTCCCAAAGAACTAACACCTTCTAGCTATTCCTACTGCATCAAGACAAGATCACAAGACCACTTGCACCATCTATTCCCTTAGAGTAATTTCACTGTCTCATTAGTCATAGTCCGCATTTTGGTTTCTTGATAACAAACTACCGTAGGATTCGAACTGCTAAAAATCTCTTTAACTTGCGTCCTCTTCAAGAAGTCATTAGGACCCCTCACATTCTAGGACAATAATTTCAGTTTCATTTATAAACAAACAAATTCCCTCCGCCCCCTAGTCCTTTTCTCCCCCCGCTTCCTTCTGCCTTAGTCATGCTTTTGGTGTCATAATTAATTGATCTCTCTAATTTCCTCAACTCTGGCTCCAATATACTCCTTAGTCGGCTACCATTAGCATTCGCTAAGTCTAACCCAACTCTCCAACAATTTTCTACTTCCACAAGAAGTTTCAAAACTTTATCGTTATTACCGACATAAGAAATACCCAATAAAGTACTTAACCCTTGATGGTCTATTTAACCACTTAGAAAGATTCCTGGCTTTTCCATCATGTTGTCCTCCCTTCCTCTGGTAGTGTCTCTTATTTATAATAAATCTTTTTTTATATCTAAAAGAATATGGCGTCAAAAAGGATAATTTTGTACCCTGATGAAGTGGTGATATGGGCAACAGAACTCTAGAATGAGAACGAATTGTAGAAATATAGTAGCGTTATTATAAGATCAAGTTACTATATTTCTGTTTAGTAAGACCATTTTCGTGCTGAAAGGACTTTATATTTCTCAGTACTTTGGACAATACAATTGCTTGCGTGATTTATTTTTGTCTCATTAGAGTTTTGGTGTGAATCCTTTATCTGCAGAGCATTACAGCACTAGAAATGAATTTGGTTTATGCTATTCTTAAATTGTTCCATGATTTTTGGAAGAGAATTTCCATCAAGGGGGCTGGAGTGGGGGAGTAGAATAAATTTTAAATCATTGTATTGGATATACTGAAAGTAATATGCCCTCAAGCCAATCACATTTGATGTGATAAATATTTATTTTGTAATCTTATTCAATTATTAATAAATAAATTAAAGACATATTTATCCATGTTAATTGGTTGAATTAATAAATGTGATAAACCCATAGTTTTAGAGCAATGCTTTTAGAATCACGATGAGATCATGCTAATGAGATCTAAATTCAAGATAGCTCAAAACTAAAATGTTCCTAATCGTTGGATCACTAATTTGGGATTACTAATTCCGGATAGATTAGTACATACTATGCTTGATCTTTTGAAGATGATGATTGATCTCATAATCATTTGTGTGGAGACACTAAAGCAAGTATGTAGGTGCTTATTAGAGAGTAAGTTCACTGAACGTGACTCGCTTAAAGAACCCTAATGGAGTTTTATTCACCTGTCAATAGGAGTTCTTAAAGTGATAGTAGTACAAGTGGTCCTTGGACTTGAGATCATCATAGTACCTTGTGTATTCTGAGTTATACTTTGTCATATTCCTTAATACCTTAGAGTATGTTATAGGGTATGTTCGAGTATAATAAAATATACATGGAGGTAGGTGAATGATCAACAAAGGATCTACTGCTTCTGATAAAGGGAGAGAATGTCCTATGCGATTTGATAAATGAAAGCTCAGAAATCCCTGGCTAGGGTTGAATGAAAATTAGAAATGAGTTTCTAATTTACATTAATCAGAGTTGTGCATTCTTAAATCGAAATGCATATGATTAAATAAATAAGATTTGTCAGTAGTTCCATGTCTTATTTTTAATCGGGACATTGCATGGTAGAAAGATTGAATTGTATGGTAACTACTGCTGAATAGGTTCTATGTGATTAAACGTTAATTTCATATTATACGGATAGTCATGATACATTATCGTAAGGTGTCACTCATGAAGTAGAATAAATATTATTTATTTATATATGAATTAAAGGAGTTTAATTCATTATAAATAATATTAGAATGGTTCTAATTTATTTATTCTACTACCGGCATAATATTGAACCTAAAGGGTCATACCGCAAAATAAAGATATTATTTTAGAAATGATTGGCTAAATGATAATAAATTAAGTATTTAATTTATTAGTGGAATAAATTGAATAGCTTAATATTTATAATTTTGTATTTGGAGAAATATTGAATTATAAATTAATAAGAGAAATCTTATTATTATTATTATTATTATTGTTATTTAATTCCTAATTAGATTGGGAATTGAATTAATGCATGAATTCCTAAAGAGTTTAGAAATAATAATTAGTCTTTTAATAAGAGAAGTCTTATTAATGCAAATGCAAATGAAATACAAAGAGCAAGTCAAAATGCAAATGCAAATGAAATGCAATTTGGTGACTAAAGTAATTTTCTTGCTTAATGTTGATTAAACAAGAAACATGTGTTAAGTGATAAATGAAGTATTCATATTAATCTTAATGGTTAGGAGAATATGAATACTTGCAAGTATCATTTGATGAAGAAATTGAATTTGTAACCTTACGGGTGTTCTTGCAATCTTAAGAGTTAGGAAGAAAGAGAACAGTGGATTAACCATCCTTGATTTCTAGAAAATCAAAATTTATTTCTTCAATAATTATTTTCTTGGTGGATCACCTTTAGAGTGCTACACATACTTTGTAGCTTAAGTTTGATCCTTGAATTTGGAGACATTGGAGGAGCTTGAAAAAATCAAAGAGTTGAATTTTCAAAGACATTGGAGGAGCTTGAAGAAATTAAGGAATTGATCTTGTAGCGGTTCAAGAGTTGAATCTTCAAAGGTATAATTTCTTGTTATTCTTCTACAATTAATAATTATGCATAAGGTGATTCATAGGAAGTTGCAGAAAAATTTTAATTCCATTTTTCGCTGCGTTTTACAATTTGAATTTATCTTTGATTGTGTTTCTGCATACTTACATCTACTTTGGGTAATTTGAGGAGGCTTATTATTCCTAAATGATGTTTTATGTGCAAAGATGCAAGGCAGGTGGTATGTACTTGGAATATAGAGTTCTAGTAAACTATCACTCACCTTCAGTTATACAATTCTAGAAAATAATAAAAATCGGGTCAGTCAATTTTAATGGAACCTGAAAAATGTGGGCAAGTGCCAAAACTCATTTTTGTTTCATGTAAGGATGTATCTCATAGTCGAGTTCTACCATCTGGTCCATCTCACGATACAGATGCATTATAACATCTTAGGTGTTAAATTTGATACTTCAGAAAATGATTCTTGACCTAGTCATCAAAAACAAAACTCTGTTTCTGTTTCGATGAGTTTATTATTGTCTTTGCAGTCATAGTTTTCTTCAGCAAACCTCTATTTAAGTATGGTGAGATAGAGTTTGCAGTCATCTTCTTTTTCGTTGCCAGTAGTTAGAGAGCTATAAACGCTATGTTTACTATAGATTAGGTTGAGTGTGGAATGCCTGAATCTCTGATTGGTTTCTTGTGTTTTTTTAGGAGGGTTGCTTGAGGAGAAGTTGTCTGAGATTTTGGTGGCAGCTCCTTGATACCTTTAGGTTTAATATGTGGCTAGAGCCTAACATCTCTCATTTTGATGTTGTTGAAGGCTGAAAGTCCCATGCAAGCTTGAAGAAGATTATCTTGTATATTTCAATCCTTCCATCCCCTTCTTGTGCTGCTTGCTACATAGAGGATATGATATGAGACACATTAGTACCCTACTCTTACTGGTGTTGAATCCTAATTTTAATTATTTTATGACATTAGATGTTGTGGTAGTTAGTTCTGATACTCCATGTCCTATGACGTCATCTTTAGGCATGCGACCTAAGAAGCTCTCTATAATGAAGGCTTCTTTTCCTTTATATCTGTAGAAGATTATATTCCTTGTTCTGCAAGTTACTATTCACTACCATTTTATGTGCTAGAATAGTGTCTTAACAACCATAAAACACTAACTCATTAGTTCCTAGCCTCTGCTCCTCTTCCCACTCTCTTAGCCTTATTCTTATTATTTCTACATTAAAGCTTAAACATCAATTCTAGGCTCGAGTGTGTTTTTCATTTCAAGTACACCATAAGTAGTTATTAGTCTTTCCCTCCCTCAGTATTCCATGACCTAATCAATAGCAAAATCTCTTTCCCCCCTAAACAGTGTTACAAGGTTACTGCCAGAAAGGCTACACAGCAGGCACTTAGTAGTGAGCATTTGGAGAAATATATGAGCATATATCTAGAAATGCATCCTTTACGTTACACATTAACTAATAGTGAAACCCTAGTACAGGTTCCTCCCATGTGGTTAGCACATTAACCTGTTTAGGGCAGATGCATGCATTGCAAATTTAAGTTTTGAAAAGTCCTGCTATGTATTGTGATAAATTCGTGTCGAATTACAATTGCGAAATTTATCAATACATGAGATTGGATAGAATTATAAAAGAGTCCCATTTATTACACATCTCTCCAAAAGAGCTACCACTAATACTTATCCACATAACTGGTAATCAAAAAGTCGACATAAACATTCGCAATATATATCATTTTCCAGTTTTGAATTCATGATTGATAATTCCTTAATTTACGGATTAAGCTTGCTTCAGTTCTTCAGGGTTTTTACAATGGTAATGTCAAACGAGCAAACTTTTCACAGACTCACATTTATCTCAGATTTGAGAATTTGAGATGGGCTGAGATATCCATGTATAAGAAGAAGAATAGATTGTGTATTCATCTGTTGGTGCATGATAGAGATAAAATCGATTGTGTGTATTCTTCTGTGGGTGCATAATAGAGCTAGAGAGAGGAACTGTTGTATGGATGCGTGCCTACTAGGGGAAGAGAAATAAGGAAATTAGAAAGAGGATTAAGAAAGAGAACTGTTTATGCTCCTTAATTCATGGGCACAGAGAATTTATTTGAGGTCCAATCCTGTATGAACCACTCTCAAAGACTTATTTAACAGCATAATTATTTTACTAGTTATACTATTTGTTAACGCTAAGATTAGTCCATGCGCTCAATCACCAACTGCGCGTCCAATCCTGCACAGAAACGAGACCACGCTTAAAGAGCTGACGGCCGGTGCCGCCGGGGGATAACTCCGGTGTGAGAATAAGTACAGGTTGAATAAGGTTTAACAATGGAGGCTTAATGTTTTAGTGCTCAAATTGACATTACCTGTGAATTAGTGTGGAGCCTTGTATTTATAATGATCATACCACAAACTTCAGTCTGTCCCCGTATCGAAGTAGAACTCCTCATTAGAAGAATACCTTAATAGGATTAAACCGAATCTCCTTAAAGAAAGGAAGTCGGACTATATCCTGACACTTTCCTTAGGAGTTAGAAATTAAATATAATTAGGAATCTTAGATTTTTTAAAATCCTCCAACTGCCAGTAAAAAATTCCTACATAGGGAGGCTTCCTCTATGTGGACTGACTCCTACGTGGGGAGACTTCCTCCACGTGGACTATGGCCCATCAATCCACCTGGGCTTAAATAATCACGCCCCAACATTGCCTCCCAGTCTTTCATTAAAAAAAGGACATTTAATGGAAGAATCTCACTATTAAGGCCCAATAATTACCTCTTCTGCCCCTGCCACCACCAACATCGTCGTTGCTAGTGAAGCCACCACAGTCACCACCACCATCTCCTTTGCCCCCTAAACCTCAGGTCCATCCAAAGCCGAGGTTGACTTCCAGAAAATGATAAAGGAGTATTCAAATGAGGAAACCTTCACCCACATAAACACCATTTCCACCATCGACACCCACGAACTCGCCGATATTCGCAAACAATACTGTATTCTGACCAAGTACGAGGTCCGTGCCGCCCTCCCCACCGACTAAATGTACCACCGTGACGGTTGCACCGCAATCTCCCTCAGTGCCCTCAAATACGGGGTTCGTCTTCCCCTTCATGGCTTCGTCACCACCCTTTTAGGGTTCATCGGGGTCGACTTTGCCCAGTTAGTGCCGAACTCCTACATCCACATCATTTCCTTTATCGCTCTCTGCCATGAGCTTGACATCCCTCTAACCATCGATTTCTTCTTCTCCCTTTTTAGTATGAGCCGATCTAGAGAATCAGGATTTTGGCAGATAAACAAACAACAGAGTAAACAAATAGAGAAACGAGCCCTGATGAAGACCCCTTCCAGTAACAAGGTGTGGCATTCACAGTGGTTCTTTGTCCGAGGTCCTGGTACCTCCCAAATTCTAAACTGGGCCGAAGCTTCCCGACCCAATGTAACCATCGGCGAAATTCATCAAACCCGAGTTGATGAGATAATATAGACGATTAAAAGGCTGTCGATGAAAGAATGGGATCTTGAGCTTCTAAACAATCAAATGTAAGTCCCGAAGCCTTCAGTTTAACTTGTGTTATTACAACTTCCTCTCTTAACCCAACTTTTTTTTTCTTACAGTGTCTCTGATCAAACCGATTCCAACCCCCAACATCAGCCAATTACCCCTTACCACCATGCCAAACCAACCCACTGAAACCACTAACCCACAATCAACATCTACCGAGTCCCCAATCCTTATTCAACTCATAATTGTCATCCCAATGGCCGAACCTTCTCCCATCATCCCTACTCCATCATTCATCGAAATAAGTCCGTTAGACTTACCCGTTTCTGAGAGAGCCAACCTACTCCGGGTAAAAAGAAGGCGTCTGGTGAGGATTGCCGATAAAAACCCTGCGATCGAAACCTCCCAAGATTCCCCCTCAAAACCACCTTCTTCCTAAACTGAAGAAACCCAGACCACCAAACCGACCCCAGCCACCGATGCCTTCGAAGCCCAAAAAAGGAAAGAATTTGAAGACCCCACGACTGAGCCCCCGTCAAAAAGACCTCATACCAAACCATCACCCGAACGCCAACCTCTTCCCTCTTCTCTCGAAAAAAGTGGAGCTTCAACTAGTCAAATCAGAGAGGCGCGGGCCTCGATGACGTTATGGCCCGAATACGTAGAAGACTTTCCACTCGAGCTCTTTGAGAACTTCGTCCTTCCTGCTGGCAAGAAGAGGTTTGAAGACATGAGCCTTAAAGAACTCATCTTTGTCGGCTTCATGCACCAAGGTCGGGTAAACAACTTTAACCCCCTCCTCCGATAAAACCTATCGATCTTTTTCATTTACCAATCCACCTTATCTTTATTTACAATCAGCTGCAGTCTCTGCTCGAATCATTCGTCTGTTCAACCAAGTAGATGAGAGAGAAAGAGAGCTAGAAGCTGAGATTGCACGCCTTGAACTCAAGGTTCAGGCTGTAAAGTCTGATTTCGAAAGAGAAAAGAGTCTGCATGCCAACACGTCCTTCTACTATCAAGAGCTACAAGCCGAACTGAAGATAGTTAGGGGAAAAGCCACCGAAAGCGAAGAACACCGAAGGATCCTCCTAGCCGATCATGAAGATCTGAAGAGAGAAAAGGATTAGCTGAAGAAGGGCAATGTGGCAATGCACGCTCAACTTGTATCCATGCACAGGCAGCATGCTGAGATGATTGGGACTTGCAGTAGGCTGGAGAAAGAGTTCGCCAAGTATAAAGCCCTGGGCCCTCCCTTAACTGAAGGGCCCTCCCCCCCTGACTGAAGCACTTAAGCAACAAATTTGTCAAGAGTATAAGAAGTCCTCCGAACTCTCGAAAGAAGTCATGCAACAGTTCGAGGACGGCTATCAAAGTGCTCATGATAAGGACAAGGAAAGAATGCAAGTTACCAGCTTTGACCGCTCAATCCTGGACTCTTCGGACGACGAGGCCGATACATGAAATTATCCTGCTTTTATCATCTTTCCTTTTGATGTAATTACATAACCAATGTAAAATTATTTGCAATGAATGAAAATATCTTTTGAGCAGAGTAGAACATTCATTTCATTAATAACTTTGAAAATTTTACAGAGCCATAAAAAATACTCCCTCTGTTCCTAAAAGATTGTCGTTTTAGGAAGTAATTTTTGTTCCAAAAAGATTGACGTTTTGAGTTTATCAATGCAGATGGAGTAATTTTTTCCAACTTTACCCTTATTTAAAGTTCTCCTACTTAATGATTTTTCTCAAAAAAATACAAAACCCTTCTTGGTTGTTGAAATGTCTTTACAAATTTCTTCTATTCCCAATACTTCTACTTCATAATCTCATGGTTGGTAGTATACTCCTTTTTGGAATCTACAAAGTTAATAATTAGTTGAGATAATTAAAACAAGGGTAATATAGTATTTTTCATAAGGAGTAATTGCATTCCTTAATCTACGTGAATTAACCTTAAACGACAATCTTTTAGGAACAAATGGAGTAACTACTTAACATGTACTACTGATAATATTTCCTAAGCCTCCTAGCCTACCAAGTGTTTTTGATTTCTATTCCATCCATTACTCGAAGCCGGTAAGTTCCTGACTTCGGCACTTCAGTAACTTCATATGGTCCTTCCCAGTTGGGCATTAGCTTCCCGAGGTTTTGGGGCATCGACGCCTCCACCTCTCGGAAAACAAGATCTCCAACTTCAAACCTTCTCTGTTTCACCCCTTTATTGTAATGCCTAACCATTCTCCTCTGGTAGATTGTTAGTCTCACCAAAGCCGACTCCCGTACCTCCTCTAACAAATCCAGGTTGAGGCGAAGGCCTTCATCATTGTATAGCTCCTTATACTGGCTGGTCCGAAGCGAGGGAGACCTGATCTCAACTAGGACAAGGGCATCGGTTCCGTAGGCCAATCTAAACAGCGAGTCGCCTGTCATTGTCCGCGGGGTGGTTCTATAAGCCCACAAAACACAGAGTAATTCCTCAGGCCATCTTCCCTTCGCTTCATCTAACCTTCTCTTGATCCCATTGAGCAGAGTTCAGTTGGTGACTTCGACCTGACCGTTATACTGAGGATGAGCAACTGAAGTCCGTCGATGTTGGATGCCCATGTCCTTTAGGAATTCTTTGAATTTTGAACCCAGAAACTACCTTCCATTATCGTAGACCAGAACCATGGGTATGCCGAACCGAAAGACCACAAATTCCTTAAGAAACTTCAAGCACTCTTGTTCGGTAATCATCCGAAGGGGTTTGGTCTCCAGCCACTTAGTCATATAATCGATAGCCACTATCACAAAGCTGACATGCCCCTTCGCCTTCGGTAACGGACCCAGAATATCAATTCCCCAAAAGGAGTGGATCCTCGACACGGTCAATAGGATCCGTTCTTTTTTCGCTGCTGGGAACAATCAGCGCTTAACAAGGGCCGTCTGAGTGTTCCTAGGTCCCACCGAATGACTGTTAGCTCCTACCCGATCGGATGGGCCCAACTGATCTTTAGCCGATCCCTTAGGCTGGGATGGGTTGGCAGTTGATTTCCCATGTCCTAAAATTGTCTTACTCGCCACCATTATTGATGATCAACTCCTGGGTGATTGAAAATTAACTAGCACTAACCAGCCCTCCTTCTCACTACAAGAAAAAGGGTTATTTTCGACGGAATATTCCCTCGCAAATACGCTTATTCCGTCGAAATAAACTTATTTCCGAGGGAATATTCCGTCAGAAGTTTCGTCGTAACTAAGTTCCTTAGAGATAAGGTCCGTCGAAAATTCCGTCGCAATATGTTTATCTCCGACAGAACTTGTCTGACGGAATGAGTCCGTCAAAAATCGATAGCCGGCGGAATTTTCCTCGGGTATAAGATATTTTTGACGGAAAATTAGAATTTCTTAAAAGCATTTAATTTATAATTCTGACTGAATTTTCCCTCGACAATATCGTAATTCCGACGTAAAATTAATTTTTAAAAAAATATTTATTAACTACTTCCGACGGAAAATTCCGTCGAAGATAACGTAATTCCGACGGAAAAAACGAATTTTCCTATTTTGTTTGGAATTATAGTTATGACGGATATTTCGTCAAAAATACCTTATTTCGTAAAAAATAAGTATCTTTTTTTTAAATTGTTTTTTAAAAGTGCAATTTCCAGGCGTTTAAACCCATTTCAGTACCCGTAACCTGTGTTATCCCAATACAGATAGACATTTATATATATATAAGATGGAACCTGTATCATCTCATCATCAACAACTAAGCTAACAATGAAAAATGATGTATTAACTCATCATCAACACCATAACTAAGCTGACAATTACATATATAAGCTAACAATTACAAATGATAGCTCTAACTCATCAAAAGGGCAAAAGTAAGCTAATGTGTAATAAATTATATACAATATGATCTACAAAACTTGTACAGACTCAACTAGACTACAATATGTACAAATGATATACAATTGAATAAATAAATGAATACAAATGAACTATAAACTAGTAATCGGATCATCATCGGGCAGAGGTGAACGACGATGCTGCTCTGGTATATGAAAATTAGCGTCATCGTCCCCCCGGTCGCCAGTCCACTCGCCATCGTCAATCCGCTCGCCATCGTCAATCCGCTCGCCATCGCCACCCTGTTGATAGAATTACAAATAAAAAGCATTAGTCCGTATATATGTGAGAATTAAAAAGATACTGTTAAAATGAAAATATCACAAACATGTAGAATATATACCTGAGTAGGCGGGGACTGACGAAAAGCATACTCTAGGAGGGTAACCACCATCTGGAGCATCTCGTCGCTCAACGCATTGAACTGTTCCCGCAGTAAGCTCGTACTCTCTGTGGAGGCCCCTGCTAGAACCTCCTGAGCGAGCTGGTGAAGACGAGACTTGTTGGGCAACTGCTGACGAAAAAAAATTGAATCGGTATGGAACCTATCCGACACTGCCGCTATCAGCCCCTGGAATAACTCGTCGTCCAGGCCAGCGCCCGTATGAGATGGTCCCACGGGTGCTCTCGGACGCTGGCACTGGATAGAGCCTGCGAAAATATATATAACATTACTAATTTATATTATGTGATAGGTTATGATAATTTTGTGAAACATAAAAAATCTTATTACCTCCAAGTAGTGTATATGCGGGTATCCTCGGCAAGCCTACCACTGGATACATGTCGGTACTGTTGGTTTATACTATCTTGGTTTTAATGATGACAAGTTGTTTTTGTAGTGTTATTACATTTTCAGGATATTGAAGATATGGAAGATTTCTTAAAGTCTTGGTTCTCAAAGGAAAGAGAGAATTGAAGACATGAAGGCTTGAAGAAATGATTGAGTCTTTAGGAATTTAATGTAAGATCCTAGCTTTATTTATATCTCAATCAAGGCTCTAGGATTTGCATTGCATGGAATCAATCATGGTAGTAGTTAATTAATAAGCTGAATATTCTGCTGAAACTAATCCCATTAAGCCTACTAAAGCTGTCCACTACTTTAGCATGATTCTTAATCCCATTACTTAGTATTTTGCTGAATTTGTCCATGCTATCCATTCATACTAAAGATGTTCATTACATTAAGTGTAATGCTGTCCATTTTAACTACTCCCATATCATCTCAAGAATATTGATGGCACATGTTATTCATTACATTGCTGCCCATCTCAACTACTCCCATACCATCATAAGAGTATTGCTAGCACATGTTGTTCATTACATTAAGTGTAATATTGTCCATTTCAACTACTCCCATATCATCTCAAGAATATTGATGGCACATGTTATTCATTACATTGCTGCCCATCTCACCTACTCCCACATCATTTCAAATGTCTAAATAGCTACTATTCTTCTACTATAAAAGGATACCAGCAGTAGCTTGAAAAGAAGAAGTTAGAGAACAACAATAAGAACATATTCTGATTTCTAATCTCTTCACAAACACTTAAAGAAGGTTGTCCATTTCTCTAGTGTGAAGAATTACTTAAAGGTTGTTGTGCTTCATCTAGTATGTATCTACTTCCAGTTCATATTCTGATTTCTAATCTCTTCACAAACACTTAAAGAAGGCTGTCCATTTCTCTATTGTGAAGAATTACTTAAAGGCTGTTGTACTTCATCAAGTATCAATTAATTTTAGCTTGTATTCACTACACTCAAACTGGTGATATCTTCATCTAACTCTTTGATCATTGCATATTAGTTGAGCCTTAAAATTGTTGATATAATTAGTGCTTTGATCATAGTTTATCTTGTTATCATCTCTTGATAAATTCTCTAAAACAGTTGTTAATCTATTGTTTCTAATCCGGGTTGGATTAGGGGTTTTACAAGCAAGTTCAAGGAGACGTAAGTGTCTAAGGGTGCATAGGTGCACAGGGAGCTAAGGTGCTCGGGGAGTATAAGTACTCAAAGGTTGTGGAACTTATCTTGTAAAGGGGTTTAATTGTAAACCAAGTTTATTAATAAAAGAGTCTCCAATACTAGTTGGTATTGGACGTGGATTAGGCCGTTATACTAGAGGTTAAGGGCCGAACCACGTAAAAATTCCTTGTGTTCATGTTATAAATTATTTTGCTTTAATTTCTCACTATATACTTTGATTTGATATTAACAAATTACTTTAATTAGAAAAGTCTGATATCGTTTGTTCTCACACTTATTCAACCCCTCTTCTAAGTGTGCTTATCGGATTTTCATTTAGTATCAGAGCTTGGCTCTACTTATCTTGGTCTTAAAGGTGACTTATAGAGAAATATTCTGATATGGCTCAATTTGGGAACAACCTTCAAGAAGGTCAATCAACCAATAGACCTCCATTGCTATATGGAACTGAAAATTACAACTTCTGAAAATTTCGAATGACGATCTATCTTAAAAGAGATCTTTGGGAATGGTGGGTCATGGAGAATGGTCCTGTTATCCCAAGAAAAAAGGATGGCACTCCAAAGACCTTGATGGAGATGGACTCAACCGAGACTTACATGGTCTCCTATGATTCAAAGGCAATGAACACACTCCTTAGTGGCATGGTGCAATCTGAAATTGACAAAGTATCCTCATGCAACACGGCTAAGGAGATATGGGACATCTTAAAAATGAGCCATGAAGGTACATCAAAAGTAAGAGAAGTAAAGCTTAGTATGCTCATGCATGATTATGAAATGTTCAAGCTTGAAAAAGATGAAACCATCAAAGCGGCTCAAGCAAGGTTCCTAGTACTCATGAATTCCTTGAAACTACTTGATAAATCAATTCCACAAAGTGAGATCAACCGTAAGTTGCTTCGAGCTATGCCTAAGAGGTTTGCTTCTAAAGTTACAACTCTTCAAGATTCTCTTAATATTTTCTCTATGGATACATTAACATTGTTTGGTGAATTAGAAGAATTTGAACATCAATTAAGGAGATATGATGATGAGGAGGAAACTCCCCGAAAGAAAGTTTTGGCTCGGAAATATAGAAGAACTAGATGATGATTCGGATGAGGAAATTGCAATGATTTCAAGGAGGCTCAAAGGGTTACTACAAAGGAAGATTAGAAGAAAGAATGTTATCACTCCAAACAAGTTCAAGGGAAAGCAAAATGAAGACACTTGCTTTGAATGCGGATGCCCGGGCCACTTCAAAAAGGATTGCTTCCAACTAAAAAATAAAGGCAAATCAAGTTACAAGAATCACAAAGCTCTTGTTACTTGGAGTGATGATGAGTCCGATGTAGAAGTTAACTCAAGCGATGAAATAGCTCAAGTATGTTTCATGGGAATTGAACGTGAATCGAGCGAGGTAAGTATTTTGGATTATAATTTTTTGAAACAAGAAAATGAAAAATTAAAGGAAAAGAATGTATATTTAAAAGATCTAGTAAATACATTAATGAGTGAAGTTGATTCATTGATAGATGAAAAGAATGAAATTGAAAAAGAAGCATCATCTCAAGAAGAAAAGATTTTAATGACTAGAAATAATTTTTTAGAAAATCATAACAAAATTCTTTTCAACAAGGTTAATGATTTGAATAATGAAGTTCAAAAATTAACCAATGAAATAGCAATGAGAGATGTTTGTATTGATGCTTTTAATGATTATTCTCATCCTTCAACGAATGAACTACAAAAAGAAATAGACTCACTAAAATTATCACTAGCGAAATTTGTTCAAGGAGAAGAAAATTTAACTGTCATGTTGGGTAAACAAAGACCTAGTTTTGAAAAACAAGGAATTGGGTATAACTCAACACATAAAAAGAGTGATGTAAAAATGTTGAAATCTAGATCACATTTTAAATTAAATTATTGCTCTCCTTTCACTACTTGTAAAAAATGTGGCAAAAAGGGACACTTAGATTGTAACTGTTCGTCTAATAAAAGGAATGGAAATATTAAAAATGTATGGATTAAAAAGAGTGATTTGCATGTGACTAACTCAAGTGGACCCAAAAAGATATGGGTACCAAAAAGATAAAATGAATTTCTTTTTGCTAGGTTTGTCTCAAGGCAAGGGTTCTTTCTCAAAAATGGATATTAGATAGCGGATCTGTTAGGTTTGTATAACGCGAACATGCAATCAAATTACATTAATAAAGCGGAAGCGCGATAAAATCAGATTTTAAAATTTTATACAAACCATCACCATGATCTTTCTTTATGCACAATTATTAATTAAACGAAAGAGATGGAGAATAAGAATTATACCCTTGTAGAATTCTAGCTTCCTCAGGTACAAGTTCACCTCCAATTCCTTCGCGTTCTCCTTGAATTCCACCGATTAAATTCCTTCCTTTGATCAACGTTAGCCACCCAAGTGTTTGGCCTCTAGAGGTGATCCACCAAGGAATAATACTTGTTCAAGAAGATGGGTGTTGGCAAAACCCTACTTTCTATCTCTATAGAAATTGTAAGTACTCTCTACAATTCTTATGTAAGAGTGTGTAACCCTAATCTATGATAAGACTTCTCTTATTTATAGATGTAGGAAAACCCTTTCCTAAACTATTTAGGATTAGGGTTTCTATTCTAATTAAACTCCTTTAATTAAATTAAACTCCTAATCCAATTAGGAATTCATGTGAGAGTACTTCTATTAATTAATTCCCAATCCCTATTAGGAATTAAATAATAGTAATAGTAATAATAATAATAAGACTCCTCTTATTAATTTATATTTAATATTTCTAAAATATTAAATAATAAATATTAAGCTATTTAATTTATTCTATCTCCATAGACTAAATTAAATACACTTAACTTATTATTACAATTATGCCATTTACTTCTTAAATAAATATTTTCCTTTTGCGGTGTGACCCTTTAGGTTCTCCATATTAAACCGGTTGTAAATAAATCAATTAGAACAATTCTAATCTTATTTAAATAAATAAATTAAACTATTTAATTCATTTAAATAAATAATATTTATTCTACAATAAGGGTAAGCCCCCTTAGCGATCAACGACTTTCCAGATAATATAGATTTCAACATTAATCATAAAAGAACCTTTCAGTGCATAGTTACCGTACAATTCAATCCTTCTACCATACAATGTCCCAATTAAATATAAGACATGGAATTACTGTCAAGTCTTATTTTATTTAATTATATGTATTTCGATTCTCAAATGCACAACTCTAATTAATGCAAATTAGAAACTCCTTTCTAATTTCATTCTGCTTTGGCCAAAGACTTCTGAGTCGTCATTTATCGAATCACATAGGACATTCTCTCCTTTTACTAGAAGTGGTAGATTCTTTGTTGATCATTCACCTATCTCCATGTATAACTTATTATACCCAATCATACCCTTTGATATACCCTAAAGGTCTTAAGGGACATGTCAAAGTATAACTCATCATACACAAGATACTATGATGATCTCAAGTCCAAGGATCACTTGTACTACTATCACTAGAGGAATTCCTATTGACAGAGTAAAACTCCATTAGGTATTCCTTAGCGAGCCACGTTCAGTGAACTTGTTCTCTAATAAGCACCTACGTACTTGCTTTAGTGTCTCCACACAAATGATTATGAGATCAATCATTCTCTTCATAAGAGCAAGCAACGTATGTACTAATCTATCCGGATTCACTAATCCCCTTTTTAGTAATCCATCGATTAGGAACAATTTAAGTTTGTGAGATATCTAGAATTTAGATCTCATTAGCATGATCCCCATCATGATTCTAAAAGCATTGCTCAAAACTATGGGTTTATCACATTTAATATAACAGCACCATGTAGATAATATAAAATGCCTTTAATAACCGAATAAGATTACAAAGTATATGCTACATCATATCAAATATGATTGGCTTGTGTGCATACTGCTTTCAGGATGCTCTTGTCACATGACGGGTGAGAAGTCAAAATTCTTGGAGCTATCTCTCAAAAAGAAAAATGGAACGGTTACATTTGGAGACAACCGAACTTGTGAGATAATTGGAAAAGGTAAAATAGGTAATGGTAAGGTTAATATTGATAATGTTCATCTTGTCAAAGGCCTTGAATTTAATCTCATAAGTATAAGTCAATTAATAGATAATGGTCACCAAGTGAAATTTGAAAAAGATAAATGCTCTATATTTCATTGTACTAACAATGTTACCTTAGTTGCACAAAGGGAAGGAAATATATATACTATTAATTTTGAGCAACAGGATGAAGAGATGTGCTTATCAGCAATTCAAGATGAGGCGAATCTATGGCACAAGAGGTTGGGATATGTTCACATGGACTTGATTAAAAAGTTGTCTACAAAGAATCTCGTGAAAGGATTACCAAAAATTAATTATGAAAAGAAAGGATTATGTGCCTCATGCCAACTCGGTAAATAAGTAAGAACATCTTTCATTGCCAAAAATAAGGTATTAACTTATTCTCCCTTGCAACTACTCCATCTTGATCTCTTTGGACCGGAAAGGCATGCTAGTTTAAATGGTAAATTTTATGCATTTGTTATAGTGACGATTTTTCTAGATACACTTGGGTAACCTTTCTTAAAACCAAAGATGAAGCATTCAGAGAGTTTGAAAGACTTATAAGGAACTTGGAGACCAAATACAACCTCAAGCTCATAAAGATTAGAAGTGATCATGGTGGCGAATTCCAAAAAGACTTCATACCATTTTGTGATAAAAAGGGAGTTAGTCATGAATTCTCGGCACCAAGGACACCTCAACAAAATGGGGTGGTAGAACGAAAGAATAGAACGCTTCAAGAAACGGCTCGAACATTACTACAAGAGAGTAAGCTTCCAAAGAAATTTTGGGCCGAAGCGGTAAACACTTCTTGTTATATTCTGAATAGAGTACTTATTCATCATATTCAACTAAAAACACCCTATGAACTGTTAAATAATAGAATTCCAAACATAAATTATTTCAAAGTATTTGGTGCAAAATGTTTTATCTTAAATACTAGTAATAATTTGGGAAAATTTGATGCTAGATCATATGAAGGAATTTTTATTGGTTATTCTCAAAATAGTAAAGCTTATTGTGTGTTTAATGCTAATAAATCATGTGTTGAAGAATCTGTCCATATAAAATTTAATGAGGCTAACAATAATCTTCCAAAAGATAGAGATGATGATGCAGAAATTCTAGAGACTGCTGCAATTCCAACAAACCAGACTAATCCATCTAGCAGACTGGATAAAGCAAAGCAGGAAATTGGATTCAACAAACAAGAGACAAAAGCATCTCCTAGTAATGAAGAAGCTACAAAATCTGATTCTATCCAATAGGAAGAGCACATAGACAACGTTACAATGCCAAAAACTGCAAAGTATATGAAAAATCATCTTCCTGAAAATATTATTGGAGATGTTAATAGAGGAATAACTACAAGAAGAGGGGCACAAAACTTGTGTGCTTTTTCAGCATTCTTATCACAAGTTGAACCAAAGAATGCTAAGGAAGTTATCCTTGATGAAAATTGGTTGTTAGCAATGCAAGAGGAACTCTAACAATTTGAAAGATGTCAAGTATGGGAATTAGTTCCTCCTCCAAAAGAAACCTCAATTATTGGAACAAAGTGGGTATTCAAAAATAAGCTTGATGAGCATGGTACAATTACTCGCAACAAAGTAAGGTTGGTAGCTCAAGGATACAACCAACAAGAGGGGATTGACTATGAAGAAATATTTGCCCCGGTAGCAAGGTTGGAGTTTATTCGAATTTTGCTAGTTTTTGCTTGTTACAAGAAATTCAAGCTTCACCAAATGGGCGTAAAAAGTGCATTCCTCAACGGATACATAAATGAAGAAGTGTACGTAAAACAACCTCCCAGATTTGAACATGAAAAATATCCAAATCATGTGTATAAACTCAAAAAGGCTCTCTATGGACTCAAACAAGCCCCAAGAGCTTGGTACGAGAGGTTAAGTAAGTATCTTCTCACAAATGGTTTCACTCGAGGTAAGATCGATTCTATATTATTTATTAAACATGAAAATAAAGATATTATCATTGTACAAATATATGTAGACGATATAATATTTGGTGCTACTAATGATTCTCTTTGTGAGAGGTTCTCTAAGTGTATGCATAAGGAGTTCGACATGAGCCTAATGGGAGAACTTAACTATTTCTTGGGACTCCAAATAAAGCAAACAAAGGATGGTATCTATATACATCAAACCAAATACATAAAGGAATTGCTCAAGAGGTTTGGATTTGAAAAATCTAAATCAAAGGCGACGCCAATGAGTACGACAATCAAGCTTACATCCGATGACAAAGGTACAGAAGTAGAGTTAACTAAATATCGAGGTATGATAGGTTCTTTGTTATATTTAACTGCATCAAGACCCGATATTATGTATAGTGTTTGTCTTTGTGCAAGATTTCAAGCAAAACCAAAAGAATCACATTAAAAGTTGTTAAAAGAATTCTTAAATATTTATGTGGTACTATTAATTTTGGTTTATATTATCCTATTTACAATAATTTTGAACTAATGGGATACTCAGATGCAGACTATGCAGGTTGTCAAATAGATAGAAAAAGCACAAGTGGTGCTTGTACATTTTTAGGACAAAGTTTAGTGTCCTGGCATAGTAAAAAGCAAACTTCAGTTGCTCTATCAACCACTGAGGGTGAATATTTAGCTGCAGGAAGTCGTTGCTCTCAAATGTTATGGATGCGCCAAACATTGTGTGATTTTGATATTACATGCAATAATGTGCCAATTTATTGTGATAATATTAGTGCAATAGATATTTCTAAAAATTCTGTGCTTCATTCTCGAACTAAGCATATTGAGGTTAAACATCACTTTTTGAGAGATAATGTTGCTAAAGGATTAATTAATCTAGTATTTGTCCCAACCGAGCATCAATTGGCTGACATTTTTACAAAACCTTTAAGTGAAGAACGGTTTTGCACCTTAAGAAGAGAACTAGGCATGACTATATGTGCATAACATATCAATGTTGGTGCAATGGTAAGCGTTTGATCCTACATTTGGTATCAATAATCTATCTTGCCTTAACTGTCTCTTATGAACTATTTTTTTTGATGACAAAGGGGGAGAGAGATTACTAAATTGATATGCAATAAATCAACTTATGTTTAGTAATTATATGCATGGTTTTAGGGGCTTAGTAATTATATGCATGGTTTTAGGGGGAGCCATATATTTTAGGGGAGTCATATATTATTCGTTGTCATCATCAAAAAGGGGGAGAATGTTGGTTTATACTATCTTGGTTTTAATGATAACAAGTTATTTTTGTAGTGTTATTACATTTTCAGGATATTGAATATATGGAAGATTTCTTAAAGTCTTGGTTCTTAAAGGAAAGAGGGAATTGAAGACATGAAGGCTTGAAGAAATGATTGAGTCTTTAGGAATTTAATGTAAGATCTTAGCTTTATTTATATCTCAATCAAGGCTCTAGGATTTGCATTGCATGGAATCAATCATGGTAGTAGTAAATTAATAAGCTGAATATTCTGTTGAAACTAATCCCATTAAGCTTACTAAAGCTGTCCACTACTTTAGCATGATTCCTAATCCCATTACTTAGTATTTTGCTGAATTTGTCCATGCTATCCATTCATACTAAAGATGTTCATTATATTAAGTGTAATGCTGTCCATTTTAACTACTCCCATATCATCTCAAGAATATTGATGGCACATGTTATTCATTACATTGCTGCCCATCTCACCTACTCCCACATCATTTCAAATGTCTAAATAGCTACTATTCTTCTACTATAAAAGCATACCAGCAATAGCTTGAAAAGAAGAAGTTAGAGAACAACAATAAGAATACATTCTGATTTCTAATCTCTTCACAAACACTTAAAGAAGGTTGTCCATTTCTCTAGTGTGAAGAATTACTTAAAGGCTGTTGTGCTTCATCTAGTATCTATCTACTTCCAGTTCATATTCTGATTTCTAATCTCTTCACAAACACTTAAAGAAGGCTGTCCATTTCTCTATTGTGAAGAATTACTTAAAGGTTGTTGTACTTCATCAAGTATCAATTAATTTTAGCTTGTATTCACTACACTCAAACTGGTGATATCTTCATCTAACTCTTTGATCATTGCATATTAGTTGAGCCTTAAAATTGTTGATATAATTAGTTCTTTGATCATAGTTTATCTTGTTATCATCTCTTGATAAATTCTCTAAAACAGTTGTTAATCTATTGTTTCTAATTCGGGTTGGATTAGGGGTTTTACAAGCAAGTTCAAGGAGACGTAAGTGTCTAAGGGTGCATAGGTGCACGGGGAGCTAAGGTGCTCGGGGAGTATAAGTACTCAAAGGTTGTGGAACTTATCTTGTAAAGGGGTTTAATTGTAAACCAAGTTTATTAATAAAAGAGTCTCCAATACTAGTTGGTATTAGACGTGGATTAGACCGTTAGACTAGAGGTTAAGGGTCGAACCACGTAAAAATTCCTTGTGTTCATGTTATAAATTGTTTTGCTTTAATTGCTCACTACATACTTTCATTTGATATTAACAAATTACTTTAATTAGAAAAGTTTGATATCGTTTATTCTCACACTTATTCAACCCCCCTTCTAAGTGTGCTTATCGGATTTTCAGGTACTGCTAGTAGGGGGATCTTGAGACGCGACCCATAGTCGCAGCTCCTCATCCCGAGATAACTTAATCTCGGGAGGGGGGATGGTGGAATCTAACAACTCAGAACCCCTCTAGCAGCCTCCAACTCAGCTATTCGCTCCTCCCGAAGCTTCTGAAATTGGTCTTGTAATTTACTTTCTATGCGTGAGTTAATTATATCATATTCTTAACAGCTTAATATTAATAATTACTAAAAAGTAAGATTAGTTTTACCCATATAGCTAATGCTGCCAAAGACAAAGCACGCTGCTCCTTAGGCGTGTGGGCTCTATCCCAAAACTCTAACATGGTCGGATCTCGGCCCAAGGTCCTCCCCAAGGCCTAATAAATACATTCAATAAATAGTTATTAATTATTCGTGTGAGAATTTGATAACTAAACACCTAAATACATTACACTTACCGTCTTCGCCTCCTCAAAAGACTGCGAGCTAGTGGTGTGTACTAAACGGAGCTGGCCACGGTTCTTCTTTGCCTGCTCAGACTTTTTCTTGAAGTCCTCATCATCACAATGCGCACACATAGCCTCCCATGCTAAATCAGAGACTATGCGGGGCTGGTGATCTCTAATAATGGTCTCGGGCTGCTGCACAACTGACCTGGTTGCCCTCTGTCGCATCTCATACAGCCAGCCAGAGTAATTTTTAGTGACATATGCAATAATCACATCGTCGCCGGCTGTCTGAGAGATGGTCGGTTCATATCTATAATATAACTATAATATAAGTGAAAAAAGTTAGGAACAATTAATTTCATACGTCCCAACTACTATGTACTAATATGTATATAACTGCCTAATGTACACTTATTAACTTAAGTAAAACTCCTGCAAAACAGTCTGCATAAAGGTGGCATCGTACCGCGCATACTGGTTGTAGCGCATGTACCCGGTCGAGAGGTGTGTCAGACATATCGCGTGTAAGGTGTGTTTAGCGACTGGGTCTAGTATACTATAGAAAAAATATAACAATATACGTTACGTTTATTATGTTATGCAATAAATTAAATAGGAACAATTAAAAGTTTTACTACAACGAATGGATTAAAACTTACTGTCCATACTGGACATCCACCGGGACTATAAGTGGAGCTGCTGGTGGCCGACCAAAGATACCGAGGTTAGTTCCTCAGTTTCGTCGACGAGGCGCATCTGTACTTATTAAAAAAATCGAGTCAATAAACAGAAACTAATGCAGCTTGAGATATTTTTAAATCCTATGTAAGAAAACTTACTAGCTCCTGAAGACGAGCCTCCGTCATGGCTAGCGTCTCCCGATCCGGATCGCCCACCACCGCGGCGACCTCCACTGTTATGTCTAGCCATGAATATGCTACTGGAATAACCAAATTACCGCATATGAATTTGAATGTAAAATATTTAAATATATATATATATATATTACTATTGTAGTTTCTACTAATTTGAAATAACTTTAGATTACGCACGTCATTAAACCCGTCAGTTTCAACATCGATATAATTCTCAGATTCGGTATCTGAATCATCCTCAGTTTCGAGATCAGTTTCGTCGTCGTTCTCATCCTCAACGACTACGTACTCGTTCATGACGACGTCTGCCTCAACATCATCATCTTCAAGTTCGTCACCCACATTAGTTGTCATCACATCTTCAGCATTTAAAACTACCTGCATGGGATTGCTAACATCTTCTTGCAGTGCCTCATCCAGCCCAAACATATTATCAGCATCGAATGCACGTGTCTTAGTTGTGACTACTATATACCACGGGCTTCTACTATTTACGACATTAGGAGTGTAATACACTTGAGTCGCTTGACTGGCTAAAACGAATACGCCATCAGATTTAAGTACCGACTTGATATCTACTATGACGATTCTATTACGATCAACTTTAACACCCTTTTCAGTATCAAACCAGCGATACTTAAATGTAACTACCTTTTTAATCCCATGATAATTTAGCACAACCATATCCTGTAAACATCCATAGTAATTGGACTCAGAATCTTGGTAACAGCTGCCCAACACCACAACCCCAGAATTGACTGATCTAAGTTCATTCAAGTCATCGACCTTGCATCTGTAACCATTCACGATGAAGTCGGGAAAAGAACTAACGACTTTGTAAGGTCCTTGGATGACATCTATAAAACGCTCAGAAATGTTCTCTTATTCAACCCTTTTCTTAAACCATTGTTGAAAATTAGCATTAGTGAATGCTTTCAACTTTGCTGCAGTTAAAGTCGGGTTAGAAGCATACGCTTCTTCTTTGAATGAACTGAAATAATATTAAAATAACTTAATATATAGATGACTACACTTATAAATTATTCATGGATACGAACTGTAATTATTCATATATACCTGATGTATGATGATACTTCGGGTATATGTAGAAGCACGTATGTAGATACAATCTTCAAATCTTTGTTGCTTAAGTAAGTCATCGTCTCATGGCCAAATTGTTTAGCCAGATATGTGAATACAGCTAGCTCATCATCAGCATGAGATTGAGGACCAACGACCTCATTTCTACTTAAACAGTTGTGCTTCGTTGAGACAACATCGTCAAAATACAATGAGCAAAAGTTGACAAGCTCTTCCTCCGTATAGTGTTCAGCAATAGAACCTCTACATGAGCTTTGTTCTTTACTTTCTGTTTTAATCGACACATATACCTAATATACGTTCCAAATATATATATCAGTATTATTAATATGAGCAGTAGATTACAATGTGTAGATATATTACCTCTCAAAAGGATACATCTACCGATATTGCACCGGTCCTCCATGTTTGAGTTCATACGGTAGATGAATAGGCAGATGTTCCATCGAGTCAAAGAATCCTGGAGGGAAGACCATTTCAAGCTTGCAAATGGTAAGCACAATATTATTCTCCATCTGCTCCACATCACTATACTTTATTACAGTTGAGCATAGATCCCGAAAGAAATTTGAAAGTTCGGTCAATGCATCCATAACTTTTCTTGGTAACATCTCACGAAATGCAATTGGGATCAACTTCTGCATGAATACATGACAATCGTGACTCTTGAACCCATTAAATTTCAACTGTTCAACCTTACAGCAGCGCAATATGTTAGACGCATATCCATCTGGGAGCTTCAACCCACTTACACACCTCTTCAACTTGTTGCTTAGTAAGATAAAATGGAGCTTTAGGTTTCGTATTGTTAGGACGAAGCCATAATTCTGGCCTAATGTTCATTGCCTCTAAATCTTTCCTTGCATTGTCATTGTCCTTGGTTTTACCACTGGCATCTAACACGGTGTAAAATAAGTTCTCGAAAATATTCTTTTCTCTATGCATGACATCTATACAATGACGAACTGAAAGTGTGACCCAATACGGCAACTCAAACTATATGGGCGAGTCTGTCCAATTATGAGTCTTCCCATACCCGACTGCTCTCAATTTACTTTGCTCTTTCCCCGGCAGAGGAAATGTCAGACCGTTCAGCCAATCCAAGACCTCACTGCCCGACAATCGACCGACAACCCCCTTCTTCTCTGTCTTTCTGTTAAACTGTGCAAACACCTTTCTATAATTGTGATCAACAGGTAAGAATCTAAGAGTTGTTCCAAAGAAACTATATTTTCACCCATGCTGCAACTGATTGCCTTACACATCCCCCATACACACTGGACATGACAGCTTCCTGTGAGTTGACCAACCACTGATCATCCCAAGAGTCGAAAAGTCAGTGATAGTCCACAACAAGGCTGCCTTCATCACAAAATTCTCTCTGATCGATTTATCATACGTCTGGACCCCCGTCTCCCACAACATCTTTAGTTCATCGACTAACGGCCTGAGGTACAAGTTAATGTCTTTTGTAGGACTCTTATCCCCCGATATGAGTAAAGTCAAGAACAAATACGGATCACTCATGCACATTGACGGTTGAAGATTATAAGCTACCATAATGACTGGTCAAACAGAGTAAGGTTGGCAAAAATTATTAAAAGGACAAAAGTCATCCGTAGCCATGCTGAGCCTCACATTCTTGACTTCCTGCGCAAACTGTTGAAAATTTTCATCAAATCTCTTCCATTCATCTCCATCTGTTGGGTGAGTCAGCGGACCAGGCACGACGTCCTTTGTTCTATGCCAACTCATATGATGAGCCATATGGGATGACATGAATAGTCGTTGAAGCCTCGGTGCAAGAGGAAAGTAACGTAACACTTTCTTGGGCACATGTTTCTCCTTCCCCCCACGTTTTATCACCTTGTACCGAGGCAAGCTGCATATATCACAGTCCCTTATCTCTGTCCGCCCTATAGTATAACATGCAATCCTGCTCACAATCATCGATCTTCTAGTGCCCCATATTTAACCCCTTAACCATCTTCTTCACTTCATAATAATTCGCGGGCAGAGTATGATCCTTGGGTAAGAACTAGAACATCCTACTTCTTACCCATATTTAACCCCTTAACCAATTTACGCCTTTCTCTGGCCATTATCTCGACGCGCTCCAGTTATGAAAGTTGTAGAGCTACTTCTTAGCTTTCTATAGCCTCCTTAATCGTCTTAATCTGAGTTCGGATGAAGAAGTTATGGCCATTTTACCAACCGACGTCAAAACTGAATTTGGCTACAGAAGCGAGCTCACCGAGGCGAGCTCCATAGACCATTTTTGGCGTCGGGGCGAGCTCGTCGCGGGATACAGCAGGTTTTGTGATTTTCGGACCAAAAACTCGGGTCTAAGCTAGGGTTTTCATACACCCATCTCTTATAACATCCAGGGGGCGGCTAAAACTCAGATCCTAACACATATTGACTCAATCTAACACCTTCTAACACAAAATCTAGAGAGAGGAAGCTACCAAATACATCTAATTAGAGGGCCAAAGTGCTAAAATCAAGCTACATCAAGGATTGCAAAATCAAGGAAGAGAAGCTAGTATTCATCATCAACCCATCAAACATCATATGAAAATCTACAAAAGTGATTTTATCTCTAGTTTCCCTTCTATTTTGCAATCCAACATGATGTATAATTTGAATATGATGTTAATTGTAGTTACTATGAACTAGAACTAATTTTCTAAGATTTCAATGGAACCCAATATATAGTTTGAATTGAATGCTCTCTCTTTGATGTTGGTTAATTATTTGTGATTGAATATCATAATTTGTGCTTTATATATTAATTACCTAGCTAGTAATTACCTTGGGAACTTATATGGAATTGAGAGAGGAAGTATAGGTTGAGACCTTGTTATGGTATCATGTGAAAATTAGATATTCCTATGGGTAATTTATGAAATTAAGTGACGTGTGTTTTATTTATTACTCTCATGAATGGATAATTTGATTGTATTTAGGATAGACATATACCTAAATATCACATGTATCCATTGGAGAATCCATGCTTAATGATTTCTATTACGAAAGTTGGTAATTGATGGAGTAGTTAATGAGGTTTTGTGACATACACCTTACTAATTGTTCTTGATATGAGAATCTTGCTAATGTGTAGAATAGAGATATATCTATACACCGTAATGGGGAATACGTATTTGACCATCGAGAGAGGCTTGTATATACTTGTGATTTCTCGAATAACAATTCTTGTGATTTAACTGGTTGAAAAGAGAGAGTTAGGATATTTAAATGAAGTGTTGGGGGAAATTGCAATCTTAGACTTATTAATATTAGATTTCATTATATTAAAGCTTTCCGTAGTTCTTTGATTATTTGTTATCTTCATTAATACAAAACAACAAAAACAATTATCATTTGTTTAAATAAGATTGAGATGATAAAAGGTTAGTACTTGGAAAAGACTAGTAATAATTTCTCGTGGGATCGATACTCTACTTACTCTGTATTACTTGTTGACCGCGTATACTTGCGCGTATTTTGTCATTATATAAATAGGATAACAAGTTTTTGGCATTGTTGCCTAGGAATTATTTTTCTAGTGTTTTTCCAATATTAAATACAATCAAATTAGTTTTAATTTAAACTTGTATATAAATTTGTTTTTACTTTATTTTAACATTTTTATGTTTTAATGCTTTACGAGGTACCCCATGGATGACTTTGTTGATCAATGGCCGTACACGAGTATGACTTAACCAATGGAAACTGGGATTGATGGACTCAATGCATTTTCTGCATTGTTAGCACAATTTGAAACACTATCGAGGAAGTTGGATGCTTTAGTAGTAGAGAACACTCAAGGTATAACAGTTACTTGTGATTATTGTGTTGACAAGCATCTGAGTCATCAATGCACTGTCAGTTTTGGGCCGATACATTACGGTGCTGATTACCTCAATAGCTATGTGTATCCCGATTATCACCAAGATTTGGGGTATCACCCGGATTCTATATCGATCTACAATTATGATGATTAATACTATGCTCCAAGTCTAGTTGTTGCACCAGAATTCTCATATCCACCTCCATTGCCATAAGAAGAGAAGATGTCAAACTTTGAGGAACTTGTGTCCAAGATCATGGCTTTGAATGAGGAGATGTTGAAAAGTCAGGAAATGTCAATTCGAAATCTTGAGAACCAGATGGGACAGCTTATTATCGCCTTCAACGATAGCTATCCAGGTGAATGGCCTAATGACATGGTTCCTGAGATTGATGGGCGACCCACGCCAAATCTGCAACTGGATGAGCCACAAGATGTCAAAAGTGGGGAGACAAGTGGGGAACGGGAAAAGGAGGTCGAGGATCCAGCTTTGAGTTCCAACAAAGATGAACCGATTGTATTAATACCCCAAGTGCCTTCTCCACCAAAGTTCCAGAATCCAGTCGGTTTTGCAGTCTCGTGCCCAATTGGTAGTCATGTCTTAGGCAAGGCTCTATGTGACAATGGAGCTAACATAAATTTGAACCCATGGTGTGATGAATTAGGGGTCCAAGAGAAGAAAGCTAAAAATTCTTTTGTGTTTGAAGAGCTTCAATTCAACAATGCTTTCACAGACACAATGGAGCAAACGCCTAGTTATGTGAATCTCTTAAATGAGATTGTTCCTAAAAGTAACAAGCTAGGTGAACTTAAAACAATGACCCTTACTGAGGAGAAACCCTCAAATATTACATGGCTATCAATGGATGGTGGGTTCCTCAATTATCGAAGGGGAATTGGATAAAAACAAGAAGTTAGTCAGGCCTAGGACTGTAAACCAAGCGCTTGATGGGAGGCAACCCATTATCTCTATTCGTATCCTTTATGTTTAGTTGTTATATCTCAATTTCGCAAGTTTCAAATTTTTAAGTTTCTAAGTTTTAAATGTATGTGATTTTATTAGTTTATCTTGTGAGTTCGATTTGCTTTATAGGACCATTCTTCGCTCAAATTGTCTAATATATGCTTGGTATGTTGCATTGTATCAGGTTGGGTGTGTTGAGGATGGCCATTGCTTTGAATTGTGAAAAATCAAGTTTTTGGGATGCAGGGGGTTGGCGCCGCGGCGAGCTCCTGAAGAACAAAATTCCCGCCCCGGCGACAAAATGCAGTACAATTTATCGCCGCGGCGCGAGCTCGCCCCGGCGGCAATGCCGGGCTTATTTGCTCTCCCTGGCGAGAAGCACAAATTCTAGTTTTTGATGTTCTTGCAAGCTGATCGTTTCCATTCCTTTTCCTCCCAAGCCGGATTGTATTGTCATAGCACTTCCAAACTCATTCTTCCCCTCTCCCACACGAATTCATCTTCAACCCACTGAGCATTCAAAAAGATTTATCTCCAAATTTAAGGTACTAAATAAACAACTTCTTTTGCTAACACAAAGCAAGGTACTCACTCCAATTTTTGCATACAAGTAAAATAAATTTATCAATTGTGATGGGTATTCTTGGTTAGTTAAACTGTTATACTTGGATTTGTATTGGGTAATCATATATTGTTAAATTTGGATAAATGTAAATTGGTTGCCCAATTGAGTTTGTGTTAGCTCAATTGGAGGATTTTAGGTTATTCATTGCTATGATTTGATTGAATATTACAATAACTTAGCAATTTTTGTTGAAACTAAGTTTGGGGGAGGTATTTGATGAAGAATTTCAATCAGTGCAGATCACGTAGTCAACGAATGGTCTAAAAGAATGTTGGCCTGATTGAGCATTGTTTGGTAAGGAATTGCTTGGTTATTATCCGAATGTCGTCCCAATGCATGTTCCTGAGCCATAACCGTTACCAGTTTATCCACTATCAGACTCAAATGTTTAGAAGGCTATGGTCGAGCACGAAACTTGGCCAATCAGGGAAGTTCTCAGTTTTCATGTCTTTATCTTATAAACAATGAGGACATTGTTCACCTTGAGTTTGGGGGTGGATCATATAGCATTGGCATCATTGGCATTGACATCATAGTTGCATAGCATGTGTTAGTTATTTGTGCATTTTTAATGTTTGTTTGCTATAAAAAAATTATTTATTTTTAGGATGTGTCTCTTGAGCATTGTTTTAATTTGATTTAAACTACAATTCATGATCTATGATAAGAACTTGATTGAATAGTTTCTAACTCATGGAAAATGGATAAATGTTGCTTAGTATTTGTACTTAATCGTTATTGTGGTTATTGTTTTGCTTATGCGTCATTTCACTCTTTTGCACCTACCCATGAGTATTGAGCTAGTTGTATGCTTAGTGAAGGCTTTTATAACCGAATGCTTATGGGAAATATCTATAAACTCTAGAACTCGTTTAAACATCACTTGAAGCAAGGTGTCCAAATTTGTTGTGTTGAATTGATGGTCATGTGGTGAGTTGAGATGGAGCGTAAAACACACTCACTCATAGACACATGCATAGGAGAGATAGAGCGTAAAACGCACTCTCTTATAATTTTGATAAAAGTAAGACATCTATGTTTATCAAATCTTGCGTTGGGTTGAGATGGAGCGTAAAACGCACTCACTCACAAGAGTGGACTTAGGATAAGATGGAGCATAAAATACACTTACCTAGAGTCCTTTGATTTTATATTTTTGGAAATTGTGATTTGTATACCTTTGTATTGAGTGATGTGTTAAGCATGTAGTTTTTGTGGTTTATTTTGATTATTTCATAAGGTAATGTGGTTGCATAGCTTCATCCGAGCTTAATTAGTTTAGTGCTATTGGGTACTCACATACACACTCGAAAGGGACCTAGAGCAAGCTATGACTAGCTAATTGTAAATCTAAACTTGCAACGTTTTGAAAGTTTCCTTGAGTTTTCATGTGTTTATACTTTGAGACCATTGGTTAGCTTTTTAATTCATTACTCAAATTAGTTTATTTAGAAATGTTTAATTTTTATAGTTTGTGTGTTTTACTTGAGGACAAGCAAAGGTTTAAGTTTGGGGGTATTTGATGAGTGTGTTTTATACACACAAATTAAGTGCTTTTAAGCTTGATAATTTGTAAATCCTAAGTCATTTCGTTTGCTTTTATGTGTTTTCATCCTATTATTGTGTAATGTAGTTTTGCATTACTTTTATATGTTTTTGTGTGCTTTTATGTGTTTTTACTTTGTTTTGTAGGAATTAAAATAAAGACCCCTTGGATCGTTGCGTTTTTGGCTCGAATTTGGCATTCTAGCTGCTTGTTTCTCAATTTGACCCATGATGCAATCCGAATCTCTCAAAACTCAAAAAACGAAAGTTGTAGATCTTCATCTTAGCTTTCCAGAACATCCGAAATCATCCCATTTGAAGTTCGTATGAGAGAGTTATGGTCATTTTACCATCAGATTTTGCATGCATTTTGCACAGCAGCTGCTTCCAGGCCAATTTACGCCTTTCTCCGGCCATTATCTCGACGAGCTCCAGTTATGAAAGTTGTAGAGTTACTTCTTAACTTTCCATAGCCTCCTTAATCGTCTTAATCTGAGTTCGGACGAAGAAGTTATGGTCATTTTACCAACCGACGTCAAAACTGATTTTGGCTACATAAGCGAGCTCGTCGGGGCGAGCTCCCCAGGCCATTTTTGGCGCCGGGGCGAGCTCGTCGCGGGATACAGCAGGTTTTGCGATTTTTGGACCAAAAACTCGGGTCTAAGCTAGGGTTTTCATACACCCATCTCTTATAACATCCAGGAGGCGGCTAAAACTCAGATCCTAACACATACTAACTCAATCTAACACCTTCTAACACAAAATCTAGAAAGAGGAAGCTACCAAATACATCCAATTAGAGGGCCAAAGTGCTAAAATCAAGCTACATCAAGCAAGGCCAAAGAGAAAAAAATCAAGGATTGCAAAATCAAAGAGGAGAAGCTAGTGTTCATCATCAACCCATCAAACATCATATGAAAATCTACAAAAGTGATTTTATCTCTAGTTTTCCTTCTATTTTGCAATCCAACATGATGTATAATTTGAATATGATGTTAATTGTAGTTACCATGAACTAGAACTAATTTTCTAAGATTTCAATGGAACCCAATATATAGTTTGAATTGAATGCTCTTTCTTTGATGTTGGTTATTTATTTGTGATTGAATATCATAATTTGTGCTTTATATATTAATTACCTAGCTAGTAATTACCTTGGGAACTTATATGAAATTGAGAGAGGAAGTATAGGTTGAGACCTTGTTATGGTATCATGTGAAAATTAGATATTCCTATGGGTAATTTATGAAATTAAGTGACGTGTGTTTTATTTATTACTCTCATGAATGGATAATTTGATTGTATTTAGGATAGACATATACCTAAATATCACATGTATCCATTGGAGAATCCATGCTTAATGACTTCTATTGCGAAAGTTGGTAATTGATGGAGTAGTTAATGAGGTTTTGTGACATACACCTTATTAATTGTTCTTGATATGAGAATCTTGCTAGTGTGTAGAATAGAGATATATCTATACACCGTAATGGGGAATACGTATTTGACCATCGAGAGAGGCTTGTATATACTTGTGATTTCTCGGATAACAATTCTTGTGATTTAACTAGTTGAAAAGTGAGAGTTAGGATATTTAAATGAAGTGTTGGGGGAATTGCAATATTAGACTTATTAATATTAGATTTCATTATATTAAAGCTTTCCATAGTTCTTTGATTATTTGCGATCTTCATTAATACAAAACAACAAAAACAATTATCATTTGTTTAAATAAGATTGAGATGATAAAAGGTTAGTACTTGGAAAAGACTAGTAATAATTCCTCGTGGGATCGATACTCTACTTACTCTTTATTACTTGTTGACCGCGTATACTTGCGCGCATTTGTCATTATATAAATTGGACAACATCACTACAGATAGCCTAGTGTGCTTAACATTTCCCAGATACAGCGAGACCCCCGATTCAGATAGCAACTTGTAAAAGGCAGTAGCCGTATCATTTGGATCTTGCCGAGCACTACTTGAGGAATGCTCATTTTCAGCCCAGTCAATATTGGTAGGGTCATAGGTATCGACCAACATCTCCACGGCATCATAGTTATCGGCGTATGAATCCCGTTGAATTGGTTGGTCTACAATATTGTCGATCCCTTTTCTCAACTCAGCTGATTCCCAGTGATGAATCCATACGGAGTACCCATCCACAACGGCACGGGAATATAAGTCGAATTTAATCTCGTCAGCTTTCTTCCAGATCAGGTTTTTACACTTGTCACACGGGCATCGCATCTTTCCGTTAGGATCATCAGCATGTTCTATTGCTTTGTTCAAAAAGTTACAGACCCCATCACGGAAAGCTGAGACTAATCCCCTCCCATCAATGGGTATCCTACGGTATATCCAACTCCGATTGGTAGATATCTTTAACTGAACAAATTTAAGACACATTCAGTATAGGAATATTCATGTATGTGGTCCATGCATGAATATATATATTTTCCTAGTATATCCACTCTATAGGGGTGAGGCTTCTATCCTATTCCTGGATGCGTCTCCTCACCAGTGTCAACACGTTGAGCACGTTTCTTTCTGTTTCAAGAAAATTTCGGCAGCACCTCCCCATGGTCTCCAAGTATACGAAATAAACTAAGATAACTTAATCTAAGTATGCACTCGAAGAACATGTAGAGATAACAGCCGAAAAATCCTCAAAACAATAAAAAAAAACGTACTCAACCCATTGGCACCGCCCTAAGTGAGAGACATAACATCCAGTAACAGTCCCAAACTAGGGACTATTCGACATTCACTCCTAATAAGTGAATGTCAAACGAGTTTTCAAGCTCCAAATTAAGTATACTATATGCAGAAGTATATATTCAGTTTATTGTAATTGTGGAAAACTAAGCAAATGCTACTTAGTTCATTTTTCCAATGATAAACTAAGTAAATGCTACTTAGTTTAATATTAGTATTATCATTTGAATATATTATACTATTTGTACTTTATTGTATATATTAGTGGAACTAAGTAAATGTGATGAGTGGGTTTTATACCTACAAATTGAGTATTTTTAGGCTTAATAATTGTTATCTTTAAGTAATTTTTAAGGTTGTTTTTATGTTTATTTATTGTAGGATGGAGCTGGAGGGGCATATAAGTCATTTTGGAAAAGAAAAGAATTAAAAAAAATCATTTAAAATCAGCAGAATGGCATTTTTGTAATTACGGCGTCCCAGATCATCGTACGTACGCCCAAATCCTTCACAAAATCGGCGTACGTACGCCCAACATCAGATTTTCCCAGCGAGGAAAGTGAGAATTAATTGGAAAAAGGGGTTTCTAAGCCAAAAAGGATTTTAAAGGGAAGTTTTTTTAAGAAGATCAAGGAGAGAGCACTAAGAGGACGTAACAACAAGATTTTGCAGAGAAACAATGAGGAGAACACGAAGGAGAATTGCAGAGCTTGAAGATCAAGAGAGAGTTTGAAAGCAACCACTATAGTTTCTTCTATCCCTTTCTTTTATTTTTAATTTTTGTAATTTCTGGGATGTTTTTATTTATTATTCGGATGATGTTTTCCTTAATTATTATGAACTAAACATTCAATTAAGATTGCAACGGAACATAGTATGAAATTTAGATTGATGCTTTCTATTTAATTTAAGTTAATTATTTTTGAATTGTTTATCATATCTTGTTCGTATTGATTAATTGTCTGACCAACAATTATCGGGATAATTTATACAAAATTGGAAGATGGAGTATAGATTTAGATCTGGATATGATAGCATCTGTTCATATAATTTGAATAAGGTTAATATGATTAGCATGTAGGATATGAATATACCTATGTGTCTTTTGTAACCATATGAAGAATTTGTGTTTAGAAACCCTAGTTAAATTGATTCACATAGGAATATAGTGAGTTAATTGATTAGGGTGTTCTTTGTAATTTTGTTCCTTAGAGATCGGATTTAGGAGGATTTGTTTACGCAGTTTTCGGAAGAAGCGCGTGAATACTATAAGGAATTCTTGGTTAGTTGTTCATTGTAATTAATTAATTAATTAGGAAGTATATTGGTTTAAATGAAATACTAAGGGAAGTTGTAATCTTAAGCTTTTACATCTGCATTATTCTTGTGATTAATTATTTTAGTAGTTAATTTTAGTTAATTTTAATTTTAATTCTCAAATATCATTTGTAGTTTGAATAGGATTAATTGGATTAAAAATTAGTAATTGATAAATATTAACATATTTCCTCGTGGGAACGATACTCTACTTACTCTTTATTACTTGTTGAGCACGTATACTTGCGTGTAAATTGTCAATACTTATTTTGGACAACAAAATGCTACTTAGTTTATTATATTATATTGTATATTGCATTATAATATATTATTTTCTTTCCTCATTTAATTTAATCTATTTATTTTAATTAATTTTAAATAATGTAATTTATATTAATTTAATATAATTTACCCCGATACTTTAATTTATTGTTGTGAATTTACTTTATTTTATTTTATTTTATTTTAATTTTATTTAATTTAATTTAATTTATTTATTTTATTTTTATTTTATTTTTATTTTATTTTATTTTATTTTATTTTATTCGTCTTCATTTTATTTTGTATTATATTATATTATATTAATTATTTATTTCATTTTATTTTCTTTATTTTATTTTGTATTATATTTTATTAATTTAATTTATTAAAATTAATTTAATTTTTGATAATTAATTATTTTATTTTATTTTATTATGTATTATTTAATTTAATTTAATTTATTTATTTATTTTAATTGTTTAATTTATTCCTTTTAATCTATATGTTATTATATTATATTATTTAATCTAATTTACTTTAGTTTAGCTTAATTTAATATTAAATTTTAAATTATTTTATTTTTTATTATATTATATTATATCATATTATTTGATTAAATTTAATTACAAGTCAATGAAATTAAATTAATTTATTTTATTTTATGTTATTTCATTTTATTATTTTATATTATATTATTATATTATTTTATTTAGTAATGCAAAACTAAGTAAATGCTACTTAGTTCAATTAAATATTAGAAACTAATTAAAATACATAAATATTATGAAGAAGGGCCCACAAATTTTATAGTTGAATAATTCTGACAGAAATTCCGTCGGGAATTCCGTCAGAAATAGCATTAAGGCAATCCCAAAATTATAAACAACATACAATTTAATCCATAAATTTATATTATACGCAAAAAGGAATGAAATTTGAAACAAGTATTTGATTCAATGTACACTGACAGCAACAACTAATATGAAGTCCCGAATTAAATGAAATATCTCATTTTTAATTTATCAGAATCTAACGTGTATAAACAACATACAAATTATACCATAAATCAAAAGGAAACACAAATTGAATTTGATTCATAAACTAATAGAACCCTATCAACAAAATTTCAATTTCAATACACAACAACAATAAATTAAAATAAATGTCAATTTCAGCAAAATTTAATCCCAACAACAAATATAATGTGCACAACAAATTAATTCAGAAAAATAATTTAGAAGAGTACTGCAATATCAGGGCAGAATTTAGAAGATTAATGCAATTTCAACAACAAAAAGCAACAATAACAGTTTGTCAAAAATTTAGGAATTTCTCAAGTATAACAACAACAATAGTTTGTCAAAAAATAGAAAATTTTCAATTTCAGCAACAATAATGTAACAATAATCCCATACTCAAACCAATACTCAAACTAATATTTCCAAGATGTATTTCAGCAAACCAATTCCAGCAATCTAATGTAATCCCAACTGTATGTATTTAGGGGAAACTAAATAAAAAAATTAGACCACATACCTTTAATCTAGGTACAAATGGAGATAAAGGAGGAGAAGAAGGAGACGACGTAGTTACAGCGGCACCGGAGGATTGCTGCGCCGGAGGTGGGGAGGTTCGGGTTGGAAGATATGGCGCCGGAGGTGGGGAGGTTCGGGCAGCATTCGGAGGAGGTGAGGAGGTGGGGAGGTGAGGAGCGAGGTTGAGGGAGAAAGAGGGAGCAGAGAGAGTTGAGGTACAGAGAGAGAACACACAGAGAGAGAAAATGAATTTAGTAGTAGCGGCGACTTGGGGTAAATGCAAATGGTTAGGTTTTATAATTTAATTTCGACGGATTTTCCGTCAAACTTAAGTCCCTCGAAATTATTATATTTTCAACGGAAAGTCCGTCGAAAATAGAAACAATTATGTCGTAAATGGTGTTGGCGCTGGCGGGAATGTTGGCGCCAAGAAGTGGTTGTCAGTTTCGACGGAATTCCGTCGGAATTTAAGTTATTTACGGGGGAATATATCCGACGGACTATTCTGTCGGAAATAGATTAATTCCGAGAAAATTTAGTCCGTCGGAGATAATTCCGTCGGAATTGACCTTTTATCTTGTAGTGTCTAGCGTCAATGTTAACGCCAATATTCATCCACGTGCCCAACCACCAACTGCGCGCCCAATCCTGCACAGAAACGAGACCACACTCAGAAAGCTGACGGTCGGGGCCGTCGGGAGATAGCTCCGGTGTGAGAATAAATACAGGTTGAATAAGGTTTAACAATGGAGGCTTAATGCTTTAGTGCTCAAATTGACATTACCTGTGAATAATTGTGAAGCCTTGTACTTATAATGATCACACCACCAACATCAGCTCGTCCCCGTATGGAAGTAGAACTCCTCATTAGGAAGAATACCTTAATGGGATTAAACAGAATCTCTTTAAATAAAGGAAGTCAGACTATATCCTGATACTTTTCCTTATGAGTTAAAAATTAAATATAGTCAGGAATCTTAGATTCCTTAAAATCCTCCACCGGCCCGTAAAAGATTCCTACATAGGGAGGCTACCTTTATGTGGACTGACTCTTACGTGGGGAGACTTCCTCCACGTGGACTATGGCCCATCAATCCACCTGGGCTCAAATAATCACGTCTCAATACTATTATTAAGTTTTAAAAATTGAAACTTGAAAAAGCATATGTGTGTGTGTAATAATAATAATAATAATAATAATAACAACAATAATAATAATAAATTGAAAAGGCATATATATGTGTATATATAATAAAAAAATTATACAAATATATGTAGTTGCACAATATTTTTAAATGACTCTATAGGCGCCCTCCCACTATTTCTGAAAATTTTTATTTAGCCACTTTTGTGCTTGCTCCCGCTTTATGTGATCTAGTGTATGACCCGGAAGTTTATCTATATGTAGTGCAGAAAATCATAACTGTCCTATCGTAGCAAAACCTATTGTACTCAGAATTTATCTATCTTGTTAAATTGTTCATTATCAGTTGCCAATGTAGTGGGCATATAATTGCCCTTCAAGGAATACTAAATGAATCAAAAAATGTGGAAAAGATATGAAGAATTTGTCCATGCTTTAGCCTGTGCCCATCTGCAAATTGATGATCATCAAGCACTTTACTATTAAAATCATTTCCTCTCTTTTTCCTCTAATAGTAAATTCACTTGCTGTATGTGTATCTTTCCCTCAAGATCATTTTCTCTTGCTAGGTACATGCTGATAATCCAGATGGGCTTTTCAAAATTCTTTCTTTTTCATTTGAAGGAGCATAACCTACGAAATCTGGATTGGCCAATCTATTACCCAAATTATCACAATTTTTTACTTTTCAAATGTGGTTTAAGCTCTTGTTTGGGTTGTCTGAAAAGATTATGTACATCCATTTGTAGGGTAAGGTGTACAAATTTTCCCCATTCGGAGCAATAAATCACTTTTTGGTGCTTCGCTCCAGAAGCAGTTATTAGTTACATTTTAGGTTAGTGGGATAGCTATATTGACAAACCCAAGGCATCAAATCCCTGTCATACTCAAAACTGTAAATCCTCAAGGTAAATTGATAGTTGTGTACTGTTGGTTATACATTGAGCAAGAATGTATGTCTTTGAAAATGTTATCAATCTGGAATTCATATTGATGAAGGGCTGCGGCTATATGAGATATTGATTGTGATTATGAAAACCATGTCAACTAATAGATGAGTCTCGTACAACAGTTTACACATTTTCTGTTGATTTCTTGTCCAATCAGGTGATTTATGCCAATGCAATTAACCAGCAAGACACTTGTCGTTAACAACTGCATTGTTGATATGATTTCTTATATGATTGTTGATATTGATTGGTTTGGTTTGTTTAGTGCTTTACTGTGTTTGTCCATTTTAGGTTGACATAACTCTGCAGCCTGCGTGTGTGGATGTTGTAAATACAAATAGGGTTTGCCTATCAAAATTGTTATTTTGTTGCTGATTTGAACAAGTGATTTTTCTGTTTTCTTATTCAAATCAACAAAAATTTAGCACCATCTTTAAAGACATGATATAACTTTCCTCAATTCAGAAATATAATTCCAATAGTGCTTAATGGTTAAAGTGAATACTAAGGCTACGTTTGTTGTGCGGAAAACTTTTGCTGGAAAATGATTTCTGGGAAATGATTTTTGATGAAATTGTTTTCAATGAAAATTGCTTGTTTTCTCTTGGTTGGCTGCTAAACTGAAAAATGAGATGGAAAAGATCATCTTCTCTACTTGAATTAATTAAACAAAAATCTTAGTGTACTTTGTCTTTTTGTTTAATAAACGCCGCATCATAAAAATAAATATATATAACTAGATCTATAATTTCTTCTAAAGAGAAAAAAAAATTAACAGAAGTAATTGAATTAATTGAGCAAAAAAAATGAAATTGCTGAAGAAAATTGGAAGAGAATAAAAAGTAAAGCTGGTTTTGGGAGATGGATCTAGGCAGTTATTTTGAAAATTGACTTGCGAATCGCTAAAGTCGTTTTCCTACGATAAAGAAAGAGTTTTTCGTCGACCAAAAGTTGTAAATCCTATGAGAAAGGAAGAGTTTTCCCGTCGATCAAAAATTATTTTACAGTTGACTATGTTTTCTTTGACATGTCAAACATTGAAAAATGAGAAAATTATTTTTCGAAAAATATTTTACTTAAAACAAATTGAGCCTAAAAGTGAATGTGTATGGTTGTGGTTAGTTATAACTAGATTCACCAATGAATAGTGGATTATTAACTAATAACTATTAACAATTTGACAATCATTTTATAAATTATTTTTTATAAGAAAATTTGAAATTTATTCTCTTCCCACTCACTCGCCTCTCTCCAATCTTTAGGAGTACACCTCATATTGTTTGTAATTTCTAGAAGAGAAACAATTTTAGGATTTAATCCATATGGTTAATCATCAACTAATTACATCTAACACATTATTTTATTTATTATTTTTGTAATAATCTATTGTATATAAAACATTACTCATGCTCTACAATAGAAGATACTTTTATAGTTTTAGATTATAAATTAACAAGTAATGCTACTACACATAACAAACTCTTACATAAAACAACTTCACATGAAGTTACAATTTAAACAATGATGTTCCAAATTGTATAGGGTGATTCTAAGGGTTTTAAATTTTTGATCTCAAAAAATATCTCAAATAATATATCACCAAAACATTAGTTAAATAAAGCTCATGTGATTGACTATATCACAAATTATTATTAAAATATTTAATGTCATTTCATTTAAAATCCATTTGAGACCCTATAAAATAATGTTCCAAATTGTAATTAAGTAATGATCCACCGTACAAGGACAAGTCCTATAGTTAATTTAGTTTCTACTTTTCTTTTTAGTAACCATTCTCCATTCGTTAAAGCAATATCGCAAATTGGCATATAATTCCTAAAAAGTCATTAATTATAGTTGGATCAAGTATTATTATGCCACCACTGCTACATTTTTGACAAAACTAAGAATATTTATAAAAAATATTAAAATTAAAATTTGTTTTAAAAAATACTCATTTTAGAAATGTATCCTTAATTTTAAAACGAAAACGAGAGTAAGACAGCAAATACATCAACCCATCAAAGAGTCCCAATTTTAGTGTTTGTAAGACAATAAAATTCGTCTCAACACATACATGATACATACCAGACGAAAATGGAATACAAACTGCAACCTAATCCCCTAAAACTACAACAGATTCATCACCAACTTTGTTTCTTCATTGAGGGCATACAAGGCGGAAGAAAGCACCGCAAAAAAAAAATGTCTTGAAGTAAAGGTGATACTTTCCACACGATACACAGACTCAACGGTTGGCCTTTGCGACCCTCTCAATTTCATCTTTCTTCTTAATTGCATAGCTGTATGAAACCAACAGGAGGATCATTAGACATTAAAATTAGGCCATCCTAGAAAAATAGACCATAACATAGTTCAATTCACAGACTTTGTGCATTATATTCATATTAATGTCATAAAAGAAAGAAAATAAACCACATTGGTAGGCAACGGTGTATGAGCTCACCTCTAGTGTATCTACAACTCTAAAAGTTAGTTAACCTTTTCTAGATACCGTATGGGTCAATATTCACAGTAGCATCCAGAAAGATATTCAGGACGGGTATGAAAAAGAAGTAGCAATCAAGCAATATTTATACAATGAGCCAAACAGTGTAAACTTAGCAAAGAGAGCAAGCAAGGAGATTCGCAAATTTAGCCCTTTGTTACCTGTTGGAAGACCCCTTTGCAGCATTAATAAGTTCATCAGCAAGACACTCAGCTATGCTCTTGATGTTCCTGAAAGCACTCTCACGAGCACCAGTTGTAAGGAGATAGATTGCCTGGTTAACGCGCCGCAGTGGAGAAATATCAACAGCTTGACGCCTCACAACACCAGCAGAACCAATTCGAGTAGCGTCTTCCCTTGGTCCACTACAACAAAAAGAAAGAACTAAATATGCAATATATAGAGCAAAATAGATTATGAAAGTTAAGAACTAGTAGTATGCTGGTAATAGAACTGAGCATGCCACCAAGTACACCAGTAGAACTGCCATAAGACTTTTCCTCCTTAATTTGACATTGGGTCCTACAATGATGAGCTTTTGATTTTATTACATAAATGATAAATATAGAGAAACAAGAAGCCAGTAAAATCCCGTCTTCCTATCATGTGAGGAGCGTAGGCTAAGCTTTTTACTTCAAGCCAGAAAAGCTTTAAAACATAAAATTAACAGAGAAATAAAAATCATATATGGTGGTTGGCATACCTGTTGATTACAGCATCAACAATGACTTGGATGGGATTCTGGTCAGTCAACAAATGGATAATTTCCATTGCATGTTTAACAATGCGGACTGCCATCAGTTTCTTCCCATTGTTGCGCCCATGCATCATCAGAGAGTTTGTCAGCCTCTCCACAATAGGGCACTGGGCCTTCCTAAACCTCTTGGCCTGATACCTCCCAGCCGTGTGAGGCATATACGTTGGATGCTTGGAAGCAGTCGCGGTAATGTAATCCTCAACAGAGAGATCACCAACCTGTATGAAAACGTAAAATAAATCAAATGGTTAATATAGTTGGTACAAGTTAAACAAACTACAAAGAAAAATCAGATTTATTACAAATTAGACTATTAGAAATCCCATGTACCAGACTGAAGTCCCAAAATAACTAAAGTTTTGTTTTTTCTATACTAAACGAACCCCCACCACTCACATCTCTCTTCTGATGGAAAAACAACATTAGAGGCACATCCGAGTTTGTATAGTAATAAATGATGTTTGCAACACCCATAAGCACCCAAAAGAAGAAAGTATGATAAAGAATACAAAAAATTATATATTGATGGAAAAAGGTAGTGGGAAAAGCTATCACTCAGTTGTAACAGTACAATGAACTCATCCAATAACAGATACAAACTTGGAACTTTAGTCATCCATTCGTGTTGCTAAATCATCAATGGAGAAATAATCCAACAAAAGAAAACAAACAGAATATATACAACTATGGGACTATTGATGTTTATCAAAAAATTACTTTCAAAGACTATGAGTTACTCAGAGGAAACAAAATTTTGGCACAGAATGCTGCCCAAGGAAAGAAGTTGTAATGATTCACCATCTGCCAAAGGCCTCACAGCATAGTTGTTAAGTGCTAGCCTGACATGTGAAAGGAGGAAGTGGAGGGATAAAAACTATATTGACCAAACCATAAAGAGAGAAAAAGGGTATTCACTGTGAAATTTGCTTAAATAATGACCTATTTTTTATGAATAAATATGCATTTTCTAATATATATATATATATATATATATATATATATGCAAATCATTTGTGGAATAATGAAGCCAAAGGAACGGAATTGATCAATGTTAACTGATCCATGAACAAAAATAATATTCTTCAATAATGCAGAAAGAACATCAGAATCGAAACTATGACAGTAAACAGCCTCCACACCATAAACTTAATTGATCCATTAATTAATACTCTTCTTATAATGCAAAAAGAACACCACAATCGAAACTAAGACAGTAAACAGCCTCTATACCATAAACTTTTGTGACCGTACTTACAAAGACGTGTCAAATAGAAGTAAGACAGTTATTACATATCTAAGGATTTATAATTTTTTGCCTGCAACATCAATCTTATTCACAAAATATTTTTTTTAAGAAAAAAGTAAAAAAAAAATAATAAATAAAAAACAAAGAAAAACAGAAAGAAAAAAAAAAGAACTAGAGAAATCAAATGATGGATAACCTATATCCAGTTAGATATATTAAAGTCCATCAACATTATGAATGACATCATTATTTATGACTATTCAATAACATATACCTAAAGAAACTTGTACCAGATAGAACTTTCAATGGAATCACGTACAGAACAGAGTTTAGAAATCAGGTCTAATGATGAAAACCCTTCACACAAACATGTTACACTTTCACGTAAATCATCTTCATAAGCAATTCACTCAACCTTCCCTCTTCCAATTTCCATCGACATTGCAGTAGAGCAAAGACATATCTTTACTATAAACCGCAACAGAATATAAAAAAGGGAAGAAGAATCCATATGCACTTCAAGGAATGCATAATATATTAAAATATATACCCCGCGTAGTAAGCTACTGCAAACTGTTGACTTCATTGTAGAATCCAAATGTTGCTAAAGAATTGATACTAAAATTATAATGCACAAGATTTCTCAAACATTTCAAGTACTAGTTTCAAAGAGAGGCTCCATAAAAGAAACTGTTAAAGGCTTAGTAGAACATTAATTAAAAACACAAATATAATTGCTAATAGTACATGCATTTTAATAAATTATATTTTAAACATTGAGCTACAGATATTTTCCTTATCAGCAAAACAAGCTTCTAACAGCCAATATACATCCCAACCACCACAAAACAATGACGATTGGAGAGCTGATTGCAAATCTTAGATAACACTAGGCTAATTAGAACTCTGCACTGAAGTTAAATTTTGAAATTATCAACTAAAGCATGCTGATAAGATTCATTATTAGCCTCTGCTGCTTTAATAAAGAGAATTAAATAACCCCAACCCCAGGATATGGTACTAGTGCAAACATATTCACATTATATAACAGAACCGATAGTGCTCCTTAAGGGGGGACACTAGGATTATGTACACTTGTTAAGAAAAGAATAGTGCAAATTTGTTTCCATCTTCCTGAAGAAAAAGAAAGAAAAGTTGGAGAAAAGTCATCCAACAATAATTTGGTTTCATTTCCTTATTATTCCTTTTACACAACATAAGATACTCGCACAACATTACAGATAGCAAAAATTTGAAAATATGATCTCTGATTTCGGACGCTATTCTTTCTTCTTGTTGGAATTCTACTTCTAGGTCTCGACTTTCTTTTCAGCCATACAAGTAAATCTGGTAACAATGAACTCATTACATGCACACACAAACACCCTGACGCAAATGTATATCATAGGTCAAGCAAGAAAGTACAAAATTCTATGTTAGTACATTTACATTTTATTTCCTTTTTGTACCCTCATCTGGGGAAAGGAAAATAAAAGAAATAAAATCCTTTCAACTCGTCAAAAATAATTATCCCTTTATTGAATAAAGTTACACCATCAATCCAATACCAAGAAAAAATATCAATTACTCCCTCATTCCAAAATTGGAGATACATTTTGACCTGCAGAAGTTAATTTGCAAAGACCTAAAATTCAAGATTGATGTGAATCTGTTTAAGTTTTGAAAACAAACAAATATGACAATTAGTCGTACATTTTAGTTAGTGCATATACCAAAGACTAAAAATTTATTATTGATTAAACAAAACTCAACTGAAAAAATAAAAAAGTATCGCCAATTTTGGAACAGAGGGAGTATATGCAACTGACTATTGAAAGTTTCATTAGTCTTTTAATTGTTTATTTATGTTCCTTGGGAGTTCCAAAAAATGTGTGAATGGATTTGTTGAACAGATATTCATATCATATATACCTGAACTTCATCGTAGGACCATCTGTTGAAAAGCATGACATCGCTGTGTTTCTTTAGATCAGAATTTTCGATGACCTCAACGTCCGCCATTGTTAAAATTTTACTTCACCTGCATTCATGTGATATACAAAATGTCATATATATATATAGAGAGAGAGAGAGGGAGAGAGAGAGAGAGAGAGAGAGAGAGCAGAGTGAAAATCGTACTTGCCTTTGCTTTGGTAATTGGAGAGAGGAGGAAATGAAACAGCTAAGCTAGTATGATGAAGCGAGTGAAGAAAAACCCTAAATAGAAACACTGATGAAGGCAAGGCTATTCGGCAATTATAAGTTCGTCAAGCCAACTTATAAGTAAGTTTTTACTATTTAGGTGTCCATTGTGAAAATTTATTTTATGATTTATTTTTGAGAAGTAACAATTTTTTATTTCTCAAAAAATATGATTTATAAATCATTTTAAAATAAGTAAATTTGATCAAATGTAATAAATTTTTTACCCTTATTTTAGTTATCGTTATAATTTATTTTAATTTATAAGTCATTTTAGTCAAACACTTTCACAACTTATTTTAACTTAATTATTAAATTATAAGTAAAAATAGTGTTGAACACTTTTATTTATAAATCATAAGTTAAAATGACTTATAAGTCATTTTAAATAAGTCTTTGCTGAACAAACCTAACTTCTATGCTCGTTTTGTTTGATATGAATGTATTATGAGAATTTTAATGAACTGAATAGAGTAGAAGCTCTGAATACGAATGAAATAATGTGTTTGATAATTTTGTCTAAAATATACGTATATTTTTTTATTTTAATCTTTTGTGTTGTTATGAACAAATTTATTATATAATTATAAATAAACAATGTTATCTAAGAAAAATCAAAAATAAACTTATAAACAATCTTTGATGGAGTATACTATTAGTAATATAATTTTAGGAATAAAACAATAAAAGAATTAATAACATTATATTACTTCATAAAATCAAAATAAAATACAACAACAACATTCATTAAATTGGTTATTGACCAATTTATTAAAGAAAAATCAAAAATAATTTGTACATAACAAAATTTACTTACACTAGTAAAACAAGATACATACTGAATGTAATTTTTAATTGTCAATCAAAGTATGTAAGTAAAAATATCATTCAACACTACCTCTTACTAATTCAATCACAAATTTTTGGATCAATTGTTTAGATATATTCAGACGCATTCACAATTTAACAATTGTAAAACAAATAGTCTAAATGACATAACCTTCCTTCTTGGTTGATTATTAGATTGTTCCTGCCCGATCAGATTAAGACTCATTCATTCAGAAGTAAACAAATAGCCATTTATATAACCTTTGGCCAATTTATTGTAAAATTTTTGTAATGTTTCTTTCTTTTCTTTTCTGAAAAAAAGAAGCTTGGTATGTTGATCATAAGAGCGTAGGAGTATTACAAAAATAAATAATAATAATTTATACATGCCCATTTTATGGCTCTACAAGTTAATTGTTTTAAACACGAATAATAAATGGGTCATATATTTATATTTATGTGTGATTAGATATTAAAACTATATTTAAAACTTATGAAATCTATCTATTTATTCATGTTATAATTAAATAGCCCTTTTGTTTATGGTTACACAAAATAATTTAAATTGAACATGAATAATAATTGGATCACACACACTTTTGTTATATGATTAAAACTTGGGAAACTATTAATAGAACTTATGAAACTTGTCTATTTATTTATATTCGACTGAAATGTAGTTTGAACCTCAAAATTTACGTATTAGAGCATTGTTACGCTTCACACTTTAAAACGTATCTCGTTGCACCCTCTAATTATAGTTCAGTTGTACATTTTGAATTTTTATTCAGTCATTTATAACCGGTTGTACCAATTTCTCAATTTTTTAAAGGGTAAAATAGTCATGACATTAAAAAAAATTAAATTAGATAAATTTAAGTAAACTAAATCAACCAAACATAGCGTTAACCAACATAGAAAAGAAGAAGGAATCAGATAAAGAAGAAGGCGGCTTTATGCAGTGCACCAACATCCATCTCCTCTTACATCACTATTATCTTCTTCATCACAAAAGGGGGAAGATTGAGTAGTGGTGGTAACTAGACTCTGGTTGGAAGAAGGAATTCCACGTTTCTGGTAACAGAATTCCATATACCTTTTAAAGATGAATGTGTTTATTTAGCTAGAGAATCTCCACTAAATTTGAATTTAATAAACCCATTAGTATTATATTTTTATAAAGTAGAGCAGATCCTCACAGAAATTGATATGGTTTGGGACGGAGAGGAATTAGGAATAATAAGGGTTAAGATTGAAAGTTAAGAGTTAGGTTTTTGACATATTACTTTTATTTTGATTTAATCTAATTTGTTATTATGTGAATTAATGTTTTTGCCATTTAAAAATTTAAACACTAGTACTCCTGGTCATATTTGACCGAATAAAATCTCGGAGTGTGCATTGTAACATGTAAACTTCAAAAAAGGGTATAGAAGACACGTTTTGAAGTTTAAGGTGCGATAATACTCTAACATGTAAAATTTGAGGTACAAACTGTATTTCAGTCCTTATATTATCTACTCTGACATGATCTAGCAGTTGTTTGTATAGCTTTTCTCCTCCCTGGTGTTCTTCTTGGTGCATTTGGAAAAACAAGTTAGGGGCTTCTCCTTGTGACAGGCATCTTAAGGGGTTTTCATTGAAACAACGACGATAAACTTCACCTTCAAACATGCGAAATCTAATTGCCTTCCTTTTGACTTTGGATGCATCCCTCTTTTCTTCGAGCAGGACGCCTTTGGTCAGATAATCAACATACACTTGTCGCCAATCCTCCACCTCATCTATGAAGGCACACTTTTCCTTCCTTGGGTGTTCTTGGCAAGTCAAGCATTTTTGTTGGAGATCTGCGGCTTCTTTCTTCATGTCGAGCCAAAAGTATCCTTGTCTTTGGATTCTCCGGTAAATGCTTATGTCGGCCATTCCGCAGTTCTCTGCATGGATCTGCTCAAGTTTAGTGTTTGCTTCCTCCATTCCTAAACATCTTGCCAATATCCCGTCTGACTCCCGGTGGTATAGTATTCTGTTGATGATAGCATACTTTTGCAATTCTGATGAGAATAAAATGTGTTATGTTTTATCCCTTAATGCTTAATTTTTTGCATTTATTTTGTGCCTAAATACACTCACAATTCTTATATTTTTATTTAAGGTGCAATTTGTTAGAGTCTGCATGATAGATTTGATGATGAATGTGATTAATGTATATTTGTACCAGTAAATTTTGTAAAGTCCTTAATAATGATATGATGTACAAGGACTTAGAATAGAAAGATCAAACTTGTTAGGTTGATCTTATTGAGCTGATTTGTTGTATAGACAATAGGCCTTAATCGATCGTATAGTGTTGTTAAATGATCGTAAAGTTACTCTGTTGTTTCATAGTATTAATGGTGATTGCAGAGTAAGCCTTGAGTTCGTAGAGTATGTTATTAGATCATAGAGTTCATTCAAAGATCGTATAGTAAAGATCAGATCGCAGAATGAATAGAAGTTCGTAGAGTAAAGGCAAGGTCACAAAGTTCACCCAGAATTGTTTAGTGAAGACCAGATCGCAGAATGAATAAAAGTTCGTAGAGTAAAGGCAAAGTCGCAGTGTTCACTCAGAATCGTTTAGTGAAGACCAGATCACAAAGTGAAGATAAAACTGTATAGTAAAAGGAAGATCGCAGAGTCAGCTCCAGGATTGTAGAGATCGAATTCGTAGAGCTGATCGTAAAGAGCTCCGTAGAGTTCCTCTCTGTTCGTAGAGCGATCAATCTTAGAGCTCAAAACGTAGAGCAAAGTAAAGCATAAACTCTACGTTCCTCATCAAACTCTATGATCGACCAACTTCGTAGAGCAAGTCTCAATTGTCAGAAGACTGACAATATGGAGCGTTGCAGATTGAAGGTTCTAATGTGTTCACCAAACATCCTTGTTGGAATCGAAGATTAGAGGATGTTGTGTCTAACAGCTAGTTTGGCGAAACTGACAACTCCCATGTGTTAGGTGAAGTTGCAGACTGATGCGACAAGTCTAAGCCGCAAAGCAAGCTGACACAACAACTTAAAATGTCAACATCAAGGATCCTAGAGTATCTGAGCATTAAATACACAACGGGAACCTCGCAACGGATGACTTTCAAGCAGACTATAAAAGAGTATTAGGATTCGAATCATGAACTACATAGCTGAAATTCTGCCAAAGTGAGCTCTACTCTATGATACTGAACTACTTGTTCAAGCTGCTAAGGACTAAAGAAGTCAAGACTCATTGCAAACTTAGTAGCACCTCAAATATCAATATTCAATAATAGTGATTCATTGTCTTAGTGACAATATTCCAAGTCTAAGTGACTTGAAGAGATCTAAGTAATCTGGACTAAGTGTCCCCATTTCGAGACTTAGTGACTCGAAGGAACCTAAGTGGTTCAGTTGTAAAAGATTTAAGTGATTTATATCCTTCATGGATTTCCTACTCGAGAAGTAGAAGAGTGGACTAGGAGTTGTTCAGTTTCTAAACCACTTAAAGCTTTCTGTGTCATTTACTTTTTGTCTTTATATTTTGTCATATTATCTGTTGTGGCTAAAATCTATAAGAACTAAATTCATAACTGTGATTTCATTAAATCTTTAAGGGGATTTTAAACTAATATTCCACTGTGCTTAATTAACATTGATTAATTAACTATCTGGTAATACATTCTTTAATTAATTTTTTTTAAAGGATCTATTCAACCTCCTTGTAGATCTCTTTTGTGTCTCTAGGAAATAACAAGTGGTATCAGAGCAAGTTCTCACGAACATAAAGCTTACACTTTGAGTTGATCAATGGCACATAACAAAACCAGTTCTAAGCTTAGTGGTGGATGTTTGCCCAATTCTAAACTAGCAAATATACGTGTAAGTATACAGGATCACTTATGCAATATAACAACAAATAGAGTATCGTTCTCACGAAGAGCGATTAATAACCTTAACAATCTAATTCTTAATCATGCATCAGTTAATTTTATTTAGATGAATATAATATCAAATAGAATTAATTAACACAAATAAGCAACTAACAAATATTAAATCAATGACTATAAAGGTTAAGGAATCAACTTCCACTGATGAATCATTTAATTAAGACTATTTTTCCTTCGTTAAATTGATTATTTAGAATTGTCAACAGAAAATCACTAATAGTTTATATAATCATCTTCCAAATAATTATATAACATATTTACTATTATCAATTTCACTATATTCCTATAAGAAACAATAATATTAAATTCATTAAGATTCATTTTTCACACATTGCTCGTGGTATTCAAGTATATTCATATCCCGTCTAAAAATTAGCATTCAATCATAAGAAGAATTATTAATCATAAGTTATTATATCCAGATCTTAATTTAGAATCTATTGTTAAATTTCATCTAAATTCATCTAATAATTGTTGATCAGGCAATTATAGCAATAAGCATAAGATATAATAAACAATCCATTCCATAATCAATTTAAATAGAAAAAAGAATAAATATTAAATTAAATCATCATCGGGTTCCATTGAATCCTTAACTAATAAATTAGTTCATAATAAAAGCTAAAAACATAACTGATTTATCAAAAGCCATCCTAGAATACAAAAGATAAGAGTTAAAAAGGAAGAAATAAAACTCTGATGAATTTTATCCTCCTGCTTCAGCTCTCTCATTGCTTTCAGAATACTCTCCGATAAAACCCTTATTTTTCTACGTCCCCAATAATGAATCCAATAAATATTTGTCCTCTAATAACTATCTGATAATCCTCAACCCATACAAGATAAATGTAAATAAATCTAAATCTTCAGCCTTGGGAGTTTGAGAACCTCATAACTTCAATTATCACGCGTCTAGATTAATCAGCCATCAAATTAGTCTTCAAATCAGCCGGGCGCGTGGCCAGCACGTGATGAGTGAGTTTTATACCTACGAATTAGATATATCTTTGGCTTATTTCTTTACTATCCTTAAGTGTTTTTAGTATCTTTTTACTTGTTTTTGTGTTTATTTCGTAGGAAGCGGCTTTGGATGGAAAGATTAGGAAAATTTGAAGAAAAAGGGCAAGTTGGTAATTTCTCAATAGAGTCTTCGTCGGGGCGAGCTTCTCAGGCTTAATTTTCTCGTCGGGGCGAGAATACGCGGAAAAGAAATAATAATAGCAAGGATCAGTTGTTTCAGGAAGTTAAGTTGGAATTGGATTCTTTCTACTAAACTGATTCAGAGACTATAAAAGAGATAGAGAGAGATGGAAAAAGGGTGACATACTGATAGTTACATACTTACGCAAGGATTGAGATACAGAGCTAAACTTAGAGATTAGAGAACTTCCCAACTTCAATTATCACGCGTCCAGATTAATTAGCCATCAAATTAGTTTTCAAATCAGCCGGGCGCGTGGCCAACACTTGTGCGCTAAAAAGGCTCTAGCGCTGCGACTCAAGCTTAAGAGCGTCGTGGCTCTCTTTCCATATAAACCAAGCGTCGCGACTCAAGCCCTAAGGCACCGCGACTTTTAACTCTCTGGTCATTTTTCATTTTCTCCTTTATGCGTCTGTTTTATCCCTTTTCTCCATATGAAGTTCAACTACTTGTATTTTCCACTTGCTTAACTTTAGCCAAACGATCTTTATCACATGTAGCTTCATATTAATGCTAAACATATAATAATTCATAACATTTACACTATCATAGGCTGAAATTGACTATCTACAAAATAATACTAAAATGCAATAAAATAACACTAAAAACACTTAAGAAGTAGCAAAATAATTAAGTTAAGAATACTAAATTAGTAGATATAAAATCTACTTATCAAATACCCCTAAACTTAAACCTTTGCTTGTCCTCAAGCAAAACCTAAAAACAAAATCCTAAAAATTCCTATAATGTAATTTACCAATTAATTAAGTATAAACTCAGATATAGCCTCCAAGATCATACATACATACACATCCTTTAGCAACAATTAAACCATGCGTAAGTTGTCAATCAACTCAGTCATCAATTCATAATAATTATGATCCCACAGTGTGTGTGCAACCTCCACCTCAATCAATCATATCTTAGAAAGATTATAAAATGAACACCTAGTATAAGAGAATCATCAATCTTTAGAAACATATCATAATAGTAATCTCAGCCAGGGTAATCATCAGTCAAGTAGGAAAATGCAGTTTTTTTAATGCAACTATTTTTCCTAGATACAATTCAACATTCTTTCATATATTTTCACGGTAAGTGCGTTTTACGCTCTTTCTCACATTCCATTGAACGAGTGCGTTTTACGCTCCATCTCGTCCTTAATTTTTCTTTTATCAAGGAGTGTTCTTTTAAGATCAATTTACTCCACCATATATCATAACTCTAGGAAACACAACATTTTCTTTTCCTTTTCATCCAAACCATAATTTTCCCCAAACTTGAACAATTTGTTACCTTTGCTTCAATCAAAACTGAAATATAATCTTAACTCTTGATATCATCTATCACTAAGGTTTCAGACTATAATCGCCTTAAGATACAATTACTCTCAGTGGGATATAAGTACTTTAAATAACAGGGATCACGACTACGCAAAATCAACTTCTAACTTGATATTTAAACTTAACATAAAGTTCAAAAGTTTCCTAACTTTCACCCAAGTTTAATCATCTCTTATCATCGGCTATTCCAAATTTACTACTTTATTTCATTTATTCTTTTTTTAAATTATTCATGTACCTAACTAAACATGCAATATGCAAAATACTAATATGTAAAAATAATTAATAACTAACATGCAATAATAATTTAATCCTAATTAACAAAGCAAATTAAACACGAATCAAATCTTAATTAACATGCCATTAATAACTAATTAAAGTAACCCATCCAAGCAAATAATTAAAATAAGTATCAAACCAACCAAAAGAATTAACCAAACCAAATTAAAGCAAATTAAACCAAAAGTATCAATCCCCCCAAACTTGAATATTACACTGCCCTTAATGTAATACTCAATAAACTTCCCTGGAAAATCAATCCTCCTCATCTACAAGGTTGTCAGTCTCCTCCTTCATCTTAAAAGTCATACTAGGGAACACCAGTGGTGGTAGAAAATGGATTGGATCGGAGCTGGTCACATTGAAGCGATTGGCGAATGATGTGATGACGTCGTTCGTATAATCCACAAATATGTCGACGCGTTCCGCTATCTAATCCACTCAGCGTGTTGCTGGCAATTTAAATTCAATAGTTGTTCCTGGCCTCGTTCCGGGTTGGTTGTCACCTTTCGCAATGCACGAATCTCCGTAAGCATAAGATCCAATATAGCACCCGCTGGAGAAGCCGTAATTGAACCTCGACCTACACATCTCGTAGAATGAGATAGACATGCACCTTCAACACATCCTGCAGCAACAGAAGCCTCAGCTTCAGCAACAGTAGCAACAGCAACAGCATCAGCCTCCACCCTATAACCAACACCCCTCATGTCAGGGAAACCGCTCGTCCATTCCTTGAATCAGACGATGGTGTTACTGTCCAATACTGATTTTGGTTGCTCGAAGATCTCCTCTGAACTGCAGACCACTCCAGCATTCCTACATAACCCACATATGAGTGATGGATGTGGAAGTCCGTCGGTGGAGCCGCTTCGCAGTGCATGGAGTATTAAACTATAAATGACCTTTCCCACATCAATGCTCTTTCTGGTGACGATAGCATACAGAAGGGCTGCTCGAGCCTTTAGAACATCTGAAATATGTGACAAAGGCATCAATTTTGCACAAATGAAATACTACCAAGCCTTACCATATTTGCTTAGTTCATTCCATGGGAATGAAACTGCTGAGTCGGCTCAGATTGTCCTGAAAGTAGTATACACACAAGCCAATTATATTTGATATGATGTAGCATATACTTTGTAATCTTATTCCTTTGTTAAAGGCATTTTACTTTATCTACATGGTGCTGTTATATTAAATGTGATAAACCCATAGTTTTGAGCAATGCTTTTAAAATCATGATGGTGATCATGTTAATGAGATCTAAATTCTAGATAGCTCACAAACTAAAATCGTTCCTAATCGATGGATTAGTGAATCTGGATAGATTAGTACATACGTTGCTTGCTCTTATGAAGAGGATGGTTGATCTCATAATCATTTGTATGGAGACACTAAAGCAAGTATGTAGGTGCTTATTAGAGAATAAGTTCACTGAACGTGGCTCGCTAAGGAATACCTAATGGAGTTTTACTCGTCTGTCAATAGGAATTCCTCTAGTGATAGTAGTACAAGTGATCCTTGGACTTGAGATCATCATAGTATTTTGTGTATGATGAGTTATACTTTGACATGTCCCTTAAGACCTTTAGGGTATATCAAAGGGTATGATTGGGTATAATAAGTTATACATTGAGATAGATGAATGATCAACAAATAATCTACCACTTCTAGTAAAAGGAGAGAATGTCCTGTGTGATTCGATAAATGACGACTTAGAAGTCTTTGGCCAGAGTAGAATGAAATTAGAAAGGAGTTTCTAATTTGCATTATCAGAGTTGTTCATTGGAGAATCGAAATGCATATAATTAAATAAAATGCGACTTGACAGTAATTCCATGTCTTATATTTAATTGGGACATTGTATGGTAGAAGGATTGAATTGTACGATAACTATGCACTGAAAGGTTCTTTTGTGCTTAATGTTGAAATCTATATTATCTGAAAAGTCGTTGATCGCTAAGAGGGCTTACCTTTATTGTAGAATAAATATTATTTATTTAAATAAATTAAATAGTTTAATTTATTTATTTAAATAAGATTAGAATTGTTCTAATTGATTTATTCACAACCGGTTTAATATGGAGAACCTAAAGGGTCACACCGCAAAAGGAAAATATTTTTTAAGAAGTAAATGACATAATTGTAATAATAAGTTAAGTATATTTAATTTAATCTATGGAGATAGAATAAATTAAATAGCTTAATATTTATTATTTAATATTTTGAAAATATTAAATATAAATTAATAAGAAGAGTCCTATTATTATTATTACCATTACTATTATTTAATTCCTAATAGGGATTGAGAATTAATTAATAGAAGTACTCTCTCATGCATTCCTAATTGGATTAGGAGTATAATTAATTAAATGAGTTTAATTAGAATATAAACCCTAATCCTAAATAGTTTAGGAAAAGGGTTTTCCTACATCTATAAATAAGAGATGTCTTATCATAGATGAGGTTACACACTCTTCCATAAAAATTGGAGAGAGAGTACTTGCAATTTCTATAGAGATAGAAACTAGGGTTTTGCCAACACCCATCTTCTTGAACAACTATTATTCCTTGGTGGATCACCTCTAGAGGCCAAACACTTGGGTGGCTAACGCTGATCAAAGGAAGGAATTTAATCGGTGGAATTCAAGGAGAACGCGAAGGAATTGGAGGTGAACTTGTACCTAAGGAAGCTTTGATTCACGAGGGTATAATTCTATATCTCTATCTCTTTCGTTTAATTGATAATTGATCACAAGGATGATCATGGTGATGGTTTGTATGAAAAATTTTAAAATCCGTTTTATTGCGCTTCCGCACTATTTATGTAATTTGATTGCATATTCGTGCTGTATACAAACCTAACAGTGGTATCAGAGTCTAACCTTGTGCTAATTATCGATTATTATGATTCCATGTATGTATGGGTATGCGATTGGATCGATTTTCTGGGCAACGAAAAAAATTTAGAAGTCTGCTACGCGGCGCAGCCACGCCTGAACCTAGAAATCGTTTCTGGGGTTGCAGCGCGGCCACCCCGCTCCTAGTTCATTTTGGAACGCGGCCGCGCCGATCTGCAGATTTTGAAATTTTTTTATTTTGATTTTATTTATTTTCAATTAAGATAAAAGGTTTATTTTGAATTGGAATATAATTAAAGTTAAAAGTTTTATTTGAACTTGGAATTGAATTCTACGTTAACTAGAATAAAGGAGTTTATTCACATATGGAATAGGATTCCATGTTTCCTAGAATAAAGGAGTTTATTCGCATATGGAATAGAATTCCATGTTTCCTTAAAAATAAAGATGTTTATTTTGATAAGGAATATGATTTAACATATTTTATTTTTTCAAGCAATTTTAAGTTAAAATAAAGGAGTTTATTTTGAACTTGAAATTGGTTTCCATGTTAATTAAAATAAAGGAGTTTATTTTGATTTGAAATTTGATTAAAAATAAAGGAGTTTATTTTTATTCAAAATTGGATAAAATAAAATAAATTAATTTATTATGATTTAAATTTTGATTAAAATAAAGGAGTTTATTTTTGTTTCAAAATTAGATTTCTAGTAAACTTTTAACTGCCCATTAAATGATATCAATGCATATATGGAATGATTTTATTATTCATGAGATGAATGTTATTTATTGATGCATATAGTGATATGTATGATAATAAATAGGGATTGATTATGGACTATTGACCAATGTGTGATTGAAATTATTTTAGAGGATGCTTGAATGAATGAGTTTTTATAAATGGGGTATGCGTACCTCGTCTTCTCTAATTTTTCTTAATGTAAATTCTATCTCCCTCCTATGTACTTCCCCTTGACTGCTGAGCAAGGTTTCTATTTATTTTAAATAGTTTATGTAATAGGATTAGTTAGAATTATTTTGAAGAATTGGAGACCAAGGAGCAAGGAGCGCTTGAAGACCCGTTTGTAATGGAGCTCGAGATTTAAATATAATAGTTATATTTAAATTTAATTCTTGCACCCTAGGTTTGATCTTTTGGTTCACTTGGTGGCTCTAGTGAACCAAACTAGAATAAAAGTCCATAATCAATCCGGGTAGAATATAGTATTCTATATATGCATGATTACTATATATATATATATATATATATTATATTATCCAACATGCTTCGCATGTTAAATAATATGACGCGTATTATATATATATATATATATATATATGTATATATATATGTGTGTGTGTGCATGCGCGCTAAACAAGATGAGACAAATAATAACAAACCCTTCAAAGAAATCATATTAAGTCCTAAGCGTTCAAAGATATTTGGAATATCGAACGTCACCTTCTAGCATGGTAAAGCAATAGAGTATTAAATATTTAATATGAGTTTGTTGTGTCACCACAAGACAAGTATTAAATATTTAAGATGTTGCATTATCACATTTGATGCTTATTAAGGAATTGAACATTACTGTTTTGTTGTGTCACCACAAGGACGGTATTTTTCTCTTCACATATATGAAAGTGCTAGGTTGGACTTAACTTGGATAATTTTGATTCAGATGTGTCACCACTTGATCAAAATAATCTAAGAGGCAAAATACAAAGAGTTACATAGTGATGTAATTGACAATAGTTGTCTACCTATTTATTTATATATCGTTTGTTGTGTCACCACAAGGTTATATACATTTGAAATGAGATCCTTATTCTCACTAGCAAATCTTTAATTAGAATTGCCGAACTATATATTGAGGGTAATATAGTTTGATGAAAATAGTGAGGTACCAATTTAAAATAAAGACCTAATTTATTTTGGTAATTAATTAAAAAAATGAATGTATGCTAAAATGTTGTTAAATTACAAATTCATTTACAGAATTTTACAATGTCTAATTTATTATTACTACGGAGCATATTAGATGCTAATTAACCGGGTCAAATTAAAAGGACTGGTTAAAGAATTTGAGAATAGTTCTCAAGGCTGAAAAGTTATCTTATGTCCTTAATATGCCTACCCCTGCGATGGTTGCAGACAATGTCTCAGAGGAAGAGATTGCTACTTTTAAAAAGTGGCAAGATGATGCACAGTTGGCTCAATGCATCATGCTCGCATCCATGAGTAATAAGCTTCAGCGTCAGCATAAAACTATGGATGTTCCCACTGTACTCCGGCATCTTCAAGGAGTTGAATGGTGAGGAAAGTAGGACTGCTAGTTATTAGATATCTAAGGAGCTCCTCCAATCTAGAATGACCGATGGCACTACAGTACAGACTCATGTCCTTAAAATGATCAATTCGATTGAACAATTGGGATAACTGGGTTTAGTAATGGATGGAGAGATGATCCAAGATTTGATCTTGCAATCACTTCCGGACTCTTTCTCACAATTTTGTTGTGAATTTCCATATGAATAAGCTATATGTCAGCCTGCATAAGTTGCTTAAATATGTTGAAAACTGTAAAGAGAGTCACTTTCCAACCAAGAAAGACCAAGTCTTACTGGTAGATAATTCTTTCAGGAAGCGGAAGAGGGCCAAAGGATCTTCTTAAAAGAAGAACAATTCAAAGAAGGTATAAGGAAAGACAATAACTAAGGACACTTAGAATAAAACTGATGCAGATAGCAAAGGAGTTTGCTTCCACTGCAATAAGCCTGGACACTGGAAAGGAAACTGTAAGTAGCATCTTGCAGAGGCTAACCAGAAGAAGCTTAGTGAAGCTTCGGTTACAGATATAGGTTTGTTCATGATTGAAATAAATCTTTCTGTAAGTCAAGGTTCTACTTGGGTATTGGATACCGGCTGTAGTTCTCACGTATGAAATCCAATGCAGAGACTAAGCAGAAGTAGAAAGCTAAAAAAAGAGTAAGTAATCTTATGTGTGGGAATGGAGCAAAGGTTGCTGCATTAACCATAGGAACTTATAGTTTAGCATTGCCTACGGGCAAGTCTATTAAGTTAATAAGTTGTTATTATGTTCCAGTTCTCATTAGAAACATTAGAACTTTCGTTGTTGAACAAGGAATGTTCTGGTATTATATTTAAGAACAATTGTTGTTCTATTTATAATGATAATGTTTTGTTTGAAATTGGAAGATTACTTGATAGACTTTGTATACTTGACTTACATGAAAAACATTTTGCAAATTGAATAAACTAATAAAAGAAAAGGAGATGGTCATTCAAAGAGTTGAATGTGTGTATTTGATAAAATACAAGTCTGAATCATTTGAAATGTTCAAAAAATTCAGAAGTGAAACATATTGACAAAGTATTAAGATTCTTTGATTAGATCTGTGACGCCCCCAAATTCTGACACCACTATCTCGAATTTGGTTCGTCACGCTCTAACACAAAAATAACATAAAACTAATGCAACGGAAAAGATAGAATAAATTACATTGATTTACTATAATTATTCTCGTCCCAAGGTCTCGCAACCGTTACTACAATACTATCCAAAAGTCTGGATTTAAACTGAAACATAGTACTAATACATAAACAATGCCTAAGCTTATTACATAACCAAGTTTAGAAAACTTAAGCAACATAGTAAATAATCTCCTTCCTAAGGAAGAACAAAGCTACTCCGTAGTTTTGCCCTTTCCCTTATCCTTGCCTGAAAGTTCACCTCGCTCTGCCTTAACTTAAAGGTTTAAAGAAAGCAAGAATAAGCAACAAATTTGCTCAGCAAGTATGTACAATGGGGGTGAACAATATAAAGTTCAAATTTGCAAGGGTATGACAGTAAAGGATAGTTCAAGGATGATAAGAAGAATCAATTGTTATGCATAAGAGTCGCTATGGATCGAAGAATATCAATAAGATTCATAAGTCTAATCATTTCGAAGTTCAAGAATATGAACACTGAGTAGTCACTAAAGGACTAAGAACTCCTGCTACAATTAACAGTTATTATACTGAAAATCCAATAAAAACAAGTACACAGGTGATCAGCCTATAGTACTCCAGGTTATGCATAACTGTCATATGCTTATAAGTGCGCACGTCGGTTCGCCGTGAATATATAATTTCTCCTTTTATGAGGGTTGTTCATCTTAGTAAATCAGAGTCCGCACCAAGACAATTGGTTTGGAATAGCTTTCTAACACATGTATAATAGTCTAACCGAAACAATAGTTTAAACAACTTTTATAATTATATTCAATGACATAATGAATATAAGTACTCAAAATGGGGTTTAAAGGATATTAATCTTAAACCAATCCTTGGAATATGAATGACAGTTTATAAAGCATAAGAGTCATTGTCACATACTTGCATGATACATGAATATACAAGTTTACATGCTTGCTCAATAAAGAGAAAGGGTTTGATTATTTGCAAAATACACCACATCCTGCTCGAATGTAAATTGAGTAGGGTTAAAGGGAACTTGCCTGTTTGCTCAGCTACAAGTAATCTAGCTTTAATTTAAATTGCGTTGAAACGACCTAATCATTAATAAGTCAGTTCCTTAGTTAGTATAACATTCATAACTTTATTCTTACAAGTGATTACGCACCACATAGTTTTAACACACAGTCACGTTGGTGGAATCATGATTACTAAGTCCATATTCGTAATTTCTCATCTTAGCTAAATGAGTTAGCAAACCTGGAATACCTTAACCCTAAGCATCAACATAAGCTCGAACACATAGTATATCAGTTCAATCATGCAATACAACTTAAAACATTTATACATACATGTTGCAAGACTCTATTTACAAATTAAAATAACTGGGCAATTCTGGCGACCGGCGCGGCCGCGCTGGTTTTTGCCTTAGGAGTGGCGCAGTCGCACCACCCTCTGGGCAGACCAAAAATGTAATTTTATTCAGGTGGAAATCCGAGCCTATTCTCCAACATTCAGGCTACTAATATAACTCAAATACACATGCTCATAAGGTTATTAGTCTGAGTTCAAAACCTAACATGCTCATGCTAAATTCAATCCAAAGTTATAAGGTGTTATGTTAGAAAGTTCTATATTTTAAACTAATCAAATCTATCTCGCAAAGGATCAACTATTATAGTCATGACACCACATAACGAGACTAAACTATACTTAATAAGCATGCTCATGCGTATTTAACACATGTACACATTAATCACATAGTTTACAATTGGAATTTCACTTTCTTGAACATGCGTACATAGGTAGAATCCATGTGTAGCTAGATGGTACTCATGTCAACATGTTCTAGAGTCATAATGAATCCTATTATTCATGCTTGCAAGGTTGAAACGAAATTTACACAACGTTTGACAACAATAGTCCTCACGTCTTAAGTTTTTCTTGAAAATTTCACATTAGACTAACTAAACTTGCTTAATATCTCTATGTGACTCTTCGTATGCATTCACACATATAATTAGATCATATATACATGCTTGTAGGCTCAGAACATCAAAGATACAAAGTTCGCTAAGTTTTACTTCCAACACTTCAAGTTCTCCTTTAAAAAGTCGTTGGAACCGAGCTAACACAACTCATGTCATGCAAGGTAACCTTAGGTAATACATTGGACTTATTTTCATACATGTCTAAGCTAGTTACATATGCTTAAAGGATCAGAGTCAAAAAGGCATCACTTTCATAAGGTTTAGTTTTCAAATTCTAAGTTTTATTTCAAAACCTCGTAAACCTAACACATTTCATGTAAGACCATACTAGATCATATACCAGATACACACATAGGCTTATTTAAGCTAAACTAACATGCTCATGACATCAGAAGAATCAAAAGTTTGAATTTCAATCTGGGGCACGGCGCGGCCGCGCCTGATTTTGCCTGGGGAGTAGCGCGGCCGCGCTGCTCCTCGACAAAACCAGGTAACTCCCTGTATGGCAAAATTTTCAAAACCAAAACCAATTCAAACCATAATCTGTGCATACCCATCTCATATAAAGTCTATAACCATGATATTAAGCATACCTAGCATGAGTTTAACAACTTAAAACAAGTAGATAACTAAGTTCAAGAATTAAATTCAACATTCGTGCTATTTATCCATATTTTCGCATACTTAACGATTGATCATGCTACGAACTCGTTTCTGAACCAAATTGGTTCGTTTAACTTTCATTGTTTTCGTATTTGACTATACTAACAATGTATAACAACCATTTGCAGATTATCACAACTTAGTTCAACCATTTTTGGTACATTATAAGCATGTATACTTGTTATTTTCTGAGAATTCATAAAACTTAAATTTGATAGCATAAAACATGATTAACAGTTTAGTAACATGTATATGAACTTGACAACTTATATACATCAACTACTAACCAACTAAGAAGAGATTCATGGCAAGATTCTAGAAATTTATATATAGAACTCAAGAACACAATTAAAGAGAAATTACCTCTTGAAGCTAATTGAGTACCCTTGATACTCCCACTGAATTCCTACTCTCACTCACACTCTAAATGATTGAACTCAGATTATTGGAAACTTAATTTGTAAAGGAAAGGTGCATAATTTATAGAGAATTAAAAATCTGGTTCATGGCTTTGCTCAAGGGTTTCACCCAATAGGAGAAGAAGAAGAACATTGGTTAATGGAGGTTTGGTGGAATAGTGGTGGAGCACTATTTGGACCACTTCCCCCACCATCATGAAGCTAAGGTTCCATGGCTGATTTTAAGGAGAAGGAAGAATAGGATAGCCTTAGGCTTTTTGCAAAACACGTGAATGAGGATTTGGGCAAGAAGGTGACACTCATTCTGGGACACAAGAACCCAGACATTACAATAGAGACCACTAGTACACTTAGGTTTAATAATGTAATTTAGTCATAAGGTGTATTAAAAATTAAATGCTACCACATATCATATAATTCCATGTACATTAATTAAAGTGAAATCTAATTACTCGCTACCACCCAAATACTCAATATACATTATTATTTCATAATGCATTTATTACAATAACATTTAAGTAAGGAAATAATTATCATGTATCAAATATTAATTACCTTATATAATTTAATTGCACATCACACATCAAGATGTCACATAGGATATTCATGCAATTTAAATGTCACGCATATTCCACCTTATTTAATGAATTATATGAATACTCACACATGCTAATGTCACAAAAAAATATCATGCCACATTACATTTAATTAAATAAAAGGAGGTTATTAGCCACACAATAATTAAATAAGATAACATTAATAATTTCTTTTCTTATTAAATCACTCCTTTATTAATTAAACAAGAAATCATTTTATTGCGTCACTATTATGGTGACATATCACATATACTCATATTCGAATAAATATTCAATTTTAAAGGGAAAAATCAATATTAATATTATCTAAAATTCTCGGGTATTACAAGATCGAGGAAGGAATACTTATGCAATGAGTTTCTAGATCATCTCAAAATGGTATTTTCTTATAATGGACACATCCTGATACGCAATAATTGATTGGTGTATCTAAAAGGAGAAATTGTACCTTGTTGGACATGGTGCAGTCCATGATAATTTTTACCGACATTCTAGTATCCATCTGGGGTTATGCCCTAGAAACGACTGCATATCTACAAAATAAGGTAACCTCAAAAATTCGGCCCCAAGACTCCATAAAAGTTATGGATAGGGAGGATTCCTAATCTTAAGTATGTTAAGATAAAGGGTTGTCCAACTTATGTGAAAAGGTTTCAAAAGATAAGTTTGAGACAAAATTTGACAAGTGCAGAGTTGTGGGATATCCTAAAGAAAGTTTAGGGTATTATTACTATAATCCTACACGCTGCCTTCTTGGATAAAGGTGTTTATCATTGAAGGAGCTAGTGGGAGGGTAATAGATGTTGAAGGAGTTCAAGAACCACAAAGTACTACAAGTCAAACCAAGGAACCTGTAGATAGACCTATTGTACCACAACCGAATCGTAAATCTAGAAGAGTACCAAAGATACCTAGGAGGTATGGATTCATCATAGAGGATGATGATGAGGTACGCATCATAGAGGATGATGATCCAGTTATATACGATGAGGCTATGAGTAGAAGACACTCAGAGAAATGGCAGATGGCCATGAAATCCGAAATGGACTCCATGTATGAGAACCAAGTATAGACTTTGGTTACTCCACCAAAAGGCATAGTGCCTAAAGGGTGTATATGGGTCTTTATGAGAAAGACTAGGGCAAATAGCAAGGTAGAGACCTATAAGACCAGACCTGTTTAAAAGGTTTCAAATAAAGTCAAGGAGTTGACTGTGATAAAACCTTATTATCGGGTAATGCTCAAGTCCATTTAGATTTTGCTTATGATTGCAGCTTATTACGAAATCTGGAAAAATGGATGTGGAGACGTCCTTACTCAATAAAGACTTGAGGAGAATGTATGTATGATACATGTCGACGCCGGGTTTCTCGCTTCAATGCGATTGTTGCCCTTTTCTGATTTTAGCCTTTTTATTAGGTGATTTTGGGGAAAAGGGTTGGCTTGATGTCGACGGGGTTTTGAAATATCGTTTTTTATGATGAGCCAATTTAACCAGAGTCGCCAGTTGGTATATTTGAAATGGATGTACCAACTCATCCGAATTTCGTTTTAGTAAATCGCTGACTCATATGTGACTCCGAATTAATTGGTCTGCGAATCGAGATTCATAGAGTTCGGGGGCTTGCTTAAGCGAGGGGAAGGTGTTAGGCACCCCCCGAATTCCGTGAAACACGGTTACCGCAATCTTGATGCTTTTCCTATCCTTTAATTCTCGAATGTGTGTGTGTATGTGCGTGTGTGTGCGTGTGTGCGTGTGTGTGTGCCTATGTGAATGTCGTGGTGAGTTTGTATGAAAGAATCATTTGGATTTTTAGGGAAAGTCGTGCTTTGATTTGAGAATGCTTCAGAATGTCCTTCGATTTATACGAGAAAGCTTGATTCTTTATAAGAAGGGTTTGATTTTAATTGTCCAAAAACTATGAGATTTTTCGTTAGATGTCGTTTTGGCAAAACAAAGAGTTTTAAACCTTCGTCAAAATAGGAATCGAGATCTATACGTTGCTTTCGTAACTCAAACGATGGGCAACTTCTAGAACCTCTTTAACCCTATGCACACCGGTTTAATAAAACGTCACTTATTTTATGAAACCATTTCTTGTGATGTTTGAAAACGATTTTCTTTAGCTTTCTCGTTTGAAATAGAAATCGACATTCATTAGCACTTCCCATTTATTAACCTCGTGATGCTAATAGCCTAGTTTGATTGATTTTATGAAAATCTTATCATTTAACTTTGAAATCAATTTCGTCTCATAAATCAAATCGAGCATAAACACGCGTCGGGGCTATTCATGGGCATGTAAGCCATCAAAATAACCCCAAACGCCTACAATCACAAGTTTCACTATTTCGGGGCCTTAAACACGATTCTCGCCTTGGCGTCGTTTTAAGGCCCGACGATTTACATATTTACAATGAAGACCACATCACTCCTACTACATATATCAAAAGATGTCCATCATCGGATTTGGACCACGGGGTCGCGCTCCTAGGCTCACATCCAAAATCGCTACACACCCACAAGATCCTAAGAATAGCAATTTAAACGATCTATGCACAATACATCATTACAACGAGCTAAAAATTCACCAAATGGATATCATCGGGCCATTAGGAGGAATTTCGTTCCATTTGGAACCCTCACTAATAGCCCTCAATCCAAGGATTCACAACAATATACAAGAACAACTACATTTAATATAATTCGAATGACAAAAAGCTTAACAAAAAATGGTAAAACAACATGCTATAACAAAGGGTTTTTTCACCTTGCAAATGATCCTCACAATATGTATGAATTTGTGTATTGATTAGAGTAGAAAATATGAGATGTAATCTCACAACATTGGTACAATTCCTCACTCTTTTCACTCTTTTTCTTTCCTAATTGCTCTTGTTTTTGCTGCTGTTTTTTCCCATTTCCGAGCTGCTGGTTGCTGTTTTTCCTTCTTCTTCCCTCTCTTCTCAACCTTCTGCAGGAAATGAGCTGAAATAGCCTGGCCAAAGCCAGCCGCAGATTGATCTACGGCTGGCCGCAAATCAATTTGCGGCTGGCTGGCCCACCTCCCATCGCACTCAGCTGGTTTCCTGGTTTCGAGTCCCGTGCGCACCACCATTATTTTAATCGTTTGGCCGCAGATCAATCCGCGGCTGGGTGGGCTGATTTTCTCATTTTCCGAACCGCACCTCGTTTCTCGTGTCGTGACGTCGGTTTTCGCCGACAGGCTTGTATTTTGCAGTCCGGGAATCACTAGGAGACGTGCCACATCATTCGGGCATGCCCATTTTGGACGGCCTTGCTGTCACGTCGATTTTGATTTGCAAATCGTTGCGGTGACGTCGAGTGTTCGTTCCGGTGCCCATCCTTTGCTCTCGCAGGCCGGCTCAATGGACGAATTTGCCCTCCTGTCATGGTCAGTATAGGAAGTGCAAAATTTGGGTGTCTACAGCTGCCCCTCTTTATCATGTTTATGAAATGTTAAATGAAATGAACATGATAAAGAAATAGACACCCGATGCATGAATGACAGTGCATAAGAATGACAGTGCATACATGATGCAACACATACAACTTATGATGTAACGCAAGATGTAAGGCATGCAACACACTCGTAAAGGTGCCAATGCATCACTCCCTGACCTGTCGCTCGTCTCGTAATCGCCGGGTCTCGTATCCGGTCGATTGTCCTGTGAGCGCCGGGTCTCGTATCCGGTCACCCCTCTCGTAATCACCTTATTCCATCCCATCGTCATCAAAGGAAGTTATTCTCCTGACTAACTTTGAAGGGCATCCTTGGAGTTCGTCCTCGTACATCGCTCTTGGCAGCCATAGCCTTTGACTCTGATAGGCTAGGACCTTGACACCTAACCTGCATGGATCACGTACAGAATTATCATCTATTCAATGCATGTGACACAACATTTAAAATGTAAATTTGAAAATTGACCCCTGTACAGTCTTTTGATACGGTTCCACAGGTGTCACCGTTTGTCGGGGTTTGCTTGGATCTCAGACCCTTCCAGGGGTCGTTGATTGTTTGGATACCAGCCCTTCCCAGGGTTTCGTTGATCGCCGGTTATCGTCGCCGGTCGATTGTCTTGTCGGGGCCGGTTTTCGTCGCCGGACACCCATCTCGTAACCCCCGGTTATCGTCGCCGGTTGGTTATCTTGTCGGAGCCGGTTATCGTCGCCGGACATCCATCTCGTAATCGCCGGTTTTCGTCGCCGGACGATTGTCTCGTCGGGGCCGGTTTTCGTCGCCGGACACCCATCTCGTAACCCCCGGTTATCGTCGCCGGTTGGTTATCTTGTCGGAGCCGATTTTCGTCACCGGACATCCATCTCGTAATCGCCGGTTATCGTCGCCGGTCGATCATCTTGTCGGGGCCGGTTTTCGTCGCCGGTCACCCATCTCGTAACCCCCGGTTATCGTCGCCGGTTGGTTATCTGGTCGGAGCCGGTTTTCGTCGCCGGACATCCATCTCGTAATCACCGGTTATCGTCGCCGGTCGATCATCTTGTCGGGGCCGGGTATCGTCGCCGGTCACCCATCGCGTAACCCCCGGTTATCGTCGCCGGTTGGTTATCTCGTCGGAGCCGGTTTTCGTCGCCGGACATCCATCTCGTAATCGCCGGTTATCGTCGCCGGTCGATTATCTTGTCGGGGCCGGTTATCGTCGCCGGTCACCCATCTCGTAACCCCCGGTTATCGTCGCCGGTTGGTTATCTGGTCGGAGCCGGTTTTCGTCGCCGGACATCCATCTCGTAATCGCCGGTTTTCGTCGCCGGACGATTGTCTTGTCGGGGCCGGTTATCGTCGCCGGTCACCCATCTCGTAACCCCCGGTTATCGTCGCCGGTTGGTTATCTGGTCGGAGCCGATTTTCGTCGCCGGACATCCATCTCGTAATCGCCGGTTTTCGTCGCCGGACGATTGTCTTGTCGGGGCCGGTTATCGTCGCCGGTCACCCATCTCGTAACCCCCGGTTATCGTCGCCGGTTGGTTATCTTGGATCTCAGCCCTTCCCAGGGTTTGTTGTTTTTTGTCTTTTTTTCTTTTTGTGGATATCAGCCCTTCCCAGGGGTGCTCACCATCTTGTTGTGGTTCGCGTGGATCTCAGCCCTTCCCAGGGTTTGTTGTTTTTTGTCTTTTTTCTTTTTGTGGATATCAGCCCTTCCCAGGGATGCTCACCATCTTGTTGTGATTCGCGTGGATCTCAGCCCTTCCCAGGGTTTGTTGTTTTTTGTCTTTTTTCTTTTTGTGGATATCAGCCCTTCCCAGGGTTGCTCACCATCTTGTTGTGGTTCGCGTGGATCTCAGCCCTTCCCAGGGTTTGTTGTTTTTTGTCTTTTTTTCTTTTTGTAGATATCAGCCCTTCCCAGGGGTGCTCACCATCTTTGTTGTGGTTCGCATGGATCTCAGCCCTTCCCAGGGTTTGTTGTTTTTTGTCTTTTTTTTTCTTTTTGTGGATATCAGCCCTTCCCAGGGGTGCTCACCATCTTTGTTGTGGTTCGCGTGGATCTCAGCCCTTCCCAGGGTTTGTTATTTTTTGTCTTTTTTTTCTTTTTGTGGATATCAGCCCTTCCCAGGGGTGCTCACCATCTTTGTTGTGTTTCGCGTGGATCTCAGCCCTTCCCAGGGTTTGTTGTTTTTTGTCTTTTTTTTTCTTTTTGTGGATATCAGCCCTTCCCAGGGGTGCTCACCATCTTTGTTGTGGTTCGCGTGGATCTCAGCCCTTCCCAGGGTTTGTTGTTTTTTGTCTTTTTTTTCTTTTTGTGGATATCAGCCCTTCCCAGGGGTGCTCACCATCTTTGTTGTGGTTCGCGTGGATCTCAGCCCTTCCCAGGGTTTGTTGTTTTTTGTCTTTTTTTTTTCTTTTTGTGGATATCAGCCCTTCCCAGGGGTGCTCACCATCTTGTTGTGGTTCGCGTGGATCTCAGCCCTTCCCAGGGTTTGTTGTTTTTTGTCTTTTTTTCTTTTTGTAGATATCAGCCCTTCCCAGGGGTGCTCACCATCTTTGTTGTGGTTCGCGTGGATCTCAGCCCTTCCCAGGGTTTGTTGTTTTTTGTCTTTTTTTTTTCTTTTTGTGGATATCAGCCCTTCCCAGGGGTGCTCACCATCTTTGTTGTGGTTCGCGTGGATCTCAGCCCTTCCCAGGGTTTGTTATTTTTTGTCTTTTTTTTTCTTTTTGTGGATATCAGCCCTTCCCAGGGGTGCTCACCATCTTTGTTGTGGTTCGCGTGGATCTCAGCCCTTCCCAGGGTTTGTTGTTTTTTGTCTTTTTTTTTCTTTTTGTGGATATCAGCCCTTCCCAAGGGTGCTCACCATCTTTGTTGTGGTTCGCGTGGATCTCAGCCCTTCCCAGGGTTTGTTGTTTTTTGTCTTTTTTTTTCTTTTTGTGGATATCAGCCCTTCCCAGGGGTGCTCACCATCTTTGTTGTGGTTCGCGTGGATCTCAGCCCTTCCCAGGGTTTGTTGTTTTTTGTCTTTTTTTTTTCTTTTTGTGGATATCTTGAAGTGGGATGCGTGATCGGCTTCTGTCCCGGATCTCCCACCAACGTCGTCTACGTACTATGCCGCAAAGCCATCACGGTCTGATCATTTGTGAGGTTGAAGGCGACGTGCTTGTACTTTTCTGAAGATTTTCATTTTGATCGTACCTGCATGCATGAAAAAGATGTTATGCATGATCTGGAAGATATGTTATGGACAGATGCATGTGCACAACATATGTTTAGATAGAAATGACCCCTGTTCAGTCAAATGATACGATTCGACGGTCGTCGTTGCTTGCCAACATTTGATTGGATCACGCCTCGTCGTGAAGTGTAGTCTTTGGACTTCAACATTGGTTTGGTATTCTGCTTGCTCTTGGTCGTCTTTATTTCATCGAGTTGAGGCAGTCTGTTTCGCTCTCTGTGATGACCGACAGCTATGTTGGGCTCTTTGGCCTTTTGATCATTTCTGACGGCCGATATGCTGTTGTCCAGCATTATATCATCCTTGTATATGCTCATGCACGTGGATCATTTGGATGTCGAGGCAGTGATAGTCAGGATTGGGGAGAGGCCTAATGACGAGGAGTTATGTGCAGCCTCAGCTTCCTTCCATTTCACGATTCTTAACTGCCCCTGCCTTGGTGCGTGTTGCTACCAAGAATTTCTATCGAGAACTCGCGATGTTGATCGTGCTGAGTTATCCACAGCTCTACAAGATCCTGCATATCAGATGACTAACAAATGCCAAAACTTGAAGGCTCGGGCCGTTAGTGTTAGTTCAACACAAAGATATTATAATCTCGACAAAAATGCAGTTAAAGCACATAAAATTGAATATCTATTGATTGCACAATCTAGCAAGTTGTGAAGCGGGAATGTACTAGATTGGAAGCTTTTTTTTTTCTTTTTTTTTTTTTTTTTTTTTTTTCAATCCCTCGTGAATTGATGACTTTCTATTTGACGAGTTATGAAATCGTAAGAACACCTTCAAGCATTCATGGTCATTGTGCGTGAGTAAGGTCGAATTCAAAAGAACTACCTTCCCTCGTCAAAGGCACTCTGTCTCCATTCTCGACAACGTCCTTAGCAGGATTGACGTCATATGACAAATGCATTGTGCGATGCAGCATTCAGTAGGGGTTTCTCTTTCATGACTTCTTGTTTAAGGCCGAGAGTTTTTTTTTTTTTTCATATTATCTTTTCTCTTTATCAGCCCACTTCACTTGTCTCGTTTTCTTAGGCTTTTCAAAGTTACCCATTTAACGAGTTTTGGACCAATGACTCCCGAACCAGACGGTTTTGGGGCATTAGGTGTACAGACACCCCTTCGGGTTTATTTACTCGAGTAACAAAGGCCACGGTTCGAGACAAGCTGGTGGTCTGCCCCACTCATTCTTTGCTTGACCTTGCGCAAGATTCGTTTTCTTAGGCTTGAGTTACCCATGTAGCGAGCGTTAAGCCGGTGACTCCCAAACCAGATGGCTTTAGGGCACCAGATGCAGAGACACCCCTTAGGCTTAATTACTCGAGTAGCCCATGCCACGATTCAAATCTGCTCGGGCCTCCTCTACTGTAATGCTCGTTTTCTTAGGCTCTGAGTTACCCATGTAACGAGTGTTGGGCCAGCGACTCCCAAACCAGATGGCTTTAGGGCACCAGGTGTAGAGACACCCCTCGGGCTTAATTACTCGAATAACCCAGGCCACGATTCGAGACATTAGCTTGATAATCATTTATCGTCTGACTCCTTGATTTTAGCTTGATAATTATTGACTGTCTGACTACGTGTTAATTGCCATCAACGTCGTCATAGTTTTATACCCCACAACTGAAAGTTTGTGTAAATGCAAAGTGAAGGCTGTCACATGAGGTCGATTCTGTTGCAAACGTTGCTTTGAATTAAGGCTTTGTACCCGATCAAAAGGTTGAATAGCCTTCTTCGTCTAATCATACTCACGATCGTGCTCCACGGATGCTTGTCAGAATCAATCCGATTCCTATCAAGTCAAATAAAATCCCCTTTCACGCGGGTCATCGTATCCCGGGAAAACTATGCTTGACAAATGCCAGATGATCGACCCGTTGGAGATTGAATTGACATGAGGTAGCATTTGATGATGGTGCATGTTGATGGGATTGTTGCATGGGTGCCAATTTGCACGTCATCATTTCCTGGGTAGTTGACAAATGCCCCAGTGTTAAGTTTTTTTCTTGTGATCTCCCTCGTACTGGTTGCATCGGTATCTCGCTGGGCTGACAAAAGATCCGGTCCTTTGACTTGTTGAAAGGTTTGGGGGATTTTTGATTTTTTTGATTTTTTTGATTTTTTTTTTTTTTGATTTTTTTTCGTGACGGCTCCTTTTAATCTAGAGCGAAATTCCCCATAGCTTCGTCCTGGCAGAGCGCGATCCTTTTGAGGACTAAATCGTTTATTTCGAATTTCCGGGATCGTACCCTCTTGTCGTATGCCTGGGAGATGCGTAAGGGGCTGCCCCTGCAAATGTGCGAACTGAGGTTCGATAGGCAGACAGGGTGAGCGACAGTAAATCCGGCCATCCTCGATGATTGGCGGACATTCTTCCCATGATCGTCTTTGTGTTTTATTTGCAGCCCCCACTGCCCCATTCATTTTGAGCCGGTAAATGACTGAATCAAAATGTTTGATCTTGAATTTGTCGCATATCTCCTCCTTGAGGGCATCGTTCAGATTTCTATAGTCGATGCGGCCCCTTACCTCTCCTCCAGGCTGTGGTACTGGGATTCCGTCGGAAAGCCATTCAGGGTAAATAGACACCGTGATGATTCCTGCTTTAAACCGCTTGACAATCTCGTCCTTTATTTTCATCCTCCATTCAAGCTTCAACGTTCTCAACTTTTGCTTAATTGGTCGGAAACCCTCCTTGATGGGCAGTCGATGTCCTACCACGTTTGTGGACAATCCAATCACGTCGCCACGGGACCAAGCGAACATATCTCCATACAGGCTCAACAACTCGGATTTTTTTTTTTTTTTTTTTTTTTTTTTTTTTTTTTGATGGTCGAATTTGCCCCTACTCCAGGTTCTTTGTGATCGTCAGAGGTTCTGATGTTTGATGGCGATGGTCTAGCCTAAGCCGGGTTTGGGTTTGTCTTCGACCCATCCTTTGATCTCGTCAGGCGTATTGTCGATATCTGTCTCGTCCTGCTCAATCCCCATCAGATCGAAATCTAGCTCTATACCAAAATCGCGATCCTCCTTCAAATTTGGCCTATCGCTTGTCAGGCTAAAATGCCTCAAATCGGGGTACCCCTTCCTAGATATCACCTGCTGCACGGTCCAACTGGCCACGGTGAGGTCAAGCAATGGAGCTTATTAGGGGGTTCATGGATCGCATTGGCATGGATCTGGCCTTGATGGCATTTCCTGGCATAAGCATCGCAGTCGGTTTTCATGGTTAGTCAGTAGTAACCCGCTCACGGAATTCTCTTTGCCAAAAATGTTCTGCTCATACGGGCTCCGCACACATCGCCATGTACTTCGTTCATTTGTCTGTGAGCTTCTTCGGCCTCCAGATATCTCAGCAGTCCCGTAGCTAGGTCCCGTTTATACCCTTTGGTGCTGTATATTCCCATGGCCTGCCGGATGACCAATTCGAGTCTCCAACTACTATCATCTTTTTGATTCAAATTCCCAGGGCTAATCTCAGTCCTAGGATGAATCCCTCGTATTCGGCCGCATTGTTGGAATGGCAGAACTCTAATTTCATGGCTATCGGCCTCTGCCATTTGGATGGATGGAATGGACTTTACGGCCTCTTAGTTAGGTCGTAGGGGCAATCTCGCAAAACAAACAAGGGCCGTAGTTTAGTACTGTGCCAGTTACAAGTCGGCAGAGGCATGTCAACACTGATGCATGATTATTATTATTTCTTTTTCTTTTTCTTCTTTTTCTTTTTCTTTTTCTTTTTCCCTTTTTTTTTTGTGGTCGAATATGCCCCTACTCCGGGTTCTTTGTGATCGTTATGCCACGCTTTCACGGTTCTGTTAATCTTATCCTGCAAAACAAGGTCAGTGTTTGATGACAGGATAGTATTTAGAAGTTTTAGAAAACCTTGGTACGTGGCACGGATTGCCTTCCTGCAAAACCAATGTCAGTATTCTCTTTATATGTGCAGGTGATGTAATCACATGATACATGACATATTTATTACGATGATGCTGGTATGACAGTTGTATGCCATTTACATGACATTTATTTATTCGACTGAATGATAAAAGGGCATGAAGAAGCTTCCCTTTCGTTAGGTTTATCAGAGGCTGACCTACCCTAGGGTTACTCTCGCGGGCTTTTCGGCATGAAGGTCCCCAAATCTTCGCAATCTACTCGTCTGAATCCTTTCGATTGGAGCGGATTTGGGTGGTGCGTTTCCTGAGCCATCTCCGGGGAGCAGCCCCTTCGAGTCCAGTAATAAGCAACCGACGGGTTCGCCTCAGGAGGAGGTACTCTCTCAACATACATTCACATTCATCGTCCTCACCGTATGCACATGATTACTTTAAAGCAAAGTCATTCCATTCAACCATTCATTCATTGGTAAAACACATTCACACAACAACAGGTCAAAATATCGCACGCACACACATTCATGAATTTTAAAGGATAGGATAGCATCAAGATTTGAACGCGGCTTAAGCCCTCTAATGTCCCCAGCAGAGTCGCCAGCTGTCGACGCCGGGTTTCTCGCTTCAATGCGATTGTTGCCCTTTTCTGATTTTAGCCTTTTTATTAGGTGATTTTGGGGAAAAGGGTCGGCTTGATGTCGACGGGGTTTTGAAATATCGTTTTTTATGATGAGCCAATTTAACCAGAGTCGCCAGTTGGTATATTTGAAATGGATGTACCAACTCATCCGAATTTCGTTTTAGTAAATCGCTGGGTCATATGTGACTCCGAATTAATTGGTCTGCGAATCGAGATTCATAGAGTTCGGGGGCTTGCTTAAGCGAGGGGAAGGTGTTAGGCACCCCCCGAATTCCGTGAAACACGGTTACCGCAATCTTGATGCTTTTCCTATCCTTTAATTCTCGAATGTGTGTGTGTATGTGCGTGTGTGTGTGCGTGTGTGTGTGCCTATGTGAATGTTGTGGTGAGTTTGTATGAAAGAATCATTTGGATTTTTAGGGAAAGTCGTGCTTTGATTTGAGAATGCTTCAGAATGTCCTTCGATTTATACGAGAAAGCTTGATTCTTTATAAGAAGGGTTTGATTTTAATTGTCCAAAAACTATGAGATTTTTCGTTAGATGTCGTTTTGGCAAAACAAAGAGTTTTAAACCTTCGTCAAAATAGGAATCGAGATCTATACGTTGCTTTCGTAACTCAAATGATGGGCAACTTCTAGAACCTCTTTAACCCTATGCACACCGGTTTAATAAAACGTCACTTATTTTATGAAACCATTTCTTGTGATGTTTGAAAACGATTTTCTTTAGCTTTCTCGTTTGAAATAGAAATCGACATTCATTAGCACTTCCCATTTATTAACCTCGTGATGCTAATAGCCTAGTTTGATTGATTTTATGAAAATCTTATCATTTAACTTTGAAATCAATTTCGTCTCATAAATCAAATCGAGCATAAACACGCGTCGGGGCTATTCATGGGCATGTAAGCCATCAAAATAACCCCAAACGCCTACAATCACAAGTTTCACTATTTCGGGGCCTTAAACACGATTCTCGCCTTGGCGTCGTTTTAAGGCCCGACGATTTACATATTTACAATGAAGACCACATCACTCCTACTACATATATCAAAAGATGTCCATCATCGGATTTGGACCACGGGGGGTCGCGCTCCTAGGCTCACATCCAAAATCGCTACACACCCACAAGATCCTAAGAATAGCAATTTAAACGATCTATGCACAATACATCATTACAACGAGCTAAAAATTCACCAAATGGATATCATCGGGCCATTAGGAGGAATTTCGTTCCATTTGGAACCCTCACTAATAGCCCTCAATCCAAGGATTCACAACAATATACAAGAACAACTACATTTAATATAATTCGAATGACAAAAAGCTTAACAAAAAATGGTAAAACAACATGCTATAACAAAGGGTTTTTTCACCTTGCAAATGATCCTCACAATATGTATGAATTTGTGTATTGATTAGAGTAGAAAATATGAGATGTAATCTCACAACATTGGTACAATTCCTCACTCTTTTCACTCTTTTTCTTTCCTAATTGCTCTTGTTTTTGCTGCTGTTTTTTCCCATTTCCGAGCTGCTGGTTGCTGTTTTTCCTTCTTCTTCCCTCTCTTCTCAACCTTCTGCAGGAAATGAGCTGAAATAGCCTGGCCAAAGCCAGCCGCAGATTGATCTGCGGCTGGCCGCAAATCAATCTGCGGTTGGCTGGCCCACCTCCCATCGCACTCAGCTGGTTTCCTGGTTTCGAGTCCCGTGCGCACCACCATTATTTTAATCGTTTGGCCGCAGATCAATCCGCGGCTGGGTGGGCTGATTTTCTCATTTTCTGAACCGCACCTCGTTTCTCGTGTCGCGACGTCGGTTTTCGCCGACAGGCTTGTATTTTGCAGTCCGGGAATCACTAGGAGACGTGCCACATCATTCGGGCATGCCCATTTCGGACGGCCTTGCTGTCACGTCGATTTTGATTTGCAAATCGTTGCGGTGACGTCGAGTGTTCGTTCCGGTGCCCATCCTTTGCTCTCGCAGGCCGGCTCAATGGACGAATTTGCCCTCCTGTCATGGTCAGTATAGGAAGTGCAAAATTTGGGTGTCTACAATACAGCTAAAGAAATTTGTTTCAAAGGTTGAAGCAAATCGTGTATGCAAGCTACAATGATCCATTGATGGATTGAAGCAAGCTTCTTAAAGATGGAACATTTGTTTTGATGAGACAATCAAAAGCGTTTGATTTTATCAAAAACGAGAATGAACCTAGTGTGTACAAAAGGGTCAGTGGGAGCACTGTGACATTCCTAGTATTATATGTTGATATACTACTGATAAGGAATAACACACCAATGCTATAATCAGTAAAGATAAAATTGTCTAAACATTCCTCCATGAATGACTTGGGAGGAGCATCCTATAAATTAGGGATATAAATCTATATAGATAGATTTAAAAGGATGTTCGACTTGACCCAAGGAACATATATTCATTTGATGTTAAAGGCGTTTAGCATGGCAAACTCCAAGAGAGGTCTCATGATAATGAGCCATGGAGTGTATCTCTCTAAAATTGTCCCCAATTGAAAGAGAGATCGCATGAGTTACTATCATGTATGCAATGAATATACAAGGCTTGATGTTGATCAGTCATATTCTGGAGATGATTACTATAAGACAGTGATAAACATCTTTAGGTACTTAACCGGTACTGAAGATGTTATCTTGATTCATGGTAGGTATGAATTAAAACTAGAGGGCTAAACAGACTCAAGTTTTTCAGATTGACCAAGACGATAACAAATCCACTTTAAGGTAAATCGTTACCTTGAAAGGCGGTGCAGTGAATTGGAAAAGTTCCAAACAGCAAAGAGTTACTGGTTTAGTGACAAAGACAAAGTATATAGCTGTAAATAAAGCTACAAGTTGATTGTTTGGATGAAAAGTTCATTACAGAACTAGGAATAGTTCCTAAGTCTCATCTTGGATTCAAACAAGTGTTGCGGCACTTTCATTTGATTAGTGGAATCATTAAAAGAGGAAAAGTCACTATAGAGATAGTGGACTCTCGAGAACAACATTGCATATCCATCTACTGAAGCTTTATCCAACAGCAGGATGATCGTCACTTAGAGAAGAAGGGTATTAGATACCATGACGATTGGCTTTAGTGCAAGTGGGAGATTGAAAGTAGTACGCACATAAGCCAATCATATTTGATATGATGTAGCATATACTTTGTAATCTTATTCATTTTTTAAAGGCATTTTACTTTATCTACATGGTGCTGTTATATTAAATGTGATAAACCCATAGTTTTGAGCAATGCTTTTACAATCATGATGGTGATCATGCTAATGAGATCTAAATTCTAGATAGCTCACAAACTAAAATCGTTCCTAATCGATGGATTACTAAAAAGGGGATTAGTGAGTCCGGATAGATTAATACATACGTTGCTTGCTCTTATGAAGATGATGGTTGATCTCATAATCATTTGTGTAGAGACACTAAAGCAAGTATGTAGGTGCTTATTAGAGAATAAGTTCACTGAACGTGGCACGCTAAGGAATACCTAATGGAGTTTTACTCGCCTGTCAATAGGAATTCCTCTAGTGATAGTAATACAAGTGATCCTTGGACTTGAGATCATCATAGTATCTTGTGTATGATGAGTTATACTTTGACATGTCCCTTAAAACCTTTAGGGTATATCAAAGGGTATGATTGGGTATAATAAGTTATACATGGAGATAGGTGAATGATCAACAAATAATCTACCACTTTTAGTAAAAGGAGAGAATGTCCTGTGTGATTCGATAAATGACGACTTAGAAGTCTTTGGCCAGAGCAGAATGAAATTAGAAAGGAGTTTCTAATTTGCATTATCAGAGTTGTTCATTGGAGAATCGAAATGCATATAATTAAATAAAATGCGACTTGACAGTAATTCCATGTCTTATATTTAATTGGGACATTGTATGGTAGAAGGATTGAATTGTATGATAACTATGTACTGAAAGGTTCTTTTGTGATTAATGTTGAAATCTATATTATCTGGAAAGTCGTTGATCGCTAAGGGGGCTTACCCTTATTGTAGAATAAATATTATTTATTTAAATAAATTAAATAGTTTAATTTATTTATTTAAATAAGATTAGAATTGTTCTAATTGATTTATTCACAACCGGTTTAATATGGAGAACCTAAAGGGTCACACCGCAAAAGGAAAATATTTTTTAAGAAGTAAATGACATAATTGTAATAATAAGTTAAGTATATTTAATTTAATCTATGGAGATAGAATAAATTAAATAGCTTAATATTTATTATTTAATATTTTGAAAATATTAAATATAAATTAATAAGAAGAGTCTTATTATTACTATTACCATTACTATTATTTAATTCCTAATAGAGATTGGGAATTAATTAATAGAAGTACTCTCTCATGCATTCCTAATTGGATTAGGAGTATAATTAATTAAAGGAGTTTAATTAGAATATAAACCCTAATCCTAAATAGTTTAGGGAAAAAGGTTTTCCTACATCTATAAATAAGAGATGCCTTATCATAGATGGGGTTACACACTCTTCCATAAGAATTGGAGAGAGAGAGAGTACTTGCAATTTTTATAGAGATAGAAACTAGGGTTTTGCCAACACCCATCTTCTTGAACAACTATTATTCCTTGGTGGATCACCTTTAAAGGCCAAACACTTGGGTGGCTAACGTTGATCAAAGAATGGAATTTAATTGGTGGAATTCAAGGAGAACGCAAAGGAATTGGAGGTGAACTTATACCTGAGGAAGCTTTGATTCACGAGGGTATAATTCTATATCTCTATCTTTTTCGTTTAATTGATAATTGATCACAAGGATGATCATGGTAATGGTTTGTATGAAAAATTTTAAAATCCGTTTTATTGCGCTTCCGCACTATTTATGTAATTTAATTGCATGTTCGCGCTATATACAAACCTAATATGTCCATTGCGCCTTGGGCTTGCATAGGCCTTGGATAACCTCATCCCAGTTTGGCCTTTCCCGTACATATTGCTTGTAGTCATCATTATCTATAGGTTCCAGGTTGTAATATAAATTAATTACAACACTATCAAATGGCACTGCCTTACCCCGCACCATCGCCTCTCAGCCTCCGCCGTGTTGGCGTGAAATTCTTTCACAATTGCTATTACGGCGGCCTCCGACTGAGCTGTCAGAACTCCCCATCCACGTTCATTAATTATTGCACGAATTCCGAGCCCATTAACTTCCTGTGGCATTAAGCCACGTTCTTGGATTAGGTTTTTGTTGACTAAGAATGCATAGAATCGCTTTGACGCGGCTTCACTAACAAACCACGTATGATCATATGTTGTGGATGAAGACCCTGCAGTGCGTTGTCACTTGGGTGCCATTTAGATATCAAACAAGCCTTAAAACCCAAGAAAGTGATGAAATTTGTAGTTGGGGAAATTTATCGAACACCTTATGAGTGCCTTAATTTGTGCCCAAATTCAGAACCTTCGAGTACTTTCAATCCCTCAAATAATGAAGTACAACCCAACGAGTATTTAACTAAAGCATTCAATCTCAAGGATGAATAATAAGGCTTGCATGAACCGTTTACTTCTTTGATTTGAAGAATATGAAAAGATTTTGATTTCGGAGCTCAATTCCTTCTCAAATTTATAGCCTTGAATCCTTCTTGCAATTCCTAAATTTGTTGGCTAGGTTGTTTTGCTGAACTAAATCTAAATGGAGGTCTCTTGAGGTTTGTTTTTGGAACATGGGGGTGAATTTAGGTTTATGGGGGTTTTGTATGTATTTGAGTTTGAGTTGAGGAGGGAGTGGGCGAGTTTGTGGGGAAAGAATGGGTAATTTGGTGCTTAAGGCCGTTTTTGCTTTTCTGAGTTTGCTGAAGCACTGCGGCCCAAGTTCTTGAGTGCCACGGCTTAAAGGCTAATGCCGCGGCCCTAACATCTTCGCGTCATGGCCCACATTGTTCTGCTGGTTTTTGTGCGGGTGCACTTGCTTAGGGCTAATTTCCCCTTAGTCAATTCCTTATATTCTCACCACATGCCTTAGCATCTTTTATATTTCCATGCCAATGGTTTGATTAGATCTCATCCTCCTCAATTTCTCAGTTGCTTTTGTTTTGATTGATGTAACTCCTGAAATTACAAAATTTTTAATTTGCCATCAAAATGCAGTTTAATAAATTATGAAAATTTCATGACTAAAAATTGAACTAAAATAAACTAAAATTCAATAAAATGAAATATAATTCTAATTTAACCCATGGGTTGCCTCCCAATAGCGCTTGTTTTTAAATCATCAGCCTGACTTCTTCCTTTCAATTATTCGGGCTCGTTTGACGTGGTTGAAATGTCGTTAGTTGCGCATCCCATGTCCTGCATAACTTGCCCGTCCATGTCCTCCTTCCATTCATTTTCGTTCTCTTTTTTAGCTTTATTGCCTTGCGCGATCACACTACTTATGCTTTCTTCTACCAAGTAACATTCCTCCACTTCATTCGAAAATTTGATGGTATCAAACACGTCAAATTTGATCTCTTGATCATTGACTCTCATAGTAAGTTCACCATTCCGCACATCTATCAGAGTTCGCTCTGTTGCTAAGAATGGTTGGCCCAAAATGATTGGAACCTCTTGATCTGCTTACAATCAAGAATAACAAAATCAACTGGAAATACAAATTTATCAACTTTCACCAATACGTCTTCAATCACTCCTTTCGGATGTGTAATTGATCGATCCGCCAATTGCAGCGTAATGTTTGTCGATTTTAACCCTTTCAATCTAAGTTTCTCATAAATAAAAAAAGGCATAAGATTGATGCTTGCACATAGAGCCTTCCCAAAAAAACTTCTTCCCAATGGTACATGGTATTGTAAAGCTTTCTGGATCTTGCAGTTTAGCTGGTAGTTTCTTATGAATAATGGCACTGCATTCTTCTGTTAAAGCTACCATCTGACATTCACCTATCCTCCTCTTCTTTGATAGAATCTCTTTCATAAACTTTACATAACTCGGCATTTGTTCGAAAGCCTCTACAAAGGGTATATTGATTTATAATTTCTTGAAAACCTCCAAAAACTTTGAAAATTGGTGATCCAGTTTTTGATTCTTGAAACATTGTGAAAATGGAACGGGAGGTGTCTTTGTATCTTGGTTACCTTCATCATGCTTCAAGTCGAACTCATCATTTTTATTCTCTTCACTATTGCTTAAGTCCGTTTTACTTTCTTCTTCCTTCTCATTGTTCATCTTTCCTGTTGACATGTTATTATTTCTCTACAAACTCGTACCACTCCTTAATGTAATGGCCTTACACTGCTCATAACTTTCTTTTCTAGGATTGACTTCGGTATCACTTGGAAGAGCACCTTGTGAACGATTACTTACCGCATTTGCTAATTGGCCCACCTGATTTTCCAAATTACGAAGTGATCCTTCTAAACTATTTAGTCTCGTGTCATTGTGAGCAATGTATTTAATGAGCAGCTCTTCTAAACTTGGCTTCCTTTCCTGCTGTGGTTGAGTCTGACCTTGGAAACCCGGTGGATGAAATTGTCTTGGAGCTGAATTTTGATTTTGATTGTTGCTCCATGAAAAGTTTGGATGATTTCTCCACCCAAGGTTGTACGTGTTAGAGTACTATGCCCTGTTTATTTCCAATGAAATTCACTATTTCTAGGCTGATTGCGCACTGACTTGTCTGATGATTACGCACACATAATTCGCATACTGCAGCTATCTGTTGAACTAATTGTGTTTTCCATGAATCAAATTTCTTTATCAATGACGTTACTTGAGCAGATAAGGCAGTTAATACATCAACTTCAAATTTTCCTCCTAACTTAGTTTGATTCAATCGAGCTGTTGGCCACTGATAGTTATTTGCAGCCATGGTTTGTAACAGTTCATATGCCTCGTCAAAATTCTTACCCATCAACGCCCCTCCTACAGCTGCATCAATACTAGTGCGAGTGATATTAAACAATCCATTGTAGAAAGTTTGAACCTGCAGCTATTTAGGAAGTCCGTGATGTGGGCATTTTCTTAACAAATCCTTAAATCTTTCCCATTCCTCATACAACGATTCGGAGTCCTGCTGTGCAAATGAGGTGATTTCATTGGTCATCTTTGCTATTTTTGCTGGTGGGAAGAACTTTGTTAAGAACTTCTGAGCTAGGTCATCCTATGTTATAATCGAACCTGGTGGTAGCGAATGCAACCAACTCTTTGCCTTGTCACACAATGTGAAAGGAAAGAGTCTCAATCTCACCGCATCATCCGACACTCCGTGATATTCAAAGTATCACAAATCTCCTAGAAACTAACAAGATGGTCATTAGGATCATCATGCGGTAGACCTCCAAGCTAGACAGAATTTTGTATCATCTGAATAGTCTCTGGTTTGATCTCAAATGTATTTGCATTAATTGCCGGTCTCCTTATACTCAAATGAATTTCGGTCACCTGTGGCATAACATAGGCCTTAAGTGATTTTTGCTCCTCTTCTATAGCCATAGCTTGTTGCTTAACTACTTTGGCACAAAACTGTCGTATTTTTCAAAACCTTCTATCAATCTCGTCCTCGTACGACAGTAATTCTTGCTCTTTCGATCTAGTTTGCATACAAAACTACTTGCGAAAAGAAACAAAATTTGTAAAACAGAAATAAAATCTAAATTAAAATTAACCGATGGAAATTAATATTAGAATAAATTAAGTTATTCAATTGCTCTCTGACAATGGCGCCAAAAACTTGTTTACCCAATTCTATACTAGCAAATACACGTGCAAGTATACACGATCACTTATGCAATATAGCAGCAAATAGAGTATCGTTCCCACGAAGAGCGATCAATAACCTTAACAATCTAATTCTTAATCATGCATCAGTTAATTTTATTTAGATGAATATAATATCAAATAGAATTAATTAACACAAATAAGCAACTAACAAATATTAAATCAATGAATATAAGGGTTAAGGAATCAATTTCCCCCGATGAATCATTTAATTACGACTATTCTTCCTTCGTTAAATTGATTATTTTAAATTGTCAATAGAAAATCACTAATAGTTTATAATCATCTTCCAAATAATTATATAGCATATTTATTATTATCAATTTCACTATATTCTTATGAGAAACAATAATAATAAATTCATTAAGATTCATTTTCCACACATTGCTCGCAGTATTATGGTATATTCCTATCCCGTCTAAAAATTAACATTCAATCCTAAGAAAAATTAGTAATCACAAGTTATTATATCCATATCTTAATTTAGAATCCATTGTCAAATTTCATCTAAATCCATCTAATAATGGTTGATCAGACAATAAGTACAAGATATAATAAACAATTTATTCCATAATCAATTTAAATAGAAGAAAGAGTAAATATTAAATTAAATCATCGGATTCCATTGAATCCTTAACTAATAAATTAGTTCATAATAAAAGCTAAAAACATAATTGATTTATCAAAAGCCATCCTAGAATACAAAAGATAAGAGTTAAAAAGGAAGAAATAAAACTTTGATGAATTCTGTCCTCCTGCTTCAGCTCTCTCCTTGCCTTCAGAATACTCTCTGATAAAACCCTTATTTTTCTATGTCCCCAATAATGAATCTAATAAATATTAGTCCTCTAATAACTATCTGATAATGTGACACCCCCAAATCCGGGTACTTCGTTTCCTCAGGATTTGGTGTTTACTATCCATATACATCACATCACATCTAACTACCCATACAATCATAATGGAAATACTATTAATTAAAATAGGAATCTCCCATTAAAGGGTTACAACATCATTCATAAATAAATCCAAGGTCATCTAACCTTAACATAACATCAATGCAGAAAATATACTTAAGTCTATTACATAAACATCATTTAAACAATATAACAAGTCTTCATCACTTGTTTGCTTTGCCTTTGCCCTTACTAGTGGATGACTCATCAACTCTTTTAGCTTTAACTACAATGTTATTATGCAAGGGTGAGCAATGATTGTCCAACAAGTACAACAACAACAATAATAGTAACATGCGAAATAATTAACGGATATTGAATAATCGAAGATTCAGCTTTTGAGTCAAGAATGTAAGACAAGATTCAAAAGAACGTCTGAGGGTCTTAAGACCATGAACTATGTCTCAGGTTATTTCTACCTTAAACCTTTAACAGTCATAAGACTATATGGACCTCACTTCTCGCACTCAGGGGGATCAGCCCTTTGTACCATGTATGTGCACAACATCTTAACGCTAACGCGTAAATAAAATCCCCTGTATAAGGGTTGTTCATCTCAGTTTGACATCGGAGTCCGCACCAAAGGAAGTTTGGTTTGAATTTACTTCAATAACATTTCTAGAATTTAGAACGCTCATCAACTATGGACTAGTCGAATCAATAAGGGTTCGCTAGTCAATCAAGGTTCAATAAGTATAATTCGAGAATCAAAAACTAAATCTCGCAAAAGGTACAATTGGGTAAATTCTGTATAACTGAAGTATTACAAAAAGGAAATTAGAACTTCTCATTGAATCCATGAAATTGAATGGAATAGGAATAATAACTTGCTCAAGTAAATAATAGCATTATGAAGCTTACATTCTAAGATAATGAAATTTAGGAACTTGCGTAATTGAAATCAAGGTAGTATTAGGTAGCTTGCTTTCAACGAAATAATAGATCAAGGTAGAAAACTTGCGTAAACGTAAAAGTAAGGATAAGATACTTGCCTCGTGCGTAGACTATAAATTTAAGACTCACGTTCTTTAATCAACCTATACATTCGGTTTATAAAGCAGTAACAATAATTAGTTACAGTATCATAAACACCTCAGGATTCGTTCTCATCAAATTTTCATTTTAATATCTAAATTAACATGTTAGCCTCAGCCTTAGATATGTCTACGATAACATACCATGATCTCAAAGAAGAAATTTTTTTTACTCTCGTCTTTTTACTATTTTTTTTTGTTCCACCGCCGGGGCAGTGGGGTTCTTCACAAAATCCTCGCCGAGGGAGCTTACTGCCGGGGTGGGAAATGTAATACATTTCTACCGCCGGGGCGGGAAATATAGTTCATTTCTACCGCCGGGGAGAGCCTGCCACCGGGGCGCTACTTCTAGTACATTTCCACCGCTGGGGCGGTGGACCAAAATGTCAGTTCCTGCAGTTCGCGAAGAACACAAAAAAATGCCAAATTTGGCCAAAGTTTTCACAATTAACCGATTAAATTACTACCCATTCATCATATATGTTATGAAATCAAAACCCAGTACATACACAGTGATTTTGACATCACAGACAATCTAAACAATCAATTAAAGGCTAAAAATTTAACTGTTCATACTCTGTATTTACATATTGATACAGTTAACGTAATTACTCACTATGAATTCGTTTATTAACCAAATTAATTCGTTAAACTCTTGTTTTCTTCGTTTTTACATGCATAAACATAATTAGTCATCAATTTTAAGTTAAATAAATAATTTGAAGCATACAATTTGTACATAAGGGCCAGATATACAACTTTCATACTCTGTAACTTTTGAAAACTCAATTGAGCATAATTACATGGAGTTAGTCACTTTAAATCATGTCTACATGGTATCAAACATGTTATAATCATCTAATAACATACATATAATCATATCATGCGTTAATCACCAAGTTAGTCTTTTACAGAAAACTCAAAATGTACAATCATGGAGAAATTAAAGAAGAACATAATCAGAGACTTTAATTTAAGGATTACCTTTGATAATATGCTAGATTATGCAAGATAATGACAAGATTTCTTCTCAATCCTCCAATTTCTCAAAATTCTCTCCTTTTTCTCTCAAGTTTTCTCTCTGGCTTGATTTTAGAAACTGATGAAGTAAGGCACGTAATAAAGAACTGACACAACATTAATGTCAGTTAATCCCATAATGGGTTAACTGGCTTCAACTCCCCTTAAAGCTTTGTTTGGTTAGCACACTTATTCCTCCTTTCTAGTTTATTTTAATAACTTACTTATTATATAGTTTAATGTCACATATTAATCAATTAAATAATCTCATTTAAATCGATTAAATAAAATAAAATAATACCACATTAAATCGCATAAATAAAATTCTCATTTATTAAATATGATAAATTATTAAATCTCTAATTAATATTGAATTAATTAGAAATAACATTATACTAATTTAAATAATGCATTTAATCGAATAAATTCAATTAAATACATACTTTAAATATAAAAATTCTTTATGTTAATTTTACTAATGTAATACATATAATTAAATTAATCTACCACAAATTCATCAATTAATCAATTAATTCAACAATCAAATCATCGAAAAAATATTTATTCAATCAATAAATATTCAAATTAAGTTACAAGATTCTCGTTTGTCACATCTTTCCCCCCTTAAAAGGATTATGTCTCCAGAATCACGACTCAATTAACTCATCCCGTTACATTCTCCCCCCTTACAAATATTTTGTCCCCAGAATCGCTACACATAGATTAAGAAAATAACTGAGGATAATTTTTTATCATCTGATCTTCGAGTTTCCACGTTGCTTCTTCAGCGTTGTGGTTCCTCTAGATCACCTTAATAGAAGGTATAATTTTATTTCTTAGCACTTGCTCTTTCCTGTCAACTAGCTGAACAGGTTCTTCTTCATAAGATAAATCTTTCTCAACTTGTAGGGGTTCATATTCTATAACATGCTTGTAGTCGGGTTTGTATGGTCGTAACACCGAGACATGAAAGACATTGTGAATGTGTTCCAGCGCTGGAGGTAAAGCTACCTCATATGCGACCTCACTAACCCGTCTTAACACTTCAAAGGGTCCAATGAACCTCGGGCTCAGTTTTCCCTTCTTACCAAAACGAATCTTCCCTTTCCAAGGAGATACTTTCAAGAAAACGTAGTTACCAGACTCAAATTCTCGATCCTTACGATGTTGATCGGCATATTTCTTCTGTTTATCCTGAGCTGCTATCAATCTTGCTCTGATCACTTTGACGATTTCTTTGGTCTGTTGTACTAGTTCTGGTCCTAGCAATTGTCGTTCGCCAACTTCATCCCAACATAATGGAGTTCTACACTTTCTGCCGTACAACGCTTCGTAAGGCGGCATGCCAATACTTACGTGGTAACTGTTATTGTAAGCAAATTCCACCAACGGTAGATGATCGTCCCAATTTCCTTTGAAGTCCATAATGCAAGCTCGTAACATATCTTCCAATGTTTGAATTGTCCTTTCGCTCTGTCCGTCGGTTTGTGGATGATATGCCGTACTCATACATAACTGCGTTCCCATGCATTCCTGTAGTCGTTTCCAGAAGTTCGATGTGAAGCGCGGATCCCTATCTGAGATAATAGACATTGAAACACCGTGCCTCGAAACAATCTCCTTCATATACAACTTCGCTAACTGATCTAGGTTGAATCTGATCTTGATCGGTAGAAAATGTGCTGATTTCGTTAGTCGATCGACGATAACCCATAATGCGTTGAAACCTTTCTGAGTTGTCGGAAGACCTACTACGAAATCCATGGTGATGTGCTCCCATTTCCATTATGGGATTTCTAACGGTTGTAATAGCCCACTTGGTCTTTGATGTTCGGCTTTAACTTTCTGACATGTCAAACACTTGGCCACATAATCGGCAACGTCTCTCTTCATATTCGGCCACCAGAAATGCTGTCGGAGATCCTGGTACATCTTCGTACTACCCGGATGAATCGAATATCTAGAATTATGAGCCTCGGTCAAAATTTCCTCCTTAACCTCTTGTGCTGGTGGAACCCAAATTCTTCCCTCGAATCTCAATACTCCTTCATTATCCACTTTGAATTTCACTTCATCATCTCCAGATATTCTTTTCCTGATTTTCTCACATTCTTCGTCCTGCATTTGTGCTTTCTTAACCTTATCCACCAAAGTTGAAGCGATTCTCAATTGAAATAATTTTTCATCACTGTCCTCCGGAAATTTTACCTCCAACTCTAGTTTCGCCATTGCTGTAATTAGCTCCTCCTGAGCAGTAATCATAAACAATTTCTCTCGTCCCTTTCTGCTTAAGGCGTCAGCCACCACATTCGCTTTACCCGGATGGTATATAATTTCGCAGTCGTAATCCTTTATCAATTCCAACCATCTCCTCTGACGCATGTTCAGATCCTTTTGTGTAAAAATATATTTCAGACTTTTGTGGTCTGTATATATTTCACACTTCTCCCCGTAAAGATAATGTCTCCATATCTTCAAAGCAAATACCACCGCGACCAACTCCAAATCATGGGTAGGATACCCCTTCTCATAGTCTTTTAATTATCGTGACGCATACGCAATGACCTTACTGTTCTGCATAAGCACACAGCCTAGTCCCTTATGCGACGCATCACTATACACCACAAAATATCCTGTGCTATCCGGTAGAGACAACACAGGCACCGTGCTCAACCTCTTCTTTAATTCTTGAAAACTTTCCTCACACTTCTCTGTCCAAACGAACTTCACCGTTTTTCTAGTCAAATTCGTTAACGGAGTCGTGATTTTGGAAAAATCCTGAATGAATCTTCTGTAGTAACCTGCCAATCCGAGGAAACTCCTTACTTCTAATGGTGTTTTCGGCTGATCCCAGTTAAGCACTGCTTCAACCTTTGATGGGTCCACCGAAATCCCATCCTTGTCAATCACATGTCCAAGAAATTGCACTCGCTCTCTCCAGAATTCACACTTTAAAAATTTAGCGTACAACTTCTCTCTCCTTAACGCTTCCAATGTCAACTTCAAATGCTCTGCATGCTCTTCCTTGGTTTTGGAATAAATTAGAATATCGTCAATGAATACTACTACAAACTTGTCCAAAAACAGCTTAAATACCCTGTTCATTAAGACCATGAATGCTGCAGGAGCATTCGTTAGACCAAATGACATCACCAAAAACTCGTAATGACCATAACGAGTCCTGAACGCTGTCTTCGGTACATCTTCCTTCCTCACCTTCAACTGATGATACCCACTCCTCAAATCTATCTTCGAGAAATATCTAGCTCCTTTCAATTGATCAAACAAGTCGTCGATTCTAGGCAATGGGTATTTATTCTTAATCGTGACCTTGTTCAACTCCCTATAATCAATGCAAAGTCGCATCGATCTGTCTTTCTTTTTAACAAACAATACCGGCGCTCCCCACGGCGATACGCTCGGTTGAATATAGTTTTTATCTAAAAGTTCTTGTAGTTGCACCATCAATTCTTTCATCTCTACTGGGGCCATACGATACGGAGCTTTCGATATTGGGGCAGTTCCTGGTGCCAAATCGATTACAAACTCAACTTCCCTGTCTGGTGGAAGTCTTGGCAAATCGTCGGGAAAGACGTCTACAAAGTCCCTTACAACAAGTATCTCTTCTAATTTCGGACTCTCTTTTCGAGTATCAACTATGTAGGCTAAGTATCCCATACAACCTTATCTTAACAACTTCCTGGCCTGCATCATCGTCAGACAACTCGCTTGTCTAGGTGATTTCCTGCCGTAAAATACTACCTTTGACGGAGTCATAAGGTTAATACGTTTCTTTTGACAATCAATTATCAGTCCATAATTGAATAGCCTAAAATAACGTCAAATTCCCCAAGTTTGATTGGGATCAGATCTACTGTCATCACGTTTCCCTTAATATTCACCCTACAATTCTTGTGCACGTACCTAACAAGAATTACTTCCCTATTCACAATTTCTATGTTCAGAGGGTAATCTAATTCCTCCTTAGGCAAATCTAAGTTCTAAGCAAAGTCATCGGATATAAATGAACAAGTAGCACCCGAATCAAACAATACATAAGTATCTATATTATTGATCGGAATGATACCTGACACCACATCGTGAGACTGTACGGCGTCTTGCACGGTCATGTTGAAAGTTCTGGCAGTAGGTCGGTTTGTTGGTGCAGATCCGGTTATAGTCAGCGTGCTGCCACCACTGTTTCCCTTATTTCCTCCTGTTCCTGCTCCTCCTGCTGTCTTCTTGGGACAATCCCTAGCCAGATTATCCTTTGATGCGCATGTGAAACAAGCACCATTCTTTGGATTCAGACAATTCGGCGCTATGTGGCCCTCCTGGTTGTAATTGTAGCAAACTTTCTTCCCCTTCAGGCAAATCTCCACGTGATTCTTCCCACACGTAACATACGCTTCAATCTTCTTCTTCTGACCTTCTTACTGATTTCCACTAGATCCATTATCATTCCACTTCCTCTTCTGGTTGTGACCTCCACTGTTACTATCACTCGCTTTATTATTTTCATTTTCGCCTTTCTTCTTCTTCTGCTCCTAGTTATACTTAGTCAGAGCATCACTCCCACCTTCGGGCATGATTGCCTTTTCCAACACTCCAGCAAAAGTGTTCAATTGGAATATTAACACTTTGCTATACAACCACGGCTTCAACCCTTGTTCAAATCTCCTCGCCTTCCTCTCATCCGTATTCACTTGATAAGTTGCGAACCTAGCCAACTCATTAAACTTCACTGCGTATTCCGGTACAGTCATGGTACCCTGTTTCAGCTCTCGAAATTGAATCTCCATCTGGTTACGCGAGCTCGTCGGAAAGTACATCTCAAAGAACATCTCCTTAAACCTCTCCCATGCGATTACACCCTGACTTCCTAGCACCTTATTCGCCTGCCACCAATAGCTGGCCTCTGATTTAAGCATGAACGTCGCAAAGGTAGTCTTTTGGTCATCACTAACCCTAGCAACGTCAAATACTTTCTCCATTTCCATCACCCAAGTTTGGGCTTTGATCGGGTTCAGGGAACCCCTAAATTCTGGCGGTCCTACTGCTTTGAAATCCTTAAATGACATCACAGGTGGAGCTTGCGGCTGATTCGCAAATGCTCCAGCCAAAAGGTTCACCAACTGCTGAACAGGATTAACATTGGCGTCGTTGTTGTTAGTAGAGCTCTCCTGAGCTTGTTGACGTGGTTGGCGTCTCGACGACATTTTCTGTTCAAGAATATGCGCTTATTAGATTATCACTCAATTTCTTAAGTGTTCAACATTTAACTCAAACAATTCAGGTTAAACATTTAACACATAACATTTTCAAATAAAACTGATATTTCATTAATTCAAAAGTCTTAAACATAGAAAGATAGCATCACTGCTATTTACATCAACTATCCCAAGATCAAACAATCTTTAGGATTAAATAGTCATATTCCATTGTGTATAATCATGCTGGAATTTACATTATTAACTACCATAAATATTTACACATAATTCAAAAACTTCTCCTATCACGGCCTATTAAGGCGTCAAACTGCCTGTCTACGTTCTTCCTCCATGATACGGGACATCGTCCTGCGATCCAACATGTACCATGGCAAGTCCTCAAACTGAACTAGATAGTGGAGAACTCGATCCTGGGCCCTATCAATCGCTGTCTGGAAAATATAGTCTGTTTCCTTAATCTTAGCCTTCTTTGCCCGTTCACCTTCTTCAGAAATTTCTGCACGTCGGACGTTATTCATCCAAGCATCCTCTGCTCTAGCACGTTCTGCTGACTCCTCACTCAAATCATCCTTTAATTTTTGAATCTCAAGTTTCATCTTTTCATTCTCAGCCAGCAAGTCTTCTTTTTGACTCTCTGCTTGAACTAACTTCCATTCTACGTCTCCAAGATGTATCTTAAGATCCTCAATCTTCTCCTCCTTCTGTTCTATAAAAGTCTGGCGTATATTTGCCAGTCTCTCCCAATCTCTGACTCTGTCCTGTAACTCTATAGTACGATCATACAAGGCATCATACATCTCAACATCAACAGCAGTAAGGGGTACCTCCTCGGAATCCTCATCATCCTCCTCAGCCTCTACCTCCTCAGGATCCTCCTCTGGATCAGACTCAGGCTCATACTCCTGACCCATAACCGTGATCAATGGAGATGACTCTCTGTGTATCAACTGCTCCCGGATAACATGGATATCACGGGGCTCCTCCTCTCTAGCCACTCGGGGCTCAACATCCTTAGGCTGACTGAATCCTCCAACATCCGACATCCTGACAACAAAGTTTAAGTTTTAATTAATACTCGGTACTAGTCACAACACATAGGTTGTTAACACATAAGCACATAGCATATAAAGTCTTTTATTATCTTTAATGAATTTCCTTAATTCATTCCTTAGAACTCGATGAGTGTTTATCACCACTATATTTTCTGACTCTTAAAAAGGCAACTACCCTAAGGTTTTCCCCACTTAAGGTTCATAACCTACAGCTCTGATACCAACCTGTGACACCCCCAAATCCGGGTACTTCATTTCCTCAGGATTTGGTGTTCACTATCCATATACATCACATCACATCTAACTACCCATACAATCATAATGGAAATACTATTAATTAAAATAGGAATCTCCCATTAAAGGGTTACAACATCATTCATAAATAAATCCCAGGTGATCTAACCTTAACATAACATCAATGCGGAAAACATACTTAGGTCTATTACATAAACATCATTTAAACAATATAACAAGTCTTCATCACTTGTTTGCTTTGCCTTTGCCCTTACTAGTGGACGACTCATCAACTCTTTCAACTTTAGCTGCAATGTTATTATACAAGGGTGAGCAATAATTGCCCAGCAAGTACAACAACAACAACAATAATAATAACATGCGAAATAATTAACGGATATTGAATAATCGAAGATTCAGCTTTTGAGTCAAGAATATAAGACAAGATTCAAAAGAACGTCTGAGGGTCTTAAGACCACGAACTATGTCTCAGGTTATCAGTATTTCTACCTTAAACCTTTAACAGTCATTAAGACTATATGGACCTTACTTCTTGTACTCAAGGGGATCAGCCCTTTGTACCATGTATGTGCACAACATCTTAACGCTAACACGTAAATAAAATCCCCTGTATAAGGGTTGTTCATCTCAGTTTGACATCGGAGTCCGCACCAAAGGAAGTTTGGTTTGGATTTACTTCAATAACGTTTCTAGAATTTAGAACGCTCATCAACTATGGACTAGTCGAATCAATAAGGGTTCGCTAGTCAATCAAGGTTCATTAAGTATAATTCGAGAATCAAAAATTAAATCTCGCAAAAGGTACAATTGGGTAAATTCTGTATAACTGAAGTATTACAAAAAGGAAATTAGAACTTCTCATTGAATCCATGAAATTGAATGGAATAGGAATAATAACTTGCTCAAGTAAGTAATAGCATTATGAAGCTTGCATTCTAAGATAATGAAATTTAGGAACTTGCGTAATTGAAATCAAGGTAGTATTAGATAGCTTGCTTTCAACGAAATAATAGATCAAGGTAGAAAACTTGTGTAAACGTAAAAGTAAGGATAAGATACTTGCCTCGTGCGTAGACTATAAATTTAAGACTCACGTTCTTTAATCAACCTATACATTCGGTTTATAAAGCAGTAACAATAATTAGTTACAGTATCATAAACACCTCAGGATTCGTTCTCATCAAATTTTCATTTTAATATCTAAATTAACATGTTAGCCTCAGCCTTAGATATGTCTACGATAACATACCATGATCTCAAAGAAGAAATTTTTTTTACTCTCGTCTTTTTACTCTTTTTTTTTGTTCCACCGCCGGGGCAGTGGGGTTCTTCACAAAATCCTCGCCGGGGGAGCTTACTGCCGGGGTGGGAAATGTAATACATTTCTACCGCCGGGGCGGGAAATATAGTTCATTTCTACCGCCGGGGAGAGCCTGCCACCGGGGCGCTACTTCTAGTACATTTCCACCGCTGGGGCGGTGGACCAAAATGTCAGTTCCTGCAGTTCGTGAAGAACACAGAAAAATGCCAAATTTGGCCAAAGTTTTCACAATTAACCGATTAAATTACTACCCATTCATCATATATGTTATGAAATCAAAACCCAGTACATACACAGTGATTTTGACATCACAGACAATCTAAACAATCAATTAAAGTCTAAAAATTTAACTGTTCATACTCTGTATTTACATATTGATACAGTTAACGTAATTACTCACTATGAATTCGTTTATTAACTAAATTAATTCGTTAAACTCTTGTTTTCTTCGTTTTTACATGCATAAACATAATTAGTCATCAATTTTAAGTTAAATAAATAATTTGAAGCATACAATTTGTACATAAGGGCCAGATATACAACTTTAATACTCTGTAACTTTTGAAAACTCAATTGAGCATAATTACATGGAGTTAGTCACTTTAAATCATGTCTACATGGTATCAAACATGTTATAATCATCTAATAACATACATATAATCATATCATGCGTTAATCACCAAGTTAGTCTTTTACAGAAAACTCAAAATGTACAATCATGGAGAAATTAAAGAAGAACATAATCAGAGACTTTAATTTAAGGATTACCTTTGATAATATGCTAGATTATGCAAGATAATGACAAGATTTCTTCTCAATCCTCCAATTTCTCAAAATTCTCTCCTTTTTCTCTCAAGTTTTCTCTCTGGCTTGATTTTAGAAACTGATGAAGTAAGGCACGTAATAAAGAACTGACACAACATTAATGTCAGTTAATCCCATAATGGGTTAACTGGCTTCAACTCCCCTTAAAGCTTTGTTTGGTTAGCACACTTATTCCTCCTTTCTAGTTTATTTTAATAACTTACTTATTATATAGTTTAATGTCACATATTAATCAATTAAATAATCTCATTTAAATCGATTAAATAAAATAAAATAATACCACATTAAATCGCATAAATAAAATTCTCATTTATTAAATATGATAAATTATTAAATCTCTAATTAATATTGAATTAATTAGAAATAACATTATACTAATTTAAATAATGCATTTAATCGAATAAATTCAATTAAACACATACTTTAAATATAAAAATTCTTTATGTCAATTTTACTAATATAACACATACCAAAAATTCATCAATTAATCAATTAATTCAATAATCAAATCATCGAAAAAATATTTATTCAATCAATAAATATTCAAATTAAGTTACAAGATTCTCGTTTGTCACAGATAATCCTCAACCCATACAAGATAAGTGTAAATAAATCCAAATCTTCAGCCTTGGGAGTTTGAGAACCTCCTAACTTCAATTATCACGCGTCTAGATTAATCAGCCATCAAATTAGTCTTCAAATCAGCCGGGCGCATGGCCAACACGTGATGAGTGAGTTTTATACCTACGAATTAAATATATCTTTGGCTTATTTCTTTATTATCCTTAAGTGTTTTTAGTATCGTTTTACTTGTTTTTGTGTTTATTTCGTAGGAAGCGGCTTTGGATGGAAAGAATAGGAAAATTTGAAGAAAAAGGGCAAGTTGGTAATTTCTCATCAGAGTCTTCGTCGGGGCGAGCTTTTAAGGCTTAATTTTCTCGCCGGGGCAAGAATACGCGGAAAAGAAATAATAATAACAAAGATTTGTTGTTTCGGGAAGTTGAGTTGGAATTGGATTCTTTCTACTAAACTGATTCAGAGACTATAAAAGAGATAGAGAGAGATGGAAAAAGGGTGACTTACTGATAGTTACATACTTACGCAAGGATTGAGATACAGAGCTGAACTTAGAGATTGGAGACTAGAGAAAGCATCGCAAGGAATTCAGATTAGAGACTTGAAGATTGAAGAACTTTTATTGAGTTTTTCTTATCCTCTATCTTAGATTTGTAATTTAATTGTGATGACTTATTTTAGATTTATGGTTTCGATTTTCAGTATGAACTAAATTTGCAAATAAGGCTACAATTGAACCTTTTATGTTTATGGATTAATTATCTATTTGATTCCAATTATTATTTCATATTGAGTTGTCTATCATATTTTGTGTTTATTGAGTAATTGCCTGATCAACAATTAGCGGGATACTTTAGATGAATTCGGGAGATGAAATCTAGGGTTAGATTTGAATGTGATAACATGTATTATTAATTATTTGTATGGGATGAATAATTAGGGTTGTGAAGTGAATAGGGATATCCATTGGTTTTATACCCGATTCATAACTAGAGAGTTTCTCTGGCCCTTTGCTAATCGGGGCTAAAACTCCGGAAATAAAAAATGCCAAAATAGGAATAAGACTTGATATTATTAGAAATTCTTCGCTGCATGTAACTATTAGGAATTGGTGCTTAATGAATTTAATTATTTAGTTTTGCATAGGAATATCGCAGAATTAATTGGGTTAGATAAATTTATGTGATCACTTAGAAAAGGGCTTATAAATAAAGTTGAATTCCTGTTAACAACTCTGTTGAATTTAATAATTGGATGAATTGGATAAATTAGTTTATATTGCATAATTGGGGATATTGTAGTCTTAAACCTTTAAATATCTGAATTTCAACCCTTGTGCTAGTTTTAATTTTAGTTTAAATATTTATTTAATCATTATTCACAATTTGCGATTGTTTAAATAAAATTGAATTGATAAAGTACTATTAGTTGAGAATTATTAAACGGAGATTTTTCGTGGGTTCGACACTCTATCTTATCACTGTATTACTTGTTGATCGTGTATACTTGCACGTAATTGTTGATTGTGAAATTAGACAACAACACGCATGCGCTAAAAAGGCTCTAGCGCCGCGACTCAAGCTTAAGAGCGCCTCGGCTCTCTCTCCATACAAACTAAGCACCGCGGCTCAAACCCTAAGGCGTCGCGACTCTTAACTCTCTGATCATTTTTCATTTTCTCCTTTACGCGCCTGTTTTGTCCCTTTTCTCCATATGAAGTCCAACTACTTGCATTTTCCACTCGTTTAACTTTCACCAAATGATTTTTATCACCTGTAGCTTCATATTAAGGCTAAACATATAATAATTCACAACATTTACACTATCATAGGCTGAAGTTGACTATCTACAAAATAATACTAAAATTCAATAAAATAACACTAAAAACACTTAAGAAGTAGCAAAATAATTAAGTTAAAAATACCAAATTAGTGGATATAAAATCTACTCATCAGTGAAAATAAACCACCTTTTCTAAATAGAGAAAAGTTTGCTAATTGGAAGGTTCGTATGCAGGCTCATGTGGACGCAATAGATGATGAGTTGTTCGATACTGTTATCAGCGGTCCATATGTACCAACAAATCTTGCACCAACAACAAATGATCCCAACAAAATATCTGTCAAGCAGTGAGTTGAGTGGACTGAGAATGAGAAAAAGCTTATATAGTTGGATAAGAGGGCCAAGAACATTCTGTTCATGGCTCTAGAAGATGAGCTCTTTGAGAATGTCGTCAACAGCACCACTGTAAAGGAAGTCTAGGAGGCCCTGTTGGTGATGCATGAGGGCACTGAAGAAGTCAGAGAGAATAAACAGTCTCTTCTGACACAACAGTATGAAATGTTCACTCATGTACCTGGAGAGAACATCACAACAACCTATGAGAGATTCAATGTACTGATCAACTCCCCGAGAGCTTATGGAAAGGTCAATCCCAATAAATACCTTAACATCAAGTTCATGAGAGCACTACCAAGTAAGTGGGACGCCAAGACCACTACCATCCGTGAGTTAAAGAACTTGTATGTAATGCCGATGCAAAAGCTCTACGATAATCTCCTTACCTATGAGCTTGAGCTAAATCAAAGGGTAGAAACCATTTCGGATAGCAAAAGGAAAGACAAAGGAGCTGCCCTCAAGGCAACTAAAGCTGCATCCAAAGCTCCAGCAGAAACAGTTTCAGATAATGATGATGAAAAAGATGATGAAGATATAACCTTACTTGCAAGAAGGTTGAGGAAGTTCATGAGGAAAAGTAGCAGTTGGAGACCAAGAAAGAGCTTCAACAACAACAAAGGCAGCAGTAGTAGAGATCAAGATAAAGATTTATTTTGATGCCCCCAAATTCAGGTCTAAACCATGCCACCCAAACCTGGGTCGCCAGAATATACACCACTACAACACACACGAATCCTCCTATTTAAAACCTTATTACATCGACAGTATTCACACCCAAATTTAATATCACCCTACATATAGGTACAATTAATAATTGTTTTAGGAATCAAAATATTTGGAAAATGATCAAGGAAGCCTTTGTACATTGGAGGCCATACTTTTAAGTTATAATAAATATCATAGGACTTAAGAATTAGCCTTGGTTGACCCATTAGACCTCAAAGGAACAGGAGAAGATTTCCGTCCTCCTCATTCTAACGGTGTGTATTTTCTTGCCACACTATTTTATAACTTGATGAGGACAACTAGTAACTCGAACCACTATAGTTACTAACTCGGACCGTCACACCATTCTCTATTCTTTCCGCTAGACCCAGCTATACTCATATTACTTGAAAGAAATTGTAAAATAAAAGGGTGAGCTCAAATAGCCCAGTAAAGAGTATCATGACTAAGATAATGAAGAATAAATTATCTTTAGCCTTCAATAGTGATAAATCATTGATTTAAAGATAATATAAGTTTTCAACGATAACTGCAGCGGAAGAAGCAATCCATTAGAAGAGTCAAGTAAACCATAATGTTTAATATCTTCTCCAATTTAAAAGTTCAACATCAATATTTTATCCATATAACACCAATCAATAGTTCCTGTTCATAATCATGTCAATCAATAGTTCCTGGTTATAATCATGTTGATCAATTCATCTTTGCACTAAGGCCAAAGACAGTTAGTTATAACATCAATCAACAGTTCTTGTTCATAATCATGCCAAACAACAGTTCCTAATCATAATCATGCTGATCAATTCATCTTTACACCTTGACCAAATAGAATTGTAACCCAATGGTCATGATCATACCAATCAATAGTTCATCTTTGTACCCTTAGCCGAAGAGAATTTTTACCATGTATCATTGTCACATAGGCTAAAGACACCCAACAATCATATTGTTTATGTACTACGGACCAAAAATAGTAAATTGTAACACAAATGGTCATGATCATGTCATTCTACAATTACTCTTTGCACTCAAGCCAAAGAGAAATTTCACCACAACGATTATAACGATGATATATAGGATGAATATAAATAATAATAAGAACAATAAGATCAAGAATAAATATTAGAGATTTGCCATTTAATTTATCCACAGTCCAAATTGTCAACATGATATCTAGAAAATTAATTAGAGTTCTTGATAAAGTATAAAGTTCAAGAAAGAATAAGGTTCACAGTTTACATGGAACAGTTAAGATTTAATAGGAAGATTCAGGTGAAAAGATAGTAGATGAAGTACCAACTATTAAGGATATTCTAATCATCACAGGAATTTTCACCGTTTGATGATAAAGCTGTAGAAACGAATAATAATCTCTTACCATGCTATGAAGTATGAAAGAAAATGATAACCCTCTACGGGTATAAAAGAAAAATGATAACCCTTTACGAGTATGAAAGAAATGATAACCCTTTATGAGTATGAAAAAAATGATAGCCCTTTTACGAGTATGAAAGAAAATGACACCCCTTACGAATATGAAAAAGTGATATCCCTTTACGAGTAAGAAAGAAAATGATATCTCTTAAGAGTATGAAATAAAATGATATCCCTTTACCTTGATATTGTGAAACACAAAATTAATAGTTGACAAAATCCTTCCATGTTTGTCTTTGCAGCAGTACAAAATCTGACTTTCGGGTCTTTTAGAATTTTCAAAATCTCTTTATGTTTTTACAAAAGTTGTAACTCTCGAAAAAATACATGAAATAGACTCAAGAATCACTCCATTCGGAGTTAGTATGACTAAATTATGAATTTTCTAAATTTTGGCTGAAACTAGTGACGAAAATCTGGACATGTTACAGTTTTCAGCATTTTAAGACATGAGGATGACATCAGATGACTTTTCTTCCTTCTTTAAAGTTGTAGAGGGTGAAAAACTGAAGAAAATAAGTTTTTGATTCACTCAATTCTGACAAAGAATGAATTTACTATGATTTTTCTAAAGTACTGTTGAACATAAGAAAATTTCACTCGGGAATTCAAAGAAGAATGCAACAAAATGTTTCAAAACTAGGAATGACTTGGAATATAAATGTAGTATTCTACCGATATTTATTAACACGTAAGGTAACCTAGCATACTTAGAGAGAAACTTACGCTAAGAAATTTTTAGAGAGTGAAAGAAAATGTGAGTAAGGAAGTTATGAATTTCCTTATGCTAAGCCTTCCAATTTATAGCCAAAATTCACCACATTTAATAAATATATTATTCATCCATTATCATTATTTATACAAAAAGATTATTCCATTATCATTATTTATTCAAAAACATTATTCCATTATCATTATTTATTCAAAAAGATTATTCCATTATCATTATTTATACAAAAAGATTATTCAATTATCATTATTTATACAAAAAGATTATTCTATTATCATTATTTATTCAAAAATATTATTCCATTTTCATTATTTATTTAAAAATATTATTCTATTATCATTACTTATACAAAAAGATTATTCCATTATCATTATTTATATAAAAAGATTATTCCATTATCATTATTTATTCAAAAAGATTATTCCATTATCATTATTTATTCAAAAAGATTAACATATATTAATTTATACTTTTCATAAATTATTTTAGACTCACAATATTGACAACCAGATCATTCCCAGGAAAGAGGGGGCCTTCCGTATAAATGGCGCGCAATTAAATAACCCTTTCCTTGACAGAACTTCTAGCCATTGCCAATAATTATAACAAATAATATGAGTTATTGTGTCGTGTCAATTATTGAATCAATAATATAAAATATTGTGCATATGTTACTATAGCAATTATTGAATCAATAATATAAAATACTGTACAGATGTTACTGTAACAATTATTGAATTAATAATATGAAATACTATGTAATACCGCGTGCTACTGTACTTTTATCACCATATATTTTAACAGTTAAAGGTGATATTACCGTTGATAATTTTTTTAAAAAGTTATTTCTATTGCTTTCGGTATCCGACAATTAGTCTTTGTGGGGCCCACTAATGATTTGTTATTTCGGCGTCGTCGTACTTTACCGAATATTTTTTAACAGAAAAAATATTTCTCGACATAACGAATATTCCTTGACATACTTTTTATCTTATAATTTGCACATATAACCCTTAACTTATCAATTTATCAATTTCACATCTTACTGTTTAGCATAATAATTATAAGAAAATTAAATTCTCTTTATTAAAATTTGGGGTCTTACATTTATGCTACAACTGTAAGAAACCTGACCATTATATCGCAGAGTGCACCAAACCCTTGCGAGAAGAGCTAAAGAAAGATAAGAAAAAGCCCTATTTAAAAAAATTGTGAAAGGGCTATAAGAAGCATCATAAGAAGGAAAAAGGCTTTGTAGCTAAAGTGTAACGCCCTCAAATCCGGCCTTTAAACCCGGGTCTGGTGCATCACGGTACTACTTATTCAACATAATCTTAATAACATGAATATAATTATAATACTATTACATCATATCGCTTTCTAATCCCAGGTTCTAAGACATTTATATCTTAAACTCATAATATTAATGTATATTACATCATTAGAAATATTACAATTACAACACATTGTATACATTTATACAATTAATACATCTTCTTTAATGTATTCTTTTCTCTTAACCACTTCTGACTATACATGTCCTTCTACTTTAGTTGCAAAATTTTTAGAATTTGCAAGGATGAGCATTTAATTGCTCAGTAAGTATAACAGTTGAATAAATAATTAACAACATAATGAATATTAACATATTCTTTGAAAACTTCAACAACTGAACAATAGTTGGGAAGCAGCTTCGAATAAATAGGAACAATAATTTCCTTTCATTTAACATTTTTGAAATGACACACTGACCAATCCTCAATACCTTAGCCTTTTCTCTATTCTTTCTTAGATTTGACATTTTCTGTGTCTACTTCATTACTATGACACTACTTGTGTCTACTTCAACTCTTAATTTTAACTCCCCTATTTTAGGGTTTCTCTTCTCTTACTAACATCAGAATCCACACTAATTGTACTTAGTTTGGATTAGCTCTACTTAACTTCAGTGAATCCTCACCAACTTAACTTACTATCTTAACATTTGTCTACCCGAAACAAATGGCATCGACATTCTTCTTAAACAGTTCATGAATAACAGGACTTTAATAACTTGAACAGTTCAATAACAAAACAGTTCATCTCAATAGCACATAAGTACATATATTGGCACATAGCACAACAATAGGTAAACATCTTGTACAAACATAAAACATTTACACATGGACAAAAATCTTGCATAACATAAAGTTTAGACAAGAGTTACAAACTTGCCTTAAACACTACTTACAACTTTATGCTAATTCGCCCTTTGAACGTCCTACACATTATTATTTATGATAACACACCAATTAGCCACATAAAAGACGCTACACATTAGTTTGAATTACTTATTTCATGTTTTACGATGTTCACGTTTTATAACCCGACATATCTTAATAAACGTCGCACGACGACTTGGTGTTCGGAAGTCCGTACACCTCGGCTCACTTCATTTTATTTAGCCTAATTCATAATTTAGTCTTACATTTCAAAGTCCCTCCATGACCTTATTAACTTCATTTCATTTCATATGGTTTGCGTTTTATATTTTACTTCACGTGACCAAATTTCAAAAATGTCTATCGATGTCACGGCGTTCGGGATCGTCACGACCCTCGTAATCATCCTCCACGATGGTTTAAATTCATCTTATTTTATTTCTCATAATGTTTCCTTTTTATTAGAAACAAAATATTAAACAAGGTTACAAACACTTGTTACGACGTTACAATGCTTGTACGTTCGTACGCACGACTTGCCTACACGAACGCCCTAATGCCCACACACGTAGTAGCCCCTCACTATGTCCCCTGACCTCTGGGCATTGCAGCGCCCAATTTTGTCTTGGGACCGGCGCTACGGTGCCACCCAAACAGGCCATTCTGCAAGTAACGTCAGCATCCGGCTGTTTTTCGTTTTTGTCGCACCTACTTGGCAACGTCATAACTTGCTCATCCGATATCGAAATGAGTTCGTTCTTGAGCCATTTTCTAGCTTGTAATATTCTATACAACTTACCCTAGACAAAATAATTTTTCTGATTCTTTAATTGGCTCAAAAATCCTTCGTGGGCTAGTTTTTCGCTAAATGACGTTTTCAACGTCGAATTTTCAAATCGTCGTAACTCGCTCATCCGAAGTCGGATTGAGCTCGTTCTTGAGCCTACGACTCACGTTTACTACGAAATACGAAATCCCTAAAAATTAGAATATTACAGAAGCATCAACTAGCCATAAAATTATCCTGAAAGTCGTACCAAGCTAGGTTTTTTGATGAGTGCGTTTTATACCTACAAATTGAGTACGTTAGGCTTGATAATTTATGAGTTCTTAAGCATTTTAAGTTATTATTAGGTATTTATAGTGTTTTTATGTTATTTTATAGGAAGAAGCAAGGAAACAACTTCAGCCATCTTTTGGAGTATAATATGCAAGCAAATGCAAGAAAGAAAGATTGAAGGGCTGTCAATGCCAACTTGGATGTATATTTTTGGTTTGAAATTGCCATTTACATAACAGCCATTTAAACCCCAATTTCGATCTTGACCCAACAAGAATCTCTTAATTTTCAAAGAATGAAAGTTGTAGATCTACTTCTTAGCTTTCGTAGACATCTTGAATCGTCTCAATCGGAGTTCGGATGAGAGAGTTATGACTATTTTACCAACAGAGGTTAGAGTAAAAAATTGTCCGGCGCGACCGCGCCAATTCCTAGTGCATTTCCAGCGCGACAACGCTAATTCCTAGTGCATTTCCGTTACGGCATCACCCTATACCAGAAAATTCAGCGTGGCAACACACATAATGTGACGAAAAGTGGTGCGGCAGTGCTGGGACGCGATCAGACCAAGTTTTGAGGCGTTTTTGCATGTTTTTGACTCCAAATTGGATTATTTTTCCTCATAAGCTAGGGATTTGACTTGTAACCTATAAATACATAATGTGAGGCATATAATTAGGTAGAATGAACATAATTTAGGAGTAAATTAGAGTAGGAGTAGAATTAGAAGTAAGACTTTCATCAGATTTGAAGAAGAATTTAAAGGAAGGATTGCAAAGATTGAAGGCGAAAGTGAAGATCACGCACAAACACAGATTCTTATCTCTTCCCTTCTCCTTTAATTTTTGTATTCTTGAACATGATGAATTATTTTATTAATTTGATTTCTTTTTCAGTTATGAGCTAAATTTTATTTAAGATTGCAATTGAACCCAATGTGTAGTTTAAATTGATTTTCTTTCTTTTTTATTGGTACCATATGGATTGGTTATCATATTTTGTGCGTACATATATTAATTAACTAGCTAGTAATTAATGAGATAATCTATATGAAATTGATAGATGGATTATATGTTTAGATATAAATATGATAACATATGTTTGTGTTTTTTGCATGGGATGAAATTCATGATTCGTGTATAGAATAGAGATATACCTATATGCCATATGTAACCTGAAGAGAATTTGAGCTTAAAATCCTTTTTTAATTGTAATTCACATAGAGATATAGTGAATTAGGTAACTAGGGTGTTCTTCCTAATTTTATCTGTTGTGGATTTAGGTAGATTTGTTTATAAGTTATCGAAAGATGTTTATAAATACTAACGAATTCTCGGTTAACGATTCATCGTGACCGTATAATTAATTAGAAAGTTAGGAAATTTAGATGAAACATTGGGAAAAATTGTAATCTTAAGTTTTTAAACTTGATTTTAATCCTTATTAGTAGTTTAGTTTTATTTTAATTAGTTTTACAAAAACAAATTCATTTGTTTAAATAAGATTGAATTGATATAAAGGTAGTACTTGGATATTATTATTAGCATATTCCTAGTTGCCGGAGAATATTACTAATAATATTTTTCCAATATTAGTTTCAATCAATTTGATCTTAGTTTAAACGTGGATTTTTCTGTTTTAACTTTTCTATTTTTATTTTATTCGTAGGAACACCATGGCCAACTATGACTATCAGTGGCCTTACACAATGACTCAGCCAAGAGCGGTAGGGAGGTATGGACTCGAGGAGTTGTCAGCAAAGATGGAGACATTTTTGAGGAATCTTGAGGCGTTAGCAGCGCAACCTATTCAGAATGTGTTGGTGATTTGTGAAATTTATGGTGAAAATCATCCGAATCATCAATGCACCATCAATTTCGAGTTGGTACAGTATGATGGCAATTTCGGCGACTATCCCAATGATTATCATCAAAGTTGGGAGAATCTTCCGAATTTTTCATGGAGACATAATAATCAAGTCCAAACTTTTGTTCCAAGCCAATCATACACTTTAGAATTTTAGGATTAAGCTCCTCCTCAAAAAGAAAAGAAGTCAAACTTGGAGGAACTTCTTTCCAAGTTCATAGCTTTGACTGAGGAGCGGGTGAATAGTCAGGAGATGTTGACTCAGAATCTTGAGAACCAGATGGGACAACTTATAAACGCATACAACAATCGCCCTCAAGGTGTATGGCCCAACGATATGGTTCCCGAGATTGATGGATTGCCCACGCCAAAGCTGCAATCAAACGTGCCAACAGATGTGGATGATAAAGAGGAGAAGAAGAGCCAGCCTTGAGTTCCAACATAGATGAGCCAATTTTGATAGTGCCCCATGTACCTTCTCCACCAAAGTTTAAGAATTCGGGTAGTTGTGCAATCCCGTGCCCAATTGGTAGTCATTTCGTCAGCAAAGCTTTATGTGACATGGAAGTTATCATTAATTTGGAGCCATGGTGGGATGTGATGAGGACATGCCTAGCTTGGACAATGGTAAGAACTATGGAGCGAATCCGGTGCAAGTTCCAGTTGGACCCGTGACGAGAGCCCGAGCTAAACGTTTCAAGGAAGGGTTAAACAACTTAATTCAAGAGGTTTGGATAGAGAATGGATCAAAGGCTTATGCTAAGGAAGATGGTTTAAAGCTGGTTAACTTGGTGCAAATGTATGAAGGGTTAAAGTGTACTGACTAGCGCGCCGGCGCTGGGATCCAAGGAAAACTAGTGACGTCCAGCGCCTCAACGCTAGTGCTCTGACACGGAATTCAAGGACGTGTTTTCTATGCATTTTTGCCAGATTTAATGCAATCTTGTAGGATATTTTTCAATTCTATTGTAATTAGGAAATCTTTAAGTTAGGAGTTGATTCTAAATTGAATATTAATTAGTAGTTGATTCCTTTTTGGGATTCTAGGGTTTTATTTTCTAGTATAAATAGTGGATAGTTGTAATTCCAAAAACATATTAAATTCTATTCAATACAATTCTTGTGAGATTATTCTCTACTTTGGTTCTTTGAAGAATTCCTAAGTTAATTTCTTAGTATTATTTGAGATTCATTCTTTGACTTATCATACAACAATTTATAGTTGTGTGTGGCATCTTCTACCACATAAATCTTCGATTGTACTAAGATTACCGCTTCAATATAAGCGAGGGGTCAAGGTGTCGTTGGTGTCCATTCAACGCATATTTTTGAACACGAGCAATTGTACCAAGATTATCGTTTATATATAGGCGAGGGGTTAAGGTGTTGCGTGCAATTCACCAATCAACTTTACCAGAAACGATCCGGGCAACGACCACTTCACGCAAGTGTGCCGTGGAGTCTATCATTTGGTACCAGAGACAGGTTATCTAGTGAGTTACGTATCTTTATTTTTGCGTATTTGAATAGTTGAGCAAAAAAAAGAGTATAAAAATAATTTTTTTTAGTTTTATTTTAATTATTGTTATTCCCATATTTTTAGGCTTATAATAGGACTACAAGGTGATTAATCCATAATATTTGCGGTATTCTGAAATTGCACACTTTATAATTGTTTCGTGATAAGTTATATTTTGAATTGACTTGAAAACTATGATTTTTCTTGGTGAATTCAAAAAGAACCTATAAGAGAGAATTTAAGTGGTAAAAGGCACGAGTTGTGAGAATATTAGAGGGTAAAAGCCTAGTTGAGTACATATATAAGAGATTCATCATTGTTGAGCGAAACACGTAAGGGAGTGGTAAGGAAAATTATTATTTTTCTACTAACCTTTGTTTTGTAGCTAATTATGTCTGGTATGAAGGATAAGGGATTGTTTGGAGAGGGATCTTCAACAAAAGGACAAAAAGTAGAATCAGATGTGGACTTGGACATTCTACTACAACAAGTAATTCGGAAGTTAGATCTCTTTGATGGTAGAGGTTGGAAAGTATTCAAAGAGAGCAATCACATGTGATTATGGGCTCTCAAAAGAAGGAGAAGGTGCAGAAAAATGAGAATTGGGACAATGAGGAGGATTCCTACGAAGAGGAGTTTGATCCAGGTATTAGAAGGCGATTTGAGGCCAGGGATAGGAGATATAGGGATGATAGAGGCGATATGAGGGTTAAAAAAGATAGGAATCAGATAGATGATAACTTGAGAATTATTAAATTGAAAATTCTATCTTTCCAAGGGAGGAGTGATCCTAAGGCATATCTTGAATGGAAGAAGAAGATATAATGGATTTTTGAAGTTTAAAACTATTCAGAGCGCAAGAAGGTATAATTGGCAGCTATAGAATTTACAGATTACGCCGTTACTTGATGGGATCAATTGAAGACTAGTAGGGGGAGATGTGAATAGCGGCCGATTGATACTTGGGCTGAGATGAAGACAGTTATGAAGAAAAGATTTGTGCCAAGCCACTATCATCGGGATTTGTTTCGGAGTTTGCAGACTTTGGAGCAAGGGAGTAGGAGCATGGAGGACTACTACAAGGAAATGGAGATGCTAATGGCTAGGGCTAATATCGATGAGGATAGCGAGGCGACAATGGCTCGATTCTCAGCAGGCTTAAATTGGGATATAACTAATTTGGTGGAGCAACAACATTACGTGGCCTTGGAGGATATGGTACATATGGCTACCAAGATTGAGAAACAACTTAAGAGGAGAGGTGGTCAAAAGTCAAATCCTACCACAAGTTCGTCATGGAAGTCTAATATTGTGAAGCGTGAGGAAAAGCCATTTGTGGGCAAACCTAAAGTGGAGCCGAAGCAAGAAATGACTAACCGTGGAGTATAAGGTAAAACTGAGAAACCTACTTTTAGTTGAAATTGAGATGTTGTTTGCTTTAAATGTCAAGGAAGGGGACATATTTCCAGTCAATATCATAATCAAAGGACTATGTTGTTACGTGACAATGGGGAGGTGGAGACCGAGGAAGAGGAAAGTGACAATGATTCAATGCCACCATTAGAGGAGATAAATGAGGATGCTATACATGGTGAGATTTTAGTCACAAGAAGAGCACTTAGTACACAGGTGAAAGAGGAAAGCAAAGAACATTGAGAAAACCTTTTTCATACTAGGTGTCTTGTAAATGGGAAAATCTGCTGTGTAGTCATATATACGAATTTAGCTAGTATTACTATGGTAGAGAAGTTGGGATTGGCTACATCCAAGCATCCACAACCGTATCGATTGCAATGGCTCAATGACAGTTCAGATATAAAGGTGACCAAGCAAGTATTGGTTCCGTTTTCTACTGGGCGATATGTGGATGAGATATTGTGTGATGTGGTTCCTATGCAAGTGGGTCAGTTATTGTTTGGTAGGCCTTGGCAATTCGATAGGAGAGTTACACATGACGATTTCACTAATGAGTATTCGTTTGTGCATGATAAGAGAAAAATTACTTTACGTCCTATGTCACCACAACAAGTGCATGAGGATCAAATTTACTTATAGAAAGATTAAGTACAAAAAAAAGAGAGTGATGAGAAGAAAAATTAAGAGGGACAAAATAGTGAGCGGGAAAAAAAGAGAGAAAAAGAAAGAGAAAAAAAGATGATGAGAGAAACAAATATCTATGCAAAAAAAAAGTGATGTGAGGCGAGCGTTGATTTCTAAACAGTCGATGATTATACTTCGGTATAAGGAGGCGCTTTTGAATACTAACACTAACAGTTTGTTTTTGCCTAGTGTTGTCTCATCTCTTTTGTATGATTACGCAGATGTGTTTCCCAAGGAGCTTCCATAAGGATTGCCACCCATTCGGGGAATTGAACATCAGATTGATTTCGTGCCCGATGCTACTATTCTGAATCGACCAGCTTATCGGAGCAATCCCGAGGAGACAAAGGAGTTGCAAAAGCAAGTTGGCGAGCTGATGGAGAAAGGGTTCATGAGGGAAAACATGAGTCCATGTGCAGTTCCAGTGATCTTAGTGCCAAAGCAGGATGGGAAATGACGGATGTGTATCGATTGTCGTGCGGTAAATAATATTACGATAAAAAATCGATATCCCATTCCTCGTTTAGATGATATATTAGATGAGTTGCATGGATCTTGTGTATTTTCAAAAATTGATTTAAAAAGTGGGTATCATCAAATTCGTATGAAAGAAGGGGATGAATGGAAAACAACTTTTAAAACAAAGTATGGTTTGTATGAGTGGTTAGTGTTACCTTCCGGGTTAACTAATGCTCCTAATACTTTCATGCATCTAATGAATCATGTTTTGCGTCCATTCATAGGTAAATTTGTTGTTGTATATTTTGATGATATTTTGATTTATAGCAAAAACTTGGGAGAACATGCATTGTGTTTAAAATCTGTTTTAGATGTACTTCATAAGGAAAAGTTGTTTGCTAACATGGAGAAGTGTATATTTTTCACGGATAGAATTGTGTTTCTTGGCTTTGTTGTGGGTTCACAGGGAGTCCAAGTCGATGAGAAGAAGATACGTGCAATACGGGAATGGCCGAGTCTAACGAATGTAAGCCAAGTTCGAAGCTTTCATGGACTGGCTAGTTTCTACCGACAATTCGTGAGGAACTTCAGTGACATCATAGCACCACTAACGGAAGTAATCAAGAAAAGTGTAGGGTTTAAATGGGGTGATGAACAGGAAAAAGCGTTTAATTTGATTAAAGATAAATTGACTAATGCTCATTTGCTTGTCTTACCTAATTTTGCTAAAACCTTTAAAATTGAGTGTGATGCTTCAGGTTTGGGAATTTGAGCTGTGTTGATGCAGGAAGGAAAGCCAGTGGTGTACTTCAGTAAAAAATTATGTGGGGCAACTTTAAACTATCTTACTTATGACAAGGAGATGTACACATTGGTTCGAGCGTTGGAGACATGGCAGCACTACCTGTGGCGTAAAGAGTTCGTGATTCACACCGATCATGAATCATTGAAGTACTTGAAAGGTCAGCACAAGTTGAACAAAAGGCATGCACGATGGATGGAATTTATCGAGACGTTTCCATATGTCATTCGATATAAGCAAGGTAAAGAAAATGTCGTTGCAGATGCTTTATCTTGTAGGTATGTGTTGTTAAATACTCTTGATACGAAATCACTTGGTTTTGAACGAATCAAAGAATTATATGTTGATGACCTTGATTTCTGTGAAGAGTTTAGAACTTGTGAAAAGAATGTTATAGGTAAATACTTCAAAGTTGGTAGGTTTCTTTTTCATGAAAATAAATTGTGTATACCTGCATATTCTTTACGTGAGTTGTTGGTTAAAGAGTCGCATAGGGGAGGATTAATGGGTCATTTTGGTGTTGACAAAACTTTATCTTTTTTAAAAGAACATTTTTATTGGCCTCATATGAAACGAGATGTGGAAAGGATTTGTGATAGATGCATTATATGTCGTCAAGCTAAGTCTAGTGTTCAACCCCATGGATTGTATACACCATTGCCTATTCCTAATGAACCTTGGATTCACTTGTCTACGGACTTTGTGTTAGGTTTACCTAGGTCTAAGAGTGGTCATAATTTTATATTTGTGGTTATGGATAGGTTTTCGAAAATGACACATTTTATTCCATGTCACAAAACAGATGATACATCCTATATTGCTGATTTATTCTTTAAGGAAATTGTTCGTCTGCATGGTATGCCTATAACAATTGTTTCAGATAGAGATACTAAATTCTTGAGCTATTTTTAGAAGACTTTGTGGTGTAAATTGGGTACTAAATTGTTATTCTCAACTACTTGTCATCCACAAACTGATGGTCAAACTGAAGTAGTAAATAGGACCCTATCTGCATTGTTACGGGCAATCATGAAAAAGAATATTAAGCATTGGGAAGAGTGTTTGCCGCATGTTGAGTTTGCATATAATAGATCTGTTCATTCTGCTACTAATTTTTTGCCATTTGAGATTGCATATGGTTTTAATCCTTTGACACCGTTGGATTTATCACCATTGCCTGTTTCTGAGAATACTAACATAGATGGAAAGAAAAAGGCTGAATTTGTTAAGCAGATACATGAGAAAGCGAGACTCAACATTGAAAGGAGGACGGAGCAATATACAAAACAGGCCAACAAGGGTCGACTTCAGGTTATCTTTGAACCGGGAGATTGGGTGGGGTTACACATGTGGAAAGAGAGATTTTCGGCTCAAAGATGATCAAAATTGCTTCCAAGAGGAGATGGACCGTTTCAGGATCTCAAGCGCATTAATGATAATGCCTACAAACTGGATTTACCGGGTGAGTATAATATTAGTGCAACATTCAATGTTTCTGATCTTAGTCCATTTGATGTAGGTGATGATTTGAGGACAAATCCTTTTCAAGAGGAGAGGAATGATGAGGACATGCCTAGCTTGGATAATGGTAGGAACTATGGAGCAGATTTGGTGCAAGTTCTAGTTGGACCCGTGACGAGAGCCCGAGCTAAACGTTTCAAGGAAGGGTTAAATGTCTTAATTCAAGAGGTTTGGACGGAGAATGGCTCAAAGGCTTGTGCTAAGGAAGATGGTGCAAAGCTGGTTAACTTGGTGCAAATGTATGAAGGGCTAAAATGTACTGACCAGCGCCCCGGCGCTACTTTTGAATTAGAAACCAGTGCCCCAGCACTGGGATCCAGGGAAAACTAGTGATGTCCAGCGCCCCGGTGCTCCATTCTAGCTCAAGACTAGCGCCCCGACGCTCCAGACAAGTGTAAATCTAGCGCCCCGGCACTAGTGCTCTGACACGAAATTTAAGGACGCATTTTCTATGCGCTTTTGTCAGATTTAATGCAATCTTGTAGAATCTTTTTCAATTCTATTGTAATTAGGAAATCTTTAAGTTAGGATTTGATTTTAAATTGAATATTAATTAGTAATTGATTCCTTTTGGGATTCTAGGGTTTTATTTTCTAGTATAAATAATTTGGATGGTTGTAATTCCAAAAACACATCAAATTTTATTCAATACAATTCTTGTGAGATTATTCTCTACTTTGGTTCTTTGAAGAATTCCTAAGTTAATTCTTAGTATTCTTTGAGATTCATTCTTTGACTTATCATACAAGAATTCATAGTTGTGTGTGGCGTCTTCTACCGCATCAATCGTCGATTGTACCAAGATTACCGCTTCAATATAAGCAAGGGGTCAAGGTGTTGTTGGTGTCCATTCAATGCATATTTCCGAACGCGAGCAATTGTACCAAGATTACCATCTACATATGGGCGAGGGGTTAAGGTGTTGCGAGCAATTCACCAATCAACTTTGCTAGAAACGATCCGGGCGACGACCACTTCACGCAAGCGTGTCATGGAGTCTATCAGGATGAGAAAGGGGTCCATGAGAAGATAAATGAAGATCCAGTTGTGTTTAAGAAGCTTTAATTCAATAATCCATTCACAGACACAATGGAGCAAATGCCTAGCTACTTGAAGTTCATAAAGGAAATTCTATCTAAAAAAAATAAGGTAGGTAAATTTGGAACAATGGCCCTTACAGAAGCGAAACTCTCAAATGTTACATTGTTACTAATGGATAGAGGGTTACACAATTATCGAAGGGGAATTGGATAGAAAGTTGAGAAGTTAAGCTGAGACTATAAAATAAGCACTTATTAGGAGGCAACCTAAGTTTAATTTTTAGTATTTTTTTATTTTATTAGGGTTCATAGTAGTTAATAAACTTGCATTTATTAGGATTTAAAAAACTTCCTTCTATTGTATTTACAGGTTATTCGAGTCCAATTCAAGTGCAGTGCATTATTTATTCCAATGTGCCTAGCTTATTCTTCAGACTTAGCAGACAACGAGGAAGATTGCTATATTTTCAGGAAAGTCCTCTGTTTTACTTTTTCTTATTTTAACCATTGAGGACAATGTCTAGTTTAAGTTTGGGAGTGTGTTTTTATTTATTTTTATTTGGTATTTGAATATATTATGTTATTAGATTTGTGTTTGTTTTTAGGATAATTGAGCAATAGGTTGATTAAATTAGATTATGGCCAAAATAAGAAAAAATTGTGATTATTTTTTTTAACTCGTGGGAATTAAGAAGCATGCATAGTCTGTATTTTCGATTTATGAGTTGGTTTTATATTGTTTGTGATCTTTTGTACTTAAAAGTACACATCCATTTGTTTAGCTAGTTGGGGCTTAAAAATTTTATATGATTATATACTTCTGAAATATATCATTGAAACTTTAGAAATATCAGTCGAAGCAGAAATTTAGGCATTAACATAAGTTTGGGGAAAATCTTGGGTTATTAAAAATTTTAAAATTTTGAACCTTCCCGAGTAGAAAGAATGAATCATGTGGTGGGTCGAGATGGAGAGTAAAACGCACTCACTTATAAATATATGCAGCGAGATGGAGCGTCAAACGCACTCGTTCAATGGGAATTGAGATGAAGTGTAAAACACACTCACTAAAAAGAAAAAAAAAGAAATAAAGGGTTTTTTTTGTGTTTTTAAAATACTTAGGAAGGGTTCAAGCGTGCTTAAATGTATGAAATATCCTTTTGATCCTCTAAATTTTATATTTTGCCTTTATTAGCGGATATTGATGTGATAAGAAGGTTTTTAGAGTTGATTTTGAAAATCTTTATGAGTATTTGTTTATATGGTCTTATCTAAATCATGAATAGTTTGAACATTTGGATACACACACGCACTTAAAGGATCATGTGTAGTTGTGGAACTGATGATTAGGTTGAAATTTTAGGCTTTGCATGTTTTTGAAAATTTTTCTTAAGTTATCATTAGAGGAAATCTTTGAGGCTATTATGAAAATTCATATTGGTTCATTGCTCGAGTCGCGTGAGTTGCTATTTAGAATTAGTTATTATAGTTGTTGTTCTTAGTGTTTGCTTGAGGACAAACAAATATTTAAGTTTGGGGGTATTTGACGAGTGAGTTTTATACCTACGAATTGAGTACGTTTGACTTGATAATTTGAGAGTTCTTAAGTATTTTAAGTTATTATTAGGTATTATATTATTTTTATGTTATTTTGTAGGAAAAAGCAAGGAAACACATTTCGGACATCTTTTGGAGTACAATATGCAAGTAAATACAAGAAGGGAAGCTTGAAGGGCTTTCAATGCCAAGTTGGATGCATTTTTTTGGCTTGGAACTTGAATTGTATTGTAGAGCTCGTCGAGAGCTTTGATTTGATAGGTGGCACGCCCCGTAACTTCTCCCGGATCAAAAGTTATGACCTTTTTACCAACGGATGTTGAACCTCAAAGTTTGGAGTTGCCATTTACATAGCAGCCACTTAAACCCCAATTTTGACCTTGATCCAACCATAATATCTCAATTTTCAAACATTTAAAGTTGTAAATCTACTTCTTAGCTTTCTGAAACATCTTGAAGCGTCTCAATTGGAGTTCGGATGAGAGAGTTATGACCATTTAACCAATAGAGGTCAGAGTAGAAAATTGTCCAGCGTGGCCGCGCTAATTCCTAGTGCATTTCTAGCATGGCAGTGCCCTACACCAGAAAATTCAGTGTGGTAGTGTTCATAACGTGAAGAAAAGCGGTGTGGCAGCAGCGGGACGCTGCCATACCAAGTTTTGAGGCCTTTTTACATGTTTTTGACTCCAAATTAGATTATTTTTCCTCATAAGCTAAGGATTGGACTTGTAACCTATAAATACATGATGTGAGGCATATAATTAGGGAGAATGAACATAATTTATGAGTAGATTAGAGTAGGAGTAGAATTACAAGCAAGGCTTTCATCAGATTTGAAGAAGAATTCAAAGGAAGGATTGAAAGCCAAAGTGAAGATCGCATACAAACACATATTCTTATCTCTTCCCTTCTCCTTTAATTTTTGTATTCTTGAACATGATGGATTATTTTATTAATTTGATTTCTTTTTCAATTATGAGCTAAATTTTATTTAAGATTGCAATTGAACCTAATGTGTAGTTTAAATTGATTTTCTTTCTTTTTTATTGGTACCATATGAATTGGTTACATATTTTGTGCGTACACGCATCAATTAGCTAGCTAGTAATTAATGAGATAATCTATATAAAATTGATAGATAGATTATAGGTTTAGATCTGAATATGATAACATATGTTTGTGTTTTCTGCATGAGATGGAATTCATGATTCGTGTATAGGATAGAGATATACCTATATGTCATATGTAACCTGAAGAGAATCTGAGCTTAAAATCCTTTGTAGTTGTAATTCACATAGAGATATAATGAATTAGTTAACTAGGGTGTTCTTCCTAATTCTATTTGTTGTGAATTTAGGTAGATTTGTTTATAAGTCATCGAGAGGTGTTTATAAATATTAACGAATTATCGGTTAACGATGTATCGTGACTGTATAATTAATTAGAGAGATAGGAAATTTAGATGAAACATTGGGGAAAATTGAAATCTTAAGTCTTTAAACTTGATTTTAATCCTTATTAGTAGTTTAGTTTTATTTTAATTAGTTTTACAAAAATAAATCCATTTGTTTAAATAAGATTAACTTGATATAAAGGTAGTACTTACATATTATTACTAGCATATTCCTCGTAGGATCGACACTCTACTTACACTTTATTATTTGTTGATTACGTTGGGAGCTGTCATTTTACACTCCAAACTTAATACCTTACTAACACTGTACTAGCACAAAACTTAGTATAATGATAAGCAAGGATCGATCACACAGAGAAATGAATTAATCTTTTATCTACTCCAATAATTTTATTGATGAGGGGGTTTTGAATTTGTTTAACTAAGCTAACAAAAATAATTACGAATTATCAATGAATAAAAAGCTTCAGTTCTTCAGTTCAGTATCTCCCTATCACAATTATGGAAAAGTCAAGTTTAACAATATTTATCCTTTAATGAGATTAATAACCCTAGATAACTGCAATCGCTAATTATCCGAAATTCTCCTTACGTGTAAATCCAAGGTGACAATCGCCTCAAGAGACCCTAACTATCATATAACCTAGAACTATCAGTCTAGATTTAATATAATAGTAGCATGAAGAATTAGAGAATTAGATTATTCCAAGCTACAATTACATAATCAGGAATTATTTAACTTGCCTTCTAATAATCTTAATAATACCCAAAAGCTTGTCCACAGTCAAGTACTATTAATTGCTACCCATGATCAGATATAATATCGTTTGCTTAATACTATATCTTAATCTAACAGATGATATTAATCAAATTAATTCAATTGGCCAAACACATAATCAGTTAAAATAAATTATCAGAATAAATCTCATGCAAGAAAGAATAAATAAATAAAACCTGATTAAATCATTAATTATGAAAAACGTTCAACATCCCTTAGAACTGAAAGTAAGAGTTTAACCTGACATGCCTTCAATCTCCTCTAATTAGGGTTACAATTGTAGTTGTCAAGATGTAGCTACTAATATCTAACTAAAAATATCTATTTATAGTCCTCAGATAATATCCTAAGTCTCCTAGAAATAAAAATCCAACTCGGAGTAAAAATCCTCAAAATTCTCAAAAAGTCAACGCTAGTCAAATCTGGTCAACATCGACCATCCTCGCCAGGACGAAGATTATACCTAGCTTTTCTCGCCAGGGCGAACTCCCGCCGGGGCGAAGAATTTGTTCATGCTTTTCTCGTCGGGGCGAGAAACTCTATAGAGGTCCGGGCCGGGGCGATGCGCTGGGGCGAAAATGGGCAGAGGCTTCCTCGTCGGGGCGAGAAACTCCAGGCAAAAATCCTCGCCAAGGCGAGAATACCTTTTTTCGAATTTTTCTCTCTTTTCCTCATTTTAGCTCTAATTTTCCATCTTTCTCCACTTTTGACTCTGAATCCTCCTGAAATCAATAAACAACCTAATAAGTGCATATACATAATAAAACATGCAATAAACTAAATATATAGGAATAAAAATAAATAAATATCATGCACTTATCATACGTATACTTGCGTGTAAATTGTCAATACCAATTTTGGACAACATTTTTCGACTTTAACGTAGTTTACTAAAATTTTTGCCATAACTTTGTTATAACATATTTTTTACTCTGTTCCAATTGGAACATTTCCACAACACATACACGTATATTTCCTTGTTCTCAGATTTCAAAATATATTTTACGAACTAACGATTACTTTAGTCTGATTAATGTCCTCTACATAGTTTTCCATCCTTTACGCTTAGGCTTATATTTTTAGTTTTCGTTTTCACTTTTCATGCATATTTACCGATGGTTTATACATAAAATCATCATCATACACCACCTTATACCCTCAAATCCACCATGATCCTCCATGAAACCATAACAAACATAACTACTAAACCAAGCAATTAAAAAAACTTGAAAGTAGATGATGAATAAGTTAGGGTTTTTGTTTACCTTTGTAAGTTCTTGCTTCTTCCTCTGTGCTTAGCTTAAACTTGATAATTCCAAGCTCGCTAGAATCCTTCCTCTTCTTCTTCTCTTCTTTCAGTCCAACTCTCTCTTTCTCTCTATTGTCTCTTTTGCTTCTTTTTCTTACTTAAATGATTTAATGATATGAATAAAGGATTGGAAGTATACTTGCAAATGGTTTATTTAAGACAACTAACCATCCTCTAGTTAATCTAACCAACCCCTTGTCATCCAACAATTAACCAACATCTTAGGTTAACCACGGTTAGGAGCTAGGGAACAAAATGATGGAAAAAAGGATAACTTTTTGGTTAAGAGGGACAAGGCATTAAGTGCTTTGCTTGTGAGAGTAAAACTTACTATAAATGGTAAGTGTTTGTCCCCCCTTGGTCCCCTCCTTATCCACTAGTTCCTCCCCCTTGCTCATCCCTTTTTGCTTTTGTTTTATCATCTTTTCCTTCTCATTTGCTAAAACCTTGACCAAGCTTGACTTTTCTAAGCTTGGGCTTGGTTTGTTCTTCCCTTTGGGCTTCTAATATATTATAATTGGACTCTTGGTTGGGCCTCACCTTGGGCCTCCCATATCCTAGGAATTCATATAGGTTGGGCCTCCAACTAACAAAGCCTTACGACTTAGCAATTAACTTAGCGTTTTAGTTAACTTTCGTAACTCGCTCGTTTTTCTTCTAATTAGGTTTTTCCTAACTCGTTCCTTAGCCAAAGCCGTGAAATTTTTCCGAGTTGTCCAATCTTTGCTGACCAAACTGTTGTTCCAACAACAGGTCACACAATAGTATGGGTTTTGTCAAACTATAGAGTAAACTCAAGTCTACGACTGTACCTCAAAGGATAATAGAGTCAGGTAAGACTCACTCTACGAACCAACCAGGTACTAAACGTAAAGTTAGTTCTTACTCTACGAAATTTCAAAATTGTAGAATAATGTGGAAGCAGAGAGAGGTTCAGCTAAGAAGAACGACATATCCTCAACATGTGTCCCAAGTGAGAAGATATCCACACACACACTCTGATGAGTGTGTTTTATATACACAAATTAGGTACTTTTGGCCTTGATAATTTGTAAGTCGTTAGCTATTTCGTTTGATTTTTATGTATTTTTCCCTTATTATTGAATTGTGTGGTTTTGTATTGCTATTATGTGTTTCTGTATGCCTTTATGTGTTTTTACTTTGTTTTGTAGGAATTGAAATAAAAGCTCCTTGGATCAATGCTTAGAGTTGTCACTTTCGCGTTTTCGACTTGAATTTGGCACAATAGCCGCTTGTTTCCCAATTGCAACCTTAATCCAATCCTTATCTCTCAAAACTCAAAGAATGAAAGTTGTAGATATTCTCCTCAGCTTTTCGGAACATCTTGAATCATTCCAATTGAAGTTCGTATGAGAGAGTTATGGTCATTTTACCATCGGATTTGGCATGCATTTTACATAGCAGCTTCTTCCAGACCAATTTGAGCCTAGCTTCGACTAGTATCTGTCCGAACTACAGTTATGAAAGTTGTACAGCTACTTCTTAGCTTTCCGTAGCCTCTTGAATTACCTAATTCTGAGTTTGGACGAAGAAGTTATGACCATTTTCCCAACAGACGTCGAAGCTGATTCAGGCAACAAAAAGTGACCGCGTCGGGGCACGGATTTCTAGTTCATTTTTCCGCGCTGGGGCCAAGTCCAAAATGGTCCACCCCGGGGCACTAATTTTCAGTTCATTTTTGGCGCCGGGGCGGGCTCGTCTGGAACTATGCAGAATGTGAGATTTTGGTCCAATTTGGTGTGCTAAGCTAGGTTTTCCATACAGGGATATATACATCTTTTGGGGGGCTCAAAAATAAGCAATTCTAGGGAGAGGAAGACTACATAATACATCAAATTAGAGGGCTAAAGTGCTAAAATCAAGCTACATCAAGCAAGGCTAAGGAGCTAAAGCATCAAGGATTGCAAAATCAAGGAGGAGAAGTTAGTGTTCATCATTAACCCAACAAGTAACCAAGAAATATCTTCAAAAGTGGTTTTATCTCTAGTTTCCCTTCTATTTTGTAATCCAACATGATGTATAAATTGATTATAATGTTATTTGTAGCTACCATGAACTAGAACTTTTATTCTAAGATTTTAATGGAACCCAACATTTAGTTTGAATTGAATACTTTCTCTTGGATATTAGTTATCATTTGTGAATTGGATATCATAATTTGTGTTTCATATATTAATTACCTAGCTAGTAATTACCTTGGAAACTTATATGAAATTGAGAAATGGAATATAGTGTTAAGACCTTGTTATGATATCATGCGAAAGTTAGAGATTCTTGTGGGTAGTGTATAAGATTATGTGGCGTGTGTCTTATTTATTATCCTCAAGAATAGATAACTTGATAGTATTTAGGATACAGATATACCTAAATACTGTATGCATCCAATTGAGAATTTATCCTTAATGACTTCCTATGCAAAAGTTGGTAATTGAAGGAGTAGGTAACGAAATTTTCCCGTGACATGTGTCTTGTTAATTATTCTTGATATTGGTCTCTTGATAGTGTGTAAGATAGACATATACCTACATGTCGCATTAAGAAGATTCATAATTGACCATCGAGAGAGGCTTTTATGTAATTGTGATTTCTTGGATGATAATTCTTGTGATTTAACTAGTTGAAATGAGAGAGTTAGGATACTCAAGTGAAATGTTGGGGAAAATTAGGATCTTAGACTTGTTAATATTAGATTTTCATTATCTTAAAAGTTTTCCATAGTTCTTTGATTATTTGTTATCTTAATTAGTGTAAAACAACAAAATATTAATCATTTGTTTAAATAAGATTGAGGTGATAAAAGGTTAGTACTTGAAAAAGATTAGTAATAATTTGTCATGGGATCGATACTCTACTTACACTTTATTACTTGTTGACCGCGTATACTTACGCGTAAATTGCCGTTATATTAATCGGACAACAAGTTATTGAAACGACGCCAAAAACCTTTTTGGTAACGGTTGTGGCTCAGGAACATGCACTGGGATGACATTCGGATAATAACTAAGTAATTCCTTACCAAACAATGCTCAATCAGGCCAACTTTTCTTTTAGACAATTCGTCGAGTACGTGCTGTGCGCTGACTGAAATTCTTCAAATATCTCCCCCAAACTTAGTTTCAACCAAAATTGCCCAGTTATTGCAATATTCAATCAAATCATAGCAATGAATAACCCAAAATCCTCCAATTGAGTCAACACAAACTTAATTGGGCAACCAATTTAAATTTCTCCAAATTTAACTGTGTATGATTACCCAATGCAAATTCAAGTACAACAGTCTACTAACCAAGAATACCCATCACAATTGACAAATTTATTTTACTTGTATGTAATAATTGGAGTGAGTACCTTGCTTTGTGTTGGCAAAAGAAGTTATTTGATGGTACCTTCAATTTGGAGATGGACTTTTTTTGAATGCTCAGTGGGTTGAAGATGAATCCATGTGAAACCCTTTGCTAGAATCCCCAATTTGAGAAACCAAATCCAATTGGAGAGTGAATCATTGTGGGTTTTTTTAATCCGAGTGGGAGAGGGGAATAATGAGTTTGGAAGTGTTTAAGAATGACAATCCAATCTGGCTTAAGAAGAAATAAAAAAAAATAATTACAGCAAACCGTGATGGGGTGCGCTCATCAAGCCACAAATTCGCTCCACGGCGCGCTCGGCAGAGAGTTGGCGCCGAGGCGCGAGAATTAAGCCTAAAATTGGCGTCACGACGGGATTTGACACCGAGGCGCGAAAATCTTTCCTGAAATTGGTGTGGGGGCAAGCTTGACCTGTTCCAAAAGATCTGATTTCTTTACAGTTTAAACCCCACGTGCAATCTCAATACCTCCCATATGCAATAATGCAACATATCACGCATTAGTTTTGAGCAACATAAGATCAAGAGAGACAGAATATGCAGAATAAATTCTAAAACTTAACTAACTAAATACACATATTAATTGAAAACTTTGAAAATGCGGTAAATGAAAAACAACGAATGGAAATGAATGGGTTGCCTCCCATCAAGCGCTTAATTTAAAGTCTTTCAGCCTGACTAACTCCCTGTTTTTATCTAATTCCCATTCGATAATTGAGAAACCCTCCATTCCTTAGTATCAATGTATTATTTGAGGGCTTTACTGCTGTAAGGGCCATTGTTTCAAGCTCACCTAGCTTGTTACTTTTGGATAAAATTTCATTTATGAACTTCAAGTAGCTAGGCGGTTGTTCTATTATGTTTGTGAATGGATTAATGAATTGAGGCTCCGCAAACACAATATAATCTCCAGTTTTCTTCTCCTGGACCCTTATTTTGTTCCACCATGGCACTAAATTTATACTAGCTCTAATGTCACATAGAGCTTCGGCTATGACATGACTACCCAATGGGCACGAGATTACAAAACTGCTTGGATCCTTGAGCTTTGGTGGACAACGCATATGGGACATAATCGAAATTAGCTTATCATCATTGGAGGTCAAGGCTGGATCTTACTCAGCCTTCATTTCCTGCTCCCCACTTGTCTTCTCCCCCATAGTATCCACATCTAATGGCACATCCAGTTGCAGCTTCGGTTTCTCCTCGATAGGCTCTTCTATATCAGAATTCTCAACAATTAGCTCGGGAGCTCCATCAGTTTTTGGAACCAACTCACATGACAATTCACCTTGAGGGCGATTGTTAATAGTGTTGATAAGTTCTCCTATTTGGGTTTCAAGATTTCGAATCGACATCTCCTGACTATACATCTGCTCATCATTCAAAGCTATGAACTTATACAAAAGTTCCTCAAATTTTGACATTCTTTCTTCTTGAGTAGGAGCTTGATCCTGAGATTCAAGAGTGTATGATGGGCTTGGAGCAAGGGTTTGAACTTGAATATTGTTGCTCCAAGAAAACTCCGGATGATACCCCATATCTTGATGATAATTATTGGGATAGGTGTAATAGTTGGGGTAATCACCGAAATTGCCACCATACTGTACCGACTCGAAATTGATGGAGCAATGATGACTCGAATGATTTCCAACACAATAATCACACATCACCGCCACATTTTGAATATTCTGTGCTTCTAAAGCGTCAAGGCTCCTCAAAATTGTCTCCATATGTGGTGATAACTCCTCGAGTCCATACCTCCTTGTTGCACTTGGCTGAGTCATGCACGTGTAAGGTCATTGATCATTATAGCTATCCATGGTGTACCTCGCAAAGAAGAAAGCATTAAAATAGAAAAATAAATGATAAAATAAACTAAAAACAAGTTTATATATAAGTTTAAATTAAGACCAATTTGATTGTAATTAATATTGGAAAAATATTAGAAAAACAATTCCCCGGCAACGGTACCAAAAACTTGTTGTTCGATTAATATAATGACAATTTACTCGCAAGTATACGCGGTCAACAAGTAATAAAGTGTAAGTAGAGTATCGATCCCACGAGGAATTATTACTAATCTTTTCCAAGTACTAACCTTTTATCACCTCAATCTTATTTAAACAAATGATTAATGTTTTTGTTGTTTTACACTAATTAAGATAACAAATAATCAAAGAACTATGGAAAGCTTTTAAGATAATGAAAATCTAATATTAACAAGTCGAAGATCACAATTTCTCCCAACACTTCACTTGAATATCCTAACTCTCTCATTTCAACTAGCTAAATCACAAGAATTGTCATCCGAGAAATCACAATTACATAAAAGCCTCTCTCGATGGTCAATTATGAATCTTCTTAATGCGGCATATAGGTATATGTCTATCCTATAAACTATCAAGAGACCAATATCAAGAATAATTAATAAGACACATGTCACGGGAAAATCTCATTAACTACTCCTTCAATTACCAAGTTTTGCATAGGAAGTCGTTAAAGATAGATTCTCAATTGGATGCATACGATATTTAGGTATATCTGTATCTTAAATACTATCAAGTTATCTATTCTTGAGGATAATAAATAAGACACACGCCACATAATCTTATACACTACCCACAAGAATCTCTAACTTTCGCATTATATCATAACAAGGTCTTAACACTATATTCCATTTCTCAATTTCATATTGGTTCCCAAGGTAATTACTAGTTAGGTAATTAATATATGAAGCACAAATTATGATATCCAATTCACAAATGATAACTAATATCCAAGAGAAAGCATTCAATTCAAACTAAATGTTGGGTTCCATTGAAATCTTAGAATAAAAGTTCTAGTTCATGGTAGCTACAAATAACATCATAATCAATTTATACATCATGTTGGATTACAAAATAGAAGGGAAACTAGAGATAACCACTTTTGAAGATATTTCTTGGTTGCTTGTTGGGTTGATGATAAACACTAGCTTCTCCTCCTTGATTTTGCAATCCTTGATGCTTTAGCTCTTTGGCCTTGCTTGATGTAGCTTGATTTTAGCACTTTGGCCCTCTAATTTGATGTATTGTGTAGTCTTCCTCTCCTTAGAATTGCTTATTTTTGAGCCCCCAAAGAGATGTATATATCCCTGTATGGAAAACCTAGCTTAGCCCACCAAATTGGACCAAAATCGCAGATTCTGCATAGTTCCAGACGAGCCCGCCCCGGCGCGGTCACTTTTTGCTGCCTGAATCAGCTTCAACATCTGTTGGAAAAATGGCCATAACTTCTTCGTCCAAACTCAGAATTAGGCGATTCAAGAGGCTACAGAAAGCTAAGACGTTGTTCTACAACTTTTATAACTGGAGTTCGGACAGATATGAGCCAGAGCTAGGCTCAAATTGGCCTGGAAGAAGCTACTGTGTAAAATGCATGCTAAAGCCGATGGTAAAATGTTTACTCTCTCATACGAACTTCAATTGGGATGATTCAAGATGTTCCGGAAAGCTTAGGAGAATATCTACAACTTTCATTCTTTGAGTTTTGAGAGATACCGATTGAATCAAGGTTGAAATTGGGAAACAAGCGGTTGTTGTGCCAAATTCAAGTCAAAAACGTGAAAGTGGCAACTCTAAACATTGATCCAAGGAGCTTTTATTTCAATTCCTACAAAACAAAGTAAAAACATATAAAGGTATACAAAAACACATAATAGCAATACAAAACCACACAATTCAACAATAAGGGGAAACTACATAAAAACCAGACGAAATAGCTAACGACTTACAAATTATCAAGCCAAAAGTACTTAATTTGTGTATATAAAACACACTCATCACACTCACACATGCAACATATCAAATGCTATAACTGTCATAAGTATGGGCATGTAGCTACATTATGCTATCATAGTAATTATTATTATGCATATGGGATACCCAAAGTTAGGCAGATTTAGGTTCCCAATGGTACTAACAAAGCAGGACCTAAGCAAATATGGGTACCAAAATAGAGAATGATCTTGTATGCAGGTACCAAGCTCCACTGAATCAATCTGGTATCTTGATAGTGGATGCTCCAAATATATAACTGGCAACAAGGCTTTTCTGTCTGATTTCAAAGCTAAAGATGGTCCAGCAGTTGTCTTCGGAGACAACAACTCTGGGAAGTCCAGAGGTTATGTTTCAATTGGGAATGGAGCAGTATCTTTCAGCAAAGTTGCCTTCGTTGATGGATTGAAGCACAATCTGCTGAGCATAAGTCAACTGTGCGATAAAGGACATCAAGTCATCTTCCTCAACAACCCGTGTCAAGTTCAAGACCTAGAAACCAACTCGTTAAAGCTGACTGGATCAAGAGAAGGCAACGTTTATGTGGTCAATCTCGTTGAGCTCAGTTCATCTGTAACAACCTATTTCTTCGCCAAAGCTTTAGAAGATGTGAGTTGGCTGTGTCATCAAAGATTGTCCCACCTAAATTTCAAGAGTATGTCAAAGCTTGTTTCTAAAGATCTAGTCAAAGGCTTGCCAAAGTTGAGTTTTGTCAAAGAAAGACCATACAAGATATGTTAGCTTGGAAAACAGACAAGGAGCTCATTCAAAAGCAAGGCAATAAATACAAATGAGAAGCCCCTGCAGCTATTGCACATGGATTTATTCGGGCCTATTCTAACTGCCAGTCTTGGAGGAAAAAAGTACTCACTGGTCGTAGTGGATGACTACACCAGGTTCACATGGGTATTCTTCCTAAGCTCTAAGGACAAGACCAGCACTCAATTGATCAAATTCTTCAAGCTGGTGATGAATTAGAAGGGTGAAAAGATCAAGGCAATGAGGAGTGATCATGGAAGAGAGTTCGATTTCTCTAAGGTAGATCAGTTCTATACAGATAATAGAATTCATCATAACTTCTCAGCTCCAAGAACTCCACAGCAAAATGGAGTAGCTGAGAGGAAGAACAAAACGTTGATTGAAGTAGGAAGAACACTTCTAGTAGCAGCCCATCTCCCTGAATACTTTTGGGCAGAAGCTGCCAACACTGCTTACTACACTCAAAATCGATCCTTAATTCACTCTACGATCAAGAAGAAGCCCTACGAATTGTGGAAAGGGAGAAAGTCAAACATTAATTATTTTCATGTGTTTGGTTGTGCGTGTTATGTGCTCAATAATGGCAAGAGGTACTTAACCAAGTTCCAACCCAACTTAACTGAAGGAATCTTTCTTGGATATTATTCTATGGAAATCAAAGACTATAGAGTATTCAACAAGAATTCATTAACTGTTGAAGTCTCCATTCATGTCACCTTCGATGAGACTAACCAAGGCGAACCAAGCAAAGATGCTCAACTTGATGAAATCATAGAACTGGACCCACCGATCACAGAGCAGAACCTTACGATCGCAGAAGCTGAAGCCGTAAAGCCAGACCCAACGATCGTAGTGCCAGATAAGGAGATCGTAGAGTCTCTAGTTCCAAGTATGGGAACTCTACGAAGTAATGAAGCTGTTGATCCAGAACCAGATCTTGAAGTACTCAGACAAGAAGGCATAAGGACAGATGTTCCATCAGGACGCAAATGGGCAAGAGATCACACTCAAAACCTGATCATTGGCGATCCCAATGATAGGATTAGGACAAGATCAACCTCTCAAAATGAATGCTTTTACCTTAGCTTTCTCTCTCGAATGAAGCCTATGAAGATCAAAGAAGCTATGGAAGATTCAAGCTGGATTGAAGCTAAGCAAGAGGAGCTGAATCAGTTTGAAAGAAGCAAGGTTTGGAGGCTAGTCCTTAGACCAAGAGATCATCCAGTTGTCGGCACCAAATGGGTCTTGAGGAACAAGATGAATGAAGCTAGTGTGATCACAAGGAACAAGGAAAGGCTGGTGGCTAAAAGCTATTAACAAGAAGAAGGAATCGACTATGACGAGAACGTTGCTCCGTTGTTAGACTGGAAGCTATCAAGATGTTCCTAGCCTATGCAGCCCACATGAATTTCAAAGTCTTCCAAATGAATGTCAAGAGTGCATTCCTGAATAGTGAACTTCAAGAAGAGGTTTATGTTGAACAACCTCTAGGTTTTGTTGATCCAACCCATTTAAATTATGTCTATAGGTTAGATAAAGCACTTTATGGTTTAAAACAAGAGGTAGGGTAGACTCACTATTTTCCTTATTGAAAATGGATTCACTAGAGATAGGGTAGACATAACATTGTTCCTTAGAAAGCACAAAGATCAAATTCTGTTAGTTCAAATCTATGTAGATGATATCATTTTTGGTTCTACTGACCAAAAATTATGTGAGAGATTTGCCAAGTTGATGTAGAGTAAATTTGAGATGAGCATGATGGATGAGCTGAACTACTTTCTTAGACTTCAAGTGAAGCAAAATGATGAGGGAATCTTCATCAACCAAGCCAAGTACATCAAAGATCTACTTAAGAAATATGGCATGAACTCAGCTACTTCCATGAAGACTTCAATGGCTTCTGCAACCAAACTTGACAAGGATGAAAATGGTAAAAGTATTGATATAACTTAATACAGAGGTATGATAGGATCTCTCTTGTACTTAACTGATAGTAGGCCAGATATCATGTTCTCTACTTGTATTTGTGCTAGATTTTAAGCTAACTCTAAGGAATCTCATCTTATAGCTGTTAAAAGGATTTTCAGATATCTTAATGGCACTCTATATTTGGGACTGTGGTATCCCAAGGAGTCTCCCTTTAATCGAATAGGTTATTCAGATGTAGATTTTGCAAGATGCAGATGGGAGAGTTGTCGTCAAGCAATCCAAAATTAACCTCACTTTCACTCTACGAATTCAAAGAATGAGCACAGTAGTAAGTAAGGATCGATCCTACAGAGAATTGATATTATTTTGAATTTATTCTAATGATTCTAAATAAAAACAATAATTAAAAGTTGAGGAGTTTTGAATCAATTATAATTAACTAAAGAGAAATAGATTCAGATTAATAAATGTGATCAAATATGTAAAAACTTCAGTTCTTCAGTTCAACTTCACCAATTTACAGTAACAGAATAATCAAGTTAATATTACTTCTTCCTTCAATGAAATTAACAACCCTAGATGATCAACAATCGCTCAATTATCCGAAATTCTCCTTAGGTTTTAAATCTAATGTGGCAATCGCCCCCACTAGACTCTAACTGTTATATAACCCAGAACTATCAGTCTAGATTTTATATGATAGAAGCATTAAGAATTAGAGAATTAGGTTGTTCCAAGTAACAATCACATTATCAGGGATTATTTAACTTGCCTTCTGATAACCTTAATAATACCCCAAAGCTTGCCCACAATCAGATTTTACTAAGTACTATTTGTGATCAGATATAACATCGTTTGCTTAATATCATACCTTAATCTAGCAGATGTTAATAATTCACCAATTTAATCCTGCGGAAACCAAATTAGTAAACTGAATAACATATAAGAAATTCAACTGGATTATCAGAATAAATTTCATACACGAAGGAATCAATAATATAACTCAATTATTATACTAACTGTAAATATGGTTCCACATCTCTTCAGAACTGAATAAAAGAACTAAGCTAGCATGCGGAATAATAAAATCTAAGATTAGGAATAATGAATGTTGAATTGTATTCAACTGATTACAAGTGATACATATTTATAGATTAACCCTAGAAAAATTCTAATCTAACTCTACTTCGAAAGTCTTCATTCTGTAGATATGGTAGGATTCTAAATCCTTGTCAATCTCTGAAGTCCAGCTTTAAGTAACTTCCTTATCAAATCAAGATCCAGTTTCCAAATCCAAGTCTTCCTTTGTTTCCTTCTCTAGTTCGGCATCAATTCCCATATTAAACTGCAACTCAAATTCCATATCAGGTTCTACTTCCAGCATCAAAGATACTTTCTATGTAAGTGCGTAATTCCATTTCCAAATCCTCATACAAGTCGAACTTTATCATCCCAACAACTCAAATCCTACTCAGAATAGGAATCCTGCAAGTCGATCAAAATCGTAGAGTAACACTCCTTCAGTAATCGTAGTGTAAAGAAACGTAGAGTGAAACTCTGTACCATCACTCTGTAGAGTAGTCATGCAGTCGTAGAGTTCTCTCAAAATCGTAGAGTGGACTTAGGACAATTGTCGAGTAAACAGCATCATCGTAGAGTAACTCTCGTCAGACGTAGAGCTGAAAACCAAATGATCGTAGAGTATTCTGCAAAACAACATAAAAATCATCATTATAACTCATATTTGCAGAATCACATCAAATTCTTCCAAAGATCTATAAACACTTTAATTCAGCTCATATAACAAATAACATGCAACTAAACAGCATAAAGGAATAAAAATAATCGAATATTATGAACCTATCAAATTCCCCTGCACTTAGTGTTTACATGTCCTCATGTAAACAGAACACACATCACACTTAAAACTTATCAAAATCTCTGTCCAACTAAACTGTCAAAGGTTTCAAAACTCAATTTTAATCAGCGGTAAATACCCATACTCATCACAGAAACCTGACCAACACCTTATAAACCAATTCTCAACAACAACTCTGTCATTCCCCACATAACATCATCCAAATCAGAATACCCACATAAATATCTATCTTATGATCAACACAAATACCCAGCTTAGCTATCATGGAACAACTGTGCACACTGACTCATAACTCAAAACTTGATTATCCTGCAATTCTTTTCAACCATCAGAACCTGTAATTTTTATTTTCCTAGGTGAATGCATTTTATGCTCCATTTCACCTTTCACATTTTTTCCTTTTTAAGTGAGTGCATTTTATGCTCCATCTCACTTATTTGCTTTTTAGCGAGTGCGTTTTACGCTCCATCTCGCTCTTGTGTTTATGGGTGAGTGCGTTTTATGCTCCATCTCACACCACCATAAGACATCTGCATTTTTTTTAATCTGCAATTTTTGACATTTTTTTTCATCATTTTTTTCCTTTTCTTCCATAAGGTTCTGTAAACAACATAAGCAGTTAGACAAGTTTTAAATCATAAGATCAGTGCACAAAGCATAATCCCACAGATAACTTAGTCAAGTAATCATGCATCCCATATTCAAGTGTTCATGCAAAGAAATTCCAATTCAAAATCAACTCATGGATCCTAACTAAATCACCATCATTAACCAGTTAACAAAGCATCAACTCAAATTCTGTAAATAAGCATCAATATCAACTCTACGATTTCAACCTTCCAAAGCTTAGCAGAGCACTACGATCATAAAGTAACAATCATAGAATTAAAATTTTGAAATTTTTTCTCATTTAACACATATATTCCACATATCAGCATATTCTAAGAATAAAAATACTAAACCTAAACCCCTCCCCCCACACTCAAACCTTACATTGTCCCCAATGTAAGACAATCATGCAAAGAAGAAAGTAACTAACTAACTAACATGCAACTAAAAATAAAAAGGAAAGGGATAGAAAATCAAATCTGAATCATGGGTTGCCTCCCATGCAGCTGCCCTTGTTTAATGTCATTGGCTTGACATCTTTCCTCTCTCAATTTGTATCCTCATAAACTGGATCCATCAAATCTAACAATTCCACTTGTGCCTTATAGTCATCATAAAAGGGTTTTAACCTGTGTCCATTAACTTTGAAAGTTTTCCCTATTCTTGGATTGTGAATATCAACTGCACTATAAGGAAAAACATTAATAATCACAAAAGGACCTTCCTATTTAGAACGTAGTTTACCTGGAAATAACTTTAGCCTTGAATTAAAAAGGAGAACTCTTTGTCCAACAGTGAAAGTCTTCCTTAAAATTTGTTTATCATGAAAGGCTTTGGTCTTTTCCTTGTAAATTCTAGAGCTTTCATATGATTCATTCCTCAACTCCTCAAGCTCCTGCAACTGTAGCTTCTTATGCTCCCCAGCTTCATCCATTTTCATGTTACAGTGCTTGATTGCCCAAAAAACTTTGTGTTCAAGTTTCACATGTAAATGACAAGGTTTACCAAACACAGCCTATAAGGTGACATACCTATAGGTGTTTTATATGCAGTTCTGTAAGCCCAAAATGCATCTTCTAATCTCAGGCTCCAATCTTTCCTATTTGGGTTGACTACTTTTTCCAAAATAGACTTGACTTCCCTATTACACACCTCAGCTTGGCCATTACTTTGAGGATGATAGGATGTAGAAACTCTGTGGATCACATTATATCTTTTAAACAAAGTTGTTAACACCCTATTGCAGAAGTGAGTTCTTCTATCACTGATAATGGCTCTTGGAATTCCAAACCTGTTAAATATGTTAGATTTGACAAAATCTGCAACAACTTTAGAGTCATCAGTCCTGGTGGCTTTAGCTTCCACCCATTTTGAAACATAATCAATAGCCAAAAGAATATAAACATTACCAAAAGAAACAGGAAAGGGTCCCATAAAATCAATACCCCACACATCAAAGATTTCAACAATTAGAATAGAAGTTTATGGCATTTGATTTTTTTGTGAGATATTACCTGTCTTTTGATAATTTGCACATGTCTTATAGAATATATAAGAGTCTTTAAAAATTGTAGGCCAATAAAAACCAGATTCTAAAACCTTGTGAGCAGTTCTTTTCGGTCCAAAATGACCTCCACAAGCATATGAATGACAAAAAGATAGAATGGAATGAAATTCACTATTGGGGACACATCTTCTAACTACTGATCAACACAAAATTTCCACAGATGTGGATTATCCCAAACATAATACTTTGCATCACTTCTAAGCTTATCTTTCTGATGTCTAGAGAACTTGCTAAGTAATTTACAATGTCAGCATAACAGGGCATTTCCTCAGTGATTGCAAATAAGTGCTCATCTGGAAAAGAATCATGTAATGGAAGTGCCTCCTCATCCCTTATCAGTCTGCTCAAGTGATCTGTAACTTGGTTTTCTACTCCTTTCTTGTCTTAAATCTCCAAATCAAATTCTTGTAGCAGCAGAATCCATCTTATAATTCTTGGCTTTGAGTCTCTCTTGGTCAAGAGATACCTGAGAGCAGTATGATCAGAATAAACTACTACTTTAGTACCCAATAAATAAGATCTAAATTTATCCAAAGTAAAAACAACTGATAAGAGTTATTTCTCAGTCGTAGAATTGTTTATTTGAGCAGCATTAAGAGTCCTGAAAGCATAGTAAATGGCATGGACAGTTTTATTCATTCTCTGGCCAAAAACAGCTCCTACTGCATAGTTGCTTGCATCACACATGATTTCAAAGGGTAGTTTCCAGTTTGGTGATTGGATCACAGGTGCAGAGGTTAATAGTTCCTTCAGTTTGTCAAAAGCCTTCTTACACTCGTCTGTAAACTGGAACTCCATATCTTTCTGCAGCAACTTACACAAAGGCAAAGCTATATTGGAGAAGTCCTTGATAAACCTCCTATAGAAACCTGTATGTCCATGAAAAGAATGAATCTTCTGCACTTTTTCAGGGTAAGGTAATGCAGCAATAATTTCTATTTTGGCTTTATCAACTTCTAAACCTCTAGAAGAAACAACATGGCCAAGTACAATCCCTTGTTCTACCATAAAATGACATTTTTCCCAGTTAAGAACAAGATTAGTTTCTAAGCATCTATCAAGCACTTTAGTTAAATTATCAAGACAGGCATCCAAAGAATCACCATGAATTGTGAAGTCATCTATAAAAACTCCAATGCAACTTTCTAGAAGATCAGAAAACAAGCTTACCATGCATCTTTGGAAGGTACCTGGGGCAAGTCCAAAGGACATTCTTCTATAGGCAAATGTACCAAAAGGGCATGTGAAGGTGGTTTTATCTTGATCTTCTGGATCTATCACAATTTGTTTGTAGCCTGAAAATCCATCTAAAAAGTAATAGTAAGTATAGCCAGCCAACTTTTCTAACATTTGATCAATAAAGGGGAGAGGAAAATGACCTTTTCTAGTAACTGCATTTAACTTCCTATAATCAATACACACTCTCCAACCTGTTTGCATTCTTATTGGCACCAACTCATTATTGTCATTCTGGACAACTATGACTCCAGATTTCTTTGGAACTACCTGGATTGAGCTCACCCATTGGCTGTCTGAAATTGGGTATATAATACTTGCATCAAGCAACTTTAGTACTTCTTTCTTTACTACCTCCATCATGGGTGGGTTCAGTCTTCTTTGGGCTTCTTTGGTAGGCTTGGCTCCTTCTTTTAACAAGATCCTATGCATACACACAGCAGGATTGATGCCTTTTATATCTGCAATAGTCCAACCAAAGACTGTTACATAATCCCTAAGGATTCTCAGCAGTTTATCTTCCTGTAATTTGGTTAAATTGTTGGCAATAATCACTCGCAGTGTGTCATCTTTTCCCAAGTAAGCATACTTCAGATGGGTTGGCAATGGTTTGAGTTCTAATGTAGGGGCCTGCACAACAGAAGGTAGCAATTTTTGATGAAAAACAGGCAATTGAATAGAATGGGCTGTATACTTATCTGAGATTTGTGGTAATGAATGTCTCCTTTAACTCCCGAGCCTGTTCAATTTCTTCTTCTTTGTCTAACTCCAAACTATTAATGATTGCGATCTCTAAGTTGTCCCTTTGCACTTTATCAAAAGAATCCTGCACTAAAGAGTTAATAATATCAATAACATAAACTGGATTGATATCACTAGGGTACCTCATGGCTTCATATATGTTGAATTGGATCTTTTCTCCATCAAACTCCATAGTCAAGGTCCCATTATGCACATCAATCATAGTCCTGACAGTTTTCAAAAATGGCCTCCCTAATAAAATGTGAGCAGGGTTTGGAGATGAATCATCCTCTATGTTCACAATGTAAAAATCTGCAGGAAATATTAGCTCATTCACTTGCACTAAAACATCTTCAATTACCCCTTCAGGGTAAGTGTTAGTCCTGTCAGCAAGTTGAATAATAACACCAATCTCTTTTAAAGAACCTAGATTTAAGGAAGGAAATATAGATAATGGCATGACATTGATTTAGGGTCCTAAATCTAGCATAGCTTTTTCAAACTTGGTGTTACCTATTCTACAGGGAATGGTAAATATGTCTGGGTCTTTACATTTTGGGGGGCATTTTCCTTTGTAAAACTGCTGATACATTTTCTCCTACTGTGACTCTTTCATCATCTTTCAATTTCCTTTTATTAGTGCACAACTCCTTCAAAAATTTAGCATATCTTGACACCTGTTTGATTGCATCTAACAAAGGTATAATGACTTCCACCTTCCTAAAGGTCTCAAGGATCTCTTTTTCTTGCTCATCCTTCCTTGAAGTCATGTGATTTCTAGGTGAAAAGGGTAAAACATTAGTCTTGATTAAAATAGCAGGGTTAGAGGTTACCTTAGGTATTTTAGTCTCCTTGTTCTTCTTTTCTTCAAACTCAGTAGTGGCTTTAGGCTCTTCCAGCTCTTTCCCACTCCTTAGTGTAATGGCACTTGCATTCTCCCTTGGATTTACAACTTTTTAGGAGGGCAGTTTTCCCGAACCTTGAAAGTCCAATATCCCAACTGTGGTAGCCAGCTGACCCATTTGGTTCCTTAGATCATTGATTGAAATTCTTGTTTCTTGTTGGAACTGCTGTTGTTGAGTCATAAAGGCTTTGAACATGTATTCCAGTGATGTCCCAGGGTTGGCAGGTGTTGGTTGTCTTTGTTGGTATTGTTGTGGAACTGGTTGGAAGCCTTGCTGTCTATTGGGGAAAATAGGTGGTGCAGGTGGTCTATTTCCTCCATAGCTGAGATTAGGATGATCCCTCCATCCTGGATTGTATGTATTTGAAAAGGGATCATATCTTTTCTGAGGTTGTGTCTGATAGTTCCCCATTGTATTAGTTTGTTGCATTGTCTCATCCTCTTGTAATGTGGGGCATGGATCAGTGGTATGGCCAGATAATAAACAGATCCCACAAGCTTTTGTTGTTGGCATATTCCCTACAGCCAATTGTCTAACAATAGCAGTTAATTCAGAAATTTGTTGATCATGATTACATGTGCTCACCTCATTTACTCTTGTTGGTGCATGATTCATCCTAGTACCATACTGTTGAGAGTTTGAAGCCATGTTTACAATTAGGTTCTTTGCAGCTACTAGTGTCTTGTCAACTAAGGCTCCTCCACTTGCTGCATTGATGGGCTAAATTTGTACTAGCAATTTACGTGCAAGTATACACGGTCAATCAACTAATAAAGTGAAAGTAGAGTGTCGAACCAACAAAGAATAATCTAATGAATCAATTAATTATTCTAATAACTATCCTATAATTAACCAAATTCTATTCAAACAAGAGATAATTGTTTCGTAATCACAAATAGCTAAACTAATAAGAGAAATAATAATAAACAATTTTATAGAAATGATGTGACACCCCCAAATCCAGGTACTTTGTTTCCTCAGGATTTGGTGTTCACTATCCAAATAAATCACATCACATCTAACTACCCATTCAAATATAAATGAAAACTCTTAAATAAAATAGAAATCTCCCATTAAAGGGTTACAACATCTTTAATAAATAAATCCCAGGTCATCTAACCTTAAATCAAATATCAAATGCGGAAACATAATCAAGTCTAATACATAAACATCATTAAAGAAAATACATCAAGTCTTCATCACTTGTTTGCTTTTCCTTTGCCCTTACTAGTGGACGGCTCATCAACTCTTTCAATTTTAGCTGTAATGTTATTATGCAAGAGTGAGCAATGATTGCCCAGCAAGTACAATAACAACAATAATAATAACATGCGAAATAATCAACGGATATTAAATAATCGAAGATTCAACTTTTGAGTCAAGATTATAAGACAAGATTCAAAAGAACATCTGAGGGTCTTAAAACCACGAACTATGTCCCAGGTTATCAAGTATTTCTACTTTAAACCTTTAACAGTCGTAAGACTATATGGACCTTACTTCTCGTACTCAGGGGAATCAGCCCTTTGTACCATGTATGTGCACAATATTTTAACGCTAACGCGTAAATAAAATCCCCTGTATAAGGGTTGTTCATCTCAGTTTGACATCGGAGTCCGCACCAAAGGAAGTTTGGTTTGGATTTACTTCAATAATGTTTCTAGAATTTAGAACGCTCATCAACTATGGACTAGTCGAATCAATAAGGGTTCGCTAGTCAATCAAGGTTCAATAAAAATGTAATTGATATTCAAGAATCAAAGACTGAATCTCACAAAAGTTACAATTGAATGAAATAGAATTAAGAACTTGCTCGAGTAAGTAATAGCATTATAAAGCTTGCATGATAAAAGGATGAAGTTCGGGAACTTGCGCAGAAATAATTAAATAAGGATAAGATACGTGCTTTCAATATAAAGGTAGGATATATAATTTGCGTAATTGAAATCAAGTTAGAGTATGGAAACTTGCCTCGTGCGTAGATTATACGTTTACTATTCGCGTTCCTCACTTAATCCTACATATCATTTCAATTCACGATACCAATTAATTATAACATAATTAGTATCATGAGTATATTCTCTTTATCTTATCTTAACTCTAAGTCTGATTATATTAATGATATTTACAACATCAACTCTTAAACACATTAGTAAACCTTACAAATAACGAGTTTAAAACGCAATCAACTTACTCATTAATCTCATAAAACATCATTTAACATCAAAATGTATGATTATTACATTTTCATATTCATTAGATTAGGTTACAATTACATTCTCTGGGCTTAAACATTTAAATAAAATATTCTGGGTCAGTCTGCTAATCGGCGCGACCGCACTACTTTTACACTAGGAACCTGTGCGGCCGCGACCAAATTAAGCTATTGTCCAGCGCGGCCGTGCTGGACATCAGACTCAGCTTCTCTGTTCTTCGCGAACAACGAAAGACAGGCCAATTTCTCCCAATTACTTCACCTAATAGGCAAATTACGCATACCAAGACATCATACATATTGTAAAACTAAAACCTAACATGTATACAACGATTTTAACAACATAAACAATCTAAACAATAAATTTAAAGGCCAAAATTCACTGTTCATGCATTATTTTAGTATCTTAACACATATAGCGTAATCAATCATTGTGAACTCGTTTCTTAACCAAATTAATCTGTTTAACTCTTGTTTTTCTTCGTTTTTACATGCATAAACATAATTAATTATCAATTTAACTGATTAACTTGCAACACAGACATCAATTTCATACATATAGTTCATATTCATATGTAACTACTCTGTAACTTTCAGAACTTCAATTAAAACATGATTTCATGGATTTAATTACTCTAAATTACATATACATCATATAAAATACGTTTATACATGCTTTCAAACATCTAATCACCAATTTATAAAAATTTAGCAATAGAATTTAGTTTACAGAGAACTCAAAAACATACGTTCATGGAAGAACTTCAAGAATATAAATTAAAAACTTAAATTAGAAGAATTACCTTGAATAATGGTTTAGATTATGCAACAAATGAATGGAAATCTTCTCAATTCTTTAATTCTCTCAAATCTCTTTCTTTTTCTCTCTGTGCCAACTCTTAGAAACTGATGAACAATGATCGGTGCGTGAAAATTAAATGGCAGAACATAGTGTCAGTTAATAACTGGCACCAACTCCCACTAAGGCCATGTTTGGTTACCCATTTATTCTTCATTTCTAATTTATTTTAATAACTTACTTATTATATAGTTAATGTCACATATTTAATCAATTAAATAATCTTACTAAAATCAATTAAATAAAATAGAATAATTCTACATTAAATCACATAGTCACATAAATAAAAATTCTCTTTTATTAGTAATGACAAATTATTAAATCTCTAATTAATATTAAATTAATTAGAAATTATATTATGCTTATTTAAATAATGCATTTAATCAAATAAACTCAATTAAACACATACATTGAATATAAAAATTCTCCACATCAATTTAATTAATGTAACACATATAATTAAATTAACTTACCACAAACTCATCAATTAATCAATTAACTCAACAATCAAATCATCGAAATTTTTTTATTTAATTCAATAAATATTTTAATTAAATTACAAAATTCTCGTTCGTCACAAATGAAGTTGTCAAGATTACAATTTCCCCCGATGATGTTCCTTATTTATCTACTCACTATTTAATCAATTAAATATTGCAGATTGCTAACCAAGAATTCAAAAGTATTCATCTAACTTATTCCAATATTAGATAAGTGTCATCATTCTCAATTAAAACACTATATTCCTGTGTGAATAATTAACAATGATGCTATAATTACCAATTCTTAACAAGTTCATGTGACACTTAAGTATATTTCTATCCCTTATGCAAATTGAATAATAATTCTTAACATGAATTAATCCAACACAGATATCATATTCCACATCTAATCTAGAATCAACGTATCCATCTCATCTAGATCAATAGATTAATTATTGGCCAGACAACTACTAAGTGCAAACCAAAATATAATAAACAATCTTACAAACATCTGATAAAAATTAAATAGTCAATAGATTAATAAAAACCACTCATCGGGTTCCATTGCAATCTTGAAAATGGATTTTAGTTCATGAATAAAGAAAAGAACAACATCTCATCAATGATAGTTATTATAAATACAAAAGTTTAAAAGAAGGTTAAAAGAGAGAATCTGATGATTAGCTCCCGCTATAATTCTTCAGATCTTGATCTTCAGTCCTCAATTCCCTTTCTCCAGGTAAAAAAATAGATTGAATAATGCTCCCCTTCTCCTGTTATATCTGCCCTCTTCTCTTCTCTTTGGCATCGTTCCATATATATAAGCTGAAGAAAACCCTACTTCCGCCGCACACACGCGCCGCACGCACGCTGGAAAACCCTCGGGCGCCGTGGCTTGCATAATCGAGCGTCGCGGCCCATGTTCTGCACCGCGGCTCACATTAGTGAGCGCCGCGGCCCATAATCTCTGTCCGTTTTTCTCTTCTTGCTTCCTTGCTCGCCGAATTGCTTCAAATATTCATGATTTTGCCACTTAACTCCTTTATTTCTACAAAATAAATAAACACAATAAATTAAATAAAAACTCTATAAAATAACATAAAATACTTAAAAAAACACAAACTATTAAGCTTAAAAGTATTTAAATAATAGGTATAAAACCTACTCATCAAATACCCCCAAACTTAAATATTTGTTTGTCCTCAAGCAAAAGCTTTAATCAATGTACAACTAAATCACGAAACATCAGTAATGAAACAATGTTACTTGACACATGGCTTCAAGACAATCTCATTCTACTCAATTCAACGCATGTAAATTCGATAATTAACCCAATTTTTAGTCATACATCAACTTGCACTCTCTACAAACACGCATGAACCCCTACAACTTACAATAGATAGAATTTAGAAGAATTCACACAGTCAACATTCCATAAAAATCTTAGATCCACTTTCGAAACCTTCCAAGCACATCAATTTCCACTAATCATGGTAACACATAAGTTCAGCAAATCAAACATTAAAATAACCAACTTGGTAAGATTATTTCTATACTCATTTGTCACAATAATAATTGTAACGACCGAGAATTCTGAAATTGCTTTATAATTCGAATTTTGAATATTAATGGATATATTATATTTTATTAATAATATATCTGTGTTACGTGTTTAAAGGTTGTGTGACAACCTAGATTATGTGAATGCATGAAATTTTATGTGTTGTGGTTTTGTTTAAATGAATAATTGATTTCGCGTAGCATCGCTAAATCACTATTCACGGGGTACGTTTCCCGAAGCACTATTCACGCCATAATATTTTTGTATCTTTTTTGATGTTGAATAATTTCATAAATACGTGTATGCGTACGAATAATTTTTCCAAGTGTCAAAAATTTTATTTGAGCTGATACGTGATTTGATCTGTATCCGAAATGTGTTATATAGGTGTTCCGAATGTTTGGACAAATCCCATAATAATTATTTTTACCCATCCCAATATTTATGGTAATACCCATTTTAATTTTGGGTAGAGTTATTTACCCGTTTTGGTACAAAAGTGGGAGTTTTCGGATATATTTTTGGTATTTTTGGGTATTTATTTTGGCTTGTTACTCCAAGAGGGAACCAATCCCTCATTTTGGACCAATCAAATGAGAGCTTGGGGGAGTATTGCCGGCAAGCCTTTGAAATTTTGGGCACCTTGAGCCTCACTCCCATTTTCTCCCAAAATTCCTCCACTTCTGCCAAATCATTCAACCATTTCATTTTTCTCTTGCAATCCATCAGCTCCGCATTCAAACCCATTTCAAATTTTGCAGAGAGAGAGAGAGAACTCGCCAGAAAAAGAGAAAGAGGAAGAAGTCGCCGGAAAAAGAGAAGGAACTCGTCGGAAAAGAAAGGAGGAAGAAGAAGAAGGTACGGGTGGAGGAACCAAGCAAGAAGAACCCTCAAAATCAAGCCTAGCCGAGCTTCTTAACCTCTAGGAAGGATTTACAGAGGTAAAACACCAACCAAATCCTTTCCATTCGATTTCTTGTTAAGTTTTTAAGTTTTTCTTAGTTTTGAGCTCTTAAGCTTGTGGGTCAGATTTTTGGCGATTCTTGGTGTTTTTGTTTGTTGTGATGGTTTGTAAATGTTGTTAAGAGGTTATGTAAGCTATTAATAATATCAAAGTGGAACAAAAATGGAACAAATCCTTACCTTGGCTTAATGGAGCAAGAACAATGGACAAAACATAGACTTTGGACATTCGGACCATTTTAGAGGACTAAAAAGCTATGATTTCGTGCGTGTTAATTTTATTTGTTGCTATGGTATTGTAGTTCCATGGGTTACAAAGCTAACCCAGTTGGAATGGAGCAAAAAGGAGTTAAAACGAATTCGTAGTAATGATTTTTGTAAACCTTGTCAAGAACTCGAAGAACAGAGTATAAACTTTGCACTTTGGCTTAAGATTTGCCATATTAATGTTAATGGGTAGCTCTGCATTTTTGATATGTTGTAGCCCTATGAGTTAGCAGTCCATAGAGTCCAGAATGGACCAATTTTCTTGTGTATTGAAGGAGTTATGGAGGTTGGAGTGGCCGGAGGTCGGAGTCGCGAACTGGGAAAAAAAACCCAGAATCCGGCTACTGCAGAATGGCGCCGCAGCGCCACCCATAAGCCCTGCATCTCACGCTGCAGCGAGGGGCATTATGGGGAAAGATCGGGACTCACGCCGCAGCGTGAAGCCCTGCCAGGGAGAAAACACAGGACTCACGCCGCAACGTGAGGTCCAGTGCTTAGGCTTGGCGCTGCAGCGCCAGTTCTGTGTCTGGATCGGGTCGGGCAGTCAGACCGGGTCAGGTCGGGTCGGACCTAATGAATCCTTTTCAACGGGTCCAACACTTATATTTTTCTTTGTATTAAATGATTAGACAAGTTAATTAAGCATATTTTGTTAAGCCCTAAATGCTTAATTATTTCCCAAATGTCAACCAGATTGGTATTGTCTTAAGGCGAAAATTGAATAATCTAATTACAATTTAGGCTTGGTTTCCAGGAGACCCCCAACTGGGTAGTCGTAGGGCAATCAATGTGTTTTAATGATGCAGCGTCCGTTTTGAACCATTATTTGGAATGGGACTAATTGTTACGTGAATATGTATTTACATGTGTAGGATATTAAGAAGCGTGTGTTATAATATTGTAGCAGCGCATCAGGCAAGTTTCTTTACCCTAACTCAATTTAATATTGGGCAGGTTTTCTCAATCGCACAACTTTCATTTAATGTGCGAGTTTATTTATTAATTGAGCAATCATTCTATATTATTACAAGTTTCCTAACTCAACCCGAGTTATCATATTTCAGTTATGGTTAGTGGTTTAATTATGGTTAATTACTCCACATCAAGGATAATTATTGATATTCGCACATTGTGCATTTGAATTCAAAATCTATTGTTGGACTGCGAAACATAAGTTTTTCATTCATGAACTGTTTAAGGGGATAGTCTATGCCACTTGTTTCGGCTAGACACGTACAGGTTATTATTTTAAAAGCTATCCAAACCGATTGTTGGTGCGGATTCTTGGACTGAGAGAGCAACCCTTATGTAGGGGATATTAATGTGTCGGTTATCCGACGCAGTCAGAGCTAAATGTTATGCATATACATAGGGTACGAGAGGCTGATCCCCTCGAGTACTACTAACGGGCCAGGCGTTTAAAAGGGTTAGTTGAATAACTGATCCTTTGGCCAAATAGTTCATGGTCTATTGGACCACTCAGCAGTAAATAATCAATATTCATCATTTCTTTTGAACTTTGATTATATTGTCAGCTATTCTTCAATGTTTTAAATTGTTGAACTATGTGATTATTGTTCTCATTCATTCATGATATATCCTCTTTATTCATTTTAAACTTGCTGAGCAAAGTAGTTGCTCACCCTTGCTATATCATGAACCTATTGCAGTTAAGCCGTGAAGTTCCAAAGAGGACAAAGGCAAAGGAAAGCTTACGGAGTAGTTATACGTACTATCCCGTTATGTAATTCGTGGAATTATTTTGTATTATCATTATATTCTGCGATGTATTTGTTTAAGGTTATAGACCTTGGGACCGTAGTAAACCTTTTGTAATGAACAACATATGTTTATTTATTCCGCATTAGTTGATTTATGTTGTTTAGAGGTGTATGGATGTATTTTATCGTGAGCACCAGATTCGAGGTATTGGTACCTGAATTTGGGGGTGTCACAATAATAAATAATATATTTTATTTTATTATATATATATATATATTGTTTTTTTTTTAAATTCAATGAGTGCATTTTATGCTCCTTCTCATCCTCACATATATCTGATTGAGTGCGTTTTATGCTCCATCTCAACCGTATATTTCTTCTAACAATAAGTAAATAATCGTACCTAAAAACTAATCTCGCTTCTCCCCCAAACTTATGATATACCAGATTTTAGTTTCAACCAACCATGCTCCTTCTGATATTCTCCAGTCTCCACAAGATTACCATGGACACATGACTGCATAAATTTCTTCCAAATTTATAAATTCTTTCACAATTTTCTACCTATTCAACTTATGGAACCCACACATCATCATGCAAAGACTGCAACTCATGTATAACCAAAAACGAATTAAAAATCAAATTGCATGCATCACTTTAATCTACATTCAAGACACTATCACTGGCCATCAAGCAACAATATTAAATTACTAATGAAACTATTCAACTAAAATTCTAATATTCTAGCATGTAACTAACTCACTAAAATAAAATAACAAACTAAACCATCCCCCCAAGCTTGAAACAAACATTATCCTCAATGTAACAAATAGAAAGAATTTAATCACGAGGGCTTCCATGGACTTCTTCATCACGAATTGGATGAAACTTCCTCGACCTCCGGATTATTTTGAACGCTCTGTCTAGATAAAGGTGGAGAATGCATGACATCATTGACCTTCCTTCTTCAAGCAATTGAGTTAGAACAAAGTTGACTTCCTTTGTTTGGTCAAGTTGCTGGCACATTTTATGCATTAACTTGTCAACCCTATGTAACGAATGCAATTTTTGTGATTAAATAAAAATATTTATTGAGTTATATAAATATTTTTATTAATTTATTTATTGAGTAAAATAAATAATTTATAAGTTATGGTGAAAGAATTTTTGTTAAATGTTATTTGATTGTGATTTGATGTGTTTATTCTAATTTAATAATTAAATTAGATGATTAAATGTTTTATTCGAATAAATGATTTATTTGAATAAGATAATTTATTTGGTGATATTGTTTGGATAAATAAAACTATATAGTATAATGGATTATTAAAATAAATAGAAAGAGTTTTTATTTCCACAAAACCAAACAAGGCCTTATGACCTTTGGTTGGAAATATGAGTTATTTCAATTTTGTTTTGCCAAACAAGCCTTATGGCTTTTGAATTTTTATAACTGATGGTTTAATTAGAGAAGATACGTTATTATTTTAGCCATCAGTTTTTATTTTGTTTAAAACTTGTCAGTTGTTAAAAGATAAGAAAATACAGACTTTAAAAAAAAAGTGGAAGAATATACAGAGAAGAAGATAGAATTAGAAGAGAAAATTGAGAGTTTGAGAATTGAGAGAGAGAAGGAAAAGAATTGCTAAGCTAAGGAATCATACATAGCTTGAAGGTATAATTCTTGTTAGTTTTGTTCTTCACTATATTCTTATTATTTTACTTCTCTGTATATGATTTTTATTTCACTGTATATGAATTTATATGCTAAATACATGAATTACTTGGTTATAATTGTTAGTAAGCATGTATTAGAGATTATGTGATGATTATAAACTAGTTTGAAAGAGCTAATTCATGAAAGCATGTTTTAGAATGAAGTTTTTGTTTTTACAGAGTCTTATTTCATGTATGGCATATATATATATGAAAATTGATGTTCAATTAGATTATTAATCGGTAAATTGACTTTTGATTGTGTTAATATGATGAAAAACGAAAAGAATGTAATTAGAATGGATTAAAATGATTGAAAGATGAGTTTACAGTGGTTGATTTTATTAATATAGCTAAAACATGAATATTTGGTTTAAACAGAGAATTTTTGCTTCAATTTAGTTGATTATGTGTATTATATTGGTAAGAATGTTTAGAAACATGATGGGTAATTGTTTTATATAATATTTGATATCTGGGTATGTTTAATCTATGTGTTGGGTGGTAGAATTCAGAAAATTTGGCCAAATTTGGCCTAAGTTTTCACTGGTTCGGGAACTGTAGGAGGTGACTGCCGAGTCTCTTGCCCCGACGAGAAAATTGTAAGGGAAATCCTTGCCTCGGCGAGGTCTCGCCCCGGCGAGAGTTTTGTTCAGTAATTTCCCGCCCCGGCGAGCGAACAGAACTGAAATATTTTTATTTTTTATTTTATTTTATTATGATGCCGTGTACATGTTTAAAGCTTAGATTGTTTTATTTAGTAATAAATAAGATACTACAATGAGTAGTAATCGAATATTTAATGAATATCAAATGACATTTGATATATTAAATGAAATGGGATAAGAACAAACCCTAAAGTGTATATTGTTCTGTAACTAATTATTATTACCATTTTATAATCGGAATGTATAGGGTGATTAAGGAACGTGAATTATTTAAATCTGTAAGCTACGTGCGAGGCAAGTTTTTCACCCTCAATCTTATTATTTCGTTTAAAGCAAGTTTAATTTCATTGAGCCAACTTATTAACCTTAGCTTATTGTTATTCAAGCAAGGTTGTTATCATGTCAAGTATCTATGTATTATTCAAGACATTTGTTATACGAGCATTGATCATTATTCAGACTTTGATTATAAATTCTATTGTACAACTTCATTGATGAATCAAATGCTTTAGTGACTAGCAAACCTTTATTGATTCAGCTAGTCCTTAGTTGATGAGCGTTCTAAAGACTTAGAATATTTTAATAATCGTTCCGAACCAAGTTCCTTTTGGTACGGATTCTGATACTAGACTGAGATGAACAACCCTAATATAGGGGATTAATTACGCGACATCATTAAAATGTTTGTGCACAATACATTGTACAAAGGGCTGATCCCTTTGAGTACGAGATGGATGGTCCATAGTCTATAAGACTGTTAAAGGTTACGGTAGAAATACTTGATAACCTAGGACATAGTTCGAGGTCTTGTGACCCTCAGATACACTTTTAATCCCGAATCTATATTCAGTTCTTGAGCTAAGCTTCCTATTGAGCTTTCAGATCTTGACTAGTTATTGATTGAATTCAGAAAACTATTATACCTCAGTTGAAAATCTACTTCATTGATTATTCAATTGCTATTGTTATCACACTTATGGGCAATTGTTTGCTCACTCTTGTATTAAACTTTGCAGCTAAGACAGAGAAATCGGATGAGCCGTCCACAAGTAAAGGCAAGGGCAAGATGCCGAAGTAGCAAGAGATCTGTTAATTATTTGATGTTTATTTGTAGCAAAACTTAATTAATTTTATGTTTTTATTCCGCATTGATGTAATAAAGGTTAGACAACCTGGGACTTGTTTCATTTAGAGATTGGTGATGTAACCCCATTTGAGGGAAGATATTTCTTTAAGTTTATTTAATTAATCTTATTATGGGTAGATAGTTGTTAATGATTGAAATAGTGAACACCAAATCAGTGGGAATTAAGTACCCGGATTTGGGGGTGTCACAGGTTGGTATCAGGCCTGATAGGTTATGAACCTTTAGGTGGGGAAAACCTTAGGGTAGTAGCCTTTTAGAAGATAGAGAATATAGAGGTGATAAACTCTTATCGAGTTCTAAGGAATGGATTATGAAAAATTCATAAAATACAATAAAATGATTATGTGCTATGTGCTTATTTGATGACAAACTTATGTGCTCGCGAGTATTATCGATTAGTAATTAAAACTTAAAAGTTTGTTGTCAGGATGACTGATATAGGAGGACCCAGCCAGGCTAGGGAGGAGGAGCCCCGAGATATTCATGTAGTTCAGGAGCAGCTAGTGCAAAGGGAGCCATCTCCATTGATCACAGTTGCAGGTCCTGAGTACGAGCCTGAGACTGATCCTGAGGAGGATCCGGAGGAGGTTGAGGAGGAGGAGGACCCTGAGGAGATATCACTAACCTCCTTAGGTGTTCAGATGTATGAGCAGGTATATGATCGCAATATAGAGTTGCAAGATAGAGTGGAGGAGTTAGAGAGGTAGCTGGCTAAGCGACAGACTGTCTTGGAGCAGAAGAACAGTGAGATTGAGGAGCTCGATATACGTCTTGGGGACGTGGAGTGGAAGCTGGTTCATGTTGAGGGCGAAAAGGAGGAGTTAGGAGAACAGGTTGTGGAACGTCAAGCCGCTCTAGAGCAGAAGGATGCTGAGATCCAAGACCTTTCATCACGTCTTGCAGAGGTTGAGCAGAGGCTAGCATAGTCTGAGTATCGACGAGGACAGTTGATAGCCAGGAATGAAATTGTACGAGATGAGTTGAAGAAGGAGTCAGCTAAGCGGGCGAGAGCTGAAACTGCTTGGTTGAGGGAGGCTAACCGTGCAGATCGTGTTGAACGTGAGGTGCGGTCAAAGAAGGCCAAGATTGATGAGATGGAGTATATTTTTCACACCACAGTAGATAGAGCTCAGGATCGAGTTCATCGTCATCCAGATATGGTGGATCGAAGGATGGTGACTCGTATTATGGAGCAGGAACGCAAGGAAGTTGTGCGCCATGGGATGTCATCGTAGATAATGATTAGATATGCTAGTATGAAAATTATGAAGTTAATAAGTTGTAAATCCCAGTTTTATATAATGGGATAGAATAATGATGTAGTCCTGGGACCTTATGATTTCAGGATAGATGATTTGATGTAAATAACTACGATGCTGTTTCTATTATGTTTTGAAGCAGTAAATGAATAAAATGCGAAAGTTTATCAGATGTGCTATGTGTTAAGTGTTGTTTATAAATGTTTAAGTTAAGACTTAAATGTTTAAATAATTGAGTAATAATCTAATAGCGCGAATTCTTGACAGTAAGATGCCGCCAAGAAGACAAACCCGTCAACAGACCCCTAAGGGATCCGCCAATAACAATGAAGAAGTCAATGCTAATCCAATGCAGCAGCTAGTAAACCTGCTAACGGGAGCATTTGCCAATCAACCCCAAGCTCAGGCCACGACTTTTAAAGATTTCAAGGCTGTTGGACCCCCAGAATTTCAAGGGTCTATGAATCCGATCGAGGCACAAACCTGGGTCATGGAGATGGAGAAGGTGTTTGATGTCGCTAGGGTCAACGAGGACTAGAAGACGGTATTTGCAACATTCATGCTCAAGTCAGAAGCAAGCTACTGGTGGCAAGCTAATAAAACCCGAGGTGGGCAGGGGATAATACCGTGGGAGCGATTTAAGGAGATATTTTTCGAGACTTATTTTCCGGCAAGCGCACAGAATCAGATGGAGGTGCAATTTCTGGAATTAAAGTAGGGTACCATGACGGTGCCTGAATATGCTGCAAAATTCAACAAGTTGGCGAGGTTTGCGCCATATCAGGTTAACACAGATGAGCAAAAGGCTAGAAGATTTGAGCAGGGACTGAAGCCCTGGCTGTATAGTCAGGTTTCGATGTTCCAATTAAACTCATTTGCGGCAGTTTTGGAAAAGGCAATTATCGCTGAAGGAGGCAGTGATGCTCTGTCCAAGTATAATCAGGAGCAGAGGAAGAAGAAGAATGAAAGTGAGAACAAGGCAAGTGGTAGCCATGGGGGCAGCGGTCAGAAGAGGAAGTGGAGTGATAGTAACTCTGCGGGAAGTCAGCAGGGTAATCAGAAAAAGAAGGTGGAGGTGTGCAGTAATTGCGAAAAATGCCATGTGGGTGTTTGCTTGAAGTTAAGAGGGTATGCTTTAACTGCGGACAGGAGGTCATATCGCACCGAATTGCCCTAGTCCGAAGAAGGGCGCATGTTTTATCTGCGGGTCGAAGGATCACTTTGCCCGAGACTGCCCTAAGAAAGCAACTACAAGTGGAGCCAGTGCAGGAAAAGGAAACAGCGGTGGTGGCAATCTGACTATCACAGGACCGGCGCAGCCCAATCGACCTACCGCTCGAACATTCAACATGACGGTGCAGGATGCTGTGCAGTCAAAGGATGTGGTGTCAGGTATCATTCCGGTCAATAGTATAAATGCTTACGTATTATTTGATTCGGGTGCTACTTGTTCATTTATATTCGATGATTTTGCTAGAAGATTAGGGTTACCTCAGGAAGAATTAGATTACCCCATGAATATAGAAATTGCAAATAGGGAGGTGATTCCTGTTAAGTTTGTCCACAAAAACTGTCAGGTAGATATTAAGGGTCATGTGATGACAGTAAACTTGATCCCAATTCGTCTTGGGGAGTTTGATGTCATTCTAGGAATGGATTGGTTATTCAATCATGGGGAAGTCATTGACTGTCAAAGGAAGTGTGTGAATTTTAAGACTCCGTTAAAGGTAGTGTTTTATGGCAGCAAGTCGCCTAGACAAACGAGTTGTTTGACGATGATGCAGGCCAGAAAGATGTTTAGACAAGGATGTGTAGGATATCTACCCTACATAGTCGATACCCGAAAGGTGGGTGCAAAGCTGGAGGAGATACCGGTAGTTAGGGATTTTGCGGATGTGTTTCCTGATGATTTGCCAGGATTACCGCCAGATAGGGAAATAAAGTTTGTAATTGATTTAGCACTGGGTACAGCCCCTATATCAAAAGCCCCATATAGAATGGCTCCGGTAGAAATGAAGGAGTTAATGGTGCAATTACAGGAGTTGCTGGATAAAAAGTATATTCAACCGAGCATTTCGCCGTGGGGAGCGCCGATATTATTCGTCAAGAAGAAGGACGGATCAATGCGTCTTTGCGTTGATTATAGAGAGTTGAACAAGGTCACGATTAAAAACAAGTATCCGTTGCCAAGGATCGATGACCTGTTTGACCAGCTGAAGGGAGCGAGATATTTTTCAAAGATAGATCTGCGAAGTGAGTACCATCAACTAAAGGTGAGGAAGGAAGACATACCAAAGACGGCATTTCGAACTAGATATGGTCACTATGAGTTTTTGGTTATGTCATTTGGTTTAACGAATGCGCCTGCATCATTCATGGACTTAATGAATAGGGTATTCAAACCATTTCTGGATAAATTTGTGGTGGTATTCATAGACGACATTTTGGTTTACTCCAAAACTCAGGAAGAACACGTGGAGCATTTGAAGGTGACATTGGAGGCGTTAAGGAAGGAGAAATTGTATGCAAAATTTTTGAAGTGCGAATTTTGGTTAGAGCGTGTTCAATTCCTTAGACATGTTATTGATAAAGACGGGATTTCAGTGGATCCAGCGAAAGTGGAAGCCGTGATGAACTGGGATCAGCCGAAAACACCGTCAGAGGTGAGAAGTTTCTTAGGTTTGGCAGGTTACTACAGGCGTTTTATTCAAGATTTCTCCAGGATCGCCACTCCGTTGACGAATTTAACAAGAAAATCAGTGAAGTTCATTTGGACGGAAAAGTGCGAAGAGAGTTTCCAAGAACTAAAGAAGAGACTAAGTTCGGCACATGTGTTATCTTTGCCAGATGATACAGGAAATTTTGTGGTATATAGCGACACATCGCATAAAGGACTTGGATGTGTGCTTATGCAGAATGGTAAGGTTATCGCATATGCATCGCGCCAATTAAAAGATTATGAAAAAGGGTATTCGACCCATGATTTGGAGTTAGCAGCCGTAGTGTTTGCTTTGAAAATCTGGAGGCACTATCTCTATGGGGAGAAGTGTGAAATATATACAGACCATAAAAGTCTGAAGTATATTTTCACACTGAAGGATTTGAATATGCGGCAGAGGATATGGATAGAATTGATCAAAGAAAATGATTGTGAAATTCTATACCATCCGGGAAAGGCTAATGTGGTTGCCGACGCTTTGAGTAGAAAAGGTCGGGAGAAACTATTTTTATTAACTGCTCAGGAGAAGCTTGTAGCGGAAATGACTAAATTGGAATTAAAGGTGAAGGGTCTGGTAGAGCCTAATGAAAAATTGTTCAAGATGAAAACTCAACCAACTTTGGTGGAAAAAGTGAAAGAAGCGCAACTCCAGGATGAGGAGTGTATTAAGATACGGAAAAGAGTGCTTGAGGGAGAAGAGCTTAAATATAAAATCGATACCGAAGGGTTACTGAGATTTGAAGGCAGAATCTGGGTACCGTCAGTATTGGCAATTAGAGAGGAGATTTTGAACGAAGCTCACAGTTCAAGATTTTCGATTCACCCGGGAAGTACAAAGATGTACCAGGATCTTCGCCAACACTTTTGGTGGCCAAACATGAAACGAGAGGTTGCTGAGTGTGTTGCGAAGTGTCTCACTTGTCAGAAGGTCAAAGCGGAGCATCAACGACCAAGTGGTTTGTTACAGCCCTTGGAGATACCAGAATGGAAGTGGGAGCATATCACGATGGACTTCGTGGTAGGGCTTCCAACTACTCAGAAGGGTTATGACGCAATATGGGTCATAGTTGACAGATTAACGAAATCAGCGCATTTCTTGCCTATCAAAATTAGATTCACCCTAGATCAACTGGCCAAATTATACATCAAGGAAATTATTTCGAGGCATGGTGTCCCAGTATCAATTGTGTCGGACAGAGATCCACGTTTCACATCAAAATTTTGGAGGAGTCTACAAGCATGTTTGGGGACGTAGTTAAGAATGAGTACAGCCTACCATCCTCAAACCGATGGCCGGAGCGAAAGAATAATTAAAACGTTAGAGGATATGCTTCGAGCATGCGTTATGGATTTTAAAGGCAACTGGGATGATCATTTACCTCTGGTCGAGTTTGCCTATAACAATAGTCATCACGCGAGTATTAGAATGCCGCCATATGAAGCGTTGTATGGAAGGAAGTGCAGAACTCCGTTATGTTGGGACGAGATTGGTGAACGTCGCCTATTGGGACCCGAGCTGGTACAACAAACTGCTGAAATTGTCAAGGTAATAAGAACCAGATTGTTAGCTGCTCAAGACAGGCAAAAGAAATATGCAGATCAGCATCGTCAAAATCGTGAATTTGAAGTCGGGAGCTTTGTGTTCCTCAAAGTATCTCCCTGGAAGGGAAAAATCAGATTTGGTAAAAAGGGTAAACTCAGTCCGCGATTTATTGGACCCTTCGAGCTGCTGAAACGAGTAGACGAGGTGGCTTATGAGGTAGCTTCACCTCCTGAATTAGACCACATTCATAATGTTTTTCACATATCGGTGCTACGACCGTATAAGTCTGATTATAAACATGTAATAGAATATGAACCAATACAGTTTGAAAAAGATTTATCCTATGAAGAGATACCTGTACAGATAGTAAACAGGAAAGAACAGGTTCTCAGAAATAAAGTGATACCTTCTGTTAAGGTAATCTGGAGGAACCATAGTGCTGTAGAAGCTACGTGAGAACTCGAAGAGAAAATGATGCAAAGTTATTGTGACGCCCCCAAATCCGGGTCACCTGAGCCACGGACCTGGTTCGCCACTATCTAAAACAAGAATTATACAATCGATAACTTAAAGCGGAATAAAGGAATATTTACATTGATATAACATAAATAAACCTGTCTCAAGTCTCAAAACCAATACTAATACAAAACATAACATAATACAAAAGGGTAAATATGTCTTAATACAAACGGTAATTCTAGAACAACAAAATACAACTACTCCGTAGCTTTCTCCTTTCCCTTATCTTTTCCTGAGCTCTCGCCACGTGCCGCACTAACTGAAATGTTTTAAGGAAAGCAAGGGTGAGCAACAAATTGCCCCGCAAGTATAATAGCAGTGAATAATCACATGAATAACTTTATAGCTCTCAGGAGTAAAAATTTAGCTAACACAAGGAAATAAACAACTTCTTTCATCACCGTTGTTAGAATATAATTTACACCTTTAGTTAGCAAATGTGGGTCACATATGAATAACATGTAATACCAATTGGGAATTCGGAAGGATGGTCAGAAGAAAATAAATGGTGAGGACCACCAGTCCTTTCATATATATATATATATATATATATATATATATATATATATATAATGGTTGGGTTAGAAGGTGAAAAGTCTTGGAATGAATGGCAAAGAATGAAAAGGCCGGCAACCAAAAGCTCCATGTGGACCACAAGGAATTTAATATACTTAAGCCCTTTCATTTCCTTGGCACATGCTGGACATATACACTATATATATGATGCGGGAGGAGGAGTTAGAAGACACCCACACCAATATACATGCATTCCCATCAGATGGTTTAGAGAGAGAAAGATTAGAAAAATTAGAGAACAAATATCAACTTTATTTATCAGTTGAGAGCTTGTATTTCCTTATTATTTTTATAGTGGATTTCAGAGATTTCTCCCCGTGGTTTTTCCCAATTGGGTTTCCACGTAAAATCCTCGTGTTATTATTTTATTTCCACGTGTCATTATTTTATTCCACACACTAAAACAAATGCATATCCTCCACCGTTAAACGTCTTTTCGGCTCGTTATTTGGTGATTTGGCGAGCGGTCAGAATTTGGCGTTAACATTGGCGCTAGAAGGAGGGCCTAGTGCAGCATAATATACAATCACTCAATAGTATTTGATCAGAAATCATGGTGTCAAACAATACAAAAATGACATCGACACAGAATACATCAACGACCAATACACTCCAACCCCGTGGGTCGGTCAAAGATAGGTTGGGACCATCGAAGAGCATCTCGGATAGGCTGGGACCCCAAAGCCGCTCGGTGGGCCAATCCGACTCCCGGACAGCGATTGTCAGAAGGAAATTGTTCTCTACCACACAAAGGACGGGTGGTCCTGGTGATGGTACTGATGACCAGAACTCCGAGCCAGATCGAGGTCGAGACAAGAGGGAGTTGATCCTGGCTAGAAAGATGCAGCAGAACAAAGATGTTATGGAGGCCCTACGCCTTCAACAGATGAAATTGGACAAACAATTAGCGTCTTTGCTACACGGAGAAGAAGTTTCCTCCAGCCATGATCGGCATCCGGAAGATTCTTCAGGAGACCGATCTAGGACACATCGTCTGAACGATTCTCGACGAGAAAGTAGCAGGTCGAAGAGCCGCACCCCAGTCCGCGGCAGGCACCGAAACCGCACGCAAGACAACAGCAGGCCGAGGAGCCGCACACCAGTCCGCAACAGGCACCAAAGCCCCTCGCAGGACTTGGGCAGGCTGAGAAGCCGTTCTCCGATCCGCAGGAGGCATCATAGCCGCTCGCAGGACAATAGCAGGCCGAAGAGCCGCACACCAGACCAGGGTAGACATCGGAGCCGTTCTAGGGATAATTCAAGAGTTAGGCCCGAACGAACTCTTCAGGAGAACAGGACCGATTCCTTAGCGGAAAGGTTGAAGGAAGTAGAACAGAGGTTGGCGGCAGCAGACCAGTTGAAAGAATTGTCGAACAATGCCATGTCACCTTTTACTCCGGAGATAAAGCGGGTAAAGGCTGACACATCGAAGAAAATGCCCCCATTGGAGACTTATGATGGCACTGAAGATCCCTATGACCACACACATGCTTACAATCAAATTATGGATTATTATGATCAACCCGATGCCGCCAAGTGTCACATGTTTGTCACTACGTTGAAGCATGGGGCTCGAGAATGGATGGCGTCTCTTACCCCGAATTCTATCGGCTCATGGGAACAGTTATGTGACAAATTCCATGCGCGCTTCGGAAGTAATAAGCGGAGGGGAAAGCTGACAACATCCTTGATGCAAGTCAAGCAGCGTTTCGATGAAAGTCTTGGCCAGTACGTGAAGAGGTTTAGGGAAGCGGTCGGAACTGTGACCGACCTGAATGTGCAACAGGCTGTGGGATTCTTTACCACAGGGTTAGATCTTATAAAGTCCAAAAAGCTGGTTAAAGATCTCATTCTTAATCCTCCCGGAGACCTATCAGAGGCTTATAGTCGGGCCGATGGGTTTATTATACTAGAGGAAGCTATTGGGAGCCTGAAGCCACAGGAACGTTCAGAAGATAGATCAAGGGACCGGGATCGGAACAATACTCCCAGGTCGGATAACCAGTCGAGGCGAGGCTTTAACGGAGGAGGTTCGGGGGGAGGTAGACCCCCCTTTCAGAACAAAAATGTGAATAAAATTTACACTCCCCTGAATACCGATCGAGCAAAGATACTAGAAGAGATCAAGAATAAACCGTATTTTGAACCTTGCCCAACGAGCACGAAGTCTTATAGGGGAAATCATAATCGATATTGCAATTACCATCAGACCTACGGGCATGCCACAGAGGATTGTTACAATTTGAAAGATTTGATAGAAAAGAAAATCCAAAGTGGAGATTTAGTTCAGTATGTTGCGGGTCGGCAAGGAAACATTCCGACACGGCAGGAGTCGACAGCTCCCGAACAAACAAGGATTCAGCAACCGAATCAAAATCCACCAGCTCGAGGAGTGGTAGATGTCATAACCGGAGGATCCCACGGAAGGCTAGCGGGAAAAAAGAGAAGAGCCGTGCTAGACGCAGTTCTGTCAGTTACTGAACAACCTGCCAGGAGAGAACGAGCTTATCCTGGCATGATTATTTCTTTTTCGGATCAGGACTACCCATCCGAGCCGGTAGAGCCACACGAAGGAGCCTTGGTGATAACGGCTCAAGTCGGACCAGTGGATATGAAAAGGATGATGATAGACAACGGCTCTTCTGTAGACATTTTGTATACTCATGCGTATCAGAGGTTAGATTTGGGAGGACAGAAATTGGAAGTTGGCCAGGAGGGCCCTTTGTACGGGTTCAGTAATGACCCAGTACACGTTTCGGGAACAGTGGAGCTACCTGTCATCTTCGGGACGGCTCCTCAACAAGTCAAAGTATTAGTCAAGTTCTTTGTTGTACGGGTGGATTCGGCTTATAACGCCATCCTCGGCCGACCAACTCTGACCGCTCTTCAGGCAGTGACATCCATTCCGCATTTCAAAATCAAGTTCCCGACGCCGAATGGGGTTGGCGAAGTCAAGGGAGATCAGGATCTGGCTCGACGGTGCTACAAAAATTCATTGATCTCAGGTGGGGTTGGGGTCAGCAAGCAAAGGCAGGCCATGGCGATAGAAATGGAGCCGTTTACCGAAGGATCTACCGAACCCCTAGCACTTCCCGTCGAGGAGACAGAGGATATTGAGTTGATACCGGGAAGGTCCGATAAGGTGTTGAAGATAGGGTCTAAGCTTCGGGAACCCCTTCGGACGAATTTGATAGAACTGTTGAGGGTGTACGCCGATATATTTGCTTGGGAGCCCAAGGATATGCCGGGAATTGATGAAGGAGTGGCAATCCTCAAGTTGTGCGTCGATCCTACTAAGAAACCAGTTCGGCAAAAGCGGAGGATATTTGCTCCAGAAAGGCAGAAAATCATTGATGATGAGATCGCAAAATTGTTGGAGGCCGATTTCATCTTCGAGATAGATTACCCCGAATGGCTGGCAAACGCGGTTTTAGTCAAGAAACAGAATGGGAAATGGAGGATGTGCATCGATTACACGGATTTAAATAAGGCTTGCCCAAAAGATTTCTATCCATTGCCACACATTGACCAGTTAATTGATGCGACTTCAGGGTTTGCGATGTTGAGTTTTATGGATGCTTTCTCAGGGTACCACCAGATCTCAATGGATAAGAAAGACATCCCAAAGACAGCCTTCATCACCCATCGGGCAATATACGCGTACAAAAAGATGACCTTCGGGCTACTGAACGCAGGGGCGACATATCAACGCATGATGAACTATGTTTTTCGCAAACAACTCGGGCGTAATATGGAGGTATATGTAGATGATATGATAGTAAAAAGCCCGTCAGCACGTGATCATTTGGACGATTTGGAGGAGTGTTTTCAGACTGTTCGAGAACATCGGATGAGGTTGAACCCGACCAAGTGTACCTTCGGTCTTGGATCGGGTAAATTTTTGGGGTATTTGATCAGCAAAAGGGGAATTGAGGCCAACCCCGAAAAGATACAGGCGATAATGGATATGAGATCACCCCAGTCTTTCAAGGATGTCCAACGGCTTACTGGGCGGATCGCGGCGCTTCGGAGGTTTATGTCAAAGTCGGCTGAAAGGTGTCTTCCTTTTTTCGACACACTAAAAGGCCCGCAGAACAAGATGACATTTCAATGGACGTCCGAATGTGAGGATGCTTTCCATGGGATTAAAAAGTATTTATCTTCGGCGCCGCTGTTGATGAAGCCGATCCCAAAAGAGCCTCTATTTCTATATCTTGCAGCGAGTTCTCTAGCAGTCGGGGCAGTTCTAGTCAGAGAATCAGGAGGAAGTCAGTTCCCGGTATATTATGTCAGTCACGCATTACGGGATGCTGAGACACGATATCCGAACTTGGAAAAGTTCGCTTATGCGCTAATTGTGGCTAGCAGGAAGCTTCGGCACTATTTCCAAGGCAGACAAATAGTAGTATACACCAACCAGCCCCTAAAAAAGGTTTTGCACAAGCCAGACGTTTCGGGACGATTGGCTGTTTGGGCGATGGAGTTAACTGAATTTGCGTTGGAATACCGTCCCCGAACGGCGGTAAAAGGTCAGGCATTGGCCGACTTTGTGGTTGAATGCTCGTTCTCCGAGCCGGATGAACCCGAGGTAGTAGTGGTTTCGGTTGCTGAAGCCCCTCCTATCCAGACATCATGGACTCTATTTGTAGATGGATCGTCGACTTCGGATGTTAGTGGAGCGGGTGTTATCCTAACAAGCCCGGAAGGGTTTAAAGTCCAGCAGGCTATCCGTTTTGGATTCAAAGCAACGAATAATGAAGCCGAGTATGAGGCTATCTTGGCCGGATTGAAATTGGCTCGAAACTTGGAAGTTCAGCGGTTAATTATTTTCAGCGACTCTCAGTTGGTTGTCAAACAGATATTAGGGGAATACGAGGCTCGGGGGGCGAAAATGACTAAGTACCTGGCAGAAGTGAAAGATCGACTTCACTATTTTGTTTCACACAGTTTCCAAGGGATAGATCGTTCGAACAATACAGTGGCCGATACTCTAGCTAGATTAGCGACGACTGAAGCAAGTTCTTTCAGCGGGTCGGTGTACTTGGAAGTTTTGGATGCCCCGAGTTTCCAGAGGGCGGAAGTGTTAGCATTGCATCGGTTGGATTGTTGGCTTACTCCGTACATAGCATACCTTAGTGATGGTATTCTACCTTCTGATCGATTATTGGCTAAAAAATCAAATATAGGAGTTCTTACTTCATCTTGATTGACGGGGATCTATACCGACGTGCCTTCTCCTCTCCATTATTGAAATGTCTGACACCTTCGGAAGCTAGTTATGTTCTTCAAGAGGTACATGAAGGAATCTGCGGCGACCATATGGGAGCAAAATCACTGGCATATAAGGTTCTTCGGCAGGGTTATTACTGGCCAACTATATTTCAAGAAGCTAAGGAATATGTGAAGAAGTGCCCGAAGTGCCAGTTGAACAGTCCGATACCACATCAACCCCCGGAGGAGTTATCTTCGGTTCTTTCCCCGATCCCATTCGCTGTTTGGGGGATTGACATTTTAGGACCATTGCCGAAGGCTAAGGGACAAGTCAGTTTTGTGATAGTTGCCATTGACTATATGACCAAGTGGGTCGAAGCCAAACCACTTCGGACGATATCGGAGCAAGAATGTTTAAAATTTTTCAAGGAGTTTGTAGTGTTTCGTTTCGGGATCCCAATGGTGTTAGTTTCGGATAATGGGCGGCAGTTTGTGGGAGCTAAATTTGAAGAGTTTCTGGCAAATTTGAAGATACAGCATCGGCGGACTTCGGTGGCACATCCTCAGTCGAATGGGCAGGTAGAGGTTACGAACAGAACCCTGCTTAATGGCATAAAACGAAGGTTGGATGAAGCTAAAGGTAGGTGGCCGGAGGAGTTACTCAGCGTTTTGTGGGCATATCGGACGACTCCAAGGACGACTACAGGGGATTCACCATTTAGGTTGGCTTATGGGACCGATGCTCTAATTCCGGTAGAGATCGGATCTCCTTCTCTTCGGGTCAGCCAGTTCAAGGATGTATACAATGAGGAAGGTTTGCGGTTGAATTTGGACTTGTTGGAGGAAGTTCGTGAGTCAGCTGTAGTGCGATTGGCGAATTACCAGCAGAGAACGGCTAGACACTTTAATAAAGGGGTGAAAGTACGGAGGTTCGAAGTTGGTGATTTTGTTCTTCGGGAGGCTGAAGCATCTACTCCCCATAATACAGGAAAACTTATGCCAAATTGGGAGGGTCCTTATGAAGTTGTTGAAGTACCGAAGCCAGGGACCTACCGACTTCGAGCAATGAATGGTTCGGAGATAAAGAATACGTGGCATGCTGGTAGACTTCGAAAGTACTACCAATAAAAATTTGTGTACTCTCTTATTTTGAGTTCCTTACAATAAGAGAGTGGGGGGCAATGTTAGAATATAATTTACACCTTTAGTTAGCAAATGTGGGTCACATATGAATAACATGTAATACCAATTGGGAATTCGGAAGGATGGTCAGAAGAAAATAAATGGTGAGGACCACCAGTCCTTTCATATATATATATATATATATATATATATATATATATATATATATATATATATAATGGTTGGGTTAGAAGGTGAAAAGTCTTGGAATGAATGGCAAAGAATGAAAAGGCCGGCAACCAAAAGCTCCATGTGGACCACAAGGAATTTAATATACTTAAGCCCTTTCATTTCCTTGGCACATGCTGGACATATACACTATATATATGATGCGGGAGGAGGAGTTAGAAGACACCCACACCAATATACATGCATTCCCATCAGATGGTTTAGAGAGAGAAAGATTAGAAAAATTAGAGAACAAATATCAACTTTATTTATCAGTTGAGAGCTTGTATTTCCTTATTATTTTTATAGTGGATTTCAGAGATTTCTCCCCGTGGTTTTTCCCAATTGGGTTTCCACGTAAAATCCTCGTGTTATTATTTTATTTCCACGTGTCATTATTTTATTCCACACACTAAAACAAATGCATATCCTCCACCGTTAAACGTCTTTTCGGCTCGTTATTTGGTGATTTGGCGAGCGGTCAGAATTTGGCGTTAACAACCGTTATAGTGGCCACTAAGGACCGAAGGATTTCTGAAGTATTCAAGGATTTCAAAGTTTCCCAAAGAAGGGAACTATTCAATACTGAGGGTGCACCAAGGCACAGAACTATTTTCCATTTACGCGCGTGTCGGTTTCCCGACGTTTATACAATTTCCCCTGCTGTGAGGGTTGTTCCACTCAGCTTTACATGGGAGTCCAGACCAAAACAATTTGATCGGACAATTTTACTTAACAATAATAATAGTTGGAGGACTTTAACCTCGCTTTAGTAACCAAATCAATAAGTGTCTAGCTGAAACAATTAGCATTGACATAGCTTTTAAACAGCCTATGGAATAAAGAACTTTAAGGTTCAACAACATGCATGATAGCATTTAAAAATATCTTGAATGAATAAAAATTCATAATCTTTGGAATCACACAATATATAACATTGCATGAAATGGGCTTTCATTGCAATACTTGAATAGAAGTATGAATACTAGCACATTAATTGCTAAATTGATAAGTAATTTGAACGGAGTCAAGAAGCTCAATAAGCTTGCTCAATAAATAATATTTGCTCGATAGATAAATGAATTCGACACTTGCCCAATAAATGAATCGAGTAAGGAAACCTCGCACAATTAAATAGGAGTTGTATGAGTTAGGAAACTTGCCTTGTACGTGCGTTAATACTTGACGTTAATCGTCCGTCAACAAAATATCCTACATAGTTTATTAAAATCGTCATAAATATTTGTCACAAAAGAACTAGGTTCATTACAGTCATCACATCATTAAAATACATTGATTGCCACTACGCTTACCCAGTCGGGGGTCGGGGGGCAGCGCCCCCTGGAAATCCAAGCGTAATTTGTAATCCGTTAATTCAATTTACGCCTTAGGACAACATCGTTTAGTTCGACACGGGTATAAATTAAGCACATAAAGCTTTAACAAGATATAAGCGTTTTTAATCATTTTGTACAAAAATATAAGTTTTAGACTCGCGGGAAAAATTTACTGGGTCCAACCCGATCCGGCCCGACCCGACCCAGTCCGGCCCGACCCGACCCGGACCAGTCGCCATGCAGTAGCAGTTGCAGTAGCGAACTGCTGTTCCTGCAAGCAGCGACACAGTCATACCTTGCCTTGCTCCAGCTGCTATATCTCCCCCTACACTCGATCAATTTCATCCCTTACGGACTCTATGGATTCCTAAGACACAAGGCTACAACATATCACAAATTCAAGATGACCCATAATCATTAACATGACCAAATCCTGAGCTAAAACATAAACTGCATGCTCTGTTTCTCGCAACCATGAAATATCTCACACAAATGGCTACTGTGACTTCATTTTAGCATCATTTTAGTTCATTCAAATTGGTATATCTTCACAACTGATAGAAGTACAATATTCCAATAACAAACAATCAAAATAATCACACCATCAAGGCTTTACAGTCCTCTAACAGTCCGAATGTCCAAAAGTCCAAAAATGTCCAAAGTTCATCCTTTAAGCCAAGGTTCGGATCTTTACTTGTTTTTGTTCCACTTTGAGGGTGTTTATGGTTTATATAGCTTCTTAAGAACCTCCATGATAGATTCAACACAACCAATCAACAAAAAAATTAGCAAAAAAAAAAATCCAACCCTCAAGCATGTAAGCGTAAAAAAAAAACTCATGAAAGCTTCAAGTGGAGAAGAAATGGTTGTGGTTCATGGTTACCTTCTTGTTGCTAGCTTCGTGTAGGGTGAAATGGTTGCTAGAGTGCTGCTCTCCTTCCTCTTGGTGCCCTTCTCTCCTTTCTCCTCCTTCCTTGCTTTTCTTCTTCTTCCCGTAGCTTGCTTATTCTTCTTCTATATTTCCCTCTCTCTCTCTCTACGTAGCTCTCTGTAACTCTCTCCTTACTTGCAAATGGGAAGTATGCTGATGGTTTGAAGGAGAAAGAAGATGAGCTGATGGGAGGTTTAAGGTGGCTTCGGAAGGAATGTTTTGATATGCAGAAAATGGGATGCCCGAGCTCTTGAAAATGAATTTGAGGAGCATGCTTTGTGAAGTTAACATTCCCATATATGGTGTACTGTGCATGTTTATTCTTTTCCCCCCAATTGGCTCTCAATATACACGTGGCCTCCCCCAATTGGTTTGAGGCTTAAATGTCTCACCAATTAATTCGAATATACAGATAAATATACCCGAATATTCCCACTTTTGTACCAAATTTGGTAAATAACTCTACCCAAAATTATAATGGGTACTCCCATAAATTATTGGAACACGCAAAAATATTTATTATGGGATTTGTCCATTTATTCGGAACACCCATAATATACATTTCGGATACAGATTAAATCACGTATCAACCCCAATAAAATTTCTGACACTTGGAAAAATTATTCCTCAGCATATATGCCTCATCTAAATTAATAAAAATCGAAATAGACGAAAAAGTTTGGGTGTGAATAGTGCTCGTGAATAGTGCCTCGGGAAGCGGGTCCCGCTAATAGTGATTTTATGAATTTTTGCAAAATCGATATATTCACTCTAACGACACAACAACACATAAAATTTAACATATGCACATTTTCTAGGCTGTAACACAATTCTAAACACGTATTATAGATTAATATAAAAATAATAATAATAATAATAATAATTCATTTTATTCATACATAACTCGGGTTACAAGGAAATCTAAAATTCCCGATCGTTACATTCTCCCCCCTTATAAGGATTCTGTCCCCAGAATCACCGTACAAGGTTAAACAAAAAGTTGAGGGTAATTCTCCTTCATCTTATCTTCCAATTCCCATGTAGCCTCCTCAGCATTGTGGTTCCGCCAAACTACCTTCACAGAAGGTATAACCTTATTTCTTAATACTTGCTCCTTCCTATCAATTATCTGAATAGGAATTTCTTCGTACGTAAGATCCTTCTCTAAATGAACAGGCTCATAGGATATCACGTGTTTGTAATCGGGTTTGTATGGTCGTAACACTGAGACGTGAAACACGTTGTGGACATGCTCCAGTTCAGGAGGCAAGGCTACCTCATACGCCACTTCACCCACTCTTCTCAATACTTCGAACGGTCCTACGAACCTTGGGCTCAACTTTCCCTTCTTCCCAAAACGTATCTTCCCTTTCCAGGGAGACACTTTCAGAAACACGTAGTTGCCGACATCGAAGTCTCTCGTCTGGCGATGTTGACCAGCATACTTCTTTTGTCGGTCTTGGGCTGCAACTAGTCTTGCCCTGATCACCTTGACCACTTCGGCTGTCTGTTGCACCAACTCTGGTCCCAACAGTCTTCGTTCGCCGACCTCATCCCAACTTAACGGTGTTCTGCACTTCCTCCCGTAGAGGGCTTCATACGGTGGCATACCGATACTTGCATGATAGCTGTTGTTATAAGCGAATTCCACAAGTGGTAAGTGGTCATCCCAATTCCCTTTGAAATCCATCACACAAGCTCTAAGCATGTCTTCTAGCGTCTGTATCGTTCGTTCGCTCTGTCCGTCAGTTTGAGGATGGTAAGCAGTACTTAGTCGCAACTGTGTTCCCATTCTCTCTTGCAAGCTCTTCCAAAAATTTGATGTGAAGCGTGGATCTCGATCTGAGACAATTGACACTGGCACTCCATGTCGCGAAACAATCTCCTTTATATACAACTTGGCTAACTGGTTTAAATTGAATCGGATTTTTATCGGTAGAAAGTGTGCTGATTTTGTCAATCGGTCTACGATAACCCAAATGGCATCACAACCTTTTTGTGTAACTGGAAGTCCTACCACGAAATCCATGGTGATGTGCTCCCATTTCCATTCTGGTATATTTAGTGGCTGAAGTAACCCACTCGGTCTCTGATGTTCCGCTTTGACCTGTTGACAGGTGAGACACTTGCTGACGCACTCTGCTACGTCCCGCTTCATGTTGGGCCACCAAAAATATTGACGAAGATCCCGATACATTTTTGTGCTTCCTGGGTGAACAGAATATGCTGAATTATGTGCTTCATGTAAGATCTCATCTCTTAATTCAGTCACGGCCGGCACCCACACTCGTTCCTCGTATCTTAAGATACCATCTTTATCCATTCGAAATTTCTCTTCCTTATTTTCTGCGATCCTTTTCTGTATCCTTTCACATTCTTCATCCTTTTCCTGTGCTTCTTTCACTTTGTCGAGTAATGTCGGACGAGCCTCAATTACGAATAACCTCTCTGCCGCCTCTGTCGGACTTTTCACCTCGATCTCCAGTCTCGCCATTTCCCGTATTAGCTCCCCGTGAGTTGTCAACATGCATAATTTCTCATTCCCCTTTCTGCTCAATGCATCTGCTACTATGTTTGCCTTCCCTGGGTGATAAAGAATTTCACAGTCATAATCTTTGATTAATTCCAACCACCTCCTCTGTCGCATGTTTAGCTCCTTTTGTGTGAAAATATATTTCAGACTCTTATGGTCCGTGTATATCTCACATTTCTCCCCATAAAGGTAGTGTCTCCAAATCTTCAATGCAAAAACGACAGCCGCTAACTCCAAGTCATGGGTAGGGTATCGCTTCTCATAATCCTTCAATTGTCGTGACGCATACGCAATAACCTTGCCGTGTTGCATTAACACACAGCCAAGACCCTTATGTGATGCATCACTATACACTACAAAACCTCCCGTATCGTCTGGTAAGGACAATACAGGCGCCTCGCTTAACCGCTTTTTCAATTCCTGAAAACTGTCTTCACACTTTTCAGACCACACAAATTTCACCGTCTTCCTCGTTAGATTGGTCAATGGGGTTGCTATTTTGGAAAAATCTTGGATAAATCTTCGATAGTACCCGGCTAACCCTAAGAAAAGAAACTTCGTACTTCTGTCGGTGTCTTCGGTTGCTCCCAGTTACTAACTGCCTCCACCTTCGCAGGGTCCACTGAGATACCGTCCTTGTCGATCATATGCCCTAAAAATTGTACCTTTTCCATCCAGAATTCGCACTTAGAAAATTTCGCGTATAACTTTTCCCTTCTCAGTGTCTCCAGTACTTCGCTCAGATGTTCGGCGTGCTCTTCTTCGGTCTTTGAATAAATCAAAATGTCATCGATGAAAACTACTACGAACTTATCTAAGTACGGCTTCAGAATTCGGTTCATCAAGTCCATGAATGCTGCCGGTGCGTTAGTCAAACCGAAAGACATCACCAAAAACTCGTAGTGACCATATCTTGTCCGAAACGCAGTTTTAGGTACATCTTCCTTCCTTACTTTTAGCTGATGATACCCGGTCCTCAAATCTATCTTCGAGAAGTGTCTGGCTCCCTTTAGTTGATCGAACAAGTCGTCGATTCGTGGCAATGGGTACTTATTCTTGATCGTTGATTTGTTCAACTCCCGATAGTCGATACAGAGTCTCATTGATCCGTCCTTCTTCTTGACAAACAAAACGGGTGCTCCCCATGGGGACACACTTGGCTGAATATACCCATTGTCCAGCAGTTCTTGAAGTTGTATCAACAATTCCTTCATCTCTACCGGCGCCATACGATACGGAGCCTTCGAAATTGGTGCAGTCCCCGGCGCTAAGTCTATCGCAAATTCAATTTCCCTGTCTGGCGGAAGACCGGGTAAATCACTTGGAAACACATCTGGAAACTCTCTTACTACCGGTATATTTTTAATATCCACACCTTCTTTCTTCGTATCTAAAATATAGGCTAAATAACCTTCACAACCTTTCTTTAACAATTTCCTGGCCTGCATCATCGTAAGACAACATGAACGTCTTAGCGATGTGCCACCATAAAATATTACCCTCGACCGGTTCGGGGTCCGAAGGTTCACACTTTTCTTCTGACAGTCAATGATTGCCGCATGCTCGTACAACCAGTCCATTCCCAATATTACATCGAACTCTCCCAACCTTATTGGGATCAAATCCACGCGAAAATTAAATCCCCTAATCTCAGCGTAACAATTACGAAGAATGAACTGTACAGGAATTACCTCATTATTCGTAATTTCTATGCTCAAAGGATTTTCTAACCGTTCTTGGGGTAAATTTAACCGCTTAACAAAATTTTCAGACACAAAAGAACAGGTAGCACCCGAATCGAATAATACACAAGCATTTATATTATTGATTGGGATAATACCTGACACCACGTCCTTAGCAATCACTGCATCCTGGACAGTCATGTTGAATGTTCGGGCAGGGGTGCGGTTCAGCAGAGTCGGACTCCCAATCATCAGTTTGCTGCCTCCTCCTCGGTTGCCGCTTCCACCACTGCTTCCCTTCTTCGGACAGTCTCTGAACTGATGCTCCATTGACCCACAAGAATAGCATCCACGATTCTTCTTTGGGTTTGGGCAATGCGGTGCTATATGCCCTTCCTGGTTGCAGTTGTAGCAGACATTACGTCCCTTCCAGCACTCACCCTTGTGATTTTTCCCACATTTTGAACACGCTTCAATCTTCTTCTTAAATCCTCCCTGACTATTCCCTGCCTGATGAGTGTTGGCACTGTTGTTGCTGTTGTTACCAACCGTCCCATTTTCTCTTTCCCGAATTGCTTCCACCGCTACTGCCACCACCTCCACGGTAGTCCCCTCCACTCTTCTTATTTTTCTTGTGTTGATTTAGGGCCTCAATCCCTCCTTCGGCGATGATGGCTTTTTCCAGCAGCGCACTAAAAGTCTCGATCTGGAGGACAGCTACCTTATTATACAACCACGGTTTCAGCCCTTGTTCGAACCTTTGCGTCTTCAACTCTTTAGTACTTACGTGAAGCGGTGCAAAACGCGCAAGTTCATTGAATTTGGCGGCGTACTGAGCCACCGTCATGTCTCCCTGCTTGAGCTCTAGGAATTTCACCACCATTTGCCTTTCCATGCTTTTTGGGAAATAGTTCTCGAAGAATAATTCCTTAAACTTGTCCCATGATATCACTCCTTCGCCTGCTCGTTGTTGGTTAGCCTCCCACCAATAATTTGCTTCTCCTTTCATCATATACGTGGCAAATACTGTTTTCTGGTCATCCCTCACGCGTGCAATGACGAAAGCCTTTTCCATTTCCTTCACCCAAGACTGGGCTTTAATCGGATCAGTTGTTCCCTTAAACTCTGGGGGTCCAACGCTCTTGAAGTCTTTGAAATTTGTTATGGGTGCTACCGGGGGATGGGGATCCACGGGTCCCGTATTTCTCCCTTGGGTCATTCTCTCCAGTATATCCGCTAACCGTTGCATGGGGTCCACCGGAACTCTTTGATTATTAACCGATCCCTCGGGTGTTGGTGGTGGGGCTCGTATGTTACGTCTAGGTGGCATTCTCTGCTTAACGTAAGAAAATTTAATGTCATCATTTCATTATGAGTACTACAAGTAGACAACATATATAGTAATAACGATTGCATTTAGTGCTAACAACTATTACAACATACATGACTATGCTATAGCGTACTACTATAGATGTCATCAAACGTTCCTTGATACAATAAAATGGTGAGGGGTTCACCGACATACTCCCCTAAAATAAGCATACAAGTTACAGTCTTACAATACTATCCCACACATGCAGCAAAATGTTGGGATTAACATAAACAAGATTACAAACTGCTAGGCACATAAGTTAAGCAACCTATCCGAGCATACCGCGCTCCACAGCGTTGTCATACTCCCTATGACCCATATGGATCATCAAGCCTCGACTCAGGGTGTGACGAGTCTGTCCCTCTTCAGTTGGGTAGTGGTACACACCATCTATCCACCTGCCCATAGCCGAGTGAAAAGCATATCCCATCCGGTTCATCTTTCTCTTACCCCTCCTCACTTCACCCTCCAGGTCATCAGCTCGTTCTACGGCATCATCCCGTTGTTCCTTGATCCGGACACGGTTTGCCACCTCCCTACCTAACTGGTTCTTCAAAATCTCATTATCCATTCGCAAATTAACTCCCCGATGCTCTGACTGCTCCAACTTTCCTGCCAATTCTGCATTCCTCGCCAAGAGGTGATGCAGCATGACTGCCAATTGTGTGGACGCCCCTAGATGCCCTTGCACATCCGTCTCTAATTCCTGGATCTGGTTCTTACCCTCCTGGACCTCGCCTTCTAGTCCCTGAATCCTGGCCCGTTGCTCTCGGGCTTCACTCTCCAACTCATGGATCCTATTTGCTTGTTCGAGAACGCGGTCAGTACGTTCGTCCAACATCTCCATCAAAAAATGTGGTGTCAATAGGGGGCACCTCCTCCCATTCCTCTTCTGGGTCCTCCTCCGGGTCAGACTCCAACTCGGGTTCCTCCTCAGCAGGGGCAATAGCTAGAATAGGCTCAACCATCAGCAGTGTCTCGGACACCACATGGATGTCACGTGGCTCCTCTTCTGCGACTCTACTAGGTTCTCCTGTGTTTGACATCCTACAAGCACAACCACAAACAAGCAAACTCTTATTAGTCTTTCAACAAAATATAAGTTCATTGTATGGAATGAAGATATATCTTATATCACTACAAGCTCTCTAAGATAAATCTTTGTCACGTAAAACTCTACAAGAGTTTTGTCTGCTCTTATTATCTATACACTTCCTAGGGTTATAGCCTAAAGACCTCTCTCTAAAGGTTTATAACCTAAGGCTTTGATACCAACCTGTGACGCCCCCAAATCCGGGTCACCTGAGCCACGGACCTGGTTCGCCACTATCTAAAACAAGAATTATACAATCGATAACTTAAAGCGGAATAAAGGAATATTTACATTGATATAACATAAATAAACCTGTCCCAAGTCTCAAAACCAATACTAATACAAAACATAACATAATACAAAAGGGTAAATATGTCTTAATACAAACGGTAATTCTAGAACAACAAAATACAACTACTCCGTAGCTTTCTCCTTTCCCTTATCTTTTCCTGAGCTCTCGCCACGTGCCGCACTAACTGAAATGTTTTAAGGAAAGCAAGGGTGAGCAACAAATTGCCCCGCAAGTATAATAGCAGTGAATAATCACATGAATAACTTTATAGCTCTCAGGAGTAAAAATTTAGCTAACACAAGGAAATAAACAACTTCTTTCATCACCGTTATAGTGGCCACTAAGGACCGAAGGATTTCTGAAGTATTCAAGGATTTCAAAGTTTCCCAAAGAAGGGAACTATTCAATACTGAGGGTGCACCAAGGCACAGAACTCTATTCTAGAATTACTGGAAATTCATCCGATAATCCACAAAACTGGTACAATAGGTGATCAGCCTAAAATACCTGGCGTTATGCATAAGCCTTACATTTTCCATTTACGCGCGTGTCGGTTTCCCGACGTTTATACAATTTCCCCTGCTGTGAGGGTTGTTCCACTCAGCTTTACATGGGAGTCCAGACCAAAACAATTTGATCGGACAATTTTACTTAACAATAATAATAGTTGGAGGACTTTAACCTCGCTTTAGTAACCAAATCAATAAGTGTCTAGCTGAAACAATTAGCCTTGACATAGCTTTTAAACAGCCTATGGAATAAAGAACTTTAAGGTTCAACAACATGCATGATAGCATTTAAAAATATCTTGAATGAATAAAAATTCATAATCTTTGGAATCACACAATATATAACATTGCATGAAATGGGCTTTCATTGCAATACTTGAATAGAAGTATGAATACTAGCACATTAATTGCTAAATTGATAAGTAATTTGAACGGAGTCAAGAAGCTCAATAAGCTTGCTCAATAAATAATATTTGCTCGATAGATAAATGAATTCGACACTTGCCCAATAAATGAATCGAGTAAGGAAACCTCGCACAATTAAATAGGAGTTGTATGAGTTAGGAAACTTGCCTTGTACGTGCGTTAATACTTGACGTTAATCGTCCGTCAACAAAATATCCTACATAGTTTATTAAAATCGTCATAAATATTTGTCACAAAAGAACTAGGTTCATTACAGTCATCACATCATTAAAATACATTGATTGCCACTACGCTTACCCAGTCGGGGGTCGGGGGGCAGCGCCCCCTGGAAATCCAAGCGTAATTTGTAATCCGTTAATTCAATTTACGCCTTAGGACAACATCGTTTAGTTCGACACGGGTATAAATTAAGCACATAAAGCTTTAACAAGATATAAGCGTTTTTAATCATTTTGTACAAAAATATAAGTTTTAGACTCGCGGGAAAAATTTACTGGGTCCGACCCGATCCGGCCCGACCCGACCCAGTCCGGCCCGACCCGACCCGGACCAGTCGCCATGCAGTAGCAGTTGCAGTAGCGAACTGCTGTTCCTGCAAGCAGCGACACAGTCATACCTTGCCTTGCTCCAGCTGCTATATCTCCCCCTACACTCGATCAATTTCATCCCTTACGGACTCTATGGATTCCTAAGACACAAGGCTACAACATATCACAAATTCAAGATGACCCATAATCATTAACATGACCAAATCCTGAGCTAAAACATAAACTGCATGCTCTGTTTCTCGCAACCATGAAATATCTCACACAAATGGCTACTGTGACTTCATTTTAGCATCATTTTAGTTCATTCAAATTGGTATATCTTCACAACTGATAGAAGTACAATATTCCAATAACAAACAATCAAAATAATCACACCATCAAGGCTTTACAGTCCTCTAACAGTCCGAATGTCCAAAAGTCCAAAAATGTCCAAAGTTCATCCTTTAAGCCAAGGTTCGGATCTTTACTTGTTTTTGTTCCACTTTGAGGGTGTTTATGGTTTATATAGCTTCTTAAGAACCTCCATGATAGATTCAACACAACCAATCAACAAAAAAATTAGCAAAAAAAAAAATCCAACCCTCAAGCATGTAAGCGTAAAAAAAAAACTCATGAAAGCTTCAAGTGGAGAAGAAATGGTTGTGGTTCATGGTTACCTTCTTGTTGCTAGCTTCGTGTAGGGTGAAATGGTTGCTAGAGTGCTGCTCTCCTTCCTCTTGGTGCCCTTCTCTCCTTTCTCCTCCTTCCTTGCTTTTCTTCTTCTTCCCGTAGCTTGCTTATTCTTCTTCTATATTTCCCTCTCTCTCTCTCTACGTAGCTCTCTGTAACTCTCTCCTTACTTACAAATGGGAAGTATGCTGATTGTTTGAAGGAGAAAGAAGATGAGCTGATGGGAGGTTTAAGGTGGCTTCGGAAGGAATGTTTTGATATGCAGAAAATGGGATGCCCGAGCTCTTGAAAATGAATTTGAGGAGCATGCTTTGTGAAGTTAACATTCCCATATATGGTGTACTGTGCATGTTTATTCTTTTCCCCCCAATTGGCTCTCAATATACACGTGGCCTCCCCCAATTGGTTTGAGGCTTAAATGTCTCACCAATTAATTCGAATATACAGATAAATATACCCGAATATTCCCACTTTTGTACCAAATTTGGTAAATAACTCTACCCAAAATTATAATGGGTACTCCCATAAATTATTGGAACACGCAAAAATATTTATTATGGGATTTGTCCATTTATTCGGAACACCCATAATATACATTTCGGATACAGATTAAATCACGTATCAACCCCAATAAAATTTCTGACACTTGGAAAAATTATTCCTCAGCATATATGCCTCATCTAAATTAATAAAAATCGAAATAGACGAAAAAGTTTGGGTGTGAATAGTGCTCGTGAATAGTGCCTCGGGAAGCGGGTCCCGCTAATAGTGATTTTATGAATTTTTGCAAAATCGATATATTCACTCTAACGACACAACAACACATAAAATTTAACATATGCACATTTTCTAGGCTGTAACACAATTCTAAACACGTATTATAGATTAATATAAAAATAATAATAATAATAATAATAATTCATTTTATTCATACATAACTCGGGTTACAAGGAAATCTAAAATTCCCGATCGTTACATTCTCCCCCCCTTATAAGGATTCTGTCCCCAGAATCACCGTACAAGGTTAAACAAAAAGTTGAGGGTAATTCTCCTTCATCTTATCTTCCAATTCCCATGTAGCCTCCTCAGCATTGTGGTTCCGCCAAACTACCTTCACAGAAGGTATAACCTTATTTCTTAATACTTGCTCCTTCCTATCAATTATCTGAATAGGAATTTCTTCGTACGTAAGATCCTTCTCTAAATGAACGGGCTCATAGGATATCACGTGTTTGTAATCGGGTTTGTATGGTCGTAACACTGAGACGTGAAACACGTTGTGGACATGCTCCAGTTCAGGAGGCAAGGCTACCTCATACGCCACTTCACCCACTCTTCTCAATACTTCGAACGGTCCTACGAACCTTGGGCTCAACTTTCCCTTCTTCCCAAAACGTATCTTCCCTTTCCAGGGAGACACTTTCAGAAACACGTAGTTGCCGACATCGAAGTCTCTCGTCTGGCGATGTTGACCAGCATACTTCTTTTGTCGGTCTTGGGCTGCAACTAGTCTTGCCCTGATCACCTTGACCACTTCGGCTGTCTGTTGCACCAACTCTGGTCCCAACAGTCTTCGTTCGCCGACCTCATCCCAACTTAACGGTGTTCTGCACTTCCTCCCGTAGAGGGCTTCATACGGTGGCATACCGATACTTGCATGATAGCTGTTGTTATAAGCGAATTCCACAAGTGGTAAGTGGTCATCCCAATTCCCTTTGAAATCCATCACACAAGCTCTAAGCATGTCTTCTAGCGTCTGTATCGTTCGTCTCGCTCTGTCCGTCAGTTTGAGGATGGTAAGCAGTACTTAGTCGCAACTGTGTTCCCATTCTCTCTTGCAAGCTCTTCCAAAAATTTGATGTGAAGCGTGGATCTCGATCTGAGACAATTGACACTGGCACTCCATGTCGCGAAACAATCTCCTTTATATACAACTTGGCTAACTGGTTTAAATTGAATCGGATTTTTATCGGTAGAAAGTGTGCTGATTTTGTCAATCGGTCTACGATAACCCAAATGGCATCACAACCTTTTTGTGTAACTGGAAGTCCTACCACGAAATCCATGGTGATGTGCTCCCATTTCCATTCTGGTATATTTAGTGGCTGAAGTAACCCACTCGGTCTCTGATGTTCCGCTTTGACCTGTTGACAGGTGAGACACTTGCTGACGCACTCTGCTACGTCCCGCTTCATGTTGGGCCACCAAAAATATTGACGAAGATCCCGATACATTTTTGTGCTTCCTGGGTGAACAGAATATGCTGAATTATGTGCTTCATGTAAGATCTCATCTCTTAATTCAGTCACGGCCGGCACCCACACTCGTTCCTCGTATCTTAAGATACCATCTTTATCCATTCGAAATTTCTCTTCCTCATTTTCTGCGATCCTTTTCTGTATCCTTTCACATTCTTCATCCTTTTCCTGTGCTTCTTTCACTTTGTCGAGTAATGTCGGACGAGCCTCAATTACGAATAACCTCTCTGCCGCCTCTGTCGGACTTTTCACCTCGATCTCCAGTCTCGCCATTTCCCGTATTAGCTCCCCGTGAGTTGTCAACATGCATAATTTCTCATTCCCCTTTCTGCTCAATGCATCTGCTACTATGTTTGCCTTCCCTGGGTGATAAAGAATTTCACAGTCATAATCTTTGATTAATTCCAACCACCTCCTATGTCGCATGTTTAGCTTCTTTTGTGTGAAAATATATTTCAGACTCTTATGGTCCGTGTATATCTCACATTTCTCCCCATAAAGGTAGTGTCTCCAAATCTTCAATGCAAAAACGACAGCCGCTAACTCCAAGTCATGGGTAGGGTATCGCTTCTCATAATCCTTCAATTGTCGTGACGCATACGCAATAACCTTGCCGTGTTGCATTAACACACAGCCAAGACCCTTATGTGATGCATCACTATACACTACAAAACCTCCCGTATCGTCTGGTAAGGACAATACAGGCGCCTCGCTTAACCGCTTTTTCAATTCCTGAAAACTGTCTTCGCACTTTTCAGACCACACAAATTTCACCGTCTTCCTCGTTAGATTGGTCAATGGGGTTGCTATTTTGGAAAAATCTTGGATAAATCTTCGATAGTACCCGGCTAACCCTAAGAAACTTCGTACTTCTGTCGGTATCTTCGGTTGCTCCCAGTTACTAACTGCCTCCACCTTCGCAGGGTCCACTGAGATACCGTCCTTGTCGATCATATGCCCTAAAAATTGTACCTTTTCCATCCAGAATTCGCACTTAGAAAATTTCGCGTATAACTTTTCCCTTCTCAGTGTCTCCAGTACTTCGCTCAGATGTTCGGCGTGCTCTTCTTCGGTCTTTGAATAAATCAAAATGTCATCGATGAAAACTACTACGAACTTATCTAAGTACGGCTTCAGAATTCGGTTCATCAAGTCCATGAATGCTGCCGGTGCGTTAGTCAAACCGAAAGACATCACCAAAAACTCGTAGTGACCATATCTTGTCCGAAACGCAGTTTTAGGTACATCTTCCTTCCTTACTTTTAGCTGATGATACCCGGTCCTCAAATCTATCTTCGAGAAGTGTCTGGCTCCCTTTAGTTGATCGAACAAGTCGTCGATTCGTGGCAATGGGTACTTATTCTTGATCGTTGATTTGTTCAACTCCCGATAGTCGATACAGAGTCTCATTGATCCGTCCTTCTTCTTGACAAACAAAACGGGTGCTCCCCATGGGGACACACTTGGCTGAATATACCCATTGTCCAGCAGTTCTTGAAGTTGTATCAACAATTCCTTCATCTCTACCGGCGCCATACGATACGGAGCCTTCGAAATTGGTGCAGTCCCCGGCGCTAAGTCTATCGCAAATTCAATTTCCCTGTCTGGCGGAAGACCGGGTAAATCACTTGGAAAACACATCTGGAAACTCTCTTACTACCGGTATATTTTTAATATCCACACCTTCTTTCTTCGTATCTAAAATATAGGCTAAATAACCTTCACAACCTTTCTTTAACAATTTCCTGGCCTGCATCATCGTAAGACAACATGAACGTCTTAGCGATGTGCCACCATAAAATATTACCCTCGACCGGTTCGGGGTCCGAAGGTTCACACTTTTCTTCTGACAGTCAATGATTGCCGCATGCTCGTACAACCAGTCCATTCCCAATATTACATCGAACTCTCCCAACCTTATTGGGATCAAATCCACGCGAAAATTAAATCCCCTAATCTCAGCGTAAAAATTACGAAGAATGAACTGTACAGGAATTACCTCATTATTCGCAATTTCTATGCTCAAAGGATTTTCTAACCGTTCTTGGGGTAAATTTAACCGCTTAACAAAATTTTCAGACACAAAAGAACAGGTAGCACCCGAATCGAATAATACACAAGCATTTATATTATTGATTGGGATAATACCTGACACCACGTCCTTAGCAATCACTGCATCCTGGACAGTCATGTTGAATGTTCGGGCAGGGGTGCGGTTCGGCAGAGTCGGACTCCCAATCATCAGTTTGCTGCCTCCTCCTCGGTTGCCGCTTCCACCACTGCTTCCCTTCTTCGGACAGTCTCTGAACTGATGCTCCATTGACCCACAAGAATAGCATCCACGATTCTTCTTTGGGTTTGGGCAATGCGGTGCTATATGCCCTTCCTGGTTGCAGTTGTAGCAGACATTACGTCCCTTCCAGCACTCACCCTTGTGATTTTTCCCACATTTTGAACACGCTTCAATCTTCTTCTTAAATCCTCCCTGACTATTCCCTGCCTGATGAGTGTTGGCACTGTTGTTGCTGTTGTTACCACCGTCCCATTTTCTCTTTCCCGAATTGCTTCCACCGCTACTGCCACCTCCACGGTAGTCCCCTCCACTCTTCTTATTTTTCTTGTGTTGATTTAGGGCCTCAATCCCTCCTTCGGCGATGATGGCTTTTTCCAGCAGCGCACTAAAAGTCTCGATCTGGAGGACAGCTACCTTATTATACAACCACGGTTTCAGCCCTTGTTCGAACCTTTGCGTCTTCAACTCTTCAGTACTTACGTGAAGCGGTGCAAAACGCGCAAGTTCATTGAATTTGGCGGCGTACTGAGCCACCGTCATGTCTCCCTGCTTGAGCTCTAGGAATTTCACCACCATTTGCCTTTCCATGCTTTTTGGGAAATAGTTCTCGAAGAATAATTCCTTAAACTTGTCCCATGATATCACTCCTTCGCCTGCTCGTTGTTGGTTAGCCTCCCACCAATAATTTGCTTCTCCTTTCATCATATACGTGGCAAATACTGTTTCCTGGTCATCCCTCACGCGTGCAATGACGAAAGCCTTTTCCATTTCCTTCACCCAAGACTGGGCTTCAATCGGATCAGTTGTTCCCTTAAACTCTGGGGGTCCAACGCTCTTGAAGTCTTTGAAATTTGTTATGGGTGCTACCGGGGGATGGGGATCCACGGGTCCCGTATTTCTCCCTTGGGTCATTCTCTCCAGTATATCCGCTAACCGTTGCATGGGGTCCACCGGAACTCTTTGATTATTAACCGATCCCTCGGGTGTTGGTGGTGGGGCTCGTATGTTACGTCTAGGTGGCATTCTCTGCTTAACGTAAGAAAATTTAATGTCATCATTTCATTATGAGTACTACAAGTAGACAACATATATAGTAATAACGATTGCATTTAGTGCTAACAACTATTACAACATACATGACTATGCTATAGCGTACTACTATAGATGTCATCAAACGTTCCTTGATACAACAAAATGGTGAGGGGTTCACCGACATACTCCCCTAAAATAAGCATACAAGTTACAGTCTTACAATACTATCCCACACATGCAGCAAAATGTTGGGATTAACATAAACAAGATTACAAACTGCTAGGCACATAAGTTAAGCAACCTATCCGAGCATACCGCGCTCCACAGCGTTGTCATACTCCCTATGACCCATATGGATCATCAAGCCTCGACTCAGGGTGTGACGAGTCTGTCCCTCTTCAGTTGGGTAGTGGTACACACCATCTATCCACCTGCCCATAGCCGAGTGAAAAGCATATCCCATCCGGTTCATCTTTCTCTTACCCCTCCTCACTTCACCCTCCAGGTCATCAGCTCGTTCTACGGCATCATCCCGTTGTTCCTTGATCCGGACACGGTTTGCCACCTCCCTACCTAACTGGTTCTTCAAAATCTCATTATCCATTCGCAAATTAACTCCCCGATGCTCTGACTACTCCAACTTTCCTGCCAATTCTGCATTCCTCGCCAAGAGGTGATGCAGCATGACTGCCAATTGTGTGGACGCCCCTAGATGCCCTTGCACATCCGTCTCTAATTCCTGGATCTGGTTCTTACCCTCCTGGACCTCGCCTTCTAGTCCCTGAATCCTGGCCCGTTGCTCTCGGGCTTCACTCTCCAACTCATGGATCCTATTTGCTTGTTCGAGAACGCGGTCAGTACGTTCGTCCAACATCTCCATCAAAAATGTGGTGTCAATAGGGGGCACCTCCTCCCATTCCTCTTCTGGGTCCTCCTCCGGGTCAGACTCCAACTCGGGTTCCTCCTCAGCAGGGGCAATAGCTAGAATAGGCTCAACCATCAGCAGTGTCTCGGACACCACATGGATGTCACGTGGCTCCTCTTCTGCGACTCTACTAGGTTCTCCTGTGTTTGACATCCTACAAGCACAACCACAAACAAGCAAACTCTTATTAGTCTTTCAACAAAATATAAGTTCATTGTATGGAATGAAGATATATCTTATATCACTACAAGCTCTCTAAGATAAATCTTTGTCACGTAAAACTCTACAAGAGTTTTGTCTGCTCTTATTATCTATACACTTCCTAGGGTTATAGCCTAAAGACCTCTCTCTAAAGGTTTATAACCTAAGGCTTTGATACCAACCTGTGACGCCCCCAAATCCGGGTCACCTGAGCCACGGACCTGGTTCGCCACTATCTAAAACAAGAATTATACAATCGATAACTTAAAGCGGAATAAAGGAATATTTACATTGATATAACATAAATAAACCTGTCCCAAGTCTCAAAACCAATACTAATACAAAACATAACATAATACAAAAGGGTAAATATGTCTTAATACAAACGGTAATTCTAGAACAACAAAATACAACTACTCCGTAGCTTTCTCCTTTCCCTTATCTTTTCCTGAGCTCTCGCCACATGCCGCACTAACTGAAATGTTTTAAGGAAAGCAAGGGTGAGCAACAAATTGCCCCGCAAGTATAATAGCAGTGAATAATCACATGAATAACTTTATAGCTCTCAGGAGTAAAAATTTAGCTAACACAAGGAAATAAACAACTTCTTTCATCACCGTTATAGTGGCCACTAAGGACCGAAGGATTTCTGAAGTATTCAAGGATTTCAAAGTTTCCCAAAGAAGGGAACTATTCAATACTGAGGGTGCACCAAGGCACAGAACTCTATTCTAGAATTACTGGAAATTCATCCGATAATCCACAAAACTGGTACAATAGGTGATCAGCCTAAAATACCTGGCGTTATGCATAAGCCTTACATTTTCCATTTACGCGCGTGTCGGTTTCCCGACGTTTATACAATTTCCCCTGCTGTGAGGGTTGTTCCACTCAGCTTTACATGGGAGTCCAGACCAAAACAATTTGATCGGACAATTTTACTTAACAATCATAATAGTTGGAGGACTTTAACCTCGCTTTAGTAACCAAATCAATAAGTGTCTAGCTGAAACAATTAGCCTTGACATAGCTTTTAAACAGCCTATGGAATAAAGAACTTTAAGGTTCAACAACATGCATGATAGCATTTAAAAATATCTTGAATGAATAAAAATTCATAATCTTTGGAATCACACAATATATAACATTGCATGAAATGGGCTTTCATTGCAATACTTGAATAGAAGTATGAATACTAGCACATTAATTGCTAAATTGATAAGTAATTTGAACGGAGTCAAGAAGCTCAATAAGCTTGCTCAATAAATAATATTTGCTCGATAGATAAATGAATTCGACACTTGCCCAATAAATGAATCGAGTAAGGAAACCTCGCACAATTAAATAGGAGTTGTATGAGTTAGGAAACTTGCCTTGTACGTGCGTTAATACTTGACGTTAATCGTCCGTCAACAAAATATCCTACATAGTTTATTAAAATCGTCATAAATATTTGTCACAAAAGAACTAGGTTCATTACAGTCATCACATCATTAAAATACATTGATTGCCACTACGCTTACCCAGTCGGGGGTCGGGGGGCAGCGCCCCCTGGAAATCCAAGCGTAATTTGTAATCCGTTAATTCAATTTACGCCTTAGGACAACATCGTTTAGTTCGACACGGGTATAAATTAAGCACATAAAGCTTTAACAAGATATAAGCGTTTTTAATCATTTTGTACAAAAATATAAGTTTTAGACTCGCGGGAAAAATTTACTGGGTCCGACCCGATCCGGCCCGACCCGACCCAGTCCGGCCCGACCCGACCCGGACCAGTCGCCATGCAGTAGCAGTTGCAGTAGCGAACTGCTGTTCCTGCAAGCAGCGACACAGTCATACCTTGCCTTGCTCCAGCTGCTATATCTCCCCCTACACTCGATCAATTTCATCCCTTACGGACTCTATGGATTCCTAAGACACAAGGCTACAACATATCACAAATTCAAGACGACCCATAATCATTAACATGACCAAATCCTGAGCTAAAACATAAACTGCATGCTCTGTTTCTCGCAACCATGAAATATCTCACACAAATGGCTACTGTGACTTCATTTTAGCATCATTTTAGTTCATTCAAATTGGTATATCTTCACAACTGATAGAAGTACAATATTCCAATAACAAACAATCAAAATAATCACACCATCAAGGCTTTACAGTCCTCTAACAGTCCGAATGTCCAAAAGTCCAAAAATGTCCAAAGTTCATCCTTTAAGCCAAGGTTCGGATCTTTACTTGTTTTTGTTCCACTTTGAGGGTGTTTATGGTTTATATAGCTTCTTAAGAACCTCCATGATAGATTCAACACAACCAATCAACAAAAAAATTAGCAAAAAAAAAAATCCAACCCTCAAGCATGTAAGCGTAAAAAAAAAACTCATGAAAGCTTCAAGTGGAGAAGAAATGGTTGTGGTTCATGGTTACCTTCTTGTTGCTAGCTTCGTGTAGGGTGAAATGGTTGCTAGAGTGCTGCTCTCCTTCCTCTTGGTGCCCTTCTCTCCTTTCTCCTCCTTCCTTGCTTTTCTTCTTCTTCCCGTAGCTTGCTTATTCTTCTTCTATATTTCCCTCTCTCTCTCTCTACGTAGCTCTCTGTAACTCTCTCCTTACTTGCAAATGGGAAGTATGCTGATGGTTTGAAGGAGAAAGAAGATGAGCTGATGGGAGGTTTAAGGTGGCTTCGGAAGGAATGTTTTGATATGCAGAAAATGGGATGCCCGAGCTCTTGAAAATGAATTTGAGGTGCATGCTTTGTGAAGTTAACATTCCCATATATGGTGTACTGTGCATGTTTATTCTTTTCCCCCCAATTGGCTCTCAATATACACGTGGCCTCCCCCAATTGGTTTGAGGCTTAAATGTCTCACCAATTAATTCGAATATACAGATAAATATACCCGAATATTCCCACTTTTGTACCAAATTTGGTAAATAACTCTACCCAAAATTATAATGGGTACTCCCATAAATTATTGGAACACGCAAAAATATTTATTATGGGATTTGTCCATTTATTCGGAACACCCATAATATACATTTCGGATACAGATTAAATCACGTATCAACCCCAATAAAATTTCTGACACTTGGAAAAATTATTCCTCAGCATATATGCCTCATCTAAATTAATAAAAATCGAAATAGACGAAAAAGTTTGGGTGTGAATAGTGCTCGTGAATAGTGCCTCGGGAAGCGGGTCCCGCTAATAGTGATTTTATGAATTTTTGCAAAATCGATATATTCACTCTAACGACACAACAACACATAAAATTTAACATATGCACATTTTCTAGGCTGTAACACAATTCTAAACACGTATTATAGATTAATATAAAAAAAAAAATAATAATAATAATTCATTTTATTCATACATAACTCGGGTTACAAGGAAATCTAAAATTCCCGATCGTTACAGTTATCCTCAATTATTTGTTTAATCTTTGTATTACGATTCTGGGGACAGAATCTTTGTAAGAAGGGGAGAATGTAACGGACGAATTAATTGCGTTGTGATTCTAGGAACAAAATCCTTTTAAGGAGGGAAGGATGTAACGAATGTAATTTTTGTGATTAAATAAACATATTTATTGAGTTATATAAATATTTTTATTAATTTATTTATTGAGTAAAATAAATAATTTATAAGTTATGGTGAAAGAATTTTTGTTAAATGTTATTTGATTGTGATATGATGTGTTTATTCTAATTTAATAATTAAATTAGATGATTAAATGTTTTATTCGAATAAATGATTTATTTGAATAAGATAATTTATTTGGTGATATTGTTTGGATAAATAAAACTATATAGTATAATGGATTATTAAAATAAATAGAAAGAGTTTTTATTTCCACAAAACCAAACAAGGCCTTATGACCTTTGGTTGGAAATAATGAGTTATTTCAATTTTGTTTTGCCAAACAAGCCTTATGGCTTTTGAATTTTTATAACTGATGGTTTAATTAGAGAAGATACGTTATTATTTTAGCCATCAATTTTTATTTTGTTTAAAACTTGTCAGTTGTTAAAAGATAAGAAAATACAGAGTTTAAAAAAAAAAAAAGGAAGAATATACAGAGAAAAGGATAGAATTAGAAGAGAAAATTGAGAGTTTGAGAGTTTGAGAATTGAGAGAGAGAAGGAAAAGAATTGCTAAGCTAAGGAATCATACATAGCTTGAAGGTATAATTCTTGTTAGTTTTGTTCTTCACTATATTCTTATTATTTTACTTCTCTGTATATGATTTTTATTTCACTGTATATGAATTTATATGCTAAATACATGAATTACTTGGTTATAATTGTTAGTAAGCATGTATTAGAGATTATGTGATGATTATAAACTAGTTTGAAAGAGCTAATTCATGAAAGCATGTTTTAGAATGAAGTTTTTGTTTTTACAGAGTCTTATTTCATGTATGGCATATATATATGAAAATTGATGTTCAATTAGATTATTAATCGGTAAATTGACTTTTGATTGTGTTAATATGATGAAAAACGAAAAGAATGTAATTAGAAAGGATTAAAATGATTGAAAGATGAGTTTACAGTGGTTGATTTTATTAATATAGCTAGAACATGAATATTTGGTTTAAACAGAGAATTTTTGCTTCAATTCGGTTGATTATGTGTATTATATTGGTAAGAATGTTTAGAAACATGATGGGTAATTGTTTTATATAATATTTGATATCTGGGTATGTTTAATCTATGTGTTGGGTGGTAGAATTCGGAAAATTTGGCCTAAGTTTTCACTGGTTCGGGAACTGTAGGAGGTGACTGCCGAGTCTCTTGCCCCGACGAGAAAATTGTAAGGGAAATCCTCGCCCCGGCGAGGTCTCGCCCCGGCGAGAGTTTTGTTCAGTAATTTCCCGCCCCGACGAGGGAACAGAACTGAAATATTTTTATTTTTTATTTTATTTTATTATGATGTCGTGTACATGTTTAAAGCTTAGATTGTTTTATTTAGTAATAAATAAGATACTACAATGAGTAGTAATCGAATATTTAATGAATATCAAATGACATTTGATATATTAAATGAAATGGGATAAGAACAAACCCTAAAGTGTATATTGTTCTGTAACTAATTATTGTTACCATTTTATAATCGGAACGTATAGGGTGATTAAGGAACGTGAATTATTTAAATCTGTAAGTTACATGTGAGGCAAGTTTTTCACCCTTAATCTTATTATTTCGTTTAAAGCAAGTTTAATTTCATTGAGCCAACTTATTAACCTTAGCTTATTGTTATTCAAGCAAGGTTGTTATCATGTCAAGTATCTATGTATTATTCAAGACATTTGTTATACGAGCATTGATCATTATTCAGACTTTGATTATAAATTCTATTGTACAACTTCATTGATGAATCAAATGCTTTAGTGACTAGCAAACCCTTATTGATTCAGCTAGTCCTTAGTTGATGAGCGTTCTAAAGACTTAGAATATTTTAATAATCGTTCCGAACCAAGTTCCTTTTGGTACGGATTCTGATACTAGACTGAGATGAACAACCCTAATATAGGGGATTAATTACGTGACAGCGTTAAAATGTTTGTGCACAATATATTGTACAAAGGGCTGATCCCCCTGAGTACGAGATGGATGGTCCATAGTCTATAAGACTGTTAAAGGTTACGGTAGAAATACTTGATAACCTAGGACATAGTTCGAGGTCTTGTGACCCTCAGATACACTTTTAATCCTGAATCTATATTCAGTTCTTGAGCTAAGCTTCCTATTGAGCTTTCAGATCTTGACTAGTTATTGATTGAATTCAGAAAACTATTATACCTCAGTTGAAAATCTACTTCATTGATTATTCAATTGCTATTGTTATCACACTTGTGGGCAATTGTTTGCTCACTCTTGCATTAAACTTTGCAGCTAAGACAGAGAAATCGGACGAGCCGTCCACAAGTAAAGGCAAGGGCAAGATGCCGAAGTAGCAAGAGATCTGTTAATTATTTGATGTTTATTTGTAGCAAGACTTATTTAATTTTATGTTTTTATTCCGCATTGATGTAATAGAGGTTAGACAACCTGGGACTTGTTTCATTTAGAGATTGGTGATGTAACCCCATTTGAGGGAAGATATTTCTTTAAGTTTATTTAATTAATCTTATTATGGGTAGATAGTTGTGAATGATTGAAATAGTGAACACCAAATCAGTGGGAATTAAGTACCCAGATTTGGGGGTGTCACACCTTACGTAATTGACGACAGGCTACCAACCGAAATTTCTCTAGCTCACTAACTTTTATAAGTAACTGATCAATCAAAGTGGCCGAGGTCGACAATTTCCGCTCTAATATTTGCTTAGTAATGAATCTTGCTCCAATAGGGTAAGAGTCTACTCCAGTCCAAATTCGAAAATTCTTCATCAATTCAGTCGTGATAGGTGTCTGTGGATATTGGCGCTCTTCATCAAATCCTACATTCACTCCAGCCTCCAGACACAGCCCGTGAATTAATGATGGATGCGACAGACCATTCGCAAAATCTCCATTCATAGCTTGGCAAATGGAATTGTAGATTATGAGTCCTACGTCTATTTCCTTTCCTTTTACAATGGCATACAATAGAGACGCTTGATCATGATTTAACTCTGTGAGTCTTGTGGATGGAAGCAAGCGAGCACAAATGAAGTAGAACCAAGCTAAGCCATATCGACTCAATTTAGTCGTTGAAATATATAACTCATTGCTCATATTTTTTCCCAAACCGCACCAGGTCTACATAAACATTGTAGTGCCTTATGCCATTTATTTCCACCAGCTCTATATTTCTCATATTCCTCCCCAGTCAAATCAGGATGACGAATATACGAATTGATTGTTGATGGCGAGAACCACACTAGTTTATCACGCACTTTCACTATGTTTGCCTCTGCTTCAATTGCATTAGAGTAGAACTTCCTGGCCAAATCTGAAACTGGGGCACCGGGTTTCTCGGTTAAGGCTTCCCATTTATTAGCCTTGATCAACGCAAAAACACCGCTATCAACATGTTCGTTGGGATAAAAGCCACGTTCAGGAATTCCTTTCGAGTGTGCCAATGATAATTCACAAAAAATTGATGCCTCCCGACTGACAAACTTCTCTGTATCAAACTCGTCACCACGAAAACCTTGAATAATGAATGACTGTCATTGTTATGCCTTTGACATTTCCCTACCATTCTGAATGTAGCCTGAATTGAAAGCTTCTTGCTGCCCAAGTCAAATTCTTCTCTCAATAGGGTGCTGTTAAGATCTGATATTGCAATTGTATTTAACCCTGGATTTATAACTGAACTTAAAAAGTTAGAAATTAACTTGCAAAAGGAAAGAAGAAAATAGAATTGTAATAGAATTAATCTATGCTAGATTTTCTTTCCAAATAAGAATACAATTCGTGTGCAGTCTGGATTTCGCTCAAGCGCCGCGACGCTCAATGTAAGAACTGCGGCTCATGACTAACAGCCGCGACGCGCAATTACAGAAGTCGTGGTGCGCATCCCCTGTCCAGCTGCTCCATTTTTCCTTCTCATTTCTCCTTGCTTATTTCATTGCTTAGAGTTTAATTCTACAAAACTATGAAAAATTACTTAAACTAATATATATATATATATATATATATATATATATATATATTTTGTAAACTAATAAAAGAATAAATTACTTATAACATAAAAAGTATTGGGTTGCCTCCCAATTAGCGCTTAATTTATAGTCTTAGCCCGACTACTTCCCTTCGTTAATCCGAGTCAGCTAGTAAAATGGAGATCCTTCGCCGATCGATATCTCCTCTGTAGTAATGTTTGCGGCGCTGACCGTTAACCATAAATGATCTATAAGATTGGAGTGGTAAAACTTCTACCGCTCCATGTGGAAATACTTTCTGGATGATAAATGGTCCTGACCATCTGGATTTTAGCTTCCCTAGAAACAGTCTAAGCCGTGAATTGAATAAAAGAACTGCTTGCCCTGGCTCGAACTTTCTCTCAATTATTTTTTTGTCATGCCAACGTTTAATCTTTTCTTTGTAAATCTTTGCATTCTTGTAAGCATGAAGACGAAATTCATCCATCTCATTTAACTATAATAATCTCTTTTCTCCTACTGCATGTAAATCAAAATTTAGCTTTTTAATGGCCCAATATACTTTATGCTCTAACTCCACCGGTAAATGGCATGCCTTTCTGAATACCAGTCTTTATGGTGACATCCCAATTGAAGTTCTATACACTGTCCTATACGCCCATAAAGCATCATCAAGTTTCAAAGACCAATCTTTTTTGTTTGGATTAACAATCTTTTCCAAGATCCTTTTTACCTCTCTATTTGAAATCTAAGCTTTCCCATTTGTTTGTGGATGATAAGCCGTAGCTTTTTTGTGAGATACCCCGTACCAAGCAAAAAGAGCGAAAAATGATTTATTACAGAAATGCGTACCTTCGTCACTGATAATTGCCCGTGGTGTGCCAAATCTTGTAAAGATATTTTTCCTGAGAAAGTTCAACACGACATTTGCATCATTTGTTGGTAATACAGTAGCTTCAACCCATTTAGACACATAATCCACTACTAATAATATGTATTGCTTATTCAGAGATACTAGAAATGGGCCCATAAAATCGATTCCCCACACATCAAATACTTCTACCTCGAGTATGGTGTTCATCGGCATTTCGTGGCGCTTAGAAATATTTCCAGCACGATGGCAACTATCGCACTTTGCCGTAAAATTATGTGCATCCTTGAAGAGAGTAGGCCAATAAAATCCTGATTGCAGTATCTTTGTAGCAGTTCGTTCACCCCATAGTGACCTCCATAAACTACCGAGTGATATTTTTGTAAAATGTCTTCAGTTTCTCCTCATGGAATACACCTTCTCAACATTTGATCTGGACATGCTTTAAATAGGTAGGGTTCATCCCATTGATAGTTCTTTACATCATGTAAAAACTTCTTACGTTGTTGATAACTCAAATCTGGGGGAAGCACATGGCTAACGATGTAATTAACGTAGTCTACATACCATGGTATGTCATTCGTTACTGCAAACAATTGTTCATCAGGAAATGACTCATTAATTTCAGTATCCTCCCCACTTTGAGATTCCGGATGTTCAAGTCTAGAAAGATGATCTACAACTTGATTTTTTGTGCCCTTTCTTTCTCGAATCTCTAGATCGAACTCTTGAAGCAAGAGAACCCACCTTATTAATCGTGGTTTGGCATCTTTCTTTGCGATCAAATATTTGATAGCTGCATGATCAGTGAACACGATTAGTTTTGTTCCCACTATGTAAGCTCTGAACTTATCAAATGTATACACAATTGCCAGTAGCTCCTTCTCCGCGGTCGTATAATTTAACTGTGCTCCTGTCAATGTTTTGCTTGCATAGTAGATGGATTGAAACATCTTCTCCTTTCTTTGTCCCAATACTGCACCAATTACGTAGTCACTGGCGTCACACATTAATTCAAATGGTTTAGTCCAATCCGGTACGACAATCACCGGGGTGAAAACTAACTTCTGTTTTAACATCTCGAACACTTCAAGACATGCCTTATTGAAGACAAAAGGAACTTCTTTCTCTAGCAAACTACATAGTGGTTTAGAAATTTTGGAGAAATCCTTGATAAAGCTCCGATAAAATCCCGCATGCCTAAGAAAACTTCTAATTCCCTTAACAGATGTTGGTGATGGGAGGTTCTCTATAGTCTAAATCTTTGCCCCGTCTACCTCAAGTCCTTTAGCTAAACTTGGTGCCCCAAAATTGTTCCTTCTCTCACCACAAAGTGGCATTTCTCCCAATTGAGCTCCAAATTCGTCTCCACACATCACTTCAAAGCCAATGTCCAATTATCTAGGCAAAGATCAAAACTATCTCCAAAAATTCTAGGTTTCGTTCAACTAAACCAGAAAAAATAACCATCATACATCTTTGAAATGTGGTTGGTGCATTGCAGAGACCAAAAGACATCCTTTTGAACGTAAAAGTTCCATATGGGCATGTAAAAGTGGTCTTCTCTTGATCTTCTGGAGCAATTGCAATTTGGTTGTATCCTGAATATCCATCTAGAAGGCAATAGAATTGGTGTCCAGCCAATCTATCTAACATCTGATCAATGAACGACAAGGGAAAATGATCTTTGCGAGTTGACTTGTTCAACCTTCTATAGTCAATGCAAACTCGCTACCCGGTCACTGTTCTTGTAAGAATGAGTTCATTGTTCTCGTTTGTGACTACTGTCATTCCTCATTTCTTTGGTACACAATGAACCGGACTTACCCACGAACTATCATATATTGGATAAATAATTCTAGCGTCTAACCATTTAAAAATCTCCTTTTTCACCACCTCCTTCATTATAGGATTCAGTCGACGTTGCTGCTCAATAACTAGCTTCGCTTCACCCTCCATTAAAATTTTGTGCATACAAAATGAGGGGCTTATTCCCTTAATATCTACTAATGTCTAACCAATTGCTGACTTGTGCTCGCACAATACTCGCAAAAGCTTTTCTTCCTGAAATTGGTTAAGTGAAGCAAATATAATAACAGGCAGAGTGTTAAAATCACCTAAATATGCTTACCGTAAATGCTTTGGTAAAGCCTTTAATTCCAATGTAGGTGGTTCCTCCAAAGATGGCTTTGCGCGTGACGAAGAATCCCTTGAATTATTCAAAGTTTCATACTGTTAAATGTAACTAACAAACTCTAGAGCTGAATCTAATATCTCTAAGTATTCTTGAGACTCCCAAGATTCTGAAACTGTCGGAACTTACCAATGCTGATTCAAGTGAGTCTGGAAGATATGTTTCTAAGAATACCTCATTCACTGCTTCTGTGATTAGATCAACTCGAAAACATTCTTCCTCTTTTTTCGGAAATTTCATAGACTTTAAAACACTAAATGTAACCCTTTGATCTTGAACCCGCATGGTTAACTCACCTTTCTGAACATCAATCAAAGTTCTTCCTGTTGCTAAGAAGGGCCTCCCAAGTATAATTGGTATTTCCTTGTCTTCCTCGAAATTCAGAATTATAAAATCTGCCGGAAAGATGAACTTATCAATCTTCACTAAAATATCTTCAACAATACCTCTTGGATATGTCACAAATCTATCTGCAAGCTATAAGGTTATGTTCTTCTTTAGTCCTAATTGGGTGTAAACCGAAAGTGGCATCAAGTTGATGCTAGCTCCCAAATCACACAATGCTCTCCCTGAAAATTGATTACCGATCGTACACGGGATAGTGAAACTTCTCGGATCCTTCAGCTTTGGTGGTAACTTTTTATGTAAGATTGCACTGCATTCTTCAGTCAATGCCACAATTTCAAAATCACCTAATCTCTTTTTCTTAGATAAAATATCTTTCATGAATTTTGCGTACCTTGGCATTTGCTCCAAAGCTTCTACAAATGGTATGTTGATGTGAAGCTTTTTAAATATCTAAAGGAACTTTGCAAACTGATTATCCACTTTTTGCTTTTGCAATCTCTGCGGAAAAGGAATTGGAGGAATCTTTTGCATCTGTTTTCCTAATTCTTCTTTGAATTGTGGATTATCTTCCTTCTTTTCTTGCTTCTTTTCCTCGCTAACTTCACCCACTTCTAATTCTTCATCCATACATACATGATAATTTGCATCCTTGCTATCTGTCTTCGGTAACTCCTTACCACTTCGTAAAATAACATTATAATTTTCATCAAGATTGTGCACTTCCTGCATTGTATTACTTGAAAATTTCTGAAGTTGACTACTGATATTGGTAGCCAAATGTTCAAATAATTATTCCATTTTAGCAATTCTTGCATTATTTTTTGCCTGATATTTTGACAACAAATCCTCCATCATTGCCTTCTGTTCTTGCTGAAAAGCCTGTTGCTCTTGATCTTGCTTCTTCTTTTGCATATGATCATCGGCATTGAGATTTTGATTACTTTGACAATTAGATCCCTCAACTAACCGCACTGACTTGACCTTAATTGCGCATTGACCCTTTGCATGATTTCCTGCACAAATATCACATGCCAACACATCCTTTTGCGTAAATTGATATCCACCAGAATCCAATTTCCTTGCTATAATTGCTACTTGCTCTACCAATACCGAGATTACATCATTCTGATTTACTGTCACAGTTCCAATTCGCCCATTTCTTGTTGTGGACCATTGATAATTATTGTTTGCCATGATCTCCAACAATTCTTATGTCTCATCACAATTTTTCTCCATTATAGACCCACTTGCAGCTGCATCGATATTAGATCTCATTGTAACATTCAAACCATTGTAAAAAGTCTGAATCTGCAACCACATAGGAATGCCATGATGTAGACATTTCCTGAGTAATTCCTTAAACCTCTCCCAAGCTTCATACAGAGATTCTGAGTCTTCTTGAGCAAATGTTGTGATATCTGATCTCAATCTTGCGATTTTAGCTTGCAAAAAAAACTTATCCAAGAATTTCTGTACAAGATCACGCAATGTAGATATCAAGCCTGCTGGTAGCGAATATAACCAGCTTTTCGCCTTCCCACGAAGTGTGAAAGGGAAAAGTCGCAGTCTAAGTGCATCCTCGGAAACTCCTTCATATTTACATGTATCACAAATTTCAAAAAAATTGATCAAATGCTCATTCGGATCATCATTAGGGTAACCTCCAAATTGTACCGAACTTTGAATCATTTGTATCATGCTTGGTTGAATTTCAAAACTACTAGCTTGTATTGTAGGTCTTCTAATACTGGATTGAACATCCGTTACCAACAGTGTAGCATACTCCTGCAATGTTTTTTGTTCTTCTGCAACCATATTCTCTAAATATTGCATTTTGAACAATATCGACAGTGCCTGCAGAAGAATAAAAATTTATGTTTAAATTAGAATCAAATTAATTGCAATTGATATTAGAGATAAGAAAATTAATTACTAGAATTATTCCCCGGCAACGGCGCCAAAAACTTGATGGGCTAAATTTGTACTAGCAATTTACGTGCAAGTATACACGGTCAATCAAGTAATAAAGTGAAAGTAAAGTGTCGAACCCATGAAGAATAATCTAATGAGTCAATTAATTATTCCAATAACTATCCTATAATTAACCAAATTCTATTCAAACAAGAGATAATTATTTCGTAATCACAAATAGCTAAACTAATAAGAGAAATAATAATAAACATTTTTATAGAAATGAAGTTGTCAAGATTACAATTTCCCCCGATGATGTTCCTTATTTATCTACTCACTATTTAATCAATCAAATATTGCAGATTGCTAACCAAGAATTCAAAAGCATTCATCTAACTTATTCAAATATTAGATAAGTGTCATCATTCTCAATTAAAACACTATATTCCTATGTGAATAATTAACAATGATGCTATAATTACCAATTCTTAACAAGTTCATGCGACACTTGGGTATATTTCTATCCCTTATGCAAATTGAATAATAATTCTTAACATGAATTAATCCAACACATGTATCATATTCCACATCTAATCTAGAATCAACGTATCCATCTCATCTAGATCAATAGATTAATTGTTGGCCAGACAACTACTGAGTGCAAACCAAAATATAATAAACAATCTTGCAAACATCTGATAAAAATTAAATAATCAATAGATTAATAAAAATCACTCATCGGGTTCCATTGCAATCTTGAAAATGGATTTTAGTTCATGAATAAAGAAAAGAACAAAATCTCATCAATCATAGTCATTATAAACACAAAAGTCTAAAAGAAGGTTAAAAGAGAGAATCTGATGATTAGCTCCCGCTATAATTCTTCAGATCTTGATCTTCAATCCTCAATTCCCTCTCTCCAGGTAAAAAAATAGATTGAATAATGCTCCCTTTCTCTTGTTATATCTGCCTTCCTTCTCTTCTCTTTGGCATCGTTCCATATATATAAGCTGAAGAAAACCCTAATTCCGTCGCACGGGAAAACCCTCGGGCACCGCGGCTCGCATAATCGAGCGCTGCGGCCCATGATCTGCACCGCAACTCACATTAGTGAGCTCCGCGGCCCATAATCTCTGTCCGTTTTTCTCTTCTTGCTTCCTTGCTCGCCCAATTGCTTCAAATATTCACGATTTTGCCACTTAACTCCTTTATTCCTACAAAATAAATAAATACAATAAATTAAATAAAAACTCTATAAAATAATATAAAATACTTAAAAACACACAAACTATTAAGCCTAAAAGTATTTAAATAATAGGTATAAAACCTACTTATCATGCATCAATCATACTTCTGTCCATGGGTGTTGGTCAATTTTGCAACCGAAAAATACGCGCAAGTATATGCGGTCAACAAGTAATATAATGATAAGAGAGTTGTCGAACCCACAGGGAATTATCTCTAATATAGCCCAATACCAATTTCAAATCGTCTCGATCTTATTTAGACAAATGAATTAAGACTTTTTGTTGTTTTGCATTAATTAAGATAACAATAATCAAGGAACTAATGGAATGCTTTTAAGATAAATAAAATCTAATATTAACAAGTCTAAGATCACAATTTCCCCCAACACTTCATTTGAATATCCTAACTCTCTCATTTGAACTAATTAACAACATAGAATTGTCAACCGAGAAATCAAAGTTACTTATAAGCCTCTGTCGATGGTCAAATTCGAATCTTCCTAATGCGGCATGTAGGTATATGTCTATCCTACACACTATCAAGAGACCAATTTCAAGAACAATTAACAAGACACGCGTCACTAAATCTTATTAACCACCCTTTCAATTACCAACTTTCACATATGAAGTCATTAAGAATAGATTCTCCATTGGTTGCACATGGTATCTAGGTATATGTCTATCCTAAATACTATCAAGTTACCTATCATTGAGGACAATCAACAAGACACACGTCACTAAATCTTTATTAATTACCCACAGCAATCTTTAACTTTCGCATGATATCATAATAAGGTCTCAACACTATAATCCGTTCATCAAGTTCATATAGGTTCCCACGGTAATTACTAGCTAGGCAATTAAGAAATGAAACATAAATTATGATATTCAATTCACAAATGAGTAATTAATAACAAAGAGAGAGAAGTCAATTCAAACTATGTGTTGGGTTCCATTGAAATCTTAGAATACAAGCTCTAGTTCAGGGTAGCTAAGCAAAACATCAAACACAAGGTGTTCATCATGAAATAGAAATACAAATTCAAAGGAAAGCTAAAGATGATAAAACCCCTTTTGAAGATATTCATATGTTGCTTGCTTGGTTGATGACAATTTCTAGCTTTTCCTCTTCCTTTGGCATTATTTTCTCCTTTTGCTCCTTAGCTTGTTACTGGAAATTTCCTTGAATTGCAGCCTTCAAGCTCTTCTTGGTGATTAATGTGCAGCCTCCCACTCTCTAGATGTGTAATATGAAGTGTAATAATGTCTAAGTATCCCCAAAATGGAGGCTACATGTTCTATTTATAATGTTCCCATGAAAACCCTAGCCTCCACTCGGATTTGGACACGAAAATGAGCTGGAATTGCACAATCTGACAGATCTGGCGCGCTCGCGCACTGCTTAGCATGCCCGTGCCCAGCCCCTGCATGCCCCCGTGCGCGCGCGCTGCCTGGCACGCCCATGCTGCCCCGTTTGGCGCAGCCGCGCCCATTTCCGCGCACCCGCGCCCGCCTTCTGCTGCCCGATTCAGATTTGACGTCTGTTGGTAAAATGATCATAACGTTCTCATACAAACTCGAAATAAGGCGATTCAAGAGGATATGGAAAGCTAAAAAATAGCTCTACAATTTCATAACTGGAGTTTGGAAAGATAATGGTTGTATCATGGTCCAAATCGGGTGAGAAGCAGCTGCTGTGTAAAATGCACGTCCAATCCGTTGGTAAAATGACCATAACTCTCTCATACGAACTTGCATTTAGATCATTCAGGATGTTTCGGAAAGCTGAGGTGAAGCTCTACAACTTTCGTTCTTTGAGTTTTGAGAGATACGGATTGGATCAAGGTTGAAATTGGGTTACAAGCAGCTGTTATGTCAATGTTAGGCTCAAAATAGCAAACAAGGCACTCCAAACATTGATCCTAAATAGTTTTGCTCTATTTTCTACAAAACTAAGTAAAAACACATAAAAATAATACAAAACACATAAAAGTAATATAAAACCAAATTATATAAAAATAAGATAAAAATACATAAAAACCACATAAAATACCTAAAGACTTACAAATTATCAAGGCCAAAAGTACCTAAATTAAGTGTATAAAACACACTCATTAATGGGCAGCAATCCTCATAGAAGTATTGGATTAGATGTTGATCATCAATCTGATGAGCTGGACAACTGGAACACAACTTCTTAAACATTTCCCAAAACTCATACATGGTTTCTCCATTAAATTGTCTAATGCCACACATCTCCTTTCTGATGTTGGCCACGCTTGAAGCAGGGAAGTACTTCTCCAAGAATAGCTTTTTCATGTCATTCCAAGTTTGGATTGATCCTGAAGGTAAGTAGTATAGCCAGTCCTTTGCTAAGTCTGCTAGTGAGAATGGAAAAGCTCTAAGCTTTATCTGTTCTTTAGTCACTCCTTGTGGTTTCATGGTGGAGCACACCACATGAAACTCCTTCAAATGCTTGTATAGATCTTCACCTGTAAGACCACGAAAAGTAGGCAAAAGGTGAATTAGTCCTGATTTAAGTTCAAAAGAAGCATTCAAAGTAAGATACTCAATACACAAAGGTTGTTGATTGAGATTAGGAGTAGCTAATTCTTTTAAAGTCCTGTTATTATTAAGATCAACCATCTCCTCTTCTTCTTCTGAATCAGTAGACGAATTGTTTGATAGCAATTTAATTGCTATGTTGAGACCAGGTGATGAAACAAAAGCTTCTTCTAGATCTACAGTTGTGCTTTTGACTCTACGACTCTCCTTTCTTAGCCTTCTTGCTGTTTTTTCTATCTCTGGATTAAAATTCAGTTCAATAGATTGAGAGGATCGAGTCATAAACTAAAAAGAAACACAGAATTAATCAAAACAAATAATCAACTCCCCAGTAACGGCGCCAAAATTTGGGAGAGCTGTCATCAAGCAATCCAAAATTAACCTCACTTTCACTTTACGAATTCAAAGAATGAGCACGGTAGTAAGTAAGGATCGATCCTACAGAGAATTTATATTATTTTGAATTTATTCTAATGATTCTAAATAAAAACAATAATTAAAAGTTGGGGGGTTTTAAATCAATTATAATTAACTAAAGAGAAATAAATTCAAATTAATAAAGGTGATCAAATATGTAAAAACTTCAGTTCTTCAGTTCAGCTTCACCAATTTACAGTAATAGAATAATCAAGTTAATATTACTTCTTCCTTCAATGAAATTAACAACCCTAGATGATGTGCAATCGCTCAATTATCCGAAATTCTCCTTAGGTTTCAAATCTAATATGACAATCGCCCCCACTAGACTCTAACTATTATATAACCTAGAACTATCAGTCTAGATTTAATATGACAAAAGCATTAAGAATTAGAGAATTAGGTTATTCCAAGTAACAATCACACTATCAGGGATTATTTAACTTGCCTTCTGATAACCTTAATAATACCCAAATGCTTGTCCACAATCAGATATTACTAAGTACTACCTGTGATCAGATATAACATCGTTTGCTTAATATCATACCTTAATCTAGTAGATGTTAATAACTCACCAATTTAATCCTACAGAAACCAAATTAGTAAACTGAATAACATATAAGAAATTCAACCGGATTATCAAAATAAATTTCATACACGAAGGAATCAATAATATAACTCAATTATCATACTAACTGTAAATATGGTTCCACATCCCTTCAGAACTGAATAAAAGAACTAAGCTAGCATGCTGAATAATAAAATCTAAGATTAGGATTAATGAATGTTAAATTGTATTCAACTGATTACAAGTGATAGGTATTTATAGATTAACCCTAGAAAAATTCTAATCGAACTCTACTTCGGAAGTCTTCATTCTGTAGATATGGTACGATTATAAATCCTTGTCAATCTCTGTCCAGCTTTAAGTAGCTTCCTTATTAAATCAAGATTTAGTTTTCAAATCCAAGTCTTCCTCAGTTTCCTTCTCTAGCTCGGCATCAGTTCCTATATTAAACTGCAACTCAGATTCCATATCAGGTTCTACTTCCAGCATGAAAGATACTTTCCATGTAAGTGCGTAATTCCATCTCCAAATTCTCATACAAGTCGAACTCTATCATCCCAGCAACTCAAATCCTACTCAGAATAAGAATCTTGCAAGTCGATCAAAATCGTTGAGTAACACTCCTTTAGCAATCGTAGTGTAAAAAAACGTAGAGTGAAACTCTGCACCATCACTCCTAGAGTAGTCATGCAATCGTAGAGTTCTCTCGAAATCGTAAAGTGGACTTTGGACAATCGTCGAGTAAACACCACTATGGTAGAGTAACTCTCGTCAGACGTAGAGCTGAAAACCAAACGATCGTAGAGTATTCTGCAAAACAACATAAAAATCATCATTATAACTCATATTTGCAGAATCACATTAAATTCTTCCAAAGATCTATAAACACTTTAATTCAGCTCATATAACAAATAACATGCAACTAAACAAAGCATAAAGGAATAAAAATAATCGAATATTATGAACCTAGCAGCAGAATTGAAAGGAAAAGCACGTGTGGCACATGTCAACTGCTAGGAAATAGACTTGTCTCATAGTTCAGCAAGAAGCAGAATTCAGTGTCGACTTTAACTGCAGAAGCTGAGTACATTACTGTTGATAGCTGCTATACTCAAATTTTGTGGATGAAGAATCAGTTGGCTGACTATGGGTTTGATTTTAAGTTTATTCCTATATTTTGTGATAATACTAGTACTATTTCAATTACTCATAATCCTATCATACATTCTAGAACTAAATATATAGACATTAGATATCGAGATCATGTGCAAAATGGAAATATATCTTTGCATTTTATATCAACTGAAGATCAACTTATTGATGTGTTAACAAAGCCCTTAGATGAATCTAGGTTTAATAAGTTAATAAATGAGTTAGGTATGCTGAATTTGCATCCTTAGTACTATGGTTTGGGAGTTACTAACAGTGCAGGTAAAGATCATAGATCTACCCAAGAGAAGAACTAATCGTAGAGCTACCCAAAGTTGATCATAGAATGGGAAGTAAATTGTAGAGTCGAAAAGATGTTCGAAGAATGAAAGTAGTTCTCAGATTGGATTGTTGACCAGAAGGGTCATCGTAGAGTTAAACGCCTCTCAGAAGGTTATTCTATGTCATAGAAGATAAGGCGGTTACTTTCTGGGGTGTAGCCCTCGCTAGCAAGAATGGTGCGTGAAATGAAGAAGTTACTGCAATCCAACTGTGAAAAAGCAGAACAAACGCGACGTGCAACCAATCATATCATTACTCGTGTCCCACTACATAAAATTAGAGGGAAGTGATATAAAGTCATTTCAAATTTTCATCAGACTCTTACCCTTCTATTTTGCAAACTGAGTTCTGTGTTTTCAAAATTTCAATCTCTTAAAGCTTTCGAACCCTAGTTTCTCAAAGTTTCAGAAAACTTAAACACCTTTGTGTTCTTTTCAGTACCAATCCATTCTAAAAGATGCCAAGTTACCAAGTTATCACTGGCAACCAGCTATGCTTTGACAAGTTTGGCGCTGCAGAAGAAAAGTTCAGAAATATTCTAGTGCTAGTTCAAAAAGCTGGATTCATGCCGATCCTAGATGCCAATACAAGTCTACACCAAGTTGATAGAGCAATTCTACCTTGAAGCTATGTATAATGATGGGATTCTTGTTACTAAAATCAAGGACTTAACTCTGAAGCTTGATGTAGGTGAAATGAACCTCCATCTGGATTTTATGAATCAAGGTATAACTTCCTTTAATGAAGTCGATGGGAAGGAAGGACCGAAGCTGATGGGTTACAAAAAGAACCCACAACTAAAGGGAATGAAGAAGAAAGAATTTCCTGCTGAGTATGAGTTCTTTGTCGACATAGTTGGCAAATGCATTATGTACAAGGACTATGCTCATGATTCAGTAAGTGAGCTTCAACTGAAGATCATGACTGCCATAGTCATGAAGATGGACATCAACTTCAGCGCTATCTTCGTGATCTGGATAGCAAAGTGGATTGATGATGCTGGGAAAAGGAAGGCATCAGGCAAGCCAGTACCGAAGATGTATTTTAGGCGAATTATCAGCATTGTTTTGAAGAAAAAGATGAAAAGGCTGATTGGGGATCAAGATGGGGAGCCTCTTAATGTCAACAAGAAGATCACCCCCAAACTATTTGATAACTGGAAAAAGAATCCAGTTAAGATTCTGAGGTCAAGGTAATCAGAAGGCAGTGAACGCACCATCAGTGAGGTTCAAAAGCTTACCAAAGCCAAAGCCAAAAGAAATTGTTGCGATCGCAGAGGAAACATCTCAAGGGTCTGCCTCTACTCCTCAAGTTTCTGGAGCTTTGACCTCTACCGCAAAGTAACCTTAGAAGAAGAAAAAGAAGATAGAAAAAATTCCCAGGGAACCTCAGGACATTTTCTCTAATCCTAAGGAGAGGGAAAAAGAAATCAACACTCCGATCTCCGAGCTAGAAAAGAAGAAGAAGAAGGGCTTACGAGGGAAACGTCAAAGGAAGACCTTGTAAAGCCTCTTCAACTTGAAGAGAAAACTAGAGAAATGATCGTACAGGAACCCACCTCTCCAATCATAGAGCCTCTCCAAAAGGTTGATGAGATAACGACTGAGACAACTTTTGTGTCTAAGCTAAATGAAGCTGATGAAATGATGGTTGAGAAGGCGTCTACGCCTGAGCTTAATGAAGAAGAAATGACTGTGATGACTAAAGTGTCAGAGTCACAAGTTGATGAAGAAGATATAGTTGTGAAGGTTCCAAATGTTGAGCCAAAGATGAAGAAGAAATTGAGAAAGATGGTGGAGAAAAAGAAATTAAAGAAGATTGTGGAGAAGAAGAAGGAGAAACAGATAAAGAGCAAGAAAAGGCATGAGCCCGCTCAGCAATCGTCGAGCCCTTTTGATGCTTCTCTCAAAATAACTAAAGTCATTGACAATGTTGTAGAGGACATCAGCAAGCGGTTTGATCCCTCAATTCTTAAACCTGAAGATCCAACTTCTAAGGGGGAGCACCAGGAGCCTATCGAGAAATTTATTCATCCTCCAAGGGAGTTTCAACCTAGTCTAAGGAGGGTAGTGCTGACAGGACAAGAGATTCCAAACACCTCTCATCGTCTTCCTGATAAGTTCGTTGGAACAGGGGAAGGGCAAATGAGATTGGTAGACTCAAGCGCAAATCTCTACGAAGACTTAGAAATAGACAGGAGGACCACCATCTTTGATCCAGAAGGTGACCAACTATTCTATTTTCTACCTTTAATGCCATTGGTGAGATCAGTGGTGTATGGAGATTGAAGCTTCATAAGGTGGAATTACTCCAGATATCCCAACCTGAAGCTAGTGGCCCAAAACTTTCCTCGAGTTCTTAAATATGCCACAAGAACAATATGCTCTGAGCCTTTCTATGCTTTATATGAGTCCAACAAGGTGACCTCAGTACCAAACTCATTCTTTAATGTTTCACTCTCTATTCATTCTTTAATTGCGACGACGATATCGTAAAGTCCCACTTTACGATCTCTGAGAAACTCTCTATACCCGATTCTTTCATTTACTCTCCATACTTAGTGTCTCAACACTCTACGGATGATGTCAATAACCCTAGTTCTTTGGTTGTAGAGTCTCAACACTCTACAAACCATGTAAATGCATCTCACTCTCCGATCGCAGAGTCTCAAAACCCTACAATCGATGTACATGATATCATTTCTTCAAAACACACTCCTATACAGATACATTCCAATTCTCTATCACCCATACATATCTCTGATATACTTTCCACACCCATAGATTCACCTCTTAATTTTAACTCCCTATCACCTATATTCTCCCCAATCGCAGAGTCTCAACACCCTATGATTGATGTAGATAATACTAAAGCCTTTATACTTGTTCCATCTATACCTACACCTCCTATATAATCTCATATACATGATACAGATTCCACTATACCTCTACCCACTCAATCTATTACTTAATCAGATATTCCCTCCTCTTCCAATAATGAATATTTCGATCTCTCTCTTGCCTTAATCAATACCACTCGGCGTCATTATTGACCTTAGCACTGGCGCTGCGGCGCCGTCCCCTGTACTTTGAATTTTTTTTTTTAAATAAACAACTAACATATTAATCAAATACAAACACTTAAACACATCTAAGGCCTAATCAAATAAAACCAACTAACATTTACTGCATGAAAGTGATATGAAGCTAACTAGAAATTAAAGATAAAAAGAGCATAACTTATAAAGAAAACAAACTAAGTGCAATGCTACCAGTCACTTAGTATAACTGGAGTCTTAAGACCATGCATGCAAAATAAAATAAACCAATAAAAATAGAAGCAAAAGAAAACTAAAACAGAAAGAAACAAATCAAGCTACAAAATAAAATTTCATAGAAAAAGATACTGAGCTAGGGCTGCCTCCCCATTGAGTGCCTCAATCTTTATAGTCGTCGGCTCGACTATTCACCGCCTTATTCTGGATCCGCAAGACTGATTGAAGTCTTGTGATGCTCAACGTCACCACCCCAATAATGTTTGAGCCTTTGCCCATTAACCTTGAATGCCCGCCTAGAATTGGGCTCCTCGACCTTAATGGCACCGTGAGGAAAGACTTTAACAATGGTGAACGGACCCGACAACCTTGATTTCAGCTTTCTTGGGAAGAGCTTCAACCTTGAGTTAAACAGAAGGACAGTCTGACCGACCTCAAATTCCCGTATGATGATTTTCTTATCATGCCACCTCTTAGTATTTTCTTTGTACAGTTTGGCATTTTCATAAGACTGAAGTCTAAACTCATCTATCTCATTCATTTGGAGGAGCCACTTCTCGCCTGCTGCGTGTAAATCAAAGTTGAGCTTTTTAATGGCCCAATATGCTTTATGCTCGAGCTCAACCGGCAGGTGACAAGCCTTTCTATAGACTAGGCAGTACGGTGACATTCTAATTGGCGTTTTATATTCCGTTCGGTATGCCCATAATGCATCGTATAGCCTAGTAGACCAATCCTTTCTGCTAGGATTCACAGTCTTTTCCAATATGCTCTTAACCTCCCTATTGGATATCTCTACTTGGTCGCTCGTCTGTGGATGATATGCTATTGCAATTTTATGATTGACGCCATACTTAGTGTAGACACCCAAATTTTGCACTTCATATACTAACCCTGACAGGAGGGCAAATTCGGGAAATGAACCGGCCTGCGAGAGCAAAGGATGGACAAGTGCGAACATTCGACGCCACCGCGATGATTTACAACCGAAACCGACGTGACAACAAGGCTGTCCAAATTGTGCATTCCCGGATGATGTGGCACATCTTCCAGTAATTCCCGGACTGCAAAATACAAGCCTGTCGGCGAGAACCGACGTCCCGACCCAAGAATCGAGGCATAGCACGAAAATCGAGAAAGTCAAGCCAGCCAACCGCGGATTGATCTGCGGCCAATAAGTGCGCCTTTTGAAAACATGGAGCTCGAATCACGGAAATCAAAACCAGGCTGAGTGGCTGGTAGGCGGCTAGCCAGCCGCAGATCAATCTGCGGCTGCCCTTGGCAGCCCCATATCAGTGCAGTTCTTCATTTGTTCGAGCAGAAGAGAGAGGCAGAAGGTTAGCAGCAGGCGAGAAGAAAAAAGAAAAACAGCAGCAGCAAGTTTGGGAATTGAGGAAGAAATAGCCTAAATTTGCAACAAAATAGGAGAGAAGGGGAAAAAAGAGAGGAATAATATTCTTTTGATTTGATTGTATCACATACATTTCTTCTTCTATTCAAAATACACAAGTTTACATCCATTTTGATCTCATTTGCAAGGTGAAAATCTCCTTATTTTTGCAATTTCTATCATATCCTTTGGTTGAATTAAATGTAGTTTTAATGCAATTGATGATGGAATAATGAATTAGGGATTATTAGTGAGGGTTCCATCGAAACAAAATTCCTCCTAATAACCCGATGATATTCATTTATTGAATTTTTGTTTGTTTTACGGTACTATATTGGGCGTGGTTCCTTTAGATCGCTATTTTAGGATGCCTTGGTATTGTTAGATTATCCGTGTTGGTTATTTCTTGTAATATCCGGTTGTGAGTGTGTGGAAATTTGGTTGTGAGCCTAGGAAAGCGACCCTGTGGTCCAAATCCGATGATGGACATTTCTTGATGTAAATAATAGGAATGATGTAGTTTTCATCGTGAATATATAATCGTCGGGCCTTAAAACGACGACAAGGCGAGAATCGTGTTTAAGGCCCCGTCATAGTGAAATATGTGATTGGGGGCGTTTGGGGTTATTTTGATGGCTCACATGCCCATGAATAGCCCCAACACATTTTAATGCTTGATTCGATTTATGACACGAAATTGATTTCAAAACTAAACGATAAGATTTCCATAAAATCAATCAAATTAGGTTATTAGAATCACGAGGCTAAAAATTGGGAGTGCTAATGAATGTCGATTCCTTTTAACGAGAAGGCAAAAGAAATCGTTTTCAAAACCTCACAAAAAATGGTTTTATGAAAATAAATAATGTTTTATTAAATCCTTGTGCATAGGGTTAAAGAGATCCTAGAGGTTGCCCATCATTTGAATTACGAAAGCAACATATAGATCTCGATTCCTATTTTGACAAAGGTTTAGAAAAACTCTTGTTTTGCCAAAACAACACATAATGCAATCTCACAGTTTTGATAATTAAAATCAAACATTTTCTCATAAAGCTTTCTCGTATAAACCGAAGTATATTCTAAAAGCATTCCCAAAAGAAAAACACGACTTTTTCGAAAACCCAATTGATTTCTTTATGCAAACTCACGACCACATTCACATAGGCACACACACACACACATACGCACACATACACATTTCATGAATTAAAGGATAGGAAAGTATCAAGACTGCGGTAACCGTGTTTCACGAAAGTCGGGGGGTGCCTAACACCTTCCCCTCGCTTAAGCAAGCCCCCGAACCCTATGAATCTCGGTTTACAGACCAATTAATTCGGAGTCACATATGAGCCAACGATTTATAAAAAACGAAAACTCGGATGAGTTGGTACATCCATTTCAAATATACCAACTGGCGACTCTGGTTAATTGGCTCATCATAAAAAACGATCTTTCAAAACCCCGTCGACATGAATGCCGACCTTTTCTAAAAATCCTCTAATCAAAAGGCTAAAATAGAAAAAGAAAAAAAATGGCGTCGACAGCTGGTGACTCTGCTGGGGAGACTATAGAGGGCTTAAGCCGCGTTAGAATCTTGATGCTATCCTACCCTTTAAAAATTCATGAATATATGTGTGCATGCGATATTTTGATTTTTTTGCTTTTGTCGTGTGAATGTGTGTTTTGTCCAATAAATGAATAATTGAATGGAATTGCTTTACTTAAAAGTAATCATTTGCATACGGTGAGGACGATGAATGTGAATGTATGTTGAGAGTGTACCTCTTCTTGAGGCGAACCCGTCGGTTGCTTATTACTGGACTCGAAGGGGCTGCTCCCCGGAGATGGCTCAAGAAACGCACCACCCAGATCCGCTCCAATCGAAAGGATTCAGACGAGTAGATTGCAAAGATTTGGGGACCTTCATGCCGAAAAGCCCGTGAGAGTAACCATAGGGTAGGTCAGCCTCTGATAAACCTAACGAAAGGGAAGCTTCTTCATGCCCTTTTATCGTTCAGTCAAATAAATAAATGTCATGTAAAATGGCATACAACTGTCATACCGTCATCATCGTAATAAATATGTCATGTATCATGTGATTACATCACCTGCACATATAAAGAGAATACTGACATGATTTTGCAGGAAGGCAATCGATACCACGTACCAAGGTTTTCTAAAAACTTCTAAATACTATCCTGTCATCAAACACTGACCTTGTTTTGCAGGAAAAAAAAAATTAAAATAATCCTGCATCAGTGTTGACATGCATCTGCCAACTTGTAACTGGCACAGTACTAAGAGGCCATAAAGTCCATACTCCATCCATCCAAATGGCAGAGGCCGATAGCCATGAAATTACAGTTCTGCCACTCCAGCAATACGACCGAATACGAGGGATTCATCCTAGGCCTAAGATTAGCCCTGGGAATGGGAATCAAAAAAAAAAAAAAGATGATAGTAGTTGGAGACTCGAATTGGTCATCCGGCAGGCCATGGGAATATACAGCACCAAAGGGCATAAATGGGACCTAGCTACGGGACTGTTGAGATATCTGGAAGCCGAAGAAGCCCACAGACAAATGAACGAAGTACATGGCGATGTGTGCGGAGCCCATATGAGCAGAGCATTTTTGGCAAAGAAAATCATGTGAACGGGTCACTACTGGCTAACCATGAAAACTGACTGCGATGCTCATGTCAGGAAATGCCATCAATGCCAGATCCATGCCAATGCGATCCATGCACCTCCTAATGAGCTCCAGTGCTTGACCTCACCGTGGCCAGTTGGACCGTGCAGCAGGTGATATCCAGGAAGGGGTACCCCAATTTGAGGCATTCTAGCCTGACAAGCGATAGGCCAAATTTGAAGGAGGATCACGATTTTGGTATAGAGCTAGATTTTGATCTGATGGGGATTGAGCAGGACGAGACAAGATATCGACAATACGCCTGACGAGATCAAAGGAGGGGTCGAGGATAAACCCAAACTCGACTTAGATCAAATCATCGCCATCAAACATCAGAACCCCTAACGATCACAAAGAACCCGGAGTAGGGGCAAATTCGAAAAAAAATAAAATAAAATAAAAAAATAAAATAAAAAAATAAAAAAAATAATAGCCGAGTTGTTGAGCCTGTATGGAGATATGTTCGCTTGGTCCCATGGCGACGTGATTGGATTATCCACAAACGTTATAGGACATCGACTGCCCATCAAGGAGGGTTCCGACCAATTAAGCAAAAGTTGAGAACGTTGAAGCCTGAATGGAGGTTGAAAGTAAAGGACGAGATTATCAAGCGGTTTAAAGCAGGAATCATCACGGTGTCTATTTACCCTGAATGGCTTTCCGACAGAATCCCAGTACCACAGCCTGGAGGAGGAGTAAGGGGCCGCATCGACCATAGAAATCTGAACGATGCCCTCAAGGAGGAGATATATGACAAATTCAAGATCGAACATTTTGATTCAGTCATTTACCGGCCCAAAATGAATGGGGCAGTGGGGGCTGCAAATAAAACACAAAGACGATAATGGGAAGAATGTCCGCCAATCATCGGGGATGGCCGGATTTATTGTCGCTCATCCTGTTTGCCTATCGAACCTCAGTTCGCACATTTGCAGGGGCAACCCCTTACGCATCTCCTGGGCATACGACAAGAGGGTACGATCCCAGAAATTCAAAATAAACAATTTAGTCCTCAAAAGGATCGCGCCCTGCCAAGACGAAGCTATGGGGAATTTTGCTCTAAATTAAAAGGAGCCGTCACGATAAAAAAATCCTCTCTAGGGGAGCCCTCATCTTACAAGGAATGGACGGGAAGGCGTTCCCCAGCCCGTTAATTCTGACTCTGTGAAACAACTCTGTGATCTAAAAAAAAAAAAAAATCCCCCAAACCTTTCAACAGGTCAAAGGACCGGATCTTTTGTCAGTCCAGCGAGATACCGATGCAACCAGTACGAGGGAGATCACAAGAAAAGCAACTTAACACTGGGGCATTTGTCACTACCCAGGAAATGATGACGTGCAAATTGGCACCCATGCAACAATCCCATCAAAATGCACCATCATCATCAAATGCTACCTCCTGTCAATTCAATCTTCAACGGTACGATCATCTGGCATTTGTCAAGCATAGTTTTTCCGGGATACGATGATCCGCGTGAAAGGGGATTTTATTTGGCTTGATAGGAATCGGATTAATTCTGACAAGCAACCGTGGAGCACGATCGTGAGTATGATTAGACGAAGAAGGCTATTCAACCTTTTGATCGAGTACAAGCCTTAATTCAAAGCAACGTTTGCGACAGAATCGACCTCATGTGACAGCCTTCACTTTGCATTTGCACAAACTTTCAGTTGTGGGGTATAAAACTATGACGATGTTGATGGCAATTAACATGTAGTCAGACAGTCAATAATTATCAAGCTAATATCAAGAAGTCAGACGATAAATGATTATTAAGCTAATGTCTCGAATCGTGGCCTGGGTTATTCGAGTAATTAAGCCCGATGGGTGTCTCTACACCTAGTGCCCTAAAGCCATCTGGTTTGGGAGTCGCTGGCCCAACACTCGTTACATGGGTAACTCAGAGCCTAAGAAAACGAGCATTACAGTAGAGGAGGCCCGAGCAGATTCGAATCGTGGCATGGGCTACTCGAGTAATTAAGCCTAAGGGGTGTCTCTACATCTGGTGCCCTAAAGCCGTCTGGTTTGGGAGTCACCGGCCTAACACTCGCTACATGGGTAACTCAAGCCTAAGAAAACAAATCTTGCGCAAGGTCAAGCAAAGAATGAATGGTGCAGACCACCAGCTTGTCTCAAACCGTGGCCTTTGTTACTCGAGTAAATAAATCTGAAGGGGTGTTTGTACACCTAATGCCCCAAAACCGTCTGGTTTGGGAGTCATTTGTCCAAAACTCGTTAAATGGGTAACTTTGAATAGCCTAAGAAAATGAGACAAGTGAAGTAGGCTGATAAAGAGAAAAGATAATATGAAAAAACTCTCGGCCTTAAACAAAAGGTCATGAAAGAGAAACCCCTACTGAATGCTGCATCGCACAGTGCATTTGTCATATGACGTCAATCCTGCTAAGAACGTTGTCGAGAATGGAGACAGAATACCTTTGACGAGGGGAGGTAGTTCTTTTGAATTCGACCGTACTCACGTACAATGACCATGAATGCTTGAAGGTATTCTTACGATTCCATAACTCGTTAAATAGAAAATTATCAACTCACGAAGGAGTGAAAATAACTTCCAATCTGGTACATTCACGGTTCACAACTTGCTAGATTGTGCGATCAATAGATATTCAATTTCATGTGCTTTAACTGCATTTACTCTTTTGTCGAGATTATAATATCTTTGTGTTGAACTAACACTAACGGCCCGACAAGAGATTTTGGCATTTGTTAGTCATCTGATATGCAGGATCTTACAGAGATGTGGATAACTCAGCACGGTCAACATCGCAAGTTTTCGATAGAAATTCTTGGTAGCGACACGCGCCAAGGCAGGGGCAGTTAAGAATCGTGAAATGGAAGGAAGCTGAGGCTGCACAGAACTTCCCATCATTGGGCCTCTCCCCAATCCTGACTATCACTGCCTCGACATCCAAATGATCCACGTGCATGAGCATATACAAGGATGATATAATGCGGGACAATAGCATATCGGCCGTCAGAAATGATCAAAAGGCCAAGGAGCCTAACATAGCTGTCAGTCATCACAGAGAGCGAAACAGACTGCCTCAACTTGATGAAATGAAGACGACCAAGAACAGGCAGAGTACCAAACCAATGTTGAAGTCTAGAAACTACACTGCACGACGAGGCGTGATCCAATCAAATGTTGGCAAACGACGACGACTGTCGAATCATATCATTTGACTGAACAGGGGTCATTTCTATCTAAAACATATGTTGTGCACATGCATCTGTCCATAACATATCTGCTAGATCATGCATAACATCTTTTTCATGCATACAGGTACGATCGAAATGAAAATCTTCAGGAAAGTACAAGCACGTCGCTTTCAACCTCACGAATGATCAGACTATGATGGCTTTTGCGGCATGGTACGTGGATGATGTTGGTGGGAGATCCAGGACATGAAGCCGATCACACATCCCATTTCAAAAAAACATCACTCAAATCCAATCAATGACCCCTGGGAAGGGCTGGTATCCAACCAATCAACAACCCCTGGGAAGGGCTGGTATCCAACCCATCAGTGACCCCTGGGAAGGGCTGGTATCCAACCAATCAACAACCCCTGGGAAAGGCTGGTATCCAACCAATCAGTGACCCCTAGGAAGGGCTGGTATCCAACCAATCAATAACCCCTGGGAAGGGCTGGTATCCAACCAATCAACAACCCCTGGGAAGGGCTGGTATCCAACCAATCAACGACCCCTGGGAAGGGCTGGTATCCAAAATAATCAATGATCCCTGGGAAGGGCTGATATCCAAAACACTCAATGATCCCTGGGAAGGGCTGGTATCCAAGAAATCAACGACCCCTGGGAAGGGCTGGTATCCAAACAATCAATGATCCCTGGGAAGGGCTGCTATCCAAACAAGGAGTGAACCTGGGAAGGCATCCAAGTAAACCACAACAAGGTGGTGAGCAAACCTGGGAAGGCATCCAAGCAAATCACAACAAGGTGGTGAGCAAACCTGGGAAGGCATCCAAGTAAACCACAACAAGGTGGTGAGCAAACCTGGGAAGACATCCAAGAAAACCACAATAAGGTGGTGAGCAAACCTGGGAAGGCATCCAAGCACGCCAGAACAAGGTGGTGAGCAAACCTGGGAAGGCATCCAAGCAAACCACAACAAGGTGGTGAGAAAACCTGGGAAGGCATCCAAGCAAACTACAACAAGGTGGTGAGCAAACCTGGGAAGGCATCCAAGCAAACCACAACAAGATAATGAGCACCTTGGGAAGGGCTGAGATCCAAACAACTAACACCCTGGGAAGGGCTGAGATCCAAACAACTAACACCCTGGGAAGGGCTGAGATCCAAACATTAACACCCTGGGAAGGGCTGAGATCCAAACACTAACACCCTAGGAAGGGCTGAGATCCAAACACTAACACCCTGGGAAGGGCTGAGATCCAAACACTAACACCCTGGGAAGGGCTGAGATCCAAACACTAACACCCTGGGAAGGGCTGAGACCCAAACAACTAACACCCTGGGAAGGGCTGAGATCCAAACAACTAACACCCTGGGAAGGGCTGAGATCCAAACGATCGACCGGATACGAAACCCGGCGATTACGAGATGGGTGATCGGATACGAAACCCGGCCCCGACAAGAGGATCGACCAGCGATGATAACCGACGATTACGAGATGGGTCACCGGCGATGAAACCCGGCCCCGACAAGACGATCGACCGGGGACGATAACCGGCGATTACGAGATGGGTGATCGGCGATGAAACCCGGCACCGACAAGATGATCGACCGGCGACGATAACCGGCGATTGCGAGATGGGTGACCGGCGACGAAACCCGGCCCCGACAAGATGATCGACCGGCGACGATAACCGGCGATTGCGAGATGGGTGACCGGCGACGAAACCCGGCCCCGACAAGACGATCGGCCGGCGACGATAACCGGCGATTACGAGGTGGGTGACCGGCGACGAAACCCGGCCCCGACAAGACGATCGACCGGCGATGATAACCGGCAATTACGAGATGGGTGACCGGCGATGAAACCCGGCCCCGATAAGACGATCGACCGGCGATGATAACCGGCGATTGCGAGATGGGTGACCGACAACGAAACCTGGCCCCGACAAGACGATCGACCGGCGACGATAACCGGCGATTACGAGATGGGTGACCGGCGACGAAACCCGGCCCCGACAAGATGATCGACCGGCGACGATAACCGGCGATTACGAGATTGGTGACCGGCGACGAAACCCTGCCCCGACAAGACGATTGACCGGCGATGATAACCAGCGATTACGAGATGGGTGACCGGCGACGAAACCCGGTCCCGACAAGACGATCGACTGGCGACGATAACTGGCGATTACGAGATGGGTGACCGGATACGCGACCCGGCCCAGACGAGACGATCGACCAGATACGAGGCCCGGTGATCACGAGATGGGTGACCGGATACGAGACCCGGCCCCGACGAGGCGATCGACCGGATACGAGGCCCGGTGATCATGAGATTCGCGACCAGACATGCTTTACATCTTACGTTGCATCATGAGTTATATGTGTTGCATCACGTATGTATTGTCATTCTTGTTCACTGTCATTCATGCATCAAGTGTCTATTCTTTATCCTGTTCATTTCATTTAACATTGCATAAATATGATAAAGAGGGGCAGCTGTAGACACCCAAATTTTGCACTTCATATACTAACCCTGACAGGAGGGCAAATTCGGGAAATGAACCGGCCTGCTAGAGCAAAGGATGGACAAGTGCGAACATTCGACGCCACCGCGACGATTTACAACCGAAACCGACGTGACAACAAGGCTGTCCAAATTGTGCATTCCCGGATGATGTGGCACATCTTCCAGTAATTCCCGGACTGTAAAATACAAGCCTGTCGGCGAGAACCGACGTCCCGACCCGAGAATCGAGGCGTAGCATGAAAATTGAGAAAGTCAAGCCAGCCAGCCGCGGATTGATCTGCGGCCAATAAGTGTGCCTTTTAAAAACACGGAGCTCGAAACACGGAAATCAAAACCAGGCTGAGTGGCTGGTGGGTGGCCAGCCAGCCGCAGATCAATCTGCGGCTGCCCTTGGCAGCCCCATATCAGTGCAGTTCTTCATTTGTTCCAGCAGAAGAGAGAGGCAGAAGGTTAGCAGCAGGCGAGAAGAAAAAAGAAAAAATAGCAGCAGGAAGTTCGGGAATTGAGGAAGAAATAGCCTAAATTTGCAACAAAATAGGAGAGAAGGGGAGAAAAAAGAGAGGAATAATATTCTTTTGATTTGATTGTATCACATATACTTCTTCTTCTATTCAAAATACACAAGTTTACATCCATTTTGATCTCATTTGCAAGGTGAAAATCTCCTTATTTTTGCAATTTCTATCATATCCTTTGGTTGAATTAAATGTAGTTTTCATGCAATTAATGATGGAATAATGAATTAGGGATTATTAGTGAGGGTTCCATCGGAACAAAATTCCTCATAATAACCCGATGATATTCATTTATTGAATTTTTGTTTGTTTTACGGTACTATATTGGGCGTGGTTCCTTTAGATCGCTATTTTAGGATGCCTTGGTATTGTTAGATTATCCGTGTTGGTTATTTCTTGTAATATCCGGTTGTGGGTGTGTGGAAATTTGGTTGTCAACCTAGGAAAGCGACCCCGTGGTCCAAATCCGATGATGGACATTTCTTGATGTAAATAGTAGGAATGATGTAGTTTTCATCGTGAATATGTAATCGTCGGGCCTTAAAACGACGCCAAGGCGAGAATCGTGTTTAAGGCCCCGTCATAGTGAAATATGTGATTGGGGGCGTTCGGGGTTATTTTGATGGCTCACATGCCCATGAATAGCCCCATCGCATTTTAATGCTTGATTCGATTTATGACACGAAATTGATTTCAAAACTAAACGATAAGATTTCCATAAAATCAATCAAATTAGGTTATTAGAATCACGAGGCTAAAAATTGGGAGTGCTAATGAATGTCGATTCCTTTTAACGAGAAGGCAAAAGAAATCGTTTTCAAAACCTCACAAAAAATGCTTTTATGAAAATAAATAATGTTTTATTAAATCCTTGTGCATAGGGTTAAAGAGATCCTAGAGGTTGCCCATCATTTGAATTACGAAAGCAACGTATAGATCTCGATTCCTATTTTGACAAAGGTTTAGAAAAACTCTTGTTTTGCCAAAACAACACATAATGCAATCTCACAGTTTTGATAATTAAAATCAAACATTTTCTCATAAAAGCTTTCTCGTATAAACCGAAGTATATTCTAAAAGCATTCCCAAAAGAAAAACACGACTTTTCCGAAAACCCAATTGATTTCTTTATGCAAACTCACCACCACATTCTCATAGGCACACACACACACATACGCACACATACACATTTCATGAATTAAAGGATAGGAAAGTATCAAGATTGCGGTAACCGTGTTTCACGGAAGTTGGGGGGTGCCTAACACCTTCCCCTCGCTTAAGCAAGCCCCCGAACCCTATGAATCTCGGTTTGCAGACCAATTAATTCGGAGTCACATATGAGCCAACGATTTATAAAAAACGAAAACTCGGATGAGTTGGTACATCCATTTCAAATATACCAACTTGCGACTCTGGTTAATTGGCTCATCATAAAAAACGATCTTTCAAAACCCCGTCGACATGAATGCCGACCTTTTCCAAAAATTATCTAATCAAAAGGCTAAAATAGGAAAAGACAAAAAACGGCGTCAACACTTAGCTAGAAGGGCTGCAAATGGTTTATTGCAGAAATGTGACCCTTCGTCACTAATGATTGCTCGCGGCATTCCAAAGCGAGTGAAAATACTTTTTCGCAAGAAACGAAGTACTACTTTGGCATCATTGGTCGGCGATGCTATTGCTTCAACCCATTTGGACACATAGGTCATGGCCACCAATATGTACAAATTGCTGAAAGATAATGGGAATGGTCCCATGAAGTCAATGCCCCACACATCAAAGATCTCAACCTCCAGAATACTATTGAGGGGCATTTCGTTTCTTTTCGAGATATTGCCAACCCATTGGCATCTGTCACATCTTTGCACGAAGGCATAAGCATCCTTGAATAGAGATGTCCAGTAGAACCCCGATTGGAGAACCTTAGTTGTTGTTCTCTCTCCACCAAAATGACCACCACAATCAGATGAGTAACAATGATGAAGCACGTCCTCCGTTTCTTCGCCAGGCAGACACCTTCTAAGAATCTGATATGCACATTATCTGAACATATATGGCTCATCCCAAAAATAAAACCTCGCATCCTTTAGGAATTTCTTCCTCTGTTGGTAGCTTAAGTCCGGAGGTAGCACACCAATCATAATGTAGTTGGCGAAATCAGCATACCAAGGCATTACATTCTGAATGGCAAACAATTGTTCGTTGGGGAAAAACTCATTAATTTCCATATTATTACATCTCCGCTGCTCATGTTTCTCAAGTCTTAACAAATGGTCAGCAACCTGATTCTTAGTACCCTTCTTATCTCGAATCTCTAGATCAAATTCTTAGAGAAGGAGAATCTATCTGATTAGGCGTGGTTTAGCGTCCTTCTTTGATATGAGGTACTTGATGGCAGAGTGATCCGTGTACACAATCACCTTTGTCCCAATAAGATAGGATCGAAATTTATCAAAGGCGTATACAACAGCTAAAAGCTCCTTCTCAATGGTGGTATAGTTTAACTGAGCTCTTGTAAACGTTTTGCTGGCATAATAGATGGTATGGAATAGTTTATCCTTACGCTGTCCTAATATTGCACCAATGGCATAATCACTAGCATCATACATAAGCTCAAACGACAAATCCCAGTCAGGAGAAACTACAATGGGTGTTGTAACGAGCCTGTATTTAAGCTTCTCAAAAGCTTCAAGGCAATCCTTTCCAACTTTAAATGGCATATCCTTCTCTAGCAGGCTACATAAAGGCTTTGTGATTTTTGAAAAGTCCTTTATGAAGCGCCGATAGAACCCCGCATGTCCCAAAAAGCTTTTAACTCCTCTCACAGATGTTGGAGGCGGAAGTTTTTCAATTGCTTCGATTTTGGCCTTGTCTACCTGAATCCCTGTAATGTCTAAGAATTTTTAAACATTGTATCAAATTATCTTGATATATGAAATTAATTTTATATAATTTTTCGAATTTAATTGGATCCATGTAGGTATTATAATTTAATTATATCTAAATATATGGCCCAATAATTGTCTCTGCATTAAAAGGGGGGCTCATTAATAGTTTGAATAAATTAGTGAGGTAACCCTAAGATTTGATTTGCAAGAAATTCGGGAAAAGTTAATAACTAAATTCATTTTACTATTATCGGATTAAATAATTCGAATGAGGAATTATTGGTGAAATAAATATTTAAATAAATAATTAATTGAATTAGTTATTTAATTGAAATGATAGGAGCATGAGATTTATAATTTATTTGGGCCACCTCTTTTATTTTATTGTTAGCTGACCCAAATTTTTATTTGGACTAAGCCCAGATCCCTTTTTAATTTCCTATTGGGCCGACCCAATTTCATTTATTTTCTTGTTGGGCCAATCGGGTTGGATCGGTGCAATCAGGGCAAACGGGTTGGGTCCATTTCTAATTAAATTGGGAAATTGGTGGGATTAGATTGGGGATAACCGAGCAAGGACTCAATCCTTCGAACCAGACAGAAACGGGAGAGAAATAGGGGTTGCAGAACCTAAAGGTCCAAGCCCTCAATCGGATGGAACGAGGGAAAGGGGGGGAGGTCGCGTCAGGTCATGCGCCGGCGATAACACGAGACAATCGATTGTTTGGACTGGGGAAAGGGCCTAGCGACCGGCGGTTCAACGACTCGAGGCGGACAAACGAGCGACGGCAGGGGCGATCGAGCGGCCATCGAACAGACCAAGGGTTCAAAGCGACCGGCGATTTGACCGGTGGGGGAAACGCACGGCTCGAGGGTGCCAGTTGAACAGCTGGGATCGGATGGGTGTCGACATAGACCCCTGACAGCCACTCCCTCCTACCGTTGGTCCTTGACCCAATCGATTAGGGTATTGCCCAAATAAATTGGGCAAAATTTCCTCTATAAATTAAAACCCCCAAACCCTAAATCGAGTTACAGAGCTGGTGAGTCTCAAATAGAGAGAGAAATCGCAGAGGGGAAGCTGTTGGGAATGTCCGGCTGGGTTTCATATTGCGGGAGAAGGAGGAAGGCAGCAGCTCGGACGAACCCAAGGTATAACAATGGGTTATTGAGCTACTGTGATGGTTTTCTGTTTAGATATTGGTGTAAATTTTCTTTCTTTTCTTCTATCTGAACTTGGAAAATTGTATTGTTCCTTGATATTGGGTGTGATTCATTGATTTAAACCTCTGTATATTAAAGAACCCTAAGGTTCGGATAGTTTGAACTGATAATGTCACCAGGCCAGTGTTGATAGTTTGGAAACGCTCCCCACATGTTTGTTGAAATGCTTGAGTAAAAACTGTGTTTCATTTAGAGTATACAATAGACTGCTTATCCGAAAATCAAACTTGGGTTATGATGGTGTCTTGGCCATTCTCAGTAACTGAAAGTAGGTGTTAGGTATACATAACAATCTGGTTAACCAAGCTGAGTCATGAATCTGTTTAGAGTTGGTTGCCTATTGTGTTGGGTAATAATTTTTGGTTAGTTTGGAATGAAATTGCAGGGAGTCGGATATAATTGTGACTGTTGATCTTGGCAGCATAAAAAAAATAATTAACTGAGTAGGTAAGAATAATAAATATTTGATTCAATTAATAATAATTAGGTAAGAATAAGGCTAATAAGGGTAACAATTACTTAATCATTATTGAAATAATGATTAAGTATGGGTGAGATTAATAAGTTAATTATTTATTGTTGGCCCTTAATAAATAAAGATAATAAATACTTAATGATTATTAATATTAAATAATAATTAAGTGAGTGTAGAATTAATACATTAAGTATTTTATTAATGTTGAATAAGGAACAAGGAATAATAATTACTCAAGTACCCTTAATGGTGAATAGTAATTATGTGCTAACATGACTAAATAAGTGATCAATTATTATTAAACCATAATAAATTTATTTATTATAGAAAATAAGGTTTATTAGCCCATCTTTTGAGACAAATAAAGGTAATAGTTGAGTACTCAAATGATAAGTAACCATAATTAGCTATCATTTATCCTAATAGATAAGAGTCATTAATTAATTTCTGTTTAACTAATGTTAAATAGTAATGGTGAATTGTTTATCTGCTAAATAAATAGCATAAGTGAGTGTATCGATATACAGTTATGCAATGCTAATGGATAAACCGACTTTATCAACTGATAGGTTATCCAAGATCAATTAGTTAAAGCTAAGATTTATTTGTAACTGAGCAAACAGGAAAGTTTCCTATCCTTGAGCAAATTCTTTACCCTGAAACTTTAAATGATTGCAAGTTCCTTAAACTATACTCAAAGTTGTTGTGTTACAAGTTATTCTTAACGCTTGAATCTTATCTCCAAGCATGCTTTAAGTGGTCTAATTACTTTTAAAATTACTCCACCTCTATATATTTATGGACATTCGCACTTGTGCATTTTAATTCGTACATTTATTAAAGTTCCGAAATTTATGAACTGTTCATGATTAAGTCTGAACCATTGTTCGGTCAGCCAAGTATGTGAAAATTTATAAAAGCTATCCGAACCAATCGATGGTAAGGATTCTTAGACTGAATGAACACCCCTTTTATTATAGGGGAGTACCCCAAGTACCATATATAAGGTACAAACAACAGAGTTAAATGTTATGCATATACATAGCGTACGCGAGGCTGATCCCCTCAAGTACTTATTCTGTAGCCAGCAACCAGAGGGTCAATTAGCTATTGGCTCCTTTGGAAGTTGTTGTTCAAAGTCTACTTGACTATCAATTGTTCTAAAAGTAATTATTGTTCTTGCTTCTGATAATTATATTGTTGAAATCTCTTTCTATATTCCTTTCATCATGATATATCCTTATTGCTGTACTTTAAACTTGCTGAGCAAACTCGTTGCTCACCCTTGCCACATCATGAATACATTGCAGCTAAACCCGAGACATCAGGAAAGAGCAAAGGGAAAGAAAAGATGAAGTGATAGACTTCAGGTAGCTGATTTTATCTTAAGTGTAGTAAATTATTATTAATGTAATTTAAACCCTGATATTTATTTGGAGTACGGATTTGTGTTAAGTATTTAAGGTTATTGTATCTTGGGACTAGGAACACTGAACAACATATGTTTATTATATTCCGCATTTTAGTTACCATATGTTGTTAGAGGTGAATGATTGTATTGGATCGTGATGACCAGATCCGGGTAGTTGTAGACCCGAATTTGGGGGCGTCACAGGTTGGTATCAGAGCCATAGGTTATAAACTTTAGGAACGTTAAACCTAGGTTATGACCTTAGTTTTAAACTCGTATTGAGTACGCTAGGATTTGAATCAAGGAGATTTGGATAATGGTCTTGTCTGGGGGTGGATCATGGAAATCTGCCAAGCCGAGTTGTACATGATAAAATATCCTTTCATTTTATCAATGAATGTATTTTATTATGATACTGACATTGTTGTCTTTGTCTGTGTTTGTAGGATGGCTGACATAGGAGGGACCAGTGGAGTCCAGGAGGAGGTATTCACAGATATACCTGTGGTTACCGAGCAGTTAGTGGGCTATGCACCTGTTGCCCCAGGAGTACCACAGGATGAGCCCGAACTAGAGGAGGACTATCAGGGGGATTTACCAGAGCCTGTTATAGGTAGGTTTATGAGATCCGGCAGTCAGGACCCGGATGATAGTGAGGAGGACCTAGAGACTAACAGTAATGAGCCACCTGCTTATGTTGATGGTATGGGCTCTACTGCAGATGATATCATAGAGGGACTGACCAGTAGGAACGAGGAGCTGGAGGACCAGGTAACTCATCTGGAGGAGCAGAACCAAACCCATCAGATCAGGGAGGATCAGTATAGGGAGCTAGCTTAACAGCTGGAGCATGAGTTGGGGTGGTGAACGTACAGCTGCAGGGTTATGAGACCTCAGTGCAGCAGATTGGACCACTGCTACATCAGATGGTGGCCAGGAATGCTGAGCTGAGAGAGAGACTGGAACAGAAGGATATGGAGATCGCCCATCTGAAGGCCAAGCAGGAGGCTATGAGGTTCGAGTTCGGGCTTGAGGTTGCTGAGAGGACTCGGGTTAGAGATGCTTGGGTTAGAGAAGCAAGGAGAGTTGATCAGTTGGAGAACATGTTAGAGGCAGGAGCTGTGAGGATAGAGACCTTGGGATTTTCTTTAGATGCAGCCTATAGGAGGCCTCAGACCGAGATGGGAGAGTCTAGTCGCTCGGTTCGTCGCCGAGTCACGGGTGGAGCATTTTCTTCAGATCAGCAGGCGCGGATTCATCACGACATGTAGTGACGTGTTAGGATGGATGTCTTGTCTTGTCTTGTCATGTTTATAGGAACAGTTGGTCCCACCTTTTGTTATAGTAGGGACATATGTGTGTTGTAAACCCCGTATTTGTAGCATGCTTGGGGTAGCAGTTAAACCCCAACTTTTGTTTGATAGAGGGGTAGAACGTTATCATTTCCCCACTTTTGTCTTAGGGGATGTTTAATGTTTAATAGGACATGCCAGGATGTATTTATAAAAATATGCCATAGGTTGAGTTCAGTTGTATTTAAACAGTGGTATATAAATATAAATGCGGTTGTTTTATTTAAATCAAGTGTGTTTGATAGATGTTTCTATTCTTGATTGCTGATTTCAATACCCTACTGTGTAAAACGTAAAACTATAGGTAAAAGTCAGCAGTTTTCCTTCATCAAACCATGCCGCCGAGAAGACAACCGCATAACCAGCAGGTCGAAGAGTCAGAAAGCGAGGTAGGGGACCACCCCAATCCAATGAGGGTGTTCGCAGAAATGCTGGCGGAAGCCATGTAATCAAGACCGCCACATATAGGGACCTAAGCAGCCCCCGGGCCAGCACATCATTTGGCAAATTTTAAGGATTTCAAACTGGTTGAACCACCCGAGTTCAAGGGAACTCTTAACCCAATCGAAGCACAGACCTGGATCGAGGAGATAGAGAAGGTCTTCGAGGTCGCACCGGTGGCCGAGGAACAGAAAACAGGATTTGCCACGTTCATGCTGAAGGGCGAGGCTAACTATTGGTGGAAGGCCAATAAGGGACGAGCAGGTGAGGGAGTCATCTCTTGGGAAAGATTCAAAGAGCTATTCTTCGAAAATTACTTTCCGGAGAATACACAGCAGGACATGGAAGTGAAGTTCCTAGAACTGAAACAGGGGAATATGACTGTCGTAGAGTACGCGGTAAAATTCAATGAGTTGGTCCGATTTGCCCCACACCAGGTGGACACCGAGGCCAGGAAGGTAAGAAGGTTTGAGTTGGGACTGAAACCATGGATTCAGAAGTCAGTAGCGATACTGAAAATTAAGAATTTATCGAAACTACTGGAAAGAGCTATCATTGCGGAAGGAGGCAATGAAGTAGTGGCACGATTCAATCAGGACAGGAAAAAGAGTCAGGAAGTAGCAAAGGCGGGGAGCAGCGGAGGCAGCAACCCCAATAAGCGTAAATGGAATGAAAGCCAATCATCTGGGAGCAATAAATCTGGAGGAGAGGCTAAGAAGGGTGGAAGGTGCATCAACTATGGGAAGAATCACTCAGGGGAGTGTATGAAGGGGAAGAGTGTCTGTTACCGTTGTGGACAACCGGGGCACATGGCTCCTCAGTGCCCTAACAGACAGAAAGAAGGATGCTTCTCTTGTGGATCACCCGACCACCAGATTAAGGACTGTCCGAAGAGGAAGAGCGACGTCAGGAGTGGCAACCGGAGCAACAACAACAACGGGAATAATAACCGGCTGAGCTATGGGGCACCAGTCGGTCAAGCTAACAGGCCAACGGCACGCATATTCAATATAACCGTTCAGGATGCAATGGAATCCAAGGACGTGGTGTCAGGTATCATCCCAATCAATGATATAAATGCATATGTGTTATTCGATTCGGGTGCTACCTGTTCTTTTGTTTCCGAAGAATTTGCTAGTCAGTTAAACTTACTCGTGAAACGTTAGAACACCATATGAACGTAGAAGTAGCAAACAAGGAAATTATCCCCATAGAATACATTCATAGGAATTGTTGTGCTGAATTGCGAGGATTTAAGCTCAATATAGATTTGATACCAATTCGGCTGGGAGAGTTTGATGTAATCCTGGGAATGGATTGGCTGTCAATTCACGGAGCAGTTATTGACTGTAAGGAAAAGTGTGTACACCTAAAGACTCCTAATGAGTTGAAGGTGGTATTTTACGGTAGTAAGTCACCAAGAAAATCTTGTTGTCTGACCATGATGCAAACAAAGAAATTGCTTAAGAAAGGTTGCGTGTGTTATTTGGCCCATATGATTAATACCCGTCAGGTCGGGGATGAGATGTGTGAAATACCAATCGTGAGGGATTTCGCTGATGTCTTCCCCGATGAACTTTCAGGACTGCCATCGGGCAGGGAAAATGAGTTCGTTATCGATTTGATACCGGGAACCGCACCAATATCAAAGCCGCCGTATCGAATGGCACCTGTAGAAATGAAAGAGTTGATGGTGCAACTACAGGAACTATTAGACAAGGGTTATATCAGACCGAGTGTGTCCCCATGGGGAGCGCCAGTTCTGTTTGTAAAGAAGAAAGATGGTTCTATGAGGCTCTGTATCGACTATTGGGAGTTGAACAAAGTTACGATTAAGAATAGGTATCCGCTTCCTAGGATTGACGATTTATTTGATCAACTTAAGGGAGCGAAATACTTTTCGAAAATCGACCTAAGAACAGGCTATCATCAGCTGAAGGTGAGGCAGGAAGATATCCCGAAGACTGCATTCAGGACTCGTTATGGGCACGTCGAGTTTCTGGTAATGTCATTTGGATTGACGAATGCACCAGCAGCATTCATGGATATGATGAACAGAGTGTTCAAGCAGTACTTGGACAAGTTCGTAGTCGTATTCATCGATGACATCTTGGTGTATTCGGAGACAGAGGAGGAGCATGCTGAACATTTAAAAATTATATTAGAAGCTCTCAGAGGGAGAAGTTATACGCGAAGTTTTCTAAGTGTGAGTTTTGGTTGCAGAGGGTACAGTTTCTGGGTCACGTCATCGACAAAAATGGTGTTTCGGTGGACCCAACAAAAGTAGAAGCGGTTATCAATTGGGAGCAACCGAAGACGCCAACAGAGATCTGGAGTTTCTTGGGATTAGCGGGATACTATCGGAGATTCATCTAGGATTTTTCAAAGATAGCATCGCCATTGACCAATCTCACCAGAAAAATAGTTAAGTTCGTTTGGTCGGAGAAATGCGAGGAAAGTTTCATGGAGCTGAAGAAGAGACTTAGCCAAGCACCGGTGTTGACCTTACCAGACAACACTGGGGGTTTCGTAGTGTATAGCGATGCGTTACACAAAGGTCTTGGTTGTGTGCTGATGCAGCACGGCAAGGTCGTGGCGTACGCGTCACGTCAGCTGAAGGACTATGAGAAAAGTTACCCGACGCATGACCTGGAGTTAGCCGCAGTAGTTTTCGCCTTGAAGATTTGGAGGCACTACCTGTACGGGGAGAAGTGCGAGATATATACAAATCACAAAAGTCTAAAATATATCTTCACTCAGAAGGAGCTGAACATGAGGCAGCGCCGATAGTTAGAATTGATCAAAGATTACGACTGTGAGATTCTGTACCATCCGGGCAAAGTAAATGTAGTGGCTGATGCCTTAAGCAGGAAAGGCAAGGTGAAATTGATGCAGCTGACAGTTCAAGAGGAGTTGATAAGGGACTTTGAACATCTGGAACTGAAGGTTAAGTATCCGATGGAGACAGACAAAAAATTGTTCACTATGACAGTAGGCCCGACTCTACTGGATAAGATAAAGGAGGCTCAAGAATTTGATGAAGAATGCATTGTCATTAAGAGGCAACTATCGAAAGGAAGAACTTTGAAGCACAAGGTTGACAGCACAGGGTTGCTGAGATTCGAGGGAAGGATCTGGATACCCTACGTACCAGACTTAAGGGAAGAAATATTGCAGGAGGCCCATAATACGAGATTTCCAGTACATCCGGGTAGCACCAAGATGTATCAAGATCTTCGTCAACATTATTGGTGGCCGCATTTGAAAGGGGAAGTTGAAAAATTCGTCAGCCGGTGTTTAACTTGTCAGAGGGTCAAGGTAGAGCACCAGCGGCCGAGCGGATTGTTGCAACCTTTGGAAATTCCGGAGTGGAAGTGGGAGCACGTCACAATGGATTTTGTGGTAGGACTTCCGACAACGCAGAAGGGTCTAGACGCCATCTGGGTGATCGTAGATCGTTTGACCAAGTCTGCCCATTTTCTACCGATCAAGATCAGGTACAAATTGAAGTAGTTAGCGAGACTTTACGTAAAGGAGATAGTATTGCGACATGGAGTGCCGGTATCGATTGTATCTGACAGAGATCCGCGCTTCACGTCAAATTTTTGGAGAAGCCTACAGGAAAGAATGGGAACGCAGTTGAGGTTGAGTACGGCGTACCATCCTCAGACTGATGGTTAGAGCGAGCGAACGATTCAGACCTTGGAGGATATGCTCCGAGCAGTCGTGATGGACTTAGGAGGCAGCTGGGATGATCATTTACCACTGGTAGAGTTCGCTTACAACAACAGTTATCATGCTAGCATCGGCATGCCTCCATACGAAGCATTATATGAAAGGAAGTGTCGAACGCTGTTGTGTTGGGATGAGGTTAGTGAGCGGAGACTGTTAGGACCAGAGTTGGTACAACAAACCGTGGAAATCATTAAAGTAATAAGAAAACGGTTAGTAGCAGCTCAGGATCGTCAGAAGAAGTATGCTGACTTACGTCATCAGAAACGAGACTTTGAAGTTGGTAGCTTTGTGTTCCTGAAGGTATCTCCCTGAAAAGGGAAGATCCGTTTTGGGAAGAAGGGCAAATTGAGCCCTAGGTTTATAGGACCTTTTGAAATATTAAGGCGAATAGGCGAAGTGGCGTATGAGGTGGCGTTACCTCCTGAACTTGAGCACATGCACAACGTGTTCCATGTATCAGTGTTACGTCCATATAAGCCAGACTACAAGCACGTTATTTCCTATGAGCCAATTCAAGTCGAGAAGGACTTATCATATGAGGAAATTCCTGTTCAAATATTGGATAGGAAGGAGCAGAAGCTGAGAAATAAAATCATTCATTCCGTTAAAGTTCTCTGGAGGAATCACGCAGTGGAAGAAGCCACGTGGGAACTCGAATAGAAGATGAGAGTAAATTACCCGCAGTTATTTGAGTAACCTTAGATTGAAATTCCGAGGACGGAATTTTTATAAGGGGGAGAGGATGTAATGTCCAGGAATTTTTAAACATTGTATCAAATTATCTTGATATATGAAATTCATTTTATATAATTTTTCGAATTTAATTGGATCCATGTAGGTATTATTATTTAATTATATCTAAATATATGGCCCAATAATTTTCTCTGCATTAAAGGGGGGCTCATTAATAGTTTGAATAAATTAGTGAGTTAACCCTAAGATTTGATTTGCAAGAAATTCGGGAAAAGTTAATAACTAAATTCATTTTACTATTATCGGATTAAATAATTCTAATGAGGAATTATTGATGAAATAAATATTTAAATAAATAATTAATTGAATTAGTTATTTAATTGAAATGATAGGAGCATGAGATTTATAATTTATTTGGGCCACCTCTTTTATTTTATTGTTAGCTGACCCAAATTTTTAATTGGACTAAGCCGAGATCCCTTTTTAATTTTCTATTGGGCCGACCCAATTTCATTTATTTTCTTGTTGGGCCAATCGGGTTGGATCGGTGCAATCAGGGCAAACGGGTTGGGTCCATTTCTAATTAAATTGGGAAATTGGTGGGATTAGATTGGGGATAACCGAGCAAGGACTCAATCCTTCGAACCAGACAGAAACGGGAGAGAAATAGGGGTTGCAGAACCTAAGGGTCCAAGCCCTCAATCGGACGGAACGAGGGAAAGGGGGGGAGGTCGCGTCAGGTCATGCGCCGACGATAACACGAGACAGTCGATTGTTTGGACTGGGGAAAGGGCCTAGCGACTGGCGGTTCAAGGACTCGAGGCGGACAAACTAGCGACGGTAGGGGCGACCGAGCGACCATCGAACAGACCAAAGGTTCAAAGCGACCAGCGATTTGACCAATGGGGGAAACGCACGGCTCGAGGGTGCCGGCTGAACAGCTGGGTTCGGATGGGTGTCGACATAGACCCCTGACAGCCACTCCCTCCTACCGTTGGTCTTTGACCCAATCGATTAGGGTATTGCCCAAACAAATTGGGCAAAATTTCCTCTATAAATTAAAACCCCCAAACCCTAAACCGAGTTACAGAGCTGGTGAGTCTCAAATAGAGAGAGAAATCGCAGAGGGGAAGCTGTTGGGAATGTCCGGCTGGGTTTCATATTGTGGGAGAAGGAGGAAGGCAGCAGCTCGGACGAACCCAAGGTATAACAATGGGTTATTGAGCTACTGTGATGGTTTTCTGTTTAGATATTGGTGTAAATTTTCTTTCTTTTCTTCTATCTGAACTTGGAAAATTGTATTGTTCCTTGATATTGGGTGTGATTCATTGATTTAAACCTCTGTATATTAAAGAACCCTAAGGTTCGGATAGTTTGAACTGATAATGTCACCAGGCCAGTGTTGATAGTTTGGAAACGCTCCCCACATGTTTGTTGAAATGCTTGAGTAAAAACTGTGTTTCATTTAGAGTATACAATAGACTGCTTATCCGAAAATCAAACTTGGGTTATGATGGTGTCTTGGCCATTCTCAGTAACTGAAAGTAGGTGTTAGGTATACATAACAATCTGGTTAACCAAGCTGAGTCATGAATCTGTTTAGAGTTGGTTGCCTATTGTGTTGGGTAATAATTTTTGGTTAGTTTGGAATGAAATTGCAGGGAGTCGGATATAATTGTGACTGTTGATCTTGGCAGCATAAAAAAAATAATTAACTGAGTAGTATTATACCTCAAATGAACTGTTTTTGTTCGAATGGGTTGTGTAATTCAATGGAGTTTAACTGTTAACCAACTATGCTAGCATTGGCTTAATTATTGTTGGTTAATTTGAACTAATAATGCACTTGTAAATTAACTAGTTATTATAACTAATGAATAAAGTTAACAAGTAATTATTTATTATTTATCAATAAATAATAAATAAAGATAATAAATATTTAATTTTTATTTAATTAATATTAAATAATAATTAAGTATGAATAAATTTTACTTGTAATTATTTATTATTTATCAATAAATAATAAATAAATATTTAATTATTATTTAATTAATATTAAATAATAATTAAGTATGAATAAAGTTAATAAATAATTAATTATTATTTCACAGTAAATAATAAAGAAAGATAATAAATATTTAATTGTTATTTAATTAATATTAAATAATAATTAAGTATGAATGAAGTTAATAAAGTAATTATTTATTATTTATCACTAAATAATAAATAAAGATAATAAATATTTGATTCAATTAATAATAATTAGGTAAGAATAAGGCTAATAAGGGTAACAATTACTTAATCATTATTGAAATAATGATTAAGTATGGGTGAGATTAATAAGTTAATTATTTATTGTTGGCCCTTAATAAATAAAGATAATAAATACTTAATGATTATTAATATTAAATAATAATTAAGTGAGTGTAGAATTAATACATTAACTATTTTATTAATGTTGAATAAGGAACAAGGAATAATAATTACTCAAGTACCCTTAATGGTGAATAGTAATTATGCGCTAACATGACTAAATAAGTGATCAATTATTATTAAACCATAATAAATTTATTTATTATAGAAAATAAGGATTATTAGCCCATCTTTTGAGACAAATAAAGGTAATAGTTGAGTACTCAAATGATAAGTAACCATAATTAGCTATCATTTATCCTAATAGCTAAGAGTCATTAATTAATTTCTGTTTAGCTAATGTTAAATAGTAATGGTGAATTGTTTATCTGCTAAATAAATAGCATAAGTGAGTGTATCGATATACAGTTATGCAATGCTAATGGATAAACCGACTTTATCAACTGATAGGTTAACCAAGATCAATTAGTTAAAGCTAAGATTTATTTGTAACTGAGCAAACATGCAAGTTTCCTATCCTTGAGCAAATTCTTTACCCTGAAACTTTAAATGATTGCAAGTTCCTTAAACTATACTCAAAGTTGTTGTGTTGCAAGTTATTCTTAAGGCTTGAATCTTATCTCCAAGCATGCTTTAAGTAGTCTAATTACTTTTAAAATTACTTCACCTCTATATATTTATGGACATTCGCACTTGTGCATTTAAATTCGTACATTTATTAAAATTCCGAAATTTACAAACTGTTCATGATTAAGTCTGAACCATTGTTTGGTCAGGCAAGTATGTGAAAATTTATAAAAGCTATCTGAACCGATGGTAAGGATTCTTAGACTGAATGAACACCCCTTTTATTATAGGGGAGTACCCCAGGTACCATATATAAGGTACAAACAGCAGAGTTAAATGTTATGCATATACATAGCGTACGCGAGGCTGATCCCCTCAAGTACTTATTCTGTAGCCAGTAACCAGAGGGTCAATTAGCTATTGGCTCCTTTGGAAGTTGTTGTTCAAAGTCTACTTGACTATCAATTGTTCTAAAAGCAATTATTGTTCTTGCTTCTGATAATTATATTGTTGAAATCTCTTTCTATATTCCTTTTATCATGATATATCCTTATTGTTGTACTTTAAACTTGCTGAGCAAACTCGTTGCTCACCCTTGCCACATCATAACTCCATTGCAGCTAAACCCGAGACATCAGGAAAGTGCAAAGGGAAAGAAAAGATGAAGTGATAGACTTCACGTAGCTGATTTTATCTTAAGTGTAGTAAATTATTATTAATATAATTTAAACCCTGATATTTATTTGGAGTACGGATTTGTGTTAAGTATTTAAGGTTATTGTATCTTGGGACTAGTAACACCTTTGTAATGAACAACATATGTTTATTATATTCCGCATTTTAGTTACCATATGTTGTTAGAGGTGAATGATTGTATTGGATCGTGATGACCAGATCCGGGTAGTTGGAAACCCGAATTTGGGGGCGTCACAATCCCACTAGCAGATACTCTGTGCCCCAAGATGATTCCCTCTTGAACCATGAAGTGACACTTTTCCCAGTTCAATACCAGATTTGTCTCTACACATTGCTTAAGCACTAAAACTAAGTTTGCCAAGCAAGAGTCAAAAGAATCACCAAATACTGAGAAGTCATCCATGAAAACCTCAAGTGTTTGCTCTACCATATCAAAAAAAATAGACATCATGCACCTCTGAAACGTTGCAGGTGCATTGCACAACCCGAATGACATTTGCCAAAAGGCAAAGGTTCCATATGGACATGTGAAGGTAGTCTTCTCCTGATCATTGGATGCAATTGCCCTACAGTGGTATCAGAGCTACTTGTGAAAAGATTAATTCAGATTATGTGTTTTAATTGTATTCGATATATATATGATATTTGATGATGCATGTTTACCGATCTAAAAATTGAATATATCTTATTCTGTATGTATGCGAGTTCTGGAAAAACAGTAAGATATATGCATGTATAAGATGTTTTATTAGTTGTATCCTAGAAGGTGGAATAACAATACAACTACTGTTCTAATTAGATTAGAAACATGATTCGGTTTAATATGATTAACCTAAACTGGACATATATGATATGTTCTGAATGTATTGTTATTATGTGTGTTTTGGGGTTTGTATACGAATCTGGAATTGTTTCATAAATTCGTGTGGAAAAATTCTGCCAGGGGGGACCCCCTTGGACCCCCCGTCGTAGCGCACGATGGTCGTAACCCTAATATTTGATATTTTTTTATATAAAATTGTGTTATGTGCTTATTGTGATATACATGGTGCACAGTTATGGCACTTTTGACCCATAGGTTAGTGGTTTTTGTTTTTGAAATACGGCTTGCATGTCGTGCCTCTCTATAAAGTCTAATGTAATATTCTTTTCTCATCTAAATCCCCTCGAATGTAACTCGAGGTTTCTTTATCACATGTAATGTACAAATGTAACCTATCAAGATGATAAGATGATGGAGAGGAGACACATACACGAGGAAGGCCCGAGGAAGCTACTATTTTGAAGATTTTTTATCACCTTAGACTGACCTTCAATCTTTTCATTAGCTTGAGAAGATTGACATAGGGTTGGGCCATAACTGTAACACATTTAATTTTACACTTTATTTATGCTTGTATATGATATGATATGATAAATAATGTGCATGCTTAATGAGATTAAAATTGGTGAGATCTAAATTAATTAATAAAATCCCTCATAAAATTATTAAGTCTAATCAGATGCCTTCCAATGAATAACACTCATCAAGACCTTGATCGATGGATGTAGGTTTGCCAAAGCAAAGTACCTTATTTATCTTGGTAAGATGCGATAGGATAATTGTGATATCCAAATTGTTAAAATCATTGGGCCTGACTTAACTAAGTTATCTCAATATGATTGTGGACTTAGAGGCATAAAGTTTGGTAGATACCATTAGATGGACTTAGAACAAATGTTGTTCACCAAACTATCTAAGAGTTATATACGATATAATTGACAAAGGGTTGTCTACCTAAATAATTATGTTTTGAGAGAATAGCCAAAGCTAACTTAAGGCATAATGAAATATGGATCTTGTCTCACTAGAAAGATTTAAATAAAAATGCTTTCCGAATTAATGGTGAAGGCTATTAATTTGAATAAAATAGTGGGAGGTATATTTTGAATGTACTATTATCAATTTCATAATATCAAAAAACTCTGCAATTTGACTTATTATTTTGCACTTATAAATTGTAGATATCAATGGCAAACAACAACACAAATAGTCTTTCACTACAATCAGTCCTTGAGAAGGAAAAACTAAGTGGAATTAATTTCCTAGACTGGCATAGGAACTTGAGGATTGTCCTCAAACAAGAGCGCAAGCTATATGTCCTTGATGGGCCCATTCTTGCAGCACCAGCTAACACTACACCACGTGCAGAGCATAATGCTTACAAGAAGCATCAAGATGATGCTCTGGACGTGAGTTGTCTCATGCTAGCAACTATGAACTCTGAGCTTCAGAAGCAACATGAGTTAATGGATGCTTATGAGATGATCGAGCATCTCAAGAAATTGTTTGAAGGACATGCTCGACAGGAGAGGTATGATACAAGCAAGGTGTTGTATCACTGCAAGATGGGTGATCGTGATCCAATTGGTCCACATGTTCTGAAAATAATTGGGTATATTGAGTACCTTGATAGGTTGGGTTTTCCAATTACTCAGGAAGCCCAAACTGATCTTGTTTTGCAATCTTTGAACAATAGCTACTCTCAATTTGTTATGAATTATCTCATGAATTAAATTGAGAAACCACTTAGTGAGTTGTTGAGCATGTTAAGAACTGCCGAGAACAACATGAAAAAGGCAGGACCCGATCCCATAATGATGGTGCAAAAGGGGAATGCTAAGGGAAAAGGGAAAGGCAAGAAAAAGATAAGATCTAAATCTGGTGCCAAACCCAATTTCAAAAACAAACGGGCTTTAAAGCCTACAGGTGGGGTGGCTAAAGAAGGTGATTGTCACTTCTGTGGAAAACCTGGACACTTGAAGAGGAATTGTCATGCTTATTTGGAAGAGCTGAAGAAAAAGAAAGGAAGTGTGACTTCTGATTTAGGTATATATGTTATAGAAGTCAATTTGTCTACTTCTACATCATGGGTATTGGATACTGGATGTGGTTCTCACATTTGTGTTAATGTGCAGGAACTCCGAAGGAGTAGGACTTTAGCGAAAGGAGAAGCTGACCTACGAGTTGGGAATGGAGCAAAAGTTGCTGCACTAGCCGTAGGGACTTATCATTTATCATTGCCCACTGGGCTAGTATTAGAATTAGAGGATTGTTATTATGTGCCTGCTATGAGCAAAAACATTATTTCTGTTTCTTGTTTGGACAAGAAAGGTTTTTCATTTTTAATAAAGAACAACAGTTGTTCGTTTTACTTAAATGAAATATGTTATGGTGTTGCACAATTGTTTAATGGTCTTTAAATTCTTGATTTTGAAATGCCTATCTATAACATAAATACAAAACGATTTAAATCAAATGATTCAAATCCGACATATCTCTGGCACTGTCGTTTAGGCCATATAAATGAGAAACGCATATCCAAACTCCATAAAGATGGGTTTTTGGATTCATTTGATTTTGAATCATATGAGAAATGCGAGTCTTGTTTATTAGGCAAGATGACTAAAGCCCCTTTCACTGGTCATAGTGAACGGACTAGCGATGTATTGGGACTTATACATAGTGATGTATGTGGACCCATGAGTTCGTTAGTAAAAGGTAGGTTCTATTACTTCATTACATTTACTGACGACTTCAGTAGATATGGATATGTGTATCTTATGAGACATAAATTCGAATCCTTTGAAAAGTTCAAGGAATTCAAGAATGAAGTTCAAAACCAATTTGGCAAAAGCATAAAAGCCCTTCGATTCGATCGAGGAGGTGAATACTTAAACCAAGACTTTGATGACCTTTTAAAGGAGTGTGGTATTATATCACAGCTCACTCCACCTGGAACACCACAATGGAATGGTGTGTCTGAGAGGAGAAATCGCACCTTGTTGGACATGGTACGATCAATGATGAGTCATACAGATCTTCCAATAAGCTTTTGGGGTCATGCCCTAGAGACAACTGCATTCACACTTAACCGTGTTCCTACAAAGACGGTTCAAAAGACACCATAAGAGATGTGGACTGGAAAACGTCCTAGTTTGTCTTTCATGAAGATTTGGGGTTGCGAGGCGTTTGTGAAACGTCTGGCTTCTGACAAGCTCGGACCTAAATCTGAGAAATGTAATTTTGTGGGATACCCTAAGGAAAGAAAAGGGTATTATTTCTAAAAACCTTCTGAGAACAAAGTGGTTGTTGCTCGAACTGGTATTTTTCTAGAAAGAGAATTTGTCTCTAAAGGAAACAGTGGGAGGAAAGTAGAACTCGAAGAAATTCGAGAACCACAAAATATCATTGAACCTGAGTTGGAACATGAGCAGGGACCACAAGATGTTGTGGAAAGTGAACCTGCTCAAATTACACAAGGCATTCGTAGATCTAGTAGGACACGCCAAGAGCCCGAGAGATATTATGGATTTCTTGTGACTCAAAACGGCGATGTGATGCTTATAGATAAGGATGAGCCTGCTTCCTACCAAGAAGCTATGAATGGACCAGATTCTGAGAGATGGCTTGAAGCCATGAAATCTGAGATGGACTCCATGTATACTAACCAAGTATGGACTTTGGTTGATCCACCCGAAGGGGTAAAACCAATCGGGTGCAAATGGGTTTTCAAGAAGAAAACCGACATGGATGGTAATGTACAAACCTATAAAGGCCGATTGGTAGCAAAAGGTTTCAAAAAAGTTCAAGGTGTTGACTATGATGAAACCTTCTCTCCAGTGGCAATGGTTAAATCCATCAGAATCTTACTTGCTATTACAGCCTTTTATGATTACAAAATCTAGCAGATGGATGTCAAAACTGCTTTCCATAACGGAAATCTCCTTGAGGATGTGTATATGACACAACCTGAGGGTTTTGTCACTCCAAAGGATGCTGGAAAGGTATGTAAGCTGCAGCGATCCATTTATGGATTGAAGCAAGCCTCTCGGAGTTGGAATCTTCGTTTTGATGAAGCAGTCAAAAAGTTTGGCTTTATAAAAAATGAAGATGAACCTTGTGTATATAAGAAGGTTAGTGGGAGTCACATAGTATTCCTGGTATTATATGTTGACGACATATTAATTATTGGGAATGACATTCCTTCCTTACAGGCTGTAAAAACATGGCTAGGAAAATGTTTCTCCATGAAAGATTTGGGTGATGCAACCTACATTTTAGGTATCAAGATCTATCGTGATAGATCGAGAAAAATGCTCGGCCTAAGTCAAAGTACATATATTGATAAAGTGCTGAAACGGTTCAGCATGCAAGAGGCAAAAAGAGGATACTTACCTATGTCTCATGGTGTAAAGATCTCTAAGGCCCAATGTCCTAAATCACAAGATGATGAGGAGCGTATGAGAAAGATCCCTTATGCTTCGGCAACTGGATCTATCATGTATGCAATGATATGTACTCGTCCGGATGTCTTGTATGCTTTGAGCATGACGAGCAGATACCAGTCGAATCCAAGTGAAGTTCACTGGACAGCAGTCAAGAATATCCTCAAATATCTGAAAAGGACTAAGGATTCATTCTTGGTATATGGAGGTAAAAACGAACTGGCAGCAAAAGGTTACACGGATGCTAGTTTCCAGACTGATATGGATGACTATAAGTCTCAATCAGGTTTTGTGTTTTGTCTTAACGGTGGTGCTGTTAGCTGGAAAAGTTCGAAGCAAGAGACAATAGCCGATTCTACAACAGAAGCTGAGTATATTGCTGCTTCTAGTGCAGCCAAGGAGGTTGTATGGATTAAAAAGTTCGTCACTGAACTTGGTGTTGTTCCATCCATTGTTGATCCAGTTGAGCTATACTGTGATAATGATGGAGCCATTGCACAGGCTAAGGAACCTAGATCTCACCAACGATCTAAGCATATACTTAGACGGTACCATCTCATCCGTGAAATAATTGGTAGAGGAGATGTACACATATGCAGAGTGCCAACAGATGATAATATTGCAGATCCACTGACTAAGGCTTTGTCACAGCAAAAGCATGAAGGTCACACTAGTTCCATGGGTATTAGATACATGAGTGATTGGCTCTAGTGCAAGTGGGAGATTGTTAGAGTTTATGCCCTAGAGGCCAATTATTTAATGTAATTGCTTAACATTTCTCTTGATATTTGATTGAATAAATGAATTATTTTATTATGGTTTCATTTACTGTGTTATATAAATGTTAACATAATAAAAGTCCTTAGAATAATGATACAAATTATATAGCTTCAAGTATGTGACTTGAACATGAGATTATATAATTACAATAAGTATCATTACTCTTAAATGTCCCTAGTCGAGTGTCATTGAGAATGGGACAACAATGATACATTGAGACTAGTATGTGGATTGACTGATGGCCAAATCTCATTAGTCATTAATATATGAGATATTAAGTCAATGTATAGGTACATATTAGAGAACAATGTACTAGACAGACCCATCATAAGAATTCTACGTGGAGCATTATGCAAAGTGTCATAAGCAATTCTCATAGTGACAATGATGTAATGGTCCTCCGACCTGAAATCACTATATTACTATACGAGAATTTATGTGCTTTGATATCATCAAAGGTCACCTTTAATAGGTTGGACAATAAAGGTGATTGTTGGGTACATCATGAATCGTGTGAGGAATATGAGTGATCTAGATGGAATTTAACCCTCCTATATATTAGGGGTGATATCCATAGGCCTCTTGATTGAGTAGGACTATGAAATGCATGGCCATGCTCAAATAGTGATTTGTTTCATATAGTCTACTCATTGATCAAGAAAACTCAGATTAAATTATGAAAAGTATGACACATTCCATGACTCGAGTTTAATCTAGGATGTCAAGGTTAAAAGGATTAAATTACATTGAAACATTGGTCACGAAAAGGTTGCATCGAGTCACCGATCTTATTATTATTTGGGTAGCAGTGATGCATTACTAGATGCCACTCACTGTTTATAATTTTATAATATGATTTTAAAATTATTGTCAATATAATAATAACCTATAGGGTCACACACTTAGAACGTAATTAAAAGAGAATTAATTTAAATTGTAAGGATTTAAATATATCAATATGATTGATAGTATTTAAATTACGAATTTAAATTAACAAGATAATTTGTATATATATGTATATTAATTAAGTAAGACTTAATTAAAATATAATATGTATATAAATTGGGATTTTACTTTTCTAATAAGATTAGGGTTTTGCTTAACCTTTTGGACTCTATATATATCAGATATATCAGCAGTCTTGTTTACGTGAAACTAAATAGAAAAACCCTAGCCGTTTTAGAAAAGAGAGTTGAGAGCAACACTTGAGAAAATCCAGATCTTGGCGGCTAGTACCGGAGTTCTCTTTGCTGCAGATCGTGTGACGATTTGTGGGACGTTCGTGTGGATACTGTAGAGACGTAGTTCCGTTGGATTGCGTTGGAGATTCGAAGCCGTTCAGAATTTCATCGTTCCATTCAAGCTCGGATAATCGGTAAAACAAATCTAAACCTCTAAATTAATTTGTTCTTTTCGCATGGATCCTGTTTTAGGGTTTCAGAAAATTGTTTTAAAATTTTAAATTCCGCTGCGTTTATGTGTCCAAAACCCTACAATAGCTTCTGATTATACCCCGAATATCCATCCAAGAGATAGTAAAATTCATTCCCGGCCAGTCTATCCAGCATTTGATCAATGAATGGCAAGGGAAAATGGTCCTTGTGAATTGACTTGTTCAGCCTTCTATAATCCATACATACCCGCCAACCTATAACTATTCGTATTGGAATCAACACGTTGTTCTCATTTGTTACAACCGTCATGCCCCCTTTCTTTGGGACACACTGAATTGGGCTTACCCAACGACAGTCAGAAATTGGGTAAATGATTCCCGCATCCAACCATTTAATGATATGTGCCTTCACCACCTCTTTCATTATGGGATTCAACCGCCGTTGATGTTCAACAGTAGGCTTAGAATCATCCTCCATGAGGATCTTGTGCATACATATGGATGGACTTATCCCTTTAATATCAGCAAGTGTCCATCCCAAAGCTGTCTTGTTCTCTTTCAACACCTATAATAGCTTACTCTCCTGAACCTCTTTCAATAATGCAGAAACAATGATGGGTAGGGTAGAAGATTCTCCCAGATAAGCATACCGTAAGTGACTTGGTAGAGGCTTTAGTTCCAACTCGGGTGCTTGCTCCATTATTGCAGTAATCTAGGAAGTAGAAGATTCCAGTTGATCCAATGGTTCAAATGGCTGCCTAGAGTTAATGAACCATGGATATTCATTCAGCAAATCCACATACTCTAAATGAGTAGGATCTTCCACATCAATTGCTCCAATCAGGGTTGCCTCAAGCGAGTCAAAGTTGTAGTTGTTCAAGAATACCTCATTTACTGCCTCATCAACCAAGTCGACCCGGAAACAATCCTCAGATTCACTAGGAAACTTCATAGTCCTAAAGACATTGAAAGTTACCTCTTGATCCTGGACTCTCATTATGAGCTCTCCTTTCTTCACATCAATAATAGTTCTCCCTATAGCTAAGAATGGTCGCACTAGAATAATGGGCACCTCTCTATCTTCCTCGAAGTCCAGAACAATAAAATCTGCGGGAAAGATGAACTTGTCCACTTTGACTAATACATCTTCCACAATCCCTTTTGGATAAGCCAATGATATGTCCGCTAGCTGCAAAGTGACACTGGTAGGCTTTGCTTCATTCAATCCCAGCTTCCTATATATTGACAATGGCATTAAATTAATGCTAACCCCATATCACATAAAGCTTTACTGATGGACTGGTTCCCAATGGTGCATAGTATAGTGAAACTTCCCGGATCTTTAAGCTTAGGTGGAAGCTTTTTCTGCAGTATAGCACTACACTCCTTTGTCAGTGCTACAGTCTAATAATCCCCCATTTTCCTCTTTTTGGACAGAATCTCTTTCATAAATTTGGCATAACTGGACATTTACTCCAATGCCTCAGCAAATGGAATGTTGATGTGAAGTTGTAACGACCAGGAATTCTAGATTTGCCTTATAATTCGAATTTTTGAATATTAATGAATATATTATATTTTATTAATATTATTTTTGTTTTGCATGTCTAAAGGTTGTGTGACAACCTAGATTATGTGAATGCATGAAATTTTACGTGTTATAGTTTTGTTTAAGTGAATAATTGATTTCGTGTAGCGTCGCTAAATCACTATTCACGGGGCACGTTTCCCGAGGCACTGTTCACGCCATAATATTTTTGTGTCTTTTTCGATTTTAATAAATTTCATTAATATGTGTGAGCGAAGTGATAATTTTTCCAAGCGCTAGAATATTTATTTGAGCTCGTTAGTGATTTAATTTATATCTGAAATGTATAATGTGGGTTTTTCGAATAATTGGACAAACCCCATGATAATTATTTTTACACGTCCCAATATTTATAGGAGTATCTATTTTAATTTTTGGTAGAGTTATTTACCAAATTGGGTACAAAAGTGAGAGTATTCGGATACATTTTTGTGTAGTCGGACTAATTTTGAGAGGCAATTATGCCTCACCTAATCAGAACTTGACGCGTGTGGCTTGTAACCAATCGGTCGGGTGGTAGAGAGCTGATTGCCGACACCATGTTGCTTATATTGTAAACCCAATACATAGGAATTGTGAGTATTGCAACATTCATCTTGAATGTGCAACTTAACCCTCAGAGGATTAAATCCTCATCCACCGATGCTCCGCATGCTTAAACCATCTTCCAATACATTCCTTCTTGTTGCCATTCCCTTACATTGCATGAACATTCCTTCCATTTTGCTAAGACAAGAGCAAGAATACACAAGGAGCTAGAGAGAGAAAATAGAGAAAGAGAAAGAGAGTCGGTCAGACGAACGAAGAAGAAGAAGAAGAAGAAGAAGAAGAAGGAAGGAAGGAAGCTAGCCACTGTAACAACCCTCTAGCTACTAAGAAGGAAGCTACAAGAGGTTAGAACATCAAAACCCAATTCATCTCTTTTATTTCAAGCTTTCCTAGAGTTTTTGGTTCGTTAATGGTAGATTTCGTATTTGTTGTTGTGATATTAGTTGTTAATGAATGAGTTTATATGTTGTTAATGACTTAAAACATCCGTTAATAACATCCAAAAGTGGAACAAAGAACGAATGATTCGGACCTATGCATAAAGGAGAAAGAAATGGACTATACGGACTGTTTGGACAAGAACTATGTAAATTTTTGACGTTAGATGTTGTGTTTATGGTTGTTGTAATGTACTCTTATGAGTAAGGATCATCACCCAACTGGAATGGAGTAAAAAGGAGTTAAAACGAGTTCGTAGTAATGATTTTTGTAAAACTTGTCAAGAACTCAAAAAACAGAGTATGAACTTAGTACTTTGGCCTAAGATTTGGCCATGTTAATTTTAATGGGTAGCTTTGAATTTTTGGTATGTTGTATCCCCTTAAGTTAGGAGTATATAGAGTCTGAAATGGGCCAATTTGCTTGTGTATTGAAGGAGTTATGGAGGTTGGAGTGACCGGAGGTCGGAATCGCGAACGGGGATTAAACCCAGAATCCGGCTACTGGTGAATGACACCGCAACGTCATTCATAAGCCTTGCATCTAATACCGTAGCGAAGGGCAATATTGGGAATAGATCGGGACTCGCGTTGCGGCGACAAGTCTAAGCACTAAGCTTGACGCCGCAGCATCAAGCTTGTTAAGGGGGAAAACACAAGACTCATGCCGCAGCGCCACGCCCAAGTGCTAAGCTTGGCGCCGCAGCGACACCACGTGGCAGAAGACGGACACGGGTCTCACGCCGCAGCGTGGGATCTAGTGTTAGGTTTGGTGCCGCAGCGCCAATGCCGTGTCCGGCCTGGGTCGGGTCGGTCAAACCGGGTCGGGTCGAACCCAGTGAATTTTTCCAACAAGACCAAAACTTATATTTTTGTACTAAATGATTAAACAAGTTAGTTATTTATACCTTGTTATGCCTTAATTGCTTAATTATTAAGTGTCAACCAAATTGGTATTGTCTTAAGGCGTAAATTGAGTAACCTAGATGCAACTTACGTTTGGCTTCCGACTGGGTAGTCGTAGTGGCAATCAACGTGTTTTAATGATGCAATGTCTGTTTTGAACATAATCCTTATGTGACTAATTGTTATATGAATATGTATTTACATGTGTAGGATATTAAGGAGCGTGTGTTGTAATATTGTAGCAGACGCATCAGGCAAGTTTCCTAACGCTTGTCTAACCCTTGTGTTGGGCAAGTTTCCTTACCCTAGCTCGATTTAATATTGGGCAGGTTTTCTCAACTGTACAACTTTTGTTTATTGTGCGAGTTATTTATTGATTGAGCAATCATTCTATATTATTGCAAGTTCCTTACTCAACTATTTTTATTTGAGCAAGTTTCCTATCTTATACAAATGTTGTATATTATTGCAAGTTTCATGACTCAAATCGAGTTATTACTTTCAAATTATATTAGTGGATTGATTATTGTCAATTACTCCACATCAAGGATAAATTATTGATATTCGCAGCTTATGCATTTGAATTCATTATCTGTTATTGGACTGTGAAACGTTAAGTTCTTCATTCATGAACTGTTTAAGGAGATAGTCTACGCCATTTGTTTCGGCTAGACATATACAAGTTATTATTTTAAAAGCTATCCAAACCAGTAGTTGGTACGGATTCTTAGACTGAGAGAGCAACCCTTATTTAAGGGATTTTAATGTGTTGGTTATTCGATGTAGTCAGAGTTAAATGTTATGCATATACATAGGGTACGAGAGGCTGATCCCCTCAAGTACTACTGATGGGCTAGGCGTTTAAAAGGGTTAGTTGAATGACTGATCCTTTGGCCAAAAAGTTCATGGTCTATTTGACCACATAGCAGCAAATAATCAATATTCATTATTTCATTTGAACTTTGATTATATTGTCAGCTATTTCTTCAATGTTCTTAAATTGTTGAACTATACGTTTATTATTCTCATTCATTCATGATATATCCTCTTTATTCATTTTAAACTTGATGAGCAAAGTAGTTGCTCACCCTTGCTATATCATGAACCTATTGCAGTTAAGCCGTGGAGTTCCAAAGCGGACAAAGGCAAATGAAAGCTTAAGGACTAGTTATTTGTACTATTCTGTTATGTAATCGTGGAGTAGTTTTGTATTATTAATGTATTCTGCGATGTATTTATTTAAGGTTATAGACCTTGGGACCGTAGTAAACCTTTTATAATGAACAACATATGTTTATTTATTCCGCATTAGTTGATTTATGTTGTTTAGAAGTGTATTGATGTACTTTATCGTGAGCACCAGATTTGAGGTATTGGTACCCGAATTTAGGGGTGTCACAAAAGCATTAGTTGATTTATGTTCAAAAAGCTTCTGTGACACCTCCAAGAACTTGGAAAACTGTTTGTCAAACTTCTGTTTTTGCACTCTCTGTGGAAATGGCATAGGCTGAATAATAGGAACTGGCTTGCATTGCTCAACCCTAGCTTTAGGAGGCAACACTATGTTTTCGCTTGCTTCATTTTCCTTGTCCCCATCAACATGGCTCCTCTAGATGGTTCAACATCTTCATTATTTACAATGGCAGGATTTTCCATAGTCACCTCAATAACTCTAGGCAATTCAGTCCCACTGTGCAGTGTAATAGCCTTACAATGCTCTTTTCCCTCCCTTCTTGGATTGACCTCAGTGTCACTCGGAAAAGTACCCTGAGGACGATTGCTGACAGCATTTACCAGCTGCCCCACTTGGGTCTCCAGATTCCTTAAGGACACCTCTTGGCTATTCATTATGTTATCACTATGAGAAATAAATTTGGCCAGAATATCTTCCAGATTAGATTTCTTTTCCTGATACTGAGGAGTTTGCTGCTGAAATCCTGGAGGGTGTGATGGTCTTTGTGCAGAAGGTTGAGAAGGTTAAGCCTGATTGTTATCTCTCCAAGAAAAACCCGGATGATTCCTCTAACCTGGTGATGAGTGGATTTTATACCTACGAATCAGGTCTTGTTAGACTTAATTATTGTGGTCTTTAAGTATTTTTAGTATTGTTTTAGTATTATTTTATTCGTTTTTGTGTTTGTTTATTGTAGGATGGAGCTGGAGGGGCGAAAGAGTCAATTTGGAGCTTAAAGGATTAAAATTTGACCTGATGGCATTTTTGTAAATCCTGGGACATGACCTAGTGCCTAGTGCGCTAGGAATTGAACTAACCTAGCGCCAGAGGCGCTCATGCACGATTTTTGCTGATGATATGCGGCTGGATGGGAGAAAAAGAAGCCAATTAGGAGGAGGATTGAAGTTTTGATCAGGGAGAAAGAGAGAATGAGACTTAGAAAAAAAAGTATTGAAATTTTATTCATTCTTCTTCTATTTTCTCAGGAGAGTTTTGCTAATTTTATTGGGGGATTATTATTGTTTGATTGCTGGATTTTGATGTGGGTTTAAGCTTTACTTTGGATTATATTCAACAACTGGGTTTGATTGTTCTATTCTTTCATTATTCAATTGTTTGTTTATTGTCCATGTGTTGTTTTGATCCCGTAATGGCTTTTGGTTCAGTCATGAAATAATCTCTATTATGGGATTCTAACGGATTTTAATATGTAGTTTAGTTATAATCTTGATTGTTGGATTGTTTTATAAATCATAAGAAAATTCTATCATGATTGTTTTGCATGTATGAATGCTTGATCACCATTCGATTTCAGTGCTTGTATGGAATTGAAAAATAACATATGAGTATGGATTGTAATCATGATAGCTTGCGAATATGAGGCTTAATTGGATAGATTAATATTTTGTGAATCAGATAGAAATATATTGTTTCACCGTAAGAGTCAAAATAAGGGCTTGTGCTTTAAATCAGTATAATTGCAATTTCACATAGAAATATAGTGATTTTGGTTATAGCGGTGATTACATGGTGTCTATTGATTATGGATACTATGTAAGTAGGTCAGAATACATTGACAAATGGTTATGTCTATATCAGTGTCCTTGGCTACTTTTCTATGATATGTGAACTTTCTAACATGATGGTGATAATTAGATGAATTATTAAATGAAGTTAGAATCCCATTAATTCCAATTTTGATTTGTTATATTATTATTTGCATCTTTAGTTGTTAATTTGTTCAGAATTAATTTTGTTACCAAAATCAAGTCATTAGTTTAGGCAAATAAATATAGTGATAGAATTGATGCATAGTGAATTAATTTTAGCACTTTCTCTGTGGGACGATACTCTACTTCCTCTGTATTACTTGTTGACACATGTATGATTGCATGAGTTAGAGCTCTTTTACTAAAGATTAAAAAAAGAGGCAACAAGTTTTTGGCATCGTTGCCGGGGAAAGGCGTTTAGATTTTTATTATTATCATCAGTTTTAAGCTATATTGTTTGACTTAGACAAATCTAATCTTTTCTCATTTCTATTTTTATTTTTGTTTTAGTTTCAGGTACTTGTAGAATTTTTATGCACACACGATCATCCAACTCAGAATTGACACCAACACAGGATAATATTGACAGCAGAGGTTGGAAAGCAAGAGTGCGTAGAAATTTGCAAGCACAATTGGAAGGAACTATACCGAATATGGTGGAAGAACAAAGAGTGGAGCAAAGAGAGGAGCATAAAGCTTTGAGGGATTATTCTATGCCAAACATCAATGGATTGCAGTCTAGCATAGTCAGACCGGCAATAGCAGCAAATACCTTTGAGATAAAATCGGGAACCATTCAAATGGTGCAGAATTCGGTTCAGTTTGGGGGTGCTACTACAGATGATCCTAATGAGCATCTCTTAAGTTTCATTGAAATATGCAATACATTCAGATACAACGGGGTGACGGAGGATGCCATCCGACAGAGACTGTTTCCATTCTCATTGGGAGATAGAGCGAGAAGTTGGCTTCATTCTTTGCCTTCAGGATCAATTACTACATGGGAGGACCTAGCACAGAAGTTCTTAGCCAAGTTTTTCCCCATGGCGAAAACTACAAAAATGAGGACAGCAATCTCTCAATTTGAGCAACAACAGGGTGAGTCCTTATACGAGGCCTGGGATAGGTACAAGGAGATGCTAAGGAAGTGTCCGCACCATGGGATGCTAGATTGGATGGTGATCAACACATTTTATAATGGATTGGGATGGCAGTCGAGGCAAATGGTAGATGCAGCTGCAGGTGGAGCTTTAGGGGCGAAGAGCTATGACGAAGCTTATAACCTTATCGAGACTATGGCAGCGAATGATTTTCAAAATCCTACAGCCAGAATGCCACAGCCCAGAGTTGCAGGTTTGTTGGAAGTGGATGTTATTACCCAGTTGTCAGCACAGATGGCAGCCATGGCGAAGAAAATTGATTCGTTATCAGAAAGCAAAGCTAAGTCAGTTCCCTTCATATGTGAGATTTGTGCGGGGTCACATTCGACAGATCAATGTGCTATCAACTCGGAGTCGGTGCAGTATGTGAACAGTTATAGGAAAGACCAAGGACAGTTTCAGAACACATATAACCCCAACAACCGTAATCATCCAGACTTTAGTTGGTCAAATAATCAAGGAAATCAGCGGCAACAGTTTCAGCAGAATAATCAGTTTCAATCTCAATCAGCGCAGCAACAGTTTGCTCCAAGACCACTGTTTCCACCGGGATTTTCTCAATAACAACAACATCCTACTTCATATGCACCTCAACAAGAAAACAAATCAGAAATGGAGGAGATGATGTTGAAGTACATGGCAAATACAGAGGTTATAATCAAAAGCCAAGCAGTGGCTATTAAAAATTTGGAAACTCAAATGGGGCAAATGGCGACTATGCTTAACAACAGGCCCCAGGGTTCGTTGCCAAGTAATACAGAGACAAATCCACGGGAGAGGGTAAAGAACAGTGTCAGGCCATTACACTCAGATCGGGAAGGCAATATGCAGGAACTGTACCAGGCACGGCATTACCTAGTTTACAAGGGGTGACACTGGGGCAGAAATTGAGACAGAAATTGAGGCTGAACAGAAAGAGAAGAATGATGAGTCTGAGTCGCAGCAAGTAGAGAAGGAAAAAGCGAGTTCAGATAAGAAGCCCATGAATACAATACCACAAGTTCACCCACCGGTCCTGTATCCGCAGAGATTGAATAAGCAAAGGGAAGACAATCAGTTCAGAACGTTTTTGGAGGTTTTTAAGAAATTGCAGATCAACATACCCTTCGCGGAGGCATTGGAACAAATGCCAAGTTACGCAAAGTTTATGAAGGGTATACTGTCAAAGAAGAGAAGATTAGACGAGTTTAAGACAGTGGCCTTGACGGAGGAATGCAATGCAGTGCTTTAGCGTAAACTACCTCCAAAGCTGAAAGATCTGGGCAGTTTCACAATTCCATGTACGATCGGAAAGATGAACTTCAATAAATGTTTGTGTGATCTTAGGGCAAGTATCAACCTGATGCCTTTGTCTGTATTTAGTCAGTTGGGATTACGGGAACCAAGGCCAACAAATATTTCCTTGCAGTTAGCTGACAGATCCATCACGTATCCACGGGGGATAGTAGAGGACGTACTGGTAAAAGTGGACAAATTTATCTTTCTGGCGGACTTCATCATCTTGGACTATGAGGAGGACAAGAGTATACCAATCATACTAGGGAGACCATTCCTAGCCACGGGGAGGACTCTAATAGACGTGCAGAAAGGGGAGCTTACAATGCGGGTACATGATCAGGAGGTGAAATTTAATGTTTTCAAGGCAATGAAGCTCCCAACCGATGAAGAGGAATGCTTCAGAGTTGACTTGGTGGATAGTGTAGTGAATGATGAAGTTGAGAGTTTGTTGGGATATGAATCACTGCAGAGAGTGATTGCTGAAGATTCAGATTTGGAGGATGAAGAATGTGCCGAACTTGTGCAATATCTGGATACTACCCCCAAACTCGAAAAATTCAGAACACCTGTCGAGCCACTCACGAAAGCTGGAGAGACGTCGGTAAAGTTGAAACCATCTCTTGAGACACCTCCCGAACTTGAATTAAAACCACTTCCAGATCATCTCAGGTACGCATTTTTAAATAAAGATTCAAAGCTACCTGTGATTATTTCTTCTTCACTAACATCTTTTCAGGAGGAAAAACTGCTACGAGTGTTTAGAGAATTCAAATCAGCTATTGGATGGACCATAGCAGATATCAAAGGGATAAGCCCTTCTTTTTGCATGCATAAGATCCTGCTAGAAGATGGTAGCAAGCCGATGGTTGAGCAGCAAAGAAGGCTTAATCCTATAATGAAAGAAGTGGTCAAGAAAGAGATACTGAAATGGCTGGATGCAGGAATAATCTACCCAATCTCGGACAGTTCATAGGTGAGCCCCGTGCAGTGCGTACCAAAGAAGGGTGGTATGACCGTTGTCACTAATGAGAATAACGAGCTGATCCCAACGCAAACAGTAACGGGGTGGAGAATTTGCATGGACTACCGCAAGCTTAACAAAGCTACAAGGAAGGACCATTTTCCACTTCCGTTTATCGATCAGATGTTGGACAGACTGGCGGGTCATGAGTATTATTGCCTTTTGGACTGGTATTCAGGATACAATCAGATTATGATAGCTCCAGAAGACCAGGAAAATACTACTTTTACATGCCCATAACGGCACTTTTGCCTTCAGAAGGATATCTTTCGGGTTGTGCAATGCTCCAGCCACCTTTCAGAGATGCATGACGGCTATTTTTTTAGACATGGTAGAACAGAATGTGGAGGTCTTCATGGACGACTTCTTTGTATTTGGTGATTCTTTCGATTTATGCCTTGAGAATTTGGTGATTGTCTTAAAAAGATGTGTTGAAATGAATCTAGTACTGAATTGGGAAAAGTGCCACTTTATGGTACAAGAAGGCGTTATATTGGGACACAAAGTTTCTAAGAAGGGAATCGAGGTGGATAGGGCTAAGCTGGAAACTATTGAAAACTTACCTCCACCTACTTCAGTAAAAGGTGTTCGCAGTTTTCTTGGACATGCAGGCTTCTACCGCAGATTCATCAAGGACTTCTCCAAGATAACTAAACCACTGTGCAGTTTATTGGAGAAGGATGCAAAGTTTAATTTCGATGAGGCTTGCATGAGGGCATTTGAGCACTTAAAGGGAAAACTAACTTCAGCACCAGTTATAACTGCACCAGATTGGGGTTTACCGTTTGAGCTAATGTGTGATGCCAGTGATTACGCCGTAGGGGCTATTTTGGGGCAAAGGAAGGAGAAGATGTTTCATGTGATATACTATGCCAACAAGACCCTTACAGATGCACAGTTAAATTATGCCACCACAGAAAAAGAGTTATTGGCAGTGGTGTATGCCTTCGATAAATTTTGGTCATATCTGATAGGTACAAAAGTGATAGTGTACACGGATCACTCGGCAATCCGACATTTAGTGGCAAAGAAGGATGCAAAGCCCAGGTTGATTAGGTGGATTTTATTATTGCAGGAGTTTGATTTGGAGATCAAGGACAGGAAGGGTACCGAAAACCAAGTGGCAGACCACTTATCTCGACTCGAGAATTCGGAAAGGGACATAGACGGTAAAGTTGCAATTAATGAATCCTTTTCGGATGAGCAGTTGTTTGTGGTGCAAGGGGAAGTGCCATGGTTTGCTGATTACGCGAACTATTTGGTGAGTAAGATGATACCTTCTGACTTGGTGGGGCATCAAAAGAAAAAATTTCTGCATGACGTCAAATGGTATATATGGGATGAGCCGTATTTGTTTAAACAGTGTGCAGATCAAATGATAAGAAGATGTATCCCATATAGCGAGACCGAGGGGATTCTATAGGATTGTCATTCTTCTGTATATGGAGGTCACTATGGAGGAGAGAGAACAGCGGCTAGAGTACTACAAGCGGGATTCTACTGGCCGACAATTTTTAAAGATGCTTACAGTTTCGTCTAGAGCTGTGATAGATGTCAGAGAGTGGGAAACATTTCAAAGAGGAATGAAATGCCTTTGAATACAATCCTCGAAGTAGAAGTTTTCGATGTATAGGGGATTGATTTCATGGGCCCTTTTGTGTCTTCGTGCGGTAATCTCTACATCTTGCTAGCAGTTGACTATGTGTCGAAATGGGTAGAAGTGGCAGCGCTCCTGACAAATGATGCCAAGGTAGTCCTAAAGTTTTTACATCGAAGTATTTTCACTAGATTTGGGACTCCGAGGGCCATTATTAGTGATGAAGGTACGCACTTCTGTAATAGACAATTTACAGCTTTGTTGGCTAAGTATGGGGTGAATCATCGTATTGCTACAGCTTATCACCCACAGACGAACGGCCAAGCTAAAGTGTCCAATCGGGAAGTCAAAAGAATCCTCGAAAAAATTGTGAATCCGACAAGGAAGGATTGGGCTTTAAAGCTGGATGATGCTGTGTGGGCATATAGGACTGCTTACAAAACTCCGTTGGGCATGTCACCGTTTCAGCTAGTTTATGGAAAAGCTTGTCATCTTCCTATGGAGCTAGAGCACAAGGCGTATTGGGCAATTCAGAAGTTGAACTTTGATTCGACAGCTGTAGGGGAGAAGAGCTTACTCCAAATCAATGAGTTGGATGAATTTCGATTACGGGCTTATGAAAACTCGAAGTTGTACAAGGAGAAGGTGAAGAAATGGCATGATCGTAAGATCATAGAAAGAACATTTGAACCGGGACAAAGAGTTTTACTTTTCAACTCCAGACTTAAACTTTTTCCCGGGAAGCTGAAATCAAGATGGTTAGGACCATTCACAGTGAAGACGGTTTTTCTGCATGGTGCAATTGAAGTGTATGATAAATTCCTGGACCAGTCGTTCAAAGTGAATGGACAGCGCTTGAAGCATTACTTCGGGGATGAGGTGGACAGACAGAAAGTCACCTTAATCCTTTCTGCGACATGAGATTTAGAGACAGTCAAGCTAATTGACCATAACTTAGTGCTATCTGGGAGGTAACCCAGCGTTTTAATTTTCTGTTTTTTCTTTTGTTTATTCAATTATTTTCTAAAAAAAAAGAGTTTTCTACAACTAATCTTGGACTTTGGGTTAATTTGATTTCAGGTATCAGCAAGAAGGGACTGGAAATTGGCTAAGTAAGGTCCAAGCACTCTAGGCACTCCAAGTTAGCTTAACCAAGCGCTCTAGGCGCTGCATCACAGTGTGCGCCCAAAGCTCAAGCGCCTGAAGTGCTATTCTTTCACAAGGCAAAGCGCTCTAGGCGCTTCATTGCAGTAGCCAATAAGAGTTCAAGCGCTCTAGGCGCTCTTCCTTCATAAATAACAACGCTCTAGGCGCTTGGCTGGAGCTCAGACACTGCAAGGTAGCACTTGAAGCGCCCAACTCTATACAAAAGCCAGCGCCAGCAGCGCTCAACAGGCGAATTGAAAAAAAAAGGGTTTAAACCCTAAGTCGGGCTAAAGAAGGTTGTCACACCAAAATTCAAGTTTTTCTTCTTCTAGCTGCCTTCCCGTCGCCGCTTTTCTCAATTGTGCCAAGTGAAGTCATTTTCCCCCAACCAAACACCAACAAACCGACACCCACACTCACACCCATTGCCGGCACCAATCTATTGCAACCAAGAACTCTCTTCCATAGACACAAAGGATTAAAGATTCTACATATGGGTACTTTTAATTTCAAGTAAGTTTTACATTATTGAGCCATTTAGAACTTGAAATTGTTGGCTAGAGATTGAATTGCTAGTATTTGGAGAAAGTTCTTTGTTTTAATTGTAAACCCAATTGAGTTTGTGTTGGCTCAATTGGGATTGGGTTAAAGCTTCAATTTTCTATCTATATGTTTGCAATTTGTGGGAGATTACATTGTGGTAAGATTGGGTTACTCTAAGTTTGGGGGAAACATTGTCAAAGGGTTTTTCAAGTGTTGCCTACCAAGTGTTCGACAATTTGCCCCAACGAAGTTTTGAATTATTTTGAGTCTTGCTCGTTCTTAAGTGGTTATTCATGGCTCCCAAAAGACATAGAGGGGAACGCTCAGGCTCATCTGCTGTTAAGTACGATAAGAAAAAGTTTGTTAGCCCTCAAGCGTACTACAGGTATAAAAACTGGTCGTTAGGGAAGTCCCTAATTCCTGAGTGCAGGTTGTTACCGATTGAGCGGGTAGATGGGGAATTTGCTCACATGATACGCAGCCATAATTGGATGGCATTTACAGCGCAACCTGAGCCAGTTGCAGTTGAAATTGTAAAGGAATTTTATGCCAATGCTAAAGAAGCCAATGGGAATTTGGTGATGGTTCGTGGTAAGGAAGTAAATGTGGGGCGAAAAGCAATCAACGCGTATTATGGGTTGCAAAAGATTCACAGTGATGGATATACCAAGTATATGCAACAGGATTTGGATTACACTGAGATCATAGCAGCCCTTTGTGAGCCAGGAACGGAATGGAAATTGACCGATCAGCAAGAAGCCGTGCACTTCCCTTCATCCAAGTTGAGCAGATATGGAAAAGTATGGCATACTTTTATTTGTGCTAAGTTGATGTCGTGCCGCCATATGAGCGATGTGATTAATCAGCGGGCGGCGCTATTGTTTTGCATAGCCACAAGAAAGACAGTGGATATTGGGGATGTGATACATGAATCTATTGTGCACAGGCTTGAGGGTAGCACCACAGGTGGATTGCCTTATCCTTCATTGATCACCGATTTATGTCGTCGTGCTGGGGTCCAGTGGGATAAGGATGAACTAATGCAGGCCCCATTGTCTCCAATTGATCATGCTGCGATGGTACGGTACAGAGTATAGGATGGAGGTGAATCGCACTTGAGGGGATTAGGCTTCATTATACCACAGCAGCAGCTGCAGGAGCAGCCACCACCTGTTGAGGATCCGGTTCAATCCCCCAATGTAGTTGAGACTATCCGTCAGGACCTCAGGCACCATACTAGATGAATAGACTTAGTGGCAGGACAGATTCAGAGGGGTTTTGATCGCATGACTCGTCAGCAGAGTCGCCTTGCTCAACGCCAAGCAGAAATCTATGCTTACAATGTTAATTGTTCTACAGCGTTGGCAGATATGTTTGGGTGGATGAATCCTTGAGCAGGGCCATTTCAGTTTCCACCAGCTCCTCCTCTTTCTATTTACCCACTACCTGACTCGCCTCCTGATGCTGATGATGATGATGATGATGCCGATGGCAGTGATGACGAGTAGCGTTTTCATCAGGGGAGTCCTCTGTTCTTAATTTCTTATTATTTCTCAATGAGGACATTGTTCAATTCAGTTTGGGGGGTAGTTTTATGTTTTCATGCATATAGATTGTTTTGTTTCATTGTGTTTGTACTTGTTGCATGATAGTTGCATTTTAGGGTTGTCAAGCATTTAGTTGCATTAATCAGATAACAAATGACATAGTTGAACCATTGTGGCCAATGATAAGATTCTAGTGTTAAGTAAAAGCTTGCTAATGATTGCAATCTAGTGTTGAGCGATAACTTGAATGGGGAAGTCAAATATGCTTGTCTAAAGTTAATGTTAACAAGGAAAGCATTTAGTCAACTGTTTAATCAATGTGATTCAAATTCTTATATAATCAGCGTTTGGTAAGGAACTTGGGAATACAAGGTGATAATATCAGTGAAACATCTATGAAGGCTCTAGTAAGTAAGAAATAAGTTTGGGGGAGTTCTGAAAATAAAAAAAAAAGAAAAACTTTCTTGGCTAGTTTAGTTTCGTGGCCATTTCTACTCGGGTTATTAGATCCATAGGGGTATCTTGACACCCAGTGCCCTAAAGCCAACTAGTTTGGGAGTCGCTGGTTGAAAGCTCGTTACATGGGTAGTTTTGGTAAGCCTAAGGAAACTAGACATTGCACATGCCAAGTATAAAAAAAAGAAAATGATAAAAAAAAGAAGCGAGATGGAGCGTAAAACGCACTCGTGAAATGAAGAAAACATGTCGTAATTCCCCTTGTGTTAATTAAATGTTTACATGAGTTGGATTAGTTGTTTTACTGATGGAGATGTGTAAAAAAAATTAAGTGACTTTCTTAGATGTTGGTTATATGAGTAATTTGGGTTGTGGTTGGTTATAATAGTTGACACACACACACACAACATGAATGATGACAAGCATGGTTTGATTAATCAGTTTGAGTGGGAGCTTTACATTAGATAGTGGGTTAAAATGGATTGATTTATGGATATTTGAGGCCTGATATGGATTACTATGTTATTTTAGTTATTTGATTCGTTTGCATTATAGTTAGTTTGCATTTTTCATGTTGGTATCATTGCATTGCTTAGGGACAAGCAATTGGTTAAGTTTGGGGGTATTTGATGAGTGGGTTTTATACCTACGAATCAGGTCTTGTTAGACTTAATTATTGCGGTCTTTAAGTATTTTTAGTATTGTTTTAGTATTGTTTTATTCGTTTTTGTGTTTGTTTATTGTAGGATGGAGCTGGAGGGACAAAAGAGTCAATTTGGAGCTTAAAGGATTAAAATTTGACCTGATGGCATTTTTGTAAATCCTGGGACATGACCTAGCGCCTAGTGCGCTAGGAATTGACCTAACCTAGCGCCAGAGGCGCTCATGCACGATTTTTGCTGATGATGTGCGGCTGGATGGGAGAAAAAGAAGCCAATTAGGAGGAGGATTGCAGTTTTGATCAAGGAGAAAGAGAGAAGGAGACTTGGAAAAGGAATTATTGAAATTTTATTCATTCTTCTTCTATTTTCTCAAGAGAGTTTTGCTAATTTTATTGGGGGATTATTATTGTTTGATTGCTGGATTTTGATGTGGGTTTAAGCTTTACTTTGGATTATATTCAACAACTGGGTTTGATTGTTCTATTCTTTCATTATTCAATTGTTTGTTTATTGTCCATGTGTTGTTTTGATCCCGTAATGGCTTTTGGTTCAGTCATGAACTAATCTCCATTATGGGATTCTAACGGATTTTAATATGTAGTTTAGTTATAATCTTGATTGTTGGATTGTTTTATAAATCATAAGAAACTTCTATCATGATTGTTTTGCATGTATGAATGCTTGATCACCATTCAATTTCAGTGCTTGTATGGAATTGAAAAAACATATGAGTATGGATTGTAATCATGATAGCTTGCGAATATGAGGCTTCATTGGATAGCTTAATATTTTGTGAATCAGATAGAAATATACTATTTCACCGTAAGAGTCAAAATAAGGGCTTGTGCTTTAAATCAGTATAATTGTAATTTCACATAGAAATATAGTGATTTTGGTTATAGTGGTGATTACATGGTGTCTATTGATTATGGATACTATGTAAGTAGGTCATAATACATTGACAAATGGTTATGTCTATATCAGTGTTCTTAGCTACTTTTCTATGATATGTGAACTTTCTAACATGATAGTGGTAATTAGATGAATTATTAAATGAAGTTAGAATCCCATTAATTCTAATTTTGATTTGTTACATTATTATTTGCATCTTTAGTTGTTAATTTGTTCAGAATTAATTTTGTTACCAAAATCAAGTCATTAGTTTAGGCAAATAAATATAGTGATAGAATTGATGCATAGTGATTTAATTTAGCACTTTCTCTGTGGGACGATACTCTACTTCCTCTGTATTACTTGTTGACACATGTATGCTTGCATGAGTTAGAGCTCTTTTACTAAAGATTAAAAAAAGAGGCAACACCTGGATTATAAGCATTGTTGCTCTGTTGGTTGAATGTGTTGGAATTGTTACTATTATGTGGCCTCTGGTAATTATTAACATACTGTACTGACTCAGAATTGATGGCACACTGCTCATTAGCATGGTTCCCCTCATACAGTTCATATACCAAAGATACATTATGCACAGGCTTCACCGCCAAAGCATCAAATGTCTTCGAGAGAGTAGCTACTTGGGCAGCTAATGTCGTGATTGCATCAACTTCGATAATGCCTACTACCTTAGGTTGATTCATCCTTGACGAAGGCCATTGGTAGTTGTTAGCAGTCATGGTTTCCAATAATACATAAGCATCATAAAAATTCTTCCCCATTAGAGCACCTCCTACAACTGCATCCACAATCTGCCGAGTTGAACTAAACAACCCATTATAAAATGTCTGCACTTGCAGCTACTGTGGAAGACCATGATGGGGACAACCCAGTAGCATTTCCTTAAATCGCTCCCAAGCTTCATATAAAGACTCTGAATCATACTGCGAGAATGAGGTAATGTCATTCCTCAATCTTGCAGTCTTAGCAAGCGGGAAGAACTTTGCTAGGAATTTTTGGGCCAAGTCAGCCCATGTAGTAATTGAACCTGATGGCAAAGAGTGGAGCCAACTTTTTGCCTTGTCACGAAGTTTCAAAGGAAAAAGTCACAATTTAATAGCATCATCTGTGACTCCGTTGTACTTGAATGTGTCACATATTTCTATGAAGCTCACCAAATGCTCATTTGGATCATCCTTAGGCAAACCCCCAAACTGCACATGATTCTGGATCATCTGTATTGTGCCCGATTTGATTTCAAAGTTGTTTGCTTAGATAGCAGGCCTCTATATACTAGAATGGATTTCTGTGATAAGAGGCATTGCATAATCCCTTAAGGATTTGTTGTTCTCTTCTTCTGCCATGGTAATTGGGTCTGGTATGCCTTGGGCTCTTTCCCGAAGTAGACGTCAAAAATTTCTCTCAATTTCAGGATCGTAAGGAGTTATCTCAGATCTTTGAGAACGTGGCATACGAGATCAAAAGTACCTGCACAAGAATGTAAACCAATAAATAACTGAAACAAAATAAATATATACTAATTTTAATTTAAAACTAATTTGATTGTTACTGATATTGACAAAGTTAGAAATTAATTCTCTGGCAACGGCACCAAAAACTTGTTGGTCGATTTCGCAATCGATAAACACGAGCAAGTATACGTGGTTCACAAGTAATATAAAGTAAGTAGAGTGTGGAACCCACGAGGAAATAAAGCTAATAATTATCAATTATCAATTTTATGTCAAATTAATCCTAATTAAAACAAATGATTATAATTTGTGATTTGATTGACAATTAATCTAACAAGTGAAAATACAAAGAGAAGTTGATTTGTTTTTCTGTTTATAATGTAAAACAAGCTGAGGTCACAATTTCCTCAAATGCTAGGTTCAATCTCCTAACTTCCTCTTAGATCAGTAAAATCATACAAATAGATAACCGAGAACTTAAAACAATTATACACCTCTTCCGATAGTAGTATAAAAATCTCCTGTTTTAATAAAACACTATATTCCTATGTGAATTAATTAAAACATGAGTCATTAAGGATACATTCTCAATTGGCTACACATGGCAGTTAGGTATATTCCTATCCTACCTGCAAATTATGAATTCACTCATATAAAGAAAAGTCCATAACATATGCTTTCAGATTGGTGACCAGAGTTTTATAATCTATTTTCTAATTTAGTATAAAACATCACATGAATTACTTTCCAGTTAATTCATACATTAAGCATACAACATGAAAATCCATTCAAACATTATTCATAAGAATTAAAGGGAAATAAATTTAATTAATAATATACATTCAGTTCCATTGTAACCTCAGAATAAGGAATTAGTTCATAACCGTGAAAATAAATATAACTGACAGAGAACTAAACATCATTGGATTATACAATAATTAGAGGAAAGCAGAGAAACTAAATTATATATGAATAATTTAAATCTCAAAAACTCCCTTTGATAGTGAATAATCTCCCTTTTGTGTAGGTAATTAGGGTTCCACTTAGTTGCAATGTTTCCACAATTGCTACAAGGTTTCAGCCCTTTTCTGCTTTGTTTGCTCCGAAAGAAGTGATGTGCAGCTTTCTGTGTTCTCCCTTTTCTTCTGAATGGTAGAGATCCCCTTTAATGGCAAGGCTTTTTGCCCTTAAGGCTTTCCACTGGCATGCCAAAAATTCCCTTCTTGGTCCATTTAATTCGCTAGCTGCTCTTGGAGGATTCACAGACAAAAGGACCAACACAAGGCAGCTCCTTTTCTCTCCTTTAAATTCTTTTTCCTTGTCTACATCCATACGTGAACCCAAAAAGGAATAATGAAATGAAATGCATTTAATTCAAATCCCATGTATCAAGATGAGAGTGAACATGGAGAATAAGAAAGCTCAGCAAAAGGAATAAAGGAAGGAGACATCATTTTGGGACAACCGACAAGCGCAGGAAAACAAAGTCACAGGACCGGCGCTGCGGTGCCAGTATAGAGCTTAAAAAGGGCGCTGCGGCGCTGGGGCAAATAACTTGGATCCGAGACCCGGACTCGGCACTGCGGCACCAGGATCTAGTACAAAAACGGTGCTGCGACGTCGGTGCAGGAAAAATGACTATTTTGCCCATTCTTCCTATAAATGCCAGAAATGCCCCTACTTCACCTAATTCCACAAAATAACACAAAACGTAACATAATTAAAGTAAAATAAGCATGAGTATACATCTTCTCGAGGTTAAAAGTGTCTGATTTGTAGGTCTTAAACCTACTAATCAAATACCCCCAAACTTAAGCCTTTGTTTGCCCTCAAGCAAAACAGATAAAATGAAAATACTACAACGACTAACAATAAGGAAAAATATAAGAAGCAATGATTCAATATTTATCTGACTTATGGCCTCAAATATCAGAACTACAATTCAAGAGGGCCCAACACCATATCAAGAAAAAGGTTTTAATATAATCGCTAGTTTAAACTAGCCTTTTACCCTACATGTGCGCGTGTGAATACCAACTACTTCAACCAGTCACAACTCAGATAAAATCATATAGACAACTGCTTAATGAAAATGAAAACTCTGCAAACTCACCCGCTACATCAAAGTCGGTCGAACAAGGCACAAATGCAATAAAAGGGATCCAAGGGGAATTAAATTCTAACTTTGTCAATATCAGTAACAATCAAATTAGTTTTAAATTAAAATTAGTATATATTTGTTTTGTTTCAGTTATTTATTGGTTTACATTCTTGTGCATGTACTTTTGATCTCGTATGCCACGTTCTCAAGTATCTGAGATAACTCCTTACGATCTTGAAATTGAAAGAAATTTTCGACGTCTACTTCGGGAAAGAGCCCAAGGCATACCAGACCCAATTACCATAGCAGAAGAAGAGAACAACAAATCCTTAAGGGATTATGCAATGCCTCTTGTCATAGAAATCCATTCCAGTATACAGAGGCCTGCTATCCAAGCAAACAGCTTTGAAATCAAATCGGGCACAATACAGATGATCCAGAATCATGTGCAGTTTGGGGGTTTGCCTAAGGATGATCCAAATGAGCATTTGGTGAGCTTCATAGAAATCTGTGACACATTCAAGTACAACGGAGTCACAGATGATGCTATTAAATTGTGACTTTTTCCTTTCATACTTCGTGACAAGGCAAAAAGTTGGCTCCACTCTTTGCCATCAGGTTCAATTACTACATGGGCTGACTTGGCCCAAAAATTCCTAGCAAAGTTCTTCTCGCCTGCTAAGACTGCAAGATTGAGGAATGACATTACCTCATTCTCGCAGTATGATTCAGAGTCTTTATATGAAGCTTGGGAGCGGTTTGAGGAAATGCTACGGGGTTGTCCCCATATGGTCTTCCACAGTGGCTGCAAGTGCAGACATTTTATAATGGGTTGTTTAGTTCAACTCGCCAGAGTGTGGATGCAGCTGTAGGAGGTGCTCTAATGAGGAAGAATTTTGATGATGCTTATGCATTATTGGAAACCATGGTTGCTAACAACTACCAATGGCCTTCTTCAAGGATAAATCAACTTAAGGTAGCAGGCATTATCGAACTTGATGGAATCACGGCATTAGCTACCCAAGTAGCTACTCTCTCAAAGAAATTTGATGCTTTGGCGGTGAAGCCTGTGCATAATGTATCTTTGGTATGTGAATTGTGTGAGGGGAACCATGCTAGTGAGCAGTGTGCCATCAATTCTGAGTTAGTACAGTATGTTAATAATTACCAGAGGCCACAGAATAGTAACAATTCCAACACGTTCAACCAACAGAGCAACAATGCTTATAATCCAGGTTGGAGGAATCATCTGGGTTTCTCTTGGAGAGATAATAATTAGGCTCAACCTTCCCAAACTTCTGCACAGAGACCATCACACCCTCCAGGATTTTAACAGCAAGCTCCTACGTATTAGGAAAAGAAATCTAATCTGGAAGATATTCTGGCCAAATTTATTTCTCATAGTGATAACAGAATGAGTAGCCAAGAGGTGTCCTTAAGGAATCTGGAGACCCAAGTGGGGCAGCTGGCAAATGCTGTCAGCAATCGTCCTTAGGGTACTTTTCCGAGTGACACTGAGGTCAATCCAAGAAGGGAGGGAAAAGAGCATTCTAAGGCTATTACACTGCGCAGTAGGACTGAATTGCTTGGAGTTGTTGAGGTGACTATGGAAAATCCTGCCATTGTAAATAATGAAGATATTGAACCATCTAGAGAGAGCCAAGTTGATGGGGACAAGGAAAATGAAGCAAGAGAAAGCATAGTCTTACCTCCTAAAGCTAGTGTTGAGCAATGCAAGCCAGTTCCTATTATTCAGCCTATGCCATTTCCACAGAGAGTGCAAAAACAGAAGCTTGACAAACAGTTTCCAAGTTCTTGGAGGTGTTCAAAAAGCTTCATATCAACATTCCATTTGCTGAGGCATTAGAGCAAATGTCCAGTTATGCCAAATTTATGAAAGAGATTCTGTCCAAAAAGAGGAAAATGGGAGATTATGAGACTGTAGCACTGACAGAGGAGTGTAGTGCTATACTGCAGAAAAAGCTTCCACCTAAGCTTAAAGATCCGGGAAGTTTCACTATACCATGCACCATTGGGAACCAGTCCATCAGTAAAGCTTTATATGATCTGGGGGCTAGCATTAATTTAATGCCATTGTCAATATATAGGAAGCTGGGATTGAATGAAGCAAAGCCTACCAGTGTCACTTTGCAACTAGCGGACAGATCATTGGCTTATCTAAAAGGGATTGTGGAAGATGTATTAGTCAAAGTGGACACGTTCATCTTTCCCGCAGAGTTTATTGTTCTAGACTTCAAGGAAGATAGAGAAGTGCCCATTATTCTGGGGCGACCATTCTTAGCTACAAGGAGAACTATAATTGATGTGCAGAAAGAAGAACTCACAATGAGAGTCTAGGATCAAGAGGTAACTTTCAATGTCTTTAGGGCTATGAAGTTTCCTAGTGAATCTGAGGATTGTTTCCGGGTCGACTTGGTTGATGAGGCAATAAATGAGGTATTCCAGAACAACTATAGTTTTAACTCGCTTGAGGTAACCCTGATTGGAGCAATTGATGTGGAAGATCCTACTCATTTAGAGTATGTGGATTTGTTGAATGAATATCCACGGTTCATTTGAAAGTAGTATGCACACAAGCCAATCATATTTGATATGATATAGCATATATACTTTGTAATCTTATTCGTTTGTTAAAGGCATTTTACATTATCTACATGGTGTTGTTATATTAAATGTGATAAACCCATAGTTTTGAGCAATGTTTTTAGAATCATGATAGGGATCATGCTAATGAGATCTAAATTCTAGATAGCTCATAAACTAAAATCGTTCCTAATCGTTGGATTACTAAAAAGGGATTAGTGAATCCGGATAGATTAGTACATACGTTGCTTGCTCTTATGAAGAGGATGATTGATCTCATAATCATTTGTGTGGAGACACTAAAGCAAGTATGTAGGTGCTTATTAGAGAATAAGTTCACTGAACGTGGCTCGCTAAGGAATACCTTATGGAGTTTTACTCGCCTGTTAATAGGAATTCCTCTAGTGATAGTAGTACAAGTGATCCTTGGACTTGAGATTATCATAGTATCTTGTGTATGATGAGTTATACTTTGACATGTCCCTTAAGACCTTTAGGGTATATCAAAGGGTATGATTGGGTATAATAAGTTATACATGGAGATAGGTGAATGATCAACAAAGAATCTACCACTTCTAGTAAAAGGAGAGAATGTCATATGTGATTCGATAAATGACGACTTAGAAGTCTTTGGCCAAAGCAGAATGAAATTAGAAAGGAGTTTCTAATTTGCATTATCAGAGTTGTGCATTTGAGAATCGAAATACATATAATTAAATAAAATAAGACTTGACAATAATTCCATGTCTTATATTTAATTGGGACATTGTATGGTAGAAGGATTGAATTATACGGTAACTATTCACTGAAAGGTTCTTTTGTGATTAATGTTGAAATCTATATTATCTGGAAAGTCGTTGATCGCTAAGGGGGCTTACCCTTATTGTAAAATAAATATTATTTATTTAAATAAGATTAGAATTGTTCTAATTGATTTATTCACAACCGGTTTAATATGGAGAACCTAAAGGGTCACACCGCATAAGAAAAATATTTGTTTAAGAAGTAAATAGCATAATTGTAATAATAAGTTAAGTGTATTTAATTTAATCTATGGAGATAGAATAAATTAAATAGCTTAATATTTATTATTTAATATTTTGGAAATATTAAATATAAATTAATAAGAAGAGTCTTATTATTATTATTACCATTACTATTATTTAATTCCTAATAGGGATTGAGAATTAATTAATAGAAGTACTCTCTCATAAATTCTTAATTGGATTAGGAATTTAATTAATTAAAGGAGTTTAATTAAAATAAAAACCCTAATCCTAAATAGTTTAGGAGGGTTCCCTATATCTACAAATAAGAGGAGTTTTATCATGATTTAGGATCAGACAGTTACACACTCTTCCACAAAAATTGGAGAGAGAGAGAGTACTTACAATTTCTATAGAGATAGAAACTAGGGTTTTGCCAACACCCATCTTCTTAAACAACTATTATTCCTTGGTGGATCACCTCTAGAGGCCAAACACTTGGGTGGCTAACGTTGATCAAAGGAAGGAATTTAATCGGTAGAATTCAAGGAGAACGCGAAGGAATTGGAGGTGAACTTGTACCTGAGGAAGCTTTGATTCACGAGGGTATAATTTTATATCTCTATCTCTTTCGTTTAATTGATAATTGATCACAAAGATGATCATGGTGATGGTTTGTATGAAAATTTTTAAAATCCGTTTTATTGCGCTTCCGCACTATTTATGTAATTTGATTGCATGTTCGCGTTATATACAAACCTAACATCATTAACTCTAGGCAGCCATTTGAACCATTGGATCAACCGGAATCTTAATAAGTAGAGTGTCGAACCCACGAGGAAATAAAGCTAATAAATATCAATTACTAATTTTATGTCAAATTAATCCTAATTAAAACAAATGATTATAATTTTTGATTTGATTGACAATTAATCGAACAAGTGAAAATACAAAGAGAAGTTGATTTGTTTTTCTGTTTATAATGTAAAACAAGCTAAGGTCACAATTTCCTCAAATGCTAGGTTCAATCTCCTAACTTCCCCTTAGATCAGTAAAATCATACAAATAGATAACCGAGAACTTAAAACAATTATACACCTCTTCCGATAGTAGTATAAAAATCTCCTGTTTTAATAAAACACTATATTCCTATGTGAATTAATTAAAACATGAGTCATTAAGGATACATTCTCAATTGGCTACACATGGCAGTTAGGTATATTCCTATCCTACCTACAAATTATGAATTCACTCATATAAAGAAAAGTCCATAACATGTGCTTTCAGATTGGTGACCAGAGTTTTATAATCCATTTTCTAATTTAATATAAAACATCACATGAATTACTTTCCAGTTAATTCATACATTAATTATACAACATGAAAATCCATTCAAACATGATTCATAAGAATTAAAGGGAAAGAAATTTAATTAACACTATGCATTCAGTTCCATTGTAACCTCAGAATAAGGAATTAGTTCATAACTGTGAAAATAAATATAACTGACAGAGAACTAAACATCATTGGATTATACAATAATTAGAGGAAAGCAGAGAAACTAAATTATATATGAATAATTTAAATCTCAAAAACTCCCTTTGATAGTGAATAATCTCCCTTCTGTGTAGGTAATTAGGGTTCCACTTAGTTGCAATGTTTCCACAATTGCTACAAGGTTTTAGCCCTTTTCTACTTTGTTTGCTCCGAAGGAAGTGATGTGCAGCTTTCTGTGTTCTCTCTTTTCTTCCGAATGGTAGAGATCCCCTTTAATGGCAAGGCTTTTTGCCCTTAAGGCTTTCCACTGGCGTGCCAAAAATTCCCTTCTTGGTCCATTCAATTCGTCGGCTGCTCTTGGAGGATTCACAGACAAAAGGACCAACACAAGGCAGCTCATTTCTCTCTCCTTTAAATTCTTTTTCCTTGTCTGCATCTATACGTGAACCCAAGAAGGAATAATGAAATGTATTTAATTCAAATCCCATGTATCAAGATGAGAGTGAACATGGAGAATAAGAAAGCTCATCAAAAGGAATAAAGGAAGGAGACATCATTTTGGGACAACCAATAAGCATAGGAAAACAAAGTCATAGGACCGGCGCTGCGGCGCCGGTATAGAGCTTAAAAAGGGCGCTGCGGCGCTGGAGAAAATAGCTTGGATCCGAGACCCGGACTCGGCACTGCGGCGCCAGGATCTAGTACAAAAACGGCGCTGCGGCGCCGGTGCAGGAAAAATGACTATTTTGCCCTTTCTTCCTAAAAATGCCAGAAATGTCCCTACTTCACATAATTCCACAAAATAACATAAAACATAACATAATTAAAGTAAAATAAGCACGAGCATACAACTTCTCGAGGTTAAAAGTGTCTGATTTGTAGGTATTAAACCTATTCATCAACTGGGTCTCGTTACTGAAGATTTAAATCAAGATCTTGAGGGCAACTTAGTTGACATGCATCAAAAACTGAACAAGATAGTTGAAGCAGCAACTAATATCCCCAGAGAAATGGGAAAAGAATTTAACAAGCGAATGAAAGAGCTTCTTAGAGATATTATTGACAACCTTAGGCAAAGGGATGCAGTATTCACTACACCAAAAAGGGCATCTAGTGACGGACAAATCCTTCACAAGACATAATATATCACTCACAAGAGATTTATTGTGAAGAAATATTTCCTTCATACGATTGCTCGCATACAACCTCATCGCAATTGGGTATCCTTCACTAAGTAGTAACTAAATATTATTTGTGAAGGATATATTGTGAATAACTTTTTATTCACAAATTATATTTGGTAATGAAATATTGTTATATAGTGAAAAGGTGGTTTCCTTCGCAAATAATATTTTAAGAAGGACAATTTGAAATTAGCGAATAACTTTATTCCCTCACAAACAATATATTGTGAAAAACAAATTTATTTAACGAGAGAAGATTTTCCTTCACTAATTATAAATTGAGAATCTTTCTTCAAATTAGTGAGAGAAAAATTCCTTCATTAATGACTAACTAATTAGCTAGAAAAGATTTTCGTGAGGGAAATAATCCTTCATTAATGTCCATTTATCAAGTAAAATCCTTCACAAATTATAAATTTATAAATAAAAAATTAATTGGTAAATAATCAAAATTCATTGCAAATTATAATTAATTTTCAAATCAGTGATTTCATATTTATTATTATTATTATTATTATTATTATTATTATTATTATTATTATTATTATTATTAATTGCTATAATAAATATTAAATTTAATATTTCAAGTTAATATAAATGACATACTTGTTTCAAACTAATGCATAAAGAGCCAATAATTATTATGCCAATAATTAAAACCAATACTCCATATATAAATAGATAATGCTCAAGTCACGATAACTACAGAATTTGTTATTGTATCTTGGTCTCCCAAGGACCATAGTACCTACAATATTTATTAACTAACATAAGAAAACTGAAAGAATACCAACGAACTAGAAGGAATGAAGTGTATGTCATGTTAGTTTCACTTCATCATCATTTTCTTCAAAGAAATTAAGGTTGGGCCTGTAAACATCATGCTGCAAGAGAAACACTAAAATTCAATTTCAATAAGATAAGGAATAAGAAAAGATGAAACTGGTGAACTTAAATTGAGAGAAAGAGAGAGAGAAAGATTAATAAAGGACAAAGACAAAAATATAGCTATTAGTAAATACCTCAATTGATTCATAGTTGGTAAATGTTTGAAGGAAGTCGGTAAACTTCGTCTCTACCATTTTAGTTGTACGTTCATCTCTGACCAAACTTGTTGCGAAGCCAACTAGGATTATATGGTTTCAATGCATCACACATGTCACTTGTATGGGCCTTCTTATGAGCTACACGCCTTGTAATGCCCAACCATTTTGAGTAAAGCTTTTTGTAATGGTTACGAAAGACCTCTTTCACTTTCTCATTTTCCCCTTCCCGACACCAAGAGCAAGGCTAAGCAAGTATTGAATAAAAGAAATAAAGAAATAAATATTAAAGTTATAACAATAAAATTATAATAATAGTATGATAAAGTTGTTAGCTTAACAATTTTAACTTCAAATCTATACTAAGCAACATAGTTCCTTAATAACCTATTTGACAAACTCCATTTTATGTCTCCTAGAAAAAAAACAGAGAATATTTTCTTTTGAATGACCAAAGTAAGGTTCACAATGAGAGACGGGACAAATACTAAGGTACATATATGTCTTGGGCCCATCACAGACATGTCATTTTCACCCTCTCTAGACAATTCTTGTAACATGGCATACATGTTCAGATACAAAAGAAGGGGAAATAAAAACCAAAGGGAAACATACATGTTCAGATATTTAAAGTTGGAACCTAGATTCACATATTTAAGTTCAAAAATCCTACTTTCCCATTGTCCAGCATCACATTGTCCTAGAAAGAATAGGCTTCTACAAGGAGGCAAAATGATTAGAAAGAGAGGGAGAAGGCTTCCGAAATATATATGGAATAATAGAGTAATGAATGAGCAAAAGCATAGCTCCAAGTCAAAACATAAACATATAGACAACCAATTCATTTAGTAATTACGAATAAACCATCACCATAAGAGCTGGCATGAAAATTTGGTTGAAGAATTATATAGAATACCAAGAAACATTTGGTGAACTTACTATCTCCTTGAGCTGTATAAAGTCCCGGTTGCCCTGCCACAAGTACAATTGAGCTTACTAAGCTTCTATTTATTTGATAAGCACATCAGCTGAAGTCTAAAAATAAGTTATGTTTAGGCATTTCTATTAAAGCTCTTAAAATCAATACCTGCCCTGTTGTTTCACAGCAAAGTTAGCATTGGTCCTTCCCTGGATTGAACCCCTGCTTTAAGCACCGACTAAATCAGATCTCTCTATACTTGTACCATTTCTAGCATCCAAATTTATAGTTGACTGAGTAGACCTAATTTCTGGGCCGTTGATATCCACAAGATATTTAGGTTTGCTCAGAATTTTAACTGTTGAGACTCCTCCACCAACAGCATATGGAACACCTTTAGAATGCTGATTCTAAATTGCTGAGAGCTGAGGATAATTGTCAATAGTATTTTCAGGTTTGGAGGTTGCATACTTTCTGAAAAAAGTCTGATCCGGCATTCCAGATTTGGAATCCATAGAGGGGACATTCTTCAATCTGTGTGATTGAGCCATGGGAGTGACAGCAACAGAAGGCAACAGGATGAGTACGAAGATGTTGCAGAAAAAACAGCTACTTTAGCAAAAGCTTCAGTAGCCGCTATGATTTCATGTGCACGTTCTCTTAGTTGAATATAGTCCCCTTCAATAATGAATAACTACAATGTCAAAGATTAGTTGGTTAAAATATGATTTGTATCATAAACAAATAAAAATTAACCCGAAAGTATATAGATCTTACTTCAGGATGACCGACAACAAATTCATCAAGTTTTCCGTAACTTTTCTTGTAATCATGCCAATGCAGAGGTGCAAGCCTTTTACCAAGCCTGTTTAGTAGCTGTAGAACACATACAACAGATATTATCATCTAAAATGAGGAAATATAAATGTAAGTCATTATAGAATTACTTTCTCACTAACCGTTGAACTACTGATTCTACCATTAGGTGGAATTGTGCGAACAATGCAGCCCAACAATGCTCCTGTATTTAGGAGAGTAATCTTTGAGCTCTTTCCAACTACAGGTGTAGTCTTCTGCCCAATAGAGACAAAAGCTTCAGGCGGTACTGTAATACTAACATTGTTAATTGTGGGTTTTTCACTGAAATTCCCGTGATTAATTGGAGTTTCAGATATGTCAGCAGCAGAGGCGGGAAGTTCTGTCATTGAATCTGGGGCATCTACTGTAAGGACCGAGAATTTTATATGATTATATATGTATATTTTTACGAATAAATTTTTTAATTATTATTATTATTATTACTTTTAGCATATATGATATGAATTAAGCAAGTTAGTCAATTTATTTATTTTAAGTTGACTAAGAAATGAAAATGAAGCAGAAATGATTAACTAATTAAATTGATGGAAGGAAAGTAAGATAAGCTTATGTTAAAAATTAACATAGCTTGAATGTTAACCTTGGATGGTAAATAAAAAGATTTATAATCTTTAAATGATTAATTAGTATTACTAATATAAAGTGATTATATGAATGTGTAATAACTTATTAAAGGAAATAAGTATATTAAATTATTTATTAGTGTATTGAATACTTTGTGACTTACATTGAATGGATATGTGGATAAATGAATGTATTAAATATTTATCAATGATGATAAATATATTATGACTTATGTGGAATATGTATGAAACTAAATAAATATATATATATATATATATATATATTATAAATAGGGATATTTATTTATTTATTATATAAAGAGAATTAAAAAGAAAGCCTTGTAACCTAATATTATATATTAGAAATGAGAATTTAAAAACCTAAGGGTTATAGTTATTGAAGAATTCTAGTATTTAAAATATATACTAGTAAACTAACTTAATTAAAGGATTTATTTTATTATCCCAACTTAATTATTTATTTTAAACCTAATTAAAGCAAGTCTAATTGGGTTAGATAATTAAACTTATGTGAGTAATTATTTAAAGTCCAAAATGAGTGGACTAGGAACCCTAATTAAATAACTAGGGTAATGTAAAATTAATGTGTTGGACCCATGATAGTTCTAGTGGCCCAAATAATTTATTAGAGAGCCCAAATGAAATTAAGATTGGCCCAAACCTTAGCCTAACTTGGGATGGATCTTCTAGAAGATTAAAATAGTAAATTAATTAAATAAAGAAAATTAAAAATTGGGCAAAAAGAAGAGGGAATGGCCGGGTGGTTCAACGAATCACATGGGCTCATTTATTGTTTTATTTCACATTTTCAAAGTTGGTATACTAACTCCTAATAGCCCTTGTTTCCTAGTTTGCTAGCCCATTCAATTACTTAGGATTTTCTAGATATTATGTATATATATAAGTGTTATATGTATACAATTTTCTAACTATATATAGCACCTCTCTCTTACCTAGTAAAACGTTAGTCTTTACTTCTTATTTTCCTAAAAGCTAGAAAGTAAAATATTTTGAGAGATAGAGAGAGAAAGGTTGACGGGTAAAGGAAGGGAGAAGTAGCACATGGGTCATTAAATTTTACTTCTCATTTTTCAAAGTTGTTTACCAACTATCCTAGCCCTTGTCCCTAATAAAGCTAGCTTATTAAATGAAAAATCCTTGAATTGGGGGATAACAAAGTAAAGAGGAGATATATATATATATATATATATATATATATATATATATATATATATATATGTGTGTGTGTGTGTGTGTGTGTGTGTGTGTGTGTGTGTGTGTGTTATATGTATATAATTTTGAAGGCTATAAATAGAGTCTTTCACAAGTACTAGCAAATGTTACTTCCATTTACTTCCTAAAGTCTTGAAGAGTAAAGAACATTTTTTATTAGAGAGAGAAAAGAGGGTAGAGCGGCCATAGGACTAAGGAGGAAGAAGGAGAAGAGTTTCTTCATGCCATCAAGGTTCATCCACTACTTTGGAAGAAGAAAAAAAATTGCCACAAAAACTAGGTATAAAATCCTAAAACCCTAATTAGTTTCTTATGTTTTATTGTGGTTATTTTGAAGCAAATAATGAGTTTATGATAATAAACCTTATAACACTAGATCTTCATGTTATAGGGCATTTCATGTTTAGGTCTCATTATTTTGGGTGTTAATTTGTTTGAAAAACAAAAGAAAAAGAAACTAGTTTTTATGCTTGAGAAAACCCTAATTTTGACACTTTGAAAGCTTACCATTTGAAATCCACAAATTAATTTTGTAATCCGTAAAAGAAGGGTATTAGATTTATGAGTTAATTATTAAACTCAAGTGGTGTAACTCAAATATATTAACTGAGCAAGCCATAACAACTGTTTTGGTAAAACAGTCCAGGCGGGTGCAACAAAAACTGTAGGTTAAAACTGTCGCAGGTCAGTTTGTGTCAAGGGCAGTTTTGGCCACTTTACATACCCTAAAAATTCTGATCTTTTGTAATATGATAATATGCTAAGTTATCAAGATTCAATCCAAAGATGGCGATTTGTTGCTATGTAGAATGAAAGTTATGGCTTTTACAAGAAAGTGTGTTTTTAAAAGTGTACGGGAATAACTTTTTGTGTGTAACTCAAACTATTATAATATTTTTACTGGAGTTATATTTTCATAACAGGAGTTTACCGTGTAAATTTCATAATTGTTTGGCCAAGGAATAATTTATGATAAATGGTGCAAATTTTAACTGTTTTGGACCATTTAAAAATAGTAAACCAAATTAAAAAATTCCAGAAAAAATATATGTTTATGAAAATATCATATACTGATGTTTCCCAGAAAATAAAAAAATTCAGAGATGTTTTGATATTGTTCATGCCTTTGTTTAGGTTATGAATAAATGGATAAATTAAGTTAAATGAAGTTGTAAATTGTGAAAATGTAATTTTATGGCTTAGAAACCCTTAATATGATATGTTCAGATTATGTAAGGGTATTTTGGATATTTTTAATAAAATGTTATATTTACGTTATATTATGTTTGTTAAATAAATTAAATAGAAAGAGATAAACAATTAAATTAAATTATTTATAAATGATTAAAATATTATTAAATGATTAATAATATTCGAAAAGAGATAAAATATTATTAAATAATTAATAATATTAGTAAATGATTAAATTGTTTATAAATGAATAAAATATTATTAAATGATTAATAATATTAGTAAGTGATTTAAATACTATTAAATGAATAATAATATTAATAAATGAATAAAATATTATTAAATAATTAATAATATTAGTAAGTAATTTAAATATTATTAAATGAATAATAATATTAATAAATGATTAAAATATCATTAAATTATTAACAATATTAAGAAGTGAATAAAGTATTATTAAATAATTAATAATATTAGATAAGAGTTTAAGATGATGATTATGTGATAGCAATATTATCAAGGGATGGTAATAATATTAAGGATTTAATGTGATATGTAATATCTATTTATGTGACTAAATGTTAAATAATTTATTATAAGAGTAGTAATGTTATGAGTTTAAATATGTTATGCTAATTGAGAGATCAATCTTATTAATAATAGGTGTAATGTCCAGGAATTTTAAACTTTGTATCAAATTATTTTGATATATGAAATTCATTTATATATAACTTTTCGGACTTAATTGGATCCATGTAAACATTATTATTTAATTATATAATTATATGGTCCAATAATTTTCTTTGCATTAAAGGGACTCACTGATAGTTCGAATAAATTAGTGAGTTAACCCTAAGAATTGATTGGCAAGAAAATTGGAAAGATTAAACAAATAATTTCATTTCATCATTATTGGATTAAATAAATTCGAAGGGGGAATTATTGTTAAAACAAATATTTTAAATAACCAATTAATTGAATCAGTTATTTAATTTAAATATTAGAAACATAATTAATTGGGTTGTTTCTTTTCGACTGGCCCATTTTCCTCTTATTTGGCTGAACCCATTTTTTTTCCTTTATTTGCCATGTTGGGCCAACCGAGTGGATTGGGCAGACCTTGGGTACTAAATTAATTGGACTGAGCCCATTCCTTTTCTCTGCTGGTTAAACCATTTTCTCAATCGGTAAAACATTTGGGGAGGGGGTTAAACCAATCAAAGAAGCAATCCTAAGCCCTAGGCTCTCGACTCAGACAAACGGGAAGAAGGAATAAGGGGAGCCGAGCCTATCCAGACCTAGCCTCTCAATCGAATGGGACGGGGAGCGAAGGTCGGCGCAATGACGTGAGGGAATCGACCGACTGGGCTGAGGGAAAAGCATCGACCGGCGGCTAACCAAGAATTTGGGGCGGGTGAAGCAAGCGAAGACATGGACAACCGTTCGGACCAAAGGATTTGGGGCACTAGGCGACATGACCGGTGGGAGTACGCGGCTCAAGGGACTGCCGACTGGATAGCTGGGCAGTGATGGGTCTTGATGTGGACGACCGGTCACCCACCTCCCTCCTACCGTTGGTCCTTGATTGAACAATTAAGGTAATACCCAGCTAATTGGGTAAACAATTGGCTATAAATTGGGAACCAAACCCTAGCCAAGCTGCCGATTTTCTTTGAGTCCAAATTAAAGGAATAGAAATCAGAGAGAACAGGGGAAGTTGGTTGTGAATGTCCGGTTCGACCATCTACTTTGGGAGAAGAAGGAGAAGGGCAATCCGATCGACACCAAGGTATAACAATGGAAATTACCGAGCTACTGCGTTAGTTCGTTTGGTTTGTTTTTTTTTTTGTTTTTTTTCCTTTCTGCGTTTGGGGTACCTTGTTTCTTTGTATTGGATTGAACTGTTCTTTGTATTGTTTGGGTTGTGCTGTCCCCTTATATTGGGTTGTGTTGTTTGGAACTCTGTATACTGGAGATGCCTGAATAAGACTGTTCTTCATTTGATATCAATTGTGCAGTCAGCAACATGGTTAAAATCAAGCTTCGGTCTATATGTTTAAGAACCGTTATGGAACTCAGATTCCTTTTTATTATTTGTTTGATTCTTTTTCGCGAACATAGGACCAAGTGTTGATGTGTTTTGCTGTTGAAATACAAGCTTGTCTTGGATCAGTGTTGGGGTGCATAGTGTGCGGGTTGGGGCCGAGCACGGGCAGTGCTGGCCGTGACTCTGGCATGGTCTAACCAACAAAGGGGATGCTTGAACCTTTTCTAATTGGTTAATAACATGACTTAGCAGTTGAAGTACTGTCATTATTTTTTTTTTTATATAAATACTATGAAATGATTAAATCATGTATAAATGTTTGGTGAAGCTAGCGGTATATTTTCTATTTACCAAAGTGTTATTTAAGTATTAGTTTATAAAATATTAATATTTTAAAATGCTATGCGTTATTAAAATGAGTTGGTACTACTAATGGGTGATTAAATCACTATTAATTAATTGATAGGGATACTTAAGGAGAAGAATGTGATTACTATAATTAACAATATTGTAATGATTAAATTATTATGGAAATGTTTAATAATAATAGTTAACACTTAAAAATATTATTAAAAGAACCTAAGGATATTATCGGGTAATGAAGTTACCTAATGACCCTCGTAATAGTGTGAGTAATATTCAAAGGGAATGAATAACAAATGAAGTTTAATGGTTTATTATATAACTATTATCTAATAATCAAATGTAATACCATTGGCTAAATTATTGGGAATTAATTGAAGTAATAATGCACGAATAAAATGATTAATTGTTATTTAACAATAAATAATAAATAAAGATAATAAGAATTTAATTATTATTTAATTAATATTAATAATAATTAAGTATGAGCAGATTGAATAAATTAACTATCTAACTAATGTTAAATAAGAAATAGGAGATGAGGGGTAATAATTACTTAAATACCCTTAAAAGTGCATAGTAGCTAAGTGCGGATGAGATTAAAACAACTTATTTATTTTTAGTCTCTATTAGTTAGTGATACATTAATAAATTTATTATTTATTTTTATAAGTAATAAATAAGGATTAGTAACCCATACTTAGACACAATTAAAGGTAATAATTTGAGTATTCAAAGGATAAGTAACCATGATTAACTATTAATTATTTTAAATAATAGCTGGAGGTCATTAATTAATTTCTGTTTAGCTAATGTTAAATAGTAATTACATGTTGATAGAGTTAGTGAGGTAATGTAAATAAATTAAACAGTTATAAGTGACTGTTAGAGGGTGTTATTACCTCATGGAAATATTGATGGTAATTAATTTCTCAGTCTACAGATCAATTAAGTATCTTATGGAATTGAGACTGATCTATTGACTTATATGCTATATGAATTGTTTATTTGCTAAATAAATAGCACAAGTGAGTGCATCGATATACTGCTATACAATGCTAATGGATAAATCGACTTTACCAAATGATAGGTCATCCAAGGTCAATTAGTTAAAGCTAAAATTTATTGTAGCTGAGCAAACAGGCAAGTTCCCTAACTTCATTCTTTCAGTATATTGAATGCAAGTTCCATCTTACTCAACTTTTACATTGAGCAAGTTCTCTATTTCGAAACTTTAATTGTTGCAAGTTTCTTTTCATTTGAGTAGGCTACTATTGCATTGTAGCTTGAAATTTTATTCTAAGGATGCTTAAGTGGTTTAATTAATTTACAGTTATCCCACATCAATATTATTGACACTCACATTCGGTGCATTTGAATTCGTACATTTATTTAAGTTTCGAAATTCACGAACTATTCATGATTAAGTCTAAACCCTTGTTCGGTCAGGCAAGTATGTGAGAATTTATAAAAGCTATCTGAACCAATCAATGGTAAGGATTCTTAGACTGAATGAACACCCCTTTTATTATAGGGGAATACCCCAGGTACCGTATATAAGGTACAACAGTAGAGTTAAATATTATGCATATACATAGCGTACGCGAGGCTGATCCCCTCAAGTACTTATTCTGTAGCCAGTAACCAGAGGGTCAACTAGCTATTGACTCCTTTGGAAGTTATTGTTCAAAGTCTACTTGACTATCAATTGTTCTAAAAGCAATTATTGTTCTTGCTTATGATAATTATATTGTTGAAATCTCTTTCTATATTCCTTTCATCATGATATGTCCTTATTGTTGTACTTTAAACTTGCTGAGCAAACTCGTTGCTCATCCTTGCTATATCACGACTTTCATTGCAGCTAAACCCGAGACATCAGGAAAGGGCAAGGGTAAAGAAAAGATGAAGTGATAGGCTTCACGTAGCTGATTTTATCATAAGTGTAGTTAATTTTTATTAATGTAATTTAAACCCTGATAGTTATTTGGGGTATGGAATTGTGTTAAGTATTTAAGGTTATTGTATCTTGGGACTAGTAACACCTTTCTAATGAACAACATATGTTTGTTATATTCCGTATTTCAGTCAATGTATGTTGTTAGAGGTGAATGTGTATTGGATCGTGATGACCGAATCCGGGTAGTTGGAGACCCGAATTTGGGGGCGTCATAATAGGTCTTTCATAAGAGATTATAATTAGATTGCGTAGCAGTAATCAACGGACAAGGCAAGTTTCCTTAACTCAAACTTGAGTTATTATTTTTCAAGCATGTTAGTGGATACTTATTGTTGATTATTCCACATCTATAATGATTATTGGCATTCGCACTTTGTGCAATTGATTTCATGTTCTATTATTTGAACTGTGAAATAATTAGAGTTCTTTATTTATAAACTGTTTATGAGTCATGTCTTAGTTAGTTGTTTCGGCTAAACTAAATATTAAATTGATATCGCATGAAACGTTCTATTAATTATGAACTGATTTGTTATTGAAAGATCTATGTTATTGATTTCGGCTAGACCAATATTGATGTTATGTGTTGAAATTGTAGTATTTCTTTGAAAGCAATTCAAACCATATTGTTGTGGTATGGACTCATGATGTAAGACTGAGATGAACAACCCTAAAAATAAATCAGGGGAAATTTTATTGTCGGAAACCCGACCCGCGCGCTGTAATGTCCAGGAATTTTTACATTGTATCAAATTTATGTTAATAAATAAATTCATTATATTTAATTTTTGAATTTAATTGGATCCATGAGGGTATTATTATTTAATTATATAAATACGTGGCCCAATAATTTTCTGTGCATTAAAGGGACTCACTGATAGTTTAAATAAATTAGTGAGTTGACCCTAAGATTTGATTTGCCAGGAATTTGGGAAATTAATAAATAAATTTATTTTATTAAATAATTCGGATCAAGAATTATTGGTAAAACAAGTATTTAACTAATTAATTTAATTAATCACTCAATTAAAATGATAGGATCATAATGTCATTTTGATTGGACTGGCCCATTTCTTTTCCCTTTTATTATATACCGTATTGGGCCAAATTCCCCTTTATTTTCCTATTGGGCTATTATTTCTCCATGTTCAGCCGACCCAACCCCTTGGGTCGAGATCAATCTCATACTGGGTTAAGCCATTTTACAATCGGGTTTGGGGAAAACAAATATTTGCCGGCAATTCAATTTGGGGATAACCAAGAGAAGCCAAAATCCCCAAAAACCCTCAAACCAGAACAGCTAAGCAAGGGAAGATAGAAGCAAACCCTAGCGATTCCAAGCCCTCAATCAGTCAAACCTCTGTCAAAGCTATCCGTCCATCAGTCGCGCAAGAGACGGGAAGAAGAAGACGCCAGCAAGGGGCTTGAAGAACCATCGGGCAAAGCAGGGGAGATATCGACGCAACCGAGCGCCATCGTTAGGACCAAGGGTTCGAAACAGTTGGCGATTGGACCAGTGGGGGTTCAACACTCGAGGATTCGCCGGCGAAGATTCAGGCGGCGTGATGGGGGTCAATCGACAGCTCGTCCCCTCTCCTTACCGTCGGTCATTGACCAGCCATTAAGGGTATTGTCCAAATTAGTAGCGTAAAAAAAAATCCCTCTATAAATTTCAGCCCATCCCCATACCATAGCTGTTGATTTCCTTGTTTGAGAGTTCCCAATTAGAAATTAGGGTTTTAACTTGTGAGAAGATACAGAGAGAAGAGGGAACAGGGGAAGGCCATTGTGAATGAGCGGCTGGGTGGATTACTTCGGACGGCGACGAAGGACGGCAACTCGAAACACCCAAAGGTATATCGAGCTGTGATAGTTTTAGGTTTGGTATAATTTTCTTTCCTGATTTTCCTTCTTCTGAACTTAGTTGGTGCTGCCCATGTTGTGGGTTGGCCTCTTTGAGAATTTATCTGTATTGGAGTATGTTAATGTACTTGCCTTGGTTTAAAATTTTGACATTATATTATAGTTTTTGGGTTTAAAAATCGGGTATTGGATTGTGATAATTATTGTTTGATTTATTTGATTTGGGACTCTGGTTTTGTGGTGCTCGATTATATTAGGATTGTATTGTTATGTATTGAAGAACCTTGGGGTTCTAGCAGTTGGAATTGTACTGAGAGTAAGCTAGCGCTGTGCTGTAGGATGTATATCATGTGTTGTTGTAATGCCCGAACCAAACTGGGTTCCATTTTGGGATCGAATGACTGAAAACAATGTGGAATGTGTATCATGGCTATAGTTTGTTGTAGGGGCCTGGATTGTGAGTATGATACCAAATTATATAGGTTGTATTGCAAGCCTGGGAACAGTGGTGGTGGTGTTGGTGACTGGAAATCAGAACCAGCTTTAGGATAAGAATGTATTTAGCAAACAGGTAACAATAAGATGAATGAGATAAGCAATTATTAATAAGTAATAAATAAAGATAGTAACTAATAACTAAGTATGAATAATATTTAGTTATTTTTACTGTTTAACATTAAATAATGAATAAAATCAATAAATATTTAATGTTTATTTAATAATCTTAATAAATGATTATGTATTATTTTCCAATAAATAATAAATAAAGATAATAAATATTTAATTATTATTTAATAATTAAGTATGAACAAAGTAATAAAATAATTATTTATTATTTATTTATAAATAATAAATATCTAAATTATTATTTAATGATAATAATAATTAAATATGAATGAAGTGACGAAATAATAAGGATAATAGTTACTTAATCATTAATGAAATAATGATTAAGTATGAGTGTGATAAATAAGATAGTTATTTATTTTCGTCCTTAAATAAACACTCAAGGATTTCTTAATAATATTAAGTGAGGGTAGGATTTATACAGAAAGTATTTAATTAATGTTGCATAAGGAACAAGAGTAATAATTACTAAATTACCTTAAGGTAAATAGTAATTAAGAGTAAACTAAATAAATGGTCAAGGATTTTCTGTTATCTTTAAACCAAAATAAATTTATTTTATAAATAATAAATAAGTATTGTTAAACCATACCTAGATACAAGTAAAGGTAATAAATTGAGTATTCAAATGATAGTGACCATGATTAATTATTATCTGTTGAAATAATAGCTAAAGGTCATTAATAAATTTCCGTTTAACTAATGTTAAATGATGAATTATTTATTTGCTAAGTAAATGGTATAGTAAAGCGTGCCAAGATACAATCATGTTATAATAATTGATAAACCGACTTTATCCAATGATAGGTCACTCGAGATCAATTAATTAAAGCTAGAATTTATCTGTAGCTGAGCAAGCAGGCAAGTTCCTAACCCTAAACTTCTTACATTATTGCAAGTTCTTCTTACTCAACTTTTACATTGAGCAAATTTCTAAGCCTTATGCACTATTTCTAATTCGTGCAAAAAGGTATATATATACTGTTGCAAGTTATTCTTTAAGCTTGAGTTTTTATCTCCAAGCATGCCTTAAGTGGTCTAATAACTTTCAAAATTATTCCACATCTGCATATTTATTGACATTCGCACTTGTGCATTTGAATTCGTATAATTATTTAAGTTCTGAAATTCACGAACTATTCATGATTAAGTCTGAACCCTTGTCTCGGTCAGGCACGTATATAAGAATTTATAAAAGCTATCCGAACCAATCATTGGCAAGGATTCTTAGACTGTATGAACACCCCTTTATTATAGGGGAGTACCCCATGTACCGTAAATAAGGTACAAATAGCAGAGTTAAATGTTATGCATATACATAGCGTACACGAGGCTGATCCCCTCAAGTACTTATTCTGTAGCCAGTAACCAGAGGGTCAACTAGCTATTAACTCCTTTGGAAGTTATTGTTCTAGGTCTATTCGACTATCAATTGTTCTAAAAGCATTCATTGTTATTGCTTCTGATAATGCTATTGTTGAAATCCCTTTCTATATTCCTTTCATCATGATATATCCTTATTATTGTATTTTAAACTTGCTGAGCAAACTCGTTGCTCATTCTTGCTATATCATGATTTTATTGCAGCCAAACCCGAGACGTCAGGGAAAAACAAAGGGAAAGAAAAGATGAAGTGATAAACTTCATGTAGCAGACTTAAACATTATGTGTAGTTAATCATTGTCAATGTAATATTAAACCCTGCTTGTTACTTAGGGTATGGATTCATGAATGTATTAAGGTTATTGTATTCTGGGACTAGTAACACCTTGTAATAAACAACGTATGTTTATTATATTCCGCATTTTAGTTACCATATGTTGCTAGAGGTGATTATATGGTTGTTTAATAACTTATTAAAGGAAATAAGTATATTAAATTATTTGTTAAGTGTAATGAACACTTTATGATTTACATTGAATAAATATGTGAATAAATAAATATAATAATTATTTATCAATGATGATAAATATGTTGTGACTATGTGGAATGTATGTTACTAATTGTTAGTAGGTCTCACTAATAGTTATTTTAATTTGTGGACGAACCTAAGAGTTTTAATATTAAACAATTTATAGGATAGTAAGCTAATTAAATATTCAATTTACTTGAATATAGCAAGTCTAATTGGGTTATGAAAATAAAGTATAATTGTAAATATAATAAAATGTGTATTAATCCTAATAATATAAATTACTAATGGACTAATTCATTTAGTATTTAATCAAGCCCATTTAATTAGTTTATTGTGGACTTGAAGGATTATTATATAAAGTGGGTAAGTAACCCATTATAATTTAACTAAACCACATATAGGGAGATCAATAATTTATTAAATTAGTAGCCCAAAATTGGTAGAAAGTAAACTTGATTTTTCAAGTAGCTTAAACCTAGTGTATTCAAGCCCAAAAAGAATTAAATAATGGCCCAATTTTTGACCCAATAAAGGAGGGACTTTTTAGTCATTTGAGCAAGTAAATTAGTAATTAAAATAAAACAAAAATAGGAGTAAAAATGGAGGAGGCCAGCCGGCTATAGAGTACTATAAGTGATGAGGAGTTGTTTTTTAAAATAGTTTGCTTAAGAGGGTGGACAAAGAAGTACAATAATGTATGACACCACATCACTAAGTTGTCAAATGAGTGTCCTTACTAATAATGATAATATGGATAGATACAATGCATGTATCTATTGATTTGGTAAGTAATGAGTTGGTATAGCAAAGTGGTCTCTATTCATCTTCATTTTCTTAGTAAACTAGAGAGAAAATAGAGAGTAAAAAAAATATCAAGGGGAGATAGAGAGAGAGAGGCCCACGGTCAAGGGAGAGAAGAAAAAGGTAGAGATTTATTAAGCTTCAAAATTCCATAGTCATCTTGGAAGGAAGAAAGAGGAAGGAAATCAAGCCTAGAAGGTATAAAAACTTCTCCAAAAACCCTAAAAACCCTAATCTTGGGTTACGTGTGTAATCTTATTTTAAAATTTTGAAGTTTATGTTTTAAATGTTTATAATCTTGTAAAATATGTTTATGTTTGTTGATATATGGTTGTGGTATGAAATGGTATGGATTTGTGTAGAAAAATTAAACTAAAAGCTTAAAAGTATTTTTACCGACGAACAAACCATAGCTTGTTCGAATAAATTGTGTATTTTGGAATCTATACATGCTATTGTTGATTTTCTTTTTTCTGAGTTTTAAGGGGTAAGTTAGGAAGAGAACCTCGTTGGAATCATTGAAAAAGAAGTTAAAATGAGAAAGTTATGTAATTTTTCCCAAAACACACTAAATGTTGGTGCACTGTCGGAACAGTCCACTTTGGGTCAGTATTTCGGGATCAATATAGGTCCAAATCTGGTGTTTGAAAAATTAAAAATATATTTCGGAAAGATACGAATCCAACGAGTCTAACTAGACCTTAATCCGAGTTGTAGATATCATTTTACGAGTGTTTCCGTAAGGGACCTCAAAACAGGAAACGAGCCAAAACCCGCTGACCCCTAGTTGCCGTGCACTGTTTTGAACCCTTAGCAATTGCAATAAATTCTGATTTTTTTTACCAGTGAAACTATAGGAAGTTATGTACCTCTTGTTCAAAAATTGCGGCATTCCGACTTGTAACGAAGAATCTACGGCAAAACTAAAAACATAGAGTTTTCCGACGAAAACGGCAAAAATTGGAGTTCTATAAACCCGATGACCACAAAATTTTAACTGGGAGTACTTATTAATATGTATAAGATACTATCAAAAAATTAGAGTCATCGGGATTGGGCAAGATAGTGATCATTTTTCTTAGTTTTGAAAGTTAAAACGGACGTGTGAACGATGTTAAAGGAAATTGAAAATTTTCATAAGGAAAGTATTTTGAGTTTGGAATATATGTTCATATGTGTGGAAAGACTTGAAGAAAATAAAAATCGATTATTAAAAGAGGTTAAATCATTTTAGGAATGCAGGCTTCCAATCCAGCTTGCTGGATTGTGTGAATCCAGCTTGCTGAATTAAAGATGAGGAATCCGGGCTGCTAGATTTGGCAATTCAGGTTGCTGCATTTAGTAATCCAGCTGACTGGATTTGACAATCCAGTTTGCTAAATTTGACAATCCAGTTTGCTGGATTGGGCAATATAGTTTGCTGTATTGGAGAAAATAGTTTGATGAATTGAATAATGTGAATCCAGGATGCTGAATTAGAGGGTAGTTTGAATCCAGGGTGTTGGATTGTAATCCAGGTTAGAATCCAATTTGCTAGATTGGCATCCAGTTTGCTAGATTGTCATTTAGTTTGCTGGATTGGGAATCCAGTTTACTGTATTGGGTATTTAACCTACGGGATCATAAAGAAAGACTTATAAAATGAAAGACTTAGTGTTAATTCATAAAGTATATGATAAAGTAGTGGTACAGTCATACTCTTTAATAGTCGATGTATAGTATCTGAGCTAAACGATTCCTTCAAGAAGCGAAGGTATATACGAACTAGCAACCGATCTAACTCACTGTGAAAACAGTGTAGACGAGTCGGAAACTAGTTTGTTGGTTGTTTGTGGGAAACCACTCAGCATACTATATTGAACACTGTTAAAGACTCGATGTGTGCTAGTTTTAGAATTATGAATGTATATGGTGTTAAAGTACTATATTCATGGATATGATGAACAGAGTGTTCAAGCAGTATTTGGACAAGTTCGTGGTAGTATTCATCGATGATATCTTGGTGTATTCAGTGTCAGAGGAAGAACATGCTGAACATCTAAGGATTGCCTTGGAGGCATTAAGAAGGGAGAAGCTATACGCGAAGTTTTCAAAGTGTGAATTTTGGTTGCAGAGGGTGCAGTTTCTTGGACACGTCATTGACAGTAATGGTGTTTCGGTAGACCCAGCAAAGGTGGAAGCCATTATCAACTGGGAGCAGCCGAAGACACCAACGGAGATCAGAAGTTTCCTAGGGTTAGCGGGATACTATCGGAGATTCATCCAGGATTTTTCGAAGATAGCATCACCGTTGACCAATCTGACTAGAAAGACGGTAAAGTTCGTCTGGACAGAGAAGTGCGAGGAGAGTTTCTTGGAGTTGAAGAAGAGACTTAGCCAAGCACCAGTGTTGGCATTACCAGACGACACTGGAGGTTTTGTAGTATACAGTGATGCGTCACACAAGGGCCTTGGTTGTGTACTAATGCAGCACGGCAGGGTCATTGCGTACGCTTCACGCCAGCTGAAGGACTATAAGAAGGGATACCCGACTCATGATCTGGAATTAGCAGCAGTAGTGTTCGCCTTGAAGATTTGGAGGCACTACCTATATGGAGAGAAGTGCGAGATATATACAGATCACAAAAGTTTGAAATATATCTTCACTCAGAAGGAGCTGAATATGAGGCAGCGACGATGGTTAGAATTGATCAAGGATTACGATTGTGAGATTCTGTACCATCCGGGCAAAGCAAATGTAGTGGCAGATGCCCTAAGTAGGAAAGGCAGAGAGAAATTGATGAGGCTTACAACTCAGGCAGAGCTGATAAAGGACTTTGGACGCCTGAAACTGGAGGTTAAGTATCCGATAGAGACGGACGAAAAATTGTTCACCGTGACCGTAGGTCCGACTCTACTGGATAAGATAAGGGAGGCCCAAGAATTTGATGAAGAATGCATTGGCGTTAAGAGGCAACTGTCGGAGGGAAAAACGTTAAAGTTCAAGGTCGACAGCACGGGTCTGCTGAGATTCGAGGGAAGGATCTGGATACCCTATGTACCAGACTTAAGGGAAGAAATATTGCAGGAGGCCCATAATACGAGATTTTCGGTACATCCGGGTAGCACCAAGATGTATCAAGATCTTCGTCAACATTATTGGTGGCCGCATTTAAAAGGGGAAGTTGCGGAATTCGTCAGCCGGTGTTTAACTTGTCAGAGGGTCAAGGCAGAGCACCAACGGCCGAGCGGATTATTGCAACCCTTAGAGATTCCCGAGTGGAAGTGGGAGCACATCACTATGGATTTTGTGGTAGGGACTCCCGACAACACAAAAGGGTCTAGACGCCATCTGGGTGATCGTAGATCGTTTGACCAAGTCTGCCCATTTTCTACCGATCAAGATCAGGTACAAATTGGAGCAGTTAGCGAAGCTTTATGTAAAGGAAATCGTATCGCGACATGGAGTGCCGGTGTCTATTGTATCTGATAAAGATCCGCGCTTCACGTCAAATTTTTGGAGAAGCCTACAGGAGAGACTGGGAACACAGTTAAGAATGAGTACGGCGTATCATCCTCAGACTGATGGTCAGAGTGAGCGAACAATTCAAACCTTAGAGGATATGCTCCGGGCAGTTGTGATGGACTTAGGAGGCAGCTGGGACGATCACTTGCCATTGGTAGAGTTCGCTTACAACAATAGCTATCACGCTAGCATCGGTATGCCACCGTACGAAGCGTTATATGGAAGGAAGTGTCGAACGCCGTTGTGTTGGGATGAAGTTGGTGAACGGAGATTGTTGGGACCAGAATTGGTACAACAAACCGTGGAAATCATTAAAGTAATAAGACAGCGGTTAGTAGCAGCCCAGGATCGTCAGAAGAAGTATGCCGACTTACATCGTCAGAAGCGAGACTTTGAAGTTGGCAGCTATGTGTTTTTGAAGGTATCCCCCTGGAAAGGGAAGATCCGTTTTGGGAAGAAGGGCAAGCTGAGCCCTAGGTTCATAGGACCTTTTAAAATATTAAGGAAAATAGGTGAAGTGGCGTACGAGGTAGCATTACCTCCTGAACTTGAGCACATTCACAACGTGTTCCATGTATCAGTGTTGCGTCCGTATAAGCCAGATTACAAGCATGTTATTTCCTATGAGCCAATTCAAGTCGAAAAGGACTTATCGTACGAGGAGATTCCTGTTCAAATATTGGATAGGAAGGAACAGACGCTGAGAAATAAAACCATTCATTCTGTTAAAGTTCTCTGGAGAAATCACGCGGTGGAAGAAGCTACGTGGGAACTCGAAGAGAAGATGAGAGCAAATTACCCCCAGTTATTTGAGTAACCTTACGTTGAAATTCCGAGGACGGAATTTTTATAAGGGGGAGAGGATGTAATGTCCGAGAAATTTTGTAACTATGCTACCAATTCATTTTTAATATAATATAAAATTTTATTTTCTATGGAATTATTTTATGTGCTTAATTAGGCCCATGAATGTGCATCATTACTTGATCGAATAATTATACGATCTAAGTTATAATGTTAAGGGGTTAAATAATAAATTTCACCTCAACTTAACGTTAAATTCAAGTTATCGAATTATATAACTTGAATGAATAGCTAAAAAGGTAAATAATTACACCAATTATTTAATTTTAATATCATAAAGTATAATAAGGAATTTATTGTTAAAAATAAAAATTTTAAAACAATTAATTAATTAAGTTAGTTAATTTAAAAGTGTGGTCTTATTAATTCTAATAAATGGATTAACCCATTTCTTTCTTGAACCCAGTTCCCTAAGTTATTTTCTAATTGGGCTGCTTCCCATTCTTCTGGCCGACCCAACTAGTGGGTGAGCCCAATCCTCAAACCAATCGGCTGACTCAATTCCTTTGAGCCCAAATTCCAAATCTTTTAGCCGGGTTAGGTCCGTATCTTTTTCAATTGGGGCAACTGGTAGGATTAATTTGGGAATTGGTAGGAGAAAGCAGAACCGAGGGAAAAGGGGGAAATCCTAAAGCTTCAACTCGGCGAAATCAGACCCCAAATCAAGTCAAGCCCTAGCTATCAGTCAAGTCAGACGGAACGGGACGAGAAGGAGGCGTCGCCAGGCATGCGCCGGCGACAGCTCGAGTAGGCGAGATGGCGTGAAGAGGCGGCACGATTGGGAGCGGGCAAGGACCGAGCGTCTGTCGCATGGACCATGGGTTCCGAGTTTTAGGCGAAGCGACCGACGAGATGTGCGACGCTCGAGGAAGTGCCGGCGAAGCTCACAGTCGGCGATGGGACGACTGGACGACCCTTCCCTCCGACCCTTGGTCCTTAACTGGCCAAGTTAGGTAATACCCAAGCCAATTTGGGTAGAATTTCCACTATAAATTTACGCCCTCCTAAACCCTAATTCAAGACTGCCGAAAATTTTAATTAAAGGGAGGGAAGCAAGTCGCAGAGAAGGAAGGCAACTAGCCGAGTAAACCCAAGGTATAGCCCTGGGAATTTTAACAAACTACTGTAATAATTTTCTTGTTGGTCTTGTGAAATTTTTTTTTTTTTTCTTTCAGTGCTCGGATTAGCATTAGATTTTGTTGGTTGTAATATGATACATGGTGTTGATTTATAATATACTCTGTTGGAATTGTATTATATTGTTTGGGATTTGGCAGTCAATTTTGTACTGTGCTGGCTATTTTGTTTCTCTGTATTGGACTAAATTGTTCCTGGGTATTGCTTGTGTTGTGTTATATCGCATTTGAATTGGAAAACTGTGTTGGTTACAAATCTGGTATTGTGATTTAGGGTAGTATACTTACTATTGTTGGTTGATATACTCTGTATTAGGGTGTGGTATTAAACTGTTTGGGTTTCTTTCAAGGCGATTAAGCCAGTACCTGTTATAGAATGCATACCATCCGTTTGTTATAATGTTCGATCGAAAACTGATTTCACTTTTGGGAATTGTCTGTCGACAGTCTTGTTTTGTGAAAACCCAGTTTTTGCTATGAACTGATGGGATGTTTTCCCTATTGTTAAATAATGAATTGCACCATTGGAAATAAATTGCAGAAGCTTGGTACATCACTAGTAGCTGTGGATGCAACAATTAAACTAACTGTGCTATCATTGGCTCAAATTTGGTTAATAGTTTAGAGCTAATAATATACTTATAAATTAATTTGTTATTTTAACTAATCAATCAAATAATTATTTATTATTTATCAATAAATAATAAATAAAGATAATAAATATTTAACTATTATTTGATTAAAAATAATAATTTAATATGAATAAATTAGTAAGTAATTATTTATTATAAATAATAAATAAAGATAATGAATAATTATTATTTGATTAATGTTAAATAATAATTACATATGAATAAAGGAGCGAAATAATTATTTAATTATTTTAACTAATAAATTAGTATGAATAAAAGTAATAAAATAGCTTTACAAAATTTAATTCTGGAATATGCTAATAAAATAAATTGTTTATCTATTTTCAACAATGATTTAAAATTGTAAATTTATCATTATTTAATTAACTTTAAATAATAAATAAACCTAATTAGTTATTTTTAAATAATAACTAAAGGTAATTCATACTTGTTAATTAATTATTATTTGAATAACCTTAAATAATAAATAAATCTAATTAGTTATTATTTATTATTAAATAATAACTAAAGATGATTCATATTTACTAATTAATTATTTTATTTTTATGTTTCGATTAACCTTAAATAATAAACTAACCTAATTAATTATTATTTAAGCTTAAATAATAATTAAAGACAATTAAAATTTATAATTCGATTATTATTTAATTAAATAATTGGTAAATATAATTAGTTATTAATTACTATGATTAATAACTAAAGATAATTAATTAATTACTGTTTAACAAATATTAAATAGTAATTAAATAAAGATAAAGTTAATAAGTAAGGAGATTTTAAATAGCACCTTAACTGGACAATTTTGATAAATTGTCTAAGGGGTAATAAATGAATATTCCCTAAGAAAGAGTAATGTTCATTAATTAAACAATTATAATTAATTGTTTAAGGGTTCAATCAGTGTTTATTCTTAAGGAATTCGTGGTTGATTAATTAAACCACCAATCTAGAAAGCAATTAAGTGCCTTATAAAATTATTATAGTTATTTACTGTGTGCTATGTGAATTTCTTGATTGTTAAATAAATAGCATAAGTAAGCGTATCGGCGTACAACTACGCAGTACTAATTGATAGACCGACATTATCTATGTTAGGTTCTTCAAGGCCAAATAGTTAAAGCTAGAATTATTTGTAGCTGAGCAAACAGGCAAGTTCCTAACCTTAAACTTCTTACATTATTGCAAGTTCCCTAACTCAAACTCGAGTTATTATTTTCGAAGCATGTTAGTGAATAATTATTGTCGATTATTCACATCTATACTATTTATTGAGATTCGCACATTGTGCAATTGAATTCCTATCATATTATGATTGAACCGTAAATTTAATTAAAGTTCTTTCAAGTATGAATTGTTTATGAGATCGATCTATGCTATTTGTATCAGCTAGATCCAGCATGTCTAAATTGGTTAAGACAATGGTATTTTAAAAGCTGTTCTTATTAAATTGTTGTGGTAAGAACTCTTGGCTGAGAAAAGGATAAACTTGTTTAAGGCATGATATCAATGCTGGTTATTAAGTGTTTATGCATAAATCACGGGGTATGAGAGGCTGATCCCCTCGATTACCAAAAACTTTTTAAGAGGTCCAGCTTATATGCTGAGAACCTTGGAAAACGTCCTTGGTTATTTCAAACCACTCAGTAATTGTCATTCAATTATTCGAATATTCAACTGTTGTTTATTAAATCAATGCTCCTCCACACTCTTATACTGTTGTTGAACATTGAAAGCGAAATTTCCTTCTATCATGATATATCTCTTTGTGTATATACTTGCTAAGCAAATTAGTTGCTTATCCTTGCTATATCATGATCTTTATTTCAGCTAAGGCAGAAACGTCTAGAGGAGACAAAGGAAAAGGGAAGGTGCAAGAATAGACGCCCGATAGTGCCTATGTACTAGTTATTCTTGAATGTTGTTTGATTAAGTGAACCTTTTACTGTATCAAGGGTACGTTTTATGTTAAGGTTAAAGAACCTGGGGACCGGAATTGTAAGACTTTAATTCTATTCGATAAACAATGTATGTTTATTATTCCGCATTTAGTTAGAAAGTATGTTGGTTGTTGAGAATCGTGAGCACCGAATTCGAGGTTAGGAAACCCGGATTTGGGGGCGTCACAGGTTGGTATCAAAGCTATAGGTTATAAACGTTAGGAATGAGAAACCTAGGTTATAACCTTAGTAGAAAACTCATATAGAGTATGTAGGTAAGGGGTTGAGGAGATTCATCGAGTTCTAGTTGTACCGAATAAAATATCATTTCATTTTATCAATGAATGTATTTTATTATGGTACTGATGTTGTTTATGGTGTGGTGTATTGTAGGATGTCGAACGAGAGTCAAGATAGGTAATCAGTGAACCAGGAACCCATAGAACCTAAGGTGATAGGAGAATTGCTGGCGAGGGACGCCGAGCTAGAGGTTAAGGCTGAACAATTAGAGGCGCAGAACCACATCCACCAGATTTCTGAACAGTAGTACAAGGACGCTGCTTATCAGGCCCAGGCTGAGTTAGCCGAGTTGCGAGGGAGGCTGCTGCTAAGGGAGCTGCAGTTAGGACAATTGAAGGACGAGGTAAAGGCTAAGGATGCGAAGATAGTTGATTTGGAGAGAGCCTTAGACATCGTCTGGATGCAGTTCGACGCCAGATGGATGGATCTGTCCTCTAGTAGCAAGGGCAAGCGTTGAGTTGTATTCACCTTGTGTCCCTTAGAGGATAGTTGGAGGTAGGCCGTTATGCCTTGAGCAGTGAAGTTGGTACTACTTTTGATTTACTAGAGTTTGTATTAACCTTAGCAGGTGCGAGGTAGTTCGTATGTAGGATGTACTTCCCAATTATGTAGGAAGGAAAGAATGGTTTAAGTGAATCCCACCTTTTGTTATATTAAATGGGATAGTAGCAATTATGACAATATGCCTGTGATAAACGTGTAAGACGCTTGAGTCGGTATATGAATATAGATGCATTATTATGGTATGTGCTTGAGAATTTTACTTGATATACCATTTATGCAATGATTATGTTAATTCAGTGAGACTGAATCGGTATCTTAGTAACTTAAATCACTAATCGGGAAAGCAGAATTTCCGAGGTTGGGTAATCTAAAACTTCCACACAAGAGTCATGTGATTATTATATACATGCTGAATACTTATGTTTTAAGGAAGCCCGAGTAACGTGTTAGGGTTTGCTTAAACAGATAATGCCACCCAGACGAATCCTACGAAATCATGGGATCGAAGAGTCAGTTAACAATGTAGAGGAAACTCCACCAAACCCAATGCAAGATTTTGTGAACATGATGGCAGAAGCCTTGCGAAATCAAACCACTACTACAGGAAACCAGACAGGCAACCACTTAGCCAATTTTAAAGACTTTAAGGCAGTAGGGCCTCCGGAATTTAGAGGAACAGCGAACCCGATAGAGGCCCAGTCATGGATAAAGGAGATTGAAAAGGCCTTTGTCATTGCTAGAGTCGCTGAGGAGCAGAAGACAGTTTTTGCTACTTACTTAATGAAAGGTGAGGCTAACTTTTGGTGGGAAGCCAATCAGAACAAAGCTGGAACTGGAGTCGTGGCGTGGGAAGCTTTCAAGACGTTGTTTTTCGAGAATTACTTTCCCGAGAGTACGCAGGCGAAAATGGAAATCAAGTTTTTGGAATTGAAACAAGAAAATTTGTCAGTGTCGGAGTACGCTGCAAAATTCAATGAATTGGCTAGATTCGCCCCACATCAGGTGGATACTGAGGTGAGGAAGGCCAGGAGATTCGAGAATGGATTAAAGCCGTGGATCTACAGCAAGGTAGCGGTTTTGCAAATTACATCGTTCTCAACCTTGTTGGAGAAAGCTCTCATTGCTGAAGGTGGGAGTGAAGCGGTTTCGAAATATAATCGGGAAAGGAACAAGAAGAAGGTAGAAGGAGGAAATGTAAACGTTAGCAGTGGTGGCAGCAACAGCAGGAAGCGTCCATGGAGCAGTGGGGGTAGCAATTCTGAAATGCAGCAAGGGAGCACGCAGCAGAAAAGGCCGGTATGTGGGAAGTGCGGAAAGGGTCACTCGGGAGAGTGCATGAAGGGAAAGATGGTTTGTTATACCTGTGGACAAGAAGGGCATATCTCGCCCAATTGTCCTAAGGCGAAGAAAGGGGGTTGCTTCAATTGTGGAGAGATAGGACATCGGAGCAAGGAATGTCCCCGGAAGAGAAACATGGATGGCGGAAACGGCAATAGGGGCAACAACTTGAGGGCAATCAGTGGAGGACCAGCCCAGCCCAATAAGCCAACAGCAAGGACCTTCAACATGACAGTACAAGATGCTGTGGCATCCAGAGAGGTGGTGTCAGGTATTATTCCTATCAACAACATAGATGCCTATGTGCTATTTGATTCGGGTGCTTCATGTTCTTTTGTTTCTGATGAATTTGCCCAAAGATTTAAATTGCCTAGTGAACTGTTAGAACACCCGATGAATGTAGAAGTAGCGAACAAAGAGATTATCCCCGTAAACTACATTTATAAGAATTGTTGTGCTGATGTGAGAGGGTTTAAGCTTAACGTGGACTTGTTGCCGATTCGTCTTGGAGAATTCGATGTAATCCTGGGGATGGATTGGTTAGCGAGCCACGGGGCGGTCATTGACTGTAAGAAAAAGTGCATACACCTGCAGACTCCGGGTAAGTCGAAGGTGGTGTTCTATGGTAGTAAATCGCCGAGACAATCTTGTTGTCTGACGATGATGCAAGCGAAGAGATTGCTTAAGAAGGGTTGTATAGGTTATTTGGCTCACGTGGTAGATACTTGACGGGTCGAGGGGGAACTGAGTCAGATACCCGTTGTAAGGGAATTCGCTGATGTCTTCCCAGATGAACTTCCGGGACTGCCACCGGATAGGGAGATAGAATTTGCAATCGACTTGGTACCTGGAACGGCACCGATATCTAAGGCGCCTTACCGAATGGCACCAGTAGAGATGAAAGAACTGATGGTTCAACTGCAGGAACTGTTAGACAGGGGTTATATCAGGCCGAGCGTGTCACCATGGGGAGCGCCAGTTCTGTTCGTAAAGAAGAAGGATGGCTCGATGAGGCTTTGTATCGACTACCGTGAGTTGAACAAAGTTACGATTAAGAATAGGTATCCGCTGCCCAGGATAGACGATCTGTTTGATCAACTCAAGGGAGCGAAATACTTTTCAAAGATCGATTTAAGGACGGGCTATCATCAACTAAGGGTGAGACGGGAGGATATCCCAAAGACGGCATTCAGGACTCGTTATGGACATTTCGAGTTTCTGGTTATGTCATTTGGCCTGACAAATGCACCAGCGGCATTCATGGATATGATGAACAGAGTGTTCAAGCAGTATTTGGACAAGTTCGTGGTAGTATTCATCGATGATATCTTGGTGTATTCAGTGTCAGAGGAAGAACATGCTGAACATCTAAGGATTGCCTTGGAGGCATTAAGAAGGGAGAAGCTATACGCGAAGTTTTCAAAGTGTGAATTTTGGTTGCAGAGGGTGCAGTTTCTTGGACACGTCATTGACAGTAATGGTGTTTCGGTAGACCCAGCAAAGGTGGAAGCCATTATCAACTGGGAGCAGCCGAAGACACCAACGGAGATCAGAAGTTTCCTAGGGTTAGCGGGATACTATCGGAGATTCATCCAGGATTTTTCGAAGATAGCATCACCATTGACCAATCTGACTAGAAAGACGGTAAAGTTCGTCTGGACAGAGAAGTGCGAGGAGAGTTTCTTGGAGTTGAAGAAGAGACTTAGCCAAGCACCAGTGTTGGCATTACCAGACGACACTGGAGGTTTTGTAGTATACAGTGATGCGTCACACAAGGGCCTTGGTTGTGTACTAATGCAGCACGGCAGGGTCATTGCGTACGCTTCACGCCAGCTGAAGGACTATGAGAAGGGATACCCGACTCATGATCTGGAATTAGCAGCAGTAGTGTTCGCCTTGAAGATTTGGAGGCACTACCTATATGGAGAGAAGTGCGAGATATATACAGATCACAAAAGTTTGAAATATATCTTCACTCAGAAGGAGCTGAATATGAGGCAGCGACGATGGTTAGAATTGATCAAGGATTACGATTGTGAGATTCTGTACCATCCGGGCAAAGCAAATGTAGTGGCAGATGCCCTGAGTAGGAAAGGCAGAGAGAAATTGATGAGGCTTACAACTCAGGCAGAGCTGATAAAGGACTTTGGACGCCTGAAACTGGAGGTTAAGTATCCGATAGAGACGGACGAAAAATTGTTCACCGTGACCGTAGGTCCGACTCTACTGGATAAGATAAAGGAGGCCCAAGAATTTGATGAAGAATGCATTGGCGTTAAGAGGCAACTGTCGGAGGGAAAAACGTTAAAGTTCAAGGTCGACAGCACGGGTCTGCTGAGATTCGAGGGAAGGATCTGGATACCCTATGTACCAGACTTAAGGGAAGAAATATTGCAGGAGGCCCATAATACGAGATTTTCGGTACATCCGGGTAGCACCAAGATGTATCAAGATCTTCGTCAACATTATTGGTGGCCGCATTTAAAAGGGGAAGTTGCGGAATTCGTCAGCCGGTGTTTAACTTGTCAGAGGGTCAAGGCAGAGCACCAACGGCCGAGCGGATTATTGCAACCCTTAGAGATTCCCGAGTGGAAGTGGGAGCACATCACTATGGATTTTGTGGTAGGACTCCCGACAACACAAAAGGGTCTAGACGCCATCTGGGTGATCGTAGATCGTTTGACCAAGTCTGCCCATTTTCTACCGATCAAGATCAGGTACAAATTGGAGCAGTTAGCGAAGCTTTATGTAAAGGAAATCGTATCGCGACATGGAGTGCCGGTGTCTATTGTATCTGATAGAGATCCGCGCTTCACGTCAAATTTTTGGAGAAGCCTACAGGAGAGACTGGGAACACAGTTAAGAATGAGTACGGCGTATCATCCTCAGACTGATGGTCAGAGTGAGCGAACAATTCAAACCTTAGAGGATATGCTCCGGGCAGTTGTGATGGACTTAGGAGGCAGCTGGGACGATCACTTGCCATTGGTAGAGTTCGCTTACAACAATAGCTATCACGCTAGCATCGGTATGCCACCGTACGAAGCGTTATATGGAAGGAAGTGTCGAACGCCGTTGTGTTGGGATGAAGTTGGTGAACGGAGATTGTTGGGACCAGAATTGGTACAACAAACCGTGGAAATCATTAAAGTAATAAGACAGCGGTTAGTAGCAGCCCAGGATCGTCAGAAGAAGTATGCCGACTTACATCGTCAGAAGCGAGACTTTGAAGTTGGCAGCTATGTGTTTTTGAAGGTATCCCCCTGGAAAGGGAAGATCCGTTTTGGGAAGAAGGGCAAGCTGAGCCCTAGGTTCATAGGACCTTTTAAAATATTAAGGAGAATAGGTGAAGTGGCGTACGAGGTAGCATTACCTCCTGAACTTGAGCACATTCACAACGTGTTCCATGTATCAGTGTTGCGTCCGTATAAGCCAGATTACAAGCATGTTATTTCCTATGAGCCAATTCAAGTCGAAAAGGACTTATCGTACGAGGAGATTCCTGTTCAAATATTGGATAGGAAGGAACAGACGCTGAGAAATAAAACCATTCATTCTGTTAAAGTTCTCTGGAGAAATCACGCGGTGGAAGAAGCTACGTGGGAACTCGAAGAGAAGATGAGAGCAAATTACCCCCAGTTATTTGAGTAACCTTACGTTGAAATTCCGAGGACGGAATTTTTATAAGGGGGAGAGGATGTAATGTCCGAGAAATTTTGTAACTATGCTACCAATTCATTTTTAATATAATATAAAATTTTATTTTCTATGGAATTATTTTATGTGCTTAATTAGGCCCATGAATGTGCATCATTACTTGATCGAATAATTATACGATCTAAGTTATAATGTTAAGGGGTTAAATAATAAATTTCACCTCAACTTAACGTTAAATTCAAGTTATCGAATTATATAACTTGAATGAATAGCTAAAAAGGTAAATAATTACACCAATTATTTAATTTTAATATCATAAAGTATAATAAGGAATTTATTATTAAAAATAAAAATTTTAAAACAATTAATTAATTAAGTTAGTTAATTTAAAAGTGTGGTCTTATTAATTCTAATAAATGGATTAACCCATTTCTTTCTTGAACCCAGTTCCCTAAGTTATTTTCTAATTGGGCTGCTTCCCATTCTTCTGGCCGACCCAACTAGTGGGTGAGCCCAATCCTCAAACCAATCGGCTGACTCAATTCCTTTGAGCCCAAATTCCAAATCTTTTAGCCGGGTTAGGTCCGTATCTTTTTCAATTGGGGCAACTGGTAGGATTAATTTGGGAATTGGTAGGAGAAAGCAGAACCGAGGGAAAAGGGGGAAATCCTAAAGCTTCAACTCGGCGAAATCAGACCCCAAATCAAGTCAAGCCCTAGCTATCAGTCAAGTCAGACGGAACGGGACGAGAAGGAGGCGTCGCCAGGCATGCGCCGGCGACAGCTCGAGTAGGCGAGATGGCGTGAAGAGGCGGCACGATTGGGAGCGGGCAAGGACCGAGCGTCTGTCGCATGGACCATGGGTTCCGAGTTTTAGGCGAAGCGACCGACGAGATGTGCGACGCTCGAGGAAGTGCCGGCGAAGCTCACAGTCGGCGATGGGACGACTGGACGACCCTTCCCTCCGACCCTTGGTCCTTAACTGGCCAAGTTAGGTAATACCCAAGCCAATTTGGGTAGAATTTCCACTATAAATTTACGCCCTCCTAAACCCTAATTCAAGACTGCCGAAAATTTTAATTAAAGGGAGGGAAGCAAGTCGCAGAGAAGGAAGGCAACTAGCCGAGTAAACCCAAGGTATAGCCCTGGGAATTTTAACAAACTACTGTAATAATTTTCTTGTTGGTCTTGTGAAATTTTTTTTTTTTCTTTCAGTGCTCGGATTAGCATTAGATTTTGTTGGTTGTAATATGATACATGGTGTTGATTTATAATATACTCTGTTGGAATTGTATTATATTGTTTGGGATTTGGCAGTCAATTTTGTACTGTGCTGGCTATTTTGTTTCTCTGTATTGGACTAAATTGTTCCTGGGTATTGCTTGTGTTGTGTTATATCGCATTTGAATTGGAAAACTGTGTTGGTTACAAATCTGGTATTGTGATTTAGGGTAGTATACTTACTATTGTTGGTTGATATACTCTGTATTAGGGTGTGGTATTAAACTGTTTGGGTTTCTTTCAAGGCGATTAAGCCAGTACCTGTTATAGAATGCATACCATCCGTTTGTTATAATGTTCGATCGAAAACTGATTTCACTTTTGGGAATTGTCTGTCGACAGTCTTGTTTTGTGAAAACCCAGTTTTTGCTATGAACTGATGGGATGTTTTCCCTATTGTTAAATAATGAATTGCACCATTGGAAATAAATTGCAGAAGCTTGGTACATCACTAGTAGCTGTGGATGCAACAATTAAACTAACTGTGCTATCATTGGCTCAAATTTGGTTAATAGTTTAGAGCTAATAATATACTTATAAATTAATTTGTTATTTTAACTAATCAATCAAATAATTATTTATTATTTATCAATAAATAATAAATAAAGATAATAAATATTTAACTATTATTTGATTAAAAATAATAATTTAATATGAATAAATTAGTAAGTAATTATTTATTGTAAATAATAAATAAAGATAATGAATATTTAATTATTATTTGATTAATGTTAAATAATAATTACATATGAATAAAGGAGCGAAATAATTATTTAATTATTTTAACTAATAAATTAGTATGAATAAAAGTAATAAAATAGCTTTACAAAATTTAATTCTGGAATATGCTAATAAAATAAATTGTTTATCTATTTTCAACAATGATTTAAAATTGTAAATTTATCATTATTTAATTAACTTTAAATAATAAATAAACCTAATTAGTTATTTTTAAATAATAACTAAAGGTAATTCATACTTGTTAATTAATTATTATTTGAATAACCTTAAATAATAAATAAATCTAATTAGTTATTATTTATTATTAAATAATAACTAAAGATGATTCATATTTACTAATTAATTATTTTATTTTTATTTTTCGATTAACCTTAAATAATAAACAAACCTAATTAATTATTATTTAAGCTTAAATAATAATTAAAGACAATTAAAATTTATAATTCGATTATTATTTAATTAAATAATTGGTAAATATAATTAGTTATTAATTACTATGATTAATAACTAAAGATAATTAATTAATTACTGTTTAACAAATATTAAATAGTAATTAAATAAAGATAAAGTTAATAAGTAAGGAGATTTTAAATAGCACCTTAACTGGACAATTTTGATAAATTGTCTAAGGGGTAATAAATGAATATTCCCTAAGAAAGAGTAATGTTCATTAATTAAACAATTATAATTAATTGTTTAAGGGTTCAATCAGTGTTTATTCTTAAGGAATTCGTGGTTGATTAATTAAACCACCAATCTAGAAAGCAATTAAGTGCCTTATAAAATTATTATAGTTATTTACTGTGTGCTATGTGAATTTCTTGATTGTTAAATAAATAGCATAAGTAAGCGTATCGGCGTACAACTACGCAGTACTAATTGATAGACCGACATTATCTATGTTAGGTTCTTCAAGGCCAAATAGTTAAAGCTAGAATTATTTGTAGCTGAGCAAACAGGCAAGTTCCTAACCTTAAACTTCTTACATTATTGCAAGTTCCCTAACTCAAACTCGAGTTATTATTTTCGAAGCATGTTAGTGAATAATTATTGTCGATTATTCACATCTATACTATTTATTGAGATTCGCACATTGTGCAATTGAATTCCTATCATATTATGATTGAACCGTAAATTTAATTAAAGTTCTTTCAAGTATGAATTGTTTATGAGATCGATCTATGCTATTTGTATCAGCTAGATCCAGCATGTCTAAATTGGTTAAGACAATGGTATTTTAAAAGCTGTTCTTATTAAATTGTTGTGGTAAGAACTCTTGGCTGAGAAAAGGATAAACTTGTTTAAGGCATGATATCAATGCTGGTTATTAAGTGTTTATGCATAAATCACGGGGTATGAGAGGCTGATCCCCTCGATTACCAAAAACTTTTTAAGAGGTCCAGCTTATATGCTGAGAACCTTGGAAAACGTCCTTGGTTATTTCAAACCACTCAGTAATTGTCATTCAATTATTCGAATATTCAACTGTTGTTTATTAAATCAATGCTCCTCCACACTCTTATACTGTTGTTGAACATTGAAAGCGAAATTTCCTTCTATCATGATATATCTCTTTGTGTATATACTTGCTAAGCAAATTAGTTGCTTATCCTTGCTATATCATGATCTTTATTTCAGCTAAGGCAGAAACGTCTAGAGGAGACAAAGGAAAAGGGAAGGTGCAAGAATAGACGCCCGATAGTGCCTATGTACTAGTTATTCTTGAATGTTGTTTGATTAAGTGAACCTTTTACTGTATCAAGGGTACGTTTTATGTTAAGGTTAAAGAACCTGGGGACCGGAATTGTAAGACTTTAATTCTATTCGATAAATAATGTATGTTTATTATTCCGCATTTAGTTAGAAAGTATGTTGGTTGTTGAGAATCGTGAGCACCGAATTCGAGGTTAGGAAACCCGGATTTGGGGGCGTCACATGAGCCATGTCTCAGCTAGTCGTATCAGCTGGACAAATAACTGTTTATTAGTCATGTCTTAGCTAGTTGTTTCGGCTAGACTAATATTAAATTGATATTGCATGAAACGTTCTATTATTTGAACTAATTCGTTATTAAAGATATATGCCATTTGATTCGGCTAGATCAAAATTGATATAATATGTTGAACTCAAAGTATTTCTTTGAAAACTATCCAAACCATATTGATGTGGTACGGACTCACGATATAAGACTGAGATGAACAACCCTGAAAAATAAATCAGGGGAAATTTTATTGTCGGTAACCCGACCGCGCGCTATGTTTGAGAATTATGCATAATCTCGGGTACAATAAGGCTGATCACCTTACATACTTGCAGAAGAGTAAAGATTAGTTTTTATAGCTAACTTTTACTCTTGAGGTAATCAGTAATAATCATAACTGATGATTCCTCTAGCAGTTCTTGATCCATTTGTGATCACTCAGCATAAAATCTAGGAATAACCCTATGTATTGAATATTATTGAATCTTCGAAAGAAATTTAACTCTTTCGTTCTTGATGTATTATTCAGCATGAAATTCAAGAAAATTCTTGTTACTTGAAATAATTTATTATTCAGCTACTTTGAAATCTTTTGATTATTGGTGAAGTTCTATAAAAGTTAAACTCCTCTATTCTTGATATATATCCTTTATTGTACTCTTAACTTGTTGAGCAAACTCGTTACTCACCCTTGCTTAAATAAAATATTTCAGCTAAAGCCGAAGTAGCCGAAGGATCTAATAAGGATAAAGGCAAAGCGAAAGCGACCGAGTAGTATCAAGTTGTTGAATGATTATTATATTATAATTTTGCTTAAGTCTGTTGTATTAATAGACATGTAATGTTAAGGTTAGTTAACCTGGGATAACGATGATATAATTATGTCTTAATGTATGTTTTTATTAAGATAATGTAATGAATGATATAATTCATGCAATGAATGGGTAGTTAGATGAGATGTGTATGTTGTACCGTGAGCACCGAATCTGAGGTTCAAGGGACCCGGATTTGGGGGCGTCACATGAATTGTAGAGATCAAATTCGTAGAGCTGATTGTAGAGAGCTTCATAGAGTTCCTCTTTGTTCGTAGAGCGATCAATCATAGAGCAGATCGTAGAGCTCAAAACGTAGAGCAAAGTAAAACATAGACTCTATGTTCCTCATTAAACTCTACGATCAACCAACTTCGTAGAGCAAAGCTCAACTGTCAGAAGACTGACAATATAGAGCGTTGCAGATTGAAGGTTCCAATGTGTTCACCAAACATTCTTGGTTAAAATCGAAGATCAGAGGATGTTGTGTCTAACAGCTAGTTTGGCGAAAGCGACAACTCCTATGTGTTAGGTGAAGTTACAGACTGATGTGACAGGTCTAAGCCGTAAAGCAAGCTGACAAAACTTAAAATGTCAACATCAAGGATCCTAAAGTATCTGAGCATTAAATACACAACGGGAACCTTGCAACGGACGACTTTCAGGCAGACTATAACAGAGTACTAGGAATCGAATTCAAGTACGAATCACGAACTACATAGTTGAAATTCTACCAAAGTGAAAAGAGCTCTACTCTACGATACTGAACTACTTGTTCAAGCTGCTAAGTACTAAAGAAGTTAAGACTCATTGCAAACTTAGCAGCACCTCAAACGTCAACATTCAACAACAGTGATTCATTGTCTTAGTGACAATATTCCAAGTCTAAGTGACTTGAAGAGATTTGAGTGACCTAGACTAAATGTCCCCATTCCGAGACTTAGTGACTCGAAAGAACCTAAGTTGTTTAGTTATAAAAGATCTAAGTGATCTATATCCTTAGTGGATTTCTTACTCGAGGAGTAGAAGAGTGGATTAGGAGTTGTTCAGACTCCGAACCACTTAAAGCTTTCTGTGTTATTTACTTTCTGTCTTTATATTCTGTCATATTATCTGTTGTGGCTAAAATCCATAAGAACTAAATTCATAACTGTAATTTCATTAAATCTTTAAGGGGATTTTAAACTAATATTCTGTTGTGCTTAATTAACATTAATAATTAACTATCTGGTAATACATTCTTTAATTAAAGGAAAAAAAATTTAAAGAATCTATTCAACCCTCTTCTAGATCTCTTTTGTGCCTCTGGGAAACAACGCAATTAAAGGATTCCGTAAATTTGGAAATGCTTTGGAGGACAAATTGATCATTATTTGGACTTAAAGTAAAAAGAGGGCCAAAGTTGTAATTACGCGGACACAGGGTGGCGCCGCAGCCCCTAATTTATATAGCAAAATAGCGCTGAAGAAGAATTGAACATTCTGATGGGTTGGCACCGTAGCGCTAGAAATGAGAAGGAAAGTGGCGTCGGTGATGCGATCAGCCCAAATTTTACGAGTTTTTGCTGTAATTTTGATTCCAAATTGGATTTTTATTCCTCCTAAATTAGGAATTTATTATGTAACCTATAAATACATACTATAGGACACAATTTAGGAGGACTTGTTTACAAACTTCTCTCTCTATTATTCTTTGGTGTTTTCATGACAATGTGTGGCTAAATTCCTATTCTTGGTTTAAGTAAACGGAAGCCTCAGAATTATTACACTGTGAGAGTTAATTGGTTTTAATTGTTCAATTTATATTTTGAGTATTGGATATTCTTCTATACTTAATTTTTATGATTGATTCATTTAATTGTTAGGATGCATACTAGTTTATTATTCGTTGCAATCTACTGCTGAATTAGATATCAAATTCGTAATTGTTTGATCACTCTAATTTATGAAGCAACTAAGATTAATAATTTGTTACATATCAAAAGATTATTATATCTTAGGAAGAATACACAACTAAATTAAATACAATTTCATGTGCTTGTGTTGTTTAGCTTCATAGGTCATTCTATTGCTTAAAGCTACTACTAGCTTGATTAAATTTTCAGCGTGTGTTTAAGGCTGTTTAGTAGTTAAGGTTATTTAGATCGCTTGTTTCTAATTAACTACAATTATGGAGAGATATGAAAATAATTCTTACGGTGAATATTTAAAATACTAATTAATATATGCTGGTGTCAATGATCAGTGTAAATTTCTGATGGTGGATGTTAACTTAATCCAAGGCTTATTCTTCTGATTTATTTTATTAGATTTCTCTGTGTTAGTTGCGTATTTGTTTACTTTGGTCAACGTTATTTAAATTGTTTTGTTATTTAAAACCCCAATTCTGGTTCACGAAACATAAAACTAGGCTAATCATTCTCTGTGGGATCGACTCTTACTTACACTACTACATAAATACTTGTCACAGTAAGATTTTAATTTTGGTTGCCTGCGACAGCACCCCAAATTTTGGCGTCGTTGTCAGGGAACTTGATTCTAGTTTATTTTTGTGCTTTTGTGATCCTCATTTCGTTTAAGCAATTTTCAATTTTTTGTTGTTTTTCATAGAATAGTTAAGTTTCCATATTTGTTTATGACCATAACTCGATCTACTAATCAAGGTGATTTAAAGTGTAATCCAAAAATAGAGAGAACTATACGCAGATTAAGGAAGGAAGCTCGGAGAAATTTTGAAGAGAAGGAAGTCATGTCAGGAAATCAAACTTTGAAAGATCATGCAGCCCCTGATTTGAATCAACAACCCTTATGCATAACATTTTCTAATCTAGATATTAATACTCCTTCCATATTAAAATCTAGACTAATACATCTTTTACCCACTTTTCATGGTCTTTCAGGCTTGATTTTTCACCTAATATAACCCCCCCCCCACCCCCACCCCCCCGAATTCGAGCGTTGGCCCCCCGAACAAGGGTCGACATTATTTCGTACTTCTATCATAACTTAACCAATGATCCAATGATCCCATAATCATATTGGTTGAACTTGTCTATTACAAACATTTCTATATAAAATTTCTTTTATCTTAATCCCTGGATCGTAACTTGGTCTCGATCTCATTCTCTACAAGTATCAACTTGTAGATCATATCCGTATTCATAGATAACACCATGTACATCGATCAAATTTAACCTTATGATTTAAACATTCTATACTTCCATATATCCAAGGTTCATTTGAACACATATCTTTATAGAGATATTTCTTTACACATTGATATTCCCATATGTGTCTGACCTTTAGAATATTAATAACATGTTAGTCCCTGGAACATGAGATCTAACACCGATGAAGAAGGCCAATTCATCGCAATCATATTGGTTAAGTTATGATAAAAGTACGAGATAACGTCGACCCTTGTTCGGGCGACCAGCGCTCGAATTCGGGGGGGGGCGTTACAGATGCCAGTGAAGTAAAAATTTCTTCTATTGAACAACAAATTGCAAGTCTAACTTCTCTTGTTCACCAAATGGTTATAGGTAATACACAACCAGCAAAAGCTTACGGAATTTGTGTGGTATTAGGGCATCCAACTGATATGTGCCTAACTCTTCAAAAGGAATCCATTGAACAAGTGAATGCAACAGGTGGCTTTCTGAGACAACCACAAAGGAAATATGATCCCTATTCGAACACATATAATCCTTGATGGAAGGATCACCCTAATTTTAGCTACAGGAATCCACAAGTAAATCAACCCGCAACTCAAAATTTCCAAAATTACCACCAATACAAGCATCTGTATCCCAATAAACAATAACAGGGCCAATCTTTTAACTCTAGTATGTCTTTAGAAGATATTGTTAAATCTCTTGCCACTAACACTGTGCAATTTTAACAGGAAACGAGGGCAAGTATTCAAAATTTGGGTACTCAAATGGGACAAATGATAACCGCAATCAGTCGATTGAAGGCATAAGGTTCTGGGAAGTTACCCTCTCAAACGGTAGTGAATCCAAAAGAGAATGCAAGTGAAATCACTTTGAGAAGTGGTAAAGAGGTAGGAAATCCAGAAAATATAGTACATACATCACAGAAGCAAAGCAACGCAGACGCGGACAACACAGAAGCAGACCACGGAAATGCAGACAACGGTGTTATGTGTGACAATGATGTACCTAAGTGTAAATTTCCATCTCTCTCTGATTATAAACCAGTACCTCCTTTTCCTCATGCTTTAACAGAAAACAAAAAATTGAGAAAAAATCAGATTTATATGAAACTTTCCGTAGATGCGAGGTAAATATTCCATTGTTAGAGGCTATTAAACAAGTACCTCGTTATGTTAAATTTCTGAAAGAACTGTGTACACACAAGTGGAAACAAGAACTTAAAAGATATAAAAAGGAAAAGGTAGGGGAGAATGTCTCTGTAGTTATTCAAAGAAACTCCCTACTAAGAGCCAAGATCCGGGTATGTTCATTATCCCTTGCAAGATAGGTAACACTAGATTTAAAAAAGTCATGTTAGACTTAGGAGCTTCTATCAATGTCATATCATATTCTATATATGCTTCGTTGCAACTTAAACCTTTGAATAAAACTGGTACTATGGTTCAATTGGCTAATAGATCTAATGCTTATTTTAAAGGTGTAGTTGAGGATATTCTTGTGCAAGTTAATGATTTGATTTTTTCTACTGATTTTTAAGTGCTTGATATGAAAAATGGTGATCGAAATGCTCCTATTTAATTAGGAAGACCATTTTTAAAGACATCTAAGACTAAAATAAAGTCATAGTGGTACATTTCAATGGAATTTGATGGCGAAATTGTCAAGTTTAATATTTATAATGTCATGTAATATCCTAGTGATGATACTCCTATTAATTCTATTGATGCGATTGACTCTTTAGCACAGGAAGCCTTTGAACTTGATGGAAAAGATGACTTAAAAATTGCACTTAGTAAGAATATTGATGAGGAAAGTGAGAAGTTAACCTTGAGTACCGAATTGCAAGAAACTGTTGCAGTTTTGAATGATGCTCTGAAGTCAGGTAATATCCTTTATGTTGAATTGCCAGTTTCTAACGAGAAGTCTCTACCCTCTGTATTATAGGCACCCATTCTAGATTTGAAGCCTCTTCCTAGTCATCTCAAGTATGTGTTCCTTGGAGAAAGAAGAATATTATCAATGATTATCTCCAGTACATTTAGTGACACTTATTCATCATCAGAGAGAATAGGCTAAAGCCAGATATATATCAAGAATCCAGAGACAACATCACACTTTCTAGGAGCTAAATGCAAGAACTTGTCAACACAGTCAAGCAACTCTCAAAAGAAGTTAATACTCTATGACACGATCGAGATGCTGACAAAAAGGGGGAGAAGAGACGACCTTTATCATTTCCTCTTCCTCCTATAATCTCTACGTCTCATGCCATTCCTTTGGGTCAAAGCCAGTCTCCATCCTCTTCTTCTAGGTCAGGATCGTCTAATGCAGTAACTTCTACTAGCTCACGACTCCCAACCAGTGACACAATCTGTATAAATAGAAATCTTCAAGGGGTTCAGATAGAAGGAGAAGAAAGGTCCAGTATGTCAGACCTTGGACCAAGAGATTCCATAAAAGAGATTCAAAGAAGATCTGAGGAAGGAAGAGAAAGCTATCTAAGGAGAAGATAAGCTAAAAGACGAGATCCTCTAAGAAGCAAAAGATGTAGGAGGTAAAGAAATATTTTTCTTGTAAAAAAATATTTCTCTCACTATGTATCGATTCTTTTATCAATAAATTCATTCTTTTTCTCTAGAAATACAGTTGCTCACTATGTATAAGTCATGTTTAAATTTCTGAATTATTTCCTTTTAGAATTGATGATCGTTTTAAACTACTAGTTTTGTCACTATCAAATAGGGGGAGATTGTTAGTACAATGCATGTCTTTAAATTTGATGATGATATGTGAAATTAATGTATATTTGTAACTAGTAGCTTTTGTATAGTCCTTAAAATAAAATTATGTAAAAGGACTTAGTCAAGAGATCAAACTTGTTAGGTTGATCTAATTTCGTAGAGTGAACCTTTAGTATAGTACTTAAGTTTGAACTCGATCGGAAAGCAAGCAGTTAAAGATCGTAGAGTCTAAAGATCATAGTTCTGAAGATCGTAGAGCTACCACTGCCAGTACTCTAAGTTTACAGAATTATCAAGCCAAGCATAAGAGTTCGTAGAGTACAAGCAATGATCGAAGATCTAGAGCAAAGTTAGAGATTATTGAAGGGTTTAAATTAGTCTACTATTTTGATGATAACAAAATAAAAATTAAAAGTCTTTAGAAAAACTAAGATAAAATCCTCTCCATAGGATTTTATATTGCATGGTACATTATTTATATATTTATTTTACTTTCTTATTTTCCTATGACTCAAATTCTTTAATTAGTCCAAAAGGAACTATAATTCAATGATTTAGTAATTGGACTAAAAGTATTTTTCCAAACAAATTGACTCTACGATTTTGGTCGTTTTGGATTTCAGTGTATAAAGGTAGAGTGAATCCTCATATCGTAGAATGACTTAATTCTACGATTTTGATCGTTCTGGCTTTCAGTATAGAAACATAGAGTGAATCCTCAGATCGTAGAATGACTTAACTCTACGATACTAAACTTCACTTCTTTACTCTACGATAGTAGAGTGACTTTAGTCTCTACTCTACGAACTGATATTTTTACTCAACGATCTTAGAGTTCTCTATTGAGCATTTCACTACTCTACGAATTGATATTTTACTCAACGATCTTAAGGTTCTCTACTGAGCATTTCACTACTCTACAAACTGATATTTTACTCAACGATCTTAGAGTAATCTTTAAGTACTTCACTTCCTTACTCTACGATAGTAGAATGACTGATATTTAACTCAACAATCTTAGAGTTCTCTTTAAGTACTTCATGATAGTAAAGTAACTTCAGCCTTTACTCAATGAATTTTTAGCTCCAGCTAGTACAAGATTATATTCTATGATCTTGGAATCAAGCTAAGCAATATGTTCAACATAAGCTTTAAACATTCAAGTATTTTTAAGTTGGTCAAAAAGAATGCAAGCACTCTCTCTCTCCATACGAATAAATCATATGTGTTATTTCTCTCCCTTCCTACTTCACCCAAAAATGTGCAAAGAAAGGCATACTTTTCCCATATCGTGCAAAATCTTCCATCCACATAGCAAGAAATTTTTTTCACTTCAACCGGCCACATAAGTAAGAAAGAAAAAGAAAAAGCTAGGTGGATTATAGATCATTGGATCAATAATTGAATCAAACTAATCCTAGCCATTCATTCGAATATTTTTGGCCTATAAAAACTGGCATACTTCATTCATTTCTCTTCAATCTAACCAAAGCCAAACTCTGCCCACAATTTTCTCTCAATCTCAAATTCTCAAAAAGCTAGATTCTAATGGGATAGAAGTGATCATAAGAGTAAGAAAAATACATACTGCTATAACCAAAAATCTATACATTAATCTTCTACACAAATTAGCACACATACTTTATTATATTTTGTGCTAACATATCACTGTCTTATTTGTGTTAATATTATTATTACTGTTATATTTGTTATACATATTGAACACCACAAGCACAAAACACGTTCATTTGCATTTATTTATATCATTGTGCTACATTCAAGTTAATCATCATTGATTATACTTATAACACACTTGAATTAATAGCTTATATATATTAATATGAACTTTATACATAGTCCTTTCAAAGAAAGTGAAAAACAAGTGATCAGACCTTCAGTAACTATCTACTGAATATGAAACGTACCGGATAGGCCCACTTGAAAGTCGTGAATTGTAGTCCTTTCTAGTAAAGTGATACAAGGAAATTTTTCTTAAGATTGGATAACTAGTTTATCCTTATAATTCTTATAAGGGAAAAATTGTTCCTTTGTGTATAAAAAAATGATTCGTATATAGTCTTCTCTTTGAGAGTGATAAGTAAAATTTATAGACACTTGATTTATAAAGCGTAGTAGATTGACCTTTATTCAAAGAGTTAATCTCACCTTATAAAAGTATTCTATATAAATCAAACTGATCCATATACATAAACTGTCATATTATTTGTAATCATTGTTTTAACTGTCATTTTGTAAGAATTAATTCTTAAATTGTCATTATCTATATCTTGTAATATTTGACATATTTGAACTTAAATTGTTATCTATCTACTTAATTAAAGAAACATTTAATTAAAGATAATAATTCTTTTAACAAAAAGGGGTAGAGCTGAGTGTTCTTTTAGTGTGTGAGAAATTGAGTAATTCTTGTTCTAAGACTTGATCTTTGAAAGGCCATAGGTTTGGGTTTCTAAGTAAATGAGGAAGAGAAAAGATATTAAGTTCTAAGACCAGCCGAAGAAGGAATACAAGAAGCTCTAGAAAGAAAATCTATAATTTTTGAAGAATATTAAGGGATAGTAGTTCTAAGATAGAATCAGATTTGTAAAGATTTCTCCACCAAAGTCAATGAGCTAAACTATTTTTATAATGGAAAATCCTAAATTCTGGAGAGGAGTTTGGGGACTGGACTAGCTATATATATCTGGTAGATATATATATATATATATAGTAAACCAGGATACATCATTGTGTTCTCTATTTGGTATCTCTCTATCCCTATCTCTTTAATTTGATTCACTAAAAAATTTTAAATAAATATTTTAAACAAAAATCAGTTAGGAAAATAAAGTTAAATTTTAAAAAGGCAAAGATTTGTCAAAAACAAACAAATTAATCTATTCAACCCCCCTCTAAATTAATTATTGCATATTCGAACCTAACATTTGGTATCAGAGCAGTGCTTTTTAACGTGTTTGTTAAGTGATTACAGATACAACAAAAAGAAGATCCCTCAAATGGCCTATTCAAATGCTACTGGTTGTAGAGAAGGTCTTTCTATGTCCAGGCCACCTCTACTTGATGGCACCAACTTTGTCACTTGGAAGAATCGATTCAGAATCTATGCTAGATCACAAGGTGTTAAAGTCTGAATGACAATTGAAAAGGGAGTCACTGTGCCTATAAAAATTGTCGACGAAAAGCCAATCGAGAAAGAAGTACATGAATTCACAGTCATTGAAGAAGAAATCATGAACATTGCTGCTAAAGCAGAAATGGTTCTTAGAAGTGCTCTTGCAGAAAAAGAATACAAGCGAGTCAACAACTGCAAGAATGCCAAAGAAATCTAGGAAAAACTCATTATCACATATGAAGGCACCAATCATATCAAGGAAACCAGAAAAGATACTCTCATCCAAGAGTATGAAAACTTTAAACTCTCTGAAGGAGAAAACATCATCAACATGGAAACCAGATTCACCAGAATTGTTGATGAACTAGAATAATTCGGAAAATTTTACACAACAAATGAAAAGAATAAAAGGATTCTCAAGGCTCTTCCTTCCAACCGGAAAATCAAAGTTACTACAATCAAGGAAATGCATGATCTCAACACTTATCATATAAACAATGTCATTGGGAATCTACGAGCACATGAAGGAGACATGGTTGCTGAAAAGGTCGGAAACGATCTTGATCTCAAAAAGAAAGAAATAACACTCAAAGTTATTCTAGCTGATCAGGAAAGCGATGATGAAGATCTCAAAGAATAACTTCAAAGTCTGGATGATCATGAAGTAGCTCTTCTATCCAGATAGATCAAAAGAGTCATTCAAAGCAAAGCTCAGAGGTACAGAAAAAGTTTCTTGAAATCAAACAACATCAACAGAGTATTTAATAGCTCAAAAGGCAAACAGTTTTACAAACCAAACTACAACAAAATGAACCCTCCTCAAGCACACACCAACCAATTCAAAAATAACCACACCCAAAATAATCATACTGAACCACCACCACCAGAAACTCAAGATGTGTGCTTTAAATGTAAACAACCTGGACACTTCAAAAGAGAATGTCCTCGATTAACCAAAGGAAAGAGTTTCATAGCTGAAGGAGGCTGGGATCTCAGTGAGAACGAGGAGAAATCAGAATCACAAGAAGAAGTAGTTAATCTCTGCCCCATGATGAATAGTGAATCATCTACTTCAGGAACTAAGGTATCTCTTGAACTAAACTTTAAATTAAATATAGAAGATGATGAATATACTCTAGAAGAATTACAAGAAGGGTATAATGACTTATATGAAAATCATGAAAAATTAAAAGAGTAAGAAAAATTAAAAGAAACTAACAAAAATCTGGAGGTAGAAAATTACAATTTAAGTTTAACTAGTGAAGATAGTGTTTCTGAAAAATAAAAATTAAATGAAGAAAATATTAATTTACATGTTGAAATTCTTAATTTAAAAATAAAAATTGATGATTTAACTAAACATCATAATATTGAAAAGACTACAATGAGGTTAAAAATTAAGAGTCTTGAAAAAGATAAACACCAATTCACTAAAAGCAATGAAACATATACAAAAACAGAGAAACTTCAAATAAAGATAGTTGAATTAAAAAATAAAATATTAAAATTAAAAGAACAAAAAACTTCATACAAGAAGTGGAATACTAACCCCAAAGACCTAATAAAAAAAAGGGTACCTCAAGGTTAATTTGATTTTAATTGCAAGTTTGTCTCTCCACTTAAAATAAAAAGAATAAATGGTATCTTGATAGCGGATGTTCGGGACACATGACAGGTGATTGCTCTATTTTAAGCAATATCAAGAAAGGATCACATGGAAATGTCACATTTGGAGACAACGATAAAGGTAAAATCACTGGTATTAGAAGTGTCGGAAACGAACACATCACAATATCAAAGTGCAATTGGTTACCGGACTCAGGTATAATCTTCTATCCATTAGCCAGTTATGTGATAACGGCCTTAAGGTAACATTTAGTCCTAAACATTGTTCCAATCTTTGATCAATCTGGTAAGTTAGTTCTCTATTGTCCTAGAGAAAACAATGTGTATACATGTGACTTAAACATATGTGTATGTCAAAATGATGTATGTCTAGTTTCTATGCATGATGATCCTTGGTTATGGCAGCGTAGACTTGGTCATATTAACATGAGACTACTTAATAATATATCATCTAAAGAACATGTTCGAGGGCTTCCAAAATTACGATTTGTAAAAGATCATACTTGTGAAGCATGTGAAATAGGAAAACAAATTCATGCATTTCATAAAGCTAAATTTATGGTGTCCACATCAAGACCAATTGAATTACTGCATATGGATTTGGTAGGACCAATTCCAAAACATAGCATGGGTGGAAGTTTGTATATTTTTGTGATTGTTGATGATTACTATAGATTTAAATGGGTTGAGTTCCTAAAATTTAAAAGTGAAGCATTTAAGTATTTTGCTACATTATATAAAAGAATTCAAAACCAACAGGAAACTACAATAACCTATATTCGATCAAATCATGGTAGTGAATTTGATAACTCTGACTTTATAAATTTCTATGATGAAAGAGGAATAACTCACAATTTCTCTGCTCCTTACACTCCTCAATCCAATGAGGTAGTTGAAAGGAAAAACAGAACATTACATGAAATGGTCAATATTATGCTTAATGAATATCGTTTACCTAAGTATTTTTGGGCCGAAGCAGTGTCTACTGCATGTTATACTTTAAATCGAGTTCTACTCAGACCCATTCTGCTTAAAACACCATATGAATTGTATTATGGTAGAACACCTAGAATTGACTACTTCTATGTCTTTAGTAGTAAATGCTTTATTTTAAATACGAAAGATCATCTTACTACATTTGATCCTAAATCTAATAAAGGCATATTTCTAGGATACTCATTAAAAATTAAGGCCTATAGAGTCTTCAATAAAAGGACTCTGGTAGTTGAAGAATCAATGAACGTAACCTTTGATGAGTTTAAACCTCTCCCAAAATATAAAGAACTGGTTGATGAAAATGAAGCTATTGAAAGAGTCATCAGACAACTTGACAATGTTTAACTTGATAATAACATTATTGTGTCAAATCCTCTTGAAACAATTGAGCCTCAACTTATTGACTTCCCAAAAGAGCTTTCAATTATTAAGAGTCATCCAGTTCAAAATATTATTGGTGATCCCAAACAAGGAGTACAAACCAGTTATCAAGTTCACAACCTTGTTGATAATCTTGTTTTTCTATCCCAAGTTAAACCTAAGAATGCTAATGAAGCCTTATTAGATGAGGATTGGATATCAGCTATGCAAGAAGAGCTTAACCAATTTACCTAAAACAAAGTATGGGAATTGATTCCTAAACCATCAGATACTTCTACTATTGGAACAAAATGGGTTTTTAGAAACATACTAGATGAACATGGTAATGTGGTAAGAAACAAAGCTAGATTAGTTGCATAAGGTTACACACAATTAGAAGATATTGATTTTGATGAAACATATGCACCTGTTACTAGAATTTAGTCTATAAGAATGTTCCTTACATTTGCATGTCATAAGAATTTTAAAGTGTTTCAAATGGATGTTAAGTCTGCATTCTTAAACGGTTTCATTAAAGAGGAAGTTTATGTAAAACAGCCTCTTAACTTTGAGGATTATGAATATCCAGATCATGTTTATAAATTACATAAAGCATTATACAGATTAAAACAAGCTTCTACAGCTTGGTATGAACGTCTTAGTAAATTTTTACTTGAAAAAAAGTTTAAAATGGGTGTTGTTGATACCACACTATTTACTAAGCCTCATGATAATGATATCTTGCTTGTTCAAATATATGTTGATGATATCATATTTGGCTCTACTAACATGCATATGTGTAATGAATTCTCTGACAGTGTGAGTAAAGAGTTTGAGATGAGTATGATGGGATAACTAAACTTCTTTTTAGGATTGTAAATAAAACAAATGGAAAATGGTATTCATGTATCACAATCTAAAAATTGCAAAGAATTGATTAAGAAATTTGGATCTATAAAAAGGCAAGCAGATTCAAACAAAAAAGTACGAACGAACAAATCAAAAGTCAAACTACTGCCATTTCAAAAAGACTTCTACTCTACGATCTTGAACATCTTATTCTGTTGCTAAGTCATTCTGTGTTGAACTTAAAGCAACTTAGCAACACCTCAAAACACATTATTCGTTATATAATTATTCAGGTCTTAGTGACCTTTGTAATCATGTCTTAGTGACCTTTGCAACCAAGTCTTAGTGACTTGCTCTAAGTCTTTATGACTTGAAAGAATCTTTGTGATTCAATCATTGTAACAGTTATTAATGAACCGATCTTAGTGATCATCTATCGTAAAGTTCTCTTTGAACACTTCACTCTACGATAGTAGAGTGACTTCAGTCTTCACTCAACGATCGTAAAATTCTCTTTAAGCACTTCACTCTACGATAGTAGAGTGACTTCAGCCTAACACATATGTTTAGTGTTTTGTGCTTTATGTCACTGCAAAGTGCATCAGTGCATATTAAAAGGTGCAACAAAGCATACTACAAGGCAACAGGTAGAGTGACTTCAGCCTTCACTCAAGAGAACTTTACTCTACGATAGTAGAGTGACTTCAGCCTAACACGTTTATTTGGTGCTTTGTGCTTTATGTCACTGCAAAGTGCAGCAGTGCATATTAAAAGGTGCAATAATGCATACTATAAGGCAACATGTTTTTTATGTTACTACAAATTGCACCAGTCATTGCAAAATAACTTTTGTCATCAATGAAATATAAGAGGCATAACAACTTACAAAAAATTGCAACAATTTTTACCATTCCAAATAATTGCAAACTTCCAAACAACTTGATAATTTCATAGGTTAAAATTAACTCCAAAAAATTTTACCAATCCAAACAATTGCAAACTTGTTCCTTTATACATAATTAAAACTATAAACTACAATCATTCACTGCTATCATTCACATACAGTTGTCCTAACATGAATACAAATATCATCCCTAACAACATGACTTTAATTGAAGCAGTACACATTTTATCCTTCCTTCTCAACAATGCAATCACCTCTCTAAGTCTTCCAACCTCTTCACTTTGCTTTGCACATTCAAGTTGAAGCTTCTCATTGGTTTTTTTCAATTCAATTATTTTTTTCAGTGCCCCTCTCAATGTCATACTTCTTCCTTTCTATTTTCAAATTCAGACTATTTATCAGAAGCTTCAACTCAGGCAAAACTTCTTTAGACCTTTTACAAATCTCTTGGTCATACCAGCAAAAGAAGTTGCAGTGTTTGCTTGTCTTTTTGTCTTGCATGTTAGTTGATAAAAATCAATCCAAAACATCAAACAAGAATACAATTCCAACACAACTGTAATTCTAATGTTTTCAGAAAATGAGAGAAAAACTCAGCCAACCAAAAACTACAGAACTAGTACTATAGAACTATTACCTTGCTCCATTGTGGACAACCAAAGAACCTTCTTCCTGGATTACTCTTAGTCCAATATATCTTCATTTGAGCTCTATACCCACAATAGCATCTTGGAGAGTCACCCATCAAATCAATATACTCCCCTGATTCTAGTTCATCTTCCATACCAATACAATCCATTCGCAAATGAAATTGGATGAAAGGAAACCCTAACCTGCTTTTGATCCGTGTTTTTTAATTGTCGATTAGGGATTTTTCTTCGTTTCCGTCGTCGATTAAGCTTTTTTCCGCAATCGATTAGGCCTTCGTCAACTAGGGCTTTACGTTTTGAGAGTGGGGGGAGGGGAGATTTGGGGATGATCGATCGATCGATTGCCTAAGAAATGCCTGAAAGATGTTTTGTTTTGCTTTAATGTAAAATAAAATATGGTTTGTCAAATTTACTCTTGACTAAACAGTCTAAGTTAATAAAATAGTGGAAATATTATTTTTTAAATACACATCAGCTGGACATGGCCCCACTCAGAGGGGCATGTCATCAATTTTTAACGTGAGTGAATTTGGACGAAAGTGAAAAAAATAATAGTTTACTCATCTAATTGACAAAATTGAAAGGTGAATCATCGAAATAGAAAAAGGCTAATAATTTAGGGTAGTAAAATATATTTAAGTCTAGTTATAAATTAACTAAAAAATATTATTAATTATCATATTTGTTTTAAGAACTTAAATGAATCTATTCCATTAATTTGTCAGAGGTGAGTACACGAAAGTCGCTAATGATATTCTACAATTAGCACAGAATGTACTGAAAGTGGGGACAAGAAGGCCGTTGATGTTATTCAAAGAAAATTTTTTTACACCAAGTGTTCAAGCCTCACAAGAATGTTAGGTATTTGAGAGATTGTACATTAGACACACATATCAAAATATGTAGTATAATTTGATATGTTTATAATAACCCGGCCTTTTAAGCCAGCCTATGTTGGACTACCACCAATACTATAAGAATGATTTAAGTTAGAAAAACTCTTCCATTCCAAACTAAGTACTATATTTAAAATGTTAATTTAAACTTTTTTTCAATAACATAAGTATATTTAATTTTTGTCAATTATAATTATGAATATTATAAACTTCTAAAGTACTACTAAATATTAGATTTATTGCTACAAAATATAATTTAAATTTTAAATTTAAAAATGTGTCCAATTGAATTTTAAAAGATCAATATTTATTTTATATTTTAATAAATATTTTGAAACTGAGGAGGGTATATTAGGCTATGTTTATTTGCTAATATGTTACATGGGCTGATGGGAGTAAATTAGGGACATTTACATTTAGTAGTACATTTTTAGAAATAATTACAATAATGGTGCATAGATAAAATAATTACAAAACTAATACACTTTTCCATATTTATTTGCAATATTAGTGCAATTAGAATTCCTTAATTTAGGGGATAATATCAGTTTCTCTCTCCTCCATTCTATCCCTTTAATTTAGTTTCCAAGCCAATTTTTTTGGATTGAAATTGTAGGATTTGTGGAGAGTGTCTACTTTGATTCGGAGGATTTGGGCAACACCACCGGCCAGTGGAACTTGTATGGATCTGATGCACCTTCACCATACAACCCTCTTCGGGGATATACTACAGATCGGACGCAGAGTTGATAAACAGTGGTGAAAGTAAGAGTATATCAAGTAACAGCCAAGAAAAATACTTGTTAACATTCTTTTCTTGTCAATGGAGGTGGTGGCGGTGATTGTGTAATGCTAATTTATAGTCGTTTGAACCACCCAATCCCCATCGTATCCAAAAAAAAAACACAAAGTTCCAATCCATTGTTCACATGGAAGGATATCCTAAGGTATTTAGTCAAACTTTTATAAATAAATAAATAAAGATCAAACCTAAACATTTAAAAGAAATAAAATATCCATTCTCTCTCCCCTCCCTCCCTCCCACCGCCCCACCACCTCTCCCCGCCGCCCCCGCCCATCCGCCGTCCTCGCCCCCCGCCTCCCTCCCTCCCTCCCGCTGCAAGGTAACCAAACCTTCATAGCAAGGTAACCAAACATTAATAGTAAGGTAACCAAACATTCATACCAAGATAATTAAACCTTTATACCAAGGTAACCAATATTATGAATGGTTACCAACTCAACATTATACAGTAACCAAAATTAATCTAATTAGTAACCATATTTTTTTCATATTGCAGTTGGTAACCAAACATTCATAGCAAGGTAACCAAACATTCATACTAAGGTAATTAAACCTTTATACTAAGGTAACCAATATTATGAATGGTTACCAACTCAACATTATACAATAACCAAAATTAATCTAATTAGTAACCATAATTTTTTCATATTGCAGTTGGTAACCAAACATTCATAGCAAGGTAATCAAACATTCATAGCAAGGTAACCAAACATTCATACCAAGGTAATTAAACCTTTATACCAAGGTAACCAATATTATGAATGGTTACCAACTCAACATTATACAGTAATCAAAATTAATCTAATTAGTAACCATAAATCTGAAACACACCCAAATCCATTTCAACTCATTAATTTAAACCCAAGTAACCAAATACTTATACGACAGTAACAAACACACTAAATGGCCTTTAATTTAATTAAGTCATCTATATCTTTAGCTTAATTAATTAGGTGCATTAACATGAATAGCTGAGAACAAGCTATACAGTATGCTCCATTTGTTAGCATATATACACAGGTTTTGACACTAATTTATTAGGTGGCCTTCCTCATTACCAAACCTCTTGATTCTGATAGAATAGACAAATTAAGAAAATTAATTTATTTGTTAAATTTTTTGATATTTGAAATATTTCGAGAAACTAGCTAGCTACTTAGCTTCATTTGTCTAATCTGTTGTTACTTTCGAAACTTACGCCTTACCCAGGTTCTTTCCATTTCCTTTTAGAAACTTTGAAGATGGATGCATGGAAATTCGGTAGACTAATCTCTGATAGATCTAATTCGAATATATATGGCGGCGGGGAGAGGTGGCGGGCCGGTGAGAGGGAGGGAGGGGAGAGAGAGAATTGGTATTTTATTTTTTAAAAAAAAATTGATATGGAAACTAAATTAAAGGGATATAATGGAGGAGAGAGAAAGTGATATTATCCCCTAAATTAAGGAATCCTAATTGCACTAATATTGTAAATAAATATGAAAAAATGTAATAGTTTTGAAATTATTTTGTGGATGCACTTATCTTATAATTATTTTCTAAATGTTGTATAGTATTGTAAAGAACCCAGTAAATTATTGTAACTTATTTATACTTGTTATTACTACTTTTAAGTACATCATAATTCTTTGATTAATTCGAAGAAGACAACCACAACCTAATGAACTATTTTACTGTTTCAAAGATCATACACGAGGGACTATATAATTCTAAAGAAGATTAGATAAAATAGAATACGAGATTGTCATCATAAAAGTAATTTAAAAATAAAAATATATTTAAAGCCATTAAACTAAAATAGATAAGCAAAGATATTTTAATCTCATACAACATAATTGCAAAACGATTGCAAATGGAGTTGGAACAAAGTTTAGTTACTGACATGCAAACAAAGTACATTTCAGTTCATGAGAAAAAATAACACATGGATCTTATAATTTGACATCATTGTTACTGCTAGTATCTTTGTTCCAAAATTAAAGATACATTTTACTTTTTAATCCGTTCCAAAATTAAAGATATATTTCTATTTTAAGACTATAAAGTGACATAATATTTCTAATTTACCATTACTTTTTTACTATCATTTTTATATCAAACCACCATGGTTAATTTTCTAACTAATACTAATGATATATTTCAAAACATAAAATTATCCTCTAAAACCGTCGTTTTACAAATGTACCTCTGATTTTGGAACAGAGAGAGTATTACATAGAATCCAACCTTTTGTGCCAATAGTAGACAATTTGTGCACATGAACTTGTTCCGCAGACATGCAGACATTGATTGTGCGTTGCTTGCAAGAGCTCCAACTCACTTTAAAAACTCTAGTTCGATAAAATCTTGGCAAGATCAGCTAGTTTACAATCTCAACACGAGAGAAAAAAAATGCAGGAAAATAAAATAAAATTGGAGACCCTTGAAACATGCCTACCGTGTAAACCTTTAGAGATTCAAATTCATTTGACTGCCAATTTACATGTGTAATCTACACAAATTTATAAAATTTGCACTTTATTATATTTTCAATATATATGTGTGTGTGTGCCGAAAACAAAATCATGGAAGCTCTTCAGAGCCCATATATTCCTACTACTATTCAGAAATTGAAGCAGAAGGGGGATGGATTAACTCTTCAATATACAACTCTTCATTAAGCAAAATAATTAAGAGGGGCCGGCCAATAGAGGTTCTAACAGATAATTATCTTGAACCGCGTTTCACTATCTGTGCATGCAATTTGTTTAACCTGGTTTTATTGGAAGAGAACTCTGACACATCTTGAATCTTCCGAGCAAGTATCCAAGGTGGCTGCCGAGTCGAATCAATTACTTTTACCGCACCATGTATCATGTCAAGTTAGAGATCCCTACAAACAATAACAAATCCCCAAACCCATGGTCTTCCCAGAAAGAATGGTCCGTCCATCAGCATCTTGAGACTCTTCTACTCGTGGAGATCCTCGTAAGGTGAGGATCCTCCACTTGACGAATCACTTTCAACCGGTGAGGTCTCTCTCGGTGATGATGGAAGTGAATCCCTCTGCTGAGAAGACATACCTGATGTGGAAGGGAGGATTAGTCACAAAATTACTAGCATTTCAATGTTCAAATTCTCCCAAGTCTAGCAAAAACCAACTTAATGCCAGAGTGGATATATTACATATGCATGCACAAAACTGAGGATGCAATCAGGTTGAGATAACTACAACAGATATGCAGGAGGTTTTAAATGGCCATAACACTATTGCAGTGTTAGATGGTTCTGATAGAGTTATAAGCTAACACCTCCATTCCTAACTTCTGAGATAGTAGTATAGAGGGATTTCACTACATGATCACAACCAGTTTTGAGGTTTTGACCCATATTGAGGTCAATTTACTAATTTCACATAAATATTAAATGACTACGATTGAAAGAAAAAGGGTCTACTAACCTTTCTGGCCCCTCGAGCGGAACTTCTTTGTGTGACGTCTAATAAGCCTCTTAGCTTTTGTTATTGTGAGTTGCCTAGCAAATGGAGAGAAATCTGCTTCACTTTCACTCCAGTCACCATGTAATTCGCTCTCTGCTTCACCCCTCATTGTCCGAAGCACAAATGCCTTGGCCTTACGGCGTTGAGAATTAAAAAGGCCCCTTATGGAGGTGACAAATCCATCACCTGCTCCATCACTAGGACGTTTAGGCCAAGATACTGGCAAGTTATCAGATTTACCAGCAGAACCTCCATCACTATCGCTCAAATTAAGATCATTCTCGGCTACAGTAGCTGCAATAACTTCCCTTTGGCTATGTGCTTTGTCTTTAAACTTCTTACCCTGCAAGTGAGCAAGTGAGCAAGTGAGCAAGTGAGCAAGTGAGCAAGTGAGCAAGTGAGCACGTGAGCAAGTAGAAAAAGACAATGTGCATGTAAAGGAGTCGGATGCACAATATGGGCCAGATTATTTTCTTTTTGGTCTAATAAACGGAAAATGACCATAATTTTTGTGTGTATGTGCGCGCATGTTTGTGCATAGATTAGCATCCAACATTGCAAGGTTCACCTGCTATGGAGTCAAAGCAAGGTACAAGTTTTCTAGAATCTTCATATTGTAACTCCAACATTTGGAAACTAAGCATAAAATTCATTGCTTAAACTATGCACTGAAATGGAGGAAGAGCCATGGTTATGAAACTCAGACTAGCCACAATACAAATTTAGACACGAAGTTTAAAATCATGAAAATGTATCAACACCGGGGGGTTGGGGTGGGGGGGGGGGATTTATAAATGTTTTCCATGCATAAGGGGAGGAATGTTCTAAACTGATACAATTTGAGACCCTATTTTCTTGGGAAATAAAAAAACATAAAATAACTATAGAAAAGGAAATTCGTATAAGTCAATGGGGACAATTGCCACCTTCCCACATATGTAGCTTTGCCCCTGAAATTAACAGTAGACAAGCTGTTCGTTCTGAAACAAAAGGAACCTTTTTTTTATAAAATCACTTGCCTGCATTCCTGTGACAGACTTTAGAACTCCCCAAATAATATGCTTCTTTACTCGTGAGAACAATCTCCTCCAAGTACCAGTGAATTCAACACGATGGAATGTGTCCATCAGCAACCTTAGATCACTCACAGCAAATCTCGATCCTTCATAAGTCACTAGAAGCTCGACCTACTCCGTCGCAATACAAAAAAATTAATACGTATTGATATAGTCTGATTAAGCAGGATAACAGTTTCAATTATTCATCGAATCAACTAACCTGACTAATTTTAATATTGTGGAACTCCCTCATTTTCCGTGGCCTGGATCTTTTATCATCCTGAGATTTTCCCACCTGTTTCTCCTCATGAGAAGAACGACCAGATTTGACAGGTTTGGACTCTTTTAATTTACTTTTTGAAGAGTCTTCTTGCTGCTCAACAGAACCAAGAGGCCCACTTTTTGATGAAGAAAGACTTGAAGAGTGAGCCCGTAGTACAAGTTCATTAGCTACCGATTCTGCCACAGTTTCTTCCCATGTTCTGTCAAAAGAAGATGTTCGTCTTAGCTCTGGGTTTGAGCCACAAATGTTATTTGCTTTTAGGTTCGGCAACTTTGATGCCTGCACAATTTCAAAAATGCAGTATTGGCACATTTATAAACTGGAGAAGAATTAAACTTCACAAATATGAAAAATTGACACCATTAAATTGCATCACTAAAGACCCTGGTGATCAGGCTTATGGAGAAAGTTACAGAAACATTAAATATCTGCACACCATTTAGTCTAATTCCTCACTAATCTTGATGATGTAAGTCATACCAGCAAAAAATTTGAATAGAGAAGGGCCATAAAAAACTCACTTGGGAGGAATCAGCAAGAACTGAAGACTGACTGGTGCTAGAAATGGAAGGAATGGTAGAAACGCCCGATTTGGAAACTTCAGATTCTTTTATTGAGTGACTGCTTGATGCAGAAGCTTCATGCGCTGAAGAACCTTTCTTTACTCGTTTGGAACCAGCAGTAGTTGAAACCTTCCAAACTTCCTAAAAAAAATCAACAGGTATATTGTCAACTTAGCTTATATGATTAAAAAGTAACTGCAGCTGAACTTTTAACTGCTGGAGCTTGCAAGGTCCAACTGACCTGCCGCCGTTGTGAGTCTTGTTCTTCTTCTGGGAAGAAATATTCCCACATCATTCTGTACATTGTCTCAGTCAAATGTATCTTTAAGGGGTAGATATCAACCTACAAGAGAGAAGCATTTTCTTATTCACATTACAGGTGAAAACCCAAGATTGATCTGATATATACAGTTTAAAAGAACAAAGGCAAAGAATGATCAGAGGAAAACAAAGCTCCTAATATCCAAACTAGACTCCAGAATATATATATATATATATATATATATATATGTGTGTGTGTGTGTGTGTGCGCGCGCGCATATGTGTATATGTGTGTGTGTCTGTATGTGTGTGTGTGTTTCTCTAAAGAAAATGGACTTCTACGAGCAGCAACTGGATATAGGGCTGTGATAGCAGTCAACAATTTGGAATGATGCCTAAGATGAATGAGCACTTTCACAAGGTCGGTGGTTCTTTGTCACACCACTCTCTGAACACGATACACTTCTATTTACGTGTCAAGATTTCAAAGTAAAAAATTATCCGAGAATGCTTCCAAATGTGTCCAAGAAATTTAAAATATTATGTTATTTTGGCATATCAAGGAAGTTCAGCTGTTTGAAGAAAAACAGAAAAACAAATATATATATATATATATAGAGAGAGAGAGAGAGAGAAAGAGCGTAGAAAGAGAAAACTAGTTCGAGTTACAGTCGACAGAAGGAAAGAAGAGTAATCACTGTGAACATGCTACTAAGATCGCATTACATATATTCCTTGCAGTTTACATAACATGAACATTGTTATTAGTCATAAATTAAATTTTCTATGTTACTTCCATTTGATATCTGGATTTCTTTTTACAAAAAGTATATTCATTTGAAATTTAATTTGTTATACATAAAATATATATATCCTTTAATGTGCTAACGTTCATGGCCTACTTCAGACTTAATTTGTTGGCCTGCCCATGTTGTGTTGAACTGTTGATCATGATGTCCGCAAACGCTTCATAAAATGATCCCATTAATATTACTGAGCCAAGTTCTAAACTATGGTTAGTGAGGACGTGCAAAATAAAATCAGCATTTGGGGAAACACCCAATAAATAACAGCGTTTTTTTTTTAATGGTTGAAGCAGTCAGTGTTGGTGCAGTTCTATACTACCCCAAACAATTATTTGTGCACTTGAAAGACAGTGATAGTGATCCATATGCAGTTCCATTTCGAAACAAAAGTTCAAGAAAGTCCTACAAACCAGGAAAGCATGTTGAATATGGATAAAACAACATTGATTCTTCAGCATATGCTAAGTAGCTCTGAATACACATGCATATATAAGAATCTAAAATGCTTTAGCAAGTTTGACTTGGATGCAATAAATAGCTCCAGCATAAACTTTTGATATCCTTTCATAGTTCATACATTTCTAGAGACTATTGTAACATGAAGATTATGAGTTATTTACATAAATATGCCACACCATTATAAAATGCACACAACTTAGTCCTATTAAAAGATGAGAAGTAAACTTATCAAGTTTGCATGGACCAGCTACCCATTCAAATATTTTATTATGCACACTGGCTGGGCCAATAGGCGCTTTCTTTCTTCTAAATTGATTAATAAAATAATATGCACCAGAAAGGGAAATAGGCACAAATAGTTCTTCCTGAGGATAGGCCTGATGTATCAGAAACCAGAGTATTTCATAAATGAAGAAGCAGGTAACACTACGTAAACATCCTTCTTTCAAAAACGTAAGCTAGCACCAAATAGTCATTAAATAATTGTAATGTGGGTAAATTAAAACTTTTTCCAATTTACGACTAGAACTAAATAGTCAATTATGAAGAGAAAACGTGAGTAATGGAAAGGGTTAAATAATATTTTCATCACTAAACTGGAGTCCGATTTACAATTGCATCACTGAACTCGATTCTCTACCAGCCAACTCACTAAACTATTATTTTTTAACAACAATAAATTAAAAACCATCTACTTCGTTAACTTTTTGACGGTAGAATGACATGGCAATTCTTACATGGATAAAACCAGACAAATTAAAAGAAAAATAGAATCTTAACTTTTGTCCCAATTTAGATACTCACCCATAAACATATATTTTTACGGGTATAACCCACCCATAAACATAACCCATCGAAAAGATAACCAAACCCAAGAACATGACCCACCCACTACTGTTCATCTTTCTCATCTTTAATTGAAACAGGCAACAATTATTACCGAGAACTCCAACAGGTTGGTTATTGGCGTATGTTGCCCATGTTATTCTTCTTCTAGTTTTTCATTTTCAGGCGATATAATGACAACGGAATAAGGTAGTGGCATGGTTGGCACTTCTTCCTACTTTTTCTATGCTTCATCTTCTTCTCTTCTCCCTTCTTGAGTTCTACAGTTGGTGAGAGGCATTAAATATAACATATATATATATATATATATATATATTCTATAGAAATAATTGAATTGCTGGTATTGATGGAAGTTTTCTTGGTTCCTTCATAAGATTATTAAACACATCAATTGGGTGTTTCAGATCCGACTTAAATCAACAAGAAATTAAAAGTCTGGGTATTATTTATCAGTTTAGTATTCCAAATGGGCCATGAATTTTATCTTCCCAGTAGTTACTCTCACAAAGATGTTGTTGGTGATACTTTTATAAGTGAAAGTGAATTCTCTCACTTCAATTTTGACATCGTAGTGGTGGCGACGGGCACAACAGTGGATGCGGGTGGCGGGGTACAGGAAGACTTGAAATTTTTAGGGAAAATAAAATCTGATATTTTTTTAAAACCCTAGCTATTTGATCTTAAAACCCATATAAATATTATATGTATTTGTTTACCTAATTTTCCAACTCAGTTTTCTCCCTCTTCCACGTCAATAATAATCCATGACAGCTTTCTAATTCATCAACTTCCGTCTAAAGTCAATGGACTTAACAGTTTTTGTAACATTTTGTAAAAAAAGAAGAGTTCAATTCGTTGAATGGAAAAAAAATGAGTTCAACGATGCATATGTAAATTGGACCTCAGTTCAATGATGAAATATGCATTTCACCCATGATAGAAATGTATAGTTGAACTTCAGAATAAAACTATACATCCATGTAAATAATTTATGAGCATGATACAACAGTGAACAACTGAAACTGCTTTTCATAAAGTCAAAGTTCCTTGTTAAACCCAACACCAATCCAGAATGCTGCACTGAAGCAGCAAGTGCACCGCACTGAGTGTGCATGGAAAAGTTTGTCCACCTAGAATATAAAAAGAGATGGAAGTGGAGGAGAACATGTGGCATACCCTCAACAGAAGAAAATTAAGTGTCATGTGAGGAGACACGTTGCTTTTATATACAAAATAGGACCAGTCAAATTCTTATCTGACTACATCTGTTGTACTTCTTGATAAGAAAATGTTTAGCAGCGAATGCTACAATCAGCATAACCCAGAATGTCAAAAGTGAAGTGTCAAGGATTTGAGATACATGATTACATTAAGTAATTGACCTCAACATTTATATATACTAAATTTTGGCATTAAACATACTAAACGTGAGAGACAGTTTTAATCAACATTGCAATTCCTCATTTAACCAGGGTAAGTTAAGAAGTGACAAAAAATTAGAAATTTGATTACCTGGAACAACTCAAGAGGTGAGTTTCCATCCTTTGGAGCTCCCTGCTTTGCATCTACTCCAAGCATCACTTTTCTGCAGCCACAAAAGCAATATAGGGACTTTTAAAGAGATTATAATACATTTTCAAAGTTAACTATTTTGTTAAAATTAGAACCATAAACATTCATGCAGAACTATTGAAACCCAGTCGAACTTTATAAAATTTTGTAATACGTACAATACTTTCCTAATTGGATGTCACTCCTTGAGCCTAACCACCAATTTGCCCATATAATCATGGTAGGCGTGATCCATGGTCTAGCTTATAAATAGGAACTTCCCAGTAGACAACAAATATGAGATCTCACTAGGTCCACCCATCTCAGACAGTCAGACTTGACTAGAGATGAATGTTTCCAGTAGACAACCAATGTGAGATCACACAAGGTCCACCCTTTCATACTTGACATCCTTGCCAAACAATCCAGCTTATCAATGATTAATTATCATCGCAAGAGTCCACTATTAACACCATTTATAGGATCCGTAATGAGTTGGCTTACTTGAAACCACATGGTTACAGCCACGGCCCACGGGTTGACTTCATATCCTTATATAAGGCTCCAAGCTCTACTAATTAGCCCAAATAACCATTAAGTGGGTCTTCAGATTGCCTAAAATACGATCGTAGGAAGTTTGACAATCTATTTCTATAGCTCATATGTGATGTAGGCCATGGGATAAGTGGAAAATTAAGGGATAAGCAAGGCTCACAAGCCACAAAACAAGAATTCGAAATCAGTTCATATTCAAAAATCCAAAAAATAATGAAGGATTACAATACTTACATAGAAAACCTAATACTTAGAGACCAAATAAAAACCCTAATTTAAATAGGAAACAGCTCCTAATTATGTTCTCCTTCTATAATTAAACTTCTAGAATATCTACCTAGTATGATAAAAATATAATTACTAATTATAATATATTTATCTCTAAATAATAGTATAAAATAATAAGAAATTAATCGCTTAATCTTCTTTGTTTGCTCTGCATCAATATGGCAGAAAGAATTCCACCCGGTTGACAATCAAAGTAAAATTTTAACATCAACAAATTGTCATGCAAACACTTTCTACACCAAAATGGTGTTTAGATGTCATAAAACTCTGTTTTACATGAGCCCTTTTTCACTTAATGAAATGCACAAGAGTCATGCTTCTATGCAACTTTCTTTTAAATCTAATTTTTCCTCAACGACTTCAAAAAAATAATTATTCCTCAACAAGTAATGGAGTTCTCGAATCAGAACCTTTTGTTTTTAAGATTTTACGATTACATCAAGACAAAAAAGAATTTTTATTTTTTGTTCCACCAAATAATTATATTGGCACGTGAAAACTCTTCCTTTATGAACAAAACTTCTTAGATACAACCCAAGTAAAAGAGACATATTCCGAAGAATATAAAATTAAGATGAGAAGGGATGAAAAGAATACAGGGAGAGAGATATAGGAATCCTATGACAGGAAGCACCAAAAATTGACTTCCAAGCCTCTTGACCTTGAGAGAGGAATAAGGATGGAAGATCAGAGAAGCAAACGTGAGAGAGAGAGAAAGAGAGACACAGAGAGGCCAAGGGTCTCCAACATTTTTCTAGTCCAAAAAATTGTCCTTTAAGCCCTTGTATAGGGTATGCCTTTCTAAGCAGTGGATTTTTAAATGGAAATTAATCTATCATTATGTGTTAGAATTCTAAATATGACTAAGAGCCATAATAAATTCTAAGCTGAACTCCAGCTTCCCTGAATCTTTCCAAAACACTATTCTATCGCTCGAAAAAAAAAATTGTAAAGTAATGTGTGTTTAGGAAGAAGTTATGTCATGTGAAGCTTAAATTGAAGGAGTCAAATAGACATGTGTTTCGGAATACAAGGGATAGAAAGTTCGAACCAGGAGGGAGGTGGGGGAGGTTGATAGGCTCGAGGAAGCTAGGGTGTTAGAGATTCTACTAGGCAAGCAGGATTAATCGTGGAACGACTTTGAGGTAGTGATCTTGAGGGAGGAGACAAGTTTGAGACGGAAGGCTATGATTACGTGGATGAAGGATGGCGAATGTAATTCTGAACTTTTTTCAAAAGGGTGCTAGCGGAAGGAAGCTTAGAACAAGGGACAAATATTTAAGGAGTCGAGAACATACTACAGAAATTAGACAGAACACATCAGCTTAATATATGGGAGGCCATAAGAGAGATTGAAAATTGAACAACGTTTATCGTAATGAACATTAAAGACTTTTAAAAGTTTCAGGTGATAATAGGTAGTGATTGACAGCAGCATATAGCAGGAAGAAGTGTAACAACAATACATGTATGGCATTTTTAGAAAAAAGTTACTAACCAAATAAATTTAGAAGATGACATGTTTCCACAGATACACAAGTTGCAGCTATAAGATATGTTTCAGCAATAATATGAAAAGAGAAAATGCTTACTTTCCCCATTCAGGAGGAGGATTCCATGCTGACAGAAGCATATCAGACTTGGCGTTAGGTAGGCAGTTTCTGACAACAAAATACTTGGTTGTGAACCTAGCAACACCAACATCTTTGTAATCCCTGTCAAAATCACATATCTGCATCGAGAAAATGTTTCATAAATCCTTCTGCTAAATTAAGAGCTTCTAGAATGACACTCACATGGCTAGTACTGTTTTTCTTTGTCCTCAGTATTGGTGCACCTTATTAGGATAATACTCCCTTCGTTCCAAAATATAAGTCCATAAATACACCAAATTGATATAATTCATTTAATATTACTAAACAATAAATCCTCATATTAGCAGTACTTTTTAGATCATTTACAATATTCATCGTTGTATTGACTAAAACTAAATTAATCGATATCAATTTTAAGTTTGAAAATATCTCAAATTGACTTTTAAAAATTAAATAATGATCATACATTTTGGAATGGAGGGTGTATGTGTTAGCTCGAGCCCTATTATAATATAAACAGTGAGCATGTAATGTGTAATATTATTATGAAGGAACTGAATTGAAGAATGGTAAAAATTAATCCAGAAACAAAAACGGAAAAAATAAATCAAATTAATTTCGGTACAAGGACCAATTTAAGTTTTGATGTATATCATGTTTTAACTAATTTTACATACGGCAAGTAATATTAGGTACTAATTAGAATAAAAGGTAAAACAAACTTCTAAAATCATGCTAGACTTACCATATCATTGATCTCAGCTTCAGCAAAAGATTTTCCATCCACAAGCATTCCCCAAACCACTTTGTTAATTTGCAAAGAAATGCGCATAGCATATGAAGGACTTTTGTTCTTCTCTTTCTCCATAAGTCGTAGCTGCGCAGCTTTCTGCAGAGCCATCCTTAAAGAAGCAGCTGCAACCTTTCTAGATTTTTGGGCGTTTACGAGTTCTTTCTTCAGTCCTTGCACCTGTTGAGATAAACTTTGATGTATTTTATTCTATGAACAAGAACTAACAAATAAGTCTAGACACATACCTACATGAACATGTACAGTTGAAATATGTTAATGCATGTGTGTGTATGCGTGTGTGTGCACATGCACAGTTGCAAACAAATGGACTTCAAATAGACTTACTAACTGACCTCAGATGAAACTAAAGATTCCAAAACCATTCCTCTAGGAGGGGATGAAGTGAAGAAAAGAAAGAGAAATTGGCAGTAAAAATAAAACCTTCAGTGCATGCATTCACAATGTTTCAAAAATAATTTATTGTTTTACCAGAAATTTGCAGATCTATGATGGAATATCCAGCAGATAACTTCATGGATTCCCTCAATCCATCCCCACCCACCCCATGATATATATATACACACACACACACACACACACGCACACACACATACATATATTATAACCAAAGGTGTGGATAATTCTAGAAGGATCCACTGCTAACAAGTAAAATTCATCTAGAACTGAAACATGCCTTAAAAAGATATTTGATAAGGACATATAGATAACTTATAAAACCTTATTTCTCTGATGCAGATTCATTGTCTTAAAATTGTGATAATGAGAAGTACAGAATGATAAAATAGAGGTACATGATAGCGTCAATAACCAAAATTCACACAGTTCATAGAGCCACCATGAATTGCATCACCTATCACTATAGCTACATTTCTAGCAAATGTTGGGTATATATTAGGAAAAATAATTTTTTTCTTAAAAGTCACCGTTTTAGAAATGTATCTCTAATTTTAGAATGGAGGGAGTAACAATAAACCACACATAAATTACACACACATACACATATATGTATAAAGTACATATAGGCGAGCACACATCAATAATTGTTTCTATGATATCTATTTTTATTCAAAAACATCATGTTTTATTGGTAATCATAAGCAGAAACGCCTCATTTTAAATCAAATGATGTGAATCTTTAATGTAGTTAAAGCTTGAACAACAATACATTTTTGTGTAAATTACTATGCAATAACAAGTTGGTCATTTCCTAGATAAAACACAAGTTAGTCATATGATATAACCATTGGCTAATGAAATTAAAGCTTAATTACTGTACTAGCACTAGTCCCCAAAACTAAAATATATATGGCAACTAAATTACCATAAAACTAGTAATGGGGGGCTTCTAATATATAAGTTCCATAAGTTTATCTCTTACCAATGTAGATCTTCCACCAGTTATTATCCATTGATCACTCTCCTTTTTTGGGGTTTGGTCTCCAGAAAAATCAGTACGAAGAGACAATTTTCTGATGTCATCAAGGAGCAACTTCTGCATCCGCTCTTTCTGTTCAAGGTTCACTCTTGCTAGTTCAACCTCTTCAACACCGTCAGGAACCACCTCATCTGCTTCCTCTTCAACATCTTCATCATCTTCAGCTGGAAATGAAAGACTACTTTTCCGAGGCCTGAAACAAAAATTATAATCTAAGGACTTGAAGTGACAGAAAATGATTGAATTAATGACCTATAACAATCCATTGACAAATTTTGGAATGAAAATATACTGCAGCATCTCACGAGGCCTAATTTTATTACACACGAAAATTAACTCAATAAAGATATTTTAAAGAATATACTCCGAATCTAAAATGAGATTGCACAGCGATCAGAAAAAGATCCTTTTGTACAGCACCTAAAGCAAGCCAAACAGTCCCTATATCATCCATAATACATCACCGCTCTACCCCAGGAAAACTCAAGTACCGATACTCAGACCCTAAATCCATCACTAAAGCTCAAAGATATGAGAGTAGGAATAAGGAATAATGCTGTTTTTTTGATTACACAATGTGGTGGAACATCAATGAAAGAAGCCCAAAGCATTCATGATAGTAAGTAACGAATCAGCCAGAGAAGAGTATGATGGGCCCCCTGTTTTTGATGAGGAACCTGCTGATCACGAGGAGGAAATGGTGGAGAATCCGAGCAAGGAATAAGTATTCCTAGCTGCTTAAATTGCAAGAGAATGAAGCAAAGCAAGCACTAATACAGTGGAAAATCAGCAGCTCCTAATGCTGATAGGTGGGCGGACCACACTCAGTTTACTGAATCATAGGACAGCCACCATGGTAGACTGCCCATTACAACCCACTGAGCCAATCAAAATGTCCCTCTCCAATGGAAACCAGACCACCAACAGCCTATGGAGTCCCAGATTCACATGGAAAATCAAAGGAAGATCATTCACCACTAAAATTTGGGTAATCCCACTTAAGCATTGAGATGCGATCTTGGGCATAAATTGGTTTACGCAGTTGGGGCAAATAGCAATTGATTACAACAGTTTAAGCATAGAATTTTATCAAGGGAATGAGCATTTCAAGTCCTTCAACTCGAGTGCAAGAAGCCAAGGAAGCAATATATGTAAAAAACTACACCAAGATGGGGATCCAAAGTCAATAGTTGCTAACTTTTGAAGCAAGGGAATACAAGTATACAAGGCACAAAATCATTGCCAAGGGAAGCTTTGAGCTAAAATGCCAAATATGTTTATCAAAGGATTTGGATATGCAAAAGTGAAGTTATACAAATTTCAACACTTCCAATTTGATCAGGGGAATTCTTAAGGAAATAAAAGCTTAATATCCATGAGGATGTGGTTCATGTTGAGGGGAAGGCCATGTAAGGACATGAGCCATTCTAGTAAATAATAGAAGCTAATGGGGTAGTAGTTAATTAGTAGCTTCTAATATCTATAATGATAATAGGTAGTTAAGATTTAAGACCACATGGTGTATTTTAACACCCTAGTGCATGTTGGGAGTTCTATAACAAGAAAGGTCAGATTGTATGACTTCATATGAATGAATATATGGAATATATATGGCTTACTAGATATGGCTTACTCCATTATCTTTTGTTCGAAAAGTTTCTCTCTCAAGGTTTCTTCCATATCCTTGTATTTTTCATTGTTTTCACTATTTCATTCTGGTATCCGCTATTGTTACTGTTCATCAGCTTTATTACCCATCAATTCAGTTGAATCCTAATTCCATATATTCAAATTGGTTAAGCTCACTAACTTCTTCAATCCTAATTTAGTAGACCCTCTTCCCTTCGTACATAATTTAAGAAAAAAAGAGATTTGTTATAATTTTAATTTGTCCTTGGAATAATGCACTGCTATATGAACTTGGTCCACAAAATTTGAAATTCTCTCTTTAACTTTTACATCATATGAGTAAAATAATCAAGTTAATGTAAAAGTGCATTAATATGTGGAGTGGGTTCAATTAATATTGTACATCCTAAGCAGGAAAGGAGCTAAACTAAAAAAGGGACAGAGTTACTAACTAATACACATCTAACTTTTTTAATAGAACCTTAAACGTTAATTGGAAGCTAGGCGGAATGTTCTTATATAGACTTGGGATATATGACTACATAAAACATTTATCAGCATGATACAGCTGTATTAATATTGCAACAAAGGAGACACAAAATGACAAATAAAGAGTATCCTTACTTAGGAGGCCGAGCAAGGAGAAGATTGGTCAAAACATCTAGCATAACCTGAAACTGACGAGATGTCATTGTTGCGGTTATATTACGAGAATTGAAAGTGAGCTCTTTCAAGGGCTTCACCTGCAGCAGAATGAGTTTATCATTTGAGAAACCTGTTAAGCTAAAGGTATGTGCCAAGCACCATGTAAAGTACTATAGAAATTAGTAATGTTTTACGTACAAAAGAATATTGTTCAATATACAGTATTTATATATATATATATATATATATAATCCTGAAATTAAGAGACATGCCTTCAAGTCTGAAGTTCCGCCTTTATGCCTTGTGTAGCGAAGATACATATCACAAGGCATAAACACCCTTTCAAGTAAAGCTCCGGTACGCTTTACTTTTGGTGAGCTCCTACGGATTCTTGGAAGCCACTGCAGCCCAGCACCTGGATCAACATCAGTTGGGGCAACATGAGCCTGCACATGCTCCAGCATCACTGAGAACTCCTTGCGGCTCCAAGTCATTTCAGGCTGAGATTCGAGAGTATTTACAGCTCCACTCCCAAGTGCTTGTTCAATCATCTCATATCCAACATGAAGGACTGAGTGAAATGAACGAGCTAAAACACGTCCACTAACAGCAGCAAGCAGAAACCTACCCTGCCGACAAACAAATAACGACCATCTTGCATGAGCATCAAGTGTTTGTAGATAAACACCATGGGTTAGTATTAGGCATTAGATAAATATCATATGAGTAAACTTTTAATATTTGTCCACTTGTTTTTCACCGACTTCTTTCGAGACATCATCAAGCTATTTATATTTATACTCAATTAAAATTAAAGTAATTCAATTGATTTCTCAACTTTGGGAATGCGTGCAGCCATATTACGGTGTCTACTTCATAGTGGGATCATGCTCTGATATAAAAGAAGACAAAGATCAGACTTACTTATCCTCATATGTTGTCACACGAAAAGCAAAGAAAATAACACTTGACATGATCAATCTCAATGAAATAACCAAGACAAAATAAAAAAAAGAACAATAAGAAGATTGCAAGTAAAATAACTAAGATCAATATAAAGAACATTAAACATCCCCGCAAGGTATCTTGTCGATTCTTTTTATTTGATAAGTAGCGCAATGCCGCCATCCCAAATTAAATGGGTTGTTCTGAATGGCACATAGTTTAAGGAGCATACTTGCATAGAGTCCTTGATTGAAAGGTTTTAGATAGAAATAGTTCACTTTTCATGTTACAACCCAAAAATCAGAAAGGAACTCATTCAAAATGGGAGGGAGTGAGTAATGTTGTAAAAGGGCGCCGACCAAGTGCAAGCTGCTAAATTTAACAAAGAAGGCAAGAAAAAAGGTGAAGGAGAACAAGAAACCTCAACCGACACTGATAGGCCCACACATCGAATCTAAATAATAGAGATGATATGCTCCAAGTCCCAACCCCAAAACATCCACAGCAGAAACAATAGACCCTGGATATGCCTTGTTTTGCCAAAAGTATAAGGAATTCAGAAACAAATCAAGGTAACTTGTTGATACTCGCTGATGCTATATGAAACGAGATTAAACAATGTGGTTCCAAAATTTATATAAAATTGGTGCTTGATATTCCATGACTCATAATGTTGAGAGAAATGTTAGTAGAGAATATATTGAGAAACACGTAAATTTCAATATGGTACCCAACAATCATTTATCTCTCCAGTGTCATATTAGAACCACAAAGAATGTGAACTGAATTACAACTTTAGGAGACCACCAAGCAAAAACATTATTCCATTTTCTAAGGCCACATTGCTTCAGCCGTTTCCACTCCCTGTAGTTCTGACACTCTTTTTGTAAAACTGAATCATTAAGCTGGAAGACTTCAGTATACAACTGAAATATCTTACCAATTGAACAGTTCTACTGCAGCAGGATTAGTTTTCATCTGATTATGGCAAGGAAAACTGTTGAAAACAGCTATAAAAATAAGTTACATGGAGATACTCAATACACGAGTATATCGGTAATATTGATCAAAACTTAGATAGTACAGTTTACAGAAAATGTGTTACAGTGTTGAGTTTAAAAAATAAAGACAAAACATTACAGGTAGCTTTAATTGCACACTTATCAACATTAAATACTTTCAGGAAGATTTTAAAGTCTAGAGCTGAGGTTCCAAAACTTACATTGGCTTCTTCTGAGTGAAGATTGAATTGTGGCTCAATAACATTCACCATGAAGTGACGAGTCCCGTCCTCCTCGGAGTCATCAATCCTGTCATGCTTCACTGGTAGTAAAGCAAAATACATGCTCCTTAACTAAAATTTTTGCTAATTAAGGTTATGCTTATAGGAAAGTAAATATGATGACCATAATATAATGATTCACAGCTAGGGAATGGCACTGTTATTTTTAACCTGGCATGAGACCATCAAATGAAATCAGCTATGTGTTTCTTAAATGCATCACAAACACATTGGCCCAAGACAACACCTCAAAAATATAATTTCAAAATGAACCCTCAGAAAAAAGCAAATTTCATGCTGCACTTGAACTTACCGACTGCATCCAGTGATTGATTTTCTACTCTAGCTGAATGTGGTGGAAAAGAAAGTGATCCTGAAGCCTCCATAGATAGTGAAGAAGGGGAACTTGTATCTTGATTTATAGAAGGATGGCTCGACTCATCATCTTCAAGCATTTCAGGTTTTTGAAGTACCTGATTCTCCTCAAGTAACTTCCTCTGGGCATACTGTCGAGAAGGAGAAGGCTTTGGAGGTTGAAATGCCTTCGATATTCCACCCACCCAGGACCAAACAGCATCTCTATTCTCAATCGTCCACAAAAGCTTAAGGCCATACACAAAAATGCGCTGACAACTGTCAGCTATAACCACATTATATCCATCATCATCACTTGGGTCTGACCGTGTATGCTCATCACTCTCACTCCCATTCTCAAATTCAGACCTGACATATGTCATTTCAAGATTTCTTCTTCCAGCTTCTTGCCAAGCTAACAACCTTGCTGAGTCAGCCTTTGGGGATTGCTTTCTGATTGTAAAATAATCAGATGACAACAAAAACCCATCATCACGATGCCTCTCTGAACTGCCTTTTTCCATGGAAGCAGACTGTGAACTTTTCCTTGTGAGTTGAACTAATTTTGCAACACTTGGGCAATCTTCTTTATTTATATAAACCTTAGGCATGTGGAGATCAAGGCCCTGGTAAACAAGATCAAGAAGATCACGCTTGCATTCAAATGTATATTTTTGCTTACCCCGACTGTAACAGAGTTCAAATTTCAGCTTTGTCATCTTAAATGTCAATCCTTTAGCTGGGTCATCATCATCTAAAGGCATATGCCTTAGACAGGTTGGAGTTGAATCAATGCGGAACATAAATTCTGTCATCACTTTGTCTAATGACAGATTGCCTGATCTTGGAATTCTAGGAACACCATAACGCGGCCATCGAGAAAAGTACCGCAATTTATGAGGAGGAAGGTAATTCATATTCCAGAACTTTATTAGCCATGCAAAATCGTGAGGACCAACATTTATGGTTGGTGAACCAATTGACACATGCTCCGACTTACCGTGAGCAGCTCCATCAAGGACAGCGTTATCTCTCAAGGTTGAGGACTGTGATTGATTCTCACATGAGGGAAGGAAGGGTTTAAGTGACAAATTCCACCTCAGGGAAAGTGAAGTAGATCTAAAGGGATCGTAGATTTTTTCACGAGGCTTGCCTTCATTGGGAAGTGCAAACAGAAAATGATTCAGGGGATTGCCAGATTCACATTCCCAATCCATTGTAACTTCGACACTAAAGGCCGGGGCTTCTATAAAAGCGCCAGGAGTACCAGTAGGAGGCTTTAAGCCACAATTATTTAGCAAATTCTCCAAACTGCTCAACAAAATCTTAAAATCCTTTGCAAAGGCATAAACTCGACCATCTGACTGCTGGATTTCCATAAGACCAGACACAATTTGCAGTTTGTCACTCTTTTCATAAGGATCAGTGGTAGCAAGAATGTTCCATCTAATTTCATAAAAGTATAAGGTAGAGTTCCCGTGAATATAATTTCTCATTTCATCCCACCATGGTAAGCTTTTTTCCTTTTTTGGTGGTTGAATATCTGAAACATTTGGATTCCTAACACTTAGATTAGCCCTACGAAGAGCAACAGTAAAAGCATAGCTCACATCAGCAAAAGCAGGTTCAAAACCCACGCCAAAGGAAACTTCTCCCTTCTGAAAATGTAAGGGCAAATCTAGATATGTTTTCATTGGTGGAGTTGTGCCACTAGCTGACCGAAGCATGCAGACCTTCCTCCATCTCCCAATGTAGACAGTGTGGCTAATTTGGGGCTGAAAGCATGTTGCCTGCAATAAAGAGAGAACATGATTATAAGCCACGGATTTAAAAAAATAAAAAAAATAAAAAAATAAAAATTGCAGTATTGCATATGATGTTTCCCACAATTGAGTTGCTCATAATTCCAGTTTCGTCTGAAAAGAGGCTTTCCACTAAGACTAAGATTAAATATATAACTACATCAATCAAATATTGGTCTTGCTAAAAAAATAGTAATAGATAGATAAACTGTTTCCAAAAATTTTAGAAAACAAGCAAGATAGTCAATCCTGATTCCCGGTTCATAACAATAGAAGGAAGTATAGATCATAATATGACATAGATTTGTAGAAGAAGGAAACCATAGAATAGATCCGAAGATACTTCAGGGTTATTGGATTTCAGAAGTGATAGATCCTATGAGATTATAATAGATATATTGATATTTCAATGACTATTGTCTCTCTTTCTTCTTTCTTCATTTCTTTTCGGGGGATTGGGAAAGAAATTGGTTGTATGCAATTCAAATTCATGGCAGGAGGTAAATGTATGGCGCCTCTTTTAGCACCCTTATGAATATAAGTTTACTTATCAAAATATTTACAGTGTTCTAAAAGTCGCTAGTCGGTCCCAGGTCGGTTGGCTACCGACTAGCGACTAGGGGATTAGTCGGGGATTAATCGGATAGGGGCTTAAATGAAAGAAAATGAAAGTATAAGGGCTGAAATGAAATAAAATGAAACTACAGGGGCTGATATATAACATTTTAGGGGCTATTTTGAAATTTAAGAAAACTTGTAGGACTAAACTAAAACTTTATAAAGACTATGGGATACCTAACTGTAATTATCCATAAAATATAGATCTGATGGAACAGATCGCACAGATCCGAAGAAGAAGAAGAAGAAGAGATCGCGAAGAAGAAGAAGAAGAGATCGCGAAGAAGACGTCGATCGGCGCAGAAGAAGAAGAAGTCGATCGACGCGATCTAAACTGGAGAAGACGACGCCGACTCCGATCGACTAGGCCGACTAGCGCCGACTAGGCATACTAGTCGCCGACTAAGTCGGCCGGCGACTAATCAAGCCGACTAGACCCAACTCGCCTCGGAAGGCTGCCGACCCCGACTTAGTCGGCCGACTAGTCGGCCTAGTCGCCGACTTTTAGAACACTGAATATTTATAAATAAATAAAAACATTTGCAATGCAATGATGAAATTACATTGACCAAGAGGTTACTTGTCTTTCTTTTCTATGTTCTCTCATAGATTAATGCAATTCATACCAAACTTTTGGTGAACAACATGCACCTGAGTTTGCATGAGGCTAACTCATACTCAGAAAGTAAACTGAGTTCAAACCTATTTTTATGCTTTCTTATTAAGCCTACTCGCAAGAACTTACCTCAGCTCGATTACAATCCACATTAAAGATGTCACGAGCATTCATTTGATTACCTAGTAGGCTAATACTACGGGAATTTCAAGAAGTAACCTTGCATTTTCTATAAACGGATCAATGATCTCACTTTCAATATATACTTAATCTTCGTTTGATATTCAATTTTATGAATATATAATATGACTAATAAAATAACAAAACATAAGAGGGAAAGCTAGAGTACATAGCACATGTTGTTTCCTGGACGGAAAACACACTAATAGAGCAAGAAACAAAAGAGAGATCGATAAAGCCGACTCCATGGCTGAAACTTTATAACTTATTTCAGTGTCATGCTTATCTGGTCTAAATCACACACAGTGTTTTTCTTTCTGATTTCTTCTACTCTACTGTATGCCATTAATGTGCTCAAATTTGATGTATACTGATATGAGGTTCAAAGTTTCGGTGTATCAGAACGGTTTCAGCCCTTGCCAAACTCAGTCGGAAAATTAGTGATTACTCATGTAAAGGGTATGCTTCGGGGAAAATTCGGCATAACGGCGTAACAAAATGGTTTCGGACCAAATAGCGGAAAAATTTCGGCGTACAGGAGAAAAACGCCACATATAAAAAAAATGTATTTAATACATTTTAACTAGTACTTAAATTGGTATTAAAAAATAAAATAAAATTAGTATTCAAGTTAACAACTTATAAAAAATTATATTTACACTACTTAGCAAAAATATATGTATACATACTATATAGTTATTAACTAGATCTTTAAAAAAAGATTGTAGCCATTTTATTTAGAAATAAAAAAATATCTATTTTACATATTAATTGGAAAAAAAAATTTGTATCTATATAGTACCTAGTTAAGTATAACTTGAAAATATCGTAAGAATTTATTGTTCAATTATTATGCAATGTACCATTAGACACGTCTGTGGGATGTCTGTTTTATCATTTGGACAGTGTTATGTGTACTAGAGTTTTTGTGTACTTAATTTATCCATCTTGTTGTACTTATATTTAGATTTTTTTTCATATTTTTTTATAAAAAAAAAATTGGAACTCCTAACTAGTGTAACTGTGTGTATTGCCCGAAGCCAATACCAAGTCAAAAAATGACCTTTCAAAACATAGACCGCCATCACGACTTTGAACCCCATGAATCAGATTTATCTTTTTAAACTTTATAAAAGAATCTTTAGGCGCTATGAATGAGGTTTGATAGGTGTCTCTAAAGTCTTAATAAATCCTACCTATATATTTGGCCATGGCCATGAATACTCGAGTACGCACCTTGACAGGAGAAGGTACTCACATAGAATTTCTTCTTGGTAATTCATTCTCACTCTATACGTAAACAAGCTCAATATAAGGATAAGATTGATTGAAAAGTGGTGAGTCGAACTCTACGAAAATAAAGCTTGCCAGATTTTTAATGAGCAGTCACAGCATCTCCTTATTGTCAAGAGACTCGAGACCAGCACAAATAGCTAATAGCTTAGCCTAGTTAGCTCAACCTAATCCATCTTCCATAAGTGTTGCTCATCATATGATACGAATTTCTATGTGCTACTCACTTGAGGGGGTGGATTTCCAAATTTTAAATCGAATTACGTAAGGTTGACTTTCCTGTACTGTTGACTTTCTTTTGTCTTTCAGGTAGCTGCATGCACATGGAGTGCACCCCTTTCTGAGTGTTCAGTGGCTTTATAGTCTAGCAGAAGAAAAAGTGTAACAAAGAAAAACTTCTAAAGGGGTTCTACAATCACATAAGTATAAATTTTAAGGGTGTTGATGACAGGGCTCTCATCAGCCATTAGTTCAATACATTAATGGAATTTGTGGGTGGTACATCAAGAGGCTGAAACACTGAAATCCCTACCATGTAAAATCCCTGCTTAGCTAAATTGGAGACTTGGATTGTAAGAGCATTCTCATTTAAAAAATTAAAGTGAGTACCTACAGTCACAGTACATAGGATAGTGGTGGTTGAAGTAACTTTAAATTTAACTATTGATATCTTTAACACTAGCATAGTAGCTCGTATTTGATGCCTCACCCACAGGCACAGACTAGGTGAAATTATGAAGCGGAACATCTTTTCAATGCCCTCATTTGCATTTATTTTCAAGACTCCGACAAGAGACTTAAGTGAGCTAGTTTGAACATGAGAGTTTTTGTGCCCTAGTTTGGGCAAGAGAACACTAAGCATTCAAATAAACATGCATATATATAAACATGAGTATTTACACCTGCAAGGACTTTTTAAATGTTCACAACAGCATTCAGAAAAGTAGCCTATTTCATTAAAATTTCTTCCCTTCTCTAACTGTCAGTTAATTTGGACCGGTAACTTGTTTATATCTATAAAAAAATCATACGAGCATATCTACTGAAAAGGGTTATTTGAATTTATAAAATTCAAATGGACATACTGCATAAAAAGAGTTCAAAATCATAGGGAAAAGGAAGAAAAAGAAGGCCACTGTCAAACAAACCTGCTGAGCTAGTACAAGCCGACCTTCACATCTACCAGAAGTCGCAGCAAGAAGTGGGTATGTATAGTTTCTTATCTGAACAACAAGAGAGCCAGTATGCAAAAGAATATTACTCCCATAAAGTCGAGAAAATGGTATATTATATTTTAGACATATGGGATCAAGCTTCTGTAAAAGCTCAATCATCCCAGTTTCACCCCCTTCAATTTTTGACAAGCTTAGATCAAGCTCTGTAGCAGAAATGGAAAAAAGAGAAGTTCTGGCTGTGCTAGGCTTGAAACCAGCCTGAAATCCTTCTCTACAGGCACCTGATCCTTCTGATGTCACAAGACTCTGACACGCACGGTAATATGACAGGAATGACTGCTTGTAGATCTCCTCTCTCATTTTGTCAATAGCTGAAGCATCTCGCGCATCAATCTCCTCTCCTTTCAAAATCTTACCTTCACAAGTAGGATTATTAGTTTCAGCTGTTTTAGGAGATTGGCTTCCTCGGGAACCAACTTCATCAAGAAAGTCCAACCTCACAGCTAGTTCACGAGCCTCTTTCTTTATCAGCTGATAGTGTTCATCAAGCCAACCCTGTAGCGGTTCTTCCTCGATATCAACAGTTAGTTTACGAATGCAAAACCTTACACATCCAAATTTGGAGGAGCTAGGCTTTTTAGGTTTTACACTTTCTTTCTTTATTGGAAATAGTAGATTAGTTTTAGCAGTGGTGACAAGTTTCAAAGCTCGCAACATTTCCTCGACGGAGTCATCAATGGCACGCAACTGCAACCTATAGGGCATGCAAACATGGACATCAAGGGCTTGAATTACCCAATCCCATGTTGTTGATGCCTCAGTTTTTGTATTAGGCACACTAGTGGTGGAATTAGGAACCTGGGAAATTTGCATCCTACTGCTTCTAAATATTCTGGCTTCATTGAACTTGAATATAAGTCCTTCAAGAAGTACACCTATACGAGCATTCTCAGAAAAAATTGACTGCACCTGAACCATGGCATCAACACCATCGCCAGCCTCGGCAGATATACTAAGCATCTCCACATCAATAGCGAATATAGATTCCTTTTTCTTTTGCTGCTTCTCAAATTGTGTATCTGCAGAGGCTTCTTTCGAATCTTTCTTAAGCTCATTATCTCTTGCACTAGAGCTGTCTGGCACAACTCCGGTATCAAGTCCCTGAAGCTTTTGATTTTGTACCAGTAGTTTCAACCGCAACATAAGTTCAAATAGAGCTACATGCACATCAGGCTCCCACCTGGCTGTAATATCAGTAGCACTGAAAAGAGAGCAGACAGCGATCTCTTTAAGACCACCAGATCGCCGTACAAACTTAGCATTGAGCATATCCAGCAAAGCTACCTTTGTGCCAGGAATATTGTCTTCCAAATTTTCCTGATATAGAGCTCTAGCTCTTTCAAGCTCCATTTGAGTTGACTGTTTCTCTTTGTTCATGCAAAGACTGAAATGAAAGATCTCAAGAGATACAGAATAACTCAATTTCTTGCACTCATCTGAAATGGTTGACATTATGTTTGCAGTACGTGGTGTCCCATCGGCTGAGACACTAACAATAACTCTACCACCTTGTGATCCGTAATTAACACGTTTGGGATCTGCGATAACTGTGTTTTCCAAGCCGACGTCACTGCAGAAATTTACAGAACACCTTTCGAGATTAAATTTAAGGAATCGAGTCCCTTTACCTGATGGTCTGGTAGAACGCCCTCCCCGGTTCTGTACTGGATTCTTACCAGAAGTGGACAGATTTTTTAACAAAGCCTTCAAGGAAAAGGCAGTTGATATCAATGACTCAACACGCTTATACGTCAAGTACACACCCATCCCAGTTACATCAACGGAGAGAACCAATTTACACTTAGGACCCTCTTCTTCAAGAGAATCCATATCTTTCTTGCCCCAGTCAAGGCTAATCTTTGCAATATGCATTAAGGAACCTGTGTTTGTTTCCACACCAAATAGGCATTCTTTTAAGCATTCTTGGTATTCATCTGCCATGTACAGATTTAGTTCACCAAGTTCCATATGGACTGAGGTGCCAGTACTTGATATGTTGTTGGCAAAGACATGTGAAGACTGAGAGCAGCCCTGTAATTAGGAATTAAAATACAAGCAATGAAATTCTTTGAAGTAGAAGCAATCGATAACAAAGAAATGATGACTATGGCACAGACAATAAGTTACTAACCTAACATATAACCATAATAATGACTACATAAAACAATTAAAATTAGAAGAGAACCCACTTATTCTAGCATTATTATATCCAAAGAAATAGATAAACTGGCCTATAGCATATGCATTCACGAAATGGAAGAAGGTAGTAAGGTATTATGACCAACCAGCAAGGAGTCTAGAAGGTTGGTAAGTAGAGAATAATCCCAGCAATTGAGTATTTTCTAAATCAAGGAAGTCTCATCTTCTAATACAGCCATGCATATATATACATATGTATGTATATATTACCAATGTTCTAAAAATCCCCACTTAGGTACACTTAATCCCAGCCTAAGCGCTAGGTGCATCCTTTACTGCCTAGACTTGGTTGGGACCTAGGCCCACGCCTAGACGGAATCATACCTCTACTGCATCGATTTAATAAAAGGTTTAAAGCTCTACAATACTTGAAATGAATTTGTTAAGTATTAAAAGGTTGTCTTTCTGGTAATTTTTCATCTAAAACTTTTTTTAAAAAATACATCTGTTATATGCTTTGTATTAGTATAACAAGTATATACAATAGAAAAACAAAATAAATGAGACCACCTAAGAAAACGCCAAGTCCTCCTCGGAAACGCCTAGGCACCGTCTAGGCTCTAAGAGCCCCCTTCGCCGCCTACTGATATTTAGAACACTGTATATTACTTATAGCCCTCATATTTGTGCATTAGGAGACTTTAAAGATCACCAACACATTAAATCATGTAGAATTCACTACATCTGATCAAGTCTAATAAGACTCGATTGAGTAAAATTACAATGCATGTTTTATCTAAAAAGTTAGAATGCAGGTTTTCACATTCTAATCTAGAAGGCTTATCATAAAGTTATCTTTTCAAGGAGAAACTAATACTCAACCCCAGAACATCCAGCAATATAGGAGGACAAAAAAATCCCTATATAATTTTATCAATAAATTGATTCTTCATGGCACTTATCAAAATTTTGGAAAATGATTACTGGCTCAAGATGCAGTCTTTAACTGAGGATGATTCAGCAGAGTGTGATCTAAGAAGGTCAGCCAGCTATATAAAGACCAAAAGGTCAGAATAAAAGAATTTGTAATACAAAAACAACCATTAAATGAAATAATATTATAATAATAATAATAATAATAATAATGATGTTTTATATTATTATTATTAGACATAAGTATTATTAGTAAATTGCATGACACCTATTGTTTTATCACTTGTTAAATGTTACGTATAATTCATTATTCTAGAATAATATCAAACATTTCTGAACAATGCAGTGGAATACATTATGTAGATACTGAATGATTCTCATACACTTTAATCTGTACTGATTTATTTTGAAGGTATAACTGGACCACGCCAGTTTACAAGATCAAAATATTATATGACATTTACAATCCTATTTTGGACTATGCATATGAAGTTCAATCAGACGTGAGTCTCAAGTCTCAACAGGTCATAACCGTCATATACAATTTAACCCCCAATGCAATCCAAAGCCAATCTGTTTATGCTAAAGGTCCAATGAACTAGATAATGCAAATTGTTATTGTTACTGGTACCTATTTTGAACATCGTTGCACACACCAAGCCATACTAGAAAAAATTTCATCATCTACTCCACTATTAATGCATCTGAAGAATACATAGTCAAAAATATCAGCATAAACCTAACTTTTATTTTTGTTATTTTGTTTATTTTTTTGATGAGCCAACAAAATCTTAAACGCACTTAATTTAAACAAGTATATTTTCCATCAAACCAGCATTTCAACTCATAAATAAACTATGATCACATTATACTGATGAAATCTAATAATCTATTGTGTGAACAAGCAACATTTCACATAGAGCCTATGGTTAAAATTACATTTATTCACCAATAACTAATTTAAATAGAGAAGGGCTATTGCTGACCTCCTTAATAATATAAACCAATTGTGTCTAGAAATAACAAAATTTGGGGTACTAATGGTTGGGTGATCGTCAACAAATTTTAGTCTTCATATTATACTACAAAATCTACTTAGAATGTCACTATTTTAGTGGAAATTCACATTTTAGTGGCAGAAGATGATAATAGAAATTTCACCAGGAAACATGGGGGCGTAACAGCTGTAGTGTACAACACAATGTTTTGAATAAGAGAACCATTTCATAAGATGAAAAATAGGATCGTAATTAGGTAGATCACTTACATGATATAGCGGCAAACCACTCAAATTATAAAGCACAATAGTCATCTCTGGGGCTGAAACAGTGCATGTCCACATGATGGCTTTTGATTCAGTTGACTGCAGCCTTTCGGGATTAGGAATTTCCTCCCGAAGGACCATTTTCTTTTTTTTCGAGGATTGCAGTTGCACCCACGGCTTTAATCTAACCATAATTAGGTTGCATTGGGTACCTCCAAGCTTGATATCAATTTCAGATCTAATAGGCGAGGTAGGCTGAAAACAAAGCATCCTAAAAAAGTAAATGAAATGACACAAATAAATTCTCAATATTTATACAATTACTAACAACACTATACCACCTAAAGGAGGAGAAGTAGACATAATCTGAGTTGGAAGAGCGGGGGTGCGCGAAAGGGGATTGTTACAGCATGACACATTGTTGGGACCATTCTCTAGCAGCTAGAGCTAAAAGAGAAATTGGTAACCTAACGTAGATAACAGGAATTTATGTCTTCTTTTGGTGCAATTGGTGCACAAGAAACAATTAGAGCTTTTAGCCGATATAGAATATGCTCGTGTAAATGGATTGCACACCAAGTACTATCTCAAAGAAAAACCATTAAAGTTTCATTGTTGTCAGAACCTTTACTTTCTCGATAAATGGAAGCCTCCTCCAAGGCTCCAACCCAGGACACAACCCCAAGAATTCATCTCCATCGCACACCAATCACCATTGTACAAAGTACAATCCTCCCCCCCCTTCCTCCCTCGCCGTATCAGATTAAACAGGAAACTTAATTCATCACCTCCCTCAATTAGGCACCCACCATAGGCTTCCACAGCCCCTTATTCACAGCATCTCTTAATCTATTTCATATCACAAAAGTACAAAACTCACACAATCCAAAGCAACCTGAATTAAGACACTCTAATAAAGACATTTGAGAAGAGATTGATAGGCTACATAAGGTCACATACATGTTGGGGAGAAGGTTGACACTAATCAGAAGTCTACGATATTCTCTTCATTTATCGTTACTTGATACACTTAACAATTATTTAATGCACTCGAAAAGTTACAGGAGAACGGACAAGAGAATAGCTGCTAGACCGGCAGAAAGAATTCTTTTGGGGTGGTACGGAAAATGAGTACAGGTATTACTTCCCTACAATCAAACTGAATTACACAAAAACGAAGACACTTCAACAACGCACCAACAGAATTTTTTTGCAAGATGATTCACAACCTTAATGAAGGTTACAGTCTTTATCTCCTCGTTACGATGAGCTCGCATTATCGGATACCTCGTATCCACGTACAAAGCTGAAATGTCCCTTTAAACTAGATTGAAAGTTGCCGGTTGAAAATTTTTGAGGAAGGTATTTTCCTTTTCTCCTTTTTTTTTTTTTCTTTTTGTTGTTTTTTTGGTAATAGGTCAGAAATGTTTTCCTTTTTATACAGTGTACATCATATATAATGGCAATAAGAATCAAGTAATAACAAAATGTCTGTTAAATGTAACCGATGACTTAAATTCATAAGACGTACCTGTAATGGAATGTAAACTGAACTAATAACATCAAGTTTCAAGATCTCCACAACAGAAACACCATCTTCTTTAAAAAGCTACAATATTACAAAAGAGATCAACATAACAAAGGGGCAACTTTGCGCTAACACTAACGAAAAAATGGACAATGAAGACACATATGTAAATCATAACACAAAAATAGCAAATGATATTAACAATATTTCATACATGAATCTCACTGAAATCCAATTGAATATCAAGGCGAGTACTTTCCCCTACGTCTTCAATAGATCGAGATTTGATGCTTTTCAGTTGAATACCCATTATGTTATTTTCTGCCATGAGAGCATATCCTCGATGCACAAACTTCACATCCAATTTTGGTAAACTGAAGCAAACCTATTAAACAAAGCATTATAAATCAACCAATCAACTCCTAGACCAGCGAATTAACTTAATTTCATGTTGATCCAAATTCAAATGTAAAACTAGCAGGTAATAACCTGTATAGATTGTTTATTATAATCAGGAATCAAGATAGATACTGAAGTATATTCTCCAGGACCAATGCCAAACGAGTTAAACAATTTGTTCCAAAAGGTCACCTTAACTTATATCTTAGTTATAAGCGAGATGTATACAACTTGAAAAAGCCTACAGATGAGGGAAGATAGAAGTATAAGGCAGAAATAGGCATTGGCCACAATCAATATGCAGCACAGATGGAAAAGGATAACAATTGTTTTAACTCTTACTGTCTTACTTAAGCAAAACAAAAGACGAATAACTAGGGTTGTGACAAATATGTCCTATCCTAAGCCGCCATCAATATCTAATAGGTCTGAAAGACAGTGCAGTTGCACAGTCAACAGCACAAGCTGCACAACCACCATATTCACTGATACAAGTTTTAATTCATCAGTAGTTGCATGTAATAAAGAAGCAGATAGTTTAAAAAATCTATGACAATCCAAAAGGAAAGAGCATATAATATAACTTTGACCTAGAAACCACAATACTTAAACTGAAACCAAGAAGTACACACAGAAAGTTGAACCACTGCTCAAATGCCTTATAAACCAATAGGTACGTGAAAATGGGCATGTCAACTTTTCAATTCACATGATTCCGCTGAACCCAAATTAGAACTCCTCTCCCCCCCCCCCCCACCCTCCCCTCCCCCCCCCCCCTCCAAAACAAAACAGAAGAGAAAACAAAAACTAGTTTTTTTTTTCCTTTTATTTTTTTGCAATTTGTCTAAGTCTTTTACTTACAAAACCCAGAACTAACCATATGAATAACCACTTAATTTAGACAGAGGGTGAAAATATAAGAGTTTACGGTCAGAAATTTTTTTTTTGTCTTAACAATACTTAGAATTCTGCTTAAAAATCAACAAATCCATAAAGCCCATAGCATGAATAAACAAAACTAGAAATCCAAAACAGGGGAAGGGGAAAAGGAGTTACAAGAAACATGAGTCCATAGTCTTGGGTTAAACCCTTATAAGTTGGGAAATGTCTTGACATATAACCATACATGACTAATAGTCACAAAGAAGAAGACAACACACACCAAACTGCATAAGCACCACCACAGACCTTTTCTGGAAACATGGATGTGAACTTTGTGATAGCCAAAAGGGCTGATTGTTTTTTGTGTGGTGATTTAGTAGTGCTAGATTCAATGGTAGCTTCGCTAGCATGAGAGAAAGTGTCAGGTGAACTCTTTTTTTTAAGAAACAGCTCCTCGTTCAAGTTTAACGTTACTTCTCCGCTTGTAATGTCCACATTCTTAACAACAACACCTGCTTCTCTGAAGCCAGAAAAATTAAGCATAAAACTAAATTTGTCAAAGAAACTTGAAAAAGGAAATAAAGGAAGATTTTAATTCTGGAAAAGTGTTTATACGAGAAAAAGAACAAGAAAACGAACCTCACGTGACCAAACTCGCATGAGAGAGAGAATTCTTCACAGCTGAAAGGAGCAGAGGCCCTTTCCGTCATGGCTGAGGATGCCTGGTTAGCAGAAATGCACCCACCACCACTAAAGCTCGATGATTGATCACAACTAACCCTTGCCACGCCGAAGTAAGCAACAATAGGTAAAAGGTGTAACTTAACGAACAAGGTCGGCTTGGATCCACCGTCTTTAGAAATATCCACTCTCAACTCTTTAATTTCTATTGTGGCTTTCGGTGTCTGCAACAATTCAATACAAGATTACAAAGTAAACAAATCCTTAATGAACGAAATACACGAGCTGGGGCAAAACAGAAAGAACGAAAGAAAGAGAGAAGAGGGCCACAATTATGTGATAGCAAAGTAAGGTGAATGTACTGTGTTTCGGACAGACTTCTGCCCAAAGAGTTAAACGAACATTACGCCTTCATGTGCTGGCAAGTGAAACCAGCAAAATCATTACAAACTTCTACTTACACAACCCAGACTTCAAATCTGCAAAAGCTAGTTAGATTGTTCAGTTCTATTTTCTGTACCAACCTAAAATTAATACTCGTGCTCCTTTTGCTGGTTATAGTCAAGGGGTGGTGAGGATATTTTTAATAAAGTAAAATGTCAATGTTTCTACCTATCACTAGGCTGTATATGAACAGTCAGTCAACCAACCATGTATAGCCTTACTAAACTTTTCCATGGAAACCGCTAAAGAGATGGAATAGAATAGTGTGGAGCAAAAACAATGGAAAAAAGAGAACATGATAAACAATAATAGAAGCACAACGCTGCAGAGATCCACCCAAAAAATAATTACCTAGCTCCTGCTTACCTTCAAAACCAACTCTGTCACAGAAACTGACAAAAATCTTGCCATGTTAGCGACAACCATCCATTTTCCTCTGCCAGAAGTGCCAGAACTGCGAGATTTCCGAGATCTGGTTTTCGGGGTGCCTTTATTTGACGATCTCAAAGCAACTTCTAAGTCACAAATTAACACTTGTAATTTCGGATCCCTAGAAATAAAACCATTGGCCAAGGACTGCCGCAAGCTGAGTCTGATTTCACCAACATATACAGATTCAACAGCACCCTGAAAAGTATAGAGTCAAAAACAATAAGAACTCATAATTAACAGAAGTATTACTCTGTGATGACCTATAAACTATCTAATAACAATGTTAAAAACGCAACTCGTCTGATAAATTAAGTCACATAATTAAAAGGGCGGAAAAAACCCAACAAACCTATATCCATTGTAAACATCTGTAAAATGAAAAAACCAAAAGGAAAAATAAGGAAATAAAATTGACCAAATAAAGGCTTTCATGTGTGCTTTAGAGGGCTTTTTCAAGTATTATTTTCAAATATAAGATCGAAAGAAATATAAGAAAGAACAGGAAATTGGCTGAAGGCACCCAAAATATATATATGAACAGCTTGCTCTACACCTGTTGTGATCTATATGGAGAGAAAGGGTCAGAAGATCATTAAGGAGCTTCTTCCAAAGCTTTGGGTTTTCTTGCTTAGTCTATGTGGTTATGTCTATGTGGTTGTGTCACGAGATTCATAGGGTAGCTGACAAGTGACGCCTTGATAATTTGTCAATCATATTCTCCTTCCCTTTCTTCAATTTATTCAAAAATTATTCCTAGTTTTATTGATCTTTCATTAACTAAAAGTTCGTGCAGAGTTAATGCAAACAATTCCTTTTGACAAATGCAGGTACCTGGGTTCTCTTATATTTATTATACATGGTTTGCTCACCTTATTATCAATGAAAGAAAAGAAAGAAAAAAAAAACATGGTTGTGCTTCACAGTGAAGATTTTATTACTTCACATCACAAAAACTAAAGCAAAGACATAAAAAAAAAAAAGTTTACAGCAAACTGAAATGTTTTCAAGATATCCAATCTGAGATATGGTCATTCCTTCACGTTCAGCTGCAATTTCTGCTCTTTTAATTTATCTTTTCAAGAAATCACATTTACTCGACTTAAAAAAAAAATTATAACAAATGTAAAGATATTCAATTAAAGTAAATCCTTCATTTAATAGTACAAAATTGCGTGAACAAAATAATACACTAGCAGATTTCCATACTCAAATTACTTCTATGACGAAGCAACTATTCCACAGGAATCATAATTATAAAATAGCAGTCTAAAGACCACAACATATGGTGAATGGTTGAATATTAAAAGTAAAGTAAATACATAGATGACCTGGGCACAAAGAACAAGCAAATCCATTGACAAAGTAATAGATTAACCTTTCTGAACTTCACAACCACATCCCTTAGACATTTCCATCCACCAACTCGAAATTCAACCGATGCTCCCATTATCCGGCTTAGAATCCAAGCCAGCAACCTGGAAGCAAATCTGAAAGCAGAGGTACAGTAAACATCTAGAATAAACAGGGATTAACCCAATTTGCATGGCTTATAAGTTATAATTAAATCATACCAACACTCTTTCAGATGTACAGTAAACATCTAGAATAAACAGGAATTAACCCAATTTGCATGGCTTATAAGTTATAATTAAATCATACCAACACTCTTCATGATAATAGAATGATGATGACAATGTTATGGTAAGGCCAACTAATCTTGAATCATGCCCTAATAATGATATATTGTTCAAAATGCAGGATAAAGTTGAAAATAGCCTAATATCCATAAATAAAGTAAACCTACATTTGTAATTTACCTTATGACGTGAACAAAGTGTGAATGAGTAACCACAGAAAAGCACCAACAAATCAAGTAGTAGCAAAACTATATTAAGAGGAGAAAATCTTTGGTGATAATCTCATTTACCAGTAATATGAATTGGTGTTTGGTACACATGGTAATCTTATATTACCTGTAACACCCCAGTCCCACATCGAAAGATATGAGAAAAATTTGTTTGTATATAAAGAATTAAGTTACCAACAATAGTACCTTCAATCATGACCTTTTGGATGGACCTTTGGTTGGCTAAGATGACCCAAGAGGATACTATTGGGCTAGTGGTTTAAGGCCTTGTTTGGATAGATTTGATTCGATTCGGACTTGAGATTTGACCCAAGATTTATTCCGAACTCGGGATTTGACCCGGGTTATTACATTACCAATAATCAACATACTAAGTAAAGTACCAAGATTCCCACCTGATGTGGTAATCCACATGATCAAAAAAAGGGTGGTGACATGAGATTACTATATATTGGTCATCTTGGAGAACTTTCTCAAACAAAAATATCCCTTATATTTTAACTATTTATCTGTGTACTGAGCAATAACCTAATATTTAATTTAATTAATTAGCTCATTGTCCCATTCAAAACATGAAGACTTGTTTTGTTTTTTTTTATTATTATAATTTATCTTATTATTAACTTTATTGACTTGAGTAATTATTTTTTATTTTTGGGCTTAATGATTTAATATATTGTAATACTTTATTTTACAAAATTATTAAATTTTTAATAAATTTACTAAATATTATTCAATTAATTAGTTGGGTAATCTGATTTCTTCTTTTTCTGTGATAAACTAATTGAATACTATTGAATACTGAATTACATTTGTCAAGAAATTCTTGGGTGAATTATTTTAGATAAACAAGGTTCTAAAAGGCGCTAGGCGGGAGGCGGCAGCCGGAGGGGGCCTAGGCGGGATTTTTATTTTAAGTCAATTTTAATATTTTATCTTATATTTATCCAAACAAAATAATAATATAAAACAAAACAATCTATAATAAAGATAATAAAGGCATTTGCTTAAAGTTCAAACACATATCCATATAGCCAATGTCAAAGTTCAAATACAAACATGCAATTGTTCAAAGTTTAAACACAAACAAATAATCAAAAATACAAACCAGTAGTCCCCATCTCCATATCCCTCTATATCTCTAACTCTTCTTCTCCATATCCCTCCAAGATAATGTCCCCATCGGACTCACACTCATACTCCTTCAAGATAATGACCCACGACGTTATTTTGTAACTTAGTTATTAAAATAAAAATAAAAAAACAATTGTAGCCCTAATTTCTCCGCCTATGCCACGCTTAGGGGCCTAATTTCTCCACATTGCCCTCCCACCTAATCTCCTAGAGGAATTTTTTTGCCCCCTTGGGCCTAGGCGAGACGCCAGGAGGACCTAGCGCCTAGGCGTGGCGTCGGGGGGCCTATGTGGGGATTTTTAGAACACTGTAAATAAAAAAATACATAAGCATTTAGGCACAAGATGAATATCATGGAAATTATATCCGATGATATTGAATTCGTACCAAACACTTCCAACAACCATTACCAATAATCACATAATCTCTACCAAATGAAAAATGACAATATATGACCAACTTCTATTACCAAGATATGTGATAACCATCACTATAATCATGCATCCTAATCGTGATATGTATCTTAATCTTGAAATCTTATTTGTTTTTAGTGTTAGACTAGCTTGATTTTCATAATCGTGATTAATTAGTACTAATCTTGATTAATTAAGGAAGCATGTTTCGAGTTTACTTAATCAAATTTGTAATTATAATTAATTATTGTTAATCTTAATTAAGAAGTGATGACTAAGCATACTTGGAGATGTAACACCTAGTTCATTTGAATAACACACCTAGCACCTACTTAAACAAGCAAGAGAATGAGAAAGATTATATATAGTCCTAGAGCTACTTGTGTCTACACAAGCAACTAGGTTGAAGGAAAAGGAAAGAGAGAAAAATAAGAAACAAGAAGAAAATCTTTAAGGCTTTCTAACTTGATGTTCTTAACTTACAAGAGGTAGGGGACTCTAATACATCTTTTGAATTGGTATATTTTGTTGTTTCGATACTTTATACAATTCTCAAATGATGAACTAACTTTCATATATATTATCTTATAAAATAATGATGTTCTATTATGAATCTTTCATGCTTCTATGTGTATATGATGTTAAAGTTTGAAGTTTTTTTATAATCATGTTTATTAGAACTTGGTTTAATGATTGGGTTAAGTATATATGGCATATATGGGTATATTCGCAAGAGTTATAGGTGATGAATATAAAAGTATACATGTGCAGAAAATGTAACCAGTTTTTATTTTTAGGGTATGTTCCAAGGTTCTTTTAGAAAGATTTAACCGTTAACTTTGGTAGAAAGTTTTATATGTTATGCGTAGGTAAGTCTAGTTTATCCATACCAAAATCAACTTAATCAAAAGTGTTTAAATATTTTATTAAATTCATGTAAAAACGCAGCTTATAAGATTCAGCACACTAACTATTTGCATGCACATATTAACTTTAAAGAGTCATATGTCACTCATTATATAACTTAATTTGGTTATTCTTGACACTACAATATAGCCCTGAAAGTGTAGTTTCTATTAGAAGTGAAATGAACGTCAAAGACTTAATAAAGAAAGAATTATAGCAATTCTATCGAACTATAGTCATGCTGGAATATTTGTAAGACACTGTTTTGATACTAGATAATTATGCTTACACAATTTTTAGTATTTGTCTTATAGTATGTGATGTAGGCTGAGAAATTTACATAAACATGTGAATGTTTTATGTTTGATTACGTTATGCATTCATTATGATTTTGAAGGTGAGTGGTAACAAAGTGATTGTGCATTGAAGTTTGATTGTGTTGTTGACATTGAAAGTTCTAAAGGTTGGTTCCTAGCCAAAATTAGAATATGGCTTCCCTCGAGGATGACTCCGGGACAAATTCCCATGAGAATGGTTGGTTCCTAGCCAAAATTAGGAGGTTACTTAATGGTTGGTTCCTAGCCAAAGTTAGGATATTGATTGTGTTTAAAGGTAAGAAATGCATTGTATTTATTTAAAGATTATGAAAAAGTAAGGGAAGTTTATTGGAAGTTATTCACGTTGCATTGAAGTTTATATCCTTTCGTTTGCATAGATTTCTTATTGCATAATAACTTGATTTAAAGGTGTATTAGCATTCTCTATTGGGCTTGTGAAGCTCACCCCTATATAATTATATACTTTCAGGAACTTCAAAAAGGAATGCAAAGTGAAGAAGTTGTGATGTCCTGAAGTTATTACTATGTGTAAACATGTTTTGTGTAAATATACAACTAGTGTGTAAATGTGTGCAACGTAAGATGTTTTTGCCTTGTATATCTACACTTACGGACAACGAATATATAAGTGTGGCATGTATTTATAATAAAATGTGTGCTTTATTAGTTTCTTTTTTATTTGTCGCTGGAATGTTTATATAAGTATATTTTGGGAGCCAAATAATAATAGTAATGTATTAAAAACTAAATCCCATTACCCATTTCCCCCTTTATTTATCAAGCCTCCTCGAGCGTGGGTGGGGGCGTGACAAGACATTTTACAGATACCTAGTAATCTGAAATTTGGTGGTAATTATAGATGATTCGTACCAAACACACTTAAGTCTTAACACTAAGTCGCCAGAATTTTAACTTTTTTGACACTGAAAAAATGCATCCAAATAATTTTCATAAGAGAACAAGGATAGGATTTTTTTTTCTTGAACAAGTATTTGGGTTGACTTCATCACATATTATTAGAAAACAGAAAGTATGTCAGTCAGGGATTTAAAACATTTACGTGGCTATGGTTCTAATAGAGGTGTTTCCAGTATAAAAATAAGGGTACAAAATAAAGCCCTCAACACGATGTCTTCAAGGTTTTAAGGAGTGTTTACTAGGCCAGTTTTTTCCCACTTCAGAAGCAAAATAGATAAGGCAGCCGAAAGAAGGAAGATGTTATCAAAACCATCAGAACTTGCAACGAATAAATTGAAGAAAAATAATAATATAAACAGTACTTCGATAGAGGGGATATAGCAGTATCTGATAATATATTTGCCATCTATCAGCGGGAATAGCAATACTAGGCTCCCAACTAGATTATAATGGTATGCATCCATAATAATGGCTTTCATTTTCATTTAATAATATATTCAAAATGTGTATCCAAACCATGTGTCTTGGCCCTCGGATGTAAACAAAACTCACCACTTCTCTATCACGTCTTCTCAAAACTCAATAAAAGTGTCTAAGGAACCTAGATGGAATTATAAAATCAAGAAAATATAATCATGTTCACCACTGAACTGAAGCCTCCAGTTACCAAATATTTCTCCACGACTTCGAATCCTGTTGAATTCCTCTATTCCCATAAACACTAAATGAACAAGGCATGATGCACAGAGTCACTAACTCCAGCTTAATTCACTAACTGACCTCGACATTACCCATGGTATAAAATATATAATTTTAAAAAATACTGGGGGCTACAAAATGTCCCAAATCTCCCTAGCCATTATAAAATATAACAGTAGATGGCTTAGATATTCAATAATCACTGCTGCTGAAAGATACCAAATGATTAATCAGTTCCCTACTTCTTAAGTTGTCTCCCTTCCAGAGAAGTCTCCCTACAAGCTTCCAAAAAGAAAATAAATGGTAGCATGCTTTTAATACATGTTCATGTTGGTGCCTTTGCTAGTACTTTTGATAGGCAGAGCACTTAAACCCCAGTCATCCAATCTAAAGTGGTTCCAAACTTGCCACTAGGCCAAGATACCGGCTACTCTTATTGCTAGATGTCCCTGTTATAAATTGTTTAGCCTGATTTCTGATTCTTATTTGAGATGCCTTCCTATTTGATGAAATACCTGGAGTAAATGTGTAAATCACATACATGTCTTCAGGTTTATACCATTGCAGTATCTCAAGTATAATAATTATTGTATATGTCAACTTTTAACTTAAAACAATATACAAGTTTCATATACTCAAAAATTGGAACCACATTACTAAAATAAGAATGGTATTAATTACTCATACTAAAGTCTACCCTTTACCAACAACAGAAAAACATGAAATCATGCTCCCTCTTTTTAGACGGATTGAGCATTAAACCAAATGCCCGTCCAATCACTTGCGAACAAAATTTGAGCTCAATGCAACTATCAATACATATATAGAGAGAGAGAAACATATATAGAGAGAAAGAATTTGATACTAACATGAAGAGGAGCCAACATATGATGGAAATAAATAGGAATCCAAACAAGAACTTGACCGGAGAGGCCGCCATTTCCGGTGGAGATTGATCTGAAATGCGTAATTACGTATCCTACAATACATTCATTGTTCAAAACGGGAAATTCAGCGCACGTAACTTCCTATCAAACGAAAACCCTAGAAAATCTAAGTTGTTTTCCTTTTTTTTGCACATAAGGTCATGATGATCGGTAGCCTGTGGAAGAAAATTGAGAAAAAGAAAAGGTCTTGAATCGAAAAGAGTGATTGTAGGAGAGAGAATATATGAAAGTACGATCCGGGTTATGCTCGGAGATCAAGAGAGGAAGCAGCAAAACGACTATGACTATTGATCACTGTGGGGGAGGTGTTTTGGATCCGGTGCGGGTGGATGTACGGTAGAGCTGTGTTTGGGGCTGGGTTATTGGGAGACGTGTATGACAATGGATCTGTTGCCAAATTGGAGAGCTCAACTGATAAAATAGAGAAATAGAGACAAGTATATACATAAATATATATAGGGAGAGAGAGTGTGAGAATATATAATTTGTAGAATATGGAAGAGGTTGGGTCGTCGTCACCGGTAGGTCCGGGCAGTACCGGCGGTCACCGGGAAAGGAATCAAGAAACGTCAGGAATGTCGGGTTTGAAGAAAAGTGTTGTCAGTTTCGCTGTCTCTTTACAAGAAGGATTCCGCTATTTCAAAGCCTCCCTCTTCGCCCTGGTCTCTCTCTCTCTCCGCCCCTCTCTCTCTCTCTCTCTCTCACACACACACTATAATATACACATTTCTTTCTAAATATTCACTATCATTAATATTGACAAAAATAAGTAGCTTGGGTGCATTTGATCTTGAAATTCATTCTTGGCTAAGGTTGAGGTAACAATGTTAAATTTTCGTTCAAAAAGTAATAAAAAATAAATATTAATTTTTTTAAAGTCATTTAAGATATATTTTAAATTCAAAAATGATATGAACTAATTTAGTTTTAGATAATATGATTATGAAAATTATAAAAATATTAATAATTAATATTTGGCAAAAAAGAAATTGAGTTATACCGCATATTATATTATTGTGTGAGCTATCATACTAAAACATCATTTTGTGTAATTAAATATATTTTCTCTTTATTTGTTTTATAAATTTCGTTTTGTTTAATTGAATACATTTTGTCTTTGTTTTATAAATTTTCAAAATATAGTATTATAATTATAAACCTGAGATGTCTCTACTTTCCGTGCCCTCTTAATATTTATTGTTTTAAAAAATGCTTTTGATTTCTTTTGAGAACCTATTCTATTAGGATTCGAGCTAGGGAAACTTACTTTCTTCCTTTCTTCATTTAGCGATTTGATTAAATTTATAATTTTGTAACTTTTGTTAAGAGGTAGACTTGGACATACGATTTTGAATAATAAATAGAGAGCCCTTAAAAATTAAGCTATATATCACCTTTAATTTTTATTTAAAAAATTTAAATGATGAATCACTTTAATTTAAAATTTAAAAATATAACAAATTAACTCCATAGCAAAAGTAAATTTGGTTGTGGAGTGTACAAAATTTATTGATTATTAAATGCTTTGGTTATAGCAAACAGTCAATAGAATGTAGCTTTTGGTTGATAAATAATGAAGTGATCAATCATAAACTATATATCAATTACATATAAGCTATATATCAACTACATTTTTCAAAAATTGAAGAAATTAAACTCGTAAGTATTAAAAAAAATTAAGAAAAAAAGAAGTGAAGAATTTATATTGATTATTTTTGTAGAATTGCATCTTACACATACAAAGTGGTGATACTAAGTTACATCGCAGTATTAAATTAATTTTACGAAAATAAAGGAATTAAGGAAAATGAAAAAATACTTATATCTTTTATCCGTTATATATATATATATATATATATATATATATATATATAATATCCGCGTGAGTATGTTGATAAGTAATATTAATTATATGTATTTTTGTAGTGAATATGTATAAGTAGCTAGTACAGAAAAACAAATATGCAGTTACATGAATTTAAAAGTGTGAATAATTAAATATTTTTTATTCAATTTATACTATTAAAGTTGTGAAGTTACATATTGTAACGATCGAAAATTTTGAATTTCCTTGTAACCTGAGCTTATGTGTGAATAAAATGAATTTTTATTTTTATTTATATTATTATGTGTTATGTGCTTAAAGGTGGTGTTACAACCTAGAATATGTGTATGTGTTGAATTTTATGTGTTGCTGTGTCGTTAGGGTGAATATATTGATTTCACGAAAAATCGCAAAATCACTATTCACGGGACACGTTTACCGAAGCACTATTCACGCCATAATATTTCTGTTTCTTTTTCGACCTTAATAAATTTCAGTAATACACGTGTGCGAAGTGATAATTTTTTCAAGTGTCAGATTTTCATTTTGAGCCCATTCGTGTTTCATTCGATATCTGAAATGTATAATATGGTTGTTCCGAATAAATGGACAAACCCTGTAGTTATTATTTTTACGCATCCCAATATTTTATGGGAGAACCCATTTTAATTTTGGGTAGAGTTATTTACCAAATTGGGTACAAAAGTAGGAGTATTCGGATATATTTTTGTGTATTTGGGTATTTATTTTTGCTTGTTACTTTAAGTGGGAACCAACCTAAACTCTTGGTCCAATAAACATTTTTGGGTTACTTCGTTCATCCTCCCGAAGCCCTCCAATCTGCCATTCCATTCAAACTTTTTCTCTCTCATTCCTTCCTTAAACCAACTGAAGATAGAGAGAGATTGAGAGGGAGAGGGCCGCAGATAAAGAGAGAGAGCATTGAAGGAAGAAGTAGAAGAACAAGAAAAGAAGAAGTACACAGAAGAAAAAGGAGCACGGTGAACCAAGGAGGAAGGAGGAACTCAATCCAACCGAGCCTAGTAATTTTTTTATCACCTAGAAGAGATTTACAAGGTAAACAATCGACCAAAAATTCATTCCATTTGATTTTTGATAGAATTTTCGAGTTCTTAGTGTTCTTGAGCTCAAACCGTTGGGTTTGAGCATTTTTTACAATTATTATTGTAATTGTTGGTTGTGGTCCGTTTTTATTGTTACCAAGACATCTTGTAAGCTATTAATAACCTCAAAGTGGAACAAAATCGATGAATAATCTGAACCTAGGCATAAAGGATGAAACTTTGGATTTTTTGGATAAAATGACTTTCGGACGATTTAGAGGACTGTAAAGCCTTGATTATACAATTGTTTGGTTTAATTGTTGTTGTAAAATTGTAGTTCCATGGGTTATCTTCATAACCCAGTTGGAATGGAGTTAAAAGGAGTTAAAACGAAGATTGGGTGTTGATTTTGATGAAGAACACAAAAACAGAGTTTTAACTTTGTGCTTTGGCTTAAAAATTAGTCGTGTTAATGTTTATGGGTAACTCTAAATTTTTGATATGTTATAGCCCTATGTCTTAGGAGTCCAGAGAGTCTGAAATGGACCACTTTGCATGTGTATATAAGGAGTTATGAAGGTTGGAGTCGAAGAAGGTCGAGGTCGCGAACTGGGCATAAGCCCAGAATCCGGCCACTGGATGAATGGCGTTGTCGCACCATTCACAACTTTAACAACTCACGCCACAGTGCCAAGCCTATCAGGGGAAATGAACGGGACTGGCGCTATAGCGCCGCTTCCAAGTACTAAGCTTGGTGTCGCAGCGTCGGGGCAACTTGGGAAGGTACGGAGCGGGCTGGCGCCGCAGCGTCGCTAGCTAGGCCAAACCGGGCACCGCAACGCCGGGTCGGGTCGGGTCAGGCCCACTAAAAATTTCCCAACAAGACCAGAATTTAAATTTTCTTTTAATGATGTTATATACATGTTATCATGAGGCCCAATGCATTGTCTAACTTATATTTTATAAAAATAATTAGACAGGTTAATTGTTCGTATCATGTGAAGTCATAAGGCGTTTTAGGGATAGTTAATTGCACCTCACGCCTGGCTTGCAGGGGGCGCTGCCCCCTTATACCCCCGCCAGCTCACCGGCGAGCTGGGCAGCCGCTCGCTCACCAAGGAGCGAGACCCCCGACTACCTTGCCGTAGTGGCAATCAATGTGTTCTAATGATGTGACGTCTGTTTTGAACCTAATTCTTATGTGACTAATTGTTATATGAATATGTATTTATATGTGTAGGATATTAAGGAGCGTGTATTGTAATATTGTAGCAGACGCACCAGGCAAGTTTCTTAACTCAACTCAATTTATATTTGAGAAAGTTTCCTAACCCGTACACTTTTATATTGTGCGAGTTTCTTATGAATATGAAAGTTCCCTAACTCCATTCTTTCCATATATTGAATGCAAGTTCTCTACCTTACTCAATTTATATTCGAGCAAGTTCTCTAAATTCATTCAGTTATGTATTGTTTGCAAGTATTACTCCATTAAGCGAGTTTCTTATCTTATTCAAGATATTCTGTACAGGTTCCTTTACTTCAATCATTATCATATTGCAAGTACTCTTAGAATGAACTGATAATCGTTCATGTTACCTAGCTATGCTTTAACACATGTTATTAAAGCTTTCAACTTCTATATTCCATGAACTACATAAGATAGATGTCAAAGCCAATTGTTTCGGCTAGACGTATGTTTAATCATCATTGTTGTTAAGTAAAGCTATCCGATCAAATTGTTTGGTTTGGATTCCTATGTAAAGCTGAGATGAACAACCCTCATAGCATGGGAAACGATATATATGTCGGGGAACCGACATGCGCGCGAACAGTATGTAAAAGGGTTATGCATAACACCGGGTACATTAGGCCGATCACCTATTGTATTAGTATATTGGGTTATCAGATGAATTTCTGGTGATTCTAGTAAGAGTTCAGTGTCATGATGACTACTCAGTATAGAATATTTCCTCCATTTGGGAACATTAAAATCATTCGGTCCATAGAGGCCCTACAATTGTGTTAAAGAGATCATTCGTAGAAATTGTGCAAGTTCTTGAGCTATCTTTTATTCTTTTGATTCTTGTAAGCTATAAAGTACTCATATGATGATTCACGATTATTGTTATTATACTTGCGGAGCAAATTTGTTGCTCACCCTTACTTTTCTTAAAATATTTCAATTAGTAGAGCTCGTGGTGAAAGTTCTGGGAAGGATAAAGGCAAAGGCAAAGCTACTGATTAGCTTTGTATAGACCGTTAAGATTACCATTTTGATTATGTATTAAGACTCGTTAATTTTTGTGATGTACTAAGACTCAATTACCCTTCTGTATTAAGTTATGTTTTGTAATAGTCTTGGTTTCGAGACTTGGGACAGGATTATTTATGTTATATCAATGTAAATATTCCTTTATTTCCGCTATAAATTATTGATAGTATGATGCATGTATTAGATAGTGACGAACCAGGTCTGCGGTTCAGGTGATCCGAATTTGGGGGCGTCACACATATGGTGCTAAGTTACATCACAATGACAATTTAGTTTTACAAAAAGAAAGGAATTAAGGAGAGTGAAGGAGTACTTATATCTTTTATCTATTATATATATATATATATATATATATATATAACATATTCGCGTGAGTATGTTGATAAGTAATATTAATTATATGTATTTTTTTGTAGTGAATATGTATAAGTAATATAGAAAAAAAATATGCACTTACATGAATTTTAAAAATGTGAATAATGAAATATTTTTTTATTCAAGTTATACTATTAAAGTTATAAAGTTACATATTAATGAAGTTGAAAGTTGTTAGTATTAATTTTGGGTTTTACTACTTAATAAGAAAGAGAAAAAGAATATAAATAATTAATATGGTAGTGAGAGAAATGTGTTAGGACAATTACATAATGATGAGATTATATAATGTATATTTCTTTCAATAGCTTTTGTGAAGTTCTTAAATGAAAATTTGATGTACAATGACTTAGAGTAGAAAGATCAAACTTGTTAGGTTGATCTATTGAGCTGAACGAAATGTATAGACTATAGGTTTTCAAATGATCGTAAAGTTGTGAAATCGATCGTTGTTGGTCGATTTTGCAATCGATAAGGCCCACAAGTAATATAATGTAAGTAGAGTGTCGAACCCACGAGGAATTACTGCTAAAATTATATCACCTCAATCTTATTTAAACAATTAATTTAAGATAGCAATGAAAAGTAAATAGATTCTAATTAACAAAGTAAACAATGACCAACAATTGGAATCAAGGTAAGACAAGCTAAGATTACAATTTCCCCCATACAAGCATTTTGTCAAATACTTGGCTTGCAATGTTCGTTCAATCTCTTAACTCTCCCTTTGATCATAATGGTCACGATGAATTTGTTAACCGAGAATTTTAAGTATTCATATGCCTCTTCCGATGGTCATATGAATATCCTCCTTCTAAATAAATCGCTATATTCCTATGTGAAATAGATTAGGTAAGGAGTCATTAAGATTTAATTCTCAATTTGGTTTACACATGACATATAGGTATATTCTTATCCTATACACAAATTATGCATCCCATCCTAAGAAGAATAAGCATAAACACATGTCATTATATTCATGGTCTCAATCTATAATTCATTTTCTAATTTCATATAGATTATCAAATTAATTACTAATTCCTTAGCAATTAAACATTAAGCATAAATATAATAAACCAATTCATATGGTGCCAATCAAAAGGATAGAAAATTAATTAAAACTATGCATTGGGTTCCATTGTAATCTTAGAATGAAAGTTTAGTTCATTGCTATTGAATTAAACACCATTAGCAACGTATTCAACATTTTTAGATTACAAAAGTAAAGGAAGGAGTTAGAGAATGAAAACTTTATAGAAGTAGTATTCAATCTCTAATTCCTCGCTTTCAATTTATGCTCTCCAATCCTTGTTGCTAGCTTGCTCTTGAGCTCCTCCCAAGGTCTCAGTCGCCGCTCCTGTTCTATTCAAAAAAGGATCTCCTTTTAGAATGGAGGCAGAGTTATATCCATTTTTATGCCCATTAGGTCAATCCGAATAAAACCCTGACTGCCAAAAATCCTGCATCGGCACTACGGCGCTGTGTTGTAGTTCATTTTTGGCGTTGCGGCGCTGGTGCTGGGCCACGAGGATCCGAACCCAGCGCTGTGGCGCTAGGTTTTAGCTTCATAGCGGTGATGCGGCGCCGGTACAGGGAAAATGACTGTTTTGCCCCTCTTTTGCCCCGAAATCCCATAAAAGCCCTTTCTTTACCTAATTCAATAAAATAACACAAAACACAACATATTTAATGCAAAACAATACACGAGCATACAATTTCTCAAGGCTAAAAGTGTCTGATTTGTAGGTATAAAACCTACTCATCAAATACCCCTAAACTTGAGCCTTTGCTTGCCCTCGAGCAAAACAGATAAATAAAGACACTACAAACTACTAACAATCTACAAATCAAACAATTATTCAACATTCATTTGAAATATGAGACAAAACACAACATATTTAATGCAAAACAATACATGAGCATATAATTTCTCAAGGCTAAAACTATCTGATTTGTAGGTATAAAACCTACTCATCAAATACCCCCAAACTTAAGCTTTTGCTTGCCCTCAAGCAAAATAGATAAATAAAGACACTACAAACTACTAACAATCTACAAATCAAGCAATTATTCAACATTCATCTGAAATATGGCCTCAAAGATCAGAATTAAAAATTCAAAGAGGACTCAACATAATGCCATAAATAAGGTTTTAATATAATCGTTAGTTTAAACCAGCTTTTGACCCTACATGTGCGTGTGTGAATACCAACTACTCCAACTAGTCACAGTCGAGATAGACTCATATATTCAACCGCTTAACAAAAATGCTAACTCAACAAACTCATCCGCTACATCAAAGTTGGTCGAACAGACACAAATGAAGGAAAGGGGCCCAAAGGTATTAACATGCAATTATCGTAAGTAAAATTTAATACATCGCTATAAATATGGCGAGTGCGTTTTACGCTCCATCTCGCCTCAAATTTCAAATCTGATTTGTGCAATGTCTAATTATCTTAAGCTTTACAATGCTACTCATGTAACGAGCGTTTGATCAATGACTCCCAAACCAGTTGACTTTAGGACATTAGGTGCAAAGACACCCCTAAGGATCTATTAACTCTAGCAACAAAGGCCACATAATTAGACTAGCCAAAATAAAATTTGGCCTCTAGAGGTGAACCACCAAGGAATAAAATTTATTCAAGAAGATGGGTATTGGTAAAACCCTAGTTCTGTAATGACCACAATTTTCCTAGCATTATTATTAAGGTCAATAATTTAATTTCTGTTATTAAATTCATTTGTTTATCGTTATTAATTTAAGTCCTTAAATGATTTGGACGACTGTTTGTGACTATGTGTTATTTGATTTAATAGTCCACGAGTGTACTTGTAATGTTAATGGACTAGCCTAGTAAACAAGCCCAAGCGAAATTTTGCATTGGACTTGTAGATGGTTAACGAAGAGGTGTTACACCAGGGCAGTCATAATTTAGAGTCTCCCTAAGACGTTATAGTGGAACGACCCAAAGGATTTAATCAGGCCCAATCCCGATGGCTGGGCAAGTGGACTTGAAGGCTGGGCAAGAGTATTATAAGTTCCTTATGTTCCTATATAGGAGTACTCGGGAAGCCCAATGTGATATATATTGTAACAGCCAAAGGCTGTATTACCAATATGAGGTAGTAGGTTATTATTTTAAATCTTAGCCTGTTAGTACAACCAGCCGCGCTAGGCCAATGGCCTATTCCGTGTGATATGAAAACCCAGGCATGCGAATGACAACCTGCCGATTGATGTAACAGAGAGTTGGTGAAGCTTTTTACCTAATCACGTTTAACCAGCGTGTATTACCGGCGTATATTGGTCCTACCCACTGGGTAATAACCAACGACTAGGTAAAGGTTTCTCTATAAATAGAAACCCTGTTCTCTTGAGGAAGTTTGCTGAGTTATACAATACTGATACAAGAGAGATACTGTGAACTGAGAGGTAAGAGTAACTTTGGGAGAAATCCTTGCCGTTTGGAGGGGCGAGTAGAATCCAAAAGCTTGGGAACTAGTTATTGAAGCTCCGAAGAGGTGAGGCTTCCTTTCTATTTCAAGCATTTATCTTACCTTGTCTAGTTAAATTCCCTTCTGATTGAATTAGTAGGTGTTGAGTCGAGCATGATTAGTTGTAATGGGGGATTGACGTTAATCCCTGAGTCGTAGAGTACAATGCAGGCACTGCATAGATATAGGACGGGGTAGTGACTCAAGCCCGAATCGTATTGATGACCCTACCTTTATCACTTAGCAAGATCGGAAGGACCGAAGTTGCCCGATGAGGTTCGTCGCCTCACCCTGAACTCTTGGACCTAAGCAACTGGTTAGGTACCGGTGGTTACCCGACCCCAAACTGTAGAATGGTTCCTATAGAGGGATCTATTATCAAACCCGAAGGCATTAGCCTTTGATTCTGATGGGTTTAGTTCAATATTAGAAACCGAAGGCCCTAGCCATTTCGCTGTGAGGGCTTGGTTCGGTCCAAAAGAGAAAGTGTTGTAGACGAACCAATAGGTTGTTTCCCGAACCCAAACTCTCAATCCCCGAAGAGGGACTTTAGTCCGTCATTCGACCCCGAAGCCGAAAGGTTACCCGAAGGAGAACCCGAAGTCAAATCACTGGAGGTGACGGGTTATCCGACCCCGAACCCGAACCTTAACTATTTCTCCGAAGTCACTAAGTGAGTCGAGCATTAATTCACCCGATCTTGAAATGGTTCCCGAACCACGAGAGATCCCAAACTATGATAAGTTTCCAAGGGGGAAATCCGTAGTCGAACCCGAAACAGAATCTCTAATTACTAGTAAGGCTCGGACCTGACTTTTAAAGTCATAACTCTGAAGCCGAAGTCTTAGAATGACGCTGAGGCCCAAACGTCTGACTTCTCGAAGCCAAACACAAGGTACACCTAATACCAAAGAGGACTATTGTCCGATTTAAATAATGACAATTACGTGCAAGTATACACGGTTAATCAAGTAATAAATAAGTAAGAAGGATGTCGAACCCACAGGGAACAATTACTAACAATTATTCTAATTATCAAGCTTTTATCAATTTAAATCCACTTAAACAGTCACCTCAATTGATTTGTGAAATTTTGTTTATTGAAAATTAAAACTAAATTAACTAACAATTATTGATCACCAGATGATTAAGACATAGGAATACAATTTTTCCAATTGCTATACAATAGTCGTCTTATCTTATTCCCACTTAATTAATTCAATGAGTTGCCAACTAGAATTGCCTTTCAATTTATTAACATCTTTTAATGATTAATAAAAATACCTATTTAAGTTATTTTGATATTTTCATGCAAGACACTTGAAATAGATTCATTAACATGATTGAAACGAAAAGATTAAAATTAAATAGCATCTCATGTACAGATAATGAAAGTAAGAGAAGAAATAAAACTCTGTCGAGGAACTCCAATCTTTGTAGCTTCAATCTCCGTCTTGTTGTGCTCTCCAATGAAATCTCCAAGTTCCAATAGAATTGGCTTTCAATGAATTTCAGTCAAAAGTCGTCCAAAGTCTCTTAAATCCAAGTTATAATCAACTATTTATAGCCCTAATGGAAACCCTAACACATTAGGCATCTAAAAATCCTATTCCAACTCAACTTGGATATCATAACACCCAAATAAACTCTCCTCCCGACGTCTGGCACGCCCCGCGCCGCTCCCAAGCCAATTTGGGCACACCCCGCGCTACTGTAGCAGAACTTCTAATGGTACAGCACGCCCCGCGCCAGCCATGGGCCAAAATTGGCGCGCCCCGCGTCGATCATTTTTCTGTTGCGACGTCCTTTGGTAAAACGGCCATAACTTTTGATCCGAGAAGAGTTATGGGACGTGCGGCCTATCAAAACGAAGCTCTCGACAAGATCTACAACTTTCATTCTTTAAGAATTGATAAACTCAGACTGGATCAAGGTCAAAATTTTGTTGGAAGTGGATGCTATGCAAATTCAACATGAAAACTTCAACCTTTGATCTCTTTTCGATTCCAATTGTCCATTTTTGCCACTCCTTAGCCTTTCCTACAAAATAAACATAAACATATCAAAAGTAACATGAAAACACTAAAGAATAAAAATTATTTCAAGATCAAGAATATTAGATTTGTAGGTATTAAACCCACTCATCAAATACCCCCAAAGTTAAATCTTTGCTTGTCCTCAAGCAAAATACAAAGAACAAAACTAAAAAAAAACTATAAAACTATGACTCTAAAAATTAACTACTTAAACAATGAATCAATACGAAGTTGAACAATGGCCTCAAAAATTTTCTTTAAACAATAACTCACGAAAATTTTTAAAAACATGCAAAGCCTAAAATTCAACCTACTTATCAGTTCCACATCTATTCGTGACCCTTAAAGTTTTTGTGTGTGTATCCAAATATTCAATTTAGTCATGATTCACAGAAGATCATGAAATCAAACGCTCATAAAATAATTCAAATCAACTCTATAACTTACTTTTCACATCAAACTTCGCTAATGAAGGCAAAACATAAATTTAGAGGATCAAAAATGATATTTTAACATTTAAGCACACATGAACCCTTCCTAAGTATTTTAAACACAACATTTTTTTTTCTTTTTAGTGAGTGCATTTTATGCTCCATCTCACTCTCTTTTGAACGAGTGCATTTTACGCTCCATCTCGTTTTTTCACGCACAAGTGCGTTTTACGCTCTATCTCGTGCTTGTGTTTATGGGTGAGTGCGTTTTACGCTCCATCTCAACCCACCACATGATCTTCTTTTTTTTTCACTCGAGAAAGTTCAAAATTTTAAAAACACTCCAAGATTTCCGGTTCAAAATTTCAAAAACACTCCAAGATTTCCCCCAAACTTATATTAATGCCTAAACTTCACTTTGAATGATGCTTAAATAAGATTTATAGAGTTTCAATGATATCTCCCACAAGCATCTAACCAAATATTTTTAAAAGCCCCAACTAGCGAAACAGATGGATATGTGCATATAAGTGTCAAAAGGTCACAAATAGTGTTAAACCAACTAATAAGTGAAAACGTAAACTAAGCATGCTTCTTAATTTCTCAAGAGTTGGACATTAAACTCATTTTTTCCTTTTATCATCGGTCATCATCAATTACAATCAATCCATTGCTCATCTGCCCTAAAAACATACTATCTAACATGCAAACCTAATAAACTAAAATAAATAAAACAAAATAAAACCACACCCCCAAACTTAAACTAGACATTGTCCTCAATGACTAAAATAGAAAAAGTAAAGCAGAGGACTTCCCTGAAAATATTGCCATCTTCCTCCTTGTCTGCTAAGTCTGAAGGATAGGCGAAGCACATTGGAATGAACAAGGCATTGCATTTAACTTGGACTTGAATAACTTGTAAACACCATGGAAGCAAGTTTATTAAACCCTAATAAATGCAAATTTATTAACTACTATGAAACTGAATAAAATAAATAAAAACAAAAGCTAAAAAAAATATAAAAATAAAAAAATAAAAAAAATAAAAAATATATATATATATAAAAAAGAAAAAGAAAGTGCAAAAAAAAAGAAAAAAAAATAAAAAAAATAAAAAAAAAAAACCCAAGAAACTGCGGATTCCTTTTACTGATGTTGGAGGAGGTAACTGCTCAATCGTCTCAATTTTTGCTCGATCAACTTCTAAGCCCTTTGCTGAAACATGGTGGCCTAGAATGATTCCTTCCTTGACCATAAAGTGACATTTTTCCCAATTAAGAATCAAGTTGGTTTCCACACACCGTTGAAGCACTAATGTCAAATTTGCCAAGCAAAGATCAAAACTGTCCCCAAATACTGAGAAATCATCCATGAAAACTTCGACGTTTTGTTCCACCATATCCGAAAAAATGGCCATCATACACTGTTGGAAAGTAGCTGGTGCATTGCACAACTCGAACGACATCCGTCGAAACGCAAATGTTCCATATGGGCAGGTGAATGTGGTCTTTTCTTGATCTTCCGCTGCTATGACAATTTGATTATACCCGGAGTAGCCATCCAATAAGCAATAAAACTGATGACCGGATAACCTATCAAGATTTGATCGATAAATGGCAAAGGAAAGTGATCCTTGCGAGTTGCTTTATTCAATTTCCTATAATCCATGCACACCCGCCATCCAGTCATAGTTCTTTTCGGGATTAGCTCATTATTTTCATTAGCAACCACTGTCATACCCCCTTTCTTCGGAACGCACTGCACTGGACTCACCCAGGAACTATCAGATATGGGGTAAATGATTCCGGCATCTAACCATTTGATGATTTCTTTCTTGACAACCTCCTTCATTATTGGGTTCAGTCGGCGTTGTTGCTCCACTACTGGCCTAGCATCTTCTTCCAATAAAATCTTATGCATACACACTGAGGGGCTGATTCCCTTGATGTCAGCGATCGACCATCCAATAGCAGTTTTAAACTCTCGCAACACCCTCAATAGCTTCTCCTCGTGTACTTCATTTAGAGATGATGAGATAATAACTGGCAGAGTAGAGGACTCTCCTAAATAGGCATACTTGAGATGACTCGGTAATGGTTTCAACTCTAAAACAGGTGGTTCCTCAATAGATGTCTTAATTCTTGAACTTGGTTGCTCAGCTCTATCCAATGCCTCGAATCGTTTCCCATATGGTACGAATGGGGAAGAAGCGTTTAACATCTGTACATACTCCAATGAGGTTGGAGAATCTGCTGCGTGTGAATTACCCAAAGCTGACTCTAGTGGATCCCCATATACATTGCTCTCAAAAAACTTGTTCACTGCTGATTCAACCCAGTCAATTCTGAAACAATTCTCGTTTTCTTTCGGAAATTTCATTGCCTTGAACACATTGAACGTAACCTCCTGATCCTGTACCCTCATTGTAAGTTCCCCTTTTTGTACATCAATCAAGGTTCTTCCCGTGGCTAAGAATGGGCGCCCAAGTATTAGTGGAATCTCCTTGTCTTCCTCAAAATCAAGCACTAAGAAATCTGCTGGGAAGATAAACTTGTCGACTTTAACCAAAATATCCTCCACTATCCCTCGTGGATACGTTAGAGACCTATCTGCTAGCTGTAGAGTCACATTGGTCGGCTTCACTTCCGGTAGTCCCAATTGAGAATAGATGGATAACGGCATTAAGTTGATACTAGCCCCCAAATCGCACAGTGCCTTACCGAAAAACTTATCTCCAATGGTACATGGTATGGTGAAACTACTTGGGTCCTTGAGCTTTGGGGGTAATGTTTTCTGTAAAATCGCACTACACTCCTCAGTAAGTGCAACTGTCTCAAAATCTTCCAGCTTTCTTTTCCGTGACAAGATCTCTTTCATGAATTTTGCATAACTCGGCATCTGCTCTATAGCTTTTGCAAATGGAATATTGATATGCAACTTTTTTGAACACCTCCAGAAACTTCAAAAATTGCTTCTCTTCCTTAGCCTTGCGGAGTCTTTTGCGGGAATGGAACCGGCGGCACATAGGGGTCAGGTTTCTTTACTTCTGATTTTTCAGCTGAATTTTTCCTCACCGTTACTTTATCTGAATCCCCTTCCTCGTGGATTGTTTGTTCCGGGCTGCTCTCTTCATTAGGCTGCTGATTTGTTTCCTTTTTATTCGTGTCATTCAAGTTTTTCCCATTCCTTAAAGTAATTGCCTTACAATGTTCCTTTCCATCCCTTGGGTTCGTTTCAGTATCGCTTGGCAATGTACCTTGTAGCCGAGTATTAATAGCTGATGCCAGCTGTCCAATCTGATTCTCGATGTTACGCAGAGCCACAACATGAGTATTCTTCCATGCGTCATTATCCTTGATGTACTTTAGCAGATATTCCTCAAGTTCTATTTTCTTTTCCTACTGTGGGTGTTGTTGCTGTCTATTCTGAAATCTAGGTGGAACTACTTGTTGAGATACTTGTGGTTGAGTTTGGGGCGGAGGATTTTGATTGTTGCTCCATGAAAAGTTCAGGTGATTTCTCCATCCTGGATTATAGCTGTTCGACTTTACCCCAAACTGCTGCTGTCTATTATAGTTCCCCACAAACTGTACTGATTCATTACTGATGGCACACTGATCTGTTGGATGATTTCCTGCACATAACTCACATACCATTCCCAGTTAATTAACGTTCTATACCCCAAGTGCATCAATCTTCTTCGTTAAAGCGAAAATCTGAGCTGTGACTTATGCAGACAGTGCCGTCATTGCATCCACTTCAAATACCCCAGCTGGTTTTGGTTGTGACATCCGTGCTGTACGCCATTGATAATTATTGGCTGCCATATTTTCCAACAAGCTGTACGCTTCATCGCAATTTTTAGCCATCAATGCTCCACCCGCTGCTGCATCTATACTCTGTCTAACCTGACTATTCAGCCCATTGTAAAAGGTTTGCACTTGTAGCCAATCAGGTAACCCATGATGAGGACATCTCCGAATTAGATCCTTGAACCTTTCCCATGCTTCGTATAATGACTTTGAGTCATGTTGGCTAAATGAAGCGATGTCGTTCCTCATCTTGGTTGTCTTTGCTGGTGGGAAGAATTTGGCCAGGAATTTTTGTGCCAAGTCATTCCATGTCGTAATAGATCCTGGTGGTAAAGAATGTAACCAACTCTTGGCCTTGTCTCTCAATGTAAAGGGAAATAACCTCAATCTTATTGCATCTTCCGTCACCCCATTATATTTGAAGGTATCGCAAATTTCCAAAAAACTCACAAGATGGTCATTAGGATTATCGTTTGGTAGTCCCGCGAATTGTACCGAGTTTTGAATCATATGGATAGTGCCCGGCTTAATCTCAAAACTGGCGGTTGTGATTGCAGGTCTAACAATACTTGATTGAATTTCCATCACTTGCGGCATAGCATACTCCCGCGGTGATTTTTGTTCAACGCCTTCAATCAAATTTTCCTGATTCTCCATGATAGCCTGCTGAGTATTCAGTCTCCTTCGAAAAGTACGTTCAATTTCATTGTCCTAAGGAGCTAATTCCGGATCCTTGGATCGTGTTTGCATAAACCACTGACTTAACCCCGGTACACACACAATACTCGGATCAACACTTAAACAGACTTAAACAGATGGAAGCCTGCAAAAGAAAATAAACTGAAAATAAAAATCTGATTAAATAAATTAAACTAATAAAATTTTGTATTAAAATAACTATTAAAACTGTTCCCTGGCAACGACGCCAAAAACTTGTTGTCCGATTTATATAATGACAATTACGTGCAAGTATACACGGTCAATCAAGTAATAAAGAAGTAAGAAGGATGTCGAACCCACGAGAAACAGTTACTAACAATTATTCTAATTATCAAGCTTTTATCAATTTAAATCCACTTAAACAGTCACCTCAATTGATTTGTGAAATTTTGTTTATTGAAAATTAAAACTAAATTAACTAACAATTATTGATCACCAGATGATTAAGACATAGGAATACAATTTTTCCAATTGCTGTACAATAATCGTCTTATCTTATTCCCACTTAATTAATTCAATGAGTTGCCAACTAGAATTGTCTTTCAATTTATTAACATCTTTCAATGATTAATAAAAATACCTATTTCAGTTATTTTGCTATTTTCATGCAAGACACTTAAAATAGATTCATTAACATGATTGAAACGAAAAGATTAAAATTAAATAGCATCTCAAGTACAGATAATGAAAGTAAGAGAAGAAATAAAACTCTGTCGAGGAACTCCAATCTTTGTAGCTTCAATCTTTGTCTTGTTGTGCTCTTCAATGAAATCTCCAAGTTCCAATAGAATTGGCTCTTAATGAATTTCAGTCAAAAGTCATCCAAAGTCTCTTAAATCCAAGTTATAATCAACTATTTATAGCCCTAATGGAAACCCTAACACATTAGGCATTTAAAAATCCTATTCCAACTAAACTTGGACATCATAACACCCAAATAAACTCTCCTCCCGAAGTTCGGCACGCCCCGCGCCGCTCCCAGGCCAATTTGGGTGCACCCCGCGCTACTGTAGCAGAACTTCTGATGGTACGGCGCGCCCCGCGCTAGCCATGGGCCAAAATTGGCGCTCCCCATGCCGGTCATTTTTCTGTTGCGACGTCCTTTGGTAAAACGGTCATAACTTTTGATCCGAGAAGAGTTACGGGACGTGCGACCTATCAAAACGAAGCTCTCGACGAGATCTACAACTTTGATTCTTTAAGAATTGATAAATTCAGGCTGGATCAAGGTCAAAATTTGGTTAGAAGTGGATGCTATACAAATTCAACATAAAAACTTCAACCTTTAATCTCTTTTCGATTCCAATTGTCCATTTTTGCCCCTCCTTAGCCTTTTATACAAAATAAACATAAACATATCAAAAGTAACATGAAAACACTAAAGAATAAAAATTATTTCAAGATCAAGAATATTAGATTTGTAGGTATTAAACCCACTCATCAAGGACCCCGATGTACGGGCGGTCCCCGAACCACGAGAAGTACCCGAAGGGGAGACAAAGCCAACATCTTGTCGGCAGCGGGTTCGTTAGACCCAAAAGTATATCCCTAGTTCATCATGGGACTTCAGAAGCAAGTCGTGGAACATAGTGGGTGGTCGTAGAGTCCCCCACTGGTCCGACGGTGACCCTACCGATAGTATCAAGGTCCTACGGATTCGTAAGAGTGGCTTGTCAGACCTCTTGTAGGAAAAGAGAGTCCAACGGAGTTCATAAGTACCCCTTAAGTGAGTCTATCCTATTTGTTGTTAATGCATAGCTATGGCTGATCATAGTACATAATTATGATCACTGTAGGGTACTCGCAGAACAGAATCGTTGAGTAAATTTATATAAGCAGCAAATCAGGCAAGTTCTTAATCCTATACTTCGCACATATTGCAAGTTTCTAATCTCACGTTACTTATTGCAAGTTTTTCCGACCTCGAGATTATAACTATTGCAAGTTCCTGACTATCTTTACATTGAGTAAGTCTGCTATCATATCTTATGCAAGTTCTTATTACATGTTGCAAAATTCTCGAATTAAGCTCGAGTCCTATTTCTCAAGCCCGTGCTAAGTGGTTTAATTGCTTTAAGATTATTCCACATCAATATCACTGTTTTTCGCACTCAGTGCGTTTGCTGCCATTGTATTGGTGAACAGAATTCATATTTAAATTCTAATATTCATGAACTATTCAAGAGGAGTCTAAGACATTGTTCGGTTAGACACATACATGTTTAGTAAATTTAAAAGCTATCCCAAACCCATAGTTGGGTGCGGATTCTTGGACTGAGATGAACAACCCCATAATGGGGAGTAACCTAAGTATCTGAAAGACAGTACACGAGATGGAGTTAAATAGTATGCATATTCATAGGGTACAAAAGGCTGATCCCCTTGCGTACACACTCTATAGTTGGCAGGTCAAGGTGACCGATGCCTCACGTGTATGTTCATAGTCTATTTGAATGTTTGCAGTTAATAATCAATCTTCATTCATTTACTGATCATTGATTATCTCGTTCCAGTTATTCATTTTGTTGAATTCGTTACAGTTATTCTTACTATGGAATCAATTGAAATTCTTTATCTTCATTCATGATATACCCCTTGTTCGTTTAACTTGCTGAGCAAACTTGTTGCTCACCCTTGCTATATCATGAAAAATATTACAGTTAAGCCCGAGTGCTCGAGTAGAGATAAGGGTAAGGAGAAGATGAAGTTCTAGGCTTCGAATTTAGGTATATATCTATCCTAAATACTAGCAAGTCACCTATTCTCAAAGATAATTAATTAGACACACGTCACAATAATCTTATTATCCACCCCTAAGAATCTTTAACTCTCACATGATATCATAACTAGGTCTCAACCTATAATCCGTTCGTCAATTTCATATAGGTTCCCAAGGTAATTACGAGCCAAGCAATTAATCTATAAGCATAGGTTATGATAACCAATTCATATGAGCAACAATAATCAAAAGGAAGAGAAAATCCATTCAAATTAAGCAATGAGTTCAATTACAATCTTAAATTAAACACTAATTACATAGAGAAAAAGATAAAGAAAGATAAAGGATGGCTTCCCCATTGTTGTTGGATGAAACTCCATTGAAGCACCTCCATTGAAGCTCCTCCATTGAAGCTCCTCCAAGCTTTAGAAGAACCATGGCCTAGGGCCATGGCCTCCCTCTCTTTGCTCCAAGCCTCCTCTACTCCTTAGTTGCTGATTTCTATCTTCTATATCCTCATATTTCATGCCTCCAAGAGCTGATATAAGTCCCTGGATGCCCTAACCTAGCTTAGCACCTCCAAAATGACCAAAAAACCCAAAAAATCTGCTGCTGTCCGCGACGAGCTCGCCCCGGCGAGCTTTTTGGCCTGCATTTTCTCGCCCCGGCGAGAGCTCGCCGCGGCGAGGAATTTGTGTAGGAAATTCCCGCCCCAATGAACTCCAGTAAAATGACCATAACTTCTTCGCCCGAACTCGGATTAAGGCAATTAAATAGGCTATGGAAAGCTAAGAAGTAGCTCTACAACTTTCATAACTGGAGCTTGACGAGATAATGGCCGGAGCAAGGTTCAAAGTGAGCCCGAAGCAACTGCTGTATAAAAGTCATGCAAAATCCGATGGTAAAATGATCATAACTCTCTCATACTAACTTCAAATTGGATGATTCAAGATGCTCTGGAAAGCTAAGACAAAGATATACAACTTTCATTGTTTGAGTTTTGAGAGATTCGAATTGCATCATGAGGGAAATTGAGAAACAAGCAGATGAAATGCCAAAATCGCGCCGAAAACGCATTAATCCCTAGGGCCTTTATTTCAATACCTACAAAACAACGTAAAAACACATAAAAACACACAAATACATATAAAAGTAATACAAAACTATATTACACAACAATAAGATGAAAACACATAAAACCAAACGAAATAGCTAAAGACTTACAAATTATTAAGGTTAAAAGTACCCAATTTGTGTATATAAAACACGCTCATCAAATACCCCCAAACTTAAACCTTTGCTTGTCCTCAAGCAAAACACACAAATTATAAAAATTAAACATTTTTAGATAAAAACTATCTTGAGCAATGAGTTAATAAGCTTGAACAATGGTCTCAAAGCATAAACACAAATAAAATTCAAGGAAACTTTCAAAACGTTGCAAGTCTAAATTTACAATTAGCTAGTTATAGCTTGCTTTAGGTCCCTTATGTGTGTGTGTGTACCCAATAGCACCAAACCAATCAAGCTTGGATGAAGCTATGCAACCACATTACCTTATGAAATAATCAAAATAAACCCCGAAACAACATGTTTAACACATCACTTAATACAAAGGTATACAAATCGCAATTTCCAAAAATATGAAATCAAAGGACTCTAGGTAAGTGCATTTTATGCTCCATTTTATCCTATGAGTGCGTTTTACGCTCCATCTCAACCCAACACAAGATTTGATATAAAAAACTTTCTTTTTTTTTGTCATCAAATTATAAGAGAGTGCGTCTTACGCTCTATCTCCCCTAAACATGTGTCCATGAGTGAGTGCGTTTTACGCTCCATCTCAACTCACCACATGACCAAAAATTCAAACACAACAAATTTGGACACCTTGTTTCAAGTGATGTTTAAACGAGTTCTAGAGTTTATAGATATTTCCCATAAGCATTCGGTTATAAAAGCCTTCTCTAAGCATACAACTAGCTCAATACTCATGGGTAAGTGTAAAAGAGTGAAAAGACGCATAAGCAAAACAAGAACCAACAATAACGATTAAACACAAAGATTAAACAACATTAGTTAGACCAATTCAATCAAATTCTTATCATAGACCATGGATTGTAGTTCAAATCAAATTAAAACAATGATCAAGAGACGCATCATAAAAATAAATAATTTTTTTTTACAACGAAAACAAACTAGAAACACACAAATATTGAATTAAAAACACACAAACACTAAGTACTAAGCCAATACCCCCAAACTTAAATTTGACATTGTCCTCAATGTTTGAAATAGGAAAAATTAAAATAGAGGACTTCCCTGAGAACGTGTCAAACTTCATAGATGTCATCTTCCAAATCCTCTAAGTTGGGAGCGCAATCCAATTTGCTTAATACTCGGTACCTGAGAGCAATTGACTAAAGAAATTAAAATGCTATTGAACACACTAAAAAGAAACAATCACACAAACTCAACAGCAAAACAATAAACTTGGGTTGCCTCCCAATTAGCGCTTGGTTTATAGTCCTTGGCCCGACTTTATTTAAAATAGGAAAATAAGTTCAAAGTAAGATCAATTCAATTAAAATTAATATTGGAAAAACATTAGAAAACTAATTCCCCGGCAACGGCGCCAAAAACTTGTTGTCCTTTTTGTATATGACAATTTACGCGTAAGTATACGCGGTCAATAAGTAATAAAGTGATAAAAGAGAGTTGTCGAACCCACAGAGAATTATCTCTAATGAACTTCCAAGTACCAACTTTATATCGTCTCGATCTTATTTAAACAATTTGATTGAAGAGATAGATAAAGGTTACATCTAAATTGCATGAAATAAATAACATAAATAGATAAATAAGGGTCTAAGATTACAATTTCCCCCATACAAGTATTTTGTCAAACACTTGGTGTGCAATGCTTTGTTCAAATCTCTTAACTCTCCTTTAGATCAATTAACCACATAGAATTACCAACCGAGAAATTCACCATATTCATAAGCCTCTCTCGATGGTCATATGAAAATCACCCATACACGACACATAGGTATATGTCTATCCCACATACTAGCAAGCAATTCAATTCTATGAATAATCAACAAGACACACGTCACTAAATCTTAGTCAATCACCCATCAAACAAATGAACTTTCGCATAGGGAGTCATTAAGTTTGTAATCTCATAATGGTTACACACGACATTTAGGTATATATCTATCCTAAATACTAGCAAGTCACCTATTCTCAAAGATAATTAATAAGACACACGTCACAATAATCTTATTATCCACCCCCAAGAATCTTATTATCCACCCCCAAGAATCTTTAACTCTCGCATGATTTCATAACTAGGTCTCAACCTATAATCCGTTCGTCAATTTCATATAGGTTCCCAAGGTAATTACGAGCCAAACAATTAATCTATAAGCATAGGTTATGATAACCAATTCATATGAGCAACAATAATCAAAAGGAAGAGAAAATCCATTCAAATTAAGCAATGAGTTCAATTACAATCTTAAATTAAACACTAATTACATAGAGAAAAAGATAAAGAAAGATAAAGGATGGCTTCCCCATTGTTGTTGGATGAAACTCCATTGAAGCACCTCCATTGAAGCTCCTCCAAGCTTTAGAAGAACCATGGCCTAGGGCCATGGCCTCCCTCTCTTTGCTCCAAGCCTCCTCTACTCCTTAGTTGCTGATTTCTATCTTCTATATCCTCATATTTCATGCCTCCAAGAGCTGATATAAGTCCCTGGATGCCCTAACCTAGCTTAGCACCTCCAAAATGACCAAAAAACCCAAAAAATCTGCTGCTGTCCGCGACGAGCTCGCCCCGACGAGCTTTTTGGCCTGCATTTTCTCGCCCCGGCGAGAGCTCGCCGCGGCGAGGAATTTGTGTAGGAAATTCCCGCCCCAATGAACTCCAGTAAAATGACCATAACTTCTTCGCCCGAACTCGGATTAAGGCGATTAAATAGGCTATGGAAAGCTAAGAAGTAGCTCTACAACTTTCATAACTGGAGCTTGACGAGATAATGGCCGGAGCAAGGTTCAAAGTGAGCCCGAAGCAACTGCTGTATAAAAGTCATGCAAAATCCGATGGTAAAATGATCATAACTCTCTCATACTAACTTCAAATTGGATGATTCAAGATGCTCTGGAAAGCTAAGACAAAGATATACAACTTTCATTGTTTGAGTTTTGAGAGATTCGAATTGCATCATGAGGGAAATTGAGAAACAAGCAGATGAAATACCAAAATCGCGCCGAAAACGCATTAATCCCTAGGGCCTTTATTTCAATACCTACAAAACAACGTAAAAACACATAAAAACACACAAATACATATAAAAGTAATACAAAACTATATTACACAACAATAAGATGAAAACACATAAAACCAAATAAAATTCAAGGAAACTTTCAAAACGTTGCAAGTCTAGATTTACAATTAGCTAGTTATAGCTTGCTTTAGGTCCCTTCCGTGTGTGTGTGTGTGTGTACCCAATAGCACCAAACCAATCAAGCTCGGATGAAGCTATGCAACCACATTACCTTATGAAATAATCAAAATAAACCCCGAAACAACATGTTTAACACATCACTCAATACAAAGGTATACAAATCGCAATTTCCAAAAATATGAAATCAAAGGACTCTAGGTAAGTGCATTTTATGCTCCATTTTATCCTAAGTCCACTCTTGTGGGTGAGTGCGTTTTACGCTCCATCTCAACCCAACACAAGATTTGATATAAAAAACTTTCTTTCTTTTGTCATCAAATTGTAAGAGAGTGCGTCTTACGCTCTATCTCCCCTAAACATGTGTCCATGAGTGAGTGCGTTTTACGCTCCATCTCAACTCACCACATGACCAAAAATTCAAACACAACAAATTTGGACACCTTGTTTCGAGTGATATTTAAACGAGTTCTAGAGTTTATAGATATTTCCCATAAGCATTCGGTTATAAAAGCCTTCTCTAAGCATACAACTAGCTCAATACTCATGGGTAAGTGTAAAAGAGTGAAAAGACGCATAAGCAAAACAAGAAACAATAATAACGATTAAGCACAAAGATTAAGCAACATTTATCCATTTTCCATGAGTTAGACCAATTCAATCAAATTCTTATCATAGAACATGGATTGTAGTTCAAATCAAATTAAAACAATGCTCAAGAGACACATCCTAAAAATAAATAATTTTTTTTACAACGAAAACAAACTGGAAACACACAAATATTGAATTAAAAACACACAAACACTAAGTACTAAGCCAATACCCCCAAACTTAAATTTGACATTGTTCTCAATGTTTGAAATAGGAAAAATTAAAATAGAGGACTTCCCTGAGAACGTGTCAAACTTCATAGATGTCATCTTCCAAATCCTCTAAGTTGGGAGCGCAATCCAATTTGCTTAATACTCGGTACCTGAGAGCAATTGACTAAAGAAATTAAAATGCTATTGAACACACTAAAAAGAAACAATCAAACAAACTTAACAGCAAAACAATAAACTTGGGTTGCCTCCAAATTAGTGCTTGGTTTATAGTCCTTGGCCCGACTTTATTTAAAATAGGAAAACAAGTTCAAAGTAAGATTAATTCAATTAAAATTAATATTGAAAAAACATTAGAAAACTAATTCCCCGACAACGGCGCCAAAAACTTGTAGTACTTTTTGTATATGACAATTTACGCGCAAGTATACGCGGTCAACAAGTAATAAAGTGATAAGAGAGAGTTGTCGAACCCACAGGGAATTATCTCTAATGAACTTCCAAGTACCAACTTTATATCGTCTCGATCTTATTTAAAAAATTTGATTGAAGAGATAGATAAAGGTTACATCTAAATTGCATGAAATAAATAACATAAATAGATAAATAAAGGTCTAAGATTACAATTTCCCCCATACAAGTATTTTGTCAAACACTTGGTGTGCAATGCTTTGTTCAAATCTCTTAACTCTCCTTTAGATCAATTAACCACATAGAATTACCAACCGAGAAATTCACCATATTCATAAGCCTCTCTCGATGGTCATATGAAAATAACCCATACACGACACATAGGTATATGTCTATCCCACATACTAGCAAGCAATTCAATTCTATGAATAATCAACAAGACACACGTCACTAAATCTTAGTCAATCACCCATCAAACAAATGAACTTTCGCATAGGGAGTTATTCAGTTTGTAATCTCATAATGGTTACACACGACATTTAGGTATATATCTATCCTAAATACTAGCAAGTCACCTATTCTCAAAGATAATTAATAAGACACACGTCACAATAATCTTATTATCCACCCCCAAGAATCTTTAACTCTCGCATGATATCATAATTAGGTCTCAACCTATAATCCGTTCGTCAATTTCATATAGGTTCCCAAGGTAATTACGAGCCAAGCAATTAATCTATAAGCATAGGTTATGATAACCAATTCATATGAGCAACAATAATCAAAAGGAAGAGAAAATCCATTCAAATTAAGCAATGAGTTCAATTACAATCTTAAATTAAACACTAATTACATAGAGAAAAAGATAAAGAAAGATAAAGGATGGCTTCCCCATTGTTGTTGGATGAAACTCCATTGAAGCACCTCCATTGAAGCTCCTCCAAGCTTTAGAAGAACCATGTCCTAGGGCCATGGCCTCCCTCTCTTTGCTCCAAGCCTCCTCTACTCCTTAGTTGCTGATTTCTATCTTCTATCTCCCCCTATTTCGTGCCTCCAAGAGCTGATATAAGTCCCTAGATGCCCTAACCTAGCTTAGCACCTCCAAAATGACCAAAAAACCCAAAAAATCTGCTGCTGTCCGCGACGAGCTCGCCCCGGCGAGCTTTTTGGCCTGCGTTTTCTCGCCGCGGCGAGGAATTTGTGTAGAAAATTCCCGCCCCGGCGAGCTCCAGTAAAATGACCATAACTTCTTCGTCCAAACTCGGATTAAGGCGATTAAATAGGCTATAGAAAGCTAAGAAGTAGCTCTACAACTTTCATAACTGGAGTTTGACGAGTAAATGGCCGGAGTAAGGTTCAAATTGAGCCCGAAGCAACTTCTGTGTAAAAGTCATACAAAATCCGATGGTAAAATGACCATAACTCTCTCATACTAACTTCAAATTGGATGATTCAAGATACTCTGGAAAGCTAAGACAAAGATATACAACTTTCATTCTTTGAGTTTTGAGAGATTCGAATTGCATCATGAGGGAAATTGAGAAACAAGCAGATGAAATGCCAAAATCGCGCCGAAAACGCATTGGTCCCTAGGGCCTTTATTTCAATACCTACAAAACAACGTAAAAACACATAAAAACACACAAATACATATAAAAGTAATACAAAACTATATTACACAACAATAAGATGAAAACACATAAAACCAAACGAAATAGCTAAAGACTTACAAATTATTAAGGCTAAAAGTACCCAATTTGTGTATATAAAACACACTCATCAGCGCGTCATCTGTTTTAATGTATTTTCTTAGACTTCAGATTATGTAATAGGAACGATAATAGTTATTTTTGTTGCTTCGTGATGTCTAGTTAAGGTTATAGTCCTTGGGACCAGATTGTAAACCTTTTGAATGATCAATATATGATTGTTTATTCCGTATTTAGATATCATGTGTTGATTAAAGGTGTTTGGATGTTGCTTATCGTGAACACCAAATTCGAGGTATTGATACCTGAATATGGGGGTGTCACAGTTTCTATCTCTATAGAAATTGTATGTACTCTCCCAACTATTAGAAGTGTATAATTGTCTCACCCTTTTCCATAATAAGACTTCTCTTATTTATAGATGTAGGCAACCCTCCTAACTATTTAGGAATAGAGTTTTATTTAATTAATTAAACTCCTTTAATTAATTAGTCTTCTAATCCAATTAGGAACTTATGAGAGTACTTATATGAATTAATTCCTAAACTATTTAGAAATTAAATAATAATAATAATAGTAATAATATTAATAAGACTTCTCTTATTAATTTATATTTAATATTTTAAAAATATTAAATAATAAATATTAAGCTATTTAATTTATTCCATCACCATAGCATAAATTAAATATACTTAACATATTATTACGATTATGCCATTTACTTCTTAAATAAATATTTTACTTTTGCGGTGTGACCCTTTAGGTTCTCTATATTAAACCGGTTGTGAATAAATCAATTAGAACAATTCTAATCTTATTTAAATAAATAAATTAAACTATTTAATTCATTTAAATAAATAATATTTATTCTACAATAAGGGTAAACCCCCCCTTAGCGATCAACGACTTTCCAGATAATATAGATTTCAACATTAATCATAAAAGAACCTTTTAGTGAATAATTACCGTACAATTCAATCCTTCTACCATGTAATGTCCCAATTAAATATAAGACATGGAATTACTGTCAAGTATTATTTTATTTAATTATATGTATTTTGATTCTTAAATGCACAACTCTAAATAATGTAAATTAGAAACTCCTTTCTAATTTCATTCTTCTTTGGCTAAAGTCTTCTGAGTTGTCATTTATCGAATCACATAGGACATTCTCTCCTTTTACTAGAAGTGGTAGATTCTTTGTTGACCATTCACCTATCTCCATGTACAACTTATTATACCCAAACATACCCTTTGATATATCCTAAAGGTCTTAAGGGACATGTCAAAGTATAACTCATCATACACAAAATACTCTGATGATCTCAAGTTTAAGGATCACTTATACTATTGTCACTTAAGAAATTCCTATTGACAGACAAGTAAATTTCCATTAGGTATTCCTTTAGTGAGCCACACTCAGTGAACTTATTTTTCAATAAGCACCTACATACTTGCTTTAGTGTCTTCACACAAATGATTATGAGATCAATCATCTTCTTCCTAAGAGCAAACAAAGTATGTACTAATCTATTCGGATTCACTAATCCCCTTTTAGTAATCCAACGATTAGGAACGATTTTAGTTTTAAGCTATCTAGAATTTAGATCTCATTAGCATGATCATCATCATGATTCTAAAAGTATTACTCAAAACTATGAGTTTATCACATTTAATATAACAACATCATGTAGATAATGAAAATGCCTTTAATAAATCAATTCTTTTATTAATAAACGAATAAGATTACAAAGTATATGCTTCATCATATCAAATATGATTGGCTTATGTGCGTACTATTTTCACCATGCTCGTGCAGAACATGCATGATGCTGTGTCCAAATATGTTCATGCATTTGACATTAATATAAGATCAGACGAGGCGTACCTTATGTTGAGATGGTTGATCTTTGTTTAGCTATGGACCTGTGTAGTTCTTCCTCCCACTGAGCATCCTCTGGTGTTCGTCGTCGTAGGGCAGCTGCTGCCCCTTCCCCTCATGTTACTAGACAACCCCGACGTCTTGCGAAGGCCTGCATTCATCCGATTGGGGTAGATCGAGCCGATGATGCTGCTATAGATGAGGATTTTCCTGATACTGATGCATCTATTCCGCCCGTTCACGGTCATTCATTTCTTGGCGCACGAGTGGCCATTCCAGATCTTTTAGAGCTCGATTTGAGTCGTCATCCGTCAGCGTACTTGTGCGCTAACGAGGTATATTTACGAAATTCTTGAGTCATTTTGATCCCCCACCGTAGTTGTCTTAATTCTCGGTATTACAGGTCCCGACGTTTACATAGCCTCGGGGTAACTAGTTTAGTGTCTACTCCCTTTATCATACCCTTCATGCCCATTACTGGGCTTGAGTAGATTCTCAGGGTTTCGAGCATTTCTTCACTATAGCCCCCCGACGTTACCCCTGGGGTTATCTTCGTGCTCTGTTCGAGAGTTGGTTTCACCAGAGCCAGTCTTTTCATTTGATGGACTACGAGGTGGCGATGACACCTTTGGATTGACACTATATTACGGGCATTGAGTTTACTGACCGACAGGTTACTCTGGAGCCTAATATTTCTCCCAACACTGTTCGTGCACTACTGGGATTCTCTCCTTATGATAGGGTCTTTAAGGCCCGCAACATTCGTGCCGGAGCTCTGGCAATCAATGCTATCAGAGGAGTTTTATCAGAGCCATTCCTTGCGGATCCTATTGAGCGTGATTGGCTTCTTCGTCGACTCTTTTTGATTATCACGAGGGGTTATTTCTTGGCGAACAACTCCGTTACTATTCATTTCAGCATAGTGGGCACCATCCGAGACGTGGATCATATCAGGAAGTATGATTGGGGATCGTTCACGTTTGCATACTTTCTTTAGGGTATGCGTCTCTATTCGGAGGGACAGACTGATGCTTGGCTTGACTTCTTCCCTTTCCTCTTGGTAACCCTCTTTTCAATTCTTCATTTTTCATAGTTGAGCTTACTTTTGTCATTTTGATTGATGTAGTTGTTGTTGATCTTTTCAGTTCTGGGCTTATGAGAGGTTCGCATGCCTTCGTTTGGTTACCACTTTGGGTTTGGATACCTATCCCTGAGGTCGTCGATGACATCACACCACTTTGGATGAGGTCCCTGTTTCTGACAGCTTTGTCCGTTATCGATTCCAACTTGAGCTGATTACTGCCGTCGACGTGGTCTGGGTTCCGTATACAACTGATCATCTTTCCATGGGTTTTGAGGGTGGTTTCCCGATCGGACCAGAGTTTGCATTATCCACTCGTCGCATTCCCCTGTTGACACTTGGAGGCTGGGAGCTTTACCTCGAGGAGCGGGCATTCCAGTGTGTTTTAGGGGAGATTTGCATCCCCTTCCATCCTCCTCCTCGGAGTGTAAGGTTTGGATATTACGCAAGCATGCAATCAAATTACACAAATAGAGTGAAAGCGTGATAAAACGGATTTTAAAATTTTCATACAAACCATCACCATGATCTTTCTTTGTGTTCAATTATCAATTAACGAAAGAGATAGAGATTAAGAAATTATACCCTCGTAGAACCGTGCTTCCTCGGGTACAAGTTCACCTCCAATTCCTTCGCGTTCTCCTTGAATTTCCACCGATGAGATTCCTTCCTTTGATCAACGTTAGCCACCCAAGTGTTGTAACGACCGGGAATTTCAGAATTTTCCTTGTAATTTGAATTTGCTGAATAATATTAATATATTATATTTTATTAATATCATTTTTGTGTTGTAAGTTTAAAGGTTGTGTGACAACCTGGATTATGTGAATGCATGAAATTTTACGTGTTATAGTTTTGTTTAATGAATAATTGATTTCGCGTAGCGTCACTAAATCACTATTCACGGGGCACGTTTCCCGAGGTACTATTCGTGCCAGATATTTTTGTGTCTTTTTCGATGTTAATAAATTTCATAAATACGTGTATGCATACGAATAATTTTTCCAAGCGTTAGAAATTTTATTTGAGCTGATACGTGATTTTATCCGTATCCGAAATGTATTAAATGGGTGTTCCGAATATTTGGACAAATTTCATAATAATTATTTTTACCCATCCCAATATTTATGGTAATACCCATTTTAATTTTGGGTAGAGTTATTTACCAGTTTTGGTACAAAAATGGGAGTTTTTGAATATATTTTTGGTGTTTTCGGGTATTTATTTTGGCTTGTTATTCCAAGTGGGAACCACCAAACCATTTTCCACCAATCAAATTGCTAGGAATGAGTGAGTGGGGGGGGGGAGTATTGCCGGCAAGTGGAATTAGCCACTCCCATTTTTCTCCCACTTCTCCCTAATTCACTCCACTTCTCCCAAATCATTCAAACATTCATTCTCTCTTGCATTCCACACTCCTCCCATTCCCATCATCTGATAGAGAGAGAGAGAGAGAAAGAGAGAGAGAGCTGCAAAGAAGGAAAAGAAAGAAGTCGCCGGAAAAAAGAGAAGAAGGTCGCCGGAAAAAGCAAGGAAGAAGAAGGAGAAGGCACGGGTTGAAGAAGAAGAAGATTCAAGCAAGGAGAACCCCTAAACAAAGCCTAGCCGAACTCCTTAACATCTAGGAAGGATTTACAGAGGTAAACAATCAATCAAATCTATTCCATTTGATTTCTTGTAAAGATTTTCAAGTTTTTCTTAGTTTTGAGCTCTTAAGCTTGTGGGTCAGATTTTTGGCGATTTTTGGTGTTTTTGTTTGTTGTGATTGTTTGTAAATGTTGTTAAGAGACTATATAAGCCATTAATAACATCAAAGTGGAACAAAAATGTAAGAAATCCTTACCTTGGCTTAATGGAGCAAGAACAATGGACTTTGGACATGAACATGGACTGTTGGACAAATTTAGAGGACTTTGTAGCTATGATTCCTTGCTTGTTCTGTATTTGTTGTTGTCATATTGTAGTTCCAAGGGTTACAAGGTTAACACAACTGGAACTATGTTGTAGTCCTATGTCTTAGGAGTCCATAGAGTCTGGAACGGACCAATTTGAACGTGTATTGAGGGAGTTATGGTGGTTGGAATCAAGATAGGTCTAGAACACCAAAACAGAGCATTCCGGGAAGCAAAACGGGTTAGGGACTCAGGCCGAGCGCCTAAGGCGCTGGTCACAAGTCCAGCTACGGTGAGAGAGCGCTTTAGGCACTGGTCATAGGCCATTTTGAGCGCCTAAGGCGCTGGACAAGAGACTGTGCAAACAGCTTCGACGTCCTTTAGTAAAATGGGCATAACTTTCTCGGATTGAGGTGATTCAGGATGATTCGGAAAGAGAACGAGTAGACCTACAACTTTTGTTCTTTAAGTTTTTCAATTTGAGGTCTTTAGCATGGTCTAAATTGGCCATTTATAGGACTGATATGTAATTGGGGGCAATCAGAGGGTGTCGTGCATGCGCGTAAGCGCATGTAATGCTCCCAACAATGTAAAATGACGTTCGAAGTTCTAAAATATGAATGTTATGATTTATAATGATGCTTAGCATTAACCAATGAGTATGAGATAAATTGAATGGGCGGGCTAGGCGTACGCAATTGCGTGTCGCTTGGGCGTTCGAATAGGCAAGTTTGGCGTACGGACGAACAAGCGTCATAACGCCGTAACTAGTGGGCATAACCTTGTTTAATATTTTGTTTCTAGTATGAATGAGACATTATAGAGTAGTATAAGACATTATTTGATATCTGATATGTGACTAATTGTTATGTGGATATGTACTTAATTGTGTAAGATATTAAGGAGCGTGTGTTGTACTATTGTAGCAGACGCACTAGGCAAGTTTCCTAACGCTTGTCTAACCCTTGTGTTAGGCAAGTTTCCCTAACCTTACTCGAATTATATTTTAAGCAGGTTTTATATTTTATACAGGTGTTGTATATTGTTGCAAGTTTCATGACTCAAATGGAGTTATTATTTTTGAATCATATTAGTGGATTAATTATTGTCAATTACTCCACCTCTAAGATAATTATTGATATTCGCAGCTTATGCATTTGAAGTTATTATTTGTTGTTGGATTGTGAAAACGTTTAAGTTCTTTGTTCATGAACTATTTAAGGAAATAGTCTACGCCATTTGTTTCGGCTAGACATGTACAGGTTATTATTTTAAAAGCTATCCAAACCAGTAGTTGGTACGGATTCTTGGACTGAGAGAGCAACCCTTATTAGGGGATTATAATGTGTCGGTTATTCGATGCAGTCAGAGTTAAATGTTATGCATATATATGGTGTACGAGAGGCTGATCCCCTCGAGTACAACTGACGGGGCCAGGTTTTAAAGGAGTTAGTTGAATGATTGACTCTTTGGCCAAAAGTTCATGGTCGGTTGGACCACTCAGCAGTAAATAATCATTATTCATTGATTCATTTGGACTTTGATTATGTCATTTCAGCTATTTCATCAATGTTCATAAATTGTTGATCTATGCAGCTATTATTCTTATTCATTTATGATGTATCTTCCTTATTTATTTTAAACTTGCTGAGTAAAGTAGTTGCTCACCCTTGCTATATCATGAACCTATTGCAGTTAAGCCGGAGAGTTCCAAAGCGGGCAAAGACAAAGGAAAGCTTAAGGAATAGTTATATGTACTATCCCGTTATGTAATCGTGGAATCATTTTGTAATATTATTGTATTCTGCGATGTATTCTATTTAAGGTTATAGACCTTGGGACCATAGTAAACCTTTTGTAATGAACAACATATGTTTATTTATTCCGCATTAGTTAATTTATGTTGTTTAGAGGTGTATGGATGTATTCTATCATGAGCACCAAATTCGAGGTATTGGTACCTGAATTTGGGGGTGTCACAAGTGTTTGGCCTCTAGAGGTGATCCACCAAGGAATAATAGGTATTCAAGAAGTTGGGTGTTGGCAAAACCCTAGTTTCTATCTCTATAAAAATTGCAAGTACTCTCCACAATCTAATGCAAGAGTGTGTAACCCTAATCTATGATAAGACTCCTTTTATTTATAGATGTAGGAATAACCCTTCCCTAAACTATTTAGGATTAGGATTTCTATTATAATTAAACTCCTTTAATTAATTATTCTCCTAATCCAATTAGGAATTCATGTGAGAGTATTTCTATTAATTAATTCTCAATCACTATTAGGAATTAAATAATAATACTAGTAATAATAATAATAAGACTCCTCTTATTAATTTATATTTAATATTTCCAAAATATTAAATAATAAATATTAAGCTATTTAATTTATTCTGTCTCCATAGACTAAATTAAATACACTTAACTTATTATTATAATTATTCCATTTACTTCTTAAATAAATATTTTTCTTTTGCGGTGTGACCCTTTAGGTTCTCCATATTAAACCGGTTGTGAATAAATCAATTAGAACAATTCTAATCTTATTTAAATAAATAAATTAAACTATTTAATTCATTTAAATAAATAATATTTATTCTACAATAATGGTAAGCCCCGTAGCGATTAACGACTTTTCAGATAATATAGATTTCAACATTAATCACAAAAGAACCTTTCAGTGAATAGTTACCGTACAATTCAATCTTTCTACCATACAATGTCCCAATTAAATATAAGACATGAATTTACTGTCAAGTCTTATTTTATTTAATTATATGTATTTCGATTCCCAAATGCACAACTCTAAATAATGCAAATTAGAAACTCCTTTCTAATTTCATTCTGCCTTGGCCAAGGACTACTGAGTTGTCATTTATCGAATCACATAGGACATTCACATCTTTTACTAGACGTGGTAGATTCTTTGTTGATCATTCAACTATCTCCATGCACAACTTATTATACCCAATCATACCCTTTGATATACCCCTAAGGTCTTAAGGGATATGTCAAAGTATAACTCATCATACACAAGATACTATGATGATCTCAAGTCCAAGGATCATTTGTATTACTATCACTAGAGGAATTCCTATTGACAGGCGAGTAAAACTCTATTAGGTATTCCTTAGCGAGCCACGTTCAGTGAACTTATTCTCCAATAAGTACCTACATACTGGCTTTAGTGTCTCCACACAAATGATTATGAGATCAATCATCCTCTTCCTAAGAGCAAGCAACGTATGTACTAATCTATCCGGATTCACTAATCCCCTTTTTAGTAATCCAACGATTAGGAACGATTTTAGTTTATGAGCTATCTAGAGTTTAGATCTCATTAGCATGATCACCATCATGATTCTAAAAGCATTACTCAAAACTATGGGTTTATCACATTTAATATATAACAGCACCATGTAGATAATATAAAATGCATTTTAAGAAAATCAATTCTTTTATTAATAAATGAATAAGATTACAAAGTATATGCTATATCATATCAAATATGATTGGCTTGTGTGCATGCTACTTTCAATCTCCCACTTGCACTAAAGCCAATCGCCATGGTATCTAATACCTATCTTCTCTAAGTGACGATTAAACTGCTGTTGTGTTAAAGCTTTAGTAAATGGATCTGCAATGTTGTCTTGAGAGTCCACACGCTCCAAGGTGACATCTCCTCTTTCAATGATCTCTCTAATCAAATGAAACCGCCGCAACACGTGTTTGGATTTCTGATCAGACCTGGGTTCCTTAGCCTGCGCAACAGCTCCAGTGTTGTCACAGAATAAAGGTACGGCTCCTCTAATGTTAGGAACCACTCCAAATTCAGTTATGAACTTCTTCATCCAAACAGCTTCCTTTGCAGCTTCACTTGCAGCTATGTACTCTGCCTCTGTCACTGAATCAGCAACTGTTTGCTGCTTGGAACTCTTCTAACTCACCACGCCACCGTTTAAGGTAAACACATACCCTGAAACGGATTTACTGTCATCTTGGTCCGTTTGAAAACTTGAGTCTGTATAGCCCTCTAGTTTCAATTCAGACCCACTGTAGATAAGAAATACATCCTTAGTTCTTCTCAAGTACTTTAGGATGTTTTTCACTGCCTTCTAGTGCTCTTCTCCTGGATTCGACTGATATCTGCTCGTTACACTAAGTGCATGAGCGACATTTGGTCTAGTACATATCATACCGTACATGATAGATCCTATTGCGGAAGCATAAGGAATCTTACTCATACGGTCTCTCTCCTCAGGTGTCTTTGGGGCCTGTTTCTTGGAGAGATGTATTCTATGGCTCATCGGCATGAGACCTCTCTTGGAATCTTCCATGCTAAACTTCTTTAGCATCGAGTCAATATAGTTTCCTTGGGTCAAGCCCAGCATCCTTTTAGATCTATCTCTATAGATCTTTATCCCCAAAATATAGGATGCCTCACCCAAGTCCTTCATGGAGAAGTGTTTAGATAACCAAATTTTGATCGACTGTAGCATAGGAACATCATTCCCTAGAAGTAATATGTCATCAACATATAATACAAGGAATGAAACAACGCTCCCACTAACCTTCTTGTACACACATGGTTCATCCTTATTTTTGATAAAATCAAACCTTTTGATTATCTCATCAAAATGGATGTTCCATCTTCGAGAAGCTTGCTTCAATCCATAAATAGATCGTTGTAGCTTATAGACTTGGTTTGTTCCAACCGTTGAAACAAAACCCTCTGGCTGTATCATATATATATTCTCCTCAAGCTCTCCATTGAGGAAGGCCGTTTTCACATCCATTTGCCAGATTTCGTAGTCATAATAAGCTGCAATTGCAAGCAAAATCCGAATGGACTTGAGCATAACTACTGGTGAGAAGGTTTCATCATAGTCAACTCCTTGTCTTTGTTTGAAACCTTTTGCAACTAGTCGGGCCTTATAGGTCTCTACCTTGCCATCCACTCCAGTCTTTCTCTTAAAGACCCATTTACACCCAATAGGCTTAATGCCCTCAGGTGGTGAAACCAAAGTCCATACTTGGTTTTCATACATGGAGTCCATCTCGAATTTCATGGCTTCTAGCCATTTTTCTGAGTCTTCACTACTCATAGCCTCTTCGTAAGTCAATGGATCATCATCATCTATGATGTGTACCTGATCATCATCCTCTATGATGAATCCATACCTATCAGGTATCTTCGGTACTCTTCCAGATTTACAAATAGGTAGTGGTACAGTAGGTTCTTCTACTTGGTCAGGTACCTGACTTTGATCCGTAGTATTTTATGGTTCTTGAACTTCTTCAAGATATATCTTACTTCCACTGACCCCTTCGAGGATAAACTCCTTTTCCAAGAAGGCAGCGTGTTTCGTTACAAACACCTTTTGATCAGTAGGATGATAGAAATAATATCCTAAACTTTCTTTAGGATATCCCACAAATTTACACTTGTCGGATCTAGTCTTCAGCTTATCATGCTCAAACCTTTTGACATAAGCTGGACAACCCCAAGTCTTAACATGCTTAAGACTAGGTTTCCTCCCTGTCCATATCTTATATGGGGTCTTTGGGACGGATTTGGTAGGTACCTTGTTAAGCAGGTATGCAGCCGATTCTAGGGCATAACCCCAGAAGGATACTAGAAGGTCGGTAAAACTCATCATAGAATGAACCATGTCCAACAATGTTTGATTTCTCCGTTCATACACACCATTCAACTGTGGCGTCCCTGGTGGAGTCCATTATGAGATTATACCATTTTTTGAGACAATTGAGAAACTCATTGGTCAAGTATTCCCCTCCTCGATCCGATCGAAGAATCTTAATACTCTTACCAGTTTGCTTCTCTACTTCACTTCTGAATTCTTTGAACTTTTCAAACGATTTAGATTTGTATTTCATTAAATACACATATCCAAATCTGGAATGATCATCAGTGAAAGTAATAAAATAAGAATACCCTCCTCGTGCATTCGTTGTCATAGGTCCACATACGTCTGTGTGTACCAGTGCTAACAACTCTGTAACTCTTTCTCCTTTTCCACTAAAAGGAGATTTAGTCATCTTACCCATGAGACAAGATTCACAAGTTGGATATGATTCGTAATCAGATAGCTCTAAAAGTTCATCTTTATGCAACTTGGTTAATCTTGTATCATTGATATGACCGAGTCTACAGTGCCACATAAAGGTATAATTAACATCATCTCTTTTTCTCTTCTTAGTTTGTTCAATTTGAAGTATATTTTCATGCAAGTCAAGTATGTAAAGTCCATTCAGTAGATTGCCAATACCATATAAAATATTTTTATTATAAATAGAACAACTATTGTTCTTTATTATAATATCAAAACCATCCATATCCAATACAGAAATTGAAATAATGTTTCTAATGATTGTCGGAACATAATAACAATTATTTAAACTAATGAACTTGTCCGAAGGCAGTGTTAAACAATAAGTCCCTACAGCTAATGCAGCAACCTTTGCTCCATTTCCCACTCGTAGGACGACTTCATCCTTGTTTAGCTTTCTACTTCTGCTTAGTCTCTGCATATTGTTACATATGTGAGAACTACAGCCGGTATCCAATACCCAAGTAGAATTTTGACTTTCAGAAAAATTAATTTCAATCATGAACAAACCTAGATCGGAAGTCGAAGCTTCTCCAAGCTTCTTTTGGTCCGCAAGATACTCCTTGCAGTTCCTCTTCCAGTGTCCCGACTTATTGCAATGGTAGCAAATTCCTTTGCTATTTGGATCAGGTTTCTTTTTATCCTTTCTCTTCGCCTTGCCCTTAGCCTTCTTGTTTTTCTTCTTTTCAGAAGATACCTTGGGCCTCTTCCTTTTCTTGGAAGAATCATCCACTAGTAAGACTTGGTTCTTGTTGGATGAGAAGTGACCTTCAGTAGTTTTCAACATGTTAAGTAACTTAGGCAAGCTGACATCCAACTTATTCATGTGAAAATTCACAACAAATTGTGAGAAGGTGTTCGGGAGTGACTGCAAGATCAAATCTTGGCTTAACTCCCCATCCATCACGAACCCAAGCTGTCCAAGTTGTTCAATCAGATTGATCATCTTAAGGACATGAGTCTCAACAGCAGTGCCTTCGGTCATACGAGATCGGAAGAGCTCCTTAGATATCTGATATCTAGCAGTCCTACTTTGCTCACCATACGACTCTTTGAGGTGCATCAATATAGTAGGAGCATCCATAATTTCATGTTGACGCTAAAGCTCGTTACTCATGGACGCGAGCATGATGCATTGAGCCAAGATTGCATCATCTTGCCACTTTCTGAAAGTAGCAATCTCTTCCTCAGAGGCTGTTTCTGCAACATTTGCAGGGACTGGTGAATTTAGGACATAAGAAATCTTTTCAGCAGTGAGAACAATTCTCAGATTCCTTAACCAGTCCGTGTAATTCGGTTCGGTCAATTTGTTAGCATCAAGTATGCTACGCAGTGATAGTGTGTTTGACATTTTTAAATTCTGCATGTGAAATAGACAACATTTTAGCATACATTCATTTAATTAATTACCAAAATAAATTAGGTCTTTATTTTAAATTGGTATCTCTCACTTTTTCATCAAACTATATTACCCTCATTATATAGTTCGGCAAATCTAATTAAAGATTTGCTAGTGAGATTAAGGATCCCATTTCAAATGTATATAGCCTTGTGTGTGCACAACAAACTATATATAAATAAATAGGTAGACAACTATTGTCAATTACATCACTATGTAACTCCTTGTATTTTGCCTCTTAGATTATAATGGTCAAATGTGTGCACATCCGAACTAACATAATCTAAGTTAAGTCCAACCTAGCACTTCCATATATGTGAAGAGAAAAAGACCGCCCTTGTGTGTGCACAACAAAGCAATAATGTTCAATTCCTTAATAAGCATCAAATGTGATAAAACAACATCTTAAATATTTAATACTCGCCTTGTGTGTACACAACAAACTCATATTAAATATTTAATACTCTATTGCTTTACCATGCTAGAAGGCGACGTTCGATATTCCTAATATCTTTGAACGATTATGACTTAATATTATTTCTTTGAGGGGTTTATTATTATTAGTCTCATCTTGTTTAGCGCGCATGCACATATATATATAAAATACGCGTCATATTATTTAACATGCGAAGCATGTTGTATAATATATAATATATATAGTAATCATGCACATATAGAATACTATATTCTACCCGGATTGATTATGGACTTTTATTCTAGTTTGGTTCACTAGAGCCACCAAGTGAACCAAAAGGTCAAACCTAGGGTGCAAGAATAAAATTTAAATATAACTATTACATTTAAACCCAGGCTCCATTACAAACGGGTCTTCAAGCGCTCCTTGCTCCTTTATCTCCAATTTTTCAAAAATTAATTCTAACTAGTCCTATTACATAAACTATTTACAATAAATAGAAACCTTGATTAGCAGTCAAGGGGAAGTACATAGGAGGGAGATAGAATTTACATTAAGAAAAATTAGAAAAGACGAGGTACGCAGACCCCATTTATAAAAACTCATACATTCAAGCATCCTCTAAAATAATTCCAATCACACATTGGTCAATAGTCCATAATCAATTCCTATTTATTATCATACATATCTCTATATGTATCAATAAATAACATTCATCTCATGAATAATAAAACCATTCCATATATGCATTGATATCAATTAATGGGCAAAAGTTTTGCTAATATTTAGTTTTGAAACAAAATAAACTCATTTATTTTAATCAAAAACCAAATCCAAATTAAACTCCTTTAATTTTAGCAATCTGAAATCCTATTCCAGATAAAATAAACATCTTTATTTTAAACTTATATCAATTAAATAAACCATTTATTTTAATTGAAAAAAACAAAAAATATTTTCAAAGTCTGCACACCGGTGCGGCCGTGCTCCAAATTGAACTAGGAGCGGCACGACCGCTCTGCACCCCCAGAAACGTTTTCTGGGTTAGGGCGCGACTGCGCTCCAGAATGAACTGGAAGTGGTGCAGCCGCGCCGCGACGCAGATTCAGAAACATTTTTCAGCCCAAAAAATCCGATCGTATCGCATATCAATTCATACATGGAATCATCAAAATTAATAATTAACACAAGGATTAGGCTCTGATACCACTGTAAGGTTTGTATATAACGGAAGCATGCAATCAAATTACACAAATAAAGCGGAAGCGTGATAAAACAGATTTTAAAATTTTCGTACAAACCATCACCATGATCTTTCCTTGTGTTCAATTATCAATTAACGAAAGAGATAGAGATTAAGAAATTACACCCTCGTAGAACCGTGCTTCCTCGGGTACAAGTTCACCTCCAATTCCTTCGCGTTCTCCTTAAATTTTCATCGATGAGATTCCTTCCTTTGATCAACGTTAGCCACCCAAGTGTTTGGCCTCTAGAGGTGATCCACCAAGGAAGAATATGTATTCAAGAAGTTGGGTATGGGCAAAACCCTAGTTTCTATCTCTATAGAAATTGCAAGTACTCTCCACAATCTAATGCAAGAGTGTGTAACCCTAATATATGATAAGACTCCTCTTATTTATAGATGTAGGAATAACCCTTCCCTAAACTATTTAGGATTAGGGTTTCTATTATAATTAAACTCCTTTAATTAATTATGCTCCTAATCCAATTAGGAATTCATGGAAGAGTACTTCTATTAATTAATTTCCAATCCCTATTAGGAATTAAATAATAGTAATAGTAATAATAATAATAAGACTCCTCTTATTAATTTATATTTAATATTTTCAAAATATTAAATAATAAATATTAACCTTTTTAATTTATTCTATCTCCATAGACTAAATTAAATACACTTAACTTATTATTACAATGTAAAATGACGTTCTAAGTTCTAAAATATGAATGTTATGATTTATAATGATGCTTAACATTAACCAATGAGTATGAGATAAATTGAATAGGCGGGCTAGGTGTACGCAATTGCGTGTCGCTTGGGCGTTCGAATAGGCAAGTTTGGCGTACGAACGAACAAGCGTCGTAACTGTCAACGCCGGGTTTATCCGCTTATGGGGTGATTTGTTACCCTTTCCAATTTTAGCCTTTTGATTGAATGATTTTTGGAAAAGGTCGGCATTAATGTCGACGGGGTTTTGAAAGATCGTTTTTTATGATGAGCCAATTAACCAGAGTCGCCAGTTGGTATATTTGAAATGGATGTACCAACTCATCCGAATTTCGTTTTCGTAAATCGCTGGCTCATATGTGACTCCGAATTAATTGGTCTGCGAACCGAGATTCATAGAGTTCGGGGGCTTGCTTAAGCGAGGGGAAGGTGTTAGGCACCCCCCGACTTCCGTGAAACACGGTTACCGCAATCTTGATGCATTCCTATCCTTTAATTCTCGAATGTGTGTGTGTGTGCGCGTGTGTGTGTGTGTGTGTGCCCCTGTGAATGTTGTGGTGAGTTTGTATGAAAGAATCATTTGGATTTTTAGGGAAAGTCGTGCTTTAATTTGAGAATGCTTCGGAATGTCTTTTCGGCATACACGAGAAAGCTTTATGAGAAAAGATTTGATTTTAATTGTCAAAAACTATGAGATTTTCTTTAGGTGTCGTTTTGGCAAAACAGGAGTTTTAAACCTTTGTCAAAATAGGAATCGAGATCTATACGTTGCTTTCGTAACTCAAACGATGGGCAACTTCTAGAATCTCTTTAACCCTATGTACAAAGGTTTAATAAAACATTACTTATTTCCATAAAATCAATTTTGTGATGTTTGAAAAAACGATTTTTCTTTTGCCTTCTCGTTAAATAGGAATCGACATCCATTAGCATTCCCAATTTTAGCCTCGTGATTCTAATAACCTAGTTTGATTTGATTTTATAAAAATCTTATCGTTTAGCTTTGAAATCAATTTCGTCTCATAAATCAAATCAAGCATAAACACGCGTCGGGGCTATTCATGGGCATGTAAGCCATCAAAATAACCCCGAACGCCCACAATCGCATATTTTCTCTATGACGGGGCCTTAAACGCGATTCTCGCCTTGGCGTCGTTTTAAGGCCCGACGATTACATATTTACAATGAAAAGTACATCGAATTTATTACATACATCAAAAGATGTCAATCATCGGATTTGGACCACGGGGTCGCGCTCCTAGGCTCACATCCAAAATCGCTACACACCCACAAGATCCTAAAAATAGCAATCTAAACAATCTATGCACAATACATCATTACAACGAGCTAAAATTTCACCAAATGGATATCATCGGGCCATTAGGAGGAATTTCGTTCCATTTGGGAACCCTCACTAATAGCCCTCAATCCATGGATTCACAACAATATACAAGAACAACTACATTTAATATAATTTGGATGACAAAAAGCTTAACAAAAATGGTAAAACAAAATGCTAAACCAAAGGATTTTTCACCTTGCAAATAATCGCCACAATATGTATGAATTTGTGTATTGAATAGAATAGAAAATATGAGATGTAATCTCACAAAATGGGTACAATTGCTCACTATTTCTCCCTCTTTTCTCTCTTAATTTCTCTTATTTTCTGCTGTTTTCTCCTTCTTTTTCTTTCTTTTTCCGCCGCTGCTGCTGCTGAACCTCTCGACTGAAATGAAGAAACTGAGCTGAAATAGGCTGCATTAGGGCAGCCGCAGATTGATCTGCGGCTTGGCCGCAGATTGATTTGCGGCTGGCTGGCCCACCGCCCATCGCGCTCAGCCGTCTCGCGCACTACCATTATTTTAATCTTTTGGCCGCAGATTGATCCGCGGCTGGGTGGGTTAATTTTCTCGTTTTCCGAACCGCACCTCGTTTCTCGTGTCGTGACGTCAGTTTTTGCCGACAGGCTTGTATTTTGCAGTCCGGGAATCACTGGGAGACGTGCCACATCATTTGGGCATGCTCATTTCGGACGGCCTTGCTGTCACGTCGATTTTGATTTGTAAATCGTTGCGGTGACGTCGAGTGTTCGTTCCGGTGCCCATCTTTTGCTCTCGCAGGCCGGCCCAATGGACGAATTTGCCCTCCTATCATGGTCAGTATAGGAAGTGCAAAATTTGGTTGTCTACAGCTGCCCCTCTTTATCATGTTTATGAAATGTTAAATGAAATGAACATGATAAAGAAATAGACACCCGATGCATGAATGACAGTGCATAAGAATGACAGTGCATACATGATGTAACACATACAACTTATGATGTAACGCAAGATGTAAGGCATGCAACACATTTGTAAGGGTGTCAATGCATCCATCCCTGATCTGTCGCTCTTCTCGTAATCGCCGGGTCTCGTATCCGGTCGATTGTCCTGTGAGTGCCGGGTCTCGTATCCGGTCACCCCTCTCGTAATCACCTTATTCCATCCCATTGTCATCAAAGGAAGTTATTCTCCTGACTAGCTTTGAAGGGCATCCTTGGAGTTCGTCCTCGCACATCGTTCTTGGCAACCATTGCTTTTGACTTTGATAGGCTAGGACCTTGACACCTAACCTGCATGGATCACGTACAAAATTATCACTTATTCAAGGCATGTGACACAACATTTAAAATGAAAAATGACCCCTGTACAGTCTTTTGATACGATTCTACAGGTGTCACCATTTGTCGGAGCCGGTTTTCGTCGCCGGACATCCATCTCGTAATCGCCGGTTATCGTCGCCGGTCAATTGTCTCGTCGGGGCCGGGTATCGTCGCCGGTCACCCATCTCGTAACCCCCGGTTATCGTCGCCGGTTGGTTATCTTGTCGGAGCCGGTTTTCGTCGCCGGACATCCATCTCGTAATCGCTGGTTATCGTCGCCGGTCGATTGTCTCATCGGGGCCGGGTATCGTCGCCGGTCACCCATCTCGTAACCCCCGGTTATCGTTGCCGGTTGGTTATCTTGTCGGAGCCGGTTTTCGTCGCCGGACATTCATCTCGTAATCGTCGGTTATCGTCGCCGGTCGATTGTCTCGTCGGGGCCGGGTATCGTCGCCGGTCACCCATCTCGTAACCCCCGGTTATCGTCGCCGGTTGGTTATCTTGTCGGAGCCGGTTTTCGTCGCCGGACATCCATCTCGTAATCGCCGGTTATCGTCGCCGGTCGATTGTCTCGTCGGGGCCGGGTATCATCGCCGGTCACCCATCTCGTAACCCCCGGTTATCGTCGCCGGTTGGTTATCTTGTCGGAGCCGGTTTTCGTCGCCGGTCATCCATCTCGTAATCGCCGGTTATCGTCGCCGGTCGATTGTCTTGTCGGAGCCGGTTTTCGTCGCCGGACATCCATCTCATAATCGCCGGTTATCATCGCCGGTCGATTGTCTGGATCTCAGCCCTTCCCAGTGTTTGTTGTTTTTTATCTTTTTTCTTTTTGTGGATATCAGCCCTTCCCAGGGTTGCTCACCATCTTGTTGTGGTTCGCGTGGATCTCAGCCCTTCCCAGGGTTTGTTGTTTTTTGTCTTTTTTCTTTTTGTGGATATCAGCCCTTCCTAGGGGTGCTCACCATCTTGTTGTGGTTCGCGTGGATCTCAGCCCTTCCCAGGGTTTGTTGTTTTTTGTCTTTTTTCTTTTTTTTTTTTTTTTTTTTTGAGGGATTTCTTGAAGTGGAATGTGTGATCAGGACCCGGATCTCCCACCAACATCGTCCACGTACTATGCCGCAAAAGCCATCACGGTCTGATCATTTGTGAGGTTGAAAGCGACGTGCTTATACTTTCCTGAAGATTTTCATTTTGATCGTACCTACATGCATGAAAAAGATGTTATGCATGATCTGGCAGATATGTTATGGACAGATGCATGTGCACAACATATGTTTAGATAGAAATGACCCCTGTTCAGTCAAATGATACAATTCGACAGTCGTCGTTGCTTGCCAACATTTGATTGGATCACGCGTCTTCGTGAAGTGTAGCTTCTAGACTTCAACATCGGTTTTGTACTCTGCCTGTTCTTGGTCGTCTTCATTTGAGACAGTCTGTTTCGCTCTCTGTGATGATCGACAGGTATGTTGGGCTCCTTGGCCTTTTTATCATTTCTGATGGCCGATATGCTGTTGTCCCGCATTATATCATCCTCGTATATGCTCATGCACGGGGATCATTTGGATGTCGAGGCAGTGATAGTCAGGATTGGGGAGAGGCCCAATGACGAGAAGTTCTGTACAGCCTCTACTTCCTTCCATTTCACGATTCTTAACTGCTCTGCCTTGGCGCGTGTCGCTGCCAAGAAATTCTATCGAAAACTCGCGATGTTGACCGTGCTGAGTTATCCACAGCTCTGCAAGATCCTGCATATCAGATGACTAACAAATGCCAAAACTTGCAAGCTCGGGCCGTTAGTGTTAGCTCGACACAAAGATATTATAATCTCAACAAAAATGCAGTTAAAGCACATTTATTTTTTATTTTTTATTCTTTTTTATTTATATTTTTTTTTCTTTTTTTTTCTTTTTTTTTTCTTTTTTTTTATTCTTTTTTTTTAATCCCTCGCGAGTTGATGATTTTCCATTTGACGAGTTATGAAATCGTAAGAACACCTTCAAGCATTCATGGTCATTGTACGTGAGTAAGGTCGGATTCAAAAGAACTACCTTCCCTCGTCAAAAGTATTCTGTCTCCATTCTCGACAACGTCCTTAGCAGGATTGACGTCATATGACAAATGCACTGTGCGATGCAGCACTCAGTAGGGGTTTCTCTTCTATGACTTCTTGTTTAAGGCCGAGAGTTTTTCCATATTATCTTTTCTCTTTATTAGCCCATTTCACTTGTCTCGTTTTCTTAGGCTATCCAAAGTTACCCATTTAACGAGTTTTGGACCAATGACTCCCGAACCAGACGGTTTTGGGGCATTAGGTGTACAGACACCCCTTCGGGTTTATTTACTCGAGTAACAAAGGCCACGGTTCGAGACAAGTTGGTGGTCTGCCCCACTCATTCTTTGCTTGACCTTTCGCAAGATTCGTTTTCTTAGGCTTGAGTTACCCATGTAGCGAGTGTTAGGCCGGTGACTCCCAAACCAGATGGCTTTAGGGCACCAGATGCAGAGACACCCCCCTAGGCTTAATTACTCGAGTAGCCCATGCCACGATTCGAATCTGCTCGGGCCTCCTCTACTGTAATGCTCGTTTTCTTAGGCTCTCAGTTACCCATGTAACGAGTGTTGGGCCAGCAACTCCCAAACCAGACGGCTTTAGGGCACCAGGTGTATAGACACCCCTCGGGCTTAATTACTCGAATAACCCAGGCCACGATTCGAGACATCAGCTTGATGATCATTTATCGTCTGACTTCTTGATTTTAGCTTGAAAATTATTGACTGTCTGACCACGTGTTAATTGCCATCAACGTCGTCATAGTTTTATACCCCACAACTGAAAGTTTGTGCAAATGCAAAGTGAAGGCTGTCACATGAGGTCGATTCTGTCGCAAACGTTGCTTTGAATTAAGGCTTTGTACCCGATCAAAAGGTTGAATAGCCTTCTTCGTCTAATCATACTCACGATCGTGCTCCACGGATGCTTGTCAGAGTTAATCCGATTCCTATCAAGTCAAATAAAATCCCCCTTTCACGCGGGTCATCGTATCCCGGGAAAACTATGCTTGACAAATGCCAGATGATCGTACCGTTGAAGATTGAATGAGGTAGCATTTGATGATGATGGTGCATGCTGATGAGATTGTTGCATGGGTGCCAATTTGCACGTTATCATTTCCTGGGTAGTTGACAAATGCCCCAGTGTTAAGTTGCTTTTCTTGTGATCTCCCTCGTACTGGTTGCATCGGTATCTTGCTGGGCTGACAAAAGATCCGGTCCTTTGACCTGTTGAAAGGTTTGGGAGATTTTTGATTTTTTTTATTTTTTGATTTTTTTGATTTTTTTTTTATTTATTTTTTTTTAAAAGAGTGGTTTCACAGAGTCAGAATTAACGGGCTGGGGAACGCCTTCCGTCTATTCCTTGTAAGATGAGGGCTCTCCCAGAGAGGATTTTTTATCGTGACGGCTCCTTTTGATTTAGAGCGAAACCACATAGCTTCGTCTTGGCAGGGCGCGATCCTTTTGAGGACTAAATCGTTTATTTTGAATTTCCGGGATCCTACCCTTTTGTCGTATGTCCGGGAGATGCATAAGGGGTTGCCCCTGCAAATGTGCGAACTGAGGTTCGACAGGCAAACAGGGTGAGCGACAATAAATCCGGCCATCCCCGACAATTGGCGGACATTCTTCCCATGATCGTCCTTGTGTTTTATTTGTATCCCCTACTGCCCCATTCATTTTGGGCCGGTAAGTGATTGAATCAAAATGTTTGATCTTGAATTTGTCGTATATCTCCTCCTTGAGGGCATCGTTCAGATTTCTATGGTCGATGCGGCCCCTTACTTCTCCTCCAGGCTGTGGTACTGGGATTCTGTTGGAAAGCCATTCAGGGTAAATAAACACCGTGATGATTCCTGCTTTAAACCGCTTGATAATCTCGTCCTTTACTTTCAACCTCCATTCAGGTTTCAACGTTCTCAACCTTTGCTTAATTGGTCGGAACCCTCCTTGATGGGCAGTCGATGTCTTATAACGTCTGTGGACAATCCAATCACGTTGCCATGGGACAAATCGAACCTATCTCCATACAGGCTCAACAACTCGGCTATATTTTCTTTTCTTTTTCTTTTTTTTTTGTGTTCGAATTTGCCCCTACTCCGGGTTCTTTGTGATCGTTAGGGGTTCTGATGTTTGATGGCGATGGTTTGGTCTTAAGTCGGTTTTGGGTTTACCTTCGACCCATCCTTGGAATCTCGGCAGGCGTATTGTCGATATCTGTCTCGTCCTGCTCAATCCCCCTCAGATCGAACTCTAGCTTTATACCAAAATCGTGATCCTCCTTCAAATTTGGCCTATTGCTTGTCAGGCTAGAGTGCCTCAAATCGGGGTACCTGACATAGAACAAAAATGCTTGTCATATATATAAAACATTTCAGCACATGATCTTCTTTTGGATAACATGACAGAATGACATGAGCGTGCAGGGATTTGAAATAAAACTCAGAATTTTAAAACCCATTGATCTTCTACTGGCCGGGATTCACTGCCATACTCCGAGATTTTTCCCTTCCTGGATATCACCTGATGCACGGTCCAACTGGCCACGGTGAGGTCAAGCAATGGAGCTCATTAGGAGGTGCATGGATCACATTGGTATGGATCTGGCATTGATGACATTTCCTGACATGAGTATCGCAATCAGTTTTCACGGTTAGCCCGTAGCGACCCGTTCACACGCTTTTCTTTGCAAAAAGTGTTCTGCTCATATGGGCTCTGCACACATTGCCATGTACTTCGTTCATTAATCTGTGGGCTTCTTCGGCTTCCAGATATCTCAGCAGTCCCGTAGCTAGGTCCTATTCATGCAAATCGTCTCCGCTTAGGACGAATTTCACTGCCCATCCTTGGATTCTCTTTCCTTGGTCAGATCTGCATTTTCGGGAGGGGAGCTATATCGAAGGAACTCTTTAATATTTTGATACCAAGCCCATTTAGGAGGGGCGTCACTATGGGAGATCCCTCCGATCTGATCCTCGCAGGCCGGACAAGTCTGTACCGCAATTTCCCCCTTAAAGCTCATCTCGTACCGTGATGTGTGAATCAGGGAAGCCAGTGTATTTCATGGCTACCGGCTTCTGCCATTTGGATGGATGGAGTATGGATTTTACGGCCTCTTATTTGGGTCTTAGGGGCAGTCTCACAAAACAAACCAGGGCCGTGGTTTAGTACTGTGTCAGTTACAAATTGGCAGATGCCTGTCAACACTGATGCATGATTATTATTCTTTCTTTTTTTTTTTTGTGGTCGAATATGCCCCTACTCCGGGTTCTTTGTGATTGTTATGCCACGCATTCACGGTTCTCTAATCTTATCCTGCAAAACAAGGTCAGTGTTTGATGACAGGATAGTATTTAGAGGTTTTAGAAAACCTTGGTATGTGGTATGGATTGCCCTCCTGCAAAACCATGTCAGTATTCTCTTTATATGTGCAGGTGATGTAATCACATGATACATGACATATTTATTACGATGATGCCGGTATGACATTTACATGACATTTATTTATTTGACTGAACGATAAAAGGGCATGAAGAAGCTTCCCTTTCGTTAGGTTTATCAGAGGCTGACCTACCCTAGGTTTACTCTCACGGGCTTTTCGGCATGAAGGTCCCCAAATCTTTGCAATCTACTCGCCTGAATCCTTTCGATTGGAGCGGATTTGGGTGGTGCGTTTCCTGAGCCATCTCCGGGGAGCAGCCCCTTCGAGTCCAGTAATAAGCAACCGACAGGTTCGCCTCAGGAGGAGGTACTCTCTCAACATCCATTCACATTCATCGTCCTCACCGTATGCAAATGATTACTTTGAAGTAAAGCAAACCCATTCAATCATTCATTCATTGGACAACAACACACATTCACATAACAATAAAAGAAGTCAAAATGTCGCACGCACATACACATTTATAAATTTTAAAGGATAGGATAGCATCAAGATTTAAACGCGGCTTAAGCCCTCTAATGTTCCCCAGCGGAGTCGCCAGCTGTCAACGCCGGGTTTATCCGCTTATGGGGTGATTTGTTACCCTTTCCAATTTTAGCCTTTTGATTGAATGATTTTTGGAAAAGGTCGGCATTAATGTCGACGGGGTTTTGAAAGATCGTTTTTTATGATGAGCCAATTAACCAGAGTCGCCAGTTGGTATATTTGAAATGGATGTACCAACTCATCCGAATTTCGTTTTCGTAAATCGCTGGCTCATATGTGACTCCGAATTAATTGGTCTGCGAACCGAGATTCATAGAGTTCGGGGGCTTGCTTAAGCGAGGGGAAGATGTTAGGCACCCCCCGACTTCCGTGAAACACGGTTACCGCAATCTTGATGCATTCCTATCCTTTAATTCTCGAATGTGTGTGTGTGTGCGCGTGTGTGTGTGTGTGTGCCCCTGTGAATGTTGTGGTGAGTTTGTATGAAAGAATCATTTGGATTTTTAGGGAAAGTCGTGCTTTAATTTGAGAATGCTTCGGAATGTCTTTTCGGCATACACGAGAAAGCTTTATGAGAAAAGATTTGATTTTAATTGTCAAAAACTATGAGATTTTCTTTAGGTGTCGTTTTGGCAAAACAGGAGTTTTAAACCTTTGTCAAAATAGGAATCGAGATCTATACGTTGCTTTCGTAACTCAAACGATGGGCAACTTCTAGAATCTCTTTAACCCTATGTACAAAGGTTTAATAAAACATTACTTATTTCCATAAAATCAATTTTGTGATGTTTGAAAAAACGATTTTTCTTTTGCCTTCTCGTTAAATAGGAATCGACATCCATTAGCATTCCCAATTTTAGCCTCGTGATTCTAATAACCTAGTTTGATTTGATTTTATAAAAATCTTATCGTTTAGCTTTGAAATCAATTTCGTCTCATAAATCAAATCAAGCATAAACACGCGTCGGGGCTATTCATGGGCATGTAAGCCATCAAAATAACCCCGAACGCCCACAATCGCATATTTTCTCTATGACGGGGCCTTAAACGCGATTCTCGCCTTGGCGTCGTTTTAAGGCCCGACGATTACATATTTACAATGAAAAGTACATCGAATTTATTACATACATCAAAAGATGTCAATCATCGGATTTGGACCACGGGGTCGCGCTCCTAGGCTCACATCCAAAATCGCTACACACCCACAAGATCCTAAAAATAGCAATCTAAACAATCTATGCACAATACATCATTACAACGAGCTAAAATTTCACCAAATGGATATCATCGGGCCATTAGGAGGAATTTCGTTCCATTTGGGAACCCTCACTAATAGCCCTCAATCCATGGATTCACAACAATATACAAGAACAACTACATTTAATATAATTTGGATGACAAAAAGCTTAACAAAAATGGTAAAACAAAATGCTAAACCAAAGGATTTTTCACCTTGCAAATAATCGCCACAATATGTATGAATTTGTGTATTGAATAGAATAGAAAATATGAGATGTAATCTCACAAAATGGGTACAATTGCTCACTATTTCTCCCTCTTTTCTCTCTTAATTTCTCTTATTTTCTGCTGTTTTCTCCTTCTTTTTCTTTCTTTTTCCGTCGCCGCTGCTGCTGAACCTCTCGACTGAAATGAAGAAACTGAGCTGAAATAGGCTGCATTAGGGCAGCCGCAGATTGATCTGCGGCTTGGCCGCAGATTGATTTGCGGCTGGCTGGCCCACCGCCCATCGCACTCAGCCGTCTCGCGCACTACCATTATTTTAATCTTTTGGCCGCAGATTGATCCGCGGCTGGGTGGGTTGATTTTCTCGTTTTCCGAACCGCACCTCGTTTCTCGTGTCGTGACGTCGGTTTTTGCCGACAGGCTTGTATTTTGCAGTCCGGGAATCACTGGGAGACGTGCCACATCATTTGGGCATGCTCATTTCGGACGGCCTTGCTGTCATGTCGATTTTGATTTGTAAATCGTTGCGGTGACGTCGAGTGTTCGTTCCGGTGCCCATCCTTTGCTCTCGCAGGCCGGCCCAATGGACGAATTTGCCCTCCTATCATGGTCAGTATAGGAAGTGCAAAATTTGGGTGTCTACAGTAACGCCGTAACTAGTGGGCATAACCTTGTTTAATATTTTGTTTCTAGTATGAATGAGACATTATAGAGTAGTATAAGACATTATTTGATATCTGATATGTGACTAATTGTTATGTGGATATGTACTTAATTGTGTAGGATATTAAGGAGCGTGTGTTGTACTATTGTAGCAGACGCACCAGGCAAGTTTCCTAACGCTTGTCTAACCCTTGTGTTAGGCAAGTTTCCCTAACCTTACTCGAATTATATTTTAAGCAGGTTTATATTTTATACAGGTGTTGTATATTGTTGCAAGTTTCATGACTCAAATGGAGTTATTATTTTTGAATCATATTAGTGGATTAATTATTGTCAATTACTCCACCTCCAAGATAATTATTGATATTCGCAGCTTATGCATTTGAAGTTATTATTTGTTGTTGGATTGTGAAAACGTTTAAGTTCTTTGTTCATGAACTATTTAAGGAAATAGTCTACGCCATTTGTTTCGGCTAGACATGTACAGGTTATTATTTTAAAAGCTATCCAAACCAGTAGTTGGTACGGATTCTTGGACTGAGAGAGCAACCCTTATTAGGGGATTATAATGTGTCGGTTATTCGATGCAGTCAGAGTTAAATGTTATGCATATATATGGTGTACGAGAGGCTGATCCCCTCGAGTACAACTGACGGGGCCAGGTTTTAAAGGAGTTAGTTGAATGATTGACTCTTTGGCCAAAAGTTCATGGTCGGTTGGACCACTCAGCAGTAAATAATCATTATTCATTGATTCATTTGGACTTTGATTATGTCATTTCAACTATTTCATCAATGTTCATAAATTGTTGATCTATGCAGCTATTATTCTTATTCATTTATGATGTATCTTCCTTATTTATTTTAAACTTGCTGAGTAAAGTAGTTGCTCACCCTTGCTATATCATGAACCTATTGCAGTTAAGCCGGAGAGTTCCAAAGCGGGCAAAGACAAAGGAAAGCTTAAGGAATAGTTATATGTACTATCCCGTTATGTAATCGTGGAATCATTTTGTAATATTATTGTATTCTGCGATGTATTCTATTTAAGGTTATAGACCTTGGGACCATAGTAAACCTTTTGTAATGAACAACATATGTTTATTTATTCCGCATTAGTTAATTTATGTTGTTTAGAGGTGTATGGATGTATTCTATCATGAGCACCAAATTCGAGGTATTGGTACCTGAATTTGGGGGTGTCACAAGTGTTTGGCCTCTAGAGGTGATCCACCAAGGAATAATAGGTATTCAAGAAGTTGGGTGTTGGCAAAACCCTAGTTTCTATCTCTATAGAAATTGCAAGTACTCTCCACAATCTAATGCAAGAGTGTGTAACCCTAATCTATGATAAGACTCCTTTTATTTATAGATGTAGGAATAACCCTTCCCTAAACTATTTAGGATTAGGATTTCTATTATAATTAAACTCCTTTAATTAATTATTCTCCTAATCCAATTAGGAATTCATGTGAGAGTATTTCTATTAATTAATTCTCAATCCCTATTAGGAATTAAATAATAATACTAGTAATAATAATAATAAGACTCCTCTTATTAGTTTATATTTAATATTTCCAAAATATTAAATAATAAATATTAAGCTATTTAATTTATTCTGTCTCCATAGACTAAATTAAATACACTTAACTTATTATTATAATTATTCCATTTACTTCTTAAATAAATATTTTTCTTTTGCGGTGTGACCCTTTAGGTTCTCCATATTAAACCGGTTGTGAATAAATCAATTAGAACAATTCTAATCTTATTTAAATAAATAAATTAAACTATTTAATTCATTTAAATAAATAATATTTATTCTACAATAATGGTAAGCCCCGTAGCGATTAACGACTTTTCAGATAATATAGATTTCAACATTAATCACAAAAGAACCTTTCAGTGAATAGTTACCGTACAATTCAATCTTTCTACCATACAATGTCCCAATTAAATATAAGACATGAATTTACTATCAAGTCTTATTTTATTTAATTATATGTATTTCGATTCCCAAATGCACAACTCTAAATAATGCAAAGTAGAAACTCCTTTCTAATTTCATTCTGCCTTGGCCAAGGACTACTGAGTTGTCATTTATTGAATCACATAGGACATTCACATCTTTTACTAGATGTGGTAGATTCTTTGGTGATCATTCACCTATCTCTATGCACAACTTATTATACCCAATCATACCCTTTGATATACCCCTAAGGTCTTAAGGGACATGTCAAAGTATAACTCATCATACACAAGATACTATGATGATCTCAAGTCCAAGGATCATTTATACTACTATCAGTAGAGGAATTCCTATTGACAGATGAGTAAAACTCCATTAGGTATTCCTTAGCGAGCCACGTTCAGTGAACTTATTATCTAATAAGCACCTACATACTTGCTTTAGTGTCTCCACACAAATGATTATGAGATCAATCATCCTCTTCCTAAGAGCAAGCAACATATGTAATAATCTATCCGGATTCACTAATTCCTTTTTTAGTAATCCAACGATTAGGAACGATTTTAGTTTGTGAGCTATCTAGAGTTTAGATCTCATTAGTATGATCACCATCATGATTCTAAAAGCATTACTCAAAACTATAGGTTTATCACATTTAATATATAACAGCACCATGTAGATAATATAAAATGCATTTTAAGAAAATTAATTCTTTTATTAATAAATGAATAAGATTACAAAGTATATGCTACATCATATCAAATATGATTGGCTTGTGTGCATACTACTTTCACGGAGATCGTGGCCTATCGATGTACAAATTTTAGAGATTCCCCTTGATGGTATGGATGGATTCCTATTGTCAAATGGTCCTAGCAGCTCAGAGGATTTTACCGTCTAGTGGAGGCATCGGACTATTGGCGCCCAAACCCGAGCTACACATTTCCTGGGGGATCTTGTGCCTAGATCAGTGGTGATGTCTGACTGGATGACCTGTATTCGTGAGCCTACACATCGGCCCAGATTACTAGTTTAACTCATCAGGTGGATCAACTTTGCTTCTTTATCCGCCAGCTGGGTAAGGACCCGTCGAAGGTTTACACATGTGACCCTGCTGGATTGGGCACTGGTTCTTCATCTGGTCCGGGTACTGCTGACATTCTGAAGGGAGGAGCCCCGCCCTTTTATTGCACTGACTTAAACTTTGATCCAGAGGTGCCGAGCCAGGAGGACCTATCCAGAGTCAGCCAGTTTGATGACGATGCTGCCTTTGTAGATGACTTAGATTTTATTTTGCAGCTTTGTATTGGTTGTTGCGTGCCTGTGCTGTTAGGTTTGTATATAACGCAATCATGCAATCAAATTACATAAATATGGCGGAAGCTTGATAAAATGGATTTTAAAAATTTTAATACAAACCATCACCATGATCTATTCTTGTGTTCAATTATCAATTAAACGAAATAGAAAGAGAATAAGAAAATAGCCTCGTAGATCCAAGCTTCCTTGGGTACAAGTTCAACTCCTAGTCCTTCGTGTTCTCCTCAAATTCCACCGATGAGATTCCTTCCTTTGATCAACGTTAGCCACCCAAGTGTTTGGCCTCTAGAGGTGATCCACCAAGGAATAATAGGTATTCTAGAAGTTGGGTGTTGGCAAAATCCTAGTTTCTATCTCTATAGAAATTGCAAGTACTCTCCACAATCTAATGCAAGAGTGTGTAACCCTAATCTATGATAAGACTCCTTTTATTTATAGATGTAGGAATAACCCTTCCCTAAACTTTTTAGGATTAGGGTTTCTATTATAATTAAACTCCTTTAATTAATTATGCTCCTAATCCAATTAGGAATTCATGTGAGAGATACTTCTATTAATTAATTCTCAATCCCTATTAGGAATTAAATAATAATACTAGTAATAATAATAATAAGACTCCTCTTATTAATTTATATTTAATATTTTCAAAATATTAAATAATGAATATTAAGCTATTTAATTTATTCTATCTCCATAGACTAAATTAAATACACTTAACTTATTATTACAATTATGCCATTTACTTCTTAAATAAATATTTTCCTTTTGCGGTGTGACCCTTTAGGCTCTCCATATTAAACCGGTTGTGAATAAATCAATTAGAACAATTTTAATTATATTTAAATAAATAAATTAAACTATTTAATTCATTTAAATAAATAATATTTATTCTACAATAAGGGTAAGCCCCCTTAGCGATTAACGACTTTTCAGATAATATAGATTTCAACATTAATCACAAAAGAACTTTTCAGTGCATAGTTACCGTACAATTCAATCCTTCAACATACAATGTCCCAATTAAATATAAGACATGGATTTACTGTCAAGTCTTATTTTATTTAATTATATGTATTTTGATTCCCAAATGCACAACTCTAAATAATGTAAATTAAAAACTCCTTTCTAATTTCATTCTGCCTTGGCCAAGCACTACTGAGTTGTCATTTATCGAATCACATAAGACATTCACATATTTTACTGGACGAGGTAGATTCTTTGTTGATCATTCACCTATCTCCATGTACAACTTATTATACCCAATCATACCCTTTGATATACCCTAAAGGTCTTAAGGAACATGCCAAAGTATAACTCATCATACACAAGATACTATGATGATCTCAAGTCCAAGGATCACTTGTACTACTATCACTAGAGGAATTCCTATTGACAGCCGAGTAAAACTCCATTAGGTATTCCTTAGTGAGCCACGTTCAGTGAACTTATTCTCCAGTAAGCATCTACATACTTGCTTTAGTGTCTCCACACAAATGATTATGAGATCAATCATCCTCTTCCTAAGAGCAAGCAACGTATGTACTAATCTATCCGGATTCACTAATCCCCTTTTTTAGTAATCCAACGATTAGGAATGATTTTAGTTTGTGAGCTATCTAGAATTTAGATCTCATTAACATGATAACCATCATAATTCTAAAAGCATTACTCAAAACTATGGGTTTATCACATTTACTATAACAACACCATGTAGATAATGTAAAATGCCTTTTAAGAAAATCAATTCTTTTATTAATAAATGAATAAGATTACAAAGTATATGTTATATCATATCAAATATGATTGGCTTGTGTGCATACTACTTTCATGTGCCCCTTTCCCTGTATTTTTATCTTTTACATTTTCATGTATTGTATAAAGATGATACTTATGTAAAAATTTATGTATAATTCACAGTTTTATATGTATGGATCAGTTAAAGATGCTAATGTATATGGTTATTCATTTTATTTATCTTGATGCATGCTTATTATATATAAACTACATAAGATTGACCCATGTGTAGTCTTTTGATACTGTTTTTACAGATGACTCATCTTCTATTACTCATTTGGATCATCATTCTACTGGCAGTATCACCTCCAGTCTTAAGGATTGGTTGGACGATTTGCCTGCCGAGGACCGTTCGACGACCGGTAGATTATTGAGGCATTCACTGACGTTTTTATCCTTCCAGGTGCCGGATGGTTTTGTTGAGGCTATGCTTGCTCATTAGATTTCAGCTCGTTAGGTTTTCCGGTTTGGGTCTTTGGAGTTGACGCCGACCCTTGAGGAGTATGCTCATATTACAGATTTGCCCCTTGAGACTCCAGAGATTGCAGTGTGCCTTTTACTTCTGGCTTCTTTGACTTTAGACTTGTAGATCGTATTTTGTTTTTCTGCACAAACTATATCATTTGTCATCCATCACAGAAAACTAACGTATATCAAAACAATCGAATATAAAAACAATTTACATTTTTAGTCAACTCCCCTTTTTGATGCATCTCCCCCCACTTATCTGATTTGTCACTTCTTTTTGATGATTATGATCTCAACATATTGTTGATCAACCATTTGAGGGTCTCGCATCGGATTTGACAGATGACGCCTAGATATAGTCTAATCTCATTAGGGTGGGTCGTTGATCGGGTTAAAGGGGTATACTGGTTTAGGTTTATTTGGAAAGTTTGGCTTGGGGGGGGGGGGGGTTCATAACTTGGTTGGAATTGTGTTCGGGATGGCTGTTTGGTTGGTCGATAGACAAATCAGGCCGTCCACTGACAAAGCTATCATGATTGACAATTTTTTTTATTAAAATTTTATAAGGATCGTATCGCACCGAAAACGACTGCCTACTGTTAGGTTTGTATAACGCGAACATGCAATCAAATTACATTAATAAAGCGGAAGCGCGATAAAATCAGATTTTAAAATTTTATACAAACCATCACCATGATCTTTCTTTATGCACAATTATTAATTAAACGAAAGAGATGGAGAATAAGAATTATACCCTTGTAGAATTCTAGCTTCCTCAGGTACAAGTTCACCTCCAATTTCTTCGCGTTCTCCTTGAATTCCACCGATTAAATTCCTTCCTTTGATCAACGTTAGCCACCCAAGTGTTTGGCCTCTAGAGGTGATCCACCAAGGAATAATACTTGTTCAAGAAGATGGGTGTTGGCAAAACCCTAGTTTCTATCTCTATAGAAATTGTAAGTACTCTCTACAATTCTTATGCAAGAGTGTGTAACCCTAATCTATGATAAGACTTCTCTTATTTATAGATGTAGGAAAACCCTTCCCTAAACTATTTAGGATTAGGGTTTCTATTCTAATTAAACTCCTTTAATTAAATTAAACTCCTAATCCAATTAGGAATTCATGTGAGAGTACTTCTATTAATAATAAGACTCCTCTTATTAATTTATATTTAATATTTCTAAAATATTAAATAATAAATATTAAGCTATTTAATTTATTCTATCTCCATAGACTAAATTAAATACACTTAACTTATTATTACAATTATGCCATTTACTTCTTAAATAAATATTTTTCTTTTGCGGTGTGACCCTTTAGGTTCTCCATATTAAACCGATTGTGAATAAATCAATTAGAACAATTCTAATCTTATTTAAATAAATAAATTAAACTATTTAATTCATTTAAATAAATAATATTTATTCTACAATAAGGGTAAGCCCCCTTAGCGATCAACGACTTTCCAGATAATATAGATTTCAACATTAATCATAAAAGAACCTTTCAGTGCATAGTTACCGTACAATTCAATCCTTCTACCATACAATGTCCCACTTAAATATAAGACATGGAATTATTGTCAAGTCTTATTTTATTTAATTATATGTATTTCGATTCTAAAATGCACAACTCTGATAATGCAAATTAGAAACTCCTTTCTAATTTCATTCTGCTTTGGCCAAAGACTTCTGAGTCGTCATTTATCGAATCACATAGGACATTCTCTCCTTTTACTAGAAGTGGTAGATTCTTTGTTGATCATTCACCTATCTCCATGTATAACTTATTATACCCAATCATACCCTTTGATATACCCTAAAGGTCTTAAGGGACATGTCAAAGTATAACTCATCATACACAAGATACTATGATGATCTCAAGTCCAAGGATCACTTATACTACTATCACTAGAGGAATTCTATTGACAAGCGAGTAAAACTCCATTAGGTATTCCTTAGCGAGCCACGTTCAGTGAACTTATTCTCTAATAAGCACCTACATACATGCTTTAGTGTCTCCACACAAATGATTATGAGATCAATCATCCTCTTCATAAGAGCAAGCAACGTATGTACTAATGTATCCGGATTCACTAATCCCCTTTTTAGTAATCCAACGATTAGGAACAATTTTAGTTTGTGAGCTATCTAGAATTTAGATCTCATTAGCATGATCACCATCATGATTCTAAAAACATTGCTCAAAACTATGGGTTTATCACATTTAATATAACAACACCATGTAGATAAAGTAAAATGCCATTAACAAATGAATAAGATTACAAAGTATATGCTACATCATATCAAATATGATTGGCTTGTGTGCATACTACTTTCAATCTCCCACTTGCACTAAAGCCAATCGTCATGGTATCTAATACCCTTCTTCTCTAAGTGACGATCATCCTGCTGTTTGGATAAAGCTTCAGCAAATAGATATGCAATGTTGTCTTGAGAGTCCACTATCTCTATAGTGACTTCTTCTCTTTCAATGATTCCACTAATCAAATGAAAGTGCCGCAACACATGTTTGAATCCAAGATGAGACTTAGGAACTATTCCTAGTTCTGTGATGAACTTTTCATCCAAACAATCAACTTGCAGCTTCATTTATAGCTATATACTTTGTATTTGTCACTAAACCAGCAACTCTTTGCTGTTTGGAACCTTTCCAATTCCCTGCACCACCTTTCAAGGTAACGATTTACCTTAAAGTGGATTTGTTATCGTCTTGGTCAGTCTGAAAAACTTGAGTCTGTTTAGTCCTCTAGTTTTAATTCAGACCTACCATGAATCCTGATCACATCTTCAGTACCGGTTAAGTACTTAAAGATGTTTATCACTGTCTTACAGTGATCATCTCCAGAATATGACTGATCAACATCAGGCCTTGTATATTCACTGCACACATGATAGTAACTCATGCGATCTCTCTTTTAATTGGAGACAATTTTAGAGAGATACACTCCATGGCTCATCATCATGAGACCTCTCTTGGAGTTTGCCATGCTAAACGCCTTTAGCATCAAATGAATATACGTTCCTTGGGTCAAGCCAAACATCCTTTTAAATCTATCTATATAGATTTATATCCCCAATTTATAGGATGCTCCTCCCAAGTCATTCATGGAGGAATGTTTAGACAATTTTATCTTTACTGATTGTAGCATTGGTGCGTCATTCCTTATCAGTAATATATCAACATATAATACTAGGAATGTCACAGTGCTCCCACTGACCTTTTGTACACACTAGGTTCATTCTCGTTTTTGATAAAATCAAACTCTTTTGATTGTCTCATCAAAATGAATGTTCCATCTTTGAGAAGCTTGCTTCAATCCATCAATGGATCATTGTAGCTTAAAACACGATTTGCTTCAACCTTTGAAACAAATTCCTCTGGCTGTATCATACACACATTCTCCTCAAGTCTCCATTGAGGAAGGACGTCTCCACATCCATTTTGCCAGATTTCGTAATAAGCTGCAATTGCAAGTAAAATCCAAATGGACTTGAGCATTACCCGGTAATAAGGTTTTATCACAGTCAACCCCTTGACTTGAAAAACCTTTTAAACAGGTCTGGTCTTATAGGTCTCCACCTTGCCATTTGCCCCAGTCTTTCTCTTAAAGACCCATATTCACAATCTAGGCATTATGCCCTTTTGTGGAGTAACCAGAGTTTATACTTGGTTCTCATACATGGAGTCCATTTCGGATTTCATGGCCATCTGCCATTTCTTTGAGTGTCTTCTACTCATAGCCTCATCGTATATAACTGGATCATCATCATTTATGATGCGTACCTCATCATCATCCTCTATGATGAATCCATACCTCCCAAGTATCTTCGGTACTCTTCCAGATTTACGATTCGGTTGCGGTACAATAGGTCTATCTACAGGTTCCTCGGTTCGACTTAAAGTGCTTTGTGGTTCTTGAACTCCTTCAAGATCTATTACCCTCCCACTAGCTCCTTCAATGATAAACACCTTTATCTAAGAAGGCAACGTGTAGGATTATAGTAATAATATCCTAAACTTTCTTTAGGATATCCCACAAATCTGCACTTGTCAGATTTTGTCCCGAACTTATCTTTGAAACCTTTTCACATAAGTTGGACAACCCCTTATCTTAACATACTTAAGATTAGGAATCCTCCCTATCCATAACTTTTATGGAGTCTTAGGGCCGGATTTTGAGGTTACCTTATTTTGTAGATATGCAGCCGTTTCTAGGGCAAAACCCCAGATGGATACTAGAATGTCGGTAAAAATCATCATGGACTGCACTATGTCCAACAAGGTACATTTTTCTCCTTTTAGATACACCAATCAATTATTGTGTATCAGGAGGTGTCCATTATGAGAAAATACCATTTTGAGATGATCTAGAAACTCATTGCACAAGTATTCTTTCTTCGATCTGATCAAAAAATCTTAATACTTTGTCAAATATGTTTCACTTCTGAATTCTTTGAACCTTTCAAATGATTCAGACTTGTATTTCACCAAATACACAGATTCAACTCTTTGAATGACCATCCCCTTTTCTTTTACTAGTTTGTTCAATTTGTAAGATTATTTTTTCATGTAAGTCAAGTATACAAAGTCTATCAAGTAATCTTCCAGTTTCAAACAAAACATTATCATTATAAATAGAACAACAATTGTTCTTAAATATAATACCAAAACCTTCCTTGTCCAACAACGGAAGTAATAATGTTTCTAAAGAGAACTGAAACATAATAACAACTTATTAACTTAATAGACTTGCCCGTAGGCAATGCTAAACTATAAGTTCCCATGGTTAATGTAGCAACCTTTGCTCCATTCCCAACCATAAGATTACTACTTTGTTTAGCTTTCTACTTTTGCTTAGTCTTTGCATTGGATTGCATACGTGAGAACTACAACCGGTATCCAATACCCAAGTAGAACCTTGACTTATAGAAAACTTTATTTCAATCATGAACAAACCCATATTTGTAACCGAAGCTTCACTAAGCTTCTTCTGGTTAGCCTCTGTAAGATACTCCTTACAGTTTTCTTTCCAGTGTCCAGGCTTATTGCATTGGAAGCAAACTCCTTTGCTATTTGCATCAGTTTTGTTCTTAGTGTCCTTTGTTTTTGCCTTTTCATTTACCTTCTTTGAATTGTTCTTCTTTTAAGAAGATCCTTTGGCCCTCTTCCGCTCCCTGGAAGAATCATCTACCAGTAAGACTTGGTCTTTCTTGGTTGGAAAGTGACTCTTTACAGTTTTTAACATGTTTAAGCAACTCAGGCAGGCTGACATATAGCTTGTTCATGTGAAATTCACAACAATTTGTGAGAAAGAGTCCGGATGTGATTACAAGATCAAATCTTGGATCAACTCTCCATCCATTAAAACCAGTTGTCCCAATTGTTTAATCAAATTGATCATTTTGAGGACATTTGTCTATACTGTAGTGCTATCGGTTATTCTAGATCGGAAGAGCTCCTTAGATATCTGATATCTAATAGTCTTACTTTCCTCACCCTTCAACTCCTTGAAGGTGCAAGAGTATAGTAGGAGCATCCATAGTTTCATGTTGACGCTGAAGCTCGTTACTCATGGATACGAGCATGATGCATTGAGCCAACTGTGCATCATCTTGCCACTTTCTAAAAGTAGCAATCTCTTCCTCAGAGGCATTGTCTGCAACCATTGCAGGGATAGGCATATTAAGGATATAAGATAGTTTTTCAGCCTTGAGAACTATTCTCAAATTTCTTAACCAATCCGTGTAATTCGGTCCGGTTAATTAGCATCTAATATACTATGCAGTGATAGTGAATTAGACATCGTAAAATTATATAAATGAATTTGTAATTTAACAACATTTCAGCATACATTCATTTTAATTAATTACCAAAATAAATTAGGCCTTTATTTTAAATTGGTATCTCCCACTATTTTTATCAAACTATATTACCCTCAATATACAGTTCGACAAATCTAATTAAAGATTTGCTAGTGAGAATAAGGATCCCATTTCAAATGTATATAGCCTTGTGTGACACAACAAACGATATATAAATAAATAGGTAGACAACTATTGTCAATTACATCACTATGTAACTCCTTTCAATTTGCCTCTTAGATTATTTTGATCAAGTGTGACACATCCGAATCAAAATTATCCAAGTTAAGTCCAACCTAGCACTTCTATATATTCGAAAGAAAAACACTGTCCTTGTGTGACACAACAAAACAGCATCGTTCAGTCTATGTATAAGCATCAAATGTGATAAAGCAACATCTTAAATATTTAATACTTGCCTTCTGTGACACAACAAACTCATATTAAATATTTAATACTCTATCGCTTTACCATGCTAGAAGGCGACGTTCGATATTCCAAATATCTTTGAACACTTAGGACTTAATATAATTTCTTTGAGGGGTTTGTTATTATTTGTCTCATCTTGTTTAGCGCGCATGCACATATATATATAAAATACGCGTCATATTATTTTACATGCGAAGCATGTTGGATAATATATAATATATATATAGTAAGCATGCACATATAGAATACTATATTCTACCCGAATTGATTATGGACTTTTATTCTAGTTTGGTTCACTAGAGCCACCAAGTGAACCAAAAGGTCAAACCTAGGGTGCAAGAATTAAATTTAAATATAACTATTACATTTAAACCCGGACTCCATTACAAATGGGTCTTCAAGCGCTCCTTGCTTCTTTGTCTTCAATTCTTCAAAATTAATTCTAACTAGTCCTATTACAAAAACTATTTACAATAAATAGAAACCTTGATCAGCAGTCAAGGGGAAATACATAGGATGGAGATAAAATTTACATTAAGAAAAATTAGAGAAGACGAGGTACGCAGACCCCATTTATAAAAACCCATACATTCAAGCATCCACTAAAATAAATCCAATCACACATTGGTCAATAGTCCATAATCAATCCCTATTTATTATCATACATATCTCTATATGTATCAATAAATAACATTCATCCCATTAATAATAAAATCATTCCATATATGCATTGATATCATTTAATGGGCAATATTAGTTAGTATAAAATTCAATTTCAACTCCAATTAGTTATCATGGAATCCAATTCCAACTCTAATTAGTTATCATGAAATCCAATTTTAATTAAAATAAACTTCTTTATTTTAATCATATTCCAAATCAAAATAAACTCTTTTATTTTAATTTATCCAATTTTTTTGAATAAAAATAAACTCCTTTATTTTTAATCAAATTCCAAATCAAAATAAACTCCTTTATTTTAATTAATATGGAAACCAATTTCAAGTTTAAAATAAACACCTTTATTTTTAACTTAAAATTGTTGGAAAATAAAATATGTTGAATCCTATTCCTTATCAAAATAAACATCTTTATTTTTAAAGGAAACATGGAATCCTATTCCATATGTGAATAAACTCCTTTATTCTAGGTCCATATGTGAATAAACTCCTTTATTCTAGGAAACATGGAATCCTATTCCATATGTGAATAAACTCCTTTATTCTAGGAAACATGGAATCCTATTCCATATATGAATAAACTCCTTTATTCTAGTTAACGTAGAATCCAATTCCAAGTTCAAATAAAACTTTTAATTTTAATTATATTCCAATTCAAAATAAACCTTTTATCTTAATTAAAAATAAATAAAATCAAAATAAATAAAAAAATAAATAAAATAATTTTACACAAACAATTATGCCCAATTAAATTGTTCTTAACACATATCAATGTATATACAGAATCAAAACAATTAATAATTCGCATAAAGTTTGGCTCTTGATACCACTGTTAGGTTTGTATAACGCGAACATGCAATCAAATTACATTAATAAAGCGGAAGCGCGATAAAATCAGATTTTAAAATTTTATACAAACCATCACCATGATCTTTCTTTATGCACAATTATTAATTAAACGAAAGAGATGGAGAATAAGAATTATACCCTTGTAGAATTCTAGCTTCCTCAGGTACAAGTTCACCTCCAATTTCTTCGCATTCTCCTTGAATTCCACCGATTAAATTCCTTCCTTTGATCAACGTTAGCCACCCAAGTGTTTGGCCTTCTAGAGGTGATCCACCAAGGAATAATACTTGTTCAAGAAGATGGGTGTTGGCAAAACCCTAGTTTCTATCTCTATAGAAATTGTAAGTACTCTCTACAATTCTTATGCAAGAGTGTGTAACCCTAATCTATGATAAGACTTCTCTTATTTATAGATGTAGGAAAACCCTTCCCTAAACTATTTAGGATTAGGGTTTCTATTCTAATTAAACTCCTTTAATTAAATTAAACTCCTAATCCAATTAGGAATTCATGTGAGAGTACTTCTATTAATAATAAGACTCCTCTTATTAATTTATATTTAATATTTCTAAAATATTAAATAATAAATATTAAGCTATTTAATTTATTCTATCTCCATAGACTAAATTAAATACACTTAACTTATTATTACAATTATGCCATTTACTTCTTAAATAAATATTTTCCTTTTGCGGTGTGACCCTTTAGGCTCTCCATATTAAACCGATTGTGAATAAATCAATTAGAACAATTCTAATCTTATTTAAATAAATAAATTAAACTATTTAATTCATTTAAATAAATAATATTTATTCTACAATAAGGGTAAGCCCCCTTAGCGATCAATGACTTTCCAGATAATATAGATTTCAACATTAATCATAAAAGAACCTTTCAGTGCATAGTTACCGTACAATTCAATCCTTCTACCATACAATGTCCCAATTAAATATAAGACATGAAATTATTGTCAAGTCTTATTTTATTTAATTATATGTATTTCGATTCTAAAATGCACAACTCTGATAATGCAAATTAGAAACTCCTTTCTAATTTCATTCTGCTTTGGCCAAAGACTTCTGAGTCGTCATTTATCGAATCACATAGGACATTCTCTCCTTTTACTAGAAGTGGTAGATTCTTTGTTGATCATTCACCTATCTCCATGTATAACTTATTATACCCAATCATACCCTTTGATATATCCTAAAGGTCTTAAGGGACATGTCAAAGTATAACTCATCATACACAAGATACTATGATGATCTCAAGTCCAAGGATCACTTATACTACTATCACTAGAGGAATTCCTATTGACAAGTGAGTAAAACTCCATTAGGTATTCCTTAGCGAGCCACGTTCAGTGAACTTATTCTCTAATAAGCACCTACATACATGCTTTAGTGTCTCCACACAAATGATTATGAGATGAGATCAATCATCCTCTTCATAAGAGCAAGCAACGTATGTACTAATCTATCCGGATTCACTAATCCCCTTTTTAGTAATCCAACGATTAGGAACAATTTTAGTTTGTGAGCTATCTAGAATTTAGATCTCATTAGCATGATCACCATCATGATTCTAAAAACATTGCTCAAAACTATGGGTTTATCACATTTAATATAACAGCACCATGTAGATAAAGTAAAATGCCATTAACAAATGAATAAGATTACAAAGTATATGCTACATCATATCAAATATGATTGGCTTGTGTGCATACTACTTTCACCTACGTATTCCTAAAATAATGAGGAGATTAGGTCTTACGTAGTTCAGGCTATGCATAACCCAAGATTGATTGATTAAATTTTTTTTTTATTTTTTTTAACTGGAATGATTTCTCATGGATAGTATCGCTTCACAGAATCTGCATTAAGAGGTTGGGGGAACACCTTGCCGTCCATTTCTTGAAGTATTAAAGCTCTTTATGACAAAACTATTTTAATAACGAATGGTCCTTCCCAGTTTAGCGCAAATTTCCCTCTAACTTCGTCTTAGTAAGGAATAATCTTCTTCAATACCAAATCATTTTCTCTAAACTCTCGGGATCGTACCGTTTTATTATAGGATCTGGAAACGCGTTATTAATATAATTGCCTCTGAGAGATGGCGGCCATTATTTTCTCATCTATCAAAGCTGGCTGGTCGTATCGGTCTTGTATCTATTGACTTTCCTCAATTTGGGCGTCCAACAATGTTCTGAGTGATGCCATTTCGACTTAGATAGGTAATACGGCCTCCTTGTTGTATACCAAGGAGTAGGGAGTTGCCCCAGTCGATGTACGGACTGACGTTTGATAAGTAAGTAAAGTAAGAGGTAATAAATCTGGCCACCCTCGATGGTTTGCTGCCATTTTCTCCATGATTTTCTTGATATTCTTGTTAGCCGCTTCTACAACCCCGTTCATCTTTGGTCGGTAAATGACTGAATTGAGGTGTTTAATGTTGAACCTTTCGCATAACTCTTTCATCATCGTATTATTCAGATTCTTGGCATTGTCTGATACTAGAATTTTCGGTTGTCCGTATCGGCATATGATGTTATTCCCGATGAAATCGACAATCACTTCTTTCGTCACTTTGGGGGAAATATGTTGCTTCTGTAACGAATTGGATTTTTATAAATAATTAAAAATATTTATCGAATTAAATAAATATTTTTGTTGGAATATTTATTAAAAAAAAATATTTGATGGAAATTATTGTGAAATAATTTATTTAAGTATGATAATATTAAGTAAATTGATGATAAACAATTTTGTAATTGGTGCGTATTTTATTACGTGAGTGTAATGGTAATATTCTAATTTAATTAAATAATTAAATTAGAGGATTAATGATTTACTAAATAAAATGATTTATTAAATAAAATTATAATTATAGTTGGCTAAATAGAAATTATAGATATGTTAGTAAGGGTTAATTTAGTTTCTTAATAAACCTGATTTAATCCAATTGAAAATATCAAAATTGGTGTAATGGGTAAGTAATTTGGGAATGTAATTATCAGTATTTTGGGAATAATGTGGCTAGATAATTAGCAATAAAATTAAGTGTGACATCTAGAGTATCATATAGTGGGGAAATAATAAAATAAAATGAAAATAAATTAAGGAAGCTTAATTGGATTCTCCCAAACAAGGCTTAGACCCTTTGTATTTTTTTTAACTGCTGAGACCCCTTATTTGCTAGTAACTGATAATCCAACTTAAGTTCGTGTTATGCTTAAGTTTATTTCATTCGCTTATTTTTGCAAAGGCTGAGAAAAAGAGAGAAATTGAGAGAGAGAGTTCCCTGTGAAAATTGAGAAGAAGCTCTGAGGAATCTAGGAGTAAAAAAGGGATTAATCAAGCAAATCTATATCATCTATCTAGGTTAAGAAGGATTCAAGAGGTAACAATCAACTGTAAAACTCTCCATCCTTATTTTCTCAATGAAATGATATTGAAAATTGCTTTGGTGGTTTAATTTGATGAAAAGTTAGGTTATAAGTATTTATGGGTGTAGATAATTTGTTGAGTATCATCTATATCTGAAATTGAATCAATCAAATTCGTGTTTATGTGTTAAAGAAGAAGAATTAGACTTTTGGGTTTATTGTATATATTGTGGTCTGTTTTAGAGGCAAAATTGGTTGTGAATCCATGTTTTAAGTTGTAAATTGATGGTGGGTTGTTGTAATACTTTGAGAAACGAAAACAATGCAAGTTGAATGAATCAAATTGGTTGAAAAACGAATTCGTCGTGGTTGGTTATGCTAAACATGTTAAAATATGAAGATAGAGCATGAACTTTAGTTTTAATTCTTTTAAATTGGTTGTTTAAGTGGGTTGTGATGTTAGAATCATTCTATATATGCTTGGTTTTGATTCTATGAAGTTTGTAGCAACTGGATTTAGTTAATTTGCTGTTTGGGTGAAGAAATTGGGAGTTTTTGGGTTGTTCTGTGTTCTTCGCGAACTACAACAACTAAGTCTGCGCACCAGCGCGGCCGCGCTGGTGCTAAGAACAAAAATGGCGAGGCCGCGCCTGATGCAGAACAGACCAAGTGTTGAGCTTTTAAATGTACAACTTGAGTGATGTTAAGTTAACCCACTCTAATGACTGTAGTGAAGCCTAAAACATGTAATAAGGCTCAATATCATATTGTAATCACAAAGATGATACCATAAGTTGTGAACTAAGAATCTATGAAAGTCTTTAATTCGATGTTTGTGAGAAATAGAGATGTCGTTCAAGCGCTATGTCTTGTACTATATCCTAATAGGGAGTTCAGATTCATGATATATGAATAATAAGAATAGTCAGAGCTTAAACTATAGTAACAGACTTAACTAAAATATGAACCTAACCAATAAAGTTAGTTTTAATGTGACTAATTGGTATTGTGATCCTAATAGTATATGTAGGGTATTTGAAGAACGTGAGTTGTAATTGTGTAGCGAACGCACGAGGCAAGTTTCTTAACTCTACTTTTTCATTGAGCAAGTTTCCTAACCTTTGCTACTTTATTATTCAGCGAGGTTCTTAATTTGATTCAATGCCTATGTTCTTAAATAAGCTTTCTAATTCTTCTGAAAACCTTGTTTCGGTAAACGATGTTTATTCAATTATAAATCATTGTGACTCTACCACTTATTGAATCATGTTTTGCTTATGTACTATTATACGAGATTATATTGTTATCAAACTCTTAAATGGCTATCGAACCCTTTTTGATTCAACTAGTCCATAGTTGATGAGCGTTTTAAAGATCTAAAATTCTTTTGAAGTTAATCCAAACCAACTTGTCTTTGGTGCAGATACTAATGTTAAAATCTGAGATGAACAACCCTAGAATAGGGGATTATATTACGCAATAGCGTTAGAATGTTTGTGCACAATACATTATACGGAGGGCTGATCCCTTGGAGTACGAGATGGATGGTCCTTATAGTCTAAGACTGTTAAAGGTTACGGTAGAAATACTTGTTAACCTAGGACATAGTTCGTGGTCTTGTGACCCTCAGTTATATTTTTGACCTTGGTTTCTGTTATTAATTCAAAACCCGAATTTTCCTTTGAGCCTACAGTTCTCGAGTATCATTGACTATTTCCAAAGAAAGTTATGTTGTTCAGTTAAAACTTATCCACTATTGATTCATATAGGTTGTTATTGTTTATTACTATTTCAGTGAGCAATTGTTTTGCTCACTCTTGCATAAAAACATTGCAGCTAAGGTTTAGAAGTCTGAGGAACCATCTACTAGTAAGGCAAAGGCAAGATGCACAAGTAGCTGATGAATAGTTTACTTTTCATTCAAAAAGTTTATTTTGTAATCAGACTTAATTATAATAATGTTTTGTTTCCGCTGATGATGTAATAATTAAAGGTTAGATGACCTGGGATTTCGTATTGATTATGTAAACCTTTAATGGGAGTATTATTTATTAAATTTATTATTGTTATTATCATTTATTGTGGGTAGTTAGATATGAATGAGATGGATAGTGAGCACCATATCTGTGGGATTGAGGTACCCAGATTTGGGGGTGTCACAACTTGTATCTATTTGGTAAAGTAATCGATCATAATGAATATGAATCGATGCCCGTTGCTTGCTTTATGCTCGATTGGGCCGATCACATCCATCCCCCACATAGAGAAAGGCCAGGGAGATGTCATGCAATGTAGATCGTTGGGCAGTGCGTGGATGATATTGGCATGTATTTGGCACTGATGACATCGCTTGACGTGATCATCGCAGTCTGCTTTAAGTGACAACCAATAATGCCCTGTCTTTAGGATTTTTTTAACAAGAAGAGGGCCACTCATATGCGGTCCACATACTCCGCCGTGCACCTCGTTCATTAGCTTCTGGGCTTGGTCTTGGTCTAGACATCTTAAGAGTCCCATGTTGGCGTCTCTCTTATATAAAGTGTTTGCACTTAGATAGAATTTGAACGCTATTCTTTGGAATTGCTGTCTCTCGGCTCAATTTGCTCCAGTAGGGGTAGATTCGTTACGCAGATATTCCTTAATGTTGTGGTACCATGGTTGCTCGTACTGAGGGATTTCATTTAAAACTTCCCCGACATAGCGCTGATTGGCGGGGTTATGCTGTATTACAAATTTGATGACGGGTACCTCCTTCCTTTTATACACATGTATTAATGCTGCCAATGTGGCTAGCACATCTGCAAAATCATTTTTGTTCTGTGGAATATGCTTAAAAGCGATGTCTTCAAATTCCTTCGCTATTTTGATGACATGTCGATGATAAGGGAGTAAATGGAGTTCCTTAGTGTTGTATGTTCCCATGGATTACTGGATGACCAATTCTGAATCTCCGAAATTGGCTAATCGCTTGACTCCCATTTTTTGGGCCATTTCTAATCCCAAAATACATCCCTTGTACTCGGCCGTGTTGTTGGATTTTTAGAACTGTAATTTCGTGGCCGCGGGGTATTGTTCGCCTGTGATGGATACGAGAACTGCCTCAACTCTAGCTCATTCCATGTTAATAGCACCGTTAAAGTATAATCTCCAAAATTGGCCTTCGTTTTAGCGCCTTATTGGCTGGATGACCATTACACCTTCATCGGGGAAGTACGTTTATAATGGTTCGAATCTTCCTGTGGGTGCCTTAGACAGTTGGTCTGTAATTCCTTGACCTTTGATTGATTTATGTGTTACGTAGATGATGTCGAACTGTTGGAGGATTAACTGCCAATTTGATAACTGACTGTTTAACATAGGTCATTCGAAAATGTACTTCAAGGGATCCATATGAAAAATCAGATATGTCGTGTGGCCATGCAGGTAATGCTACAGTCTTATAGCGGCCCATGCTAATGCACAACAGGTCTTCTTGATTAACGTATAATTCTGCTCGCAACTACTGAATCTTTTGCTAAGATAATATATGGCTCTTTCTTTGCCTATATCGTCTTTCTGTCCTAGCATGCATTCCATAGCGTGGAGATTGACAGAGATGTACATGAATAGAGGAACTCCTTCCCTTGGGGGTACCAGAATAGGTACTTTTATCAATTGTTGTTTGATGATGCAGAAGGCTTTTTGACACTCTTCATTCCACTTCTCGGAGGAACTCTTCCTTAGCAACTTGAAGATTGGCTCGTAAGTCGTTGTCAACTGTGATATGAATCGACTGATGAAATTGATCCTTCCTAAGAATCTGCGTATTTCCTTTTCGGTTTGCGGCACCGACATTTTAGTAATGGCCTTTATCTTGGCAGGGTCTATCTCAATGCCCCCGTTGTTGATGAGAAATCCCAAAAGCTAACCCGATTTGACGCCGAAAGTGCATTTTGCGGGGTTTAATTTTAGATTATACTTACGTAGTTGGTCAAACAACTTTTGCAGGTGGACTGCGTGCTCTTCTTCCTTTTTTGATTCCATAATGATGTCGTCTACGTAGACCTCAATTTCTCTGTGCATCATGTCATGAAATAAGGCCATCATTGCTTTCTAGTAGGTAGCGCCGGCGTTGGTGAGGCCAAAAGATAAACGCCTATAACAAAATGTGCCCTAGGGGTGATAAAAGCCGTCTTTTCTCTATCATCCTTGGCGACCATGATCTGGTGATAGCCGGCAAAATAGTCGACGAATGAGTACATTTCAAACTGTGCGGTGTTATCTATTAAGATATGGATGAATGACATAGGAAAATCGTCTTTAAGGCTGGCCTTATTGAGATCCCGGTAATCCACGCAAACTCGAACTTTCCCCCTGACTTTGGTACTGAGACCACGTTGGACATCCATTCGGGGTAAGTGGATACCATGATTATTCCAGCCTTAAACTGCTTGATGATCTATTCTTTAACTTTTGGGCTCCATTCTGGGTTTATCCTTCTCAACTTCTGCTTGACTGGCTTGAAACCTTCTTTAATTGGCAATCGATGAACTACTATATCAGTGGATAACCTGATCATATCTTCATGCGACCAGGCGAATACATCTTCATGTCGGGTTAAGAGTTGGGTCATTTCTTCTTTTTGGCTTGGCATGAGGTCGGATCCTGTCTGGATTTCTTTGGGGTTGTCAAGGGTTCTAATATTGATGGTGGTGGTTTGCTCGAGGTTGGGTTTGGGCTTGTCTTCAACCTATCTTCTGATTTCTTCGAGCACCTCTTTGTCATCCACCTCCTCTTGTTCGATCCCCATCAAATCGAAATCCAGCTCTACATCGAAATCATAATTATCTTTCGGATTTGGCCAATCGCCAATAAGGCTAAAATCATTCAAATTGGGACACTTGACAATAAGACGTAAATGCTCATTATATAACAATTGTTTTTCAATACATAAGCTTTCATTAGATGAAATGATTATAACATAAACATGCAGACAGTAAAATAGAGCAGAGATAATAACATCCTATATTCCGGGGATTTCTACAACTAATCTACAATCTTTTACCCTTTGTGGACTATCTGCGGCTCGACTGTCCAATTATTGGTAGTCATGCAGTTATCAATAGCCGAGATGGAAGCAACACTTTGGTGAGTGATGTCTTCAATGATGGCTGAGACCCGCTCATTCTCTGGATTGCCACACTCCTTGGGGATGTCTACCTTAGTCCAGTCGATAAAAGGGATGGCTTCCTGGTTGATGGCTTAATTGGGGTCATCATTGCCTTCTTTTCCCTCATCCCCTCCTTCGACTTGGGAGAGACAAAACTGCCTTTCAAACTGTTACTGGATCTCCTACAGGAATTGCTCATTCTTTACTTTTTGTTCGCTGGTTAAGATCAAGATGTCTTCATCATCAATTGTTTCTCCAGCTGAGCCATCGACCTTGGGTATCACAGACCTGATGTATGCGTAGGGATCTTCTTTAGCGGGTCCTTGGGACCAAAATCGCTGAATTTTGGCAGAAGGATGGTGGCCGTTTGAGGTGGAACCCTTTTGTGAGGATTTCTTCCCTTGAAACCACCAGAATAACCTAACCCTACTTTTCCCAATTGAGTGTGCATTTGGATCGGATCTTTAATTTCGTGGCCATTTCTTCTTAATCCCTGACATGGTTGATACTGACGGGTGATCATTTCTCGAGCTGCCGACATTACTTCAGGAGATACCCTTGGCTTCAGAGTAGGGGAGCCTACGGATCGATATTGGGCAGTACTTACTTCAAAAGCCTGGAAACTGGCGGGTTCGGCTCCTTCATCCAAACCAATCATAGGGATATCCCCGTGTAGATGGGGAGGATCACTAGATTCCCGTTGATGATATATTTCAACTGCTGGTGAAGTGTTGACGGAACTGCCCCGACCATATGGATCTATGGTCGTCCCAGCAACAGATTATATTCGGTAGTGATGTTCAATACTTGGAATGAGATGTTGAAGATATATGGACCTATATCCATAGGAAGTTTGATTTCCCTATAGTATCCCCTCTCGATCCGTCAAATGCTCTTACCACCACGTGACTGTTTCGAATCCGATTGGGATTGATCTTTGTTTTTTCCAAGGTATCGTACGGACAGATATTCAGGGCTGATCCTCCATCAATTAGCACATTGCCCAATACATATCTTGAGGAAATCATCGCGATGTGCAAGGGTTTATGGTGCCAAGTTCCCTCGATCGGTATGTCATCGTCGGTGAAAGAGATCATGTTACTATCTAGGATGTGGCCAATCAAGTGGCTCACTTTCTTTGTACCCACAGTTTTAGGGAGATGCGCCTCTTCCAGGACTTTGATTAATATCTTCCGATGATCTTCGGATGCTAGGACTAAATTAAGGATGGAGATTTGGGTTGGAGCTTCTTCAAGTGATTTCACAATCTTTACCTCATTATGTCCCATTTTGGCGAGGAATTCGATTGCCTTTTCTTCGGGTACCTTCATCACAGGTTTTAATACAGGTTTTATCGCTCGCTTTGGTAGATACAAAGGGTTTTCCTTGGGTAAGACGACAGTGCATTCGGATGCTTCTCTTATTTCCTTCCCATAATTCCAGGGAACTGCCTTCAAACTGATGACGGGATATTATGGTCTTGATGCCAACATAAGGGGTTCAAGGGCCTTCTTTGCTTCCTTCGCCGCTCCTTGAACTATAAGGGGTTTGGTTTCTGCACCTTCCAGATATGTGATTATAGCCACAACTTCGTCCGAACTTTCTACTTCCGATGGGTATGACAAGCCCTTCATTTCCATGGTATTTCCCTCAATAGTGATGACCTCAATGTTGCTTGCTATTCTTAACTCTCCAGTTTCAATGAAGTTTTGAATCTTATGCTGAAGAGCCCAACATTCTTTTGTGGCATGGCCTGGTGAATTTGAGTGATACAAACAAATTTTGGTAGGGTCGTATCTCTTCGATCGAGGGCTGATGGGTGGTAGCAGCTGCATGACCTTTCCTTTGCTTATCAATAGGTGCAGTGTTTCCTCCTTGGACTATCCCAAAGGAGTAAACTTTTGATTCACAACCAACACGCGGTTTATCCTTTCCTTGTTCACCAGCTTGGCCTCCCTGACCATCTTATCTTCCCATTTTTCTTGCTCTTGGAGCCTAGCCTGATCCTCTTCAGTGAGGGAAATAACTCTGGGAGGAACTGCGGTTGATTTAGCCTTTGAGATTTGACTAATCATTTGCCACGTGAGCTGATGCTGGTACACGATCAATTCGGCTAGCTGACACAACTACATATTTATATTTGCTAACTATTGTCTCATTACATGACTGCTTTCTGAATACTCCCCTTCTAGAGTACTTGCCTTGGACCACGGAGAATATTCTTCAATCTTTCTCAAATATTTGTGATTTTCCACTTTCCTAGAGCCAATCATATTAACTTCTTCTGCATTATGTTGAGGGAGAGGGTTGGTGTGAACGTTTGGCTACTCAGATGGTATTACCACAATCTCCCTACTTTTTATCTGGTTTTGAATTTTATGTTTTAAAGACTAGCATTCTTGGGTATCATGACCAGGGGATCCAGAATGGTACGCGCATCTCTTACTAGGATCATACCACTTGCCTTTGGGATCAGCTGGTGGAACAAGTTCGGTAATCTTCTTTTAAGCCAATAGTAAAGTCAATATATTTTCAAGGGAATCACTAAGAGAAGTGAATTCACGCTTGCGCCTATCTTCAATGGTTCTCTGTTGGGTTTGCTTTGGAGTGAATGCTGGTTGTGGCAACTGAGGATGATTGCCCTGCATTCGGATGGGCAGAGTGTTGCCGTTCCTTCGAGATTGCCCCTGTATCACTAGGGAGACATCCTCTTCTTTCTTCTTATAGCCTCTTTTGGGCGCACCTCTATAATTACCCACCTGGATGTGCTCTGCTACAATTTCTAATGCAGTAAGGTCCTTAATTTTTCCAACTTTCAATCCCATCTCTCCGTGTTTTATCATTTTAGAAAACGGATTACCAATGCCAGCCAATACATTCTCATTGTATGGAGCCTCTTGAATGTCAATAAAGGTCATTACCATTTCGTTCTCCTCCATAGTGGGCTCACTTGGGCAACCATCTGCTTCCATCTTTGGGCATAATCTCGGAAGGATTCACTAGGTTGCTTGTTGATCTTAGTCATTTGATATCTATTAGGAGCCATCTGGGATTGGAAACTGTATTGATTTAGGAAAGCATGGGCTAGTTCCTCCCAGTTGTGAATTTTGGAATTGTCAAGTTGAGCATACCATGTTCTTGTTTTACCGGTCAAACTTTTTTGGAAGAGCTGCATTCTAAGGCTCTTGTCTTCAACATAAGATCCGAGTTCCCCTATGTATACTTCAGGTGAGTGTAAGGGTTGCCTAATCTGTTATACTTCTTAAAGTCCGGCACTTGGAACTTGTCAGGATATCTAACTCTTGGAAATATGTATAGATCAGAATACTGGACACTTCTGTAATTTCCTGCTCATTTTATGGACCTTATGACATCTTCTATTTGTTTCACTTTCTTTTTGATCCATGCATCTTCCTTATCATCCGGGACATTGACTATTTCTTTTGTCTGATTTGCAGCACCTTTGGTGTAATACCCCGAAATATTATCAAAATTATAAATATTGTCTTAACTGGGTTAAGAATGAAAACTCTAGAAATACCTAATGGACAATTTAGTCATCCAGGTAATCTTTGAAAACCTAATACGATTCGAAAACACGATCATATACGTTTATAATTATAACATATGTGACACCCCCAAATTCTCTACACTTCCTGTAGCAGATTTGGTGCTCACGTGAAACTATTCAACTATAAATATTCCATAATATATAACTTCTATCTATCCAAGGTCCACAGTATCCCATAACAGATAATAGTTCTCGTCAGAACGATATTTGTGTTTGGATACCCTCACTTGGATGTATAGATTCATATCTTATGGATATCTCTTTTATATCAATATTCTCTATCTATTTGACATTCACAGTATCAATGATAAGCTTGTACTTGGAACTGAAGGGCACATTCCGGTAAAGATGGCACCTTACCGGTGCTTATTAAGTGTAACCCCAGAGCTTATAGAACTCCCAAGATCATTTAAATACCCTCATTCAGATGTATAGTTCGTATGGATACTGTACTAACTTAGTACAATTATTCTAACAATTTAAAGATCAAAGTGTAACGCATTCGATATAATAAAGGATGATAATATATTTTATATCATTAAGTTCAGTTACATCGTTCTCAGTACTAAGTTATTACAACAAAGCCTTTAAAAGACTTAAATAAAGTAAAACTAATTAACATGGTCGTTTCCCTTTGGTCGTCTTTGAAGTTCCAGAATTACCATCTAAAATTGCAAAGAAAGTTGTATGCAAGAATGAGCTATAAATGCTCAACAAATTTATTTGAAAATGTAAACACAATGTGTTTGAGTTGAAAGATGTCAAAGATGTATAACTGAGGGTTCTGTACATGAACCATGTGTTTAAATCATTTCTATCAGTCTTCAATAACTTAGAAAAGCTTGATTTCGGATATCTGGTAGGGGATCAGCCTAACCAATATCCTAGGAGTATGCATATCATCCTACGATTTTGCGTCAATATATAATCAATATTTACCACCTTATATCAAGGTGTTTCAGTTCACCTTACATCAAGGTGTTCCATTTCTCAGTATAAGATGTCGTACCAAAATAATTTGGTTTGACACAACATTTTACGCTCGAATAAACAATATATGAATAATGATTCATTTCTTAAGTTATGCTGAATAAGAAGCAATAACTTTGTAACAATTGATAGCAAGATGTATAATACTTGCTTAAATATAACAAGGTTAGAAGACTTACCTTAGCGTAGTTCGTTTATCAAAATTTTAATATAATCTGTCAACGTACGTAGTCTACGTATATCAATAATAAGTGTTAGAACTTATAATAACATGTATTAAGTTAATCTAGACAAGTTTTGTTAAGGTCTGATGTTGATTTGGTATCTTGGTCGCGACTTTAGAGAGCTAAACACATAGGTTGTTCAATAAAACTTCATTTGGAAGCTTAATTATTAGTCTAGATAATTTAATATTTATTTATAACACTTTTAGAAGTTTAATATTATTTTTAAATAATTTTTATAAGCTTAGAAATATTTTTAAATAATTTTACAAGCTTAGGAATATTTTTAAATGATTTAATTATCATTTAGAATATTTTTAAAACATATAATATGTTATTTAAATGATTTATTTATCATTTAGAATAATTTTAGATATTTAAATTATTATTTAAATAATTTATTTATCATTTATGATATTTTTAAAAATATAGAATATTATTTGAATAATTTATTTTATCATTAATAATATTTTTAGAATTTATTTTATCATTTAAATGATGTAATTATTATTTATAATAATTTTTAAAACTTAATTTAATATTGAAATAATTTAATTATCATTTATAATATTTTCAAATACTTAGTATATTATTTAAAATAATTTATTTATTATTTATAATAATTTTGGAAAGTTAGTAATATTTTTAAATGATTTAATTATCATTTAAACTAATTTAAATACATTAATATCATTTTTAAATCATTTATTTAATATATTTATTAAATAATTTAATATTAAATTAAATTAAATAATTATTAAAAATTATATCAGAATATTAAAAATTATTAAATATAATTAAAAATAAAATTTTAATATTTAATATTTAATTATTATGAATTATTTAATATTTATTTATAATTTATTTAATTATTTTTATTAATTTTTATTTAAAACCGTCGCAAAAGGGCTTTAGCGATGGACTGCATAGGACTTTAGGTTTCTGGGAATGAGGAATGAGAGTGTCGCTAAATGTGTTCTTCATGACGAACAGTCGGTCATGGTCCAATTGGGACTTTTGACCTTAAATTAAATCTAGCTGGTTAATGTTTTTGTTTTGATTTTTGTTTCTTGTTGTAGCCAACATGGTAGAGTATAACGACATGTATTAGCTTAGGTCATACAACATCATATGATGCTAGATAAATCATGGTCAAACTAGCCTGTTCATGCTGTTCTTGATGTTTCTGGGTTGCCCAGAAACAACCTGGTCATGGTCGGTCAACCATGTTTAACCGTTAATAACTTATATGGTAATTATTGTTTATATGATTTAATGATTCAGGGTTGTAGTATACATGGCAGAGAACATGTTCAATCCAAGAAATAACATTTATAAACATCATATAAGCAAGATTAAAGCCGGTCAAATCTTGTCAGACGGTTGTCAGATGTACTTAGAATTTTCTAGGTTGCCCAGAATTCAGCATCCGTGAACGGTCAATAGGTTTTGACCGCTTATATCTTTCATCCTATATATTTTTTTACTATTCTACCAATTGGATATTGTTAACAATATAGCATACTACACATACAAACTTTAAAACAGATCAAACGACCAATTTAAGCCGATCAAAATGTCTGACAAAGTAGCCTGTCAGACCATTCTGGGCTGCCAAAATCAGTTCATATTTTTCATAATTTTTGACCATTTAAATAATATGGATCCTTGTTTAACCAATCCATATCACTAAATAACATGTTATTACATATCCTTAAACATTTAAACATAACATCTAACAAAGCTTTAAAGATCTAGTATAAAATTAGGGTTTTTGCACCTTTTTGAACTACTTTTGATTTCTGATCTTTGATCCTGTTCTTACAATTGCAGAGGCTTGTTTTGGATTGATAAATAAGTGTATAGGCTTCAAGATTTCGTAGCTTACATGATCAGTTTGGTGTCCTATTTATAGAAGTTGCATATTAGGGTTTTTAGGTCATTTTTTCACATTTTGCCTCCATAAATATCCTAGCCTTGTTACTTGTGTTGCTTGCAATCTGATCCTAGAGTCCTACTTGTGCTGGAGTGTGTTGAGCATAAGCTTGCACACTCCTAGCTCAATTTTTATTGGTTAAGCTTTTAATTTTGATTTATTTTCTTACTAATTAAACTTAGATTTTTGTTAATCATCTTTAGGATGTTTAATTATGTTTAGTAATGCCTTAATTAAGTATATATATATATATCATAATTAAGGTTTAACATTTCACAAGTTATAGTTTAAGATAGCCTAATTAGAATTAGGGTTTCATAATTAGGGTTTAGGGTTTTCAAATTAGGGTTATGGTTTCCTAATTCATAGATTAGGGTTTAAATCTTCCAATTAGGGTTTTAATCTAACTTCCATGATTCATAATTAATGTTATGATTCATTACTTAGAATCTAATTATATCAATTAAGATTCTTGTGTAACAATTAGGGTTTTGATTCACCAATTCAGACAACCTTTCTCAATTAGGGTTTTTTGATTAGGGTTTCTAATTCAATTTATCATTTTAAACCTTATTTAACTTATTTAGATTTTGATCAGTTAATATAATATTATATTAACCCTGAAGCATGCCAAATCACTTCGTCATTTCCAAGCACGACACAGCAGCTTACAAAAATAATTTGCCGAGACGCTTCTCGGTGAAATCGTCGAAAGCACGACAAATCATTTTGTCTGTGTAAGCACGACTAAGCAGCTTCGAAAATATTTTTATTTGACCTAATTCTTTAATAAAATATACAATCACATAACACAAAGTCGGAACAAGAAATTTTATTTAATAAACACATAATTTACATTTATAAATCTTATTAGGGTTCGGAATATTACAACATATAACCTAAAACTAGGTATCGAGAAGTTTAAAACCTTAAACCCTAATGAGATTCGAATTTTGTAACATATGTGCTTAATAAAGATCGAAATGATATTTCGAAACAGGTGTTTTGAGATTTTATTATGTAAACGATAATTTAGGTCAAATAAAATTTTTTTGCGAACAACGTCGTGCTTAAAAATAAAATTTTTCACCAATAAACTTGTTGGTATAATTGTTTTGACAAGTTGCTTTGTCGTGCTTAAACTGATAGTGCTTTGTCGTACTTACGGTGACAAGCTGCTTTGTCGCGCTTACGCTTGGCACACGTTGGCACGTACTTGGCACACACTGGCACATGCTAGGCACACGTTAGGCACACGCTGTCACATGCTAGGTACTAAAGTGTAATTAATTAGGTATCAAAGTGTAATAAGCCGACCAAGCTAGGTACTAAAGTGTAATTATCAGGTATTAAAGTGTAATAAGTCGAGCCCCTAACGTGCAATTAGCAAAACTATGTTTTCCTATAAATAGTAAGCTAAGTTCATTCATTCCTTACCATTTTTCAAGAGCAGTTCAAGAGCAAAAATACTCTATATTTATATTTTGAGAGATATTGTGAGATAAAACTTACTTTCGAAGTATCGAAGCACTACACGATTGGAAGTAAAGCTAGTAACTACAAGAGGTATTACTCTAGTGGTTATTATTTTCATTCTTCTTTATATATTAAGTAAAAATATACTTTTATAAGCAGTTATAATGCCCAAATTATTTTGTGTATATAGTACAAAAGTCCTATTTACAAGCAGTTATAATATCTGATTTATTTCTCTTATATATTAGAAAATATACTTTTATAAGCAGTTACTATGTCCGATTTTCTTCAAATATTTAGTAAAAATATTCATTTTATAAGCAGTTATAATGTTAAAATTATCTCAAATATAATAGTCGAATATTCATTTTATAAGCAGTTATAATGCTCGATTTATTTCAAACATAGTAAACGAATATTCATTTTACAAGCAGTTATAATGCTCAATTTATTTTAAATATAGTTGAAAAATATTCATTTTATAAGTAGTTATAATGCTGAAATTATTTCATGTATAGTAGAAGGAGTCTTATTTATAAGCGATTATAATACCTGAAATAAAACTTAAAAGATGTAATCATTAAATGCTTAATTAGTCTACATGAACTTATAATCGTGTAGGATTTAGACCGTTATATTTATCTGTAAAAGATATACGAGGCAAGTTCTCTAACCCAATTATATTCTTATAGTTGTGCAAGTTTTCTAACCTTGTACAATTATTATTGTGTGCAAATTTTTCTAACCTTACTCAAGTTATGTTTGAGCAAGTTTTCTATCTCTTGTTTAATTTGATATTGAACAAGGTTTCTACGTTATGCAAGTTCTTTTAAACTTCTTTCTCTTTCGTTATGGATTCAAATTACAGACAAATGTGTTATCAGTTATTGTGAAGTTATTGCTTCTTGATTCAACATAACTTAAGAAATGAACTGTTATTTATATGGAATTGTTGTTGCTTAGTGAAAGCATGAGTTGTTGTGTCGAACCAAATTGTTTTGGTAAGACTTCCAGAACTGAGATGAATTACCCCTTTGAGGGTCATTACCCCTTGAGGGTCATATATATATGTCTAGTAAATCTCGACATAACGTGCTGTTTGCATGAGTAGGATGATATGTATACACCTAGGATATTGAGGAAGGCTGATCCCCTTCAAAATATCCAAACCAAATATATTTTTAAGTTTTTATGACTTACAGAAATGGTTGATACGAATTAATAGAGGATATCAACCCTCAGTTAGGCAAAATCGTTGAACTCTTATTCCTTCAAATTAGAACACATTGTGTTTATATTTCTAAACTTGCTGGGCTATTTTATGCTCACTCTTGCAAATAATTTCTATTTGCAGCTAAGGAAGTATTACCAGAGGAGTCTGACAGTAAAAGAGAAAGTTAAAGAAGAGTAGTTAGGTCAAGAAAGATATAATTATTGGTGTCTTCTTTTGATGTATTAGAAATGAAAATGTATTGTGTACTTTATATTTAAGTTCGTATATGTTGAAGTCATTTAACTATGTTAGATTAACATTATTGGCGATGTCTAGAAAGTTCTGACGAGGAAAGGGGTTAGGTCATCTAATTGCGCGTCGTTTTAACGGAAAGCCCCTCTTTCCTAGGAACTGACTGGTTGCTAATACTGCAAGTCTCGGATAGATAAATGGAGATTTATTTTTAAGTCTTTTAGGACTTATTTGTAATAAGAACAAGTAACCTAGGAATGATGTAACACGAAAGAATGATATTATAATATTATCACTTTTCCGCATTATACTCTAATTATTAGAAGTTAAAATTTCTATAGCATTATGTAAAGGTTGTACACGTGAGCACAAAGTCTGACCTGGCCAAAAGAAGCTAGCAGGTGAATTTTCGGGGCATCACATTTGGTATTCTTACTACCAAATTGGAACACAGGGGCCTGAATTTGCGTGCCATGGGTTTGATTGCCTCCTAGACCCGAGGATTCGGGCTGATCTTTGGTTGCTTTGTATTGTTCTTTCAATAGACTGGTTATCTCGGCTATCTGCTTTTTAAAGCTCTCAAACTCTTCCCGAGAGACAGGAATGGAGTCTGGTGTGGAACTTTTGGCCATTTTGATAGGTGGTGTTCGGACCTTATGAGCTCGAAGCCGGGTTCTTGGACCAATCTACAAATAAAATAGGACGTAGTTTAGTTTTAAAAATCGAGAAATGCAGATGCATGTTGATGCAAGGTTTGTTTTAAGGTTTTTTAATCTTTTCCTGTAAACCAAATGGTTAGTAGGTTTTTGCTTACAGGATAAAAAGATGCAGGGTAATTAAATCAAATGCGGATGATATTTTACATATTTATAAGGAGTAACAGGGCATGAAGAGACTTCCCGTAATATTGGGTTTATCTAACACTGACCCACCCTAGGATTACTCTCGCGGGCTTTTCAGCATGAAGGTCCCCAGATCTTCACAATCTACTCGATGGGAATAAATCCGATCTTTCAATTGGAGCGGATCTGAGTGGTGCCTTTCCTGGGCCTCGCGGGGGAATGCCCCCTTGAGTCCAATAATTAACAACTGATGGGTTCGCCTCCTGGAGGAGGAATCACACAATATACATTCGTATACATTCATTGTGCCTCACTGCACATATATGATGACATTTGGAAATGATAAAATATTTGAGAATATAAGGTATTCATCATACATACATTCGAATCACACCACACACAGATAAGAAAGGAAAACAACAAGATTTGGCCGCAGCTTAAGCCCTCTAACATCCCCAGTAGAGTTGCCAGCTGTCGACGCCGGGAATTTAAAAATTTTCTTTTTTTGTTATTTATACCCTTTTTAAGATTTCGGGTTATTTATTTCGCTTAAAGGGTGAGTTTTAGGAAAAATACCGACATAAATGTCGACGGGGTTTTGAAAGGTTGATTTTAATGATGGGCCAATTAGACAAAGCCGCTAGTTGGTAAAGATTTAAATGGATGTACCAACTTATCCGGATTTTTAGATTTTTTCGCAATATGGCCCAATATGTGACTCCATAAAATTGGTCTTGAAACCGAGATTCATAAAGTTTGGGGGCTTGCTTAAGCGAGGGTAAGGTGTTAGGCACCCCCCGACTTCCGTGAAAACACGGTTACCGCATCTTGATATTTTCCTAAGTGTGAAGTATGTATGTGTATGTATGTGTGTGATTTTGAAGGAAATCGCCATCTAGCTTTGGATCGAAATAGTGAGAAGTGCGTTATTTCGAAAGTAACTTAAAGCTTCTTTGAACCTATGCACGAGGGATTTGATTTACAGAAAAGATTCGTTTTATATTATGATTTTGATAGAAACCGTTTTTGGGTGACGTTTTGGAAAACTTGGTTTTCAAACTCTTCGCCAAATAGGACTCGAAACTCTTTGTTACGTTCAATTTTAACTTAAGGTTGTCTTACTAACCTGAGCGATTTGAGTTTGATTTTAGAAAATCTTTGTCGTTATGTTTAGATATCGTTTTTTCGTGATAAACGGGAAATTAAGCATCAAAATAGGGTCGGGGCGATCCGTGGGCATGAAAGTCATCTCAATAGCCCCGAACACCCACAATTGCAATTTTCACTATTACGGGGCCTTAAATCCGATTTTCTCAGGATGGAACCCTCGATACCGTTTTAAGGCCCAAAATTACATATACAACAAGATTGCATTTTTAATATTACATCCGAGTAACCATGTCCATCGTGGGAATTTGGTCAAGATCCAATTTGAGGATCTCGACCCTCATATTCCTAGGCTCTCATTGATAGATAATATCGAAATGAAGCTAAAATGAAGATCTAGGAAAGGGCTCCCGTAAGCCCTATCTCGTAGATCATACAACCGAAGCCAATATCGTGAGGGACTATATGTATTGATGAGATCCATTAACGGGACTTAGATTTGGGGGAGTAGACCCGTGGATCTAAGAATCCCTAGATCTATTCAATGACATAATCGGGACTTAAATCGAGAAATATATCCTAAACTGGCTATCGGGTGATTCAATTGTTAGAATCCTTTGACGGCGGGTAGGTGAGACTCCCTCACCATTAGATATAGATCTAGGATTGTACGAGATAAATAAAATAGACTTAAAACATTAAAAATGACTAAATCCACACTAGATCTAAGCCGAATCTAGCATAAAGGTTAAAGCTTTGAACTTTAAAACCATCAATGAGCTAGATTCAAGCTAGATCTAGGATGGATCTAGTGAAAATATTTGAACTTCAATAATTTCAAAACAAAACAATCGGTAAAACGATTTAAATCAAGGGAAAATCGATAAAAAGATACATTAATCGAAAAATAAACGAACTTTAAGCATAACAATTGACAAAACGCAAGAGATCTAGTAGATCTACGTTGAATTTATGACAAAGATTGAATCTTTCACCTTGGGGAGTGAGATTTGATACTTCCTTAAGCTTGAATGTGCATAGATCTAGCTCATCTAATACAGAGTTTGAGAAAATCTAGTAAATCTACGCTAATTCCCGACCCCATCTATCTAGAATTCTTCACTTTCTCACTCTAAAATTGCCCCCCTCAAAAATCTGCCGAAATCATCTATATATAGGCTTTCCCTGGGCAGCTACAGTTGCATCTGGGGTTGGCCTTGGTGGGGCCCACCTGCTTCGATTTTCGTGTCGTGCAGTTAGCTTTTCGTCTTGTTAGCTAAAACGTCCATAACTTTCAATTCGGGAAGAGTTGAGAGACGTGCCATACCATTACGGAAAGCTCTTTTCGAGAGATACATAATGACATAAGGTTCGGCCAATTGTAGATTCGGGAAGATAGAGCAAAATACAGAAATAGATCTTCTCGTCGATGCCAATCAATCAAACGTCATGCCTTGAGTAGTTTGTCACTCAGCAGTCGCAATGATGACTTTTTATACTTTGATCTGAGCCCTAAAATCCTATGTTTGGATGTCTCATCCTCTGGCTAAAATGACTCTTTTGCCCTCCTGCCAGGCTTAGAAAATATATGCAAAATTTCGGGTGTTTACAGAAGACAAAGGCTAGAGATTTGAGGGGGAAAACAAAAGCTAGTGAGAATCAATTTTTTGATTCAGATGACTTAGAGGAGGTTCCTAGGGACTCTCAGGACAAGCAACAAGTTCCTAAGACGAGGGAAAAAGAGAAGAAGTCAGTGTCTCTCTCTCAATTGGTGAAGCAGAAGGGATGGAAAGATAAGCGATTAAGAAAGACTACAGTGAAGCCTCCTCCCAAATCCATCAGAGAAGAAGCTGAAGAGATCATCGAAGAACTTAATTGACAAGACACTGAAACTGCTGCCAAGGAAGGTCTGTCCCTAGCTGAATGGGATAAAAAATAAATAAAGAAAGGTAGATCAGCCAAAATAGCCAAGTCCGACAGACTTGTAAAAGTTAAAGATTCTATGTCTACTAAGCAGATCGTAGAGCCTCCTAGCTCTCCGATCGTAGAGCTAGAGGTAGCAGCAGTTGATGCAGTGATGGTTGGGACGACCTTAGAGCCAGAGCTAAGAGATGATGAAGTGATGGCTGGGATGACCGTTGAGCCCGAGCCTATTGTATATGATGAGACGGTTATGATGGCTGACATGCCAGAGCGACAATAAGAAGATGTTGAAGAGATGGTTGTGAAGGTATCCAAACCTGAGTCCAAGAAGAAGAAGAAGCTAATAAAGATGACCCAGAAGTGGCCCCATCACCTCAAGCTATTTCTAAGGGGGAGGCACAGGACCTTTAGCCAGCTCTTTTAATGATTCTTTGACCCCTTACAATGATCATTGAATCCGTTGTTCAAGACATCGGAAGAGAAGCAAGCCCACCTGTCATCAAGCTTAAAGATCCATCATCTGAGGGGGAGCAACCAGAAACTTCCCAAAGAGGCCCCTCAAAATTCGTAAGGATAGGGGCAAGGCGGACGCGCATAGTGCTCATAGGCGAGCAGTAACCAGAATCCTCTCAAAGACTCCCCTCCAAGTTCATAGGGACGGGGGCAGGGCAGATGCACATTATATACATGGGCGAGGATCTCTACGACTACTACTCAAACTTAGAGATAGACCGAAGAATCACTATCTTTGATTCCGATAGTGACCAACTATTCTATTTCTTACCCATAATGTCATTAGTGAGAGCAGTAACGTATGGAGACATGAGCTTTATTACATGGAACTATTTCAGATTCCCAAATCTTAAGCTCGTGGCTCAGAATTTCCCAAGGGTCCTCTCCTTCACCTCCAAGATAATAGGCTATGATTCTTCTCCCTCAGGTATATATAATAATGTCACATTCATATCCAATTCTTTATTCTTTAACAATCAGCCTCCTTCTAGCGATGAAGTGATCGTAGAGTCTCATATTATGATTGTTGAGCACCATTCTCGTCCAACTATTCATTTCCCAGTCGTGGAGTCCCAAAACCCCATAATCAATGTACAAATTACTAACTCTCCGGTCGTAGAGTCCCAACACCCTACGATCGATGTACAAATTGTAGAGTCCCAACACCCTACGATCGATGTACAAATTACTTATTCCCCGATCGTAGAGTCTTAAAACCCTATGATCGATGTACAAAATACTATGTCTCCCATACACATTTCTTCTTCAGATAGCTCTCCTATACAAATACATTCTAACTCCCTATCTCCTATATCTTCTCCTATAAATCCTGTAAATACAGATATACCTTTCACATCCAATACTTATACAAATATACCTTCTACATCCCATACACATACTGATATACCTTCCTCCTTAAATGTACAAAGTTTAGATCTTACCTTTGCTCGTTCATTATTTAATTCATTAAATCGGGGCAATAAGGATGGTGTTGAAGCCCTAATGGAGCAAATCCTAGAACGAGTCTCAGTCGTGTCATTTAAAGCTCAAATGGAAAGAATGCTGGATATAATTACTGATGAGTGCACTAAAGGCATTTAGGAGACAACCACGGGAATTCAGTAGGGACTAGCTCATATTGCCGAAGCTGCCTCTAAAGTTCCTGGCGAAATATCCAAGGAGTTCGGCAAGCGCATGAAGGATATGCTTCACACCATTTTTGATGATCTTCAGAAGAGGGATGAGATCTTTCTCAAGCAAATTACCAATCATAAAGCCGTTGTTCTCTTTCTCCACTCAACCAATGCTGAATCCATCAAATTCCTCTCTGACAAGGTGTTCTCCCTAAGCTCATCTCTATCAAAATTAAAAGGCATGGTAATGCAGTATATGGAAAGAATAGACAATGTCATGGCTCTTGTTCATCATCAACGAGAACAAGCTGATGCCAGGCAACAAAAAGCAAGAGACGACATTTCCATGTCTAGGAGCCAAATACAAGAGCTAGTCACCATAGTCAAGCAGCTCTCAGAGGAAGTCAATGCCCTATGAAAATAATGAGATGCTTACAAAAAGGGGGAGAAAACAAATAAGAGGGAGAGGGAGAGGAGACGTCCTCAACAAAAATCATCAATTCATGCTCCTCCCCACTCTAGAGCACCTCAAGCAGTTCCTCTAGGCTAAGATCGTGATTGTGGACAATCCTCTCTTCAAGGCTAGGATCATCGAGTGGGCGCTGTCGTTTCACACTCCTAAATTAACCTCACTCTCTACTTACAATTTCTACAATTAGCACAGTAGTAAGCAAGGATCGATCCCACAGGAGTACGTGTTTAAAATCTATTCAATGACAAAGATGGGGTTTTGAGAAACAATTATCTAACTAAACAAAATTAAATAATAGGTTTAACCAATAAATAAACAAGTTCAGTTCTTTAGTTCAGATCTACCAATTCACAGTAATTAATCAACCAAGTTATTATTATTTACCCTTTAATGAAACTATTAGCCCTAGATAGCAATAAGCTCTGCTATCCGAAATTCTCCTTAGATATTCACTGAATAAAGCAAGCTCTTTACCAGATTCTAACTATCATATAGCCTAGAACAAGCTCTTTACATTTAATATGATAGCAACCTTAAGGACTAGAGAATTAGTCTAATTCAAGCAATAAACTCACAATTATTTAACTTGCTTTCTGATAACCCTAGTAATAATCAAAAGTTCTAACACAATCAATATTACTAATTCCTAATTGTGACAAGGAATACTATCAATTACACGTAATATTACTCCTTAATCTAGCATATGTTAATAATCAAACTAATCCAACTGGCCATATTAAATTAATGAAATCAATTAACATGCAACAATTGAAATAGATTATCAGAATAAGTTTCATGTAAGAAGGAATAAAGAATAAAACTTGATTAATCAATTACTTGTAAATAAGGTTTTACCTCCCTTTAAAACTGAATAAGAAAACTTAGCTTGACATGCCTTCAACCTTTAATCTCCAAAACTAGGGTTTTAGTGATATAAAAAAGAATGATAGTTGACGAAAAAGGAGGTAGCCTCCAACTTCACTAATACAATGTATTTATACCCTTAGGTCAAAGTCCTAGGCCTATAAAAATTAATATTCCAAGTTACATTAGAAATCCTCAAAAATAACAACGCTAGGAGAAATCTGCTGCACAGCCACGCGCCCACGCACCCGCGCAAAAGTCCCGAGCGCCGTGGCTCAACATTTGAGCGCCGCGGCCCATGATCCAAGCGCCTTGGCTCTTCCTTTTGAGCGTCGCGGCTCACAATCTCTGTTCATTTTCTCTTTTTCTCCTTACGCGCCCATTTTGATCCCTTTTTCTACTTTTTCTCTTTTTAGCTCCAATTCCTCCTGAAATCAATAAATACCTTAATAAATTCATATATGCATAAAATATGTAATAAAACTAAGTATAAAGGAATCAAAATTATCAAATATTATGCACTTATCAAATTCTCCCACACTTAACCTTTACACGTCTTCGTGTAAACCAAAACAAAGGTCATATTGAAATCAACTGAATTCTATTCGACCAAACTTTCAAAGGGTTTAAATCAATTTTCATCCATGAATATCAACAGTAATCAACAAAAATTTAATCAACACTTCATCAATCAATTCATAACAACAACCTTGTCATTCACCACTGAACATCTTTAAATTAAATTGCATCCACATAAACAACCTTCCTATGATCAACATAAATACTCATCTTAGTTATCATGGAATAACAGCCGTGCACACTGACTCAGAACTAGAACATATTTCTTGCTATTCATTTTTTTCTTTTTACCAGAACTCTTAAATTCACTTTCTTTTCTAGGTGAGTGCATTTTATGCTCTATCTCACCTTTCTCATTCTTTCTTAAGTGAGTGCATTTTATGCTCCATTTCACTTATCTACTTACCAACAAGTGCATTTTACGCTCCATCTCGTTGCATGTGTTTATGGGTGAGTGCGTTTTACGCTCCATTTCAATCCACCACATAATTCTCCTTTGCATTTTTTCAATTTGCTTTAATTTTTTCAAATTTTCTTTTTTTTTTCCATGGTCATGTAAATAATCCAAGTAGATAAACAGTTCTAAATCATGACATCAGTGCACATAGACAACTCCACAGATAACTCAGTCAAATAAACATATATCTCATATTCAAGAACTCATGCAATACAAATTTAATTCGAATCAGTTACTATGGATCATGACTTAGTTATCATCATTCATCAACTAATTCCACATCAATCAAATTCTATCAATTAGCATCAATTTTCATTCTTTACCCAAAAATCTTTAACAGCTTAGCCAAATAAAGTCACAGGAAAATTTTTAGAGCCAATAATTGTTCAAAATTTTAATTTTTCCACAAATCCACATAACTACTCAGATTAGATCGTAATTTCTTAGAGTAAACCTAAATATAACCTAAATCCCTCCCCCAAACTTAAATCTTACATTGTCCCCAATGTAAGACAATCATGCAAAGACGAAGTTACTACCTAACATGCACTAACAAACTAAAAAGTAAAGGGATAGAAAAATCAAATCTGAGATCTTGGGTTGCCTCCCAAGAAGCTGCCCTTGTTTATTGTCATTAGCTTGACATCCTCCCTCTTTCTTCATTCCGCATCCATTGGATCCTTGAGATTCATCACCTCAATATTTTCCACTTGAAAACCTTCATGAAAGGGTTTCAACCTGTGTCCATTCACCTTAAAAACTTTTCCTGTACTTGGACTCTGAATTTCAATTGCACTATGAGGAAAAATGTTAGTCACAACAAAAGGTCCTACCCATCTAGATCTCAACTTACCCGGAAATAATTTGAGCCTGGAATGGTAAAGGTGAACTTTTTATCTTATAACAAAGTTCTTTCGAATGAGCCTGTTATCATGAAAAGCTTTGGCCCTCTCCTTGTATATCTTGGAACTCTTATAAGCATCGTTCCTCAATTCTTCCAATTCCTGCAACTGTAGCTTCCGTTGTTCACCAGCCTTGTCCATCTCCATATTGCATTGCTTGATTGCCCAAAAAGCTCTATGTTTTAGTTCAACAGGCAATTGACATGGCTTCCCATATACTATCCTATAAGGTGACATACCAATCGGGATTTTGTATGCCGTTCTGTAAGCCCAAAGTGCATCCTCCAATCGTAAACTCCAATCCTTCCTGTTAGGGATGACCACCTTCTCTAAAATGGACCTGATCTCTCTATTGGAAACCTCAGTTTGGCCATTGCTTTGGGGATGGTAGGATGTAAAAACTTTATGCAAAACATTGTATTTCTTGAATAGCGTAGCTAGCATCCTATTACAAAAGTGCGTACCCCTATCACTAATAATGGCCCTTGGTGTTCCAAACCTGTAAAATATGTTAGTCTTGACAAAATCTGTAATAGTTTTAGAGTCGTCAGTCCTGGTGGTTTTGGCTTCCACCCATTTAGAGACATAATCAACGGCTAACAAGATATATAAATTACCAAAAGAAACAGGAAAATGACCCATAAAATCAATACCCCAAACATACAAAATTTCAACAACTAAGATGGGAGTTTGTGGCATTGGATTCCTATGTGTTATGTTACCAGTTCTTTGGCAATTCTCACATGCTTTACAAAACAGAAAAGAGCCTTTGAATAGGTTAGGCCAATAAAAACCACTTTCCAAAATCTTATGAGCAGTCCTCTTAGGTCTAAAGTGTCCTCCACAAGCATACGAGTGACAAAAAGTAAGAATATAAAGGAATTCATGGTCGGGTATACATCGTCTAACAATTTGGTCAGAGTAAAATTTCCACAAATATGGGTCATCCCACACATAATATTTAGCATCACTCTTGAGTTTTTGTTTTTGGGCTTTAGAATAACCATCAGGTATATGTTGACTAACAAGGTACTTGACAATGTTTGCAAACCAAGGTAATGCTTTATCAATTTTAAACAAATACTCATCTGGAAAAGAGTCCTGTAACGGTAGTGCATCTTTAATCCGCAGCAGTCTACTCAAATAATCTGCTACCACGTTTTCAGCTCCCTTTTTATCCTTGATCTTGTTGACGCCGGGAAGAATCCGCTCCCTTGGTGATTGTTACCCTTTCCGATTTTAGCCCTTTTATTAGATGATTTTGGGGAAAAGGTCGGCATAAATGTCGACGGGGTTTTGAAAGATCGATTTTTATGATGAGCCAATTAACCAGAGTCGCCAATTGGTATATTTGAAATGGATGTACCAACTCATCCGAGTTTCGTTTTCGTAAATCGCTGGCTCATGTGTGACTCCAAATTTATTGGTCTGCGAACCGAGATTCATAGAGTTCGGGGGCTTGCTTAAGCGAGGGGAAGGTGTTAGGCACCCCCCGACTTCCGTGAAACACGGTTACCGCAATCTTGATGCTTTTCCTATCCTTTAATTCTTGAATGTGTATGTGTATGTGCGTGTGTGTGTGTGTGTGCGCCCATGTGAATGTCGTGGTGAGTTTGCATGAAGAAACCATTTGGGTTTTGATGAAAAGTCGTGCTTTCTTTTGAGAATGCTTTAGAATGTCATTCGGCTTATACGAGAAAGCTTTATGTGAAAGGTTTGATTTTAATCGTCAAAAACTTATGAGATTTTCATTAGGTGTCGTTTTGGCAAAACAAGAGTTTTCTAAACCTTCGTCAAAATAGGAATCGAGATCTATACGTTGCTTTCGTAAACAGCATGATGGGCAACTTCTAGGATCTCTTTAACCCTATGCACAAAGATTTAATAAAACGTTACTTATTTTTATAAAATCATTTTTGTGATGTTTGAAAACGATTTTTTCTTTAGCCTTCTCGTTAAATAGGAATCGACATTCATTAGCATTTCCAAATTTTAGCCTCGTGATTCTAATCACCTAGTTTGATTGATTTTATGAAAATCTTATCGTTTAGCTTTGAAATCAATTTCGTGTCATAAATCAAATCAAGCATTAAAATGCGTTGGGGCCACTCATGGGCATGTAAGCCATCAAAATAACCCCGAACGCCCACAATCGCATACTTCACTATTACGGGGCCTTAAACCTGATTTTTCGACTTGATATCGCTTTAAGGCCCGACAATTACATATTTACAATAAAGGGTACATCGGCCCTATTACATACATCCAAAAATGTCCATCATCGGATTTGGACCACGGGGTCGCTTTCCTAGGCTCACATCCAAAATTACTACATCACTATAACGAGCTAAAAATCACCAAATGGATATCATCGGGCCATTAGGAAGAATTTCGTTCCATTTGGAACCCTCACTAATAGTCCTCAATCCATGGATCCGTAACAATATACAAGAAAAACTACATTTGATATAACCCAAATGACCAAAAGTTTAACAAAATGATATAACAAAAATGCTGTAAAAGAGGGATTTTCACCTTGCAAATGACACCACAATTCGTATAAACTCGTATATTAATTAGAGTAGAGAAAGTATATGATACAATCTAACACTAGGGATATAAATCCTCACTTTTTCCTCTCTTTTCCCTCTTTTTTCGCTGCTGCTGCTTGCTGTTTTTCTTCCTCTCTCCGCCTGCTAACTCCCTGTATCACTGAATGAAGGAAATGTGCTGAAGTAGGCTGGCTAAGACCAGCCGCAGATTGATCTGCGGCTGGCCTTAGCCCGCCATGCACTCAGCCCGCCATGCACTTTAGTTATTTAATTCTCCTCGGTTTCTGCACCGCACCTCGATTCTCGCGTCGTGCTGTCGGTTTTCGCCGAAAGGCCTGAATTTTGCAGTCCGAGAATTACTGTGAGACGTGACACGTTATTCAGGAATGCTCATTTCGGATGGCCTTGTTGTCACGTCGGTTTTGACTGTAAATCATCGCGGTGGCGTCGAGTGTTCGCACTTGTGCCCATTCTTCGCTCCCGCAGGCCGGTTCAATTGACGATTTTGCCCTCCTGTCATGGTTAGCATAGGGAACGCAAAATTTGGGTGCCTACAGATCTCTAGGTTGAACTCTTGCAATAACAAAATCCAACGTATGATTCGAGACTTTGAATCCTTCTTTATCAGTAAGTACCTAAGAGCAGCATGATTAGAATAAACAATCACTTTAGTACCAAGTAAATAGGACCTAAGCTTGTCTAAAGCAAATACAACCAATAACAACTCTTTTTCAGTTGTAGAGTAATTGATTTGAGCAACATTTAATATCCTAGAAGCATAGTATATGGCATGTAAAACTTTGTTAACCCTTTGCCCTAAAACAGCTCCGATTGCATAGTTGCTAGCGTCACACATGATATCAAAAGGCAAATTCCAGTTAGGTGGTTGTATGATAGGTGATGAGGTTAAAAGCTTCTTCAACGCGTCAAATGCTTCCTTGCACTCATCATTGAACTGGAACTGCACATCTTTTTGCAACAACTTACATAGTGGCAAAGCTAGCTTGGAAAAGTCCTTGATAAATCTTCTATAGAAACCTGCATGGCAAAGAAAAGATCGAATCTCCTGCACGTTTGCAGGGTAAAATAAAGCAGTAATTATTTCTATTTTACCTTTATCAACTTCTAATCCTTTAGCAGATACTACATCACCAAGTACTATACCTTGTTCTACCATAAAGTGACATTTTTCCCAATTTAGAACAAGGTTAGTTTCCAAACATCTGTCAAGTACTTTAGTTAAGTTCTCTAAACATGCATCTAACGAGTCACCATGAATTGTAAAGTCATCCATAAAAACCTTGATACAACTTTCAAGAAGATCAGAAAATATACTTACCATGCACCTTTGAAAGGTACCTGGTGCATTGCACAATCCAAAAAACATCCTCCTATAAGCAAATGTACTAAAATGGCATATGAAGGTAGTCTTGTCTTAATCTTCTGGGAAAATTACAATCTGGTTGTAACATGAAAATCCATCCAGAAAATAATAGTAAGTATGGCCAGCCAATCTTTGTAACATTTGATCAATAAAGGGACGAGGGAAATGGTCCTTTCTAGTGACTGTATTTAATTTTCTATAGTCAATAAAGACTCTCCACCCTGTTTGCACCCTTGTTGGCACTAACTCATTGTTATCATTCTGAACGACAGTTATCCCAAATTTTTTAGGAACGACCTGGTCCGGACTCACCCATTGGCTATCTGAGATTGGGTAGATAATACCTGCATCTAGCAACTTTAGAACTTCTTTCTTTACTACCTCCATCATGAGTGGGTTTAATCTCCTTTGAGCATCTCTAGTAGGTCTCGCTCCTTCCTCCAATAGGATTTTAAGCATACAAACAGCTGGGCTTATTCCCTTGATATCTATAATTGTCCATCCAAAGACTGTTTTGTGATCCCTTAGAATCTGTAGCAGTTTCTCTTCTTGTGTTTGGGTCAAATTATTAGCAATTATTACAGGTAATGTGTCATTTTCCCCAAGATATGCATACTTTAAATGGACCAGGAGAGGTTTCAACTCCAAAATAGGTGTCTGTTCAACAAAAGGTAATAATTTAGTATGAGACATAGGTAACTGAATGGACAATACTACCCCTTTATCTGCGATTTTTGGCAAAGAATGTAGTGCTGCCATAGTTTCTTTTAACTCGTGATCCTGCTCATTATCTTCTTCTTTTCCAAACTCCATGCTATTTGTGATGGCAACCTCCAAGCTATCCTTGTGCAGATGGTCAAAAGATTGTTGTACTAAAGAATCAAACACATCAATAGCATAAACCGGATTAATGTCACTAGGGTACCTCAATACCTCATATATATTAAATTGAATCTTTTCACCATCAAATTCCACGGTGAGGGTCCCATTGTGAACATCAATCATGGTTCTTGCTATTTTCAGGAATGGTCTCCCTAGCAAGATGTGAGCAGGATTTGAGGATTTATCGTCCTCCATATTTACTATGTAGAAATCTTCAGGGAAAATTAACTCATTCACCTGTACCAATACAGCCTCAATTACCCCTTCGGGTTAAGTGTTAGTTCTATCAGCCAATTGTATGATAACACCAGTTTGCTTAAGAGGTCCTAAATTTAGAGAAGCAAAAATAGATAGTGGCATGACATTTATGGATGCTCCTAAATCTAGCATAGCTTTTTCAAATCTGATGTTGTCAATTTTACAAGGAATGATAAACATGCCCGAATCTTTACATTTTGGGGGCATTTTCCTTTGTAAGACTGCAGATACATTTTCTCCTACAGTAATCCTTTCATCATCTTTTAACTTTCTTTTGTTAGTGCACAATTCCTTTAAAAATTTCGCGTACCTTGGCACTTGTTTGATTGCATCAATTAAAGGAATGTTTACCTCAACCTTCCTAAAAGTTTTAAGAATCTTCTTTTCTTGTATCATCTTTTCGTGAGATTCTAGGATTCCTGGGTGGAAAAGGTAAAACATTAGCCTTCAAAAGAACATATGGGTTAGGAAGTACCTGAGGTATTATAGTTTTTTCTTTGGTTCTTTCTTCATCAAATTCTGCAGTAGCTTGAGGAGTTGCTAACTGCTTTTCACTCTTTAATGTGATGGCACTGGCATTTTCCCTCGGGCTGACAACTGTTTGAGAGGGCAATTTTCCTGTTCCTTGAGAATCCAACCTCCTTACTATAGTCGCAAGTTGCCCCACTTGGTTTCTTAAATCTTGCACCGAGGTTCTAGTTTCCTGCTGGAACTGTTGAGTTTGGTTCATGAACTGCTGAGTTTGATTCATGAACGCCTTGAACATGTCTTCTATGTGTCGACGCCAGTTTTGTCCTCCTTTGGTGATTATTACCCTTTCCAATTTTAGCCTTTTCATTAAATGAATTTTTGGAAAAGGTCGGCTTTGAGTGTCGACGGGGTTTTGAAATATCGTTTTTTATGATGAGCCAATTAACCAGAGTCGCCAGTTGGTATATTTGAAATGGATGTACCAACTCATCCGAGTTTTCGTTTTTTTTTTATAAATCGCTGGCTCATATGTGACTCCGAATTAATTGGTCTGCAAACCGAGATTCATAGAGTTCGGGGGCTTGCTTAAGCGAGGGGAAGGTGTTAGGCACCCCCCGACTTTCGTGAAACACGGTTACCGCAATCTTGATACTTTCCTATCCTTTAATTCATGAAATGTGTATATGTGCGTGTGTGTGTATGTGCCTATGTGAATATCGTGGTGAGTTTGTATGAAAGAATCATTTGGGGTTTTTTGGAAAGTCGTGTCTTGGAAGTGCTTTAGAATGTCCTTCGGCTTATACGAGAAAGCTTTATGAGAAAGGTTTGATTGTCAAAACTATGAGATTTTCATTAGGTGTCGTTTTGGCAAAGAAGAGTTTTTAAACCTTCGTCAAAATAGGAATCGAGACCTATACGTTGCTTTCGTGAAACAAGTGGGCAATTTCTAGGATCTCTTTAGCCCTATGCACAAGGATTTAATAAAACATTATTTATTTTTATGAAACCATTTTTTGATGTTTGAAGACGATTTCTTTCTTTTGCCTTCTCATTAAGATAGAAATCAACATTCCTTAGCACTCCCAATTTCTTATCCTCGTGAAGCTAATAACCTAGTTTGATTGATTTTTATGAAAATCTTTATCGTTTAGCTTTGAAATCAATTTCGCAGTCATAAATCAAATCAAAACATTAAAATGCGTGGGGCTATTCATGGGCATGTAAGCCATCAAAATAAACCCCAAACGCACACAATCACGTATTCCACTATTACGGGGCCTTAAACCCGATTTTCAACTTGGTATCGTTTTAAGGCCCGACGATTACATGTTTACAATCAAGGATAATCGATCCTATTACATACACCAAAATTGTCCATCATCGGATTTGGACCACAGGGTCGCGTTCCTAGGCTCACATACACAATTCTTACACACTCCCAAAATGGATATTACAAAAATTAACAAGCTAAAATTCACCAAATGGATATCATCGGGTCATTAGGAAGAATTTTGTTCCATTGGGACCCTCATTAATAATCCCTAATCCATGTATTCTCATTAATATACAAGAAAACTACATTTAGTATAATCCAAAATGATAAAAATTTAACAAAATGATATAACAAAACTGCTATAAAAAGAATTCTTTTTCACCTTGCAAATGACACCACGATGCGTATAAACTCGTATATTAATTAGAGTAGAGAATATATGTCATACAATCTCACAAAAGAGATATAATTCCTCACTATTTTCTCTCTTTTCTCTCCCTAATTCGCTGCTGCTGTTGCTGTTTTTCCTTCTTCTTCCGCTGCTGCCAACCTCCTAGATGAAATGAAGAAACTGAGCTGAAATAGGCTGGCCTAGGGCAGCCGCAGATTGATCTGCGGCTTGGCCGCAGATTGATCTGCGGCTGGCTGGCCCACCAGCCACTCAGCCTGGTTTCGAGTTCCGTGTTTCGAGTTCCGTGTTTTCAAAAGGCGCACTCATTGGCCGCAGATCAATCCGTGGCTGGCTGGCTTGACTTTCTCGACTTTCGTGCTACGCCTCAATTCTCGTGTTGTGACGTCGGTTTTCGCCGACATGTTCATATTTTGCAGTCCGGGAATTACTGGAAGACGTGCCACATCATTCGAGAATGTTTAAATCGGTCAGCCTTGTTGTCACGTCGGTTTCGGTTGTAAATCGTCGCGGTGGCGTCGAGTGTTTGTACTTGTCCATCCTTTGCTCTCGCAGGCCGGCTCAATTGGTGATTTTGCCCTCCTGTCACGGTTAGTATAGGGAGTGCAAAAATTTGGGTGTCTACAGCTGCCCCTCTTTATCATGTTTATGAAATGTTAAATGAAATGAACATGATAAAGAAGTAGACACACGATGCATGAATGACAGTGCATAAGAATGACAATGCGTACATGATGCAACACATACAAGCTATAATGTAATGCAAGATGTAGGGCATGCAGAACATTCGTAAAGGTGTCAGTGCCTCAATCCCCAACCGCACTGTTAGTCGTCGGGTTTTGTCTTCCAATCGATCGTCTCGTAACCGCCGGGTCTCATCTTCGGTCGATTGTCTTGTCGGGGCCGGCTCTCGTATCCGGTCACCCATCTCGTAATCGCCTTATTCCATCGCATTATCATCAAAAGAAGTTATTCTCCTAACTAGCTTGAAAGGCATCCTTGGAGTTCATCCTCGTACATCGTCCTTAGCAGCCATTGCCTTTGACTCAGATAGGTTAGGACCTTGACACTTAACCTGCATGGATCACGTACAGAGTTATCATCTATTCAATGCATGTGACACAACTTAAAATATAGATTTGATGAAAAATGACCCCTGTACAGTCTTTTGATACTGTTCTACAGTTGTCACCATTTGTCGGGGTTTGCTTGGATCTCAGCCCTTCCCAGGGTTTCATTGATTGTTTGGATACCAGCCCTTCCCAGGGGTTCGTTGATTTTTGGATACCAGCCCTTCCCAGGGGTCGTTGATTTTTGGATACCAGCCCTTCCTAGGGGTCGTTGATTTTTTTGGATACCAGCCCTTCCTAAGGGTCGTCGAAATTTTTTGGATACCAGCCCTTCCCAGGGGTCGTTGAATTTTTGGATACCAGCCCTTCCCAGGATCGTCGAATTTTTGGATACCAGCCCTTCCCAGGGATTCGTTGATTTTTTTGGATACCAGCCCTTCCCAGGGGTCGTTGATTTTTTGGATACTAGCCCATCCCAGGGGTCGTCGAATTTTTTGGATACCAGCCCTTCCCAGGGGTCGTCGAATTTTTTGGATACCAGCCCTTCCCAGGGGTCGTCGAATTTTTGGATACCAACCCTTCCCAGGGATTCGTTGATTTTTTGGATACCAGCCCTTCCCAGGGGTCGTTGATTTTTTGGATACCAGCCCTTCCCAAGGGTCGTCGAATTTTTTGGATACCAGCCCTTCCCAGGGGTCGTCGAATTTTTTTGGATACCAGCCCTTCCCAGGGGTAGTCGAATTTTTGGATACCAGCCCTTCCCAAGGATTCGTTGATTTTTGGATACCAGCCCTTCCCAGGGGTCGTCAAATTTTTTGGATACCAGCCCTTCCCAAGGTGTTAATTGTTTGGATCTCAGCCCTTCCCAGGGTGTTAGTTGTTCGGACCTCAGCCCTTCCCAGGGTGTTAGTTGTTCGGACCTCAGCCCTTCCCAGGTGTTAGTTGTTTGGATACCAGCCCTTCCCAGGGTGTTAGTTGTTTGGATACCAGCCCTTCCCAGGGTGTTGGTGTTTGGATCTTAGCCCTTCCCAGGGTGTTAGTGTTTGGATCTCAGCCCTTCCCAGGGTGTTAGTTGTTTGGATATCAGCCCTTCCCAGGGTGTTAGTTGTTTGGATATCAGCCCTTCCCAAGGTGTTAGTGTTTGGATCTCAGCCCTTCCCAGGGTGTTAGTGTTTTGATCTCAGCCCTTCCCAGGGTGTTCACCATCTTGTTGTGGTTTGCTTGGATGCCTTCCCAGGTTTGCTCACCACCTTGTTGTGGCTTGCTTGGATCCCTTCCCAGGTTCACTTCTTGTTTGGATACCAGCCCTTCCCAGGGGTCACTGATTGTTTGGATACCAGCCCTTCCCAGGGGTCTTTGATTGGTTAGATACCAGCCCTTCCCAAGGGTCGTCTGTTAGTTGGATACCAGCCCTTCCCAGGGATTGTTGATTGGTTAGATACCAGCCCTTCCCAGGGTGTTAGTTGATTGATTGGATACCAGACCTTCCCAGGGTGTTAGTTGTTTGGATCTCAGCCCCTCCCAGGGTGTTAGTTGATTTTTTGGATACCAGCCCTTCCCAGGGATCGTTGATTGTTTGGATACCAGCCCTTCCCAGGGATTGTTGATTTTTTGGATACCAGCCCTTCCCAGGGGTCGTTGATTATTTGGATACCAACCCTTCCCAGGGATCGTTGATTGTTTGGATACCAGCCCTTCCCAGGGATTGTTGATTTTTTGGATACCAGCCCTTCCCAGGGGTCGTTGATTATTTGGATACCAACCCTTCCCAGGGATCGTTGATTTTTGGATACCAGCCCTTCCCAGGGATTGTTGATTTTTTGGATACCAGCCCTTCCCAGGGATTCGTTGATTATTTGGATACCAGCCCTTCCCAGGGATCGTTGATCGTGTGAATACCAGCCCTTCCCAAGGGTCGTTGATTTTTGAGTGATTTCTTGAAGTGGGATGTGTGATCGGCTTCTGTCCTGGATCTCCCACCAACATCGTCCACGTACCATGCCGTAAAAGCCATCACGATCTGATCATTTGCGAGGTTGAAAGCGACGTGCTTGTACTTTTCCCCTGAAGATTTTCATTTTGATCGTACATGTATGCATGCGAAAGATGTTATGCATGATCCGGCAGATATGTTATGGACAGATGCATGTGCACACATATGTTTAGATAGAAATGACCCCTGTTCAGTCAAATGATACGATTCGACCATCGTCATTGTTTGCCAACATTTGATCGGATCACGCCTCGTCGTGAAGTGTAGTTTCTAGACTTCAACATTGGTTTGGTACTCTGCCTGTTCTTGGTCATCTTTATTTCATCGAGTTGAGGAAGTCTGTTTCGCTCTCTGTGATGATCGACATCTATGTTGGGGCCCCTTGGCCTTTTGATCATTTTTGATGGCCGATATGCTGTCGTCCCGCATTATATCATCCTTGTATATGCTCAGGCATGTGGATCATTTGGATGTCGAGGCAGTGATAGTCAGGATTGGGGAGATGTCCAATGACGAGAGGTTTTGTGCAGCCTCAGCTTCCTTCACGATTCTTAACTGCCCCTGCCTTGGTGCGTGTCGCTACCAAGAATTTCTATCGAAAACTCGCGATGTTGACCGTGCTGAGTTATCCACAGCTCTGCAAGATCCTGCATATCAGATGACTAACAAATGCCAAAACTTGAAGCTCGGGCCGTTAGTGTTAGTTCAACACAAAGATATTATAATTTCGACAAAAATGCAGTTAAAGCACATGAAATTGAATATCTGTTGATCGCACAATCTAGCAAGTTGTGAACCGTGAATGTACTAGATTGGAGGTTTTTTTTTTTTTTTTTTTTTTTTTTCAATCCCTCGTGAGTTGATGATTTTCTATTTGACGAGTTATAAAATCGTAAGAACACCTTCAAGCATTCATGGTCATTGTACGTGAGTGAGATCGAATTCAAAAGAACTACCTTCCCTCGTCAAAGGCACTCTGTCTCCATTCTCGACAACGTCCTTAGCAGGATTGACGTCATATGACTAATGCACTGTGCGATACAGCATTCAGTAGGGGTTTCTCTTTCCTGACTATTTGTTTAAGGCCGAGAGTTTTTTTTCGTATTATCCTTTCTTTTTATTAGCCCACTTCACTTGTCTCGTTTTCTTAGGCTACTCAAAGTTACCCATTTAACGAGTTTTGGACCAATGACTCCCGAACCAGACAGTTTTGGGGCATTAGGTGTGCAGACACCCCTTCGGGTTTATTTACTCGAGTAACAAAGGCCACGGTTCGAGACAAGCTGGTGGTTTGCACCATTCATTCTTTGCTTGACCTTGTGCAAGATTCGTTTTCTTAGGCTCAAGTTACCCATGTAGCGAGTGTTAGGCCGGTGACTCCCAAGCCAGACGGCTTTAGGGCACCAGATGCAGAGACACCCTTTAGGCTTAATTACTCGAGTAGCTCATGCCACGATTCGAATCTGCTCGGGCCTCCTCTACTGTAATGCTCGTTTTCTTAGGCTCTGAGTTACCCATGTAACGAGTGTTGGGCCAGCGACTCCCAAACCAGATGGCTTTAGGGCACCAGGTGTAGAGACACCCCTCGGGCTTAATTACTCGAATAACCCAGGCCACGATTCGAGACATTAGCTTGATAATCATTTATCGTCTGACTTCTTAATATTAGCTTGACAATCATTGACTGTCTGACTACGTGTTAATTGTCATCAACGTCGTCATAGTTTTATACCCCACAACTGAAAGTTTGTGCAAATGCAAAGTGAAGGCTGTCACATGAGGTCGATTCTGTCGCAAACGTTGCATTGAATTAAGGCTTTGTACCCGATCAAAAGGTTGAATAGCCTTCTTCGTCTAATCATACTCACGATCGTGCTCCACGGTTGCTTGTCAGAAATAATCCGATTCCTATCAAGCCAAATAAGATCCCCCTTTACGCGGATCATCGTATCCCGGGAAAACTATGCTTGACAAATGCCAGATGATCGTACCGTTGAAGATTGAATTGACATGAGGTAGCATTTGACGATGATGGTGCATGTTGATGGGATTGTTGCATGGGTGCCAATTTGCACGTCATCATTTCCTGGGTAGTGACAAATGCCCCAGTGTTAAGTTGCTTTTCTTGTGATCTCCCTCGTACTGGTTGCATCGGTATCTTGCTGGGCTGACAAAAGATCCGGTCCTTTGACCTGTTGAAATGTTTGGGGGATTTTTGATCCATTGTTAAGTTGCCCTTTTTTTTTTTTTTTTTTGCCCCTACTCCGGGTTCCTTGTGACCGTCAGGGGTTCTGATGTTTGATTGCGAAGGTTTGGTCTCAGCCGGGTTTGGGTTTACTTTCGACCCATCCTTTGATCTCGTCAGGCGTATTGTCGATATCTGTCTCGTCCTGCTCAATCGCCATCAGGTCGAAATCTAGCTTTATACCAAAATCGTGATCCTTCTTCAAATTTGGCCTATTGCTTGTCAGGCTAGAATGCCTCAAACCGGGGTACTGCCATAAAACAATAAATGCTTGTCATATATATAAAACATTTCAACACATGATCTTCTTTTTGGATAACATGACAAAACGACATGAGCGTGCAGGGATTTGAAATAAAACTCAAAATTTTAAAACCCATTGATCCTCTACTGGCCGGGATTCACTGCCATACTCCTGGATTTACCCCTTCCCCATCATGCTTAGGTAGAGGATAGACTTTAACATTTGGGTGACCCTGGCTGTTCCACCATGATTTCCCCACTATCAATCAAGTCCTGAATTTTGTGCTTCAGTGTCCAACATTCCTGCGTATCATGACCAGGGGAACCCGAGTGGTATGCGCACCGCTTGCTTGGGTCAAACCTTCTTCCATTCGGGTCACTTGGGGGTGCCAAGTCGACTATTTTCTTCTGGGCTATTAATACCGCCAAAATCCGCTCCAGAGGATCCCCGAGTGGGGTAAATACTCGAGTTTTTGAGGTCTCGAATCTCCTTCGCCCATCCGCCCTCTGATCAGTGAAGTTAGGCTGTCGGGATGGCCCCCCCTCTCTGCGCCCGTACTGGAGGATTGTTTTCTGCCTTTCTGGATGATCCTTGCAGGATGAGGGAAACATCTTCCTCCCCTTTCTTTTGGACCCTACGGGAAATCCTGCCATAGTTTCCACTTTGGACTTGCTCTGCCGTTGTTTCCAAAGCCGTGAAATCCTGAATTTTACCAGACTTCAAACCCCATATCCACCATTTCTCCATGTTTAATCATTTCAGCAAAAGGCCTACCAATCCCTGAAATAACCCGCTCATAATACGGGGCCTCCTGAATATCTACGAAAGTCATCACCATCTCCGACTCGCTCATCGGAGGATTCACCTGTGCGGCCATACCCCTCCATTGTTGTGCATAATCCCTGAAGGATTCCCTGGGTTGCTTCTTAACTTTTGTCATTTGGTACCTGTCAGGGGCCATCTGGGCCTGAAAGCTGTATTGGGTTAAGAAGGTATGGGCCAATTCCTCCCAGTTGTGGATTCGGGCGTTGTCAAGGCGGGCATACCAGATTCTTGCCTCTCCCGTTAAGCTTTTCTGGAACAGCTGCATCCTCAACCCTTCGTCCTCGGCATAAGACCCGAGTTCTCTAATGTATATTTTCAAGTGTGTGTAGGGGTCACCCTTTCCATTGTATTTTTTCAAACTCAGGGACTTTGAACTTTTCTGGATATCTGGTTCCGGGGAAAACACATAGATCCGAGTAATTAACCCTACCCAGGGAGCCTATGCCTCTTAGAGATTGGATGGTCTCCTCCATGTGTTTCATTTTTTTTCGAAGGTCGTCAGTGTTCCCCTCCTCTGGGATAGTAATCACTGTCCTGTTAGGCATGGGAGCGGCCCTTGGGATGACTGGCTCGTCCTTGAGTTGGGATTGGTCATCTTTAAACAGGTTTGCACCACTTTTAGGAGGATTCTGGTCACCCCTGGTGGTGGAATATTGTGCGGTCCTTGGTTTGGCGGATCCTGTCTGATTAGGAACTGTTCTTTTAACATTGTGGCCATTTCCATCATCTGCTTCTTAAAATCATCAAACTCCTCCCGAGATATGGAACTATGATTGGGAAGATCAGCCATTACAGATGTAGAGACCTGGGCTTTCTTAGACTGCGAACGGGTTTTGAGGAGCAATCCTACAGAAACAATGGTTCGAAGTTTAATCCTGGGGAAGGAAAAAAATGCGGATGCCTGCTCAATCGGTCAATTTTTTGGTGTTTTTGGGTTTTTTAATCTTTTTCTGCAAAACAGCATGTTAGTAGTCCTTTAATGCAAAATGCTAAAACCTTTATGCTTTCCCCAGCTGTTCCCTGCAAAACATAGAGGTTAGTGATTTCTTTTACAGAAGGGGAGGCATATATGAATGGGATCATGACATTTTATACGCGCGTGAACGTAAAAAGGCATGAAGAGACTTTTCCTGCGTTGGGTTAATCTGAGGCTGGCCTATCCTAGGGATACTCTCACGGGCTTTTCGGCATGAAGGTCCCCAAATCTTCGCAATCTACTCGTTTGAACCCTTTCGATTGGAGCGGATTTGGGTGGTGCGTTTCCTGAGCCATCTCCGGGGAGCAGCCCCTTCGAGTCCAGTAATAAGCAACCGACAGGTTCGCCTCAGGAGGAGGTACTCTCTCAACATACATTCACATTCATCGCCCTCACCGTATGCAAATGATTACTTAAAAGTAAAGCAATTCCATTCAATCATTCGCTTATTGGGAAAAAACACGCATTCACACAACAAAAGTAAAAAATCAAAATATCGCACACACACACACATTTTATTAATTTTAAAAGGATAGGATAGCATCACGATTTGTACGCGGCTTAAGCCCTCTAATGTTCCCCAGCATAGTCGCCAGCTGTCGACGCCGGTTTTGTCCTCCTTTGGTGATTATTACCCTTTCCAATTTTAGCCTTTTGATTAAATGAATTTTTGGAAAAGGTCGGCTTTGAGTGTCGACAGGGTTTTGAAATATCGTTTTTTATGATGAGCCAATTAACCAGAGTCGCCAGTTGGTATATTTGAAATGGATGTACCAACTCATCCGAGTTTTCATTTTTTTTTATAAATCGCTGGCTCATATGTGACTCCGAATTAATTGGTCTGCAAACTGAGATTCATAGAGTTCGGGGGCTTGCTTAAGCGAGGGGAAGGTGTTAGGCACCCCCTGACTTCCGTGAAACACGGTTACCGCAATCTTGATACTTTCCTATCCTTTAATTCATGAAATGTGTATATGTGCGTGTGTGTGTGTATGTGCCTATGTGAATATCGTGGTGAGTTTGTATGAAAGAATCATTTGGGGTTTTTTGGAAAGTCGTGTCTTGGGAGTGCTTTAGAATGTCCTTCGGCTTATACGAGAAAGCTTTATGAGAAAGGTTTGATTGTCAAAACTATGAGATTTTCATTAGGTGTCGTTTTGGCAAAGAAGAGTTTTTAAACCTTCGTCAAAATAGGAATCGAGACCTATACGTTGCTTTCGTAAAACAAGTGGGCAATTTCTAGGATCTCTTTAGCCCTATGCACAAGGATTTAATAAAACATTATTTATTTTTATGAAACCATTTTTTGATGTTTGAAGACGATTTCTTTCTTTTGCCTTCTCATTAAGATAGAAATCAACATTCCTTAGCACTCCCAATTTCTTATCCTCGTGAAGCTAATAACCTAGTTTGATTGATTTTTATGAAAATCTTTATCGTTTAGCTTTGAAATCAATTTCGCGTCATAAATCAAATCAAAACATTAAAATGCGTGGGGCTATTCATGGGCATGTAAGCCATCAAAATAAACCCCAAACGCACACAATCACGTATTCCACTATTACGGGGCCTTAAACCCGATTTTCAACTTGGTATCGTTTTAAGGCCCGACGATTACATGTTTACAATCAAGGATAATCGATCCTATTACATACACCAAAATTGTCCATCATCGGATTTGGACCACGGGGTCGCGTTCCTAGGCTCACATACACAATTCTTACACACTCCCAAAATGGATATTACAAAAATTAACAAGCTAAAATTCACCAAATGGATATCATCGGGTCATTAGGAAGAATTTTGTTCCATTGGGACCCTCATTAATAATCCCTAATCCATGTATTCTCATTAATATACAAGAAAACTACATTTAGTATAATCCAAAATGATAAAAATTTAACAAAATGATATAACAAAACTGCTATAAAAAGAATTCTTTTTCACCTTGCAAATGACACCACGATGCGTATAAACTCGTATATTAATTAGAGTAGAGAATATATGTCATACAATCTCACAAAAGAGATATAATTCCTCACTATTTTCTCTCTTTTCTCTCCCTAATTCGCTGCTGCTGTTGCTGTTTTTCCTTCTTCTTCCGCTGCTGCCAACCTCCTAGATGAAATGAAGAAACTGAGCTGAAATAGGCTGGCCTAGGGCAGCCGCAGATTGATCTGCGGCTTGGCCGCAGATTGATCTGCGGCTGGCTGGCCCACCAGCCACTCAGCCTGGTTTCGAGTTCCGTGTTTCGAGTTCCGTGTTTTCAAAAGGCGCACTCATTGGCCGCAGATCAATCCGTGGCTGGCTGGCTTGACTTTCTCGACTTTCGTGCTACGCCTCAATTCTCGTGTTGTGACGTCGGTTTTCGCCGACATGTTCATATTTTGCAGTCCGGGAATTACTGGAAGACGTGCCACATCATTCGAGAATGTTTAAATCGGTCAGCCTTGTTGTCACGTCGGTTTCGGTTGTAAATCGTCGCGGTGGCGTCGAGTGTTTGTACTTGTCCATCCTTTGCTCTCGCAGGCCGGCTCAATTGGTGATTTTGCCCTCCTGTCACGGTTAGTATAGGGAGTGCAAAAATTTGGGTGTCTACAGCTGCCCCTCTTTATCATGTTTATGAAATGTTAAATGAAATGAACATGATAAAGAAGTAGACACACGATGCATGAATGACAGTGCATAAGAATGACAATGCGTACATGATGCAACACATACAAGCTATAATGTAATGCAAGATGTAGGGCATGCAGAACATTCGTAAAGGTGTCAGTGCCTCAATCCCCAACCGCACTGTTAGTCGTCGGGTTTTGTCTTCCAATCGATCGTCTCGTAACCGCCGGGTCTCATCTTCGGTCGATTGTCTTGTCGGGGCCGGCTCTCGTATCCGGTCACCCATCTCGTAATCGCCTTATTCCATCGCATTATCATCAAAAGAAGTTATTCTCCTAACTAGCTTGAAAGGCATCCTTGGAGTTCATCCTCGTACATCGTCCTTAGCAGCCATTGCCTTTGACTCAGATAGGTTAGGACCTTGACACTTAACCTGCATGGATCACGTACAGAGTTATCATCTATTCAATGCATGTGACACAACTTAAAATGTAGATTTGATGAAAAATGACCCCTGTACAGTCTTTTGATACTGTTCTACAGTTGTCACCATTTGTCGGGGTTTGCTTGGATCTCAGCCCTTCCCAGGGTTTCATTGATTGTTTGGATACCAGCCCTTCCCAGGGGTTCGTTGATTTTTGGTTACCAGCCCTTCCCAGGGGTCGTGGATTTTTGGTTTCCAGCCCTAGCGAGGGGTGGTTGAATATTTTGGATAACAGCCCTTCCTAAGGGTCGTCGAAATTTTTTGGATACCAGCCCTTCCCAGGGGTCGTTGAATTTTTGGATACCAGCCCTTCCCAGGATCGTCGAATTTTTGGATACCAGCCCTTCCCAGGGATTCGTTGATTTTTTTGGATACCAGCCCTTCCCAGGGGTCGTTGATTTTTTGGATACTAGCCCATCCCAGGGGTCGTCGAATTTTTTGGATACCAGCCCTTCCCAGGGGTCGTCGAATTTTTTGGATATCAGCCCTTCCCAGGGGTCGTCGAATTTTTGGATACCAACCCTTCCCAGGGATTCGTTGATTTTTTGGATACCAGCCCTTCCCAGGGGTCGTTGATTTTTTGGATACCAGCCTTTCCCAAGGGTCGTCGAATTTTTTGGATACCAGCCCTTCCCAGGGGTCGTCGAATTTTTTTGGATACCAGCCCTTCCCAGGGGTAGTCGAATTTTTGGATACCAGCCCTTCCCAAGGATTCGTTGATTTTTGGATACCAGCCCTTCCCAGGGGTCGTCAAATTTTTTGGATACCAGCCCTTCCCAAGGTGTTAATTGTTTGGATCTCAGCCCTTCCCAGGGTGTTAGTTGTTCGGACCTCAGCCCTTCCCAGGGTGTTAGTTGTTCGGACCTCAGCCCTTCCCAGGTGTTAGTTGTTTGGATACCAGCCCTTCCCAGGGTGTTAGTTGTTTGGATACCAGCCCTTCCCAGGGTGTTGGTGTTTGGATCTTAGCCCTTCCCAGGGTGTTAGTGTTTGGATCTCAGCCCTTCCCAGGGTGTTAGTTGTTTGGATATCAGCCCTTCCCAGGGTGTTAGTTGTTTGGATATCAGCCCTTCCCAAGGTGTTAGTGTTTGGATCTCAGCCCTTCCCAGGGTGTTAGTGTTTTGATCTCAGCCCTTCCCAGGGTGTTCACCATCTTGTTGTGGTTTGCTTGGATGCCTTCCCAGGTTTGCTCACCACCTTGTTGTGGCTTGCTTGGATCCCTTCCCAGGTTCACTTCTTGTTTGGATACCAGCCCTTCCCAGGGGTCACTGATTGTTTGGATACCAGCCCTTCCCAGGGGTCTTTGATTGGTTAGATACCAGCCCTTCCCAAGGGTCGTCTGTTAGTTGGATACCAGCCCTTCCCAGGGATTGTTGATTGGTTAGATACCAGCCCTTCCCAGGGTGTTAGTTGATTGATTGGATACCAGACCTTCCCAGGGTGTTAGTTGATTTTTTGGATACCAGTCCTTCCCAGGGATCGTTGATTGTTTGGATACCAGCCCTTCCCAGGGATTGTTGATTTTTTGGATACCAGCCCTTCCCAGGGGTCGTTGATTATTTGGATACCAACCCTTCCCAGGGATCGTTGATTGTTTGGATACCAGCCCTTCCCAGGGATTGTTGATTTTTTGGATACCAGCCCTTCCCAGGGGTCGTTGATTATTTGGATACCAACCCTTCCCAGGGATCGTTGATTTTTGGATACCAGCCCTTCCCAGGGATTGTTGATTTTTTGGATACCAGCCCTTCCCAGGGATTCGTTGATTATTTGGATACCAGCCCTTCCCAGGGATCGTTGATCGTGTGAATACCAGCCCTTCCCAAGGGTCGTTGATTTTTGAGTGATTTCTTGAAGTGGGATGTGTGATCGGCTTCTGTCCTGGATCTCCCACCAACATCGTCCACGTACCATGCCGTAAAAGCCATCACGATCTGATCATTTGCGAGGTTGAAAGCGACGTGCTTGTACTTTTCCCCTGAAGATTTTCATTTTGATCGTACATGTATGCATGCGAAAGATGTTATGCATGATCCGGCAGATATGTTATGGACAGATGCATGTGCACACATATGTTTAGATAGAAATGACCCCTGTTCAGTCAAATGATACGATTCGACCATCGTCATTGTTTGCCAACATTTGATCGGATCACGCCTCGTCGTGAAGTGTAGTTTCTAGACTTCAACATTGGTTTGGTACTCTGCCTGTTCTTGGTCATCTTTATTTCATCGAGTTGAGGAAGTCTGTTTCGCTCTCTGTGATGATCGACATCTATGTTGGGGCCCCTTGGCCTTTTGATCATTTCTGATGGCCGATATGCTGTCGTCCCGCATTATATCATCCTCGTATATGCTCAGGCATGTGGATCATTTGGATGTCGAGGCAGTGATAGTCAGGATTGGGGAGATGTCCAATGACGAGAGGTTTTGTGCAGCCTCAGCTTCCTTCACGATTCTTAACTGCCCCTGCCTTGGTGCGTGTCGCTACCAAGAATTTCTATCGAAAACTCGCGATGTTGACCGTGCTGAGTTATCCACAGCTCTGCAAGATCCTGCATATCAGATGACTAACAAATGCCAAAACTTGAAGCTCGGGCCGTTAGTGTTAGTTCAACACAAAGATATTATAATTTCGACAAAAATGCAGTTAAAGCACATGAAATTGAATATCTGTTGATCGCACAATCTAGCAAGTTGTGAACCGTGAATGTACTAGATTGGAGGTTTTTTTTTTTTTTTTTTTTTTTTTTTTTTTTTTTCAATCCCTCGTGAGTTGATGATTTTCTATTTGACGAGTTATAAAATCGTAAGAACACCTTCAAGCATTCATGGTCATTGTACGTGAGTGAGATCGAATTCAAAAGAACTACCTTCCCTCGTCAAAGGCACTCTGTCTCCATTCTCGACAACGTCCTTAGCAGGATTGACGTCATATGACTAATGCACTGTGCGATACAGCATTCAGTAGGGGTTTCTCTTTCCTGACTATTTGTTTAAGGCCGAGAGTTTTTTTTCGTATTATCCTTTCTTTTTATTAGCCCACTTCACTTGTCTCGTTTTCTTAGGCTACTCAAAGTTACCCATTTAACGAGTTTTGGACCAATGACTCCCAAACCAGACAGTTTTGGGGCATTAGGTGTGCAGACACCCCTTCGGGTTTATTTACTCGAGTAACAAAGGCCACGGTTCGAGACAAGCTGGTGGTTTGCACCATTCATTCTTTGCTTGACCTTGTGCAAGATTCGTTTTCTTAGGCTCAAGTTACCCATGTAGCGAGTGTTAGGCCGGTGACTCCCAAGCCAGACGGCTTTAGGGCACCAGATGCAGAGACACCCTTTAGGCTTAATTACTCGAGTAGCTCATGCCACGATTCGAATCTGCTCGGGCCTCCTCTACTGTAATGCTCGTTTTCTTAGGCTCTGAGTTACCCATGTAACGAGTGTTGGGCCAGCGACTCCCAAACCAGATGGCTTTAGGGCACCAGGTGTAGAGACACCCCTCGGGCTTAATTACTCGAATAATCCCAGGCCACGATTCGAGACATTAGCTTGATAATCATTTATCGTCTGACTTCTTAATATTAGCTTGACAATCATTGACTGTCTGACTACGTGTTAATTGTCATCAACGTCGTCATAGTTTTATACCCCACAACTGAAAGTTTGTGCAAATGCAAAGTGAAGGCTATCACATGAGGTCGATTCTGTCGCAAACGTTGCATTGAATTAAGGCTTTGTACCCGATCAAAAGGTTGAATAGCCTTCTTCGTCTAATCATACTCACGATCGTGCTCCACGGTTGCTTGTCAGAAATAATCCGATTCCTATCAAGCCAAATAAGATCCCCCTTTACGCGGATCATCGTATCCCGGGAAAACTATGCTTGACAAATGCCAGATGATCGTACCGTTGAAGATTGAATTGACATGAGGTAGCATTTGACGATGATGGTGCATGTTGATGGGATTGTTGCATGGGTGCCAATTTGCACGTCATCATTTCCTGGGTAGTGACAAATGCCCCAGTGTTAAGTTGCTTTTCTTGTGATTTCCCTCGTACTGGTTGCATCGGTATCTTGCTGGGCTGACAAAAGATCCGGTCCTTTGACCTGTTGAAATGTTTGGGGGATTTTTGATCCAGTGTTAAGTTGCCCTTTTTTTTTTTTTTTTGCCCCTACTCCGGGTTCCTTGTGACCGTCAAGGGTTCTGATGTTTGATGGCGAAGGTTTGGTCTCAGCCGGGTTTGGGTTTACTTTCGACCCATCCTTTGATCTCATCAGGCGTATTGTCGATATCTGTCTCGTCCTGCTCAATCGCCATCAGGTCGAAATCTAGCTTTATACCAAAATCGTGATCCTTCTTCAAATTTGGCCTATTGCTTGTCAGGCTAGAATGCCTCAAACCGGGGTACTGCCATAAAACAATAAATGCTTGTCATATATATAAAACATTTCAACACATGATCTTCTTTTTGGATAACATGACAAAACGACATGAGCGTGCAGGGATTTGAAATAAAACTCAAAATTTTAAAACCCATTGATCCTCTACTGGCCGGGATTCACTGCCATACTCCTGGATTTACCCCTTCCCCATCATGCTTAGGTAGAGGATAGACTTTAACATTTGGGTGACCCTGGCTGTTCCACCATGATTTCCCCACTATCAATCAAGTCCTGAATTTTGTGCTTCAGCGTCCAACATTCCTGCGTATCATGACCAGGGGAACCCGAGTGGTATGCGCACCGCTTGCTTGGGTCAAACCTTCTTCCATTCGGGTCACTTGGGGGTGCCAAGTCGACTATTTTCTTCTGGGCTATTAATACCGCCAAAATTCGCTCCAGAGGATCCCCGAGTGGGGTAAATACTCGAGTTTTTGAGGTCTCGAATCTCCTTCGCCCATCCGCCCTCTGATCAGTGAAGTTAGGCTGTCGGGATGGCCCCCCCTCTCTGCGCCCGTACTGGAGGATTGTTTTCTGCCTTTCTGGATGATCCTTGCAGGATGAGGGAAACATCTTCCTCCCCTTTCTTTTGGACCCTACGGGAAATCCTGCCATAGTTTCCACTTTGGACTTGCTCTGCCGTTGTTTCCAAAGCCGTGAAATCCTGAATTTTACCAGACTTCAACCCCATATCCACCATTTCTCCATGTTTAATCATTTCAGCAAAAGGCCTACCAATCCCTGAAATAACCCGCTCATAATACGGGGCCTCCTGAATATCTACGAAAGTCATCACCATCTCCGACTCGCTCATCGGAGGATTCACCTGTGCGGCCATACCCCTCCATTGTTGTGCATAATCCCTGAAGGATTCCCTGGGTTGCTTCTTAACTTTTGTCATTTGGTACCTGTCAGGGGCCATCTGGGCCTGAAAGCTGTATTGGGTTAAGAAGGTATGGGCCAATTCCTCCCAGTTGTGGATTCGGGCGTTGTCAAGGCGGGCATACCAGATTCTTGCCTCTCCCGTTAAGCTTTTCTGGAACAGCTGCATCCTCAACCCTTCGTCCTCGGCATAAGACCCGAGTTCTCTAATGTATATTTTCAAGTGTGTGTAGGGGTCACCCTTTCCATTGTATTTTTCAAACTCAGGGACTTTGAACTTTTCTGGATATCTGGTTCCGGGGAAAACACATAGATCCGAGTAATTAACCCTACCCAGGGAGCCTATGCCTCTTAGAGATTGGATGGTCTCCTCCATGTGTTTCATTTTTTTTCGAAGGTCGTCAGTGTTCCCCTCCTCTGGGATAGTAATCACTGTCCTGTTAGGCATGGGAGCGGCCCTTGGGATGACTGGCTCGTCCTTGAGTTGGGATTGGTCATCTTTAAACAGGTTTGCACCACTTTTAGGAGGATTCTGGTCACCCCTGGTGGTGGAATATTGTGCGGTCCTTGGTTTGGCGGATCCTGTCTGATTAGGAACTGTTCTTTTAACATTGTGGCCATTTCCATCATCTGCTTCTTAAAATCATCAAACTCCTCCCGAGATATGGAACTATGATTGGGAAGATCAGCCATTTCAGATGTAGAGACCTGGGCTTTCTTAGACTGCGAACGGGTTTGAGGAGCAATCCTACAGAAACAATGGTTCGAAGTTTAATCCTGGGGAAGGAAAAAATGCGGATGCATGCTAAAACGGTAAATTTTTTTGTGTTTTTGGGTTTTTTAATCTTTTTCTGCAAAACAGCATGTTAGTAGTCCTTTAATGCAAAATGCTAAAACCTTTATGCTTTCCCCAGCTGTTCCCTGCAAAACATAGAGGTTAGTGATTTCTTTTACAGAAGGGGAGGCATATATGAATGGGATCATGACATTTTATACGCGTGAACGTAAAAAGGCATGAAGAGACTTTTCCTGCGTTGGGTTAATCTGAGGCTGGCCTATCCTAGGGATACTCTCACGGGCTTTTCGGCATGAAGGTCCCCAAATCTTCGCAATCTACTCGTTTGAACCCTTTCGATTGGAGCGGATTTGGGTGGTGCGTTTCCTGAGCCATCTCCGGGGAGCAGCCCCTTCGAGTCCAGTAATAAGCAACCGACAGGTTCGCCTCAGGAGGAGGTACTCTCTCAACATACATTCACATTCATCGCCCTCACCGTATGCAAATGATTACTTAAAAGTAAAGCAATTCCATTCAATCATTCGCTTATTGGGAAAAAACACGCATTCACACAACAAAAGTAAAAAATCAAAATATCGCACACACACACATTTTATTAATTTTAAAAGGATAGGATAGCATCACGATTTGTACGCGGCTTAAGCCCTCTAATGTTCCCCAGCATAGTCGCCAGCTGTCGACGCCGGTTTTGTCCTCCTTTGGTGATTATTACCCTTTCCAATTTTAGCCTTTTGATTAAATGAATTTTTGGAAAAGGTCGGCTTTGAGTGTCGACAGGGTTTTGAAATATCGTTTTTTATGATGAGCCAATTAACCAGAGTCGCCAGTTGGTATATTTGAAATGGATGTACCAACTCATCCGAGTTTTCATTTTTTTTTATAAATCGCTGGCTCATACGTGACTCCGAATTAATTGGTCTGCAAACCGAGATTCATAGAGTTCGGGGGCTTGCTTAAGCGAGGGGAAGGTGTTAGGCACCCCCCGACTTTCGTGAAACACGGTTACCGCAATCTTGATACTTTCCTATCCTTTAATTCATGAAATGTGTATATGTGCGTGTGTGTGTGTATGTGCCTATGTGAATATCGTGGTGAGTTTGTATGAAAGAATCATTTGGGGTTTTTTGGAAAGTCGTGTCTTGGGAGTGCTTTAGAATGTCCTTCGGCTTATACGAGAAAGCTTTATGAGAAAGGTTTGATTGTCAAAACTATGAGATTTTCATTAGGTGTCGTTTTGGCAAAGAAGAGTTTTTAAACCTTCGTCAAAATAGGAATCGAGACCTATACGTTGCTTTCGTAAAACAAGTGGGCAATTTCTAGGATCTCTTTAGCCCTATGCACAAGGATTTAATAAAACATTATTTATTTTTATGAAACCATTTTTTGATGTTTGAAGACGATTTCTTTCTTTTGCCTTCTCATTAAGATAGAAATCAACATTCCTTAGCACTCCCAATTTCTTATCCTCGTGAAGCTAATAACCTAGTTTGATTGATTTTTATGAAAATCTTTATCGTTTAGCTTTGAAATCAATTTCGCGTCATAAATCAAATCAAAACATTAAAATGCGTGGGGCTATTCATGGGCATGTAAGCCATCAAAATAAACCCCAAACGCACACAATCACGTATTCCACTATTACGGGGCCTTAAACCCGATTTTCAACTTGGTATCGTTTTAAGGCCCGACGATTACATGTTTACAATCAAGGATAATCGATCCTATTACATACACCAAAATTGTCCATCATCGGATTTGGACCACGGGGTCGCGTTCCTAGGCTCACATACACAATTCTTACACACTCCCAAAATGGATATTACAAAAATTAACAAGCTAAAATTCACCAAATGGATATCATCGGGTCATTAGGAAGAATTTTATTCCATTGGGACCCTCATTAATAATCCCTAATCCATGTATTCTCAATAATATACAAGAAAACTACATTTAGTATAATCCAAAATGATAAAAATTTAACAAAATGATATAACAAAACTGCTATAAAAAGAATTCTTTTTCACCTTGCAAATGACACCACGATGCGTATAAACTCGTATATTAATTAGAGTAGAGAATATATGTGATACAATCTCACAAAAGAGATATAATTCCTCACTATTTTCTCTCTTTTCTCTCCCTAATTCGCTGCTGCTGTTGCTGTTTTTCCTTCTTCTTCCGCTGCTGCCAACCTCCTGGATGAAATGAAGAAACTGAGCTGAAATAGGCTGGCCTAGGGCGGCCGCAGATTGATTTGCGACTTAGCCGCAGATTAATCTGTGGCTGGCTGGCCCACCAGCCACTCAGCCTGGTTTCGAGTTCCGTGTTTTCAAAAGGCGCACTCATTGGCCGCAGATCAATCCGCGGCTGGCTGGCTTGACTTTCTCGACTTTCGTGCTACGCCTCAATTCTCATGTTGTGACGTCGATTTTCGCCGACATGTTCGTATTTTGCAGTCCGGGAATTACTGGAAGACGTGCCACATCATTCGGGAATGCTCAAATCGGTCAGCCTTGTTGTCACGTCGGTTTCGGTTGTAAATCGCCGCGGTGGCGTCGAGTGTTCGTACTTGTCCATCCTTTGCTCTCGCAGGCTGGCTCAATTGGCGATTTTTCCCTCCTGTCACGGTTAGTATAGGGAGTGCAAAAATTTGGGTGTCTTCACTATGGACGTTCCAGAACTTGTAGGGGCTGCTTGCTTGGGCTGATATTGAGGTTGAGCCTGTTACCTTGTTGCCTAGCTGGAAAGACAGGTTGTACAGGTGGTCGATTCCCTCCATAACTTAGATTGGGATGATCCCTCCATCCTGGGTTATAGGTATTTGAGTTGGGATCATACTTCCTCTGAGGTTGTGGTTGGTAATTTCCCATTGCATTGGCTTGCTGTATAGCCTCGTCATCTTGCAAAGTTGGGCATGCATCTGTAGTATGACCTGGTTGTAGATATATCCCACATGTCTTTGCAACTGGCATACTCCCTGTAGCCAACTGTCTAACCACATCAGTTAATTTCGCAATCTGTTGATCATGAGTACACGTGCTCACCTCATTTACCTTTGTTGGTGCATGACTTGCTCTTGTACCATATTATTGTGAATTTGCAGCCATGTTTGCAATTAGATTCTTCGCAGCTTCTGGCGTCTTATCAAGTAGAGCTCCTCCGCTTGCCGCATCTATCATACTTCTGTCCATTGGCACCAACCCTTTATAGAAATATTGTATCAAATGCTGGTCATCTATTTGGTGAGGCGGACAGCTTGAGCAGAGCTTTTTGAATCTTTCTCAATATTCGTAGAGTGTCTTCCCACTGAATTGCCTTATTCCACAGATCTCTTTCCTGATATTAGCCACTCCTGAAGCATGAAAATATTTCTCTAAGAATAACTTCTTCATGTTGTTCCATAATCGTATTGAACCTGACGGTAGGTAATATATCCAATCCTTGGCTAGATCCGCTAATGAGAAAGGGAAGGCTCTCAGCTTAATCTGCTCTTCGGTAATCCCGTGTGGCTTCATGGTAGAACACACCACATGGAATTCTTTCAAGTGTTTGTACGGGTCCTCACCTGTAAGACCACGAAAAGTAAGTAACAAATGGATAGTCCAAATTTAAGCTCAAACGCAGCATCTAAGGTAGGATATTCAATACAAAGAGGCTGTTGGTTTAAATTAGGAGTTGCTAACTCCTTTAAAGTCCTGTTATTGTTTTGAAGTGCCATCTCCTCTTCTTTTTCGGAATCAGTTGATGAGTGGTTAGATAGCAATTCAAGTGCTATGTTTAATTCTGGTAATGGAGCACAATCTTCCTCTTTATCTATAGTAGACTGTCGAACTCTACGATTTTGCTTTCTAAACTTTCTTGCAGTTCGCTCGATCTCTAGATCAAAATCTGTAACAACTTGGGAGGATCGACTCATAAACTAAAAATAAAATAAAATATAAATAATAAAAAAAAAACTGAATAGATATAAACAACTGTTTTACTCCCCAGCAACGACGCCAAAATTTAGGAGCTGTCGTTTCACACTTCTAAATTAACCTCACTTTCTACTCACAATTTCTACAATTAGCATAGTAGTAAGCAAGGATCGATCCCACAGGGAGTACGCATTTAAAATCTATTCAATGACAAAGATGGGGGGTTTTGAGAATCAATTATCTAACTAAACAAAATTAAATAATAGGTTTAACCAATAAATAAACAAGTTCAGTTCTTTAGTTCAGATCCACCAATTCACAGTAATTAATCAACCAAGTTATTATTATTTACCCTTCAATGAAACTATTAGCCCTAGATAGCAATAAGCTCTGCTATCCGAAATTCTCCTTAGATATTCAATGAATAAAACAAGCTCTTTACCATATTCTAACTATCATATAACCTAGAACAAACTCTTTACATTTAATATGTTACAACCTTAAGGACTAGAGAATTAGTCTAATTCAAGCAATAAACTCACAAGCTCAGTTTATTTAACTTGCTTTCTGATAACCCTAGTAATAATCAAAAGTTCTAACACAATCAATATTACTAATTCCTACTTGTGACAAGGAATACTATCAATTACACGTAATATTACTCCTTAATCTAGCAGATGTTAATGATGAAACTAATCCAACTGGCCATATTAAATTAGTGAAATCAATTAACATGCATCAATTGAAATAGATTATCAGAATAAGTTTCATGTAAGAAGGAATAAAGAATAAAACTTGATTAATTAATTACTTGTAAATAAGGTTTCACCTCCCTTTAGAACTGAATAAGAAAACTTAGCCTGACATGCCTTCAATCTTTAATCTCCAAAGCTAGGGTTTTCAGTGATATAGAAAAGAATGATAGCTGATGAAAAAGGAGGTAGCCTCCAACTTCACCAATACAATGTATTAATACCCCTAGGTTAAAGTCCTAGGCCTCTAAAAATTAATATTCCAAGTTACATTAGAAATCCTCAAAAATAACAACGCTAGGAGAAATCTGCCGCACAGCCACGCGCCCGCGCAAAAGTCCCGAGCGCCGCGGCTCAACATTTGAGCGTTGTGGCCCACGTTCCAAGCGCCACGGCTCTTCCTTTTGAGCACCGCATCTCACAATCTCTGTCCATTTTCTCTTTTCTCCTTGCGCGCCCATTTTGATCCTTTTTTCCACTTTTTCTCTTTTTAGCTCCAATTCCTTCTGAAATCAATAAATACCTTAATAAATTCATATATGCATAAAACATGTAATAAAACTAAATATAAAGGAATCAAAATTATCAAATATTATGCACTTATCAGCAGTAACTCCCATTGACACACGACTTCTACCCGGTGACCCTATGTTCATAAATAGAAACCTTCAAGGGGTTAACATTAAAGGGGAAGAAAGATTCGAAATGCCTGATCTTGGGCTAATGGATTCAATGGAAGAAATTCAGAGGATAGAAGCTGAAGGAAGAGAGAGCTACAGAAGGCGATGTGAAGTTGAGAGATTTGATCCTCCTAAGAGCAGGAGGGGGAGAAGGTAGAAGCATAAGGTAAATAAAGAATAGGTATACATTATAATTTTTTGTTTGTAAATTTCTATTCTTTATAAAATTCTTTAATTCAATCAATAAATTCATTCTTTTGCTTTAATAATATAGTTGCTCATTATATCTAAGTCATATTTTTATTTAAAGTATCTTGCATCATAGAATTGATGAATACTTGAAACTACTAGTTTTATCATCATCAAATAGGGGGAGATTGTTAGGATAATTACATATTTTGATTTGTTGATGATGAGATTATATAATGTATATTTATATCAGTAGCTTTTGTGAAGTCCTTAAATGAGAATTTGATATACAAGGAATTAGAGTAGAAAGATCAAACTTGTTAGGTTAATCTATTGAGCTGAACGAAATGTATAGACTACAGGTTTTCAAACGATCGTAAAGTTGTTAAATCAATCGTATAATTGATTGAATGATCGTAAAGCTGCTCTGAAAAATTGTAAAGTTTATTAAAGATCGCAGAGTTAGCCAAGCTATTGTAGAGCATTCTGTTCAAGATCGCAGAGTCTGCCAGGGGTTCGTAAAACTAAATCAAGATTGCAGAGTCTGCAAAAAATCATAGATTCTACTCTAAGATCGTAAGGCGAAACAAAGATCGCAGAGTCTGCTTAGAGATCATGGAGTGAAGATTGATTTGTAGAGAAAGTAGATCGTAAAATAGATCGTAGAGTACTAATCGTGGAGTCTAATAAGCCAAATACTCTACGATCTGCATGAAGCTCTACGATCAGACAAAGTCATAGAGTATGTCAAGTCTGACATGGGACTAACATTGAGGAGCCGTGCAGAGTAAAAAACCTGAGATGTTTGCCGATCATCCTAAGTTCAAATTGAAGATCAACTCGTATTGTGTCTAACAGCTGGTTTGGCGATGTGACATCACCCACATGGTTGGTACTGCAAGAGTCAGATGTGACCTATCAGAGCCGAAAGTAAGCTAACACATCCCCCCTCAAAGTCAACATCAGAGAACTTCTAGGATTGGAGCATTAAATGCACAACGACAAGTTTCCAATGGGAAAATCTTGAGGTCATCTATAAAAGGGCATGAAGATTCAATCAAACAGTACGAATCACGAACATCAAGCTGAATTGCTGCCCAATCTTCAAGAGCACTTTACTCAACGAATCAAGAATAACTTGTTCTGCTACTAAGTTATACAAAAGTTGAGCATAATGCCACTTAGTATCACCTTAGAAATCATCTCATCTCTTGTGATTTGTTGGTCTTAGTGACCTCCTATTACCAAGTCTAAGTGATTTGAAGAGTTCTTAGTGAACTAGTCTGAGTGACCTTTGTCTTAGTGACATTTTCCATGTCTGAGTGACTTGAAGGAATCTGTAACGACCCCAATCCGGGTCACCTTGACGTCGGGTCCAGTTCCTCACGATACTACATAAACAATATAATTCTTACAATATAAATGTAATCTCTATAATATTACAATACATATTAATCTACTCCCAGGTTTTCTAACCTTTAATCGTGCACATCATTCTAAATCAGAGTATACAATACATCAGCTTGTAAATAATAGTGCAATATTAAATAATATAATATCCCAACATAGACTTCAGTTTCTCGTTTAAATGCCTTTCCTGCAGTCATCTTTTTCTGACCATCCATGTCCTTTTTCGCTAGCTGCAAAAATTTGTTTGTGGCATGGGTGAGCAACAATGTTGCCCGCAAGTTTAACAGTAACACATAACACATAAATCATATATCATGCATACTTCACAATATATCCATGTATAACAGTTATACATGTAAATATATTAACACATAAGTCATATATCATCATGTTTTTCACTGCACAGTATACAGTTTAATTGAAAAGTTGAAATGAACATATCAGCTTAAATTAACAGTTCATAGCATGTTATAATGTAACAATGCATTAACATATAATGACATTTTACACATAAGAGCAAGTTTTGAAAAACTTGCCTGGACTGTATAACCAGTTTACGCTAACCTGTCGTGTTCCTTGCACGACCTACATGGTATGTGAGATCAATAACTCAATATTAGTTACACTTGACTCAATGCTTAAATCTTATTTTTAAGATGTTTACTTCCTTTTATCACCTTTATGTTAAATAACATCGACTCTCAATTAGTTACTTATAACGTTTAATCATTTTAGTTTGAATCAAACCATGTACTGGTTTTTATGATACCAAACTTTAACTAAATTTCTTTCTGACACTTGCTTTAGCATCCATAACACATATTACACATGTCTGGACTTTTAAAAACAATCTATTCTTCTAATTGAGTTTAATTTTCAAACAATACATTTTTCTTCGCCGACGAACGTTAACGATCGCCTAACCTTCATTTTCATAACCGTTTTCATTAAAAAGGCTACCAAATCAATACGAAAGGCATAATTACATAAATTTAAGTCATCTAACCTTGTTTCGCCATTAACTTCTTAAAATGGACAAAAATGACCCTTGAGTTAGATTTTCATCCAATTAAACTAGTTTTTTTTTATAAAAACCAATATAGAGTTTATTAGACTCCTTTCTCATATCTACTAAAACAAGTCACTTATAACCTTTCTAGATTCATATTAACCACACATGAATCTATACACACTTCATTTAAAATCATTTTTGTTTAATTGGAGTATTTACCAACTAAACTAGTTTTATGAAATCAAAACATAGTTCTTACATCTTCTTTGACTTTAGCATGTTATATATTACTCCAAGCACATAATACCATTACTTGGACACTTTTAATCTCAATGTTTAGAAATACAAATTCTCTTAGGTATTTTATCGAGCATGTTGTATGCATTCATTAACAATTTACATGTTATGAACTACATATAAGCACATAACATCAATATTTATCCATCCTTATATACCAGATTCACTATGATCCCCAACATGTCAATGTATGCCATCACATAACAAAATATATCATTTTCCAACATTTTACTTCAAATAAAATTATAAAATTCATTTTCACAATTTCTTTAACAAAACGTTATTTTCGTTTTTAACGTAACTCCTTCGTTACATGACCCTTTTTGTTCCTTCTTATATCAAATTAAACCTTACTCAGTGTACTACAATCTCATATAGGACCTAAAGTCATACCCTTAACCATTTAAAATAGATTCTGTAATTTCATCAACTAGTCCAGAAAATTTCATTTTCTGGACAGCTTTAATAAATAATTTATTTTGAACATGATCCGTTCCATAAAATGGCTCAGTCTCACGAATCCAGCTAGAAAACTTCAATATCTACAACTTTGTGGTTTAAGTTTCTTCAAATTCCAAACACATGAGGCTGCACACCTCAAGGAATGACTAAATTAAAACTATTTCGCGAGAAAACTGGCTGACAAACTCTAGCTCGCTTAAACAATCATAATTTCTTCGTTTTTTACAATTTTTGGCTGATTTAAGTGGCCACGTGAAGCTAACTTCTGTATCTACAGTTTTTTCCTATTGAAAATTTTCCAGTTCCGAACACATCAATCCAGGAATCTCACGCAAGGGGACTGATCCAAATCCGTTTTTCAGATCTAGATAGGTTCGACACGTCTCCTTTGAAATATCATAACTCCTTGCTCCGAAGTCGGAATTAGTCCGTTCTGGAGTCTATGGAAAGCTTATTTAATGTACTATAGCATACCTAAAGCCTATAATTTTTTAGCAACTCTAGCTAACCCCGAAGTTTTAGTTTAGGGACAGCAGTCCACTAGTTCTTCTAACTTTAGAAAAATAACTTTCTTTTCTTACTTTGATCAAACTTTTTAATATCTAAAATGGCTAGATCTAAATATAATACACCATCTAACTAGTAGATCTAGTGTTCTTATATTCAAGATCATAATCTCATGATTTAACAAAAGAAATCAAAAGAAATTAATCAAAGTTTAGGATTTTATACCTTTTGTAATATTCCCCTTGATTTCCTCTTCCTTTCTTCTCTTCTCTCCTTTTTCTCCATTAATGGTAGCCTTCTCCCTCTTCTTCTCTCTCTATTTGGTTGGGTGAGAGTGTGAGGAATGGAAGATGAAGTGTTAAAAATTTGTCTAATTAAGCTTAATCATTTAGCCAACATCAAGGGCAAAATGATCATCAACCATTGCTAGAAAAGGGCATACTGGTCTTTAAAACATCTCAAGGAAATTTCTTAAAAATTTCCTCCTAGGACACAATGGTCATAAGTAATTTTTTTCAAGGATAAAATTGTCATTCTCCCATTACTAGGAAACTTCCTAGCAATTTCCTCTTAGGACACAATGGTCTTTAATAATTTTCTATAAGGACAAAATAATCTTTCCCTCACTATTAGGAAATTTCCTAGAAATTTCCTTCAAGGATACCATGGTCATTAATACTTTTTTTTGGGACAAATTAGTCATTCCCTAATTATTAAAAAAATTCCTAGCAATTTCCTTCTTAGGACACATGAGTCATTAATCACTTTCTCTTGGATAATATAATCATTTCTCACAATTTCTTACATTTAACTCAAACATGGTTAGTTCCTAACCATAGTTATTCTACTAACACATGTCCCATTATTTTGGGCTACTAAATTAAATTCTCATTGGGCTTCTTCATTGGACTTGTCACAAGTTTTTAATTAAATAACTTGGGTCATCTTAATTCTTTAAAATTGGGCTTGACACTATAATTCTTTGGACTTTCTCATATAAAGTTAGACCAAAATTTGGGCCAACTTAATTCTCCACAACTATTTTATATATTGGGCTTGCAACCTAGATTAATTTCTTACTAGCAAATACATAACACACATACCAACAAATAAATATATATCACATATATTTATTTACTCATCACACTTATATAAAATATTATCCATATAAACTTCATTTTATTATAACAAAGTACATACATTAATTCACTAATTTTAACTAAGTGAATTAATTAATTCATATATAAAAATTTAGTTCATAATAATTTTATCGCTATCCAAGGCTCAATATTCAAATTATATTATTTAATAATATAATTTCAATTTAATCTCAATCGATTAATATTAGTTAATTAATTCCATCCACTTTCTTTAATGATTTAATTAAATATTAAATCTATTTTTCCCAATATATGTATATATTTCACATCTATATATACACATTTAATACATTACACAAAATCATATACTTCACATTATATGAAACACATATATACATATGTCCAACTCTACTTCATCCCTTAATAAGAATTTTATTTATTAAATTCTTATTTTAAATTTCTAAAATATTTGGGATATTACAGAAGCTTTGTGATTCATCATTGTAATAGATCTTAGTGATCACCCCTGCATCCTTAGTGGATTTCCTACTCGTAGAATATAAGAGTGGACTAGGAGTTATTTGTACTCCAACCACTTAAAAATTTCCTGTGTCATTTGAATATGCCAAATGCTTGGGCACATACTAGTCTCATGGTTCAGCAAGAAGCAAAATATATTATCAACTTCAACTGCAGTTGCTGATTATATTGCTGCTGGTAGCTATTGTGCTCAAATTCTTTGGATGAAGAATCTGCTAGCTGACTATGGGTTTGAGTTTAAATCTATTCCTACATACTGTGATAATACTAGTACTATTGCTATCACTCTATGAGCTTGTTCGACAATAACTTATAAGTTGGTCAAACCTACTTATAAGTCATTTGTCACTATTTAAGTGTTCGATAACAGCTTAAATTTTGACTTACTTTTTGACTTATAAGTCATTATTAATAAGCAATAATTTCTAGCTTATTTAAAAATGACTTATAAGTCATTCCTAATAAGCTGGCTTGACCAAATATAATGTCCATTTTGCCCCTCTTTTATCTTGCTAAATTATATCTTAGTTCTTCCAACTTCTAATATCTGATTTCTTCTGCTCCAACATAAACAAACTTTTAATTGAATTTTCCAGATCTGCTTTGCTCTGCTTATCTCACTCGATTGGATCACTCTCTCTTGCTCATTGGATCACTCTCTCTCTCTCAGCTTGCAATTCCTCCTGGATCCTCGTTCCTTTCATCTTTCTTTCTCCTTTTTGATGATTTTAAGATAATTATTTGTACTTCTCGAGTTTGCAAGGATGCATATGCTATTTGATTCTTGAATTTGTTTTAAATGTGATACTGTTTAGCTTAGGAAGCCTTGGGTGCTTTAGGATGCATATGAATTTTATTTGATTTGGGTAGTTGCATTGTTTCCACTTTTGTTGAAGGTTTGAATAATTTGGTGATGATGAAGTTCATACATGGTGTTAGGAGACATAATTATTTTGAGTTGAAGAAAATTTATTAACAAGTTGGTTGTATGTTAGGAACATTTGTCTATGTTGCAATTTTTTTAGGTTTACACATTGATTTGTGTAGTAGTCTGATTAACAACAATTGATTTGCATCAAAATAAAGATTTAGTTCTTCCCTGTTTCTTGAAAATTCATTATTAAAGTGTGGTTTGACTTTCGACAGTCACATACCACGAGGCGTTATAAAATACTATTACTCAATTTGAAAGTGCGTTAATGCTATTACTAGGGAATTTGAAAGTGTGTTATGCCACGAGGTTGTTAATATTATTCTATGCATTATGGTAGTATGAGTATTATGTCTCATGTTATATTACTGTTTGGTATTTATGAATTAGATAGAAAGTGAAGGAACAAAGGGATCGAAAAAACTTCAAACAAGGGGTAGGGGAAGGGGGAGAGGGAGGGGGAGAGGGAGGGGAAAGAAACACATCGATGAAGGCTCATGCCAAAGATGTGCAAAATGAAATGAATATGCCCATCAAATATTTGTTAAGTTATGTGTGGATGAGGTAAAAAAGGAAATAGAGATGGTAATCATTTCAACAAAGTAGGATGAAATTATATCTTGACCAATTTCAATACGGAGACAAACATAAATTACAATTTGAAACAAATAAAGAATCATTGGACTCAAATGAGAGGAGATTGGTTGTTGTGGCAACAATTAATTTATAAGGAAATATGATTGGGATGGGATGATACTAAGCAGAATGTTGGTGCATGTAACGCCCCCAAATTCGGGTCTACCTTTAAACCTGGATCTAGTGCATCATGGTACTACCCATTCATCACAATAATATTGACATAAACGTAATTATTATATTATTACAATATGTCTTACTCTATCCCAGATTCTATAACTATTACATCATTCATTGCCATAATATTAATAATTATTACACCATTCATAATAATAATAAGTCTATCATAAACTAAACTATTACATATGTGGATATTAAAATCCTATGCGTTAACTTTTTCTTTGCCCTTGTCCTGACGGGAACCTTCGGCAACCTCTGGCTTAACTGAAAACAATTATTTAAAAGCAAGGATGAGCATTCAATTGCTCAACAAGTATAACAGTTGAATAACAACAAAATCAGAAATCATATCATAACGATTCAACAACCGAACAATAGTTGTGAAACATGTGAAAGTAGTATGCACACAAGCCAATCATATTTGATATGATGTAGCATATACTTTGTAATCTTATTCATTTATTAATAAAAGAATTGATTTTCTTAAAAGGCATTTTATATTATCTACATAGTGCTGTTTTATTAAATGTGATAAACCCATAGTTTTGAGCAATGCTTTTAGAATCATGATGGTGATCATGCTAATGAGATCTAAATTCTAAATATCTCACAAACTAAAATTGTTCCTAATCGTTGAATTACTAAAAAGGGGGATTAGTGAATCCGGATAGATTAGTACATACGTTGCTTGCTCTTAAGAAGAGGATGATTGATCTCATAATCATTTGTGTGGAGACACTAAAGCAAGTATGTAGGTGCTTATTGGAGAATAAGTTCACTGAACGTGGCTCGCTAAGGAATACCTAATGGAGTTTTACTCGCCTGTCAATAGGAATTCCTCTAGTGATAGTAGTACAAGTGATCGTTGGACTTGATATCATCATAGTATCTTGTGTATGATGAGTTATACTTTGACATGTCCCTTAAGACCTTTGGGGTATATCAAAGGGTATGATTGGGTATAATAAGTTGTGCATGGAGATAGGTGAATGATCAACAAAGAATCTACCACGTATAGTAAAAGATGTGAATGTCCTATGTGATTCGATAAATGACAACTCAGTAGTCCTTGGCCAAGGCAGAATGAAATTAGAAAGGATTTCTAATTTGCATTATTTAGAGTTGTGCATTTGGGAATCGAAATACATATAATTAAATAAAATAAGACTTGACAGTAAATCCATGTCTTTTATTTAATTGGGACATTGTATGGTAGAAGGATTGAATTGTACGGTAACCATTCACTGAAAGGTTCTTTTGTGATTAATGTTGAAATCTATATTATCTGGAAAGTCGTTGATCGCTAAGGGGGCTTACCCTTATTGTAGAATAAATATTATTTATTTAAATGAATTAAATAGTTTAATTTATTTATTTAAATAAAATTAGAATTGTTCTAATTGATTTATTCACAACCGGTTTAATATGGAGAACCTAAAGGGTCACACCGCAAAAGAAAAATATTTATTTAAGAAGTAAATAACATAATTGTAATAATAAGTTAAGTGTATTTAATTTAATCTATAGAGATAGAATAAATTAAATAGCTTAATATTTATTATGTAATATTTTGGAAATATTAAATATAAATTAATAAGAAGAGTCTTATTATTATTATTACTATTACTACTATTTAATTCCTAATAGGGATTGGGAATTAATTCATAGAAGTACTCTCCCATGAATTCCTAATTAGATTAGGAGCATAATTAATTAAAGGAATTTAATTATAATAGAAACCCTAATCCTAAATAGTTTAGGGAAGGGTTATTCCTACATCTATAAATAAGAGGAGTCTTATCATATATTAGGGTTACACACTCTTGCATTAGATTGTGGAGAGTACTTATAATTTCTATAAAGATAGAAACTAGGGTTTTGCCAATACCCAACTTCTTGAATAACTATTCTTCTTGGTGGATCACCTCTAGAGGCCAAACACTTGGGTGGCTAACGTTGATCAAGCAAAGGAATTTAGTCGGTGGAATTCAAGGACAACGCGAAAGAATAGGAGGTGAACTTGTACCCGAGGAAGTACGGATCTACGAGGGTATAATTTTTATCTCTATCTCTTTCGTTTATATTGTTAATTGAGCACCTAGATTGATCTTGGTGATGGTTTGTATAAAAATTTTAAAATCCGTTTTATCGCGCTTCCGCACAATTTATGTAATTTGATTGCATGTTCGCGCTATATACAAACCTAGCAGTGGTATCAGAGCCTAATCTTGTGCTAATTATCGATGTTGATGATTCCATGTGTATATGGTATGCGATTGGATCGAAATTTTTGGGCTGAAATTTTTTTTCTAAATCTGCGTCGCGGCGCCGCCGCGCCGCTTCCAGTTCATTTTGGAGCACGGCCGCGCCCTAACCCAGAAAACGTTTCTGGGGGTGCAGCGCGGCCGCGCCGCTCCTAGTTCAATTTGGAGCGCGGCCGCGCCGGTGTGCAGACTTTGAAATTTTTTTGTTTTTCTCAATTAACATAAATGGTTTATTTTATCTGGAATAGGATTTCAGATTGCTAAAATTAAAGGAGTTTAATTTGGATTTGGTTTTTGATTAAAATAAAAGAGTTTATTTTGTTTCAAAACTAAATATTAGCAAAACTTTTGCCCATTAATTGATATCAATGCATATATGGAATGGTTTTATTATTCATGAGATGAATGTTATTTCTTGATACATATAGAGATATGTATGATAATAAATAGAGATTGATTATGGACTATTGACCAATGTGTGATTGGATTTATTTTAGTGGATGCTTGAATGTATGAGTTTTTATAAATGGGGTCTGCGTACCTCGTCTTCTCTAATTTTTCTTAATGTAAATTCTATCTCCCTCCTATGTACTTCCCCTTGACTGATGATCAAGGTTTCTATTTATTGTAAATAGTTTTGTAATAGGACTAGTTAGAATTAATTTTGAAGAATTGGAGACAAAGGAGAAAGGAGCGCATGAAGACCCGTTTGTAATGGAGCCCGAGTTTAAATGTAATAGTTATATTTAAATTTTATTCTTGCACCCTAGGTTTGACCTTTTGGTTCACTTGGTGGCTTTAGTGAACCAAACTAGAATAAAAGTCCATAATCAATCCGGGTAGAATATAGTATTCTATATGTGCATGCTTACTATATATATATATATATATTATATATTATCCAACATGTTTCGCATGTAAAATAATATGACGCGTATTTTATATATATATGTGCATGCGCGCTAAACAAGATGAGACTAGCAATAATAAACCCCTCAAAGAAATCATATTAAGTCCTAAGCGTTCAAAGATATTTGGAATATCGAACGTCGCCTTCTAGCATGGTAAAGCAATAGAGTATTAAATGTTTAATATGAGTTTGTTGTGTCACCACAAGACAAGTATTAAATATGTAAGATGTTGCTTTATCACATTTGATGCTTATAAATAGACTGAACGATGCTGTTTTGTTGTGTCACCACAAGGACAGTGTTTTTCTTTCGAATATATGGAAGTGCTAGGTTGGACTTAACTTGGATAATTTTGATTCGGATGTGTCACCACTTGATCAAAATAATCTAAGAGGCAAAATAAAAGGAGTTACATAGTGATGTAATTGACAATAGTTGTCTACCTATTTATTTATATATCGTTTGTTGTGTCACCACAAGACTATATACATTTGAAATGGGGTCCTTAATCTCACTAGCAAAATTTTAATTAGATTTTCTGAACTATATATATTGAGGGTAATATAGTTTGATGAAAATAGTGGGAGATATCAATTTAAATAAAGACCTAATTTATTTTGGTAATTAATTAAATGAATGTATGCTAAAATGTTGTCTATTTCACATGCAGAATTTAAAAATGTCAAACTCACTATCACTGCGTAGCATACTTGATGCTAACAAACTGACCGGACCGAATTACACGGACTGGTTAAGGAATCTGAGAATTGTTTTCACTGCTGAAAAGATTTCTTATGTCCTAAATTCGCCAGTCCCTGCAAATGTTGCAGAAACAGCCTCTGAGGAAGAGATTGCTACTTTTAGAAAGTGGCAAGATGATGCAATCTTGGCTCAATGCATCATGCTCGCATCCATGAGTAACGAGCTTCAGCGTTAGTATGAAACTATGGATGCTTCTACTATATTGCTGCACCTCAAGGAGTTGTATGGTGAGCAAAGTAGGACTGCTAGATATCAGATATCTAAGGAGCTCTTCCGATCTCGTATGACCGAGGGCATTGTTGTTGAGACTCATGTCTTTAAGATGATCAATCTGATTGAACAACTTGGACAGCTTGGGTTCGTGATGGATGGGGAGTTAAGTCAAGATTTGATCTTGCAGTCACTCCCGGACACCTTCTCACAATTTGTTGTGAATTTTCACATGAATAAGTTGGACGTCAGCTTGCCTGAGTTACTTAACATGTTGAAAACTGTTGAAGGTCACTTCTCATCCAACAAGAACCAAGTCTTACTAGTGGATGATTCTTCCAAGAAAAGGAAGAGGCCCAAGGTATCTTCTGAAAAGAAGAAAAACAAGAAGGCTAAGGGCAAGGCGAAGAGAATGGATAAAAAGAAACCTGATCCAGATAGCAAAGAAATTTGCTACCATTGCAATAAGCCAGGACACTGGAAGAGGAACTGCAAGGAGTATCTTGTGGACCAGAAGAAGCTTGGAGAAGCTTCGACTTCCGATCTAGGTTTGTTCATGATTAAAATTAATTTTTCTGAAAGTCAAAATTCTACTTGGGTATTGGATACCGGCTGTAGTTTTCACATATGTAATAATATGCAGGGACTAAGCAGAAGTAGAAAGCTGAACAAGGATGAAGTCGTCCTACGAGTGAGAAATGGAGCAAAGGTTGCTGCATTAGCTGTAGGGACTTATTGTTTAGCACTGCCTTCAGGCAAGTTCATTAGTTTAAATAATTATTATTATGTTCCGACACTCATTAGAAACATTATTTCAATTTCTGTATTGGATATGGATGGTTTTGATATTATAATAAAGAACAATAGTTGTTCTATTTATAATAAAAATGTTTTATATGGTGTTGGCAATCTACTGAATGGACTTTACATACTTGACTTGCATGAAAATATACTTCAAATTGAACAAACTAAGAAAAGAAAAAGAGATAATGTTAATTATACCTTTATGTGGCACTGTAGACTCGGTCATATCAATGAGACAAGATTATCCAAGTTGCATAAAGATGGGCTTTTAGAGCTATCTGATTACGAATCATATCCAACTTGTGAATCTTGTCTCATGGGTAAAATGACTAAATCTCCTTTTACTGGAAAAGGAGAAAGAGTTACAGAGTTGTTAGTGTTGGTACACACAGACGTATGTGGACCTATGACAACGAATGTACGAGGGGGGTATTCTTATTTTATTACTTTCACTGATGATCATTCTAGATTTGGATATGTGTATTTAATGAAATACAAATCTGAATCGTTTGAAAAGTTCAAAGAATTCAGAAGTGAAGTAGAGAAGCAAACTGGTAAGAGTATTAAGATTCTTCGATCGGATCGAGGAGGGGAATACTTAACCAATGAGTTTCTCAATTGTCTCAAAGAAAATGGTATAATCTCACAATGGACTCCACCAGGGATGCCACAGTTGAATGGTGTATCTGAAAGGAGAAATCGAACATTGTTGGACATGGTTCGTTCCATGATGAGTTTTACCGACCTTCCAGTATCCTTCAGCGGTTATGCCCTAGAATCGGCTGCATACCTACTTAACAAGGTACCTACCAAATCCGTCCCAAAGACCCCATATGAGATATGGACAGGGAGGAAACCAATTCTTAAGCATGTTAAGACTTGGGGTTGTCCAGCTTATGTCAAAAGGTTTGAACATAATAAGCTGAAGACTAGATCCGACAAATGTAGATTCGTGGGATACCCTAAAGAAACATCAGGGTATTATTTCTATCATCCTACTGATCAAAAGGTGTTTGTTGCGAAACACGCTGCCTTCTTAGAAAAGGAGTTTATCCTTGAAGGGGTCAGTGGGAGTAAGATATATCTTGAAGAAGTTCAAGAACCACAAAATACTACGGATCAAAGTCAGGTACCTGACCAAGTAGAAGAACTTACTGTACCACTACCTATTCGTAAAACTGGAAGAGTACCGAAGATACCTGAAATGTATGGATTCATCATAGAGGATGATGATGAGGTACACATCATAGATGATGATGATCCATTGACTTACGAAGAGGCTATGAGTAGTGAAGACTCAGAGAAATGGCTAGAAGTCATGAAATCTGAGATGGACTCCATGTATGAAAACCAAGTATGGACTTTGGTTTCACCACCTGAGGGCATTAAGCCTATTGGGTGTAAATGGGTCTTTAAGAGAAAGACTGGAGCGGATGGTAAGGTAGAGACCTATAAGGCCCGACTGGTTGCAAAAGGTTTCAAACAAAGACAAGGAATTTACTATGATGAAACCTTCTCACCAGTAGCTATGCTCAAGTCCATTCGAATTTTGCTTGTAATTGCAACTTATTATGACTACGAGATCTGGCAAATGGACGTGAAAACGGCCTTCCTCAATGGAGAGCTTGAGGAGAATGTATATATGATACAGCCAGAGGGTTTTATTTCAACGATTGGAACAAACTAAGTCTGTAAGCTACAACGATCTATTTATGGATTGAAGCAAGCTTCTCGAAGATGGAACATCCGTTTTGATGAGATAATCAAAAGGTTTGATTTTATCAAAAACGAGGATGAACCATGTGTGTACAAGAAGGTTAGTGGGAGTGATGTTTCATTCCTTGTATTATATGTTGATGATATATTACTGATAGGGAATGATGTTCCTATGCTACAGTCGATCAAAATTTGGTTATCTAAACACTTCTCCATGAAGAACTTGGGTGAAGCATCCTATATTTTGGGGATAAAGATATATAGAGATAGATCTAAAAGGATGTTGGGCTTGACCCAAGGAAAGTACATTGACTCGATGCTAAAGAAGTTTAGCATGGAAGATTCTAAGAGAGGTCTCATGCCTATGAGCCATAGAATACATCTCTCCAAGAAACAGGCCCCAAAGACACTTGAGGAGAGAGACCGTATGAGTAAGATTCCTTATGCTTCCGCAATAGGATCTATCATGTACGGTATGATATGTACTAGACCTGATGTCGCTCATGCACTTAGTGTAACGAGCAGATATCAGTCGAATCCAGGAGAAGAGCACTGGAAGGCAGTGAAAGACATCCTAAAGTACTTGAGAAGGACTAAGGATGTATTTCTTGTCTACGGTGGGTCTGAATTGAAACTAGAGGGCTATACAGACTCAAGTTTTCAAATGGACCAAGATGACAGTAAATCTGTCTCAGGATATGTGTTTACCTTAAACGGTGGCGCGGTGAGTTGGAAGAGTTCCAAGCAGCAAACAGTTGCTGATTCAGTGACAGAGGCAGAGTACATAGCTGCAAGTGAAGCTGCAAAGGAAGTTGTTTGGATGAAGAAGTTCATAACTGAACTTGGAGTGGTTCCTAGCATTAGAGGAGCCATACCTTTATTCTGTGACAACAACGGAGCTGTTGCGCAGGCTAAGGAACCCAGGTCTCATCAGAAATCCAAACACGTGTTGCGGCGGTTTCACTTGATTAGAGAGATCATTGAAAGAGGAGATGTCACCCTAGAGCGTGTGGACTCTCAAGACAACATTGCAGATCCATTTACTAAAGCTTTAACACAACAGCAGTTTGATCGTCACTTAGAGAAGATGGGTATTAGATACCATGGCGATTGGCTTTAGTGCAAGTGGGAGATTGAAAGTAGTATGCACACAAGCCAATCATATTTGATATGATGTAGCATATACTTTGTAATCTTATTCATTTATTAATAAAAGAATTGATTTTCTTAAAAGGCATTTTATAATATCTACATAATGCTGTTTTATTAAATGTGATAAACCTATAGTTTTGAGCAATGCTTTTAGAATCATGATGGTGATCATGCTAATGAGATCTAAATTCTAGATAGCTCACAAACTAAAATTGTTCCTAATCGTTGGATTACTAAAAAAGGGGGATTAGTGAATCCGGATAGATTAGTACATACGTTGCTTGCTCTTAAGAAGAGGATGATTGATCTCATAATCATTTGTGTGGAGACACTAAAGCAAGTATGTAGATGCTTATTGGAGAATAAGTTCACTGAACGTGGCTCGCTAAGGAATACCTAATGAAGTTTTACTCGCCTGTCAATAGGAATTCCTCTAGTGATAGTAGTACAAGTGATCCTTGGACTTGTGATCATCATAGTATCTTGTGTATGATGAGTTATACTTTGACATGTCCCTTAAGACCTTTGGGGTATATCAAAGGGTATGATTGGGTATAATAAGTTGTGCATGGAGATAGGTGAATGATCAACAAAGAATCTACCACGTCTAGTAAAAGATGTGAATGTCCTATGTGATTCGATAAATGACAACTCAGTAGTCCTTGGCCAAGGCAGAATGAAATTAGAAAGGATTTCTAATTTGCATTATTTAGAGTTGTGCATTTCGGAATCGAAATACATATAATTAAATAAAATAAGACTTGACAGTAAATCTATGTCTTATATTTAATTGGGATATTATATGGTAGAATGATTAAATTGTACGGTAACTATTCACTGAAAGGTTCTTTTGTGATTAATGTTGAAATCTATATTATCTGGAAAGTCGTTGATCGCTAAGGGGGCTTACCCTTATTGTAGAATAAATATTATTTATTTAAATGAATTAAATAGTTTAATTTATTTATTTAAATAAAATTAGAATTGTTCTAATTGATTTATTCACAACCGGTTTAATATGGAGAACCTAAAGGGTCACACCGCAAAAGAAAAATATTTATTTAAGAAGTAAATGGCATAATTGTAATAATAAGTTAAGTGTATTTAATTTAATCTATAGAGATAGAATAAATTAAATAGCTTAATATTTATTATTTAATATTTTAGAAATATTAAATATAAATTAATAAGAGGAATCTTATTATTATTATTACTATTACTATTATTTAATTCCTAATAGGGATTGGGAATTAATTCATAGAAGTACTCTCCCATGAATTCCTAATTAGATTAGGAGCATAATTAATTAAAGGAGTTTAATTACAATAGAAACCCTAATCTTAAATAGTTTAGGGAAGGGTTATTCTTACATCTATAAATAAGAGGAGACTTATCATATATTAGGGTTACACACTCTTGCATTAGATTGTGGAGAGTACTAACAATTTGTATAGAGATAGAAACTAGGGTTTTGCCAATACCCAACTTCTTGAATAACTATTCTTCTTGGTGGATCACCTCTAGAGGCCAAACACTTGGGTGGCTAACGTTGATCAAGCAAAGGAATTTAGTCGGTGGAATTCAAGGAGAACGCGAAAGAATAGGAGGTGAACTTGTACCCGAGGAAGCACGGATCTACGAGGGTATAATTTTTATCTCTATCTCTTTCGTTTATATCGTTAATTGAGCACATAGATTGATCTTAGTGATGGTTTGTATAAAAATTTTAAAATCCGTTTTATCGCGCTTCCGCACTATTTATGTAATTTGATTGCATGTTATACAAACCTAACAACATGCTGAATAAGTAAGAATAATACTTTGCTTTTGTTTGAAGAAAATTTTGAAATAATATACTGAATGGTCATAAGACCTTGAATTTTCTTTTTCATTCATAAAAGGTTTCACCGTATTTCTATCGCAAACCGATGTACTTACAAGTACTTCTAGGTGATCAACCTATAGTACTCTATGTTGATCAACATTCTACTTGTAAACGACTATATACGTTTGGTTTAGGCACTTGCAGCCTTGTCGGAGTATCCGATTAAAAACTTTCCCTATTATTAGGATTTTTCATTACATACATGCATTTGAATCCTAACCGAAATAATTCATTTGGATAGCTCTACTTAACATTAATAATATTTCAAAGATTTATAATGCAATCGATAAAATATTTAAACATTTGTCTAGCCGAGTCAAATGGCATCGACAGTCCTCATAAGCAGTTCATGAATAATAGAACTCGAAAGCTTTAACAGTTTATGCATAGCATATCTTGAACACTTATGAAAAATTTAGGCATACTTGCATTTAATAAGAAATTTGAATGAAGTTAGGATACTCGCTCAAATGTAAAAGTTGAGTAAGTTTAGGATACTTGCCTTAAGCGTCTTCTAGAAAATAATGCTAATTCTCCCTTCAAATGGCCTACACAATTAAGTTCATATACACGTACCAATTAGCCATATAGTTGACGTCAAATATTGGTTTACGCTCACTCTAGATTCTTAGTTCATATTGTTTGCGTTGGATACTCTAGTTAATGCGCACCAAATCCCTTTACATCTACTGCTACAAGATTAATCCAGACAGTACAACCCGTCTGCTTTGGATTAAGTTTTTCTTTATAAATCAGATAGGATAACCCGTCTACTTTAGGCTAAGTTCTTATTTAGTTACAATCCAGACAGGACAACCGGTCTGCTTTAGGTTAAAACTTTTAACCCAGCACCTTTGCTGCACCCTTGGCATGCCCCACGCCAAACCAGCGCGCCCCGCGTTGACCTGGCAGAGAATTTTTCCTGCCTATTTCTTCAATTTTCATACTTTGTCAATTTTGACGTACCAACTTCGTGACTTCATAACTCGTTCATCCGTTATCAGAATGAGTCTGTTCTTGAGCCCATGACTCACTTTTTCTACGTTATACAAATCTCTTAGAAAATCAAGATTTTTTGGAAACGACTATTTATCGCTATCTTGGCACGAAAGTTGTATCAAGCTAGCGTTTTTGTCGGTTGACGTATTTTACTAGAAATTTTGCCATAACTTAGTTATAACACATTTTAATTCCGTTCCACTTGGAACATTTTTATAACTCACATGAGTACATTTTCTTCTTTTCAGATTTTAATATTAACAAATGAACGATGGTTTTAAACTTGTCCATCAATAACATTTACATTAATTTTCATGCTTTTATTGGTTTGATTTACTATTAATATTATGTTATCGCTTAGCATGCATTTACCAGATAAATATTAGTCCTCTAATATCCATCATCCTTATATCACCAAGATCCTTTAATGATCTATCATATAACCAACATCCACCAATAATGCACTTCTATTTTTAATAGAAAACATAAAAGATGGTTTATGGTTTTTACCTTTTTGTGTTCTTGCTTGTTCTTGATGAAGATGTTTACTAGTTGCTAGCTTTTCTTCCTTCCTTCCTTCTTTGATCCAAAATCCCCTCACTCTCTCTTAATTTTGCTATAGTTTCTCTTCTAATACTTGTGAATTGGTAAGTATTATGAAGAGAATGGGTGGCTATTTATAGGATTTCCAAGGCTTGGGGTACTTTGGTCTTTAAGCTACCTTGGCTAGGGTTTGTAAGTATTCCCCTTATGTTTGGCCTAATGTGGTCATTCCCCTCTAACTTTCACATTCTTGCAACCATACCCTTGCTAACTTAACTATCTAGTACTTTAAATTAACCTAGGTTGAGTTTAAATGATCATCCAAGACTTTTGGGGTGTTAGGCACTTAATTTCTCAACCACTTGCAAGACTTAATGCCCAAACTTCCCAAGAAATCTTGGTTGGCTGGGTATCCTCCCTTGGGTCCCTCCTCCACTTGCTCGGGTCACCCATTAGCCTAACCATTTGCTCTATGGTTGACCCATCTTAACCCACTTGGATTTTCTTTTAGTTTGGACTTGATTTATTAATAGTTTAGGCCAATCTTTGGGCCTCCTAACCATTTTACTTGGGCCTTGATTAAAATATCTTGGACCTCCTACATTACTTTCATTGGGCTCCCGAAAACAAAGCCCGAAGGATTAAAGATTAAAACATTGACTTTTGTTGACTTTCGGTGGATTTTTCGTAATTTGATCCATAGTCGAAAAACCGCGTTTTTCATTTTCGAATTTTATTAGATATTATGCTTCGTGATATCATATAAACGTTATGGCGTCTTTCAAAATTTCAAAAAACGTGAAAGGCATTTTTAGCGTGAATAGTGCTATTTTGTCTTTTTCTTGAATTTTTTTTTTATTCGTATGAAACCCTAGTTCGTCAATTCTAACATACAAACACTATCTATGTTATAATACAAGATAATTATAAGATAATTAGGATTCTCGGTCATTACAGTGCATCTGATGAATGGTGGCAAAAGAAAATTAAGGTAGTCTCAATAAACTTTACACAATTATTATATAATAAGTTAGAATTTATTAATTCTTTTTTATTAAGTTAGTCTCTTAAAATTCTTTTTTTTCACTATATCCAGATGAACAAATACTTTACCAAATTTTATAAGAAAAATTGCTCAATATACAATAAATAAGTATCATGAGTTATTTGCAAGTGTGGTTGCGACGGGTGAGGGTGCATATGCACTAAATCAAGGGTTTGCCTCTTCATTAATGTTTATGCAGAGATCAAGAGTTGGTCATGATGATTACTTTGATGTTGATATCGAAGGAGATGCATATGGTAGTGGTATTGGTGGCGAAGGTAGTGGGGATAGTGATAATCTACTTATGAGAGATAACAGTGGTGAGGGTAGTGGTGTTCGTGAGGTGTTTTCTGGGCCATCAAATAGCCAGTCAAAGAGGCCATCAAACAAGAATCTCAGTAACGTAAAAAAAAAGGTAACAACTCGGGAGCATCTATCCAATCAAATTGATTCAATGTTAAATATCATGTCAAACAGAAGTTCAACCACAATGACATATCCTGTATAAGAGTCATTCATGCCTACTCCAAGCGCATGCATCAAGTTATTGAGTGAGCTTTCAAATGTGCTTCCAAATACTCCATTTTGGAATTCTGCCTGCTCCATTTTCTTGAGCAAAGATGTAAGAGAATTATTTGCAGCTCAGCCAGATATTGAGTCACGCCTATCATTCATCAAGTCACTTGTGGACATGAAGAACTCTAAGATGCCCCCACCTAGTTTACTTTTCTGTTTTGTTTGAATATTTTATTTATTATTGTAATGAGATGTTTTATTAAATTCGTAAGACTTGTCTCTTTGGATTGAACTATTAAGATTATATTTCCTGAAGAGATTGTAATATCTATACTATGAATGTAATTACAATGGCTTCTTATTGCCTTTGCCACTCTTATCAGTACGAATACTTCCTCTTTATGTTTTCTTCCTTGGCTTTTTCTTATGTGTAAATTCTCTTTATATATATGAATGTATACATCTCCTGGTATATCAACGTGTGGTCTCTAACTGCTAAATTTAAAGATTTTAGGACTTAGTCTTTCTGGATTTTGGCATCTTTTGCAGCTAACTGGTGAAACAGTAGGGGAAGTGAATGCCTATAATTTCCCTTTGTATTCAACAACATCTCACCATATTGGTTGGTGTATTTACTTCTTTCTTGGGTTATGATATTCTCTTTCTTGTTGTTTGACAGATTGCTTAATCCTTACCTTACTAGGTTGTAAGTCAGCAACTTCCCTCTCATTTTTTTACTATTAATTATCTTTACTTTGGACTCAAATTAGTTAATTTCTCTGTATTGGTGAATTTTTAGCATATTAATTTCTCTCTATTGGCTAATTGTCTAGAATGACTGAATTGTGGTCATTTCTATATTGTATGTGTGTGTCTGTGTTTGACATTGTAATTTCTTTTCTTTGCTTGAGGGGTTTTAGCATTAACATTTGAACTCTCTCTCCTAAGCACCTGTATATTATTTAGACTAATAAAATTTTGTTATAAAATAATCATATATATATATATATATTGTCATGAGAACTACAATATGCAAAATAAGATGTTGGGTTTACTTTGTGTTGTTTTGTGCACAAGGCCAAGGTGGAAGAGATCAATCATGAGGTTCAAAGGTGAAATCTATGAACTAAGAATCGTATAATTATTTTCTGGATGATATGTCAATGAGCCTAAGGAATCAGAACATATACTCTACAATCTAAGTAATGATTCTACAATCGTTAAGTCATTACTCTACGATCGTTAAGTCATGACTCTACAATCTAAGTTATTACTCTATGATCGTTAAGTCATGACTCTACGATCGTTAAGTCATTACTCTATGATCTAAGTCATTACTCTACGATCATTAAGTCATGACTCTACGATCGTTAAGTCATTGCAATTGTAATCCTTTAAATGTATTCCCAGAAAATAAGTATATCCTTAAATAATGATTTAAATTGCTATAGATTTATTGTGGACCTTAACCTCATGAGCTATGAGGTCTTCTCATTATGAAAAGGTCGCTTTTAGTAAGCTTGCAACTGCCAGATGTTTGTGCATATGAGTTTGTATAAGGGTTATGTTGTTTACGTTCCAGGGAACACCAAAAAACATACTAAATGATATGAATAATAATGCAGTTGCATTATGAAGCATTACCTAAATTAAATTGCATGTCTTATGTAATGCTTTAACTCTGCTGCACTTCATTTCAGCCTCTCTCTCACTCTCACATAGTAGTAAATACCAATCATACATATGTTTCTAGTGATATAAAATATCTTTCCTTCCCATTCTTATAATTGCATTAAAGATTACTTTTCTGGGACCAACCCGTATGTGCATCTTAATATAGACACAAAATGAACACTGAGTTAAAAGAAACAAATTACTTGTATATGTGTATAAACAAGTAATGTAAGGCCTAAATAAATAATATAGTGACTGTCAAATTTTGAAATGGTAACATTCAAAATGCTTCTATATTTTTTTTCTTCTAAATTTGAGTTTCTTTTTCTTAAATATGATATATAATTTATAGGTCTCGTCATGGGAATGAGTAAGAGTTAATTGAAGTTTTTACTTATTTAGTTGTTATTGCTGTTAAAATGGACATGAGTCATATTTTAGCACATGTGGATGAAGGGATATTCTATTTCTTTTAATGCTATGTTTTTTGATAACGATCATAATAATGAAGAATAGTTTATAAGAAATAGAGAGTTGGATATTCAAAAGTGGCAGGAAGAAGATAAAGAATGGTTACTAACCGCTCTTGGAATTTATATGTATTATAAGAGTTTTATTTGTAGGGAACTATGTTGGAATTCTTTAAGAATTGGATACATGTTGATAATGGAGATACTAAATGGTCATGAATTACGATGTCATCAAGATTTTCGTTTAGATAAAAATACCTTTTTAGAATTGTGTGGTGATCTTATAAATCATTATGGATTGAAACCCACATATGATATCATTGTGGAAGAACAAGTAGGCATGTTCTTGATAACTTTAGCACATGAGGCTTGAAATAGATTGATACAAGAGACTTTTCAACATTCGGGAGATACTATCAGTAGACATTTTCATATGGTGTTAAATACAGTCTTACAACTTTCTACAGACATTAGTAGACTGAATGTCAATTATAATATTGGAGCACAATATCATGTGCCCTAGAAAGACCGATATCTTCCATTTTTGAGGTATAAATAATTCTTTTTCTCTTAATAAAGTGTATATTAATTATACATATTGTATGAAAGTTTTCTTTTCAATATTTTATTAGAATTGTATTGGAGCAATTGATGGTATACACATAAAAGCTAGAATTCTGAAAGGACAAGAAGTTTCATACATCGGGAGAAAAAGGCATTCCTACACAAAACATAATGGCAGAATGTGATTTTAACATGTGTTTTACATTTGTATGGCGTGGATGGGACGGTAGTGCTCATGACGCTCGTATATTCACACAAGTATTTATAAGCGAAGAGCTCAAATTTCCGCACCTAACTAGTGGTATGGTCTCATATTTTTATATTTTCTTTGTTCATTTTTATATAACATTTTTTATTGATTAAATTAGCTTATTGTATTTTCTTAGATTAATATTATGTTGTCGATGCGGGTTACCCAAACACAAAGGGCTACGTGGCTTCTTATACAAGAGAATTTATAAGGTATCACCTCCATCGTGGTAGAACAAGAGAAGCAAGTGCACCAAAAGGGGTTAAAAAGAAGTTTAACTATTTACATTCCTCTTTAAGAAATGTTATTGAACATACATTTGGAGTGTAGAAGGCAAGATGAGCTATTTTGCGTGATATTCTATTTTTCTCAATCGAGACACAAAGAAACATTGTTATTACATTAATAGCCATCCACAACTATATAAGAAAAAAATCTAGCTCAGACAATGCATTTCAAGTAGTTGAGAATGAGAGATATCGTCCAGAAGTTGTTATTAGTGGTGGTGATGACAATTTTGAACATTTGGGTAGATCTAGTTCAGTTAGTAATGGTTTAATTATGCAAGCAATAAAAGATAATATTGCATTGAGAATCTCTAACTTGGAATAAGATTATAGTTGATATGTTATAGAATTTGTTTAGTATTTTATTTAATGAAATTATGCATGATTGTTATGATATGGTATTGAATCAATGTATCTTTTTTATTAATGTCAATTTTAGTAATATTTACATTTGATTTTAACATATAAGTCATTATTAGCCGAACACCTTTATAACTTGTTTTAACTTAATTTCTGACTTATAAGTCAAATTGGTTCCGAACGCTTTTACTTATAAGTCACAACTTAAAATAACTTATAAGTTAACTTAAATTTTAACTTTAAGTTATTTTAAAATAAGTTGTTGCTAAATAGGTCCAAATCCTGTCTACATTATAAGATTAAACATATAGACATCAGATACCATTTTATAAGAGATCATGTTCTAAATGAAAATATATCTTTGCATTATATCTGTACTGAAAATTAATCAGCAGATATTTTTACCAAACCATTAGATGAATCCAGATTTAATAAGTTAATAAGTGAATTAGGAATGTTAAATTTATATCCTTAATATTATGCTCTAGAGAAAACTAACTTTGTAGGACAAAATCGTAGAACAAACAAGTAAAATAAAGATCGTAGAGTGCTTTGTAGAGTGAAGAAGTTCGTAGAGTGTGTTAGGACAAATGCATATTTGATTTGATGATAAGATAAATGAGATAATGTATATTTGTATCCAGTGTATATGTGTATCCAGTATTTGATTGTACAGTCCTTATATTGAAATTGATATAAAAGGACTTAGAATAGGGATCAAACTTGTTAGGTTGATCCAACACGTATCGTTCGTAGAATGAATACTTAGTATAGAACTAAATCAGGAATTGATTATAGAGCAAGACAGTGAATCAGTCTAAGATCGTAGAGCTAATTACTCAAAAGCTGGAGTTCATAGAGAAACATCAGTTAATGATCGTAAAGTATATTGAAGATCGTAGAGCAGTCTGCTAAGAATCGTAAAGCATATTAAAGATCGTAGAGCAGTCTACTAAAAGATCGTAAAGCATATTGAAGATCGTAGAGTAGTCTACTCTGAGATTGTAAAGCAAGATGAAGATCGCAGAGTCTGCTAGAGATCGTAGTGCTGTCTACTCAGAGATCGTAAAGGTTATTGAAGACCGTAAAGTCTGCCAGAGATCGTAGAGCTCAATGAAAACCGTAGAGTCTATCAGAGATTGTAGAGCTTAATGAAAACCGTAGAGTCTGTCAGAGATCGTATAACTCAATGATGACCGTAAAGTCTGAAAGAGATCGTAAAGCTCATAAAAAATTGTAGAGCTTGCCAATCATATAGTCGCCTAGCCAGATACTCTATGACCACTATTAAACTCTACGATTAGGAAAATCGTAGAGTATGTCAGCTCTGACAATGAACTGACACTGTCAAGACTTGTGGAATGAAGAGTGCAGATCCCAAGATAGTTACTTAATATCTTACAGTTTGAAAAAAAGATCAAATCGAAGTGTGTATAAATAGTTAATTTGGTGACGTGACAACGACCCATGTGCAGGTCACTGTAGCAGTCTGATGTGACATATCTTAGCCGAAAGTAAGCTGACACATACTCACCCAAAAGTCAACAATCAGAATCTTCTTAGATTGGAGCATTAAATGAGCAACGACAACTTTCAAACGGGAAAATCTCAAGGAGATCTATAAGAGGTGCACAAATTCAATACAATAGTAACGAGAATATATTATACAAGCTGATCTGCTGCCAAACTCTCAAGGCTCTACTCTACGATCTTAAAGATCTTGAAGATCTAGAACATCTCGTTCAGCTGCTAAGTCATTTTAGATTGGACTTAAAGCCACTTAGCAGCACCCCAACCAAACACTCTATCTTAGTGATTGAGTGGTCTGAGTGACCTATTGCAGCCAAGTCTTAGTGACTTGAGGTAGATCTAAGTGATCTAACTGCAACTAAGTCTAAGTGACTTGAAGAGATCTAAGTGATCTAATTATTGCCAAGTCTAAGTAACTTGAAGAGATCTTATTGATCTATTTGTTGCCAAGTCTAAGTGACTTGAAGGGTTCTTTATGAACCAGTCTTAGTGACCTGGTCTTAGTGACCCTTGTTCCAGGTCTTAGTGACTTGAAGGAATCTTAGTGATTCAAGTGTTGTAATAGTTCTTTATGAATTGATCTTAACGATCACCCCATCCTTAGTGGATTTCCTACTCGAGGAGTAGAAAAGTGGACTAAGAGATATTTGTTCTTCAAACCACTTAAAATTCTCTGTGTCTCATTTACTTTCAGTATTTACTTTTCTATTCATTACTTTCAGTACTTTACGATTTAGCTTGTGACAAGGGTTGCAAACGATCCGATCTGATCTAAACTTTGATGAACTCAAATCGAACTCGAACACTATTAGTCGAACTCGAACATGTTCTTATAACATGATTGAACCAACACACGTGTGAGTTCAGATCGTTAGCTATTCGCGAATAATTCGCGAACATGCTCGAGTTCGCGAACATAGTCGAACATCATCATGTTCATAAACATCTAAACGTTCACGAACACAAACTCATTCGCGAACAACTCATAAATATATTTGAACTTGGTCAAATTCACGAACATTTGAATTAACTCATTACATGCACTTAAGGAAAAATTAGGCCAAATACTATAATCATCATTTATCTAAAACAAAAAATGATTACTTAGAAGAAGTTAAAAGTTCACAAGTACTTAGAAATTATTGATTTACAAATATCAAAAATCAAATATTAATATCTAAAGTCTTTCAAATCTTCAAGGTCCAACCACTTCAAAGTTCTAGTCTTCTAACATGCTATTGGTTGCACTAAAAAATAAGATTACTTGATGACTTGATTTCTCTATTCTCTATTTCGATTTGGCAATTTCAATATCTCATGTAAATGTAAGCAATTATATTGTATCATTCTTTAATTAATGTCAAATTATCATTGCATAATGATTAACAACTTTATATATGATTTATGACATGAGTTATAATTTATTAAATTATTAGTGATGTAATTATAATAATCCAACAATCATTGTTAAATTTTTTATGAAAATATTAAAATTATTTTAATTAAATTAGAGGTGAAGAAGTACAAATTATTATTTATTAATTATTTAATAAGAATGTTTACTGATAATCAATTATTAAAAAAATAGATGTTTAAGTAATAAAAAAAGAAAATTACTACAAATTTAATAATTATTGATAAGACAAATTTTAGAATTTAATATGAAATAACCAACTATTTGTATTTACAGTTTAAAAACATTAAACATAAAAGAAATACAATTCGAACTCGAGCATCTCACGAGCTACTCGCGAACCAATCGAACCGAACTGTTCGCGAACAAAGTCGAACCAAACCTCATGGTTCGCGAACATGTTTGATTGAGCAATCGAACGTGATACCATGTGCGAACTCGACAAGTTAATCAAATTGAACCGAACTCGAACCGAACATGTTCGTGAATGGTTCGGTTCGTTTGTAGGCATATCTGTGACTTAGTTCCACATTTGATTGCTAAATTTAGAAGTGTGACTTTCTTAAATCTTTGAAAGGGGATTTTCAAATTATCATTCTACTGTGCATAATTAAATTAAAATTAACTTGCTTAATTTATAAGTTGGTAATACTATGTAAAAGGAAAGTTTTTTAGAAGGATCTATTCGACCCCCTTTCTTGATCTCTAAGTGCCTTTGGGAAACAACAAGTGGTATCAAAGCATGTTCTTATAATTAAAGCTTAAATCGCTTGAGTAGATTAATGGCACAAAATAAAACCATTTCTAAGCTTGGTGGTGGAAACAAGCTATCCCTATGTAATAAAGATAAATTTGCTAATTGGAAAGTACGAATACAGGCGTGTTCTTAATGAGGAGTTGTTTGATGTTGTTCTAAATGGCGCATCTGTTCCCACCAAGGTATCTCCAACAACAGAAGGTCGAAACAAAGTCGCAGTCAAGCAAAGGACTAAATGGACTGATATGGTGAAGAAGCTCGTGCAACTCGATAAAAGAGCCAAGAATATTTTATTCATGGCTTTGGAGGATGAGATGTTTGAGAATGTGGTCAACTGCAAGACGACAAAGGAAGTATGGGAAGCTCTCCTGGTAATGCGCGAGGGAACTGAAGAAGTTAGGGAGAATAAGCAACCCCTACTGACTCAACAATATGAAATGTTCTTCCATGTTCCTAGGGAGAACATAACATCAACTTATGGAAGATTTAATATACTGCTCAACTCCCTCAGAGCATTTCGAAAGTTTAATCCCAATAAATACTTTAATATCAAATTCATAAGAGCACTGCCAAGCAAGTGGGATGCAAAGACCATGACAATCAGAGAATCAAAAAATCTACACGAGATGACTGTGTAGAAGCTCTACGGTAATTTTTTTACCTATGAGCTAGAGCTAAACCAAAGGGGAGAGACTACTTCGAAATTCAAAGGAAAGAGAAAGGAGTAGCTCTCAAAACCGTCGAGGCATCTTCCAAAGCCCCCCTTGGAAGATGAATCTGATGATAATGAAGATGATGAGGATATTGCCCTTCTTGCCCGAAAGCTAAGAAAGTTTATGAGAAAGGGCAGAAGCAGAAATCCTAGAAGATACAACAACAACAATTTCAACAACAATAAAAACTATTTGAAAGACCTGTGCTACAAGTGTAAAAAGCCAAGTCACTATATTACTGACTGTAACAAGCCCGTGAGAGAGGAGCTGCAGAAAGACAAGCAGAGGAAAGAGTCATCACCCAAGAAAGAATTTAGAGGCTACAAAAAGTATCCAAAGAAAGACAAAGGTCTAGTAGCAAAAGGTTCGTGGAGTGACTCTGACAATGATTCAAATTCAGAGTCTAGTGATGATGAAAGACCTCACAAGGCCAATCTTTGTCTTATGGCCATAGAAGCTCCAACAAACAACACCACTGATCATCAGGAAATTGATATCAGTGAGGCATTTAATTTCCATTCTCTAGATGTAGATATAGATGACTTAAGAACTACTTTTCATGATATTACATCTGATCTACATAAATATATGAAGTGATTCAGGATTCTATCAAGGGACCATTCTATGAGAGTTTTCATATTTAATTTGATGATGAATGTGATTAATGTATGTTTGTACCACTAGGTTTTGTAAAGTCCTTAATGATGATTTAATATTTGATGTACAAGGACTTAGATTAGAAAGATCAAATATGTTAGGTTGATCATAGTGAGTTGAACTGATGTGTAGTCAATAAGTTCATATTGATTGTTAGGTTACTTTGTTAACTCATAATGTCAAGATAGATCGCAGAGTCAAGTTGTCTTCGTAAAGCATCAGATAGTTGATCGCAGAGCTCTAGCAATGATCACAAAGTTCACTTCAAATGTCAAAGTAAAGATTAGTCCGTAAAGTAAACAAAAGTTTACAGAGCCAAGCAAAGATCGTTATGTGAATACTGAATGCAGAGTTCTCCATGAAGTCGTAAAGTTTAAGTTCATATCGTAAAAATGACTTAAGGATAGTTCAATAAAAATAAAATCATTAAGTCAGCTTCAGAATCGCAAAGTAAACTTTCGTAAAGCTAATCGTAAAGTTCATTCGTAGAGTGTTATTCCCATCATAGAGCAATCATCACAGAAGAGCAGGACATAGAGCAAACACTATGATCCTTCATCCTCGTAGAGCGAAGTCAGGTCTGACAATAAAACTGACATGGGGACGTTGCTGATTGAATGTCCCGAGGAATTCACCACACATTCTTGGTTGAAATCAAAGATTAGAAGATGTGTCTGCCAGCTTGTTTGCCAAAAACGACAACTCACAAGTTGTAGGTGAGCTTACACGCTAATGTGACAGGATAAGTTAAAAAGCAGCGGACACATGTACTTAAAACATCAACATCAAGGATCCTAGAATATCTAAACATTAAATGCGCCAACGAGAACCTATCAACGGAAAAATTTCTGGTAGACTATAAAAGGCAACAAAGATCCAAATTCAAAAAAGGACGAACTCTGATCAAAAAGCCTAAGCTCTGCCAAAGTCAAAAGAACTAACTCTACAATTTTGAACAACTAGTTCAAGCTACTAAGCACTTGAGAAGAAGATCATATTATCAACTTAGCATCACCTCTCATCAACAATTAGTCAACAGTGATCGTCTTGGTCTTAGTGACCATTATACCGAGACTTAGTAACTCGAAGAGATCTTAGTGATCTGGGACTAAGTGTCCTAGTCTTAGTGACTATCATTCCGAGACTTAGTGACTCGAAGGAACTTAAGTGGTTCAGTTGTACAGATCTTAGTGATCTATATCCTTAGTGGATTTTTTACTTGTTGAAGTAGAAGAGTGGACTAAGAGTTGTTTAGTCTCCGAACCACTTAAATCTCGCTTGTGTCATTTACTTTTATGTTCTGACTTTCTACGATATTATTTATATTACTTGAGTGTCTTAAAACCACAAAGACTAAATTTGGAATTGAGAATTTTCTCAAATCTTTAAGGTGGTTTTCTAAATCATATTCCACTATGCATAATCAATCTTAATAACTAATCGTTTGGCAATAAATTTAATAATTTAAATTTTCCCAAAGGATCTATTCAACCCCCCATCTAGATCTCTATGTGCCTCTGGGAAATAACAAGTAGTATTAGAGCAGGTTCTTACGAACATAACGCTTACACTTTGAGTTGTTCTATGACACTAAATAAAATTAGTTCTGAGCTTGGTGGTGGAAATAAGCCACCTTTTCTAAATAGGAAAAAAATTGCTAATTGGAAAGTGCGTATACAGGCATACATGGATGTAATTGATGATGATTTGTTTGATGTTATCTTGAATGGTCCATGTGTTCCTACCAAGCTAGCTCCTACAACGGATGATCCCAACAAAGTAGTTGTCAAGTAGTGGGTAGAGTGGATAAAGAATGAGAAGAAGTTGGTGCAACTCGATAAGAGGGCTAAGAACATTCTGTTCATGGCTCTAGAAGATGAACTTTTTAAAAATGTTATAAACTGCACCACTGCCAAAGAAGTCTGGGAAACTCTGCTAGTAATGCACGAAGGCACAGAGGAAGTCAGAGAGAATAATCAATCTCTCTTGACACAGCAATATGAGATGTTCTCTCATGTTCTAGAGAGAACATCATTACAACCTATGAGCAGTTCAATGTGCTCCTCAACTCTCTAAGATCCCATGGCAAGGTCTACCCCAACAAAGACCTGAATATCAAGTTTATAAGAGCTCTGCCAAGTAAATGGGATGCCAAGACCACTGCCATCCGAGAGTCCAAGAATCTGCAGGAGATGATAGAAACTCTATATTAATCTTCTTACCTACGAGCTTGAGCTGAATCAAAGAGCTGAGACTCTTTTAGAGAGCAAGAGAAAAGACAAAGGTGTTGCTCTCAAAGCTTTTGAAGCTACCTTAAAAGTTCTAACAGAAGAAAATGATAATCGAGATGAAGCCGATGAAGATGAAGATTTAGCCTTGCTTGCTCAAAGGCTAAGAAAGTTTACGAGAAAGAGCAGCAGCTAGAGGCCAAAGAAGAACTTCAACAAAGGTAACAGCAGCAGAGAACAAGATAAAGATCTTTGTTACAACTGCAAGAAACCTGATCATTAGATCGTAGAGTGCACCAAACCATTGCGAGAGAAGCTCAAGAAGGACAAGAATAAGTCTTATGGAAATAAAGAGTATAAAGGTTACAAGAAGAAATAAAAGAAAGAAAGAGGCTTTATAGCTGAAGGATCGTGGAGTGACTCAGAAAATGACTCCAGCTCAGACTCTAGTGATGATGAAGAACCTCAAGTAGCAAACCTCTTCTTGATGGCAGTTGAAGAAGATTCCAGTGTAACCACTAATCGTCGAGAGATCGACATCAGTGAGGTATTTGACTTTAACTCTCCTGATGTGAATACTGATGATCTTAGATTAGCATTGCATGATATAACATCTAATTTGCATCAATATATGAAGTGGTTTAGGGTTCTATCAAAGGATCATTCTCTTCTTCAAGAGGAGAAAGAGAAAGTGCAAGTAGAGTTGGAAACTACTCTACGAAACACTGCCTCTCTATCCAAGCTTGAGGCTAAGAATGAAAATTTGAGAAAGATAACTAAAGCCAATACACTGAGGGAGTTTGCTCTTACCTCTAGAATAAAGGACTTAGAAAAGACGATCTCTATATGGAATCATTCTTCCTCATCCATGGATTCAATGATATCAAGTCAGAAGGTTGTCTTTGATAGATCAGGATTGGGGTTTAGAGATCTTTCTTCTACTTTTAAGTATGGAAAAATCAGTGGAGAATAACAATAATAATGTCTTTTTTTCCTATAGAGGTATTGTATTTATGAAATCCAAAGAGATTGCATAGCCTATTATTCCAAGTTGTCTAATTTTTGTTGACCAAATGGTTGCTCCAAAGAATAATATGTTGCATACTATTCTAGCCTATTAAAGACGATCTAGTAGTTGTCTTTAGTGATAACAACTCTGGGAAAATCAGAGGTTATAGATCGATAAGCAATGGAGATATTTTATTCAGTAAGGTAGCCTATGTTGATGGACTAAAGCATAATCTGCTAAGCATAAGTCAGCTATGCAATAAAGGTCATCAAGTTATCTTCCTCAGTAACCAGTGTCAAGTTCAAAACCTGAAAATCAACTCTATTAAGCTGAGTGGATCAAGAGAAGGCAATGTATATGTGGTAAATCTCGCTAAGCTAAGCTCTTTAACAACAGCTTGCTTCTTCGCCAAAGCTTCAGAAGATGTTAGCTAGTTGTGGCATCGAAGATTGTCCCGCCTAAACTTCAAGAGCATGTCAAAGATCGTGTTAAAGGATCTAGTCAGAGGTCTACCCAAGCTGAGCTTTGTTAAGGAAAGACCATGTAAAGCCTGTCAACTAGGAAAGCAGACCAAGAACTTATTTAAGAGCAAAGCAGTTAACTCAAATGAAAGGCCCCTGCAACTTCTCCATATGAATCTTTTTAGGCCTGTTCCAACTGCTAGTCTTGGAGGTAAAAGATACTCACTGGTTATAGTAGATGACTGCACCAAATTTACATGGGTCTTTTTCATAAGCTCTAAAGATGAAACCAGCTCTCAGTTAATCAGATTTTTCAAGCTGGTAATAAATGAGAAGGGCGAGAAGATAAAAACAATAAGGAGTGATCATGGTAGAGAATTTGACTATTTTGAGGTAAATCAGTTCTGTGAAGATAATGGTATTCAACATAATTTCTCAGCTCCAAGAACTCCACAGTAAAATGGAGTAGCTAAAAGGAAGCACAGAACATTGATTGAAGTAGGAAGAACTCTTCTAGCAGCAACTTGTCTACTAGAATATTTTTGGGCAGAAACTGTCAGTACTGTTTGCTACACTCAAAATAGGTCTTTGATTCACTCTACGCTCAAAAATACACCCTACGAGTTGTGGAAAGGAAGAAAGCCAAATATAAGCTACTTTTATGCTTTTGGTTGTGCGTTTACATTCTCAACAATGGCTAAAAATACTGACTAAATTTCAGCTTAAGTCAGATTAAAGAATTTTTCTTGGATACTCTATGGAAAGTAAAGCCTATAGAGTGTTTAACAAGAACTCCTTGACCGTGGAAGTCTCTATCCATGTCATATTTAATGAGGCTGATCAAGGCGAACCAAGCAAAATAGCTCAACTTGAAGAAGTCGTAGAGCTGGATCCTCAGATCGCAGAGCAGGAGAACCCTACGATCGGTGAAGCTGAAGCAGATGAGCCAAACCCTACGATCGTAGTGCCAGATAAGGAAGTCATAGAGTCCTTAGTTCCAAATATAGGAACTCTACGAATCAATGAAAATGCAGAACTAGAACTAAATCTTGAAGATCTCAGACAGCGAGGCACAAGGACATATGTTCCATCCAGAAGTAAATGGACAAGAGATCACACTCAGAACTTAATCATTGGAGATCCAAATGCTAGTGTCAGAACAAGATCAACCACTCAAAACGAATGCTTCTACCTTAGATTTCTTTCTTAGATTTAGCCTAAAAAGATTGAAGAAGCTTTAGAAGACTCAAGCTGGATTGAAGCTATGCAAGAAGAGCTAAATCAGTTTGAAAGAAGTAAGGTTTGGAGGCTGGTACCAAGACCAAAGAATCATCCAGTCGTTGGCACCAAATGGGTCTTCAAGAATAAGATGAATAAAGCTGGTGTGATCACAAGGAATAAGACAAGGCTGGTGGCCAAAGGCTATTCTCAAGAGGAAAGAATCGATTATGACGAGACCTTCGCACCTATTGCAAGAAACAGAACTCAGTGTCAACTTCTATTGCAGAAGCTGAGTATATTGCTGCTGGTAACTGTTGTGCTCAAATGCTATAGATGAAGAACCAGCTGGCTGACTATGGGCTTGATTTCAAGTCTATTCCCATTTTTTGTGATAATATTAGTCCTATTTTAATCACTCATAATCCTGTCATGCATTCTAAGACTAAACATATAGACATCCGATATCATTTCATTAGAGATCAAGTGCAAAATGAAAATATCTCCTTGCATTTCATTTCAACTGAAAATCAGCTAGCAGATGTGTTTACTATAATAGTAGACGAATTTAGGTTTAACAAGTTGATAAGTGAGTTAGATATGCTTAATTTGCATCCTTAGTATTATGTTTCTGGATGTTACTAACAAGTGCAGGAGAGATTTGTAGAACTGTCTAAGAAATAGACGAGATTATAGAGCTGATCAACGATCGTAGAATAAAAGCAGTTCGTAAAGCTAAAGGGAGATCGTATAACTCTGAGAAGATCGCTTAGCTGAAGGACTTTCGTAGAGTTAATAACTTTTCAAAAGTTACTCTACGAGATGAATTTAAGGCAGTTTGTGTAAAGGCGCGTATAGCTCACGCTCAAGAAAAACTAGTGGATTATTAAAATTACTCCACTACAGTTGCAAAATCGTATAGCTGAAGCGACGTGCAACCAATCATATCTTGCCACACATTCTACTCAACAAAATTAGAGGGAAGTGATATAAAATCATTTCAAATTAGTTTTCTAACCTTTGCACTTTCATATTTCTATTTGAATTTAGAGCTTTCTGATTAGTGAGTTTTATACCTGTTATTAATTATCATTTAACTTGATAATTTATGAGTTCTTAAGTATTTTAAGTTATTATTAGGTATTTATAGTATTTTTATGTTATTTTGTAGGAATAAGTAAGGAAAAGCACTTCAGACATCTTTTGGACTAAAACATGCAAGCAAATACAAGAAGGGAAGATTGAATCATGTTCTTGGCTTAGGATTTAAATTTTATTATAGAGCTCATCGAGAGCTTCGATTTGATAGGTGGCACGTCTTGTAACTCCTCCCGAATTAAAAGTTATGGCCTTTTTATCAACAAAGATCAAAGTTTGGAGTTGTCATTTACATAGCAGCCACTTGAAGCCCAATTTCGACCTTGATCCAGTTAGAATCTCTTAATTCTCAAAGAACGAAAGTTTTATATCTACTTCTTAGCTTTTCAGAACATCTTGAATCGTCCTAATCGGAGTTCATATGAAAATGCTATGGTCATTAGTTGAAAACCTAGTTGGAGAAAAAAAAAACAAAAGGCTTGGAGATTCAATTGGAGAACACGAAGAGACAGAGATTGAAGCTACAGAGACTGGAGATTCTCAATAGAGTTTTACTTCTTCTCTTTTAATTCATTATCTGTACTTGGGATGTTATTTATTTTTTTGATACGTTAGTTTCCATTAGGATGATGAACTAATTTTCTAATTAGGGATACAATGGAACCTTTTGCTATGCATTAATTTAATTATCTCTAATTACACTTATTAATTCTATTAAGTTGCTTATCATATCTTATGCTTCATTTATTAATTGTGTGGCCAACAATTAATCTGATATTGTAGATGGAATTGAAAGAGGAAATCTATGATTAGATCTGGATGTGATAGCGCATGAATTTGTTGATTCTTTCTAGAATAACATAACAGTGTATGAGATGGAAATACTTGTATGCCATGCGTAACTTTGTTAGGAGTTTGTGCTTAATAAATTTATTTTAAGTGTCTTGCATGAAAATAACAATATAACTAGAATAGCTCTTTTTGTTAATCATTGAAAGATGTTCATAAATTGATAGGCAATCCTAGTTAACAACTCACTGAATTAATAAAGTGGAAATAAAGTAAAGTGATTATTGCAACGCAATTGGAAAAATTATATTCCTAGACTTTAAACATTTGGTGATAAATTCTTGTTAGTTTAGTTTAACTTTAGTTTTAAATATTTTAATCTCAAAATCAATTTTGGTGATCGTTTAAATAAAAGTAAATTGGTAAAAATATGATAATTAGAATAGTTATTCGTACTTATTCTCTGTGGGTTCGACACTCTTATTTACTTCTATATTACTTGATTGACCATGTATACTTGCACGAAATTGTCATTCTATAAATCGGACAAGTTTTTGGCGCCGTTGCCGAGGAACAGTTCTAATAATTATTTCGTTATTAGTTTTTTATCAATTTAGTTTATTTAAATGTTTTTAATTTTTCTGTTTTAATTTTTTTTCTTAACGAGGTACATCATGGCCAACTATAATTATCAATGGCCTTACACGAGAATGACTCAACCAACGGAAGTAGGGATTTATGGACTCAACGTATAGGAGGAGATTGTGAGAGTTTACATAATCAATTTAATGATAAATGTGATTAATGTATGTTTGTACCAATAGATTTTGTAAAGTCCTTAATTATGATTTAATATTTGATGTACAAGGACTTAGATTAGAAAAATCAAATATGTTAGGTTGACCTGAGTGAGTTGATCTGATGTGTAGTCAATAGGTTCATATTGATCGTTAGGTTACTCTGCCAACTCGTAATGTCAAGATGGATCGCAGAGTCAACTTGTCTTCGTAAAACATCAGATAGTTGATCGTAGAGCTCTAGCAATGATCACAAAGTTCACCTCAAATGTCAAAGTAAAGATCAGTCCGTAAAGTAATTAAAAGTTCGCAGAGCCAAGCAAAGATCGTTATGTGAATACTGAATGCAGAGTTCTCCATGAAGTTGTAAATTTTAAGTTCATATCGTAAAAGTGACTTAAGGATAGTTCAATAAAAACAAGATCGTTAAGTCATCGTTAGAATCGCAAAGTAAACTTTCATAAGGCTGATCGTAAAGTTCATTCGTAGAGTGCTATTCCCATTATAGAGCAATCATCGCAGAAGAGTAGGACATAGAGCAAATACTATGATCCTCCATCCTCGTAGAATAAAGTCAGGTCTGACAATAAGACTGACATGGGGAAGTTACTGATTGAAGATCCCGATGCATTCACCAAACATTCTTGGTTGAAATCAAAGATTAGAAGATGTGTCTACTAGCTACTTTGCTAAAAAGATAACTCACAAGTGGTAGGTGAGCTTGCAGGCTGATGTGACAGGATAAGTCAAAAAGCTACTGACACATGTACTTAGAACATCAACATCAATGATCCTAGAATATTTGAGCATTAAACACGCCAACGGGAACCTAGCAACGGGAAGATTTCGTATAGACTATAAAAGGCAATAAAGATCTAAATTTAAAAAAAGACGAACTCTGATCGAAAAGCCTAAGCTCTACCAAAGTCAAAAGAACTAACTCTACGATTTTGAACAACTAGTTCAAGCTGCTAAGTTTGAAATCCACGGAGGTTACAGAGCCAATTATTCCCTGTTGTACGATCTCTGTTGATCAAGTTATGATCCTAAGAACAACAAATCACACACTAGTCTAGGATTCAAGAAACAGTAGGGTAAGTCAAACACTACCTTCTAGCCTCGAAGGATCGTAGAGTCAGGTAATACTTACTCTACGAACCAACCAGGCAAGAATCGTAGAGTTAACTTTCACTCTATGAAATCTTAGAATCGTATAGCAGTATGGAAGCAGACAGAGTATGAGCCCATAATAAAGGCTGTAAGTGTCTATAGTCCACAAGTGTCCTTGAAGAGAAGGAATCCACACACACACAAGCATGTATCATATAAAATATTATAATTATCATAAATATGGACATGTTGTTGCTGTATGTTATAATGATTATTATCCTGTTCATCAAAGACCTAGAATCAAGTAAGTCTGGGTCCCAAAAGGAACTTACAAATCAGGACCCAAGCAAATCTGGGTACCAAAGTAAAAGTTGATTTGTATTATAGGAAAAAAGTTCCACTAGCTCTATCTGGTATCTTGATAGTGGATGCTCGAGGCACATGACTAGCAATAAGGCTCTTATGTCGAACTTCAAAGAAAATGATGGTCATGCAGTTGTCTTTGGAGACAATAACTCTGGAAAGACTCGAGGATATAACTCTATTGGAAATGGTGCAGTATCCTTCAGCAAAGTGGCATTCGTTGAAGTCTTAAAACATAATCTCCTAAACATCAACCAGCTATGCAATGAAGGGCATCAAGTAATCTTCCTTAACAACTAGTGTCAAGTCAGAAACCTAGAATCTAATTCATTGAAGCTGACTGAAACTAGATAAGACAATGTATATGTGGTGAATCTTGTAAAACTGAGTTCAACTGAAATAGCTTGCTTCTTTGCTAAAGCATCAGAAGATATCAGTTGGTTGTGGCATCGAAGATTATCTCAGTTGAACTTCAGAAATATGTCAAAGCTTGCCTCCAAAGATCTAGTTTCAGGCTTACCAAAACTCAATTTTGTAAAAGAAAAGCCTTGTAAAACCTGTCATCTAGGAAAACAAACAAGAGTCTCATTCAAAAGTAAGACAGTCAACTCCAATGATAGGCCTCTACAACTACTTCATATGGATCTCTTTGGGCCTATCCCAACTGTCAGCCTTAGAGGAAAAAGATACTCACTGGTTAAAGTTGATGACTATACTAGATTCACATAGGTATTCTTCTTGAGCTCTAAGGATGAAACCAACTCCAAATTGATCAAATTCTTTAAGTTGGTCAAGAATGAGAAGGGCAAGAAGATCAAGGCTATAAGGAGTGATCATGAAAGAGAATTTGACTTCTCTGAGATGGACAAGTTCTGTGAAGACAATGACATCAATCATAACTTCTCAGTTCCAAGAACTCCACAATAAAACAGAGTAGCTGAAAGGAAGAACAGAACTCTCATAGAGGTAGGAATGACTGTTTTAGCTGCAGCTCATTGATGAATGAGTTTTATACCTACAAATCAGGTGCTTTTGGGCTTGAATTCTTGTTTATTCTCGAGTGTTTTTGTACTTTTGATGCATTTTGTATGTTTATGTAGGTTATGTTTCATGGAGATTGGAACTGGAAGAGTTGGGATGATAGCAGCAAGAGAAAGAAGCTTCAATAAGATTTTTGATTACCTAGCGCGACAGCGCTGTGCATAGAGTAGGAATTGGCACGGCAGCGCTAGCAAGTCAAGTTGTCAAGATAGACCTAGCATGACAGTGCCAAAAATAAAGTAGGAGTGGCGCGGCAGCGCTAGGAATACAGGGATCCAAGAAAGTTGCTTAGTGCGGCAGCGCCAAAATTAGAGCGTGAGATGACGTGACAGCACTATCAATTCAAGAAGTCAAGAAGGGACTTGGCGCGACAGTACCAATTTGCAGCATAAACTTGGCGCGGCAGCGCTAGGTCGGGCAAGTTGCTGGTTTGTTTTGCAACTTTGAAGGAAATTGAGGCAGAGTTGAATTCTACTTCTTAAAGAGATAGGACTTTAATTAGAGGGTATAAATATAACATATTCGACATATTGAAAAGGGATTACTAACCCTAGATTGGAGACAACTTGACGGCTTAAAACAAGGATTGATCACAAAGAATTAGCAACTTAGAAGGCTAAGAGGGAGTTCAGAATTGAATTGCAACAGTTTCATTCTCTTTCGCTTACTTTTTAATTTGTAATTCTCAGATGATGTTTAACTTGTGGATGATCATTTTTATTTCAATGATGAGGTAAATTTTATTTTAAGATTGCAATGGAACTTGATGAGTAGCTTAAATTAATTTACTTCTTTGTTGATTATTATTAATTATTACTGAATTGTCTATTACATCTTATACTTCATTGTTTAATTATGGCCAGTAATTAGCATGGTAATCTATATGAAATTGGTAAATGAAGTATAGATTTAGACTTGGATATAATAGAATATGATTATGTTTTCTGCATGAGATGAAATTCGTAATTTGTGTATAGAATAGAAATATGCCTATATGCCTTATGTAATCTGAAGGAGAACCTAAGCGTGAAATCCTTGTTAATTCCAGTTCACATAGAAATATAGTGAGTTGATTAGCTAGGGTATTCTTTTTAATTCTAAGTCTAATTGGATTTAGGAAGATTTGTTTATAAGATCATCAGAAGGTATTTATAGATGCTAATGAGTTCTTGATTAACAATCCAGGGTTATTGATATAATTTAACAGGGAGTTTTGAAATTGAAGTGAATCATCAAGGAAAATTGTAATCTTAAGCTGTTGAGCTAAATTTATACTAGCAATTTACGTGCAAGTATACACGGTCCACAAGTAATATAATGTAAGTAGAGTTATCAATCTCACGAGGAGTAATTAATAAGAATATTAATCCGAGTACTAATCATGCACCAACTCAATTCTATCTAAACAATTGCAATTTCTTATAGAATTAATTAACTAAATAAACTAAATGATTAACAAAGACTTTACACAAAATTGAGAGATTAAGGAATCAACTTCCCTCGATGAATCATTAATTAATAACATTCTTATTTCATTAAATTGATTATTTAGAATTGTCAACAGAAAATCACTAATATTTTATATAATTATCTTCCGAATAATTATATAGCATATCTATTATTATTAATTTCACTATACTCCTATGAGAAACAATAATGATAAATTCATTAAGAATCATTTTTCACAGGTTGCTTGCGGTACTCGGGTATATTCCTATCCCAAGTACAAATTAGTATTCAATCCTTAAAAGAATTACTAATCACAGGTTACTCTATCTAGATCTTAATTTAGACTTTATCGCCAAAATCCATCTAAATTCATCCAATAATTGTTGCGCAGACAATTATAACATTAAACACAAGATATAATAAACAATCCATCCATAATCAATTTGATTCAAAGAAAGAATAAATATTAAATTAAACTATCATTGGGTTCCATTGAATCCTTAAATAGGAGTTTAGTTCATAATAATCAATAAAAACATCATCAAACTTTCAGGAAACATCTTAAGAATACAAGGAATAAAGATAAAAATTGAAGAATAAACTCTTCCGGTGTCGATCTTCAATCTCTCCTGAATTCCTTTGCAAGCATTCAATGCTCTCCTTCCAATTGATGAAACCCTAGCCTCTTTTTCTCTATATATCTGATATGATCCTCTAAGTTTCCTCTCTTATAACCCTAATTTTATGTGTATTTATAGCCTCTATGTAGCTTGGTAAATATATCATCTAATTAGGAATAAATATGGCAAGTCCCAAGTCAATTAGAAGTGAAAAATCAACAAAATCCGCTCCAGCACGCGACGAGCCGCGATCCACCATCTGAGCGCCGCGGCATTCGACCGAGCGCCGCGGCCCACCTTATTGAATGCCACAGCCTATATCTTCTTTCCTTGTAAAAAATTTCGTTAGCTTCATTTTGACAGGTGGCGCGCCCCATAATTCCTCCCAGATAAAAAGTTACGACCATTTTACTAACGGATATCGAACCAACGAATAACCTAGCACCGCGACACCTTTTAATTTGACTAAAATGCAACCATTTTGCTCCCATTTCCTTTTCCTATACAAAAGCATAAAAACACATAAAAAGTAACGGAAAATACCCAAGAACTCACAATTTCATCAAGCTAAAAGTACTCAGTTTATAGGTATAAAACCCACTCATCAAATACCCCTAAACTTGAATTTTTGCTTATCCTCGAGCAAAACAACTAAAAACTAAAAACTAACTAACTAATATGCATACTAAACTAAGCAAGAAATTAACATGGGTATGAAACGTAGCCTCAAAGATCTCATATAACCAACTCCCAGCAAAACCAAATCATGTAGAGCTTAACAATTCAACTCAGTCATTAATTTCACAACAATCATGATCCATAAAAAGTATGTGTGTGTACCAACTGTTCAAGCTAATCATACAGAAGACAAGATTAAATAACTAAATAGTTAATAAAAGGATATCATTATCAACCTCGAAATCTTATTTACAACATCAATTTCAGCAAAAACAAACTTCATAAAAATCGGGGGTATTAAGGGTTTCTTCTAACCATTTCCTTCCCACATTTTCTTTTTTCTCATCATTTTTTTTTCATTTGGTGAGTGCATTTTATGCTCCATCTCACATATAATTGAACGAGTGTGTCTTACGCTCCATCTCGTTCCTGTATTTATCGGGGAGTGCGCTTTTAAGCTCAATCTCAACCCACCACACAATATTTCACGGAAGGATAAAATTTTCTATTTTTTCCACAATTTTTCCATATTTCCCCCAAACTTAAATGAAAGCCTATCTTCACTTTAATTGAACTTAAAATAAGTTCTTAGGGTCTCAACAATTCCTCTCACAACTATTCAACTATACAATCTCTCTAAAGACACAATCAACTAAACAACATGATGTGAGTGATTAAAGTGCAAGGGATCACAACTAAAGTAAAATCAATTTCTAGGTCAAAATACTCAAACTAATGCATGATTCAAAATTTTACCAGAGTTTAACCAAATTTCATCATTTCTTATCATTGGCCAACACAAATTCACCAATAAAATTAAATTTTTTTTTTTACTAATATGCAACTAACATGCAAATGTAAAGTCTCAAATACCAAATATTCCCAAACTTAAAAATTACATTGTCCTCAATGTTTAAAATAAATAGGAAGAATTAAAACAAAAGGACTTCCCTAGGGTTCTTAATCATCATCTTCCTCATCATCCAAGTTACCGTCGTCATCCTTCTCCTCTGTGTCGACCTATTAAACTCCTTCTTAGCCCTAGATGTTGAGCCTTCCCTTCTATGTTATTTCTACAAGGTACTTGAGATCCTCACATAACTTGCAATTATTAATTATTCAAATCACATCAAACATGTTGCTACCTAAAATGCAAATCCTACAATTTGACGATAAATCTATTAATTACTAATAAAGATGCAATAAAATAAAGGAAATCAAAACTTTTGGGTTGCCTCCCAATAACGCTTAATTTATTGTCATCAGCCTGACTTCTTCAATCCTTCAACCCGGATCAAATTTATGCTTGATGAACCGCTTCACAATCCCACGCTTAGTCTTATCCTTATACTACTTGACTTGCTTGTAAGATTGAAAACTCCCAAACTTGAATTGATCCGTCTCGTTCATTTGAATCAAACTTTTCCCATCTACTTCATCCTTGAGTACACCTACAACTGCATTGATCCAAAAACATTCTTCATGACTACTTGGGATCTCAATTGCTTTGAAAACCTTGAATGTCACCTCTTTATCTTGGACTTTCATAGTCAACTCGCCTTCTGCACATCGATGATAGTTCTACCTGTGGCTAAAAATGGTCGCCCAAGAATGATAGGTATATCTCGATCCTCTTCATAATCTAAAATGATAAAATCTGTCGGGAAGATGAATTTGTCCACTTTAACCAACACATCTTCCATAATACCCCGATGATAAGTAACTGACCTATCTGCCAATTGCAATGTCACATTTATAGGTTTTGCTTCTTTCAATCAGAGTTTTCGATAAACAGATAGAGGCATCAAATTAATACTTACTCCCAAATCACACAACGCTTTTTCGACAAATTAGCTCCCGATGGTGCATGGAATAGTGAAGCTACCCAGATCTTTAAGTTTTGGTGGTAGCTTCTTTTGTAATATTGTACTGCACTCCTCCGTTAGTGCCACTGTCTCGAACTCGCCTAACTTCCTTTTCTTTGATAAAATTTCTTTCATAAATTTCAAATATGTGGGCATTTGTTCAAGTGCATCAGCAAATGGAATGTTAATTTGGAGCTTCTTGAATACCTCTAAAAATTTTAAAAACTGTTTATCCACTTTTCGCTTTTGTAACCTTTGTGGAAATGGAACTGGAGGCACAAATTGTACCTGTTTACTTTTATCTGCATCAACTTGGGAGTTCTCTTCTTTCTTTTCTTGCTTCTGTTCTTTGTTGACTTCTTCCACAACTACATCTTTACCCCTTCGTGAATCATCAATTGCTTTCTTGTTATCTTCCTTACGTAATTCCCTACCACTTCGTAAAATAACAGCTTGAGAATTCTCATCGGAGTTGTGCACTCCCTCCATATATTTCCTTGAAGAATTTGGTGGTCTGCTATTCATGTTGGTCACAATATGTTCCAGTTGTTTTTCCACTTTAGACATTCTCGCCTCAGTTTGCGCTAGATACTTCGATAACATGTCCTCTATTGTTAACTTTTGTTCTTGCTGAGAAGCATGTTGCCCTTGAAATTGCTTCTTATTCTATCTTTGATCATCGTTGTTGAAATTATGATTGTTTTGTTTGTCGATTCCTCTAATGTACTGCACTGGTTTAACCTTAATGGCACATTGTTCCTTTGCATGATTTCCTGTACAAATATCACATACCATCGACACATTCTGTATAGACTGAGATCCAAAGGAATCCAATTTCTTCATTAAGGCCGATACTTGCTCCACTAATGCCGAAATTACATCAAATTGATTCATTCCTAATGTTCCACTTTGCATATCTCTTGCTGCTGGCCATTGGTAATTGTTATTTGCCATTATCTCCAATAACTCATAGCTTCATCACAATTTTTCTCCATTAAGGCCCCACTTGCGGCTGCATCAATATTGGTTCGCATTACTTCCTGTTAGGTTTGTATATAGTGCGAACATGCAATCAAATTACATAAATAGTGCGGAAGCGCGATAAAAACTGAATTTTAAAATTTTTCTTACAAACCATCACTATGATCATCCATGTGCTCAATTATCAATTAAACGAAAGAGATAAAGTATGAGAATCATACCCTTGTAGAACCATGCTTCCACAGGTACGAGTTCACCTCCAAATCCTTCGCGTTCTCTTTGAATTCTACCGATTAAATTCTTTCCTTTGATCAACGTTAGCCACCCAAGTGTTTGGCCTTTAGAGGTGATCCACCAAGGAATAATAGTTATTCAAGAAGATGGTGTTGGCAAAACCCTAGTTTCTATCTCTATAGAAATTACAAGTACTCTCTCTCTCTCCAATTCTTTTGGAAGAGTGTGTAACTATCTAACCCTAAATCATGATAAGACTCCTCTTATTTATAGATATAGGGAACCCTCCTAAACTATTTAGGATTAGGGTTTTTATTTTAACTAAAATCCTTTAATTAATTATGCTCCTAATCCAATTAGGAATTCATGAGAGTACTTTTATTAATTAATTCTCAAATCCTTTTAGGAACTAAATAATAATAATAGTAATAATAATAATAAGACTCCTCTTATTAATTTATATTTAATATTTCCAAAATATTAAATAATAAATATTAAGCTATTTAATTTATTCTATCTCCATAGATTAAATTAAATACACTTAACTTATTATTACAATTATGTCATTTACTTCTTAAACAAATATTTTTCTTTTGCGGTGTGACCCTTTAGGTTCTCCATATTAAACCGGTTGTGAATAAATCAATTAGAACAATTCTAATCTTATTTAAATAAATAAATTAAACTATTTAATTCATTTAAATAAATAATATTTATTCTACAATAAGGGTAAGCCCCCTTAGCGATCAACGACTTTCCAGATAATATAGATTTCAACATTAATCACAAAAGAACCTTTCAGTGAATAGTTACCGTAAAATTTAATCCTTCTACCATACAATGTCCCAATTAAATATAAGACATGGAATTACTGTCAAGTCTTATTTTATTTAATTATATGTATTTCGATTCTCAAATGCACAACTCTGATTAAGGCAAATTAGAAACTCTTTTCTAATTTCATTCTGCTTTGGCCAAAGACTTCTGAGTCGTCATTTATCGAATCACATAGGACATTCTCTCCTTTTACTAGAAGTGGTAGATTCTTTGTTGATCATTCACCTATCTCCATGTATAACTTATTATACCCAATCATACCCTTTGATATACCCTAAGGGTCTTAAGCGACATGTCAAAGTATAACTCATCACACACAAGATACTATGATGATCTTAAGTCCAAAGATCACTTGTACTACTATCACTAGAGGAATTCCTATTGACAGGTGAGTAAAGCTCCATTAGGTATTCCTTAGCGAGCCACGTTCAGTGAACTTATTCTATAATAAGCACCTACATACTTGCTTTAGTGTCTCCACACAAATGATTATGAGATCAATCATCCTCTTCATAAGAGCAAGCAACGTATGTACTAATCTATCCGGATTCACTAATCCCCTTTTTAGTAATCCATCGATTAGAAACGATTTTAGTTTGTGAGCTATCTAGAATTTAGATCTCATTAGCATGATCACCATCATGATTCTAAAAGCATTGCTCAAAACTATGGGTTTATCACATTTAATATAACAGCACGATGTAGATAAAGTAAAATGCCATTAACAAACGAATAAGATTACAAAGTATATGTTACATCATATCAAATATGATTGGTTTGTGTACATACTACTTTCAATCTCCCACTTGCACTAAAGCCAATCGTCATGGTATCTAATACCCTTCTTCTCTAAGTGACAATCATCCTGCTGTTGGATAAAACTTCAGTAGATAGATATGCAATGTTGTTCTCGAGAGTCCACTATCTCTATAGTGACTTTTCCTCTTTCAATGATTCCACTAATCAAATGAAAATGCCGCAACACTTGTTTGAATCCAAGATGAGACTTAGGAACTATTCCTAGTTCTGTAATGAACTTTTCATCCAAACAATCAACTTGCAGCTTCATTTACAACTATATACTTTTTGTCACTAAACCAGCAACTCTTTGCTGTTTGGAACTTTTCTAATTCACTGCACCACCTTTCAAGGTAACGATTTACCTTAAAGTGGATTTGTTATCGTCTTGGTCAGTCTGAAAAACTTGAGTCTATTTAGCCCTCTAGTTTTAATTCAGACCTACCATGAATCATGATCACATCTTCAGTACCGGTTAAGTGCTTAAAGATGTTTATCACTGTCTTACAGTGATCATCTCTAGAATATGACTGATCAACATCAAGCCTTGTATATTCATTGCATACATGATAGTAACTCATGCGATCTCTCTTTCAATTGGGGACAATTTTAGAGAGATACACTCCATGGCTCATCATCATGAGACCTCTCTTAGAGTTTGCCATGCTAAACGCCTTTAGCATCAAACAAATATACGTTTCTTGGGTCAAGCCGAACATCCTTTTAAATCTATCTATATAGATTTATATCCCAAATTTATAGGATGCTCCTCCCAAGTCATTCATGGAGGAATGTTTAGACAATTTTATCTTTACTGATTGTAGCATTGGTGTGTTATTCCTTATCAGTAGTATATCAACATATAATATTAGGAATGTCACAGTGCTCCCACTGACCCTTTTGTACACACTAGGTTCATTCTTATTTTTCATAAAATCAAACTCTTTTGATTATCTCTTCAAAATTGAATGTTCCATCTTTGAGAAGCTTGCTTCAATCCATAAATGGATCGTTGCATCTTATATACATGATTTGCTTCAACCTTTGAAACAAATTCCTCTGGCTGTATCATACATACATTCTCCTCAAGTCTTCATGGAGGAAGGACGTCTCCACATCCATTTTACCAGATTTCGTAATAAGCTGCAATCACAAGCAAAATCCAAATGGACTTGAGCATTACCCGGTAATAAGGTTTTATCACAGTCAACTCCTTAACTTGAAAAAACTTTTAAACATGTCTGGTCTTATAGGTCTCCACCTTGCCATTTGCCCCAGTCTTTCTCTTAAAGACCCATATTCACCCTCTAGGCATTATGCCCTTTTGTGGAGTAACCAGAGTCTATACTTGGTTCTCTTATATGGAGTCCATTTCGGATTCATGCCCATCTGCCATTTCTCTGAGTGTCTTCTACTCATAGCCTTATCGTATATAACTGGATCATCATCCTCTATGATGTGTACCTCATCATCATCCTCTATGATGAATCCATACCTCCTAGGTATCTTCGGTACTCTTCCAGATTTAGATTTGGTTGTGGTATAATAGGTTTATCTACAGGTTCCTCGATTTGACTCAAAATGCTTTGTGGTTCTTGAACTCCTTCAAGATTTATTATCCTCCCACTAGCTCCTTTAATGATAAACACCTTTATCCAAGAAGGCAGCGTGTAGGATTATAGTAATAATATCCTAAACTTTCTTTAGGATATCCCATAAATCTGCACTTGTCAGATTTTGTCCCAAACTTATCCTTTTGAAACCTTTTCACATAAGCTGGACAACCCCTTATCTTAACATACTTAAGACTAGGAATCCTCCCTATCCATAACTTTTATGGAGTTTTGGGGCCGGATTTGAGGTTACTTTATTTTTGTAGATATGCAGCCGTTTCTAGGGCATAACCCCAGATGGATACTGGAATGTCGGTAAAAATCATTATGGACTGCACCATGTCCAACAAGGTACGATTTCTCTTTTTAGATACACCAATCAATTATTGCGTATCAAGAGGTGTCCATTATGAGAAAATACCATTTTGAGATGATCTAGAAACTTGTTGCACTAATATTCCTTCCTTGATCTGATCAAAGAATCTTAATACTTTGTCAATTTGTTTCACTTCTGAATTCTTTGAACCTTTCAAATGATTCAGACTTGTATTTCATCAAATACACATATTCAACTCTTTGAATGATCATCTCCTTTTCTCTTACTAGTTTGTTCAATTTACAAAATTATTTTTTATGTAAGTTAAGTTTACAAAGTCCATCAAGTGATCTTCCAGTTTCAAACAAAACATTATCATTATAAATAGAACAACAATTGTGACACCCCCAAATCCGAGTACTTAATTCCCACTGATTTGGTGTTCACTATATCAATCATTCACAACTATCTACCCAAAATAAGAACAATTAAAATAAACTTAAAGAAATATCTTCCCTCAAATGGGGTTACATCACCAATCTCTAAATGAAACAAGTCCCAGGTTATCTAACCTTAATTACATCAATGCGGAAATAAAACATGAAATTAAATATGTCTTATTACAATAAAACATCAAATAGGCAACAAGTCTCTTGCTACTTCGGCATTTTTCCCTTGCCTTTACTCGTGGACGGCTCGTCCGACTTCTCTGTCTTAGCTGCAATGTTTAAGTGCAAGAGTGAGCAAACAATTGCCCACAAGTATGATAACAATAACAATTGAATAATCAATGAAGTAGTTTTCAACTGAGGTATAATAGTTTTTTTTTTTCTGAACTCAATCAATAACTAGTCAAGATCTGAAAGCTCAATGGAAAGTTTAGCTCAAGAACTGAATATAGATTCAGGATTAAAAGTATATCTGAGGGTCACAAGACCTCGAACTATGTCCTAGGTTATCAAGTATTTCTACTGTAACCTTTAACAGTCTTATAGACTATGGACCATTCATCTCGTACTCAGGGGGATCAGCCCTTTGTACAATATATTGTGCACAAACATTTTAACGTTGTCGCGTAATTAATCCCCTATATTTGGGTTGTTCATCTCAGAAATTTGTACAATAGGAACTATGTTCAAAATCTGATTAACTATCAATGATCGAATAACAATTGACTGGAATAAAGCTTAAACACTTATCATGGTATCAACCTCGCTTGAATAACAATAAGCTAAGGTTAGTAACTTGCTCAATGAAAGTAAACTTGCTTTAAATAAAATAACAAGTTTAAGGGAAGAACAGCTTGCCTCAAGCGTAGATTACAGATTTAAGTAATTCACGATCCTTAAACAACCTATACATTTAATTATAAAATGGTAGCAATAATTAGTTACATAATTATAATCACTTTGGGTTTGCTCTTATCCTTTTTATTATAACATCTCATTTAGCATACCATAGTCGACAAGTACTAGTTTAACAACCATCTTGGCAATTCATTAGTCACTTAATACATTAATATAAGTTTTAAACTTGTTTATAGCATCATAGCAGAATCACAAAGAAAATAAAATTTTAAAATATTGGTTACTGTTCCCTCGCCGGGGCGAGAATTTTCTTAACAAAAATCTCGCCGGGGCGAAGATTTACTTTACAATTTTCTCGCCGGGGCGAGACTTCGTCGGGGCGAGGATTTCCAGTTCATTTCTCTCGCCGGGGCGAGAGACTCGGCAGTCGTCTCCCACAGTCGCGAACCAGTGAAAACTTAGGCCAAATTTGGCCAAATTTTCCGAATTCTACCATCCAATACACAAATTAAACATACCCAGACATCCAACATGCTAGAAAATAATTACCCAACATGTTTTTAACCAATCTAAGCATTATAAAACACATAATCAACCAATTAGAAACCCAAAATTCTCTGTTTATGCAAAATATTCATACTTTAACCACTTTAATGAAATTAAACACTATGACTTCATCTTTCAACCATTTTAATCCATTCTACTTGCATTCTTTTCATTTTTCATCATATTATCATAACCAAATATCAATTAACCAATTAATAACCAATTTAAGCATCAATTTTCATTCATATATACCATACATGAAAGTAAAACTCTGTAAAAACAAAAACTTCCTTCTAATACATACTTTCATGAATTAACTCTTTCAAATTAGTTTACAATCATCACATAATCTCTAATACATGCTTACTAACAATTATAACCAAGTAATTCATGTATTTAGCATATAAATTCATATACAGTGAAATAGAAATCATATACAGAGAAGTAAAATAATGAGATTATAGTGAAGAACAAAACTAACAAGAATTATACCTTCAAGCTATGTATGATTCTTAGTTTCCCCTTTCTTCTTGATTCTCTCAATTAACAAAACTCTCTTACTCTCAATTTTCTCTCTATTCTCACCTTGATAGAACTCTGTTTTTTTTAAGCAACTGATGAACACTTCTTACTTAACGTATTCAGCCTTCAAATAAAAACTGATGAAACATAATCACGTATTTTAATTTTAAAATCATCAGTTACATAATTCAAAACCCATAAGGCTATGTTTGGCAATTACAAATAAAAATAACTCTTTTTACTAATCAAGGGTCACAAGGCCTTGTTTGGTTCATCTAAATAAAATCCTTTCTCCATTTATTTTAATAGATCATTATATTATATAGTTTTAATCGTCGCACTTTTAATTTAATTAAACTTATTATTAAACAAATTCAATTAAACCTTACTAATTTAATTAATAATTCTATTTAACCAATAACAATAACACCAAATAAATTCTTTATTCAAATAAATCATTTAATCATCTAATTTAATTATTAAATTAAATTAGAATAACCACATCAAATCACAATCAAATAACACTTAACAAAAATTCTTTCACCATAACTTATAAATTATTTATTTTACTCAATAAATAAATTAATAAAAATATTTATATAACTCAATAAATATTTTTATTTAATCACTAAAATTGCATTCGTTACATCCTTCCCTCCTTAAAAGGATTCTGTCCCCAGAATCACAACGCAATTAATTCGTCCGTTACATTCTTCCCTCCTTACAAAGATTCTGTCCCCAGAATTGCGATACAAATAAAAATTAAACAAATAATTCAGGATAATTTTGCATCATTTTCTCTTCGAGTTCCCACGTAGCTTCCTCAGCACTGTGGTTCCTCCAAATTACCTTAACAGAAGGTATCACTTTATTTCTGAGAACCTGCTCTTTCCTGTCTGCTATCTGTACAGGTATCTCTTCATAGGACAAATATTTTTCAAATTGTATCGGTTCATATTCTATTACATGTTTATAATCAGACTTATATGGTCGTAGCACCGATATGTGGAAGACATTGTGAATGTAGCCTAACTCAGGAGGTAGAGCTACCTCATAAGCTACCTCACCCACCATTTTTAGCACTTCGAAGGGTCCAATAAATCGCGGACTGAGTTTACCCTTTTTACCAAATCTGATTTTTCCCTTTCAGGGAGATACTTTAAGGAACACAAAGCTCCCGACTTCAAATTCGCGATTTTGACGATGCTGATCCGCATATTTCTTTTGCCTGTCTTGAGTCGCTAACAATCTGGCTCTTATCACCTTGACAATTTCAGCAGTTTGTTGTACCAGCTCAGGTCCCAATAGGCGACGCTCACCAACCTCGTCCCAACATAACGGAGTTCTGCACTTCCTTCCGTACAATGCTTCATATGGCGGCATTCCAATACTCGTGTGATGACTATTGTTATAGGCGAACTCGACCAGAGGTAAATGATCATCCCAGTTACCTTTAAAATCCATGATGCACGCACGAAGCATATCTTCCAACGTTTGAATTGTTCTTTCGCTCTGGCCATCGGTTTGAGGATGGTAGGCTGTACTCATTCTCAACTGCTTCCCCAAATACGCTTGCAGACTCCTCCAAAATTTTGATGTGAAACGTGGATCTCTGTCTTACACAATTGATACTGGAACATCGTGCCTCGAGATAATTTCTTTGACGTATAATTTCGCCAGTTGATCTAGAGTGAATCTGATTTTGATAGGCAAGAAATGCGCTGATTTCGTCAGTCGGTCCACTATAACCCATATTGCGTCATAACCCTTCTGAGTAGTTGGAAGCCCTACCACGAAGTCCATCGTGATATGCTCCCACTTTCATTCTGGTATCTCAAAGGGCTGTAACAAACCACTTGGTCGTTGATGCTTCGCTTTGACTTTCTGACAAGTGAGACATTTCGCAACACATTCAGCAACCTCTCTTTTCATATTTGGCCACCAGAAATGTTGGCGAAGATCCTGGTACATCTTTGTACTTCCCAGGTGAATCGAAAATCTTGAACTATGAGCTTCGTTCAAAATCTCTTCTCTGATTGCCAGCACTGACGGTACCCAGATTCTGCCTTCAAATCTCAGCAACTCTTCAGTATCAATTTTATATTTAAGCTCTTCTCCCTCAACCACTCTTTTCCATATCTGAATACAATCCTCATCCTGGAGTTGCGCTTCCTTGACTTTGTCCACCAGAGTTTGTTGAATTTCTATCTAGAACAATTTTTCATTAGGCTCTGCCCGACCCTTCACCTCTAACTCCAATTTAGCCATTTCCGCTACGAGCTTCTCCTGAGCAGTTAACAAAAATAGTTTCTCCCGACCTTTTCTACTCAAAGCGTCGGCAACCACATTAGCCTTTCCCGGATGGTATAGAATTTCACAATCATAATCTTTGATCAATTCTATCCATCTTCTCTGCCGCATATTCAAATCCTTCTGTGTGAAAATATACTTCAGACTTTTATGGTCTGTATATATTTCACACTTCTCCCCATAGAGATAGTGCCTCCAGATTTTCAAAGCGAACACCACGGCTGCTAACTCCAAATCATGGGTCGGATACCCTTTTTCATAGTCCTTTAGTTGGCACGATGCATATGCGATAACCTTACCATTTTGCATAAGCACACAACCAAGTCCTTTATGTGATGCGTCGCTATACACCACAAAATTTCCTGTATCATCTGGCAAAGACAACACAGGTGCCGAACTTAGTCTCTTCTTTAGTTCTTGGAAACTCTCTTCGCACTTCTCCGTCCAAACAAACTTCACTGATTTTCTTGTTAAATTCGTTAACGGAGTGGCGATCCTGGAGAAATCTTGAATAAAACGTCTGTAGTATCCTGCCAAACCTAGGAAACTCCTCACTTCTGATGGCGTCTTCGGCTGATCCCAGTTCATCACAGCTTCCACTTTCGCTGGATCCACTGAAATCCCGTCTTTATCGATAACATGCCCAAGGAATTGAACACGCTCCAACCAAAATTTGCACTTCGAAAATTTTACATACAATTTCTCTTTCCTTAACGCCTCCAATGTCACCCTCAAATGCTCCACGTGTTCTTCCTGAGTTTTGGAGTAGACTAGAATGTCGTCTATAAACACCACTACGAACTTATCCAGAAATGGTTTGAACACTCTATTCATTAAGTCCATGAATGCTGCAAGCGCATTCGTTAAACTAAATGACATAACCAAAAACTCACAGTGACCATATCTAGTTCGAAATGCCGTCTTTGTTATGTCTTCCTTCCTCACCTTTAGTTGATGATACCCACTTCGCAGATCTATCTTTGAAAAATATCTTGCTCCCTTCAGTTGGTTAAACAGGTCATCGATCCTTGGCAACGGATACTTATTTTTAATTGTGACCTTGTTTAATTCTCTATAATCAATGCAAAGACGCATTGATCCGTCCTTCTTCTTGACGAATAACACCGGCGCTCCCCACGGTGAAACGCTCGGTTGAATATACTTTTTATCCAATAGCTCTTGCAATTGCACCATCAACTCCTTCATCTCTATTGGAGCCATTCAATATGGGGCTTTTGATATAGGGGTTGTACCCGGTGCTAGATCAATTACAAACTCAATTTCCCTATCTGGCGGTAATCCTGGCAAATCATCAGGAAACACATCTGCAAAATCCCTAACTACCGGTATCTCCTCCAGTTTTGCACCTACCTTTCGGGTATCGACTATGTAGGCTAGATATCCTACACATCTTTGTCTCAACATATTTCTGGCCTACATCATCGTCAGACAACTCGTTTGTCTAGGCGACTTGCTGCCATAAAACACTACCTTTGACGGAGTTATAAGGTTTACACACTTCTTTTGACAGTCAATGACTGCCCCATGGTTGAACAACCAATCCATACCCAAAATAACGTCAAACTCCCCAAGACGAATTGGGATTAAGTTGACCGTCATCACATGACCCTTAATATCTACCTGACAGTTTTTGTGAACAAACCTAACAGGAATCACTTCCCATTTCGCAATTTCTATATTCATGGGATAATCTAATTCTTCCTGGGGTAACCTTAATTTCTTAGCAAAATCATCGGATATAAATGAGCAAGTAGCACCCGAGTCAAACAATACATAAGCATTAACATTATTGACTGGAATGATACCTGACACTACATCCTTTGAGTGCACAACATCCTGTACCGTCATGTTGAATGTTCGAGCGGTAGGTCGATTGGACGGCGTCGGTCCTGTGATAGTCAAGTTGCCACCACCGCTGTTTCCTTTTCCTGCACTGGCTCCACCTGTAGTTGCTTTCTTAGGGCAGTCTCGGGCAAAGTGATCCTTCGACCCGCAGATGAAACATGCACCCTTCTTCGGACTAGGGCAATTCGGTGCGATATGACCCTCCTATCTGCAGTTGAAACATACCCTCTTACCCTTCAAACATAACCCCACATGACTCTTTCCGCAGTTACTGCATGCCTCCGTCTTCTTTTTCGGATTACCCTGCTGACTTCCCGCAGAGTTACTATCACTCCACTTCCTCTTCTGACCGCTGCCCCCATGGCTACCACTTGCCTTGTTTTCACTTTCATTCTTCTTCTTCCTCTGCTCCTGATTATACTTGGACAGAGCATCACTGCCTCCTTCATGAAAGTAGTATGCACACAAGCCAATCATATTTGATATGATGTAGCATATACTTTGTAATCTTATTCGGTTATTAAAGGCATTTTATATTATCTACATGGTGCTGTTATATTAAATGTGATAAACCCATAGTTTTGAGCAATGCTTTTAGAATCATGATGGGGATCATGCTAATGAGATCTAAATTCTAGATATCTCACAAACTTAAATTGTTCCTAATCGATGGATTACTAAAAAGGGGATTAGTGAATCCGGATAGATTAGTACATACGTTGCTTGCTCTTATGAAGAGAATGATTGATCTCATAATCATTTGTGTGGAGACACTAAAACAAGTATGTAGGTGCTTATTAGAGAATAAGTTCACTGAACGTGGCTCGCTAAGGAATACCTAATGGAGTTTTACTCGCCTGTCAATAGGAATTCCTCTAGTGATAGTAGTACAAGTGATCCTTGGACTTGAGATCATCATAGTATCTTGTGTATGATGAGTTATACTTTGACATGTCCCTTAAGACCTTTAGGGTATATCAAAGGGTATGATTGGGTATAATAAGTTATACATGGAGATAGGTGAATGATCAATAAAGAATCTACCACTTCTAGTAAAAGGAGAGAATGTCCTATGTGATTCGATAAATGACGACTCAGAAGTCTTTGGCCAAAGCAGAATGAAATTAGAAAGGAGTTTCTAATTTGCATTAATTAGAGTTGTGCATTTGAGAATCGAAATACATATAATTAAATAAAATAAGACTTGACAGTAATTCCATGTCTTATATTTAATTGGGACATTGTATGGTAGAAGGATTGAATTGTACGGTAACTATGCACTGAAAGGTTCTTTTATGATTAATGTTAAAATCTATATTATCTGGAAAGTCGTTGATCGCTAAGGGGGCTTACCCTTATTGTAGAATAAATATTATTTATTTAAATGAATTAAATAGTTTAATTTATTTATTTAAATAAGATTAGAATTGTTCTAATTGATTTATTCACAACCGGTTTAATATGGAGAACCTAAAGGGTCACACCGCAAAAGGAAAATATTTATTTAAGAAGTAAATGGCATAATTGTAATAATAAGTTAAGTGTATTTAATTTAGTCTATGGAGATAGAATAAATTAAATAGCTTAATATTTATTATTTAATATTTTCGAAATATTAAATATAAATTAATAAGAGGAGTCTTATTATTATTATTACTATTACTATTATTTAATTCCTAATAGGGATTGGGAATTAATTAATAGAAGTACTCTCACATGAATTCCTAATTGGATTAGGAGTTTAATTTAATTAAAGGAGTTTAATTAGAATAGAAACCCTAATCCTAAATAGTTTAGGGAAGGGTTTTCCTACATCTATAAATAAGAGAAGTCTTATCATAGATTAGGGTTACACACTTTTACATAAGAATTGTAGAGAGTACTTACAATTTCTATAGAGATAGAAAACTAGGGTTTTGCCAACACCCATCTTCTTGAACAAGTATTATTCCTTGGTGGATCACCTCTAGAGGCCAAACACTTGGGTGGCTAACGTTGATCAAAGGAAGGAATTTAATCGGTGGAATTCAAGGAGAACGCGAAGGAATTGGAGGTGAACTTGTACCTGAGGAAGCTAGAATTCTACAAGGGTATAATTCTTATTCTCCATCTCTTTCGTTTAATTAATAATTGTGCATAAAGAAAGATCATGGTGATGGTTTGTATAAAATTTTAAAATCTGATTTTATCGCGCTTCCGCTTTATTAATGTAATTTGATTGCATGTTCGCTCTAGTGAACCAAACTAGAATAAAAGTCCATAATCAATCCGGGTAGAATATAGTATTCTATATGTGCATGCTTACTATGTATATATTATATATTATACAACATGCTTCGCATGTTTAATAATATGACGCGTATTTTATATATATATGTGCATGCGCGCTAAACAAGATGAGACAAATAATAACAAACCCCTCAAAGAAATTATATTAAGTCCTAAGCGTTCAAAGATATTTGGAATATCGAACGTCGCCTTCTAGCATGGTAAAGCGATAGAGTATTAAATATTTAATATAAGTTTGTTGTGTCACACAAGGCAAGTATTAAATATTTAAGATGTTGCTTTATCACATTTGATGCTTATACATAGACTGAACGATGCTGTTTTGTTGTGTCACACAAGGATAGTGTTTTTCTTTCGAATATATGGAAGTGCTAGGTTGGACTTAACTTGGATAATTTTGATTCGGATGTGTCACACTTGATCAAAATAATCTAAGAGGCAAATTGAAAGGAGTTACATAGTGATGTAATTGACAATAGTTGTCTACCTATTTATTTATATATCGTTTGTTGTGTCACACAAGGCTATATACATTTGAAATGGGATCCTTATTCTCACTAGCAAATCTTTAATTAGATTTGCCGAACTGTATATTGAGGGTAATATAGTTTGATGAAAATAGTGGGAGATACCAATTTAAAATAAAGACCTAATTTATTTTGGTAATTAATTAATTAATGAATGTATGCTGAAATGTTTTTAAACTACAAATTCATTTATAGAATTTTACAATGTCTAATTCACTATCACTGCGGAGCATATTAGATGTTAATTAACCGGACCGAATTACACGGATTGGTTAAAGAATTTGAGAATAGTTCTCAAGGCTGAAAAGCTATCTTATGTCTTTAATATGCCTATCTCTGCAATGGTTGCAGACAATGCCTCAGAGGAAGAGATTGCTACTTTTAGAAAGTGCCAAGATGATGCACAGTTGGCTCAATGCACCATGCTCGCATCCATGAGTAACGAGCTTCAGCGTCAGCATGCAACTATGGATGCTCCTACTATACTCTTGCACCTTCAAGGAGTTGAAGGGTGAGGAAAGTAGGACAATTAGATATCATATATCTAAGGAGCTCTTCCGATCTAGAATAACCGATGGCACTACAGTATAGACAAATTTCCTCAAAATGATCAATCTGATTGAAAAATTGGGACAACTGGGTTTTAATGGATGGAGAGTTGATCCAAGATTTGATCTTGCAATCACTTTTGGACTCTTTCTCACAAATTGTTGTGAATTTCCACATGAACAAGCTATATGTCAGCCTGCCTGAGTTGCTTAAACATGTTGAAAACCGTAAAGAGTCACTTTCCAACCAAGAAAGACCAAGTCTTACTGGTAGATGATTCTTCCAGGAAGCGGAAGAAGAGGGCCAAAGGATCTTCTTAAAAGAAGAACAATTCAAAGAAGGTAAATGGAAAGGCAAAAACAAAGGACAATAAGAACAAAACTGATGCAAATAGTAAAAGGAGTTTGCTTCCACTGCAATAAGCCTGGATACTAGAATTAAAACTAGAGGGTAACCAGAAGAAGCTTAGTGAAGCTTCGGTTACAAATATGGGTTTATTCATGATTGAAATAAATTTTTCTATAAGTCAAGGTTCTACTTGGGTATTGGATACCGGCTGTAGTTCTTACGTATGCAATCCAATGCAGAGACTAAGCAGAAGTAGAAAGCTAAACAAAGAATAAGTAATCTTACGCGTGGAGAATGAAGCAATGGTTGCTGCATTAACCGTAAGAACTTATAGTTTAGCATTGCCTACGGGCAAGTCTATTAAGTTAATAAGTTGTTATTATGTTCCAGTTCTCTTTAGAAACATTATTACTTCCGTTGTTGGACAAGGAAGGTTCTGGTATTATATTTAAGAACAATTGTTGTTCTATTTATAATGATAATGTTTTGTTTGAAACTGGAAGATTACTTGATAGACTTTGTATACTTGACTTACATGAAAATTATTTTGCAAATTGAACAAACTAGTAAAAGAAAAAGGGGTGGTCATTCAAAGAGTTGAATGTGTGTATTTGATGAAATACAAGTCTGAATCATTTGAAATGTTCAAAGAATTCAGAAGTGAAACATATTGACAGAGTATTAAGATTCTTTGATCAGATCGAGGAAAGAATACTTGTACAATGAGTTTCTAGATCATCTCAAAATGGTATTTTCTCATAATGGACACTTCCTGATACGGAATAATTGATTGGTGTATCTAAAAGGAGAAATTGTACCTTGTTAGACATGGTGCAGTCCATAATGATTTTTACCGACATTCTAGTATCCATCTGGGGTCAAACCCTAGAAACGGCTGCATATCTACAAAATAAGGTAACCTCAAAAATTCGAGCCCAAGACTCCATAAAGGTTATGGATAGGAAGGATTCCTACTCTTAAGTATGTTAAGATAAGGGGTTGTCCAGCTTATGTGAAAAGGTTTCAAAGATAAGTTTAGGACAAAATCTGACAAGTGCAGATTTGTGGGATATCCTAAAGAAGTTTAGGGTACTATAATCCTACATGCTACCTTCTTAGATAAAGGTGTTTATCATTGAAGGAGCTAGTGGGAGGGTAATAGATCTTGAAGGAGTTCAAGAACCACAAAGCACTTTAAGTCGAACCGAGGAACCTGTAGATAGACCTATTGTACCACAACCAAATCGTAAATCTGGAAGAGTATCGAAGATACCTGGGAGGTATGGATTCATCATAGAGGATGATGATGAGGTACGCATCATAGAGGATGATGATCCAGTTATATACGATGAGGCTATGAGTAGAAGACACTCAGAGAAATGGCAGATGGCCATAAAATCCGAAATGGACTCTATGTATAAGAACCAAGTATAGACTCTGGTATATATGGGTCTTTAAGAGAAAGACTAGGGCAAATGGCAAGGTAGACACCTATAAGACTAGGCCTGTTTAAAAGGGTTTTCAAGTCAAGGAGTTGACTGTGATAAAACCTTACTATCGGGTAATGCTCAAGTCCATTTGGATTTTGCTTGTGATTGCAGCTTATTACGAAATCTGACAAAATGGATGTGGAGACGTCCTTCCTCAATAAAGGCTTGAGGAGAATGTATGTATGATACAGCCAGAGGAATTTGTTTCAAAGGTTGAAGCAAATCGTGTTTTAAGCTACAATGATCCATTTATAGATTGAAGCAAGCTTCTCAAAGATGGAACATTCATTTTGATGAGACAATCAAAAGAGTTTGATTTTATCAAAAATGGGAATGAACCTAGTATGTACAAAACGGTCAGTGGGAGCGCTATAACATTCTTGGTATTATATGCTGATATACTACTGACAAGGAATAACACACTAATGCTACAATCAGTAAAGATAAAATTGTCTAAACATTCCTCCATGAATGCCTTGGGAGGAGCATCCTATAAATTGGGGATATAAATCTATATAGATAGATTTAAAAGGATGTTCGGCTTGACCCAAGGAACGTATATTCATTTGATGCTAAAGGCGTTTAGCATGGCAAACTCCAAGAGAAGTCTCATGATGATGAGTCATGGAGTGTATCTCTCTAAAATTGTCTCCAATTAAAAGAGAGATCGCATGAGTTACTATCATGTATGCAGTGAATATACAAGGCCTGATGTTGATCAGTCATATTCTGGAGATGATCACTATAAGACGGTGATAAACATCTTTAGGTACTTAACCGGTACTGAAGATGTGATTATGATTCATGGTAGGTCTGAATTAAAACTAGAGGGCTAAAACAGACTCAAGTTTTTCAGACTGACCAAGACGATAAACAAAATCCACTTTAAGGTAAATCGTTACTTTGAAAGGTGGTGCAGTGAATTGGAAAGGTTCCAAACAGGAAAGAGTTACTTGTTTAGTGACAAAGACAAAGTATATAGCTATAAATGAAGTTGCAAGTTGATTGTTTGGATAAAAAGTTTCATCACAAAAACTAGGAATAGTTCCTAAGTCTCATCTTGGATTCAAACATGTGTTGCGACACTTTCATTTGATTAATAGAATCATTGAAAGAGGATAAGTCACTATAGAGATAGTGGACTCTCAATAACAACATTGCATATCCATTTACGGAAGCTTTATCCAAACAGCAGGATGATCGTCACTTAGAGAAGAAGGGTATTAGATATCATGACGATTGGCTTTAGTGCAAGTGGGAGATTGAAAGTAGTATGCACACAAGCCAATCATATTTGATATGATGTAGCATATACTTTGTAATCTTATTCAGTTATTAAAGGCATTTTATATTATCTACATGGTGCTGTTATATTAAATGTGATAAACCCATAGTTTTGAGCAATGCTTTTAGAATCATGATGGGGATCATGCTAATGAGATCTAAATTCTAGATATCTCACAAACTTAAATTGTTCCTAATCGATGGATTACTAAAAAGGGGATTAGTGAATCCGGATAGATTAGTACATACGTTGCTTGCTCTTATGAAGAGAATGATTGATCTCATAATCATTTGTGTGGAGACACTAAAACAAGTATGTAGGTGCTTATTAGAGAATAAGTTCACTGAACGTGGCTCGCTAAGGAATACCTAATGGAGTTTTACTCGCCTGTCAATAGGAATTCCTCTAGTGATAGTAGTACAAGTGATCCTTGGGACTTGAGATCATCATAGTATCTTGTGTATGATGAGTTATACTTTGACATGTCCCTTAAGACCTTTAGGGTATATCAAAGGGTATGATTGGGTATAATAAGTTATACATGGAGATAGGTGAATGATCAATAAAAGAATCTACCACTTCTAGTAAAAGGAGAGAATGTCCTATGTGATTCGATAAATGACGACTCAGAAGTCTTTGGCCAAAGCAGAATGAAATTAGAAAGGAGTTTCTAATTTGCATTAATTAGAGTTGTGCATTTGAGAATCGAAATACATATAATTAAATAAAATAAGACTTGACAGTAATTCCATGTCTTATATTTAATTGGGACATTGTATGGTAGAAGGATTGAATTGTACGGTAACTATGCACTGAAAGGTTCTTTTATGATTAATGTTGAAATCTATATTATCTGGAAAGTCGTTGATCGCTAAGGGGGCTTACCCTTATTGTAGAATAAATATTATTTATTTAAATGAATTAAATAGTTTAATTTATTTATTTAAATAAGATTAGAATTGTTCTAATTGATTTATTCACAACCGGTTTAATATGGAGAACCTAAAGGGTCACACCGCAAAAGGAAAATATTTATTTAAGAAGTAAATGGCATAATTGTAATAATAAGTTAAGTGTATTTAATTTAGTCTATGGAGATAGAATAAATTAAATAGCTTAATATTTATTATTTAATATTTTCGAAATATTAAATATAAATTAATAAGAGGAGTCTTATTATTATTATTACTATTACTATTATTTAATTCCTAATAGGGATTGGGAATTAATTAATAGAAGTACTCTCACATGAATTCCTAATTGGATTAGGAGTTTAATTTAATTAAAGGAGTTTAATTAGAATAGAAACCCTAATCCTAAATAGTTTAGGGAAGGGTTTTTCCTACATCTATAAATAAGAGAAGTCTTATCATAGATTAGGGTTACACACTTTTACATAAGAATTGTAGAGAGTACTTACAATTTCTATAGAGATAGAAACTAGGGTTTTGCCAACACCCATCTTCTTGAACAAGTATTATTCCTTGGTGGATCACCTCTAGAGGCCAAACACTTGGGTGGCTAACGTTGATCAAAGGAAGGAATTTAATCGGTGGAATTCAAGGAGAACGCGAAGGAATTGGAGGTGAACTTGTACCTGAGGAAGCTAGAATTCTACAAGGGTATAATTCTTATTCTCCATCTCTTTCGTTTAATTAATAATTGTGCATAAAGAAAGATCATGGTGATGGTTTGTATAAAATTTTAAAATCTGATTTTATCGCGCTTCCGCTTTATTAATGTAATTTGATTGCATGTTCGCTATGTACAAACCTAACACTTCAGTGATAATTGCCTTTTCCAAAACTGCCGCAAATGAGTTCAATTGGAACATCGAAACTCGGCTATACAGCCAGGGCTTCAGTCCCTGCTCAAACCTTCTAGCCTTTCGCTCATCCGTGTTGACTTGGTATGGCGCAAACCTCGCCAACTCGTTAAATTTTGCAGCATATTCAGGTACCGTCATGGTACCTTGCTTCAATTCCAAAAATTGCACCTCCATTTGATTTTGCGCGCTTGCCGGAAAGTAGATCTCGAAAAACATCTCCTTAAATCGCTCCCACGAAATAATCCCTTTGGCCACCTCGAGTCTTACTTGCTTGCCACCAGTAGCTAGCTTCTGATTTCAGCATAAATGTTGAAAATGCCGTCTTCTAGTCCTCGTTGACCCTAGCGACATCAAACACCTTCTCCATCTCCATGACCCAGGTTTGTGCCTCAATCGGATTCATAGACCCTTGAAATTATGGGGGTCTAACAGCCTTGAAATCTTTAAAAGTCGTGGCCTGAGCTTGGGGTTGATTGGCAAATGCTCCCGTTAGCAGGTTTACCAGCTGCTGCATTGGATTAGCGTTAACTTCCTCGTTGTTATTGGTGGATCCCTCAGGGGTCTGTTAATGGGTTTGTCTTCTTAGCGGCATCTTACTATTAAGAATTCGCGCTATTAGATTATTACTCAATTACTTAAACATTTAAGTCTTAACTTAAACATTTATAAATGGCACTTAACACATAGCACATCTGATAAACTTTCACATTTTATTTATTTACTGCTTTAAAATATAATAAAAATAACGTCATAGTTATTTACATCATCTGTCCTGAAATCGTAAAATTCCAGAATTACATCATTATTCTATCCCGTTAAATAAAACTGGGATTAACAACTTATTAATCTTCATAGATTTCATTATAACATATCTAATCATAATCTACGATGATAACCCACGACGCACAGCTTCCTGGCATTCCTGCTCCATAATACGAGTCACCATCCTTCGACCCATTATATCTGAATGACGATGAACTCGATCCTGAGCTCTATCTACGGTGGTATGAAAAATATACTCCATCTCATCAATCTTGGCCTTCTTTGACCGCACCTCACATTCAACACGATCTGCGCGGTTAGCCTCCCTCAACCAAGCAGTTTTAGCTCTCGCCCGCTTAGCTGACTCCTTTTGCAACTCATCTAGTACAATTTCATTCCTGGCTATCAACTGTCCTCATCGATACTCAGACTGTGCTAGCCTCTGCTCAACCTCTGCAAGACGTGATGAAAGGTCTTGTATCCCAGCATCCTTCTGCTCTAGAGCGGCTTGACGTTCCACAACCTGTTCTCCTAACTCCTCCTTTTCGCTCTCAACATGAACCAGCTTCCACTCCACGTCCCTAAGACGTATATCGAGCTCCTCAATCTCACTGTTCTTCTGCTCCAAGACAGTATGTCACTCAGCCAGCTGCCTCTCTAACTCCTCCACTCTATCTTGTAACTCTATGTTGTGATCATACACCTGCTCATACATCTGAACACCTAAGGAGGTTAGTGATATCTCCTCAGGGTCCTCCTCCTCCTCGACCTCCTCCGGATCCTCCTCAGGATCAGTCTCAGGCTCGTACTCGGGACCTGCAACTGTGATCAATGGGGATGGCTCCCTCTGCAATAGCTGCTCCCGAACTACATGAATATCTCGGGGCTCCTCCTCCCTAGCCTGGTTGGGTTCTCCTCTATCAGTCATCCTGCCACCAAAATTTTAAGTTTTAATTACTAATCGATAATACTCGCGAGCACATAAGTTTGTTATCAAATAAACACATAGCACATAATCATTTTATTGTCTTTTATGAATTTCCATAATCCATTCCTTAGAACTCGATACGAGTTTATCACCTCTATATTCTCTATCTTCTAAAAGGCTACTACCCTAAGGTTTTCCCCACCTAAAGGTTCATAACTTATCGGCTCTGATACCAACCTGTGACACCCCCAAATCCGAGTACTTAATTCCCACTGATTTGGTGTTCACTATATCAATCATTCACAATTATCTACCCAAAATAAGAACAATTAAAATAAACTTAAAGAAATATTTTCCCTCAAATGGGGTTACATCACCAATCTCTAAATGAAACAAGTCACAGGTTATCTATGATAGTAGTATACACACAAGCCAATCATATTTGATATGATGTAACATATACTTTGTAATCTTATTCATTTATTAATAAAAGAATTGATTTTCTTAAAAAGGCATTTTATATTATCTACATGGTGCTGTTATATTAAATGTGATAAACCCATAGTTTTGAGCAATGCTTTTAGAATCATGATGGTGATCATGCTAATGAGATCTAAATTCTAGATAGCTCACAAACTAAAATTGTTCCTAATCGTTGGATTACTAAATTGGGGATTAGTGAATCCGGATAGATTAGTACATACGTTGCTTACTCTTAGGAAGAGGATGATTGATCTCATAATCATTTGTGTGGAGACACTAAAGCAAGTATGTAGGTGCTTATTAGAGAATAAGTTCACTGAACGTGACTCGCTAAGGAATACCTAATGGAGTTTTACTCGCCTGTCAATAGGAATTCCTCTAGTGATAATAGTACAAGTGATCCTTGGACTTGAGATCATCATAGTATCTTGTGTATGATGAATTATACTTTGACATGCCCCTTAAGACCTTTGGGGTATATCAAAGGGTATGATTGGGTATAATAAGTTGTACATGGAGATAGGTGAATGATCAATAAAGAATCTACCACGTCTAGTAAAAGATGTGACTGTCCTATGTGATTCGATAAATGACAACTCAGTAGTCCTTGGCCAAAGAAGAATGAAATTAGAAAGGAGTTTCTAATTTGCATTATTTAGAGTTGTGCATTTGGGAATCGAAATGCATATAATTAAATAAAATAAGACTTGACAGTAAATCCATGTCTTATATTTAATTGGGACATTGTATGGTAGAAGTATTGAATTGTACGGTAACTATTTACTCAAAGGTTCTTTTGTGATTGATGTTAAAATCTATATTATCTGGAAAGTCGTTGATCGCTAAGGGGGCTTACCCTTATTGTAGAATAAATATTATTTATTTAAATGAATTAAATAGTTTAATTTATTTATTTAAATAAGATTAGAATTGTTCTAATTGATTTATTCACAACCGGTTTAATATGGAGAACCTAGAGGGTCACACCGCAAAAGGAAAATATTTATTTAAGAAATAAATGACATAATTGTAATAATAAGTTAAGTGTATTTAATTTAATCTATGGAGATAGAATAAATTAAATAGCTTAATATTTATTATTTAATATTTTGAAAATATTAAATATAAATTAATAAGAGGAGTCTTATTATTATTATTACTATTACTATTATTTAATTCATAATAGGGATTGGGAATTAATTAATAGAACAATTATTTATTTCCTAATAGGGATTGGAAATTAATTAATAGAAGTACTCTCTCACAAATTCCTAATTGGATTAGGAGCATAATTAATTAAAGGAGTTTAATTATAATTGAAACCCTAATCCTAAATAGTTTAGGGAAGGGTTATTCTTACATCTATAAATAAGAGGAGTCTTATCATAGATTAGGGTTACACACTCTTGCATTAGATTGTAGAGAGTACTTACAATTTCTATAGAGATAGAAACTAGGGTTTTTGCTAAATACCCAACTTCTTGAATACTTGTTCTTCCTTGGTGGATCACCTCTAGAGGCCAAACACTTGGGTGGCTAACGTTGATCAAAGGAAGGAATCACACCGTAGCATTCGAGGAGAACACGAAGGACTAAGAGTTGAACTTGTACCAGAGGAAGCTTTGTTCTACGAGGGTATAATTTCTTATTCTCTTTCTCTTTCGTTTATATCGTTAATTGAGCACATTGATCGATCATTGTGATGGTTTGTATAAAAATTTAAAATTCGTTTTATCGCGTTTCCGCTCTATTTATGTAATTTGATTGCATGCTCGCGTTATATACAAACCTAACAGTGGTATCAGAGCCTAATCATGTGCTAATTATCGATCTTGATGATTCCATGTATGAATTGATATGCGATACGATCGGATTTTGGGCTGAAGAAATTTTTTTTCTGAATATGTGTCGCGGCGCGGCCACGCCGCTTCCAGTTCATTCTGGAGCGCGGTCGCGCCGGTGTCCAGACTTTGAAATTTTTTTGTTTTTCTCAATTAAAATAAATTGTTTATTTAATTGATAAAAGTTTAAAATAAAAGAGTTTATTTTATCTGGAATAGGATTTCAGATTGCTAAAATTAAAGGAGTTTAATTTGGATTTGGTTTTTGATTAAAATAAAAAAGTTTATTTTGTTTCAAAACTAAATATTAGCAAAACTTTTGCCCATTAATTGATATCAATGCATATATGGAATGATTTTATTATTCATGGGATGAATGTTATTTATTGATACATATAGAGATATGTATGATAATAAATAGGTATTGATTATGGACTATTGACCAATGTGTGATTGGATTTATTTTAGTGGATGCTTGAATGTATGGGTTTTATAAATGGGGTCTGCGTACCTCGTCTTCTCTAATTTTTTCTTAATGTAAATTATATCTCCCTCCTATGTACTTCTCCTTGACTGCTGATCAATGTTTCTATTTATTGTAAATAGTTTCTGTAATAGGACTAATTAGAATTAATTATGAAGAATTGGAGACAAATGAGCAAGGAGCGCTTGAAGACCCGTTTGTAATGGAGCCCGGGTTTAAATGTAATAGTTATATTTAAATTTAATTCTTACACCCTAGGTTTGACCTTTTGGTTCACTTGGTGGCTCTAGTAAACCAAACTAGAATAAAAGTCCATAATCAATCCGGGTAGAATATAGTATTCTATATGTGCATGTTTACTATATATATATTATATATTATACAACATGCTTCACATGTTAAATAATATGACGCGTATTTTATATATATATATGTGCATGCGCGCTAAATAAGATGAGACTAATAATAACAAACCGCTCAAAGTAATATATTAAGTCCTAAGCGTTCAAAGATATTTGGACTATCGAACGTCGCCTTCTAGCATGGTAAAACAATAGAGTATTAAATATTTAATATGAGTTTGTTGTGTCACCACAAGGCAAGTATTAAATATTTAAGATGTTGCTTTATCACATTTGATGCTTATAAATAGACTGAACGATGTTGTTTTGTTGTGTCACCACAAGGATGGTGTTTTTCTTTCGAATATATGGAAGTGCTAGGCTGGACTTAACTTGGATAATTTTGATTCGGATGTGTCACCACTTGATCAAAATAATCTAAGAGGTAAAATACAAGGAGTTACATAGTGATGTAATTGACAATAGTTGTCTACCTATTTATTTATATATCGTTTGTTGTGTCACCACAAGGCTATATACATTTGAAATGGGATCCTTAATCTCACTAGCAAATCTTTAATTAGAATTGCCGAACTATATAATGAGGGTAATATAGTTTGATGAAAATAGTGGGAGATACCAATTTAAAATAAAGACCTAATTTATTTTGGTAATTAATAAATTGAATGTATGCTAAAATGTTGTCTATTTCACATGCAGAATTTAAAAATGTCAAACTCACTATCACTGCGTAGCATATTTGATGCTAACAAACTGACCGGACCGAATTACACGGACTGGTTAAGGAATCTGAGAATTGTTCTCACTGCTGAAAAGATTTCTTATGTCCTAAATTCGTCTGTCCCTGCAAGTGTTGCAGAAACAGCCTCTGAGGAGGAATTGCTACTTTCAGAAAGTGGCAAGATGATGCAATCTTGGCTCAATGCATCATGCTCGCATCCATGAGTAACGAGCTTCAGCGTCAGCATGAAACTATGGATGCTCCTACTATATTGCTGCATCTCAAAGAGTTGTATGGTGAACAAAGTAGGACTGCTAGATATCAGATATCTAAGGAGCTCTTCCGATCTCGTATGACCGAGGGCACTGCTGTTGAGACTCATGTCCTTAAGATGATCAATCTGATTGAACAGCTTGGACAACTTGGGTTCGTGATGGATGGGGAGTTAAGCCAAGATTTGATCTTGCAGTCACTCCTGGACACCTTCTCACAATTTGTTATGAATTTTCACATGAATAAGTTGGACGTCAGCTTGCCTGAGTTATTTAACATGTTGAAAACTATTGAAGGTCACTTCTCATCCAACAAGAACCAAGTCTTACTAGTGGATGATTCTTCTAAGAAAAGGAAGAGGCCCAAGGTATCTTCTGAAAAGAAGAAAAACAAGAAGGCTAAGGGAAAGGCGAAGAGGAAGGATAAAAAGAAACCTGATCCAGATAGCAAAAGAATTTGCTACCATTGCAATAAGCCGGGACACTAGAAGAGGAACTGCAAGGAGTATCTTGCGGACCAAAAGAAGCTTGGAGAAGCTTCGACTTCCGATCTAGGTTTGTTCATGATTGAAATTAATTTTTCTGAAAGTCAAAATTCTACTTGGGTATTGGATACCGGCTGTAGTTCTCACATATGTTATAATATGCAGGGACTAAGCAGAAGTAGGAAGCTGAACAAGGATGAAGTCGTCCTACGAGTGGGAAATAGAGCAAAGGTTGCTGCATTGGCTGTAGGGACTTATTGTTTAGCACTGCCTTCGGGCAAGTTCATTAGTTTAAATAATTGTTATTATGTTCCAACACTCATTAGAAACATTATTTCAATTTTTGTATTAGATATGGATGGTTTTGATATTATAATAAAGAACAACAATTGTTCTATTTATAATAACAATGTTTTATATGGTGTTGGCAATTTACTGAATGGACTTTACATACTTGACTTGCATGAAAATATACTTCAAATTGAACAAACTAAGAAAAGAAAAAGAGATGATGTTAATTATACCTTTATGTGGCACTGTAGACTCGGTCATATCAATGAAACAAGATTATCCAAGTTGCATAAAGATGGGCTTTTAGAGCTATCTGATTACGAATCATATCCAACTTGTGAATCTTGTCTCATGGGTAAGATGACTAAATCTCCTTTTAGTTGAAAAGGAGAAAGAGTTACAGAGTTGTTAGCGTTGGTACACACAGACGTTTGTGGACCTATGACAACGAATGCACGAGGAGGGTATTCTTATTTTATTACTTTCACTGATGATCATTCTAGATTTGGATATGTGTATTTAATGAAATACAAATCTGAATCGTTTGAAAAGTTCAAAGAATTCAGAAGTGAAGTAGAGAAGCAAATTGGTAAGAGTATTAAGATTCTTCGATCGGATCGAGGAGGGGAATACTTAACCAATGAGTTTCTCAATTGTCTCAAAGAAAATGGTATACTCTCACAATGGACTCCACCAGGGACGCCACAGTTGAATGGTGTATCTGAAAGGAGAAATCGAACATTGTTGGACATGGTTCGTTCCATGATGAGTTTTACCGACCTTCCAGTATCCTTCTGGGGTTATGCCCTAGAATCGGCTGCATACCTACTTAATAAGGTACCTACCAAATCCGTCCCAAAGACCTCATATGAGATATGGACAGGGAGGAAACCAAATCTTAAGCATGTTAAGACTTGGGGTTGTCCAGCTTATGTCAAAAGGTTTGAGCAAGATAAGTTGAAGACTAGATCCGACAAGTGTAGATTTGTGGGATACCCTAAAGAAACATCAGGGTATTATTTCTATCACCCGACTGATCAAAAGGTGTTTGTTGCGAAACACGCTACCTTCTTGGAAAAGGAGTTTATCCTTGAAGGGGTCAGTGGGAGTAAGATATATCTTGAAGAAGTTCAAGAACCACAAAATACTACGGATCAAAGTCAGGTACCTGACCAAGTAGAAGAACCTACTGTACCACTATCTATTCGTAAATCTGGAAGAGTACCGAAGATACCTGATAGGTATGGATTCATCATAGAGGATGATGATGAGGTACACATCATAGATGATGATGATCCATTGACTTACGAAGAGGCTATGAGTAGTGAAGACTCAGAGAAATGGCAAGAAGCCATGAAATCCGAGATGGACTCCATGTATGAAAACCAAGTATGGACTTTGGTTTCACCACTTGAGGGCATTAAGCCTATTGGGTGTAAATGGGTCTTTAAGAGAAAGACTGGAGCAGATGGCAAGGTAGAGACCTATAAGGCCCGACTGGTTACAAAAGGTTTCAAACAAAGACAAGGAATTGACTATGATGAAACCTTCTCACCAGTAGCTATGCTCAAGTCCATTCGGATTTTGCTTGCAATTGCAACTTATTATGACTACGAGATCTGGCAAATGGACGTGAAAACGGCCTTCCTCAATGGAGAGCTTGAGGAGAATGTATATATGATACAGCCAGAGGGTTTTGTTTCAACGGTTGGAACAAACCAAGTCTGTAAGCTACAAAGATCCATTTATGGATTGAAGCAAGCTTCTCGAAGATGGAACATCCGTTTTGATGAGATAATCAAAAGGTTTGATTTTATCAAAAATGAGGATGAACCATGTGTGTACAAGAAGGTTAGTGGGAGCGCTGTTTCATTCCTTGTATTATATGTTGATAACATATTACTGATAGGGAATGATGTTCCTATGCTACAGTCGATCAAAATTTGGTTATCCAAACACTTCTCCATGAAGGACTTGGGTGAGGCATCCTATATTTTGGGGATAAAGATCTATAGAGATAGATCTAAAAGGATGCTTGGCTTGACCCAAGGAAAGTACATTGAATCGATGCTAAAGAGGTTTAGCATGGAAGATTCCAAGAGAGGTCTCATGCCGATGAGCCATGGAATACATCTCTCCAAGAAACAGGCCCCAAAGACACCTGAGGAGAGAAACCGAATGAGTAAGATTCCTTATGCTTCAGCAATAGGATCTATCATGTACGGTATAATATGTACTAGACCAGATGTCGCTCATGCACTTAGTGTAACAAGTAGATATCAGTCGAATCCAGGAGAAGAGCACTGGAAGGCTGTGAAAAACATCTTAAAGTACTTGAGAAGAACTAAGGATGTATTTCTTGTCTACGGTGGGTCTGAATTGAAACTAGAGGGCTATACAGACTAAAGTTTTCAAATAGACCAAGATGACTATAAATCCGTTTCAGGGTATGTGTTTACCTTAAACGGTGGCGCAGTGAGTTGGAAGAGTTCCAAGCAGCAAACAGTTGCTGATTCAGTGACAGAGGCAGAGTACATAGCTGCAAGTGAAGCTGCAAAGGAAGCTGTTTGGATTAAGAAGTTCATAACTGAACTTGGAGTGGTTCCTAGCATTAAAGGAGCCATACCTTTATTTTGTGACAACACTGGAGCTGTTGCGCAGGCTAAGGAACCCAGGTCTTATCAGAAATCCAAATACGTGTTGTGGCGGTTTCATTTGATTAGAGAGATCATTGAAAGAGGAGATGTCACCCTGGAACATGTGGACTCTCAAGACAACATTGCAGATCCATTTACTAAAGCTTTAACTCAACAGTAGTTTAATCGTCACTTAGAGAAGATGGGTATTAGATACCATGGCGATTGGCTTTAGTACAAGTGGGAGATTGATAGTAGTATGCACACAAGCCAATCATATTTGATATGATGTAGCATATACTTTGTAATCTTATTCATTTATTAATAAAAGAATTGATTTTCTTAAAACGGCATTTTATATTATCTACATGGTGCTGTTATATTAAATGTGATAAACCCATAGTTTTGAGCAATGCTTTTAGAATCATGATGGTAATCATGCTAATGAGATCTAAATTCTAGATAGCTCACAAACTAAAATTGTTCCTAATCGTTGGATTACTAAATTGGGGATTAGTGAATCCGGATAGATTAGTACATACGTTGCTTGCTCTTAGGAAGAGGATGATTGATCTCATAATCATTTGTGTGGAGACACTAATGCAAGTATGTAGGTGCTTATTAGAGAATAAGTTCACTGAACGTGACTCGCTAAGGAATACCTAATGGAGTTTTACTCGCCTGTCAATAGGAATTCCTCTAGTGATAGTAGTACAAGTGATCCTTGGACTTGAGATCATCATAGTATCTTGTGTATGATGAATTATACTTTGGCATGTCCCTTAAGACCTTTGGGGTATATCAAATGGTATGATTGGGTATAATAAGTTGTACATAGAGATAGGTGAATGATCAACAAAGAATCTACCACGTCTAGTAAAAGATGTGAATGTCCTATGTGATTTGATAAATGACAACTCAGTAGTCCTTGGTCAAGGCAGAATGAAATTAGAAAGGAGTTTCTAATTTGCATTATTTAGAGTTGTGCATTTGGGAATCGAAATGCATATAATTAAATAAAATAAGACTTGACAGTAAATCCATGTCTTATATTTAATTGGGACATTGTATGGTAGAAGGATTGAATTGTACGGTAACTATTTACTCAAAGGTTCTTTTGTGATTGATGTTGAAATCTATATTATCTGGAAAGTCGTTGATCGCTAAGGGGGCTTACCCTTATTGTAGAATAAATATTATTTATTTAAATGAATTAAATAGTTTAATTTATTTATTTAAATAAGATTAGAATTGTTCTAATTGATTTATTCACAACCGGTTTAATATGGAGAACCTAAAGGGTCACACCGCAAAAGGAAAATATTTATTTAAGAAGTAAATGGCATAATTGTAATAATAAGTTAAGTGTATTTAATTTAATCTATGGAGATAGAATAAATTAAATAGCTTAATATTTATTATTTAATATTTTGAAAATATTAAATATAAATTAATAAGAGGAGTCTTATTATTATTATTACTATTACTATTATTTAATTCATTATAGTGATTGGGAATTAATTAATAGAACTATTATTTATTTCCTAATAGGGATTGGAAATTAATTAATAGAAGTACTCTCTCACAAATTCCTAATTGGATTAGGAGCATAATTAATTAAAGGAGTTTAATTATAATTGAAACCCTAATCCTAAATAGTTTAGGGAAGGGTTATTCTTACATCTATAAATAAGAGGAGTCTTATCATAGATTAGGGTTACACACTCTTGCATTAGATTGTGGAGAGTACTTACAATTTCTATAGAGATAGAAACTAGGGTTTTTGCCAAATACCCAACTTCTTGAATACTTGTTCTTCCTTGGTGGATCACCTCTAGAGGCCAAACACTTGGGTGGCTAACGTTGATCAAAGGAAGGAATCACACCGTAGCATTCGAGGAGAACACGAAGGACTAGGAGTTGAACTTGTACCAGAGGAAGCTTTGTTCTACGAGGGTATAATTTCTTATTCTCTTTCTCTTTCGTTTATATCGTTAATTGAGCACATTGATCGATCATGGTGATGGTTTGTATAAAAATTTAAAATTCGTTTTATCGCGCTTCCGCTCTATTTATGTAATTTGATTGCATGCTCGCGTTATATACAAACCTTACAATCTAACCTTAATTACATTAATGCGGAAATAAAACATGAAATTAAATGTCTTATTACAGTAAAACATCAAATAGGCAACAAGTCTCTTGCTACTTCGGCATTTTGCCCTTGCCTTTACTCGTGGACGGCTCGTCCGGCTTCTCTGTCTTAGTTGCAATGTTTAAGTGCAAGAGTGAGCAAACAATTACCCACAAGTATGATAACAATAACAATTGAATAATCAATGAAGTAGTTTTCAACTGAGGTATAATAGTTTTTTTTTCTGAACTCAATCAATAACTAGTCAAGATCTGAAAGCTCAATAGAAAGCTTAGCTCAAGAACTGAATATAGATTCAGGATTAAAAGTATATCTGAGGGTCACAAGACCTCGAACTATGTCCTAGGTTATCAAGTATTTTTACCATAACCTTTAACAGTCTTATAGACTATGGACCATTCATCTCGTACTCAGGGGGATCAGCCCTTTATACAATGTATTGTGCACAAATATTTTAACGTTGTCGCGTAATTAATCCCCTATATTAGGGTTGTTCATCTCAGTCTAATATCAAAATCCGTACCAAAAGGAACTTGGTTTGGAAATATTTTAAAATGTTCTAAGTCTTTAGAACGCTCATCAACCAAGGACTAGCTGAATCAATAAGGTTTGCTAGTCTAATTCATCAATAAAAATTTGTACAATAGGAACTATGTTCAAAATCTGATTAACTATCAATGATCGAATAACAATTGACTGGAATAAAGCTTAAACACTTATCATGGTATCAACCTCGCTTGAATAACAATAAGCTAAGGTTAGTAACTTGCTCAATGAAAGTAAACTTGCTTTAAATAAAATAACAAGTTTAAGGGAAGAACAACTTGCCTCAAGCGTAGATTACAGATTTAAGTAATTCACGATCCTTAAACAACCTATACATTTAATTATAAAATGGTAGCAATAATTAGTTACATAATTATAATCACTTTAGGTTTGCTCTTATCCTTTTTATTATAACATCTCATTTAGCATACCATAGTCGATAAATACTAGTTTAACAACCATCTTGGCAATTCATTAGTCACTTAATACATTAATATAAGTTTTAAACTTATTTATAGCATCATAGCAGAATCACAAAGAAAATAAAATTTTAAAATATTGGTTACTGTTCCCTCGCCGGGGCGAGAATTTTCTTAACAAAAATCTCGCCGGGGCGAAGATTTACTTTACAATTTTCTCGCCGGGGCGAGACTTCGTCGGGGCGAGGATTTCCAGTTCATTTCTCTCGCCGGGGCGAGAGACTCGGCAGTCGTCTCCCACAGTCGCGAACCAGTGAAAACTTAGGCCAAATTTGGCCAAAATTTCCAAATTCTACCATCCAATACACATATTAAACATACCCAGACATCCAACATGCTAGAAAATAATTACCCAACATGTTTTTAACCAATCTAAGCATTATAAAACACATAATCAACCAATTAGAAACCCAAAATTCTCTGTTTATGCAAAATATTCATACTTTAACCACTTTAATGAAATTAAACACTATGACTTCATCTTTCAACCATTTTAATCCATTCTACTTGCATTCTTTTCATTTTTCATCATATTATCATAACCAAATATCAATTAACCAATTAATAACCAATTTAAGCATCAATTTTCATTCATATATACCATACATGAAAGTAAAACTCTGTAAAAACAAAAACTTCCTTCTAATACATACTTTCATGAATTAACTTTTTCAAATTAGTTTACAATCATCACATAATCTCTAATACATACTTACTAACAATTATAACCAAGTAATTCATGTATTTAGCATATAAATTCATATACAGTGAAATAAAAATCATATACAGAGAAGTAAAATAATGAGATTATAGTGAAGAACAAAACTAACAAGAATTATACCTTCAAGCTATGTATGATTCTTAGATTCCCCTTTCTTCTTGATTCTCTCAATTAACAAAACTCTCTTACTCTCAATTTTCTCTCTATTCTCACCTTGATAGAACTCTGTTTTTTTAAGCAACTGATGAACACTTCTTACTTAACGTATTCAGCCTTCAAATAAAAACTGATGAAACATAATCACGTATTTTAATTTTAAAATCATCAGTTACATAATTCAAAAGCCATAAGGCTATGTTTGGCAATTACAAATAAAAATAACTCTTTTTACTAACCAAGGGTCACAAGGCCTTGTTTGGTTCATCTAAATAAAATCCTTTCTCCATTTATTTTAATAGATCATTATATTATATAGTTTTAATCGTCGCACTTTTAATTTAATTAAACTTATTATTAAACAAATTCAATTAAACCTTACTAATTTAATTAATAATTCTATTTAACCAATAACAATAACACCAAATAAATTATCTTATTCAAATAAATTCTTTATTCAAATAAATCATTTAATCATCTAATTTAATTATTAAATTAAATTAGAATAACCACATCAAATCACAATCAAATAACACTTAACAAAAATTCTTTCACCATAACTTATAAATTATTTATTTTACTCAATAACTAAATTAATAAAAATATTTATATAACTCAATAAATATTTTTATTTAATCACAAAAATTGCATTCGTTACAACAATTGTTCTTAAATATAATACCAGAACCTTCCTTGTCCAACAACGGAAGTAATAATGTTTCTAAAGAGAACTGGAACATAATAACAACTTATTAACTTAATAGACTTGCCCGTAAGCAATGCTAAACTATAAGTTCCTACGGCTAATGTAGCAACCATTGCTCCATTCTCCACACGTAAGATTACTTACTCTTTGTTTAGCTTTCTACTTCTGCTTAGTCTCTGCATTGGATTGCATACCTGAGAACTACAGTCGGTATCCAATACTCAAGTAGAACCTTGACTTACAGAAAGATTTATTTTTAATCATGAACAAACCTGTATTTGTAACCGAAGCTTCACTAAGCTTCTTCTGGTTAGCCTCTATAAGATTCTCCTTACAGTTTCCTTTCTAGTATCCAGGCTTATTGCAGTGGAAGCAAACTCCTTTGCTATCTGCATCAGTCTTGTTCTTATTGTCCTTTGTTTTTGCCTTTCCATTTACCTTCTTTGAATTGTTCTTCTTTTAAGAAGATCCTTTGGCCCTCTTCCGCTTCCTAGAAGAATCATCTACTAGTAAGACTTGGTCTTTCTTGGTTGAAAAGTGACTCTTTACAGTTTTTTAACGTGTTTAAGCAACTCAGGCAGGCTGACATATAGCTTATTCACGTGAAAATGCACAACAAATTGTGAGAAAGAGTCCGGAAGTGATTACAAGATCAAATCTTGGATCAACTCTCCATCCATGACAAAACCTTGTTGTCCTAATTGTTCAATCAGATTGATCATTTTAGGACATATGTTTATACTGTAGTGCCATCGGTCATTCTAGATCGGAAAAGATCCTTAGATATCTAATATCTAATAGTCCTACTTTCCTCACCATTCAACTCCTTGAAGGTGCCGGAGTACAGTAGGAGCATCCATAGTTTCATGCTGACGCTGAATCTCGTTACTCATGGATGCGAGCATGATGCATTGAGCCAACTGTGCATCATCTTGCCACTTTCTAAAAGTAGCAATCTCTTTCTCAGAGGCATTGTCTGCAACAATTGCAGGGATAGGCATATTAAGGACATAAGATAGCTTTTCAGCCTTGAGAACTATTCTCAAATTCTTTAACCAGTCCTTTTAATTTGGTCCGGTTAATTAGCATCTAATATGCTCCGCAGTGATAGTAAATTAGACATTGTAAAATTCTGTAAATGAATTTGTAATTTAACAACATTTTAGCATACATTTATTTCTTTAATTACCAAAATAAATTAGGTCTTTATTTTAAATTGGTATCTCCCACTATTTTCATCAAACTATATTACCCTCCCTATATAGTTCGGCATATCTAATTAAAGATTTGCTAGTGAGAATAAGGATCCCATTTCAAATGTATATAGTCTTATGTGACACAACAAACTATATAAATAAATAGGTAGACAACTATTGTCAATTACATCACTATGTAACTCTTTGTATTTTGCCTCTTAGATTATTTTGATCAAGTGTGACACATCCAAATCAAAATTATCCAAGTTAAGTCTAACCTAGCACTTCCATATATTCGAAAGAAAAACACTGTCCTTGTGTGACACAACAAAACAATATCGTTCAGTCTATGTATAAGCATCGAATGTGATAAAGCAACATCTTAAATATTTAATATTTGCCTTGTGTGACACAACAAACTCATATTAAATGTTTAATACTCTATCGCTTTACCATGCTAGAAGGCGACGTTCGATATTCCAAATATCTTTGAACGCTTAGGACTTAATATAATTTCTTTGAGGGGTTTGTTATTATTAGTCTCATCTTGTTTAGCGCGCATGCACACATATATATATAAAATACGCGTCATATTATTTAACATGCGAAGCATGCTGTATAATATATAATATATACATAGTAAGCATGCACATATAGAATACTATATTCTACCCGGATTGATTATGGACTTTTATTCTACTTTGGTTCACTAGAGCTACCAAGTGAACCAAAAGGTCAAACCTAGGGTGCAAGAACAAAATTTAAATATAACTATTACATTTAAACCCGGGCTCCATTACAAACGGGTCTTCAAGCGCTCCTTGCTCCTTTGTCTCCAATTCTTCAAGTAATTATAACTAAACCTATTACATAAACTATTTACAATAAATAGAAACCTTGATCAGCAGTCAAGGGGAAGTACATAGGAGGGAGATAGAATTTACATTAAGAAAAACTAGAGAAGACGAGGTACGCAGACCCCATTTATAAAAACCCATTCATTCAAGCATCCACTAAAATAAATCCAATCACACATTGGTCAATAGTCCATAATCAATCCCTATTTATTATCATAAATATATCCATATGTATCAATAAATAAAATTCATCTCATGAATAATAAAACCATTCCATATATGCATTGATATCAATTAATGGGCAATTAAAAGTTTACTAGAAATCCAATTTTGAAATAAAAATAAACTCCTTTATTCTAATCAAAATTTAAATCATAATAAACTTATTTATTTTATTTTATCCAATTTTTGAATAAAAATAAACTCCTTTATTTTTAATCAAATTCCAAATCAAAATAAACTCTTTTATTTCAATTAACATGGAATCCGATTTCACGTTCAAAATAAACTCTTTTATTTTAACTTAAAATTGTTGGAAAATAAAATATGTTGAATCCTATTCCTTATCAAAATAAACATCTTTATTTTTAAGGAAACATGGAATCCTATTCCATATGTGAATAAACTCCTATATTCTAAACTTATATCAATTAAATAAACCATTTATTTTAATTGAAGGACAAATTATTTTTCGGATTCTGCTGTCCGGCGCAGCTGCGCCCAGAATGAACTGGGAAACGGCGCAGCTGCGTTGAACCCCAGAAACGACTTTCTGGGTTTGGGCGCAGCTGCACTCCAGAATAAACTGGAAACGGCGCAGCTGCGCCGCGTAGCAGATTCAGAAAAACAGATTCTGCCCAAAAATTTCGATCCAATCGCATACCATACACGCATGGAATCATCAAAATCGATAATTAGCACAAGATTAGGCTTTGATACCACTGTTAGGTCGAACATGCAATCAAATTACATAAACAGTGCTGAAGCGCGATAAAAAATGGATTTTAAAATTTTTCTTATAAACCATCACCATGATCATCCATGTGCTCAATTATCAATTAAACAAAGAGATAAAGTATGAGAATCATACCCTTGTAAAACCATGCTTCCACAGGTACGAGTTCACCTTTAAATCCTTCGCGTTCTCCTTGAATTCCACCAATTAAATTCTTTCCTTTATTCAACGTTAGCCACCCAAGTGTTTGGCCTCTAGAGGTGATCCACCAAGGAATAATAGTTGTTCAAGAAGATAGGTGTTGGCAAAACCCTAGTTTCTATCTCTGTAGAAATTACAAGTACTCTCTCTCTCCAATTCTTATGGAAGAGTGTGTAACTATCTAACCCTAAATCATGATAAGACTCCTCTTATTTATAGATATAGGGAACCCTCCTAAACTATTTAGGATTAGGGTTTTTATTTTAATTAAACTCCTTTAATTAATTATGCTCCTAATCCAATTAGGAATTCATGAGAGTACTTTTATTAATTAATTCCCAAACCCTTTTAGGAACTAAATAATAATAATAGTAATAATAATAATAAGACTCCTCTTATTAATTTATATTTAATATTTCTAAAATATTAAATAATAAATATTAAGCTATTTAATTTATTCTATCTCCATAGATTAAATTAAATACACTTAACTTATTATTACAATTATGCCATTTATTTCTTAAACAAATATTTTTCTTTTGCGGTGTGACCCTTTAGGTTCTCCATATTAAACCGGTTGTGAATAAATCAATTAGAACAATTTTAATCTTATTTAAATAAATAAATTAAACTATTTAATTTATTTAGATAAATAATATTTATTCTACAATAAGAGTAAGCCCCCTTAGCGATCAACGACTTTCCAAATAATATAGATTTCAACATTAATCACAAAAGAACCTTTTAGTGAATAGTTACCGTACAATTTAATCCTTCTATCATACAATGTCCCAATTAAATATAAGACATAGAATTATTGTCAAGTCTTATTTTATTTAATTATATGTATTTCGATTCTCAAATGCACAACTCTGATTAATGCAAATTAGAAATTCCTTTCTAATTTCATTCTGCTTTGGCCAAAGACTTCTGAGTCGTCATTTATCGAATCACATAGGACATTCTCTCCTTTTACTAGAAGTGGTAGATTCTTTGTTGATCATTCACCTATCTCCATGTATAACTTATTATATCCAATCATACCCTTTGATATACCCTAAGGGTCTTAAGCGACATGTCAAAGTATAACTCATCACACACAAGATACTATGATGATCTCAAGTCCAAGGATCACTTGTACTACTATCACTAGAGGAATTCCTATTGACAGGCGAGTAAAACTCCATTAGGTATTCCTTAGCGAGCCACGTTCAGTAAACTTATTCTCTAATAAGCACCTACATACTTGCTTTAGTGTCTCCACACAAATGATTATGAGATCAATCATCCTCTTCATAAGAGCAAGCAACGTATGTACTAATCTATCCGGATTCACTAATCCCCTTTTTAGTAATCCATCGATTAGGAACGATTTTAGTTTGTGAGTTATCTAGAATTTAGATCTCATTAGCATGATCACCATCATGATTCTAAAAGCATTGCTCAAAACTATGGGTTTATCACATTTAATATAACAGCACGATGTAGATAAAGTAAAATGCCTTTAACAAACGAATAAGATTACAAAGTATATGTTACATCATATCAAATATGATTGGCTTATGTGCATACTACTTTCACTTCCTTCAAACCATTATAAAAAGTCTGAATTTGCAACCACCTTGGAATACCGTGATGTGGACATTTCCTAAGTAGTTCCTTAAATCTTTCTCAAGTTTCATATAGAGATTCGGAGTCTAATTGGGCAAATGTAGTGATATCCTTCCTTAGCTTTGTAGTTTTGGCTGGCGGGAAGAACTTAGCCAAAACTTTTTGTGCAACATCACACCATGTAGAGATTGAGCCTGCTGGTAACGAATGTAGCAAACTTCTTGCCTTTTCATGAAGTGTGAAGGGGAAAAGTCTTAATCTGAATGCATCCTTGGTGACCCCTACATACTTACATGTGTCATAGATCTCCAAAAAGTTAATTAGATGCTCATTCGGATCGTCACTAGGTGATCCTCCAAATTGTACCGAACTCTGGATCATCTGTATCATGCTTGGCTGTATCGTAAAACTACTAGCTTATATTGCAGGTCTTCTAATACTTGATTGAATATCCATCACTAAAGGTGTAGCATACTCCTGCAATGTTTTCTATTCTTCTGCAATCATATTCTCTAAATTTTGCATTATAAAGCAATTTCAATAGTACCTATAAAAGAAATAAAACCAAAAATTATGCTTAAATTAAAATTGAATTGATGGTAACTAATATCGGAATAATAAATATTAAATTACTTCCCGGCAACGGTGCCAAAAACTTGTTGAGCTAAATTTATACTAGTAATTTACGTGCAAGTATACACGATCCACAACTAATATAATGTAAGTAGAGTTGTCGATCCCACGAGGAGTAATTAATAAGAATATTAATCCGAGTACTAATCATGCACTAACTCAATTCTATCTAAACAATTACAATTTCTTATAGAATTAATTAATTAAATAAACTAAATGATTAACGAAGACTTTACACAAAATTAAGAGATTAAGGAATCAACTTCCCCCGATGAATCATTTAATTAATAACGTTCTTATTTCATTAAATTGATTATTTAGAATTGTCAACAGAAAATCACTAATAGTTTATATAATCATCTTCCGAATAATTGTATAGCATATCTATTATTATTAATTTCGCTATATTCCAATGAGAAATTGTAACGACCCCAAAATTCATACAATTCAACTCTAAACATCGGTCGTTATCAATACATCGTCGTTCTAACTTTACAACAATATCCAATATTAAACTCAATAAAAAATGCGGAATACTTTAAACTTTTCTATTACAAATTATTCTCGATCCCAAAATTCTCAACCTTTTCATCTAAATATCTTAAAATCATGTTAATATCATGATTCACCTTGTCAAACTTATTATAAAAATTTACACCTCAATACAAACTTTACAACTTAACGTAAATACATTTATCAAAATACTAACATAATTTAGGTAATAAATTTCAACTAAAACATTTAATCTTCATGCATCACTTTGATCCACGTCATTGGATAGCACATAATGTTACCTTGTATTTTTAACCTGCAAAAATGGTTATTTACAAGAATGAGCTCGACAACTCAGCAAAATCTAACAGTTTTCATGCGTCACGTAGCACATAAACAACATGCTCAGTTTATACAATCATAAACATTATAATTCTAGCATATCATACATGTTGTACATCATTTACCAAGTAATAATTGAGTTTCATAACTCAATCAACATTCTAACTCAACGAACGTAGTCATAAATTGACTTTGTCATTTCGTTCATACAACATATAGAATTCATCATGCTTTTGCATCATAGGTTTAAAACAATCAATCATTTAGTTCACATAACAAATAGAAACTGAAAGACTTGTCTGGTTCGTAGATTACCAATTACCATAATCAGCTTATACTTATCTGCACTTCACGTATCCTACATGATATATATAATCATGCACAACATTTATTAGTCACATAGCAATACTTGGTATTAACTCTACTTTACATTTCATAATCCTTCATTTTATTCTCTATTTAATAATATCATTTTAATATCTCAATTAATACATTAGTCGAAACTTTAGACATGCATAGGGTAACATGGTATGGCCACAAAGAAAAAGAATTTTTTTTTATATCACCGTCGGGGCGGTGGATTTCCTCTCCAAAATGCCGTCGGGGCGACTCTACCGTCGGGGCGAGAAACTCAATATAATTCTACCGCCGGGGCGAGCCTACCGCCGGGGCGACGTTCCTAGTACAATTTCACCGCCAGGGCGGTGAACCTGAAACTCGACTTCTGCAGTTCGCGAACTGTAGAATATTTAAAGCCAAAAACTCCAAATTTCTTCATTTTAACAACAAATTAAAATTACCCAATCACTATAACTCATATATGATCATTACCCAAACCTCTAGCACGATTCTAACAACTTAAACAACTAATTTAAAGGCTTAAAAAGCACAATTCATACTAGTTTTACAAACTTTTGCAAATTTAGCGCAATCAATCGCTGCAGATTCGTTTCTCAACCAAATTGGTTCGTTCAACTTCCGTTGTTTTCGTTTTTAAATGCATAACAATAATCCATCTTCAATTTACAGATCAACATGCAATTCAAACATTAATTTTCATACATTTAAGCCATATCCATATCTTTCTTCTATTTAATTTCTAAACTCTAATTAAACATAGTTTAATGGATTTAATCTAATCAAAATCGTTCATAGACAACATATAATTAGATTATCACAACCCAACAACATGTACAATAGATTCCTCTACTAATTCATCATCGAGACCAATTACAGAGAACTAGTTTTAGAAAAATAAGAACTAGAAATTTTAGAATTTATCTTTGATTTCTTCTAAGTTTAGATACACAACTAGGAGCTTGATTATCCTCCTTCTTTGATTCTCTAGGGTTATTCTTCTTCTTTAATTTACAGAGAATTATCTCCATTCCTCTCTTCCTCTCATAAACTGACAAATACACTTTACGTGTATATCAGTTTTTCAACCGTTATAATCTCCAAGGGTCACAAGGCCATGTTTGGCTAACACCCTTTTAACATCTTTTTAATTTATTTTAATAACCTTCTTATAATATAATACATATTTGTCACACTTTAATCTAATTAAACTTGTTATATTAATAAATCTAATTAAACTTATTAGCAATTCCAATTAAATCCTTACCCACTAAATTATAATTCAATTTAGCCAAACTATAATTTTATTAAATAAAACATTTTATTCAATAAAACATTAATCCTCTAATTTAATTATTTAATCAAAATATAATATTCTCATCACTTTAGCGTACTAAAATACGTACCAACACTTCACACACAAATATATTCACATCAATTCACTATTTTAATTAAGTGAATCACTCACATTATTAATGAAATTTAATTCACAATAATTTCTATTGTCCACAAGACATAACAATCAAATTATATTATTTCCCAATATAATTTTAACTTAATTAAATTAACTAATATTACTCAACTAATTTCCTTTTCATGACAATTTTATTTAATTTTTTCAATGGTTTAATTAACTATTAAACCATTTCTTCCCAATTACATGAATATATAATTTTTTTTACACCAAACCACGTATTTCATAATATGAAACATATATATACATATATTCAAACCCAAAACATCTCGTAATAAAATTTTATTTATTAAATTCTTATTTAATAATTTCTAAAAACCTGGGTTATCACATCCTTCCCTTCTTATAAGGATTCCGTCCTCGGAATCAACGAAACCTCCCTTATTCGGTTTTCACTAAATCTCTTTCACAGTTATCGCTAAATAACTTAACGCATCACCTTAGTGTAGGTTTTATTTCATCACCTTCACTTAAACTTGGAACACTTCGAGTATTATATATTCTTTAACCCTTTAACGCATTCATTGCATATCATACTCGTCGTAATCATTTAATATCCTGATTTAGCATTGTATAAATATTCGGGATATCACATAAATAATAATGATAAATTCATTAAGAATCATTTTCCACAGGTTGCTTGCGGTACTTGAGTATATTCCTATCCCAACTATAAATTAGTATTCAATCCTTAAAAGAATTACTAATCACAAGTTAATATATCTAGATCTTAATTTAGACTTCATCGCCAAAATTCATCTAAATCCATCCAATAATTGTTGCGCAGACAATTATAATATTAAACACAAGATATAATAAACAATCCATCCATAATCAATTTAATTCAAAGAAAGAATAAATATTAAACTAAACTATCATCGGGTTCCATTGAATCCTTAAATACGAGTTTAGTTCATAATAATCAATAAAAATATCATAAAACTTTCAGGAAACATCTTAAGAATACAAGTAATAAAGATACAGATTGAAGAATAAACTCTTCCGATGTCGATCTTCAACTCTCTCCTGAATTCTTTTGCAAGCCTTCAATGATCTCCATCTAGTTGATGAAACTCTAGCCTCCTTTTCTCTATATATCTGATATGATCCTCTAAGTCTCCTCTCTTGTAACCCTAATTTTATGTGTATTTATAGCCTCTATGTAGCTTGTTAAACATATCATCCAATTAGGAATCAATATGGCAAGTCCCAAGTCAATTAGAAGTGAAAAATCAGCAAAATCCGCTCCAGCACACGACGAGCCGCGACCCACTATCTGAGCGTCGCGACATTTGACCGAGCGCCACAGCCCACCTTAGTGAATGTCCCGGCCCATATCTTTTGTACATGTATAAAATTTTGTTAGCTTCATTTTGACAGGTGGCTCATCCCGTAACTCCTCCCGGATAAAAAGTTATGGCCATTTTACTAACGGACGTCGAACTAACGAATAACCTAGCACCGCGATACCTTTCTAACTCCAATTTGACTAAAATGCAACCATTTTGCTCCCATTTTCTTTTCTTACACAAAAGCATAAAAACACATAAAAAGTAACAAAAAATATCCAAGAACTCACAATTTCATCAAGCTAAAAGAACTCAATTTATAGGTATAAAACCCACTCATCATAAGCCTTTAAATCTGAATTCAACCTTTTTGTAGTTAGTGATTAGTTAATCTAGTTTAACTTATTTTCAATATTCTAAAAATTTGAGATACTTGTTTAATAAAATTGATTTAATATAAAATTAGTAGTTGTAGATATTTTATACAATTCTCTGTGGGACGAAACCTTGCTTGCCACTACATTGCTATTTATCACGTATACTTACGTGTATTTGCTAGTACGAAAGTAGGCAAACAAATTTTTGGTGTCGTTGCCAGGGATTTGTATTAATAATCTGTCATATTAATTTCAATTAAATTAATCTTAGTTAAACACTTGTTCTTCTATTTCTGTTTTAGGTACTCTTGTTTAGTGTATGCAAACTCGATCAAAAGGGCTGGAACCGGAGTCGAACAAGAACGAAATTGAAAGAAAGTTACGACAGTTGCTAAAGTTCTGCCGACAAAAATTAGAATAAGAGAAAATGGTCGCAGAGGAGCAAAAATCTCTACGGGACTATGTGATAAGTGGGTTTTATACCTATAAATTAGGTATTATTGAGCTTAATTATTGTTATCTTTAAGTGTTTTTAGTATCATTTTATTTGTTTTTGTGTTTGTTTATTGTAGGGTGGAGTTGGAGGGGCATAGAAGTCATTTTGGAGAAGAAAAGAATTAAAAATCATTAAAAATTGGGTTGAGTGGCATTTTTGTAATTTTTTGGTCCTAGTCAAGCGCCTAGACGCTTGGAACATAGTTAATTTGAGCGCCTAGGCGTGGAAATTGTGCGGCTGGGATGGAATTCTAAGCTAAAAAGGAATCTGAATGAGGGTTTTGACTAATATACAAGGGAGAAGACTTCAGAACAAAACGTAACAAGATATTGCAGAGACAGAAAAAAGAGAACACGAAGGAAGATTGCAAGAGCTTAAGATCAAGAAGAAGATTAGGAGTAAACCTACAGTTTCTTCTATTCCTTTCTCTAATCTTTAATTTTTGTAATTATCTAGGATGTTTAAGTTTATGATTTGGATGATGTTTTCTTTTATCGTTATGGACTAAATTTCAATTAAGATTGCAACGGAACTTGGTATGTAGTTAAAAATTGATGCTTCATATTTAATACAAGTTAGTTTTTATTGAATCATTTATTATATTTTGTGCTTGTTGATTAATTGTCTGGCCAACAATTACTGTGATAATCTATATAAAATTGAAAAATAGAGTATAGATTTAGATCTGGGTATGATAGCATCTGTTCATATAATCCGAATAAGGTTAATATGATTAGCATGTAGGATAGGAATATACCTACATGTCATTTGTAACCATTTTAAGAATTTGTGTCTAAAAACCCAATTTAACTTGATTACATAGGAATATAGTGAGTTAATTGATTAGCGCGTTCGTTGTAATTTTGTTCCCCAGAGATCAAATTTAGGAGGATTTATTTACGCAGCTTTTAGAAGAAGTGCGTGAATACTATAAAGAATTATGGGTTAATGATTCATGCTAATTAATTAAATTAAATATGACGTAAATTGATTTAAATGAAATACCAAGGAAGTTGTAATCTTAACTTATTAAATCTGCATTTTACTCTTGTGAACTTTATTTTAGTAATTAATTTTGTTACTTTTAATTTTCAACTTGCAACCAATATTCATAGTTTAAATAGGATTAATTAAATTAAAATTTGGTAATTGACAAATATTAAGTTATTTCCTCATGAGAACGATATCCTTGCTTGCTGAATACTATAAACGAACGCGTATACTTGCGTGTTAAGTGCTAGTAAGAATTTAAACAACAAGTTTTTAGTGCCGTTACCGTGAAAATTAGTTTAATATTTTGTCATTATTAATTTTAATAAAGTTAATCTTAATTTAAACGTTTTGTTTTTGTTCTTCTCAGGTGTTCGTGTCTTGTGTATGCAAACTTGATCAAAGAAGAAAGAATTGCTGCCTTACGAGGACGACATTGAAAAACGGCTTCAGAGGTTGTGTAAGTGGATCAATGAAACATGAGAGACACTAGAGAAGCAAGATAAAATGGCTGAAAAGGAGCAAAAGTGTGACGCCCCCAAATTCTCTACACTTCCCTGTAGCAGATCTGGTGCTCACGTGAAACTATACAATTATAAATATTCAATAAAATATGACTTCTATCTATCCAAGGTTCACAGTATCTTGTTAGGTTTGTATATGACGCGAACATGTAATCAAATTACATAAATAAAGCGGAAGCGCGATAAAATCAAATTTTAAAAATTTTATACAAACCATCACCATGATCAATCTATGTGCTCAATTAACGATATAAACGAAATAGATAGAGATAAAAATTATACCCTCGTAGATCCGTGCTTTCTCGGGTACAAGTTCACCTCCTATTCCTTTGCGTTCTCCTTGAATTCCACCGACTAAATTCCTTTGCTTGATCAACGTTAGCCACCCAAGTGTTTGGCCTCTAGAGGTGATCCACCAAGGAAGAATAGTTATTCAAGAAGTTGGGTATTAGCAAAACCCTAGTTTCTATCTCTATAGAAATTGTAAGTAATCTCCACAATCTAATGCAAGAGTATGTAACCCTAATCTATGATAAGACTCCTCTTATTTATAGATGTAGGAATAACCCTTTCCTAAACTATTTAGGATTAGGGTTTCTATTATAATTAAACTCCTTTAATTAATTATGCTCCTAATCCAATTAGGAATTCATGTGAGAGTAGGAATTCATGTGAGAGTACTTCTATTAATTAATTCTCAATCCCTATTAGGAATTAAATAATAGTAATAGTAATAATAATAATAAGACTCCTCTTATTAATTTATATTTAATATTTCCGAAATATTAAATAATAAATATTAAGCTATTTAATTTATTCTATCCTCATAGATTAAATTAAATACACTCAACTTATTATTACAATTATATCATTTACTTCTTAAATAAATATTTTTCTTTTGCGGTGTGACCCTTTAGGTTCTCCATATTAAACCGGTTGTGAATCAATCAACTAGAACAATTCTAATCTTATTTAAATAAATAAATTAAACTATTTAATTCATTTAAATAAATAATATTTATTCTACAATAAGGGTAAGCCCCCTTAGCGATCAACGACTTTCCAGATAATATAGATTTCAACATTAATCACAAAAGAACCTTTCAGTGAATAGTTACCGTACAATTCAATCCTTCTACCATACAATGTCCCAATTAAATATAAGACATGGATTTACTGTCAAGTCTTATTTTATTTAATCATATGTATTTCGATTCCCAAATGCACAACTCTAAATAATGCAAATTAGAAACTCCTTTCTAATTTTATTCTGCCTTGGCCAAGGACTACTGAGTTGTCATTTATCGAATCACATAGGACATTTCACATCTTTTACTAGACGTGGTAGATTCTTTGTTGATCATTCACCTATCTCCATGCACAACTTATTATACCGAATCATACCCTTTGATATACCCTAAAGGTCTTAAGGGACATGTCAAAGTATAACTCATCATACACAAGATACTATGATGATCTCAAGTCCAAGGATCACTTGTACTACTATCACTAGAGGAATTCCTATCGACAGGCGAGTAAAACTCCATTAGGTATTCCTTAGCGAGCCACGTTCAGTGTACTTATTCTCCAATAAGCACCTACATACTTGCTGTAGTGTCTCCACACAAATAATTATGAGATCAATCATCCTCTTCTTAAGAGCAAGCAACGTATGTACTAATCTATCCGGAGTTACTAATCCCCTTTTTAGTAATCTAACGATTATGAACGATTTTAGTTTGTGAGCTATCCAGAATTTAGATCTCATTAGCATGATCACCATCATGATTCTAAAAGCATTGCTCAAAACTATGGGTTTATCACATTTAATATAACAGCACCATGTAGATAATATAAAATGCCTTTTAAGAAAGTCAATTCTTTTATTAATAAATGATTAAGATTACAAAGTATATGCTACATCATATCAAATATGATTAGCTTGTGTGCATACTACTTTCAATCTCCCACTTGCACTAAAGCCAATCGCCTTGGTATCTAATACCCATCTTCTCTAAGTGACGATCAAACTGCTGTTGAGTTAAAGCTTTAGTAAATGGATCTGCAACGTTGTCTTGAGAGTCCACACGCTCCAGGGTGACATCTCCTCTTTCAATGATCTCTCTAATCAAATGAAACCGCCGCAACACGTGTTTGGATTTCTGATGAGACCTGGGTTCCTTAGCCTGCGCAACAGCTCCGTTGTTATCACAGAATAAAGGTACAACTCCTCTAATGCTAGGAACCACTCTAAGTTCAGTTATGAACTTCTTCATCCAAACAGCTTCCTTTACAGCTTCACTTGCAGCTATGTACTCTGCCTCTGTCACTGAATCAACAACTGTTTGCTGCCTGGAACTCTTCCAACTCACCGCGCCACCGTTTAAGGTAAACACATACCCTGAAACGGATTTACTATCATCTTGGTCCATTTGAAAACTTGAGTCTGTATAGCCCTCTAGTTTCAATTCAGACCCACCGTTGACAAGAAATACATCCTTAGTTCTTCTCAAGTACTTTAGGATGTTTTTCACTGCCTTCCAGTGCTCTTCTCCTGGATTCGACTGATATCTGCTTGTTACACTAAGTGCATGAGCGACATCAGGTCTAGTACATATCATACCGTACATGATAGATCCTATTGCTAAAGCATAAGGAATCTTACTCATTCGGTTTCTCTCCTCAGGTGTCTTTGGGGCCTGTTTCTTGGAGAGATGAATTCTATGGCTCATCGGCATGAGACCTCTTTTAGAATCTTCCATGCTAAACTTCTTTAGCATCGAGTCAATGTACTTTCCTTGGGTCAAGCCTAGCATCCTTTTAGATCTATCTCTATAGATCTTTATCCCCAAAATATAGGATGTCTCACCCAAGTCCTTCATGGAGAAGTGTTTAGATAACCAAATTTTGATTGACTGTAGCATAGGAACATCATTCCCTATCAATAATATGTCATCAACATATAATACAAGGAATGAAACAGCGCTCCCACTATCCTTCTTGTATACACAAGGTTCATCCTCATTTTTGATAAAATCAAACTTTTTGATTATCTCATCAAAACGGATGTTCCATTTTCGAGAAGCTTGCTTCAATCCATAAATGAATCGTTGTAGCTTACAGATTTGGTTTGTTCCAACCTTTGAAACAAAACCCTCTGGCTGTATCATATATACATTCTCCTCAAGCTCTCTATTGAGGAAGGCCGTTTTCACATCCATTTGCCAGATCTCGTAGTCATAATAAGCTGCAATTGCAAGCAAAATCCGAATGGACTTGAGCATAGCTACTGGTGAGAAGGTTTCATCATAGTCAACTCCTTGTCTTTGTTTGAAACCTTTTGCAACCAGTCGGGCCTTATAGTGTAAGTATGCAAAATCACAATCTAATTGTAATACGCAACGGAAAAATGGAAATTAAAATTTTTTGCAACTTATCCATGAATCACCTTATGCATAACTATTAATTGATGAAGATTAACAAGAGATAATACCTTAATAGATCCAACCTTTGAACCGCTACAAGATCTACTCCTTGTTGATTTCTTCAAGTTCCTCCTTTCTTTGCTCCTTGGATTAAACACTAGCTTCAAAGTGTATGAAGCACTCTAAAGGTGATCCACCAAGAAATGATTAATGAAGAAACAAATTATGATTTCCTAGAAATCAAGGATGGCTAATCCAAATAGTTCTTTCTTTCCTAACTCTTAAGAAATTCAAGAATAATTATTGATTTTTCCTAATCTCTATTAGGGTTCATCTCATGATCTCTTGCAAAAATAATGCAAGTATTCATCTAAATCATTCTAGTTGTATACTTACATGTATACATATTCTCCTAACCCACATGTAGGCTTCATTTCACACATAACATATGTTACTTGTTTAATCAACATTAAGCAAGTAACACATATTAATCTAGAAATTGAATTTCATTTGCATTTGCATTTGCATTTGTAGGAGCATTTATTACAACTAAACTCTTTAGCAATAAATGTATTAATTCAATTCCCAATCTAATCAGGAATTAAATAATAATAATAATAATAATAATAATAAGATTTCTCTTATTAATTTATAATTCAATATTTCTCCAAATATATCATTATAAATATTAAGCTATTCAATTTATTCTACTAATAAATTAAATACTTAATTTATTATCATTAAGCCAATTGTTTCTAAATAATATATTTCTTTTGCGGTGTGACCCTTTAGGTTCAATATTATGCCGGTAGTAGAATAAATAAATTAGAACAATTCTAATATTATTTATAATGAATTAAACTCCTTTAATTCATATATAAATAAATAATATTTATTCTACATCATGAGTGACACCTTACGATAATGTATCATGACTATCCGTATAATATGAAATCAACGTTTAATCACATAGAACCTATTCAGTAATAGTTACCGTACAATTCAATCCTTCTACCATACAATGTCCCGATTAAATATAAGACATGGAATTACTGACAAGTCTTATTTTATTTAATCATATGCATTTCGATTTAAGAATGCACAACTCCGATTAATGTAAATTAGAAACTCCATTCTAATTTTCATTCAACCCTGGCCAGGGATTTTTGAGCTGTCATTTATCAAATCGCATAGGACATTCTCTCCCTTTATCAGAAGTGGTAGATCCTTTGTCGATCATTCACCTACCTCCGTGTATACTTTATTATACCCGTGCATACCCTATGACATACCCTAAGGTATTAACGAATATGACAAAGTATAACTTAACATACACAAGGTACTATGATGATCTCAAGTCCAAGGATCACTTGTACAACTATCACTTAAGAACTTCCCTATTGACAGGTGAATAAAACTCCATTAGGGTTCTTTAAGCGAGTCACGTTCAGTGAACTTATTCTCTAATAAGCACCTACATACTTGCTTTAGTGTCTTCACACAAATGATTATGAGATCAATCATTATCTTCTAAAGATCAAGCATAGTATGTACTAATCTATCCGGATCAGTAATCCCAATATTAGTGATCCAACGATTAGGAACATTTTAGTTTTGAGCTTTCTTGAATTTAGATCTCACTAGCATGATCTCATCATGATTCTAAAAGCATTGCTCGAAAACTATGGGTTCATCACATTTATTAATTCAACCAATTAACATGGATAAAATATGCCTTTTATTCTATTATTAATATTTGAATAAGATTACAAAGTAAATGCTTATTACATCAAATATAATTGGCTTGAGGGCATATTACTTTCATATAGGTCTCTACCTTGCCATCCGCTCCAGTCTTTCTCTTAAAGACCCATTTAATCCCAATAGGCTTAATGCCCTCGGGTGGTGAAACCAAAGTCCATACTTGGTTTTCATACATGGAGTCCATCTTGGATTTCATGGCTTCTAGCCATTTCTCTGAGTCTTCATTACTCATAGCCTCTTCGTAAGTCAATGGATCATCATCATCATCTATAATGCGTACCTTATCATCATCCTCTATGATGAATCCATACCTATCAGGTATCTTCGGTACTCTTCCAGATTTACGAATAGGTAGTGGTACAGTAAGTTCTTCTACTTGGTCAGGTACCTGACTTTGATCCGTAGTATTTTGTGGTTCTTGAACTTATTCAAGATATATCTTACTCCCACTGACCCCTTCAAGGATAAACTCCTTTTCCAAGAAGGCAGTGTGTTTCGCAACAAACACCTTTTGATCAGTAGGATGATAGAAATAATACCCTGATGTTTCTTTAGGGTATCCCACGAATCTACATTTGTCGGATCTAGTCTTCAGCTTATCATGCTCAAACCTTTTGACATAAGCTGGACAACCCCAAGTCTTAACATGCTTAAGATTTGGTTTCCTCCCTGTCCATATCTCATATGGAGTCTTTGGGACGGATTTGGTAGGTACCTTGTTAAGTAGGTATGCAGTCGATTCTAGGGCATAACCCCAGAAGGATACTGGAAGGTCGGTAAAACTCATCATGGAACGAACCATGTCCAACAATGTTCGATTTCTCCTTTCAGATACACCATTTAACTGTGGCGTCCCTGGTGGAGTTCATTGTGAGATTATACCATTTTCTTTGAGACAATTAAGAAACTCATTGGTTAAGTATTCCCCTCCTCGATCCGATCGAAGAATCTTAATACTCTTATCAGTTTGCTTCTCAACTTCACTTCTGAATTCTTTGAACTTTTCAAACGATTCAGATTTGTATTTCATTAAATACACATTTCCAAATCTAGAATGATCATCAGTGAAAGTAATAAAATAAGAATACCCTCCTCGTGCATTCGTTGTCATAGGTCCACATACGTCTGTGTGTACCAATGCTAACAATTCTGTAACTCTTTCTCCTTTTCCAGTAAAAGGAGATATAGTTATTTTACCCATGAGACAAGATTCACAAGTTGGATATGATTCGTAATCAGATAGCTCTAAAAGCCCATCTTTATGCAACTTGGATAATCTTGTTTCATTGATATGACCGAGTCTACAGTGCCACATAAAGGTATAATTAACATCATCTCTTTTTCTTTTCTTAGTTTGTTCAATTTGAAGTATATTTTCATGTAAGTCAAGTATGTAAAGTCCATTCAGTAGGTTCCCAACACCATATAAAATATTTTTATTATAAATAGAACAACTGTTGTTCTTTATTATAATATCAAAACCATCCATATCCAATACAGAAATTGAAATAATATTTCTAATGAGTGTCAGAACATAATAACAATTATTTAAACTAATGAACTTGCCCGAAGGCAGTGCTAAACAATAAGTCCCTACAGCTAATGCAGCAACCTTTGCTCCATTTTCCACTCGTAGGACGACTTCATCCTTGTTCAGCTTTCTTCTTCTGCTTAGTCCCTGCATATTATTACATATGTGAGAACTACAGCCGGTATCCAATACCCAAGTAGAATTTTGACTTTCAGAAAAATTAATTTCAATCATGAACAAACTTAGATCGGAAGTCGAAGCTTCTCCAAGCTTCTTCTGGTCCGCAAGATACTCCTTGCAGTTCCTCTTCTAGTGTCCCGACTTATTGCAATGGTAGCAAATTTTTTGCTATCTGGATCAGGTTTTTTTTTTATTCTTTCTCTTCGCCTTGCCCTTAGCCTTCTTGTTTTTCTTCTTTTCAGAAGATACCTTGGGCCTCTTCCTTTTCTTGGAAGAATCATCCACTAGTAAGACTTGGTTCTTGTTGGATGAGAAGTGACCTTCAGCAGTTTTCAGCATGTTAAGTAGCTCAGGCAAGCTGACGTCCAACTTATTCATGTGAAAATTCACAACAAATTGTGAGAAGGTATCCGGGAGTGACTGCAAGATCAAATCTTGACTTAACCCCATCCATTATGAACCCAAGCTGTCCAAGTTGTTCAATCAGATTGATCATCTTAAGGACATGAGTCTCAACAACAGTGCCCTCGGTCATACGAGATCGGAAGAGCTCCTTAGATATCTGATATCTAGCAGTCCTACTTTGCTCACCATACAACTCTTTGAGGTGCAGCAATATAGTAGGAGCATCCATAGTTTCATGCTGACGCTGAAGCTCGTTACTCATGGATGCGAGCATGATGCATTGAGCTAAGATTGCATCATCTTGCCACTTTCTAAAAGTAGCAATCTCTTCCTCAGAGGCTGTTTCTGCAACATTTGCAAGGACTGGCGAATTTAGGACATAAGAAATCTTTTCAGCAGTGAGAACAATTCTCAGATTCCTTAACCAGTCCGTGTAATTCGGTCCGGTCAGTTTGTTAGCATCAAGTATGCTACGCAGTGATAGTGAGTTTGACATTTTTAAATTCTGTATGTGAAATAGACAACATTTTAGCATTCATTCATTTAATTAATTACCAAAATAAATTAGGTCTTTATTTAAATTGGTATCTCCCACTATTTTCATCAAACTATATTACCCTCATTATATAGTTCGGCAATTCTAATTAAAGATTTGCTAGTGAGACTAAGGATCCCATTTCAAATGTATATAGCTTTGTGGTGACACAACAAACGATATATAAATAAATAGGTAGACAACTATTGTCAATTACATCTCTATGTAACTCCTTGTATTTTGCCTCTTAGATTATTTTGATCACGTGGTGACACATCCGAATCAAAATTATCCAAGTTAAGTCCATCCTAGCTTCCATATATGTGAAGAGAAAAATACTGTCCTTGTGGTGACACAACAAAACAGTAATGTTCAATTCCTTAATAAGCATCAAATGTGATAAAGCAACATCTTAAATATTTAATACTTGCCTTGTGGTGACACAACAAACTCATATTAAACATTTAATAATCTATTGCTTTACTATGCTAGAAGGCGACGTTTGATATTCCAAATATCTTTGAACGCTTAGGACTTAATATGATTTCTTTGAGGGGTTTATTATTATTAGTCTCATCTTGTTTAGCGCGCATGCACATATATATATAAAATACGCGTCATATTATTTTACATGCGAAGCATGTTGGATAATATATAATATATATATATATATATATATATATATATATAGTAAGCATGCACATATAGAATACTATATTCTACCTGGATTGATTATGGACTTTTATTCTAGTTTGGTTCACTAGAGCCACCAAGTGAACTAAAAGGTCAAACCTAGGGTGCAAGAATAAAATTTAAATATAACTATTACATTTAAACCCGGGCTCCAATACAAACGGGTCTTCAAGCGCTCCTTGCTCCTTTGTATCCAATTCTTTAAAATTAATTCTAACTAGTCCTATTACATAAACTATTTATAATAAATAGAAACCTTGATCAGCAGTCAAGGGGAAGTACATAGGAGGGAGATAGAATTTATATTAAGAAAAATTAGAGAAGACGAGGTACGCATACCCCATTTATAAAAACTCATACATTCAAGCATCCTCTAAAATAATTCCAATCACACATTGGTCAATAGTCCATAATCAATCCCTATTTATTAACATACATATCTCTATATGTATCAATAAATATCATTCATCCCATGAATAATAAAACCATTCCATATATGCATTGATATCAATTAATGGGCAAAAGTTTTGCTATTATTTAGTTTTGAAACAAAATAAACTCTTTTATTTTAATTAAAAACCAAATCCAAATTAAACTCCTTTAATTTTTGCAATCTAAAATTCTATTCCAGATAAAATAAACATCTTTATTTTAAACTTATATCAATTAAATAAACCATTTATTTTAATTGATAGAAAAAATTATTTTTCGGATTCTGTTGTCCGGCGCAGCTGCGCTCAGAATGAACTGGGACACGGCGCAGCTGCGCTGAACCTCAGAAACGACTTTCTGGGTTTGGGCGCAGCTGCGCTCCAGAATGAACTGGAGCCGGCGCAGCTGCGCCGTGTAGCAGATTCAGAAAAAACGGATTCTGCCCAAAAATTTCGATCCAATTGCATACCATACATACATGGAATCATCAAAATCGATAATTAGCATAAGATTAGGCTCTGATACCACTGTTAGGTTTGTATATGACGCGAACATGTAATCAAATTACATAAATAAAGTGGAAGCGCGATAAAATTAAATTTTAAAAATTTTATACAAACCATCACCATGATTAATCTATGTGCTCAATTAACGATATAAACGAAAGAGATAGAGATAAAAGTTATACCCTCGTAGATCCGTGCTTCCTCGGGTACAAGTTCACCTCCTATTCCTTCGCGTTCTCTTTGAATTCCACCGACTAAATTCCTTTTCTTGATCAACGTTAGCCACCCAAGTGTTTGGCCTCTAGAGGTGATCCACCAAGGAAGAATAGTTATTCAAGAAGCTGGGTATTGGCAAAACCCTAGTTTCTATCTCTATAAAAATTGTAAGTACTCTCCACAATCTAATGCAAGAGTGTGTAACCCTAATCTATGATAAGACTCTTCTTATTTATAGATGTAGGAATAACCCTTCCCTAAACTATTTAGGATTAATGTTTCTATTATAATTAAATTCTTTTAATTAATTATGCTCCTAATCCAATTAGGAATTCATGTGAGAGTACTTCTATTAATTAATTCTCAATCCATATTAGAAATTAAATAATAGTAATAGTAATAATAATAAGACTCCTCTTATTAATTTATATTTAATACTTTCGAAATATTAAATAATAAATATTAAGCTATTTAATTTATTTTATCCCCATAGATTAAATTAAATACACTTAACTTATTATTACAATTATGCCATTTACTTCTTAAATAAATATTTTTTTTTGCGGTGTGACCCTTTAGGTTCTCCTTATTAAACCGGTTGTGAATAAATCAACTAGAACAATTCTAATCTTATTTAAATAAATAAATTAAACTATTTAATTCATTTAAATAAATAATATTTATTCTACAATAAGGGTAAACCCCCTTAGCGATCAACGACTTTCCAGATAATATAGATTTCAACATTAATCACAAAAGAACCTTTCAATGAATAGTTACCGTACAATTCAATCCTTCTACCATACAATGTCCCAATTAAATATAAGACATGGATTTACTGTCAAGTCTTATTTTATTTAATTATATGTATTTCGATTCCCAAATGCACAACTCTAAATAATGCAAATTAGAAACTCCTTTCTAATTTCATTCAGCTTTGGCCAAGGACTACTAGGTTGTCATTTATCGAATCACATAGGACATTTCACATCTTTTACTAGACGTGGTAGATTCTTTGTTGATCATTCACCTATCTCCATGCACAACTTATTATACCGAATCATACCCTTTGATATACCCTAAAGGTCTTAAGGGACATGTCAAAGTATAACTCATCATACACAAGATACTATGATGATCTCAAGTCCAAGGATGACTTGTACTATTATCACTAGAGGAATTCCTATTGACAGGTGAGTAAAACTCCATTAGGTATTCCTTAGCGAGCCACGTTCAGTGTACTTATTCTCTAATAAGCACCTACATACTTGCTTTAGTGTCTCCACACAAATGATTATGAGATCAATCATCCTCTTATTAAGAGCAAGCAACGTATGTACTAATCTATCCAGATTCACTAATCCACTTTTTAGTAATCCAACGATTAGGAACGATTTTAGTTTGTGAGCTATCCAGAATTTAGATCTCATTAGCATGATCACCATCATGATTCTAAAAGCATTGCTCAAAACTATGGGTTTATCACATTTAATATAACAGTACCATGTAGATAATATAAAATGCCTTTTAATAAAGTCAATTCTTTTATTAATAAATGATTAAGATTACAAAGTATATGCTACATCATATCAAATATGATTGGCTTGTGTGCATACTACTTTTATATCTCATAACAGATGATAATTCCTGCTAGAACGTTATCTGTGTTTGGATACTCTCACTTGGATGTATAGATTCATATCTCATGAATACCTCTTTCATATTGATATTCCCTATCTATCTGACATTCACAGTATTAACGATAAGATTGTCCATAGAACTGAGGGGCGCATTCTGGTAAAGATGGCACCTTACCGGCGCTCATTAAGTGTAACCTCAGAGCTTATAAAACTTTTAATATCATTCAAATACCCTCATTCAGATGTATAGTTCGTATAGATATTGTATTTACTTAGTACAACTATGCTAAAGAAAGTAAAGATCAGAGTATAACGCATTCGATATAATAAAGGATGATAATATATTACATATCATTAAGTTCGGTTACATCGTTCTCAGTACTAAGTTATTACAACAACGCCTTAGAAAAGACTTGAATTATTCAAAAACAGTAAATAAAACTAGTAAACATGTCCTTTTCCTTTGTCTGTCCAAGAAGTGCCTGGATTATCATTTAAAACTGCAAAAGAAGATATATGCAAGAATGAGCTACAAATGCTCAGCAAGTTCATTTGAAAACGTAAACACATTGTGTTTGATTTGAAAGATGTCAATGATGTATAACTGAGGGTTCTGTACATGAACCACATATTTCAATTAGTTCTCTCAGTCTTTAATGACTTAGAACCGTTTGATTTCGGATGTCTGGTAGGGGATCAGCCTAACCAATATCCTAGGAGTATGCATATCATCCTACCATTTTGTGTCGATATATAATCAACATTTACTGGCACCTTATATCAAGGTGTTTCAGTTCGCCTTACATCAAGGTGTTCCATTTCTCAGTATAAGATGTCGTACCAAAACAATTTGGTTTGACACAACAATTTACGCTCAAATAAACAATATATGAATAATGATTCATTTCTTAAGTTATGCTAAACAATAAGCAATAACTTCACAATAATTGATAGCAAGATGTAATAGACTTGCTTAAATGTAACAAGGTTAGAAGACTTGCCTCTTATATCTTTTACAGTTAATATAACGGTATAAACGTTCGTCGTAAATCCTACACGATTATAAGTTTATGTCGACAAATAAGCGTTTAACGATTAAATCTTTTAACTTTTATTTCGGGTATCATAACCGCATATAAATTAGACTTCTTCTCCAATATATGAAATAATTTTAGCATTGTACCTGCTTACAAAATGAATATTTTTCAACTATATTTAAAATAAATTGAGCATTATAACTGCTTAAAAAATGAATATTCGGTTACTATGGTTGAAATAAATTGGGTATTATAGCTGCTTATAAAATGAATATTCGGCTATTATATTAGAGAAAATTTAAGCATTATAACTGCTTAAAAAATGAATATTCGGCTATTATATTTGAGAAAATTTCAGCATTATAACTACATATAAAATGAATATTTTTACTAAATATTTGAATAAATTCGGACATAGTAACTGCTTATAAAAGTATATTTTATAATATATAAGAGAAATAAATCGGACATTATAACTGCTTCTAAATAGGACTTTTGTACTATATATTTAAGATAATTTGGGCATTATAACTGCTTATAAAAGTATATATTTTTACTAAATATATATAAAGAAAAATAAAAATAATAACTACTAGAGTAATACCTCTTATAGTTGCTAGCTTTACTTCCAATCGCGCAGCGCTTCGATGCTCAGAAAGTAATTTTTATCTCACAATATCTCTCAGAATATAAATATAGAGTGTTTTTGCTCTTGAATTGCTATTGAAAAATAGTAAGGAATGAATGAACTGAGCTTGCTATTTATAGAAAAATCAAGTTTCACTAATTGCACGTTAGGGGCTCGGCTTATTACACTTTGCACCCTAGCATATTCTTAGAATATTCTTCTAAGCTCCTCAATGAAAATATCTTTCAAGCTCGACAATACAGCTTGCAATTGAACCTATTGAAAATATCTTTAAGCTCGACAATGCAGCTTGCAATCTAAGCTCCTCAATGAAAATATCTTCCAAGCTCGACAATGCAGCTTGCAATTAAACCTATCTTCTAAGCTGCTCAATAAAAATATCTTACAAGCTCGACAATGCAGCTTGTTACCTTAAGCACGATAAATCACTTTGTCATTCTCAAGCACGACACAACAACTTGTCAAAAATAAATTCTCAGGATGCTTCTTGGTGAAATCGTTGAAAGCACGACAAATCATTTTGTCAATGTAAGCACGACTAAGCAGCTTGATAAAAAAAATTTATTTGACCTAATTCATCGTTTATATAATATAATCATAAAACACCTGCTTCGAAATATCATTTCAATCTTTATTAAGCACATATGTTACAAACTTCAAATCTCATTAGGGTTTAAGGTTTTAAACTTCTCGATATCTAGTTTTACGTTATACGTTCTAATTCTAAACGTATACGATAATGTTTTTGAATCGTATTAGGTTTTCAAAGATTACCTGAACAACCATTCATCAGAATATATCATCACATAACACATAGTCGGAATAAGAAATTTCATTTAATAAACACATAATTTACATATACAAATCTTATTAGGGTTCAGAATATTACATTCACCCCCACTAATAAGAATTTCGTCCTCAAAATTACAGTACATGTTACAAAAATAAATGTGGGTAGTTGTCTCGCATTTTACTCTCGAGCTCCCACGTAGCTTCCTCTATGTTTTGATTTCTCCAAATAACCTTGACTGAAGGTATCACTTTATTCCGTAAATTTTGTTCTTTCCTATCTATGATTTCAATATGAACTTCTTCATATGATAAATCTTTCTCGATCTGAATCGGCTCGTAATTTATAACGTGTTTATAATCGGGTTTGTATGGTCGTAATACAGACACATGAAACACGTTATGAATATGTTCTAACTCAGGAGGTAAGGCTACCTCATAAGCTACTTCACCTATCCTTCTCAATATCTGAAATGGTCCAATGAATCTCGGACTCAATTTTCCCTTCTTACCGAAACGTATTTTGCCTTTCCACGGAGAAACTTTTAAAAACACGTGGCTACCGACATCAAAATCTTGTAGCTTCCTGTGTTGATCCGCATATTTCTTCTGTCGATCTTGAGACGCTTGTAATCTTCCTCGTATAATTCGAACTACCTCAGCGGTTTGGTGAACTATTTCGGGTCCTAGCATTTGTCGCTCACCGACCTCGCCCCAACATAACGGTGTCCTACATTTCCTTCCATACAAAGCTTCAAATGGTGGCATTCCTATGCTGGCATGGTAACTATTGTTGTAGGTGAATTCTACCAAAGGTAACTGATCTTCCCAACTTCCCTTGAAATCCATGATGTAAGTGCGCAACATGTCCTCCAATGTTTGAATTTTTCTCTCACTCTGACTGTTGGTTTGTGGGTGATAAGCTGTGCTTAATCTCAATTGGGTTCCTAAATGTTTTTGAAGACTTGTCCAAAAATTTGAAGTAAATCGTGGGTCTCGGTCTGATACTATAGAAACAGGGACTCCATGTCTAGAAATAACTTCATTGATGTAAAGTTTGGCTAACTGGTTAAGACTAAAGTTGACTTTTATGGGTAGAAAATGAGCCGATTTGGTAAGACGATCTACAATTACCCAAATGACATTGTGACCTTTCTGGGTGTTTGGAAGACCCACTACGAAATCCATAGTAATGTATTCCCATTTCCACTCAGAAATTTCTAAGGGCTGTAGTAATCCACTCGGTTTTTGATGTTTAGCTTTAACCCTTTGACACGTTAAACATTTACTTACCCACTCTGCTATTTCTCTTTTCATGTTAGACCACCAAAAGTGTCGGCTTAAATCTTTGTACATTTTTGTACTCCTTAGATGTACGACAAATTTAGAACTGTGGGCTTCATTCAGTATTTCATCTTTTAGTTCTTGTATTGAGGGTACCCAAATTCTATTTTCATACCTCATTACCCCATCCTTATCCACTCTGAATTTGTTATTCTTCTTATGGGTTATTTCAGTCTTACACTTCTGACACTCTGCATCAGTCTCCTATAATCCCTTGACTCTGTCCAATAAAGTTGAACTATTTTCCACAACAAATAACTTTTGGGTAGAATTCACTGGAACTCTTACCTCGATCTCAAGTTTGTCAAACTCTTTTATTAGTACCTCATTTTTGGTTATTATATTCAACTTTTCTTGGTTCTTCCTACTTAACGCATCTGCTACGACGTTGGCTTTCCCGGGGTGATATAAAATTTCACAGTCGAAATCCTTTATCAACTCTAGCCATCTCCTCTGCCTCATATTTAATTCCTTCTGCATGAAAATATACTTCAGACTTTTATGATCTGTGTATATCTCACACTTTTCCCCATACAAGTAATGTCTCCAGATTTTCAAGGCAAATACTACCGCAGCTAACTCAAGATCATACGTAGGATACCTCTTCTCATAATCTTTGAGTTGTCGTGAGGAATACGCAATCACCTTCCCATGTTGCAGTAACACACAACCCAATCCCTTGTGTGATGCATCACTATAAATGACAAGGCCTCTTGTATCATCTGGTAAAGATAACACTAGTGCCATGCTCAATCGTTTCTTCAATTCTCGGAAGCTTTCTTCACATTTATCTATCCAAACGTACTTTACTGTCTTTCGAGTTAAATTAGTTAGCGGGGTTGCTATTTTTGAAAAATCTTGTATAAAACGTCGATAATACCCTGCTAAACCGAGAAAACTTCGTACTTCTGTTGGAGTTGTTGGTTGTTCCCAATTTATAACCGCCTCTATCTTTGCTGGATCCACCGCTATTCCATTCTTGTCAATTACATGGCCTAAGAACTGGACTCTTTTCAACCAGAACTCACACTTGGAAAACTTTGCGTAAAGTTGTTCTTTGCGTAATATCTCTAATACGCTTCTTAAGTGTTCAACATGCTCTTCTTTTGTTCTCGAGTATACTAAAATATCATCGATGAACACTACGATATATTTGTCTAAGCATGGTTTAAACACTCGGTTCATCAAGTCCATGAATGCTGCCGACGCATTTGTTAATCTAAAAGACATCACAAGAAACTCATAATGTCTGTAGCCTGTCCTAAACGCTGTCTTCGGCACATCTTCTTTTCTTACCTTTAATTGATGATAACCTGATCGTAGGTCGATCTTCGAAAAGTGTTCGGCCCCTTTCAACTGGTCAAACAAATCATCAATTCGTGGTAAAGGATATTTGTTCTTTATGGTCAACTTATTTAATTCTCTATAGTTAACACATAATCTCAACGTTCCATCCTTTTTCTTTACAAACAACACCGGTGCTCCCCAAGGTGAAACACTGGGTTGTATGTATTTCTTGTCTAAGAGTTCCTATAACTGCACAAGTAGCTCCTTCAACTCTACTGGTGCTATCCTGTACGGTGCCTTCGAAATTGGCGCCGTACCAGGTGCAAGATCAATAACAAATTCGATCTCCCTATCCGGAGGTAGACTTGGAAAATCATCTGGAAACACATCCGGAAATTCTCTAACTACATGTATTTGATCTACCTTTGCTCCTTCCTTTCGAGTATCTATTATATATGCTAAATAACCTGTATAACCCTGTTGGTCGATTTCACAACCGAAAAATACGCGCAAGTATACGCGGTCAACAAGTAATATATGATAAGATATGAGTCGAACCCACAGAGAATTGTGATAAATAATAACCAAGTATCAATTATATATCAATTTAATCTAATTTAAACCATGAAGGTTTGATTGTTTGTTGATTGTTGAGTTCACAAGTCGAGTAATGAGTAAAATGTGGTAAAATATCAAGATAAAAGGTCTACGATTACAATTTCCCCCAACACGTCATTTGAATCTCCTAACTCTCTCTTTTCAATCAGTTATAGCATACGAATTGACAACCGAGAAATCAAAACTACATAAGAGCCTCTGTCAATGGTCAATCACGAATCTTCCTAAGCGGTGCATAGGTATATGTCTATCCTATGCACTATCAAGAGACTAATTTCAGGAATGATTAATAGACACGTGTCACCAAATCTAATTAATCCTCCCTTCAATTACCAACTTTCACATCGGAAGTCATCAAGACTAGATTCTCAATTGGTTGCATGCGGTAATTAGGTATATTTCTATCCCAACTACTATCAAGTTGCCTATTATTGCAGATAATTAGTAAGACACACGTCACTTAATCCAATTAATAACCCACAACAATCTATACTCTCGCATGTTATCATAACTAGGTCTTAACCTATAATCCGTTCGTCAAGTTCATATAGGTTCCCAAGGTAATTACGGGCCAAGCAATTAATCAAGAAGCAAAGGTTATGATAATCAATTCACACATGCATAACTAAAATTGATAGAGAGAGAATTCGATTCACATTAAGTGTTGGGTTCCATTGCAATCTTAGAATAGAAGGTTAGTTCATGATAGCTACAATAAACATCATTTTCAATTGATACATTGTCAAATTCGAATTACAAAGGAGATGGAAATCTAGAAATGAAACCACTTTTGAAGCTATTCAGCAGGTGTTCCTTTGGTTGCTGTTGGTTTCTAGCTTTCCTCTTTGGCCTTGCAATTCTTCTTGACTGAGTTCCTTGGCTTTTGGCTTCATTCAGCTTGATTTGTAGCCTTGAGCTCTGTTGGTTGATGTATTTTGTAGCCTCCCTCTCTCTAGATGTCTGACATGAGGCTTAGAAGAGATTATATATAGTTTTCATCAAGAAACCCTAGCCAAAATCGGACAAAATGCAGCTCAGATCGCACTGAAGGTGTGTCAGATCGCACTCAGCACGGCGGCGTGCGCCCGCACGGCGCCTGGTGCGCGCGTGCCCAGGGCCCTGGCTGCCGCACGCTGGCTGCCGAGCGTCGCGTCGTGCGCCCGCACGCCCAGGCATGCGCCCGCGCCCAAGCGCCTGCATGCCGCTCCGCCTGCCGAGCCATGCGCCGAGTGCCGCACCGTGCGCCCGCACGCCTCGGCGCGCGCTCGCACCCAAGCTCCTGTATGCCGCCCGCTCGCCCGCATGCGCTGCCGAGAGTTGCTGCCGAGTCTACCCGTGCGCCCGCACGCCCATGCGTGCGCCCGCGCCCATGCGCCTGCATGCCGCCCGCTCGCCCGCATGCGCTGCCGAGTCCGCCCGCGCGCGCGCACGCCAGCGCCGCGCGCCCGCACGCTGGCGCCTGCCGAGTGTCAGTGCCAACGCCGTGTGGCACGCCGCCCGAAGCCGTGCACGCAATTCGATGTCGTGCACGCTCAACTTCCACATGTCATCAAATTAAATCCCGAGCATCATCAAACATCAATTTTCACCGTAACAACCTTTGGGCACGAAAATCCAAGCACGGGCTTGCCCTCGTGGCTTGGTCGACGCCGAACGTCGTGCACGCAATCCGACGCCGCGCACGCCCAACCACCCAATGTTGTCAAATTAAGCACCGGGCGTCGCCAAGCACAAATTTCCATCATACTACCATTCGGGCACATACTTCAAGGCACGGGCAATGAGTCAATCCAAACAACAATCAGAGCGGTCTTTATTTCAATTCCTACAAGCATAATAAAAATGCATCAAAGCGACATAAAACATGTAAACATCATTAAAACTAATTTATGTAAAAATAAGATACAAATACATAAAAACCATATAAAATACCTAAAGACTTGCAATTTATCAAGGCCAAAAGTACCTAAATTGTGTGTATAAAACACACTCATCAAATACCCCCAAACTTAAATCTTTGCTTGTCCTCAAGTAAATAGAGATATACTACTTTATTAAAATAATCACAACAACAACTGAATTAGAGGAAAGTGACTCCAAGAATTGGCCTCAAAGGAAAAAGATCAAAAGGGGGCCCAAGCATGTAAAGTTACCAATTAACAAAAATTCTAAGCACACGGCTACTCAAGATCTCTGCAGTGTGTGTGTGAGTGCATGATATCTGTTTATGCGAGTTAGGAAAGAGCTAACGCATGAACTCAACTTACGAGGGATTATACTATAAATCTACAAACTCATCGTTACCTTGAGAAAATCAAACAAGACGACCACATAAGAAAGGGGGGGTCCCAAGACATTGATGCAGTAATGAGTAATCACATTGGTGAGTGCGTTTTACGCTCCATCTCACCTTACTAATCGCATGACCGTGCAATGTCTAATCACATTAGGCTATTCAGAGCTACCCATGTAACGAGTGTTTGATCAATGACTCCCAAACCAGATGGCTTTAGGGCATTAGGTGTAAAACACCCCAAAGGGTCTATTAACTCGAGTAGCAAAGGCCACGTAATTAAACTTGGTCAGTTATTATTATATATATATATATATCATTTTTCTTCTTCTTTTTTTTATTTTTTTATTTTTTTATTTTTATTTTTTTCTTTTTTTTTCTTTTTTTTTACGTATATATATTCCCCCAAACTTATATGAAAGCCTCGAATAACATAACAGGTTGCAGACATGAGTTCAGTACATTTCAAGTATAATCGCCCAAGCATAAAAGTAAATGAGATTTCTCAATACTACTAACTAACAGGCATGCTGAAACGTGAGGAGTTAACATAACCAAGAGTAGGGCAGTTAGCCAGAATGTTAAGAAGTAACTAAGTCTGCTCGAGCCTTACTTTAGAAAGAAACACCTTAACCAGCAGAATATCATTGGCCATTCTTGAAACACACACAACTTGGACAACATAAAATGACTAAATTAAACTAACACACACCCCCAAACTTAAAGTAAACATAGTCCTCGATGTTTAAAATAGACAGAATTGAAACAGAGAACATCACCGGGGAACTCAAGCAACGTCATCGTCATTATTGCCATTTGCGTGACTCCCCCCATTAACACCATCATCCGAATCAAAGCCATACTCCGAGAACATAGGTGTCATGGGAAATTGGACTGCATGGGGGCCGGTATTGACCCCGCTGTTATTGATCACCTGTGCGGCCGCGTTACAAAAATTGGAAGTGTAAATGCATAAGGAGTTGACTTGCTGAATGGAGTGATCAAGGCGGCGGGACATGCGCCTATGCTCACGCTCCCTCTCATGTGCTTCCCATAGTCTCGCCTGCTCATTCTATTGCATTTCAGCCCTCATCGCCTGATTTTCACGACGAAGCTCCCGCATCTCAACAATAAGTAGGTCCATGGAAGAGCTAGATGCCTCGGTGTGCTCAGTGCTTGGTGGTAGAGTTCCGACACTTGCCTCGGGCTCGTGAGGATGTAATAACGGTAAGAACCCAACTCCATGTGGCTCCAGTGCCGCCCCATTCCAGACCTTGTAAAGGCTAATAGCTAGGCTATCAATGGGTGTCAGTGGTTGCTGAAGTAACTCGTGGGCATGCACCTTAACTTTGGCCCTCTTGCACAACCCACAGATCAGGGATGGGTGTGGCAACCCGCCTGAAGACTTCCCATTAACATACTATAGAATTGAGTTTCGAATCAACCGACCCACGCTAATGCTCCGCCCAGTCACCAAACAAAACAGGATAAGAGCTCGCATGGGAATTACTTGAGTTGCATGTGTGGTGGGCCATAACTTGGCATTGATGAAGTATAACCATGCTTTCCCATATTTGCTTAAGTCACTTTAGCGAAAATGCACTGGCTCTCCCCTTGTCGTAGCCCAACTAGCACCGGGTTTGCATAATGTTGTAATGATCTCATCCCAGTCGGGCTTGTCGGCCCCATATTTAGTAAGGTCATCCTCACCATGGCTTTTAGGTAGGTTATAATATTCTTCAATGCTCCTTTTTCCAAATGAAACTTTCTTGCCCCTAACCGTTACCACATATTTTTCAGCTTCTAGTGCATTAGCGTAGAATTCCCTGACAAGAGGAATACACGCAGGCTCGGGCTGAGCAGCTAGAGTTTCCCATCCTCTCTCCTTAATTATTTCTGCCAACCCCCAATTGTTTGTTGCGTCAGGGAGAATACCCAGTTCCGGAATCAAAGATTTTGTGACCATGGTGGTGTGGTATCGCTCGGAGGCCTCCTCACTGACAAACTTTTTCTTATCATATGCCTTGGATGCCTTGGAAGTGGAAGATTCACCCCTTTGTCATTTGGTAGCCATCTAGATCAGAGCTGCAAGCAAAACACTCAAAATAGCCAAGAATTCCCTCTCAGACAATTTGTCGAACAGTTGGCGTGCACTCCTTAAAATCACAAGTGTAAGTGCAATGGGGACTAGGCCAAACCCTCCACAAAGCCTTGCAATGGGAGCTAGCTATGTACCTGCTAATCAAAATCACCAAAACATAGCACCCAAGCAAGAAAAATTGGAAATTTATAGCCCTTATTACCTTATCTTAGAGAACTTGTGAAAAACCAAAGAAATCCTTTAAAAACCTTCAAATTGTTGTTCAAATCCAAGATGGAAGGAAAATGATGATGGGTTACCGCAATTGGGTGCCAATATGATGCAATGGGGCACAAAATTAAGTTTGGATAAGTTGTATGCAAGTTGGCTATGGAGTGGGAGGAGAGAGATATAAGAATGGGATGAAAAAAATGAGCCAAAGTGGTGATTTAAGGAACCATGGCCAGCTGCCCAGGTGCGGCCGCATGGCCTGCTGTGTGCTCGCGCGTGCCTGGTTGCCGCCCAGCGTGCGTTCCTGGTGCGCGCCTGGCTGCCGGCAGCTGTGCGCCTGCCCGCTCGACCGCCCAGCGCGCGCCCGCATGCGCCCGCGCCTGCCGCGCCCCAACCTGCCGAGTGCCAGCGCCCGTGCCGCGTGCGCCCGCATGCGCCCGCCTGCTGGCGCCTGGCTGGCCTGCTTGGCTTGCTGCACAGTCGTGTCGCCGTCAAGCTGCTGTGCTAACACGGTTTGCTCAGATGCCAAAATAGGCTAAAACACCTACATGTAGCACAAAATTAACAACATTAGAAACAATTAAAAATAAAAACTCATCCTTATGAAATACATTTGATATGTTTTTTTTTTTCAAATTAAAAGTAATTTGACTTGAACAATAAAATGAAACATTGGGTTGCCTCCCAATTAGCGCTTGAGTTAAAGTCCTCAGCCTGACTATACCCCCATCATATCGGATCAACGAGACTCATCGAGGTCTTTTGGCGCTCGATGTCGCCACCCCAATAGTACTTAATCCTTTGTCCGTTCACCTTAAACAATTGGTTTGTCTTCTCATCTCGCAGTTCAATTGCACCATGCGGGAAAACATGGTTGATATAGAATGGCCCTAACCATAGTGATTTGAGTTTATCGGGAAATAGCTTCAACCGAGAGTTATAAAGTAGGACGGGTTGTCCAACCTCAAACTTTCGATCGATTATCTTCTTGTCGTGCCACCTCTTGACTTTCTCCTTATAGAGCTTTGCATTCTCATAGGACTGGAGACGGAACTCGTCCATCTCATTGAGTTGTAAGAGGCGCTTCTCTCCCGCGGCGTTCAAATCAAAGTTTAGCTTCCGAATGGCCCAATAAGCACTGTATTCAAGTTCCACCGGTAAATGACATGCTTTCCCATACACAAGCTGATATGGTGACATCCCGATAGGAGTTTTGTATGCCGTCCTATACGCCCATAAGGCGTCATCAAGCTTCAATGACCAGTCCTTTCTATTCGGATTCACCACCTTCTCTAAAATCCTTTTCACTTCTCTATTAGAAACCTCCACTTGACCACTTGTTTGAGGATGATAGGTCGTGGCAATTTTATGGGTTACCCCATATTTAGCAAGAAGGGCATTAAAGTTTTTGTTACAAAAGTGCGACCCTTCATCGCTAATTATTGCACGCGGAGTTCCAAATCTTGTGAAAACATTTTTTCGAAGGAACTTTAGCACAACCTTGGCATCATTGGTGGGTGTCGCTGTTGCTTCAACCCACTTTGACATGTAATCTACAGCCACAAGGATATACAAATTATTGAACGAAGAAGGAAACGGACCCATAAAGTCAATGCCCCAGACGTCAAATATCTCAACCTCCAGGATTGTGGTTAGTGGCATCTCATGACGCCTGGAAATGTTCCCTACTCTTTGACATCGATCGCATTTCAGCACAAACACATGGGCATCCTTGAATAGCGTTGGCCAATAAAAACCCGACTGAAGCACCTTCGCCGCTATTCTCTCTCCACCATAGTGTCCTCCAAAAGCTGAGGCATGACATTATTACAAAATACTTTCCATCTCAGATTGAGGTACGCACTTTCGGATCAGTTGGTCAGCACATTGCTTAAACAGAAAGGGTTCGTCCCAAAAATAATGCTTCACATCGTGAAGGAACTTCCCTTTTTGTTGATAGCTCAGCTCGGGCGGTAGGACACGGCTCACCACATAATTAACATAGTCAGCATACCATGGCACCTCATGTGTGATGGCGAAAAGCTGCTCATCGGGAAAAAATTCATTAATCATGACATCATCTCCCACCTCACGGTCTGCATTTTCCAGCCTAGACAAGTGATCCGCCACTTGATTCTCGGTTCCCTTCTTATCTCTAATCTCAAGATCGAACTCTTGAAGTAATAAAACCCAACGAATCAAGCGTGGCTTTGCGTCCTTCTTTGCGATTAAGTACTTTATGGCAGAATGGTCCGTGTACACAATGACCTTGGTGCCAATGAGATAGGCACGAAATTTGTCAAAGGCATACACGATAGCAAGCAATTCCTTCTCCGTTGTTGTATAATTAAGTTGTGCTCCAGTTAGTATCTTGCTAGCATAATAAATCACATGAAAGATCTTGTCCTTGCGATGGCCCAATACAGCACCAATTGCAAAGTCGCTAGCGTTGCACATCAATTCAAACGAAAGATTCCAATACTAGGCCATGATAATAGGGGCACTTATAAGCTTCTTCCTTAGTAACTCAAAAGCCTCTAAACATGCATGATCGAAGACGAATGGAGTGTTTTTCTCAAGGAGACTACACAGCGGTTTTGCAATTTTTAAGAAATCCTTGATAAACCGCCTATAAAATCCTGCATGGCCAAGGAAGCTACGAATGCCCTTGACGTTGGTTGGTGGAGGAAGTTTCTCAATGGTCTCAATCTTGGCCTTGTCAACCTCCAGCCCCTTTGAAGATACTCTATGTCCCAAAATAATGCCTTCTTGCACCATGAATGGTATTTCTCCTAATTTAGCACCAAATTTGTTTCAACACATCGTTTCAGCACTTTCACAAGGTTTTCAAGGCATAAGTCGAATGAATCTCCAAAAATCGAAAAATCATCCATGAAGACCTCCAATCCTTGTTCGACCATATCGGAGAATATAGCCATCATACATCTTTGGAAGGTAGCGGGTGCGTTGCATAGCCCAAACGACATTCTTCTGAAGGCAAATGTCCCATATGGGCAAGTGAATGTCGTTTTCTCTTGATCCTCGGGGGCAATGGCAATTTGGTTGTAGCCCGAATATCCATCCAAAAGACAATAGAATTCAAGTCCCGCCAACCTGTCTAGCATTTGATCAATGAATGGGAGCGGGAAATGATCCTTGCACGTAGTCTTGTTCAACCTTCTATAGTCCATAGAAACTCTCCATCCGGTGATAGTTCTAGTTGGGATCAACTCGTTGTTTTCATTGGACACCACTGTCATGCCTCCCTTCTTTGGAACACATTGCACTGGACTGACCCAAGGACTGTCTGAAATGGGATAGATGATGCCGGCATCGAGCAATTTGATAATTTCCTTCTTGACCACCTCCTTCATGACGGGGTTCAACCTACGCTGATGCTCAACCACAGGTTTGGCCTCATCTTCCAATATGATCTTGTGCATACAAAAAGCAGGGCTAATTCCCTTGATGTCAGTAATGGACCAACCTAGGGCTGTTTTGTACTCCCGTAGCACTCTTAGCAATTTGTTTTCCTGCACATCATCAAGTGACGCAGACACAATAACAGGCAAAGTACTAGCATTACCCAAATAAGCATACCTCAAGTGGATTGGCAATGGTTTGAGCTCCAAAATAGGTGGCTCTTCCTATGAGGATTTTGCAATGGTACTAGAGCTGCTTTGTCTATCTAACGGTTCAAATTGTTGCTTAAACTTGATAAAACGTGGGGGAACATTCAGCACATTTACCATCTCATTAGGAAAAAGAGGTTCACTCTCAAGTGATTCTCCTAGCAATTCTTCAAAAGGGTCAATTTCATAGTTTGCTGTGAACACCTCTTCCACCGCCTCGTCAATCAAGTCTATCCTGAAGCATTCATCCTGCACATTAGGAAATTTCATTGCCTTAAAAACATTAAAAGTTACCTCTTGGTCTTGGACACGCATGGTTAGCTCTCCTTTTTGCACATCAATCAAAGTTCTGCCCGTGGCTAAGAATGGTCGCCCAAGGATGATAGGTATCTCCCTGTCTTCTTCAAAATCAAGGACAATGAAATCTGCTGGAAAAATAAACTTGTCCACCTTGACAAGCACATCTTCTACTATGCCTCTTGGGTATGTGAGAGACCTATCCGCAAGTTGCAATGTAACATTTGTAGGTTTTACCTCATTTAATCCCAGCTGTTGATAAATTGAGAGTGGCATTAAATTGATGCTTGCCCCCAAATCACATAGGGCCTTGCCGAAGAATTGGTTACCAATTGTACAAGGAATTGTGAAACTCCCCGGATCTTTTAACTTTGGTGGTAACTTCCTTTGTAACACAACACTACATTCTTCGGTTAGCGCCACCGTCTCAAACTCCTCAAGCCTTCTCTTTCTTGACAAGATTTCTTTCATGAACTTCACATAACTAGGCATTTGTTCCAATGCCTCAGCGAATGGTATATTTATGTGCAATTTCTTGAAAACTTCCAAGAACTTAGAGAATTGCTTATCCAACTTTATCTTCTGCTGATGTTGTGGAAACGGGCATGGTGGATACATAGGGCCTTGCTTGCTCCCCACTGGTTTTGGCACTGGCTCCTTTTCCTTATTTTCTATTTCTTTTCTCTTTTCTTCCTCTTTCTCCCCATTCACATCCTCAACCACTGCTTCAGCTGGAACCTCATTCACAACTTCCGGTAGCTCCTTCCCACTTCTCAAAGTCACGGCCTTGCAATGCTCCTTACCATCTCTTTTCGGATTAACTTCAGTATCACTAGGTAAGGCACCAGGGGGACGGATATTCATGGCACTAGCTATCTGCCCAAGCTGAAGCTCTATATTCCGTATCGAAGCGCTATGTTGTGCAACCAATTGGGCCAATAAATCTTCCCCACTAGGCTTTTTCTCCTGTTGTGGCAAAGGTGGGTTTGAGGCTTGTTGGTGTGATTGGGGTTGATGGTGTGATAGAGTTTGATTTTGAAATCCTGGGGGATATTGGTGCCTAGGAGCTGAATATTGGGTTTGGGTATTATTGTTGTTGCTCCATGAGAAATTTGGGTGATTTTTCCATCCAGGATTGTAGTGATTTGAGAGGGGGTTGTTTTGCTGTCTATTGTAATTACCAACAAACTGTACGGATTCTGCATTGATAGCACATTGCTCGGTAGGATGACTTCCAACACACAACTCACAGGTTTCAGAAATGCTCTGCACAGATTGAGTTCCTAAATTTTTCATTTCCTTTGTGAGGGCGGCTAGCTATGCGGTTATTGAAGTGAGAGGATCCACCTCGAATTTTCCTGCTGCCTTTTGTGGCATTTTCCTCTCCGAAGGCCATTGATAAATATTCGCAGCCATGGTTTCCAATAGTTTGTAGGCTTCCACAAAATTCTTTCCCATTAAACTACCATCTGCAGCTGCGTCGACACTAGATCGAGTGGCGTTGGTCAACCCATTATAAAAAATCTCAACTTGCAACCATTGAGGCAAACCATGGTGTGGACATCTCCTAATTAGATCCTTGAACCTTTCCCAAGCTTCATACAAGGACTCGGAATCATATTGAACAAACGAAGTGATGTCATTCCTCAATCTTGCAGTTTTCGCGGGTGGGAAGAACTTTGCCAAACATTTCTGGGCTAAGTCATCCCACTTGGTAATTGAGCCCGAGGGAAGCGAATGCAACCAACTCTTTGCCTTGTCCCGGAGCGTGAAAGGAAATAGTCGGAGTCTAATTGCATCATCAGTTACTTGAGTGTACTTGAATGTGTCACAAATTTCCAGAAAACTCACCAAATGAGCATTTGGGTCGTCATTGGGCAACCCACCAAACTGCAAACAGTTTTGAACCATTTGGATGGTTCCAGGCTTAATTTCGAAGTGAGTGGCCTCAATGGCTGGCCTAGAAATGCTTGAGTGCAAATCTGTGACAAGAGGCATGGCATACTCCCTCAAGGATTTAGGCTCCTCCTCAGCCATGGTATTTTGATTAGGTATACCCCGAACTTTGTCTCTTCGTAGTCTTCGAATATTTCGCTCGATCTCGGGATCGTAAGGAATTAACTCAAGACCACGTGAGCGTGGCATACAAATCAAGAATACCTACAAAACAAAATGAAAATTATATACAAGTCTAAAAAGAGACCAAGTCGAATAAAATTGATATTGGTATAATTATTAGGAAACAATTCCCCGGCAACGGCCCCAAAAACTTGTTGGTCGATTTCACAACCGAAAAATACGCGCAAGTATACGCGGTCAACAAGTAATATATGATAAGATATGAGTCGAACCCACAGGGAATTGTGACAAATAATAACCAAGTATCAATTATATATCAATTTGATCTAATTTAAACGATGAAGGTTTAATTGTTTGTTGATTGTTGAGTTCACAAGTCGAGTAATGAGTAAAATGCGGTAAAATATCAAGATAGAAAGGTCTAAGATTACAATTTCCCCCAACACGTCATTTGAATCTCCTAACTCTCTCTTTTCAATCAGTTATAGCATACGAATTGACAACCGAGAAATCAAAACTACATAAGAGCCTCTGTCGACGGTCAATCACGAATCTTCCTAAGCGGTGCATAGGTATATGTCTATCCTATGCACTATCAAGAGACTAATTTCAGGAATGATTAATAGACACGTGTCACCAAATCTAATTAATCCTCCCTTCAATTACCAACTTTCACATCGGAAGTCATCAAGACTAGATTCTCAATTGGTTGCATGCGGTAATTAGGTATATTTCTATCCCAACTACTATCAAGTTGCCTATTATTGCAGATAATTAGTAAGACACACGTCACTTAATCCGATTAATAACCCACAACAATCTATACTCTCGCATGTTATCATAACTAGGTCTTAACCTATAATCCGTTCGTCAAGTTCATATAGGTTCCCAAGGTAATTACGGGCCAAGCAATTAATCAAGAAGCAAAGGTTATCATAATCAATTCACACATGCATAACTAAAATCGATAGAGAGAGAATTCGATTCACATTAAGTGTTGAGTTCCATTGCAATCTTAGAATAGAAGGTTAGTTCATGATAGCTACAATAAACATCATTTTCAATTGATACATTGTCAAATTCGAATTACAAAGGAGATGGAAATCTAGAAATGAAACCACTTTTGAAGCTATTCAGCAGGTGTTCCTTTGGTTGCTGTTGGTTTCTAGCTCTCCTCCTTGGCCTTGCAATTCTTCTTGACTGAGTTCTTTGGCTTTTGGCTTGATTCAGCTTGATTTGCAGCCTTGAGCTCTGTTGGTTGATGTATTTTGTAGCCTCCCTCTCTCTAGAAGTCTGATATGAGGCATAGAAGAGATTATATATAGTCTTCATCAAGAAACCCTAGCCAAAATCGGACAAAATGCAGCTCAGATCGCACTGAAGGTGTGTCAGATCGCACTCAGCACGGCGGCGTGCGCCCGCACGGCGCTTGGTGCGCGCGCGCCCAGGGCCCTGCCTGCCGCACGCTGGCTGCCGAGCGCCGCGCCGTGCGCCCGCACGCTGGCTGCCGAGCGCCGCGCCGTGCGCCCGCACGCCCAGGCGTGCGCCTGCATGCCGCTCCGCCTGCCGAGCCATGCGCCGAGTGCTGCACCGTGCGCCCGCACGCCTCGGCGCGCGCCCGCACCCAAGCGCCTGCATGCCGCCCGCTCGCCCGCATGCGCTGCCGAGAGTTGCTGCCGAGTCCGCCCGCGCGCCCGCACGCCCATGCGTGCGCCCACCCCCATGCGCCTGCATGCCGCCCGCTCGCCCGCATGCGCTGCCGAGTCCGCCCGAGCGCGCCCGCACGCCAGCGCCGAGTGTCAGTGCCCAGTGCCAACGCCGTGTGGCACGCCGCCCGACGCCGTGCACGCAATTCGACGCCGTCCACGCTCAACTTCCACATGTCATCAAATTAAACCCCGAGCATCATCAAACATCAATTTTCACCGTAACACCCTTTGGGCACAGAAATCCAAGCACGGGCTTGCCCTCGTGGCTTGGTCGACGCCGAACGCCGTGCACGCAATCCGACGCCACGCACACCCAACCACCCAATGTTGTCAAATTAAGCACCGGGCGTCGCCAAGCACAAATTTCCATCATACTACCATTCGGGCACATACTTCAAGGCACGGGCAATGAGTCAATCCAAACAACAATCAGAGCGGTCTTTATTTCAATTCCTACAAGCATAATAAAAATGCATCAAAGCGACATAAAAATGTAAACATCATTAAAACTAATTTATGTAAAAATAAGATACAAATACATAAAAACCATATAAAATACCTAAAGACTTGTAATTTATCAAGGCCAAAAGTACCCAAATTGTGTGTATAAAACACACTCATCAAACCCTTCCTAAGTAATCTTTCTGCTTGCATTACTGTCAGACACCGAGATCGCTTAGGTGAACAACCACCATTGAACACTACCTTTGACTTTGACTCAGTCAACAGGTTTACACGTTTTCGATGGCAATCAATCATTGCATTATGATTAACTAACAAATCCATGCCTAAGATTATATCGAATTCCCCTAGCTGTATAGGAAAGAGGTCCACAAGAAACTTGTGTCCCTTAATCTCTACGTTACAATCTTTATATACAATTTTAACGAGAATTATCTCTCGATTTTCAATCTCTACATTAAAAGGTATGTCTAAGTCTTTGCATGGCATATTCAAGTTTTTAGCAAAGCTATTAGACACGATTGAACAAGTAGCACCAGAGTTGAATAACACATATGCATTTAAAGTGTTGATAGGAATGATACCTGTCACCACGTCCTGTGAAGCAACATCATCCTTCATCGTCATATTAAATGTTCTGGAGGTTGGACAACTCTAGCCTCCAGCTCCTGCTACTGTTGGTTTGAGGGTGTTGTTTGTGGTTTGATTTCCTCCCCCGGTTTGGTTCCTATTCTTTGGACAATTTCTAGATATGTGACCTATTACGCCACAATTATAACACTTATAATTTTGATTGCCCTGATTGGTGTTATTAGTACTCTTCTTGGGACAATCATTGGAATAATGTCCCTCCTGACCACAGCTGTAACAGGTAACCACATTCCTACGACATACTCCCAGATGGTTCTTTCCACATATGACACAACGTTCCATCTTGTTATTCTGGTTTCTGTTGGTAGTGTTGTTGTTATTGTTGTAATTTTTCCCCTTCTCCCCAAAGTTAGTAGAAAAAGTGGTATCCCACTTCCTCTTGTTGTTATTAACACCCCTTGTACTGACTTCTCCCTTGAATTTTCCTCCTTCATTCTGACTCCTCTTATCCTTGTTAGGTTTGTATATAGCGCGAATATGCAATCAAATTACATAAATAGTGCGGAAGCGCAATAAAACGGATTTTAAAATTTTTCATACAAACCATCACCATGATCATCCATGTGCTTAATTATCAATTAAACGAAAGAGATAAAGTATGAGAATCATATCCTTGTAGAACCATGCTTCCACAGGTACGAGTTCATCTCCAAATCATTCGCGTTCTCCTTGAATTCCACCGATGAGATTCCTTCCTTTGATCAACGTTAGTCACCCAAGTGTTTGGCCTCTAGAAGTGATCCACCAAGGAATAATAGTTGTTCAAGAAGATGGGTATTGGCAAAATCCTAGTTTCTATCTCTATAGAAATTGCAAGTACTCTCTCTCTCTCCAATTCTTATGGAAGAGTGTGTAACTGTCTAACCCTAAATCATGATAAGACTCCTCTTATTTATATATATAGGGAACCCTCCTAAACTATTTAGGATTAGGGTTTTTATTTTAATTAAACTCCTTTAATTAATTAAACTCCTTTAATTAATTAAACTCCTAATCCAATTAGGAATTTATGAGAGTACTTCTATTAATTAATTCCCAATCCCTATTACGAATTAAATAATAGTAATTGTAATAATAATAATAATACTCCTCTTATTAATTTATATCTAATATTTCTAAAATATTAAATAATAAATATTAAGTTATTTAATTTATTCTATCTCCATAGATTAAATTAAATATACTTAATTTATTATTACGATTATGTCATTTACTTCTTAAACAAATATTTTCTTTTTGCGGTGTGACCCTTTAGGTTCTCCATATTAAATCGGTTGTGAATAAATCAATTATAACAATTCTAATCTTATTTAAATAAATAAATTAAACTATTTAATTCATTTTAAATAAATAATATTTATTCTATAATAAGGGTAAGCCTCCTTAGCGATCAACGACTTTCCAGATAATATAGATTTCAACATTAATCACAAAAGAACATTTTAGTGAATAGTTACCGTACAATTCAATCCTTCTACCATACAATGTCCCAATTAAATATAAGACATGAAATTACTATTAAGTCTTATTTTATTTAATTATATGTATTTCGATTCTCAAATGCACAACTCTGATTAATGCAAATTAGAAACTCCTTTCTAATTTCATTCTGCTTTGGCCAAAGACTTCTGAGTCCTCATTTATCGAATCACATAGGACATTCTCTCCTTTTACTAGAAGTGGTAGATTCTTTGTTGATCATTCACCTATCTCCATGTATAACTTATTATACCCAATCATACCATTTGATATACCCTAAGGGTCTTAAAGGACATGTCAAAGTATAACTCATCACACACAAGATACTATGATAATCTCAAGTCCAAGGATCACTTGTACTACTATCACTAGAGGAATTCCTATCGACAGGCGAGTAAAACTCCATTAGGTATTCCTTAACGAGTCACGTTCAGTGAACTTATTCTCTAATAAGCACCTACATACTTGCTTTAGTGTCTCCACACAAATGATTATGAGATCAATCATCCTCTTCATAAGAGCAAGCAACGTATGTACTAATCTATCCGGATTCACTATCCCCTTTTTAGTAATCCATTGATTAGGAACGATATTAGTTTGTGAGATATCTAGAATTTAGATCTCATTAGCATGATCACCATCATGATTCTAAAAGCATTGCTCAAAACTATGGGTTTATCACATTTAATATAACAGCACTATGTAGATAATGTAAAATGTCTTTAATAAACGAATAAGATTACAAAGTAAATGCTACATCATATCAAATATGATTGGCTTGTGTGCATACTACTTTCAATCTCCCACTTGCACTAAAGCTAATCGCCATGGTATTTTATACCCTTCTTCTCTAAGTGACGATCATCCTGCTGTTTGGATAAAGCTTCAGTAAATGGATATGCAATGTTGTTCTTGAGAGTCCACTATCTCTATAGTGACTTTCCTCTTTGAATGATTCTACTAATCAAATGAAAGTGTCGCAACACATGTTTGAATCCAATATGAGACTTAGGAACTATTCCTAGTTCTGTAATGAACTTTTCATCCAAACAATCAACTTGCAGCTTCATTTACAGCTATATACTTTGTCTTTGTCACTAAACCAACAACTCTTTGCTGTTTGGAACCTTTCCTGCTTGGAACCTTTCCAATTCACTGCACCACAATTCAAGGTAATAATTTACCCTAAAGTGGATTTGTTATCGTCTTGGTCAGTCTGAAAAACTTGAGTCTGTTTAGCCCTCTAGTTTTCATTCAGACCTATCACGAATTATGATCACATCTTCAATACCGGTTAAGTACTTAAAGATGTTCATCACTGTCTTACAGTGATCTTCTCCAGAATCTGACTGATCAACATCAGACCTTGTATATTCATTGCATTCATGATAGTAACTCATGCGATCTCCTTTTTATTGAGGACAATTTAAAGAGATACACTCCATGGCTCATCATCATGAGACCTCTCTTGGAGTTTGTCATGCTAAACACCTTTAGCATCGAATGAATATACGTTCATTGGGTCAAGCCGGACATCCTTTTAAATCTAACTGTATAGATATATATCCCCAATTTATAGGATGCTCCTCCCAAGTTATTGATAGAGGAATGTTTAGACAATTTTATCTTTACTGATTGTAGCATTGGTGTGTTATTCCTTATCAGTAGTATATCAATATATAATACCAAAAATGTCACAGCGCTCCCACTGACCCTTTTGTACACACAAGGTTCATTCTCATTTTTGATAAAAATCAAACTGTTTTGATTGTCTCATCAAAATGAATGTTCTATCTTTTAGAAGCTTGCTTCAATCCATAAATGGATCGTTGCAGCTTATATACATGATTTGCTTCAACCTTTGAAACAAATTCCTCTGGCTGTATCATACATACATTCTTCTCAAGTCTTCATGGAGGAAGGACGTCTCCACATCCATTTTGCCAGATTTCGTAATAAGCTGCAATCTCAAGCAAAATCCAAATGGACTTGAGCATTACCCGGTAATAAGGTTTTATCACAGTCAACTCCTTGACTTGAAAAACCTTTTAAACAAGTCTGGTCTTATAGGTCTCCACCTTGCCATTTGCCTCAGTATTTCTCTTAAAGACCCATATTCACACTCTAGGCACTATGCCCTTTTGTGGAGTAACCAGAGTCTATACTTGGTTCTCTTATATGGAGTCCATTTTGAATTTCCTGGCCATCTGCCATTTCTCTGAGTGTCTTCTACTCATAGCCTCATCGTATATAACTGGATCATCATCCTCTATGATGCGTACCTCATCATCATCCTCTATGATGAATCCATACCTCCCAGGTATCTTTGGTACTCTTCCAGATTTACGATTCGGTTGTGGTACAATAGGTCTATCTACAGGTTCCTCAGTTCGACTTAAATTGCTTTGTGGTTCTTGAACTCCTTCAAAATCTATTACCCTCCCACTAGCTCTTTTAATGATAAACACCTTTATCTAAGAAGGTAGCGTGTATGATTATAGTAATAATACCCTAAACTTTCTTTAGGATATTCTACAAATCTGCACTTGTCAGATTTTGTCCCAAACTTATCTTTGAAACCTTTTCACATAAGCTGGACAACCCCTTATCTTAACATACTTAAGAATAGGAATCCTCCCTATCCATAACCTTTATGGAGTCTTGGGCTCGGATTTTTGAGGTTACCTTACTTTTTAGATATGCAGCCGTTTCTAGGGCATAACCCCAGATGGATACTAGAATATCGATAAAAATTATTATGGACTGCACCATGTCCAACAAGGTACAATTACTCCTTTTAGATTCACCAATCAATTATTGCGTATCAAGAGGTGTCCATTATGAGAAAATACCATTTTGAGATGATCTAGAAACTCATTGCACAAGTATTCCTTCCTCGATCTGATCAAAAAATCTTAATACTTTGTCAATATGTTTCACTTCTGAATTCTTTGAACATTTCAAATGATTCAGACTTGTATTTTATCAAATACACACATTCAACTCTTTGAATGATCATCTCCTTTTCTTTTACTAGTTTGTTCAATTTGCAAAATTATTTTTCATGTAAGTCAAGTTTACAAAGTCCATCAAGTGATCTTCCAGTTTCAAACAAAACATTATCATTATAAATAGAACAACAATTGTTCTTAAATATAATACCAGAACCTTCCTTGTCCAACAACGAAAGTAATAAAGTTTCTAAAGAGAACTGGAACATAATAACAACTTATTAACTTAATAGACTTGCCCGTAGGCAACGCTAAACTATAAGTTCCTACGGCTAATGTAGCAACCATTGCTGCATTCTCCACACGTAAGATTACTTACTCTTTGTTTAGCTTTCTACTTCTGCTTAGTCTCTGCATTGAATTACATACGTGAGAACTATAGCCGGTATCCAATACCCAAGTAGAACCATGACTTACAGAAAGATTTATTTTTTAATCATGAACAAACTTATATCTGTAACCAAAGCTTCATTAAGCTTCTTCTGGTTAGCCACTGTAAGATTCTCCTTACAGTTTCCTTTCTAGTATCTAGACTTATTTCAGTTGGAGCAAACTCCTTTGCTATCTGCATCAGTCTTGTTCTTATTGTCCTTTGTTTTTACCTTTCCATTTACCATCTTTAATTTGTTCTTCTTTTAAGAAGATCCTTTGGCCCTTTTCCGCTTCCTGGAAGAATCATCTACTAGTAAGACTTGGTCTTTCTTGGTTAGAAAGTGACTCTTTACAGTTTTCAACATGTTTAAGCAACTCAGGAAGGCTGACATATAGCTTGTTCATGTGGAAATTCACAACAATTTGTGAGAAAGAGTCCGAAAGTGATTGCAAGATCAAATCTTGGATCAACTCTCCATCCATTAAAACCCAGTTGTCCCAACTGTTCAATCGGATTGATCATTTTAGGACATATGTCTGTACTGTAGTGTCATCGATCGTTCTAGATCGAAAAAGCTCCTTGGATATCTGATATCTAATAGTCCTACTTTCCTCACCATTCAACTCCTTGAAGGTGCCGAAGTACAGTAGAAGCATCCATAGTTTCATGCTGACGCTGAAGCTTGTTACTCATGGATGCGAGCATGATGCATTAAGCCAACTGTGCATCATCTTGCCACTTTTTAAAAGTAGCAATCTCTTCCTCTGAGGCATTGTCTGCAACCATTGCAGGGATAGGCATATTAAGGACATAAGATAGCTTTTCAGCCTTGAGAACTATTCTCAAATTCTTTAACCAGTCCTTTTAATTTGGTCCTAGTTAATTAGCATCTAATATGCTCTGCAGTGAGAGTGAATTAGACATCGTAAAATTCTGTAAATGAATTTGTAATTTAACAACATTTTAGCATACATTCATTTCTTAATTAATTACTAAAATAAATTAGGTCTTTATTTTAAATTGGTATCTCTCACTTTTTCATCAAACTATATTACCCTCAATATATATAGTTCGGCAAATCTAATTAAAGGTTTGCTAGTGAGAATAAGGATCTCATTTCAAATGTATATAGCCTTGTGTGACACAACAAACGATATATAAATAAATAGGTAGACAACTATTGTCAATTACATCACTATGTAACTCCTTGTATTTTGCTTCTTAGATTATTTTGATCAAGTGTGACACATTCGAATCAAAATTATCCAAGTTAAGTCCAACCTAGCACTTCCATATATTCGAAAGAAAAACACTGTCCATGTGTGACACAACAAAACAGCATCGTTCAGTCTATGTACAAGCATCAAATGTGATAAAGCAACATCTTAAATATTTAATACTTGCTTTGTGTGACACAACAAACTCATATTAAATATTTAATACTATATCGTTTTACCATGCTAGAAGGCGACGTTCGATATTCCAAATATCTTTGAACGCTTAAGACTTAATATAATTTCTTTGAGGGATTTGTTATTATTTATCTCATCTTGTTTAGCGCGCATGCACATATATATATAAAATACGCGTCATATTATTTAACATGCGAAGCATGTTATATAATATATAATATATACATATTAAGCATGCACATATAGAATACTATATTCTACCCGGATTGATTATGGACTTTTATTCTAGTTTGGTTCACTAGAGCCACCAAGTGAAACAAAAGGTCAAACCTAGGGTGCAATAACAAAATTTAAATATAACTATTACATTTAAACCCGGGCTCCATTACAAACGGGTCTTCAAGCGCTCCTTGCTCCTTTGTCTCCAATTCTTCAAGTAATTCTAACTAAACCTATTACATAAACTATTTACAATAAATAGAAACCTTGATCAGCAGTCAAGGGGACGTACATAGGAGGAAGATAAAATTTACATCAAGAAAAACTAGAAAAGACGAGGTACGCAGACCCCATTTATAAAAACCCATTCATTCAAGCATCCACTAAAATAAATCCAATCACACATTGGTCAGTAGTCCATAATCAATCCCTATTTATTATCATACATATCTCCATATGTATCACTAAATAACATTCATCTCATGAATAATAAAACCATTCCATATATGCATTGATATCATTTAATGGGCAATTAAAAGTTTACAGAAATCCAATTTTGAAACAAAATAAACTCCTTTATTTTAATCAAAATTTAAATCATAATAAACTTATTTATTTTATTTTATCCAATTTTGAATAAAAATAAACTCCTTTATTTTTAATCAAATTCCAAATCAAAATAAACTCCTTTATTTTAATTAACATGGAAACCAATTTCAAGTTCAAAATAAACTCCTTTATTTTAACTTAAAATTGCTTGGAAAAATAAAATATGTTAAATCCTATTCCTTATCAAAATAAACATCTTTATTTTTTAAGCAAACATGAAATCCTATTCCATATGTGAATAAACTCCTTTATTCTAGTTAACGTAGAATCCAATTCCAAGTTCAAATAAAACTTTTAATTTTAATTATATTCCAATTCAAAATAAACCTTTTATCTTAATTAAAAATAAATAAAATCAAAATAAATTTTTTTCAAAATCTGCAGACCGGTGCGGCCGCGCTCCAAAATGAACTAGGAGTGGCGCGGCCTGCTGTACCCCCAGAAACGATTTCTGGGTTCAGGCGCGGCCATGCTCCAGAATTAACTGGAAGCTGCGCGGCCGCGCTGCGTAGCAGAGTTCGAAAAAAAAAATTCTTTGCCCAGAAAATCGATCCAATCGCATACCCATACATATATGGAATCATCATAATCGATAATTAGCATAATGTTAGGCTCTGATGCCAGTGTTAGGTTTGTATATAGCGCGAACATGCAATCAAATTACATAAATAGTGCGGAAAGCGCAATAAAACGGATTTTAAATTTTTTCATACAAACCATCACCATGATCATCCATGTGCTCAATTATCAATTAAACGAAAGAGATAAAGTATGAGAATCATACCCTTGTAGAACCATGCTTCCACAGGTACGAGTTCATCTCCAAATCCTTTGAGTTCTCCTTGAATTTCACCGATGAGATTCCTTCCTTTGATCAACGTTAGCCACCCAAGTGTTTGGCCTCTAGAGGTGATCCACCAAGGAATAATAGTTGTTCAAAAAGATGGGTGTTGGCAAAACCCTAGTTTCTATCTCTATAGAAATTACAAGTACTCCCTTTCTCCAATTCTTATGGAAGAGTGTGTAACTGTCTAACCCTAAATCATGATAAGACTCCTCTTATTTATAGATATAGGGAATGTAATATTCTGAACCCTAATAAGATCTGTATAGGTAAATTATGTGTTTAATAAATGAAACTTCATGATCTGACTTTGTAGTATGTGATTGTGTATTTTATTAAACAATTAGGTCAAATAAAAAATTTTCGCCAAGCAGCTGTGTCGTGCTTAATCGGACAAAATAATTTGTCGTGCTTCCGACGAATTCACCGAGAAGCGTCTCGGCAAATTATTTTTGTAAGCTGTGTCGTACTTGGAAATGACGAAGTGCTTTGTTGTGCTTCGGAGTTAATATAATATTATATTAACTGATAAAAGTCAAAAATAAGTTAATTAGGGTTAAAATATTAAACTGAAACAGAAACCCTAATTGGTAATAAGTTTTCTGAATTGATCGATTAAAACCCTAATTGCAATACTAGAATCTTAATTGATATAATTAGATTCTAAATAATGAATCATAATATTAATTATGAATCATTACAATTAAACTAAACCCTAAACGAAAGATTAAAACCCTGATTGTGAAATTAGAAACCCTAATACCTAATTATGAAATCCTAATTCTAATTAGGTTATCTAAACCCTAAATTATGAAATGTAAAACCTTAATTATGATATATAACCCTAATTAAGGTATTACTAAACTTAAATTAACATCATAAACATGATTAGCAAAAATCTAATTTTAATTAGTAAGTAAATAAAGGAAAAATAAAATCCTAGCCAATGAAAATTAAGCTAGGAGTGTGCAAGCTTGTGCTTGACACACTCCAGCACAAGCATGACAACCTAGATCAGATTGGAGCAGCACAAGTTCATAAGCCAAGATATTTTGAGGGAAAAAATGAAAAATAAAGCTTAGAAAACCCTAATTCAAGTTGCTATAAATAGAAAGAGGTTCTGATCATTTAACCTACGAAATTTTGAAACCTAAACACTTATATTATCAGCCTAAACAAGCCTCTGCAATCACAAACTCAGAATCAAAAGCCAGAAATCAAAAATTTGAAGAAAAAGGTGCATAAAACCTAATTTGTTGTTAGATCTTTAAGTTTGAATTTGATGTTATGTTTTAGTATTTAGGAATACTTATTAACGTGTAATTAAGTGATCTGGGCAGTTAAAACACGTTTACATAACATCTAGATATGAAAATTAAGCCAAAATAGCAAACTGTTCTTGGCAGTCAAGAACAGTCTAACAAGTTACTTTGTCAGAACTTTTGATCGGCTTAAGATGGTTGTTTGATGTGTTTTAAAGTATGAATCAGTAGTATGCCATGTTAGCTTTAATATCCAATTGATAGAAATTAAAAATTATTTCACAGTAAGAAGATATAAGTGGTTAAAGTCCTTTGACCGTTCTGATTTTGCAAGTTTCTGGGCAACCCAGAAACCTTTGAGGAACTCTGACAAGATTTGTCAGAAATTCATGCTGCCCAGAATTGACCTAGATGACATGTTTTGTGTAAGTTATTTGTTTAGAGTTGTAGTATGCTATATAAACTTTAATCTTGAACCATTAAAATACCTAAACGAACCATCAATTGAACGGAATTAATTGTCAAATAGCGTTGACCATTATGACTGCATGAGTTTTCTGGGTAACCCAGAAAACTCAAGAACAGTTGGATGACCTAGTTTGACCGGATCAAATCTCACACATGTGATGTTGTTTGATCTCAAACAACATATGTCGTTACTCTCTACCATATAGACTGTAACCAGCAACAAGAATCAAACACAAACATTAAAACATAAAAGAAAAATTTAAGATCAAAGTATGCTGCATAGCGTTGACCAAGTGTTCTTCATGAAGAACACCTTTAGCGACAAAATGCATAGCCAAACCCAGAAACCTAAGGTTCTATGCAGACCGTCGCTAAAGCCCTTTAGCGACGGATTTTTAATAAAAATAAAATAAAAATTAATTAAATAAATTATAAAATAATAAATAAATATTAAATAAATATTAATAATTAATAATTATATTCGAAAATTCATTTTTAATTATAAAAAATTATTTTTAATATTTTTATATATTTCTAAATTATTATTTAATTTAATTAAATAATAATAATTATTATAATAAATCATTTAATAATTGTTTTAATTATTTAAAAATGATATTAAATCATTTAATAATTATATTCATGATTTAAAAATGATATTAAAGTAAATAAAATTATTATATATAATAATTAAATAAAATATTAAATATTTAAATATTATAAATGATAAATAAATCATTTAAATAATATATTAAGTATTTAAAAATTACTTTAAATGATAATTAAATCATTTTAAATATTAAATTAAGTTTTGAAAATTATTATAAGTAATAATTAAATTATTATAATGATAAAATAAATTCTAAAAATATTATTAATGATAAAATAAATCATTTAAATAATATTCTATCTTTCTAAAAATATTATAAATGATAAATAAATCATTTAAATAATATTTTAGGCATCTAAAAATATTCTAAATGATAAATAAATTATTTAAATAACATATTAAATGTTTTAAAAATATTCTAAATGATAATTAAATCATTTAAAAATATTCCTAAGCTTGTAAAATAATTTAAAAATACTTCCAAGCTTCTGAAAATTATTTAAAAATAATACCAAGCTTCTAAAAATGTTATAAATAATAAATAAATTATTTATACTAATAATTAAGCTTCCAAATGAAGTTTTATTGAACAACCTATGTGTTTAATTGATTAAGGACGCGACCGAGATACCCAATCAACGTCGAACCTTAGTAAAACTTGCCTAGATTAGCGTAATACATGTTTATATACGTGCTAACGCTTATTATTGGTATATGTAGACTACGTACGTTGACCAACTTTCTTAAATTAAAACGAACTACGCTAAGGCAAGTGTCCTAACTTTTCTTAACTTATATTAAGCAATTCATTTATGTCTTGCTATCAATTATTGTGAAGTTATTGCTACTTGTTCAGCATAACTTAAGAAATGAAATCATTTATTGATTGTTTAAGCTTAAATTTATTGTGTCAAGCCAAATTGTTTTGGTATGACATCTATACTAAGTAAAAGGGACACCGTGGATGGAAAGTGGCCCGACAAACCTTCAAATACGGTTTAATTTGGCAATTAAATGAATTGACCAAAATTGGCAATTAACTTAAATTGACCAAAAATGTGGTAGGATGATATGCATACTCCTAGGATATTGGTGAGGTTGATCACCTACCAGATATCCGAATTCAAAAGGTTCTAAGTCATTGAAGACTGATAAAACAAATTGAAATATATGGTTCCGGTACAGAACCCTCAGTATCAATTATACATCACCTGACATCTTTCAAATCAAACACACTATGTTTACATTTTCAAATGAACTTGTTGAGCATTTGTAGCTCATTCTTGCGCATATCTTCTTTTGTAGCTTTAAATGATATCCCTAGCACTTCTGGGATAGATAAAGGAAAAGGGGATGCTTACTAGTTTTATTAACTGCTTTTGAATAATCTAAGTCTTTTAAAGGCTTTTGTTGTAATAACTTAGTACTGAGAACAATGTAATCGGACCAAATAATATGTAATATATTATGATCCTTTATTTCATCGATTGCGTTATACTCTGATCTTTATTTTATTTAGCATAGTTGTACTAAGTTAGATACAGTATCTATACGAACTATACATCTGAATGAGGGTATTTAAATGATGTTGAAAGTCCTATAAGCTCTGGGGTTACACTTAATGAGCGCCGGTAAGGTGCCATCTTTACCGGAATGCGCCCCTCAGTTCTATGGACAATCTTATCATTAATACTGTGAATGTCAGATAGATAGGGAATATAAATATGAAAGAGGTATTCATTAGATATGAATCTATACATCCAAGTGAGGGTATCCAAACACCGACAACGTTCTGGCCGGAACTAGTACCTGTTATGGGATAGTGTGAACCTTGGATGGATAGAAGTCATATTTTATTGAATATTTATAGTTGTATAGTTTCACGTGAGCACCGGATCTGCTACAGGGGAGTGTAGAGATTTGGGAGCGTCACAGGTTGGTATCAGAGCTGTAGATTATAGCTCTAAGGTAGTTAGGAAATACCTTAGGATATAGTCTTTTAGTCCGTAAAATACTTAATCATACATAAAATAATCGTAAAAGCTTTATCTTATGTGTAAATTTGTCTCCCCACAATACTAAATAAATTAAAATTCTTTTGTAGGATGGCAGGAGTAGATCAACACATGGTAGGATGGCTATCAGACAGTGAGCCCGATGAGGTGCCTGATTATGAGCTGGCTACCCCTGAGCTAGATTTAGAAGAGGAGGATCCAGAGGAGGAAGAACTCTTACATGACCAAGAAATATTAGAGGCTGAGGATGCTAATTACCCTATAGACGGACAGCTGATAGATCCAGAACCCGATGAAGTAATTGGAGCGGGGCAGATGATGCGTGTCGACAGACACGAAGAGATAATTATTGGGTTAGTTCAGCAGTCAACGGAAGAGTTAGAGGCTGCTAACTCTCGGACAGGCATCGCTGCAGGTTTATTGGAAAGTGAGAGAGATACGACTCGTTGTCTGAGGACCCTTCTTCAGAACACCCAGAAGGAGAAACAGGATATACAAATGTAGGTGTACAGAGCTGATAAGAAGTGTAGGACTGCATTTGAGGGCCTAGAACGAAGGGTGTTTAGGTATCCTGTAGAGGAGGAGAAGGATGATTATATGATTGATAGAGCAGTGGTTGGTCATATGATACGGGATGCTTATAAAGGAGTACGTGATTGATTAGATTAGTATAGTACTTAGTTTACGTTTCGTAGTTTGTAATATACAAATTTTGAGGTTGTAAAATAGTGAGTTCTTTGTACTAACTAGTGGTAGTCTAAACCACTAGTCGAATATGTACTCGTTTTGCATGTTATATACAAATTGCGTTTGTACAATCAAAGTGTTAGTTCTATGTGTAACATATCCTTGTATTTATACATGTTTTCCTTTATTTTAGAGTCATGGCATCAGGAAGGAGAACCCAAACTAGAAATGAGCCTATCGAAACAAACCCCACACAACAATTGGTAGATATACTCTTAGGAGCTTTACAAAATCATCCACCACATCAACCTACCACAGTTAATCCACAAAGTACTATGTTCAAGGACTTTAAACTGGTAGGACCGCCTGAATTTAAAGGAACCGCAGAACCTATTGAGGCACAAACTTGGGTTACCGAAATAAAGAAGATTTTTGTGGTAACTAATGTCGGTGAAGATCAAAAGACGGTCTTTGCCACTTTTTTCCTCAAAGGTGAGGCGAACCATTGGTGGAAAAATACTAAAATTCGTGCGGGTGAAGGTATAATTCCTTGGACTAGATTTAAGGAACTATTTTTTGAAAATTACTTTCCCCAATCAATGCAGGATCGTATGGAGGTACGATTCCTAGAATTGAAACAATGGGAGCTTACTATATCCCAGTATACGGCTAAGTTCAATGAATTAGCTAGGTTTGCCCCACATCAGGTCAATACGGAGGTAAGGAAGACTAGGAGATATGAAGAGGGATTGAAACCCCAAATTCGTAGTAAGTTGTCAGTGTTCCAAGTGAGAACTTTTCCTGAAATTCTCGAGAAAGTTATTATAGATGAAAATGAGAATGAAGCTTTGATAAAATTTCATAAAGAGAAAAGGAGTTTGAATGAAGGAGGAAAGTTTAAAGGAGAAGTTAGTACAGGGGGTACTAATAATAACAAGAGGAAGTGGGATGCCACTATTCCTACAAACTTTGTGAGCAGGGGTAACAATTACAACAATAACAACAACAACAACAACAAAAACCAGAACAGTAATAATAAGGTGGTACGTTGTGTTATATGTGGAAAGAATCATGCGGGAGTATGTCGCCATAGAGTGGTTACTTGTTACCATTGTGGACAAGAGGGACATTATTCCTCTAACCGTTCCAAAAAGAGTAATGATAATACTCGTCAGGGTAACCCGAATGTTACCTGTTATACTTGTGGTGCAACTGGGCATGTGTCTAGGAATTGCCCGAGGAATAGAAACCAACTTGGGGGAGGAAATCAAGTCCCAACCAATAACCCCAAACCGACAGTAACAGGAGCTGGAGGTCCAGGTCGTCCAACCGCCAGAACGTTTAATATGACGATGAGGGATGCTGTTGCTGCACCGGACGTGGTAACAGGTATCATCCCTATCGACACTTTAAATGCATATGTGTTGTTCGATTCTGGTGCTACTTGTTCATTCGTGTCTAATGACTTTGCTAAGAAATTGACAATGCAATGCGAAGATTTAGACATACCTTTTAATGTGGAAATCGCAAACAATGAGATAATTTCCGTCAAAACCATATATAAGAATTGTGCCGTAGAGATTAAGGGACACAAGTTTCTTGCGAACCTCATTCTTATACAAATAGGGGAATTTGATATAATCTTAGGAATGGATTGGCTGGTAAATTATAATGCAATAATTGACTGACAGCGGAAGCGGGTAAATCTAGTGACTGCTTCAAAGTCAAAAGTAGTGTTCCACGGTGGTTGCTCACCTAAACGATCTCACTGTCTGACAGTAATGCAAGCAGAGAGATTGCTTAGGAAGGGTTGTACAGGCTATTTGGCATACATAGTAGATACTCGAAAAGAAGGAGTAAAGCTAGAGCAAATACCCGTAGTTAAAGAATTTCCGGATGTATTTCCAGATGATTTACCAAGTCTACCTTCGGATAGAGAGATCGAATTTGTTATTGATCTAGCGCCGGGTACGGCGCCAGTTTCCAAAGCACCGTACAGAATGGCACCTGTAGAGTTGAAAGAGTTACTCGTACAGTTACAGGAACTCCTAGACAAGAAGTACATACAACCCAGTGTTTCACCATGGGGAGCACCGGTGTTGTTTGTAAAGAAGAAGGATGGTACGTTAAGGTTATGCATCGACTATAGAGAATTAAATAAGTTAACTATAAAGAACAAATATCCTTTACCATGAATTGATGATTTGTTTAACCAGTTGAAAGGGGTCGAACACTTTTCGAAGATCGACCTACGATCAGGTTACCATCAAATAAAGGTAAGAAAAGAAGATGTGCCGAAGACAACGTTTAGGACACGCTACGGACATTATGAGTTTCTTGTGATGTCTTTTGGATTAACAAATGCGCCGGCAGCATTCATGGACTTAATGAACTGAGTGTTTAAACCATGCTTAGACAAATTTATCGTAGTGTTCATCGATGATATTTTAGTATACTCGAGAACAAAAGAGGAGCATGCTGAACACTTAAGGAGCATATTAGAGATATTACGCAAGGAACAACTTTATGCAAAGTTTTCCAAATGTGAATTCTAGGTGGAACGAGTCCAATTCTTGGGTCATGTGATTGACAAGAATGAAATAGCGGTAGATCCAGCAAATATAGAAGTGGTTGTGAATTGGGAACAACCAACAACTCCAACAGAAGTAAGAAGTTTTCTCGGTTTAGCAGGGTACAACAGGCGATTTATACAAGATTTTTCAAAGATAGCAACCCCGCTAACCAATTTGACTCGAAAGACAGTAAAGTACGTCTGGACAGACAAATGTGAAGAAAGCTTCCAAGAGTTGAAGAAGCGGTTAAGCATGGCGCCAGTATTATCTTTACCAGATGATACAGGAGGCCTTGTAGTTTATAGTGATGCGTCGCACAAGGGATTAGAATGTGTGTTAATGCAACATGGGAAGGTGATTGCATATACATCAAAACAACTCAAAGATTATGAGAAGAGGTATCCTACGCATGATCTTGAGTTAGCCGCGGTAGTTTTTGCCTTGAAAATTTGGAGGCATTATTTGTACGGGGAGAAATGTGAAATATATACAGATCATAAGAGTCTGAAATATATTTTCACACAGAAGGAGTTAAACATGAGGCAAAGGAGATGGCTAGAGTTGATAAAAGATTTCGACTGTGAAATTTTATATCATCCCGGAAAAGCCAACGTCGTAGCAGATGCATTGAGTCAGAAGAACCAAGAGAAGTTAAATGTAATGACCAATAACGAAGTATTGATAAAAGAGTTTGACAAACTTGAGATCAAGGTGGGAGTTTCAGTTAACTCTACCGAGAAGTTATTCGTCATGGAAGGTAGTTCGACTTTATTGGATAGAATCAAAGAACTACAGGAGACTGATGCAGAATGTCAGAAGTATAAGGCAGAAATGACTCATAAAAAGAATGTTAAGTTTAGAGTAGATAAGGATGGAGTACTGAGATACGAAAATAGAATTTGGGTACCTTCAGTATAAGAACTAAAAGACGAAATACTGAATGAAGCCCACAGTTCTAAATTCGATGTACATCCATGGAGTACAAAAATGTATAAAGACTAGAGCCAACATTTTTGGTGGTCTAACATGAAAAGAGAGATAGCGGAGTGGGTAAGTAAATGTTTAACATGTCAAAGGGTTAAAGCTGAACATCAGAAACTAAGTGGATTATTACAGCCCTTAGAAATTCCTGAGTGGAAATGGGAGCATATTACCATGAATTTCGTAGTTAGTCTCCCTAATACACAGAAAGGTCACAATGTCATTTGGGTAATTGTAGATTGTCTTACCAAATCAGCTCATTTTCTACCCATCAAAATCAACTTCAGTATTGACCAGTTAGCCAAACTTTACATCAATGAAATTATTTCTAGACATGGAGTCCCTGTTTCTATAGTATCAGACCGAGATCCACGATTTACTTCGAATTTTTGGACAAGTCTCCAGAGAAATTTAGGAACTCAGTTGAGACTAAGTACAACATACCATCCACAAACTGACGGTCAGAGTGAGAGAACCATCCAGACATTGGAAGATATGTTGCGCTCTTGCATCATGGATTTCAAGGGAAGTTGGGAAGATCAATTACCTTTGGTAGAATTTGCCTACAATAATAGTCACCATGCCAGCATAGGAATGCCACCATTTGAAGCCCTATATGGAAGAAAATGTAGAACACCTTTATGTTGGGATGAGGTTGGAGAGCGACAAATTTTAGGACCTGAAATAGTGCAACAAACCGTGGAGGTAATTCGAATTATACGAGGAAGATTACAAGCATCACAGGATCGACAAAAGAAATATGCTGATCAACACAGAAAGTTACAAGATTTCGAAGTCGGTAGTCACGTATTCTTAAAAGTATCTCCGTGGAAAGGCAAAATTCGATTTGGGAAGAAAGGGAAATTAAGTCCAAGACTCATTGGACCATTTCAGATACTGAGAAAGATATGTGAGGTAGCTTATGAGGTAGCCCTACCTCCCGAGCTAGAACATATTCATAATGTGTTTCATGTGTCCGTGTTACGACCGTACAAACCCGATTATAAACACGTTATCGACTACGAACCCATCCAGATCGAGAAAGATTTATCTTATGAAGAAGTTCCTATCGAAATCATAGATAGGAAAGAACAACATCTGCGAAATAAAGTGATCCCTTCAGTCAAAGTCATTTGGAGGAATCAAAATATAGAGGAAGCTACGTGGGAGCTTGAGAGTAAAATGCGAGATAGTTACCCACACTTATTTGTATAACCTATACTGTAATTTTGAGGACGAAATTCTTATTAGTGGGGGTGAATGTAATATTCCGAACCCTAATAAGATCTGTATATGTAAATTATGTGTTTAATAAATGAAATTTCATGATCTGACTTTGTAGTATGTGATTGTGTATTTTATTAAACAACTAGGTCAAATAAAAAATTTTCGCCAAGCAGCTGTGTCGTGCTTAATCGGATAAAATGATTTGTCGTGCTTTCGGCGAATTCACCGAGAAGCGTCTCGGCAAATTATTTTTGTAAGCGGCTGTGTCGTACTTGGAAATGACGAAATGCTTTGTCGTGCTTCGTAGTTAATATAATATTATATTAACTGATAAAAATAAAAAATAATTAGATTCTAAATAATGAATCATAATATTAATTATGAATCATTACGATTAAACTAAACCCTAAACGAAATATTAAAACCCTAATTGTGAAATTAGAAACCCTAATACCTAATTATGAAACCCTAATTCTAATTAAGTTATCTAAACCCTAAATTATGAAATGTAAAACCTTAATTATGATATATAACCCTAATTAAGGTATTACTAAACTTAAATTAACATCATAAACATGATTAGCAAAAATCTAATTTTAATTAGTAAGTAAATAAAGGAAAAATAAAATCCTAGCCAATGAAAATTAAGCTAGGAGTGTGCAAGCTTGTGCTTGACACACTCCAGCACAAGCATGACAACCTAGATCAGATTGGAGCAGCACAAGTTCACAAGCCAAGATATTTTGAGGGCAAAAATGGAAAATAAAGCTTAGAAAACCCTAATTCAAGTTGCTATAAATAGAAAGAGGTTCTGATCATTTAACCTACAAAATTTTGAAACCTAAACACTTATATTATCAGCCTAAACAAGCCTCTGCAATCACAAACTCGGAATCAAAAGCCAGAAATCAAAAGTTTGAAGAAAAATGTGCATAAACCCTAATTTAATGCTAGATCTTTAAGTTTGAATTTGATGTTATGTTTTAGTGTTTAGGAATACTTATTAACGTGTAATTAAGTGATCTGGGCAGTTAAAACATGTTTACTTAACATCTAAATATGAAAATTAAGCCAAAATAGCAAACTGTTCTTGGCAGTCAAGAACAGTCTAACAAGTTACTTTGTCAGAACTTTTGATCGGCTTAAGATGGTTGTTTGATGTGTTTTAAAGTATGAATCAGTAGTATGCCATGTTAGCTTTAATATCCAATTGATAGAAATTAAAAATTATTTCACAGTAAGAAGATATAAGTGGTCAAAGTCCTTTGACCGTTCTGATTTTGCAAGTTTCTGGGCAACCCAGAAACCTTTGAGGAACTCTGACAAGATTTGTCAGAAATTCATGCTGCCCAGAATTGACCTAGATGACATGTTTTGTGTAAGTTATTTGTTTAGAGTTGTAGTTTGTTATGTAAACTTTAATCTTGAACCATTAAAATACCTAAACGAACCATCAATTGAACGAAATTAATGGTCAAATAGCGTTGACCATTATGACTGCATGAGTTTTCTGGGTAACCCAGAAAACTCAAGAACATTTGGATGACCTAGTTTGACCGGATCAAATGTCACACATGTGATGTTGTTTCATCTCAAACAACATATGTCGTTACTCTCTACCATATAGACTGTAACCAGCAACATGAAACAAACACAAACATTAAAAGATCAAAGAGAAATTTAAGATCAAAGTATGCTGCATAGCGTTGACCAAGTGTTCTTCATGAAAACACCTTTAGCGACAAAATGCATAGCCAAACCCAGAAACCTAAGGTTCTATGCAGACCGTCGCTAAAGCCCTTTAGCGACGGTTTTTTAATAAAAATAAAATAAAAATTAATTAAATAAATTCTAAAATAATAAATAAATATTAAATAAATATTAATAATTAATAATTATATTCAAAAATTCATTTTTAATTATAAAAAATTCATTTTTAATTATAAAAAATTATTTTTAATATTTTTATATATTTCTAAATTATTATTTAATTTAATTAAATAATAATAATAATTATAATAAATCATTTAATAATTGTTTTAATTATTTAAAAATGATATTAAATCATTTAATAATTATATTCATGATTTAAAAATGATATTAAAGTAAATAAAATTATTATATATAATAATTAAATAAAATATTAAATATTTAAATATTATAAATGATAAATAAATCATTTAAATAATATATTAAGTATTTAAAAATTACTTTAAATGATAATTAAATCATTTAAATATTAAATTAAGTTTTGAAAATTATTATAAGTAATAATTAAATTATTATAATGATAAAATAAATTCTAAAAATATTATTAATGATAAAATAAATCATTTAAATAATATTCTATCTTTCTAAAAATATTATGAATGATAAATAAATTATTTAAATAATATTTTAGGCATCTAAAAATATTCTAAATGACAAATAAATTATTTAAATAGCATATTAAATGTTTTAAAAATATTCTAACTGATAATTAAATCATTTAAAAATATTCCTAAGCTTGTAAAATAATTTAAAAATACTTCCAAGCTGCTAAAAATTATTTAAAAATAATACCAAGCTTCTAAAAATGTTATAAATAATAAATAAATTATTTATACTAATAATTAAGCTTCCAAATGAAGTTTTATCGAACAACCTATGTGTTTAATTGATTAAGGACGCGACCGAGATACCGAATCGACGTCGAACCTTAATAAAACTTGCCTAGATTAGCGTAATGCATGTTTATATACGTGCTAACGCTTATTATTGGTATACGTAGACTACGTACGTTGACCAACTTTCTTAAATTAAAACGAACTACGCTAAGGCAAGTGTCCTAACTTTTCTCAACTTATATTAACACTACAAAAAAATGGGGCTTCAGCAACAACCGATTTTCGTTGCTAAAGGTGTCAAATTTCGTTGCAAAAAGGTTTTGGCAACGACTTTACTGTCGTTGCGTCTTTCGTTGCGCAATGAGCGTTGCTAATTGTTCCGCAACGAACGTATTTTTTTCGTTGCCAAAAGGAATACATTTTGCAACGAAATTTGGCTTTCGTACAGAGACATCGATCCTTTAGCAACAAAATGAATTGTTGCAGAATAATTAAAATTTCGTTGCTAAAAATCCCATTTTGTTGCAAAAGCCTGCTAATTGGCAACGAAATGAACTTCTTTTTTTTTGCAACGCCATGCATTTTCGTTGCAATTGACACCATTGTGCAACGACATTTTTCGTTGCAGTAAATTATGAAAATTGTTGCCTAAGCTTGCTTTTGTTGCGGAATGTAAACTTTTTAGCAACGATTTTCGTTGCTGATTATATTATTTGACGACATTATGCTGAATCAGCAACGAAAATGTTTGTTGTTGGTTATTTTTCAATAGCAACGAAAGTCGTCGATTAGCAACGACATTATATGTTGTCGTTTCTTTATATGTGCAACGAAAGTTGATATGATTTGCAACGATAAAAATTGTTACTTTTTATTTTTGTAGTAGCAACAATATCCTCTCCGTTGTTATTAGGTTAATTTTTCGTTGCCAAATATTATATTTTAATGCCATTAGCAACGAAAATTTGTTGCTAAATGTATAAAAAATTATTGCTATATTAAAACTTGTTCAATGCTTTGGTAACGAATTATATTGTTGTCAAATCAAAATTTGACATTCTTTTTGTGTACCTGGCTGGCTCAATGTCCCCATTGCAAATAATGGCAAAAATACAAAAAACTAAAATATTATTAACTTAATAAAATCATCCACTACATAATCATTTATTATCTTTACAATTAACCATCTAAAGCTACCACAGTTCTTCAATCAAAGTATATATCTATATATATAGAGAGTACACTTCATAATTTCGTCCCTTGTCTTCCGTAAACGTAGCACGAAAATTTGATACCCAGTATTGTAAATCATACAGTGATGATATGCAGCATTCTTGAGCAGCGAATCCTTTCATTAGGTATTCCCCGGCATCACTGACACAGCTACCAACTATGAAAGAAGAATCAAATGGACCCTTTGTGGATGCCCAACAACCAGCACCATACATTGCTGCTAACCCCACACGCCCACTAACCTATAATTAATATGTTTGGGATACCTTTAAACATTCAAGTAAATGATGATCAAGTATTTAAAAGTCATATCTACACAAAAACACATGGACTGATGGACAATTCAGTTGGAACAAGTTATGTAGGCAATTGTTCTGAACAAACTATTTAATAAATAAATAAACTTAAAGTGGCAATACTGTTTAAGTGATAGAAACCCTGATAATGAGGGACGTTTAAATTATTGGAATTTGTGATGACCTCAATGACGCACAGGTTATACACTAGTTTCTTAGTATTTCAATATCTGGTAAGTGATGTATTAGTTTCTTAGTTTCCAGTATCACCCAATCGTTGTCAACTGATCGAGTGCTGAAATTATATGTTGTGTGAGCTTCTTGGTTACAAGGGTACCCAAACATGGGAAGCTTAAGGGGAGTTCCTTTTCTAGGAATAACTGAAGAGGCTGATGAGATAGCAATTCCAAGATTATATATATTTCACTCTGTTTTCACTCCTTGAATATGATGGTCCTTTTTCTTCAACAGAAAAAGATTTTTTTTCGTGAGTACAAAAAATATTAAAAAAGATTTTATTAGAAGAATAATGAGATTACAAGCCAAAGGAGTGAACTGCAAAATATCACCTTCAATGCAACACCACCACTTGATGATATGCAGCATTCTTGAGCAGCGAATCCTTTCATTAGGTATTCCCCGGCATCACTGACACAGCTACCAACTATGAAAGGAGAATCAAATGGACCCTTTGTGGATGCCCAACAACCAGCACCATACATTGCTGCTAACCCCACACGCCCACTAACCTATAATTAATATGTTTGGGATACCTTTAAACATTCAAGTAAATGATGATCAAGTATTTAAAAGTCATATCTACACAAAAACACATGGACTGATGGACAATTCAGTTGGAACAAGTTATGTAGGCAATTGTTCTGAACAAACTATTTAATAAATAAATAAACTTAAAGTGGCAATACTGTTTAAGTGATAGAAACCCTGATAATGAGGGACGTTTAAATTATTGGAATTTGTGATGACCTCAATGACGCACAGGTTATACACTAGTTTCTTAGTATTTCAATATCTGGTAAGTGATGTATTAGTTTCTTAGTTTCCAGTATCACCCAATCGTTGTCAACTGATCGAGTGCTGAAATTATATGTTGTGTGAGCTTCTTGGTTACAAGGGTACCCAAACATGGGAAGCTTAAGGGGAGTTCCTTTTCTAGGAATAACTGAAGAGGCTGATGAGATAGCATTTCCAAGATTATATATATTTCACTCTGTTTTCACTCCTTGAATATGATGGTCCTTGTTCTTCAACAGAAAAAGATTTTTTTTCGTGAGTACAAAAAATATTTAAAAAGATTTTATTAGAAGAATAATGAGATTACAAGCCAAAGGAGTGAACTGCAAAATATCACCTTCAATGCAACAAACACCACCACTTGATGCTCCAGATGCAATGTGTCCTTCAGTGTCAACACAAATAACTCCAACAGTGTCCATGATGCAGTCCTCTTCCAATGCAATTAGTCTAGAAGACTGGCCACTAACCCCATTTTGCTTTGAAGCATATTTGGAATTTGCTACCAATTTTTAATATGAAGTGTAGTTAGAATGATACAACATAATATCTGATTTCAAGCATCAAAAAACAAACAGCGAAAGGCTCCCGAGTTATGGCTTAAATTGAGATAATCTAGCTACAATCTTTACCACAAGTTATTGATGAAACATAATTGGTTTACTCTTAAGATTATATGTCCAAGGTAGGGAAGGTAACTTCTAAGAAAGGGGCATTTTTACAACTAACCACCTACAAAATATATCGCCACTTTCAAGAGGAAGGAGATATTTAAAATGAGATGGAATACCTGATATTGAAGTGGTCTCTTGAGGACTACATGGAGGTCTCACAACATAAACATCTGATGCAGCTTTGGCATCATGAAGCATTGCCTTGTACTTTTTCCACTGTGTTTTTGCCCTTTTTGTAACCAACCACTGTTTCAAAACATGCAAAAATAAGACCATTGATTCGACAAGGAGTCCAAAAAAATGCAGTTGAAATTTGAAGAAGCGTCGCGTTCAACAAGGAGTACAAGAGAGAGAGTGAAGCAACTTACACTAGTAGAAAACAGTAAATATATAACGCTTAAAAAACGTTGTAATAGGCCCCCCACAAACGTCGTGGTTAGCAGTGTCATCTATTAGACACATTTACACAACGTTTTTAAAACGTTATCTATTTGCACATTACACAACGTTTGTTTTCTAAAAAATGTTGTGTATTTGCACATTACACAACGTTTTTTCTCTTCTAAAAAACGTTGTGTATTTCTAAAAAACGTTTTTTTTAAATACATGCTTAATACAATTTATTCCCCAAGAGTTACATAAGATGAATTACTCACAATTAGTGAATAATTTAGAGCTTGTATTTCCAAACATCAATCATAAGGAGAAAATAATATTACAAAAAGAAAAAGAACTATTTTGAATCGAATATAGTAATATCTAATATTACAAAAAGAATTTGTGGAAGTGTTACAGTGATCTAATTTTATATTATTAGATCATATTTCTCTTTTTCCCTATCCATGCAAGTGTATTTAATCTGAAATACATAATGAACCATCTACCGAAAATGGAACAGTTGAAGCTGCAACGAAGTCTTTCTGACCAGACCATTCCATGGCACGAACCCATCTAGAATTTCTTGTACCCACAAAGAAGAAGTACAGTGTGAATATGTATGGCTACTACAAATATTCCACACTAACTCCAAGACAAGGAACAACAGATAGCAAAACCAACAAGTGCCAATGAAAGAGATGAAGTATAAAATGGAAATGAAGGAAAGGAATGAAGGATGGGAAAACAGAGGCAAATACATTTTATAGCTATTTGTTTATGCCACAAATCCTTATGTCTCAACACAACCAACCTATCTCCTTTACTCTAATTCCCAGCCATAACAGCCCATTACACAGTCAAATATATAAATAACCAATACATTACAAACTAGTTAGTTCATATACTTCCATTTAGTCAATAAAAACCAACTGGCTAACTTACTTTGTTAAAATCTTTATATTATAAACATAATAAAAATAAGTTGTAATACCTTTGAAATAGGCATATCACTTCCTTATGTATATTCTTAAGTTCAATTTCTGCAAAAGGCGGAAAAAGGGAAACAATGAAAGGGGAACAAAGAGAGAGGAAAAGTCAATACCTTTAGTTGTTAACATCATCCTTACTGGTAGCAGTAACCGAGAACACCTCATATTCAGAAGAAGAAACTTCAACATCTTCCACACCTAGTGTAACTTGAACCAGTAAACATGATAAACTTGTCAAATACTAGAAGGTTTAGAGCAGTAGCATATAGAAGATGATTGGCACTTGATGACACAGCTTGAATAGGAACAAATTGTTTACCACTCACTCTGCACATGAAAGAGACATCCTAAAATCTTAAATTTATTCTTTTTAGGTATACATAATAATCATATTCTAACAGTTTAATAAATTTACTCAGTCTTATTATTACTATGAACCCATTGGACAAAATTTAATTTAAAAGGGAAGAAGAGGCACCAGAGCATAGCAATTTCAAGATCTCCAAACAGCTGAAAAAAGGCAAGTACACAAGTATAAATTTTTAATAAACCACTGAGAAAAAAATCCTATTATGAATTTATAAGCATTTCAAGAAGAATTCCAATTCTCCAATAACTAGAAAGCATGAAGATACTCTATGTACTACAGGACAGAGTCATCAGAAGTTTAACTAAATCACGTAAATAAGTTTGAAACCATTACTGCAGGACGGACACATTTAACAGCACCAACTGCATTGTCGTAATATCTTGTTAGTTTGAAACCAAAAGAGGTTTGATAAATGTAGTATATTTTATTGAAAATAGTGCAACTATAACGCTCGTAAACAAAGTTCTAGAGTAAACCATAGATGCGATTCGAATGGCGCAACTAGAACATTTCATAGTTAGCCACCATATATTTTAAAATTAAACTTCCACCTACCCATAAAATTAATAACAGCTTTATTAAAAGAAATCAAACACAACTTTAAAGCATGCAAACATTCACTCAAGTCAAACTATTGCAAAAAGAATGATGGACCAAAAGCAAATGACACCAGTTGTACAATTTTTTTTATTTTCAATAATTCAAAAACACACTGTTGTTATGAATGTAATGTGCATAGTCGAAATCCATAGCAGATCGATTTGGTATGAATCTATCCAAATGTTGTTATCAACCAATAATAGTAACATCAGAATCCAGTACGAATACATATACATTAAAATTCTACTGAGATGCAAAAAATTACTTCAGATATCAAATCCACTACAACCACCCCCAATTTCAAAAATATAACCCTAAACCCTTATTTTCAGATATGAATAATAGGAAACCCAAATCAAATCAAGAGCAAGCCTTAGTTATATATGAAGCAAACCCAAATTATGATGAGATATGAAGCAATTTACGAACATAGAGATATAGATATATTCTTTGTAAACATTCCCACCTTCTGACCGACGAAAAACTCTCAGATATCAAATACTATAATCAAGTTTAAATCAATATAAAACTGATGAAAGAATACAAAAAACAACAATAAATAAACATACCATACACGCTCATATTATCTGAAACTTCACCGAGATCATTTTTAGAAATTTCTAAAGCAATGAAATCAATCTTGATTGCTTTGTTCATCTATTTCTCCATCGGAATCGACTCCGCCAATTTCTCGCCACCGGTATAGTACTCCTGAGGCTCAGCCGAATCACTACCAAAATCACCTCCAGCCGTACGATTCAGATCTGCTAACATACGATGGCCTACTACCGGAGGGCCTCTTGCCGGCGGCGCGCGCACGATGGTCAATCGGTCGAGTGAGAAAGGGGAGAGAAAGGGTGAGAGAGGAGAGAGAGGGTTGATCGAGTAAATGAGTTTGAAGACGAAGTGGGTAATTGTAGTGCTGAGGATCCGACGCCCAATGTGAACCATAGAAACCTTGTCCTCACCATTCTCTCTTCTTTCTTTTGAATTTTTGTTCCAAGAGGATTCAGTATGAAGAATTTCTTATGTATCTCTGGCTCGCTCTGCTAGTGGAAACCCTTGTAATTTGGGGGAAAATTAGAAAGTGTTAACAATATGTTTTTCACTTGTGAATTAATAACACTAATAATTTACTCTTAATTGTGATTTTTTTATATAAAAAAGTAATAATATGTAGATTAAGTTACTTAAAAAGTGTTATTAAAAATAAATTTACTCTTAATTGTGATTTTTTTATATATATAAAAAAGTAATAATCTATATACGTATTGTAAGTTACTTATAAAGTGTTATTAAAAGAAACTTTATTACTGTAAAAAAAATTAATGTATTTATATTATAATTTATATTCACCACAATTAATTCTAAAAAAATTAGTTAGAACAAAACAGTGACCAATTTTATCTCTCGCAAAAAACCTCTGAACAATAATATATAGTGAGTAATAATTTCTTCATTAATAATTTTTTTCTTCGCAAATTTTCATCATAAATTGGCGTCAAACATCCTTCTACCACCTCAATTTCGCGAAAGAAGTAATATAAATTGCGAAGGATGTTTCTTTCGCTAATAACTATATTGGTACCTTTAATAGAATATATACTTAAAATTTTAAAAATTATTTTATATTAATTTAATATCTATCTTTAAAATTAAAAATATTTTTGTGAAAATATATCATTGATTCTCTAAGATTTACTTCAAGCAAAGTAATGAAGAATTTTTCCCTAACAAAATAATTGTCACTAATTACATATTGTGAATAATTTATTTCATAAATAAAAAATTTCTTCATTAGTCCCTCACAAAAAGGCTTATTTGGGAAGGAAACAATTCACTCACAAAATTTCCTTCGCAAGAGCCCCAATTTATTGTAGTGAGCACACATATGCATATACTTAAATAATAATAAAACAAACAAGTAGAATTCAATTATGACTCAAACAAACATATAAACTTTTGAACAATTTTTAATGAAGTATGTTATTAGTAATATAATTTTACGAAAAAAAACTAAAAAATATTAATAACATTTTATCGGTCCATAAAATTAAAACAAAAGATTATAACAACTTTCATTAAATTGGTTACTAATTTATTAAAGAAAAATCAAACGCAATCAGTACATAACAAAATTTGGCTGAGAAAATGCAAATAATCTGAAATGACTTATTATTTTGGCAGTGTACTTGCAAAAATAAAAATAAAAATTAGTGTCTATCATAATTTGTTTCTTCATTATTTGTTGCTGGGATAATACACTTTTTGGTCACTGTACTAGGTACTAGGGTCCGATTTTCATTGTGGTTACCGAAACTTTTTTTGTTACAATCGAATAATTGTACTCTCAAAAATTATAAAATGGTTATTATTTTTAATTTCCGTCCGAAAAAACGGACGGAATGCTGACTGTGCATATTTTTGCTGATGTGGAGCTGGGCTTGCCATGCTTAAAAATTATTTTAAAAATATGTTGCTAATGAGTGTTGAACTCCAGACCTCTCCACACTAGAAACCTTATATTCCAACAAAAGCCACTGAACCAACAACCTATCATGCTAAAATTTATGTAACAATAATATTTAAACCACTTAGCATCGTTTCTATGCATGTGAAAATGAGATAATACACTTTTTGGCCACTGTACTAGGAATTGTAATAATAATAATAATTATAATAATAATAATAATTGTAATTATAATAATAATAATAATAATTGCTAAAATTTAATTGATTTTTATGATCAATTACGAGGAGTATAAAAATTCTTACAAGTAATACTACTTCCTCTATTCAACAAAAAGTATAATTTATTATTTTTATGAGTATTTTTATACATTGTCATAGAAATATGTCAAAATTTATTGCGAATAAACATAAACATAGTTTATAAATTAATATAAACACATATTTAATCGATTGATGTGTTTACTCGTAACAAATATCAACATATTTTAATTACAATAAATATTTTTTGTATTTTTATTGATAATTATATGAAAATATCCTTATTTTTATTATCATAATTTTAATAAATTGTCCAAAAAAAAACCTTTTTTATAGATGATATTCACTTCATTATTGAAACAACAATTAACTAAAAAATCAATACATAAATAAATCTAATTTAAACTGGGCCATGTGAATAGGAAACTTTTGGCAAACATTTGAAATGGGAGCCTGAATGTTTTCAAAATATTGCAAGTTGTTGTTACTTGTTACCCTGGTAGTACACGTGGGAAGGAAAAGAGATTGACATCACACGCGCTATTCCCAAACGCCGTCCTCTGATTCACCTTATCATCTCTATCGTGTTTCCTGTTTTTTATTTTTAAATAAACCATACTTATTTCGTGTCAAATTATAAAATTAAATTTTGATTTTAAAAAAAGTTAATTTTAAAATTAAAATTGGGATTAACTTATTTAAATTATATTAATACGATTATGAATATTATAAACTATCTAAAAAATAATACTAGTTATAAAATTTATTGTTTTAAAAATTTAAATAAATCATATAATTTTAAATTTAAAAATATTTTAAATTGACTTTTAAAAAGTTAATAATGATCCTATCATTCATAATAGAAGGAGTATATATCTTTTCACTAATTATTGTCAACTATATGAAAAAATATGAGTGATATTTTTAAAAAAAATAATATAATATGATAATTCACCTTTGTAATTATAATTCGATATGAAATTTTTACAATACATAATCGAACTCTTTTAAATAATATAAAATTAACAAACTCATAAATGTTGTGTTATTTTGTAGTATTATGAATAAAAATTGTCATTTGTTTTGAATCAACTCATTTTATAAACAAAACCTTTTTATATAAAACAGATGGAGTAAATATTTTTTAAAATATTTATAATATTAATAAAAATTAAATAATTTGAATCCCAAAGTTCATCAATTAAATATAAGTTACAAAATGAAATGAAAATTTGTTGTTAAAGAAAGAGTATGACTTACTTTTCTCTATCTAGTGTATATAAATATGTATATATACATTTAGTTTGCTTTGGATGGTAAACAGGAGGAAATCCTGTATGATATTTACAAGTTAGGCACAGACACCGAGGTATTATTGCTCTATGTACGACATCTCTCATTCATCTTTTTTGATAGTAGTCTTTAATAAGTGCTTTAGGTTTCTTTTTCTAAAATCTACTGCTTCTAGCCTTGTGAGATGCTATTAAAACAATTCTGTAATTTATTGTGTATAAGAACGAAATTTGCTGATGATACCGTTTAATCATACAGCTTATATACAATTTATATTAGTAAATTTTAATTGATTTTTATGATCAATTATGAATGATGATGTATTTGATATGTCTCCCATTTATGATATGTATTTTTACAACTTTAAATGATTGTGATTTGTAAGTAATTGGTCAATATTTTTTTATTTTTACTTTTTATAAATAAATTGAATAAATTTTTTATTAGGTGATTGACATTCGAATTCGGATATTTGAATAATTTGTTTATCCGAATAAAAAATAGAAACGAATATTTTCCGCATTTGGACATAATTTTTAAATACTAAATACGAATATTTTTTGACAATTCTCCGAATACCGAATATGTTCTTACAAAAACATGCTTATTGGGATTATCTTAATTTAAGGCAACATTTTAATAGTCGTTGCAAAAAGTTGTATACAATATGCAACGAAAAAAAAAAATTGTTGACAATGAATGTGGTCCATATTAGGCAACGAAATATAGGAACAAAACAACTTTCATTGCCCACGATGAGGAGAAATCAAGTGGTTAGAAATTTTGCAACGAATTTCTAACGAATTTTGTTTCCAAATTTTGCAACGACTTATGACTTTCGTTGCAAAAAGTGAAAGCCTGACACAATCTACAACGAATGACAAGTTTCGTTGCTAAACACACACTTTTAGCAACGACTTATAAAGTCGTTGCCTGAAAAATCGTTGCTAAAGCCCCATTTTTAGCAACAAAACAACTTTCGTTGCCCACGATAACGGGAAATCAAGTGGCCGAAAATTTTGCAACGAATTTCTAACGAAATTTTTTCCCGCCAATGGATTAGCAACGAAATTTTGCAACAACTTATGAATTTCGTTGCAAAAAGTGAAAGCCTGACACAATCTGCAACGAAGGACAAATGTCGTTGCTAAACATATACTTTTAGCAACGACTTATAAAGTCGTTGCCCGAAAAATCGTTGCTAAAGGCCCATTTTTTTGTAGTGTAAGCAATTCATTTATGTCTTGCTATCAATTATTATGAAGTTATTGCTACTTGTTCAGCATAACTTAAGAAATGAAATCATTTATTGATTGTTTGAGCTTAAATTTATTGTGTCAAGCCAAATTGTTTTGGTATGACATCTATATTGAGTAAAAGGGACACCGTGGATGGAAGGTGGTCCGACAAACCTTCAAATAAGGTTTAATTTGACAATTAAATGAATTGACCAAAATTGGCAATTAACTTAAATTGACCAAAAATGTGGTAGGATGATATGCATACTCCTAGGATATTGGTGCGACTGATCACCTACCAGATATCCGAATTCAAAAGGTTCTAAGTCATTGGAGACTGATAGAACAAATTGAAATATATGGTTCCGGTACAGAACCCTCAGTATCAATTATACATCACCTGACATCTTTCAAATCAAACACGCTGTGTTTACATTTTCAAATGAACTTGCTGAGCATTTGTAGCTCATTCTTGCGCATATCTTCTTTTGCAGCTTTAAATGATATCCCTAGCACTTCTGGGACAGATAAAGGAAAAGGGCATGCTTACTAGTTTTATTAACTGCTTTTGAATAATCTAAGTCTTTTAAAGGCTTTTGTTGTAATAACTTAGTACTGAGAACAATGTAATCGGACCAAATAATATGTAATATATTATGATCCTTTATTTCATCGATTGCGTTATACTCTGGTCTTTATTTTATTTAGCATAGTTGTACTAAGTTAGATACAGTATTTATACGAACTATACATCTGAATGAGGGTATTTAAATGATGTTGAAAGTCCTATAAGCTCTGGGGTTACACTTAATGAGCGCCGGTAAGGTGCCATCTTTACCGGAATGTGCCCCTCAGTTTTATAGACAATCTTATCATTAATACTGTGAATATCAGATAGATAGGGAATATAAATATGAAAGAGGTATTCATTAGATATGAATCTATACATCCAAGTGAAGGTATCCAAACACCGATAACGTTCTGGCCGGAACTAGTACCTGTTATGGAATACTGTGAACCTTGGATAGATAGAAGTCATATTTTATTGAATATTTATAGTTGTATAGTTTAACGTGAGCACCAGATCTGCTACAGGGGAGTGTAGAGATTTGGAGGCGTCACAGGGAACCCTCCTAAACTATTTAGGATTAGAGTTTTTATTTTAATTAAACTCCTTTAATTAATTAAACTCCTAATCCAATTAGGAATTTATGAGAGTACTTCTATTAATTAATTCTCAATCCCTATTAGGAATTAAATAATAGTAATTGTAATAATAATAATAATAATAATAATAATAATAATAAGACTCCTCTTATTAATTTATATTTAATATTTCCAAAATATTAAATAATAAATATTAAGCTATTTAATTTGTTCTATCTCCATAGATTAAATTAAATACACTTAATTTATTATTACGATTATGCCATTTACTTCTTAAACAAATATTTTCCTTTTGCGGTGTGACTCTTTAGGTTCTCCATATTAAACCGGTTGTGAATAAATCAATTAGAACAATTCTAATCTTATTTAAATAAATAAATTAAACTATTTAATTTATTTAAATAAATAATATTTATTCTACAATAAGGGTAAACCCCCTTAGCGATCAACGACTTTTCAGATAATATAGATTTCAACATTAATCACAAAAGAACCTTTCAGTGAATAGTTACCACACAATTCAATCCTTCTACCATACAATGTCCCAATTAAATATAAGACATGGAATTACTGTCAAGTCTTATTTTATTTAATTATATGTATTTCGATTCTCAAATGCACAACTCCGATTAATGCAAATTAGAAACTCCTTTCTAATTTCATTCTGCTTTGGCCAAAGACTTCTGAGTCGTCGTTTATCGAATCACATAGGACATTCTCTCCTTTTACTAGAAGTGGTAGATTCTTTGTTGATCATTCACCTATCTCCATGTATAACTTATTATACCCAATCATACCCTTTGATATACCTTAAGGGTCTTAAGGGACATGTCAAAGTATAACTCATCACACACAAGAAAGTATGATAATTTCAAGTCCAAGGATCACTTGTACTACTATCACTAGAGGAATTCCTATTGACAGGTGAGTAAAACTCCATTAGGTATTTCTTAGCGAGCCACGTTCAGTGAACTTATTCTCTAATAAGCACCTACATACTTGCTTTAGTGTCTCCACATAAATGATTATGAGATCAATCATCCTCTTCATAAGAGCAAACAACGTGTGTACTAATCTATCCGGATTCACTAATCCCCTTTTTAGTAATCCATCGATTATAAACGATTTTAGTTTGTGAGCTATCTAGAATTTAGATCTCATTAGCATGATCACCATCATGATTCTAAAAGCCTTGCTCAAAACTATGGGTTTATCATATTTAATATAACAACACTATGTAGATAATGTAAAATGCCTTTAATAAACGAATAAGATTACAAAGTATATGCGACATCATATCAAATATGATTGGCTCGTGTGCATACTACTTTCAATCCTTATGGAATTTGAAAAGGTTTTCGTTCTCGGTCTCGACTATGATAGCCTTCTCAAGAATCTCTGAAAACGTCTTCAACTGGAAGATCGATATTCTACTCCTTATCTGAGGTTTCAACCCTTCCTCAAATCTCCTAGTTTTTCTTGTCTCAGAGTTAACTTGATGTGGGGAAAAACGAGACAATTCGTTAAACTTGGCTGTATACTGAGATACAGTCATTTCCCCTTATTTTAGTTCTAGAAATTTTACCTCCATTCGGTCTTGCATAGTTTGTGGAAAGTAATTTTTAAAGAATAGTTCTTTGAATCTTACCCAAGGAATTACCCCTTCACTGGCCCTGGTTTTTGTTGTTTCCCACCAGAAGTTTGCCTTACCTTTTAGGAAAAAGGTAGCAAAGATTGTCTTTTATTCCTCACTTACGTTTGTTATAGTGAAGAATTTTTCCATTTCAGTTACCCAAGTTTGGGCTTCAAGTGGATCCACAGTTCCCTTGAACTCAGGTGGTCCAACGGTTTTAAAGTCCTTAAACGCTAACCTATGTTGGTTATTTGTGTTGGGCTGGTGTGGTGGATGACCTTATAAATCTCCTAATAGTAAGTCTACTAGTTATTGGGTGGAGTTGGGTTCACTAGTCTCATTTGTGGTCTGGTTTCTTCGTCCTGATGCCATGATTCTAAAATAAAGAAAAACAAGTATAAATACAAGGATATACTACACATAGAACTAACAATTTGATTGTACAAACACAATTTGTATATCACATGCAGAATGGTTACATATTCGACTAGTGGTTTATACTACCACTAGTTAATACAGAGGATTTCCTATTTTATAACCCAAAATCTTTATAATACAAACTATAGCAAACAAACTTAAGTACTAAACTAGATTGAATGATCACGTGTCTCCTTATAAGCATCCTGAACCATATGACAGACCACTGATCTATCTATCATATAATCTACTTTCCTCTCCTCGACGGGATACCTAAGCACCCGACGCTCTAAGCCTATGAATGTATCTCGACATCCCTTGTCAGCTCGGTACAACTGCATCTGAGCATCTTGCCTTTCCTTCTAGGTATTTTGGAGAAGTGTTCTAAGACGGCGAGTGGTATCCCTCTCACTCTCTAACAAACCTTCAGCTACATATGCTCGAAAATTGGCAGCCTCTAGATTTACGGATGACTGCTAGACTAACCCCGTCACTATCTCCTCGTGTCTATCGACCCGCATCATCTGACTCGCTCCAATCTCCTCATCAAGATCAGGATCTACTAGCTGTCCATCTATGGGATATTCAGCCTCCTCAGCATCTAGTATCTCCTGGTTGTGCGGAAGTTCTTCCTCCTTTGGGTCCTCCTCCTTTGGTGTCCCTAGTGCGGGATATATCTCTTCTGGATCTTCTTCTGACACACTCTTTATCAGCCACTCTACCATGGGTTGGTCTATCACTAGGAGGTCATTCCAATTTGTCTCTGGCATCCTACAAAAGAATTTTAGTTGTTTAGTATTAAAGCGAAACAAATTTACACATAATATAAAGCTTTTAAGATTATTTTATGTATGATTAAGTATTTTACGGACTCAATGACTATATCCTAAGCTAATTCCTAACTGTTAGGTTTGTATATGACGCGAACATGCAATCAAATTACATAAATAAAGCGGAAGCGCAATAAAATTGGATTTTTAAAATTTTATACAAACCATCACCATGATCAATCTATGTGCTTAATTAACGATATAAACGAAAGAGATAGAGATAAAAATTATACCCTCGTAGAACCGTGCTTCCTCGGGTACAAGTTCACCTCCAATTCCTTCGCGTTCTCCTTGAATTCTACCGACTAAATTCCTTTGCTTGATCAACGTTAGTCATCCAAGTGTTTGGCCTCTAGAGGTGATCCACTAAGAAAGAATAGTTATTCAAGAAGATGGGTATTGGCAAAACCCTAGTTTCTATCTCTATAGAAATTGTAAGTACTCTCCACAATCTAATGCAAGAGTGTGTAACCCTAATCTATGGTAAGACTCCTCTTATTTATAGATGTAGGGATAACCCTTCCCTAAACTATTTAGGATTAGGGTTTCTATTATAATTAAACTCATTTAATTAATTATGCTCCTAATCCAATTAAGAAATTCATGAGAGAGTACTTCTATTAATTAATTCACAATCCCTATTAGGAATTAAATAATAGTAATAGTAATAATAATAATAATAATAAGACTCCTCTTATTAATTTATATTTAATATTTCCAAAATATTAAATAATAAATATTAAGCTATTTAATTTATTCTATCTCCATAGATTAAATTAAATACACTTAAGTTATTATTACGATTATGTCATTTACTTCTTAAATAAATATTTTTCTTTTGCGGTGTGACGCTTTAAGTTCTCCATATTAAACCGGTTGTGAATAAATCAATTAGAACAATTGTAATCTTATTTAAATAAATAAATTAAACTACTTAATTTATTTAAATAAATAATATTTATTCTACAATAAGGGTAAGCCCTCTTAGCGATCAACGACTTTCCAGATAATATAGATTTCAACATTAATTACAAAAGAACCTTTCAGTGCATAGTTACCGTACAATTCAATCCTTCTACCATACAATGTCCCAATTAAATATAAGACATGGAATTACTGTCAAGTCTTATTTTATTTAATTATATGCATTTCGATTCTCAAATGCACAACTCTAAATAATGCAAATTAGAAACTCCTTTCTAATTTCATTCTGCCTTGGCCAAGGACTACTGAGTTGTCATTTATCGAATCACATAGGACATTCACATCTTTTACTAGACGAGGTAGATTCTTTGTTGATCATTCACCTATCTCCATGTACAACTAATTATACCCAATCATACCCTTTGACTAATCTAGAGCTTAGACTAATGTATGAAATGTATAGGTCGATTAAAAAACGTGAGTCTTAAATTTATAGTCTACGCACGAGGCAAGTATCTTATCCTTACTTTTACGTTTACCCAAGTTTTCTACCTTGATCTATTATTTCGTTGAAAGCAAGCTACCTAATACTACCTTAATTTCAATTACGCAAGTTCCAAAATTTCATTATCTTAGAATGCAAGCTTCATAATGCTATTAATTACCTGAGCAAGTTATTATTCCGATTCCATTCAATTTCATGGATTCAATGAGAAGTTCTAATTTCTTTTTTGTAATACTTCAGTTATATAGAATTTACCCAATTGTACCTTTTGCGAGATTTAGCCCTTGATTCTTGAAAATTAATTACATTTTTATTGTATCTTGATTGACTAGCGAACCCTTATTGATTCGACTAGTCCATAGTTGATGAGTGTTCTAAATTCTAGAAACGTTATTGAAGTAAATCCAAACCAAACTTCCTTTGGTGCGGACTCTGATGTCAAACTGAGATGAACAACCCTTATACAGGGGATTTTATTTACGCGTTAGCGTTAAGATGTTGTGCACATATATGGTACAAAGGGTTGATCCCCCTGAGTACGAGAAGTAAGGTCCATATAGTCTTACGACTGTTAAAGGTTTAAAGTAGAAATACTTGATAACCTGGACATAGTTCGTGGTCTTAAGACCCTCAGATGTTCTTTTGAATCTTGTCTTACATTCTTGACTCAAAAGCTGAATCTTCGATTATTCAATATCCGTTAATTATTTTGCATGGTATTATTATTATTATTATTGTTGTTGTACTTGCTGGGAAATCATTGCTCACCCTTGCATAATAACATTGCAGCTAAAGTTGAAAAGTTGATGAGTCGTCCACTAGTAAGGGCAAAGGCAAAGCAAACAAGTGATGAAGACTTGTTATATTATTTAAATGATGTTTATGTAATAGACTTAAGTATGTTTTTCGGATTGATGTTATGTTAAGGTTAGATGACTTGGGATTTATTTATTAATGATGTTGTAATTAATGGGAGATTTCTATTTTATTAATAGTTTTCCTTTATATTTAATGGGTAGTTAGATGTGATGTGATATGTTTTTGGATAGTGAACACCAAATCCTGAGGAAACGAAGTACCCGGATTTGAGAGTGTCACAGGTTGGTATCAGAGCTGTAGGTTATGAACCTTAGGTGGGGAAACCTTAGGATAGTAGCCTTTTAAGAGCTAGAAAATATAGTGGTGATAAACTCTCATCGAGTTCTAAGGAATGAATTAAGATAATTCATTAAAGATAATAAAAGACTTTATGTGCTATATGCTTATGTGTTAACAACATATGTGCTACGACTAGTGCTGAGTATTAATTAAAACTTAAACTTTGTTGTCAGGATGTCGGATATTGGAGGATTCAGTCAGCCTAGGGAGATTGAGCCCCGAGTGGCTGGAGAGGAGGAGCCCCATGATATCCATGTTATCTGGGAGCAGTTGATACACAGAGAGCCATCTCCATTGATCACGGTTATGGGTCAGGAGTATGAGCTTGAGTCTAATCCAGAGGAGGATCCTGAGGAGGTAGAGGCTGAGGAGGATGATGAGGATTCCGAGGAGGTACCCCTTACCTCTATCGATGCTGAGATGTACGATGCATTGTACGATCGCACTGTTGAGTTGCAAGATAGAGTCAGGGAATTAGAGGGACTGGAAAATAGACGCCAGACTCTTATAGACCAGAAGAACGAGAAAATTGAGGATCTTGATATACGTCTTGGAGACGTGAAGTGGAAGTTAGTTCAGGTAGAAAGCCAAAAGGAAGACCTTTTAGCTGAGAGTGAGAAGATAAAACTTGAGATTCAGAAACTGAAGGATGATCTAAGTGAGGAGTTAGCGAAATGTGCTAGAGCAGAGGATGCTTGGATGAACACCGCTCGACGTGCAGAGATTTTCGAAGAAGGGGAATAGGCAAAGAAGGCTAAGATTGAGGAGACAGACTAGACGTTTCAGACAACGATTGATAGGGCCCAGGATCGAGTTTTCCACTATCCAGTTCAGTTTGAGGACTTGCCATAGTACATATTGGATCACAGGACGATGCTCCGTATCATGGAGGAAGAACGTAGGAAGGCGGTTCGACACCTTAGTAGGCCGTGATAAGAGACGTTTTGAATTATGTGTAAATATTTATGATAGTTTATGATGTAAATTCCAGCGTGATTATACACAATGGAATATGACTATTTAATCCTAAAGATTGTTTGATCTTGGGATAGTTGATGTAAATAGCAGTGATGCTATCTTTCTATGTTTAAGACTTTTGAATTAATGAAATATCAGTCTTATTTGAAGATGTTATGTGTTAAATGTTTAACCTGAATTGTTTGAGTTAAATGTTGAACACTTAAGAAATTGAGTGTTAATCTAATAAGCACATATTCTTGAATATAAAATGCCACAAAGACGCCAACCACGTCAACAAGCTCAGGAAGCTCCACCAGTGACGTCATTTAAAGATTTCAAAGCGGTAAGACCGCCAGAATTTAGGGGTTCCCTGAACCCGATCAAAGCCCAAACTTGGGTGATGGAAATGGAGAAAGTATTTGACGTTGCTAGTGTTACTGATGATCAAAAGACTGCCTTTGCAACATTCATTCTTAAATCAGAGGCCAACTATTGGTGACAGGCGAATAAGGTTCGAGGAGTTCAGAGTGTAATCGCATGGGAGAGGTTTAAGGAGATGTTCTTTGAGATGTACTTTCCGACGAGCTAGCGTAACCAGATGGAGATTCAATTTCTAGAGCTGAAACAGGGTACCATGACTGTACCGGAGTACGCGACGAAGTTTAATGAGTTGGCTAGGTTCGCAACTTACAAGTGAATACGGATGAGAGGAAGGCGAGGAGATTTGAACAAGGATTGAAGCCGTGGTTGTACAACAAGGTGTCAATGTTCCAATTGAACACTTTTGCTGGAGTTTTGGAGAAGGCGATTATCGCTGAAGGTGGGAGTGATGCTCTGACTAAGTATAACCAGGAGCAGAAGAAGATGAAAGGCGAAAATGAAAATAACAAAGCGAGTGGTAGTGACAGTGGAGGTCACAACCAGAAGAGGAAGTGGAATAATAATGGATCTACTGGAAATCAGCAAGGAGGTCAGAAGAAGAAGGTAGAAGCGTGTGTTACATGTGGGAAGAATCACGTGGGGATTTGCCTGAAGGGGAAGAGAGTTTGCTACAATTGCAACTAGGAGGGCCACATAGCACTGAATTGTCCGAATCCAAAGAAGGGTGCTTGTTTCACATGCGGATCAAAAGATCATCTGGCTAGGGATTGTCCCAAGAAGACAGCAGGAGGAGCAGGAACAAGATGAAATAAGGGAAACAGTGGTGGTAGCACGTTGACTATAACCGGATCTGCACCAACAAACCGACCTACCGCCAGGACTTTCAACATGATCGTGCAAGATGCCGTGCAGTCTCACGATGTGGTGTCAGGTATCATTCCGATCAATAATATAGATGCTTATGTATTGTTTGATTTGGGTGCTACTTGTTCATTTATATCTGATGACTTTGCTAAGAACTTAGATTTGCCTAAGGAGGAATTAGATTACCCTTTGAATATAGAAATTGCGAATAGGGAAGTAATTCCTGTTAGGTACGTACACAAGAACTGTAGAGTGAACATTAAGGGAAACGTGATGAAAGTAGATCTGATCCCAATCAAACTTGGAGAATTTGACGTTATTTTGGAAATGGATTGGCTATTTAATTATGGAGCGATAATTGATTGCCAAAAGAAACGTATTAACCTTATGACTCTGTCAAAGGTAGTATTTTACGGTAGCAAATCGCCTAGAAAAACGAGTTGTCTGACAATGATGCAGGCCAGGAAGTTGTTAAGATAAGGTTGTGTGGGATACTTAGCCTACATAGTTGATACTCAAAAAATGAGTCCAAAATTAGAAGAGATACCCGTCGTAAGGGACTTTGTAGATGTCTTTCCAGACGATTTGCTAAGACTTCCGCCAGATAGGAAAATTGAGTTTGTAATCAATTTGGCACCAGGAACTGCCCCGATATCGAAAGCTCCGTACCGTATGGCCCTAGTAGAGATGAAAGAATTGATGGTGCAGCTATAAGAACTTTTAGATAAGAAGTATATTCAGCCGAGCGTATCGTCGTGGGGAGCGCCGGTATTGTTTGTTAAAAAGAAAGACGGATCGATGCGACTTTGCATTGATTACAGGGAGTTGAACAAGGTCACGATTAAGAATAAATACCCGTTGCCAAGAATCGACGACTTGTTTGATCAGTTGAAAGGAGCTAGATATTTCTCGAAGATAGATTTGAGGAGTGGGTATCATCAGTTGAAGGTGAGGAAGGAAGATGCACTAAAGAGAGCGTTCAGAACTTGTTATGGTCATTACGAGTTTCTGGTGATGTCATTTGGTCTAACGAATGTTCCTGCAGCATTCATGGACTTAATGAACGGGGTGTTTAAGCCGTTTTTGGACAAGTTTGTAGTAGTATTCATTGACGATATTCTAATTTATTCCAAAACCAAGGAAGAGCATGCAGAACATTTGAAGTTGACATTGGAAGCGTTAAGAAGAGAGAAGTTGTACGCTAAGTTTTCAAAGTGTGAATTCTGGATAGAGCGGGTGCAATTTCTTGGACATGTGATTAACAAGGATGGAATTTCGGTGGATCCGTCAAAGGTTGAAGCAGTGCTTAACTGGGATCAGCCGAAAACACCATCGGAAGTAAGGAGTTTCCTCGGATTGGCAGGTTACTACAGGAGATTCATTCAGGATTTTTCCAAAATCGCGACTCCGTTAACGAATTTGACTAGGAAGATGGTGAAGTTCATTTGGACGGACAAGTGTGAGGAAAGTTTTCAAGAATTAAAGAAGAGATTGAGTACGGCACCTATGTTTTCTCTACCGGATAGCACAGGAAATTTTGAAGTGTATAGTGATGCGTCGCATAAAGGACTAGGTTGTGTGCTTATGCAGAACGGTAAGGTCATTACGTATGTGTCACGACAATTAAAAGACTATGAGAAGGGGTATCCTACCCATGATTTGGAATTGGCCGCGGTGGTGTTTGCTTTAAAGATATGGAGGCACTATCTTTACGAGGAGAAGTGTGAAATATATACAGACCACAAGAGTCTGAAATATATTTTTACACAGAAAGATCTGAACATGCGACAGAGGAGATGGTTGGAATTGATAAAAGATTACGACTGCGAGATTTTATACCATCCGGGTAAAGCGAACGTGGTGGCCGACGCCTTAAGCAGAAAGGGACGAGAGAAATTGTTTATGATTACCGCTCAGGAGGAGCTAATTACAGCAATGGCAAAACTAGAGTTGGAGGTAAAATTTCCGGAGGAGAGTGATGAAAAATTATTTCAATTGAGAATCGGTTCAACTTTGGTGGATAAGGTTAAGGAAGCACAAATGCAGGACGAAGAATGTGAGAAAATCAATAAAAGAATATTTGGAGGTGATGAATTGAAATTCAAAGTGGATAACGAGGGAGTATTAAGATTCGAGGGAAGAATTTAGGTTCCGCCAGTACAAGAGATTAAGGAGAAAATTTTGAGCGAGGCTCATAATTCAAGATATTCAATTCATCCGGGTAGTACGAAGATGTACCAAGATCTCTGACAGCATTTTTGGTGGCCGAATATGAAGAGAGACATTGCCGATTGTGTAGCCAAGTGTTTGACATGTCATAAAGTTAAAGCAGAACATCAGAGGCCAAGTGGGCTATTACAACTGTTAGAAATCCCAGAATGGAAATGAGAGCACATCACCATGGATTTCGTAGTAGGTCTTCCGACGACTCAGAAAGGTTTCGACGCAGTATGGGTTATCGTAGTTCGACTGACGAAATCAACACATTTCTTACCGATCAAGATCAGATTCAATTTAGATCAGCTAGCAAAGTTGTCCGTAAAAGAGATTGTTTCAAGGCACAGTGTTCCAATATCTATTGTCTCATATAGGGATCTACGCTTCACATCGAACTTTTGGAAATGACTACAGGAATGCATGGGAACGCAATTACGTATGAGTACGACATATCATCCACAAACCGACGGACAGAGCATAAGAATGATTCAAACATTGGAAGATATGTTACGAGCTTGCATTATGGACTTCAAAGGAAATTGGGACGATCATCTACCGTTGGTGGAATTTGCTTACAATAACAGTTACCACGCAAGTATTGGCATGTCGCCTTATGAAGCGTTGTACGACAGAAAGTGCAGAACTCCATTATGCTGGGATGAAGTTGGCGAACGTCAATTGCTAGGACCAGAATTGGTACAACAGACTGCAGAAATCGTAAAAGTAATCAGGGAAAGATTGATAGCAGCTCAGGATAGGCAAAAGAAATATGCCGACTAACATCGTAAGAATCAAGATTTTGAGTCTGGTAGCTACGTTTTCTTGAAAGTATCTCCCTGGAAAGGGAAGATTCGTTTTGGTAAGAAGGGAAAACTGAGCCCAAGGTTCATTGGACCCTTTGAAGTGTTAAGAAGAGTTGGAGAGGTTGCATATGCGGTAGCTTTACCTCCAGCGCTGGAACACATCCACAATGTCTTTCATGTCTCAGTATTACGACTGTACAAACCCGACTACAAGCATGTTATAGAATATGAACCCCTACGAGTTGAAAAAGATTTGTCTTACTAAGAAGAGCCTGTTTAGATTGTTGACAGGAAAGAGCAAGTGCTACGAAATAAAATTATACCTTCTGTTAAGGTGATCTGGAGGAACCACAGCGCTGAAGAAGCTACGTGGGAACTCGAAGATAAGATGATGACAAATTATCCACAGCTGTTTACTTAATCTATGTGTAGCGATTCTGGGGAAAGAATCTTTGTAAGGGGGAGAATGTAACGGGACGAGTTAATTGAGTCGTGATTCTAGGGACAGAATTCTTTTAAGGGGGGAAAGATGTGACGAACGAGAATTTTGTAATTTAATTTAATATTTATTGAATTAGATAAATATTTTCCGATTATTTGATTGTTGAATTAATTGATGCATTTGTGGTAGATTAATTTAATTATATGTGTTACATTAGTAAATTTGATGTGGAGAATTTTTATATTTAAAATATGTGTTTAATTGAATTTATTTGATTAAATGCATTATTTAAATAAGTATAATGTTATTTCTAATTAATTTAATAATTAATTAGAGATTTAATAATTTATTATATTTAATAAATGAGAATTTTATTTATGTGATTTAATGTAGAATTATTCTATTTTATTTTAGTAAGATTATTTAGTTGATTAAATATATGACATGAACTATATAATAAGTAATTTATTAAAATAAACTAGAATGGAGGATAAATGTGCTAAACAAACGAGGCCTTATGGGGAGTTGGTGCCAGTTATTAATTGACACCATGTTCTGCCAGTTTATTTCACGTATTATCATTATACGCATCAGTTTTCTTAAGCAAGCCTGAGTATACAGAGAGAACAAGAGAGAGTTTGAGAAAATTGAAGAAGGAAATCCATTCATCTTTATTGCACAATCTAGCATCTTATCAAAGGTAATCCTTAAACTAAAGTCTTTGATTATGTTCTTCTTTAATTTCTCCATGAATGTATGTTTTGAGTTTCTGTTAATTAAATTGTATGGTTAAATTGTTAATAAAATTAATGTTAGAAGTTGTAAGCATGCATAAATGTGTTTTATATGAATTATATGTGATTTAGAGTAATTAAATCTATGAAATCATGTTTATATTAGTGTTCTGGAATGTACAGAGTAGTTGTGCACGAACATGATTTGAATGTAGGAAATTGACATTTGTTTTACATATTAATCGATTAAATTGATGACTAATTATGTTTATGCATGTAAAAACGAAGAAAACAATAGTTTGACGGATTGAATTGGTCAAGAAACGAATTTACAGTGATTGATTTTGTTAACTGTGTCAAAACTTGATAATAAAGTATGAACAGTTAAATTTTTAACCTTTAATTGGTTGTTTAGATTGTCTGTGATGTCAAAATCACTGTGTATGTATTGGGTTTTGATTTCATAACATATATGATGAATGGGTAGTATTAAATCGGTTAATTGTGAAAACTTTGGCCAAATTTGGCATTTTTTTTGTGTTCTTCGCGAACTGCAGGAATTGAGTTTCAGGTCCACCGCCCCGGCGGTAGAAATGAACTACATTTCTCGCCCCGGCGACAGGCTCGCCCCGGCGGTAGAAATGTATTACATTTCCCGCCCCAGCGGTAAGCTCACCCCGGCGAGGATTTTGTGAAGAAACCATTCGCCCCGGCGGTGAAAAATAAAAGAGTAAAAAGAAGAGAGTAAAAATTTTATTCTTTCTTTGTGGTCATGTTATGATATCGTAGACATATCTAGAGCTTAGACTAATGTATGAAATGAATACTAAAATACTGTAATTGGTGGTAAGTATATACCCATTGATTATCCAGTGACAATTGAGATATTAAAATGAAGATTTGATGAGAATGAATCCTGAAATGTTTATAATATTGTAACTAATTATTGTTACTGCTTTTATAAACCGAATGTATAAGTCGATTAAAGAACGTGAGTCTTATATTTATAGTCTACGCACGAGGCAAGTATCTTATCCTTACTTTTACGTTTACGCAAGTTTTCTACCTTGATCTATTATTTCGTTGAAAGCAAGCTACCTAATACTACCTTGATTTCAATTACGCAAGTTCCAAAATTTCATTATCTTAGAATGCAAGCTTCATAATGCTATTACTTACCTGAGCAAGTTATTATTCTTATTCCATTCAATTTTATGGATTCAATGAGAAGTTCTAATTTCTTTTTTGTAATACTTCAGTTATACAGAATTTACCCAATTGTACCTTTTGCGAGATTTAGTCCTTCATTCTTGAAAATTAATTACATTTTTATTGTATCTTGATTGACTAGCGAACCCTTATTGATTCGACTAGTCCATAATTGATGAGCGTTCTAAATTCTAGAAACGTTATTAAAATAAATTCAAACCAAACTTCCTTTGGTGCGGACTCCGATGTCAAACTGAGATGAACAACCCTTAAACAGGGGATTTTATTTACGCGTTAGCGTTAAGATGTTATGCACATACATGGTACAAAGGGCTGAACCCCTTGAGTACGAGAAATACGGTCCATATAGTCTTACGACTGTTAAAGGTTTAAAGTAGAAATACTTGATAACCTGGGACATAGTTCGTGGTCTTAAGACCCTCAGATGTTCTTTTGAATCTTGTCTTACATTCTTGACTCAAAAGCTGAATCTTCGATTATTCAATATCTGTTAATTATTTCGCATGTTATTATTATTGTTGTTGTTGTACTTGCTGGGCAATCATTGCTCACCCTTGCATAATAACATTGCAGTTAAAGTTGAAAGAGTTGATGAGCCGTCCACTAGTAAGGGCAAAGGCAAAGCAAACAAGTGATGAAGACATATTATATTGTTTAAATGATGTTTATGTAATAGACTTAAGTATGTTTTCCGCATTGATGTTATGTTAAGGTTAGATGACCTGGGATTTATTTATTAATGATGTTGTAACCCTTTAATGGGAGATTTCTATTTTATTTTTAGTTTTTCTTTATATTTGAATGGGTAGTTAGATGTGATGTGATATATATTTGGATAGTGAACACCATATCCTGAGGAAGCGAAGTACCCGAATTTGGGGGTGTCACACACGCCGTGCACACGAAAATTTCAAATGTCACCAAATTCAATACCGAGCGTCGCCAAGCGCTAATTTCTAAAATAATACCATTCAAGCACGGATATCGATGCATGGGCATAAAGACCTTACAAAACCACGATCTGAACGTCTTTTATTTCAAATCTTACAAAAACACAATTAAATACGTAAAAGCTATACAAAACATATAAAAGAAATATAAAACCAAATTAAATAAAAATAAGATAAAAATACATAAAAACCGTAAAAATTACTTAAAGACTTGCAACTACTCAAGGCCAAAAATACTCAAATTGTTTGTATAAAACACACTCATCAGTGATATCATTCCGCATTTTTGCTTTCTTTGCAGGCGAGAAAAACTTAGCAAGTAACTTTTGGGCTAGATCATTCCACGTAGTGATTGAGCCTGGCGGCAGTGAATGGAGCCAACTCTTAGCTTTATCTCTAAGTGTGAAAGGAAACAATCTGAGTCTTATAGCGTCCTCCGTCACTCCATGGTACTTGAACGTATCACATATTTTCAGGAAACTAACCATGTGATAGTTCGGATCATCATTCGGTAACCCTCCAAATTGCACAGAGTTCTGAATCATCTGTATGGTTCTGGGTTTTATCTCAAAGTTAGTAGCAGTAATGGCGGGTCTCGTGATACTTGACTGCATTTCAGTAACTTGCGGCATGGCATAATCCCGCAATGACTTTTTGTAATATTCTGAACCCTAATAAGATTTGTATATGTAAATTATGTGTTTATTAAATGAAATTTTTTATTCCGACTCTATGTTATGTGATGATATATTCTGATGAACGGCTGTTCAGGTAATCTTTGAAAACCTAATACGATTCGAAAACATTATCGTATACGTTTAGAATTAGAAGTATAACGTAAAACTAGATATCGAGAAGTTTAAAACCTTAAAGCTTAATGAGATTTGAAGTTTGTAACATATGTGCTTAATAAAGATTGAAATGATATTTCGAAGCAGGTGTTTTGTGATTATATTATGTAAACGATGAATTAGGTCAAATAAAATTTTTTTGTCAAGCTACTTAGTCGTGCTTATATTGACAAAATGATTTGTCGTGCTTTCCACTATTTCACCAAGAAGTATCCTGACAAATTATTTTTGACAAGTTGCTGTGTCGTGCTTGAGAATGACAAAGTGATTTGTCGTGCTTAAGGTAACAAGCTGCATGGTCGAGCTTATAAGATATTTTCATTGAGGAGCTTAGAAGATAGGTTCAATTGCAAGCTGCATTGTCAAGCTTAAAGATATTTTCATTGAGAGATATTGTGAGATAAAAATTACTTTCTAAGCATCGAAGCGCTGCACGATTGGAAGTAAAGCTAGCAACTACAAGAGGTATTACTCTAGTGGTTATTATTTTTATTTTTTATATATATATTTAGTAAAAATATACTTTTATAAGCAGTTATAATGCCCAAATTATCTTAAGTATATAATACAAAATTCCTATTTAGAAGCAGTTATAATGTTCGATTTATTTCTCTTATGTATTAGAAAATATACTTTTATAAGCAGTTACTATGTCCGAATTTATTCAACTATTTAGTAAAAATATTCATTTTATAAGCAGTTATAATGCTGAAATTTTCTCAAATATAATAGCCGAATATTCATTTTATAAGCAGTTATAATGCTTAAATTTTCTCAAATATAATAGCCGAATATTCATTTTATAAGCAGCTATAATGCTCGATTTATTTCAACCATAGTAACCGAATATTCATTTTTCAAGCAGTTATAATGCTCAATTTATTTTAAATATAGTTGAAAAATATTCATTCTATAAGCAGTTATAATGCTAAAATTATTTCATATATTGTAGAAGAAGTCTAATTTTTATGCGGTTATGATACCTGAAATAAAACTTAAAAAGATTTAATCGTTAAACGTTTATTTGTCTACATAAACTTATAATCGTGTAGGATTTACGACGAACGTTTATACCATTATATTAACTGTAAAAGATATACGAGGCAAGTCTTCTAACCTTGTTACATTTAAGCAAGTCTATTACATTTTGCTATCAATTATTATGAAGTTATTGCTTCTTGTTTAGCATAACTTAAGAAATGAATCATTATTCATATATTGTTTATTCGAGCTTAAATTGTTGTGTCAAACCAAATTGTTTTGGTACAACATCTTATACTGAGAAATGGAACACCTTGATGTAAGGCGAACTGAAACACCTTGATATAAGGTGCCGGTAAATGTTGATTATATATCGACACAAAATTGTAGGATGATATGCATACTCCTAGGATATTGGTTAGGCTGATCCCCTACCAGACATCTGAAATCAAACGATTCTAAGTCATTAAAGACTGATAGAACTAATTGAAATATATGGTTCATGTACAGAACCCTCAGTTATACATCATTGACATCTTTCAAATCAAACACATTGTGTTTACGTTTTCAAATGAACTTGCTGAGCATTTCTAGCTCATTCTTGCATATATCTTCTTTTGCAGTTTTAAATGATAATCCCGACACTTCTGGGATAGACAAAGGAAAATGACATGTTTACTAGTTTTATTTACTGTTTTTGAATAATTCAAGTCTTTTATAAGGCTTTGTTGTAATAACTTAGTACTGAGAACGATGTAACCGAACTTAATGATATGTAATATATTATCATCCTTTATTACATCGAATACGTTATACTCTGATCTTTCTTTAGCATAGTTGTACTAAGTAAATACAATATCTATACGAACTATACATCTGAATAAGGGTATTTGAATGATATTGAAAGTCTTATAAGCTCTGAGGTTACACTTAATGAGCGCCGGTAAGGTGCCATCTTTCCCGGAATGCGTCCCTTAGTTCTATGGACAATCTTATCGTTAATACTGTGAATGTCAGATAGATAGGGAATATCGATATGAAAGAGGTATTCATGAGATATGAATCTATACATCCAAGTGAGGGTATCCAAACACAGATAACGTTCTAGCAGGAATTATCATCTGTTATGGGATACTATGAACCTTGGATAGATAGAAGTCATATTTTATTGAATATTTATAGTTGTATAGTTTCACGTGAGCACCAGATCTGCTACAGGGAAGTGTAGAAAATTTGGGGGCGTCACAGGTTGGTGGTTGGTATCAGAGCTGTAGATTATAGCTCTAAGGTAGTTAGTGAAAGTAGTATGCACACAAGCCAATCATATTTGATATGATGTAGCATATACTTTGTAATCTTATTCATTTATTAATAAAAGAATTGATTTTCTTAAAAGGCATTTTATATTATCTACATAGTGTTGTTATATTAAATGTGATAAACCCATAGTTTTGAGCAACGATTTTAGAATCATGATGGTGATCATGCTAATGAGATCTAAATTCTAGATAGCTTACAAACTAAAATCGTTCCTAATCGTTGGATTACTAAAAAGGGGATTAGTGAATCCGGATAGATTAGTACATACGTTGTTTGCTCTTAAGAAGAGGATGATTGATCTCATAATTATTTGTGTGGAGACACTAAAGCAAGTATGTAGGTGCTTATTGGAGAATAAGTTCACTGAACGTGGCTCGCTAAGGAATACCTAATGGAGTTTTACTCGCCTGTCAATAGGAATTCCTTTAGTGATAATAGTACAAGTGATCCTTGGACTTGAGATCATCATAGTATCTTGTGTATGATGAGTTATACTTTGACATGTCCTTTAAGACTTTTTGGGTATATCAAAGGGTATGATTGGGTATAATTAGTTGTACATGGAGACAGGTGAATGATCAACAAAGAATCTACCTCATCTAGTAAAAGATGTGAATGGCCTATGTGATTCGATAAATGATAACTCAGTAGTCCTTGGCCAAGGCAGAATGAAATTAGAAAGGAGTTTCTAATTTGCATTATTTAGAGTTGTACATTTGAGAATAGAAATGCATATAATTAAATAAAATAAGATTTGACAGTAATTCCATGTCTTATATTTAATTGGGACATTGTATGGTAGAAGGATTGAATTGTACGGTAACTATACACTGAAAGGTTTTTTTGTGATTAATGTTGAAATCTATATTATCTGGAAAGTCGTTGATCGCTAAGGGGGCTTACCCTTATTGTAGAATAAATATTATTTATTTAAATAAATTAAATAGTTTAATTTATTTATTTAAATAAGATTACAATTATTCTAATTGATTTATTCACAACCGATTTAATATGAACAACCTAAAGGGTCACACCGCAAAAGAAAAATATTTATTTAAGAAGTAAATGACATAATCGTAATAATAAGTTAAGTGTATTTAATTTAATCTATGGAGATAGAATAAATTAAATAGCTTAATATTTATTATTTAATATTTTGGAAATATTAAATATAAATTAATAAGAGGAGTCTTATTATTATTATTATTATTACTATTACTATTATTTAATTCCTAATAGGGATTGTGAATTAATTAATAGAAGTACTCTCTCATGAATTCCTAATTGGATTAGGAACATAATTAATTAAATGAGTTTAATTATAATAGAAACCCTAATCCTAAATAGTTTAGGGAAGGGTTATCCCTATATCTATAAATAAGAGGAGTCTTATCATAGATTAGGGTTACACACTCTTGTATTAGATTGTGGAGAGTACTCACAATTTCTATAGAGATAGAAACTAGGGTTTTGCCAACACCCATCTTCTTGAATAACTATTCTTCCTTGGTGGATCACCTCTAGAGGCCAAACACTTGGGTGGCTAACGTTGATCAAGCAAAGGAATTTAGTCGGTGGAATTCAAGGAGAACGCGAAGGAATTGGAGGTGAACTTGTAACCGAGGAAGCACGGTTCTATGAGGGTATAATTTTTATCTCTATCTCTTTCGTTTATATCGTTAATTGAGCACATAGATTGATCATGGTGATGGTTTGTATAAAATTTTAAAAATCCGATTTTATCGCGCTTCCACTTTATTTATGTAATTTGATTGCATGTTCGCGTCATATACAAACCTAACAGTAGTATCAGAGCCTAATCTTATGCTAATTATCGATTTTGATGATTCCATGTGTGTATGGTATGCGATTGGATCGAAATTTTTGGGTAGAATCTGTTTTTCTGAATCTGCTACGTGGCGCAGCTGCGCCGTTTCCAGTTCATTCTGGAGCGCAGCTGCGCCCAAACCCAGAAAGTCGTTTCTGGGGTTCAGCGCAGCTGCGCCATTTCCCAGTTCATTCTGGGCGCAGTTACGCCGGACAGCAGAATCCGAAAAAATAATTTTTCTTTCAATTAAAATAAATTATTTATTTAATTGATATAAGTTTAAAATGAATATGTTTATTTTATCTAGAATAGGATTTCAGATTGCTAAAATTAAAGGAGTTTAATTTGGATTTGGTTTTTGATTAAAATAAAAGAGTTTATTTTGTTTCAAAACTAAATATTAGCAAAACTTTTGCCTATTAATTGATATCAATGCATATATGGAATGATTTTATTATTCATGGGATGAATGTTATTTATTTATACATATAAAGATATGTATGATAATAAATAGGGATTGATTATGGACTATTGACCAATGTCTGATTGGAATTATTTTAGAGGATGCTTGCTAGCATGGTAAAACAATAGAGTATTAAATATTTAATATGAGTTTGTTGTGCACACACAAGGCGAGTATTAAATATTTAAGATGTTGTTTTATCACATTTGATGCTTATTAAGGAATTGAACATTACTGCTTTGTTGTGCACACACAAGGGCGGTCTTTTTCTCTTTACATATATGGAAGTGCTAGGTTGGACTTAACTTAGATTATTTTAGTTCGGATGTGCACACACTTGACCATTATAATCTAAGAGGCAAAAAATAAGGAGTTACATAGTGATGTAATTGACAGTAGTTGTCTACCTATTTATTTATATATAGTTTGTTGTGCACACACAAGGCTATATACATTTGAAATAGTGTCCTTAATCTCACTAGCAAATCTTTAATTAGATTTGCCGAACTATATAATGAGGGTAATATAGTTTGATGAAAATAGTGGGAGATACCAATTTAAATAAAGACCTAATTTATTTTGGTAATTAATTAAATGAATGAATGCTAAAATGTTGTCTATTTTCACATGCAGAATTTAAAAATGTCAAACTCACTATTACTGCGTAGCATACTTGATGCTAACAAACTGACCGGACCGAATTACACAGACTGGTTAAGGAATCTGAGAATTGTTCTCACTGCTGAAAAGATTTCTTATGTCCTAAATTCGCTAGTCCCTGCAAATGTTGCAGAAACAGCCTCTGAGGAAGAGATTGCTACTTTCAGAAAGTGGCAAGATGATGCAATCTTGGCTCAATGCATCATGCTCGCATCCATGAGTAACGACCTTTAGCGTCAGCATGAAACTATGGATGCTCCTACTATATTGCTGCACCTTAAAGAGTTGTATGGTGAGCAAAGTAGGACAGCTAGATATCAGATATCTAAGGAGCTCTTCCGATCTCGTATGACCGAGGGCACTACCATTGAGACTCATATCCTTAAGATGATCAATCTGATTGAACAACTTGGACAACTTATGTTCGTGATGGATGGGGAGTTAAGTCAAGATTTGATCTTGCAGTCACTCTCGAACACCTTCTCACAATTTGTTGTAAATTTTCACATGAATAAGTTGGACGTCAGCTTGCCTGAGTTACTTAACATGCTGAACTGCTGAAGGTCACTTCTCATCCAACAAGAACCAAGTCTTACTAGTGGATGATTCTTCCAAGAAAAGGAAGAGGCCCAAGGTATCTTCTGAAAAGAAGAAAAACAAGAAGGCTAAGGGCAAGGCAAAAAGCAAGGATAAAAAGAAACCTGATCCTGATAGCAAAGGAATTTGCTACCATTATAACAAGTCGGGACATTGGAAGAGGAACTGCAAGGAGTATCTTGCGGACCAAAAGCAGAAGAAGCTTGGAGAAGCTTTGACTTTCGATCTAGGTTTGTTAATGATTGAAATTAATTTTTCTGAAAGTCAAAATTCTACTTGGGTATTGGATACCGGCTGTAGTTCTCACATATGTAATAATATGCAGGGACTAAGCAGAAGTAGAAAGCTGAACAAGGATAAAGTCGTCCTACGAATGGGAAATGGAGCAAAGGTTGCTGCATTAGCTGTGGGGACTTATTATTTAGCACTGCCTTCGGGCAAGTTCATTAGTTTAAATAATTGTTACTATGTTCCGACACTCACTAGAAATATTATTTCAATTTCTGTATTGGATATGGATGGTTTTGATATTATAATAAAGAACAATAGTTGTTCTATTTATAATAAAAATGTTTTATATGGCGTTGGCAATCTACTGAATAGACTTTACATACTTGACTTGCATGAAAATATACTTCAAATTGAACAAACAAAGAAAAGAAAAAGAGATGATGTTAATTATACCTTTATGTGGCACTGTAGACTCGGTCATATTAATGAAACAAGATTATCCAAGTTGCATAAAGATGGACTTTTAGAGCTATCTGATTACGAATCATATCCAACTTGTGAATCTTGTCTCATGGGTAAGATGACTAAATCCCCTTTTAGTGGAAAAAGAGAAAGAGTTACAGAGTTGTTAGCGATGGTACACACAGGCGTATGTGGACCTATGACAACGAATACACGAGGAGGGTATTCTTATTTTATTACTTTCATTGATGATCATTCTAGATTTGGATATGTGTATTTAATGAAATACAAATCTGAATCGTTTGAAAAGTTCAAAGAATTCAGAAGTGAAGTAGAGAAGCAAACTGGTAAGAGTATTAAGATTCTTCGATCGGATCGAGGAGGGGAATACTTGACCAATGAGTTTCTCAATTGTCTCAAAGAAAATGGTATAAATCTCACAATGGACTCCACCGGGGACGCCACAGTTGAATAGTGTATCTGAAAGGAGAAATCGAACATTGTTGGACATGGTTCATTCCATGGTGAGTTTTATCGACCTTCCAATATCCTTCTAGGGTTATGCCCTAAAAACGGTTGCATACCTACTTAACAAGGTACCTACTAAATCCGTCCCAAAGACCCCATATGAGATATGGACAGGGAGGAAACCTAGTCTTAAGCATGTTAAGACTTGGGGTTGTCCAGCTTATGTCAAAAGGTTTGAGCATGATAAGCTGAAGACTAGATCCGATAAGTGTAGATTTATGGGTTATCCTAAAGAAAGTTTAGGATATTATTTCTATCATCCTACTGATCAAAAGGTGTTTGTTGCGAAACACGCTGCCTTCTTGGAAAAGGAGTTTATCCTTGAAAGGGTTAGTGGGAGTAAGATATATCTTGAAGAGGTTCAAGAACCACAAAATACTATGGATCAAAGTCAGGTACCTGACCAAGTAGAAGAACCTACTGTACCACTACCTATTCGTAAATCTAGAAGAGTGCCGAAGATACCTGATAGGTATGGATTCATCATAGAGGATAATGATAAGGTACGCATCATAGATGATGATGATCCATTGACTTACGAAGAGGCTATGAGTAGTAAAGACTCAGAGAAATGGCTTGAAGCCATGAAATCCGAGATGGACTCCATGTATGAAAACCAAGTATGGACTTTGGTTTCACCACCTGAGGGCATAAAGCCTATTGGGTGTAAATGGGTCTTTAAGAGAAAGACTGGAGCGGACGGCAAGGTAGAGACCTATAAGGCCCGATTGGTTGCAAAAGGTTTCAAACAAAGACAAGGAGTTGACTATGACGAAACCTTCTCACCAGTAGCAATGCTCAAGTCCATTCGGATTTTGCTTGCAATTGTAGCTTATTATGACTACGAAATCTAGCGAATGGACGTGAAAACGGCCTTCCTCAATGGAGAGCTTGAGGAGAATGTATATATGATACAACCAGAGGGTTTTGTTTCAACGGTTGGAACAAACCAAGTCTGTAAGCTGAACTATCCATTTATTTTTTGAAGCAAGTTTCTCGAAGGTGGAACATCTGTTTTGATGAGATAATCAAAAGGTTTGATTTTATCAAAAACGAGGATGAACCATGTGTGTACAAGAAGGTTAGTGGGAGCTCTGTATCATTCCTTGTATTATATGTTGATGATATATATTACTGATAGGGAATGATGTTCCTATGCTACAGTCGATCAAAATTTGGTTATCTAAGCACTTCTCCATGAAGGACTTGGGTGAGGCATCCTATATTTTGGGGATAAAGATCTATAAAGATAGATCTAAAAGGATGTTGGGCTTGATCCAAGGAAAGTATATTGACTCGATGCTAAAGAAGTTTAGCATGGAAAATTCCAAGAGAGGTCTCATGTTGATGAGCCATGAAATACATCTCTCCAAGAAACAGGCCCCAAAGACACCTGAGGAGAGAGACCGTATGAGTAAGATTTCTTATGCTTCCGCAATAGGATCTATCATGTATGGTATGATATGTACTAGATCAGATGTCGCTCATGCACTTAGTGTAACGAGCAGATATCAGTCGAATCCAGGAGAAAAGCACTAGAAGGCAGTAAAAAACATTCTAAAGTACTTGAGAAGAACTAAGGATGTATTTCTTGTCTACGGTGGGTCTGAATTGAAACTAGAGGGCTATACAGACTCAAGTTTTCAAACGGACCAAGATGATAGTAAATCCGTTTCAGGGTATGTGTTTACCTTAAATGGTGGCGCGGTGAGTTGGAAGAGTTCCAAGCAGCAAACAGTTGTTGATTCAGTGACAGAGGCAGAGTACATAGCTGCAAGTGAAGTTGCAAAGGAAGCTGTTTGGATGAAGAAGTTCATAACTGAACTTAGAGTGGTTCCTAGCATTAGAGGAGTCGTACCTTTATTCTGTGACAACAACGGAGCTGTTGCGTAGGCTAAGGAACTCAGGTCTCATCAGAAATTCAAACACGTGTTGCGGTGGTTTCATTTAATTAGAGAGATCATTAAAAGAGGAGATATCACCCTGGAGCGTGTGGACTCTCAAGACAACATTGCAGATCCATTTACTAAAGCTTTAACACAACAGCAGTTTGATCGTCACTTAAAGAAGATGGGTATTAGATACCATGGCGATTGACTTTAGTGCAAGTGGGAGATTGAAAGTAGTATGCACACAAGTAAATCATATTTGATATGATGTAGCATATACTTTGTAATCTCATTCATTTATTAATAAAAGAATTGATTTTCTTAAAAAGTATTTTATATTATCTACATAGTGATGTTATATTAAATGTGATAAACCCATAGTTTTGAGCAATGCTTTTAGAATCATGATGGTGATCATGCTAATGAGATCTAAATTCTAGATAGCTCACAAACTAAAATCGTTCCTAATCGTTGGATTACAAAAAAGGGGATTAGTGAATACAGATAGATTAGTACATACGTTGTTTGCTCTTAAGAAGAGGATGATTGATCTCATAATCATTTGTGTGGAGACACTAAAGCAAGTATGTAGGTGCTTATTGGAGAATAAGTTCACCGAACGTGGCTTGCTAAGGAATACCTAATGGAGTTTTACTCGCTTCTCAATAGAAATTCCTCTAGTGATAGTAGTACAAGTGATCCTTGGACTTGTGATCATCATAGTATCTTGTGTATGATGAGTTATACTTTGACATGTCCCTTAAGACCTTTTACGATATCATAACATGACCACTATAACGATCGGGAATTTTAGATTTTCTTGTAACCCGAGTTATGTATGAATAAAATGAATTTTATTATTTGTTTTTATTTATATTAATCTATATTACGTGTTTAGAGTTGTGTTACAGCCTAGAAAATGTACATATGTTAAATTTTATGTGTTGTTGTGTCGTTAGAGTGAATAAATCGATTTTACGAAAATTCATAAAATCACTATTAGCGGGACCCGCTTCCCGAGGCACTATTCACGAGCACTATTCACACCCGGACTTTTTCGTCTATTTCAATTTTTATTAATTTAGAGGAGGCATATATACGGAGGAATAATTTTTCCAAGTGACAGAAATTTTATTGGAGCTGATACGTGATTTAATCCATATCTGAAATGTATAGTATGGGTGTTCCGAATAAATAGACAAATTCCATAACAAATATTTTTACGTGTCCCAATAATTTATAGGAGTACCCATTTTAATTTTGGGTAGAGTTATTTACCAAATTTGGTATAAAAGTGGGAATATTTGGGTATATTTATCTGTGTATTCGAATTAATTGGTGAGACATTTAAGCCTCAAACCAATTGGGGGAGGCCACGTGTATATTGAGAGCCAATTGGGGGAAAGGAATAAACACGCACAGTACACCATACATGGGGTTGTTAACTACACCAACACTTGGCTCGGGTAATACATTTTTTGCATACCCATACATTCCATCTCCTCCCGAAGCACTCCTCTTATTCTCCCCTCAGTTCATTCTCCTCCTCCATTCAATCCATACTCAACTGTTAGCAGCTTCAGAGAGAGAGAGAGAGAGTTATTTTTCTTTTTTGCTAAGCAAAAAGCTTACTGCAGCTAGAAGGAGAGTAAGTGTGTGTGTGTGCGGTAAGGACGTAAGAAGGCAAGCAAGGAGAAGAGGAAAGGAAGTATCAGCAGAAACGAGCAAGGAGAAGAGCAACCTAGCAAGTCATCTCAACCTACCCAAAGCCAACAAGAAGAGGTATACAAGCCTCATCCCTTCCCTTTTTCCATTGTTAGTTACACTTGTGGTTCTTGAGCTCAAACCGATGGGTTTGAGCCCTCCTTGAGATATTTGTTGCACTGTTGGTTATGGTTCCTTATGAATGTTGTTAAGAAGCTTTATAAACCATTAATACCTTCAAAGTGAAAAAAAAACAAAGAATGATTCGGACCCAAGCTTCAAGAGGAAGATAATGGACTGTTTGGACCTTTGGACGATTAGAGGATAGTAAAGCCTTGATGTTGTGATTATTTTGATTGTTTGTTATTGGAATATTGTACTTCTATCAGTTATGAAGATATCCCAATTTGAATGAATCAAAATGATGCTAAAATGAAGTCACAGTTGCCATTTGTGTGAGATATTTCATGGTTGCGAAAAACAGAGCATGCAGTTTATGTTTTAGCTCAGGATTTTGTCATGTTAGTGATTATAGGTCATCTTGAATTTGTGATATGTTGTAGCCTCGTGTCTTGGGAATCCATAGAATCCGTAAGGGATCAAATTGATCGAGTATAGGAAGAGTTATAGCAGCTGGAGCGAGGCGAGGTGACTGTGTCGCGGTTCTGCAGGCTGGACCGGGTCGGGTCAGGCCGGACAGCGGGCTGGATCGGGTCGGACCCAATAAATTTTTCCCGCGAGTCTAAAACTTATATTTTTGTACAAAATGATTAGAAACATTTATATCTTGTTAAAGCCTTATGTGCTTAATTTATACCCGTGTCAACCAAAGTGATGTTGTCTTAAGGCATAAATTGAATAAACTGATTGCAAATTACGCTTGGTTTTCACGGGGCACTGTCCCCCGACCCCTGCCAGCTCACCGGCGAGCTGGGCAGCCGCTCGCTCACCTGGGAGCGAGACCCCCAACTGGGTAGTCGTAGCGGCGATTAATGTATTTTGATGATGTGATGACTATATTGAACCTAGTCCTCACATGACTAATATTTATGATGATTTTAATGAACTGTAGGGTATTATTTTTGAAGGACGATTAACGTTAAGATTTTAACGCACGCGCAAGGCAAGTTCCTTACTCAACCCTTATTTAATTGTGCGAGTTTTTCCTTAACTCATTTATCTATCGAGCCGACCCGACCCGGTCCGGCCCGACCCGACCCGATCCAGCCTGACCCGACCCGGACCAGGCGTGATGCAGTAGCAGTTCTACAGTTCCTGCAGAACCGCGAACTGGCAGACTCTCGCCAGCTCCAGCTCCTATCTGATCCCTCTATACTCGATCAATTTGGTCCGTTACGGACTCTATGGATTCCTAAGACACGAGGCCACAACATATCAAAAATGCAAGATGACCCATAAACACTAACACAGCCAAATCCTTAGCCAAAGCACAACATTGATACTCTGTTTTTCGCAGTCATGATACATTTCACTAAAACCTTCACTGTAACTTTATTTTAGCATCATTTTGGTTCATTCCAACTAGGTTATCTTCACAACTCATGGAAGTACAATATTAAAACACAAACAATCAAAATAATTACACCATCAAGGCTTTACAGTCCTCTAAACAGTCCAAAGGTCCGATAGTTCAAAAATGTTCATAGTTCATCCTTTAAGCCAAGGTTCGGATTTCTCATCATTTTTGTTCCACTTTGAGGGTGTTAATGGTTTATATAGCTTCTTAAGAACCTCCATGATAGATTCAACACAACCAACAACAATAAAAATTAGCAAAATATAACCCGCAAGCATGTAAGTGTAAAAACTCATGAAAGCTTCAAGTGGAAAAGAAATGGTTGTGGTTCGTGGTTACCTTCTTGTTGCTAGCTTCGTGTAGGTTGAAATGGTTTCTAGAGTGCTTCTCTCCTTCCTCTTGCTTCTCTTCTCTCCCTTCTCCTCCTTCCTTTCTTTTCTTCTTCTTCCCGAACACTTCTTCTTTTCTTCCTTCTATTTCTTTCTTTCTCTCTCTAAGTTACTCTCTCTTTCCCTCTTCTGTAGAACACTCCCTACTAAGCAATAGAAAATGAGCTGATGGTGTTAATGACAAGAGGAAGGAATAGATGGGAGGATAAGGTGACTTCGGAAGGAATGTATTGGTATGTAGAAAATGCTTCGCCCGAGCTCTTGAAAATGCATTTGAGGAGGATGTTTTGTGAAGTTAACATTCCCATATATGGTGTACTGTGACGGTTTGTCCCCCTCATCTGATTGGTTACTTCAATTAGTGATCTCTCCTGATTGGTTGAGGCTTAGTTGCATCTCCAGTTAATTTCAAATACACAGATAAATATACTCGAATACTCCTACTTTTGTACCAAATTTGGTAAATAATTCTACCCAAAATTAAAATGGGTACTCCCATAAAATATTGGGATGCATAAAAATATTTATTATGGAATTGGTCCAATTATTCGGAACCCTCATATAATACATTTCGGATACAGATTAAATCACGTATCAACTCCAATAAAATTTCTAACACTTGGAAAAATTATTCCTCCGCATATATGCCTTAACAAAAATTAATAGAAATCGAAAAAGACGTAAAAAAAAAATATTCGGGCGTGAATAGTGCTCGTGAATAGTGCCTCGGGAAACGTGCTCTGTAATTAGTGATTTTATGAATTTTTGCAAAATCTATTTATTCACTCCGACGACACAACAACACATAAAATTTAACACATACACATTTTCTAGGCTGCAACACAACTCTAAGCACGTAACACAAAATAATATAAAAAAAATAAAAATTCATTTTATTCATACATAACTCGGGTTACAAGGAAATCCTCCTATCTTATTCAAGTAATTATTGTGGAAGTTTACTTACCCTACCCAAAATTATATTTGAGCAAATATTATTTATTGAGCAATTAGTGTGCTAATATTCATACTTTTATTCAAGTATTGCAATGAAAGCCCATTTCATGCAATGTTATATATTGTGTGATTCCAAAGATTATGAATTGTTATTCATTCAAGATATTATTGATGCCATTGTGCATGTTGTTGAACCTTAAAATTATTTACTCCATAAACTTTTTGAAAGCTATGTCAAAGCTAATTGTTCCAGCTAGACACTTATTGATTTGTTTATTGAAGTGAGATTAAGTCCTCCAACTATAATTGTTGTTAAGTAAAAGTGTCCGATCAAATTGTTTTGGTCCGGACTCCCGTGTAAAGCTGAGAAGAACAACCCTCATAGCAGGGGAAATGGTATAAACGTCGGGGAACCGACATGCGCGTAAATGGAAAATGTAAGCCTTATGCATAACGCCAGGTATTTTAGGCTAATCACCTATTGTACCAGTTTGTGGATTATCGGATGAATTTCCAGTAATTCTAGAATAGAGTTTTGTGCCTTGGTGCACCCTCAGTATTGAATAGTTCCCTTCTTCGGGAAACTTTGAAATCCTTGGATACTTCAGAAATCCTTCGGTCCATAGCGACCACTATAACGGTGATAAAAAGAAGTTGTTTATTTCCTTGACTTAGATAAATTTTTACTCTTGTGAGCTATAAAGTTATTCATGTGATTATTCATTGCTATTATACTTGCGGGGCAAATTTGTTGCTCACCCCTTGCTTTCCTTAAAAACATTTCAATTAGTGCGGCACGTGGCGAGAGCTCAAGAAAAGATAAGGGAAAGGGGAAAGCTACGGAGTAGTTGTAATTTGTTGTTCTAGAATTACCGTTTGTATTAAGACATATTTACCCTTATGTATTATGTTATGTTTTGTTGTAGCCTTGGTTTCGAGACTTGGGACAGGGTTATTTATATTATATCAATGTAAATATTCCTTTATTCCGCTATAAGTTATCGATTGTATAATTCTTGTGTTAGATAGTGATGAACCAGGTCCGTGGCTCAGGTGACCCGGATTTCGGGGCGTCACAACCACAAAGAAAGAATAAAATTTTTACTCTCTTCTTTTTACTCTTTTTTTTTCCACCGCCGGGGCGGTGGGTTTCTTCACAAAATCCTCGTCGGGGTGAGCTTACCGTTGGGGCGGGAAATGTAATACATTTCTACCGCCGGGGCGAGCCTGTCGCCGAGGCGAGAAATGTAGTTCATTTCTACCGCCGGGGCGGTGGACCTAAAACTCAATTCCTGCAGTTCGCGAAGAACACAAAAAAAATGCCAAATTTGGCCAAAGTTTTCACAATTAACCGATTTAATACTACCCATTCATCATATATGTTATGAAATCAAAGCCCAATACATACACAATGATTTTGACATCATAGACAATCTAAACAACCAATTAAAGGTTAAAAATTTAACTGTTCATACTTTATTATCAAGTTTTGACACAGTTAACAAAATCAATCACTGTAAATTCGTTTCTTGACCAATTCAATCCGTTTAACTTTTGTTTTCTTCGTTTTTACATGCATAAACATAATTAGTCATCAATTTAACCGATTAATATGCAAAACAAATGTCAATTTCCTACATTCAAATCATGTTCGTGCACAACTACTCTGTAAATTCCAGAACACTAATATAAGCATGATTTCATAGATTTAATTACTCTAAATCACATATAATTCATATAAAACACATTTATGCATGCTTACAACTTCTAACATTAATTTTATTGACAATTTAACCATACAATTTAATTCACAGAAACTCAAAACATACATTCATGGAGAAATTAAAGAAGAACATAATCAAAGACTTTAGTTTAAGGATTACCTTTGATAAGATGCTAGATTATGCAATAAAGATGAATGAATTTCCTTCTTCAATTTTCTCAAACTCTCTCTTGTTCTCTCTTATACTCAGGCTTGCTTAAGAAAACTGATGCGTATAATGATAATATGTGAAATAAACTGGCAGAACATGGTGTCAGTTAATAACTGGCACCCACTCCCCATAAGGCCTCGTTTGTTTAGCACATTTATCCTCCATTCTAGTTTATTTTAATAAATTACTTATTATATAGTTCATGTCATATATTTAATCAACTAAATAATCTTACTAAAATCAATTAAATAGAATAGAATAATTCTACATTAAATCACATAAATAAAATTCTCATTTATTAAATATGATAAATTATTAAATCTCTAATTAATTATTAAATTAATTAGAAATAACATTATAATTATTTAAATAATGCATTTAATCAAATAAATTCAATTAAACACATACTTTAAATATAAAAATTCTCCACATCAATTTTACTAATGTAACACATATAATTAAATTAATCTACCACAAATTCATCAATTAATCAATTAATTCAACAATCAAATCATCAAAAAAATATTTATCTAATTCAATAAATATTAAATTAAATTACAAAATTCTCGTTCGTCACAGCGTGTGAAAGCGTGCATGGCGTGCGTTGGCCAAGTCACGAGCAGTGCTGACGGCACGCCTGGGCAGCAATTGGGCGTGCACGACGCGCTTTCCTGCCCGCACTGACAGTAGGCGAGAGCGTAGCAAGCAAAGGCAGCCGGCAGACAGACGTACAGTAGACGGGCAGCAAGGCGCGCAAGCCAGCGCGCGCGCGCGCGCGCGGACGCGCTAGACCAGGTAGGGAGTGGGCGCGCGCGGACGTGCCTTTTTTGGGTTGAATGCGATTTGACATGAACATAGTGCGATCTGTGCTATATTTTTTCCGATCTTGGCTAGAGTTTCTTGAGGCAGACTATAAATAATCTCTTTAGAGCTTCATATCAGGGATCGAGAGATAGGGAGGCTACATATTACATCACAAAAGCGTGCCAAGGGCTGGAAATCAAAGCTAAATCATGCCAAAGGCCAAGGAGCTAAGTTGTCAAGGACATCAAAATTAAGAAGGAGAGTTAGAAATCAATATCCACCCAACGAACAATATCTGAATATCTTCAAAAGTGGTTTTATTTCTAGTATTTCCTTTCTATTTTGTAATTCGAATTTGATGATGTATAAATTGAAATTGATGTTTGTTGTAGCTATCATGAACTAATCTTCTATTCTATGATTTCAATAGAACCCAACATCTAGTTTGAATTGAATTCTCTCTCTTGGTATTAGTTAATCATATGCGAATTGATTGTCATAACCTTTGCTTCTTAGATTAATTGTTTAGCGGGTAATTACCTTGGGAACCTATATGAACTTGACGAACGGATTATAGGTTGAGACCTAGTTATGATAACATGCGAAAGTTAAATATTGTTGTGGGTAATTAATAAGATTTTAGTGACATGTGTCTTATTCCTTGTCCTCAAGAATAGGTAGCTTGATAGTAGTTAGGATAGACATATACCTAATTACAATATGTAACCAATGGAGAATCTAGTCTTAATGACTTCCTATGTGAAAGTTGGTAATTGAAAGGGTGGTTAATGAGATTTAGTGACGTGTGTCTTGTTAATTGTTCTTGAAATTGATCTCTTGATAGTGTGTAGGATAGACATATACCTATGCGCCGCATTAGAAAGATTTGTAATTGACCATCGACAGAGGCTCTTACGAAATTGTGATTTCTCGGTTGTCAATTCTTGTGATTTAATTAATTAAAAGAGAGAGTTAGGAGATTCAAATGAAGTGTTGGGGAAAATTGTAATCTTAGATCTTTCGATCTTGATATTTTACCGTGTTTATTCATTACTTGTAAATTTAATTAGTGTAAACAACAAAAACTCAAATATTCATTGTTTAAATAAGATCGACTTGATATACGATTGGTACTTGGTGTAGACACCCAAATTTTGCGTTTCCTTCTACTAACCATGACAGGAGGGCGAAATCGTCAATTGAACCGGCTTGCGGGAGCAAAGGAGCGGGCACAAGGGCAAGCGCCCGGCACCGCCGCAATGTTTTGGGCAACCCAAGTTTACGTGACAATAAAGCCGTCCGAGGCAGGCATTTCCGAATGAGGTGGCACGTCTCCCGGAAATTCCCGGACTACAGAATACGAGCCTGTCAGCGAAAACCGACGTTGCGGCACGAAAATCGAGGCGTGGCACGAAAATCGAGAAAGTCAAGCCCGCCAGCCGCGGATAGATCTGCGGCCAAGTGGGTGCGCCAGCACGGAAACCAGGAAATCAGCACTACCAGCTGAGTGCGATGGGAGGCGTGCCAGCTGGCCAGCCGCAGATCCATCTGCGGCCAGCCGCAGATAGATCTGCGGCTGGCTTTGGCCAGCCTATTTAAGCCCAGCTTCGGGCAGCATACAGGAGGTTGGAAGAAGGTGAAGGAAGAAGAATTCTGCAGCAGCAAGAACACGGAAATAGAGAGAAAAAGGAGCAAATTTTGCAATCAAATAGGAAGAAAAGAGAGGAAAAAAAGAGAGGATTTATATTCTTTGATTTTGATTGTACCAAATATACTCCTTATCTTAGTCAAATACACAAGTTCACATCCATTTGAGATCATTTGCAAGGTGAAAATTCCCTTTGTTCTAGCAATTTATATCATATTGTTTGGTTGAATTAAATGTAGTTTTTCTTGTATATTGTTGTGGATCTATGGATTGAGGACTATTAGGGAGGGTTCCAATTGGAACGAAATTCTTCCTAATGGCCCGATGATATCCATTTGGTGAATTTTAGCTCGTTGTAATGATGTATTATGCATAGTTTATTTAGATTGTTATTTTTAGGATCTTGTGGGTGTGTAGCGATTTTGGATGTGAGCCTAGGAGCGCGACCCCGTGGTCCAAATCCGATGATGGACATCGTTTGATATATGTAATAAATGCGATGTACCTTTCATTGTAAATATGTAATCGTCGGGCCTTAAAACGACGCCAAGGCGAGAATCGTGTTTAAGGCCCCGAAATAGTGAAATTTGTGATTGTAGGCGTTTGGGGTTTATTTTGATGGCTTACATGCCCATGAATAGCCCCGACGCGTGTTTATGCTCGATTTGATTTATGACACGAAATTGATTTTAAAGCTAAATGATAAGATTTTTCATAAAATCAATCAAAGTAGGATATTAGAATCACGAGGTTAAAATTTGAGAAATGTTAATGAATGTCGATTCCTATCTAACGAGAAAGCTAAAGAAAAATCGTTTTCAAACGTCACCAAATTTGATCTTATGAAAATAAGTAATGTTTTATTAAACCGTTGTGCATAGGGTTAAAGAGATTCTAGAAGTTGCCCATCGCTTGAGTTACGAAAGCAACGCATAGATCTCGATTCCTATTTTAACGAAGGTTTAAAACTCGTGTTTTGCCAAAGCGACACCTAATGAAAATCTCATAGTTTTGACAAATAAAAATCGAATCTTTCTTATAACGAACCAAGCTTTCTCGTATAAATCGAAAGACATTCCGAAGCGTTCTCAAATTAAAACACGGTTTTCCCTAAAAATCCAAATGATTCTTTCATACAAACCCACCACGACATTCACATAGGCACACACACACACACACACACACGCACACACACACACACACATTCATGAATTAAAGGATAGGAAAGCATCAAGATTGCGGTAACCGTGTTTCACGGAAGTCGAGGGGTGCCTAACACCTTCCCCTCACTTAAGCAAGCCCCCCGAACTCTATGAATCTCGATTCGCAGACCAATTAATTCGGAGTCATACATGAGCCAGCGATTTATAAAAAACGAAAACTCGGATGGGTTGGTACATCCATTTCAAATATACCAACTGGCGACTCTAGTTAATTGGCTCATCATAAAAAACGATCTTTCAAAACCCCGTCGACATGAATGCCAACCTTTTCCAAAAAATCATTAAATCAAAAGGCTAAAATTGGAAAAGACTAAAGAAATGAGAAACCGGCGTCGACAGCTGGCGACTCTGCTGGGGACATTAGAGGGCTTAAGCCGCTTTCAAATCTTGATGCTATCTTATCCTTTAAAATTCATAAATGTATATGTATGTGCGATATTTTGACTTGTTTTACTTATTGCTGTGTGAATGTGTGCTTTTTTCCAATGAACGATTGATTGAATGAATGGAATTGCTTTACTTTAAAGTAATCATTTGCATACGGTGAGGACGATGAATGTGAATGTATGTTGAGAGTGTACCTCCTCCTGAGGCGAACCTGTCGGTTGCTTATTACTGGACTCGAAGGGGCTGCTCCCCGGAGATGGCTCAGGAAACGCACCACCCAAATCCGCTCCAATCGAAAGGATTCAGACGAGTAGATTGCGAAGATTTGGGGACCTTCATGCCGAAAAGCCCGCGAGAGTAACCCTAGGGTAGGTTAGCCTCGGATAAACCTAACGACAGGGAAGCTTCTTCATGCCTTTTTTATCGTTCAGTCAAATAAATAAATGTCATGCAAATGGCATACAAATGTCATACCATCATCATCGTAATAAATATGTCATGTATCATGTGATTACATCACCTGCACATATAAAGAAAATACTGACATGGTTTTGCAGGAGGGCAATCCGTGCCACGTACCAAGGTTTTCTAAAAACGTCTAAATACTATCCTGTCATCAAACACTGACCTTGTTTTGCAGGATAAGATTGAGAGAGCCGTGAAAGCATGGCATAACGATCACAAGGAACCCGGAGTAGGGGCATATTCGAAAAAGGGGAAAAAGAAAAGAAAAAGAAGAAAAAGAAAAAGAAAAAAATGATAATCATACATCAGTATTGACATGCATCTGCCAACTTGTAACTGGCACAGTGCTAAACTGCGGCCTTTGTTTGTTTTGCGAGACTGCCCCTAAGACCCCAACTAAGAGGCCGTAAAGTCCATACTCCATCCATCCAAATGGCAGAGGTCGATAGCCATGAAATTACAGTTCTGCCACTCCAACAATACGGCCAAATACAAGGAATTCATCCTAGGACTGAGATTAGCCCTGGGAATGGGAATCAAAAGGATGATAGTAGTTGGAGACTCCGAATTGGTCATCCGGCAGGCCATGGGAATGTACGGCACCAAAGGGCATAATTGGGACCTAGCTACGGGACTGTTGAGATATCTGGAAGCCGAAGAAGCCCACAGACAAATAAACGAAGTACATGGCGATGTGTGCAGAGCCCATATGAGCAGAGCATTTTTGGCAAAGAAAATCATGTGAATGGATCACTACTAGCTAAACATGAAAACTGACTGCGATGCTCATGTCAGGAAATGCCATCAATGTCAGATCCAGGCCAATGCGATCCATGCACCTCCTAATGAGCCCCATTGCTTGACCTCACCGTGGCAAGTTGGACCGTGCAGCAGGTGATATCCAGGAGGGGGTAAATCCAGGAGTATGGCAGTGAATCCCGGCCAGTAGAGGATCAATGGGTTTTAAAATTCTGAGTTTTATTTCAAATCCTTGCACGCTCATGTCATTTTGTCATGTTATCCAAAAGGAAGATCATGTGCTGAAATGTTTTATGTATATGACAAGCCTTTTGTTTTATGTCAGGTACCCCGATTTGAGGCATTCAAGCCTGACAAGCGATAGGCCAAATTTGAAGGAGGGTCACAATTTTGGTATAGAGCTAGATTTCGATCTAATGGGGATTGAGGAGGACGAGACAGATATCGACAATACGCCTGGTGAGATCAAAGGATGGGTCGAGGGTAAACCCCAAACCCAGTTTAGACCAAACCATCGCCATCAAACGTTAAAGCCCCTAACGATCACAAAGAACCCGGAGTAGGGGCAAATTCGAACACAAAAAAAAAAAAAAAAAAAAAAAGAGAAAAAATAGTCGAGTTGTTGAGCCTGTATGGAGATATGTTCGCTTGGTCCCGTGACGACGTAATTGGATTGGGACATCGACTGCCCATCAAGGAGGGTTCCGACCAATTAAGCAAAAGTTGAGAACGTGGAAACCTGATTTGGAGGTTGAAAATAAAGGACGAGATTGTCAAGCGGTTTAAAGCAGGAATCATCACGGTGTCTATTTACCCTGAATGGTTTTCCGACAGAATCCCAGTACCACAGCCTGGAGGAGAAGTAAGGGCCGCATCGACTAAAGAAATATGAACGATGCCCTTAAGGAGGAGATATATGACAAATTCAAGATCAAACATTTTGATTCAGTCATTTACCGGCCCAAAATGAATGGGGCAGTGGGGGCTGCAAATAAAACACAAGGACGATCATGGGAAGAATGTCCGCCAATCATCGGGGACGGCCGGATTTATTGTCGCTCACCCTGTTTGCCTATCGCACCTCAGTTCGCACATTTGCAGGGCCAAACCCTTACGCATCTCCCGGGCATACGACAAGAGGGTGCGATCCCGGGAATTCAAAATAAACGATTTAGTCCTCAAAAGGATCGCGCCCTGTCAAGGCGAAGCTATGGGGAATTTCGCTCTAAATTCAAAGGAGCCGTCACGAAAAAAAAAAAAAAAAAATCAAAAAAATCAAAAAAATCAAAAAAATCAAAAATCCCCCAAACCTTTCAACAAGTCAAAGGACCGGATCTGCTGTTAGCCCAGCGAGGTACCGAGGCAACCAGTATGAGGGAGATCACAAGAAAAACAACTTAACACTGGGGCATTTGTCAACTACCCAGGAAATGATGACGTGCAAATTGGCACCCATGCAACAATCCCATCAACATGCACCATCATCATCAAACGCTACCGCATGTCAAATTCAATCTCCAACGGTACGATCATCTGGCATTTGTCAAGCATAGTTTTCCCGGGATACGATGATCCGCGTGAAGGGGGGATTTTATTTGACTTGATAGGAATCGAATTAATTCTGACAAGCAATCGTGGAGCACGATCGTGAGTATGATTAGACGAAGAAGGCTATTCAACCTTTTGATCGGGTACAAAGCCTTAATTCAAAGCAACGTTTGCGACAGAATCGACCTCATGTGACAGCCTTCGCTTTGCATTTGCACCAGCCTTTAGTTGTGGGGTATAAAACTATGGCGACGTTGATGGCAATTAACACGTAATCAGACAATCAATAATTATCAATATCAAGAAGTCAGACGATAAATGATTATCAAGCTAATGTCTCGAATCGTGGCCTGGGTTATTCGAGTAATTAAGCCCGAGGGGTGTCTCTACACCTGGTGCCCTAAAGCCATCTGGTTTGGGAGTCGCTGGCCCAACACTCGTTACATGGGTAACTCAAAGCCTAAGAAAATGAGCATTACAGTAGAGGAGGCCCGAGCAGATTCGAATCGTGGCATGGGCTACTCGAGTAATTAAGCCTAAGGGGTGTCTCTACATCTGGTGCCCTAAAGCCGTCTGGTTTGGGAGTCACCGGCCTAACACTCGCTACACGGGTAACTCAAGCCTAAGAAAACGAATCTTGCGCAAGGTCAAGCAAAGAATGAGTGGGGCAGACCACCAGCTTGTCTCGAACCGTGGCCTTTGTTACTCGAGTAAATAAACCCGAAGGGGTGTCTGTACACCTAATGCCCCAAAACCGTCTGGTTCGGGAGTCATTGGTCCAAAACTCGTTAAATGGGTAACTTTGAAAAGCCTAAGAAAACGAGACAAGTGAAGTGGACTAATAAAGAGAAGGGATAATGCGAAAAAAACTCTCGGCCTTAACAATGAGTCATGGAAGAGAAACCCCTACTGAATGCTGCATCGCATAGTGCATTTGTCATATGACGTCAATCCTGCTAAGGACGTTGTCGAGAATGGAGACAGAGTGCCTTTGACGAGGGAAGGTAGTCCTGTTGAATTCGACCTTACTCACATACAATGACCATGAATGCTTGAAGGTGCTCTTACGATTTCATAACTCGTCAAAAAGAAAATCATCAACTCACGAGGGATTGAAAAAAAAAAAAAAAAAAATAGATATTCAATTTCATGTGCTTTAACTGCATTTTGTGTCGAGATTATAATACCTTTGTGTTGAACTAACACTAACGGCCCGAGCTTTCAAGTTTTGGCAATTGGTAGTCATCTGATATGCAGGATCTTGCAGAGCTGTGGATAACTCAGCACGGTCAACATCGCGAGTTTTCGATAGAAATTTTTGGCAGCGACACGCGCCAAGGCAGGGGCAGTTAAGAATCATGAAATGGAAGGAAGCTGAGGCTGCACAGAACTTCTCGTCATTGGGCTTCTCCCCAATCCTGACTATCACTGCCTCGACATCCAAATGATCCACGTGCATGAGCATATACAAGGATGATATAATGCTGGACAGCAGCATATCGGCCGTCAAGATTGATCAAAAGGTCAAAGAGCCCAACATAGCTGTCGGTCATCACGGAGAGCGAAACAGACTGCCTCAACTCGATGAAATGAAGACGACCGAGAACAGACAGAGTACTAGACCAGGGTTGAAGTCTAGAAACTACACTTCACGACGAGGCGTGATCCAATCAGATGTTGGCAAACCAGGACGACGGTCGAATTGTATCATTTGACTGAACAGGGGCCATTTCTATCTAAACATATGTTGTGCACATGCGTCTGTCCATAACCTATCTGCCAGATCATGCATAACATCTTTCTCATGCATGCAGGTACGATCAAAATGAAAAATCTTCAGGAAAGTACAAGCACGTCGCTTTCAACCTCACAAATGATCAGAGTGATGGCTTTTGCGGCATGGTACGTGGACGATGTTGGTGGGAGATCCAGGACATGAAGCCGATCACCCATCCCATTAAAAAAAAAAAAAAAAAAAAAAAAATCACTCAAAACCAATCAACAAACCCTGGGAAGGGCTGAGATACAAGCGAACCACGACAAAGATGGTGAGCACCCCTGGGAAGGGCTGATATCCACAAAAAGAAAAAAGACAAAAAATAACAAACCCTGGGAAGGGCTGAGATCCACGCGAACCACAACAAGATGGTGAGCACCCCTGGGAAGGGCTGATATCCACAAAAAGAAAAGACAAAAAACAACAAACCCTGGGAAGGGCTGAGATCCACGCGAACCACAACAAAGATGGTGAGCACCCCTGGGAAGGGCTGATATCCATAAAAAGAAAAAGACAAAAAACAACAAACCCTGGGAAGGGCTGAGATCCACGCGAACCACAACAAAGATGGTGAGCACCCCTGGGAAGGGCTGATATCCATAAAAAGAAAAAGACAAAAAACAACAAACCCTGGGAAGGGCTGAGATCCACGCGAACCACAACAAGATGGTGAGCACCCCTGGGAAGGGCTGATATCCACAAAAAGAAAAAAAAGACAAAAAACAACAAACCCTGGGAAGGGCTGAGATCCACGCGAACCACAACAAAGATGGTGAGCACCCCTGGGAAGGGCTGATATCCACCAAAAGAAAAAAGACAAAAAACAACAAACCCTGGGAAGGGCTGAGATCCACGCGAACCACAACAAAGATGGTGAGCACCCCTGGGAAGGGCTGATATCCACAAAAAGAAAAAAAGACAAAAAACAACAAACCCTGGGAAGGGCTGAGATCCACGCGAACCACAACAAGATGGTGAGCACCCCTTGGAAGGGCTGATATCCACAAAAAGAAAAAAGACAAAAAACAACAAACCCTGGGAAGGGCTGAGATCCGAGATAACCAACCGGCGACGATAACCGGGGGTTACGAGATGGGTGACCGGCGACGATACCCGGCCCCGACCAGACAATCGACCGGCGACGATAACCGGCGATTACGAGATGGATGTCCGGCGATGAAAACCGGCTCCGACAAGATAACCAACCGGCGACGATAACTGGGGGTTACGAGATGGGTGACCGGCGACGATACCCGGCCCCGACGAGACGATCGACCGGCGACGATAACCGGCGATCATGAGATGGATGTCCGGCGACGATAACCGGCTCCGACAAGATAACCAACCGGCGACGATAACCGGGGGTTACGAGATGGGTGACCGGCGACGATACCCGGCCCCGACGAGACAATCGACCGGCGACGATAACCGGCGATCATGAGATGGATGTCCGGCGACGATAACCGGCTCCGACAGATAACCGACCGGCGACGATAACCGGGGGTTACGAGATAGGTGACCGGCGACGATACCCGGCCCCGACATGACGATCAACCGGCGACGATAACCGGCGATCACGAGATGGATGTCCGGCGACGAAAAACCGGCTCCGACAAGATAACCAACCGGCGACGATAACCGGGGGTTACGCGATGGGTGACCGGCGACGATACCCGGCCCCGAACGAGACGATAGATTGAAAGAGGGAACCCAAAGACTAACAAACACGGTCAAGGGGTTGATACATTGACACTCTTACGAATGTCTTGCATGCATTACATCTTATGTTGCATCATAAGCTATATGTGTGGCATCATGTATGTACTGTCATTCTTACGCACTGTCATTCATGCATCGAGTGTCTATTTCTTTATCCTTTTCATTTCATTTATCATTTCATAAACATGATAAAGAGGGGCAGCTGTAGACACCCAAATTTTGCGTTTCCTTCTACTAACCATGACAGGAGGGCGAAATCGTCAATTGAACCGGCTTGCGGGAGCAAAGGAGCGGGCACAAGGGCAAGCGCCCGGCACCGCCGCAATGTTTTGGGCAACCCAAGTTTACGTGACAATAAAGCCGTCCGAGGCAGGCATTTCCGAATGAGGTGGCACGTCTCCCGGAAATTCCCGGACTGCAGAATACGAGCCTGTCAGCGAAAACCGACGTTGCGGCACGAAAATCGAGGCGTGGCACAAAAATCGAGAAAGTCAAGCCCGCCAGCCGCGGATAGATCTGCGGCCAAGTGGGTGCGCCAGCACGGAAACCAGGAAATCAGCACTACCAGCTGAGTGCGATGGGAGGCGTGCCAGCTGGCCAGCCGCAGATCCATCTGCGGCCAGCCGCAGATAGATCTGCGGCTGGCTTTGGCCAGCCTATTTAAGCCCAGCTTCGGGCAGCATACAGGAGGTTGGAAGAAGGTGAAGGAAGAAGAATTCTGCAGCAGCAAGAACACGGAAATAGAGAGAAAAAGGAGCAAATTTTGCAATCAAATAGGAAGAAAAGAGAGGAAAAAAAGAGAGGATTTATATTCTTTGATTTTGATTGTACCAAATATACTCCTTATCTTAGTCAAATACACAAGTTCACATCCATTTGAGATCATTTGCAAGGTGAAAATTCCCTTTGTTCTAGCAATTTATATCATATTGTTTGGTTGAATTAAATGTAGTTTTTCTTGTATATTGTTGTGGATCTATGGATTGAGGACTATTAGGGAGGGTTCCAATTGGAACGAAATTCTTCCTAATGGCCCGATGATATCCATTTGGTGAATTTTAGCTCGTTGTAATGATGTATTATGCATAGTTTATTTAGATTGTTATTTTTAGGATCTTGTGGGTGTGTAGCGATTTTGGATGTGAGCCTAGGAGCGCGACCCCGTGGTCCAAATCCGATGATGGACATCGTTTGATATATGTAATAAATGCGATGTACCTTTCATTGTAAATATGTAATCGTCGGGCCTTAAAACGACGCCAAGGCGAGAATCGTGTTTAAGGCCCCGAAATAGTGAAATTTGTGATTGTAGGCGTTTGGGGTTTATTTTGATGGCTTACATGCCCATGAATAGCCCCGACGCGTGTTTATGCTCGATTTGATTTATGACACGAAATTGATTTTAAAGCTAAATGATAAGATTTTCATAAAATCAATCAAAGTAGGATATTAGAATCACGAGGTTAAAATTTGAGAAATGTTAATGAATGTCGATTCCTATCTAACGAGAAAGCTAAAGAAAAATCGTTTTCAAACGTCACCAAATTTGATCTTATGAAAATAAGTAATGTTTTATTAAACCGTTGTGCATAGGGTTAAAGAGATTCTAGAAGTTGCCCATCGCTTGAGTTACGAAAGCAACGCATAGATCTCGATTCCTATTTTAACGAAGGTTTAAAACTCGTGTTTTGCCAAAGCGACACCTAATGAAAATCTCATAGTTTTGACAAATAAAAATCGAATCTTTCTTATAACGAACCAAGCTTTCTCGTATAAATCGAAAGACATTCCGAAGCGTTCTCAAATTAAAACACGGTTTTCCCTAAAAATCCAAATGATTCTTTCATACAAACCCACCACGACATTCACATAGGCACACACACACACACACGCGCACACACACACACACACACACATTCATGAATTAAAGGATAGGAAAGCATCAAGATTGCGGTAACCGTGTTTCACGGAAGTCGAGGGGTGCCTAACACCTTCCCCTCACTTAAGCAAGCCCCCCGAACTCTATGAATCTCGATTCACAGACCAATTAATTCGGAGTCATACATGAGCCAGCGATTTATAAAAAACGAAAACTCGGATGGGTTGGTACATCCATTTCAAATATACCAACTGGCGACTCTGGTTAATTGGCTCATCATAAAAAACGATCTTTCAAAACCCCGTCGACATGAATGCCAACCTTTTCCAAAAAATCATTAAATCAAAAGGCTAAAATTGGAAAAGACTAAAGAAATGAGAAACCGGCGTCGACACTTGGTATTTATTCGTCATAATTCCCTGTGGATTCGACTCATATGTTATCATTATATTACTTGTAGATTGTGTATACTTACACGTGAGTGTTTATTGATTGTTTCAGCGACCAACAAGTTTTTGGCGCCGCTGCTGGGGAATTATTTTACTTATAATTTTACCAATATTAATTACATTCAAGTTGGTCTTAATTTAGACTTGTAAATAAATATTTATTTTTGTTGTTTTGTAGGTACCCTTATATTATATGCTACGCTCTCAAGGTCAAGAGTTAATTCCTTACGATCCCGAGATCGAGAGAAATACTCATAGACTGCGAAAAGATAAAGGACGGGGTATACCTAATCAAGATACTATGGCTGAAAGAGAAGAACAGAAATCACTTCGGGATTATGCTATGCCGTAAGTGACTGAAATTCAGTCAAGTATCACAAGGCCTGCAATTACAGCTGCAAGTTTTGAGATAAAACGTGATACAATCCAAATGGTTCAAAACACGATTCAGTTTGGGGGTCTACCAAATGATGACCCTAACTATCACCTTATTAGCTTCCTGGAAATTCGTGATACATTCAAATACAATGGTGTGTCGGAGGACGCTATAAGATTGCAGTTGTTTCCTTTTACATTGAGGGATAAAGTCAAGAGTTGGTTACATTCATTGCCATCAGGGTCCATCACGATATGGAATGACTTGGCACAAAAGTTTCTTGCCAAATTTTTTCTACCCGCAAAGACGGTAAAAATGAGGAATGATATCACATCTTTCATTCAACTAGATTCTGAATCGTTGTATGAAGCTTGGGAGAGGTACAAAGACCTACTTTGAAGATGTCCTCATCATGGGATTCTTAAATGGCTACAAGTGTAAACCTTTTACAATGGTTTGGGGCATCAAGTGAGGACTAGTATAGATACAGCAGCAGGAGGAGCATTAATGGCCAAGAACTGCGAGGAGGCATATAGTTTGTTGGAAAACATGGCAGCAAATAACTACCAGTGGCCAACATCAAGGATGACTCAACCTAGGGTAGCTGGGGTATATGAAGTGGACGCACTGACAGCTTTGTCCACTCAAGTTTCTGCTCAGATTTTTGCTCTCACAAAAAAGATAAATTCTTTTAGAATTCAAAATGTGCAGAAAGTGGAGACAATTTGTGAGATTTGTGCGGGAAATCATTCAAGTGATCAATGTGCAATAAATCCTAAATCAATCCAGTTTCTTTCTCACTATAATAGGCAGCAAGGGGGTAATGGAAATAGCTATAATCCAGGATGGAAGAATCACCCGAACTTTTCTTGGAACAATAATCAACCCCAAACACAAGCTCAAACCTCAAGGCAATCACACCCCCCTGGATTTCAACCTCAACAATCCCAACAATATGTGCAACCACAATACTCAACGGATAAACTATCCAAGATGGAGGAATTAATAGTAAGAATGGCAGCTCAATTTGAAGTAATAACAAAGAATCAAGAAGTTACAATAAGGAATCTTGAAAATCAAATGGGTCAGATGGTAAGTGCTCTCAACAACCGACCTCAAGGTTCTTTGCCGAGTGATACTGAGAAGAATCCGAGGGGGGATATCAATGAGCAGTGCAAGGCAGTTACACTTAGAAGTGAGAAAGAATTAGCTGCAAATTCTGATGAGCATTTGGAAGCAAGTACTACTGAGGTCATTGAAAAAGGAATTGGGAATTCTAAAAGCAAACCTATGGAGAAAGCTGAGGAAAAGCAAAGAAAGGAAAAACAAAATGCAACCATACCACATGTGCAATTTCCACAGCAGTTTCAAAAGCAAAAGCTAGACAAGCAATTTTTAAAGTTTCTCGATGTATTTAAGAAATTACACATCAATATCCCATTTGTAGAAGCTTTAGAACAGATTCCTAGTTATGCAAAATTCATGAAAAACATCCTAACCAAGAAGAAGAGACTAAATGATTTTGAAACTGTGGCTTTAACCGAGGAGTGCAGCGCCATACTGCAAAAGAAGCTACCTCCAAAATTGAAAGATCCGGGTAGCTTTTCCATTCCATGCACTATTAGAAGCCAGTTTTTCAGAAAATGTTTGTGTCATCTGGGTGCAAGTATTAATTTGATACCACTGTCGATTTACATTCAGTTGGGATTACTGGCACCAAAGCCAATAAATATCTCTCTACTGCTTGCCAATAGATCCGTAACATATCCGAGGGAGATTGTGGAAAATATCCTCGTTAAGGTGGATAAGTTCATATTTCCAGCCGACTTTATTATGTTGGATTTTGAAGAAGATAAAGATATTCCAATCATATTGGAAAGACCATTCTTGGCTACTGGGAGAATAATCATCGACGTGCAAAAAGGAGAATTGACAATAAGGGTTCAAGACCAAGAGGTAACATTCAATGTTTTTAAAGCCATGAAATTCCCTCAAGATGAAGAAGAGTGTTACAGAGTGGATGTGATCCAAGAAGCAGTGAATGACGATCTGTTTGCAATGCTGAATTCTGACCCATTAGAAACCACGTTGTTGGGGGATGACGAAGTGGATGAACCGAAATTGTTGGAGTATTTGTAGTTATTGGAAGCATTGCCAAATGTGAGTAAGTTTAAAATTCCGTTTGAACCTTTAGAAAATGAAGGAAATTCAGTTCGGATCAAGTCATCTCTAGAAGAGCCACCCACTTTGGAACTAAAACCTCTACCCAATCACCTCAGGTATGCATATTTGGGTAATTCTTCTACTTTACCTGTTATTATTTCGTTTACACTTAACGAATTGCAGGAAAGTAAGCTGTTGAAAATCCTTCGTGAATATAAAACTGCAATTGGATAGACCATCACAGACATCAAGGGAATAAGTCCGTCATTTTGTATGCATAAGATCCTCATGGAAGATGATGTGAAGCCGACAATAGACCAACAACGAAGGCTCAACCCAATTATGAAGGAAGTGGTTAAAAAGGAAATTCTGAAATGGCTCGATGCTAGAATCATTTATCCTATCTCCAACAGTCCATGGGTGAGCCCAGTATAATGTGTACCTAAGAAGGGTGATATGACGGTGGTAACAAATGAGAGCAATGAACTCATACCGACAAGGACAGTAACCGGCTGGAGGGTGTGCATGGATTACAGAAAACTCAACAAAGCAACCCGTAAGGATCATTTTCCTTTACCATTCATTAACCAGATGCTAGATAGATTAGCAGGTCACGAGTACTACTGTCTCTTGGATGGGTACTCAAGATATAATCAGATTGTTATTTCTCCAAAAGATCAAGAAAAGACCACGTTCACCTGTCCGTTTGGAACATTTGCATTCAGGAGAATGTCTTTTGGATTATGTAACGCACCAGCAACATTTTAAAGGTGTATGATGGCCATATTCTCGGATATGGTGGAGCAAAATGTTAAGGTGTTCATGGATGACTTTTCAGTTTTCGGTGATTCATTTGACATTTGTTTGGATAATTTGATATTGGTACTGAAAAGGTGTGTGGATACCAACTTAGTGCTTAATTGAAAAAAATGTCATTTCATGGTTCAAGAAGGGGTCATTCTCGGGAACAAGATCTCAGCTAAGGGGTTAGAGGTAGACAGAGCTAAGGTAGAAACAATTGAGAGCTTGCCACCGCCGACTTCAGTTAAGGGAATCCATAGTTGTAACGAATGTAATTTTTGTGAATAAATAAAATATTTATTGAGTTAAATAAATATTTTTGTTAATTTATTTATTAAGTAAAAATAAATAAATGATAAAGTTATTATGGAGTAATTCATTTTCGTGTAATTATGATCATTTTAATTTAAATGTAATTTGATGTGTCTATTCTAATTTAATTTAATAATTAAATTAGATGAATAAAGGATTTATTTGAATAAAATAATTTATTTGGTATAGTGATATTGATCAAATAAGAGTTATAATTAAATTAGTAAGGTTTAATTAAAGTTATTTAATAATAGGTTTAATTAAATTGAAAGTGTGACAATTAAACTATGTAGTATAATGAGTTATTAAAATAAATAGAAAAGGGTTAATTTTAGTTAAACCAAACAAGGCCTTGTGACCCTTGGTTGGTAAAAATGGATTATTTTACTTTGGTGCAACCAAACAAGGCCTTATGATCTTTGAAATTCCATTTTTTCTGCATTTGAGTTTGCCAAACATGGCCTAACTCTTTGTTTCTTTTAACTGACTAATTAAAAAACTAAGTTACATTAAAGTAAGAACGTCAGTTGTTTTCTAAGCCTAAGACAAGAGAGGAAAACAAAAGCAGAGTTTGAGAAGAGAGAATTTGAGAACTTAGAGAAATTCTAGAAAATCAAAAAGGGAGAAAGTGAATTGCTAACTCATCATCTAACTAAATCCAAGAAGAAATCAAGAGGTATAAATTGATTCTAATCTTTTTTATTTATAGTTCTTGGAGTTCTTCACTGTTATTTCTCTGTATATGAATTTATTTATTCAATGCATGAATTACTTGGTTGTAATTGTTAATATGCATATACTATTGATTGTATGTTGTTTATAATCAGTTTTAATTGAATTAATCCATGAAAGCATGTTTTAAAATAGAGTTTTAGTTTTACAGTGTTTTACTTTCATATATGGCTTATATGTATGAAAATTGATGTTCAATTTGATTATTAATCGGTAAATTGACTCTTGAATATGATAACATGATGAAAAATGAAAAGAATGCAAGTGGAATGGATTAAAATAGTTTGGAGATGAAATTACAGGGTTTAATTTCATTAAAAAGGCCAAAACATGAATATTTTGTTTAAACAGTGAATTTTTGATTTTTAATTGGTTAATTATGTGTATTATAATGATTAAGATTGTTAGAAACATGTTGGGTATTTGTTTTACAACATGTTTGATGTTTAGGTGTGTTTAATTTGTGAGTCGAATGATAGAATTTGGAAAATTTGGTTTGAATTTCGCTGGTTCGCGAACTGTGGGAGATGGCAGTCGAGTTCCTCGCCTCGGCGGTGGAAATGAACTGCATTTTCTCGCCCCGGCGAGATAAATGAACTGAGTTTTCTCGCCCCGGCGAGCTCATTGCAGGAAAAGTTATTTTTTTTCTTTTCTTGGTAGTTACGATATGTCACTCTATGCATGCTTAAAACTTAGACTAAAGTATTAAATGATTAATGAGATACCACGATGGTTGATAAGCAAATACTTATTGATTATCAAATGGCAAACGAGATGTTTCAATGAAGTTGGTTAAAACGAATTTTAAACTGCTTAGTATACTGTAACTAATTATTGTTACCGCTTTATAAACGAAATGTATAGGTTGATTAAAGAGCGTGAACTTTAATCTATAATCTACGCACGAGGCAAGTTTTCTACCCTTAATCTTTTTATTCCTTTGGAAGCAAGTTTCTTACTTTCCTTTCATTGAGCAAGCTTATTGACTTTAGCTTATCATTATTCAAGCAAGGTTGATACAATGTCAAATGCTTATGTTATATTCTAATCATTTATTATCCGGACATGAATTCTTATTCAAACTTCAAACATAAATCTTGTTGTACGATTCTATTGTTGAATCAAATGCTTTAATGACTAGCAAACCCTTATTGATTCAGCTAGTTCATAGTTGATGAGCGTTCCAAAGATTTTGAATATCTTGAAATTATTCCAAACCAAGTTTCTTTTGGTTGGGAATCTGAAATTAAACTGAGATGAACAACCCTAATATAGGGGATTAATCTACGCAGTAGCGTTAAAATGTTTGTGCACAATACATTGTACAAAGGGCTGATCCCCCGGAGTACGAGATTGATAGTCCATAGTCTATAAGACTGTTAAAGGTTACAGTAGAGATACTTGTTAACCTAGGACATAGTTCGAGGTCTTGTGACCCTCAGATATACTATTGATCTTAAAATCTATGTTCAATTCTTGAGTTAAATTTTCTATTGAGCTCTCAGTCCTTTGAATTGCCATTGATTGATTTTATATAAGCTATTATTCCTCAGTTGAAATCCACTCCATTGATTATTCAATTGTTATCGTTATCATACTTGTGGGCAATTATTTGCTCACCCTTGCGTTAAACATTGCAACTAAGACTGAGAAATCAGATGAGCTGTCCACTAATAAGGGTAAAGGCAAGATGTAGAAGTAGCTAGCGAATTGTTATCTGTTTGATGAATTTATGTAATAAGACTTGTTTAATTTTATGTTTTAATTCCGTAACGATGTAATAAAGGTTAGATGACCTGAGATTTGTTTACTTAAGAGATTTAAGTTGTAACCCCTATTATGGGGAGATAATTTATTCAGTTTAATTATATTGTCTTTTATCATAGGTAGTTAGTTATGAATGTAAGGAATAGTGAACACCAAATCTGTGGAATTAAAGTATCCGGATTTGGGGGTGTCACAATAGTTTCCTCGGTCATGCTGGATTTTATTGAAGATTCATAAAGGATTTCTCCAAGATCACTAAACCATTGTGTATCTTGCTGGAGAAAGATATGCCTTTTAAGTTTGATGAGGAGTGTCTAATAGCGTTTGAGCAGTTAAAGAATAGGCTAACAACATCACCAGTCATTGTGGCACCGAATTGGACCATGCAATTTGAATTGATGTGTGATGTCAGCGACTTTGTAGTTGGAGCAGTCCTAGGCCAACGCAAGGATAAAATTTTTCATGCCATATATTACGCTAGCAAAACACTGTCTGATGCTCAACTTAATTACACGACTACGGAGAAAGAACTACTTGCAGTTGGGTATGCATTTGACAAGTTTCGGTCATACCTCATAGGAACTAAGGTGGTGGATTTCACGGATTATGCAGCTATTCGGTATCTGATTTCAAAGAAAGATTCAAAACCAAGGCTGATTAGATGGGTGCTTCTTCTTTAGGAGTTTGATCTTGAGATTCGGGATAAGAAGGGAACCGAGAATCAAGTGGTGGATCATCTATCAAGACTGGAAAACACATATCCGAAGATGGGAGATGATGCCATGATCAATGAGTCTTTCCTCGATGAACAACTTTTTGCTATCATGCAGGAAGTACCATGGTATGCTGACTACGTGAATTATGTGGTGAGTCATGTGCTTCCTCCTGAGTTGAGTTATCAACAGAAAAGAAAGTTCTTGCATGATGTGAAGCACTATTTTTAGGACAAATCATTCTTATTTATGCAATGTGCAGATCAACTGATCAGAAGATGTGTACCTCAGTCAGAAATGGAGAGTATCTTATAGCAGTGTCATGCCTAAGCTTATGGAGGACATTTTGGTAGTGAGAGAACAGTTGCGAAGGTTCTTCAATCGGGTTTTTATTGGCCAACGTTGTTCAAAGATGCCCATGTATTTGTGTTGAAATGTGATCGTTGTCAAAGAGTAGGGTACATTTCTAGGCGTCATGAGATACCTTTAACTGTTAGGTTTGTATATAACGCGAACATGCAATCAAATTATATAAATAAAGCGAAAGCGCGATAAAATCGGATTTTAAAATTTTATACAAACCATCACCATGATCAATCTATGTGCTCAATTAACGATATAAACGAAAGAGATAGAGATTAAGAAATTATACCCTCGTAGATCCGTGCTTCCTCGGGTACAAGTTCACCTCATATTCCTTCGCGTTCTCCTTGAATTCCACCGACTAAATTCCTTTGCTTGATCAACGTTAGCCACCCAAGTGTTTGGCCTCTAGAGGTGATCCACCAAGGAAAAATAGTTATTCAAGAAGTTGGGTGTTGGCAAAACCCTAGTTTCTATCTCTATAGAAATTGCCAGTACTCTCCACAATCTAATGCAAGAGTGTGTAACCCTAATCTATGATAAGACTCCTCTTATTTATAGATGTAGGAAAAACCCTTCCCTAAACTATTTAGGATTAGGGTTTCTATTATAATTAAACTCCTTTAATTAATTATGCTCCTAATCCAATTAGGAATTCATGTGAGAGTACCTCTATTAATTAATTCTCAATCCCTATTAGAAATTAAATAATAGTAATAATAATAATAATAATAATAATAATAATAATAATAATAATAATAATAATAATAATAAGACTCCTCTTATTAATTTATATTTAATATTTCTGAAATATTAAATAATAAATATTAAGCTATTTAATTTATTCTATCCCCATAGATTAAATTAAAAACACTTAACTTATTATTACAATTATGCCATTTACTTCTTAAATAAATATATTTTTTTTGCGGTGTGACCCTTTAGGTTCTCCATATTAAACCGGTTGTGAATAAATCAATTAGAACAATTCTAATTTTATTTAAATAAATAAATTAAACTATTTAATTCATTTAAATAAATAATATTTATTCTACAATAAGGGTAAGCCCTCTTAGCGATCAACGACTTTCCAGATAATATAGATTTCAACATTAATCACAAAAGAACCTTTCAGTGAATAGTTACCATACAATTCAATCATTCTACCATACAATGTCCTAATTAAATATAAGACATGGATTTACTGTCAAGTCTTATTTTATTTAATTATATGTATTTCGATTTCCAAATGCACAACTCTAAATAATGCAAATTAGAAACTCCTTTCTAATTTCACTCTGCCTTGACCAAGGACTACTGAGTTGTCATTTATCGAATCACATAGGACATTCACATCTTTTACTAGATGTGGTAGATTCTTTGTTGATCATTCACCTATCTCCATGTACAACTTATTATACCTAATCATACCCTTTGATATACCCTAAAGGTCTTAAGGGACATGTCAAAGTATAACTCATCATACAAAGATACTATAATAATCTCAAGTCCAAGGATCACTTGTACTACTATCACTATAGGAATTCCTATTGACAGGCGAGTAAAACTCCATTAGGTATTCCTTAGCGAGCCACGTTCAGTGAACTTATTCTCCAATAAGCACCTACATACTTGTTTTAGTGTCTTCACACAAATGATTATGAGATCAATCATCCTCTTCTTAAGAGCAAGCAACGTATGTACTAATCTATCCGGATTCACTAATTCCCTATTTAGTAATCCAACGATTAGGAAAAATTTTAGTTTGTGAGCTATCTAGAATTTAGATCTCATTAGCATGATCACCATCATGATTCTAAAAGCATTGTTCAAAACTATGGGTTTATCACATTTAATATAACAGCACCATGTAGATAATATAAAATGCCCTTTAAGAAAATCAATTCTTTTATTAATAAATGATTAAGATTACAAAGTATATGCTACATCATATCAAATATGATTGACTTGTGTGTATACTACTTTCAATCTCCCACTTGCACTAAAGCCAATCGCCTGGGTATCTAATACCCATCTTCTCTAAGAGACGATCAAACTGCTGTTGAGTTAAAGCTTTAGTAAATGGATCTGCAATGTTATCTTGAGAGTCCACACGCTTCAGGGTGACTTCTCCTCTTTCAATGATCTCTTTAATCAAATGAAACCGCCGCAACACATGTTTGGATTTCTGATGAGACCTGGGTTCCTTAGCCTACGCAACAGCTCCGTTGTTGTCACAGAATAAAGGTACTGCTCCTCTAATACTAGGAACCACTCCAAGTTCAGTTATGAACTTCTTCATCCAAATAGCTTCCTTTGCAGCTTCACTTGTAGCTATGTACTCTACCTCTGTCACTGAATCAATAACTGTTTGCTGCTTGGAACTCTTCCAACTTACTGTGCCACCGTTTAAGGTAAACACATACCCTGAAACGGATTTATTGTCATCTTGGTCCGTTTAAAAACTTGAGTCTGTATAGCCCTCTAGTTTCAATTCAGACCCACCGTAGACAAGAAATACATCCTAAGTTCTTCTCAAGTACTTTAGGATGTTTTTCACTGCCTTCTAGTGCTCTTCTCCTGGATTTGACTGATATTTGCTCGTTATACGATAGATCCTATTGCGGAAGCATAAGGAATCTTACTCATTCGGTCTCTCTCCTTAGGTGTCTTTGGGGCCTGTTTCTTGGAGAGATGTATTCCATGGCTCATCGGCATGAGACCTCTTTTGGAATCTTCCATGCTAAACTTCTTTAGCATCGAGTCAATATACTTTCCTTGGGTCAAGCCCAACATCCTTTTAGATCTATCTCTTTAGATCTTTATCCCCAAAATATAAGATGCCTCACCCAAGTCCTTCATGGAGAAGTGTTTAGATAACCAAATTTTGATCGACTGTAGCATAGGAACATCATTCCCTATCAGTAATATATCATCAACATATAATACAAGGAATGAAACAGCGCTCCCACTAACCTTCTTGTACACACATGGTTCATCCTCATTTTTGATAAAATCAAACCTTTTGATTATCTCATCAAAACAGATGTTCCATCTTCGAGAAGCTTGCTTCAATCCATAAATGGATCGTTGTAGCTTACAGACTTGGTTTGTTCCAACCGTTGAAACAAAACCCTCTGGCTGTATCATATATACATTTTCCTCAAGCTCTCTATTGAGGAAGGCCGTTTTCACGTCTATTTGCCAGATCTCGTAGTCATAATAAGCTGCAATTGCAAGTAAAATCCGAATGGACTTGAGCATAGCTACTGGTGAGAAGGTTTCATCATAGTCAACTCCTTATCTTTGTTTGAAACCTTTTGCAACCAGTCGGGCCTTATAGGTCTCTACCTTGCCATCTGCTCCAGTCTTTCTCTTAAAGACCCATTTACACCCAATAGACTTAATGCCCTCAGGTGGTGAAACCAAAGTCCATACTTGGTTCTCATACATGGATTCCATTTCGAATTTCATGACTTCTAGCCATTTCTCTGAGTCTTAGCTACTCATAGCCTCTTCGTAAGTCAATGGATCATCATCATCTATGATGCGTACCTCATCTTCATCCTCTATGATGAATCCATACATATCAGGTATCTTCGGTACTCTTCCAGATTTACGAATAGGTAGTGGTACAGTAGGTTCTTCTACTTGGTCAGGTACCTGACTTTGATCCGTAGTATTTTGTGGTTCTTGAACTTCTTCAAGATATATCTTACTCCCACTGACCCCTTCAAGGATAAACTCCTTTTCCAAGAAGGCAGCGTGTTTCGCAACAAACACCTTTTGATCAGTAGGATGATAGAAATAATACCCTGATGTCTCTTTAGGGTATCCCACAAATCTACATTTATCGGATCTAGTCTTCAGCTTATCATGCTCAAACCTTTTGACATAAGCTGGACAACCTCAAGTCTTAACATACTTAAGATTTGGTTTCCTCCCTGTCCATATCTCATACGGAGTCTTTGGAACGGATTTGGTAGGTACCTTGTTAAGTAGGTATGCAGCCGATTCTAGGGCATAACCCTAAAAAGATACTGGAAGGTTGGTAAAACTCATCATGGAACGAACCATGTCCAACAATGTTCGATTTCTCCTTTCAAATATACCATTCTACTGTGGCGTTCCTAGTAGAGTCCATTGTGAGATTATGCCGTTTTTTTTGAGACAATTGAGAAACTCATCGGTCAAGTATTCCCCTCCTCGATCCGATCGAAGAATCATAATACTCTTACCAGTTTGCTTCTCTACTTCACTTCTGAATTCTTTGAACTTTTCAAATGATTCAGATTTGTATTTCATTAAATACACATCCAAATCTAGAATGATCATCAGTGAAAGTAATAAAATAAGAATACCCTCCTCGTGCATTCGTTGTCATAGGTCCCCATACGTCTGTGTGTACCAACGCTAATAACTCTGTAACTCTTTCTCCTTTTCCACTAAAAAGAGATTTAGTCATCTTACCCATGAGACAAGATTCACAAGTTGGATATGATTCGTAATCAGATAACTCTAAAAGCCCATCTTTATGCAACTTGGATAATCTTATTTCATTGATATGACCGAGTCTACAGTGCCACAAAAAGGTATAATTAACATCATCTCTTTTTCTTTTCTTAGTTTGTTCAATTTGAAGTATATTTTCATGCAAGTCAAGTATATAAAGTCCATTTAGTAGGTTCCCAACACCATATAAAACATTTTTATTATAAATAGAACATCTGTTGTTCTTTATTATAATATCAAAACCATCCATATCTAATACAGAAATTGAAATAATGTTTCTAATGAGTGTCGAAACATAATAACAATTATTTAAACTAATGAACTTTCCCGAAGGCAGTGCTAAACAATAAGTCCCTACAGCTAATGCAGTAACCTTTGCTCCATTTCCTACTTGTAGGACGACTTCATCCTTGTTCAGCTTTCTACTTCTGCTTAGTGTGACGCCCCCAAATCCGGGTCACCTGAGCCACGGACCTGGTTCGCCACTATCTAAAACAAGAATTATACAATCGATAACTTAAAGCGGAATAAAGGAATATTTACATTGATATAACATAAATAAACCTGTCCCAAGTCTCAAAACCAATACTAATACAAAACATAACATAATACAAAAGGGTAAATATGTCTTAATACAAACGGTAATTCTAGAACAACAAAATACAACTACTCCGTAGCTTTCTCCTTTCCCTTATCTTTTCCTGAGCTCTCGCCACGTGCCGCACTAACTGAAATGTTTTAAGGAAAGCAAGGGTGAGCAACAAATTGCCCCGCAAGTATAATAGCAGTGAATAATCACATGAATAACTTTATAGCTCTCAGGAGTAAAAATTTAGCTAACACAAGGAAATAAACAACTTCTTTCATCACCGTTATAGTGGCCACTAAGGACCGAAGGATTTCTGAAGTATTCAAGGATTTCAAAGTTTCCCAAAGAAGGGAACTATTCAATACTGAGGGTGCACCAAGGCACAGAACTCTATTCTAGAATTACTGGAAATTCATCCGATAATCCACAAAACTGGTACAATAGGTGATCAGCCTAAAATACCTGGCGTTATGCATAAGCCTTACATTTTCCATTTACGCGCGTGTCGGTTTCCCGACGTTTATACAATTTCCCCTGCTGTGAGGGTTGTTCCACTCAGCTTTACATGGGAGTCCAGACCAAAACAATTTGATCGGAACAATTTTACTTAACAATAATAATAGTTGGAGGACTTTAACCTCGCTTTAGTAACCAAATCAATAAGTGTCTAGCTGAAACAATTAGCCTTGACATAGCTTTTAAACAGCCTATGGAATAAAGAACTTTAAGGTTCAACAACATGCATGATAGCATTTAAAAATATCTTGAATGAATAAAAATTCATAATCTTTGGAATCACACAATATATAACATTGCATGAAATGGGCTTTCATTGCAATACTTGAATAGAAGTATGAATACTAGCACATTAATTGCTAAATTGATAAGTAATTTGAACGGAGTCAAGAAGCTCAATAAGCTTGCTCAATAAATAATATTTGCTCGATAGATAAATGAATTCGACACTTGCCCAATAAATGAATCGAGTAAGGAAACCTCGCACAATTAAATAGGAGTTGTATGAGTTAGGAAACTTGCCTTGTACGTGCGTTAATACTTGACGTTAATCGTCCGTCAACAAAATATCCTACATAGTTTATTAAAATCGTCATAAATATTTGTCACAAAAGAACTAGGTTCATTACAGTCATCACATCATTAAAATACATTGATTGCCACTACGCTTACCCAGTCGGGGGTCGGGGGGCAGCGCCCCCTGGAAATCCAAGCGTAATTTGTAATCCGTTAATTCAATTTACGCCTTAGGACAACATCGTTTAGTTCGACACGGGTATAAATTAAGCACATAAAGCTTTAACAAGATATAAGCGTTTTTAATCATTTTGTACAAAAATATAAGTTTTAGACTCGCGGGAAAAATTTACTGGGTCCGACCCGATCCGGCCCGACCCGACCCAGTCCGGCCCGACCCGACCCGGACCAGTCGCCATGCAGTAGCAGTTGCAGTAGCGAACTGCTGTTCCTGCAAGCAGCGACACAGCCATACCTTGCCTTGCTCCAGCTGCTATATCTCCCCCTACACTCGATCAATTTCATCCCTTACGGACTCTATGGATTCCTAAGACACAAGGCTACAACATATCACAAATTCAAGACGACCCATAATCATTAACATGACCAAATCCTGAGCTAAAACATAAACTGCATGCTCTGTTTCTCGCAACCATGAAATATCTCACACAAATGGCTACTGTGACTTCATTTTAGCATCATTTTAGTTCATTCAAATTGGTATATCTTCACAACTGATAGAAGTACAATATTCCAATAACAAACAATCAAAATAATCACACCATCAAGGCTTTACAGTCCTCTAACAGTCCGAATGTCCAAAAGTCCAAAAATGTCCAAAGTTCATCCTTTAAGCCAAGGTTCGGATCTTTACTTGTTTTTGTTCCACTTTGAGGGTGTTTATGGTTTATATAGCTTCTTAAGAACCTCCATGATAGATTCAACACAACCAATCAACAAAAAAATTAGCAAAAAAAAAAATCCAACCCTCAAGCATGTAAGCGTAAAAAAAAAACTCATGAAAGCTTCAAGTGGAGAAGAAATGGTTGTGGTTCATGGTTACCTTCTTGTTGCTAGCTTCGTGTAGGGTGAAATGGTTGCTAGAGTGCTGCTCTCCTTCCTCTTAGTGCCCTTCTCTCCTTTCTCCTCCTTCCTTGCTTTTCTTCTTCTTCCCGTAGCTTGCTTATTCTTCTTCTATATTTCCCTCTCTCTCTCTCTACGTAGCTCTCTGTAACTCTCTCCTTACTTGCAAATGGGAAGTATGCTGATGGTTTGAAGGAGAAAGAAGATGAGCTGATGGGAGGTTTAAGGTGGCTTCGGAAGGAATGTTTTGATATGCAGAAAATGGGATGCCCGAGCTCTTGAAAATGAATTTGAGGAGCATGCTTTGTGAATTAACATTCCCATATATGGTGTACTGTGCATGTTTATTCTTTTCCCCCCAATTGGCTCTCAATATACACGTGGCCTCCCCCAATTGGTTTGAGGCTTAAATGTCTCACCAATTAATTCGAATATACAGATAAATATACCCGAATATTCCCACTTTTGTACCAAATTTGGTAAATAACTCTACCCAAAATTATAATGGGTACTCCCATAAATTATTGGAACACGCAAAAATATTTATTATGGGATTTGTCCATTTATTCGGAACACCCATAATATACATTTCGGATACAGATTAAATCACGTATCAACCCCAATAAAATTTCTGACACTTGGAAAAATTATTCCTCAGCATATATGCCTCATCTAAATTAATAAAAATCGAAATAGACGAAAAAGTTTGGGTGTGAATAGTGCTCGTGAATAGTGCCTCGGGAAGCGGGTCCCGCTAATAGTGATTTTATGAATTTTTGCAAAATCGATATATTCACTCTAACGACACAACAACACATAAAATTTAACATATGCACATTTTCTAGGCTGTAACACAATTCTAAACACGTATTATAGATTAATATAAAAAATAATAATAATAATAATAATTCATTTTATTCATACATAACTCGGGTTACAAGGAAATCTAAAATTCCCGATCGTTACACTTAGTCCCTGTACATTATTACATATGTGAGAACTACAGCCGGTATCCAATACCCAAGTAGAATTTTGACTTTCAGAAAAATTAATTTCAATCATGAACAAACCTAGATCGGAAGTCGAAGCTTCTCCAAGCTTCTTTTGGTCCGCAAGATACTCCTTGCAGTTCCTCTTCCAGTGTCCCGGCTTATTGCAATGGTAGCAAATTCCTTTGCTATCTGGATCAGGTTTCTTTTTATCCTTTCTCTTCGCCTTGCCCTTAGCCTTCTTGTTTTTCTTCTTTTCAGAAGATACCTTGGGCCTCTTCCTTTTCTTGGAAGAATCATCCACTAGTAAGACTTAGTTCTTGTTGGATGAGAAGTGACCTTCAGCAGTTTTCAGCATGTTAAGTAACTCAGGCAAGCTGACGTCCAACTTATTCATGTGAAAATTCACAACAAATTGTGAGAAGGTGTCCGGGAGTGACTGCAAGATCAAATCTTGGCTTAACTCCCCATCCATCATGAACGCAAGTTGTCCAAGTTGTTCAATCAGATTGATCATCTTAAGGACATGAGTCTCAACAGCAGTGCCCTCAGTCATACGAGATCGGAAGAGCTCCTTAGATATCTGATATCTTGCTGTCCTACTTTGCTCACTATACAACTCTTTGAGGTGCAACAATATAGTAGGAGCATTCATAGTTTCATGCTGACGCTGAAGCTCATTACTCATGGATGCGAGCATGATGCATTGAGCCAAGATTGCATCGAGCCAAGATTGCATCATCTTGCCACTTTCTGAAAGTAGCAATCTCTTCCTCAGAGGCTGTTTCTGCAACATTTGCAGGGATTGGCGAATTTAGGACATAAAAAATCTTTTCAGCAGTGAGAACAATTCTCAGATTCCTTAACCAGTTCGTGTAATTCGGTCCGGTCAGTTTGTTAGCATCAAGTATGTTACGCAGTGATAGTGAGTTTGACATTTTTAAATTCTGCATGTGAAATAGACAACATTTTAGCATACATTCATTTAATTAATTACCAAAATAAATTAGGTATTTATTTAAATTGGTATCTCCCACTTTTTATCAAACTATATTACCCTCAATATATATATAGTTCGGCAATTCTAATTAAAGATTTGCTAGTGAGACTAAGGATCCCATTTCAAATGTATATAGCCTTGTGGTGACACAACAAACGATATATAAATAAATAGGTAGACAACTATTGTCAATTACATCTCTATGTAACTCCTTGTATTTTGCCTCTTAGATTATTTTGATCAAGTGGTGACACATCCGAATCAAAATTATCCAAGTTAAGTCCATCCTAGCACTTCCATATATGTGAAGAGAAAAATACCGTCCTTGTGGTGACACAACAAAACAGTAATGTTCAATTCCTTAATAAGCATCAAATGTGATAAAGCAACATCTTAAATATTTAATACTTGCCTTGTGGTGACACAACAAACTCATATTAAACATTTAATACTCTATTGTTTTACCATACTAGAAGGCGACGTTCGATATTCCAAATATCTTTGAACGCTTAGGACTTAATATGATTTCTTTGAGGGGTTTATTATTATTAGTCTCATGTTGTTTAGCGCACATGCACATATATATATAAAATACGCGTCATATTATTTTACATGCGAAGCATGTTGGATAATATATAATATATATATATAGTAAGCATGCACATATAGAATACTATATTCTACTCGGATTGATTATGGACTTTTATTCTAGTTTGGTTCACTAGAGCCACCAAGTGAACCAAAAGGTCAAACCTAGGGTGCAAGAATTAAATTTAAATATAACTATTACATTTAAACCCGGGCTCCATTACAAACGGGTCTGCAAGCGCTTCTTGCTCCTTTGTCTCCAATTCTTCAAAATTAATTCTAACTAATCCTATTACATAAACTATTTACAATAAATAGAAACCTTGATCAGCAGTCAAGGGGAAGTATATAGGAGAGAGATAGAATTTACATTAAGAAAAAAATTAGAGAAGACGAGGTACGCAGACCCCATTTATAAAAACTCATACATTTAAGCATCCTCTAAAATAAATCCAATCACACATTGATCAATAGTCCATAATCAATCCCTATTTATTATCATACATATCTCTATATGTATCAATAAATAACATTCATCTCATGAATAATAAAACCATTCCATATATGCATTGATATCAATTAATGGGCAAAAGTTTTGCTACTATTTAGTTTTGAAACAAAATAAACTCTTTTATTTTAATCAAAAACCAAATTTAAATTAAACTCTTTTAATTTTAGCAATCTGAAATCCTATTCCAGATAAAATAAACATCTTTATTTTAAACTTATATCAATTAAATAAATCATTTATTTTAATTGAAAGAAAAAATTATTTTTCGGATTCTACTGCCTGGCGCAGCTGCGCCCAGAATGAACTGGGACACAGCGCAGCTGCGCTGAACCCCAGAAACGACTTTCTGGGTTTTGGCGCAACTGCGCTCCAGATTATATTGGAGCCGGCGCAGCTGTGCCGTGTAACAGATTCAGAAAAAAACAGATTCTGCCCAAAAATTTCGATCTAATTGCATACCATACACACATGGAACCATCAAAATCGATAATTAGCACAAGATTAGGCTCTGATACCACTATTAGGTTTGTATATAACGCGAACATGCAATCAAATTACATAAATAAAGTGGAAGCGCGATAAAATCGGATTTTAAAATTTTATACAAACCATCACCATGATAAATTTATGTGCTCAATTAACGTTATAAACGAAAGAGATAGAGATTAAGAAATTTTACCCTCGTAGATCCGTGCTTCCTCGAGTACAAGTTCACCTCCTATTCCTTCGCGTTCTCCTTGAATTCCACCGACTAAATTCTTTTGCTTGATCAACGTTAGCCACCCAAGTGTTTGGCCTCTAGAGGTAATCCACCAAGGAAAAATAGTTATTCAAGAAGTTGAGTATTGGCAAACCCTAGTTTCTATCTCTATAGAAATTACCAATACTCTCCACAATCTAATACAAGAGTGTGTAACCCTAATCTATGATAAGACTCCTCTTATTTATAGATGTAGGAAAAACCCTTCCCTAAACTATTTAGGATTAGGGTTTCTAATATAATTAAACTCCTTTAATTAATTATACTCCTAATCCAATTAAGAATTCATGTGAGAGTACCTCTATTAATTAATTCTCAATTCCTATTAGGAATTAAATAATAGTAATAGTAATAATAATTATAAGACTCCTCTTATTAATTTATATTTAATATTTTCGAAATATTAAATAATAAATATTAAGCTATTTAATTTATTTTATCCCCATAGATTAAATTAAATACACTTAATTTATTATTACAATTATGCCATTTATTTCTTAAATAAATATTTTTTTTTTGCGGTGTGACCCTTTAGGTTCTCCATATTAAACCGGTTGTGAATAAATCAATTAGAACAATTCTAATTTTATTTAAATAAATAAATTAAACTATTTAATTCATTTAAATAAATAATATTTATTCTACAATAAGGGTAAGCTTCCTTAGCGATCAACGACTTTCCAGATAATATAGATTCACATTAATCACAAAAGAACCTTTCAGTGAATAGTTACCGTACAATTCAATCCTTCTACCATACAATATCTCAATTAAATATAAGACATGGATTTACTATCAAGTCTTATTTTATTTAATTATATGTATTTCGATTCCCAAATGCACAACTCTAAATAATGCAAATTAGAAACTCCTTTCTAATTTCATTTTGCCTTGGTCAAGGACTACTGAGTTGTCATTTATCGAATCACATAGGACATTCACATCTTTTACTAGACGTGGTAGATTCTTTGTTGATCATTCACCTATCTCCATGTACAACTTATTATACCCAATCATACCCTTTAATATACCCTAAAGGTCTTAAGGGACATGTCAAAGTATAACTCATCATACACAAGATACTATGATGATCTCAAGTCCAAGGATCACTTGTACTACTATCACTATAGGAATTCCTATTGACAGGCGAGTAAAACTCCATTAGGTATTCCTTAGCGAGCCACATTCAGTGAACTTATTCTCCAATAAGCACCTACATACTTGCTTTAGTGTCTTTACACAAATGATTATGAGATCAATCATCCTCTTCTTAAGAGCAAGCAACGTATGTACTAATCTATCCGGATTCACTAATCCCCTATTTAGTAATCCAACGATTAGGAATAATTTTAGTTTGTGAGCTATCCAGAATTTAGATCTCATTAGCATGATCACCATCATGATTCTTAAAGCATTGCTCAAAACTATGGGTTTATCACATTTAATATAACAGCACCATGTAGATAATATAAAATGCCCTTTAAGAAAATCAATTCTTTTATTAATAAATGATTAAGATTACAAAGTATATGCTACATCATATCAAATATGATTGGCTTCTGTGCATACTACTTTCATTAACTATAATCTTGGAGGTTGAGATCTTTGACATTTTGGGTATCGACTTCATGGGTTCGTTCCCATTTTCCTTCAACAATCTTTATATTCTGGTTGCTGTGGACTATGTGTCAAAGTGGGTCGAAGCAGCCGCAATGCCCACCAATGATGCAAAGGTCGTGTTAAAATTTGTCCAAAGGGACATTTTCACAAGATTCAGAACACCTCGGGCAATAATTAGCGATGAAGGGTCTCATTTTTGCAATAAGAACTTTAGTGCCTTTCTTGCTAAATATGGGGTAACCTAGAAAGTCGCTACGGCCTATCACCCTCAGACGAGTGGCCAAGTGGAGATATCTAATAGAGAGGTGAAAAGGATTCTCGAAAATGTGGTGAACCCGAACAGAAAGGACTGATCATTAAAGCTTGATAACGCCTTGTGGGCGTACAGAACAACATATAAAACTCCAATCGGGATGTCACCATATCAGCTTGTTTATGGGAAGGCATGTCACCTTCCGGTGAAATTAGAGCATAATGCGTACTGGGCCATCTGGAAGCTTAATTTTGATTTGAGTGCTGTAGACACCCAAATTTTGCACTTTGTATACTAACCCTGACAGGAGGGCAAATTCGTCCATTGGGCCGGCCTGCGAGAGCAAGGGATGGGCACCGAAACGAACACTCGACGTCACCGCAACGATGTGCAAATCAAAATCGACGTGACAGCAAGGCCGTCCGAAATGAGCATGCCCGAATGATGTGGCACGTCTCCCAGTGATTCCCGGACTGCAAAATACAAGCCTGTCAGCGAAAACCGATGTCACGGCACGAGAAACGAGGTGCGGTTCGGAAAACGAGAAAATTAGCCCACCCAGCCGCGGATTGATCTGCGGCCAAACGATTAAAATAATGGTGGTGCGCACGGGACTCGAAACCAGGAAACTAGCTGAGTGCGATGGGAGGTGGGCCAGCCAGCCGCAGATTGATCTGCGGCCAGCCGCAGATCAATCTGCGGCTGGCTTTGGCCAGGCTATTTCAGCTCATTTCCTTGCAGAAGGTTGAGAAAGACGGAAGAAGAAGAAAAAACAGCAACCAGCAGTTTTCGGGAAGAGAGGAAAATAGAGAGAAAAGAGAGGAATTGTATTTCTTTTTGCTAAATTATATCACACATATTTCTCCTACATCCAATATATCAGTTTTTCACTCTTTGTTGTATCAATTGCAAGGTAAAAATCCTTTTGTTATAGCAATTTTGGTATATCATTTTGGTTCAATTAAATGTAATTTTCATGTGTATTGTTGAACAATCATGGATGAGGGATTATAAGTGAGGGTTCCATTGGAACAAAATTCTTCCTAATAATCCGATGATATTCATTTGGTGAATTTTTAGCTCGTGGTAATGATGTATAGTGCATAGATTGTTTAGATTGTTATTTTAGGATCTTGTGGGTGTGTATCGATTTTGGGTGTGAGCCTAGGAGCGCGACCCCGTGGTTCAAATCCGATGATGGACATCTTTTGATATATGTAATAAATTCGATGTACCTTTCATTGTAAATATGTAATCGTCGGGCCTTAAAACGACGCTAAGGCGAGAATCGTGTTTAAGGCCCCGAAATAGTGAAACTTGTGATTGTAGGCGTTTGGGGTTATTTTGATGGCTTACATGCCCATGAATAGCTCCGACGCGTGTTTATGCTTGATTTGATTTATGGGATGAAATTGATTTCAAAGCTAAACGATAAGATTTTCATAAAATCAATCAAACTAGGTTATTAGAATCACGAGGCTAAAATTTGAGAAGTGTTAATGAATGTCGATTTCTATGTAAACGAGAAAGCTAAAAAAAAAATCGTTTTCAAACATCACACAAAATGATTTTATAAATAAGTAACGTTTTATTAAACCGTTGTGCATAGGGTTAAAGAGATTCTAGAAGTTGCCCATCGTTTGAGTTACGAAAGCAACGTATAGATCTCGATTCCTATTTTGACGAAGGTTTAAAACTCTTGTTTTGCCAAAACGACACCTAACGAAAAATCTCATAGTTTTTGGACAATTAAAATCGAACCCTTCTTATAAAGAATCATGCTTTCTCGTGTATGCCGAAAAGACATTCCCAAAGCGTTCTCAAATTAAAGCACGACTTTCCCTAAAAATCCAAATGATTCTTTCATACAAACTCACCACAACATTCACATAGGCACACACACACACGCGCGCATACACACACATTTCATGAATTTAAGGATAGGAAAGCATCGAGATTGCGGTAACCGTGGTTCACGGAAGTCGGGGGGTGCCTAACACCTTCCCCTCGCTTAAGCAAGCCCCCGAACTCTATGAATCTCGGTTCGCAGACCAATTAATTCGAAGTCACATATGAGCCAGCGATTTATAAAAAAAAACGAAAACTCGGATGAGTTGGTACATCCATTTCAAATATACCAACTGGCGACTCTGGTTAATTGGCTCATCATAAAAAGCGATCTTTCAAAACCCGTCGACATTCAAGCCGACCTTTTCCAAAAAATCACCTAATCAAAAGGCTAAAATCAGAAAAGGACAAATATCGCGAAGGAAGCGAAAAAACCGGCGTCGACAGCTGGCGACTCTGCTGGGGAGATTAGAGGGCTTAAGCCGCTTTCGAATCTTGATGTTATCCTATCCTCTAAAATTCATAAATGTGTATGTGCGTGCGATATTTTGACTTGTTTTACTTATTGTTGTGTGTGAATGTGTGCCTTTTGTCCAATGAATGAATGATTGAATGGATTTGTTTTACTTTAAAGTAATCATTTGCATACGGTGAGGACGATGAATGTGAATGTATGTTGAGAGAGTACCTCCTCCTGAGGCGAACCTATCGGTTGCTTATTACTGGACTTGAAGGGGCTGCTCCCCGGAGATGGCTCAGGAAACGCACCACCCAAATCCGCTCCAATCGAAAGGATTCAGACGAGTAGATTGCGAAGATTTGGGGACCTTCATGCCGAAAATCCCGCGAGAGTAACCCTAGGGTAGGTCAGCCTCTGATAAACCTAACGAAAGGGAAGCTTCTTCATGCCCTTTTATCATTCAGTCGAATAAATAAATGTCATATAAATGGCATATAACTGTCATACCGGCATCATCGTAATAAATATGTCCTGTATCATGTGATTACATCACCTGCACATATAAAGAGGATACTGACATGGTTTTGCAGGAAGGCAATCTGTGCCACGTACCAAGGTTTTCTAAAAACTTCTAAATACTATCCTGTCATCAAACACTGACCTTATTTTGCAGGATAAGATTAAGAGAACCGTGAAAGCGTGGCATAACGATCACAAAGAACCCGGAGTAGGGGCATATTCGACCACAAAAAAAAAGGGAAAAGAAAAAGAAAAAGAAGAAAAAGAAAAGAAAATAATAATCATGCATCAGTGTTGACATGCATCTGCCAACTTGTAACTGGCACAGTACTAAGAGGCCGTAAAGTCCATACTCTGTCCATCCAAATAATAGAGGCCGATAGCCATGAAATTACCGTTCTGCCACTACAACAATACGACCGAATACGAGGGATGCATCCTAAGACTGAGATTAGCCCTGGGAAAGGGAATCAAAAAGGAGGATAGTAGTTGGAAACTCGAATTGGTCATCCGGCAGGCCATGGGAATATACAGCACCAAAGGGCATAATTGGGACCTAGCTACGGGACTGCTGAGATATCTGGAAGCCAAGGAGCCCACAGACAAACGAACGAAGTACATGGTGATGTGTGCGGAGCCCATATGAGCAGAATATTTTTGGCCAAGAAAATCATGTGAACGGGTCACTACTGGCTAACCATGAAAACTGACTGCGATGCTCATGTCAGGAAATGCCATCAATGCCAGATCCATGCCAATACGATCCATGCACCTCCTAATGAGCTCCATTGCTTGACCTCACTGTGGCCAGTTGGACCGTGCAGCAGGTGATATCTCGGAAGGGGTAAATCCAGGAGTATGGTAGTGAATCCCGGCCAGTAGAAGATCAACGGGTTTTAAAATTCTGAGTTTTATTTTAAATCCTTGTACCCCGATTTGAGGCATTCTAGCCTGACAAGCGATAGGCCAAATTTGAGGGAGGATCACGATTTCGGTATAGAGCTAGATTTCGATCTGATGGGGATTGAGCAGGACGAGACAGATATCGACAAGACGCCTGACGAGATCAAAGGAGGGGTCGAAGATAAACCCAAACCCAGTTTAGACCAAACCATCGCCATCAAACGTCAGAGCCCCTAACGATCACAAAGAACCCGGAGTAGGGGCAAATTCAAACACACACAAAAAAAAAAAAAATCCTCTCTGGGGGAGCCCTTATCTTACAAGGAATGGACGGAAAGGCGTTCCCCAGCCCATTAATTCTAACTCTGTGAAGCAACCCTGTCAATTCAATCTTCAACGGTACGATCATCTGGCATTTGTCAAGCATAGTTTTCCCGGGATACGATGATCCGCGTGAAAGGGGGGATTCTATTTGACTTAATGGGAATCGGATTAATTCTGACAAGCAACCGTGGAGCACGATCGTGAGTATGATTAGACGAAGAAGGCTATTCAACCTTTTGATCTGGTACAAAGCCTTAATTCAAAGCAACGTTTGCGACAGAATCGACCTCATGTGGCAGACTTCACTTTGCATTTGCACGAACTTTCAGTTGTGGGGTATAAGGCTATGACGACGTTGATAGCAATTAACACATAGTCAGACAGTCAATAATTATCAAGCTAATATCAAGAAGTCAGACGATAAGGGATTATCAAGCTAATGTCTCGAATCGTGGCCTGGGTTATTCGAGTAATTAAGCCCGAGGGGTGTCTCCACACCTGGTGCCCTAAAGCCATCTGGTTTGGGAGTCGCTGGCCCAACACTCGTTACATGGGTAACTCAGAGCCTAAGAAAACGAGCATTACAGTAGAGGAGGCCCGAGCAGATTCGAATCATGGCATGGGCTACTCGAGTAATTAAGCCTAAGGGGTATCTCTACATCTGGTGCCCTAAAGCCGTCTGGTTTGGGAGTCACCGGCCTAACACTCGCTACATGGGTAACTCAAGCCTAAGAAAACGAATCTTGCGCAAGGTCAAGCAAAAAATGAATGGGGCAGACCACCAGCTTGTCTCGAACCGTGGCCTTTGTTACTCGAGTAAGTAAACCCGAAGGGGTGTCTGTACACCTAATGCCCCAGAACCGTCTGGTTCGGGAGTCATTGGTCCAAAACTCGTTAAATGGGTAACTTTGAATAGCCTAAGAAAACGAGACAAATGAAGTGGGCTAATAAGAAAAAGGATAATACGAAAAAAAAATCTCGGCCTTAAACAAAAGTCAGGGAAGAGAAACCCCTACTGAATGCTGCATCGCACAGTGCATTTGTCATATGACGTTAATCCTGCTAAGGACGTTGTCGAGAATGGAGACAGAGGGCCTTTGACGAGGGAAGTTAGTTCTTTTGAATTCGACCTCACTCACGTACAATGACCATGAATGCTTGAAGGTGTTCTTACGATTTCGTAACTCGTCAAATAGAAAATCATCAACTCACGAGGGATTGAAAAAAAAAATCCAATCTAGTACATTCACGGTTCACAACTGGCTAGATTGTGCGATCAACAGATATTCAATTTCATGTGCTTTAACTGCATTTTTTGTCGAGATTATAATATCTTTGTGTTGAGCTAACACTAACGGCCCGAGCCTTCAAGTTTTGGCATTTGTTAGTCATCTGATATGCAGGATCTTACAGAGCTGTGGATAACTCAGCACGGTCAACATCACGAGTTTTCGATAGAAATTCTTGGTAGCGACACGCGCCAAGGCAGGGGCAGTTAAGAATCGTGAAATGGAAGGAAGCTGAGACTGCGCAGAACTCCTCGTCATTGGGCCTCTCCCCAATCCTGACTATCACTGCCTCGACATCCAAATGATCCACATGCATGAGCATATACAACGATGATATAATGCGGGACAACAGCATATCGGCCGTCAGAAATGATCAAAGGGCCAAAGAGCCCAACATAGCTGTCGATCATCACAGAGATCGAAACAGACTGCCTCAACTTGATGAAATGAAGACGACCAAGAGCAGACAGAATACCAGACCAGGTTGAAATCTAGAAACTACACTTCACGACGAGGCGTGATTCCATCAAATGTTGGCAAACAACGACGACTGTCGAATCATATCATTTGACTAAACAGGGGTCATTTCTATCTAAACATATGTTGTGCACATGCATCTGTCCATAACATATCTGCCAGATCATGCATAACATCTTTTTCATGCATGCAGGTACGATAAAAATGAAAATCCCCAGGAAAGTACAGGCACGTCACTTTCAACCTCACAAATGATCCGAGTGATGGCTTTTGCGGCATAGTACGTAGACGATGATTGGTGGGAGATCCGGGACAGAGGTCGATCACACATCCCACTTCAGGAAATCCCTCAAGGTAAAAAAAAAAAAAAAAAAAAAAGGAGACAAAAACAACAAACCCTGGGAAGGGCTGAGATCCACGCGAACCACAACAAGATGGTGAGCGACCCCTGGGAAGGGCTGATATCCACAAAAAGAAAAAAGACAAAAAACAACAAACCCTGGGAAGGGCTGAGATCCATGCGAACCACAACAAGATGGTGAGCGACCCCTGGGAAGGGCTGATATCCACAAAAAGAAAAAAGACAAAAAACAACAAACCCTGGGAAGGGCTGAGATCCACGCGAACCACAACAAGATGGTGAGCAACCCTGGGAAGGGCTGATATCCACAAAACGAAAAAAGACAAAAAACAACAAACCCTGGGAAGGGCTGAGATCCACGCGAACCACAACAAGATGGTGAGCAACCCTGGGAAGGGCTGATATCCACAAAAAGAAAAAAGACAAAAAACAACAAACCCTGGGAAGGGCTGAGATCCACGCGAACCACAACAAGATGGTGAGCAACCCTGGGAAGGGCTGATATCCACAAAAAAAAAAGACAAAAAACAACAAACCCTGGGAAGGGCTGAGATCCACGCGAACCACAACAAGATGGTGAGCGACCCCTGGGAAGGGCTGATATCCACAAAAAGAAAAAAGACAAAAAACAACAAACCCTAGGAAGGGCTGAGATCCACGCGAACCACAACAAGATGGTGAGCAACCCTGGGAAGGGCTGATATCCACAAAAAGAAAAAAGACAAAAAACAACAAACCCTGGGAAGGGCTGAGATCCACGCGAACCACAACAAGATGGTGAGCAACCCTGGGAAGGGCTGATATCCACAAAAAGAAAAAAGATAAAAAACAACAAACCCTGGGAAGGGCTGAGATCCACGCGAACCACAACAAGATGGTGAACGACCCCTGGGAAGGGCTGATATCCACAAAAAGAAAAAAGACAAAAAACAACAAACCCTAGGAAGGGCTGAGATCCACGCGAACCACAACAAGATGGTGAGCAACCCTGGGAAGGGCTGATATCCACAAAAAGAAAAAAGACAAAAAACAACAAACCCTGGGAAGGGCTGAGATCCACGCGAACCACAACAAGATGGTGAGCAACCCTGGGAAGGGCTGATATCCACAAAAAGAAAAAAGACAAAAAATAACAAACCCTGGGAAGGGCTGAGATCCACGCGAACCACAACAAGATGGTGAGCAACCCTGGGAAGGGTTGATATCCACAAAAAGAAAAAAGACAAAAAATAACAAACCCTGGGAAGGGCTGAGATCCACGCGAACCACAACAAGATGGTGAGCAACCCTGGGAAGGGCTGATATCCACAAAAAGAAAAAAGACAAAAAACAACAAACCCTGGGAAGGGCTGAGATCCACGCGAATCACAACAAGATGGTGAGCAACCCTGGGAAGGGCTGATATCCACATAAAGAAAAAAGACAAAAAACAACAAACCCTGGGAAGGGCTGAGATCCACGCGAACCACAACAAGATGGTGAGCCACCCTGGGAAGGGCTGATATCCAAACACTAACACCCTGGGAAGGGCTGATATCCAAACACTAACACCCTGGGAAGGGCTGATATCCAAACACTAACACCCTGGGAAGGGCTGATATCCAAACACTAACACCTTGGGAAGGGCTGATATCCAAACACTAACACCCTGGGAAGGGCTGATATCCAAACACTAACACCCTGGGAAGGGCTGATATCCAAACACTAACACCCTGGGAAGGGCTGATATCCAAACAACTAACACCTTGGGAAGAGCTGATATCCAAACACTAACACCTTGGGAAGGGCTGATATCCAAACACTAACACCCTGGGAAGGGCTGGTATCCAAACACTAACACCCTGGGAAGGGCTGATATCCAAACCACTAACACCTTGGGAAGGGCTGATATCCAAACACTAACACCCTGGGAAGGGCTGATATCCAAACAACTAACACCTTGGGAAGGGCTGATATCCAAACAACTAACACCCTGGGAAGGGCTGAGATCCAAACAATCGACCGGCGACGATAACCGGCGATTACGAGACGGATGTCCGACGACGAAAACCGGCTCCGACAAGATAACCAACCGGCGACGATAACCGGGGGTTACGAGATGGGTGTCCGGCGACGAAAACCGGCCCCGATGAGACAATCGACCGGCGACGATAACCGGCGATTACGAGGTGGATGTCCAGCGACGAAAACCGGCTCCAACAAGATAACCAACCAGCGACGATAACCGGGGGTTACGAGATGGGTGTCCGGCGACGAAAACCGGCCCCGACAAGACAATCGACCGGCGACGATACCCGGCGGTTGCGAGATGGGTGACCGGCGACGATACCCGGCCCCGACGAGACGATCGACCAGCGACGATAACCGGCGATTACGAGATGGATGTCCGGCGACGAAAACCGGCTCCGACAAACGGTGACACCTGTAGAATCGTATCAAAAGACTGTACAGGGGTCATTTTTCATTTTGAATGTTGTGTCACATGCATTGAATAAGTGATAATTCTGTACGTGATCCATGCAGGTTAGGTGTCAAGGTCCTAGCCTATCAGAGTTAAAAGCAATGGTTGCCAAGAACGATGTGCGAGGACGAACTCCAAGGATGCCCTTCAAAGCTAGTCAGGAGAATAACTTCCATTGATGACAATGGGATGGAATAAGGTGATTACGAGAGGGATGACCGGACATGAGACCCGGCACTCACAGGACAATCGACCGAATACGAGACCCGGCGATTACGAGACGAGCGACAGATCAGGGATTGATGCGTTGACACCCTTACAAATGTGTTGCATGCCTTACATCTTGCGTTCCATCATAAGTTGTATGTGTTGCATCATGTATGCACTGTCATTCTTATGCACTGTCATTCATGCATCGGGTGTCTATTTCTTTATCATGTTCATTTCATTTAACATTTCATAAACATGATAAAGAGGGGCAGCTGTAGACACCCAAATTTTGCACTTTGTATACTAACCCTGACAGGAGGGCAAATTCGTCCATTGGGCCGGCCTGCGAGAGCAAGGGATGGGCACCGAAACGAACACTCGACGTCACCGCAACGATGTGCAAATCAAAATCGACGTGACAGCAAGGCCGTCCGAAATGAGCATGCCCGAATGATGTGGCACGTCTCCCAGTGATTCCCGGACTGCAAAATACAAGCCTGTCAGCGAAAACCGATGTCACGGCACGAGAAACGAGGTGCGGTTCAGAAAATAAGAAAATCAGCCCACCCAGCCGCGGATTGATCTGCGGCCAAACGATTAAAATAATGGTGGTGCGCACGGGACTCGAAACTAGGAAACTAGCTGAGTGCGATGGGAGGTGGGCCAGCCAGCCGCAGATTGATCTGCGGCCAGCCGCAGATCAATCTGCGGCTGGCTTTGGCCAGGCTATTTCAGCTCATTTCCTGCAGAAGGTTGAGAAAGACGGAAGAAGAAGAAAAAACAGCAACCAGCAGTTTTCGGGAAGAGAGGAAAATAGAGAGAAAAGAGAGGAATTGTATTTCTTTTTGCTAAATTATATCACACATATTTCTCCTACATCCAATATATCAGTTTTTCACTCTTTGTTGTATCAATTGCAAGGTAAAAATCCTTTTGTTATAGCAATTTTGGTATATCATTTTGGTTCAATTAAATGTAATTTTCATGTGTATTGTTGAACAATCATGGATGAGGGATTATTAGTGAGGGTTCCATTGGAACAAAATTCTTCCTAATAATCCGATGATATTCATTTGGTGAATTTTTAGCTCGTGGTAATGATGTATAGTGCATAGATTGTTTAGATTGTTATTTTAGGATCTTGTGGGTGTGTATCGATTTTGGGTGTGAGCCTAGGAGCGCGACCCCGTGGTTCAAATCCGATGATGGACATCTTTTGATATATATAATAAATTCGATGTACCTTTCATTGTAAATATGTAATCGTCGGGCCTTAAAACGACGCTAAGGCGAGAATCGTGTTTAAGGCCCCGAAATAGTGAAACTTGTGATTGTAGGCGTTTGGGGTTATTTTGATGGCTTACATGCCCATGAATAGCTCCGACGCGTGTTTATGCTTGATTTGATTTATGGGATGAAATTGATTTCAAAGCTAAACGATAAGATTTTCATAAAATCAATCAAACTAGGTTATTAGAATCACGAGGCTAAAATTTGAGAAGTGTTAATGAATGTCGATTTCTATGTAAACGAGAAAGCTAAAAAAAAATCGTTTTCAAACATCACACAAAATGATTTTATAAATAAGTAACGTTTTATTAAACCGTTGTGCATAGGGTTAAAGAGATTCTAGAAGTTGCCCATCGTTTGAGTTACGAAAGCAACGTATAGATCTCGATTCCTATTTTGACGAAGGTTTAAAACTCTTGTTTTGCCAAAACGACACCTAACGAAAAATCTCATAGTTTTTGGACAATTAAAATCGAACCCTTCTTATAAAGAATCAAGCTTTCTCGTGTATGCCGAAAAGACATTCCCAAAGCGTTCTCAAATTAAAGCACGACTTTTCCTAAAAATCCAAATGATTCTTTCATACAAACTCACCACAACATTCACATAGGCACACACACACACACGCGCATACACACACATTTCATGAATTTAAGGATAGGAAAGCATCGAGATTGCGGTAACCGTGGTTCACGGAAGTCGGGGGGTGCCTAACACCTTCCCCTCGCTTAAGCAAGCCCCCGAACTCTATGAATCTCGGTTCGCAGACCAATTAATTCGGAGTCACATATGAGCCAGTGATTTATAAAAAAAAACGAAAACTCGGATGAGTTGGTACATCCATTTCAAATATACCAACTGGCGACTCTGGTTAATTGGCTCATCATAAAAAGCGATCTTTCAAAACCCGTCGACATTCAAGCCGACCTTTTCCAAAAAATCACCTAATCAAAAGGCTAAAATCGGAAAAGGACAAATATCGCGAAGGAAGCGAAAAAACCGGCGTCGACAAGTGCTGCGGGGGAGAAGTGCCTTTTGCAACTTAATGAGATGGATGAGTTCTGTCTCCAATCTTACGAGAATGCAAAACTTTACAAAGAGAAAGTCAAGAGGTGGCACAATAAGAAAATTATTGATCGGAAGTTTGAAGTTGGACAGTTCGTACTGCTTTACAACTCTCGATTGAAGCTCCTTCCGGGTAAACTCAAATCCAGATGGTCCGGGCCATTTATTATTAGTAAAGTATTCCCGCATGGAGCCATTGAGTTAAGGGACGACATAACAAATCGGTTGTTCAAGGTGAACGGGAAAAGAATCAAGCATTACTGGGGTGGTGACATGGAACGCCAAAGGACCTCAGTTAGCCTTGAAGATCCTAAATGAACAGGGAGTAGTCAGGCTGAGGACTTTAAATCAAGCGCGATTTGGGAGGCAACCAAATTTTAACTTCCTTTGTTTTTAGTTTTTTTTTAAAAAAAATTATTGCTTGTTTTTAGTGTACTTCGTTTTGATTGGTATGATTTTTATCATTAATTGTTTCTAATGTGTTTATTATTGTTTGCTGCACATAGGTGCTGTTATCCAACTTCGCAATACTGCTAAACATAGCAGCACACTAGCAGCACACCAGCAGCTCAACAGCCCAGCAGGCGCGTGCAGGCAGGCGCGCACTCGCGCAGCATCCGGAAGCAGCAGGCGCATGCTAACAGCAGGCGAACGGCAGTAGATAGGCACGCGCGAGCGCAACAGTAGGTGGGCGCCAGACCAGACAAGACGTGGGCGCAGACGCGCCACACACCGCGCGGACGCGCCAGTTCACTGCTTTAGCTTTTAATTGTTGTCTTGCTCGGCTCATTCCATTCCATTCTTTTGTCTCTCTCCTCCGAATTTCAAAGATAACTTATTGCACATCGTAGCAAAGTCAAATTCCACCGCCCATGGACCGAATTATCATTCAAGGCTTGCAATTCATCATCAAATTCGACAGTTTAACCTTTAGTTCATCAAGGGTTTGAGAGCTTTCCATTTTATTCACAAGAACTTGCTCAAGCATAGGTACATTGGCTAAACTTGAATTTTAATTGATTGGGGTTGTGTTTGGGCTTAGTTTTATTGTAGGAACATTCTCTTACTCCCATTGTAAAGCTTTGTGGAGGGTTAGGCTCACTTCCAAGTGCTTACGCAACCTTAGTTTTGGGAGGTGCATGCCAGGTGTTTGATTTTTGGTCTAAGAGACCTTCTTAAGCTATTTTGAGTTATTCTTTTGTGGTCTTTAAGTAGGCATGGATCCTAAAAGACAGAGGGGGTGAAGGCTCATCTTTCAATCCAACCAAGGCCTATGATAAGAGGAAGTTTGTCAATGAAGAAGCATCCGAGCGCTATCACTCAATCATGGTGGGAAAACCATTAATTCCTGAGAGAGGTATTCTACCTGACGAAATAAATGATTTTGGTGTAGCAAACATGATTAAGGAAAGGGGATGATAATCTTTCACCACACAACCCGAGCCCGCATGTGTATCTATTGTCCGAGAATTTTATGCAAATGCCATGGACGCCAAAGATAATGTGGTTATGGTTCGGGGCAAGAGTGTGTCGTTCAGAAAAAGGTGCATCGAGGAATACTGTGACATTCTTATGAGCCATGGCGATGATAGGCTTACTAAATATAGAACTGAGAGGCTTAACTGGGATGAGGTCATTATAACCTTATGTATGTCGGCCGCTTGTTGGACAATGAAAAATGGAGAGCCAGTGCATTTTTGCTAGAGTGTGATTTAAGCAAATATGGGAAAGCATGGTTGTATTTCATCAATGCCAAGCTATGACCATCTACCCACGCGATAGAGGTGATTCCGACCCAGGCAGTTATCCTGTTTGCCTTGGTGACGGGGCGGAGCATAAGCTTAGGAAGACTGATTCGCAACTCTATTATCCAAACTGCTAGAGGGAAGTCTGCAGGTGGATTGCCACATCCATCACTGATTTGTGGCTTGTGCAAGTGGGCAAAAGTCAAGTGGAATGCTGATGACCTACTTCAGCCTCCGTTGACACCTATTGATAGCCAGGTTATGCGCCACTACAAAGTTTGGCGGAGTGGAGTGTCGGAGGAGCATGGAGCTGGGGTCTTACCTTTACAGCACCCTCATGAGCTTGAGAAGAACGTTGGCAGTCCACCACCTCGCATTGAACACACCAATACATCTAGCTCATCAATCGACTTGCTTATTACCGAGATGCGCGAGCTCTGTCGTGAAAATCAGGAGTTACGTGCTGAGTTGCTGCGGAATGCGCAAGAGCGAAAGAGGCAAGCTCGGGAGAGGCAGCGTAATACTAGGCGCATGTCCCGACGCATCAATCACTCAGTTCAACAGGTCAATTCATTATGCATTTATACTTCTAATTTTAGCAATGCTATCGCGTAGGTGATCAACAATAGTGGGTTCAACTCCAGGCCCAATGCAGTCCAATTTCCTATGACACCTATGTTCCCGGAGTATGATCTTAACTCTGGTGATGATGCAAACAGAGGTAATGGCGCGGATGGCAATAATGAGGATGATGCTGCTTGATTACCCTCAGTGAAGTTCTCTGTTTAAATTTTATCTATTATAACATCGAGGACTATGTTTGTTTTAAGTTTGGGGATGTTATAACATCCAGGAAACGAAGGCTAGAGGATTTCGAGACTATGGCGCTAACATAAGAGTGTAATGTGATTCTTCAGAAAAAGCTGCCACCAAAGTTGAAAGATCCGGGGAGTTTTAACATCCCTTGTTCAATTGGAAATCAATTTGTTGGGAAAGCTTTGTGTGATTTGGGAGCCAGCATAAATCTAATGCCACTTTCCATATACAAGAAGTTGGGTGTAAAGGAAGCAAAACCAACGAATGTCACCTTACAACTTGCTGATAGATCGATCACGTATCCGATGGGTATAGTGGAGGATGTACTGGTGAAGGTTGACAAATTGATTCTTTTAGCAGATTTTTTGGTTTTAGATTACGAGGAGGATCGGAAGATTCTAATAATTTTGGAAAGACCATTTCTGGCGACCGAAAGAAAATTAATTGACGTGAAGAACGGGGAATTAACTATGAGAGTTAACGATCAAGAAGTTAAGTTCAAGGTGTTCAAAGCGATCAATTTCCCAAATGATGCCGACGATAATTATCGGGTCAAGGAAGGCAATGATGTGGTTCACGAAGATCCTCGGGATAATGCTGGTTTAAAAACTCTACTTGGTGATGAAGTTCATAATAGGAAACAACCAGCGTGTGGGAAAGGGCAAATGTTGAAATATTGTTGGGGGGTGCAGCTAAGTTTAGAAGCAACCACAATATCCCAGCTGAGCCCGATTAAGCTAAAATAGGGAGTAGTCAGGCTGAAGACTCTAAAATAAGCGCTAACTGGGAGGTAACCCAGAATTTCGATTTATTTCCTTTACTTTTAGTTTAATTATTTTGTTTTAGTCTTCTAGTTCATTTAACTATTTACTATTTATTTTATCTTAGTCTAGGATTTTACATTCAGTAATAATCTCTCTGCAATTGATAATTGATAATTGGGTTTATGGGTTGCAGGATGGAAGTATGAAGGAAGCAAGAATTTTGCTAAGTATTGGTCCAAAAGCCTAGGCGCTCACATCAAGGCCATTCCAAGTGCCTAGACACTCCATTACAGTAAGCTCAACAAGGTCTAAGCGCCTAGGCGCCCAAATCATGCCTAAACCAAGCGCCTAGGTGCTCTCCATGATCAATCCATTCTGCCTCCAAGCGCTTAGGCGCCCATCACAGGCCAAATTCAAGCGCCTAGGCGCTCCAGCCAAAACTTAGAAAAAAAGAAGCATTAGTTCAAAAAATTGCAAGACAAACCCAACTCTTCTCTCTCCTAATTCAACCAAACCTCTCTTCCACTCCTTCATAACCCCACGACATCAATTCAACTATCAGATTAAAGATGAATCAAGTTGGGGGAGGTTCTCAAAAGGGCTTCACAAAGGTGTTTTTAACTTTGTATTCCAACTGTTTGAAAAATTGCCACAACGAGGTTCTTCACCAATTAGGATCCTTTCCAATTTCTACCACCACCAGACTTAGACCCTGATGACGATGAGGAGGCTGATGCAGATGATGATGATGTGGAGTAAGATGTTTATCAGGAAAGTCCTCAGTTCTTAAATTCTCTATGTTTTACACAATGAGGACATTGTGTCATTTAAGTTTAGGGGCGGATTATGTGCATATAGATTAGGCTCATGTTCATGTTTGGATAATTCTAAATCATATTTGATTATGTTTCATTAAATTATGCATGGTGCTTATAGTTGCATGTTAATTGTTTTGTGTTATGCATCTAGTTTCATGAATTAAGCATAAATTGATATAGTGTCTAATGTGGCCAATGGTAAGAATGGATTGATAGTTTTAACTTAAGAAGAATTGAAAACTAGTGCTTAATGATAGCTTTGACTATGAAGTGAGGTTGAAATTGTCTGAAACTCATGTTAACCAGGAAAGCACATAATCGACTATTTGGTCAATCTAATTCAAATTGTTACATAATTTGCTTCTGGCGAAAAGACTTGGGTTAAAACTTGATAATATCGGTGAAACGTCCATGAAAGAAAAACAAGCAAGAATCTAAGTTTAGGGGGATCTTGGGATATATATATATATATATATATAAAAGAAGAAATTCAGAAAAAATAGAAAAAAAATAATATAAATAAATAATTTAAGTTGACTAGTTTAGTTTTGTGGCCTTTGTTACTCGGGTTATTAGATCCGTAGGGGTGTCTTAACACCTAGTGCCCTAAAGCCAACTAGTTTAGGAGTCATTGGTCGAAAGCTGGTTACATGGGTAGCTTTGAAAAGCCTAAGAAAACTAGACATTGCACAAGTCGAGTTTAAAAATGAGATGGAGCGTAAGACGCACTCGTGTATATATATATATATATATATATATATATATATATATATATATATATATATATGTATGTATATATATATGATATTAGGAATAAACCTCGTTGGGGATCCCTGTGCTTAGTGATTGCTTGAATTAGTCGGATTGGTTGTACTCACAGGTTGAATAAAGTTAAAACTGAAAGTTTCCTTCTAAGAAGTCAATTATGTGATTGATTTGAGTTGTAATTGATTATAATGGTTGATATATACACACACAACATAGGTGATGACAAGTGTAACTTTACTAATCAGTTAAAGTTAGAAACTTTACATTGGTTGGATGTTCTGTTTAAGTATTATATGTTATCTTTGAGGCATGGTATTGGATGCTATGTTAGTTGGTTGTTTAATTCATAGACATGCTAGTTAATTTGCATTTGCATCATTACATTGCTTGAGGACAAGCAATTAGTTAAGTTTGGGGGTATTTGATGAGTGGGTTTTATAGCTACAAATCAAGTATTGTTGAGTTTAATTATTGTTATCTTTAAGTGTTTTAGTATCATTTTATTTGCTTTTGTGCTTGTTTATTGTAGGATGTAGTTGGAGGGGCATAGAAGTCATTTTAGAGAAGAAAAGAATTAAAAATCATTAAAAATTGGGCTGAGTGGTATTTTTATAATTTCTTGGTCCCAGTCAAGCGCCTAGGCGCTTGGAACAGAGTTAATTTGAGTGCCTAGGCGCTCGTGTGCTATCAGGCATGGAAATTGTGCGGCTGAGAAGGAATTCTAAGCCAAAAAGGAATCTAAATGAGGGTTTTGACTAATATACAAGGGAGAAGACTTCAGAACAAAACGTAACAAGAGATTGCAGAGATAGAAAAAAGAGAACACGAAGGAAGATTGTAAGGGCTGAAGATCAAGAAGAAGATTAAGAGCAAACCTACAGTTTCTTCTATTCCTTTCTCTAATCTTTAATTTTTGTAATTATCTGGGATGTTTAAGTTTATGATTTGGATGATGTTTTCTTTTATCGTTATGAACTAAATTTCAATTAAGATTGCAACGGAACTTGGTATGTAGTTAAAAATTGATGCTTCCTATTTAATACAAGTTAGTTTTCATTGAATCATTTATTATATCTTGCGCTTGTTGATTAATTGTCTGGCCAACAATTACTGTGATAATCTATATAAAATTAGAAAATGGAGTATAGATTTAGATCTAGGTATGATAGCATCTGTTCATATAATCTGAATAAGGTTAATATGATTAGCATGTAGGATAGGAATATACCTACGTGTCGTTTGTAACCATTTTAAGAATTTGTGTTTAAAAACCCTATTTAACTTGATTCACATAGGAATATAGTGAGTTAATTGATTAAGATGTTCCTTGTACTTCTGTTCCCTAGAGATCGGATTTAGGAGGATTTATTTACGCAGCTTTCGGAAGAAGTGCATGAATATTGTAAAGAATTCTGGGTTAATGATTCATGCTAATTAATTAAATTAAATAGGAGGTTGATTGATTTAAATGAAATACCAAGGGAAGTTGTAATCTTAACTTATTTAAATCTGCATTTTACTCTTGTACATGAACTTTATTTTAGTAATTAATTTTGTTACTTTTAATTTTCAACTTGCAACCAATATTCGTAGTTTAAATAGGATTAATTAAATTAAAATTTGGTAATTGATAAATATTAAGTTATTTCCTCGTGGGAACACTATCCTTGCTTGCTGAATACTATAAACGAATGCGTATACTTGCGTGTTAAGTGCTAGTAAGAATTTAGGCAACACTATATAATGCCGAAAGTGGATGAGATTAAGTCGAGCATTCAGAGGCTTGCAATCAATGCCAACACTTTCGAGATTAAACTGGAAACTATTAAGATGATTCAGAACTCGGTACAGTTTGGGGGATTGACAAATGATGATCCAAATGAACACTTGGTCAGTTTTTTAGAGATTTACGATACATTTAAGTACAACAGAGTTACAGAGGATGCAATAAGACTTTGGTTGTTCTCTTTCACTCCATAGGATAAGGTAAAAAGCTGGTTACACTCACTTCCATTGGGATCAATTATTACATGGGACGATTTGGCACAAAAATTTCTAGCAAAGTTCTTCCCACCTGCCAAAACTGCGAAGATGAGGAACAATGTCACTTCTTTTGTTCAATTTGATTTGGAGTCATTGTATGAAGCTTGGGAAAGGTTCAAAGATATGTTGCAAAGATGCCCCCATCATGGGCTTCCCAAGTGGTTACAAGTCCAGACGTTTTATAATGGTTTATCTAGTAACACGCAGACTAGTATTGATGCAGCAGCAGGAAGAGCGTTGATGACAAAGAATTTTGATGATGCATATAAGTTGTTAGAGACGATGGCAGCTAATAATTACCAGTGGCCTACTGCTAGGATGACACAACCAAGGGCAGCAGGGGTAATAGAGGTGGATGTAGTTACAACATTGACGGCCTAGATTTCAGCTCTTACAAGGAAAATTGATGCTTTCAGGGGTCAAAATATGCAGAGTGTGGCGGTGGTTTGTGAGTTGTGTGTTGGAGCCCATCCGAGTGATCATTGTGCTATAAATGCAAAATCAGTACAGTTTGTGGGAAATTATAACAGGCAGCCAAACAGCAATTTGAACAGCTATAATCTAGGGTGGAGGAACCATCCTAACTTTTTATGGAGCAACAATCAAAATCAACATCAGGCTCCAAGTCAAACTTATCTGCCCGGATTTCAGAATTAGCATCAGGCACAGCCAGAAAAGCAACCAAACTTGGAGGAAATATTAGTTAAATTCATGACTCAGGTTGATGTGAACTTGAAAAGTTAGGCAGCATCCATTCGCAACCTTGAGAACTATATGGGGCAAATGGCTAATATGATGAATAGTCGACCTTAGGGTGCTTTATTGAGTAATATAGAAGTCAATCCAAAGAGCGATAGCAAAGAGCAGTGCAAGGCAGTCACACTTCGGAGCGAAAAAGAACTAGAGGAACCGACTGCTGAAAATCAAAAGAGGGTGACGAGCAATACAGAACTAGCAGAGGAGAATAAGGGTGAAGAAAAGAAATTAGATGACGAAGCAGTTGTGAGCTCAAAGGGGGGAAAACAGTCTTCAATTGTACCACCAGTACCATTCCCACAACAGTTTGAAAAGTAAAAACTTGACAAATAGTTTTCCAAATTTTTAAACGTATTCAAGAAATTGCAAATCAATATCCCATTCGTAGATGCATTGGAATAAATGTCTAGCTATGCTAAATTCTTGAAGGATATCTTATCAAGAAAGAAAAAGCTAGGTGATTTTGAGATTGTGGCTCTAACAGAGGAATGCAGTGCAATTTTGCAAAAGAAATTACCATCAAAGCTCAAAGATCCGGGTAGCTTCACTATTCCATACACCATTGGGAGCCAGTTTTTCAGCCGGTGTCTATGTGACTTGGGGGAGAGCATAAATTTGATGCCACTTTCGGTCTACTAGCATCTTGGGTTAAAAGAGGCAGTACCTATTAATATGACGTTACAGCTAGCAGATTGATCGTTGATTTACCCAAGGGGAATTGTGAAAGATGTGTTAGTCAAGGTAGACAAATTCATATTCTCAGCTGATTTCATTATGTTGGATTATGAGGAGGACCGGGACATACCGATTATCCTAGGAAGATCATTCTTGGCTACAGGGAGGACTCTTATTAATGTACAAAAGGTGAATTAACTATACGAGTCCAAGACCAAGAAGTAACCTTCAACGTCTTCAAAGCAAAGAAATTTCCTAAAGATGTGGAAGAAGTCTTTCGAGTAGACATAGTGGAGGAAGCACTTGACGATGAGTTATTAGATATTTTTGGATTCGATCTGTTAGAAAATTCTTTGGTGGTTGACACGGACTCGAATAACCCGTAAGTGTTAGAGTACATGCAAGTCTTAGATGCGTCACCAAGGGTGCACAGATTTAATATACCATTTGACACTTTAGAATATTTTGGAAGCTCATCTACACGTGTGAAATCATCATTGGAAGAACCCCAACATTAGAACTCAAACTTTTGCCCAATCATCTCAGGTACGCATATTTGGGTAATTCATCTACTTTACCTGTTATTATTTTCGCTGCACTTAACAAATTTCAGGAAAGTAAAGTGTTACAAGTTCTTCGGGAATTTAAGACAGCTATTGGATGGACCATCGCGGACATCAAGGGAATTAATCCTTCATTCTGTATGCATAAGATTCTCTTGGAAGAGGATGCCAAACCAATCGTGGAGCAGCAGCGGAGATTGAACCCAATAATGAAAGAGGTGATAAAGAAGGAGATAATCAAGTGGCTCGACACAAGAATTATTTACCTAATTTCTGATAGTGCGTGGGTGAGCCCAGTACAGTGTGTTCCTAAGAAGGGCAGCATGACAATAGTAGCTAGTGAGAACAATGAGTTGATACTGACGAGGACAGTGACCGGGTGGCGGGTGTGCATAGATTACAGAAAACTCAACAAAGCGACTCGCAAGGATCACTTCCCTTTACTGTTCATTAACCAGATATTAGATTGGTTAGCGGGACACAAGTTCTATTGTCTCTTAGATGGTTATTCGGGGTATAATCAGATTGTCATAACTCCTGAAAACTAAGAAAAGACCACTTTCACCTGCCCATACGGGACTTTTGCATTTAGAAGAATGTCTTTTGGATTGTGTAATGCACCTGCAACCTTTCAAAGGATACAATAACAATTTTCTCTGATATGGTGGAGCGCAACGTAGAGGTGTTCATGGATAATTTTTCAGTGTTCGGAGACTCCTTCGACTTATGTTTAGAGAATCTAGTTTTAGTGCTGAAAAGGTGCGTGGAGACCAACTTAGTGCTAAATTGGGAAATGTGCCACTTCATGATTCAAAAGGGGATTATTCTAGGACATAAAGTGTCGGTAAAAGGAATTAAGGTACACAAGGCCAAGATAGAGACAACTGAAAACCTTCCACCTCCGTCATCAATAAAGGGAATTCGAACCTTCCTAGGCCATGCAGGTTTCTACAAGAGGTTCATCAAAAATTTCTCCAAGATCACGATGAAAGCAGTTATGCACATAAGCTAATCATATTTGATATGATGTAGCATATACTTTGTAATTTTATTCGTTTATTAATAAAAGAATTAATTTATTATAGGCATTTTCGTTATCTATATAATGTTGTTGTATTAAGTATTATAAACCCATAGTTTTGAACAATGCTTTTAGAATCATGATGATGATCATGCTAATGAAATCTAAATTCTAGATAGCTCACAAATTAAAGCAAGTATGTAGGTACTTATTAGAGAATAAGTTCACTGAGCGTGGCTCGCTAAAGGATTACCTAATGGAGTTTTACTTGTCTGTCAATAGGAACTACTTAAGTGATAGCAGTACAAGTGATCCTTAGACTTGAGATCATCATAGTATCTTACGTATGATGAGTTATACTTTGACATATCCCTTAAGACCCTTAGGGTATATCAAAGGGTATGATTGGGTATAATAAGTTATACATGGAGATAGGTGAATGGTCAACAAAAAATCTACCACTTCTAGTAAAAGGAGATAATGTCTTATGTGATTCGATAAATGATAACTCATAAGACTTTAGCCAAAGCAGAATGAAATTAGAAAGGTGTTTCTAATTTGCATTATTTAGAATTGTGCATTTAAAAATCGAAATACATATAATCAAATAAAATAAGACTTGACAGTAATTCCTTATCTTATATTTGATTGGGACATTATATGGTAGAAGGATTGAATTGTACGGTAACTATTCACTAAAAGGTTCTTTTGTGATTAATATTGAAATCTATATTATCTGGAAAGTCGTTGATCGCTAAGAAGGCTTACCCTTATTGTAGAATAAATAATATTTATTTAAATGAATTAAATAAATTAATTTATTTATTTAAATAAGATTAGAATTGTTCTAATTTATTTATTCACAACCGGTTTAATATGGAGAACCTAAATTGTCGCATCGCAAAAGAAAATTTTTTATTTAAGAAGTAAATGGCATAATCGTAATAATAAGTTAAGTGTATTTAATTTAATTTATGGTGATAGAATAAATTAAATAGCTTAATATTTATTATTTAATATTTTGGAAATATTAAATATAATTAATAAGAGGCGTCTTATTATAATTACTATTATTATTATTTAATTCATAAAAGGGTTTGGAAATTAATTAATAAAAGTACTCATAAATTTCTAATTAGATTATTAGTTGAATTAATTAAAAGTTTAATTAAAATAAAACCCTATTCCTAAATAGTTTAGGAGGGTTGCCTATATCTATAAATAAGAGGAGTCTTATTATAGATTGGGGTTAGACACGCTTCCAATAGTTGGGAGAGTACTTACAAATTCTATAGAGATAGAAACTAGGATTTTCCTAACACCCATCTTCTTGAATACGTATTATTCCTTGGTGGATTACCTTTAGAGGCCAAATACTTGGGTGGCTAACGTTGATCAAAGGAAGGAATCTAATCGGTGAATTTTAAGGAGAACGCGAAAGGATTTGAAGTTGAACTTGTACCCAAAGAAGCACGGTTCTACGAGGGTATAATTCTTATTCTCTATCTCTTTCATTTAATTGATAATTGAGCACAAGTAAAGATCATGGTGATGGTTTATATAAAATTTTAAAATCTGATTTTATTGCGTTTTCGCTATATTTGTGTAATTTGATTGCATGTTCGTGTTATATACAAACCTAACAGTGGTATCAAAGCCTAACCTTGTGCTAATTATCAATTTTGATGATTCCATATATGTATGGGTATGTGATTGGATCAATTTCGTGGGCAAAATCTGTTTTTCAAAATCTGCGATGCAGCGTGGCCGCGCCGCTCCCAGTTCATTCTGGAGCACAGCCGCTCCCTAACCCAGAAATCGTTTCTGAGGGTGCAATGCGGTTGCGCCTGTTCCTAATTCATTCTGGGCGCGACCGCGCCCGTCACCAGATTTTAAAAAAAAAATTATTTTTAATTTTATTTATTTCATTTAAGATAAAAGGTTTATTTTGAATTAGAATATGATTAAAATTAAAAGTGTTATTTTGACTTAAAATTGGATTCCACGTTAACTAGAATAAAGGAGTTTTTATTTTGTTTTGAAATAGGATTCCATATTTCCTAGAATAAAGGAGTTTATTCACATATGGAATAGGATTTCATGTTTCCTAAGAAATAAAGATGTTTATTTTGATAAGGAATAGGATTCAACATATTTTATTTTTCCGGCAATTTTAAGTTAAAATAAAGGAGTTTATTTCGATTTGGAATTTGATTAAAATAAAAGAGTTTATTTTGTTTCAAAACTGGATTTAATGCAACTTTAAATTGCCCATTAAATGATACCAATGCATAAATGGAATGATTTTCTTATTCATTAGATGAATGTTATTTATTGATGCATATAGTGATATGTATGATAATAAATGGGATTGATTATGGACTATTGACCAATGGATGATTGCATTTTATTCTATGAGACTGCATGAATGAATGGGTTTTATAAATAGGGTTTGCGTACCTCGTCTTCTCTAATTTTTCTTAATGTAAATTCTATCTCCCTCCTATGTATTTTCCCTTGATTGCTGATCAAGGTTTCTATTTATTGAAAATAGTAAATGTAATAGGTTTAGTTAGAATTATTTTGAAGAATTGGAGATAAAGGAGCAAGGAGCGCTTGAAGACCCGTTTATAATGGAGCCCGAGATTTAAATGTAATAGTTATACTTAAATTCAGTTCTTGCACCCTAGGTTTGACCTTTTGGTTCATTTGGTGACTTTAGTGAACCAAACTAGAATAAAAGTTCATAATCAATCCGTGTAGAATATAGTATTCTATATGTGCATGTTTACTATATATATATATATATATATATATATTATATTGTACAACATGTTTCGCATGTTAAATACTATGACGCGTATTTTATATACATATATATATATATATATGTGTGTGTGTGTGTGTGTGTGTGTGTGCATGCGTGCTAAACAAGATGAGATAAATAATCCAATGATTAGGAACGATTTTAGCTTTAAGATTTCTAAGAATTTAGATCTCATTAGCATAATCATCATCATGTTTCTAAAAGTATTGCTTAAAACTATGGGTTTGTCACATATAAAATCACAGCACCATGTAGATAAAACAAAATGCCTTTAATAAATCAATTCTTTTTATTAATAAAAGAATAAGATTACAAAGTATATGCTACATCATATCAAATATGATTGGCTTATGTGCATACTACTTCCAATCTCCCACTTGCATTAAAGTCAATCGACATGGTATCTAATACCCATCTTCTCTAAGTGATGATCAAACTGTTGTTGGGTCAAAGCTTTAGTAAATGAATCTGCAATGTTGTCTTGAGAGTCCACACGCTCTAGTGTGACGTCTCCTCTTTCAATGATCTTTCTAATCAAATAAAACCGTTGTAACACGTGTTTGGATTTCTGATGAGACCTGGGTTCCTTAGCCTGTGCAACAGCTCCAGTGTTGTCACAGAATAAAGGTACGACTCCTCTAATGCTAGGAACCACTCCAAGTTCAGTTATGAACTACTTTATCCAAACAGCTTCCTTTACAGCTTCACTTGCAGCTATGTACTCTACCTCTGTCACTGAATTAGCAATTGTTTGCTGCTTGGAACTTTTCCAACTCACTGCGCCACCGTTTAAGGTAAACACGTAACCCGAAATGGATTTACTGTCATCTTAGTCCATTTGCAAACTTGAGTCTGTATAGCCCTCTAGTTTCAATTCAGACCCACCCTAGATAAGAACTATATCCTTAGTTCTTCTTAAGTACTTTAGGATGTTTTTCACTGCCTTCTAGTGCTCTTCTCCAGGATTCGACTGATATCTGCTTGTTACACTAAGTGCATGAGCGACATCCGGTCTAGTACATATCATACCATACATGATAGATCCTATTGTTGAAGCATAAGAAATCTTACTCATACGGTCTCTCTCCTCTAGTGTCTTTGGGGCCTGTTTCTTAGAGAGATGTATTCCATGGCTCATCGGCATGAGACCTCTCTTGGAATCTTCCATGCTAAACTTCTTTAGTATCGAGTCAATGTACTTTCCTTGGGACAAGCATAACATCCTTTTAGATCTATCTCTATAGATTTTTATCCCCAAAATATAGGATGTTTCACCCAAGTCCTTCATGGAGAAGTGTTTAGATAACCAAATTTTGATCGACTGTAGCATAGGAACATCATTCCCTATCAGTAATATATCATCAACATATAATACTAGGAATGAAACAGCGCTCCCACTAACCTTCTTGTACACACAAGGTTCATCCTCATTTTTGATAAAATCAAACTTTTTGATATCTCATCAAAACGGATGTTCCATCTTCGAGAAGCTTGCTTCAATCCATAGATGGATCGTTGTAGCTTACAGACTTGATTTGTTCCAACCGTTGAAACAAAACCCTCTGGCTGTATCATATATACATTCTCCTCAAGTTTCCCATTAAGGAAGGTCGTCTTCACGTCCATTTATCAGATTTTGTAGTCATAATAAGCTACAATTGCAAGCAAAATCCGAATGGACTTGAGCATAACTACTGGTGAGAAGGTTTCATCATAGTCAACTCTTTATCTTTGTTTGAAACCTTTTGCAACCAGTCGAGCCTTATAGGTCTCTACCTTACCGTCTGCTACAGTCTTTCTCTTAAAGACCCATTTGCACTCAATAAGCTTAATGCCCTCAGGTGGTGAAACCGAAGCCCATACTTGGTTTTCATACATAGAGTCTATCTTGGATTTCATGGCTTCTAGCCATTTCTCTGAGTCTTTACTACTCATAGCCTCTTCGTAAGTTAATGGATCATCATCATCTATGATGCGTACCTCATTATAATCCTCTATGATGAAACCAATCAGGTATCTTCAGTACTCTTCTAGATTTACGAATAGATTGTGGTACAGTAGGTTCTTCTACTTGGACAGGTTCAGCCATTTGACCTGTAGTAGTTTGTGGTTCTTGAACTTCTTCAAGATCTATTTTCCTCCCACTAGCCCCTTCAAGGATAAACTCCTCTTCCAAAAAGGTAGCGTGTTTCGGAACAAACACCTTTTGCTTAGTAGGATTATAAAAATAGTATCCTAAACTTTCTTTAGGATATTCCACAAATCTACACTTATCAAATCTTGTCCCAAGCTTATCATTCTGAAACTTTTTCACATAAGCTGGACATCCCCAAGTCTTAACATGCTTAAGGATAGATTTTCTCCTTGTCCATAACTCATATGGAGTCTTTGGGACGGACTTTGAGGGGACCTTATTTAGTAGATATGCAACCATTTCTAGGGCATAACCCCAAAAAGATACTGGAAGGTCGGTAAAACTCATCATGGAACGAACCATGTCCAACAATGTTCGATTTCTCCTTTCAGATACACCATTCAACTGTGGCATCCCTAGTGGAGTCCATTGTGAGATTATACCATTTTCTTTGAGACAATTGAGAAACTCATTGGTCAAGTATTCCCCTCCTCAATTCGATCAAAGAATTTTAATACTCTTACCAGTTTGCTTTTCTACTTCACTTCTGAATTCTTTGAACTTTTCAAATGATTCAGATTTGTATTTCATCAAATACACATATCCAAATCTTGAATGATCATCAGTGAAAGTAATAAAATAAGAATACCCTCCTCGTGTATTCGTTATCATAGGTCCACATATGTCTGTGTGTACTAACACTAGCAACTCTATAACTCTTTCTTCTTTTCCACTAAAAAGAGATTTAGTCATCTTACCCATGAGACAAGATTCACAAGTTGGATATGATTCATAATCAGATAGCTCTAAAAGCCCATTTTATGCAACTTGGTTAATCTTGTTTCATTAATATGACCGAGTCTACAGTGCCACATAAAGGTATAATTAACATTATCTCTTTCTTTTTTCTTAGTTTGTTCAATTTGAAGTATATTTTCATGTAAGTCAAGTACATAAAGTCCATTTAGTAAATTGCGAACAACATGTAAAACATTTTTATTATAAATAGAACAATTGTTGTTCTTTATTATAATATCAAAACCATCCATATCCAATACAAAAATTGAAATAATGTTTCTTATAAGTGTTGGAACATAATAACAATTGTTTAAACTAATGGACTTGCCCGTAGGCAGTGCTAGCCAATAAGTTCCTACAACTAATGCAGCAACCTTTGCTCCATTTCCCACTCGTAGGACGACTTCATCCTTGTTCAACTTTTTACTTCTGCTTAGTCCCTGCATATTGTTACATATGTGAGAACCATAGCCGGTATCCAATACCCAAGTAAAATTTTGACTTTCAGAAAAATTAATTTCAATCATGAACAAACCTAGACCGGAAGTCGAAGCTTCTCCAAGCCTCTTTTGGTTCGCAAGATACTCCTTGTAGTTCATCTTCCAATGACCCGACTTATTGCAATGGTAGCAAATTCTTTTGCTATCTGGATTAGTTTTCTTATTATCATTTACTGCCGCCTTGCCCTTAGCCTTCTTCTTTTTCTTCTTTTCAGAAGATACCTTAGACCTCTTCCTTTTATTGGAAGAATCATCCACTAATAAGACTTAGCTCTTGTTGGATGGGAAGTGACCTTCAACAATTTTCAACATGTTAAGTAACTCAGGTAAGTTGATGTCCAACTTATTCATGTGAAAATTCACAACAAATTATGAGAGGGTGTCTGGGAGTGACTGCAAGATCAAATCTTGACTTAACTCCCCATCCATTACGAACCCAAACTGTCCAAATTGTTCAATCAAATTAATCATCTTTAGGACATAATTCTCAACGGTAGTGCCCTCGGTCATTCGAGATCGGAAGAGCTCCTTAGATATCTGATATCTAGCAGTCATATTTTGCTCACCATACAACTCCTTGAGGTGCAACAATATAGTAGGAGCATCCATAGTTTTATGCTGACGCTGAAGTTCATTACTCAAGGATGCGAGCATAATGCATTGAGTCATGATTGCATTATCTTGCCACTTTTTAAAAGTAGCAATCTCTTCCTCAGAGGCTAAATCTGCAACAGTTGCAGGGACGGACGAATTTAGGACATAAAAAATCTTTTCAGCAGTGAGAACAATTCTTAGATTCCTTAACCAGTCCGTGTAATTTGGTCCGGTCAGTTTGTTAGCATCAAGTATGCTACGCAGTGATAGTGAGTTTGACATTTTTCAAATTTTGCATGTGAAATAGACAACATTTTAGCATACATTCATTTCATTAACTACCAAAATAAATTAAGTCTTTATTTAAATTGGTATCTCCCACTATTTTCATCAAACTATATTACCCTCAATTTATATAGTTCGGTAAATCTAATTAAAAACTTGCTAGTGAGAATAAGGATCCCATTTCAAATGTATATAGCCTTGTGTGTACACAACAAATTATATATAAATAAATAAGTAGACAACTATTGTCAATTACATCACCATGTAACTCCTTATATTTTGCTTCTTAGATCATAATGGTCAACTGTGTGCACATCCAAACTAAAATAATCTAAGTTAAGTCAGACCCAGCATTTCCATATAAGTGAAGAGAAAAATACAGCTCTTGTGTATGCACAACAAAGCGGTAATGTTCAATTCCTTATAAACATCTAATGTAATAAAACATCTTAAATATTTAATACTTGCCTTGTGTGTGCACAACAAACTCATATTAAATATCCATACTCTATCGCTTTACCATGCTAGAAGGTGACGTTTGATATTCCAAATATCTTTGAACGTTACAACTTAATATGATTTCTTTGAGGGGTTTGTTATTGTTTGTCTCGTCTTGTTTAGCGCGCATACACACACATATATATAAAATACACGTCATATTATTTAACATGCGAAGCATGTTGTATAATACTCCCTCCGTCCCAAATTAATTGCTTTTCTAGAACTTTTTTAAGTCAAATTGACTATTTTTAAAATTAATAATTAAGCATATATAAATATATTTCTAAAATTATAAAAATTAAAATTAGTAATAAATTGTATATACTTTCTTTTGGTTATAATATCTTCACCTATATGTTAGCAAAAATAGTAAAAAATTAGTTTTAAAAATAGTCAATTTGACTTTAAAAAGTCCTAGAAATGCAATTAATTTGGGACGGAGTGATATATAATATATATATATATATAGTAAACATGCACATATAGAATATTATATTCTACCTGGATTGATTATGGACTTTTATTCTAATTTGGTTCACTAAAGCCACCAAGTGAATCAAAAGGTCAAACCTAGGGTGCAACAACTGAATTTAAATATAACTATTACATTTAAATTTCGGGCTCCATTATAAACGGGTCTTCAAACGCTCCTTGCTCGTTTGTCTCCAATTCTTCAAGTAATTCTAACTAAACCTATTACATTTACTATTTTCAATAAATAGAAATCTTGATCAACAGTCAAGGGAAAGTACATAGGAGGGAGACAGAATTTATATTAAGAAAAATTAGAGAAGACGAGGTACGCAGATCCCATTTATAAAACCCATTAATTCAAGTATCCTCATAAAATAAATCCAATCATTCATTGGTCAATAGTCCATAATCAATCCCATTTATTATCATACATATCACTATATGCATCAATAAATAATATTTATCTCATGAATAATAAAACCATTCCATCTATGCAGCGATATCATTTAATGGGCAAAACGTTTGTTAATATTTAGTTTTGAAACAAAATAAACTCTTGTATTTTAATCAAAAACCAAATCAAAATTAAACTCCTTTAATTTTAGCAAACTGGAATCCTATTCAAGATAAAATTAAACATTTTTATTTTAAACATACTCTAATTGAATAAACCATTAACTTTAATTGAAGAAAAACTAATTTTTTTTAAATCTACAGACGGGCGCGGCCGCGCTCCTAAATGAACTAGGAGCGGTACGGCCGCGCTGCACCCCCAAAAACGGTTTCTGGGTTCGGGCACGACCGCGCTCCAGAATGAACTGGAAGCAGCGTGACCGCGATGCATCGCAGATTCAGAAAACTCGGATTTTGCCCAAAATTTGATCGAATCACATACCAATACATACATGGAATCATCAAAATCGATAATTAACACAAGGATTGGCTCTGATACCACTGTTAGGTTTGTATATAACGCGAGCATGCAATCAAATTACACAAATATAGCGGAAGCGCGATAAAATCAAATTTTAAAATTTTATACAAACCATCACCATGATCTTTCCTTGTGCTCAATTATCAATTAAATGATAGAAATAGAGAACAAGAATTATACCCTCGTAGAACCAGGTTTCCTCATGTACAAGTTCAACTCTAAATCCTTTCACGTTCTTCTTGAAATTCACCGATTAGATTCCTTCTTTTGATCAACGTTAACCAACCAAGTGTTTGGCATCTAGAGGTGATCTACCAAGGAATAATACGTACTCAAGAAGATGGGGATTGGCAAAACCCTAGTTTCTATCTCTATAGAAATTGTAAGTACACTCCCAACTATTAGAAGCGTGTGTAACCCTAATTCATAACACGACTCCTCTTATTTATAGATATATGTAACTCTCCTAAACTATTTAGGATTAGGTTATTATTATAATTAAACTCCTTTAATTAATTAAACTCCTAATTTAATTAGGAATTTATGAGAGTACTTTTATTAATTAATTCTCAAACCCTTTTAAGAATTAAATAATAATAATAGTAATAATAATAATAATAATAATAAGACTCCTCTTATTAATTTATATTTAATATTTTTAAAATATTAAATAATAAATATTAAGCTATTTAATTTATTCTATCTCCATAAATTAAATTAAATATACTTAACTTATTATTACAATTTTGCCATTTACTTATTAAATAAATATTTTTTTCTTTTGCGGTATGACCCTTTAGGTTCTCCATATTAAACCGGTTTGTGAATAAATCAATTAGAACAATTCTAATCTTATTTAAATAAATAAATTAAACTATTTAATTTATTTAAATAAATAATATTTATTCTATAATAAGGGTAAACCCCCTTAGCGATCAACGACTTTTCAGATAATATAAATTTCAACATAATCACAAAAGAATCTTTCAGTGAATAGTTACCGTACAATTCAATCCTTCTACCATACAATATCCCAATTAAATATAAGACATGAAATTACTGTCAAGTCTTATTTATTTAATTATATGTATTTTGATTCTCAAATGCACGAGTCTAAATAATGCTAATAAGAAACTCCTTTCTAATTTTATTCTTTCTTGGCCAAGGACCACTGAGTTGTCATTATATCGAATCACATAGGACATTTTCATCTCTTACTAAATGTGATAGATTCTTTATTGATCATTCACCTATCTTCATATACAACTTCTTATACCCAAGCATACCCTTTGATATACCCTAAAGGCCTTAAGGGACATGTCAAAGTATAACTTATCATACACAATATACTATAATGATCTCAAGTCCAAGGATCACTTGTACTACTGTCACTAGAGGAAATCCTATTGACAGGCAAGTAAAACTCCATTAGGTATTCCTTTAGCGAGTCACGTTCAGTGAACTTATTCTTCAATAAGCACCTACATACTTGCTTTAGTGTCTCCATACAAATGATTATGAGATCAATCATCCTCTTCCTAAGAGCAAGCAAAGTATGTACTAATCTATCCGAATTCACTAATCCTCTTTTTAGTAATCCAACGATCAGGAACGAGTTTTAAGTTTTCTAAGAATTTAGATCTCATTAGCGTGATCATCATTATGATTCTAAAAGCATTACTTACAACTATGTGTTTATCACATATAAAATAACAAAACCATGTAGATAAAATAAAATGCCTTTAATAAATCAATTCTTTTTATTAATAAAAGAGTAAGATTACAAAGTATATGCTACATCATATCAAATATGATTGGCTTATGTGCATACTACTTTTAGACTATCCCTCTGAGGACGAGCTTGTTACTTTTAGAAAGTGGCAAGATGATGCACAGTTGGCTCAATGCATCATACTCGCATCCATAACTAATGAGCTTCAGCGTCAGCATGTAATTATGGATGCTCCTACTGTACTCCTGTACCTTAAGGAGTTGTATGGTGAGAAAAGTAGGACTGCTAGATACCAGATATCTAAGGAGAATGACCGATGGCACTACAGTACAGACACATGTCCTTAAAATGATCAATTTGATTGAACAATTAGGACAACAGGGTTTTGTCATGGATGGAGAGTTGATCTAAGATTTAATCTTGCAATCACTTCCGGACTCTTTCTCACAATTTGTTGTGAATTTCCACATGAACAAGCTAGATGTCAACCTGCCTAGGTTGCTTAACATGTTGAAAACTGTAATGAGTCACTTTCCAACTAAAAAAGACCAAGTCTTACTTATATATGATTCTTCCAAGAAAAAGAAGTGGGCCAAATGATCTTCTAAAAAGAAGAAGATTCAATGAAGGCAAAAGGAAAGGCAATAACTAAGGACACTAAGAACAAAACGGATGCAGATAGCAAAGAAATTTGCTTCCACTGCAATAAGCCTGAATACTGGAAATGAAACTGCAAGGAGTATCTTACAGAGGTTGACCAGAAGAAGCTTAGTGAAACTTTGGTTACAGATACAATTTGTTCATAATTGAAATAAATCTTTTTGTAAGTCAAGTTTCTACTTGGGTATTGGATACCAGTTGTAGTTGTCACATATGCAATCCAATGCAGAGAACAAGTAGAAGTAAAAAGCTAAACAAAGAGGAAGTAATCTTACGTGTGGGAAATAGAGAAAAGGTTGTTGCATTAGCCGTAGGAACTTATAGTTTAGCATTGCCTACAGGCAAGTCTATTAAGTTAATAAGTTGTTATTATGTTCCAGTTCTATTTAGAAACATTATTTCTATTTCGTTGTTGGATAAGGAAGGTGTTGGTATTATATTTAAGAACAATGGTTGTTCTATTTATAATAATAGTATTTTGTATAGAACTAGAAAAATGCTTGATGGACTTCGTATACTTGACTTATATGAAAATAATTTTACAAATTGAATAAACTAGTAAAAAGAAAAGGAGATGATCATTCAAAGAGTTGAATATGTGTATTTAATGAAATATAAGTCTGAATCATTTGAAAGGTTCAAAGAATTCGGAAGTTAAACAAATTGACGAAGTATTAAGATTCTTTGATCAGATCGAGGAAGGAATACTTGTGCAATGAGTTTCTAGATCATCTCAAAATGGTATTTTCTCATAATGGACACCTCCTGATGCGCAATAATTGATTAGTGTATCTAAAAGAAGAAATCGTACCTTGTTGGACATGGTACAGTCCATGATGATTTTTACTGACATTCCAGTATCTATCTGGGGTTATGCCCTAGAAAGGGCTGCATATCTACAAAATAAGGTAATCTCAAAATTCGGCGCCAAGACTCCATATGAGTTATGGACACGAAGGATTCCTAGTCTTAAGTATGTTAAGATAAGGGGTTGTCCAGCTTATGTGAAAAGGTTTCAAAAGGATAAGTTTGGGACAAAATCTGATAAGTGCAGATTTATGGAACTTCCTAAAGTAGGTTTAAGATAAGAGTTCTATAATCCTACTAAGCAAAAAGTGTTTGTTGCGAAATACGCTGCCTTCTTGGATAAAGGTGTTTATCATTGAAGGAGCTAGTGGGAGGGTAATAGATCTTGAAGAAGTTCAAGAACTACAAAGCACTTTAAGCCAAAGAACCTATAGATAGACCTATTGTACCACAACCGAATCGTAAATCTAGAAGAGTAGTGAAGATACCTAGAAGGTATGGATTCATCATAGAAGATGATGATGAGGTACGCATCATAGAAGATAATGATCTAGTTATATACGATGAGTCTATGAGTTGTAGACACCCAGAGAAATGGCAGATGACCATAAAATCCAAAATGGACTCTATATATGAAAAACCAAGTGTGGACTTTGGTTAACCCTCCAATGGGCATAATGCGTAAAGGGTGTATATGGATCTTTAAGAGAAAGACTATGGCAAATGGAAAGGTGGAGACCTATAAGACCATACATGTTTAAAAGGTTTCAAATAAAGTCAAGGAATTGATTGTGATAAAACCTTATTACCGTTAGTAATGCTCAAGTCCATTTGGATTTTGCTTGTGATTGCAGTTTATTTTTACTAAATCTGGCAAATGGACGTGGATACGCCCTTCCTCAATAAATATATTAGAGGAGAATGTATGTATGATACAACCAGAGAGATTTGTTTCAATGGTTGAAGAAAATCATGTATATGAACTACAACAATTCATTTATGGATTGAGGCAAGCTTCTCAAAGATGGAACATTCATTTTGATAAGACAATCAAAAGAGTTTAATTTTATCAAAAACGAGAATGAACCTAGTGTGTACAAAAGGGTTAGTAGGAGCGTTGTGACATTCCTAGTATTATATGTTGATATACTACTGATAAGGAATGACATACCAGTGCTACAATCAGTAAAGATAAAATTGTTTAAATATTCTTCCATGAATGACTTGGGATTAGCATCTTATAAATTGGGGATATAAATCTATATAGATAGATTTAAAAGGATGTTTGGCTTAACCCAAGGAACGTATATTCATTCGATGTTATAGGCGTTTAGCATGGCAAACTCCAAGAGAAGTTTCGTGATGATGAGCCATGGAGTGTATCTCTTTAAATTGTCCCCAATGAAAGAGAGATCACATGAGTTACTATCATGTATGCAATAAAATGTACAAGACTTGATGTTGATCAGTCATATTCTGGAGAAGATTACTGTAAGATAGTGAAAAACATCTTAAAGTACTTAACTGACACTAAGGATGTGATCATGATTCATGGTGGGTCTGAATTAGAACTAGAAGGTTAAACAGACTCAAGTTTTTTTTCAGACTGACCAAGACGATAACAAACCCATTTTAGGGTTAGTCGTTACCTTGAATGGTGGTGTAATGAAATAGAAAAGTTCCAAACAGCAAAGAGTTGCTAGTTTAGTGACAAAGATAAAGTATTTAGCTGTAAATGATGTTGCAAGTTGATTGTTTGGATGAAAAGTTCATTACAAAACTAGGGATAGTTCCTAAGTCTCATCTTGGATTCAAACATGTGTTGTGGCACTTTCATTTGATTAGAGAAATCATTGAAAGATGAGAAGTCACTATAGAGATAGTGGACTCTCAAGAACAACATTTTATATCCATTTACTTAAGTTTTATCCAACAGCAGGATAATCGTCACTTAGAGAAGAAGGGTATTAGATATCATGACGATTGGCTTTAGTGCAAGCGGGAGATTGAAAGTAGTATGCACGTAAGCCAATCATATTTGATATGATGTAGCATATACTTTGTAATCTTATTCGTTTATTAATAAAAGAATTAATTTATTAAAGGCATTTTCGCTATCTATATGATGTTATTTATATTAAGTATGATAAACCCATAGTTTTGAGCAATGCTTTTAGAATCATGATGATGATCATAATAATGAGATCTAAATTCTAGATAGCTCACAAACTAAAATCGTTCATAATCTTTGAATTACTAAAAGGGGATTAGTGAATCCGGATAGATTAGTATATACTTTGCTTGCTCTTAGGAAGAGGATAATTGATCTCATAATCATTTATATGGAGACACTAAAGCAAGTATATAGGTGCTTGTTAGAGAATAAATTCACTGAACGTGGCTCGCTAAAGGAATACCTAATGGAGTTTTACTTGTCTGTCAATAAGAATTCTTTAAGTGATAGTAGTACAAGTGATCCTTAGACTTGAGATCATCATAGTATCTTATGTATGATGAGTTATACTTTGACATGTCCCTTAAGACCCTTAGGGTATATCAAAGGGTATGATTGGGTATAATAAGTTGTACATGGAGATAGGTGAATGGTCAACAAAGAATCTACCACTTCTATTAAAAGGAGAGAATGTCCTATGTGATTCGATAAATGACAACTCAGAAGTCTTTAGTCAAAGCAGAATGAAATTAGAAAGGTATTTCTAATTAGCATTATTTAGACTTGTGCATTTGAGAATCGAAATATATATAATCAAATAAAATAAGACTTGACAATAATTCCATGTCTTATATTTGATTAGGACATTGTATGGTAGAAGGATTGAATTGTACGGTAACTATTCACTAAAAGATTTTTTTGTGATTAATGTTGAAATCTATATTATCTAGAAAGTCGTTGATCGCTAAAGGGGCTTACCCTTATTGTAGAATAAATATTATTTATTTAAATGAATTAAATAGTTTAATTTATTTGTTTAAATAAGATTAGAATTGTTCACAACCGGTTTAATATGGAGAACCTAAAGGGTCACACCGTAAAAGAAAAAATTTTATTTAAGAAATAAATGGCATAATCGTAATAATAAGTTAAGTATATTTAATTTAATCTATGGTGATAGAATAAATTAAATAGCTTATTATTTATTATTTAATATTTTAGAAATATTAAATATAAATTAATAAGAGGAGTCTTATTATTATTACTATTATTATTTTATTCCTAAAAGGGTTTGAGAATTAATTAATAAAAGTACTCTCATAAATTCCTAATTGGATTAGGAGTTTAATTAATTAAATGAGTTAAATTAAAATAAAACCACATTCCTAAATAGTTTAGGAGGGTTGCCTATAAATATAAATAAGATGTGTCTTATTATGGATTGGGGCTACACACACTTTCAATAGTTGGGAGAGTACTTACAAATTTTATAGAGATAGAAACTAAGGTTTTGTCAACACCCATCTTCTTGAATACGTATTATTCCTTGGTGGATCACCTCTAGAGACTAAACACTTGGGTTGCTAACGTTGATCAAAGGAAGGAATCTAATCATTAAATTTTAAGGAGAATGCGAAAGGATTTGGAGTTGAACTTGTACCCGAAGAAGCACAGTTCTACGAGGGCATAATTCTTATTATCTATCTCTTTCGTTTAATTGATAATTGAGCACAAGAAAAGATCATGGTGATGGTTTGTATACAATTTTACAATCTAATTTTATTGCGCTTTCGCTATATTTATGTAATTTGATTGCATGCTCGCGTTATATACAAACTTAACACACGAAGCCACTTTACAATTTATTGGAGAAAGATGTTTCATTCAAGTTCGATGAGGCATGCCACGGAGCATTCAAAGTGCTAAAGAAGAAGTTAATCACAACTCCAATTATTGTTGCTTCGGATTGGTCCGTTTAAGCTCATGTGTGATACGAGTGACTATGCGATTGGCACGGTGTTGGGTCAACGCAAGGAGAAAGTCTTTCATGCTATATACTATACTAGGAAAACTTTATCGGATTCTCAACTAAATTACACCACAACCGAAAAAGAACTACTAGCAGTTGTATACGCGTTCGACAAGTTTCGGTCATATCTGATTGGAACCAAGGTTGTTGTGTTTACTGATCATTCTGTAATCAAATATCTGATTTCGAAGAAGGATACAAGACTAAGATTGATTTGATGGATTCTTTTGCTTCAAGAGTTTGACTTAGAGATTTGGGATAGGAAAGGGACTGAGAATCAGGTAGCAGATCACTTATCGAGGTTAGAGAATCGTGAGCAGAAATAGGGAGACGATACAATAATTAATGAAACATTTTTGGATGAGCAGTTGTTTGTTATCAAAGCGGAGGTGCCATGGTATGCAGATTTCATCAATAATATTGTTAGTAATGTGCTTCCTCCGGATTTGACAAGGCAACATCGGAAGAAATTTTTGCATGATGTACGATAGTACATGTGGGACAAACCCTTTTTGTCCAAACAGTGTGCAAATCAGATGATAAGAAGGTGTGTACCGCAAGAAGAAGTTGAGAATATCTTACATCACTGCCAAGATTTGCTTTACGGAGGACATTATGGAGGAGAAAGAACAGCGACCAAAGTATTTCAATCAAGATTTTATTGGCCTACATTGTTCAAGGATGCCCATCAATTCGTGCTAAGATGTGATCGATGTCAAAAAGTCAGTAATATTTCAAGGCGAAATGAGATGCCGCTCAATATGATCTTAGAAGTAGAGATATTTGATGTGTGGGGTATCGACTTTATGGGACCGTTTCCTTCATCCTTGAACAGTGTATGCATTTTGGTTGCGATAGACTATGTGTCAAAATGGGTGGAAGCAGTTGTGTTAACCACTAATGATTCTAACGTCGTGCTTAAATTTCTCTGAAAAAATTTCTTCACTAGATTTGACACACCGTGAGCAATAATCAGTGACGAAGGCTCGCATTTCTGTAACAAGTATTTCTCAGCCCTTTTTACAAAATATGGAGTCACTCGCAAGGTCACCACGGCTTATCATTGAAAATCCGATGAGCACACTTAGAAGGAGGGTTGAATAAGTGTGGGAACAAATGATATCAAACTTTTCTAATTAAAGTAATTTGTTAATATCAAATCAAAATATGTAGTGAGCAATTAAAGCAAAACAATTAATAACATGAACACAATGAATTTTTACGTGGTTCGGCCCTTAACCTCTAGTCTAACGGCCTAATCCACGTCCAATACCAACTAGTATTGAAAACTCTTTTATTAATAAACTTGGTTTACAATTAAACCTTTTTACAAGACAAGTTCCACAACCTTTGAGTACTTATACTCCCCGAGCACCTTAGCTCCCCATGCACCTATACACCCTTAGACACTTACGTCTCCTTGAACTTGCTTCTAAAACCCCTAATCCAACTCGGATTAGAAACAATAGATTAACAATTGTTTTAGAGAATTTATCAAGAGATGATAACAAGATAAACTATGATCAAAGCAATAATTATATCAATAATTTTAAGGCTCGACTACTATGCAATGATCAAAGAGTTAGATGAAGATATCACCAGTTTGAGTGTAGTGAATACATGCTGAAACTAATTGATACTTAATGAAGTACAGCAGCCTTTAAGTAATTCTTCACAATAGAGAAATGGACAGCCTTCTTTAAGTGTTTGTGAAGAGATTAGAAATCAGAATATGAACTAGAAGTAGATAGATACTAGATGAAGCACAACAGCCTTTAATTAATTCTTTACACTAGAGAAATGGACAACCTTCTTTAAGTGTTTGTGAAGAGATTAGAAATCAGAATATGTTCTTATTGTTATTCTCTAACTTCTTCTTTTCAAGCTACTGCTGGTGTGCTTTTATAGTAGAAGAATAGTAGCTATTTAGACATTTGAAATGATGTGGGAGTAGGTGAGATGGGCAACAATGTAATGAATAACATGTGCCATCAATATTCTTGAGATGATATGGGAGTAGTTGAAATGGGCAGCATTACACTTAATGTAATGAACAACATGTGTTAGCAATACTCTTATGATGATGTAGGAGTAGTTGAGATGGAGAGCATTACACTTAATGTAATGAACAACATGTGCCATCTTGAGATAATGTGGGAGTAGTTGAAATAGGAAGCATTGTACTTAATGTAATGAACATCTTTAGTATGAATGGATAGCATGGACAACTTCAGCAAAATACTAAGTAATGGGATTAGGAATCATGCTAAAGTAGTAGACAGCTTTAGTAAGCTTAATGGGATTAGTTTCAGCAGAATATTCAGCTTTAGCAAAATACTTAATGGGTAGTTTCAGCAGAATATTCAACTTTAGCAAAATACTTAATGGGTAGTTTCAGCAGAATATTAGACCTTATTAATTAACTACTACCATGATTGATTCCATGCAATGAAAATCCTAGAGCCTTGATTGAGATACAAATAAAGCTAGGATCTTACATTAAATTCTTAAAGACTCAATCATTTCTTCAAGCCTTCATGTCTTCAATTCTCTCTTTCCTTTAAGAACCAAGAGTACTTTAAGAAATCTTCCATATCTTCAATATCCTGAAAATGTAATAACACTACAAAAACAACTTGTCATCATTAAAACCAAAATAGTATAAACCAACAATCATCCCCAAACTAGTGGCCAAGCCGAAGTGTCGAATAGAGAGGTTAAACAAATTCTGGATAAAATGGTGAATCCGAATCAAGAAGATTGGTCAGCCAAGTTGGATGATGCTCTTTAGGCATATCGGACAACATACAAAACATCGATTGGGATGTCATCACACCGATTAGTGTATGGAAAAGTGTGTCATCTTTTGGTTGAGCTAGAACATAATGCATATTGGGCCATTCAGAGAATGAATTTCGACTTAAAAGTTGCGAGAAAGAGGAGACTTCTACAACTTAATGAGCTAGATGAGTTTCGTCTTCAATCGTATGAGAATACAAAGTTGTATAAACAGAATGTCAAACGATGGCATGATAAGAAGATCATTGATCGAAGGTTCGAAGGTTCGAACCAAGCCAATCAGTTCTTTTATATAATTCCAGGTTGACACTTTTCCCTGAAAAGCTCAAGTCATGGTGGTCGGGTCCGTTGACGATCAAAGAAGTTTTCCCTCATGGTGTAATAGAACTGATGGGACGCAATGCAGAGGAGACATTCAAGGTTAACGGCCAAAGGTTGAAGCACTACTGGGGTAGAGTTATCGATCGCCAAAAGACCTCCATCACTTTTGCAGATATACCTTAAAATAAGGAGTAGTCAGGCTGAAGACTTTAAAACAAGCGCTCGTTAGGAGGCAACCCAAAGTTTTATTTAATATTATTTTACTTTTAATATTTCTAATTTTTAGCATTTTATTGCAATTTAGTAGTTTTACATGCGTTTGAGAGTTAGTAATATGTTAGTTTGATTGTTTCAGGCTTTATATATCAGGAAGCAAGGGATGACTGATGAAATAGAAAAGTACAAGTTCCTATATAGGTGGCACGGCAGCTCCTGGTTTAAGCCAACAAGTGGCGCGGCAGCGCCAAGATCCCATCAAACCCCATGTATGCCTGGCGCGGCAACACCCGAACACAAGCCTAAACCGACGCGGCAGCGCTGGACATTCAGTTTGTGCCCTGTATGCTTTGCGTGGTAGTGCCCAAACCAATGCAATTTATAGCGCGGCCGTGCTGCATGCCTTGAACATAATTTATAGCAGTTGTTTAGGCGGTTCTTCATTCTTCATTCCTTCTCGAATTCGAATTTTCTCTCTAAACCTTCAAACCCAAATTCCAATCACTCCTAACTTCATAATTTTTGTCTAACCCTTTTCCAATCCAAATTAATCTCTCCTTTTAACATTAAATCAAACTCTAAATCCTATTCTAATTCCACAAACCCATCTATTGAAACCAACCAAGTTATACTCTCTCTATACAAAATATTTTTTGATTCAAGAGATTATCACATTCGTTCTACATCAAGTATTTGGGCAAGCAAGTTTCATCAAAGTCTTCATCAATTCAGCAAACTTTGAAGCACGGTACTTCAATTCCTGAAGGTTTGATTTCAAGTTTTGCAATTTGAAAGCTATTTTGGTATTGAATAGAAGGAAAATTGCATATTAATGGTGTTAGGGTAATTTTGAATTTATGAGTTTCATTATTTGGTATTCGAAGTTTAGATTTATTAATGATTTCTTGTGAACTATTTGATTGGGTCAATTTACATTGTTCATTGGGATATTTCATACTCAATCAAGGAAACAAGGGTGAAAATTGTTATTGCCTACCAAATGTTTGAGTATTTGCTTGTGTGAAGTGAATTATATAGTTGAGTGATTGTTGGGTTGGTTGTGGAGCGTGCAACTTGTTGTGAATTATTTGGGGTTGAGTATCATGGCTTCCAAGCATCACAGAGGTGAAGTTTCGCAATCCGCCCGCACATATGGCCATGATAAATTCACTAGCGCGGAGGCATCTGACTACTTTCACAATCTGTTAGCAGGGGAATCTTTTGTTTTGAAGAGAGGGCTCCGTCCGGATAAGACTCAAGATGGAGATTTGGGTGTGATGATAGCGGAGCACAATTGGTTTGATGTGACTACACCACCGGGCCCAACGGTTAGTAATGTAGTAAAAAAGTTTTATGCCAATGCCCGAGATGCTGAGAATAATGTAGTCCAAGTGCGTGGTAGATCAGTTTCCTTTAGTCGAAGTGCCATCAACTTGCCAAACATACGAGATGATGGTTATCTGATTAGGGGAGCTGAGCATTATGATTTGGATAATGTACTTCGTCGATTAGGTAAACCGGGAACACAATGGGTAATGAAGCAAGGTACAATAGAGAAAGTCAATTTTCCGCATACAACGTTGAGTAGATATGCAAAGATGTGGCACAGCTTTATTTGTGCAAGCTTGATGCCAACAAGGTATCAAAATGATATTACTAAGGATAGAGCCCTATTGTTATTTACAATAGTTACTGGTGAACGGGTTGATATGGGAATGACGATCAAAGGCTCTATTGTTAAATATCTTCGAGGAAGTACCACTGGGGCGCTATCGTATGCTTTGTTGATTACGAGATTATACAAACAAACATTAGTTCAATGGAATGCGGACATGCTACTTCAACCTCCGATGGCAGTGATTGATCATGCTACCATTCAGCGGTATAAAGTATGAGAAGGAGGAGAGTCACATCCAAGAGGCAAAGGATTTATTTTGGGGCTGCCTTCCCCATCTCAGGCAATGCATGAGGATCCCATTGATATGTCTGAGCAGCCTTCTAGTCCTTCTTCGGCTGGTCCGTCGGAGTACCAGGCATCTAATCAGGCGATGCATCACAGGCTAGATCGACTGGAATGCCGCATGAATAGGAGGTTTGATGCGCTCGCCCAGTGGATGGACTCTATGATGGAATTCAATACACAGTTTTCTGCTACTCTGTCTCAAATATTCTCTGTCGGTTTAAGTTCTAGTTTCGGTCCAGTTCAGTTTCCTATCTATCGTGATGTCCCAGCTTATCCACCAGCTGATTTTCTTAACGAGGAAGGTGACGATGATGATCAATCCTCGAGTCAGGGAAGTCCTCAGTTCTGAATTTTCTTTCCTTTTACAACGAGGACATTGTATAATATAAGTTTGGGGGCATTTGTATTTGTGTGCATGTTAGTTAGTTTTGCATATGAGTTATTTTATTTGTCAGTATAAGTTGCATGTTATTCATATGTGTTAGGATGTGTTAGATTGCATATTTTGTGTATTTGCATGAGTCTAGCAATGATTACATATTGTTAAATTAATGACCGATGATAAGAAAAATGTGATGGTTTGAACTCAAAGCAGATTGATGAACAATGTGAAGTGGGGTTTTGGTTTATTTGTTGATTTTTAAACTTGCCTTAGATTTATGTGGTTTATTGAGCACTATTCAACTATTTTAATTGGTTTGATTTGGGAGAATTTGCATAAGTAGCTATTTTTGAGAAATTCTGTTGAGACTATTGAAGTTTATTTGCATATCTTTGAAAGAGAAATCTAAGTAAATCACTAAGTTTGGGGGAAATTTCTTGGGTTGTTGCAATATTTAAAAAAATAAATAAATATATAAAAATAAATAAGAGAATAAAATATGAGAAATTAGAGTATGTAATGAGTTGAGATGGAGCGTAAAACGCACTCACTCATAAACACATGCTTAAGAACGAGATGAGCATAAAACGCACTCGTTTGGCAATTGGTGAGAAGGAAAATAAATTTGTATATATAATATCTCACTGTGAAAAAAACATTGTGCATAATGTTTAAAACACCCTTAAGACCCTAGGATTGAGTGAGTCGACTAGACTATCTGGATTTGATGTGTTGAGCTATTTTATAGAGTTGATATTGATTTTTTCTATTAAATGGTTGATTATGTGAGTTGTCTTTGGTTTGACTGATTAGAATAGCTGGGATTCACACACGCACACCACTTGGTCTATGGCAAGTGAAAAATTGATGAATAAATTGAAGTTTATATATAACATTGTTTTGATATTGTCTTTGAGTATTGTTGAGGATCTTTGAGGCCATATATTTGATACGATGTTGGTTATTGCTTGATTTGTAGGTAGGTTAGTTAGATGCATATTGTGTGTTTGTGTTTTGCTTGAAGACAAGAAAATGTTTAAGTTTGGAGGTATTTGATGAGTGAGTTTTATACCTACGAATCTGGTGCTTTTAGGCTTGAATTCTTGTTTATTCTCAAGTGTTTTTGTTACTTTTGATGTATTTTATGTGTTTGTGTAGGTTATGTTTCATAAAGATTGGAATTGAAAGAGTTGGGATGATAGCAGCAGGAGAAAGAAGCTTCAACGAGATTTTTGATTACTTGGCACGACAGTGCCCCGCATAGAGTAAAAATTGGCGCGACAACGCTAGCAAGTCAAGTTGTCAAGATAAACCTGGCGCGGCAGCGCTAGAAATAAAGTAGGAGTGGCGCGACAACGCTAGGAATACAGGGATCCAAGAAAGTTTCTTGGCGCGGCAGTGCCAGAATTAGAGCGTGAGATAGCGCGGCAACGCTATCAATTCAGGAAGTCAAGAAGGGACGTGGTGCGACAATGCCAGTTTGCAGCATAAACTTTGTGCGGCAGTGCCAAGTCGGGCAAGTTACTGGTTTGTTTTGCAACTTTGAAGGAAATTGAGGCAGAGTTGAATTCTACTTCTTAGAGAGATAGCACTTTAATTGGAGGGTATAAATAGAACATATTAAACATATTAAAAAAGGATTGCTAACCCTAGATTGGAGACAACTTGAAGGTTTGAAGCAAGGATTGATCACGAAGAATTAGCAACTTAGAAGGCTAAAAGGGAGTTCAGAATTGAATTGCAACCGTTTTATTATCTTTCTCTTACTTTTTAATTTGTAATTCCTGGATGATGTTTAACTTGTGGATGATGATTTTTATTTCAATGATGAACTAAATTTTATTTTAAGATTACAATGGAACTTAATGAGTAGCTGAAATTAATTTGCTTCTTTGTTGATTATTATTGATTATAACTGAATTGTCTATTATATCTTATACTTCATTGTTTAATTACTTGGCCAGTAATTAGCGTGGTAATCTGTATGAAATTGGTAGATGGAGTATAGATTTAGACTTGGATATAATAGCATATGATTATGTTTTCTGCATGAGATCCGTAATTTGTGTATAGGATAGAAATATACCTATATGCTTTATGTAATCTGAAGGAGAACCTGAGTGTGAAATCCTTGTTAATTCCAGTTCATATAGAAATATAGTGAGTTGATTAGCTAAGGTGTTCTTTCTAATTCTAATTGGATTTAGGAAGATTTATTTATAAGATCATCGGAAGGTGCTTATAGATACTATTGAGTTCTTGATTAACAATCCAGGGTAATTGATATAATTTAACAGGGAGTTTTGAAATTGAAGTGAATCATCAAGGAAAATTGTAATCTTAAGTCTTTAAATTTGAATTCAACCTTTTTGTAGTTAGTGATTAGTTAATCTAGTTTAACTTATTTTCAATATTCCAAAAATTTGAGATACTTGTTTAATAAAATTGATTTAATATAAAATTTGTAGTTAATAGATATTTCATACAATTCTATGTGGGACGATACCTTGTTTTCCACTACATTGCTATTGATTACGTATACTTGCATGTATTTGCTAGTACGGAATTAAGCAAATAAGTTTTTGGCGACGTTGTCGGGGATTTGTTTTAATAATCCGTCATATTAATTTCAATTAAATTAATTTTAGTTAAACACTTGTTCTTTTATTTCTGTTTCAGGTACTCTTGTTTAGTATGCAAAATCGATCAAAAGGGTAGGAACCAGAGTCGTATGAGAACGAAATTGAAAGAAAATTATGATTGTTGCGAAAGTTCTGCCTAGAAACATTAAAACAAGAGAAAATGGTTGCGGAGGAGCAAAAATCTCTACGGGACTATGCAATGCCGAAAGTGAATGAGATTAAGTCGAGCATTCAAATGCCTACAATCAATGCCAACACTTTCAAGATTAAATCGGGAACCATTCAGATGATTCAGAACTCGGTACAGTTTGGGAGATTGGCAAATGATGATCCGAATGAACACTTAGTCAGTTTTTTAGAGATTTGTGATACATTCAAGTACAACGGAGTCACGGAGGATGTAATAAGACTTCGGTTGTTCTCTTTCACTCTGTGGGATAAGGCAAAAAGCTGGTTATACTCACTTCCACCGAGACCAATTACTACATGGATGATTTGGAGCAGAAATTTCTAGCAAAGTTTTTCCCACCTGCCAAAACTGCGAAGATGAGGAACGATATCACTTCTTTCGTTCAATTTGATTCGGAGTCATTGTATGAAGCTTGGGAAAGGTTCAAAGATATGTTGCGAAGATGCCCCCACCATGGGCTTCCCAAGTGGTTACAAGTCCAGACGTTTTATAATGGCTTATCTAGTAACACGCGGACTAGTATTAATGCAGCAGCGGGAGGAGCGTTGATGACAAAGAATTTCGATGATGCATATAATTTGTTAGAGACGATGGTAGCCAATAACTACCAGTGGCCTACTGCTAGGATGACACAACCAAGGGCAGCAGGGGTAATAGAGGTGGATGCAGTTACATCATTGACGGCCCAGATTTCAGCTCTTACAAGGAAAATTGATGCTCTCAAGGGTCAAAATATGCAGAGTGTGGTAGTGGTTTGTGAGTTGTGGTATCCCAAGGAGTCACCCTTTGATCTAATAGGGTATTCAAATGCTAATTTTGTAGGATGCAAAATAGACATGAAAAACATTAGTGGTACATGCTAATTATTTGGGAACATACTAGTCTCATGGTTCAGCAAGAAGCAAAACTCAGTATCAACTTCAACTACAGAAGCTGAGTATATTGATGCACGTAGCTACTGTGCTCAAATTCTTTGGATGAAGAATCAGCTAGCTGACTATAGGTTTAAGTTTAAGTCTATCCCTATATACTGTAATAATACTAGTGTTATTGCTATCACTCATAATCTTGTCATGCATTCTAGGACTAAACATATAGATATCAGATACTATTTTATTAGAGATCATGTTCAAAATAAAAATATATATTTGCATTATATCTCTACTGAAAATCAATTAGCTGATATTTTTACCAAACCATTAGACGAATCCAAATTTAATAAGTTACTAAGTGAATTAGGGATGTTAAATTTACATCCTTAATATTATGCTCTGGAGAAAACTAACTTTGTAGGAAGAAATCGTAGAACAGATAAGTAAAGCAAAGTTCGTAGAGTGCTTCGCAGAGTAAAGAAGTTTGTAGAGTGCTTCACAGAATGAAGAAGTTCGTAGAGTGCTTCGATGTTGAGGCTGAGGAGTTCTGTGAAGAGATTGACAGACGTGATGTTGAGGCTGCTGCCAAAGAAGGTTTATCCCTTACTGAATCGAATCAGAAGCAGATAAAGAAAGGAAGATCTGCTAAGATGGCTAAGTCCAATAAGTTCATAGTAATTGAAGGTTCAATTTCTGCCGAGACGATCGTAAAGTCACCCAGCTTTCCGATCGTAGAGTCACCCAGCTCTTCAATCGTAGAGCCAGAAGCAGCAACAAATAATGATGAAATGGCTGAGATGGCTTCTAAGCCAGAGCCAACAAATGTTGAAGAGACGGCTGAGATGACTGATATGCTGAAGCCACATCAAGAGAATGAAAATGTGACAACTGTGAAATTATCTAATCCTGAGCCAAAAAAGAGGAAATTAATAAAGAAATCTGAGAAGAAGAATAAGAAGAAGAAAACCTTAGAACTAGCCAAAACAGTTGAAGCTACTTCTAAGGGGGAAAGGCTAATTCCAAGATCTTACAATGATTCCTTGAAGCTTACAAGGATCATTGAATCAGTCGTAGAGGACATCGGAAGAGAGCCAAGCTAACCTGGTTCTGAGCTGACAATGCTACAACTCAGGGGCAGAAATTGGCTAAATTTGAAGATCTCTCACTCCCTGAAGAAAGAGAATTAGAACAAATTAATTTGGAATTCTTGGGCCCTAGAGCTAGTGCTGATGAAGCAATCGTAGAGTCCAAAACTATGAGTGCCAAGCAATCATCGAGCCAACACCTTAACTCCCTGATCATAGAATCCCAACACCCTACGATCGATGTACACCGTCCTTACTCCCTGATCGTAGAGTCTCAAAACTCTATGATCGAAACTCAAAATACTCCCTCTTCTATACACATATCTTCTTCACCTAACATCTTATATATATACAAATATACCCTCCTCCTCTAATACTCCTAGCTTAGAATTAGTTCTCTCTTAAATGAACCAGGGTAATAAGGAAGTGGTACTGATGGATGAAACGAAGGAGGGCACTGCTACTGGAATACAAAAAGGTCTAGCTCATATAGCTGAGACAACATCAAAAGTCCCTGGGGATATGTCCAAGGAATTTGGCAAAAGAATAAAAAAGCTAATTCAGTCTATCCTTGAGAATCTTCAGAAGCGAGACGAGATCTACTTCAAGTAGATCGCCGATCATAAAGCAGTTGTGCTCTTTCTCCAATCTACAAATGCAAGAACTTATCAATACTGTCAAGCAACTCTCAGAGGAAGTTAATGCTCTATGAAGTAACAGAGATGCTGATAAAAAGGGAGAGAAGAGATGACCTCAGCAAACATCAATAGAGGAGACGACCACAACAAACATCAATTGTACCTCCTCATCCTCCCTCTAAAGATTCTTCTGCACCTCAAGCTGAAGGGAGAGAAAGCTACATGAGAAGGCGAGAAGTTGAGTGAAGAGACCGCCAAGGAGTTATAGGGGGAGAAGGTAAATAAATAAATAGATATATATATGGTGTAAAAATTCAAAGTGTTATATTATCTATATCGTAGTATTAATGATTGCTTGAAATTACTAGTTTTGTCATCATCAAATAGGGAGAGATTGTTAGGACAAATATATATTTTATTTGATGATGAGATAAATGAGATAATGTATATTATTTGTATCCAGTAATTGATTGTACAGTCCTAATATTGAAATTAATGTAAAAGGATTTAGAATAGAGATCAAACTTATTAGGTTGATCCAACACTCATCGTTTGTAGAGTGAATACTTAGCATAGAACTAAGTTAGGAATTGATCGTAGAGCAAGACAGTGAAGCAGTCTAAGATCGTAGAGCTAACTGCTCAAAAGTTGGAATTCGTAAAGCAACAGTAGTGAATGATCGTAAAGCATATTGAAGATCGTAGAGAAATCTGTTAAGAGATTGTAAAACATATTGAAGATCGTAGAGCAGTCTGCTAAGAGATTGTAAAGCATATTAAAGATCGTAGAGCAGTTTACTCTGAGATCGTAAAGTAAGTTGAAGATTGCAGAGTTTACCAAAGATCGTAGAGTTGTCTACTCAGAGATCGTAGAGCTCAATAAAGACCGTAAAATCTGTCAAAAATTGTAGAGCTTAATGAAGACCGTAAAGTCTGTCAGTCAAATCTGGAGCGTTAAATTCAGGGATTGGTGAAGAATTGGGTTGAATTGGAGTCTTCCTACGACAGAATTTGAACAATTTGTTACTGAAGGAATTGTTTGGAGGAAGATGGTGAATTGGGGAGTGTCTAGGGTTTTTGGGGAATGAGATTAACATAGGAGAGTGAGAAGTTGGGGCATTGATTCTTTGGAAAATTGGGAATTTGGAGTGGAATGATTGAGCTGGAGTATATGAACATGAAATTGCCATACAGAGAGAAAATAATCACCTAAAAGATTTTCACTTTTTCGTTTTACATGAAATTCTTTTTGTTACCTTTTTCTTCACTAAAGAAAACTGACTCCATGAAAATTAAAAATTACTAAGAAATAATCTATCTATAAGAAATTAAAAAAAAGTTGGGTTAGACTCTTGGACTTAGCTCAACTAGTTGATGCTTAGCATACACAACTAGTTAAATAGGTCATTTAATTTGATTTTGATTAAAAATAATTGTGAGACATGCATAAATTTATACCATTAATAGAAGTATAATATACAAATGTATCTTTAAATTGTTAAAAGAAAAAAGTTGAAATAAATTTTTGAAAAGCGTTTACAGAATTTGTAATTAAATATTATATTAATTTTGTTATTAAAACTCTTATAAAAACTATTATATCTAAAGTTGTTTCATCTCATTATATTACACCATACAACTAATCTATCAAACCATTACTAACAGTCATTTAAGACTATTGCTCCACAATTGTCTTTGTGTCGATCTACATATATGATGATAAATTTATGTCAATAATAAATAGCGACCAATGTGCATATATGAGATAAGTAGAAAGTAAGAATGATTTCACCCTAATTTATTCTATTTTATCGTTTAGAATTTTATGTTATTCGCAATTCAATATCGTCACATTTTTTTCTCTAGCCAGAAATTCTAGTCTCCAAAACATCATATTTAGATTTGGGGACTGTCTCTTTTCTTATTTGAAAAGACTCTCCCTTAAAAAAAATTGTGGGATTTTGATTTCTCCTAATTTGGGATAGATCTCTCGTTCTTTCTCTATTCTTGTAGAAGTCATTTTTCTCATTTTGTGAGCATAGATTCTCTCTATGTAGAGAATTATTTTTGATTACAATGATAGGCAATGGAAATATGTTAGTCAGATGCCGGATAGGGCATGTTTCGAACAGTTGTTTCTTGATTGTTTTAATTTTTTGCTCAGATAATGAAAATTTGCAATTTAAATTTTATTTTTTGAATAAGATAGGTATTCCCTGAACTCTATCATATATCTATTATATATTTAATTTTTATCTTTCTAATTGAATGAATTTCTTCCATGAGATATATTGTTCGCAGAGTTTATCAAATATAAAATAAAATCAATACCTTATATATAAAAGTAGGGGAGATAAATCAATTTGACCATCCGAGTTAACTCATTAATTAGAAGGAGTTAATTCGGATAGTCTCTGAGTTAACTCGATTTTAAATTTTTTTGCATAGATCCATATTTTGGAGTTGAGACTTTAAATCTTTTATATTCAACCATGTAAAACTTTTTTGAGAGTTATAGGTACATGCACGCACTCACTTAAAATTAATAGTTACTCTTTAATTGTTCACATAAATGCAACGTATATACACAATTTATGAATAATACCAAAAGTCTACTATGCTTTGTAGTTTGTATAAATAGCCCTTTATTCTCTCCTTTCTTACTCACCATATCTTTCAATTACTTTTATTTTTTGAATATCCTTTGGACAAGAAAAGTTAAGAAACTGGAGAGGAAGAGATGTTATTCAGTAAGTATGTGTATTTCAACAACTCCAAAAGTGACTACGCCAGTTGAATTATATGTACTTATTATTTCCATCTACTGTAAACAATATTTTTATATAAACAATTTTTATGTCATTCATTTTACTTAACCACATAAATACATTGATCAAATATTATTATTTCCAGTACAAACAATTGTTAATGAACGAAGCCCCATGCCTTGCAGGGGTTATTATATTAATAATTACTAAAAGCCAAATCAAATAAATTCTTTATTTAAAAAATCAAGCCAAGCCAAGCCAAACTTCGGCTTGATACGGATTAGCCGGAATGGCTTAAAGTTCAAAACCCTAGCCAATTATATCACCAATTTGTTGGTAGTAATATTATTACTGTGAGTATTTGTTATTTCTGCATATATCTCGGTGGTAGATATATAATATGTTTTTCTGACTTCACAAACAAAGTACTTTTGCAATTTAAGAGGAGAAGTTGCAACTTTTCGGTTTAGTATCTCAAAATATAGGCAGCATAACGTTTATGATTTATCAATACCTTGCAAGAAATTTGGATTAAATCAAGTGCAGATTTCTCTTTTCATATTTAAGTTCAAAGTCATGTTATTCATCCTAAAAAATTTCAGTCGAATTATAATAGCAACGTATGTGTATATATGAGATAGGTAAGAATTAAGAAAGGCTTCATTTTCATTTATTATATTTGTCGCATATACTTTTACATTGGTTGTAATCCAACTTCATCAAATATTTGTCGACGTGTATATCATTTTCCTTAAATTCATCTAGAATAACTATTATTTGAAAGGACAGAAGGTATTCTCTCCTTTCTAGAAAAAACATATTATTTACAAAATTCATAAATATTAAGAATATATTTATATTTTAAATGTACGCTTAAAAATCATAATTTAGTAGTTCAAGTGCTTATTTTTAACAAACAAAAACTGCTTTTTAAAAATTGATTATAAACAAAAACTAATTCACAAAATATAGTGGTTCCGGTCTCCAGACGTCTCTCCTTAATTTAACCCCACCTTTTTTCTAACAAATAATACTATTTTCATTCTAAATTATAAGATTATTATTGACTTTTTAAAAGTTAATTTCAAATATTTTTAAACTCAAAATTGAGATGAATTCATTTAGTTTATGTCAATACAATTATTAATTATGAATGTCATAAAGTACCTAAGAAATACTACTAGTTATAAGATTTATTATTTTCAAAACTTAAATGAATCATGTTAATTTTAAATTTGAAAATGTTTTAAATTGACTTTTAAAAAGTCAATAATGATCTTATAATTCGAAACGAAGGGAGTAATAAAAAAATTAGTTTGAATAAATTTGAAGGTTTGGTTGGATTTTAGCTATATCATGCCAGTATGATTCATGCAACTACTAGAAGATGCACATTTTGCCCATATCTTCTAAATATCGTTGATCAACCTGGTTAAAATTTCTTCTGCAATTGTATCTTCCCTTGCAGTATTACTTTCAGGTTCTCTGTTCTCTCTCTCTACCCTTCCCCCCTCCCCCCAACCCCTTTCTCGGTCCCTTGCTGCAAACAGTTTACTAAAGCTTTTTTACTAATCGGATCTTTTACTTTATCTACAGTGCCATTTTCAATTTACATTCTGGCACTTCCATTGCCATATCTCCCAGAAGGCGTAAGCTTGAGCCCTTTTTTCCTTTTCGGAAGTACGATACTTATGATGGGTCTCATCCTGTACAATATTCCCCGACTTCTTAAGGACTCTGATGTAGTGTAATGTTAGGAATCTCGAGATGTATCACATTCTTCACTTAGGTGCCAGTCTACATTCTGATAATACCATACTTTATTCAAATGATTCTTAGTTGTCGCATTTGCTCGACCACGAAATCTTAATAGCAAATGTTGTGGCCCTAGTGGGATCGATCCCCTACCCGTTGTATTGAATGTTCTAATAAAATCTTAATAGCACATTGTTGTCCAGTTCATGCCTAAAGTTAATAGTTTGTGGATAAATATTAGGATTAATTCATCTTCAATCTATATCAAGCTTTAGGAAATTGATTTTTAATGTTCGTTTATTGCGCTTACAATCTCTCAACAGTGAGTATGTCCGACGGTGTGTATAAGGAGTATTCGAGGGAGTATTTTGATGCAGGGAGGAATAAAGGGGGAAAAAGAATAAGACCAATGTCAAAATAGAGGCACCCCGAAAAAAAATCTCGGAAATCTCGCAGTTCTGGCACTTCTGGCAGAGCAAAATGGATGGTTGTCGCTAACATGGCAAGATTTTTGTCAGTTTCTGTGACAGTTGGTTTTTAAGGTAAGCAGGAGCTGTAAGTACGCAAAATCACAATTAAAATAGAGATACGCAATGGAAAATGGAAATTAAAATTTTTGTAACTTATCCATGAATCACCTTATGCATAGCTATTAATTGAAGAAGAAGATGAACAAGAAATATACCTTAATAGATCCAACCTTTGAACCGCTACAAGATCTACTCCTTGTTGATCTCTCCAAGCTCCTCCTTTTTTTGTTCCTCGGATTAAACACTAGCTTCAAAGTGTATGAAGCACTCTAAAGGTGATCCACCAAGAATGATTATATGGAACAATATTTGATTTTTACAAATTGGATGGCTAATCCAATAAGTTCTTTTATCCCTAACTCTTAAGAATAACAAGAACAATACATGAAGAACACTTAGAAGATTTGATCAACAACTTGATCTCTAATTTTTAGTGTTCTTGAGATGAAGACTACTAGTTCATAACTTAGTTTGCTTAGTTAGGTTCATTAGGAAAAATCCTAATTTTAATTAGTATACAACTAAGTATAATACTTACATAATATGTAAATATCAATATTCTCCTAACCCACATATTTTGCATTTAAGCACTTAACACATGTTTGGCAATTATTTGACCAAATTTAAATTTGCATTTAATTTAAATGATATTTACATTTGCATTTAAATTAAATTTGTATTTAATTTAAATGATATTTACATTTCATTTAAATTAATTCTTAATCTAATTAAGAATTAAATGATAATAATAATAATAAAATTCTCTTATTAATTTATAATTCAATATTTCTCCAAATATATCAGTATAAATATTAAGCATTTCAATTTATTCAACTAATAAATTAAGTACTTAATCTATTATCATTAAGTTAATTGTTTCCAATATAATATTATTCTTTTTTGCGGTGTGACCCTTTAGGTTCAATATTATGCCGGTAGTAGAATAAATAAATTAGAACAATTCTAATATTATTTATAATGAATTAAACTCTTTTAATTCAAACATAAATAAATAATATTTATTCTACATCATGAGGGACATCTTTCGATAATGTATCATGACTATCCGAATAATATGAAATCAATGTTTAATCACATAGAACCTATTCAGTAGTAGTTAACGTACAATTCAATCCTTCTACCATACAATGTCCCGATTAAATATAAGACATGGAATTACTGACAAGTCTTATTTTATTTAATCATATGCATTTCGATTTAAGAATGCACAACTCTGATTAATGTAAATTAGAAACTCCTTTCTAATTTTCATTCAACCCTGGCCAGGGATTTTTGAGTTGTCATTTATCAAATCGCATAGGACATTCTCTCCCTTTATTAGAAGTGGTAGATCCTTTGTCGATCATTCACCTACCTCCGTGTATACTTTATTATACTCGTACATACCCTATGACATACCCTAAGGTATTAAGGAATATGATAAAGTATAACTTAACATACACAAGGTACTATGATGATCTCAAGTCTAAGGATCACTTGTACAACTATCACTTAAGAACTTCCCTATTGACAGGTGAATAAAACTCCATTATTGTTCTTTAAGCGAGTCACGTTCAGTGAACTTATTCTCCAATAAGCACCTACATACTTGCTTTAGTGTCTCCACACAAATGATTATGAGATCAATCATCATCTTCTAAAGATCAAGCATAGTATGTACTAATCTATCCGGATCAGTAATCCCAATATTAGTGATCCAACGATTAGGAACATTTTAGTTTTGAGCTTTTTTGAATTTAGATCTCACTAGCATGATCTCATCATGATTCTAAAAGCATTGCTCGAAAAATATGTGTTCATCACATTTATTAATTCAACCAATTAACATGGATAAAATATGCATTTTATTTTATTATTAATATTTGAATAAGATTACAAAGTAAATGCTTATTACATCAAATATAATTGACTTGAGGGCATATTATTTTCAATCTCCCACTTGCACTAAAGCCAATCACCTTGGTATCTAATACCCATTTTATCGAAATGGCGATTGAATTAATCTTGTGATAATTGTTTAGTAAATGGATCTGCAATGTTGTTTGGGAGTCCACTCTTTCTAAGGTAATATCTCCTCTTTCAATGAAATCTCTAATCAAATGAAATCTCTGCAATACATGTTTGGATTTCTGATGAGACCTGGGTTCCTTAGCCTGTGCAACAACTCCAGTGTTGTCACAATGAACTGGAATGGGTCCAGTAATGTTAGGAACTACTCCGAGTTCAGAAATGAACTTCTTCATCCAAACAGCTTCCTTTACAGCTTCACTTGCAGCTATATACTCTGCCTCTGTCACTGAGTCAGCAACTGTTTGCTGTTTGGAACTCTTCCAACTCACTGCTCCACCGTTCAAGGTAAATACATACCCTGACATGGATTTACTGTCATCTTGGTCAGTTTGAAAACTTGAGTCTGTAAAGCCCTCTAGATTCAAATCAGACCCACCATATACTAGAAACACATCTTTAGTTCTTCTTAAGTACTTCAAGATGTTTTTCACAGCTTTCCAGTGTTCTTCTCCAGGATTAGACTGATATCTACTTGTTACACTAAGTGCATAAGCAACATCTGGTCTGGTACATATCATTCCATACATTATGGATCCTATTGCCGAAGCATAAGGTATTTGATTCATGTGTTCTTTCTCTTCAGGTGTCTTTGGGGACAATTTCTTAGAGAGATTTACTCCATGACTCATCGGTGTGAGCCCTCTCTTGGAGTCTTGCATGCTAAACCTCTTTAGCATCGAATCAATGTATGCACCTTGGGTCAAGCCGAGCATCCTCTTTGATCTATCTCTATAGATCTTTATCCCCAATATGTAGGATGTTTCTCCCAAGTCCTTCATGGAGAAGTGTTTAGATAACCAAATTTTAACTGACTGTAGCATCGGTATGTCATTCCCTATAAGTAATATATCATCAACATATAATACCAGGAATGTCACAGCACTCCCACTAACTTTCTTGTACACACATAGTTCATCCTCATTTTTAATAAAACCAAACTCTTTGATTGCCTCATCAAAACGGATGTTCCAACTTCGAGAAGTTTGCTTCAATCTATAAATGGATCTTTGAAACTTACATACTTGATTTGTTCCAACCTTTGAAACAAAACCCTCTGGCTATATTATATATACATCCTCATCTAGTTTCCCATTGAGGAAGGTCGTTTTCACGTCCATTTGCCAGATTTCGTAGTCATAGTAAGCTGCAATCGCAAACAAAATCCAGATAGGCTTGAGCATGGCTACTGGTGAGAAGGTTTTATCATAGTCAACTCCTTGTCTTTGTTTGAAACCTTTTGCAACCAGTCTGGCCTTATAGGTCTCCACCTTGTCATCTGCTCCAGTCTTTTTCTTAAAGACCCATTTACACCCTATAGGTACAATGCCTTCAGGTGGAGTAACCAAAGTCCATACTTGGTTTTCATACATGGAGTCCATTTCGGATTTCATGGTTATTTGCCATTTCTCAGAGTGTTTACTACTCATAGCCTCATCGTATGTTACTGGATCATCATCAGTTATGATGCGTACCTCATCATCATCTTCTATGATGAGTGTATACCTTTTAGGTATTTTCGGCACTCTTCCAGATTTAGGACTCGGTTGTGGTACAGAAGTTATATCTACTTGAACAGGTTCATCCACTTGATCTGTAGTGATTTGTGGTTCTTGAATTTATTTAAGATCTATTTTCCTCCCACTAGCCCCTTCAAGGATAAACTCATTTTCCAAAAAGGTAGCGTGTTTGACAACAAACACCTTTTGCTCGGTAGGATTATAAAAATAATATCCTAAACTTTCTTTAGGATACCCCAAAAATTTGCACTTGTCAGATCTAGCCTCAAGTTTGTCGCTTTGTAACTTCTTTACATAAGCGTTACAACCCCAAATCTTAACATGCTTAAGACTGGGTTTCCTCCCTGTCCACATCTCATATGGAGTCTTAGGGACGGATTTTGAGGGAATCTTGTTTAGTACATATGCAGCCATTTCTAGGGCATGACCCCAGAATGATATTGGAAGGTCGGTGAAACTCATCATGGACCGCACCATGTCTAACAAAGTACGATTCCTCCTTTCAGATACACCATTTAATTGTAGCGTACCAGGAGGCATCCATTGAGAGAGAATACCATTTTCTTTGAGATGATTAAGAAACTCATTGCTCAAGTATTCTCCTCCTCGATCTGATCGAAGAATCTTAACACTTTTGCCAGTTTATTTCTCTACTTCACTTCTGAATTCTTTGAACTTTTCAAATGATTCGGATTTGTATTTCATTAAATACACATATCCAAATCTTGAATGATCATCAGTGAATGTAATGAAATACGAATACCCTCCTCTAGCATCTGTTGTCATAGGTCTACATATATCTATGTGTACCAACTCTAACAATCCTGCAACTCTCTCTCCATGTCCACTAAATGGAGATTTAGTCATTTTACCCATGAGACATGATTCACAAGTTAGATATGATTCAAAATCGAAAGGTTCTAAAAGACCATCAATATGCAACTTGTTTAATCTTATTTCATTGATGTGACTGAGTCTATAGTGCCAAATGAAAGTATGATTTACTTCATCTCTTTTTCTTTTACAAGTTTGTTCAATTTGAAAAATATTTTCATTTAAGTCAAGTAAGTAAAGTCCATCAATTAATCTACCAGTTCCAAACAAAACATTATTATTATAAATAGAACAACCATTGTTCTTAAATATAACATCGAATCCTTCTTTGTCCAACATAGAAATAGATATAATGTTTCTAATGAGAACAGGTACATAATAACAATTTATTAAATTGATAGATTTTCCCGTAGGCAGTGCTAAACAATAAGTTCCCACAGCTAATGCAGCAACCTTTGCTCCATTTCCCACTCGTAGAGTTACTTCGCCTTTGTTTAGCCTTCTACTTCTACTTATTCCCTGCAATGAATTGCATATATGAGAACCACAGCCGGTATCCAATACCCAAGTAGAATTTTGACTTACAGAAAGATTTATTTCAATCATGAATAAACCTGTATTTGCAGTTGAAGCTTCATCAAGCTTTTTCTGCTTTGCTTCTGCAAGACAATCTTTGCAGTTTCTTTTCCAATGTCCAGGCTTGTTGCAGTGGAAGCAAACACCTTTGCTATCTGCAGTTGTTTTAATCTTATTACCCTTTTCAGTGTTAATCCCTTTTGCCTTCTTTGAATTTGTCTTCTTTGAAGAAGATCCTTTGGACCACTTCCTTTTCTTAGAAGTGTTTTCCACAAGTAAGACATGGTCTTTCTTAGATGGAAAGTGATTCTCTGTAGTTTTCAACATGTTAAGCAATTCAGGTAAACTGACATCAAGCTTGTTCATGTGAAAATTCACAACGAATTGTGAGTAGGAGTCCGGGAGTGACTGCAAGATCAAATCTTAGCTCAACTCTCCATCCATTACAAAACCAAGTTGTCCTAATTGTTCAATCAGATCGATCATCTTCAGGACATGTGCCTGTACTGTGGTGCCATCGGTCATTCTAGATCGGAAGAGCTCCTTAGATATCTCATATCTTGCAGACCTACTCTGTTCACCATACAATTCATGAAGGTGAAGCAAAATAGTAGGTGCATCCATTTTCTCATGTTGACGCTGCAACTCGTTACTCATGGATGCGAGCATGATGTATTGGGCTACCATAGCATCATCTTGCCATTTTTTAAAAATGACAATTTCTTCCTCAGAGGCATTCTCTGCAACAGTTGCAGGAATGGGTGAATTAAGGACATAAGATAACCTTTCAGCGGTGAGAACAATTTTCAAATTCTTTAACCAATCCGTGTAGTTCGGTCCGGTTAATTATTAGCGTCTAATATGCTCCGCAGTGATAGTGAATGGGCCATTTGTAAAAATCTGTAAATAAATTTTTGATTTAAACAACATTAGCATTTATTCATTTTATTAATCACCAATTTAATATAGGTCTTTACTAAAAGGGTGTCTCCCACTATTTTATACAAACTATATGACCCTCCATATATAGTCCGACAAATTTTTATTGAAATTTGTTTAGTGAGATAGGATCCAATGACCTAAATATACAGTCTTGTGTGTGCACAACAAACTATATATTCATTCAAGGGTAGACAACTCTTGTCAATTACATCAACTATGTAACTCCTTTTATTTTGCCTCTTAGATTATAATAGTCAAGTGTGTGCACATCCGAACTAAATAATCCAAGTTAAGTTATACCTAGCATTTCCATATAAGGTATAGAAAAATACGGTTCTTGTATGTGCACAACAAAACAGTATTGTTCAATTCCTTTATAAAATATTTTCATGTAATAAAGTCAACATCTTAAAATTTTAATATGAGCCTTGTGTGTGCACAACAAACTAATATTAAATAATTAATACTCTATTGCTTTATCATGCTAGAAGGCTATGTTCGATACTTTTATTGAAATATCTTTGAACGTATTCAACTTAATATTTTGAAAATGAGGGTTTTGTTATTAATGGTCTCATCTTGTTTAGCGCACATGCACATATATATATATAAATACGCGTCATATTAAACATTCATCAATATGAATAATAATATATTTAATATATATATATATATATATATATATATATATATATTATAAGCATGCATTCATAGAATACAATATTCTATATGGGATGATTGTGGACTTAATCTAATTTGATTCACTCTAGCCACCGAGTTTATCAATAGGTCAAACCTAGGGGGTGCAAGAATGAATTTGAATATAACTATTACATTCAACCTAGGCTTCATTACAAATGGGTCTTCAATGCTCCTACTCTTCGGCTCCAATTTCTTGAGTAACTTTACAAAATCCTATTACACTCTATTTTAACAAAATAGAAACCTTGATCAACAGTCAAGGGAAGTACATAGGAGATAGATAGAAATTACATTTATAAATTTAGATAGGCGAGGTACACAAACCCCATTATGAATAAAACCATTCATTCAAGCATCTATTCAAATTAAATCTAATCACATTGGTCAATAGTCCTTAATCATCCCCTATATATATATATATATATATATATATATATATATATATATATATATATATATATTGATATCGTTTAATGGGCAATTGACTAGTAGAAATTCAAAATCCAATTAAAATAAACTACTTTATTTTAATCCATTCCAAATTAATATAAACTCCTTTATAAAAATTTAGAATATTTGTTCAAAATTAAATCCAATATTAATTAAAATAAACTCCTTTATTTTAAACCAATTTCAAGTCCAAAATAAACATATTTATTTTTAACATTGAAATTTTAAAATTGGAAAATCAACAATTTTTTTTTATTATGAACAGTGCCCAGCCTCTGCCCGGTGAATAGTGCCCGCTGCCCGGTGAATAGTGTCGGGCAGCAGTTTTTTTTTTTTTTTTGATTTTGATGTTTTTCCAAAAAACACAATTTCATACTAACAATTATACCCAAAAAAATTATTCTAAACACATATCAACATATATATGATTGACACATTTAATAGTACGCATAAGGATGACTCTTGATACCACTGTAAGTATGCAAAATCACAATTAAAATAGAGATACGCAACGGAAAATGAAAATTAAAATTTTTGCAACTTATTCATGAATCACCTTATGCATAGCTATTAATTGAAGAAGAAGATGAACAAGAAATATACCTTAATAGATCCAACCTTTGAACCGCTACAAGATCTACTCCTTGTTGATTTCTTCAAGCTCCTCCTTTTTTTGTTCCTTGGATTAAACACTAGGTTCAAAGTGTATGAAGCACTCTAGAGGTGATCCACCAAGAATGATTATATGGAACAATATTTGATTTTTATAAATCTTGGATGGCTAATCCAATAAGCTTTTTTATCCCTAACTCTTAAGAATAACAAGAACAATACATGAAGAACACTTAGAAGATTTGATCAACAACTTGATCTCTAATTTTTAGTGTTCTTGAGATGGAGGCTACTAGTTCATAACTTAGTTTGCTTAGTTAGGTTCATTAGGAGAAACCTTAATTTTAATTAGTATACAACTAAGTATAATACTTACATAATATGTAAGTATCAATATTCTCCTAACCCACATGTTTTACATTTAAGCACTTAACACATGTTTTGTAATTATTTGACCAAATTCAAATTTGCATTTAATTTAAATGATATTTACATTTCATTTAAATTAATTCTTAATCTAATTAAGAATTAAATGATAATAATAATAAGATTTCTCTTATTAATTTATAATTCAATATTTCTCCAAATATATCATTATAAATATTAAGCATTTCAATTTATTCAACTAATAAATTAAATACTTAATTTATTATCATTAAGCCAATTGTTTCTAATATAATATTATTCTTTTTTGCGGTGTGACCCTTTAGGTTCAATATTATGCCGGTAGTAGAATAAATAAATTAGAACAATTCTAATATTATTTATAATGAATTAAACTCCTTTAATTCAAACATAAATAAATAATATTTATTCTACATCATGAGGGACACATTACGATAATGTATCATGACTATCCGAATAATATGAAATCAATGTTTAATCACATAGAACCTATTCAGTAGTAGTTACCATACAATTCAATCATTCTACCATACAATGTCCTGATTAAATATAAGACATGGAATTACTGACAAGTCTTATTTTATTTAATCATATGCATTTCGATTTAAGAATGCACAACTCCGATTAATGTAAATTAGAAACTCCTTTCTAATTTTCATTCAACCCTGGCCAGAGATTTTTGAGTTGTCATTTATCAAATCGCATAGGACATTCTCTCCCTTTATTAGAAGTGGTAGATCCTTTGTCGATCATTCACCTACCTCCGTGTATACTTTATTATACTCGTACATACTCTATGACATACCCTAAGGTATTAAGGAATATGACAAAGTATAACTTAACATACACAAGGTACTATAATGATCTCAAGTCCAAGGATCACTTGTACAACTATCACTTAAGAACTTCCCTATTGACAGGTGAATAAAACTCCATTAGTGTTTTTTAAGCGAGTCACGTTCAGTGAACTTATTCTCCAATAAGCACCTACATACTTGCTTTAGTGTCTCCACACAAATGATTATGAGATCAATCATCATCTTCTAAAGATCAAGCATAGTATGTACTAATCTATCCGGATCAGTAATCCCAATATTAGTGATCTAACGATTAGGAACATTTTAGTTTTGAGCTTTCTTGAATTTAGATCTCACTAGCATGATCTCATCATGATTCTAAAAGTATTGCTCGAAAACTATGGGTTCATCACATTTATTAATTCAACCAATTAACATGGATAAAATATGCATTTTATTTTATTATTAATATTTGAATAAGATTACAAAGTAAATGCTTATTACATCAAATATAATTGGTTTGAGCGCATATTACTTTCAGGAGCTAGGTAATTATTTTTTGGGTGGATCTCTGCAGCGTTGTGCTTCTATTATTGTTTATCATGTTCTCTCTTTTCCATTGTTTTTGCTCCACACTATTCTATTCCATCTCTTTAGTGGTTTCCATGGAAAAGTTTAGTAAGGCTATATACATGGTTGGTTGACTGACTGTTAATATACAGCCTAAATTAGTCATAGGTAGAAACATCGACATTCTACTTTATTAAAAATATCCTCTCCACCCCTTGACTATAACCAGCAAAATGAGCACGAGTATTAATTTTAGGTTGGTACAGAAAATAGAACTGAACAATCTAACTAGCTTTTGCAGATTTGAAGTCTGGGTTGTGCAAGTAGAAGTTTGTAATGATTTTGCTGGTTTCACTTGCCAGCACATGAAAGCGTAATGTTCGTTTAGCTCTTTGGGCAAACACAGTACATTCACCTTACTTCGCTATCACATAATTGTGGCCCTCTTCTCTCTTTCTTTCGTTCTTTCTGTTTTGCCCCAGCTGGTGTATTTCGTTCATTAAGGATTTGTTTACTTTGTAATCTTGTATTGAATTGTTGCAGACACCGAAAGCCACAATTGAAATTAAAGAGTTGAGAGTGGATATTTCTAAAGACGGTGGATCCAAGCCGACCTTGTTCGTTAAGTTACACCTTTTACCTATTGTTGTTTACTTGGGCGTAGCAAGGGTTAGTTGTGATCAATCATCTAGCTTTAGTGGTGGTGGGTGCATTTCTGCTAACCAGGCATCCTCAGCCATGACTGAAAAGGCCTCTGCTCCTTCCAGCTGTGAAGAATTCTCTCTCTCATGTGAGTTTGGTCATTTTCTTGTTCTTTTTCTCTTATCAACACTTTTGCAGAATTAAAATCTTCCTTTATTTCTTTTTTCAGGTTTCTTTGACAAATTTAGTTTTATGCTTAATTTTTCTGGCTTCAGAGAAGCAGGTGTCGTTGTTAAGAATGTGGACATTACAAGCGGAGAAGTAACGTTAAACTTGAACGAGGAGCTGTTTCTTAAAAAAAAAAAAGAGTTCACCTGACACTTACTCTCATGCTATCGCAGCTACCATTGAATCTAGCACTACTAAATCACCACACAAAAAACAATCAGCCCTTTTGTCTATCACAAAGTTCACATCCATGTTTCCAGAAAAGGTCTGTGGTTGTGCTTATGCAGTTTGGTGTGTGTTGTCTTCTTCTTTGTGACTAATAGTCATGTATGGTTATATGTCAAGACATTTCCCAACTTATAAGGGTTTAACCCAAGACTATGGACTCATGTTTCTTGCAACTCCTTTTCCCCTTCCCCTGTTTTGGATTTCTAGTTTTGTTTATTCATGCTATGGGCTTTATGGATTTGTTGATTTTTAAGCACAATACTATTAAGTATTGTTAAGACAACAAATAAAAATAAAATTTCTGACTGTAAACTCTTATATTTTCACCCCCAGTCTAAATTAAGTGGTTATTCATATGGTTAGTTCTGGTTTTGTAAGTAAAATACTTGGACAAATTGCAAAAAAATAAAAGTACCAAAAACTAGTTTTTGTTTTCTCTTTTGTTTTGTTTTTTTTGGGGGGGGGGGAATTTGGGTTCGCCAGAATCATGTGAATTGAAATGTTGACATGCCCATTTTCACGTGCCTATTGTTAATAAGGCATTTGAGCAGTGGTTCAACTTTCTGGAGTAGTTTCCGAGACTACCCTCAAAACCATTCAAGTTTCTGATTTACATCCAAAATTTTCAACTTTTCTAGAAATAGGCCAAACACCAATTGAACTGGCGTTTGGAAATTTTTGTCAGATTTGCAGTGGCATTGGAGTGTACTAATCCCCTAGATTAGCTTAACTAAATTATTTTTAAAAAAAATTATCCTAATTTTTTTTATTTAAAATGAATTTATTTTAAAAAAATAAAAAATAAAAATAAAAAAAATCGAACGCCAGTTGAACTGGCGTTTGAAACCTTTTTTTTTCATAAAGCAAAAATATCAGCAAATTTGAAAATAAGGAAAGTTGAGGAGAGAGAGAGTTGAACGCCACTTGAATTGGCGTTTGAAGCTAATTTTTTTTTTCATAAAGCAAAGATGTCAGCAAATTTGAAAATAAGGAAAGTTGAGGAGAGAGAGAGAGAGCTGAACGTCACTTAAATTGGTGTTTGAAGCTAATTTTTTATTTTATTTTTTATAAAGCAAAGATGTCAGCAAAATTGAAAATAAGGAAAGCTGAGGAGAGAGAGAGAGAGAGAGTTGAACGCCACTTGAATTGGCGTTTGAAGCTATTTTTTTTTATAAAGCAAAGATGTCAGCAAATTTGAAAATAAGGAAAGCTGAGGAGAGAGAGAGTTGAACGCCACTTGAATTGGCGTTTGAAGCTAATTTTTTTTTTAATAAAGCAAAGATGTCAGGAACATTTTTTTGATCACCACTTGAAGTGGCGTTTGAACCAAATTTTAATTTTTTTTATAAAGCAAACATGTAAGTTTTTTACACGCCACTTGAATTGGCGTTTGAAGCTAATTTTAAATTTTTTTTAATAAAGCAAAGATGTCAGGAACATTTTTTTGAACGCCACTTGAAGTGGCGTTTGACCAAATTTTAATTTATTTTTTTTTATAAAGCAAACATGTAAGTTATAGCAATATAAAAATCATTGAAATATAAAAGAAAAATCACCAACGCCACTTGAACTATTTTATTTTATTTTTTAAAAAAAAATCACCAACGCCACTTGAAGCAAGTGGCGTTGAGTTTCTAATTTTTCGAAGAATCCTTGTAACTTTTTTTTTGCGTTGTAATTTTTATAAAGTTTTTTTTAAACTTTTATTTATAAAGCAAATTTGTTAAAAAAATAACATGTAAGAGATTCAAAATCTGTCAAATTATTTTATTTTTTGGAATGACAGATTTTGAATCTCTTACATGTTATTTTTTTTAACAAATTTGCTTTATAAATAAAAGTTTTTAAAAAAAAAACTTTATAAAAACTACAACGCAACAAAAAAGTTCCAAGGATTCTTCGAAAAATTAAAAACTCAATGCCACTTGCTTCAAGTGATGTTGGTGATTTTTTTAAAAAAAATAAAATAAAATAGTTCAAGTGGCGTTGGTGATTTTTCTTTTATATTTCAATGGTTTTTATATTGCTATAATATTTTTATTTGATCTTTTGAACTTCTTTATAGACATCAATATTTTTTTATATTCATTCTCTCTCCTTAGGGTTGGAAATGAAAGAGTATATAAAACTGATCTTATTTTTATTTTTACTTCAAGTGGCGTTGGTGATTTTTTTTTAAATAAAATAATTCCATTAAACTTTCAGATTGGGGTTAAATAATTAAAAAAAAAAAGGTTCCAAAAGTCTCACATCTTTTTTCCAAAAAACAAGCTCTGACATAATTTGCTTTTAAAAAAACAAAAAAAAGTTCAAACGCCACTTCAAATGGCGTTCAAAAAACTTACATGTTTGCTTTATAAAAAAAATAAAAAAATTAAAATTTGGTTCAAACGCCACTTCAAGTGGCGTTCAAAAAATGTTCCTGACATTTTTGCTTTATTAAAAAATAAAAATTAGCTTCAAACGCCAATTCAAGTGGCGTTCAAAAAACTTACATGTTTGCTTTATAAAAAAAAATTTAAAATTAAAATTTGGTTCAAACGCCACTTCAAGTGCCATTCAAAAAAATGTTCCTGACATCTTTGTTTTATTATAAAAAAAAATTAGCTTCAAACGCCGATTCAAGTGGCGTTCAACTCTCTTTCTCTCTTCAGCTTTCCTTATTTTCAAATTTGCTGACATCTTTGCTTTATGGAAAAAAAAAATTAGCTTCAAACGCCAATTCAAGTGGCGTTCAGCTCTCTCTCTCTCTCTCTCCTCAGCTTTTCTTATTTTCAAATTTGTCTTTACTTTATGAAAAAAAAAAATTAGCTTCAAATGCCAATTCAAGTGGCGTTCAGCTTTCTCTCTCTCCTCAACTTTCCTTATTTTCAAATTTGTTGACATCTTTGCTTTATGAAAAAAAAAATAGCTTCAAACGTCAATTCAAGTAACGTTCAACTCTCTCTCTCCTCAACTTTCCTTATTTTCAAATTTGCTGACATCTTTGCTTTATGAAAAAGAAAAAAAATTCAAATACCAGTTCAACTGGCGTTCGATTTCGTTATTTTTATTTTTTATTTTTTTTCTTAAAATAAATTCATTTTAAATAAAAAATTTAGGATAATTTTTTTTTAAAAAAAAATTCATTTTTAAAAAAAAATAATTTAGTTAAGCTAATCTAGGAGATTAGTACACTCCAACGCCACTGCAAATGGCGTTCAACCTAACAAAAATTTCCAAACGCCAGTTCAATTGGCGTTTGGCCTATTTCTAGAAAAGTTAAAAATTTTGGATGTAAACTAGAAACTTGAATGGTTTTTTGGGGCTAGTCTCGAAAACTACTCCAACTTTCTGTGTGTACTTCTTGGTTTCAGTTTAAGTATTGTGGTTTCTAGGTCAAAGTTATATTATATGCTCTTTCCTTTTGGATTGTCATAGATTTCTTAAACTATCCGCATTCTTAATTACATGCAACTACTGATGAATTAAAACTTGTATCAGTGAATAATGAAAAGTTCCAAGGAGATCACAACCAAACCCAATCAAGAATCAATTGTATCAGCGGTTGAGGTTTACTGCAGGTGCACCAGAAAACATGGAGCAGAGATACACTTGATCATATCTTGAAGTTAGTTACAGTTAGGAGCATAGCTGTCAATTGTTAGATACGACACTTGTATGTATTTTAGTTTGTCAAAGAAGTAGCTATAAATAGATCATGTATCAATGTATTGGTTAACTCAACTTTGTACCAATGAAAGAAAGATGATTTTCGTTTCATTCTCTCCCTGTTCTTAGTTTTAATCAAGTTGAATGAAATGCTGGTCAGGCCAAATATAAAAATACCATTGTAATGCTGAGGTGGGTAAAATGAGGAGCGAGCAAACATTTGTCAGACAATAATAGCATACTAGGGTAGACAGAATAGCTCAAGCCATCCAACTTAACTAGACAAGATTAGTTGCGCCTGGAAATTAATTCTAGAAAACAGGGTCAAATTGGAAGAATCAGGGTAAATACAGAAGAAGCGGCAGGAGGTCATTTGCATGAAAAAGAAACATGAAGAGCGGAAGAGAAAAGCAGTGCACAGAGGAGAGAAAGAAGGGAAGAAGCAACAGGAGAAGTTTGGAGGGTACTGTTTAACGAATAGCGTAGACAATCTGTACAGCGCGTACAGTTTGGAACAGTTTTTATGAGACAACTGTCACCCTCTCAGCTACACTCATAATCTGTAAAATTCTCTAATCTGTAGAGCGCGTACAATTTGGAACAGTGTTTACAAGACAACTCTCACTCTCTAAGCTACACTCATATAATCGGCAAAATTCTTCTTTGCATAATTCTGAACAGAAACACAAACTGATAAACACACGAAAACATTGACTATGACAACATGCTTACACAGGCACAAACACAACACAGAGTGAGTCACCAAATCCACAGTAATTGTAAAATATGGGCACCTGATTGCAGATGAAAATTTTAAAGCATCCTTACTACAAGCTTCTAAAGAAATAATATGCCACTAAAGCTGAATGTAATACTACAGCGAATGCAGCAAATAATAAGAAAAGTTCCAGGTGAACAGGTTAAGATTCTGGCAACTTCATGGAATACTACATTCCCAAGTGTCAAATCATATATCTTTTACTTTGCAACTTTAAGTTTTAAACACCTTACATTTTTAGGCAAGGGGACAATACTTAAACCCCACATCTCTGCTGCAGAGGCTGGGTCTTCACTCATGTGCTACCACATCGGGCTCAACTCAGAGACCTATCTAACTCGGTATCTTTTTCCTTTTTTTGGTTTCCTCCTGACAAATACCACACTCAATACTTCCAGTTACGATTAGAAATATCAATGATCAGAACTCAGAAGAGTGAAAAACAAACAAATGTGGAAGACGGAGAATTATGTCAAGTGAGGAACAACTCCAGTATATTTTTAGCAGTTTTAGTGCACGTTTTTGTGCAAAGTGTTCCTACTTGGTATTACTTGGAACGTGGCTCGTTTCAGTTTGTGCAACAGATACAGGTACACGCTACGCTATATAGGTTAAAATGCGGTATACTAGGGTGGCTTTATATGAGTGCTTATAGTTAGGAATTGTCTTAGAATCTAAATGCAATAACACCAAGTTTAATATAAGATTTTTAGTTATAATCAACAAGTTGATTGTTCTATACATAATTTAGTACAAATATGATGTTTGAGTATTCACTAAGTTAGAATATTGATATTTGTCAATTATAAGTAAACCAATAAAGAAATATTTAGGTATGCTAAATTTATAGTGTTAGTACCTATACGCCGCTCATTATGTCAATAAGAGTATCGAATAACTTTGTTCCTGCTAGTGCATGTTCTCTCAACCTAAAAAATAATTCACCCCCTAGCTCATAGTAAAATGACTATTACATGTACAAAAGATCAACTTCCACAACAAATAAAAAGAAGTGAGGATTGCATTCAAAAGGCAGAAAGTAGGTTATGGTTGCTATGAGGGGTCAATATTCCCAGCAACGAATTAATTGCTGCAAGATTAAAGGTTGACACCATGGCAAATCCTGGACAGCAGTTTGAGGGAAAGGAATAAGGAAAAGAAATAAAACAAAGCAGTAGCACATTGAAATTCATATATGCAAGTACTTCATAAAATTTAGTTTCAAAGTACCTGACAATATACTATACTAAGACTATATTGATAACACGTGCAAGGCACGTGCTAATTTTAGAAATGGTATAATTCATTTCGTGATATGTGATCAGCCTATGGTATAAAACACAACAGATTGTGATTAAAATTATTATAATACTGAATTTACAAAAGAGATTAAGTTAATTGTATAGTACTAACATGAGTACATTTTCAGTAAGTAATATTGCGTTGCTATTGATGATTTGCTCTATGCTAAAATACATGTCCCAAATTCTCGTCACTCTAATCTGATTGTAAAATGTGTTTGTTTTTTTTTTTTTTTTTTTTAAATTTGTGCAAATCGCATGGCTTTTTTTTATAGGGAATCAAGGTGTATGTATAGTAAATATGTTGTAGAAAAAGGAGATATCATTTGTGACTCTTCACCGCTACATATATGCATGCCTTGCTCTTTGAATTAGGAAAATTCTTGCGCATAGACATTTCTTATTAGTAGAAAACAAAAAGCTACTAAAGATTAGTAATTCCATAAGAGAGCTCGTACTGATTCGATATATATCTTGCAAGTCAGATACAATAAATCAGAGAACCATTCAAATCAACTCAACATGAATTATGGGTCATAAGAGAGCTCGTACTGATTCGATATATATCTTGCAAGTCAGATACAATAAATCAGAGAACCATTCAAATCAACTCAACATGAATTATGGGTCAGCTCAAATATCGAGTAAAATATATTTACAGGTCAACTCTAATATTGATTACATTTTGTGTGTGATGACCAACCGAGTTAACTCATTATTTTTTTTTTAATTGATTACCAATTTATCTCCTTACGGACTTTTATATATAAGGTATAGAAAGAGGAAATGAAATTGTACACCATATATAGGCATGCAAATACTTCTATGTGATCCACAAAACATTTTAAATTCGAACTGTCTAACTATACAGCATCTGAGCATGTCAAAGCTTAAATAAACAGTTATAAGTTTCTCTTCTCCTCCCTTTTGTATTCTTCCCTCTCTTCTCCTTCTGATGTGTTCATGGTTGTCTGTTGATTCAAGGTGCTGCTTCCATTCTATTGCGACCTGATAAGTGTGTACTGTACTCTGTTTTACCATATATAATATATTATATACTTGTTGAATATAATTTTAAACAATCATACTTTAGGCACTTAATAGATTGATCATTGAAGTTGACTGGCTGATATTTAATGTTCAAATAGCCATGGCATGGAATAATTTATATAATCACACTTCGCTTCCATTCTATCACATTAAATGTTTAACAGCTGGCTGGCTGATATTTGTTACTCCTTAATATGCTAATTGGCTGATACTCCATCTGTTCCACATAAAGAGTCTCATTTGAAAATTTTACAAATATTAAGAATAAATTTTCCTTTCATATTTATCCCTAAAATTGATGAGCGCTTCATTGATAGAGGTTGCATGATAATACAATTGTAATGTTAAGCTAGAGGACAGTCTTTTTATATTATCATAAATAGAGTGGGACTCTTTTTTGTGGAACATAATTATTACATAAATGGGTCTCTTTTTTGGGAACAAAGGGTAGTATTTGTTGTTAATCTACCTGTTCTATTTGTCTTCTCTTTTTTAATTTTTTGATTTGAAAACAATCAGGGAATCTCTAATTAAGTGTGATGTTTGTTTTCTTTCTTCTGTTCAAACAGCCATGCAATATGTTTATGAGTATAAATATCAAAATTATTTAATTTTTAAATATGTGTTGAATCCCTGAATCTCCACTTTTTGATATTCTTTAAACTGCTTACCCATATAGCGAACTCGATCCATCCTTCTTAGGTTTCTTGAGAAAATACTTTTAACATCTTTTAGAAAATGGAAATTCATTTTTGGGATGAAAGAAGCAATTTTATTAGATGAAAATAGTGAATCCAAGCATAGGGGAACAAGTAGTTCACCCATACTATAAGAAATTGATTTTAAAAAAATACTCAAAAGAGCGCAGCCCTCCAATGTATACAAATATCATAAACAGCAGTTTCCCTTGAGGCACCCTGGCAGAGGCCCATAAAGAAGCAAATATAAGGATCCTAGCAAGAAGCTAGCATTCTCACACGAGAAAAGATATTAAAACTAAAACAACTTGCTTTATGATATTAAGTCAGTTGTCAAGTAATGATTACAAACAGCCATTAGGAACAAGCATATCAAAAATCTACCTTTAATGGCTACCATTAAACATCATGCAAGTTGGTTAGGTTTCAGATCATTATAGTTGAAAAGGACACGTTAAGCATTCCCATACTAGCAAACAATGTCGGATGACAAGTTAACATACCTTTAACCTACCGCAGGGGAAGCTTGGTTTCTTTGTGGCAGCTTAGAAGTAGAAGAGTTGAAGCAAGAATCAAATGAAAGTGTCATATTTGCATAGGCTTCCAGTGCTACATCAAAAGGGTTCAAGCATGAACCTATAATCAGAACCTGGTAACCTAGACAGTGTCCAACATACAGAGTACTAAGCATATCGCTTGATTAAAAATGGTTTGCCAATAAACAAGGAATTTTCCTTGAATTCAAAATTATTGAAGGAACAATTAGGTTAGAAAACACAGGACCAAGCAAAAGTACAAGAATTATCAACACAAAAATTAAGCAAGATTGTGACATCAGATGTAATTGTTCCAAAACCAACAATCTTTTAGGTAAGAAACAAGAAATGGTACTTTGCTTTGTCTTTTTGATGCTGAGCAATTTGGATAATTATCATAAGAAGCGGTGCTAAGGGAATGTATTTCTTTCTTGCTTCCTTCGTCTCGTGATAAACAAAATAATAGAGAAAAACGGCAGACATTAGCATAACTTCATAAGCAAAACATGCCAATAAATCCAGTCGTTCCTTGTCCCAAAGTTGACGAAACACCAGATTCAAATGCCAACACATATATATGGTAGGGAATCTGAAGACTTCTAGTTAAAGAATACATAAAGAAAATAAAATAACCATGAAGCAAGTTGTAGTTTTGCTATTAAAAAGGAGAGAGAGAGAGAGAGAGAGAGATCAGAGTTTGGTTTGTTAAAATGATAAACTGTCACAACTTCTATTTTTAGAAAGTAAATAAATTATACTTGATCCTTATATCCATAATGCAGACAGGCGGTAGCAATCTATATTTCTCTTAGCAGCAGCTGAGACTCATATGTAGAAAGTACAAGGAAGAGAAAGATAGGTTACTTGAACAGACAGAGTTCATAAGTAACACTCTTGCTTATTCAAACCTACAGTCTTAACACTTTCTGCTGTAATGCCATTTTAATCTTCTTCGACATAAACGGGACACTGAAAAAACACTATGTAATTCTAAATCAATCTATCCAGTTGTGGTACTAACTTCCATTGTAAACCTAGAGAACCTACTCTTTAAATCCCCAGCTAGACTTCGTTTGCCTGTTTTTCGGAGCCGCTTCATAATTTTTATATAAACCAAAAAGTTTGGTTTCAGATCCTTCTCCATCATTTCAATAAGAATGCTTCGAGCAACAATGAGGTTTCCCTTTTGCTGATGAAGGTTTGCAAGCAAGCTGTAAATCATGTTAATCGACTTAAGAAACCTGTTATCCAAATTGTGCACATACTTGTGTGCCTCCTCGTAATTCCCTGCATGAAAGTAACTCTTCACAAATGCAACATGAGTTTGAAGCCGAGGTTCAAGATCTCTAGACATCAGTCGATCAATAAACTGATGCGCAATATCCATTTTGCCAAGTCTGCAGTAGTAGTGAATCAATATTTCAAAGGTCAATTCATCTGGAGACTCACCATTTTCTTCCATTAGTTCTACCACACTGCAAGCTTCGGACATTCTATCGTTTTTACACAAGTTGCTAAGCAGGTAGTTGTATGTTTTGACATTTGGGTGACAACCCAATTCTCTCATCTCTTCAAGTACACCGTGCACTTTTACACTATGGCCTCTCCTCAACTTTTCACGAATAATAATATTGTAATAGGACGTGTTCCTCTCTGTTATTTCTATCACAAACTTGGCCATTTCAAAAGCGTCCAATGTACAAAGCATCTTAATTAACGAACAAATGCCAGAACCACGACATGAACCGCCAACTTCATTTAGCAACTTTATTACCCTTCTGATAGCTTCCATGATAGAGACCTTGCTCGAAGTTAAGACTGGTAAGAACTCAAATGCCTTTTCAGTAAGGCATATTTGTTCTGACCTGAATTTTTTTAGAATAACAATCATTGTCCCATAATCTTCCAACCACCCACAGTTATCAATAATTAAACTACAAACATCGCAATTATAACACAGCTCTGGATTATTACGGTGAACCCATTGAAAGAAATGCAATGCAGGTATTCTTTCACGATTCAAAACCCGAAATATCTCGGTGATTGATCTGACAGAAAGATTTATACCTACCAAACTCAATTTAGAACTCAAATCACTATCACCACTCCTAACGGCCGCAATAATTTCAGAAACATTTTTGTGATTCACATTTGATTCAAACCCCTCGACAGTACACTTCCTAAATTCAGAATCATCCCAAAAATCATTACCCATCTCCTCAAATTCAGCTTTTTTCTCATGAGCTACAAATTCAACTGATTCAGAAGGGCAATTTCCATTTGAAGGAAAATTAGAAAAACATCTAACCAAGCAACGAGGTCTAAGCAAATCAATAACATAACATGGGAATTGGTGACTACTAGTAAACCTATAAATTGGGAGTTTTATAGAGCTATCTGGGAGTGACCCAATTGAGAGATTACATAAAGAAGAGCTTGTATGAAGTTGATTTGACCTGAAAATGGTGTTTAGGGGAGTGAGAGATGAGGGATTTAGGGTTTTAGGAGAGCTGTAGAGAGAAAAGAAAATGGAGAGAAGGGTAGGGTTTAAGTAGTACCTGGTAAGTTTCTTGTCGGAGATAGCAAAGAGTTTCATCTCAGTCTGCTCCTCTTTTCTTCTTCATCTTAATCTTTTTCTCTCTGATTTTCAGAGTTCTTATTGTTACTGGCATTAGGGCATGAAAATTGTAACAAGCCCCAAATTTGAAAATTTTCAATTTAAACAACAAATTCTCACTCCAATTAAAGATAGAGTCCCTTAATTCTCACATTTTTATTATTATAAAATTTATATGAGGCCTTAAACACGTTATTTTAACTAACTAGTACTATAATTTATTAGTAAAACTAGTTCTGTGAAGTGCGGGTTTTATTATAAAATTATTATATTATTTAAATTTTTGATATTATATTATACTAATATATTAACTATGATAATAATTGATTAATATTGTGTACGTTAATACTTATTTAAAAAAATATTTCTTTCTAAAATATATTATTTAACTAATAAAAAATTAATGGTAATAATTCATCTATTTATATAATATAAATAATAGTATTTGATGATTCATTTGTTATATATTAATAGTAAATTATATTTAAATTCAAACAATTATACTTATATAATTTAATAAAAAAAGATTATTAATATAATTAAATATAATTGATAATAATATGAATTTTACAACACACTAACTAAATTAAAATTTATATGAAAATAAGAGATAATGGTAAGTATATAATTATGATAATAAGAATATAGATGGAAAAAAAATTTAAATTGAATAAAGGATGAAAAAAATACTTGAGTGAATTTTTTTTCCCTAAAAAACATGATTGTAGACACCAAAAATTACACATGTTCTTGAATTTTGTAATTTCAAGAGGGTAATAACGCAAATTCACAATTGATTGGGGATGTCAAAGAATGACTCACAAAGATAAGGAGAATTATTTGGAGAGCGCACATATACCTTAGGGTACCAAAATATAAAAAGAAAAATCTAAGGCATCACCTATGTTTGCAAGGAGATGATTTTTTCTATTTTTCTCCCTCATAATAGTTCCGAATGAGGTCAAATTTGGTAGCATTGCGAAGGTCCCAGAAAGAGTTTTTTCGGATTGGAGTGACACGTCTCCTAATTCTTCACAGATTACAAGATATGATCATTTTAGTGCACGAGACGAAAGAGGAGTAGGTAGGGCCCACTTGGGCGCCAACATGATGGCGCCTAACTATTTTGGGCTATATTTGGCCATTTCTTCATTTTTGTTGAAAGAGAAGAAAAAAGAGGAAAAAAAGAGAGAAAAGGGATAAATAAAGAAAAAAAATACGAAAATTAAGAGAAAAGCCTCCAAAAAAAGAACCTTAGATCTATTATTTTCCTTACCAAATCACTCAAATATATCATTACGGGTTAATTAGAGGCTTGGAGAGGAGGAAAAGGTCATCAAAGTTCGAAGATCTCTTACTCTCAAGGTCCATAAGTTAAGGCGCAATAAGTCTTTTCTATGAGCGAATAATTCTGTTCACAACTATTAATGTCTCGGGTTGCCCCCTCACGAGTGTCTTCATCAGCTATTAATGTCTCAGATTGACTCTCAATATCATTAGACTCGAGTCCAACCTACTGTTTGATCACTTTGACTAACTGATTTGTTTTAACCCCAAAGTTTTGGGCATTAGGTTTGTTGGGTAACATGTCGGACAGATTCACTTGAGGCTAGCCGCCTACATTGTTCAAGTCTCCATTTAATGATGTTGTAGCGTCTACTTAATTGACTTGCTCTGATTAGCTAACTGATCATCTTCTAGATTCTGGACCTGATAACTTAGCCCAGATTGCCCCCCATGAGCGTTTTGCTCATTATAGAGTCCCCCTCTTCGATCTCCAAGCAACCCTCTACTCCTTCAATTCATTCCCCGATCGTGAAGTCCCAAAACCCCATGATCGATGTAAATAATACTACTAACTCTCCACTCGTAGAGTCCCAACACTCTACGATCGATATACAAACTTCTAATCCCCCAATCATAGAGTTTCAACACCCTATGATCGATGTACATAATACCAGCTCCCCAAAACATACCTCTCCTATAACCTCTCCTGTACATACTATTGATACAGATACACAGTTTACTCTCAATGCTCATACTGTACAACAAGATATACCTTCAACTTCCAACAATGAATATTTTAATCTTCCCCTTGCTATCTCAAATATCTCTCGGAGTGACAAGGTTGGAGCAGAAGCTTTATTAGAGCAAATCCTTGAGTGTGTCTCTGTTATCCCCTCAAAACCTCAACTGGCAAATATGATGCACATCATTGCTGATGAGCTTAATGAAGGTCTTGAAGACACATCAACTAGAATACAGAAAAGTTTAGCTAAGATCGTGGAGTCTGCATCCAAAATTCTTGGAGAAATGGGAAAGGAATTTGGAAAGAAAATGAAAGAAATGTTCAAGGATATTGCTGAAAATCTCCATAAGAGAGATAAAGTCTTCTTCAAGCAAATTGCAGATCATAAAGAGGCTATTCTCTCTCTCTAAAAATCAAATGAGAATATTATCAAGCTCCTCACTGATAAAGTCTTTGAACTAAACTCCTTTCTTAATGAGTTCAAAAGCATGGTAATGCAACAAATGGAGCGTACAGACAATGCTTTGGAGCGTACAGACAATGTTATGACACTTGTGCATTAGCAAGGAGAACAAGCTGAAGCCAGGCTGCAAGAGAATAGAGATGACATAGCTATATCTCGAGATCAAATGAATGAGCTTGTTCAAAGTGTTAGACAGCTCTCCAAAGACTTCAATGCTCTAAACAAAGGACGGGATGCTGACAAAAAGGGGGAGAGAACAAGTAAGGGGGAGACAGGGGAGAGGAGATGAGCTCCACAGCAAACATCAATTCAACCTTCTCCCTCATCAAGAACTCCTATAGCACTCCCCATAGATCGTGACCATTTAACTTCTTTAAGGCTTGGGTCGTCAGTGACTCCAACTGGCACGCGAAGACTCCCGCTTGGTGATTTCATATTCATCAACAAAAATCTTCAGGGGATTTATATTGAATGGAAGAAAGAATTAATATGTCTGATCTTGGCCTAAGAGATTCTATGGAGGAGATTTATACAAGAGAAGCTGAAGGAAAAGAAGCCAGTATAGAAGAAGATAAGCAGAGCGCAGAAATCCTCTAAAGCCAAAAAGAGGGAGAAGATAGGTAAAAGGATAAGTATACAATGTATATAAATTCTTTGTAAAATTTAACTGTTGTAAATTTTCATACACTGTAGAATTCTTTAATCATATCAATAAATTCATTCTTTTGATCTAGAAATATAGTTGCTTACTGTATATTAAGACATACTTATTTTTAAAGTACTTTGCATAGTAAAATTTATGAATGCTCTGAAACTACTAGTTTTGTTATCATTAATAGGGGAGATTGTTAAAAACTGCATGTTTAAATTTGATGATGTGATATTGATAATGTATAATTGTTCAATGGTTTTTGTAAAGTCTTTAATATGAATATGATGTACAAGGACTTAGAATAGAAAGATCAAACTTTTTAGGTTGATCTAATGAGCTGAATTGATATATAGATGATAGGATCAAATCGATCGTATAGTAATGTTAAGCGATCGTAAAGCTACTCTGTCATTCCGTAGAGTTTATTAAAGATAGCAGAGTTAGCTATGCTATCGTAGAGCATCCAGTGCAAGATCGCAGAGTCTGCCAGAAGTTCGCATAGTTAAGTCAAGACCACAGAGTCTGCAGTAAGATCGTAGAGCCCTCTCAAGGATCGTAAAGTAAAACGAAGATCGTAGAGTCCACTCTAAGATCGTATAATGAAGAAAGATTGTAGAGTTTGCTTAAGGATCGTAGAGAGTCATTCGTAGAACAGATCATAGAGAGCACACCATAAAGTGTCTCTCTACTCGTAGAGCAAGTGTTGTCCGATTAATATAACGACAATTTACGCGCAAGTATACGCGGTCAACAAGGAATAAAGAGTAAGTAGAGTATCGATCCCACGAGGAATTATTACTAGTCTTTTCCAAGTATTAACCTTTTATCATCTCAATCTCATTTAAACAAATGATAATTGCTTGTGTTGTTTTGCATTAATAAAGATAACAATTAATTAAAGAACTATGGAAAGCTTTAAGATAATGAAATCAAATATTAACAAGTCTAAGATTGCAATTTCCCCCAACACTTCACTTGAATATCCTAACTCTCTCTTTTTAACTAGTTAAATCACAAGGATTGTTATCCGAGAATTTACAAGTATATACAAGCCTCTCTCGATGGTCAAATACGTATTTCCCAATGCGGTGTATAAATATCTCTATTCTACACACTAGCAAGAATCCAATATCAAGAATAATCAACAAGACACGTGTCACCAAATCTCATTAATCACCCTATCAATTATCAACTTTCGCAATAGAAATCATTAAGCATGATTCTCAAATGGATACATGTGGTATTTAGGTATATGTCTATCCTAAATACAATCAAATTATCCATTCATGAGGGTAATAAATAAAACACACGTCACTTAATTTCATAAATTACCCATAGGAATATCTAATTTTCACATGATATCATAACAAGGTCTCAACCTATACTTCCTCTCTCAATTCCATATAAGTTCCCAAGGTAATTACTAGCTAGGAAATTAATCCATAAAGCATAAATTATGATACCCAATTCACAAATGAATAACCAATATCCAAGAGAGAGCATTCAATTCAAACTACATATTGGGTTCCATTGAAATCTTAGAATACAAGGTCTAGTTCATGGTAGCTACAAATAACATCAAACACAAGGTATTCATCATGAAATAGAGATACAAATTCAAAGGAAAGCTAAAAATGAATAAACCCCCTTTTGAGATGTTCATCAATTGCTTGCTTGGTTGTTGTCAATCTCTAGCTTCTCCTCTTCCTTTAGCACTCCTTTCTTCAATTGCTCCTTAACTTGTTGCTGGAAAGTCCTTGAATTGCAAAGCTCAAGCTCTTCTTGGTGATGAAATTTGTAGCTCCCCCTTTCTAGAACTCACTTTCTAACCCTAACTAAATCTAGGTTTTGCTCCCTTTGAATGTGTTTCTTCAATACCTAGAGTGCTCCTATGAATGTATGGAACTCTTAATTTCGAGCCCCCCATCAGTATGTAAACCCCCTGGATGCCCTAACCTAGCTTAGCCATCAAAAATGACCAAAAACCCCAAAAAATCTGCTGCTGTCCGCGACGAGCTCGCCCCGGCGAGCTTTTTGGCCTAAGTTTTCTCGCCGCGGCGAGCTCTCGCCGCGGCGAGGAATTTGTGTAGGAAATTCCCGCCCCGGCGAGCTCTGGAAAAACGACCATAACTTCTTCGTCCGAACTCGGATTAAGGAGATTAAGTAGGCTATGGAAAGCTAAGAAGTAGCTCTACAACTTTCATAACTGGAGCTCGTCGAGATAATGGCCGGAGAAAGGTTCAAATTGAGCCCGAAGCAACTGCTGTGTAAAAGTCATGCAAAATCCGATGGTAAAATGACCATAACTCTCTCATACTAACTTCAAATTGGATGATTCCAGATGTTCTGGAAAGCTACGATCAAAATCTACAACTTTCGTTCTTTGAGTTTTGAGAGATTCGGATTGCATCATGGGTGAAATTGAGAAACAAGCAGCTGAAATGTCAAATTCACGCCGAAAACGCAACGATCCAATGGGCCTTTATTTCAATTCCTACAAAACAAAGTAAAAACACGTAAAAGCACACTAATACATATAAAAGTAATACAAAACTATATTACACAACAATAAGATGAAAACACATAAAACCAAACGAAATAGCTAAAGACTTACAAATTATTAAGGCTAAAAGTACCCAATTTGTGTATATAAAACACACTCATCAGCAAGCAATCGTAGAACATAACGCAGAGTATAAGATCGTTGAGTAATTCAAGCCTCAAGCTTTACGACCATCATAAAGCTCTACGATATGTCCAAGTCGTAGAACATGTTAGACCTGTCATAGGACTGACAATAAGGAGCCTTGCAGAATGAAGATCTCAAGATGTTTTCCAATCATTTCTAATTCAAGTAAAAGATCAGATAGTGTTGTGTCTAAATGCTATCTTGGAGATGTGACACCACTCACAAGTGGTAGGTGAAGTTACAGTCTGATGTGAGCAGTAAGAGCCGAAAGTGATGAGTGTGTTTTATATACACAAATTGGGTACTTTTAGCCTTAATAATTTGTAAGTCTTTAGCTATTTCGTTTGGTTTTATGTGTTTTCATCTTATTATTGTGTAATATAGTTTTGTATTACTTTTATATGTATTTGTGTGATTTTATGTGTTTTTACGTTGTTTTGTAGGTATTAAAATAAGAGCCCTTGGGATCAATGCGTTTTCGGCTTGAATCTAGCATTCCCGCTGCTTGTTTCTCAATTTGACCCATGATGCAGTCCGAATCTCTCAAAACTCAAAGAACAAAAGTTGTAGATTTTGATCTTAATTAGCTTTCCAGAACATCTGGAATCATCCAAATTGAAGTTCGTATGAGAGCGTTATGATCAGTTTACCGTCAGATTTTGCATGCATTTTACGCAGCAGTTGCTTTGGGCTCAATTTGAGCTTTGCTACGATTTGTATCTCGATGAGCTCCAGTTATGGAAGTTGTAGAGCTACTTCTTAGCTTTCTATATCCTACTTAATCGCCTTAATTTGAGTTCGAACGAAGAAGTTATAGCTATTTTCCCAATAGACGTCAGAGTTGGAAAATGCAGCAGAAGTACTGCCCGGCGCAGCTGCTCCCTTCCTGCAGAATCGGTGGATTTGGGCGGCACAGCTGCGCTCGGACGCAAGCCAAAGTTGGCGCAGCTGCGCCCGACATCCAGGGAGTTCAGTATTCAGCGCATCCTTGTGCGCAGCTGCGCCCGATTCGCCAGATTTCGCGATTTCAGCTAATTTTTGGTCAAAATTCGCGGGCTAAGCTAGGTTTTTGCTTAAGGAACTATAAATACAATATGTAGCCTCCATTTTTGGGAGACCTAGACCCCAAAAATCAGATTCAAGAGAGGGGGAGCTACCAAATTCATCACCAAGGAGGGCCATAGTGCTACAAATCAAGCTATATCAAGCAAAGGCCAAGGAGCTAAAGCATCAAGGATTGCAAAATCAAGGAGGAAAAGCTAGAGATCATCATCAACCCAACAAGCAACATCTGAATATCCATCAAAATTGGTTTTATCTCTAATTTTCCTTCTAATTTGTAATCCAACATGATGTATAAATTGAATATGATGTTATTTGTAGCTACCATGAACTAGATTTTTATTCTAAGATTTCAATGGAACCCAACACCTAGTTTGAATCAAATTATCTCTCTTTGATATTAGTTTTCATTTTAGAATTGGATATCATAATTTGCGCTTCATGTATTAATTACCTTGATCATCAATTAATGTGATAATCTATATGGAATTAAGAAAGAAAATGTAGATTGAGATTTGATTATGCTAGCAAGTGTTCATGAATTCTGCATGTGATGGAATTTAAGTTTCGTGCCTAGGATAAAGATATACTGAAGCACCATATGTGGCCAATTGAGAACTTATGTGTGACACCCCCAAATCCGGGTACTTAATTTCCACTGATTTGGTGTTCACTATCTCAATCATTAACATCTAACTACCCATAAATAAGAACAATTAAATAAACTTAAGTAAACATCTTTCCAAAATGGGTTACATCACCAAACTGTTAAACAATCAAATCCCAGGTTATCTTAACCTTAATACATCTGTGCGGAATAAAATATAATATTAAACAAGTCTTTGATACATATAAACATCAAGTGGATAATAAATTTCTTGTTACTTTGGCATCTTGCCCTTGCCTTTACTTGTGGACGGCTCGTCCTGCTTTTCTGGCTTAGCTGCAATATTTAGTGCAAGAGTGAGCAAACAATTGCTTACAAGTACGATAACAATAATATTTAAATGAAATGGATTTCAACTGAGGAATAATAGTTTTTTGAATCTCAGTCAATAAATGATCAAAGTCTAAAAGCTCGTTAGAATGCTCGATTCAAGGAAAAATAGATTTCAAGATTTAAAAATTATATCTGAGGGTCACAAGACCTCGAACTATGTCCTAGGTTAACAAGTAATTCTACTGTAACCTTTAACAGTCATATAGACTATGGACCATCATCTCGTACTCAGGGGGATCAGCCATTTGTACAATGTATTGTGCACAAACATTTTAACGTTGTCGCGTAAGTAATCCCCTATATTAGGGTTGTTCATCTCAGTTTATCGTCTGAATCCGTACCAAAAGGAACTTGGCTTGGAACAAGTTTAGAAAATATTCTAAGTCTTTGAAATCACTCATCAACTAAGGACTAGCTGAATCAATAAGGATTTGCTAGTCTAATTCATCAATAAAGTCAAACAACCGAGTGTATATTCGGAATTTAAATGACAATCAATGATCGAATATATAATAACTGAAAAGAAAGTATAAGTACTCAACATGGTATCAACCTTGCTTGAATAACAATAAGCTAAGGTTAATTAACTTGCTCAAGGAAATAAACTTGCTGAAATAAAAGTAACAAGTTTAAGGAAGAAATATCTTGCTATAAATAATTTTCAAGTTTAAGGGAGGAAAACTTGCTCAACGTAAAAGTAATAAATTGAGATAAGAAACTTGCCTCAAGCGTAGATTACAAATTTAAGTAATTCGCGATCCTTAAACAACCTATACATTAAATTATAAAATGGTAACATAATTAGTCACAAGATTAAAAGCATTTTAGGCTTGCTCTTTATCTTATTTTATTATAATACTTCGGTTATCATTCAATAATCAATGAATGCTAGCTTAATAACCATCATGACCACTCATTGGTCATTTATAAATTTTAAAACTTGTTTATAACATCATAGAAGAATTATAAAGAAATAAAAATAAAAATAAAAATAAAAATTTTAGTTACTGTTTCCCTCGCCGGGGCGGGAGAATCCTTAACAAAAATCTCGCCGGGGCGAAGATTTTCTTAACAAAACTCTCGCCGGGGCAAAGAAAATCAGTTCATTTCTCTCGCCGGGGCGAGAGACTTGGCAGTCGTCTCCTACAGTTGCGAACCAGTGAAAACTTAGGCCAAATTTGGCCAAATTTTTCCGAATTCTACCATCCAATACATAATTTAAACTTACCCAGACATCAAATATGCTAGAAAATAATTACCCAACATGTTTTCTAAATATTTTAATCAATCTAACACATAAACAACCAATTTAAACCCAAGAATTTTACTGTTAAACAATTTATTCAAGTTTTGGCCATTTTCATGAAATCAAGCTCTGTAAATTCATTTTTCAACCAATTAAAACCTTTCTTCTTGCATTATTCTTGTTTTTCATCATATAATCATAAACAATTATCAATTAACCAATTACTAATCAAATTAAACATCAATTTTATATATATATACCATATATGAAATAAAACTCTTCCATACATGTTTTGATGAATTAACTCTTCCAACTAGTTTATATTCATCATATAATCATCAAATGCATGTTTACTAACAACTATAAACAAGTAATTCATGTATTTAGCATAGAATCCATATACATGAAAATAAAATTCATATACAGAGAAGTAAATTAAAAACATACAGTAAAGAATTTATACCTTCTAATTCTTAGAAAATTTGATTAAACTTCCTTGGTTTTAGAAATTCTTTCTCCAATCTCCAAGCTTCTCTCACAATTTCTCTCTTCTTCTCACAAACTCTCAAGCTCTGCTCTATCTTTTCTCTCAAACTCTGTTGCTGTTTTTTTTCACAACTGACGTAGTTTAAAAAAAAAATAAAACTGATGGAAAAATAAACTGATAACGTAAATTGTTATTAATCTATCAGTTACAATAATTCAAAAAGTCATAAGGCTTGTTTGGCAAAGCAAGATTAAAAATAACTCATTATTTCCAACCAAAGGTCACAAGGCCTTGTTTGGAAAAACTAAATTAAAACACTTCTCATTTATTTAATAAATCATCATAACATATAGTTTTAAATGTCACACTTCTAATTTAATTGAACTTATTATTAAATAAATTCAATTAAACCTTACTAACTTAAATAATAAATTTATTTAACCAATAACAATAACACCAAATGAATTATATTATTCAAATAAATCATTTATTCAAATAAAGTTTTTCATCATCTAATTTAATTATTAAATTAAATTAGAATAAACATAACAAATCACATTCAAATAACATTTAACATTATTAAACTTAACATATACCCATTTCACAAAAAACTTAATAAATTATTTATTTAGCTCAATAAATTAATAAAAATATTTATATAATTCAATAAATATTTTTATTTAATCACAAAAATTGCATTCGTTACATCTTTCCCTCCTTAAAAGGATTCTGTCCCCAGAATCACAACGCAATTAAATCGTCCGTTACATTATGCTTCAACCCTTTTTGATTGTAATTCACTTAGAGATATAGTGCGTTAGTCATCTAGGGTGTTTACATTCATTCAATCAATTGTGGATTTAGTGTGATACGAATATGGTGCATCGAGAGGTGGCCATATTTTACATTCGTGTTCTCGACCAACATTCTAACGTAATAAATTGTAAATTGAATGTCTAGCATGATTTATGCTGAAAGTATAATTGATTGATCACCTATATGAAATTACAAAGTGGATTATAATGTTGAGACTTAGTTTTGATATCATACGAAAGTTCGAGATTCTTGTGGGTGGTGTATAAGATTATGTGGCGTGTGTCTTATTCATGTCCTCAAGAATGGATGACTTGCTAGTATTTGGGATAGAGATATATCTAAATGCCATGTGTAACCATTATGAGATTACAAACTTAATGACTCCCTACACGGAGGTTCATTCGTTTGATGGGTAGATTGACTAAGATTATGTGGCGTGTGTCTTGTTGATTATTCATGGAATTGAATGGATTGTTGGCATGTAGGATAAACATATACCTATGTGTCATGTATGGGTGATTTTCATATGACCATACACTAAGGCTTATGAATAAGGTGAATTTCTCGGTTAACAATTCTTGTGAATTAACTAATTGAAAATGAGAGATAAGAGATTTAAATGAAGTGTTGGAGGAAATTGTAATCTTAGACTTGTTAATACTAGATTTTTATTATCTTAAAGCTTTCTATAGTTTTTAGATTATTTGTTATCGTTATTAATGCAAAACAACAAAAATAATTGTCATTTGTTTAAATAAGATTGAAATGATAAAAGGCTAATACTTGGTAAACATTAGAAACAATTCCTCGTGGGATCGATACTTTACTTACTCTTTATTACTTGTTGACCGCGTATACTTGCGCGTATTCTTCGGTTGCGAAACCTACCAACAGAAAGCAAGCTAACATATTCACCCTAAAAGTTAATATCAGAGAACATCTATGAATGGAGCATTAAATGCACAACGACAACTCTCCAACGGGAAGAACTCAACGAAGTCTATAAAAGGGCAGGGAGATTTAAGTCAACAGTAACGAATCACCAAGTACAAAAAGCTGAATCTCTACAAAAAAAGTAAAAAGAGTCTTACTCTACGAAATTAGAACTACTTGTTCTGCTACTAAGTACTTCAGAAGCTGAGCTCAATGCCGCTTAGTAGCACCTCAAAAATCATACATCTTACTGTGATTCACCTGGGCTTAGTAATTACTGTACCAAGTCTAAGTGACTTGAAGAGTTCTAAGTGAACTGATCTAAGTGACCTTTGTGTTAGTGACATCTGTCGAGACTAAGTGGCTCGAAGGAATCTTACTGATTTAGTTTTGTAATAGATCTTAGTGATCTGGTCTAAGTGAAACCTTTATCCTTAGTGGAGGTCCTACTCATAGAGTAGAAGAGTGGACTAGAAGTTATTTGTACTCCGAATCACTTAAATATCTTGTGTCATTTACTTACTGCATTTACATTCTGTCTATTAACTATTATATCTGTTTGTGACTGAAATCCATAAAAACTAAATTTAGAACTGAGATTTAAGTGAAATCTTTGAAGGGATTTTCAAACTAATATTTCGATGTGCTTAATTAACTCTGCTTAATTAATTATCTGATAATACAATCTTTAAATAACCAAAAAGATTTTAAAGGATCTATTCAGCCCCCCTTCTAGATCTCTTTTGTGCCTCTGGGAAATAACACTATATCGTAAGAATTGAATTACATCACCAAATACTATCGAAATTGTAAGGATCTATCATATATCGACGAGATCTATTAAGGAAACTTAGAATCTAGGGAGTGAAACCCATAGATTTAAGATTCCATAGATCTAAAAATAACTACAATAAAATCATATAAAAATATGTCCCCAATTAGCTAGAAGGAGATTCTATTGGAGAAAATCCCTCGGTGGCCAAAAATAGGATCCAAACACCATTAGAAATAGTGTAAAATGTTTGGGTAGACTCGAAATGAGAAAAACAAAACGAATAATCAGAGCCCAAGCACAACAAGTGACAAAAAAGCTAAATTCATATTGAAATCGAATATCCGTTAAAATGACTGTCGACGCCGGGAGGAATCGCTTAACGCGGGGGTTGTAACCCTTTTCCGATTTTTAGCCTTTTCATTAGATGATTTTTTTGGAAAAGGTCGGCATTAATGTCGACGGGGTTTTTAAAGATTGTTTTTTATGATGAGCCAATTTAACCAGAGTCGCCAGTTGGTATATTTGAAATGAATGTACCAACTCATCCGAGTTTTCATTTTTATAAATCGCTGGCTCATATGTGACTCCGAATTAATTGGTCTGCGAATCGAGATTCATAGAGTTCGGGGGCTTGCTTAAGTGAGGGGAAGGTGTTAGGCACCCCTCGACTTCCGTGAAGCACGGTTACCGCAATCTTGATGCTTTCCTATCCTTTAATTCATGAAATGTGTGGGTGCGCGCGTGTGTGTGTGTGCCTATGTAAATGTTATGGTGAGTTTGCATAAAAGAATCATTTGGATTTTTTAGGGAAAATTGTGTTTTTCTTTTGAGAATGCCTTAGAATGTCTATCGGCTTAAACGAGAAAGCTTTATGAAAAAGGATTGATTTTAATTGTCAAAACTACAAGATTTCCATTAGGTGTCGTTTTGGCAAAACAAGAGTTTTAAACCTTCGTCAAAATAGGAATCGAGATCTATACGTTGCCTTCGTAACTCAAATGATGGGCAATTTCTAGGATCTCTTTAACCCTATGCACAACGGTTTGATAAAACGTTATTTATTTAAAAATCATTTTGTGTGACGTTTGAAAACGATTTTCCTTGGCTTTCTCGTTTGAAATAAAAATCGACATTCATTAGCACTTCCCATTTATTAACCTCGTGATGCTAACAACCTAATTTGATTGATTTTATGAAAATCTTATCGTTTAGCTTTGAAATCATTTTTTTGTGTCACAAAATCCAATCAAGCATAAACACGCGTCGGGGCTATTCATGGGCATGTAAGCCATCAAAATAACCCCAACGCCCACAATCACAAGTTTCACTATTTCGGGGCCTTAAACACGATTATCGCCTTGGCGTCGTTTTAAGGCCCGACGATTACATATTTACAATGACGGATACATCCACCCGATTACATACATTCAAAAATGTCCATCATCGGATTTGGACCACGGGGGTCGCATTCCTAGGCTCACATCCGAACTTATTGCACAACTGCCAAATGGATATAACGAAAATAAACAACAACGGGATGCCTAACACTCTAGGATATCTTACAATGACGATCGAAAATACACTGTGAATGATACCATACCATAATAGCTAAGATTTGCACCAAACGGATATCATCGGGCTATTAGGGGGAATTTCATTCCGATGAGACCCTCACTAATAGTCCCTAACCCATGGCTTCACAATAACATATGAGAAAAAAACTACATTCAAGGTAATTCGGATGACCAAAAGATTAACAACATGGTATAACAAAATGCTAAGAACAAATGGTTTTTTCACCTTGCAATTAATCCCCACAATATGTATGAATTTGTGTATTGAGTAGAGTAGAAAATATGAGATATAATCTCACAAAATTGGTACAATTCCTCACTCTTTTCACTCTTTTCTCTCCTAATTATTGCTGTTTTCTTGCTGTTTTTTCTTCTTCTCCCGAACTGCTGCTGCTGCTGAATCCTCTCTTTTTTTTCTTCCTGTATGCGAACTGGCCTAATATAGCACTGCCAAGGGCAGCCGCAGATCTATCTGCGGCTGGCCGCAGATATATCTGCGGCTGGCCCTTGGTTCTCCCCCCAGCCGCGCTCGAGTCCCGTGCGCTTCGAGTCCCGTGCTGCCTCGAGTTCCGTCCTTGGCCGCGAATTGATCTGCGGCTAACTGTGCTGATTTTCTCGTTTTCCGTGCCTCATCTCGATTTTCGTGTCGTATCGTTGTTTCCCGCTGACGGGTTTGCGCTCGGCAGTCCGGAAACCGTCGGGAAACGTGCCACGTCATCCGGGTAAGCACAGTGATCAGTAACTGACTCTCGACATTCGCTTGTTGTCGTGTCGGCTTCAATATCATCCCGTCGTGGTGGTTTTGAGGGTTCGTCTTTATGTCCACCCTTTATTCTCGTGTGCCGGGTCAATTGACGATTTTGCCCTCCTGTCAGGGTTAGTATAGGAAATGCAAAAATCGGGTGTCTACAGCTGCCCCTCTTTATCATGTTTATGAAATGATAAATGAAATGAACAGGATAAAGAATAGACACTCGATGCATGAATGACAGTGCACAAAAATGACAATACATACGTGATTTGCTTGGATCTCAGCCCTTCCCAGGGTTGTTGTTGGTTTGGATCTTAGCCCTTCCCAGGGTTGTGGTTTGTTTGGATCTTAGCCCTTCCCAGGGTGTTAGTTTGGATCTCAGCCCTTCCCAGGGTGTTAGTTTTGGTTGGATGCCTTCCCAGGTTTGCTCACCACTCTGTCGCGGTTTGCTTGGATCTCAGCCCTTCCCAGGGTTTGTTGTTTTTTGTTTTTTTTCTTTTGTGGATATCAGCCCTTCCCAGGGTTGCTCACCATCTTGTTGTGGTTCGCGTGGATCTCAGCCCTTCCCAGGGTTTGCTCACCACTCTGTCGCGGTTTGCTTGGATGCCTTCCCAGGTTTGCTCACCACTCTGTCGCGGTTTGCTTGGATCTCAGCCCTTCCCAGGGTTTGTTGTTTTTTGTCTTTTTTTTCTTCTTGTGGATATCAGCCCTTCCCAGGGTTGCTCACCATCTTGTTGTGGTTCGCGTGGATCTCAGCCCTTCCCAGGGTTTGCTTACCACTCTGTCGCGGTTTGCTTGGATGCCTTCCCAGGTTTGCTCACTACTCTGTCGCGGTTTGCTTGGATCTCAGCCCTTCCCAGGGTTTGTTGTTTTTTGTCTCTTTTTTTTCTTTTTGTGGATATCAGCCCTTCCCAGGGTTGCTCACCATCTTGTTGTGGTTCGCGTGGATCTCAGCCCTTCCCAGGGTTTGCTCACCACTCTGTCGCGGTTTGCTTGGATGCCTTCCCAGGTTTGCTCACCACTCTGTCGCGGTTTGCTTGGATCTCAGCCCTTCCCAGGGTTTGTTGTTTTTTGTCTTTTTTTCTTCTTGTGGATATCAGCCCTTCCCAGGGTTGCTCACCATCTTGTTGTGGTTCGCGTGGATCTCAGCCCTTCCCAGGGTTTGCTTACCACTCTGTCGCGGTTTGCTTGGATGCCTTCCCAGGTTTGCTCACCACTCTGTCGCGGTTTGCTTGGATCTCAGCCCTTCCCAGGGTTTGTTGTTTTTTGTCTTTTTTTCTTTTTGTGGATATCAGCCCTTCCCAGGGTTGCTCACCATCTTGTTGTGGTTTGCTTGGATCTCAGCCCTTCCCAGGGTTTGCTCACCACTCTGTCGCGGTTTGCTTTGGATGCCTTCCCAGGTTTCAGTCGGGTCTTGCCTTGATTCGTCGTGTTCGACGTTCGACTTATTCAGAATTTGTATTTTATTTTCACATAACGAGTCATGTATGATGCATGCTTTTCATTCATGGATAGAGAATGACCCCTGTACAGTCTTTTTGATACTATTTTCCACAGCTGTCGTCGCCAGATGCCGTGATATGCTTGGATGTCGATCCTCCCACAGGATTGGTCGGTGGCTTCTCCGCTGATTGGACGGTTTGTCGCCGGTGACAGAGATATGGCAGATGATCTTCCGGAACGTTCCTGATCCTTATTATTCTTTCCGGTGTCGGCGGGCTTTGCGGAGGGCATTCTGAGCCATTAGGTCCCTGTCCGTCCGGTGTTCACGCATCTCGATTACTACCGAGGCTGAGAGGTATGCTGCTCTTGTTGAGAGAGATGCTGCTATTCTGGCCAGGGATGTTGTTCATGCTGATAGAGACGCCATTGTATTGCAGACTAAGGCAATTATAGATGCTCACTCTGAGACCGTTAGCCGAGCCACTGCTTATTGGATCGCGTCGACATGATGGGGCAGCAGATTGCAGGGAATGTCGATGCTTCAGATCTATCCACCACTTTATCCATCCTGCTTCGATTATTTTCAAATTGGTAGATCATTTTATTTCCTGCATAGACTGTGTCAGTTTCATCGGTTATCAAAAAGAGAAACCTTGTAACAAAATGACCTATTTATATAGACAAGTATTTAGATTTAGTCGTTTTCCCCTTTTGTCGTATCGTTGCCTTTCATTGGACCCTCATTTTATCCAGCTAACCATGATTTTGATATTTCGCCTTCTTTCTCTTCTCAAGTCTTGATGGGGACTTGTCAGATATTGCCGCATATCCTGTCGATTTCATCGGCTAAGTCTTAGATTCGGGCTAACTGCTTGGTTGGGTTAGGGTTAGGTTATTTGAGATGAAACTGATCAGGTGGCTGGTTTCGGGAGAGTTTCGAGGGTGTAGGAAGGTTTTCTGGCTGTTGGGAATCGGTTTTAATAGAAGAAAGGGTTATTTGTAAGGAATGGGACCGTGCCATGATGGCTGCCTACGTACCCCCACAAGTCGGGAGATCAGGTCCTACGTAGTTCGTTCCTTCAAAGAACGAGGAGAAAAATGATGAGGGATATAATTTTTTTTTTTTTTTTTTTTTTTTTTTTTTTTTTATGCATAGAACCGCTTCACCGAGTCGGAATTGAGGGGCTGTGGGAACACCTCCCCGTCCATTTCTTGCAGTATGAGGGCTCCTCCGGACAACACTTTCTTAATCACAAAAGGCCCCTCCCAGTTCGGGGCAAACTTCCCTTTGGCTTCGTCTTGACAAGGCATTACTCTCTTTAACACTAGGTCATTTTCTTTGAATTTTTTGAGGCCTTATCTTCTTGTCATATGATCGAGAGATCCTTTGCTGATATAACTGACCATGCAACACAGCGGCCACCCTCCTTTCATCAATTAGGGCCAATTGGTCGTACCGACTTTGCATCCAATCCTCCTCGTTTATCAGAGCGTCAATCAAGATTCTGAGGGACGCCATCTCAACCTCAACTGGCAGAACCGCCTCCATTCCGTATACCAGAGCGTACGGGGTTGCCCCTGTAGAAGTACGTACCGACGTTCTGTACGCCAGCAAGGTGAGAGGTAGCAGATCCGGCCATCCCCGATGATTAGCGGACATTTTCGCCATGATCTTCTTGATATTCTTATTTGCAGCCTCTACTGCCCCATTCATCTTAGGACGGTAAATGACAGAATTGAGGTGTTTGATCTTAAACTGGTCGCATAATCTCTTCATGAGGGCATTGTTCAAATTCTTGGCATTGTCGGAGACTAAAACCTCAGGCTGCCCGTATCGGCAAATGACATTATTCCTGATGAAACCGACGATGACCTCCTGAGTTACTTTGGGGTAAGAAGCTGCTTCTACCCATTTAGTGAAGTAATCGATCATGACGAAGATGAATCGGTGACCGTTGCTTGCTTTGGGCTCTATTGGTCCGATCACATCCATACCCCACATTGAGAATGGCCAAGGGGAGGTCATACAGTGCAGTTCATTGGGAGGCGCATGGATAACATTACCGTGCGCCTGGCATTGGTAACACCGCTTGACGTGATCATCACAGTCGGCTTTCAGCGTCAACCAGTAATGCCCCGTTCTCAAAATCTTCTTGGCCAGCATCGGCCCACTCATGTGTGGCCCACACACCCCACCATGTATTTCGTCCATAATCTTTTGGGCCTGTGTTTCATTTACACATCGTAGCAATCCCAAATTGGCATCCCTCTTGTACAGTGAATCTCCGCTCAGATAAAATTTCATTGCCATCTTTTGAATTCTCAACCTCTCCGCTCGGCTGGCTTGGTCGGGAATGGATCTATCCCTCAGATATTCCCTTATGTCGTGATACCAAGGCTGCTTTGGCAGAAACCCCTCGTCCGATAGTACCGCCACGTACTCCTCGTATGCCGGGGCGTTCTGCACTGCTATCTCAATCTGTGGAACGTTCCTGTTCTTGATTGTGTGGACTAGAGAAGCTAAAGTCGCCAATGCATCGGCGAAATCATTCCGTCCCCGGGGGATGTGTCGGAAAGCGATATCTTCGAACTCTTGCATCAGTTGGATAACACAACGGTGGTATGGAAGCAACCGGAGCTCTTTAGTGCTGTACACCCCGATCGCTTGTCTGATTACCAGCTCCGAATCCCCGAACACTGCTAACCTTTTCACCCCCATATCGCGAGCCAAACGGAGTCCCAATATACATCCCTCATACTCAGCTGTGTTGTTTGAGTTACTGAACTGTAATTTAGTGGCTACGGGGTATTGCTCTCCTGTGATAGAGACCAGGACTGCTCCGGCTCCTGCCCCCTCCGCATTCATGGCACCATCAAAATACAATTTCCAGAACTGCCCCTCGTCATCTTCTCTCGTGCGCAAGATCCAGAATACGTCTTCGCCCGGCAAAGGAGTGTCTAAAGGCTCCATTCCCCCTGATGGCGCTTCTGCCAATTGATCTGCAATTCCCTGCCCCTTCATGGCTTTCTGAGTTACGTATACAATGTCGAACTGCTGTAAGATTAACTGCCATCTTGAAAGTCAACAGTTCAGCATGGGCCGTTCAAAGATATATTTCAGGGGATCCATCCTTGATATCAGGTACGTGGTGTGCCCGTGGAGATAATGCTGTAATCTCATTGCAGCCCAAGCCAAAGCACAACAGGTCCTTTCGATAGGGGTGTAATTCTGTTCACATCGGCTAAATCTCTTGCTGAGGTAATAAATGGCCTGCTCTTTGCCTGATTCATTCTTCTGCCCCAGCATACAGCCCATCGCAATGTCATTGACTGATATATACATGAACAGAGGGATCCCATCCTTCGGGGGTACCAGCACGGGTGCTTCCGTCAGCTGCTTCTTAATGATCTGAAAGGCTTCCTGGCATTGCTCATTCCATTCTTGGGAGACATCCTTTCTTAACAGCTTGAAAATTGGCTCGCACGTGGTTGTCAAATGGGATATGAAGCGGCTGATGAAATTTATTCTTCCCAGAAATCCTCTTATCTCCTTTTCAGTGCGGGGTGTCGGCATATCCACAATGGCCTTAATCTTAGCTGGATCCAACTCGATGCCACGATCACTAACCAGGAATCCCAAGAGTTTGCCCGATTGCACTCCGAAAGCACACTTTGCCGGATTGAGCCTTAAATTATATTTTCTGAGCCGGTCAAATAGCTTTTGGAGATGGGTCACATGATCAGATTCTATCTTTGACTTCACGATAATGTCATCCACGTAGACCTCTATCTCCTTGTGCATCATATCGTGGAACAGGGCCATCATAGCTCTTTGATAAGTAGCCCCTGCATTTGTGAGACCGAAAGCCAACCGTCTATAGCAGAAAGTGCCCCAAGGGGTGATGAAGGCTGTTTTCTCCCGGTCCTCCTCTGCCACCATTATCTGATGATACCCCGCAAAACAATCAACGAAAGAGTACATCTCGTATTGGGCTGTGTTATCCACCAATATGTGTATAAAAGGTACTGGGAAATTATCCTTGAGACTGGCCTTGTTCAGATCTCTATAGTCAACACATACCCTCACCTTTCCTCCAGGCTTAGCCACTGGGACCACATTGGACAACCATTCTGGGTAGGTGGACACCATGATGATTCCAGCCCTGAACTGTTTGATGATCTCCTCCTTTACCTTCAAGCTCCATTCCGGTTTTAGCTTTCTTAGTTTTTGCTTGACGGGCTTGAAACCTTCCTTGATGGGCAGCTGGTGTACCACAATGTCGGTGGATAATCCGATCATGTCCTCATGAGACCAGGCGAACACATCCTCATACTGGCGTAGCAATTTGGTCATTTCTACTTTCTGGTTAGGGGTCAGGTCTGTCCCGATCTTGAGCTCTTTGGGTTGGTCAGGGGTTCCGATATTTATGGTGACGGTTTGGTCTAAGTTGGGTTTGGGTTTATCCTCGACCCACCCTTTGATCTCGTCAGGTGCGTCATCGTAATCTGTCTCGTCCTGCTCAATACCCATTAAATCGAAATCCAGCTCGATATCAAAATCATAGTCATCATTCAAATTTGAGGGATCGCTTGTTAAGCAAGGAATACTCAAATTGGTACACCTGACATTGAAACAAAATACTGTCATATATATAATTCATCTTTCCACAATGGTCGCTCTTAAAATAACATGACAAACTAACATAGTTATGCAAAATATAAAATAAAGAACCAAAACTGGTAGACATTCATCCCCCACTCTCCGGGGTCTACCACCCCGGCACCATGTTTTACCCTTGTCTGGATATTATTGGCTCCACCGTCCAGTTATCGGTGGTCAGATCCGTCGGGATGCGACATATGACAGACGGCTGTGTTCCAGGGACTTCCTTGACGACTACCGCCACATCGTATCCGTCCTCCCTCACAGCCTTATTAGGGATAACTAACCCTGCCCAATCGATGACAGGCACACTCTGTAGGGCTCCCGACGTTGTGGCCGTATCCTTCCCCTCCCCAATATTTATTGATGGTCCAGAGATATAGCATTTGGTTTCGAACTGCTGCATGACCTCCCGCAGGAAACTCTTCCTTTTGACTGCCTCATCATCCGCAGGAGTCAAATCTTTACCTTCTAATTCGGACACGGGCTTGTCCATTCCTTGTTCATTATGGTCCCTCGGCATTAGGATTCCGGTCGATCGAAATGGGATTTCCCTTCGCGAGTGGTTCCGCTCTATGCCTCCATGATATCCCAACCCTGCCCTGCCTGTCTGGTTGGGCAGTTGAATAGGCGTGGAAATTCCTTGGCTGTCTTTTCCCAACCCCTGCCCAGGTTGAAACTTCATCTTCATCATTTCTCTAGCAACGAAGGTGAGCTCAGGGGAGGCTTTCGATTTTATGGCTGGAGCTCCCAGACCTCTATAGTGGGGAGAGCTGATTTCCAGTGCTTGAAAACTGGCAGGCACCGCGGATTCGTCCACATTGATTACTGGCAGACCATTCTTGGACGGGAAAGGGTCATTACGCTCTGCGGAGATTGTTACCAGATTCCCGCTGACGATGAACTTGATTTGTTGGTGTAGTGTAGAGGGAACTGCCCCGGCCATATGTATCCATGGTCTTCCCAACAACATGTTATAACTGGCCGAGATATCCAATACCTGAAAGGAAATGTCGAAAGTACACGGCCCTATCTCCACGGGCAACTCTATTTCTCCCAATGTATCCTTCCGGGATCCATCGAAGGCTCGCACCACCACGTGACTGGCCCGCAAGCGCTTGAGATTAATGTTCATTTTTCTCAGTGTACTGAGGGGACAAATATTCAGTGCTGATCCCCCATCAATCAGCACCCCATTCATGACATACCCTGATGAGATCACTGCGATGTGCAGCGGTCTCCGATGCCCCCTTCCCTCTTTCGGGATATCATCATCTGTGAATGATAGAACATTGTTCTCTAGCAGATGGTCCACTAGGCGGCCGAAACTTTCTTGGCTAATTGTCTTGGGAATGTGAGCCTCCCCCAGGATTTTGGCCAAGATTCTGCAGTGGTCGCTGGACGATAACACCAAATCCATGATCGACGTTAGAGTCGATTCCTCGCTCACCGTCCTGATCCCCCTTACTTCCGGATGGTCCATCCTTTCCAAGAACTCCACGGCTTTTTCCTCGGATATCCTCTCGTTCTCTTTTCTCTTATTCTTGAGGACTCTTCCTGGAAGGTACAAGGGATTCCCCTTTGATGTTACGGAAGCACAACTGGCCGCCTCCTCTAATACACCCCCGTAGTTCCACGGTACTGTTTTTAGATTGCAAATAGGGATCTGTGGTCTTGCTGCGATGATGAGAGGTTTTGGAGCCGTTAACTTGATAGGCCCCCCTGTGATACTCCGGCTTGCACCCGTCAACCTAACCGGTGCCCCTTGCATATTCTCCTGAGTACCCGTCATGCCAACCATCTCATCAATCCTTGTCATATAATTTCGCCTTGGCGGTCCTTCGGTTTCGATGGCTTCTACCATATTGACCCCTCCCCCATTATGCTTCGGTAGGGGATTGATTTTAACATTTGGCGGCTCGGGCTGCTCCACCACGATTTCCCCGCTATCAATCAGGTTTTGAATTATGTGTTTCAGCGTCCAACATTCCTGAGTGTCATGACCCGGGGAACCCGAATGATATGCACACTTTTTACTGGGGTCAAATTTTCTTCCCTTCGGGTCACATGGAGGTGCCAAATCGACAATCTTCCTCTGTGATATCAATATTGCCAAAATCTGCTCAAGAGGATCCCCAAGCGGGGTGAATACCCGCCTCTGTGTGGTCTCAAACCTCCTTCGTCCGTCCGTTCTGGGATTATCAAAATTGGGTTGCCGGGGCGGCCCAAATCTCTGTATTTGTACAGGAGGGCTATTCTCCACTTTCCTGGATGATCCCTGCAGCACGAGAGAGACATCTTCCTCTTTTCGCTTTTGGGGCCTGCGGGAAGTACTGCCATAATTCCCACTTTGGATTTGTTCCGCAGCCGTTTCAAGAGCTGTGAAGTCCCGGATTTTACCTGATTTCAACCCCATGTCCACCATTTCACCGTGTTTTATCATCTCGGCGAAAGGTCTTCCAACCCCTGATATGACCCGCTCATAATAAGGTGCTTCTTGTATATCCACAAAGGTCATCACCATCTCTGACTCACTCATCAGAGGATTCACTTGTGCGGCCATACCCCTCCATCGTTGGGCATAGTCCCTGAAGGTTTCCCTTGGTTGCTTCTTGATTTTTGTCATTTGATATCTATCCGGGGCCATCTGTGCCTGAAAGCTATATTGTGTCAGAAAGGTATGGGCCAGCTCCTCCCAATTATGAATCCGGGCATTATCGAGACGGGCATACCAGATCCTCGCCTCCCCCGTCAAGCTTTTCTGGAATAATTGCATCCTTAATCCTTCGTCTTCCGCATAGGACCCCAGTTCTCCAATATATATTTTCAGGTGAGTGTAAGGATCCCCTTTCCCATTGTATTTCTCGAATTCGGGGATCTTAAATTTCTCTGGATATCTGGTTCCGGGGAAGACACACAAATCTGCATAATTAACCCTACCCAAGGAGCCTATGCCCTTTAGAGATTGGATGGTCTCCTCCATCTGCTTCATTTTTCTGCGAAGGTCATCAGTATCTCCCTCCTCTGGAATCGTGATTACTGTTTTGTTGAGGGCAGGAATGACCTTTGGGAGGACCGGCTCGTCCTTAAGCTGATGCTGGTTATTTTTAAACAGGATTGCATCATCTTTAGGAGGATTCTGGTCACCCCCTGGCGGTGGTACATTATGCGGTCCCTGGTTTGACGGATCCTCTCTGATTAACAACTGCTCTTTTAGCATTGTGGCCATTTCCATCATCTGCTTCCTAAAGTCATCAAACTCTTCCCGAGATACAGAACTATGATTGGGGAGATCAGCCATTTCAGAGGTAGAGACTTGGGCCTTTTTAGACTGCAAACGCGTTTGAGGAGCAATCCTACAGGGAAAACGGTTTAAAGTTTAGCCTAGGGAAATGAGAGATGTGGATGCATGCTCAAACTGTTACTTTTGTGTTTTTATGGTCTTTTAATCTTTCCCTGCAAAACCAAAATGTTAGCAGTCTTTTATTGCAATAATCAATGCTAGACGCGAATTTAGGAAGTTTTCCCAGCTGTTCCCTACAAACATAGAGGTCAGTACCTTCTTTTAGCAACAGGGGATGTAAATGATATTGCATTGGATCATGACATTTAATACGCGTAAACGTAAAAGGGCATGAAGAGACTTTTCCTGCGTTGGGTTTATCTGAGGCTGACCTATCCTAGGGTTACTCTCACGGGCTTTTCGGCATGAAGGTTCCCAAATCTTCGCAATCTACTCGTTTGAGCCCTTTCGATTGGAGCGGATTTGAGTGGTGCGTTTCCTGAGCCATCTCCGGGGAGCAGCCCCTTCGAGTCCAGTAATAAGCAACCGACAGGTTCGCCTCAGGAGGAGGTACTCTCTCAACATACATTCACATTCATCGTCCTCACCGCATGCAAATGATTACTTTGAAGTAAAGAGAAACCCATTCAAACATTCATTCATTGGACAACAACACACATTTGCACAACAATAAAAGACGTCAAAATGTCATACGCACATACACAATTATAAATTTTAAAGGATAGGATAGTATCAAGATTCGAATGCGGCTTAAGCCCTCTAATGTCCCCAGCAGTGTCGCCAGCTGTCGACGCCGGGAGGAATCGCTTAACGCGGGGGTTGTAACCCTTTTCCGATTTTTAGCCTTTTCATTAGATGATTTTTTTGGAAAAGGTCGGCATTAATGTCGACGGGGTTTTTAAAGATTGTTTTTTATGATGAGCCAATTTAACCAGAGTCGCCAGTTGGTATATTTGAAATGGATGTACCAACTCATCCGAGTTTTCATTTTTATAAATCGCTGGCTCATATGTGACTCCGAATTAATTGGTCTGCGAATCGAGATTCATAGAGTTCGGGGGCTTGCTTAAGTGAGGGGAAGGTGTTAGGCACCCCTCGACTTCCGTGAAGCACGGTTACCGCAATCTTGATGCTTTCCTATCCTTTAATTCATGAAATGTGTGGGTGCGCGCGTGTGTGTGTGTGCCTATGTAAATGTTATGGTGAGTTTGCATAAAAGAATCATTTGGATTTTTTAGGAAAAATTGTGTTTTTCTTTTGAGAATGCCTTAGAATGTCTATCGGCTTAAACGAGAAAGCTTTATGAAAAAGGATTGATTTTAATTGTCAAAACTACAAGATTTCCATTAGGTGTCGTTTTGGCAAAACAAGAGTTTTAAACCTTCGTCAAAATAGGAATCGAGATCTATACGTTGCCTTCGTAACTCAAATGATGGGCAATTTCTAGGATCTCTTTAACCCTATGCACAACGGTTTGATAAAACGTTATTTATTTAAAAATCATTTTGTGTGACGTTTGAAAACGATTTTCCTTGGCTTTCTCGTTTGAAATAAAAATCGACATTCATTAGCACTTCCCATTTATTAACCTCGTGATGCTAACAACCTAATTTGATTGATTTTATGAAAATCTTATCGTTTAGCTTTGAAATCATTTTTTTGTGTCACAAAATCCAATCAAGCATAAACACGCGTCGGGGCTATTCATGGGCATGTAAGCCATCAAAATAACCCCAACGCCCACAATCACAAGTTTCACTATTTCGGGGCCTTAAACACGATTATCGCCTTGGCGTCGTTTTAAGGCCCGACGATTACATATTTACAATGACGGATACATCCACCCGATTACATACATTCAAAAATGTCCATCATCGGATTTGGACCACGGGGTCGCATTCCTAGGCTCACATCCGAACTTATTGCACAACTGCCAAATGGATATAACGAAAATAAACAACAACGGGATGCCTAACACTCTAGGATATCTTACAATGACGATCGAAATACACTATGAATGATACCATACCATAATAGCTAAGATTTGCACCAAACGGATATCATCGGGCTATTAGGGGGAATTTCATTCCGATGAGACCCTCACTAATAGTCCCTAACCCATGGCTTCACAATAACATATGAGAAAAAACTACATTCAAGGTAATTCGGATGACCAAAAGATTAACAACATGGTATAACAAAATGCTAAGAACAAATGGTTTTTTCACCTTGCAATTAATCCCCACAATATGTATGAATTTGTGTATTGAGTAGAGTAGAAAATATGAGATATAATCTCACAAAATTGGTACAATTCCTCACTCTTTTCACTCTTTTCTCTCCTAATTATTGCTGTTTTCTTGCTGTTTTTTCTTCTTCTCCCGAACTGCTGCTGCTGCTGAATCCTCTCTCTTTTTTCTTCCTGTATGCGAACTGGCCTAATATAGCACTGCCAAGGGCAGCCGCAGATCTATCTGCGGCTGGCCGCAGATATATCTGCGGCTGGCCCTTGGTTCTCCCCCCAGCCGCGCTCGAGTCCCGTGCGCTTCGAGTCCCGTGCTGCCTCGAGTTCCGTCCTTGGCCGCGAATTGATCTGCGGCTAACTGTGCTGATTTTCTCGTTTTCCGTGCCTCATCTCGATTTTCGTGTCGTATCGTTGTTTCCCGCTGACGGGTTTGCGCTCGGCAGTCCGGAAACCGTCGGGAAACGTGCCACGTCATCCGGGTAAGCACAGTGATCAGTAACTGACTCTCGACATTCGCTTGTTGTCGTGTCGGCTTCAATATCATCCCGTCGTGGTGGTTTTGAGGGTTCGTCTTTATGTCCACCCTTTATTCTCGTGTGCCGGGTCAATTGACGATTTTGCCCTCCTGTCAGGGTTAGTATAGGAAATGCAAAAATCGGGTGTCTACAATGACTATATAAGTTGGTTAGGAGGAATTCCTATGGTGAGAAACCCTCTTTAACTACACATGACTCAGAATAGGATCTAAACACCACTATATGTGATCTAGGATGCTAGAAGAGCATTTAAACGAGAAAACGAAATAAACAAAACAAAGTCCAAACAACGTAATCGTAAACGTAAGTTAATTAAAACGAGCGTAGAGACGAGAAATGGACCTTGGGAGTGGGAGTTTCTCTCTCCTTAAGCTTCCTATGGATTGCTTGAATATACTTTGATGGAAGATTTGATGAGAAAAATTCGATTTAGATCTAATTTGAAAAGATTTTTCTTTTACTTTTGCTATTTCTCTCTCTAAAGAACACATTTTCTCTTTATTTTTTTCCTTCTTCTCAAAGTAAATGAAACAAAAAGCTCTTATATAGGGGGAGCTAGGTCTACCACAGGTCTACCTGTGGCAGCCGCATGTACACTTGCAGTAGCCTAGCTAGGGTGGGCCCCACTTGCTTCGTTTTCGTGTCGCACCGTCGATTTTTGTGTCGTGAATTGAAACGTCCATAACTTTCAAAACGGTATGAATTAAAAAATGTAACATACCAATCCGAAAATCTCTTTTCGAGAGCTATGCAATGGTATTAAGTTTGACCAATTTTGGATCCGAGAAGATAGAGAAAAATGGGAAAAACCATCTTTCTGAATACACCGACTAATCGTTCGTCTTCCTTTTTGTAGTTTGATACTTAAAGATCCTTGTGTGGCCTCCAACTAATCATCCTGATCTTTGTAATCTTCACTTTGACATCCTTGCCTCGATGTGACATGATATTTTTGCCCTCTTGCCATTGTTAGAGAAAATACGTGCAAATTTTGGGTGTCTACATGATCTAAATATAATTTACAGTTGCAATATCAAACACCGACAATAAAATTTACCAAAAATAACATTATAATTCAAATATTTGCATACTTGAAATTAAATTTAGGGATACTCTCTTCGTTAGTCCCTAAACTATAGTTATTTTCGCATTTAGTCCCCTAACTATTTTTTCTACGTATTTCATCCTCAAACTATATGTTTCTATTATGTTAGTCCCCAAAATATAGTATCTTTTTTACATTTAGTCTCCAAACTATGGTTGTTATTCCTGTTTAGTCCTCAATCTATAGTTGTCTTTCATATTTAGTACCCTTCAATTGCTCTATTTTTGTAAGGTTGGACAAAAATTATAGAAATAATAAAGTTTGAGGACGAAATACGCGAAAAAAATAATTTGGGGACTAAACGCGAAAAATAACTATAGTTTGGGGACTAACAAAGACGTTATCCCTTAAATTTAACATATTGAGTAAACATATTTAAATACAAAAGCATCAAGTGTTAATCAGACATCAATATTATATGTTTGCATACTCAAGTTTAAAAGACAAGTGTGTAAACATATTTAAATATAAATCTCCAAAATATTGAACTTCATAATAATCTTTAAATGTATCAATCAGCAAACTATTAATGAAAATGTATCCCAAACAATTAGGGATGTGTGTTTTAAGACCTAGTTAAACATATTTAAATACAAAAGCATCAAGTGTTAATCAGACATCAATATCATATGTTTGCATACTCAAGTTTCAACGACATCAAGTGTGTAATCATATTTGAATATAAATCTCCAAAATATTGAACTTCATAATAATCTTTAAATGTATCAATCAACAAACTATTAATGAAAACATATCCCAAACAATTAGGGATGTGTATGTTTTAAGACATAGTTAAAGATACAGTTAGCCACTCTTTCTAACACCTTCACTATGATTTTATTGTAAGATATTTTGGACTTCTTCATTTGTTTTTTAATGATAACCTAGAATAAAATGCAATGAGCAAATGAGAAGAATTTGAAAATAATAATAATAATAATTACCACTTACAAAATAAATCAAAATAAAAATTCTTACCACAAAACATTGAATAGGCTATAAATAGTATTACCAAAAAGTATGCAATAGCGTAAATAATCTAGACAATCAAGAGAAAAACTTAATACCTTTTGGTGTTTTCAAGTATGAAATTTTCAACTTTTCACGAATGGATTCAAGTTTAAGATTCTCATTACTTTGTCTTACTTCCTCATCTTACTTTATAATTATTCCTTTAAGAGTTTTGGGTCTTTGATTTAATTTCTTAAATGGTGATCTCACATACCTCAACTTATCAAAGGCACAGATAAAGGGGGAAACTATTCTCAATACAAACAAATAAAAGGTCAACTCAATATTCAAACCGTGTAGCACGTTAATTTGGCAATAAATATAAAACTTACACCCCTACCTATGATCACAGAATCGTGGCTTTGTGAATTCAAAAATACTATAGCATCTTGTGCAGACTTTTCTAACTCTATGCTCTCAGCCCTAATTAATTTAAACTGCTTTTTAAATATTTTGTCCATCAAAGATTGGGATGACATGAAGTTACAAGTCCACAAGAAGTTCTTAAAAGTGCAAAAGAAAGTCACCATGGTGGAGTTGGTCATGTCGGGATAATTCCTATTTATTTTGGGCGTTGTTTGTGTTATTTGGATTTTACTATTAGTTTTTAATGTAGCTATTTTAAATTTCGTATGTTAAAATCTTCAATTATATTTATCATGAGCATTATTATTATTATTATTATTATTATTATTATTATTATTATTATAACTAATAAACAACCATTTTTCATATGCGTTTATAACTTAAATAATTTTTTTATCTAGTTGGTGGTTATCTAGATTATTAAGTCTTCAATTTTTTTTCTTTAATTTGGTTTTATTAAAAATGTGTGATTGTGTGTAAAGTGGGAAGACAGATATAGTGTAAGACACATTAGAATTGAGAACTATAACTTCTTAATTAAATAGAGACTTTCTTCTCTTTTTTTTGGTGTAATTGTCCTAATCATGATTATATTGAATCCACATATTTTAAAAAATTATAGCATCATCTCAGTCATAATTCTACAATACTAATTGAATACAATCACATACGTATAGAGAATCTTAATATTAAGTGACAAGCTCACTGAAAGGTCAATAATAATCTATAATGAGAGGCTAAATAGATTAATTTTAAATTTTCCTAAGGCTTTTTAAAATTAATAATTACTATGTGATAATTGAATATGCGGTAGTAATTAAAGAAATAAGAGACAATCACACAATACACACAAGTTTACCTAGTTCACAACATACACTTTTGGTATGTTGCTACGTCCAACTATCTTTTTCTAGGACTTGGGATCCTATTACTATCAGTAATAAATAGTCTTTTTATAGGCAGAAAAACCTTTATAAAGTTTTATAGATCAAATTCCAACTATTTCTAGAACTACTTCTCATAGACAACAACTCCCCGTTCCTTCCTCAAACGTAACTGTACTTATTTCTTGAGTCTAGTTGTAACACCCCCTTTCCAAAATAGGAAAGGGAGGTCACGTGCAAATCACAACAAATCTCAAAATAAATACACAGAGCATTAATAACTTCAATATATCTAATAGGGACAACCCATCAACGATGAACTGAATACAATTCTCCGAAAGAAGGCAGAATAATCAAAACTTAAAATCAAATAAACCTAGATGGTCAAAGACAACTCTCTCATCACACTAGCCCTGAATCACCCCTGCAAACCTGTCGGAAGAAAAACACAACATGAGCCAAATGCCCAGTACGGATATAGATATACAAAGATGTACAACTGAAATACGAAATCAACCGAGACAAAATATTGAAAAAAGCCTCAAGCTTAAATACTGAAGAAAATATAATCTCCAAAGTCAGAATATATCTGACTCAGTAGAATTAATGAAACAAACAGATAGAGTACAAAAATAATGAACCAAAATAACTAACTCAATTAAGTAAACTGAACTAAATCGAACAAAAATATCACAATGAATTAATAGGCTGAATCAAATGGCTGAGTGTTATTTCATACCGAGCTCAGAACAAATCAGAAATATGCTTTGCCACAAAGGCAAGTCAAATAATGCCACACATGCAATTCACACATTGGACCGCGAATCTAAATGCATGCAAATCCGATAGGTGTGTTTGGCACAACATCACCAATCCGCAGAACATAAACTAGGGTCGACCCATACGCCTCCCACAACAAAAACACCAAATGGCTCACTTCCTCCAGAGCCCAAAACGGAGACGCCATGGACTGATTACACCATCACGGAAAGTGTCTTGTCTCTCGTGCCGAGACGATATACCTGTGGTACCCCCACAGATGGTTATAGCTCAGGTATACCTTATGATATATTCTAACAAAGATACCATGTCACAACACATGCGACATAATACCAACAAAAATAGTTCTATATGTACATGTTGAACTAGATCAAATCATAATCATAATGTCTCAAAAAGAAGGTAACAACATGTACCGCTCTACAGGTATCAAAATAAATCATAGACATGATAACCTAATTCAAAGAGTACAAATGCGAGTCCTATATATCAACTCCAAAATGAAACTATTATATGAATTTCACAAGAAACAATTATGTGAAATAATAACAAAATTCGAAATGAAGAACAAAATGAAATAATTAAATTCCACAAGAGTATTGCTGAAGGAGTACGGAAATCCATACCTGGAATAAGCAACGAAATATCCAAAATTTATATTCCAAATATAACTCGTTAAATTACTTCCGTCCGGGCTAATTACACAAATTAACAGAAATAAATTAATAATCATATATTAAATTACTAATTAATAATTTCTCTTTTTCCATGATTTGTTATTATTAATATTGTTATTATTATTATTATGCAAAACTTTAAAGTGAATAATTTAACTATATGCGACTGCTCATAATATAAATTACCTCTGTCCTAACAAAAGGGGTATAAAATATATAATGATATAAATCATTACATACATACACATCAGAACTAATATATATATCCAGAGCACATTGATATTATCAAATTGCAAAACTACAACTCCACACATGATAACAGTTTAATTATTCCTCTTTTGATTAAATACAATTTCATTGATTTAGTATTTAATTATTAAACACTTATCAATGCATTAATGCACATACTTATACCATGATAAAAAATAATATATATATATATATATATATAGAGACTTTGATGATTCTTTATATACGGATTAAGTAAATATATCAACAGTACCCTTTGTTAAAACTTGTATCATGAAGCAACTTAAAATTACAAAACCAAATTTAATGTTCCATCACAATCTGCAGAACTTCTTCATATGCAAGTATATAATAATAAATTAATAATTTAACTATACATGTCTGCTCATAATATAAATTGAGGAACTAATTCCCCCATCTTCTTTATAATATGAAATGCTAACAGTTAATGTTTATGATTACATGTCATACAAATTTAAGCACTATGTATGCAACAATTGTATACATATTATAATATAATAACACCTACACCAATTAAGGAATATTTTAATAATATAATCTAATTAGTGAATCATATGAACATGCCTTTTTATTATACTTTCAGTACCCTCCGTTCCAAACAAAATGAACAATAAATTCATATGTACATAAGCACTTAACATAATGCATATATATATATATATATATATATATATATATATATTTATATATATATATATATATATACCGATACTAAAAATATGTAACCATATCCTAGATTGCACATTCATTCCTTTTAACTATTTGATACATACATATAATATTTATAAACAAAATAAAGACATTACCTTATTAAACTCCCCTTTCTCCTTTTCTTTTCCTCTAGTACCAGTGCTCACTGTGAGAGCGACAACCGACTTTCGCTTCTCGTTTCTCTTTCTCACAGTTCGTATCAGATATGTGAGGAAGATTAGGTTTTAGTTATTTATTAATTAAGAGGGTCATGCCCTAATAAACTTCTAATTGGGTTCAATTAATATTAAGGCCCAAATTTTAATCAATTAATATTATCTATGACTTCTAATTAGCCCACATAAAGTTAATCCAATCATAAGAAAAGTCCACATAGATTTGACTCAACCTTATAAAAAGTCCAATTAAAAAGCTTTAAGAATTTTTTTACGGGTATTACATTACCTCCCCCTTAAAAATAATTTCGTCCTTGGAATTCAATTAAGCTACAAAAAGTTTTTTTTAAAATGCATAATTATTTATAAACTTTAGTTAAGACGTAGCATCGCCCTTGTAACGATCCAGGCTGGTAAGTTCATCGGTCCACGAAATTATCTATGTACTTGTAGAAGATTCGCCAGCTACCGCGTCAAATCTTGGTAAGGTTCTTCGTCTTGTATCAAATTAAATCACATGCTCCACCGCTTGTGCGGGTCCTTGTCAATTTCCTTGATTTTTATTCTTGCAATGTACTATTCGGAAGATAATTCGAAGCACATAATTTTCTCTACATCGAGTTCGAATACCCAAAAATATTCAAAATTATCTTCAATTCGAAAAGAAAAACTCATGTTCTACACATGATTAGGATCTAACAATTTATTATATAAAAACAAATTCATGCAAAACTCCAATAACATCAGATAAACAAAATAACTCTACAAATTATATCACTAACTCTTCCTAAGTTCTTCAATAGCCATAATCCAAATTAATTCTCAAATATCATTACACCAAAGAATATACTACTAAGCTCTCTTCATCACCATATCAAACTCCAAGACATATATTCTACTATCTGCCTAAGCAAACTGTCTACTCTAAATGGTTCAAGGTCTCTCAAAATCTATTGAATTTCATTACTTAGTATCTAATCATTTAATGATTTAATCATTCTCTTATTGCAAACATTAACCCAATAAATTTTAAGATCTCTTCAAACTATCCGATAGAAAACTTCATATAACATAACTTCAATATCTCACGAGAAAATAGCCACAAAATTGATCATTAGCCTCAAAAGATTAATCTCATTACCTCAAATATCTATAACTCAAGTTTACAAAAGATCCTTCTATACTTAATAGTTTTCACTTTATCATATTATCCCATCAATACACATACCTCAAGTTATCCACAAGCTTAACATAAATTAAATCATAACCCAAATCAAATCCTTAATTCTAAGATCATAATAATTGTAACCAGAAATAACTCTAACAAATAATTCTCCAATATCAAAAACTCGCTGATACAAATACTCATATTATAATCGTATGATCATTTCTTAACCATACAAAATATAGCTTTATTCTTCATAATGATCTAATCACAATTCTTACTAATATCATTGCTCCATCACATAACAATAATAACCTTGGCAAAATTATCTCACCTGCCTCAAATCAACTACACAAAAAGAGATTAACACCTGGTCAAAATCAAAACCAACCAAATAGAGAACCAAATCGAAATAAACTCATACGTCTATCCAGTGGCTCACCCACAACTCACAGGTCAAGCCTAAAGGCAATCTATAGAATCATAACCTAAGCTCTGATACCAACTCTGTAACACCCCTTTTCCGAAATAAGAAAGGGAGGTCATGTGCAAAACACAACAAACCTCAAAATAAATACACAAAACATTAATAACTTCAATATATCTAATAAAGAAAACCCATCAACGATGAACTGAATACGATTCTCCAAAAGAAGGCAGAATAATTAAAACTTAAAATCAAATAAACCTAGATGGTCAAAGGTAACTCTCTCATCACACTAGCCCTGAATCACCCATGCAAACTGTAACGACCGTGAATTCGGGATAACCTTGTAATTTAAATTTATGTAAATTAATGAATATTATGAATTTTAGTAACATTGTTATGTGTTACGTGTTTAAAGGTTGTGTGACAACCTGGATTATGTGAATACATGAATTTTACGTGTTATAGTTTTGTATAAGTGAATAAATTAATTTCGCAGAATGTCGCTAAATTACTATTCACAGACACTATTCACGCCATAATATTTTTATGTATTTTTCAATTTCTATTATTTTCGTTAAAGCGTGTATGTGATGAGATAATTTTTCCAAGCGTTGGAATATTTATTTGAGCTCGTTAGTGATTTAATTTGCATCCAAATTATTTTATATGGGTGTTCTGAATAAATGGGCAAACCAATATTTATTATTTTTATCCATCCCAATATTTTATGGGATAACCCATTTTAATTTTGGGTAGAGTTATTAAGCAAATTTAGTACAAATAAGGAAGTATTCGGGTTTGGGAGACCAAATGAGTGTACTAATTTGTGTGTGTTGCCAATATGGGGAACCAACTTAATGTATGGACCAATAAGGAGTGAGCAAAAAGGGAGTGGTCAGATGAAGTGGCTTTGAGCCAAGTATTTTGCCTTGAAATCTTCTAATTCCCAACATTTTTCTCTATTCCATTTCCAAGAGGGACTCGGGTACTACACTTGCATTGACCCGAAGTTTCATTCATTCTCCCATTCATTCCTTCTCTCCCCACTCAAACATCAGCTCATTTTGGAAGCAAGCCATCTGCAGAAGAGAGAATATAGAGAGAGAAAGAGAAGAAATAAGGAAGAAGAAGAAGAAGTAAAGAGAGAAAGAGAGTTTCTAGAGAGAGAAAGAAGTGAGTTTGTTCGGGAGAAAGCCAAGAAGAAGAAAAAGAGAGTTTCAAGTTCTAACCAAGTCTTTTAGCATCAATGAGCAAGAATCAAGAGGTAAACATCAACCATAACCCTTTTCTTTCAATATTTCAAGCTTTCATGGTTTTGAAGCTTATATGCTTGGTGGGTTTGAGTTTTGTTGTTTATGATTATTGTTAGTTTTGTGTAAGTTGTTATGGAAGTTCTTAAGACCCTGAAAACTTTCCTAATAACAGTAAAGTGGAACAATATGACGAGAAAATCCGAACCCATGCGTAAATGATGAAGAACAATGAAGAACATGGACATTATGGACAAACATGGACATTCAGACTATTTTAGAGAACCTGTAGCTTCGATTCTCTGTTTGTTTGCTTTATTTGTTATTGTGGTATTGTAGTTCCATGGGTTATCTTCATAACCAGTTGGAACGGAGTAAAAAGCTTTTAAAACGAATTTGTGGTGAAGATTTTAGTAAACCATGTCAAGAACACGATTAGTTTGTGTGAACAGTGACCTTAGTATTATTGTGTTGCGTGAAAAATTCTAAATTTTTGGGTAGTTGTAGTACACTGAATTAGAAAGCCATGAGCTTTGTGTTGGTCGATTTCGTAACCGATAAATACGCGCAAGTATACGCGGTCAACAAGTAATAAAGAGTAAGTAAAGTATCGATCCCACGAGGAATTGTTTCTAATGTTTACCAAATATTAACCTTTTTCATTTCAATCTTATTTAAACAATGAAAACATGAATTGTTTGATTAACTAATTAACAAGCTTTTAAGATAATAAAAATCTAATATTAACAAGTCTAAGATTACAATTTCCCCCAACACTTCATTTAAATCTCTTAACTCTCTCTTTTTCAACTAGTTAATACACAAGAATTGTTAACCGAGAAATTCACCTTATTCATAAGCCTTAGTGTATGGTCATATGAAAATCACCCATACACGACAAATAGGTATATGTTTATCCCATATGCCAACAATCCATTCAATTTCATGAATAAATAACAAGACACACGCCACATAATCTTAGTCAATCTACCCATCAAACGAATGAACCTCCGTGTAGGGAGTCATTAAGTTTGTAATCTCAGAATGGTTACACACGGCATTTAGGTATATCTCTATCCCAAATACTAGCAAGTCATCCATTCTTGAAGACAATGAATAAGACACACGCCACAAAATCTCATACATCACCCACAAAAATCTCTAACTTTCGTATGATATCAAAACTAAGTCTCAACACTATAATCCACTTTTCAATTTCATATAGGTGATCAATCAATTATACTTTCAGCATAAATCATGTTAGACATTCAATTCGCAATTTATCACGTTAGAATATTGGTCGAGAACACGAATGTAAAATATGGCCACCTCTCGATGCACCATATTCGTATCACACTAAATCCACAATTGATAGAATGAATGTGAACACCCTAGATGACTAACGCACTATATCTCTATGTGAATTACAATCAAAAGGGTTGAAGCATAAGTTCTCAATTGGCCACATATGGTGCTTCGGTATATCTCTATCCTAGGCACGAAACTTAAATTCCATCACATGCATAATTCATGAACACATGCTAGCATAATCAGATCTCAATCTATATTTCCTTTCTCAATTCCATATAGATTATCACACTAATTGATGATCAAGGTAATTAATACATGAAGCGCAAATTATGATATCCAATTCTAAAATGATAACTAACATCAAAGAGAGATAATTCAATTCAAACTAGGTGTTGGGTTCCATTGAAATCTTAGAATAAAAATCTAGTTCATGGTAGCTACAAATAACATCATATTCAATTTATACATCATGTTGGATTACAAATTAGAAGGGAAATTAGAGATAAAACCAATTTGATGGATATTCAGATGTTGCTTGTTGGGTTAATGATGATCTCTAGCTTTTCCTCCTTGATTTTGCAATCCTTAATGCTTTAGCTCCTTGGCCTTTGCTTGATATAACTTGATTTGTAGCACTTTGGCCCTCCTTGGTGATGAATTTGGTAGCTCCCCCTCTCTTGAATCTGATTTATGGGGTCTAGAACTCTCTAAAATGGAGGCTACATATTGTATTTATAGTTCCTAAGGCAAAAACCTAGCTTAGCCCACCAATTTAGACCAAAAAATAGCTGAAATCGCGAAATCTGGCGAATCCGGCGCAGCTGCGCGCAAGGATGCGCTGCATACTGAACTTTCTGGATGCCGGGCGCAGCTGCGCCGACTTTGGCTTGCGTCCGGGCGCAGCTGCGCCGCCCCAAATCTATGTTTTCTGCAAAAGGGCGCAGCTGCGTCGAATTTGTACTAGGAAGAGGCGCAGCTGCTCCGGGCAGCAGTTTTGCTGCACTTTCCAGCTCTGACGTCTGTTGGAAAAATGGTCATAACTTCTTCGTACGAACTCGGATTAAGGCGATTAAGTAGGATATGGAAAGCTAAGAAGCATATCTACAACTTCTATAACTGGAGCTCGTCGAGATACAGATCGTAGCAAAGTTCAAACGGAGCCCGAAGCAACTGCTGCGTAAAATCCATGCAAAAGCCGACGGTAAAATGATCATAACTCTCTCATGCGAACTTCAAATTGGATGATTCCAGATGTTCTGGAAAGCTAAGATTAAAATTTACAACTTTCGTTCTTTGAGTTTTGACAGATTCGGATTGGAACATGGGTGAAATTGAGAAACAAGCAGCTGAAATGTCAAAATCACGCCGAAAACGCATTGATCCCAAGGGCTTTTATTTCAATACCTACAAAACAACGTAAAAACACATAAAAGCACACAAATACATATAAAAGTAATACAAAACTACATTACACAACAATAAGATGAAAACACATAAAACCAAACGAAATAGCTAAAGACTTACAAATTATTAAGGCTAAAAGTACCTAATTTGTGTATATAAAACACACTCATCAAATACCCCCAAACTTAAACATTTGCTTGTCCTCAAGCAAAATACACAAACTATAAAAATTAAATATTTCTAAATAAAAACTATCTTGAGCAATGAGCTAATAAGCTAACCAATGGTCCCAAAGCATAAACACATGAAAACTCAAGGAAACTTTCAAAACGTTGCAAGTCTAGATTTATAATTAGCTAGCTTAGCTTGCTTTAGGTCCTTTCCGTGTGTGTGTGAGTACCCAATGGCACTAAACCAATCAAGCTCGGATGAAGTTATGCAACCACATTACCTTATGAAAAAAAATCAAAATAAACTCCAAAACAATATGCTTAACACATCACTCAAAAGGTATACAAATCATAATTTCCAAAAATTTGAAATCAAAAGACTCTAGGTAAGTACATTTTATGCTCCATCTTATCCTAAGTCCACTCTTGTGGGTGAGTGCATTTTACGCTCCATCTCAACTCAACACAAGATTTGAAATATACAATTTTCCTTCTTTAATCACAATTATAAGAGAGTGTGTTTTACGCTCTATCTCTCCTATGCATGTGTCCATGAGTGAGTGCGTTTTACGCTCCATCTCAACTCACCACATGACCAATAATTCAAACACAACAAATTTGGATACCTTGCTTCGAGTGATGTTTAAACGAGTTCTAGAGTTTATAGATATTTCCCACAAGCATTCGGTTATAAAAGCCTTCTCTAAGCATACAACTAGCTCAATACTCATGGGTAGGTGCAAAAGAGTGAAAGGACGCATAAGCAAAACAATAACCAACAATAACGATTAAGCACAAAGACTAAACAACATTTATCCATTTTCTATGAGTTAGAATCAATTCAAACAAGCCATTATCATAGACCATGGATTATGGTTTAAATCAAATTAAAACAATGCTCAAAGGACATATCCTAAAAATAAATGATTTTTTTTTGAACAAAAATACATAACTTAAATCACATAAAAACTAAATTAAAAACACACAAATACGAAGTACTACCCTCAAACTTAAACTTGACATTGTCCTCAATGTCTGATATAGGAAAAATTAAAATAGAAGACTTCCCTGAAACTGTATCAAGCGCCATTGATATCATCTTTCAATACCCCTAAGTTGGGAGCATACCTGAAAGCAAATGTCTAAAGAAATTAAAATGCAATTAAACCACTAAAATGCAATCAAACAAAAATAGAAACAAAATAGTAAACTTGGGTTGCCTCCCAAGAAGCGCTTGGTTTATAGTTGTTAGCCTAACTCCTCCATTTCATTTCAATCCGGCTCAATTGCAAAATTAACCATTGCATGCCGCCTCGCTGTTCTTTCTTTGATTTGCATGGCATGCATGCCTGGTTGGTGACCCCCAAACTTAATTTCAATTAATGGCACAAAAAAGCTTTCCCCACCCGCTTCATCCATTGGTAGTGATGTAACAATTGAGGGTTTCGCTTTAGTAGGAGTCATTGTATCAAAATCACCTAGTTTGATCTTTTTATATAAGTGCCCAATTGTGAATGTTGACAAACTAGGTGCTTCTTCTTCCGTTGTGTCTATGATAAGATTGGGGCATTGGGGCTTGACAAGCACAACGGGCTCTTCTTCTTTCTTCTTTTCCCCAGCCCACCATTGTTCCAAGTTTATGTTAGCTCTCATGTTAAAAGGAGCTTTGTCGACGACATGACTACCAATTAGGCATGGTTTTGCAAAACTGACTGGATTCTTGAATTTTGCTGACGAAGGCACTTGGGGCACTAATACAATCGGCTCATCTTCGTTAGCACTTACAGATAGATCTTCGGTGGCCTCATTTTCCATAGCCCCACTTGTCTCCGCTTTGTCGACATCTTGTGGCGCATCCAAGTGTATATTTGGCTCGGGCTCACCGTCAGTCTCAAAATCCATGTATTGTGGACTATTGGTTGAGGTATTGATGATTAGTTCCATCAGATTTTTAATTTGTTTGGATAATGCTTCCTTCCTCATATTAAAATCTTCGTGGATTTTCAAAACCTTATCATGGCCAATATCCAACCTCCTCGAAAGTGTCTTAAGTTGCTCTGATATTGTAGGTGGACATGAGAATTCCGGTGTGTACGTTGGATTTGGAGCATAGTATTGATCTTCATAGTTATAGCTCCAAGAAAAATCCAGGTGATACCCCCAAGCTTGGTGATAATCGGTATAAGTATAGCTGTTGGGGAAATCACCACCGTAATGTACCGGTTCAAAATTGACAGTGCATTGATGACTCGGATGATTGTCAGCACAATAATCATAAGTAATTACTCTATTTTGAGTCCTTTTTGCTTCCAAAGCATCCATCTTCCTTTCAAGTATCTTAATTTGTGCTGAAATTGAAGAAAATGCATTGAGTCCATTAAATCCCGTCTCCTTTGGTTGAGTCATATTTGTGTACGACCATTGATCGCTATAGCCATCCATGGCGTGCCTCGCAAAGAAGAAAGTATAAAAATAGAAAAATGTTAAACTAAAGCAAAAATAAATTTATATACAAGTTTAAATTAAGACCAATTTGATTATAATTAATATCAGAAAAAACACTAGAAAAACAATTCCCCGGCAACGGCGCCAAAAACTTGTTGGTCGATTTCGCAACCGATAAATACGCGCAAGTATACGCGGTCAACAAGTAATAAAGAGTAAGTAAAGTATCGATCCCACGAGGAATTGTTTCTAATGTTTACCAAATATTAACCTTTTTCATTTCAATCTTATTTAAATAATGAAAACATGAATTGTTTGATTAACTAATTAACAAGTTTTTAAGATAATAAAAATCTAATATTAACAAGTCTAAGATTACAATTTCCCCCAACACTTCATTTAAATCTCTTAACTCTCTCTTTTTCAACTAGTTAATACACAAGAATTGTTAACCGAGAAATTCACCTTATTCATAAGCCTTAGTGTATGGTCATATGAAAATCACCCATACACGACACATAGGTATATGTTTATCCCACATGCCAACAATCCATTCAATTTCATGAATAAATAACAAGACACACGCCACATAATCTTAGTCAATCTACCCATCAAACGAATGAACCTCCGTGTAGGGAGTCATTAAGTTTGTAATCTCAGAATGGTTACACACGACATTTAGGTATATCTCTATCCCAAATACTAGCAAGTCAGCCATTCTTGAAGCCAATGAATAAGACACACGCCACAAAATCTCATACATCACCCACAAAAATCTCTAACTTTCGTATGATATCAAAACTAAGTCTCAACACTATAATCCACTTTTCAATTTCATATAGGTGATCAATCAATTATACTTTCAGCATAAATCATGTTAGACATTCAATTCGCAATTTATCACGTTAGAATATTGGTCGAGAACACGAATGTAAAATATGGCCACCTCTCGATGCACCATATTCGTATCACACTAAATCCACAATTGATAGAATGAATGTGAACACCCTAGATGACTAACGCACTATATCTCTATGTGAATTACAATCAAAAGGGTTGAAGCATAAGTTCTCAATTGGCCACATATGGTGCTTCGGTATATCTCTATCCTAGGCACGAAACTTAAATTCCATCACATGCATAATTCATGAACACATGCTAGCATAATCAGATCTCAATCTATATTTCCTTTCTCAATTCCATATAGATTATCACACTAATTGATGATCAAGGTAATTAATACATGAAGCGCAAATTATGATATCCAATTCTAAAATGATAACTAACATCAAAGAGAGATAATTCAATTCAAACTAGGTGTTGGGTTCCATTGAAATCTTAGAATAAAAATCTAGTTCATGGTAGCTACAAATAACATCATATTCAATTTATACATCATGTTGGATTACAAATTAGAAGGGAAATTAGAGATAAAACCAATTTGATGGATATTCAGATGTTGCTTGTTGGGTTGATGATGATCTCTAGCTTTTCCTCCTTGATTTTGCAATCCTTAATGCTTTAGCTCCTTGGCCTTTGCTTGATATAACTTGATTTGTAGCACTTTGGCCCTCCTTGGTGATGAATTTGGTAGCTCCCCCCTCTCTTGAATCTGATTTATGGGGTCTAGAACTCTCTAAAATGGAGGCTACATATTGTATTTATAGTTCCTAAGGCAAAAACCTAGCTTAGCCCACCAATTTAGACCAAAAAATAGCTGAAATCGCGAAATCTGGCGAATCCGGCGCAGCTGCGCGCAAGGATGCGCTGCATACTGAACTTTCTGGATGCTGGACGCAGCTGCGCCGACTTTGGCTTGTGTCCGGGCGCAGCTGCGCCGCCCCAAATCTACGTTTTCTGCAAAAGGGCGCAACTGCGCCCAACTTGTACTAGGAAGGGGCGCAGCTGCTCCGGGCAGCAGTTTTGCTGCACTTTCCAGCTCTGATGTCTGTTGGAAAAATGGTCATAACTTCTTCGTCCGAACTCGGATTAAGGCGATTAAGTAGGCTATGGAAAGCTAAGAAGTAGATATACAACTTCCATAACTGGAGCTCGTCGAGATACAGATCGTAGAAAAGCTCAAACGGAGCCCGAAGCAATTGCTGCGTAAAATCCATGCAAAATCCGACGGTAAAATGATCATAACTCTCTCATACGAGCTTCAAATTGGATGATTCCGGATGTTCTGGAAAGCTAAGATTAAAATTTACAACTTTCGTTCTTTGAGTTTTGAGAGATTCAGATTGGAACATGGGTGAAATTGAGAAACGAGCAGTTGAAATGTCAAAATCACGCCGAAAACGCATTGATCCCAAGGGCTTTTATTTCAATACCTACAAAACAACGTAAAAACACATTAAAGCACACAAATACATATAAAAGTAATACAAAATTACATTAGACAACAATAAGATGAAAACACATAAAACCAAACGAAATAGCTAAAGACTTACAAATTATTAAGGCTAAAAGTACCCAATTTGTGTATATAAAACACACTCATCACTTTGGAATGAATGCATTTCGACCTCGGATGAGGGAGATATAGCAATTTTAAGAAAATGTGTCAAAGTTGTTAAGAACACGAAAAACTGGTGCAACCAGGCTCGTTGGAGCCGCTGTTTCGATCTGGTAACGAATCTAAAATGTTATGATTTTTGGTATGTTGTAGTTCAGTTTACAAGCTTTCTATAGCCTTAAGAACGGACTAATTCCGACTTAGAATGAAGAAGTTATGATGTTTGGAAGAAGGTGCTACAAACCTGTCAAGTAGGAGGTCGTAGAGTGCAAGTTGTGGGGTAATCTCTGACCATCGTAGAGTGCCAATGGTGGGGTGGACTCTAAGGGTCATAGAGTGGCCTCCGAGGGTTGTAGAGTGGCCTCCAAAATTGTAGAGTGCCTCTCGGAATAGTACAGTTCAAAAATGGCTAAGTGTAAATCATAGAGTGGAAGAATCGTAGAGTGGAAAAATGGCTAAGTATAAAATCGTAGAGTGACTTTCAGGTTGAACATCACTTAGTAATTCGAGTATAACTTTCTCATACGAACTCGAATTGAGGTGATCCAGGATGATTCGGAAAGAGGAAGAGTAGACCTACAACTTTCATTTAATAAGCATTGAGAGTTAAGGTCGGGATAAATCTGAAAATTGAGCATCTTTAGCACTGTTGGCGATCGTAGGGTGGAAGGATCGTAGAGTGCAAATTTGGCTAAGTGTAAATCGTAGAGTGCAAATTTGGCTAAGTAGAAATCGCAGGGTGATTTTCAGCTTGAACATCACTTAGTAAATGAAAGTTTGTTATTGATATTCACACCTTGTTCGTTTGAATTCATGATTTGTTGTTGGACTGTGAAACATTTAAGTTCTTCATTCATGAACTGCTTAAGGAAATAGTCTACGCCATTCGTTTTGGCTAGACATGAACATGTTATTATTTTAAAAGCTATCCCAACCAGTAGTTAGTACAGATTCTTGGATTGAGAGAGCAACCCTTTTAGGGGATTTTAATGTATCGGTTATTCGATGCAGTTAGAGTTAAATGTTATGCATATACATGGTGTACGAGAGGCTAATCCCCTCGAGTACAACTGATAGGGCCAGGTTTTTAAAAGGGGTCAGTTAAATGATTGACTTTTTGGCCAAAAAGTTCATGGTCTATTGGACCATTCAACAGTAAATAATCAATATTCATTATTTCATTTAAACTTTGATTATATTGTCAGCTATTTCTTCAATGTTCTTAAATTGTTGAACTATGTGATTATTATTCTCATTCATTCATTCATGATATATCCTCTTTATTCATTTTAAACTTGCTGAGCAAAGTAGTTGCTCACCCTTACTATATCATGAACCTATTGCAGTTAAGCCGGAGAGTTTCAAAGCGGACAAAGGCAATGGAAAGCTTAAGAAATAGTTATATGTACTATCCCGTTATGTAATCGTGGAAGCATTTTGTATTATTAATGTATTCCGTGATGTATTTATTTAAGGTTATAGACCTTGGGACCGTAGTAAACCTTTTGTAATGAACAACATATGTTTATTTATTCTGCATTAGTTAATTTATATTATTTAGAGGTATATGGATGTACTTTATCGTGAGCACCAAATTCGAGGTATTGGTACCCGAATTTGGGGGTGTCACAGGTTGGTATCAAAGCTGTAGGTTATAAACTTTAGGAATGCGAAACCTAGGTTATAACCTTAGAATTAAACTCGTATAGAGTATGTTAGGAGATGAATCGAGGAGATCCATCAAGCTATATGTATCGGAGGTGAATTGTGGAAATTCATCAAGCCGAGTTTATACATAATGAAATATAAATTCATCGCATCAATGAACGTATTTTGTTATGGTACTATCTGTGTTGATTGTCTACGATGTCTTTATTGTGGATGTAGGATGCCTGATTTTAGTCAGTTGAGTTGGGGCAGGGAGCTCCTATCCAATTAAGTACCCTTGTACATCACCTCTTGGCGAGGGATATATGGTCGGGTAGTAGACTAGAGTAGTCAGAGCAATGAGGAGCGAGCCTACAGGTAGAGGTGGAGGCTCGCCGAACCCAGTCAGAGAAGGATGAATAGAATGGGCTATGCATTTAGCATGACGAGTAGTAGGTGGATGGATGATGTGCACCATCATCCAGTTGAGGAGGGACAGACTCATCTCACCTTGAGTCGAGAGTTGATGACCTAGTTAGGGCAGGTGGAGTATGATTATCGCTGTGGAGCGTAGTATGCTTGATTAGACTGTTTTGTTTGTGTGCCTAACAATATGTGATTTGCGTTTGTAAACCCCAACCTTAATATATGTTAGGGGTGGTTGTTAGTAGTAAATCCCCACCTTTTTATGGTGTGAAGGGATGGATGATGTCATTCATAGCGGTATGCTATAGAGTAATCATATGTGATGTTTTGACTGTTAGCACATGAGTATAAACGTTTGTGTTACGTGTGTTGCGTTATTGTCGCTCTAGAATAGATGCGTACAAGGTGTGATGGGATTATAACGTTAAGTGTTTTCTATAAGCAGAAAATGCCGCCAAAAGGACGACCGCATAACCAACAGGTTGAGGAGTCAGAAAGTGAGGGACGGATTCAACATGACCTAATGAGAGCGTTCGCTGAGTTGCTGGCAGAAGCCAAGCAAAATAGACCCCCACCTGTTGGAGAATAGCCAGAGCAGCAGCCTGCATAGTATTTAGCTAGTTTCAAGGATTTTAAGCTAGTAGGACCTCCCGAGTTCAAGGGAACACTAGACCCGATTGAAGCCCAAACCTGGATCGAAGAAATAGAAAAAGTGTTCGAGGTTGCAAGGGTGGCCAAAGAACAGAAGACAGGGTTCGCCACTTTTATGATGAAAGGTGAAGTGAACTATTGGTGGAAGGCCAACAAAAGCCGTGCTGGAGATGGTGTGATACCATGGGAGCGTTTCAAGGAGCTGTTCTTGGAGAACTATTTCCCGGAGAGTATGCACCAGAACATGGAGGTGAAGTTTCTGGAGTTCAAGCAGGGGAGCATGTCAGTCGCGGAGTAGCGGCAAAAATTTAATGAGTTAGCCTGATTTGCACCTCACCAGGTAGACACTGAAGCCAGAAAGGCCAGGAGATTTGAATTAGGCCTGAAGCCGTGGGTGTACAGGAGGGTGGCAGTTCTAAGGATTGACACATTTTCTACGCTGTTGGAAAGGGCCATCATCGCCGAAGGAGGCAACGAGGCTCTAGCAAAGTTTAATCAAGACAAAAAGAAGTTATCCATGTGGAATTCATTCATAGAAATTGTTGTGCTGAGATAAACGGGTATAAACTAAACGTAGATTTGATTCTGATACGACTAGGAGAATTTGACGTTATCCTTGTAATAGATTGGTTATCTAACCATAAAGCTGTGATTTACTATAAGAAGAAGTGTATACACCTGAAAACTCCGAATAAGTCAAGGGTTGTATTATATCGGAGTAAATCGCCTAGACAATCTGGTTGTCTGACGATGATGCAAGCTAGGAGATTGCTCAGAAAGGGTTGTATAGGTTATCTGGCTCACATCGTTAATACTCAGAGAGTAGGGCATGAGGTGAGACAGATACCTATAGTAAGGGAATTCCCAGATGTTTTCCCAGTTGAATTACCGGGTTTACCACGGGATAGAGAATTGGAATTTGTAATCGATTTAGTACCGGGAACCGCACCGATCTCAAAGGCACCATACAAGATGGCACCGATGGAAATGAAGGAACTGATGGTTCAACTGCAGGAGCTTCTAGATAAGGGGTATATTCGCCCGAGTGTAACTCCGTGGGGAGCGTCAGTTCTGTTCGTGAAGAAGAAAGATGGAGCGTTAAGGCTCTGTATCGATTATAGGGAATTGAACAAGGTTACCATTAAGAGCAAGTATCCGCTGCCCAGAATTGATGATTTGTTTGATTAATTGAAGGGAGCGAAATACTTTTTGAAGATTAACTTAAGGAAGGGGTATCACCAATTGAAAGTGAGACAGGAGGATATTCCAAAGACAGCATTCAAAACTCGATATGGACACTTTGAGTTTCTGGTGATGTCGTTTGGGCTGACAAACACACCAGCAGCATTTATGGACATGATGAACAGAGTGTTCAAGCAATACCTAGATAGATTTGTTGTTGTTTTCATAGATGACATTCTAGTCTACTCAAAGACGGAGGAGGAACACGTCGAGCATTTGAGGATAGCCCTGGAAACACTTAGAAGGGAGAAGCTATATGCAAAGTTTTCCAAGTGTGAATTTTGACTACAAAGGGTGCAGTTCTTGGGGCACGTAATTGACAAGGATGGTGTATCAGTGGATCTTGCCAAGGTAGAAGCGGTAATAAATTGGGAGCAGCCAAAGACGCCGATAGAATTCCGAAGTTTCTTAGGATTAGCGGGTTACTATCGGAGGTTTATTCAGAACTTTTCAAAGATAGTGACACCGTTGACAAATTTGACAAGGAAGACTGTGAAGTTTGTATAGACGGATAAGTGCGAAGAGAGTTTCTTGGAGTTAAAGAGGAAACTTAGTGAAACACCTGTATTATCACTACCAGATAATACAGGGGGATTTGTGGTGTACAGTGATGGTCACACAAAGGTCTTGGGTGCGTATTGATGCAACATGGGAAGGTCATTGCGTATGCATCACGGTAACTGAAGGACTATGAGAAGGGATATCCGACTCATGACCTGGAACTAGCGGCAGTGGTGTTTGCTCTGAAGATTTGGAGGCACTATCTGTATGGGGAGAAGTGTGAGATATACACAGACCACAAAAGTCTGAAGTATATCTTCACTCAAAAGGAGCTAAACATGAGACAGAGGCGATGGTTGGAGTTGATCAAGGACTACGATTGTGAGATTCTACACCATCCCGGTAAGGCCAATGTAGTAGCTAATGCTCTAAGTAGGAAGGGCAGAGATAAGTTGATGATGCTGACAGCTCAAGAAGAACTGATAAAGGACATAGAAAGACTAGAGTTGGAAGTCAAGTATCTGAAAGATGCAGACGACAAATTGTTCGCAGTGGAAGCGAGTCCAACTTTATTAGACAAGATAAAGGAGGCTCAAGAAAAGGATGATGAATGTGTTGCCATAAGGAAGCAAATCTCAGAAGGAGAAGAATTGAAATACAAAATTGATAGCATGGGATTGCTAAGGTTTGAAGGAAGGATCTGGATACCGATGGTTCCGGAGTTGAGAGAAGAGATTTTTGCAAGAAGCCCATTCTACAAGGTATTCGATACACCCTGGTAGTACCAAGATGTATCAGGATTTGCGCCAACACTTCTGGTGGCCGAACATGAAGAGGGAGGTCACAGAATGTGTTGGGCGATGTTTGACATGTCAGAGGGTAAAAGCAGAACTTCAGAAACCGGGTGGACTGCTACAACCGCTGGAGATTCCGGAGTGGAAGTAGGAGCATATCACGATGGACTTTGTGATAGGGCTTTCACTAACTCAGAAGGGTTACGACGCGGTCTGGGTGATCGTGGATCGTTTAACTAAATCTGCACATTTTCTACTGATCAAGATAAGGTACAATCTGGAACAGTTAGTATAACGCCCCCAAATTCGAGCGCTGGCCGCCCGAACAAGGGTCCGTCATTATCTCGTACTTCTTTCGTAACTTAACCAATGATCCCATAATCATATTGGTTAAATTAGTCTATTACAAACTATAAATTATAAATTTCCTTAACTTCCTCCCTGGATCTATTCTTGATCTCAATCTCATTCCTTCTACAAGTATCAACTTGTAGTTCATTCGTATATATGGATAAGACCATATATACATCGGTCCAATTTTTAACCCTATGATTTAGATATTCTATCATTTAATATAAGCTTTATATGGATCCAAGATTCACACTACCAGCACTAGAGATAGTTCCCAGATCTGAAGGGGGCTTCCCAATAAAGATAAATCGATATTGGTGCGCAATTAGATGACCTAACCTTCATTTCTTAGTCAGAACTTTCAGCGTGCCAAATACCCTCACTTAGATACATAGTCTTATAAACATTGTTTATGTTTTAACAATTCTAAGTTTAATCGAAGTAAAGACATGACAAGAATGTGTGAGAAAACATGGTAATATTGATATAATACTCGGTTACATACTTTGTCGGTTCATATTACAAAAAGTCATCAAGACTATAACAAAAGGGACAAGTAATCAGGAAAGCATATAAACTAGTCTACGCATTTCTTCTTTCCTTTCTTTGGAGAGCCTGAACTCTCAGGTTTGTCTGCAAATAAGGTTTTATTCGCAAGAATGAGCATACAAAAGCTCAACAAGTCTAAAAACATAGTATATAATTGAACTCACACCGATAAGGATTTAATGAATCATAGCTTTAACAAAAGATATTACAATTGTTTTAACATAGTAAGACTGAGTGGTAATTAAACCAAGAACCGTTCGTCTGTCTTTCGACTTAGAACCATACCGTGGATATCAAGTAGAGGATCAATCTAACGACATCCTATGTTATGCATAACATACGCTACACTGACTAATCATTACAGTGTGTTAACAGCATGTTCATCTCAGTTTACTTTGCATATAGAGGTCTCTCCAAGACAACTTGTTATGACTAAAGAATTATAACAATTCAATACTTCACGAATAAACGTTCATTTTGCAAGTTATGCCGAAACGAATAGCAATAACTCTCATATCAAAGATTTATAACACATTATTGCACAAAGTGCATAAATCAAATAGAAAGCTTGTAAATGAAAGCTTAGGTAGAAGACTTGCCTCGTATATCTTTTACAGATAAATATAACGGTCTACACGTTCGGAGTAAATCCTACATGATTATAAGTTCATGTAGACCAATTAAGCGTTTAACGATCAAATCTTTTAAGTTTTATTTCGGGTATTATAACCACTTATAAATAAGACTCTTTCTACTATACATCAAATAATTTTAGCATTATAACTGCATATAAAATGAATATTCATCAACTATATTTAAAATAAATTGAGCATTATAACTGCTTATAAAATGAATATTCGGCTATTATATTTAAGATAATTTCAGCATTATAACTGCTTATAAAATGAAAATTTGGCTATTATATTTAAGATAATTTCAGCATTATAACCGCTTATAAAAGTATATTTTTAACTTTATAAGAGAAATAAATCGGACATTATAACTGCTTGTAAATAAGACTTTTGTACTATATACATAAAATAATTTGAGCATTATAACTGCTTGTAAAAGTATATTTTTACTAATACATACATAAAAATAAAAATTATAACCACTAGAGTATACCTCTTGTAGTTTCTAGCTTTACTTCCAATTGTGTAGCGCTTCGATACTTCGAAAGTAATTTTTATCTCACAATATCTCTCAGAATATAAATATAGAGTATTTTTTCCCTTGAACTGCTCTTGAAAATAGTAAGGAATGAATGAACTTAGCTTGCTATTTATAGGAAAACATAGTTTCGCTAATTGCACGTTAGGGGCTCGACTTATTACACTTTGGTACCTAAGTTAATTATACTTTAGTACCTAGCAAATACTTAGAATATTCTTCTAAGCTCCTCAATGAAAATATCTTCCAAGCTCGACAATGCAGCTTGCAATTGAACCTATCTTCTAAGCTCCTCAATAAAAATATCTTCCAAACTCGATAATGCAGCTTGCAATTTAAGCTCCTCAATGAAAATATCTTCCAAGCTCGATAATGCAGCTTGCAATTGAACCTATCTTCTAAGCTCCTCAATGAAATTATCTTCCAAGCTCGACAATGCAGCTTGCAATCTAAGCTCCTCAATAAAAATATCTTCCAAGCTCGACAATGCAGCTTGCAATTGAACCTATCTTCTAAGCTCCTCAATGAAAATATCTTCCAAGCTCGACAGTGCAGCTTGTCACCGTAAGCATGACAAATCACTTTGTCATTTTCAAGCACGACACAACAACTTGTCAAAAATAATTTGTCGGAATACTTCTTAGTGAAATCGTGGAAAGCACGACAAATCATTTTGTCAATGTAAGCACGACTAAGCAGTTTGACCAAAAAATTTTATTTGACCTAATTCATCGTTTACACTATATAATCACAAAACACCTGCCTCAAAATATCATTTCGATCTTTATTAAGCACATATGTTACAAAATTCAAATCTCATTAGGGCTTAAGATTTTAAACTTCTCGACACCTAGTTTTAGGTCACGAAATTAGCCTCTAACCATATACGATTGTATTTGTAAGCCTCATAAATATTCGAGGTATTACATTCACCCCTACTTATAAGAATTTCGTCCCCGAAATTACATTACAAATTCAAGAAAACAAATGGGGATATTCTATCTTCATTTTGTCTTCTAACTCCCATATCGCTTCTTCTACGGAGTGATTCCTCCATATAACCTTGACTGAAGATATGACTTTATTTCTTAAGACTTGTTCTTTTCTATCAACAATTTTGACAGGAATCTCTTCGTAGCTTAAATCTGATTCGATTTGGATTGGTTCATAACTGATGACATGCTTGTAGTCCGATTTATAGGGACGCAATATTGAAACATGAAATATATTATGTATATGTTCTAGTTCTGGAGGTAAGGCTACTTCATAAGCTACCTCACCTATTCTTCTTAGGATCTCAAATGGTCCTATAAACCTTGGACTTAATTTCCCTTTTTTCCCAAATCGAATCTTCCCCTTCCAAGGTGATACTTTCAAAAAGACATGACTCCCAACGACGAAATCTCTTTTCTGTCTGTGTAAATCGGCGTATCTCTTTTGTCGCTCTTGAGCAGCTCGTAACCGTAGTTGAATTGTCCTAACCACTTCAGCTATTTGTTGAACCAACTCTAGCCCAAGCATTTGACGTTCCCCGACTTCGTCCCAACACATCGTCGTCCTGCATTTTCTCCCATATAATGTTTCATAAGGTGGCATTCCTATACTAGCGTGATAACTATTGTTATATGCGAATTCCACCAAAGGTAAGTGGTCTTCCCAACTCCCTTTAAAGTCCATTATGCATGCTCTCAGCATATCTTCCAATATCTAAATAGTCCTTTCGCTTTGGCCATCAGTTTATGGATGGTAAGCCGTACTTAATCTTAACTGTGCCCCGAGATGTTCTTGAAGACTTGTCCAAAAGTTTGAAGTGAACCTTGGGTCTCGATCAGATATGATTGAAATTGGAACCCCGTGTCTAGATATAATCTCCTTAATATATAGTTTGGCTAATCTATCTAATGTGAACTTAACCTTGATTGGTAGAAAATGAGCAGACTTGGTTAGTCGATCCACTATCACCCAAATTGCATCGTAACTCTTTTGTGTGGTTGGAAGTCCTACTACAAAATCCATTGTAATATGCTCCCATTTCCACTCTGGAATTTCCAATGGTTGCAGTAACCCGCTTGGCCTTTGATGCTCTGCTTTAACTCGTTGACATGTCAAACACCTACTAACAAACTCAGCCACCTCTCTCTTCATGTTTGGCCATCAGAAATGTTGACTTATGTCCTTGTACATTTTGGTGTTGCCTGAGTGTACTGAAAACTTAGTACTATGTGCTTCTGACATGATTTCCTCTTTGAGCTCTTGCACTGCAGGAACCCATATTCTTGACTCGAATCTAATGATTCCCTCCTTATCTATCTTGAATCTGCCGTCTACAATCTCCGTTGACTTTTTCATCCTCTTATACTCTTCATCTTTTTCTTGGATTTCCTTGATTTTACCCAACAAAGTTGAGTGATCTTCCATTACAAATAATTTTCTCGTTGTGTTTGAAGGAACTCTCACCTCTATGTCGAGTCTAGTAAATTCCTTAATTAACTCATCTTGAGTTGTTAGTACCATCAACTCTCCTTGATTCTTTCTACTTAAAGCATCTGCAACTATGTTGGCTTTCCGTGGATGATATAGGATCTCACAGTCATAATCCTTGATTAGCTCCAACCACCGTCTTTGCCTCATGTTCAAATCCCTCTGAGTGAAAATATACTTCAAACTCTTATGGTCACTATATATCTCACACTTCTCTCCATATAGATAATGCCACCATATCTTTAGAGCAAATACTACCGCCGCTAATTCTAGATCATGAGTAGGATACCTTAACTCATAATCCTTTAGCTATCGTGAAGCATAAGCTATTACTTTCCCATGTTGCATCAAAACACAACCTAATCCTTTATGAGAGGCATCACTATACACCACAAAACCTCCACTATCATCGGGTAATGATAATACTGGCACCTCGCTTAGTCTCTTCTTTAGCTCTTGAAAGCTCTCTTCACATTTGTCTGACCAGACATACTTCACTGTCTTCCTAGTTAAGTTGGTTAACGGGGTTGCTACTTTCGAAAAATCTTTAATGAAACGCCTATAGTATCTCGCTAAACCTAAGAAACTTCTTACTTCCGTCGGGGTCTTTGGTTGTTCCCAATTTATCACTGCTTCTATCTTCAATGGATCCACTGAAATTCCGTTCTTGTCAATCACATGACCTAAGAACTGAACTTTTTCTAGCCAGAACTCACATTTAGAAAATTTGGCATAGCGTTGTTCCTTCTGTAAGGTTTCTAGTACACTTCTCAAGTGTTCAGCATGTTCTTCTAGTGTTTTTGAGTATATCAAGATATCATCGATGAACACTACTACATACTTGTCTAAGTCCATAAATGCCGCTGGCGCATTTGTTAACCCAAAGGACATTACTAGAAATTCATAATGCCCATAGCGTGTTCTAAACACTGTCTTCGACACATCTTCGCTTCTAACTTTCAGTTGATGGTAACCAGACCGTAGATCAATCTTAGAAAAGTACTCCGCTCCTTTGAGTTGATCAAACAAGTCATCAATCCTAGGTAATGGATACTTATTCTTTATGGTCAATTTATTGGGTTCACGATAATAGGCACATAATCTTAAAGTTTCATCTTTTTTCTTAACAAACAACACTGGTGCTCCCCATGGAGAAACACTTGGTTGAATGTACTTCTTATCCAATAATTCTTACAATTGTACCATCAATTCCTTCATTTCCACAGGCGCCATTCTATATAGAGCCTTCAAAACAGGTGCGGTTCCAGGAGCTAAGTCAATGACTAACTCGATCTCCCTATCAGGTGGAAGACCGGGTAGATCATCAGGAAAGACATCTTGGAATTCCCTAACCACTGGTATTTGGTCTATATCTAACCCTTTCCATTGATTGTCGACAATATATGCTAAATAACCTTGACACCCCTTCTGAAGTAATCCCTTTGCTTGACTTGCGGTTAGGCATCGGGATTTTCTTGGTGACTGACTTCCGTTGAAGACTACCTTTGACTTTGATGATGTCAAAAGTTTAACACATTTTTGTTGGCAATCGATCATTGCTTGGTGACTGGTCAACCAATCCATGCCTAGAATTACATCAAATTCCCCTATTTGGATTGGAATAAGATCGACTCTCAACTCATTACCCTTGATCACTATGCAACAACCTCTTAGTATGTTATTAACAAGTATTACTTCTTTATTAGCAATTTCTATCATTAAAGGACTTTCTAATAGTTCACTAGGCACGTTTAATTTATTAGTAAATTCATGCGAAATAAATGAACAAGTAGCACCCGAATCAAAAAGAACATAAGCATTTATGGTGTTGATCGGAATGATACCTGACACGACATCTTGAGATGCTACTGCATCTCTCACCGACATATTAAATGTTCTAGATGTTGGGCGGCCTGGGGTAGTTGTTGGGGTAGGCTTGTTGGGATTGACCCCTTTGGCATTTCGTCCCTTCTTGGGGCACATCTTCGCTTGATGTCCTGTGGCTCCACAGTTGAAGCAAATGTTTTCTAAGGGTAAGGGCAATTGTTGGTTAAATGTCCCTCTTGCTTGCAATTGTAACAAGTATTCTTTCCTTTAAGGCATACCCCTAGATGACGGTTACCACATATCTTACAGGGCTCTATTGTTTTCTTCTTATTTTCCCCTTCTCTCTGGAAATTTCCCCCACCACCGAACTTTCTTTTGTTATTGCCTCCACTATTCCCCCTTTTATTATTACCTCCCTCATTTCCCTTTTTAGCGTTCTTTTCTTTATTATACTTTGGCATGGCTTCGCTGCCGCCCTCGACAATGATGGCCTTCTCGAGAATTTGGGAGTAATTCTCTAGCTGTAATACAATTACCTTATTGTTTATCCAGGGTTTCAAACCCTCCTCAAACCTTCTTGTTTTACGCTCTTCCCTATCCACTTGATGTGGAGCGAAATGAGCGAGTTCATTAAATTTCGAGGCATATTGGGGAACAGTCATGTCCCCTTGCTTTAAGTTTAAGAACTGCACCTCCATGCGGTTCTTCATACTTTTTGGGAAATAGTTCTCGAAGAATATCTCCTTGAACCTTTCCTATGGTACCACACCTTCACCCGCACGAGCTTAGTTTGCTTCCCACCAAAAGTTAGCTTCGCCCTTCATGAGGTAAGTGGTGAAGTTAATTTTCTTATCTTCAAGAACCTCTACTATGTCAAAGGCCTTTTCTATCTCTTTTATCCAGCACTGAGCCTCTATAGGCTCAGCGGTTCCCTTGAATTCGGGAGGACCTATGTTTTTAAAGTTTTTGAACGAGACTTTATGTGGTTGGGGTTGTAGAGTAACATTGGTTGTAGATCGATTGTCTAAAGCTCCTATTAACATATTTATGAATTGTTGCATAGGATCGGGAGTTGGACTTTCATTTTGTGTTTGTCTAATACTCTCACTACTAATACTTGGGGGTGTTGTTGCTCTTGTCTGAGGTCTCTTTGGTGCCATTTCTAAAAATAACGAAAATAAGCAAGTGTAAATATGAAAGCGTAAATAACTATGAGACATCTTTCTTAACAAACTTTTTATATAAAGAATATTCACATTACAATATTCGAGTGATTAAAATCACTTTATAACTATTAACACCCCTTATAAATATAAGAATGTTTAATTTACAACATTTAAAACATACTAATATAATACAAGTCTTTAGATTCCGATTAGAACCTCCTAACCCTTATATAGGCCTTATGGATCATGCTAGTCACTATAGATCTATTGATGTCATACCCCATATCTCCATCTGGTGAAGGAAAATTATTTATATCCTTCTGGAGATCGAAGTATGAAACACAACAGGCTAGTTTTATTTGATCACGATCCACTTGTAGTCGAATCGCTTCTTCTCGGGAAGCATCCAACTGGAGTTGTAGTTGATAGCACTTCTCAGCCTCATCCAACCATCTCCTTTCTAGTACTTCCATCAAGTCGTTGGCAGTTTTCTTGTTTGCCTCAGGCTCTGCTTGAAGATACTCAATCATTTCACTTTGTGCAGCCTCATCTGCCTCCATCTCTGCGATAATTTCATCGTAAGTAGGTAAGTCAATTACATCATCTTCATCATCCTCCTCTGCTGGGAGAATTTGATCTATTTCAGGAGCTATTACTGCCTCTTCGACATCTTGTAGTTCCAAGTCATGGTTGTGCCCCAACGAATCATCCTCATCTCCAGATGTATCGTTGAAGTACTCGATCATTGGGTTATAGCCACTAGGATCTTCCATTGGACCTTGAATCTCCTCACCAGGTGTGTAGGTTCCATTCTTACTTCGTTAATATCTCTCCATTCTGGTTCTCCAGCCATCTTTACAAAAGAGTGTAGCTTTTATTAGTATATTCTTTCACATAATGTCTTTTATGTAATAAGTTTTATTAAGATTTATTAATATCTTTTAGTTGTCTATAGACTCTTCACAAGTCCATTTAAGCCTAACTTCATCAGATTATACCCTAAAGTACTCGTTACTTTAGAACTATAATCTATAACTCTGATACCAAATATAACGCCCCCAAATTCGAGCGCTGGCCGCCCGAACAAGGGTCCGTCATTATCTCGTACTTCTTTCGTAACTTAACCAATGATCCCATAATCATATTGGTTAAATTAGTCTATTACAAACTATAAATTATAAATTTCCTTAACTTCCTCCCTGGATCTATTCTTGATCTCAATCTCATTCCTTCTACAAGTATCAACTTGTAGTTCATTCGTATATATGGATAAGACCATATATACATCGGTCCAATTTTTAACCCTATGATTTAGATATTCTATCATTTAATATAAGCTTTATATGGATCCAAGATTCACACTACCAGCACTAGAGATAGTTCCCAGATCTGAAGGGGGCTTCCCAATAAAGATAAATCGATATTGGTGCGCAATTAGATGACCTAACCTTCATTTCTTAGTCAGAACTTTCAGCGTGCCAAATACCCTCACTTAGATACATAGTCTTATAAACATTGTTTATGTTTTAACAATTCTAAGTTTAATCGAAGTAAAGACATGACAAGAATGTGTGAGAAAACATGGTAATATTGATATAATACTCGGTTACATACTTTGTCGGTTCATATTACAAAAAGTCATCAAGACTATAACAAAAGGGACAAGTAATCAGGAAAGCATATAAACTAGTCTACGCATTTCTTCTTTCCTTTCTTTGGAGAGCCTGAACTCTCAGGTTTGTCTGCAAATAAGGTTTTATTCGCAAGAATGAGCATACAAAAGCTCAACAAGTCTAAAAACATAGTATATAATTGAACTCACACCGATAAGGATTTAATGAATCATAGCTTTAACAAAAGATATTACAATTGTTTTAACATAGTAAGACTGAGTGGTAATTAAACCAAGAACCGTTCGTCTGTCTTTCGACTTAGAACCATACCGTGGATATCAAGTAGAGGATCAATCTAACGACATCCTATGTTATGCATAACATACGCTACACTGACTAATCATTACAGTGTGTTAACAGCATGTTCATCTCAGTTTACTTTGCATATAGAGGTCTCTCCAAGACAACTTGTTATGACTAAAGAATTATAACAATTCAATACTTCACGAATAAACGTTCATTTTGCAAGTTATGCCGAAACGAATAGCAATAACTCTCATATCAAAGATTTATAACACATTATTGCACAAAGTGCATAAATCAAATAGAAAGCTTGTAAATGAAAGCTTAGGTAGAAGACTTGCCTCGTATATCTTTTACAGATAAATATAACGGTCTACACGTTCGGAGTAAATCCTACATGATTATAAGTTCATGTAGACCAATTAAGCGTTTAACGATCAAATCTTTTAAGTTTTATTTCGGGTATTATAACCACTTATAAATAAGACTCTTTCTACTATACATCAAATAATTTTAGCATTATAACTGCATATAAAATGAATATTCATCAACTATATTTAAAATAAATTGAGCATTATAACTGCTTATAAAATGAATATTCGGCTATTATATTTAAGATAATTTCAGCATTATAACTGCTTATAAAATGAATATTCGGCTATTATATTTAAGATAATTTCAGCATTATAACTGCTTATAAAATGAATATTTGACTATTATATTTAAGATAATTTGAGCATTATAACTGCTTATAAAAGTATATTTTCAACTTTATAAGAGAAATAAATCGGACATTATAACTGCTTATAAATAAGACTTTTGTACTATATACATAAAATAATTTGAGCATTATAACTGCTTATAAAAGTATATTTTTACTAATACATACATAAAAATAAAAATTATAACTACTAGAGTATACCTCTTGTAGTTGCTAGCTTTACTTCCAATTGTGTAGCGCTTCGATACTTCGAAAGTAATTTTTATCTCACAATATCTCTCAGAATATAAATATAGAGTGTTTTTGCTCTTGAAAATAGTAAGGAATGAATGAACTTAGCTTGCTATTTATAGGAAAACATAGTTTCGCTAATTGCACGTTAGGGGCTCGACTTATTACACTTTGGTACCTAGGTTAATTACACTTTAGTACCTAGCAAATACTTAGAATATTCTTCTAAGCTCCTCAATGAAAATATCTTCCAAGCTTGACAATGCAGCTTGCAATCTAAGCTCCTCAATGAAAATATCTTTCAAGCTCGACAATGCAGCTTGCAATTGAACCTATCTTCTAAGCTCCTCAATGAAAATATCTTCTAAGCTCGACAATGCAGCTTGCAATCTAAGCTCCTCAATGAAAATATCTTCCAAGCTCGACAATGCAGCTTGCAATTGAACCTATCTTCTAAGCTCTTCAATGAAAATATCTTCCAAGCTCGATAATGCAGCTTGCAATCTAAGAGTGCAGCTTGTCACCGTAAGCACGACAAATCACTTTGTCATTTTCAAGCACGACACAACAACTTGTCAAAAATAATTTGTCGGAATACTTCTTGGTGAAATCGTGGAAAGCACGACTAAGCAGCTTGACCAACAAATTTTATTTGACCTAATTCTTCGTTTACACTATATAATCACAAAACACCTGCTTCGAAATATCATTTCGATCTTTATTAAGCGCATATGTTACAAAATTCAAATCTCATTAGGGCTTAATGTTTTAAACTTCTTGATACCTAGTTTTAGGTCACTAAATTAGCCTCTAACCATATACGATTGTATTTATAAGCCTCATAAATATTCGGGGTATTACAGTTAGCAAAGTTATATATGAAAGAAATTATGTCACGACATGGAGTGCCGGTATCTATTGTATCTAACAAAGATCCGCGTTTCACATAGAACTTCTAGAAGAGCTTGCAAAAAAGGTTGGGAACTCAGTTGAGGTTGAGTACGACATATCATCTTCAAACGGATGGGCAAAGCGAACGAACGATTCAGACACTTGAGGACATGCTTAGAGCATGTGTGATGGATTTAAAAGGCAGTTGGGATGATCACCTACCATTAGTTGAGTTTGCCTATAATAACAGTTATCATGCAAGTATTGGCATGCCTCCATATGAAGCATTATATGGGAGGAAATGTCGGACACCTCTATGTTGGGATGAAATCGGTGAACGGAGACTGTTGGGACCTGAATTGGTGCAGCAGACTGTGGATGTGATCAAAGTAATAAGGGCTCGATTAGTAGCGGCTCAGGATAGACAGAAGAAATGTGCTGATTTGCATCGTTGAAAGCGAGACTTTGAAGTTGGCAGTTTTGTATTTTTGAAGGTATCTCCCTAGAAGGAGAAGATCAGATTTGGTAAGAAGGGAAAATTGAGTCCCAGGTTCGTAGGATCATTTGAAGTGTTAAAGAGGGTAGGTGATGTGGCGTACGAGGTAGCTCTACCTCCTGAACTTGAGCACATTCATAATGTGTTTCACGTTTCTGTGTTGCAGCCATATAAACCCGACTACAAACATCTGATTTCCTATGAACCGATTCAAGTCGAGCGAGACTTGTCATATGAAGAGATTCTTGTCCAGATATTAGATAAGAAAGAGCATACGTTAAGAAACAAGGTCATTCATTTGGTCAAAGTCCTTTGGAAGAACCACACGACTGAAGAAGCTACGTGGGAACTGGAAGAGAAGATGAGGAAGAATTAACTGCATCTTTTTGAGTGAACCCATGTTAAGTTTTCCGTACCTAGGGTGAAATTCTGGGGACAAAATTCTTATAAGGGGGAGGATGTAACGACCGTGAATTCGAGATAGCCTTGTAATTTAAATTTATGTATATTAATAAATATTATGAATTTTAGTAACATTATTATGTGTTACGTATTTAAAAGTTGTGTGACAACCTGGATTATGTGAATACATGAATTTTACGTGTTATAGTTTTGTATAAGTGAATAAATTAATTTCGCGGAATGTCGCTAAATTACTATTCACAGACACTATTCACGCCATAATATTTTTATGTATTTTTCAATTTCCATTATTTTCGTTAAAGCGTGTATGTGATGAGATAATTTTTCCAAGCGTTGGAATATTTATTTGAGCTCGTTAGTGATTTAATTTGTATCCGAATTATTTTATATGGGTGTTCCGAATAAATAGGCAAACCCGTTTTTATTATTGTTTTCCATCCCAATATTTTATGGGATAACCCATTTTAATTTTGGGTAGAGTTATTAAGCAAATTTGGTACAAATAAGGAAGTATTCGGGTTTGGGAGACCAAATGAGTGTAATAATTTGTGTGTGTTGCCAATATGGGGAACCAACTTAATGTATGGACCAATAAAGAGTGAGCAAGAATGGAGTGGTCGGATGAAATGGCCTTGAGCCAAGTATTTTGCCTTGAAATCTTCTAATTCCCAACATTTTTCTCTATTCCATTTCCAAGAGGGACTCGGGTACACACTTGCATTCACCCGAAGCTCCATTCATTCTCCCATTCATTCCTTCTTTCCTCACTCAAACCATCAGCTCATTTTGGAAGCAAGCCATCTGCAGAAGAGAGAATATAGAGAGAGAAAGAGAAGAAATAAGGAAGAAGAAGAAGAAGTAGAGAGAGAGAAAGAGAGTTTTTAGAGAGAGAAAGAAGTGGGTTTGTTCGGGAGAAAGCCAAGAAGAAGAAGAAGAAGAAGAGAGAGCTTCAAGCTCTAACCAAGTCTCTTAGAATTAAGGAGCAAGAATCAAGAGGAAAACATCAACCATAACCCTTCTCTTTCAATATTTCAAGCTTTCATAGTTTTGAAGCTTATATGCTTGGTGAGTTTGAGTTTTGTTATTTATAGTTATTGTTAGTTGGGTGTAAGTTGTTATGGAAGTTCTTAAGACCCTGAAAACCTTCCTAATAACAATAAAGTGGAACAATATGACGAGAAAATTCGAACCCATGCGTAAAGGATGAAGAACAATGAAGAACATGGACATTTTGGACAAACATGGACATTCAGACTGTTTTAGAGAACTTGTAGCTTTAATTCTCTGTTTGTTTTCTTTATTTGTTATTGTGGTATTGTAGTTCCATGGGTTATCTTCATAACCCAGTTGTAACGGAGTAGAAAGCTTTTAAAACGAATTTGTGGTGAAGATTTTAGTAAACCACGTCAAGAACACGATTAGTTTGTGTGAACAGTGACCTTGCGATCAAATCTGGTATTGTTGTGTTGCATGAAAAATTCTAAATTTCTAGGTAGTTGTAGTACACTGAATTAGAAGCCATGGGCTTTGGAATGAACTTATTTCGAACTCGAATGAGGGAGATATAGCGATTTTAAGAAAATGTGTCAAAGTAGTGAAGAACACTAAAAACTGGTGCGACCAGGCTCCTTGGAGCCGCTATTTCGATCTGGTAACAAATCTGAAAATGTTATGATTTTTGGATATGTTGTAGTTCAGGTTACAAGCTTTCTATAGCCTTAAGAACGAACTAATTCTGACTTAGAATGAAGAAGTTATGATGTTTGGAAGAAGGTGCTACGAACATGTCAAGTAGGAGGTCGTAGAGTGCAAGTCGTGGGGTAATCTCTGACCATCGTAGAGTGCCAATGGTGGGGTGGACTTTGAGGGTCGTAGAGTGGCCTCCGAGGGTTGTAGAGTGGCCTCCAAAATCGTAGAGTGCCTTTCGGAATCGTAGAGTGCAAAAATAGCTAAGTGTAAATCGTAGTGGAAGAATCGTAGAGTGGAAAAATGGCTAAGTATAAAATCGTAGAGTGACTTTCAGCCTGAACATCACTTAGTAATTCAAGCATAACTTTCTCATACGAACTCGAATTGAGGTGATCCAGGATGATTCGGAAAGAAGAAGAGTAGACTTACAACTTTCATTTGATAAGCATTGAGAGTTAAGGTCGGGATGAATCTCAAAATTGAGCATCTTTAGCACTGTTGGCAATCGTAGGGTGGAAGGATCGTAGAGTGCAAATTTGGCTAAGTATAAATCGTAGGGTGATTTTTAGCTTGAACATCACTTAGTAATTCGAGCATAACTTTCTCATACAAACTCAGATTGAGGTGATCCAGTATGATTTGGAAAGAGGAAGAGTAAACCTACAATTTTGATTTAATAAGCATTGGGAGTTAAGGTCGGGATGAATCTCAAAATTGAGCATCTTTAGTACTGTTGGCGATCGTAGAGTGGAAGGATCGTAGAGTGCAAATTTGGATATGTGTAAATCATAGAGTGCAAATTTGGCTAAGTATAAATCATAGGGTGATTTTCAGCTTGAACATCACTTAGTAAAATGGGCATAACTTTCTCATACGAACTCGGATTGAGGTGATCCAGGATGATTCGGAAAGAGGAAGAGTAGACCTATAACTTTCATTAATAAGAATTTATATTTCATTCCTGGATCAAATTCAAATTTGGGCAGTTTGGTAACGTTGTGTACGTCGCTTAAGCATTTGAGTAGGCAAGTTTGACATATGGACGTGCAAACGTCGTAACGTTATAACAAGTGTGTTTATCCTTGTTTAATGGTATGCTTCTAATAAGATTATAACCTTATGGAGTAGTGTGAACCAATATTTGGTATTCATTATGTGACTGATTGTAATATGTTTATGTGCACACATGTGTGTAGGATAATTGAAGAGCGTGTGTTGTATTATTGTAGCAGATGCACGAGGCAAGTTTCCTTACCCTAACTCAATTTAATATTGGGCAGGTTTTCTCAACCGTATAACTTTCATTTATTATGCGAGTTTATTTATTGATTGAGCAAGTATTCTATATTACTGCAAGTTCCTAACTCAAACTCGAGTTATCATTTTAGTAGTTTAATTATCGTCAATTATTCCACGTCAAAGTTTGTTATTGATATTCGCACCTTGTTCATTTGAATTCATGATTTGTTGTTGGACTGTGAAACGTTTAAGTTCTTCATTCATGAACTGCTTAAGGAAATAGTCTACGCCATTCGTTTTGGCTAGACATGAACATGTTATTATTTTAAAAGCTATCCCAACCAGTAGTTGGTACAGATTCTTGGACTGAGAGAGCAACCCTTTTAGGGGATTTTAATGTGTCGGTTATTCGATACAGTCAGAGTTAAATGTTATGCATATACATGGTGTACGAGAGGCAGATCCCCTCGAGTACAACTGACAGGGCCAGGTTTTTAAAAGGGTCAGTTAAATGATTGACTCTTTGGCCAAAAAGTTCACGGTCTATTGGACCATTCAGCAGTAAATAATCAATATTCATTATTTCATTTGAACTTTGATTATATTGTCAGCTATTTCTTCAATGTTCTTAAATTGTTTAACTATGCGATTATTATTCTCATTCATTCATGGTATATCCGCTTTATTCATTTTAAACTTGCTGAGCAAAGTAGTTGCTCACCCTTACTATATCATGAACCTATTGCAGTTAAGCCGGAGAGTTCCAAAGCGGACAAAGGCAAAGGAAAGCTTAAGAAATAGTTATATGTACTATCCCGTTATGTAATCGTGAAAGCATTTTATATTATTAATGTATTCCATGATGTATTTATTTAAGGTTATAGACCTTGGGACCGTAGTAAACCTTTTGTAATGAACAACATACGTTTATTTATTCCGCATTAGTTGATTTATGTTGTTTAGAGGTGTATGGATATACTTTATCGTGAGCACCAGATTCAAGATATTGGTACCCGAATTTAGGGGTGTCACACAAACCTGCAGGAAGAAAAACACAGCATGAGCCAAATGCCCAGTACGGATATAGATATACAAAGATGTACAACTGAAATACGAAATTAACCGGGACAAAATATTAAACAAAGCCTCAAGCTTAAATACCGATGAAAATATAATCTCCAAAGTCTGATTGGAATACATTTGGCTCAACAGAATTAATAAAACAAACAGATAAAGTACAAAAATAATGAACCGAAATAATTAACTCAATTAAGTGAACTGAACAGAATCGAACAAAAATATCACAATAAATTAATAGACTGGATTAAATGGCTGAGTGTTATTTCATACCGAGCTCAGAACAAATCAGAAATATGTCTTGCCACAAAGGCAAGTTAAATAATTCCACATAGGCAATCAAATAATGCCACACACGCAATTCACACATTGGACCGCGAATCCAAATGTATGCAAATCGGATAGGTGTGTTTGGCACAACATCACCAATCCGCAGAACAGAAACTAGGGTCGACCCATACGCCTTCCACAACAAAAATACCAAATGGCCCACTTCCTCCGGAGCCCAAAACGGAGGCGCCATGGACTGATCACACCGCCATGGAAAGTGTCATGTCTCTCGTACTGAGACGATATGCATGTGGTACCCCCACAGGTGGTTATAGCTCAGGTATACCCTATCAATACATTAATGTACATGCTTATACCATGATAAAAAACAACTTCTAGAAAACATATATATATATATATATATATTATAGACTTTGATGATTCTTTATGTACGGACTAAGTAAATATATTAACAGTACCCTTTGTTAAAACTTGTATCATGAAGCAACTTAAAATTACAAAACCAAATTTAATGTTCCATCACAATCTACAGAACTTCTTCATATGCAAGTATATAATAATAAATTAATAATTTAACTATACGTGTCTGCTCATAATATAAATTGAGGAACTAATTCCCCGTCTTATTTATAATATAAAATAATAACCCTTAATGTTCATGATTACATGTCATACAAATTTGAGCACTATGTATGCAACAATTGTATATATATTATAATAAAATAACACCTACACCAATTAAGGAAGATTTTAATAATATAATCTAATTAGTGAATCATATGTACATGCCTTATTATTATACTTTCAGTACCCTCTGTTCCAAACAAAATGCACAATAAATTCATATGTACATAAGCATTTAACATAATGCATACACATGATATATATATATATATATATATCATGTATACCGATACTAAAAATATGTAACCATATCCTAGATTGCACATTCATTCCTTATATATATATAAAATTAATTATTATCATCTCTATATTTTCATATGTGCGGATTAAGCATGCGATCCATATATGCAGATTCCAAGGTAATACAAAACATGTGATCCTGTTGCAATCAATTGATTTTAACTATTTGATACATACATATAATATTTATAAACAAAATAAAGACATTACCTTATTAAACTCCTCTTTCTCCTTTTCTTTTCCTCCAGTACTAGTGCTCACTGTGAGAGCGACAACCGACTTTTGCTTCTCGTTTCTCTTTCTCTCAGTTCGTATCAGATATGTGAGGAAGATTAGGTTGTTATTTATTAATTAAGAGGGTTATGCCCTAATAAACTTCTAATTGGGTTCAATTAATATTACGGCCCAAATTTTAATCACTTAATATTATCTATGATTTCTAATTAGTCCACATAAAGTTAATCCAATCATAAGAAAAGTCCACATAGATTTGACTCAACCTTATAAAAAGTCCAATTAAAAAGCTTTAAGAATTTTTTTTACGGGTATTACATTTTTTGTAACACCCCAGTCCCACATCGAAAGATAAGGAAAAAAGTTTGTCTATATATAAGAAATTGAGTTACTATCAATAGTACCTTTAGTCATGACCTTTTGGGTGAGCATGTGGTGGGCTAAGATGACCCAAAAAGATACTATTGGGCCAGTAATTTAAGGCCTTGTTTGGATAGATTTTGATTCGATTCGGACTTGGGATTTGACCCAAGATTTATTCCGGATCGGGATTTGACCCGAGTTGTTACATATGGTATCAAAGTTGACTCTCGAAAGTTCAGGTCGGGTCATCCGATCGGGTTATCGGAGGTGGGGACACGAAGGCTGGTGGTATTATCCCACAATGGAGAGAGGGAGGTTCAGAGGTGGGGACACGAAGCCAGCCGGTATTATCCCACAATGGCTAGAGAGGCAAAGATCTGTGGACTGTGTGTGTGATCAGTTATGACGGGAATGTTAGAAATTTAAATGGGGGAGTTTGTAACACCCCAGTCCCACATCGAAAGATAAGGGAAAAAGTTTGTCTGTATATAAGGAATTGAGTTACTATCAATAATACCTTCAGTCATGACCTTTTGGGTGAGCCTGTGGTGGGCTAAGATGACCCAAGAAGATACTATTGGGCCAGTAATTGAAGGCCTTGTTTGGATGGATTTTGATTCGATTCGGACTTGGGATTTGACCCAAGATTTGTTCCAGACTCGGGATTTGACCCGGGTTGTTACACTAGTTCTATTTTACAATCTAGTCTTGATACAAGAAGTATGTCCCTCACCTCACAAGTTTACTATAGACCGCAACTACCCGTTGACCTTTCTATGACTCTGGTCTTAGTCAAATGATCATTCTCACTTTCTCACACATATATAAAATAAACTAACTGACTAAAAAAAATCCTTTTTCGATAAAAATTTATTTGTTTGAAATATGCTTCACATAAGTAGATATATATAATTCAGTATAGTTTATAAAAGTCTAATTACTTTTATACATAAAGTATGTACTTCTCTATTAAGCAGATATAGGACCGAAAAATATAAAATACAATTGAAAGACTAATAAACAAGATTGACTAAGAAAATAATATCTTCATTAATCATTACAAACTTCAAGTGCAATAAAATAACATCCTATACTATTACAATTCTGCCACGGTCGAGTTCGTTGATTAATCAGGTGAGGTGAGAATTCCACCAAGGCATGCGATATTGAGCGGAGTGTTGGACAAGGAAAGAGATCATAAGCAGACTCTTCAAGGCAATATGGGTAGAACCCTTGGTGTTAGGGCAATGTATACGTGTATATGGGCTTGGGTGTACTTGGGGACTTAGCTCCGTGGAGGCTAAGTCCTTGAAAGTGAACTTGAGGCTTGTGGGGACTAAGTATTGAACTTAGCCAACCAAGCCAACAAGGGAGTATCTTTTGGTGCTAACAACTTGGTGCTTGTGAATTCTAGAGAGAGAAAGTTGATTCTAGAGAGAAAAACTCTCAATTTTTCCAAATTTCTCAAGGTTTTAACCTCCCCTCAAATGAGAATGAGGGGGTATTTATAAGCCTCATAGGGGGTGCCCCCATATGTCGTGCATATAACCTAACTATCACATATAAACTATAACTACAATATTAGTCTAGGTGCAAATACTGCCTTTTTAAAGTCTGTTTTACCTTACGTCTCCATCCACCAGTCCAATACCCTTACCGAATCCCACTTCCAGATGACCTCTCTAACCCTCTGTCGAAGGCTAGAGAGGTAATCTATCTGTCCAGAATAAGCATTTCTGACAATATTTCTTCATATATACATAATTGGAAACAATCGGGAATGCTCAGTCTTCTTGACATAAAATCATCGCGGTTGCTCATGACATCATCATTTTAACAACGAACCTCATATTTAAAGCTTTGGCATACACCTTGTGCTCATGGTGCCAATTGGTGGCTTGAAAGCTCAAGGTATTGCTTGACTTGCTCACTTCGAGCCTACCTGTTCACTTTGGGCCTACTTTAGGAGGTGAAACTTCCTTCTTTTATTCTTTTTTACCTTCATGTATTGGCTTGTCTTGCCTTGTCCTTGAAATCTCCATAGTTGGGAACACTTCAAAACTTTGGCTAAGTGTTGGCATCATGAGGTAAATAGAGGAGCCTCTTGATGAGTGGGTTTTATACCTACGAATCAGGTCTTGTTAGACTTATTTATTGCGGTCTTTAAGTATTAAAATTTGGAGCTTAAAGGATTAAAATTTGACCTGATGGCATTTTTGTAAATCCTGGGACATGACCTAGCGCCTAGTGCACTAGGAATAACACTAAGGTAGCGCCAGAGGCGCTAGTGCACGGTTTTTGATGCTAAGTTGCGGCTGATTGAAAAAGGAAGAAGCCAATTAGGAAGAGGATTGAAGTTTTTATCAATTAGAAGAAGAGTAGGAGACTTGAAGAAGGAACTATTAGATTTTCATTCATTCTTCTTCTATTTTCTCAAGAGAGATTTGTCAATTTTATTGTGGATTATTATCGTTTGATTGCTGGCTTTTGATGTGGGTTTAAGCTTTACTTTGGATTATATTCAACAATTGGGTTTGATTGTTCTATTCTTTCATTATTCAATTGCTTGCTTATTGTTCCATGTGTAGTTTTGATCCCGTAATGGCTTTTGGTTCAGTCATGAACTAATCTCCATTATGGGATCCTAACAGATTTTAATATGTAGTCTAGTTATAAGCTTGAGTGTTGGATTGTTTTGCATATCATAAGAAACTTCTATCATGATTGTTTTGCATGTATGAATGTTTGATCATCTGTATGAAATTGAAAAATAACATATGAGTATGGATTGTAATCATGATAGCTTGCAAATATGAGGCTTAATTGGATAGCTTAATATTTTGTGAATCAGATAGAAATATACTGTTTCACAATAAGAGTCAAAATAAGGGCTTGTGCTTTAGATCAGTATAATTGCAATTTCACATAGAAATATAGTGATCTTGGTTATAGTGGTGATTACATGGTGTCTATTGATTATGGATATTATGTATGTAGGTCATAATACATTGACAAATGGTTATGTCTATATCAGTGTCCTTGGCTACTTTTCTGTGATATGTGAACTTTCTAGCATAAATATAGTGATATAACTGATGCATAGTGATTTAGTTTAGCACTTTCTCTATGGGACGATACTCTACTTCCTCTGTATTACTTGTTGACGCATGTATGCTTGCATGAGTTAGAGCTCTTTTGTTAAAGTCTAAAAAAGAGGTAACAAGTTTTTGGCGCCGTTGCCGGGGAAAGGCGTTTAGATTTTTATTATTATCATCAGTTTTAAGCTATATTGTTTGACTTAGACAAATTTAATCTTTTCTCATTTCTATTTTTGTTTTTGTTTTGGTTTCAGGTACTTGTAGAATTTTTATGCACACACGATCATCCAACTCATAATTGACACCAGCACAGGATAATATTGACGGCAGAGGTTGGAAAGCAAGAGTGCGTAGAAATTTACAAGCACAGTTGGAAGGAACTATACCGAATATGGTGGAAGAACAAAGAGTGGAGCAAAGAGAGGAGCATAAAGCTTTGAGGGACTATTTTATGCCAAACATCAATGGATTACAGTCTAGCATAGTCAGACCGGCGATAGCAGCAAATACCTTTGAGATAAAACTGAGAACCATTCAAATGGTGTAAAATTCGGTCCAGTTTGGGGGTGCTGCTTTAGACGATCCTAATGAGCATCTCTTAAGTTTCATTGAAATATGCGATACATTCAGATACAACGGGATGACGGAGGATGCCATCCGATTAAGACTGTTTCCATTCTCATTGAGGGATAGAGCGAGAAGTTGGCTTCATTCTTTGCCTTCTGGATCAATTACTACATGGGAGGACCTAGCACAGAAGTTCTTAGCCAAGTTTTTCCCAATGGCTAATACTGCAAAAATGAGGACAACAATCTCTTAGTTTGAGCAACAACAGGGTGAGTCCTTATACGAGGCCTGGGATAGGTACAAGGAGATGCTAAGGAAGTGTCCGCACCATGGGATGCTAGATTGGATGGTGATCAACACATTTTATAATGGATTGGGATGGCAGTCGAGGCAAATGGTAGATGCAGCTGTAGGTGGAGCTTTAGGGGCGAAGAGCTATGACGAAGCTTATAACCTTATCGAGACTATGGCAGCAAATGATTTTCAAAATCCTACAGCCAGAATGCCACAACCCAGAGTTGCAGGTTTGTTGGAAGTGGATGCTATTACCCAGTTGTCAGCACAGATGGCAGCCATGGCGAAGAAAATTGATTCGTTATTAGAAAGCAAAGCCAAGTCAGTTGCCTTCATATGTGAGATTTCTGCGGGGTCACATTCGACAGATCAATGTGCTATCAGCTCGGAGTCGGTGCAGTATGTGAACAGTTATAGGAAAGACCAAGGACAGTTTCAGAACACATACAACCCCAACAATCGTAATCATCCAAACTTTAGTTGGTCAAATAATCAAGTAAATCAGCAGCAACAGTTTCAGCAGAATAATCAGTTTCAGTCTCAGCCAGCGCATTAACAGTTTGCTCCAAGACCACCGTTTCCACCGGGATTTTCTCAACAACAACAACATCCTACTTCATATGCACCTCAGCAAGAAAAGAAATCAGAAATGGAGGAGATGATGTTGAAGTACATGGCAAATATAGAGGTTATGATCAAAAGCCAGGCAGTGGCTATTAAAAATCTGGAAACTCAAATGGGGCAAATGGCGACTATGCTTAACAATAGACCCCAGGGTTCATTGCCAAGTAATATAGAGACAAATCCACGGAGAGAGGGTAAAGAACAGTGTCAGGCCATTACACTCAGATCGGAAAAGCAATATGCAGGAACTGTACCAGGCATAGCAGTACCTAGTTTACAAGGGGGTGACACTAGGGCAGATATTGAGACAGAAATTGAGGCTGAACAGAAAGAAAAAAATGATGAGTCAGAGTCGCATCAAGTAGAGAAGGATAAAGTGAGTTCAGATAAGAAGCCCGTGAATACAGTACCACAAGTTCACCCTCAGGTTCCGTATCCGCAAAGATTGAACAAACAGAGGGAAGATAAACAGTTCAGTAAGTTTTTGGAGGTTTTTAAGAAACTGCAGATCAACATACCCTTCGCGGAGGCATTGGAACAAATGCCAAGTTACGCAAAGTTTATGAAGGGTATACTGTCAAGGAAGAGAAGATTAGACGAGTTTGAGACAGTGGCCTTGACGGAGGAATGCAGTGCAGTACTTCAGTGTAACTACCTCCAAAGCTGAAAGATCCGGGCAGTTTCACAAGTCCAGAGGTGTGATAGATGTCAGAGAGTGGGAAACATTTCAAAGAGGAATGAAATGCCTTTGAATATAATCCTCGAAGTAGAAGTTTTCGATGTATGGGGGATTGATTTCATGGGCCCTTTTGTGTCTTCGTGCGGTAATCTCTACATCTTGCTAGCAGTTGACTATGTGTCGAAATGGGTAGAAGTGGCAGCGCTCCCGACAAATGATGCCAAGGTAGTCTTAAAGTTTTTACATCGAAGTATTTTCACTAGATTTGGGACTCCGAGGGCCATTATTAGTGATGAAGGTACGCACTTCTGCAAGACAGTTTACAGCTTTGTTGGCTAAGTATGGGGTGAATCATCGTATTGCTACAACTTATCACCCACAGACGAACGGCCAAGCTGAAGTGTCCAATCGGGAAGTCAAAAGAATCCTCGAAAAAATTGTGAATCCGACGAGGAAGGATTGGGCTTTAAAGCTGAATGATGTTGTGTGGGCATATAGGACTGCTTACAAAACTCCGTTGGGCATGTCACCGTTTCAGCTGGTTTATGGAAAAGCTTGTCATCTTCCTATGGAGCTAGAGCACAAGGCATATTGGGCAATTTTAAAGCTGAACTTTGATTCGACAGTTGTAGGGGAGAAGCGCTTACTCCAAATCAATGAGTTGGATGAATTCCGATTACGAGCTTATGAAAACTCGAGGCTGTACATGGAGAAGGTGAAGAAATGGCATGATCGTAAGATCATAGAAAGAACATTTGAACCGGGACAAAGGGTTTTACTTTTCAACTCCAGACTTAAACTTTTTCCCGGGAAGCTGAAATCAAGATGGTCAGGACCATTCACAGTGAAGACGGTCTTTCCGCATGGTGCAATTGAAGTATATGATAAATTCCCGGACCAGTCGTTCAAGGTGAATGGACAACGGTTGAAGCATTATTTCGGGGATGAGGTGGACAGACAGAAAGTCACCTTAATCCTTTTTGCGACATGAGATTCAGAGACAATCAAGCTAATTGACTATAACTTAGCGCTATCTGGGAGGCAACCCAGCATTTTAATTTTCTGTTTTGCTTTTGTTTAGTCAATTAATTTTGTTTCTTTCAAAAAAAAAAATGTTCTGCAACTAACTTTGGACTTTGGGGTGATTTGTTTGCAGGTAGAAGCTTAAACTGGGAAAAATTGGTTAAGTATGGGTTTGGGCGCCTATAGCGCTCGACATTAAGCAAACTCAGCACTGGAGGCGCTAGCCAATTGCCAAGTTACTGCATCAAAGCGCTGGCAGCGCTCACCAAGCACAAAATCAAGCGCCTAAAGCGCTACCCCAACCACAAGCTACTGCAATCAAGCGCTTTAGGTGCTCAGTCACTTGCTAAAGTCAGCGCTCTTGGCGCTATAGCCAACGCACGGTTTCTGTCGCCAAGCGCTAGAAGCGCTGATCCAAGTATAAAATGCAGCGCCTAAGGCGCTATAATTTGACCAACACACTGCAAGGTAGCGCCAGAAGCGCTAAACTCTTCACAAACCACAGCGCCTAAAGCGCTCGGCAGACGAAATTGAAAAAAAAAAGGTTAAAACCCTAAGTCGGGCTAAAGCAGGTTTTCACACCACAAATTAATCTTTTATTCTCCTAGCTGCCTTCAAGTCACCGTTTTTCTCATTGTTGCCGAGTGAAGCTACTTTCTCCCAACCAAACACCAACAAATCGTCACCCACAATTAAACCTATTGTCGACACACATCTTTTGCAATCAAGGAACTTTCTTCTCATAGCCAAAAAGGATTGAAGATTCTACATATGGGTACTTTCAATTTCAAGTAAGTTTTACATTATTGAGCAATTAGAACTTGAAATTGTTGGCTAGAGATTGAATTGCTGGTATTTGGAGAAAGTTTTTGTTTTGATTGTGAACCCAATTGAGTTTGTGTTGGCTCAATTGGGATTGGATTAAAGCTTCAATTTTCTATCTATATGTTTGTGAATTGTAGGAGATTACATTGTTGCAAGATTGGGTTACTCTTAAGTTTGGGGGAAACATTGTCAAAGGGTTTTTCAAGGGTTGCCTACCAAGTGTTTGACAATTTGCCCCAATGAAGTTATGAATTATTTTGAGTCTTGCTCGTTCTTAAGTGGTTATTCATGGCTCCCAAAAGACATAGAGGAGAAAGCTCAGGTTCATCTGCTGTTAAGTATGATAAAAAAAAAGTTTGTTAGCCCTCAAGCTTACTACAGGTATAAAAACTGGTCATCAGGGAAGTCCTTAATTCCTGAGCGCTGGTTGTTACCAATTGAGCGGGTAGATGGGGAATTAGCTCACATGATACGCAGCCATAATTGGATGGCATTTACAGCGCAACCTGAACCGGCTGCAGTTGAAATTGTAAAGGAATTTTATGCCAATGCTAAAGAAGCTAATGGGAATTTGGTGATGGTTCGTGGTAAGGAAGTAAATGTGGGGCAAAAAGCAATTAACGCGTATTATGGGTTACAAAAGATTCACAGTGATGGATATACGAAATATATGTAACTAGATTTGGACTATACTGAGATCATAGCAGCCCTCTGTGAGCCAGGGATGGAATGGAAATTGACCGATCAGCAAGAAGCCGTGCACTTCCCTTCATCCAAGTTGAGCAGATATGGAAAAGCGTGGCATGCTTTTATTTGTGCTAAGTTGATGTTGTGCCGCCATATGAGCGATATGATTAATCAGCGGGCGACCTTATTGTTTTGCATTGCCAAAGGAAAGACAGTGGATATTGGGGATGTGATACATGAATCTATTGTGCACGGGCTTGAGGGTAGCACCATAGATGGATTGCCTCATCCTTCATTAATCACCGATTTATGTCGTCGTGCTGGGGTCCAGTGGGATAAGGATGAACTAATGCAGGCCCCATTGTCTCCAATTGATCATGCTGCGATGGTACGGTACAGAGTATGAGATGGAGGTGAATCGCACCCGAGGGGCTTAGGCTTCATTATACTATAGCAGCAGCCGCAGGATCAGCCACCACCTGTTGAGGATCCCGTTCAAGCCCCTAATGTAGGTGAGACTATCCGTCAGGACCTCAGGCACCATACTAGACGGATAGACTTAGTGGCAGGACAGATTCAGAGGGGGTCTTGATCGCATGACTCATCAGCAGAGTCAACTTGCTCAACGCCAAGCAGAGATCTATGCTTACAATGTTAATTGTTCTACAGTGTTGGCAGATATGTTTGGGCGGTTGAATCCATCGGCAGGGCCATTTCAGTTTCCACCAGCTCCTCCTCTTTCTATTTACCCACCTCCTGACTCGCCTCTTGATGCCGATGATGATGATGATGATACTGCCGATGGCAGTGATGACGAGTAGCGTTTTCATCAGGGGAGTCCTCTATTCTTAATTTCTTATTATTTCTCAATGAGGACATTGTTCAATTCAGTTTGGGGGGTAGTTTTATGTTTTCATGCATATAGATTGTTTTATTTCATTGTGTTTATACTTGTTGCATGGTAGTTGCATTTAAGGGTGTGTCAAGCATTTAGTTGCATGAATCAGATAACAAATGACATAGTTGAACCATTGTGGCCAATGATAAGATTCTAGTGTTAAGTAAAAGCTTGTTAATGATTGAAATCTAGTGTTGAGTGATAACTTGAACGGGGAAGTCGAATTTGCTTGTCTGAAGTTCATGTTAACAAGGAAAGCATTTAGTCAACTGTTTAATCAATGTGATTCAAATTCTTATATAATCTGCGTTTGGTAAGGAACTTGGGAATACAATGTGATAATATCAGTGAAACATCTATGAAGGCTCTAGTAAGCAAGAAATAAGTTTGGGGGAGTTCTAAAAAGAAAAAAAATTCTTGGCTAGTTTAGTTTCGTGGCCATTTCTACTTCAGTAATTAGATCCATAGGGGTGTCTTGACACCTAGTGCCCTAAAGTCAACTGGTTTGGGAGTCGCTGGTTGAAAGCTCGTTACATGGGTAGTTTTGGTAAGCCTAAGGAAGCTAGACATTTCACATGCTAAGTAAAAAAAAGGGAAAAGAAAAGAAAAAGAAACGAGATGGAGCGTAAAACGCACTCGTGAAATGAAGATAATATGTCATAATTCCCCTTGTGCTAATTAAATGTTTACATGAGTCGGATTAGTTGTTTTACTGATGGAGATGTGTAAAAATTAAGTTACTTTCTTAGGTGTTGATTATATGAGTAATTTGGGTTGTGATTGGTTATAACAGTTAATACACACACACACAGCATGAATGATGACAAGCATGGTTTGATTAATCAGTTTGAGTGGGAGCTTTACATTAGATAGTGGGTTGAACTGAATTGTTTTATGGATATTTGAGGCCTGGCATGGATTACTATGTTGTTTTAGTTATTTGATTCGTTTGCATTATAGTTAGTTTGCATTTTTCATGTTGGTATCATTGCATTGCTTGAGGACAAGCAATTGGTTAAGTTTGGGGGTATTTGATGGGTGAGTTTTATACCTACAAATCAGGTCTTGTTAGACTTATTTATTGCGGTCTTTAAGTATTTTTAGTATTGTTTTATTTGTTTTTGTGTTTATTTATTGTAGGATGGAGCTGGAGGGGCAAAAGAGTCAATTTGGAGCTTAAAGGATTAAAATTTGACCTGATGGCATTTTTGTAAATCCTGGGACATGACCTAGCGCCTAGTGCGCTAGGAATAACACTAAGGTAGCGCCAAAGGTGCTAGTGCACGGTTTTTGATGCTAAGTTGCGGCTGATTGAAAAAGGAAGAAGCCAATTAGGAAGAGGATTGAAGTTTTTATCAATTAGAAGAAGAGTAGGAGACTTGAAGAAGGAACTATTAGATTTTCATTCATTCTTCTTCTATTTTCTCAAGAGAGATTTGTCAATTTTACTGTGGATTATTATCGTTTGATTGCTGGATTTTGATGTGGGTTTAAGCTTTACTTTGGATTATATTCAACAACTGGGTTTGATTGTTCTATTCTTTCATTATTCAATTGTTTGCTTATTGTTCCATGTGTAGTTTTGATCCCGTAATGGCTTTTGGTTCAGTCATGAACTAATCTCCATTATGGGATCCTAACGGATTTTAATATGTAGTCTAGTTATAAGCCTGAGTGTTAGATTGTTTTGCATATCATAAGAAACTTCTATCATGATTATTTTGCATGTATGAATGTTTGATCACCATTTGTTCTCAGTGCTTGTATGGAATTGAAAAATAACATATGTTTGGATTGTAATCATGATAGCTTGTGAATATGAGGCTTAATTGGATAGCTTAATATTTTGTGAATCAGATAGATGAAAGTAGTATGCACACAAGCCAATCATATTTGATATGATGTAGCATATACTTGGTAATCTTATTCGGTTATTAAAGGCATTTTATATTATCTACATGGTGCTGTTATATTAAATGTGATAAACCCATAGTTTTGAGCAATGCTTTTAGAATCATGATGGGGATCATGCTAATGAGATCTAAATTCTTGATAGCTCACAAACTTAAATTGTTCCTAATCGATGGATTACTAAAAAGGGGATTAGTGAATCCGGATAGATTAGTACATACGTTGCTTGCTCTTATGAAGAGAATGATTGATCTCATAATCATTTGTGTAGAGACACTAAAGCAAGTATGTAGGTGCTTATTAGAGAATAAGTTCACTGAACGTGGCTCGCTAAGGAATACCTAATGGAGTTTTACTCGCCTGTCAATAGGAATTCCTCTAGTGATAGTAGTACAAGTGATCCTTGGACTTGAGATCATCATAGTATCTTGTGTATGATGAGTTATACTTTGACATGTCCCTTAAGACCTTTAGGGTATATCAAAGGGTATGATTGGGTATAACAAGTTGTACATGGAGATAGGTGAATGATCAACAAAGAATCTACCACTTCTACTAAAAGGAGAGAATGTCCTATGTGATTCGATAAATGACGACTCAGAAGTCTTTGGCCAAAGCAGAATGAAATTAGAAAAGAGTTTCTAATTTGCATTAATCAGAGTTGTGCATTTCAGAATCGAAATACATATAATTAAATAAAATAAGACTTGACAGTAATTCCATGTCTTATATTTAATTGGGACATTGTATGGTAGAAGGATTGAATTGTACGGTAACTATGCACTGAAAGGTTCTTTTATGATTAATGTTGAAATCTATATTATCTGGAAAGTCGTTGATCGCTAAGGGGGCTTACCCTTATTGTAGAATAAATATTATTTATTTAAATAAATTAAATAGTTTGATTTATTTATTTAAATAAGATTAGAATTGTTCTAATTGATTTATTCACAACCGGTTTAATATGGAGAACCTAAAGGGTCACACCGCAAAAGGAAAATATTTATTTAAGAAGTAAATGACATAATTGTAATAATAAGTTCAGTGTATTTAATTTAGTCTATGGAGATAGAATAAATTAAATAGCTTAATATTTATTATTTAATATTTTAGAAATATTAAATATAAATTAATAAGAGGAGTCTTATTATTATTATTACTATTACTATTATTTAATTCCTAATAGGGATTGGGAATTAATTAATAGAAGTACTCTCACATGAATTCCTAATTGGATTAGGAGTTTAATTTAATTAAAGGAGTTTAATTAGAATAAAAACTCTAATCCTAAATAGTTTAGGGAAGGGTTTTCCTACATCTATAAATAAGAGAAGTCTTATCATAGATTAGGGTTACACACTCTTGCATAAGAATTGTAGAGAGTACTTACAATTTCTATAGAGATAGAAACTAGGGTTTTGCCAACACCCATCTTCTTGAACAAGTATTATTCCTTGGTGGATCACCTCTAGAGGCCAAACACTTGGGTGGCTAACGTTGATCAAAGGAAGGAATTTAATCGGTGGAATTCAAGGAGAACGCGAAGGAATTGGAGGTGAACTTGTACCTGAGGAAGCTAGAATTCTACAAGGGTATAATTCTTATTCTCCATCTCTTTCGTTTAATTAATAATTGTGCATAAAGAAAGATCATGGTGATGGTTTGTATAAAATTTTAAAATCTGATTTTATCGCGCTTCCGCTTTATTAATGTAATTTGATTGCATGTTCGCGTTATACAAACCTAACAGTGGTATCAGAGCCAAACTTTATGCGAATTATTAATTGTTTTGATTCTGTATATACATTGATATGTGTTAAGAACAATTTAATTGGGCATAATTGTTTTTGTAAAATTATTTTATTTATTTTTTATTTATTTTGATTTTATTTATTTTCAATTAAGATAAAAGGTTTATTTTGAATTGGAATATAATTAAAATTAAAAGTTTTATTTGAACTTGGAATTGGATTCTACGTTAACTAGAATAAAGGAGTTTATTCACATATGGAATAGGATTCCATGTTTCCTAGAATAAAGGAGTTTATTCACATATGGAATATGATTCCATGTTTCCTAGAATAAAGGAGTTTATTCACATATGGAATAGGATTCCATGTTTCCTTAAAAAATAAAGATGTTTATTTTGATAAGGAATAGGATTCAACATATTTTATTTTCCAACAATTTTAAGTTAAAAATAAAGGTGTTTATTTTAAACTTGAAATTGGTTTCCATATTAATTAAAATAAAGGAGTTTATTTTGATTTGGAATTTGATTAAAAATAAAGGACTTTATTTTTATTCAAAAAATTGGATAAATTAAAATAAAAGAGTTTATTTTGATTTGGAATATGATTAAAATAAAGAAGTTTATTTTAATTAAAATTGGATTTCATGATAACTAATTAGAGTTGGAATTGGATTCCATGATAACTAATTGGAGTTGAAATTGAATTTTATACTAACTAATATTGCCCATTAAATGATATCAATGCATATATGGAATGATTTTATTATTCATGGGATGAATGTTATTTATTGATACATATAGAGATATGTATGATGATAAATAGGGATTGATTATGGACTATTGACCAATGTGTGATTGGATTTATTTTAGTGGATGCTTGAATGAATGGGTTTTATAAATGGGGTCTGCGTACCTCGTCTTCTCTAGTTTTTCCTTGATGTAAATTCTATCTTCCTCCTATGTACCTCCCCTTGACTACTGATCAAGGTTTCTATTTATTGTAAATAGTTTATGTAATAGGTTTAGTTAGAATTACTTGAAGAATTGGAGACAAAGGAGCAAGGAGCGCTTGAAGACCCGTTTGTAATGGAGCCCGGGTTTAAATGTAATAGTTATATTTAAATTTAATTCTTGCACCCTAGGTTTGACCTTTTGGTTCACTTGGTGGCTCTAGTGAACCAAACTAGAATAAAAGTCCATAATCAATCCGGGTAGAATATAGTATTCTATATGTGCATGCTTATTATATATATATTATATATTATCCAACATGCTTCGCATGTAAAATAATATGACGCGTATTTTATATATATATATGTGCATGCACGCTAAACAAGATGAGACAAATAATAACAAACCCCTCAAAGAAATTATATTAAGTCCAAAGCGTTCAAAGATATTTGGAATATCGAACGTCGCCTTCTAGCATGGTAAAGCGATAGAGTATTAAATATTTAATATGAGTTTGTTGTGTCACACAAGGCAAGTATTAAATATTTAAGATGTTGCTTTATCACATTTGATGCTTATACATAGACTGAACGATGCTGTTTTGTTGTGTCACACAAAGACAGTGTTTTTCTTTCGAATATATGGAAGTGCTAGGTTGGACTTAACTTGGATAATTTTGATTCGGATGTGTCACACTTGATCAAAATAATCTAAGAGGCAAATTGAAAGGAGTTACATAGTGATGTAATTGACAATAGTTGTCTACCTATTTATTCATATATCGTTTGTTGTGTCACACAAGGCTATATACATTTGAAATGGGATCCTTATTCTCACTAGCAAATCTTTAATTAGATTTGCCGAACTGTATATTGAGGGTAATATAGTTTGATGAAAATAGTGGGAGATACCAATTTAAAATAAAGGCCTAATTTATTTTGGTAATTAATTAAAATGAATGTATGCTGAAATGTTGTTAAATTACAAATTCATTTATAGAATTTTACGATGTCTAATTCACTATCACTGCATAGCATATTAGATGCTAATTAACCGGACCGAATTACACGGATTGGTTAAGAAATTTGAGAATAGTTCTCAAGGCTGAAAAGCTATCTTATATCCTTAATATGCCTATCCCTGCAATGGTTACAGACAATGCCTCTGAGGAAGAGATTGCTACTTTTAAAAAGTGGCAAGATGATGCACAGTTGGCTTAATGCATCATGCTCGCATCTATGAGTAACGAGCTTCAGCGTCAGCATGAAACTATGGATGCTCCTACTATACTCTTGCACCTTCAAGGAGTTGAAGGGTGAGAAAAGTAAGACTATTAGATATCAGATATCTAAGGAGCTCTTCTAATCTAGAATAACCGATGGCACTACAGTATAGACAAATGTCCTCAAAATGATCAATTTGATTGAACAATTGGGACAACTGGTTTTAATGGATGGAGAGTTGATCCAAGATTTGATCTTGCAATCACATCCGGACTCTTTCTCACAAATTGTTGTGAATTTCACATGAACAAGCTATATGTCAGCCTGCCTGAGTTGCTTAAACATGTTGAAAACTGTAAAGAGTCACTTTCCAACCAAGAAAGACCAAGTCTTACTGGTAGATGATTCTTCCAGGGAGCGGAAGAGGGCCAAAGGATCTTCTTAATAGAAGAACAATTCAAAGAAGGTAAATGAAAAGGCAAAAACAAAGGACAATAAGAACAAGATTGATGCAGATAGCAAAGGAGTTTGCTTCCACTGTAATAAGCCTAGATACTAGAAAGGAAACTGTAAGGAGAATCTTATAGAGGCTAACCAGAAGAAGCTTAGTGAAGCTTCGGTTACAAATATAGGTTTGTTCATAATTGAAATAAATTTTTCTATAAGTCAGGGTTCTACTTGGGTATTGGATACTAGCTGTAGTTCTCACGTATGCAATCCAATGCAGAGACTAAGCAGAAGTAGAAAGCTAAACAAAGTAAGTAATCTTACGTGTGAAAAATAGAGCAATGGTTGCTACATTAGCCGTAGGAACTTATATTTTAGCGATGCCTACGGGCAAGTCTATTAAGTTAATAAATTGTTATTATGTTCCAGTTCTCTTTAGAAACATTATTTCTTTCCGTTGTTGGACAAGGAAGGTTCTGGTATTATATTTAAGAACAATTGTTGTTCTATTTATAATGATAATGTTTTGTTTGAAACTGGAAGATTACTTGATAGACTTTGTATACTTGACTTACATGAGAAATAATTTTGTAAATTGAACAAACTAATAAAAGAAAAGGAGATGGTCATTCAAAAAGTTAAATGTGTGTATTTGATGAAATACACTTCTGAATTATTTGAAATGTTCAAAGAATTTAGAAATGAAACAAATTGACAAAGTATTAAGATTCTTTGATCAGATCAAGGAAGGAATACTTGTGCAATAAGTTTCTAGATCATCTCAAAATGGTATTTTCTCATAATGGACACCTCCTGATACGTAATAATTGATTGGTGTATCTAAAAGGAGAAATTGTACCTTGTTGGATATGGTGCAGTTCATAATGATTTTTACCGACATTCTAGTATCCATCTGGGGTCAAACCCTAGAAACGGCTGCATATTTACAACATAAGGTAACCTCAAAAATTCGAGCCCAAGACTCCATAAAGGTTATGGATAGGAAGGATTCCTACTCTTAAGTATGTTAAGATAAGGGGTTGTCCAGCTTATGTGAAAAGGTTTCAAAGATAAGTTTAGGACAAAATCTGACAAGTGCAGATTTGTGGGATATCCTAAAGAAGTTTAGGGTACTATAATCCTACATGCTACCTTCTTAGATAAAGGTGTTTATCATTGAAGGAGCTAGTGGGAGGGTAATAGATCTTGAAGGAGTTCAAGAACCACAAAGCACTTTAAGTCGAACCGAGGAACCTGTAGATAGACCTATTGTACCACAACTGAATTGTAAATCTGGAAGAGTACCGAAGATACCTGGGAGGTATGGATTCATCATAGAGGATGATGATGAGGTACGCATCATAGAGGATGATGATCCAGTTATATACGATGAGGCTTTGAGTAGAAGACACTCAGAGAAATGGCAGATGGCCATAAAATCCGAAATGGAGTCTATGTATAAGAACCAAGTATAGACTCTGGTATATATGGGTCTTTAAGAGAAAGACTGGGGCAAATGGCAAGGTAAACACCTATAAGACCAGACCTGTTTAAAAGGTTTTTCAAGTCAAGGAGTTGTCTGTGATAAAACCTTACTATCGGGTAATGCTCAAGTCCATTTGGATTTTGCTTGTGATTGCAGCTTATTACGAAATCTGACAAAATGGATGTGGAGACGTCCTTCCTCAATGAAGGCTTGAGGAGAATGTATGTATGATACAGCCAGAGGAATTTGTTTCAAAGGTTGAAGCAAATCGTGTTTTAAGCTACAATGATCCATTTATAGATTGAAGCAAGCTTCTCAAAGATGGAACATTCATTTTGATGAGACAATCAAAAGAGTTTGATTTTATCAAAAATGGGAATAAACCTAGTGTGTACAAAAGGGTCAGTGGGAGCGCTGTGACATTCTTGGTATTATATGTTGATATACTACTGACAAGGAATAACACACTAATGCTACAATCAGTAAAGATAAAATTGTCTAAACATTCCTCTATGAATGCCTTAGGAGGAGCATCCTATAAAGTGGGGATATAAATCTATATAGATAGATTTAAAAGGATGTTCGGCTTGACCCAAGGAACGTATATTCATTTGATGCTAAAGGCGTTTAGCATGGCAAACTCCAAGAGAAGTCTCATGATGATGAGTCATGGAGTGTATCTCTCTAAAATTGTCTCCAATTAAAAGAGAGATCGCATGAGTTACTATCATGTATGCAGTGAATATACAAGGCTTGATGTTGATCAGTCATATTCTGGAGATGATCACTATAAGACAGTGATAAACATCTTTAGGTACTTAACCGGTACTAAAGATGTGATTATGATTCATGGTAGGTCTGAATTAAAACTAGAGGGCTAAACAGACTCAAGTTTTTCAGACTGACCAAGACGATAACAAATCCACTTTAAGGTAAATCGTTACTTTGAAAGGTGGTGCAGTGAATTGGAAAGGTTCCAAACAGGAAAGAGTTACTAGTTTAGTGACAAAGACAAAGTATATAGCTATAAATGAAGCTGCAAGTTGATTGTTTGGATAAAAAGTTCATCACAGAACTAGGAATAGTTCCTAAGTCTCATCTTGGATTCAAACATGTGTTGCGGCACTTTTATTTGATTAGTGGAATCATTGAAAGAGGATAAGTCACTATAGAGATAGTGGACTCTCAATAACAACATTGCATATCCATTTACTGAAGCTTTATCCAAACAGCAAGATGATCGTCACTTAGAGAAGAAGGGTATTAGATATCATGACGATTGGCTTTAGTACAAGTGGGAGATTGAAAGTAGTATGCACACAAGCCAATCATATTTGATATGATGTAGCATATACTTGGTAATCTTATTCGGTTATTAAAGGCATTTTATATTATCTACATGGTGCTGTTATATTAAATGTGATAAACCCATAGTTTTGAGCAATGCTTTTAGAATCATGATGGGGATCATGCTAATGAGATCTAAATTCTTGATAGCTCACAAACTTAAATTGTTCCTAATCGATGGATTACTAAAAAGGGGATTAGTGAATCCGGATAGATTAGTACATACGTTGCTTGCTCTTATGAAGAGAATGATTGATCTCATAATCATTTGTGTAGAGACACTAAAGCAAGTATGTAGGTGCTTATTAGAGAATAAGTTCACTGAACGTGGCTCGCTAAGGAATACCTAATGGAGTTTTACTCGCCTGTCAATAGGAATTCCTCTAGTGATAGTAGTACAAGTGATCCTTGGACTTGAGATCATCATAGTATCTTGTGTATGATGAGTTATACTTTGACATGTCCCTTAAGACCTTTAGGGTATATCAAAGGGTATGATTGGGTATAACAAGTTGTACATGGAGATAGGTGAATGATCAACAAAGAATCTACCACTTCTAGTAAAAGGAGAGAATGTCCTATGTGATTCGATAAATGACGACTCAGAAGTCTTTGGCCAAAGCAGAATGAAATTAGAAAAGAGTTTCTAATTTGCATTAATCAGAGTTGTGCATTTCAGAATCGAAATACATATAATTAAATAAAATAAGACTTGACAGTAATTCCATGTCTTATATTTAATTGGGACATTGTATGGTAGAAGGATTGAATTGTACGGTAACTATGCACTGAAAGGTTCTTTTATGATTAATGTTGAAATCTATATTATCTGAAAAGTCGTTGATCGCTAAGGGGGCTTACCCTTATTGTAGAATAAATATTATTTATTTAAATAAATTAAATAGTTTAATTTATTTATTTAAATAAGATTAGAATTGTTCTAATTGATTTATTCACAACCGGTTTAATATGGAGAACCTAAAGGGTCACACCGCAAAAGGAAAATATTTATTTAAGAAGTAAATGACATAATTGTAATAATAAGTTCAGTGTATTTAATTTAGTCTATGGAGATAGAATAAATTAAATAGCTTAATATTTATTATTTAATATTTTAGAAATATTAAATATAAATTAATAAGAGGAGTCTTATTATTATTATTACTATTACTATTATTTAATTCCTAATAGGGATTGGGAATTAATTAATAGAAGTACTCTCACATGAATTCCTAATTGGATTAGGAGTTTAATTTAATTAAAGGAGTTTAATTAGAATAAAAACCCTAATCCTAAATAGTTTAGGGAAGGGTTTTCCTACATCTATAAATAAGAGAAGTCTTATCATAGATTAGGGTTACACACTCTTGCATAAGAATTGTAGAGAGTACTTACAATTTCTATAGAGATAGAAACTAGGGTTTTGCCAACACCCATCTTCTTGAACAAGTATTATTCCTTGGTGGATCACCTCTAGAGGCCAAACACTTGGGTGGCTAACGTTGATCAAAGGAAGGAATTTAATCGGTGGAATTCAAGGAGAACGCGAAGGAATTGGAGGTGAACTTGTACCTGAGGAAGCTAGAATTCTACAAGGGTATAATTCTTATTCTCCATCTCTTTCGTTTAATTAATAATTGTGCATAAAGAAAGATCATGGTGATGGTTTGTATAAAATTTTAAAATCTGATTTTATCGCGCGCTTTCCATTCCGCTTTATTAATGTAATTTGATTGCATGTTCGCGTTATACAAACCTAACAGTGGTATCAGAGCCAAACTTTATGCGAATTATTAATTGTTTTGATTCTGTATATACATTGATATGTGTTAAGAACAATTTAATTGGGCATAATTGTTTTTGTAAAATTATTTTATTTATTTTTTATTTATTTTGATTTTATTTATTTTCAATTAAGATAAAAGGTTTATTTTGAATTGGAATATAATTAAAATTAAAAGTTTTATTTGAACTTGGAATTGGATTCTACGTTAACTAGAATAAAGGAGTTTATTCACATATGGAATAGGATTCCATGTTTCCTAGAATAAAGGAGTTTATTCACATATGGAATATGATTCCATGTTTCCTAGAATAAAGGAGTTTATTCACATATGGAATAGGATTCCATGTTTCCTTAAAAAATAAAGATGTTTATTTTGATAAGGAATAGGATTCAACATATTTTATTTTCCAACAATTTTAAGTTAAAAATAAAGGTGTTTATTTTAAACTTGAAATTGGTTTCCATATTAATTAAAATAAAGGAGTTTATTTTGATTTGGAATTTGATTAAAAATAAAGGACTTTATTTTTATTCAAAAAATTGGATAAATTAAAATAAAAGAGTTTATTTTGATTTGGAATATGATTAAAATAAAGAAGTTTATTTTAATTAAAATTGGATTTCATGATAACTAATTAGAGTTGGAATTGGATTCCATGATAACTAATTGGAGTTGAAATTGAATTTTATACTAACTAATATTGCCCATTAAATGATATCAATGCATATATGGAATGATTTTATTATTCATGGGATGAATGTTATTTATTGATACATATAGAGATATGTATGATGATAAATAGGGATTGATTATGGACTATTGACCAATGTGTGATTGGATTTATTTTAGTGGATGCTTGAATGAATGGGTTTTATAAATGGGGTCTGCGTACCTCGTCTTCTCTAGTTTTTCCTTGATGTAAATTCTATCTTCCTCCTATGTACCTCCCCTTGACTACTGATCAAGGTTTCTATTTATTGTAAATAGTTTATGTAATAGGTTTAGTTAGAATTACTTGAAGAATTGGAGACAAAGGAGCAAGGAGCGCTTGAAGACCCGTTTGTAATGGAGCCCGGGTTTAAATGTAATAGTTATATTTAAATTTAATTCTTGCACCCTAGGTTTGACCTTTTGGTTCACTTGATGGCTCTAGTGAACCAAACTAGAATAAAAGTCCATAATCAATCCGGGTAGAATATAGTATTCTATATGTGCATGCTTATTATATATATATATTATATATTATCCAACATGCTTCGCATGTAAAATAATATGACGCGTATTTTATATATATATATGTGCATGCACGCTAAACAAGATGAGACAAATAATAACAAACCCCTCAAAGAAATTATATTAAGTCCTAAGCGTTCAAAGATATTTGGAATATCGAACGTCGCCTTCTAGCATGGTAAAGCGATAGAGTATTAAATATTTAATATGAGTTTGTTGTGTCACACAAGGCAAGTATTAAATATTTAAGATGTTGCTTTATCACATTTGATGCTTATACATAGACTGAACGATGCTGTTTTGTTGTGTCACACAAAGACAGTGTTTTTCTTTCGAATATATGGAAGTGCTAGGTTGGACTTAACTTGGATAATTTTGATTCGGATGTGTCACACTTGATCAAAATAATCTAAGAGGCAAATTGAAAGGAGTTACATAGTGATGTAATTGACAATAGTTGTCTACCTATTTATTCATATATCGTTTGTTGTGTCACACAAGGCTATATACATTTGAAATGGGATCCTTATTCTCACTAGCAAATCTTTAATTAGATTTGCCGAACTGTATATTGAGGGTAATATAGTTTGATGAAAATAGTGGGAGATACCAATTTAAAATAAAGGCCTAATTTATTTTGGTAATTAATTAAAATGAATGTATGCTGAAATGTTGTTAAATTACAAATTCATTTATAGAATTTTACGATGTCTAATTCACTATCACTGCATAGCATATTAGATGCTAATTAACCGGACCGAATTACACGGATTGGTTAAGAAATTTGAGAATAGTTCTCAAGGCTGAAAAGCTATCTTATATCCTTAATATGCCTATCCCTGCAATGGTTACAGACAATGCCTCTGAGGAAGAGATTGCTACTTTTAAAAAGTGGCAAGATGATGCACAGTTGGCTTAATGCATCATGCTCGCATCTATGAGTAACGAGCTTCAGCGTCAGCATGAAACTATGGATGCTCCTACTATACTCTTGCACCTTCAAGGAGTTGAAGGGTGAGAAAAGTAAGACTATTAGATATCAGATATCTAAGGAGCTCTTCTAATCTAGAATAACCGATGGCACTACAGTATAGACAAATGTCCTCAAAATGATCAATTTGATTGAACAATTGGGACAACTGGTTTTAATGGATGGAGAGTTGATCCAAGATTTGATCTTGCAATCACATCCGGACTCTTTCTCACAAATTGTTGTGAATTTCACATGAACAAGCTATATGTCAGCCTGCCTGAGTTGCTTAAACATGTTGAAAACTGTAAAGAGTCACTTTCCAACCAAGAAAGACCAAGTCTTACTGGTAGATGATTCTTCCAGGGAGCGGAAGAGGGCCAAAGGATCTTCTTAAAAGAAGAACAATTCAAAGAAGGTAAATGAAAAGGCAAAAACAAAGGACAATAAGAACAAGATTGATGCAGATAGCAAAGGAGTTTGCTTCCACTGTAATAAGCCTAGATACTAGAAAGGAAACTGTAAGGAGAATCTTATAGAGGCTAACCAGAAGAAGCTTAGTGAAGCTTCGGTTACAAATATAGGTTTGTTCATAATTGAAATAAATTTTTCTATAAGTCAGGGTTCTACTTGGGTATTGGATACTAGCTGTAGTTCTCACGTATGCAATCCAATGCAGAGACTAAGCAGAAGTAGAAAGCTAAACAAAGTAAGTAATCTTACGTGTGAAAAATAGAGCAATGGTTGCTACATTAGCCGTAGGAACTTATATTTTAGCGATGCCTACGGGCAAGTCTATTAAGTTAATAAATTGTTATTATGTTCCAGTTCTCTTTAGAAACATTATTTCTTTCCGTTGTTGGACAAGGAAGGTTCTGGTATTATATTTAAGAACAATTGTTGTTCTATTTATAATGATAATGTTTTGTTTGAAACTGGAAGATTACTTGATAGACTTTGTATTACTTGACTTACATGAGAAATAATTTTGTAAATTGAACAAACTAATAAAAGAAAAGGAGATGGTCATTCAAAAAGTTAAATGTGTGTATTTGATGAAATACACTTCTGAATTATTTGAAATGTTTCAAAGAATTTAGAAATGAAACAAATTGACAAAGTATTAAGATTCTTTGATCAGATCAAGGAAGGAATACTTGTGCAATAAGTTTCTAGATCATCTCAAAATGGTATTTTCTCATAATGGACACCTCCTGATACGTAATAATTGATTGGTGTATCTAAAAGGAGAAATTGTACCTTGTTGGATATGGTGCAGTTCATAATGATTTTTACCGACATTCTAGTATCCATCTGGGGTCAAACCCTAGAAACGACTGCATATTTACAACATAAGGTAACCTCAAAAATTCGAGCCCAAGACTCCATAAAGGTTATGGATAGGAAGGATTCCTACTCTTAAGTATGTTAAGATAAGGGGTTGTCCAGCTTATGTGAAAAGGTTTCAAAGATAAGTTTAGGACAAAATCTGACAAGTGCAGATTTGTGGGATATCCTAAAGAAGTTTAGGGTACTATAATCCTACATGCTACCTTCTTAGATAAAGGTGTTTATCATTGAAGGAGCTAGTGGGAGGGTAATAGATCTTGAAGGAGTTCAAGAACCACAAAGCACTTTAAGTCGAACCGAGGAACCTGTAGATAGACCTATTGTACCACAACTGAATTGTAAATCTGGAAGAGTACCGAAGATACCTGGGAGGTATGGATTCATCATAGAGGATGATGATGAGGTACGCATCATAGAGGATGATGATCCAGTTATATACGATGAGGCTTTGAGTAGAAGACACTCAGAGAAATGGAAGATGGCCATAAAATCCGAAATGGAGTCTATGTATAAGAACCAAGTATAGACTCTGGTATATATGGGTCTTTAAGAGAAAGACTGGGGCAAATGGCAAGGTAAACACCTATAAGACCAGACCTGTTTAAAAGGTTTTTCAAGTCAAGGAGTTGTCTGTGATAAAACCTTACTATCGGGTAATGCTCAAGTCCATTTGGATTTTGCTTGTGATTGCAGCTTATTACGAAATCTGACAAAATGGATGTGGAGACGTCCTTCCTCAATGAAGGCTTGAGGAGAATGTATGTATGATACAGCCAGAGGAATTTGTTTCAAAGGTTGAAGCAAATCGTGTTTTAAGCTACAATGATCCATTTATAGATTGAAGCAAGCTTCTCAAAGATGGAACATTCATTTTGATGAGACAATCAAAAGAGTTTGATTTTATCAAAAATGGGAATAAACCTAGTGTGTACAAAAGGGTCAGTGGGAGCGCTGTGACATTCTTGGTATTATATGTTGATATACTACTGACAAGGAATAACACACTAATGCTACAATCAGTAAAGATAAAATTGTCTAAACATTCCTCTATGAATGCCTTAGGAGGAGCATCCTATAAAGTGGGGATATAAATCTATATAGATAGATTTAAAAGGATGTTCGGCTTGACCCAAGGAACGTATATTCATTTGATGCTAAAGGCGTTTAGCATGGCAAACTCCAAGAGAAGTCTCATGATGATGAGTCATGGAGTGTATCTCTCTAAAATTGTCTCCAATTAAAAGAGAGATCGCATGAGTTACTATCATGTATGCAGTGAATATACAAGGCTTGATGTTGATCAGTCATATTCTGGAGATGATCACTATAAGACAGTGATAAACATCTTTAGGTACTTAACCGGTACTAAAGATGTGATTATGATTCATGGTAGGTCTGAATTAAAACTAGAGGGCTAAACAGACTCAAGTTTTTCAGACTGACCAAGACGATAACAAATCCACTTTAAGGTAAATCGTTACTTTGAAAGGTGGTGCAGTGAATTGGAAAGGTTCCAAACAGGAAAGAGTTACTAGTTTAGTGACAAAGACAAAGTATATAGCTATAAATGAAGCTGCAAGTTGATTGTTTGGATAAAAAGTTCATCACAGAACTAGGAATAGTTCCTAAGTCTCATCTTGGATTCAAACATGTGTTGCGGCACTTTTATTTGATTAGTGGAATCATTGAAAGAGGATAAGTCACTATAGAGATAGTGGACTCTCAATAACAACATTGCATATCCATTTACTGAAGCTTTATCCAAACAGCAAGATGATCGTCACTTAGAGAAGAAGGGTATTAGATATCATGACGATTGGCTTTAGTACAAGTGGGAGATTGAAAGTAGTATGCACACAAGCCAATCATATTTGATATGATGTAGCATATACTTGGTAATCTTATTCGGTTATTAAAGGCATTTTATATTATCTACATGGTGCTGTTATATTAAATGTGATAAACCCATAGTTTTGAGCAATGCTTTTAGAATCATGATGGGGATCATGCTAATGAGATCTAAATTCTTGATAGCTCACAAACTTAAATTGTTCCTAATCGATGGATTACTAAAAAGGGGATTAGTGAATCCGGATAGATTAGTACATACGTTGCTTGCTCTTATGAAGAGAATGATTGATCTCATAATCATTTGTGTAGAGACACTAAAGCAAGTATGTAGGTGCTTATTAGAGAATAAGTTCACTGAACGTGGCTCGCTAAGGAATACCTAATGGAGTTTTACTCGCCTGTCAATAGGAATTCCTCTAGTGATAGTAGTACAAGTGATCCTTGGACTTGAGATCATCATAGTATCTTGTGTATGATGAGTTATACTTTGACATGTCCCTTAAGACCTTTAGGGTATATCAAAGGGTATGATTGGGTATAACAAGTTGTACATGGAGATAGGTGAATGATCAACAAAGAATCTACCACTTCTAGTAAAAGGAGAGAATGTCCTATGTGATTCGATAAATGACGACTCAGAAGTCTTTGGCCAAAGCAGAATGAAATTAGAAAAGAGTTTCTAATTTGCATTAATCAGAGTTGTGCATTTCAGAATCGAAATACATATAATTAAATAAAATAAGACTTGACAGTAATTCCATGTCTTATATTTAATTGGGACATTGTATGGTAGAAGGATTGAATTGTACGGTAACTATGCACTGAAAGGTTCTTTTATGATTAATGTTGAAATCTATATTATCTGAAAAGTCGTTGATCGCTAAGGGGGCTTACCCTTATTGTAGAATAAATATTATTTATTTAAATAAATTAAATAGTTTAATTTATTTATTTAAATAAGATTAGAATTGTTCTAATTGATTTATTCACAACCGGTTTAATATGGAGAACCTAAAGGGTCACACCGCAAAAGAAAAATATTTATTTAAGAAGTAAATGGCATAATTGTAATAATAAGTTCAGTGTATTTAATTTAGTCTATGGAGATAGAATAAATTAAATAGCTTAATATTTATTATTTAATATTTTAGAAATATTAAATATAAATTAATAAGAGGAGTCTTATTATTATTATTACTATTACTATTATTTAATTCCTAATAGGGATTGGGAATTAATTAATAGAAGTACTCTCACATGAATTCCTAATTGGATTAGGAGTTTAATTTAATTAAAGGAGTTTAATTAGAATAAAAACCCTAATCCTAAATAGTTTAGGGAAGGGTTTTCCTACATCTATAAATAAGAGAAGTCTTATCATAGATTAGGGTTACACACTCTTGCATAAGAATTGTAGAGAGTACTTACAATTTCTATAGAGATAGAAACTAGGGTTTTGCCAACACCCATCTTCTTGAACAAGTATTATTCCTTGGTGGATCACCTCTAGAGGCCAAACACTTGGGTGGCTAACGTTGATCAAAGGAAGGAATTTAATCGGTGGAATTCAAGGAGAACGCGAAGGAATTGGAGGTGAACTTGTACCTGAGGAAGCTAGAATTCTACAAGGGTATAATTCTTATTCTCCAAGGGTATAATTCTTATTCTCCATCTCTTTCGTTTAATTAATAATTGTGCATAAAGAAAGATCATGGTGATGGTTTGTATAAAATTTTAAAATCTGATTTTATCGCGCTTCCGCTTTATTAATGTAATTTGATTGCATGTTCGCGTTATACAAACCTAACAATAGAAATATATTGTTTCACAGTAAGAGTCAAAATAAGGGCTTGTGCTTTAAATCAGTATAATTGCAATTTCACATAGAAATATAGTGATCTTGGTTATAGTGGTGATTACATGGTGTCTATTGATTATGGATATTATGTAAGTAGGTCATAATACATTGACAAATGGTTATGTCTATATCAGTGTCCTTGGCTACTTTTCTGTGATATGTGAACTTTCTAGCTGATGGTGGTAATTAGATGAACTATTAAATGAAGTTAAGATCCCATTAATTCTAATTTTGATTTGTTTCATTATTATTTGCATCTTTAGTTGTTAATTGGTTTAGAATTAATTTTGACAACATAATCAAGTCTATTAGTTTAGGCAAATAAATATAGTGATATAACTGATGCATAGTGATTTAGTTTAGCACTTTCTCTGTGGGACGATACTCTACTTCCTCTATATTACTTGTTGACGCATGTATGCTTGCATGAGTTAGAGCTCTTTTGTTAAAGTCTAAAAAAGAGGCAACACCTCTCATGAGGGGGAGCCCCCCTTGGGGCCGACCCTAGAGTTTGGGGTTGACCCTAGGGTGGGTTCGTACCTCATGGGGGCATTCCTCTTGCTTTTCCATGTCTTGGTCTTCTTTTCATCGTTTCTTTCGATTTGACTAGGTGTTGATTATGAGAGGTGATGAGGGAACGTAAGGGCAGCCCCACCATTGGGGGAGCACCCTTTGGGGCTGACCCTAGGGGTTGGGGTAGACCCTAGGGGTTGGTGTCGACCCTAAGGTGTGCTCTCCTACCCATAGTGACTCCCTCTTGGGCTTCTTTGGTTACTTGGTTGCCCAACTTCATGTTTTGCTTATTTGCTCTTCTTCCCCTTCATTCTTTCTTGCTTTCTTGAGGGAGTGTGAGGTGTGCACCATGTGGTGGCATTGGGCATCTACTCATTATGGCTCACCTAATGAGGTTTTTCATACTTAGCAATCTTCTTGTCGATTTCCCATACTTAGCCAATTTTGGCCCTTCTAGATAGAAATAACTAATGTTTTACCTTGGTTCCTTCTTAAGCACCCATGATGCATGGTGAGAGATATCAATAAGCATGATGTGGCAGCATGGATGCCTTGGTGGCCTCTCAAGTGGGGCCCGCTAGGAGCCATTTTCTGACGAAGATCATATTTCTTAATACAGAAGAATCTGGGGGTTAATTATCACTAATTATGATTTAATTAAGGTAATTAACCCCCTAATTTATACCTGGAATATAGCAGATAATCTTTTCAGTTCAAATATGTTAGGAATCACACGTTTTAATTTGATGTTGTGATATTAATGTATATGTATTTCAGTAGCTGAATTGTAAAGTCCTTACAAAGATTTGATGTACAAGGACTTAGATAAAAAAGATCAAACTTGTTAGGCTGATCTAATATATTAAGATGATAAATTTAGACTGATCGTTGAGTACTACACAAGTCATCATAAAACATCCAGTGAAGGATCGTAGAGCAGTCAGCCAGCCTAGAGTTTAGTCAGCTTAAAGGTATGCAGAGTCTGTCAGGCAATCGTAGAGTGAAGCTAGACCAGGCACATCGTAGAGTGAAGCTCGGCCAGGTGCATCGTAAAGTGAAGCTCGGCCAGGCGTATCGTAGAGTTGGGCAAGAAAAACGCAGAGTGACTCGGCAGATTATAGAGTTAATTCTATCATCAGTCAAGATCGATCGTAGAGTCACATCTACATTAGCAAGACGATAGTTCTCAAGAAGATAAAAGGAGCAAAACTTTGATACTGTCTCTAAGTGATCTAAACGCTACATGAAAGATCACCATGAACGTCTGCAAGAATCAAGTCTTACCAAAGGATCATATAATCAGCCAAACACTCTACAATCCTCATTCAGACAAGCAACCAAGGACTGATTTTAATATTCTACGTTGCCCATATTGACTGATCAGTAGAGTGACCTGCCTAAGATAGTTGCTGAATACTTAATTGAACTGAACGAATAATCAAAGTAGTGGGAAATAAACAACTATGGTTTGCAGATATTCAGAGCACTATCCTTACCACCATCTTGGAGCAAGATAATGGATGCTAACTCACCCCACTACCGCGCACAACAAGGAATAAACTATTTCTAAGTTCAGCAACAAGTCTCAACGGGAATATCAGATACAACGATCTCAGATTCAACGGAAAAATTCAGAAGTATCGATATAAAGCAAACAGATTGAAGAAACAGATTAAGCAAGTACAACAAAACGGAAATCAAATCTGTCAAAGTCTTAATCTACGATCAAAGATAAACTTCTTGCTTCGCTACTGAGTTCATCGGACCATATGCTTCAAGCAACTTAGTAACAACAAAACAAACATTCTCAATCAAGTGAAAGGGTCAACAGGTGACCAACCAAAGTCAAGTCTACTAGACTTGCTGAGTACCAAAGGGTAGAAGAGATTCTAAGGCTGCGGGTCTTAGTCTACAGAGTTCTAAGGCTGCTGGCTTTGAAGAGTACTTAATGTACTGGAGTTCCGAGGCTGCTGGCCTTGAAGGAATCTTAGTGATTCAAGTTGTAAAGATATCCTTAGTGGATTTGCTACTCAAGGAGTAGAACAGTGGAGTAGGAGTCTTGTGTACTCCGAACCACTTAAAAGTCTTGTGTCTCTCCTTCTCTCTCTCTCTGCACTCCATAATTGCTATAACTGTTATATCACTGCTTTATCATATCTGATATAATTGCCCTATCTTTAAGGGGGATTAAAATCAATCATATATTCCGCTGTGCTTAATTAACTTGTTTATAAATCAAGTCTTTTAGAAAAAGAGTTAAAAAGTATCAAAGTATCTATTCAACCCCCCTTTCTAGATATCTTTTGTGCCTCTAAAAACTAACAATTGGTATTAGAGCAGGTTCTCACTAAGAAAGCTTAACTTGCATGAGTAGATCAATGGCACAAACCAGAAATGGCTCTGAGCTAGGTGGAGGAAACAAACCACCACTTTGCAACAAAGAAAAATTTGCCAACTGGAAAGTTCGCATACAGGCATACATGGATGCCATAGACGAGGATCTATTTGATGTTGTCATCAGTGGGCCCTACGCACCAACAAAGATAACGCCAACTACTCACGACCCAAATAAAGTCTCAATCAAATTAAGAAAAGATTAGACAGATGCAGAGAAGAAAGTAGTTCAGCTGGATAAGAGAGGCAAAAACATTTTATTCATGGCTCTAGAAGATGAGCTGTTTGAAAACGTCGTCAACTGCCAAACAACAAAAGAAGTCTGGGATGCACTGCTAATCATGAATGAAGGGACTGAAGAAGTAAGAGAAAACAAACAATCATTACTCACACAACAGTATGAAATGTTTACCCATATCTCTGGGGAAAACATTACTTCCACATATGAGAGGTTCAACGTACTGCTCAACTCTCTTCGAGCATATGGAAAGGTCTATCCAAATAAAGATCTCATCATCAAATTTATGAGAGCCTTGCCTAGCAAGTGGGATGCCAAAACCACCGCCATTAGAGAATCAAAGAATCTCTATGAGATGACTGTGCAGATGTTATATGGCAACCTTCTCACCTATGAATTGGAGCTAACTTAAAGAGCTGAAACATTATCAGAAGGAAAGAAGAAGGAAAGAGGAATTGCTCTTAAGGCATCTACATCAAGGAAAGTGATGAGTGGGTTTTATACCTACGAATTGGATGTTTTCTAGGCTCAATTCTCGGCTATCTTTAAGCATTTATAGCACCATTTCACTAGTTATTTCATTATTGTGCATGAAGCGGCTCTAAGTAGAAAATTGTGGAATTGTGGAACTTTTGGAGCAAAAATGTCAAATTTCAGCAGTAGGCTCCATCGCCGGGGCGACAGCCCCAGGCTTATTTCAGCGCTGGGGCGAAGTCATCGCCAGGGCGACATTATTAAGCCAATTCCTATCGTCGGGGCGACGTCATCGCCGGGGCGGCGTCTCGTAGCGTATTTTTGTCGCCGGGGCGACAGGTCGGGACAGGAAATGAAGCTGGCTTTTGTCACATCTGCTGGTAGTGGGGATTCAGTGGAGTAAATTCGGGAGCACGATGGAAATGCAAGGGGAGAGAGTAATCAGATTAGTAGGCATCCAGGGAGTTGATTGGGGATTATTAAAACTTTGCTACACAATTTGGAGGCTAGGGTTTGAGAGAAAAAGGAGAAGAACAAAGGAACAAAGGGAGTAATTATCTGAATTTCATCAACTCAAGGAGGCTAGGAGCACGAAATAGGAAGGAACGAGCAACTCAAGAAGAACTACACCACACCAATTCAGGAATCTCATCACAAAAGGGGTGTTTCTTCATATGTTTTAGTTCTTTATTCTTATTCCAAACCATGTACTATAATCAGATTATGATGTTATTGAAATTGAATATGAGCTAAACTTTTCATTCTAAGATTGCAATGGAACCCAACTTGTAGTTTAAATTGATTGCTCTCTCTTTGATTGGTAGTTAGTCATTGCATGAATTGGAGTTCATAACCTTTGCTTAAGGAATAATTGCTTGGCCCGTAATTACCTTGGTAACTTATATGGAATTGAGAAAGGAAGTATAAGTTGAGACCTAGTTATGAATTCATGTGAAAGTTGGATATTCTTTATGGATAATGTATGAGATTATGTTACGTGAGTCTTATGTATTACTCTTGAGGATTGATAATTTGATTGTATTTAGGATAGACATATACCTAAATACCACATGTATCCAATTGAGAATCCTTGCTTAATGATTTCTATTGTGAAGGTTGGTAATTGATAGAATAGTTAATAGGATTTTACGTGACATGTGTCTTATCGATTGTTCTTGATATGAGGTTCTTGCTAGTGTGTAGAATAGAAATATATCTATACACCACAATAGGAAATACGTATTCGACCATCGAGAGAGGCTTATATATACTTGTGATTTCTCGGATAACAATTCTTATGTTCTAATTTACCAAACAAGAGAGAGTATGATGTTTAAATGAAGAGTTGGGGGAAATTGTAATCTTAGACCTTTTTATCTTGAACTTTATCCGTATTAGTTAAACCTTGATTTCTAAATTGTCTTTATTTTAGTATTAATCAACAACAAAAACAAATCATATTGTCATTGTTTAAATTAGATTGATTTTATATGCGATTGATATTTGGTAATTATTTAACATAATTTCTCGTGGGTTCGACACTTTACTTATCTTATATTACTTGTGGACCGTGTATACTTGCGCGTGTTTAATTGATTGCGAAATCGAGCAACAAGTTTTTGGCGCCGTTGCCGGGGAATTATTTTACAATAATTTTACCAATATTGATTATAGTTGAATTGATCATAATTTAGACTTGTTTTTAATTTTTATTTACTTGATTGTGTAGGTACCCTTGATTTGTATGCGCCGATCACAAAGTCTTGAGTTATTTCCTTACGATCCCGAGATCGAGAGAAATACCCGAAGACTAAGAAGAGAAAGAATCAGGGATTCTAACAATCAAGAAACTATGGCGGCAGAGGAACAAAAAGCATTGAGAGACTATGTAACGCCGCAGATAAGTGATTTACAGTCTAGTATCACAAGACCGGTAATAACTGCAAATGCCTTTGAAATTAAACCGGGAACAATACAAATGGTGCAAAATTCATTACAGTTTGGGGGTTTGGCTAATGACAACCCTAATGAGCATTTGTTGAGCTTTATTGAGATATGTGATACTTTCAAATTTGTTGGAGTGACGGATGATGCTTTGAGACTTAGACTTTTTTCGTTCACTTTGAGAGACAAAGCTAAGAGTTGGCTTCACTCATTGCCACCGGGATCCATCACTACATGGTCAGACTTAGCACAGAAATTTTTGGCAAAGTTCTTCCCTCCTGCAAAATCTGCTAGATTGAGAAATGAAATTGCAACCTTTGAACAACATCATGGAGAATCATTGTATGAAACTTGGGAAAGATTTAAAGATTTGCTTCGGAGATGCCCACATCATGGATTCCTTCCATGGATGCAATTGAATACCTTCTACAATGGATTAGGATCTCACAATTGGTCTAGTTTAGATGCAGCTGCGGGAGGATCTTTTATGGCTAAACATTATGGGGAAGCACTTGATTTATTGGAGGTTATGGCTGCAAATAACTACCAATGGCCTACTGCTAGGATGAGTCAACCAAAGGTAGCCGGAGTATTAGAGGTAGATGCCATCACATCCTTAGCAACTCAAATGGCAGCAATGTCAAAGAAACTTGATGCCTTGACTGATTGAAAAGTGCAGCAGGTGGCTATTATTTGTCAAGTATGTGCAGGGACACATGCTAATGACCAATGCCCATTTAACCACGAGGCAGTTCAGTTTGTAAGTAGCTACCAGAGACAGCCGAATCAGTACCAAAACACTTACAATGCTGGAAATAGGAACCATCCTAACTTTTCATGGAGCAACAATCAAAATTTTCAGCAAGCTCCTAAGCCACACCATCCACCAGGGTTCCAAAATCAGCCACAACATCATACAGCTCAAACCTCACAATCACAACCAGAGAGAAAATCAGATTTTGAAGAGTTGATATTGAAACACATGGCTAACCAAGATATCTTGATTAAAAACCAAGCAGCAGCACTCAAAGCTTTGGAAAATCAAATTGGGCAGATGGCTAGTTCTATGTCAAATAGACCCCAGGGATCTCTTCCTAGTAACACAAAGACTAATCCAAGAAGAGATGGGAAAGAGGAATGTCAGGCAGTAACTCTCAGAAGTGGAAAATAAGCCTTACAGGAGCCTGAATTGCAAAAGGGGGCAGCCCACTCAAGCTCCCCTCCGGACTTGAATAATGCAGATTTTTCTAAGGAAATGGATAGCAGTGTACCACCTGAGTCGGAGCAGAAAGATACCACAGATAAACCTAGTGTTAAGCCTACTCCAAAAGTGTATCCACCAGTACCTTTCCCTCAGAGATTGCAGAAGCAAAAGTTAGATAAACAATTTGCCAAATTCCTGGAGGTCTTCAAGAAGCTACAAATTAACATTCCTTTTGCAGAGGCCTTGGAACAGATGCCTAGCTATGCCAAATTTATGAAGGGAATTCTATCTAGGAAGAAAAGGCTAAATGACTTTGAGACAGTAGCTTTGACGGAGGAATGTAGTGCAGTGTTGCAAAGAAAGCTACCCCCCAAGTTGAAAGATCCAGGCAGCTTCACTATACCGTGTACTATTGGTAGCCTTTCATTCAACAAATGTTTGTGTGACTTGGGTGCTAGTATTAATCTCATGCCATTATCCGTGTATACTCAGTTGGGACTTCCTGCACCAAAGCCTACAAACATTTCTCTTCAGCTTGCCGATAGGTCGGTTACATACCCAAGGGGAATTGTTGAAGACATTCTTGTTAAGGTGGATAAGTTCATCTTCCCGGCTGATTTTATCATTTTAGATTTTGAGGAAGATAAAAACATTCCTATTATTCTGGGGAGACCATTTTTAGCCACTGGGAGAACATTAATCGATGTGCAAAAGGGTGAGCTCACTATGAGGGTTCAGGATCAAGAAGTCACCTTCAATGTATTTAAGGCCATGAAATTCCCTTCGGATGAGGAAGAATGTTTTCAAGTGGATGTGATCGAGTGAGCTGTGAATGACGAGTTTCTGAATGTGTTAAACAATGATCCATTAGAGACTGCACTTCTGGGAGAGTTTGACATGGAAGATCCAGATTTGGTTGAGTATCTACAGATTTTGGATACAGTGCCACGGGGAAGCAAGTTTCAAATCCCGTTTGAATCTCTTGAGCATGCTAAGAATGCTACAGATTGGTTGAGACCATCCCTTGAGACACCTCCATCACTTGAGCAAAAACCTTTGCCTAACCATCTCAGGTATGCATATTTAGGTGATTCAGCTACTTTACCTGTTATTATTGCATTTGTGCTTAACGAGTTTTAGGAAAGCAAGTTGTTGCGGGTTCTTAGAGAGTACAAATCTGCTATTGGATGGACCATCGTCGACATCAAGGGAATAAGCCCATCATACTGTATGCACAAAATCTTGATGGAAGATGATAGTAAACCCACTGTGGAACATCAAAGGAGGCTCAACCCAATCATGAAAGAGGTGGTAAAGAAAGAGATTTTGAAGTGGTTAGATGCTGGGATAATTTATCCTATTTTTGACAATGCTTGGGTGAGCCCAGTTCAGTGTGTACCCAAGAAAGGGGGTATGACAGTCGTGGCCAATGAAAATAATGAGTTAATTCCAACAAGGACAGTGACCGGGTGGAGGGTGTGCATGGATTACAGGAGACTTAACAAAGCGACCCGAAAGGATCACTTTCCATTACCCTTCATTGATCAAATGTTGGATAGATTGGCTGGGCATGAGTACTATTGCTTGTTGGATGGGTATTCGGGCTATAATCAGATAGCTATTGCTCCAGAAGATCAAGAAAAAACTAACTTCACATGCCCATTTGGTACTTTTGCTTTTAGAATGGTCTCATTCGGATTGTGTAATGCACCAGCCACTTTTCAAAGGTGCATGATGGCTATTTTCTCAGATTTGGTAGAACACAATGTTGAAGTTTTCATTGATGATTTCTCAGTGTTTGGTGACTCATTTGACAACTGCTTGGAAAATCTAGTTCTAATACTGAAGAGATGTGTGGAAACTAATCTAGTGCTCAACTAGGAAAAATGTCACTTCATGGTGCAAGAGGGAATAATACTTGGGCATAAAGTGTCATCCAAGGGTCTTGAGGTGGATAGAGCAAAACTTGAAACAATTGAAAATTTACCTCCACCAACCTCAGTGAAGGGCATTCGCAGTTTTCTGGGACATGCAGAGTTCTACCGAAGGTTCATTAAGGACTTTTCTAAGTTCACAAAGCCTTTATGCAGTCTACTAGAGAAAGACATGCCGTTCAAGTTTGATGAAGAGTGTTTGATCGCATTTGAGCTTTTAAAGAAGAAATTAACCACTGCACCAGTGATAATTGCTCTGGATTGGTCAAAACCCTTCGAATTGATGTGTGATGCTAGTGATTATGCGGTAGGAGCTGTTTTGGGACAGCGCGAGGAGAAGGTTTTTCATGCTATTTACTACGCCAGCAAAACCTTAACTGATGCACAGGTCAACTACACCACTACTGAGAAGGAGTTGCTTGCAGTAGTTTATGCCTTTGACAAGTTTCGATCTTACTTGATCGGAACAAGGGTGGTTGTATTCACGGACCATTCAGCTATTTGATATCTAATTGCAAAGAAGGATGCTAAACCGAGATTGATTAGATGGATCTTATTGTTGCAAGAGTTTGATTTGGAGATTCGGAACAGAAAGGGAACTGAAAACCAAGTAGCCGACCATCTATCTAGATTGGAGAATCCGGGTCTTGATAAGGAAGATAAAGTTCTAATCAATGAGTCCTTCCCGGATGAACAACTATTTGTGGTTCATGGCAAAATTCCATGGTATGCTGATTTTGCTAACTACTTGGTTAGTAATACACTCCCGCCAGACTTGACGTGGCAGCAAAAGAAAAGGTTTCTTCATGACGTGAAGAGGTATATGTGGGATGAGCCGTATTTGTTCAAACATTGTGTGGATCAAATTATTCAAAGATGTGTTCCACAAAGCGAGGTTGACAGCATTCTACATCACTATCATGATTCACTATATGGAGGACACTACGGAGGTGAGAAAACAACCACTAAGGTGTTGCAAGCAGGGTTCTTCTGGCCAACATTGTTTAAAGATGCTCATCAGTTTGTGCTAAGATGTGATAGATGTCAACGAATAGGGAACATCTCTAAACGACATGAAATGCCTTTAAACATGATCCTTGAGGTTGAAGTCTTTGACGTTTGGGGTATAGACTTCATGGGGCCATTTCCACCCTCTTTCAACAATCTATATATTCTCTTGGTGGTGGATTATGTATCTAAATGGGTGGGGGCAGCTGCATTGCCCACTAATGACTCCAAGGTAGTGCTGAAATTCCTTCAAAAGAATATCTTCACAAGGTTCGGTACTCCAAGGGCCATAATCAATTATGAAGGAAGTCACTTCTGCAATAAGCACTTTGCTGCCCTCTTGGGAAAATATGGGGTCACTCATAGAATTGCTACTACATATCACCCCCAGACCAATGGACAAGCTAAGGTTTCCAACAGAGAAGTGAAGAAAATTCTGGAAAAGATCGTCAATCCCACAAGAAAAGATTGGTCAACAAAGCTGGATGATGCACTGTGGGCGTACATAACGGCTTTTAAAACACCCATTGGTATGTCACCATACCAGCTTGTTTATGACAAGGCATGCCATCTCCCGGTTGAACTTGAGCATAAGGCGTTCTGGGCCATAAGAAAGATAAATTTTGATCTCACAGCTGCAGGCGAGAAAAGGCTTCTTCAGCTCAATGAACTTGATGAGTTCCGACTGCAAGCTTATGAAAATTCAAAATTGTACAAGGAAAAGGTAAAAAGATGGCATGATAAGAAAATTGTTGACAGAAAATTCGAGCCTGGCTAAGCGGTATTGCTATACAACTCTAGATTGTGGCTTTTTCTCGGAAAGCTCAAATCACGTTGGTCGGGTCCTTTCATTGTCAAGCATGCATTTTCGCACGGAGCTGTTGAAGTCTATGGTGATAATCTGGAGGAAACATTCAAAGTTAATGGGCAGCGTCTTAAGCATTATTGGGGTGGCGGCTTCACTCGCCAGAAGACCTCGATCACTTTAGCCGATTAGCCTTAAATGGATGAGAAGTCGGGCCGAGGACTTTAAACCACGCGCTGGATGGGAGGCAACCCATTATCCTTATCCGTATCCTTTACATTTTGTTGTTACATTTCAGTTTTACAAGTGTGTATTCTTATGTTTCTAAATTTTCCATTTTTGCATTTTGGTTAGATAATATATGCTCTCATTGTGCTCTAAATGTTGAATTTTTGGGCAAGCTATTCAGAATATGTGTGCAATGTTGCTTAAAATAGGTTGGAAGAGTTAAGTTTGGTTTTGGATCAGATTTACAAGAGTGCAAGTTTGGAGATGCAGTAGGGTCCATCGCCCCGGCGACAACTCATAAGCCATTTGTATCGCCCCAGCGACTCTATTGCCCCGGCGACGGTTCAGACTCATATCATCTCGCCCCGGCGACCCTATCGCCCCGACGACGTTTCTCAAGCTTATTCTACCGCCCCGACGGTATGCTCGGATTTCAGTTTTTAAAATTGCCCTTCCAGGCGACTGACTTCCCCATTTCTTTTCTCTCTCGCACCCAAAACCTGCAATCCCTATCCCACACTATCCAAATCCTTACAATTCCACACCCTAACCCAATTTTCAGTCAAATTAAACCCACGCAATCATCAAACCTTCCCTCCTTACGGATTGAAAACCCTAAGCCACACGGATTCTTGGCAAATTTGGGTTCCAAGCAATTTTCCAATTGTCAGTCTCCACCATTGCAAACCCACGATTGCTAGTACACAAAGCTTGGGATTTGAAGCAGAATTTATACTCAGTGCACCTCTGATTAGAATCAAGCAACAAGTTTCAGCGCTCATTCTCTTCACATTCTTCAACTAGGTGTTGCAAGGTATGCACTGAATGTACTGGGCATTATTTGTTGTTATGTATCGGTTTGTTTTGGGTTATTCTTACTGGTTGAAAACTGAATAATCACTAATTAGCGATAGTGGATTTAAGAAATATTGGATATCAGTTTGGGATTTGCTCTGTCTATAATGGTTACTGTGCATTGATATATCTTGATGTCATTGTTGGGTATTGTTGTTAGAGCAAATTGTGTCTGCATTGAGTATTTTTCAACTGCTTTGAACTAAAGCTGTGGGATTACACTGTATTATTCACTTGTTGGGCCGATTGAGTTTGTGTTGTCTCAATCGGGTGTTGGTATATATATATATATTGCTGGAATTGGTCTGTTGCAGTGAAATTGAAAATTAGTTGGAATCAAGTTTGGGGGAAGATTTTTGTGGTTCTTTGTGCCAATTACTGATCAATCATGCCGCCAAAAAGGTTCAGGGGTGAGGGTTCCTCAGCACCATAGGAACGGGCCTATGATCACAGTAAGTTTGTTAGTGCTGAGGCCGCTATACGATTTGACACTTTCATAGCGGGTAAGGCTCTAACGCCCGAGCGTGGCCTACGACCTAGTTGGAGAGTGGATGGAGAGATGGGTGATCAGATTACTGAGAGAGAATGGGATACTTTCATTGAACAGCCCGAGGCAGCTGTGGTAGCCATTGTCCAGGAGTTTTATGCTAATGCAAAGGACACGCTACCATATACTGTGACTGTACGGGGCAGGACCGTACCATTCAGCGCCCAGGCTATTAACGATTACTATGCATTGGACGCTCCTACAGTGTGCCAGTATACTGAGTTCCTGTGATCCTCACCCGACTATGACAGAATTCTGGCCGACTTGTGCAGACCGGGCACCACGTGGGTTGCTAAGGGCACCAGAGGGGGTACATTTTTTCATAGCAAGGAGTTAAGCCTGTATGGTAAGATTTGGTATGCTTTTCTCTACGCCAAGTTGATGCCCACGGTTCATGTTAGTGATGTTACGAAGGATAGGGCTACCCTCTTGTATGCTATAGTCATGGACTACGGGATCGACGTGGGTCGAATCATTGAGGGTAACATCCGCAGGATCCTGAGGAGTAATGTTCATGGCGGGTTACCACACCCGTCACTTATCTGCGGATTGTGCCGGGCTGCAGGCGTTCAATAGGCCGATGATGAGATTGTCCAGCAGCCACTGCTGGTCTTGGACCATCGACTGATCTTCAGATACTCAGTTTGGGACCAGGCACAGTCGCACCCGCGGGGTCGATGATTTATTATTCAGCCCCAGGCAGACCCAGTGGATGCCCCTGCTTCACCTACTGATTCCAGCTCTCAGCCGAGATCTCGTGTCAGCAGTCAGCTCAGAGATATGCAAATGCTGCTGGTACGACAGAACCAACGACTGGCGGAGAGGCAGGAGCACATATTCAACTACACCACAAGCTTCAATGCAGCTCTGGCTGAACAGTTCGCGAGGCTAAATCTGGGGGGACCACCTATCCCATTTCCAGTGCCCCAGCCACCGCCACCCTATCCACCATCTGATGCTGAGGTTGAGGATATCAACCAACCATGATCAGGGGAGTCCTCAGTTTTACATTTTGCACTCTTTAGACAATGAGGACATTCTCCATCTTAAGTTTGGGGGTGGTTTTGCTATTGGTTTTGCTTTTTGCTATTTAGTAGTCGTTCCTTGTACTTTAGTTAGTTTCAGTTGGTTTAATGCTTTAGCATGGTAGTTGTAGTTAGTATGCAGGTTTTCAAGATTTAAAGACAGTTTTTGAAGGATGGTTTTTATTGAAAATAATCATGTGAAATATCATCAAAATGACTTTTCTTGCTATGAATGCTTATTTCTATTAGTGTCATTTGTTGATGATCATTGTACATATTCATCGTCTATTTTCCTTTAGATTTATGGTTTCTCAGCATCATGTAGAACTGCATTTAGAAACCTATGAGCAGTGCATTTAAGGAAAGCCGATGATGACTTGGTAATCACTGTTTTAATGTATTCAGCACCTTGGATCTGAATTGCTATATTAGAAGTATTAACTCGTGCCTATTTCTCTTAAATTTTTAACCCTTGGAATTCCTAATGCACATAGCATTGTTGTTGAGTACATGAGAGTTTATATTCAACTCGTTGAAACTGTTGCTCATTAAAAGATAGGATAGTCATAAACTTTTCTAAAAAAAATAAAAAATTATGCTTATTTACTGCTTCGATATCTTTCTTGAATGCTGGTTATAATTGAAAATGAAATATAGACAGATATGAGCAAATCTTGACTAGTTTATCTTTGTGGCCTTTATCATTCGAACAAGTAAGCCCGTTGGAGCGTTTCTACGCTTGGTGCCTTAAAACCATCTGGTTTGGGAGTCATCGGTGGAAAGTTTGCTACATGGGTGACATTAAATAGCCTAATGAAGATAGACATTGCACAGGTCTAGATGTTAATAAACTATCATCGAGATGGAGCGTAAAACGCACTCGGTGATAGTTATAGAATATAGCTGTCGACGCCGGGTTCTCGCTATCTCGTCTCTTTAGTCTTTTCCAATTTTAGCCTTTTGATTTAGATGACGTTTGGAAAAGGTCGGCATTGATGTCGACGGGGTTTTGAAAGATCGTGTTTTATGATGAGCCAATTAACCAGAGTCGCCAGTTGGTATATTTGAAATGGATGTACCAACTCATCCGAGTTTTCGTTTTTTATAAATCGCTGGCTCATGTGTGACTCCGAATTAATTGATCTGCGAATCGAGATTCATAGAGTTCGGGGGCTTGTTTAAGTGAGGGGAAGGGTGTTAGGCATCCCTCGACTTCCGTGAAACACGGTTACCGCAATCTTAATGCTCTCCTATCCTTTAATTCATGAATGTGTGTGTGCGCGCGCTTGTGTGTGGGTGTGTGTGTCTATGTGAATGATGTGGTGAGTTTGTATGAAAGAATCATTTGGATTTTTAGGGAAAGTCGTGCTTTAATTTGATAACGCTTCGGAATGTCTTTTCGGTATACACGAGCAAGCTTTATTCTTTATGAGAAAGGTTTGATTTTAATTTATCAAAACTATGAGATTTTCATTAGGTGTCGTTTTGGCAAAACAAGAGTTTTAAACCTTCGTCAAAATAGGAATCGAGATCTATACGTTGCTTTCGTGAAACGATCGGGCAATTTCTAGAATCTCTTTCACCCTATGCACAAAGATTTAATAAAATGTTACTTATTTGCAAAATCATTTTGCGTGATATTTGAAAACGATTTTCTTTAGCTTTTTCGTTAGACAGGAATCGACATTCATTAGCACTTCTCAAATTTTAACCTCGTGATTCTAATATCCTACTTTGATTGATTTTATGAAAGTCTTCATTGTTTTAGTTTTGAAATCAATTTTTGGTGTCACAAATCAAATAAAGCAATAAAAACGCGTCGGGGCTATTCATGGGCATGTAAGCCATCAAAATGTCCCCGAACGCCAACAATCACAAATTTCACTATTTCGGGGCCTTAAGCACGATTCTCGCCTTAGCGTCGTTTTAAGGCCCAATATTACATATTTACAAAGAGACTACATCCTACCCGCTACATACATCAAGATACGTCCATCATCGGATTTGGACCACGGGGTCGCTTTCCTAGGCTCGCAACCAAATTTCCACACACCCACAATCGGATATTACAAGAAATAACCAATACGGATAACCTACCAATACCAAGACATCCCAAAATAGAGATCTAAAAGAACCTATGTCAATATAACACCAAAAAACAAACAAACAAGAAATCAATAAATAAATATCATCGGGTTATTAGGAAGAATTTTGTTCCAAATGGAACCCTCACTAATGCTCCCTAATTTATTATTCCATAATCATATGAAAACTTCATTTGATTTGACCAAAAGATATGATAGAAATTACAAAATTGAGGAGATTTTCACCTTGCAAATGAGATCAAAATGGATCTAAATTTGTGTATTTGAATAGAAGAAAAAGTATTATGTGATACAATCAAATCACAAAAATATCATTCCTCTCTTTTTTTCTTACTTTCTCTCCTATTTGATTGCAAAATCTATGCTAATTCTTCCTCTTTTTCTATATTTTCTGCTGCTGTTTCCCTGCTGATTTTCTTCTTCTCCCAAAATTCTCGAACTCCCTGTATGCTGAGAAGAAATGGTTGATATAGGCTGGCCAAAGCCAGCCGCAGATACATCTGCGGCTGGCCGCAGATCTATCTGCGGCTGGCTGGCGCCCACCCCCCACTCAGCACACCTTCCACTTTGATTATTTAATTCTCCTCGGTTCTCGCACCGCACCTCGATTTTCGCGTCGCGCCGTCAGTTTTATCCGAAAGGCTTGTATTTTGCAGTCCGGAAATTATTGCGGGACGTGACACATCATTCGGCATGCTCATTTCGGACGGCCTTGATCGCAAGTCGTCGTGGTGGCTCTAAGTGTTCGCACTTATGTTCACCCTCCGTCTCGCAGGCAGGTCCAATGGACGAATTTGCCCTCCTGTCATGGTTAGTATAGGAAGTGCAAAATTTGGGTGTCTACAGCTGCCCCTCTTTATCATGGTTATGGAATGATAAATGAAATGAACAGGATAAAGAATAGACACTCGATGCATGAATGACAATTCGTAAGAATGACAGTACATATATGATGCCATACATATAGCTTATGATGCGATATAAGATGTAATGCATGCAAGACATTCGTAAGAGTGTCAATGTATCAATCCCTTGACCGTGTCTGTTAGTCTTTGGGTTCACTCCTTCAATCTATCGTCTCGTTCGGGGCCGGGTATCATCGCCGGTCACCCATCGCGTAACCCCCGGTTATCGTCGCCGGTTGGTTATCTCGTCGGAGCCGGTTATCGTCGCCGGTCATCCATCTCGTGATCGCCGGTTGTCGTCGCCGGTCGATCGTCATGTCGGGGCCGGGTATCGTCGCCGGTCATCCATCTTGTAACCCCCGGTTATCGTCGCCGGTTGGTTATCTGTCGGAGCCGGTTATCGTCGCCGGACATCCATCTCGTGATCGCCGGTTATCGTCGCCGGTCGATCGTCTCGTCGGGGCCGGGCATCGTCGCCGGTCACCCATCTCGTAACCCCCGGTTATCGTCGCCGGTTGGTTATCGGTCGGAGCCGGTTATCGTCGCCGGACATCCATCTCGTGATCGCCGGTTATCGTCGTCGGTCGATCGTCGTGTCGGGGCCGGGTATTGTCGCCGGTCACCCATCTCGTAACCCCCGGTTATCGTCGCCGGTTGGTTATCTGTCGGAGCCGGTTATCGTCGCCGGACATCCATCTCGTGATCGCCGGTTATCGTCGCCGGTCGATCGTCTCGTCGGGGCCGGGCATCGTCGCCGGTCACCCATCTCGTAACCCCCGGTTATCGTCGCCGGTTGGTTATCGGTCGGAGCCGGTTATCGTCGCCGGACATCCATCTCGTGATCGCCGGTTATCGTCGCCGGTCGATCGTCGTGTCGGGGCCGGGTATCGTCGCCGGTCACCCATCTCGTAACCCCCGGTTATCGTCGCCGGTAGGTTATCTGTCGGAGCTGGTTATCGTCGCCGGACATCCATCTCGTGATCGCCGGTTATCGTCGCCGGTCGATCGTCTCGTCGGGGCCGGGCATCGTCGCCGGTCACCCATCTCGTAACCCCCGGTTATCGTCGCCGGTTGGTTATCGGTCGGAGCCGGTTATCGTCGCCGGACATCCATCTCGTGATCGCCGGTTATCGTCGCCGGTCGATCGTCGTGTCGGGGCCGGGTATCGTCGCCGGTCACCCATCTCGTAACCCCCGGTTATCGTCGCCGGTAGGTTATCTGTCGGAGCCGGTTATCGTCGCCGGACATCCATCTCGTGATCGCCGGTTATCGTCGCCGGTCGATCGTCTCGTCGGGGCCGGGCATCGTCGCCGGTCACCCATCTCGTAACCCCCGGTTATCGTCGCCGGTTGGTTATCGGTCGGAGCCGGTTATCGTCGCCGGACATCCATCTCGTGATCGCCGGTTATCGTCGCCGGTCGATCGTCGTGTCGGGGCCGGGTGTCGTCGCCGGTCACCCATCTCGTAACCCCCGGTTATCGTCGCCGGTTGGTTATCTGTCGGAGCCGGTTATCGTCGCCGGACATCCATCTCGTGATCGCCGGTTATCGTCGCCGGTCGATCGTCTCGTCGGGGCCGGGTATCGTCGCCGGTCACCCCTCGCGTAAACTTTTCACTTCAACACGTCAAATGGCTTCAAGGGAGCAAGGTGGGGCCCAACAAGGCCAGCCGCAGATGGATCTGCGGCCAGCCGCAGATACATCTGCGGCCAAGATCGGGCTTATAAGCCGCGTCCCGCTTCCAGATCTGTAACTTTCAACTCCCAACTCACACATATTCCTCGCGATTTTTGCTTGTTCGCAAGGGCTTTTTGTCGATTTTTCAACTTTCCGGCAAAAACTGTTCCGGTAGGATTGATCTACACGCTACAGGTAACACTTTGACCGGTCACTTTTCAATTTCGTCAATGTTTTGCTATACATTTGACTATTTGCATGTTTAGAGATAAAATGTATGCTTTACAATGCTATGTAATGTACCATCATATATACATGCTATGTATCAACTATGTGAGTCCTATTTTATGTTCATGATGCGGTCCCACATATTGTTACTCCTTTTCTGCAAGAGAAACATGCATTACATGATGTAATTACACATATGAATGCAATTTAAATCTGTTTGAGGCTTTGATTGATGGAAAACACGTTTGGCTTATGCCTGGGATGTTCAATTTACAAACGGAACTCTGCCGAGTTTTTTTTTTTTTTTTTTTTTTTTTTTTTTTAATGCATCATGTTGCATTAATCATATGATGAGGCTAGAAATTTAGAATGTTCATTACATAAATTTAAAAGGAAACTTACCTTCTTTCTCGCCCGTTCTATTCCAGCTATGGATCGTGATGCGCCCAGTAGCTCCTCCGCCTCTCGGACTTCGGGTGTTCGCCGTCGTAGGGCTGCACCTGCCCCTATTCCCCCTCGTACCCGTCAGGCTCGTCGCTTGGCGCTGGATGCAGTCAGTCATCCGTCCTGATCACCCGGACGTTGAGGAGGTTGCTCCTCCGGAGGTTGCGGTGGAGGAGCCGTCTTCCAGCACATCAGCTCCCCCCACTCATCGCACCCTATCTGGCGCTTCTGTCCAGATACCCGATCTATTGGGTCGGGATCTCAGTCGTCATCCCTCGGCATCTCTTGTGGCTAATGAGGTATCCTCGATTCGGCTTTTCATTTGTTCTTGATTTCTCAATTTCCGGTTTTATCTGGATTGACCCATTGGTGATTTTCACAGGTGCCTGAGTTTACCCAGCCGAGGGGTAACTGGTTCAACATCTACTCCCTTTACGCGGCCCTGCACAGTGATTATCGGGCGATGGTGGACTCTTGGGGCTTTCGACATTTCTTCACTATCATCCCCCGCCAGTGCCCCTGGGGTTACATGAGGGCTTTATCCGAGCGATGGTTCCACCATACGCAGTCTCTCCATCTTCTTGACTGTGAGGTCGTGCTGACTCCCTGGGATTGGAGGTACATTACGGGCATAGAGTTCACCGGGTCCCGTGTCCCCCTGGATCTTGATATCACTCCAGTGGAGGTCCGAGCTTTATTGGGCTTCGGTGCTGAGGATCGGGTCTTTAAGGCCCGCAGTATCCGATCTGGTGCCTTGGCTGTCGATGCAGTCGGGGGTCTGTACGCACTGCCCATTCCCGCGGATCAGGGCACCAGGGACATTCTGCTACGACGCCTGTTCCTGACCATCATGAGGGGTTATTTTCTGGGGAACAACTCCTCTACCATTCATTTCAGCGTCGTAGGAGCGGTCAGAGACGTGGACCGCATCGGTGACTATGACTGGGGGTCATTCACCTTTGCCTACTTCCTCCACGGCATGCGCCTACGCTCGGAGGGACAGACTGATGCCTGGCTCGGCTTCTACCACTTTCTGTTGGTGAGTCCCCTCCTCCTCTCTCTTACTGTATTTCTTTTCCTTTCATCTCTTTTCTGTATCTGATTGTGACTCATGCCTTGCCTTGTTTCTATTCACAGTTCTGGGCTTACGAGCGGCTGCCATGTCTGAGGCCTATCACTACTCTGGGCCCGGACACTTATCCTCGGGGTCGGCGATGGCATCACAGTACTCTCGAGGAGGTCCCCGTGTCTGGCAGTTTTGCACACTGTCGCATCCAGCTGGAGCTGATCACGGCTGCAGAGGTCGTCTGGATTCCCTACCTCTCCGATCATCTGACTGTGGGGTTTGCTGACGGGCATCCTTCCGGCCCGGAGTTCGAGCTTTCCACCCGCCGCCTCACTTTGCAGAGTGTTGGAGGCTGGGTGATGTATCTGGGAGAGCGCGCATTCAGATGCGTCACTGGAGAGATCCGCATCCCGCACTCCCTTTCTTTCACTACTTTCTGGCCGCTGGATTCTCAGCCCTCGGAGATCATGCTCGCCGGGGAGGACGGTCGGATGCTTTCCACAGGCCCCAGTACGAGTGAGGCTTTCAGGACTTGGTGGGTACCTCGTACCATCGGTCCCCAGACTCGGGCCACTTTCTTTCTTGGAGACATGGTTTCAGGCTCGGTTACGATGACCGATTGGGCTGCCTGTGTTCGGACCCCTACCCATGCTGAGCAGATTGCCACATTGACCCGTCAGGTGGACCAGTTGTCGCTGTTTATTCGGGGGTTGGGCCGGACCCCGGAGGAGGCTTACACCTACGATCCTGATGGTGCAGGTTATGATGCAGGCCCGAGTTCATCTGATGCCACAGCGCATCCCTACATCCCTGATATGAACTTTGGTCCTCCGAGCTCGACGACTCTAGGGGATCAGTTCGAGGATCCTGCTTTCATAGATGATACTGATTTTATTTAGACCAGGATAGGATAGGGCCTTTTGTATCGTCACCTGCTTAGATTTCTTTTTCATTTATGCACTATGTACTGAACTCATTTATTTATTTATGCACAGTTTTCTTTTTCATTTTATGGAATTCACCTATTTTATTATTAACTGTATGATGCATGCTTTTTATTTATGGGTAGAGAATGACCCCTGTACAGTCTTTTTTGATACTATTTTTTCACAGATGTCGTCCTCAGATGCCGTGGTTCGTTTGGATTCCACTCTCCCCACAGGGTTGGTTGGCAGCCTCTTCCGCTGGTTGGACAGTCTACTGCCAGCAGATAGGGTTATCGTAGATGGCCTTTTGGGACATTCTTGGTCCTTATTAACCTTTCAGGTGCCAGCGAGCTTCGTGGATGGCCTTCTGAGCTATTGGGCCCCTGCCCGTCAGGTGTTTAGGTTTGGGACAGTAGAGCTGACCCCCACCCTTGAGGAGTATGCTCGCTTCACTGGCCTGCCGTTGGATGGTCCCTGTGCTAGGGTTACCGTTGGTTCTATGCGCCGTCAATTCTTGACTTTCACCGGTTTGCGGAGGGCTGTCTTATTACCGGTAATCACATCAGACCATATGGTTCCTCTTCAATTCTTGATTGACCGATTTGGCTCACCTGACAGTTTTCGTCTTTTCCTCGGTGATTTTTCCGTGTCCGAGGAGCGCTGGGATGCCTTGAGAGTGGGCGTTCTGATGGCCTGTGTCATCTCAGTTTTGTATTTGCCTGCAGGATCCGATCATTTGGACATGCGGATTGTTGCGGCCGTTAGGGCCCTTCAGGAGGATCACACCATTCTCCCCATGATATTGGCGGATACCTATATGTCGGCCACATATTGCCAGTCCTTCCGAGGGAGATTCTTCATAGGGAGTTCGACCTTATTGTATATGTGGTTCATGAGTCATCTTAGTCCCATCGGCCATTTCCGTCGCCAAGGGTTTTGCTTCAGCCATGACATAACCACGCAGTTTTCGCTTCGTCCCGCGAGTTGTACTGATGTGGCCTCCTGGACATCATTTTTGTCTATCATTGAGGACCCCTTTCATCTATTGGTTTACTCGGGCTATTGCTCCTTCATGAGCTTCTTGACTCATGTGCCTGGCATGGACTTCATTCCCATTGCTGGGTTAAGGGGCGTGACGACCTATCATCCCCTGGCGGTTATGGGGCAGTTTGATCAGACACAGGATTTACACCCCTTCGCGGGTGCAGCCGCATACCGATTCCTTATATCATCCTGTACAGAGAGGGATCTATTGCAGGTATACGAGCTTTGGAATCACAGGATCTTTGCCGAATATAGTGCGAGCTGTCACATCCAGACATTTGCCTACGTACAGTGGTTGCGTGGAGACCTGGATTCGGCTAGTTTGAGTCGGACTGGGGCCTTTGATGACTCTGGAGTGATTTTCACAGAAGATACCACAGACCATTCCATCTCAGCCGATTCTGCCCCGAGTCGGGTCGCTGGGGATTCCCGACTCCGCCTGGCCCTGATTACTACTGAAGCCGAGAGGGATGCCGCCCTTGTCGAGAGAGATGAGGCCCTTCGGGCTAGAGATGCTGCCATTGCTGACAGAGAGGCCATTGTATTTCAGACCAGGGCAGTGGTAGATGCTCATTTTGGGACTGTCAGCCGAGCTACTGCTTTACTGGATCGTATTGATATGATGGGGCAGCAGATTGCAAGAGATGCCGATGCTTCAGATCTATCCACCACCCTGTCCATCCTGCTTCGGCTAGTTTCAGATTTGTAGATTATTTTATTTCCTGCATAGGCTATGTTGGTTTCATTAGTTATTGAAAAAGAAATCTTGTAAATAAACGACTTATATATACAGACATGTATTTAAATTTAGTCATTTTCCCCTTTTGTCGCATCATTGCCATCCATTGGATCATCATTTTATCCATCTGACCATGATTTTGACATTTCGCCTTCTTTCCTTCCTCAAGACTTGATGGAGATTTGACAGATATTGCCGCACACCTTTTGATTTCGTCGGATTGAATCTCAGATTTTGGATAACTGTTTGGTTGGATCAGGGTATGTATTCTAGGATGAAACTGGTTAGGCAGTTGGTTTCGGGAAGGTTTTGAGGGTGTAGGAAGGTTTTATCTGGCTATCAAAAATTGGTTTTGGTTAGGGAAAGGATTATTTTTAAAGGATCGGACCGCGCCATGATGGCTGCCTACGTACCCCCACAAGTTGGGAGATCAGGTCCTACGTAGTTCGCTCTCAAGGGAAAAAGGAACTGATGATTTAAGCGTAGAACCGCTTCACCGAGTCAGAATTGAGGGGTTGTGGAAATACCTCACCATCCATTTCTTGCAATATGAGGGCCCCTCCGGATAGCACTTTCTTGATCACAAATGGCCCTTCCCAGTTTGGGGCAAACTTCCCCTTGGCCTCGTCTTGACAAGGCATGACTCTTTTCAACACCAAATCATTTTCCTTGAATTTTCGAAGTCTTATCTTCTTATCGTATGATCGAGAGATCCTCTGTTGATACAGTTGACCATGCCAAACGGCAGCCACCCTCCTTTCATCAATTAGGGCCAAATGGTCGTATCGACTTTGCATCCAATCCTCTTCGCTTATCTGAGCGTCAATCACTATTCTGAGGGACGCCATCTCAACCTCAACTGGTAGAACAGCCTCCATTCCATACACCAATGCGTAAGGGGTTGCCCCTGTAGAAGTACGCGTTGATGTTCGGTATGCCAGCAGGGTGAGGGGTAACAGATCCGGCCATCCCCGATGATTAGCAGACATTTTCGCCATGATCTTCTTGATGTTCTTATTAGCAGCCTCCACTGCCCCATTCATTTTGGGACGGTAAATAACAGAATTGAGGTGCTTGATCTTAAACTGGTCGCACAACCCCTTCATGAGGGCGTTATTTAAATTCTTGGCATTGTCAGAGACCAAAACCTCAGGTTGCCCATATCGACAAATGACATTATTCCTGATGAACCCAACGATAACCTCCTGAGTGACTTTGGGGAAAGAGGCTGCTTCTACCCACTTGGTGAAATAATCGATCATGACGAAGATGAATCGATGCCCGTTGCTTGCTTTGGGCTCTATTGGTCCGATTACATCCATTCCCCACATCGAAAATGGCCACGGGGAGGTCATACAGTGCAGTTCATTGGGAGGCGTATGGATCACATTACCGTGTGCCTGGCATTGGTAACACCGTTTGACATGATCATCGCAATCGGCGTTCAGCGTTAACCAATAATGCCCTGTCCTCAAAATCTTTTTGGCAAGCATCGGTCCACTCATATGGGGTCCACACACTCCACCATGTATTTCATTCATAATCTTTCGGGCCTGTGTTTCATCTACGCACTGCAACAGTCCCAACCCAGCATCCCTCTTGTAGAGTGAATCGCCACTCAGGTAAAACTTCATCGCCATCCTTTGAATTCTCATCCTCTCCGTCCGATTCGCCTGATCGGGAAGGGATCTGTCCCTCAGATATTCCCTGATGTCGTGATACCAGGGCTGCCTTATCAACACCACCTCGTCTGACAACACTGCCACATTTTCCTCATATGACGGGGCATTCTGTACGGTGATCTCAATCTGTGGACTGTCCTTACTCTTGATCACGTGGATTAAGGAAGCCAAAGTCGCCAACGCATCGGCAAAATCATTTCGTCCCCGAGGAATATGGCGGAAGGCGATATCTTCGAACTCTTGCATAAGCTGGGTGACACAACGATGGTATGGAAGTAACCGAAGCTCCTTAGTGTTGTATACCCCGATTGCTTGTCTGATTACCAATTCTGAATCCCCGAACACCGCTAGTCTTTTTACTCCCATGTCACGGGCCAATCGGAGTCCCAAGATACACCCCTCGTATTCAGCGGTGTTGTTCGAATTGCTGAAACGAAGTTTAATGGCCACGGGGTATTGTTCTCCGGTGATAGAGACTAGGATCGCTCCGGCTCCTGCCCCCTCGGCATTCATGGCACCATCAAAATACAGCTTCCAAAATTGTCCCTCGTCATCACATTTTTCGCGCGATACCCAAAATATATCTTCGCCCGGGAGAGGAGTTTCTAACGGCTCCATCCCTCCTGCCGGGGCTTCTGCCAACTGATCTGCAATTCCCTGCCCTTTCATGGCCTTCTGGGTCACGTACACCAGGTCAAACTGTTGTAAAATCAACTGCCATCTTGAGAGTCGACAATTCAGCATGGGCCTTTCGAAAATATATTTCAGGGGATCCATTCTTGATATCAGGTACGTTGTATGCCCATGGAGGTAGTGCTGTAATCTCCCTGCAGCCCAGGCCAGAGCACAACAGGTCTTCTCAATGGGAGTGTAATTCTGCTCACATTGGCTAAATCTTTTGCTGAGGTAATAGATGGCCTGCTCTTTTCCCGCCTCATTCTTCTGTCCCAACATACATCCCATCGCGATGGCATTTACCGATATATACATAAACAGAGGGATCCCATCCTTCGGGGGTACCAGCACTGGTGCCTCCGTCAATTGTTTCTTAATGATCTGAAAAGCCCTCTGACACTGCTCATTCCATTCTTGGGAAGCACCCTTTCTTAACAATTTAAAAATCGGCTCACATGTAGTCGTCAAGTGAGATATAAAACGGCTGATGAAGTTTATTCTCCCCAGGAATCCCCTTATCTCCTTCTCTGTGCGAGGTGCTGGCATCTCCACAATGGCCTTAATCTTTGCTGGGTCCAACTCAATGCCCCGATCACTAACCAGGAAACCCAAGAGCTTGCCCGACTGCACTCCGAAAGCGCATTTGGCTGGATTGAGTTTCAAATTATACTTTCTGAGCCGATCGAATAGCTTTTTGAGATGGGTTATATGATCGGATTCTTCCTTTGATTTCACAATAATGTCATCCACGTAGACCTCTATCTCTTTGTGCATCATATCGTGGAACAAGGCCATCATGGCTCTCTGATAAGTAGCCCCTGCATTTGTGAGACCGAAAGCCAGTCGTCTATAGCAGAAAGTGCCCCAGGGGGTGATGAATGCGGTCTTTTCCCGATCTTCCTCCGCCACCATTATCTGGTGATATCCTGCGACGCAATCCACAAAAGAGTACATTTCGTACTGGGCTGTGTTATCCACCAGGATGTGTATGAAAGGCACCGGGAAGTTGTCCTTGAGACTGGCCTTGTTTAGATCTCTGTAGTCCACGCATACCCTCACCTTTCCTCCAGGTTTAGCCACTGGGACCACATTGGATAGCCATTCCGGGTAAGTGGACACCATAATGATTCCCGCCCTGAACTGCTTGATGATCTCTTCCTTCACTTTTAAGCTCCACTCAGGTTTCAACTTTCTTAGTTTCTGCTTGACAGGCCTGAAACCCTCCTTGATGGGTAACCGGTGCACCACAATGTCGGTGGACAATCCGATCATATCCTCGTGCGACCAGGCAAAGATATCCTCATATTGGCTTAGTAACTCAATTATTTCTGCTTTTTGGCTGGGGGTAAGGTCTGTCCCTATCTTGAGTTCTTTTGGATTGTCAGGGGTTCCGATATCTATAGTGATGGTTTGGTCCAAATTGGGTTTGGGTTTATCTTCGACCCATCCTTTGATTTCATCAGGTGCGTCGTCGTAATCTGTCTCGTCTTGCTCAATGCCCATTAAATCGAAATCCAGCTCAATGTCAAAATCATAATCATCATTCAAATTTGAAAGACCCTTTGTTAGGCAAGGATTACTCAAATGGGTATACCTGACATAAAACAAAGTACTTGTCATATATAAATCATTTTTCACGACGATCGCAATTTCAAATAACACGAAGAAACGACACAATTATGCAGAAATAAAACAACAACAAAATAAAACTTCATCATTCCCCCATCCTCTAGGGTTAACCACCCTGACGTCGAGCTTTACCCTTGTTTGGATATCACTGGTTTCTGGGTCCAATTATCGATGGTCAGGTCAGATGAAATGCGCTGGATAAAGGAGGGCCTCACATCGGACACCTCCCCGATGATTACGGATACGTCGCCTGAATCCTTCTCCATATCTTCTCCAGGAATAATCAGCCCTGCCCAATCGATGACAGGCACAACTTGTTGGGCTCCCGGTGGTGTGATAACATTCGTCCCCTCCTTACTGCTTGTTGATTGTCCGGGGATATAGCATTTGGTTTCAAACTCTTTTGCGACCTCCTGCAAGAAACTTTCCCTCCGGGCCGACTCATTTCGTGTGGGGGTTAACTCTTCATTCCCCGCCCCAATCACAGGTCCGCTGATCCCCTGCTCATTGTCGACTTTGGTTACTGGGCTGCCAACTAGTCGAATCGGAGTCGCACCCTGACGGTGTCCCCGTACTGCGCCCACATGGTATCCCAACCCTGCCTTGCCTATCTGCTGTGGTAGGTGGATGGGCTTGGTGATTCCCTGACTGCTTTTCCCTAGTCCCTGTCCAGGTTGGAAGTTCATTTTAATCATTTCCCTTGCCGCAAAGGTGAGTTCCGGAGAGACCCTTGGTTTCACAGCTGGAGATCCCAGGCATCTATAATGGGGAGTGCTAATCTCTAGTGCTTGAAAGCTGGCAGGAGCCGCTGACTCATCCACATTGATTACTGGTAGGCCACTCCTGGGAGGAGAAGGGTCATCACATTCGGCCGAGATTGTTACCAGATTCCCATCGATGATCAACTTGATTTGTTGGTGGAGCGTGGAAGGAACTGCCCCAGCCATGTGTATCCACGGCCTCCCTAACAGCAGGTTGTAGCTTGCCGTAATATCTAGGACTTGGAAGGATATATCAAAAGTACAGGGCCCTATCTCCACTGGCAATTCTATCTCCCCGATGGTATCCCTCCGGGATCCGTCAAAAGCCCGAACCACCACATGACTGGCCCGTAGGCGCTTGGGACTGATGCTCATTTTCTTCAGCGTACTGAGAGGACATATATTCAATGCCGATCCCCCGTCGATCAGCACCCCATTCATGACATATCCTGAGGAGATTACCGCGATGTGTAGCGGTTTTCGGTGCCCCCTTCCCTCTTTGGGAATGTCCTCATCCGTAAAGGATATTGCATCGGTTTCCAATAAGTGGCCTATCAGCTGGCCGAAACCCTCCTCACTAATTTCTTTGGGCACAAATGCCTCCTCAAGAACCTTCATCAGGGTTTTGCAATGCTTATTGGATGACAACACCAAGTCCATGACTGATGTTAGGGTTGATTCCTCATTTAAAATCTGGATCCCCCTCGTTTCTGGGTGATCCATCCTTTTCAAAAACTCTATGGCCCTTTCCTCGGAAACCTCTTCATTTTTTCTCTTTTGGTTCTCAAGGACTCGCCCGGGAAGATATAAGGGGTTCCCCTTGGTCGTCACGGAAGCACAACTGGCCGCTTCCTCTGGGATTCCCCCATAATTCCAGGGTACAGTCCTCAGACTACTGATAGGGAGTTGCGGCCTTGCTGCAAGGATGATGGGCCTCGGGGCTGTCAACTTGACAGGTCCTTCCATGCCATTTGTACTTATCCCTATCAACCTGATGGGTGTTACCCGTGCATCCCCATGATCATGTATCATGTTGATCATCTCCTCAACTTTCTGCACATAGTTCAACCTTGGCGGCCCTCCAGCTTCACTTGCCTCCGTCGCATTAACTCCCCCTCCATCATGTCTTGGCAAGGGATTTGCCTTAACATTCGGGGAGTCCGGTTGTTCCACCACAATTTCCCCACTGTCTATCATGTTTTGGATTCGATGTTTCAACGTCCAGCAATCTTGTGTATCATGGCCAGGGGAACTGGAGTGGTATGCACATCGTTTGCTCGGGTCAAACCTTCTACCCTTTGGGTCACTTGGTGGTGCCAGACCAACTATTTTCTTTTGAGCTACTAATACCGCTAATACCCGTTCAAGCGGCTCCCCGAGCGGGGTGAATACTCGATTCTGCGAAGCCTCATATCTTCTTCGCCCCTCTGCCCTTTGATCTGTGAAATTTGGCTGTCGGGATGGCCCTCCCCTCTGTACTTGTACCGGAAGATAGCTTTCTGCTTTTCTGGATGACCCTTGTAGGATGAGGGAGACATCCTCTTCCTTCTTCTTTTGGACCCTCCGGGAAGTGCTGCCATAGGTTCCATTCTGTATTTGCTCGGCAGCAGTTTCTAAAGCAGTAAGATCCCGGATTTTACCCGACTTCAACCCCATGTCTACCATCTCTCCATGTTTAATCATTTCAGCAAAAGGTCTTCCAATCCCCGAGATGACCCTCTCATAATACGGTGCCTCCTGGATGTCTACAAAGGTCATCACCATCTCTGATTCGTTCATTGGGGGGGTCACCTGTGCGGCCATGCCCCTCCACCGTTGTGCATATTCCCTGAAGGATTCCCTAGGCTGTTTCTTAACCTTTGTCATTTGGTACCTGTCAGGGGCCATCTGGGCCTGAAAGCTGTATTGGGTTAAGAAGGTATGGGCCAACTCCTCCCAGTTGTGGATTCGGGCGTTGTCGAGGCGGGCATACCAGATTCTTGCCTCCCCTGTTAAGCTTTTCTGGAATAGTTGCATTCTTAACCCCTCGTCTTCGGCATAAGACCCGAGTTCTCCAATGTATATTTTCAAGTGTGTATAGGGGTCTCCCTTTCCATTGTATTTTTCAAACTCGGGAACTTTGAACTTTTCTGGATATCTGGCTCCGGGGAAAACACATAGATCCGAATAATTAACCCTGCCCAGGGAGCCTATGCCCCTTAGAGATTGGATGGTCTCCTCCATGTGTTTCATTTTTCTCCGAAGGTCGTCATTGTGCCCCTCTTCTGGGATAGTAACCACTGTCCTGATAGGTATGGGAACGGCCCTTGTAATGACTGGCTCGTCCTTGAGTTGGGGTTGGTCATCCTTACCCAGGTTTACAACATTTTTAGGAGGATTCTGGTCACCCCCTGGTGGTGGAATATTATGTGGTCCTTGGCTTGGCGGATCCTGTCTGAGTAGGAACTGCTCTTTTAGCATCGTGGCCATTTCCATCATCTGTTTTTTGAAGTCATCAAACTCCTCCCGAGATATGGAACTATGGTTAGGAATATCAGCCATTTCAGATGTAGAATTTTGGGCTTTCTTAGACTGCGAACGGGTTTGAGGAGCAATCCTACAGAGACAAAGGTTCGAAGTTTAGTCCTGGGGAAACGCAAAATGGATGCATGCTAAAACTGTAATTTTTTGTGTGTTTTTTTTTGGGTTTTTTAATCTTTCCCTGCAAAAGAGAAAGTTAGTAGTCCTTTAGTGCCATAACCAATGCTAAACATGCTTTATTATGCTCCCCCAACTATTCCCTGCAATTCACAGCGGTTAGTAATCTCTTTCGACACAGAAAAGGGATGTATGAATATTGAATGAGATCATGACATTTAGACATATAAACGTAAAAAGGCATGAAGAGACTTTTCCTGCGTTGGGTTAATCTGAGGCTGACCTACCCTAGGGTTACTCTCGCGGGCTTTTCGGCATGAAGGTTCCCAAATCTTCGCAATCTACTCGTTTGAGCCCTTTCGATTGGAGCGGATTTGAGTGGTGCGTTTCCTGAGCCATCTCCGGGGAGCAGCCCCATCGAGTCCAGTAATAAGCAACCGACGGGTTCGCCTCAGCAGGAGGTACTCTCTCAACATACATTCACATTCATCGTCCTCACCGTATGCAAATGATTACTTTGAAGTAAAGCAAACCCATTCAATCATTCATTCATTGGACAAAAGCACACATTCACACAACAATAAGTAAAATAGGTCAAAATGCTGCACGCACATACATATTCATAAATTTTTTTAAGGATAGGATAGCATCAAGATTTGACGCGGCTTAAGCCCTCTAATGTCCCCAGCAGAGTCGCCAGCTGTCGACGCCGGGTTCTCGCTATCTCGTCTCTTTAGTCTTTTCCAATTTTAGCCTTTTGATTTAGATGACGTTTGGAAAAGGTCGGCATTGATGTCGACGGGGTTTTGAAAGATCGTGTTTTATGATGAGCCAATTAACCAGAGTCGCCAGTTGGTATATTTGAAATGGATGTACCAACTCATCCGAGTTTTCGTTTTTTATAAATCGCTGGCTCATATGTGACTCCGAATTAATTGATCTGCGAATCGAGATTCATAGAGTTCGGGGGCTTGTTTAAGTGAGGGGAAGGGTGTTAGGCATCCCTCGACTTCCGTGAAACACGGTTACCGCAATCTTAATGCTCTCCTATCCTTTAATTCATGAATGTGTGTGTGCGCGCGCTTGTGTGTGGGTGTGTGTGTCTATGTGAATGATGTGGTGAGTTTGTATGAAAGAATCATTTGGATTTTTAGGGAAAGTCGTGCTTTAATTTGATAACGCTTCAGAATGTCTTTTCGGTATACACGAGCAAGCTTTATTCTTTATGAGAAAGGTTTGATTTTAATTTATCAAAACTATGAGATTTTCATTAGGTGTCGTTTTGGCAAAACAAGAGTTTTAAACCTTCGTCAAAATAGGAATCGAGATCTATACGTTGCTTTCGTGAAACGACCGGGCAATTTCTAGAATCTCTTTCACCCTATGCACAAAGATTTAATAAAATGTTACTTATTTGCAAAATCATTTTGCGTGATATTTGAAAACGATTTTCTTTAGCTTTTTCGTTAGACAGGAATCGACATTCATTAGCACTTCTCAAATTTTAACCTCGTGATTCTAATATCCTACTTTGATTGATTTTATGAAAGTCTTCATTGTTTTAGTTTTGAAATCAATTTTTGGTGTCACAAATCAAATAAAGCAATAAAAACGCGTCGGGGCTATTCATGGGCATGTAAGCCATCAAAATGTCCCCGAACGCCAACAATCACAAATTTCACTATTTCGGGGCCTTAAGCACGATTCTCGCCTTAGCGTCGTTTTAAGGCCCAATATTACATATTTACAAAGAGACTACATCCTACCCGCTACATACATCAAGATACGTCCATCATCGGATTTGGACCACGGGGTCGCTTTCCTAGGCTCGCAACCAAATTTCCACACACCCACAATCGGATATTACAAGAAATAACCAATACGGATAACCTACCAATACCAAGACATCCCAAAATAGAGATCTAAAAGAACCTATGTCAATATAACACCAAAAAACAAACAAACAAGAAATCAATAAATAAATATCATCGGGTTATTAGGAAGAATTTTGTTCCAAATGGAACCCTCACTAATGCTCCCTAATTTATTATTCCATAATCATATGAAAACTTCATTTGATTTGACCAAAAGATATGATAGAAATTACAAAATTGAGGAGATTTTCACCTTGCAAATGAGATCAAAATGGATCTAAATTTGTGTATTTGAATAGAAGAAAAAGTATTATGTGATACAATCAAATCACAAAAATATCATTCCTCTCTTTTTTTCTTACTTTCTCTCCTATTTGATTGCAAAATCTATGCTAATTCTTCCTCTTTTTCTCTATTTTCTGCTGCTGTTTCCCTGCTGATTTTCTTCTTCTCCCAAAATTCTCGAACTCCCTGTATGCTGAGAAGAAATGGTTGATATAGGCTGGCCAAAGCCAGCCGCAGATACATCTGCGGCTGGCCGCAGATCTATCTGCGGCTGGCTGGCGCCCACCCCCCACTCAGCACACCTTCCACTTTGATTATTTAATTCTCCTCGGTTCTCGCACCGCACCTCGATTTTCGCGTCGCGCCGTCAGTTTTATCCGAAAGGCTTGTATTTTGCAGTCCGAAAATTATTGCGGGACGTGACACATCATTCGGCATGCTCATTTCGGACGGCCTTGATCGCAAGTCGTCGTGGTGGCTCTAAGTGTTCGCACTTATGTTCACCCTCCGTCTCGCAGGCCGGTCCAATGGACGAATTTGCCCTCCTGTCATGGTTAGTATAGGAAGTGCAAAATTTGGGTGTCTACAATAGCCAAATGGAATGTGAAAATGGAGGCTAGTGAGCATGAGAGCTGCTAGCAATTGGGTATTGACTGTTTTATCTTCTTTTGAGCAATGTAGTTCTTGGATTGAATTGTGATCAGTGCGTGCTCTGACAGTCCTACCACACACACACACTTAAGGGTTAAACATTTGGCGAAATTGTTGTGAGTTTCATTTCTGATAATCATTTGGTTGAGTGGTTGTTGTCTACTTGTTCTGAATGTTGAGGCTGGATATCCTTATCCTGACTGCTCTAGCGTAGAACTCTTGCATTTGCATTCGTCTACTTGTGGCATTATATATTTTTTCATTTCCTTTGTTTTGCTTGAGGACAAGCAAAGTCTTAAGTTTGGGGGTATTTGATAAGTGGGTTTTATACCTACGAATTGGATGTTTTCTAGGCTCAATTCTCGGCTATCTTTAAGCATTTATAGCACCATTTCACTAGTTATTTCATTATTGTGCAGGAAGCGGCTCTAAGTAGAAAATTGTGGAATTGTGGAACTTTTGGAGCAAAAATGTCAAATTCCAGCAGTAGGCTCCATCGCCGGGGCGACAGCTCCAGGCTTATTTCAGCGCCGGGGCGAAGCCATCGCCGGGGCGACATTATTAAGCCAATTCCTATCGCCGGGGCGACGTCATCGCCGGGGCGGCGTCTCGTAGCGTATTTTTGTCTCCGGGGCGACAGGTCGGGACAGGAAATGAAGCTGGCTTTTGTCACATCTGCTGGTAGTGGGGATTCAGTGGAGTAAATTCGAGAGCACGATGGAAATGCAAGGAGAGAGAGAGTAATCAGATTAGTAGGTAATTGATAGAATAGTTAATAGGATTTTACGTGACATGTGTCTTATCGATTGTTCTTGATATGAGGTTCTTGCTAATGTGTAGAATAGAAATATATCTATACACCACAATAGGAAATACGTATTCGACCATCGAGAGAGGCTTATATATACTTGTGATTTCTCGGATAATAATTCTTATGTTCTAATTTACCAAACAAGAGAGAGTATGATGTTTAAATGAAGAGTTGGGGGAAATTGTAATCTTAGACCTTTTTATCTTGAACTTTATCCGTATTAGTTAAACCTTGATTTCTAAATTGTCTTTATTTTAGTATTAATCAACAAAAAAAACAAATCATATTGTCATTGTTTAAATTAGATTGATTTTATATGCGATTGATATTTGGTAATTATTTAACATAATTTCTCGTGGGTTCGACACTTTACTTATCTTATATTACTTGTGGACCGCGTATACTTGCGCGTGTTTTATTGATTGCGAAATCGAGCAACAGAAAGCTGACAAAAATGAATCAAATAATGACTCAGATGATGATGAAGAAATCAATGATGAAGGAGCTGCCATGCTAGTTAGACACTTCAAAAGGTTCATCAGCAGAAATAGCAGATCACGGAAATTCAGCAGCAGCAATAAAGAACAAGTAAGTGATTTATGCTACAACTGTAAATAACTAGGTCACTTCATTGCAAACTGCGATAAACCTCTAAGAGAAGAGTTAAGAAAGAACAAGAAGAGCCAACATTCGAAGAAAAACCCCAAAGGCTATCATAAGTTCAAAAAGGGGGATAAAGGCTTTGTAGCTGAAAGTTCATGGAGTGACTCAGACAATGACTCAAACTATGAGTCAAATGAAGATGAAGAACCACACAAACAAAATCTATGCTTAATGGCCAAGGAAAGAAAAATAAAAGAATTTAATGTTGATGAGGTATTTGATTTTTACTCTCCTGATTTAACTATTGATGATCTTAGAGAAGGAATGCATGACTCCATCATAGAACTACATAAATACATGAAAATGTTTAGGGTTCTATCAAAAGACCACTCTCTTCTTCAAGAGGAAAAAGAGAAAGCAATCGTAGAGTTGAAAACTGCTCTACGAACTGCTAACTCTTGCACCAGTCTTGAGGTTGAGAATGCTAACTTGAAACAGATAAATGAACTCCACACCCAGAAAGAGTTAATTCTAGTCTCTAAGATTCAGGAACTAGAAAAGACAATTTCAATATGGAACAAGTCTTCTCTGTCTATGGATTCTCTGATCTCTAGCCAAAGATATGTGGCTAGCAAGTCAGGTCTAGGGTTCTGCAATTCCACTTCAGAACCTATCGTGGATAAACATATGGAAGCAAATGATAACAGTTCCTCTAAGCTCAATAAGGGAATTGTATTTGTCAAATCCTCACAAACAGTAGGGCTAAGCTATTCAAACTCTGTTGGATCACACATAAGTCTAGGATTCAAGAGATCAAAGAGTACGTTAACTTCTACATTTAAGCCTCGAAGGATCGTAGAGTCTGACAGAACTCACTCTACGAACCAACCTGGCAAGAAACGTAGAGTTCTCTTTAACTCTATGAAAACTATGAATTGTAGAGTTGTGTGGAAGCAATATAAGCCAAAAGGAAAAGCTGCAGGTCACTACTATCCACATATGTCCAAGATAAAGAGGAATCCATACTCACACACAAACATACATTATATTCAATGTTATACATGCTATAGATATGGTCATCAAGCCTCAGAATGCTATTTCAATGATCTCTATCTTGTGTTAAACAGGCCTAAAATCAAGCAGATTTGGGTCCCCAAGGCTACTAACAAATGTGGACCCAAGCTATTTTGGGTACCAAAATGAAAGTTAATCATTTCTGCAGGTATAGAGCACCACTCAGTCAATATGGTACCTTGATAGTGGATGCTTAAGACATATGACAGGCAACAGAGCCCTTTTGTCAAACTTTGTGGAAAAAGATGGTCTTGCATTCATCTTTGGAGATAACAACTCTGAAAAAACAAGAGGATATGGTTCAGCTGGGAATGGTGCGGTGTCATTCAGCAAAGTAGCATATGTTGAAGGTCTAAAACACAATCTCCTTAGCATCAGCCAACTATGTGATAAAGGTCATCAAGTCACCTTCCTCAACAATCAATGTCAAGTCAGAGACTTAAAGACCAATTCATTGAAGCTGATAGGATTAAGAGAAGGAAATGTCTATATTGTCAACCTTGTTGAGCTAAGTCATGATGAGACATTATACTTCCTTGCCAAAGCTTCTGAAGATCACTCCTGGCTATGACATAGAAGACTGTCTCACTTAAACTTCAAAAGTATGTCAAAACTGGCCTCCAAAGACCTTGTAGTAGGATTGCCAAAGTTCAACTTCATCAAAGAGAAACCCTGCAAAGCATGTCAGTTTGGAAAGCAAACAAAAAGCTCATTCAAAGGCAAAGCAATCAACTCAAATGATAGGCCCGTGCAGTTACTCCATATTGATCTATTTGGGCCTATCACAACTGCAAGCCTTGGAGGAAAGAAATATTCATTAGTAGTAGTGGATGACTACACCAGGTACACATGGACATTCTTTCTCAGCTCTAAAGATGAAACCAGTTCTCAACTAATCAAACTATTTAAACTGATTATGAATGAAAAGAGGAGAAGATCAAAGCTATCAGAAGTGATCATGGAAGAGAGTTTGATTTCTCTGAGGTAAAACAGTATTGTGAAGAGAATGGCATCAATCACAACTTCTCAGCTCCAAGAACTCCTCAACAAAATGGAGTAGCTGAAAGGAAGAATAGGATTCTGATTGAAGCAGGAAGAACTCTACTTGCAGCTGCCCATCTACCTGAGTACTTCTGGGAAGAAGCTATCAACACTGCCTGCTACACCCAAAACAGGTCTCTTATTCACTCAACTCTCAGAAAAACTCCTTATGAGTTGTGGAAAGGAAGAAAGCCAAACATAAGCTACTATCGTGCATTTGGCTGTCTGTGTTACATTCTCAACAATGGAAAGAAGTACCTAACCAAATTCCAGCCAAAGTCAGATGAAGGAATCTTCCTTGGTTATGCTATGGATAGTAAAACATATAGGGTATTCAACAAGGAGTCTCTAACTGTGGAAGTCTCCATTCATATAACATTTGACGAATCAGACCCTGTAAGGAAGGATGCTCCACTCAACAAGAATGTAGAAAAGAACTCTACGATTGCAGAATCAAAAATCATAGAGTTAGACACTACGAACGTAGAGCCAGAATCAGAAAACATAGAGTGAGAAGAAGAAATCGTAGAGTTCACAGCACCAGACAGTGAGACTCTACGACCTGAACCTGAAGTTGATCTAGAAGAACTTAGACAAGAAAACATCAGAACAGATGTCCCAAGAAGGAGAAAATGGACAAAGGATCACATTGAAGATCTTGTCATTGGAGATCCTAATGCTAGAGTAAAGACAAGGTCAACAACTCAAAATGAATGTAGCTACCTTAGTTTTCTCTCTCAAATAGAGCCCAAGAAGGTAGAAGAAGCATTAGAAGATTCAAGTTGGATAGAGGCCATGCAAGAGGAGCTCAACCAATTTGAAAGGAGCAAGGTTTGGAGACTAGTTGAAAGGCCAAAACAACATCTAGTCATTGGCACCAAATGGGTTTTCAGGAACAAGATAGATGAAGAAGGTATCATCACAAGGAACAAAGCAAGATTGGTAGCTAAAGGTTACTCACAGGAAGAAGGGATTGACTATGATGAAACCTTTGCTCCTGTTGCAAGATTGGAAGCCATCGGAATATTTCTTACCCATGCAGCTCACATGAAATTCAAAGTCTTTTAAATGGATGTTAAGAGTGCCTTTCTCAATGGTGAACTTCAAGAAGAAGTCTATGTGGAATAACCTCCAGGTTTTATCAATCCAACCCTTTCTAATTATGTGTATAAATTAGATAAAGCTTTATATGGTTTAAAATAAGCACCTAGAGCATGGTATGAAACTCTTACAAATTTTCTTACTAAAAAAGGATTCACTAGAGGTAGAGTAGAAACTACTTTATTCCTAAGGCAACACAAGGATAAATCATTCCTAGTCCAAATCTATGTGGATAACATTATTTTTGGTTCTACTGATGAAAAGTTGTGTGGAAGGTTTGCCAAGCTAATGCAGAGCAAGTTTGAAATGAGCATGATGGGAGAACTGAACTTCTTCCTTGGACTTCAAGTGAAGCAAACAAATGGACTTCAAGTGAAGCAAACAAATAAAGGTATTTTTATCAACCAAGCCAAGTACAGTAAAGACTTATTAAAGAAGTATGGCATGGATTCAACCACCATCATGAAAACTCCCATGGCACCTGCAACTAAGCTTGACAAAGATGAGAAAGGTAAAAGTATTGATATTACTCAATACAGAGGTGTGATAGGCTCTCTCCTATACTTAACAGCCAGCAGACCAGATATCATGTTTGCTACTTATATTTGTGCTAGATTTCAAGCCAATCCCAAGGAATCACATTTAATGGCTGTAAAAAGGATTTTCAGGTATCTGAAGGGCACTCCTAGCTTGGGACTTTGGTACCCTGAGGAGTCACCCTTTGATCTAATAGGATACTTAGATGTTGATTATGCAGGTTGTAAAATTGATAGAAAGAGCACAAGTGGAACGTGTCAATTGCTTGGAAATAGACTTGTCTCTTAGTTTAGCAAAAAGCAAAACTCAGTATCAACCTCAACTGCTAAAGCTGAATACATTACTGCTGGCAGTTGCTATGCACACATCCTATGGATGAATAATCAACAAGCTGACTGTAATGTCCAGGAATTTTCAAACATTGTATCAAATTTATTTTGATAAATAAAATTCATTTTATATAATTTTATGAATTTAATTTGGATCCATGTAAGAATTATTATTTAATTAAATAATTATATGGTTCAATAATTTTCTTGCATTAGAAATGGCTCATTAATAGTTTGATTTAAATTAGTGGGCTAACCCTAAGAATTTAATTGCAAGAAAATTGGGAAGAAAATTCAATAAATAATTTTATCACTATCGAATGTAATAATCCGAATGAGAAATTATTGGTAAGACAAATATTTTAAATAATTAATTGAATTAATTATTCACTTTAAATATTAGAATATAATGTGGTTAATTTAAAGTGGGTCACTAATCTTTTATTTAGATTGGCCCATTTCTTTATTTCTAATTTGGACCCAAATTCCTTTTTATTCCTATCGGGCTAGGTTCATTTTCTTTTATTTTCCGGATTGGGCCGAACCCATTTTATTTTATTTTTGAGCCCAATCCCTAAAACCAGTTGGTTTGAATAAATCGGGTCGATCCATTCTATTTCTTTTACCAGCCGGGTTATATCATTAGCAAACGGGTCGATCCAAGTAGATTTGGGGAAATCGGTTGGTTTAGGATAATCGGTAAAGCCAATTTGGGGGATAACCAAACCAAAACAATCAAATCCCCCAAAACCCTCAATCGAACAGAACCAAGCAAAAGAAAAAGGAAGAAACCCAAACCCCATCAATCGAATCAGACGAGCCAATGACGGGAGGGAGAATCGAGGCTGTCATCGCCGGCTCGAGTTGACCGGCGGCGTAAAGGAAGACCAGCAGGCTAAGCGGGGAATCGGCGTGAGCAACCGAGCTGCCATCAACGGACCAAGGGTCCCTGAAATCCGGTGACGCGACCGGTGAGGCCACGCGGCTCGAGGTGTCAGTCGAACCCAGCTGGGGAAATGACGGGAACCGCCAGTCGTTGTACATCCCTGCTACTGTTGGTTATTAATTCGCTAATTGAGGTAATAACCAGTTTATGGGATAAACAATTCTCTATAAATTGGACACCCAAACCCTAAATCCGAGCTGCTACGATTTTTTTGGTTGTTCAAATAGAGAGAGAAATCGCAATAGAGAGGAAATAGGGGAGATCAATCGTGGGTGAACGGCGGTTCGATCAGGCAAGGTATAACAATGGGTTATTAAATCACTGTGATAGTTTTATGTTAGGTTTAGTGTAAATTTCTTTCTTCTGTACTAGGATTGATATTGCTTGGGTTTGAAAAAAAATCCGTTATTGTATTGTGTTAATCTTGGTTGGGTTGTGTTGTTTTTGGGCAAAAGCTGTGTGTGAGAGTCTATAGAAATATAGGACTGGTTAATGATTTTGATTTGGGAATTCTGGAAATTGCAGAACCTTATGGTTCGGGTAGCATAAACTCTGTATTGGGGTATTTTGTCTCTCTGTATTGGATTAAATTGTGTATACATTGAATTTGGTTTGTGAAAATTCCTTGTTGAATTATTGCTTGTATTGTGTTATATTTGAACTGAAAATTGTTGTTGGTAAAAGCAGTCGATGGTGTTGGTACTATACATTATTCTGGGTTTTTATTGTGTTAATTTCTGTTTGGTTTTGATTTGGGAAATCTGGTATCATGTTGCTCCTGTTTGGGTTGTATTGAATTAGCTTCAGTGTAGTTAGGATGGCTAACAGATGTTTGACATAATACCTAAAACAAACTCTAATTTTTCTTTCGATATCATATTGTTTGGGGTAATTACTGAATGGGGAACCAGTGTTGTTAATTCCTTACTATGTTAAACTATTGCTTAAATTGGGTTGAAAATAATTGCAGGAGCTTAATACAACTGTTGAACAAATTTTGAAATGGGTTGTGCAAATCATTGGGATTAAATGATTGTTAAACCACTATTGCCTAACAAAGGGTAAATGATTAGTGTTGACTAATTGTTGGTATTTAATTAAGTTAATAATTTATCAATGCATAATAAATGAAGTTAATAAATATTTAATTATTAATTTTAAATAATAATGAATAAAATTAATAAAGTAATTATTTATTATTTTTCAATAAACAATAAATAAAGATAATAAATATTTAATTATTATTTTATATTAAATAATAATTAAGTATAAATAAAGTTAATAATTTAATTATTTATTATTTATCCTTAAATAATAAATAAAGCTAATAAATATTTGATTATTGTTTAACTACTATTAAATAATAACCAAGTATGTGTCGGCGCCGGGTTTTTCGTCCTTTATGTCCTCTTCCGATTTTAGCCTTTCGATTAAATGATTTTTGGGAAAAGGTCGGCATTAATGTCGACGGGGTTTTTGAAATATCGTTTTTTTAAGATGAGCCAATTAACCAGAGTCGCCAGTTGGTATATTTGAAATGGATGTACCAACTCATCCGAGTTTTTGTTTTTTATAAATCGATGGCTCATATGTGACTCCGAATTAATTGGTCTGCGAACCGAGATTCATAGAGTTCGGGGGCTTGCTTAAGCGAGGGGAATGTGTTAGGCACCCCTCGACTTCCGTGAAACACGGTTACCGCAATCTTGATGCTTTTCCTATCCTTTAATTCATGAAGTGTGTGTGTGTGCGTGCGCGTGTGTGTGTGTGTGCCTATGTGAATGTCGTGGTGAGTTTGTATGAAAGAATCATTTGGATTTTAGGGAAAATCGTGTTTTTTTCTTTTTGAGAATGCTTTAGAATGTCTTTCGGCTTAAACGAGAAAGCTTTATGAGAAAGGTTTGATTTTAATTGTCAAAAACTATGAGATTTTCCTTAGGTGTCGTTTTGGCAAAAAAACAAGAGTTTCTAAACCTTCGTCAAAATAGGAATCGAGATCTATACGTTGCTTTCATAAATGATGGGCAATTTCTAGGATCTCTTTTGCCCTATGTATCAAGATTTAGTAAAACGTTTATTTCTTTTTTATGAAATCATTTTTTGTGACATTCGAAAACCACTTCTCGTTAGCTTTCTCGTAAAATAGGAATCGACTTTCATTAGCATTTCCCAATTTTTTAGCCTCGTGATGCTAATATCCTATTTTGATTGATTTTAGAAAAGTCTTTATTGTTTTGGCTTTGAAATCTTTTGTTTGATGTTACAAATCAAATCAAAACGCGTAGGGGGCTATTCGCGGGCATGTGAGCCATCAAAATACCCCCGAACGCCAACAATCACATATTTCACTACTACGGGGCCTTAAACCCGATTCTCGCCTCAGCGTCGTTTTAAGGCCCGACGATTACATGTTACAGAAACGAGCCTCTTAGATCTATTACATACATCAAAACGTCCATCATCGGATTTGGACCACGGGGTCGCATTCCTAGGCTCACACCCGAGATTGCTACATGCCCACAAAATGAATACTACTAAACTAACCAACACGGATTTGTCTAATACACCATGATATCCGAAAATGATAGTCTAAATAATTTACACCCAATACATCACCGTAAACAAGCTAGAAGTTTCACCAATTGGATATCCTCGGGTTATTAGGAAGAATTTTGTTCCGATGGAACCCTCACTAATAATCCCTAATCCATGATTGTTCAACAATATACATGAAAATTACCTTTAATTTAACCAAATAATATGAAATAAATTGCTATAACAAAAGGAATTTTCACCTTGCAAATGATCTCAAATGGATGTAAACTTGTGTATTTGAATAGGATAAGAAGTATGTTTGATACACTCAAAATCAAAAGAGTATAAATCCTCTCTTTTTTCTCTCTTTTCTTCCTATTTTGTTGCAAAATTTAGCTATTTTTCTCTCAATTTCCGTGCTTTACTGCTGCTGAATTCCCTTCTCCTCCAAATCTGCTGAACCTCCTGTATGCTGAAGCGGAAATGAGCTGAAATAGGCTGGCCAAAGCCAGCCGCAGATTGATCTGCGGCTGGCTGGCCGCCTGCCTTCCACTCACCTGGTTTCGAGTTCCGTGTTTTCAAAAGGCGCACTTATTAGCCGCAGATCAATCCGCGGCTAGACGGTTTGACTTTCTCGATTTTCGTGCCATGCCTCGACTTTCGTGCCGTAACGTCGGTTTCCGCTGACAGGCTCGTATTTTGTATTCCGGGAACTACCGGGAGATGTGCCACCTCATTCGGGAATGCTCGTTTCGGACGGCCTTATTGTCTCGTCAGCTTTGGTCGCCAATCGTCACGGTGGTGTTGAGCGTTCGCACTTGTGCCCACTCCTTCGCTCCCGCAAGCCGGTTCAATTGACGATTTTGCCCTCCTGTCAGGGTTAGTATAGGGAACGCGAAATTTGGGTGTCTACAGCTGCCCCTCTTTATCATGTTTATGCAATGTTTAAATGAAATGAACAGGATAAAGAATAGACACTCGATGCATGAATGACAATGCACAAGGATGACAATACATACGTGATGCAACACACATGACTTATGATGCAACATAAGATGCAATGGGTGCAAAATATTCGTAAAAGGGTGTCAATACGGATGATCATCTCGTCGGGGCCGGGTTTCGTCGCCGGTCACCCGTCTTGTAACCCCCGGGTATCGTCGCCGGTTGGTTGTCTCGTCGGGGCCGGGTTTCGTCGCCGGTCACCCATCTCGTGATCGCCGGTTATCGTCGCCGGTCGATCGTCACGTCGGGGCCGGGTATCGTCGCCGGTCACCCATCTCGTAATCGCCGGTTATCGCCGCCGGTCGATCGCCTCGTCGGGGCCGGGTTTCGTCGCCGGTCACCCATCTCGTAACCCCCGGGTATCGTCGCCGGTTGGTTGTCTTGTCGGGGCTGGGTATCGTCGCCGGTCACCCATCTCGTAACCCCCAGGTATCGTCGCCGGTTGGTTGTCTTGTCGGGGCCGGGTATCGTCGCCGATCACCCATCTCGTAACCCCCGGGTATCGTCGCCGGTTGGTTATCTTGTCGGGGCCGGGTTTCGTCGCCGGTCACCCATCTCGTAATCGTCGGTTATCGTCGCCGTCGATTGTCTTGTCGGGGCCGGGTTTCGTTGCCGGTCACCCATCTCGTAACCCCCGGGTATCGTCGCCGGTTGGTTGTCTTGTCGGGGCCGGGTATCGTCGCCGGTCACCCATCTCGTAACCCCCGGGTATCGTCGCCGGTTGGTTGTCTTGTCGGGGCCGGGTTTCGTCGTCGGTTAACCATCTCGTAATCGCCGGTTATCGTCGCCGTCAATTGTCTTGTCGGGGCCGGGTTTCGTCGCCGGTCACCCATCTCGTAACCCCCGGGTATCATCGCCGGTTGGTTGTCTTGTCGGGGCCGGATTTCGTCGCCGGTCACCCATCTCGTGATCGCCGGTTATCGTCGTCGGTCGATCGTCTCGCAACCCCCGGGTATCGTCGCCGGTTGGTTGTCTTGTCAGGGCCGGGTTTCGTCGCCGGTCACCCATCTCGTGATCGCCGGGTATCGTCGCCGGTCGATTGTCTTGTGAATGCCGGGTCTCGTATTCGGTCAGTCGGTTGAATTGAGAAGCCGTGTTCGCCACCTGATTCATCAAAATCTTGTCTTTTATTATCACATTATGAGTCAAATGGGCTTTAGAATCGATTAAGCTTGCAATGGACCAATGGGGGAGCACTGGGCCCAGCCGCAGATGGATCTGCGGCCAGCCGCAGATGGATCTGCGGCCAGCCGCAAATTGATCTGCGACCAGCCGCAGATTGATATGCAGCCAAGATCGGGGTTTTAAGCGGCCAGCCGCTTCCCAGATCTGTCACTTTCAACTTCGTACCCCACATAGATTCTTGCGATTTTGCTCGTTTGCAAGGGCCTTTTGCCGATTTTTCCAACTTTCCCGCAAAAACCGCTCCGGTTAGATCGATCTACGCGACACAGGTAACATTTTGACTGGTCGTTTTCTCATTTTGTCAATGTTTTGCTATACATTTGGCTATTTGCATGGTTAGAGATTAAAATGTATGCTTTACAATGCTATGCTATGTATTATCGTATATACATGCTATGTATCAACTGTGTGAGTCCTATTTCATGCTCATGAGGCGGTCCCACATATCTGTTTGTTCCTTTTTTGAAAGAAAATCATGCCTTATGGTACTTTACATGCTTTATTTACACATATGAATGCAACTTTGATCTGTTGTGACTTGGGTTCTTTGAAAAACATGCCTGGATGTGCATGGGATGTCCATTTTACAGACGGAACTCTGCCGATTTTTATTTTTTTTTCACACACTTAATAAACATGCATCATGCTGCATTAATTCTACGATAATTATTGGAATATTTGTGACATAATTAAAAAAGGGAACTTACCTTCCTCCTTACCTGTTCTATTCCAGCTATGGATCCCGACGCTCCTAGCAGCTCTTCTGCGTCTCGGACCTCGGGTGTTCGCCGTCGTAGGGCTGCACCTGCCCCTGCTCTTCCTCAGACCCGTCAGGCTCGTCGCTTGGCAGAGGCTGTCATCCGTCTCGATCACCCGGACATTGAGGAGGCTGTTCTTCCGGAGGTTGCGGTAGAGGGGCCATCCTCTAGCACACCGGCCCCATCTCCTCACCGCGCCCTTTCTGGCGCCCTTGTGCAGATACCCGATCTATTGGGTTGGGATCTCAGTCGTCACCCCTCGGTATCTCTTGTAGCTAATGAGGTATATTCAATTCTATTCTCATTTCATTTTCAATTTCTTAATTTCCGTTCTACCTGGACTGACCCATTGGTGATCGCCACAGGTGCCGGAGTTTACTCAGTCGAGGGGAAACTGGTTCAACATCTACTCCCTCTATACAGCTCTGCACAGCGATTACCGGGTGGTGGTGGATTCCTGGGGCTTTCGTCATTTCTTCACCATCATTCCCCGCCAGTGTCCCTGGGGTTACATGAGGGCCTTATCTGAGTGTTGGTTCCACCAGACGCAGTCTCTTCATCTTCTTGACTGCGAGGTTGTGCTGACCCCCTGGGATTGGAGGTACATCACGGGCATAGAGTTTACCGGGTCCTGCGTTCCTCTAGATCTCTACATCACTCCAGCGGAGGTCCGGGCTTTATTGGGCTTCGCTGCTGAGGACCGGGTCTTTAAGGCCCGTAGTATTCGGTCTGGCGCTTTGGCTGTCGATGCTGTTGGGGGTATATACGCACTGCCTATTCCAGCGGATCAGGGCACTCGTGACATCCTGCTACGGCGCTTGTTCCTGACCATCATGAGGGGTTGTTTCCTAGGGAACAACTCCTCCACCATTCATTTCAGCGTCGTAGGAGCTGTTAGAGACGTAGACCGGCTCGGTGACTACGATTGGGGGTCGTTCACCTTTGCTTATTTCCTCTACGGTCTGCGTCTACGTTCAGAGGGGCAGACAGATGCTTGGCTCGGATTCTATCATTTTTTGCTGGTGAGGCTTCTCTTCCTCTCTCATTACTGGACTTTCCTTCATTTATTTCTCTTTTCTGCATTTGTCGGGTACTCATGCTCTTCACTATTTCTGTTCGCAGTTCTGGGCCTACGAGCGTCTCCCATGTCTGAGGCCTGTCACTACTCTTGGTCTGGACACTTATCCCCGGGGCCGGCGATGGCATCATAGCACTTTGGAGGAGGTCCCGGTATCTGGCAGCTTTGCACACTGTCGTATTCAGCTGGAGCTGATCACGGCTGCCGATGTCATTTGGGTTCCCTATCTCTCCGAGCATCTGACTGTGGGGTTTGCTGATGGGCATCCTTGTGGTCCGGAGTTCGCACTTTCCACCCGCCGCCTCACTTTGCAGAGTGTCGGGGGCTAGGTGATGTATCTGGGAGAGCGCGCATTCAGATGCGTCACTGGAGAGATCCGCATCCCGCACTCCCTTCCTTTCACTACCTCCTGGCCGCTGGATTCTCAGCCTTCGGAGATCATGCTCGCCGGGGAGGATGGCCGGATGCTTTCTACAGGCCCCAGTACGAGCGAGGCTTTCCGGACTTGGTGGGTACCTCGCACCATCGGTCCTCAGACCCGAGCTACCTTCTTCCTCGGGGATATGGTCCCCGGCTCGGTGATGATGACTGATTGGGCCACATGCGTTAGGACTCCCACTCATGCCGAGCAGATCGCCACTTTGACCCGCCAGGTGGAGCAGTTGTCGCTGTATCTTCGGATGTTAGGCCGGACCCTAGAGGAGGCTTACGCCTACGATCCTGACAGTGCGGGTTATGATGCAGGCCCGAGCTCATCTAATGCCACAGCGCAGCCATACATCCCTGACATGAATTTTGGTCCTCCGACTTTGACGACCCCAGGGGATCAGTTCGAGGATCCCGCTTTCATAGATGACATTGACTTTATTTAGATCAGGATAGGATAGGGCTTTTGTACCTGCACCTGTTTAGATTTCTTTTCCATTCTATGCATTATGTATTGAACTCATTTATTTATTTATGCACATCTTTTTATCCTTATGGAATTCACTTATTTTATTATTAACTGTATGATGCGTGCTTTTTATTTATGGATAGAGAATGACCCCTGTACAGTCTTTTTGATACTATTTTCCACAGATGTCGTCCTCAGATGCCGTGGTACGTTTGGATTCCATTCCTCCCACAGGGTTGGTTGGCAGTCTCCTCCGCTGGTTGGACAGTTTATTGCCGGCAGACAGGGTTATCGCAGATGGTCTTTTGGGACATTCTTGGTCCTTATTAACCTTTCAGGTGCCAGCGGGCTTTGTGGATGGTATTCTGAGCTATTGGGCCCCTGCCCGTCAAGTGTTCAGGTTAGGGATAGTAGAGCTGACCCCCACCCTCGAGGAGTATGCTCGCTTTACCGGCTTGCTTTTGTATGGTCCTTGTGCTAGGGTTACAGTTGGTTCCATGCGCCGTCAATTCTTGACTTTCACCGGTTTGCGGAGGGCTGTCTTGTTACCGGTGATCACATCAGACCATATGGTTCCCCTTCAGTTCTTGATTGACCGATTTGGCTCACCCGACAGTTTTTGTCTTTTCTTTGGTGATTTTTCCGTGTCCGAGGAGCGCTGGGGTGCCTTGAGAGTAGACGTTCTGATGGCCTGTGTCGTCTCAGTTTTGTACTTGCCCGCAGGACCCGATCAGTTGGACATGCGGGTTATCGCGGCCGTTAGAGCCCTTCAAGAGGATCACACCATTCTTCGCATGATATTGGCGGATACCTACATGTCCGCCTCATATTGCCAGTCTTTCCAAGGCAGAGTATTCAGAGGGAGCTCGACTTTGTTGTACGTGTGGTTCATGAGTCATCTCAGCCCCATCGGCCATTTCCGTCGTCAAGGGTTTTGCTTCAGCCATGACATAGCCACGCAGTTTTCATTTTGCCCCGTGAGCTGTACTGATGCGGCTTCCTAGGTAGAATTTTTGTCGGTTATTGAGGACCCTTTTCATCTCCTGATTTACTCGGGTTATTACTCCTTTATGAGTTTCTTGACTCACGTGCCCAACCTGGATTTCATCCCTATTGCTGGTTTGAGGGGTGTGACGACTTATCATCCCTTGGCGGTTACAGGGCAGTTTGATCAGACACAAGATTTTCACCCTTTCACGGGTGCAGCCGCCTACCGATTCCTTATATCATCCCAAACAGAGAGGGATCTACTGCGGGTATACGACCTTTGGTCTCGTAGGATCTTTGCCGAATATAGTGAGAGCTGCCACATCCAGACATTTGCTTACATGCAGTGGTTGCGCGGAGACTCGGATCCGGTTGGTTTGAGTCAGACAGGGGCCTTTGAGGACTCTGGAGTGATTTTCCCAGATAATACCACAGATCATTCCTTCTCAGCTGATTCTGCCCCTAGTCGGTTTGCTGAGGATATCCGACTCCGCTTGGCCTTGATTACTACTGAAGCTGAGAGGGATGCCACCCTTGTTGAGAGAGATGATGCCATTCTGGCTAGAGACGCTGCCCTTGCTAACAGAGACGCCATCGTATTTCAGACCAGGGCAGTTATAGATGCTCATTCTGGGACTGTCAGCCGAGCCACTGCTTTATTGGACCGCATCAACATGATGGGGCAGCAGATTGCAGGGGATGCTGATGCTTCAGATCTATCCACAACTTTATCCATCCTGCTTCAGCTAGTTTCAGATTTGTAGATTATTTTATTTCCTGCATAGACTATGTTAGTTTCATCGGTTATCGAACGAGAAATCTTGTAATAAAATGACTTATATATATAGACATGCATTTAAATTCAGTCATTTCCCTTTCGTCGTATCGTTGCCTTTCATTGGATCCTCATTTTATCTAGTTGACCACGATTTTGACATTTCGCTTTCTTTCTCTTCTCAAGTCTCGATGGAGATCTGATAGATATTGTCGTACCCCTGTCGATTTCATCGGATTGGGTCTTAGATTTTTGGCTAACTGTTTTGGTTAGATCAGGGTTATGTTATCTGAGGTGAAACTGATTTGTCGGCTGGTTTCGGGAAAGTTTTGAGGGTGTAGAAGGGTTTATCTGGCTGTTGGAAATTGGTTTTGTTTAGGGAAAGGATTATTTTTTATGGATCGGACCGCGCCACGATGGCTGCCTACGTACCCCCACAAGTTGGGAGATCAGGTCATACGTAGTTCGTTCCTCAAAGAAAAAGGAGAAATCGATTATTCAAGCGTAGAACCGCTTCACCGAGTCGGAATTTAGAGGTTGTGGAAATACCTCCCCATCCATTTCTTGCAATATGAGGGCTCCTCCGGATAGCACTTTCTTAATCACAAAAGGTCCTTCCCAGTTCGGGGCAAACTTTCCTTTGGCTTCGTCTTGACAAGGCATGACTCTTTTTAGCACCAAATCATTTTCCTTGAACTTTCGAGGTCTTATCCTTTTGTCGTATGATCGAGAGATCCTTTGTTGATATAACTGACCGTGCCAAACAGCAGCCACCCTCTTTTCATTAATCAGGGCCAATTGGTCGTATCGACTTTGCATCCAATCCTCCTCGCTAATCTGAGCATCGATCATTATTCTGAGGGACACCATCTCAATCTCAATTGGCAGAACGGCCTCCATTCCGTACACCAAAGCGTAAGGGGTTGCCCCTGTAGAAGTACGCGTTGACGTTCGGTATGCCAGCAGGGTGAGGGGTAGCAGATCCGGCCATCCCCGATGATTAACAAACATTTTCGCCATGATCTTCTTAATGTTCTTGTTTGCAGCCTCCACTGCCCCATTCATCTTAGGGCGGTAAATGACAGAATTGAGGTGTTTGATCTTAAACTGGTCGCACAATCCTTTCATGAGGGCGTTGTTTAAATTCTTGGCATTGTCGGAGACCAAGACCTCAGGTTGCCCGTATCGACAAATGACATTATTCCTGATGAAACCGACGATGACCTCTTGCGTTACCTTGGGGAAAGAAGCCGCTTCTACCCATTTGGTGAAGTAATCGATCATGACGAAAATGAATCGGTGCCCGTTGCTTGCCTTGGGCTCTATTGGTCCGATTACATCCATTCCCCACATTGAAAATGGCCACGGGGAGGTCATACAGTGCAATTCATTGGGAGGCGTATGGATCACATTACCGTGTGCCTGGCATTGATAACACCGTTTGACATGATCGTCGCAGTCGGCTTTCAGCGTTAACCAATAATTCCCCGTTCGCAAGATCTTTTTGGCCAGCATTGGTCCACTCATGTGTGGCCCACACACACCATCATGTACTTCATTCATAATCCTTTGGGCCTGTGTTTCATCTACGCATTGCAACAGTCCCAAACCAGCATCCCTCTTGTAGAGTGAATCCCCACTCAGGTAAAACTTCATCGCCATCTTTTGAATTCTCATCCTCTCAGCTCGGCTTGCCTGGTCGGGAATGGATCTATCCCTCAAGTACTCCCTTATGTCGTGATACCAAGGCTGCTTTAGCGGAACCACCTCGTCTGATAATACTGCAACATGTTCCTCGTATGCCGGGGTGCTCTGTACTGCTATCTCAATTTGTGGAACATCTTTTCTTTTGATTATATGGATTAAGGAAGCCAGTGTTGCCAACGCATCCGCAAAATCATTCCGTCCCCGGGGGATATGTCGGAAAGCGATATCTTCGAACTCTTGCATCAATTGGATAACACAACGATGGTATGGAAGTAACCGGAGCTCTTTTGTGTTGTACTCCCCGATCGCCTGTCTGATTACCAGTTCTGAATCCCCGAACACCGCTAGTCTCTTCACTCCCATGTCACGGGCAAAGTGGAGTCCCAAGATACATCCCTCGTATTCAGCGGTGCTGTTCGAATTGCTGAATTTCAGTTTAGTGGCCACAGGGTATTTCTCTCCGGTGATAGAGACCAGGACCGCTCCGGCTCCTGCCCCCTCGGCATTTATGGCACCATCAAAATACAGCTTCCAGAACTGCCCCTCGTCATCACATTTCGTGTGTAATACCCAAAATACATCTTCGCCCGGCAAAGGAGTTTCTAACGGCTCCATCCCTCCTGACGGCGTTTCTGCCAACTGATCTGCGATTCCCTGCCCTTTCATGGCTTTCTGAGTTACGTATACCATGTCGAACTGTTATAAGATTAATTGCCATCTTGACAGTCGACAGTTCAGCATGGGTCTTTCAAAGATATATTTCAAGGGATCCATCCTCGATATCAGGTACGTGGTATGCCCATAGAGGTAGTGTTGTAATCTCCCTTCAGCCCAGGCCAGAGCACAACAGGTCTTCTCGATGGGAGTGTAATTCTGCTCACATTGGCTAAATCTCTTGCTGAGGTAATAGATGGCCTGCTCTTTACCTGCTTCATTTTTCTGTCCCAGCATACACCCCATCGCGATGGCATTGACCGATATATACATAAGCAGAGGGATCCCGTCCTTCGGGGGTACCAGCACTGGTGCCTCTGTCAGCTGCTTTTTAATGGTCTGAAAAGCCTTCTGACATTGCCCATTCCATTCTTGGGAAGCACCCTTCCTCAACAACTTGAAAATTGGCTCGCACGTAGTTGTCAAGTGGGATATGAAACGGCTGATGAAGTTTATTCTTCCCAGGAATCCTCTTATCTCCTTTTCTGTGTGAGGTGCTGGCATATCCACAATGGCCTTAATCTTTGCTGGATCCAACTCAATGCCTCGATCACTAACCAGGAATCCCAAGAGCTTACCCGACTGCACTCCGAAAGCACACTTTGCTGGATTGAGCTTCAAATTATACTTTCTGAGTCGATCAAATAGCTTTTTAAGATGGGTTATATGGTCAGACTCTACCCTTGACTTCATGATAATGTCATCCACGTAGACCTCTATCTCCTTATGCATCATATCGTGGAACAGGGCCATCATGGCTCTCTGATAAGTAGCTCCCGCATTTGTGAGACCGAAAGCCAGCCGTCTATAGCAGAAAGTGCCCCAGGGGGTGATGAACGCGGTCTTTTCCTGATCTTCTTCTGCCACCATTATCTGATGATACCCTGCAAAGCAATCAACAAAAGAGTACATCTCGTACTGGGCTGTGTTATCCACCAGGATGTGTATGAAAGGCACCGGGAAGTTATCCTTGAGACTGGCCTTGTTTAGATCTCTATAGTCTACACATACCCTCACCATCCCTCCAGGCTTAGCCACCGGGACTACATTGGACAGCCATTCTGGGTATGTGGACACCATAATGATTCCGGCCCTGAACTGTTTGATGATCTCCTCTTTCACTTTTAAGCTCCACTCCGGTTTCAACTTTCTTAATTTTTGCTTGACAGGCCTGAAACCCTCTTTGATGGGCAACCGGTGTACCACAATGTCGGTGGATAATCCGATCATATCCTCATGAGACCAGGCAAAGACATCCTCATATTGGTTTAGCAACTCAGTTATTTCTGCTTTTTGGCTAGGGGTAAGGTCCGTCCCTATCTTGAGTTCTTTTGGCTTGTCAGGGGTTCCGATATCTATAGTGATGGTTTGGTCCAAGTTGGGTTTGGGTTTATCCTCGACCCATCCTTTGATCTCGTCAGGCGCATCGTCGTAATTTGTCTCGTCTTGCTCAATGCCCATCAAATCGAAATCCAGCTCAATGTCAAAATCATAATCATCATTCAAATTTGAAAGACCGTTTGTTAGGCAAGGATTACTCAAATTGGTACACCTGACATGAAACAAAATATTCGTCATATATAAGTTATTTTCCACAATGATCACATTTTCAGATAACACGAAGAAACGACATAATCATGCAAAATACAAAACAACAACAAAAATAAACTTCTTCATCCTCCCATCCTTTGGGGTCTACCACCCTGATGTCGGGTTTTACCCTTGTTTGGATATCACTGGTTTCATGGTCCAGTTGTCGACGGTCAGGTCAGATGAAATGCGCTGGATAAAAGGGAGCTTCACATCGGACACTTCCCCGATGATTACGGCTACGTCGCCTGAGTCCCTTCTCCTACCATCTGCGGGAATCACTAGCCCTGCCCAATCGATGACAGGTACAACTTGTTGGGCTCCCGGTGGCGTGACAACATCCGTCCCCTCTCTACTGCTTGTTAATTGTCCGGGGATATGGCACTTAGTTTCAAACTCTCTTGCGATCTCTTGTAGGAAACTCTCCCTCTTGGCCGATTCATCACTTGCGGGGGTTAATTCTTCATCGCCTGACTCAATCACAGGCTCGTTTATCCCCTGTTCATTGTTGACCCTGGTCACCAGACTGCCAGCCAGCCGAATTGGAGCCGCACCTTGACGGTGTCTTCGTGCTACGCCTTCATAATATCCCAACCCTGCTTTACCTATCTGACGGGGTAGCTGAATGGGCTCGGTGATTCCTTGGCTACTCTTTCCCAATCCTTGTCCAGGCTGGAATTTCATTTTCATCATTTCCTTTGCAACGAAGGTAAGTTCTGGAGAAACCCTAGGTTTCACGGCTGGGGCTCTCAGGCACCTGTAGTGGGGAGTACTAATTTCCAGCGCCTAAAAACTGGCAGATGCCGCCCACTCGTCCACATTGATCACTGGTAGGCCATTCCTGGGAGGAGAAGGTTCATCACATTCTGCCGAGATCGTGACCAGATTTTCGTCGATGATTAATTTGATTTGCTGGTGTAGCGTGGAAGGAACTGCCCCGGCCATGTGTATCCACGGCCTCCCCAATAACAGGTTATAACTGGCGGCAATGTCTAGGATTTGGAAAGAGATATCAAAAGTGCAAGGTCCTATTTCCACCGACAATTCTATCTCTCCAATTGTATCCCTCCGGGAACCATCGAAAGCTCGCACCACTACATGACTGGCCCGTAGGCGCTTGGGATTGATGTTCATCTTCTGCAATGTACTGAGGGGACAGATATTCAAGGCCGATCCCCCATCAATCAGCACCCTATTCATGATATAACCTGAGGAGATTACTGCAATATGTAGCGGTTTTCGATGCCCCATTCCCTCCTTGGGGATGTCCTCGTCTGCAAAGGATATTACATCACTCTCCAACAGATGGCCCACCAGATGGCCAAAACCTTTCTCACTAATTTCTTTGGGCACATATGCCTCCTCCAAGACTTTTGCCAGGGTTTTTCAGTGCTCATTGGATGATAACACCAAGTCCATGATTGATGACAGGGTCGACTCCTCATTTAAAATCTGGATCCCTCTTGCTTCCGGATGATCCATCCTCCTCAAGAATTCCATGGCTCTCTCCTCGGATATCTCTTCATTTTTCTTCTTTTGGCTCTCCAGGACTCGCCCGGGAAGATATAAGGGATTCCCTTTTGTCGTCACAGAAGCACAATTGGCCGCTTCATCTGACATCCCTCCATAATTCCATGGTACTGTCTTTAGACTGCTGATAGGGATTTGCGGTCTTGCTGTAAGGATGAGGGGTTTCGGCGCCGCCAACTTGACAGGTCCCTCAGTGGTATTTCTACTTACACCCATCAACCTAATGGGCGCTCCCCGCGTAATCCCGTGATCATTTATCATGTTGATCATTTCATCAATTTTCTTCACATAGTTCAGCCTTGACGGCCCCTCGGCTTCATTGGCCTCCGCCACATTTACCCCCCCTCCATCATGTCTTGGCAGGGGATTGGCCTTAACATTCGGGGAGTCTGGCTGTTCCACCACAATTTCCCCACTATCAATCAAGTTCTGGATTCTGTGCTTCAACGTCCAACAGTCTTGCGTATCATGATGAGGGGAACTTGAGTGGTATGCGCATCGTTTGCTTGGGTCAAACCTTCTTCCTTTTGGGTCACTCGGGGGTGCCAAACCAACTATCTTCTTTTGGGCTATCAATACCGCTAAGACCCGTTCAAGAAGCTCCCCGAGCGGGGTGAATACTCGATTTTAAGAGGCCTCATATCTCCTTCGCCCTTCCACCCTCTGATCAGCAAAGTTAGGCTATCGGGATGGCCCTACTCTCTGCACTTGTACTGGAAGATGGTTTTCTGCCTTTCTAGATGACCCCTGAAGGATGAGGGAAACATCCTCCTCCTTTTTCTTTTGCGCCCTACGGGAAGTGCTGCCATAATTTCCACTTTGTATTTGTTCTGCAGCCGTTTCCAAAGCCGTGAAATCCCGAATCTTACCAGACTTCAGACCCATATCCACCATTTCTCCGTGTTTAATCATCTCGGCGAAAGGCCTACCAATTCCTGATATAACCCGCTCATAATAAGGGGCCTCTTGAATATCTACGAAGGTCATCACCATCTCTGACTCGCTCATCGGTGGATTCACCTGCGCGGCCATACCCCTCCATCGTTGTGCAGAGTCCCTGAAGGATTCCCTGGGTTGCTTCTTAACTTTTGTCATTTGGTATCTATCAGGGGCCATTTGTGCTTGGAAGCTATACTGTGTTAAGAAGGTATGGGCCAATTCCTCCCAATTGTGAATCCGGGCATTGTCAAGACGGGCATACCAGATTCTCGCTTCTCCCGTCAAACTCTTTTGAAAAAGTTGCATTCTTAGACCCTTGTCTTCTGCATAAGATCCCAACTCCCCAATGTAGATTTTCAGATGTGTATAAGGATCCCCTTTTCCATTGTATTTCTCGAACTCAGGAATTTTAAATTTCTCCGGATATCTGGTTCCGGGGAAGACACAAAGATCTGAGTAATTTACCCTGCCTAGGGACCCTATGCCTTTCATGGATTGGATAGTTTCCTCCATTTGTTTCATTTTCTTTCGCAGGTCATCCGTATCTCCCTCTTCTGGGATAGTAATCACTGTCTTGTTAGGTACGGGAATGGCCTTCGGGGCGACTGGCTCGCCCTTAGGTTGGGGTGGGTCCTCCTTAGGTGGATCCTGTCGAGGTATCAATTGTTCCCTCAGCATGATGGCCATTTCTAACATCTTCTTCTTGAAATCATCAAATTCCTCCCTAGATATGGAGCCAGGATTCGTAGGTGGGAGCTCAGCCATTTCAGATGTAGAGTTTTGGGCCCTTTTAGACTGCGAACGGGTTTGAGGAGCAATCCTACAGAAGCAATGGTTCGAAGTTTAGTCCGGGATAATGAAAGGATATGGATGCATGCTAAAGCTGTAAATTTTTTGTGATTTGGGTTTTTTAATCTTTCTCTGCAACACAACATGTTAGTAGTCCCTTATTGCAATAATAATTGATAGACATGACTTATTATGCCTTCCCAGCTATTCCCTGCAAAACATGGAGGTCAGTATTTTCTTTTGACAACAGGGGAGGCATATATGAATGGGATCATGACATTTTGTACGCGTGAACGTAAAAGGGCATGAAGAGACTTTTCCTGCGTTGGGTTAATCTGAGGCTGACCTACCCTAGGGTTACTCTCACGGGTTTTTTGGCATGAAGGTCCCCAAATCTTCGCAATCTACTCGTCTGAGTCCTTTCGATTGGAGCGGATTTGGGTGGTGCGTTTCCTGAGCCATCTCCGGGGAGCAGCTCCTTCGAGTCCAGTAATAAGCAACCGACAGGTTCGCCTCAAGAGGAGGTACAATCTCAACATACATTCACATTCATCGTCCTCACCGTATGCAAATGAATACTTTAAAGTAAAGCAATTCCATTCAATAATTCATTTATTTGGTAAAACACATTCACACAACAACAGGTCGAAATATCGCACGCACATACACATTCATGAATTTTAAAGGATAGGACAGCATCAAGACTTGAACGCGGCTTAAGCCCTCTAATGTCCCCAGTAGAGTCGCCAGCTGTCGGCGCCGGGTTTTTCGTCCTTTATGTCCTCTTCCGATTTTAGCCTTTCGATTAAATGATTTTTGGGAAAAGGGCGGCATTAATGTCGACGGGGTTTTTGAAAGATCGTTTTTTTATGATGAGCCAATTAACCAGAGTCGCCAGTTGGTATATTTGAAATGGATGTACCAACTCATCCGAGTTTTCGTTTTTTATAAATCGATGGCTCATATATGACTCCGAATTAATTGGTCTGCGAACCGAGATTCATAGAGTTCGGGGGCTTGCTTAAGCGAGGGGAAGGTGTTAGGCACCCCTCGACTTCCGTGAAACACGGTTACCGCAATCTTGATGCTTTTCCTATCCTTTAATTCATGAAGTGTGTGTGTGTGCGCGCGTATGTGTGTGTGTGCCTATGTGAATATCGTGGTGAGTTTGTATGAAAGAATCATTTGGATTTTAGGGAAAATCGTGTGTTTTTCTTTTTGAGAATGCTTTAGAATGTCCTTCGGCTTAAACGAGAAAGCTTTATGAGAAAGGTTTGATTTTAATTGTCAAAAACTATGAGATTTTCCTTAGGTGTCGTTTTGGCAAAAAAATAAGAGTTTCTAAACCTTCGTCAAAATAGGAATCGAGATCTATACGTTGCTTTCATAAATGATGGGCAATTTCTAGGATCTCTTTCGCCCTATGTATCAAGATTTAGTAAAACGTTTATTTCTTTTTTATGAAATCATTTTTTGTGACATTCGAAAACCACTTCTCTTTAGCTTTCTCGTAAAATAGGAATCGACTTTCATTAGCATTTCCCAATTTTTTAGCCTCGTGATGCTAATATCCTATTTTGATTGATTTTAGAAAAGTCTTTATTGTTTTGGCTTTGAAATCTTTTGTTTGTGGTTACAAATCAAATCAAAACGCGTAGGGGGCTATTCGCGGGCATGTGATCCATCAAAATACCCCCGAACGCCAACAATCACATATTTCACTACTACGGGGCCTTAAACCCGATTCTCGCCTCAGCGTCGTTTTAAGGCCCGACGATTACATGTTACAGAAACGAGCCTCTTGGATCTATTACATACATCAAAACGTCCATCATCGGATTTGGACCACGGGGTCGCATTCCTAGGCTCACACCCGAGATTGCTACATGCCCACAAAATGAATACTACTAAACTAACCAACACGGATTTGTCTAATACACCATGATATCCGAAAATGATAGTCTAAATAATTTACACCCAATACATCACCGTAAACAAGCTAGAAATTTCACCAATTGGATATCCTCGGGTTATTAGGAAGAATTTTGTTCCGATGGAACCCTCACTAATAATCCCTAATCCATGATTGTTCAACAATATACATGAAAATTACCTTTAATTTAACCAAATAATATGAAATAAATTGCTATAACAAAAGGAATTTTCTCCTTGCAAATGATCTCAAATGGATGTAAACTTGTGTATTTGAATAGGATAAGAAGTATGTTTGATACACTCAAAATCAAAAGAGTATAAATCCTCTCTTTTTTCTCTCTTTTCTTCCTATTTTGTTGCAAAATTTAGCTATTTTTCTCTCAATTTCCGTGCTTTGCTGCTGCTGAATTCCCTTCTCCTCCAAATCTGCTGAACCTCTTATATGCTGAAGCGGAAATGAGCTGAAATAGGCTGGCTGGCCGCCTGCCTTCCACTCACCTGGTTTCGAGTTTCGTGTTTCGAGATCCGTGTTTACAAAAGGCGCACTTATTGGCCGCAGATCAATCCGCGGCTGGACGGTTTGACTTTCTCGATTTTCGTGCCATGCCTCGACTTTCGTGCCGTAACGTCGGTTTCCGCTGACAGGCTCGTATTTTGCAGTCCGGGAACTACCGGGAGATGTGCCACCTCATTCGGGAATGCTCGTTTCGGACGGCCTTATTGTCTCGTCAGCTTTGGTCGCCAATCGTCACGGTGGTGTTGAGCGTTCGCACTTGTGCCCACTCCTTCGCTCCCGCAAGCCAGTTCAATTGACGATTTTGCCCTCCTGTCAGGGTTAGTATAGGGAACGCAAAATTTGGGTGTCTACAGTATGGATAAAATTAATAGATTAATTATTTATTATTTATCCTTAAATAATAAATAAAGTTAATAAATAGTTGATTATTGCTTAATTACTATTAAATAATAATCAAGTATGAATTAAGTTAATAATTTAATTATTTGTCAGTAAGTGATAAATAAAGATAACAAATAGTTAATTATTATTAAGTATAAATAAGTTAATAGATAAGGAGATTTTAAATAGCACCTTAACTGAACAATTTTGATAAATTGTCTAAGGGGTAATAAATGAATATTACTTAAGAAAAAGTAATGTTAATTAATTAAACAATTATAATTACTTGTTTGAGGGTTTAATAAGTGTTTATTACTTAAGGGACTCATGGTTAATTAATTAGACTATCAATCTAGAAATCAATTAAGTGCCTTATAGGATTTACTATAGTTTATTTACTTATGTGTGTTATGTGATTTGCTAAATTGTTAAATAAATAGCATAAGTAAGCGTATCGACGTACAACTACGCAGTACTAATTGATAGACCGACATTATCTATGTTAGGTTCTTCAAGGCTAAATAGTTAAAGCTAGAATTATTTGTAGCTGAGCAAACAGGAAAGTTCCTAACCCTAAACTTCTTACATTATTACAAGTTCCTAACCCTAAACTTCTTACATTATTGCAAGTTCCTAACCCTAAACTTCTTACATTATTGCAAGTTCCCTAACTCAAACTCGAGTTATTATTTTCGAAGCATGTTAGTGAATAATTATTGTCGATTATTCACATCTATACTGATTATTAAGATTCGCACCTTGTGCAATTGAATTCCTATCCTATTATGATTGAACTGTAAATTTAATTAAAGTTCTTTCAAGCATGAATTGTTTATGAGATAGATCTATGCTATTTGTATCAGCTAGATCCAGCATGTCTAAATTGGTTAAGACAATGGTATTTTAAAAGTTGTTCTTATTAAATTGCTATGGTAAGAACTCTTGGCTGAGAAAAGGATAAACTTGTTTAAGGCATGATATCAATGCTGGTTATTAAGTGTTTATGCATAAATCACGGGGTATGAGAGGCTGATCCCCTCGATTACCAAAACTTTTTAAGAGGTCCAGCTTACATGCTGAGAACCTTGGTAAACGTCCTTGGTTATTTCAAACCACTCAGTAATTGACATTCAATTATTCGAATATTCGACTGTTGACTGATAATTCATAATTCTTCACAATGCTATACTGTTGTTGAACATTGAAAGCGAAATTTCCTTCTATCATGATATATCTCTTTGTGTATATACTTGCTAAGCAAATTAGTTGCTTACCCTTGCTATATCATGATCTTCATTTCAGATAAGGCAGAAACGTCTAGAGGAGATAAAGGAAAAGGGAAGGTGCAAGAATAGACGCCCGATAGTGCCTATGTACTAGTTATTCTTGAATGTTGTTTGATTAAGTGAACCTTTTATTGTATTAAGGGTACGTTTTATGTTAAGGTTAAAGAACCTTGGGACCAAGATTGCAAGACCTTATTATTATTTCAATAAACAATGTATGTTTATTATTCCGCATTTAGTTAGAAAGTATGTTTGTCGTTGAGTATCGTGAGCACCGAATTCGAGGTTAGGAAACCCGGATTTGGGGGCGTCACAGGTTGGTATCAAAGCTATAGGTTATAAACATTAGGAATGAGAAACCTAGGTTATAACCTCGGTAGAAAGCTCATATAGAGTATGTAGGTGATGGGTTGAGGAGATTCATCGAGTTCTAGTTGTACCGAATAAAATATCATTTCATTTTATCAATGAATATATTTTATTGAGGTACTGACATGGATTCATTGTGTGGTGTTGTAGGATGTCGGACGAGCGTCAAGATAGCCTTTCAGTTAACCAGGAGCCCATAAAGCCTGAGGTAGTAAGAAACTTACTAGCAAGGAACGCCGAGCTAGAGGTAAAGGCTGAACAATTAGAGGCACAGAACCACATCCACCAGATTTCTGAACAGCGGTACAAGGACGCTGCTTACAAGGCCCAGGCTGAGTTAGCCGAGTTGCGAGGGAGGCTGCTGCTGAGAGAGCTACAGTTAGGACAGGTGAGAGATGAGGTGAAGGCTAAGGATGCGAAGATAGTTGATTTGGAGCGAGCCTTAGACATCGCCTGGATGCAGTTCGACGCCAGATGGATGGATCTGCCCTCCAATAGCAAGAGCAAACGTTAAATTGTATTCGCCTTGTGTCTCTTAGAGGATAGTTAGAAGTGGGTGGTTATGCCTTGAGCAGTGTTATTGGTACTACCATTTGATTTACTATAGTTTGTATTAACCTCAGCAAAGTGCGAGGTAGTTCGTATGTAGGATGTACTTCCCAATTATGTAGGTAGGAAAGAATGGTTTAAGTGAATCCCACCTTTTGTTATATTAAATGGGATGGTAGCAATTATGACAATATGCCTGTGATGAACGTGTAAGACGCTAAAGTCGGTATATGAATATAGATGCATTATTATGGTATGTGCTTGAGAATTTTACTTGATATACCATTGATGCAATGATTATGTTAATTCAGTAAAACTGAATCGGTATCTTAGTAACTTAAATCACTAATCGGGAAAGCAGAATTTTCGAGGTCGGGTAATCTAAAACTCCCACACAAGAGTCATGTGATTATTGTATTACATGTTGAATACTTATGTTTTAAGAAAGCCCGAGTAACGTGTTAGGGTTTGCTTAAATAGATAATGCCGCCTAGACGAATCCTACGAAACCAAGGGATTGAAGAGTCAGTTAACAATGTAGAGGGAACTCCACCAAACCCAATGCAAGATTTTGTGAACATGATGGCAGAAGCCTTGCGGAATCAAACCACTACTACAGGAAACCAGGCAGGCAACCACTTAGCCAATTTTAAAGACTTCAAGGCAGTAGGGCCTCTGGAGTTTAGAGGAACAACGAACCCGATAGAGGCCCAGTCATGGATAAAGGAGATTGAAAAGGCCTTTATCATTGCTAGAGTCGCTGAGGAGCAGAAGACAGTTTTTGCTACCTACCTAATGAAAGGTGAGGCTAACTTTTGGTGGGAAGCCAATCAGAACAAAGCTGGAACTGGAGTCGTGGCATGAGAAACTTTCAAGACGTTGTTTTTCGAGAATTACTTTCCTGAGAGTACGCAGGCAAAAATGGAGATCAAGTTTCTAGAATTGAAGCAAGAAAATTTGTCAGTGTCAGAGTACGCTGCAAAATTCAATGAATTGGCTAGATTCGCCCCACATTAGGTGGATACTAAGGTGAGGAAGGCCAGGAGATTCGAGAATGGATTAAAGCCGTGGATCTACAGTAAGGTAGCGGTTTTGCAAATTACATCGTTCTCAACCTTGTTGGAGAAAGCTCTCATTGCTGAAGGTGGGAGTGAAGTGGTTTCAAAATATAATCGGGAAAGGAACAAGAAGAAGGTAGAAGGAGGAAATGTGAATGTTAGCAGTGGTGGCAGCTGAAAGTAGTATGCACACAAGCCAATCATATTTGATATGATGCAGCATATACTTTGTAATCTTATTCAATTATTAAAGGCATTTTACTTTATCAACATAGTGCTGTTATATTAAATGTGATAAACCCATAGTTTTGAGCAATGCTTTTAGAATCATGATGGTGATCATGCTAATGAGATCTAAATTCAAGATAGCTCACAAACTAAAATCGTTCCTAATCGTTGGATTACTAAAAAGGGGATTAGTGAATCCGGATAGATTAGTACATACGTTGCTTGCTCTTATGAAGAGGATGATTGATCTCATAATCATTTGTGTGGAGACACTAAAGCAAGTATGTAGGTGCTTATTAGAGAATAAGTTCACTGAACGTGGCTCGCTAAGGAATACCTAATGGAGTTTTACTCGCCCGTCAATAGGAATTCCTCTAGTGATAGTAGTACAAGTGATCCTTGGACTTGAGATCATCATAGTATCTTGTGTATGATGAGTTATATTTTGACATGTCCCTTAAGACCCTGAGGGTATATTAAAGGGTATGATTGGGTATAATAAGTTATACATGGAGATAGGTGAATGATCAACAAAGAATCTACCACTTCTAGTAAAAGGAGAGAATGTCCTATGTGATTCGATAAATGACGACTTTGAAGTCTTTGGCCAAAGCAGAATGAAATTAGAAAGGAGTTTCTAATTTGCATTAATTAGAGTTGTGCATTTCAGAATCGAAATACATATAATTAAATAAAATAAGACTTGACAGTAATTCCATGTCTTATATTTAATTGGGACATTGTATGGTAGAAGGATTGAATTGTACGGTAACTATTCACTGAAAGGTTCTTTTGTGATTAATGTTGAAATCTATATTATCTGGAAAGTCGTTGATCGCTAAGGGGGCTTACCCTTATTGTAGAATAAATATTATTTATTTAAATAAATTAAATAGTTTAATTTATTTATTTAAATAAAATTAGAATTGTTCTAATTGATTTATTCACAACCGGTTTAATATGGAGAACCTAAAGGGTCACACCGCAAAAGGAAAATATTTATTTAAGAAGTAAATGGCATAATCGTAATAATAAGTTAAGTGTATTTAATTTAATCTATGGAGATAGAATAAATTAAATAGCTTAATATTTATTATTTAATATTTTAGAAATATTAAATATAAATTAATAAGAGGAGTCTTATTATTATTATTACTATTACTATTATTTAATTCCTAATAGGGATTGGGAATTAATTAATAGAAGTACTCTCTCATGAATTCCTAATTGGATTAGGAGTTCAATTAATTAAAGGAGTTTAATTAAAATAAAAACCCTAATCCTAAATGGTTTAGGAGGGTTCCCTATATCTATAAATAAGAGGAGTCTTATTATGATTTGGGGTTAGACAATTTACACACTCTTGCATAAGAATTGTAGAGAGTACTTACAATTTCTATAGAGATAGAAACTAGGGTTTTGCCAACACCCATCTTCTTGAACAAGTATTATTCCTTGGTGGATCACCTCTAGAGGCCAAACACTTGGGTGGCTAACGTTGATCAAAGGAAGGAATTTAATCGGTGGAATTCAAGGAGAACGCGAAAGAATTGGAGGTGAACTTGTACCTGAGGAAGCTAGAATTCTACAAGGGTATAATTCTTATTCTCCATCTCTTTCGTTTAATTAATAATTGTGCATAAAGAAAGATCATGGTTATGGTTTGTATAAAATTTTAAAATCTGATTTTATCGCGCTTCCGCTTTATTAATGTAATTTGATTGCATGTTCCCGTTATACAAACCTAACAGTGGTATCAAGAGCCAAACTTTATGCGAATTATTAATTGTTTTGATTCGGTATATACATTGATATGTGTTTAGAACAATTTAATTGGGCATAATTGTTTGTGTAAAATTATTTATTTATTTTTTTTTATTTTGATTTTATTTATTTTCAATTAAGATAAAAGGTTTATTTTAATTGGAATATGATTAAAATTAAAAGTTTTATTTGAACTTGGAATTGGATTCTACGTTAACTAGAATAAAGGAGTTTATTCATATATGGAATAGGATTCCATGTTTCCTAGAATAAAGGAGTTTATTCACATATGGAATATGATTCCATGTTTCCTAGAATAAAGGAGTTTATTCACATATGGAATAGGATTCCATGTTTCCTAGAATAAAGGAGTTTATTCACATATGGAATAGGATTCCATGTTTCCTTAAAAAATAAAGATGTTTATTTTGATAAGGAATAGGATTCAACATATTTTATTTTCCAATAATTTTAAGTTAAAAATAAAGGTGTTTATTTTAAACTTGAAATTGGTTTCCATATTAATTAAAATAAAGGAGTTTATTTTGATTTGGAATTTGATTAAAATAAAGGAGTTTATTTTTATTCAAAAAAAAAAATTAAAATTAAAATAAAAGAGTTTATTTTGATTTGGAATATGATTAAAATAAAGAAGTTTATTTTAATTGAAATTGGATTTCATGATAACTAATTAGAGTTGGAATTGGATTCCATGATAACTAATTGGAGTTGAAATTGAATTTTATACTAACTAATATCGCCCATTAAATGATATCAATGCATATATGGAATGGTTTTATTATTCATGGGATGAATGTTATTTATTGATACATATAGAGATATGTGTGATAATAAATAGGGATTGATTATGGACTATTGACCAATGTGTGATTGGATTTATTTTAGTGGATGCTTGAATGTATGGGTTTTTATAAATGGGGTCTGCGTACCTCGTCTTCTCTAATTTTTTCTTAATGTAAATTCTATCTCCCTCCTATGTATTTCCCCTTGACTGCTGATCAAGGTTTCTATTTATTGTAAATAGTTTTTGTAATAGGACTAGTTAGAATTAATTTTGAAGAATTGAAGACAAAGGAGCAAGGAGCGCTTGAAGACCCGTTTGTAATGGAGCCCGGGTTTAAATGTAATAGTTATATTTAAATTTAATTCTTGCACCCTAGGTTTGACCTTTTGGTTCACTTGGTGGCTCTAGTGAACCAAACTAGAATAAAAGTCCATAATCAATCCGGCTAGAATATAGTATTTTATATGTGCATGCTTACTATGTATATATTATATATTATACAACATGCTTCACATGTTTAATAATATGACGCGTATTTTATATATATATATGTGCATGCGCGCTAAACAAGATGAGACAAATAATAACAAACCCCTCAAAGAAATTATATTAAGTCTTAAGCGTTCAAAGATATTTAAATAAGATTAGAATTATTCTAATTGATTTATTCACAACCGATTTAATATGGAGAACCTAGAGGGTCACACCGCAAAAAAAAATTATTTAAGAAGTAAATGGCATAATTGTAATAATAAGTTAAGTGTATTTAATTTAATCTATGGAGATAGAATAAATTAAATAGCTTAATATTTATTATTTAATATTTTAGAAATATTAAATATAAATTAATAAGAGGAGTCTTATTATTATTACTATTATTATTATTTAATTACTGAAAGTGTTTGAGAATTAATTAATAGAAATACTCTCATAAATTCCTAATTGAGTAGGAGTTTAATTAATTAAAAGAGTTTAATTAGAATAAAAAAAACTAATCCTAAATAGTTTAGGAGGGTTCCCTATATCTATAAATAAGAGGAGTCTTATCATGATTTGGGGTCGCACACTCTTCCATAAGAATTAGAGAGAGTACTTATCATTTCTATAGAGATAGAAACTAGGGTTTTGTTAACACCCATCTTCTTGAATATGTATTATTCCTTGGTGGATCACCTCTAGAGGCCAAACACTTGGGTGGCTAACGTTGATCAAAGGAATCTAACCGGTGGATTCAAGAAGAACGCGAAGGATTTGGAGTTGAACTTGTACCTGAGGAAGCTTTAATCTACGAGGGTATAAATTTGATTCTCTCTCTCTTTTGTTTAATTGATAATTGAGCACAATGATGATCATGGTGATGGTTTATAAGAAAAATTTTAAAATCCGTTTTTATCGCGCTTCCGCACTATTTATGTAATTTGATTGCATGTTCGCGCTATATATGAACCTAACATAATTCACTTCGTAAGACTTTTCAGACAAGCTTTACCTTGAAGTCTCTTTCTTTGGTGGTTGGGTTTCTTTTAGGTTGTTCTCTAGGAGTACAAATGTTGTGTTTATTTGTGAGGCTGAGTTTTGCTTGTTTGTTTATGTTGTGTTTGTTGTTTATGTCTGAAATGTGTATAGAGACAGGGTCATCTTTATTTTCTGGAAAAGATGAATGAAGTTTTTAATTTGTTCAATATAAAAATTAAAATCCTTGCTTCTTTTGGTAGTATTCAAAATAACTTAATGTCTCTAATTGTGCTGTAATACTTCATTATCATAGTGTGGGCAAGGAATCATACCTTGCTAGGGTTAGGGTTTCGTGTTGGCTGAGGAGGAGAGAAATCCACGAAGAGTACGGAATTGATTGATGAATTGAAGAGGGGGGAAAAACATGTAAGCAATTACCCTAGTAACACGTGACAGAACTCCTAGGATCCAAGCACCTTCTAGAATAACTAGGATCCGGAGAGCCTTAATGTGTGCTTCGGGTTGAAAGAAAATCTCCAAGTCTTCAGTTTTTCCAAGAGTCAAAAGGTCCCTTCCTCAATGGAATGGAAGAAGTATTTATAGGATTTCCTGGAAAGTGATCATGTGCCAGGCACATGCCCCCGGAAGAAATTTCAGAAATACCTTTAATTACTCGAGTAATGCCCAAATCGTCTTGTCCTTCTAGCCACCAATCCAATCCTTCAATCAATTCCCAAAATGATGAGTCGCCTCCATGAGTCTTCTGCCTCGAGACACGTGGAGGCTTCTCTCGGGTTTCGCACATTTATTTCTGGCTTTTCTGTCTATTCATTTGATTCAAATTAGGTCACAATGCAAACCCTAATTTGTGCATTCAATTCGATTAGGTCATATGTGAACTCTAATTTGTACTTGGACCCACATTTGTCCCCTGCACGTGAGTCGCGCCTTTGGAGTGACAATCATGCAAAGTACTTCAAATCTTTGAGTTCGGCTTCAATTTTCTGAACAATCTGCAAAGCTCGATCTTGCAAGTCTTGAAAACGAAAAATCCTAGGAGAGGGAACCCCAATGGGAGCTCTTCCAGGATATGAAAGTAGTATGTACACAAGCCAATCATATTTGATATGATGTAGCATATACTTTGTAATCTTATTCATTTATTAATAAAAGAATTGATTTTCTTAAAAGGCATTTTATATTATCTACATGGTGCTGTTATATTAAATGTGATAAACCCATAGTTTTGAGCAATGCTTTTAGAATCATGATGGTGATCATGCTAATGAGATCTAAATTCTAGATAGCTCACAAACTAAAATTATTCCTAATCGTTGGATTACTAAATTGGGGATTAGTGAATCCGGATAGATTAGTACATACGTTGCTTGCTCTTAGGAAGAGGATGATTGATCTCATAATCATTTGTGTGGAGACACTAAAGCAAGTATGTAGGTGCTTATTAGAAAATAAGTTCACTGAACGTGACTCGCTAAGGAATACCTAATGGAGTTTTACTCACCTGTCAATAGGAATTCCTCTAGTGATAGTAGTACAAGTGATCCTTGGACTTGAGATCATCATAGTATCTTGTGTATGATGAGTTATACTTTGACATGTCCCTTAAGACCTTTGGGGTATATCAAAAGGTATGATTGGGTATAATAAGTTGTACATGGAGATAGGTGAATGATCAATAAAGAATCTACCACGTCTAGTAAAAGATGTGAATATCCTATGTGATTCGATAAATGACAACTTAGTAGTCCTTGGCCAAGGCAGAATGAAATTAGAAAGGAGTTTCGAATTTGCATTATTTAGAGTTGTGCATTTGGGAATCGAAATGCATATAATTAAATAAAATAGGACTTGACAGTAAATCCATGTCTTATATTTAATTGGGACATTGTATGGTAGAAGAATTGAATTGTACGGTAACTATTTACTCAAAGTTTTTTTTGTGATTAATGTTGAAATCTATATTATCTGGAAAGTCGTTGATCGCTAAGGTGGCTTACCCTTATTGTAGAATAAATATTATTTATTTAAATAAATTAAATAGTTTAATTTATTTATTTAAATAAGATTAGAATTGTTCTAATTGATTTATTCACAACCAGTTTAATATGGAGAACCTAAAGGGTCACACCGCAAAAGAAAAATATTTATTTAAGAAGTAAATGGCATAATTGTAATAATAAGTTAAGTGTATTTAATTTAGTCTATGGAGATAAAATAAATTAAATAGCTTAATATTTATTATTTAATATTTTGGAAATGTTAAATATAAATTAATAAGAGGAGTCTTATTATTATTATTACTATTACTATTATTTAATTCCTAATAGGGATTGGGAATTAATTAATAGAACTATTATTTATTTCCTAATAGGGATTGGGAATTAATTAATAGAAGTACTCTCTCACGAATTCCTAATTGGATTAGGAGCATAATTAATTAAAGGAGTTTAATTAGAATATAAACCCTAATCCTAAATAGTTTAGGGAAGGGTTATTCCTACATCTATAAATAAGAAGAATTTTATCATAGATTAGGGTTACACACTCTTGCATTAGATTGTGGAGAGTACTTGCAATTTCTATAGAGAGAGAAACCAGGGTTTTGCCAAATACCCAACTTCTTGAATACTTGTTCTTCCTTGGTGGATCACCTCTAGAGGCCAAACACTTGGGTGGCTAAAGTTGATCAAAGGAAGAAATCACACCGTAGCATTCGAGGAGAACACGAAGGACTAGGAGTTGAACTTGTACCCGAGGAAGCTTTGTTCTATGAGGGTATAATTCTTATTCTCTTTCTCTTTCATTTATATCGTTAATTGAGCACATTGATCGATCATAGTGATGGTTTGTATAAAATTTTAAAATCCGTTTTATTGCGCTTCCGCTCTATTTATGTAATTTGATTGCATGCTCGCGTTATATACAAGCCTAACAGTGGTATCAGAGCCTAATCTTGTGCTAATTATCGATTTTGATGATTCCATGTATGCTTGATATGCGATTGGATCGAAATTTTTTAGCAGAATAAAAAAATTTCTGAATCAGCGACACAGCGCAGCTGCGCCGTCTCTAGTTCATTCTGGAGCGCAGCTGCGCCGAAACCCAGAAAACTTTTCTGGGGGTGCAGCGCGGCCGCGCCGGTGTCCAGACTTTGAAAATTTTTTGTTTTTCTCAATTAAAATAAATGGCTTATTTAATTGATAAAAGTTTAAAATAAAAGAGTTTATTTTATCTGGAATAGGATTTCAGATTGCTAAAATTAAAGGAATTTAATTTTGATTTGGTTTTGATTAAAATAAAAGAGTTTATTTTGTTTCAAAACTAAATATTAGCAAAACTTTTGCCCATTAATTGATATCAATGCATATATAAAATGGTTTTATTATTCATGGGATGAATGTTATTTATTGATACATATAGAGATATGTATGATAATAAATAGGGATTGATTATGGACTATTGACCAATGTGTGATTGGATTTATTTTAGTGGATGCTTGAATGTATGGGTTTTTATAAATGGGGTCTGCGTACCTCGTCTTCTCTAATTTTTCTTAATGTAAGTTTTATCTCCCTCCTATGTACTTCCCCTTGACTGCTGATCAAGGTTTCTATTTGTTGCAAATAGTTTATGTAATAGGACTAGTTAGAATTAATTTTTTTTTTTGAAGAATTGGAGACAAAGGAGCAAGGAGCGCTTGAAGACCCGTTTCTATTGGAGCCCGGGTTTAAATGTAATAGTTATATTTAAATTTAATTCTTGCACCCTAGGTTTGACCTTTTGGTTCATTTGGTGGCTCTAGTGAACCAAACTAGAATAAAAGTCCATAATCAATCCGGGTAGAATATAGTATTCTATATGTGCATGCTTACTATATATATTATATATTATCCAACATGTTTCGCATGTAAAATAATATGACGCGTATTTTATATATATATATGTGCATGCGCGCTAAATAAGATGAGGCTATTAATAACAAACCCCTCATAGAAATCATTTTAAGTCCTAAGCGTTCAAAGATATTTGGAATATCGAACGCCGCCTTCTAGCATGGTAAAACGATAGAGTATTAAATATTTAATATGAGTTTGTTGTGCACACACAAGGCGAGTATTAAATATTTAAGATGTTGTTTTATCACATTTGATGCTTATTAAGGAATTGAACATTACTGCTTTGTTGTGCACACACAAGGGCGGTCTTTTTCTCTTCACATATATGGAAGTGCTAGGTTGGACTTAACTTAGATTATTTTAGTTCGGATGTGCACACACTTGACCATTATAATCTAAGAGGCAAAATACAAGAAATTACATAGTGATGTAATTGACAATAGTTGTCTACCTATTTATTTATATATAGTTTGTTGTGCATACACAAGGCTATATACATTTGAAATGGGATCCTTAATCTCACTAGCAAATCTTTAATTAGATTTGTCGAACTATATATATTGAGGGTAATATAGTTTGATGAAAATAGTGGGAGATACCAATTTAAATAAAGACCTAATTTATTTTGGTAATTAATTAAATGAATGTATGCTAAAATGTTGTCTATTTCACATGCAGAATTTAAAAATGTCAAACTCACTATCAATGCGTAGCATACTTGATGCTAACAAACTGACCGGACCGAATTACACAGACTGGTTAAGGAATCTGAGAATTGTTCTCACTGCTGAAAAGATTTCTTATGTCCTAAATTCGCCAGTCCCTACAAGTGTTGCAGAAACAGCCTCTGAGAAAGAGATTGCTACTTTCAGAAAGTGGCAAGATGATGCAATCTTGGCTCAATGCATCATGCTCGCATCCATGAGTAACGAGCTTCAGCGTCAGCATGAAACTATGGATGCTCCTACTATATTGCTGCATCTCAAAGAGTTGTAGGGTGAGCAAAGTAGGACTGCTAGATATCAGATATCTAAGGAGCTCTTCTGATCTCGTATGACCGAGGGCACTGCTGTTGAGACTCATGTCCTTAAGATGATCAATCTAATTGAACAGCTTGGGTTCGTGATGGATGGGGAGTTAAGTCAAGATTTGATCTTGCAGTCACTCCCGGACACCTTCTCACAATTTGTTATGAATTTTCACATGAATAAGTTGGACGTCAGCTTGCCTGAGTTACTTAACATATTGAAAACTGTTGAAGGTCACTTCTCATCCAACAAGAACCAAGTCTTACTAGTGGATGATTCTTCCAAGAAAAGGAAGAGGCCCAAGGTATCTTCTGAAAAGAAGAAAAACAAGAAGGCTAAGGGCAAGGCGAAGAGGAAGGATAAAAAGAAACCTGATCCAGATAGCAAAGGAATTTGCTACCATTGCAATAAGCCGGGACACTGGAAGAGGAACTGCAAGGAGTATCTTGCAGACCAAAAGAGGCTTGGAGAAGCTTCGACTTCCGATCTAGGTTTGTTCATGATTGAAATTAATTTTTCTGAAAGTCAAAATTCTACTTGGGTATTGGATACCGGCTGTAGTTCTCACATATGTAATAATGTGCAGGGACTAAGCAGAAGTAGAAAGCTGGACAAGGATGAAGTCGTCCTACGAGTGGGAAATGGAGCAAAGGTTGCTGCATTAGCTGTAGGGACTTATCGTTTAGCACTGCCTTCGGGCAAGTTCATTAGTTTAAATAATTGTTATTATGTTCCGACACTCATTAGAAACATTATTTCAATTTTTGTATTGGATATGGATGGTTTTGATATTATAATAAATAACAACAGTTGTTCTATTTATAATAAAAATGTTTTATATGGTGTTGGGAACTTACTGAATGGACTTTACATACTTGACTTGCATGAAAATATACTTCAAATTGAACAAACTAAGAAAAGGAAAAGAGATGATGTTAATTATACCTTTATGTGGCACTGTAGACTCGGTCATATCAATGAAACAAGATTATCCAAGTTGCATAAAGATGGGCTTTTAGAGCTATCTGATTACGAATCATATCCAACTTGTGAATCTTGTCTCATGGGTAAGATGACTAAATCTCCTTTTAGTGGAAAAGGAGAAAGAGTTACAGAGTTGTTAGCGTTGGTACACACAGACGTTTGTGGACCTATGACAACGAATGCACGAGGAGGGTATTCTTATTTTATTACTTTCACTGATGATCATTCTAGATTTGGATATGTGTATTTAATGAAATACAAATCTGAATCGTTTAAAAAGTTCAAAGAATTCAGAAGTGAAGTGGAGAAGCAAACTAGTAAGAGTATTAAGATTCTTCGATCGGATTGAGGAGGGGAATACTTGACCAATGAGTTTCTCAATTGTCTCAAAGAAAATGGTATAATCTCATAATGGACTCCATCAGGGACACCACAGTTGAATGGTGTATCTGAAAGGAGAAATCGAACATTGTTAGACATGGTTCGTTCCATGATGAGTTTTACCGACCTTCCAATATCCTTCTGGGGTTATGCCCTAGAAACGGCTGCATACCTACTTAACAAGGTACCTACCAAATCTGTCCCAAAGACCCCATATGAGATATGGACAGGGAGGAAACCTAGTCTTAAGCATGTTAAGACTTGGGGTTGTCCAGCTTATGTCAAAAGGTTTGAGCATGACAAGTTGAAGACTAGATCCGATAAGTGTAGATTTGTGGGATATCCTAAAGAAAGTTTAGGATATTATTTCTATCATCCTACTGATCAAAAGATGTTTGTTGCGAAACACGCTGCCTTCTTGGAAAAGGAGTTTATCCTTGAAGGGGTCAGTGGGAGTAAGATATATCTTGAAGAAGTTCAAGAACCACAAAATACTACGGATCAAAGTCAGGTACCTGACCAAGTAGAAGAACCTACTGTACCACTACCTATTCGTAAATCTGGAAGAGTACCGAAGATACCTGATAGGTATGGATTCATCATAGAGGATGATGATGAGGTACGCATCATAGATGATGATGATCCATTAACTTACGAAGAGGCTATGAGTAGTGAAGACTCAGAGAAATGGCAAGAAGCCATGAAATCCGAGATGGACTCCATGTATGAAAACCAAGTATGGACTTTAGTTTCACCACCTGTGGGCATTAAACCTATTGGGTGTAAATGGGTCTTTAAGAGAAAGACTGGAGCAGATGGCAAGGTAGAGACCTATAAGGCCCGACTGGTTGCAAAAGGTTTCAAACAAAGACAAGGAATTGACTATGATGAAACCTTCTCACTAGTAGCTATGCTCAAGTCCATTCGGATTTTGCTTGCAATTGCAGCTTATTATGACTACGAGATCTGGCAAATGGACGTGAAAACGGCCTTCCTTAATGGAGAGCTTGAGGAGAATGTATATATGATACAGCTAGAGGGTTTTGTTTCAACAGTTAGAACAAACCAAGTCTGTAAGCTACAACGATCCATTTATGGATTGAAGTAAGCTTTTCGAAGATGGAACATCCGTTTTGATGAGATAATCAAAAGGTTTGAGTTTATCAAAAATGAGGATGAACCTTGTGTGTACAAGAAGGTTAGTGGGAGCGCTGTTTCATTCCTTGTATTATATGTTGATGACATATTACTGATAGGGAATGATGTTCCTATGCTACAGTCGATCAAAATCTGGTTATCTAAACACTTCTCCATGAAGGACTTGGGTGAGGCATCCTATATTTTGGGGATAAAGATCTATAGAGATAGATCTAAAAGGATGCTGGGCTTGACCCAAGGAAAGTACATTGACTCGATGCTAAAGAAGTTTAGCATGAAAGATTCCAAGAGAGGTCTCATGCCGATGAGCCATGGAATACATCTCTCCAAGAAACAGGCCCCAAAGACACCTGAGGAGAGAGACCGGATGAGTAAGATTCCTTATGCTTCCGCAATAGGATCTATCATGTACGGTATGATATGTACTAGACCAGATGTCGCTCATGCACTTAGTGTAACAAGCAGATATCAGTCGAATCCAGGAGAAGAGCATTGGAAGGCTGTGAAAAACATCCTAAAGTACTTGAGAAGAACTAAGGATGTATTTCTTGTCTACGGTGGGTCTGAATTGAAACTAGAGGGCTTTACAGACTCAAGTTTTCAAACAGACCAAGATGACTATAAATCCGTTTCAGGGTATGTGTTTACCTTAAACGGTGGCGCAGTAAGTTGGAAGAGTTCCAAGTAGCAAACAGTTGCTGATTCAGTGACAGAGGCAGAGTACATAGCTGCAAGTGAAGCTGCAAAGGAAGCTGTTTGGATGAAGAAGTTCATAACTGAACTTGGAGTGGTTCTTAGCTGTCGACGCCGGTTTCTCGCCTCTCCTTCGCGATGTTGTCCTTTTCCGATTTTAGCCTTTGTTATTAGATGATGTTTTGGAAAAGGTCGGCATTGATGTGACTCCGAATTAATTGGTCTGCGAATCGAGATCCATAGAGTTCGGGGGCTTGCTTAAGTGAGGGGAAGGTGTTAGGCACCCCTCGACTTCCGTGAAACACGGTTACCGCAATCTTGATACTTTCCTATCCTTTGATTCATAAAATGTGTGTATGTGCGTGTGTGTGTGTGTGTGTGCTTATGTGAATGTTATGGTGAGTTCTTTTATGGGAGATGATACATTTGACACTTTGTTGAGAAATCGTGTTTTGTTTTTTGGAATGTTCTAGAACGTCGTTTCCGTTAGTACGAGAGAGCTCCTTCATTCATGATAAAAGATTTGATTTTACTTGTCAAAACTATAAATCTTTATTAGGCGTCGTTTTGATAAAACGTGAATTCTCTTAAACCTTAACCGAAATAGGAATCGAGATTTATACGTTGCTTTCATAAATGATAGGCAATTTCTAGGATCTCTTTCACCCTATGTATCAAGGTTTAATAAAACGTTTCGTTCATTCATAAAACCGCTTTTGGGGATACTTGAAAATGATTTCCTTTGGCCTTCTCGTCTAATAGGAATCGACATTTATTAACACTTCTAATTTTTAGCCTCGTGATTCTAGTAACCTAACTTGTTTGATTTTAATAAAAAAACCTTCATCATTTAATCCTTGAAATCATTTTTTGTGTCACAAAATCTAATCAAGCATAAATACGCGTCGGGGCTATTCATGGGCATGTAAGCCATCAAAACATCCCCGAACGCCAACAATCACATATTCCACTAATACGGGGCCTTAAACCCGATTCTCGCCTTAGCGTCGTTTTAAGGCCCGACGATTACATGTTACAAAACGAGCATCTTGAATCTATCACATACATCAAAACGTCCATCATCGGATTTGGACCACGGGGTCGCATCCCTAGGCTCACACGAGATTAATACATGCCCACAAAATGAATACTACATAACTAATCAACCCGGATTTATCTAATACACCATGATATCCGGAAATAAAAATCAAAATAAATTACACCCAATGAATCATCATAAACAAGCTAGAAATTTCATCAATTGGATATCCTCGGGTTATTAGGAAGAATTTTGTTCCGATGGAACCTTCACTAATAATCCCTAATCCATGATTGTTCAACAATATACATGAAAACTACATCTAATCTAACCAAATAATGTGATATAAATTGCTATAACAAAAGGAATTTTTACCTTGCAAAATGATCTCAAATGGAGGTAAACTTATATACTTGAGTAGGATAGGAAATATATTTGATACAATCAAAATCAAAAGAGTAGAGTTCCTCTCTTTTTTCTCTCTTTTCTCCCTATTTTTGTTGCAAATTCCAGCTATTTTCTCTCAATTTCCGTGTTTGGCTGCTGTGCTGAATTCTCCTTCTCCCAAAACTGCTGAACTCCCTGTATGCTGCACGAAGCTGAGCTGAAATAGGCTGGCTGGCCGCCTGCCTTCCACTCACCCCGATTTCGAGTTTCGTGTTTCGAGTTCCGTGTTTTCAAAATGCGCACTATTTGGCCGCAGATCAATCCGCGGCTGGACGGTTTGACTTTCACGATTTTCGTGCCACGCCTCGATTTTCGTGCCGTAACGTCGGTTTTCGCTGACAGGCTCGTATTCGACAGTCCGGGAATTTCCGGGAGACGTGCCACCTCATTCGAAAATGTCTGCTTCGGACGGCTTTATTGTCCCGTCAGCCTTGGTCGCCAAACATTTCGGTGGTGTTGGACGTTCGCACTCGAACCCATTCCTTCGCTCCCGCATGCCAGTTCAATTGACGATTTTGCCCTCCTGTCATGGTTAGTACAGGGAACGCAAAATTTGGGTGTCTACAGCTGCCCCTCTTTATCATGTTTATGCAATGTTTAATGAAATGAACAGGATAAAGAATAGACATTCGATGCATGAATGACAGTGCACAAGGATGACAATACATACGTGATGCAACACATATGACTTATGATGCAACGTAAGATGCAATGGATGCAAAACACTCACAAAAGGGTGTCGATGCGGATGATCGTCTTGGCGGGGCCGGGCTTCGTCGCCGGTCACCCATCTCGTAATCGCCGGTTATCGTCGCCGGTCGATCGTCTCGTCGGGGCCGGGTATCGTCGCCGGTCACCCATCTCGTAACCCCCGGTTATCGTCGCCAGTTGGTTATCTCGTCGGAGCCGGTTTTCGTCGCAGGACATCCATCTCGTAATCGCCGGTTATCATCGCCGGTCGATTGTCTTGTCGGGGCCGGGTATCGTCGCCGGTCACCCATCTCGTAACCCCCGGTTATCGTCGCCGGTTGGTTATCTTGTCGGAGCCGGTTTTCGTCACCGGACACCCATCTCGTAATCACCAGTTATCGTCGCCGGTCGATTGTCTTGTCGGGGCCGGTTATCGTCGCAGGTCACCCATCTCGTAACCCCCGGTTATTGTCGTCGGCTGGTTATCTTGTCGGAGCCGGTTTTCGTCGCCAGACATCCATCTCGTAATCGCCGGTTATCGTCACCGGTCGATTGTCTTGTCGGGGCCGGTTATCGTCGCCGGTCACCCATCTCGTAACCCCCGGTTATCGTCGCCGGGTGGTTATCTTGTCGGAGCCGGTTTTCGTCACCGGACATCCATCTCGTAATCGCCGGTTATCGTCGCTGGTCGATTGTCTTGTCTGGGCCGGGTATCGTCGCCGGTCACCCATCTCGTAACCCCCGGTTATCGTCGCCGGTTGGTTATCTTGTCGGAGCCGGTTTTCGTCGCCGGACATCCATCTCGTAATCGCCGGTTATCGTCGTCGGTCGATTGTCTTGTCGGGGCCGGTTATCGTCGCCGGTCACCCATCTCGTAACCCCCGGTTATCGTCGCCAGTTAGTTATCTTGTCGGAGCCGATTTTCGTCGTCGGACATCCATCTCGTAATCGCCGGTTATCGTCGCTGGTCGATTGTCTTGTCGGGGCCGGGTATCGTCGCCGGTCACCCATCTCGTAATTCATTTTCACTAGACACATCAAACGGCCGCAAGGGAACCAGGGGGACCCACTAGGGCCAGCCGCAGATGGATCTGCGGCCAGCCGCAGATAGATCTGCGGCTAAGATCGGGAATCATAAGCGGATCGCCGCTTCCAGATCTGTCACTTTCAACTTCGTAGCCCACATAGATTCTTGAGATTTTGCTCGTTTGCAAAGGCCTTTTGTCGATTTCTCCAACTTTCTCGCAAAAACCGCTCCGGTAGGATCGTTCTACGCGCTACAGGTAACACTTTGACTGTTCACTTTTCAATTTCGTCAATGTTTTGCTATACATTTGGCTATTTACATGCTATAGATAGAAATGTATGCTTTACAATGCTATGCTATGTATTATCATATATACATGCTATGTATCAACTGTGTGAATCCTATTTTACGCTCATGATGCGGTCCCACATACTGTTATTCCTTTTCTGAAAGAAAATCATGCATTATGGTACTTTACACGCTGTAACTACACATATGAATGTAACTTTGATCTGTTGTGGCTTGGATTAATGGAGAATATGTTTGGCTTATGCCTGGGATGTCCATTTTACAAACGGAACTCTGCCGATTTTTTTTTTTGATAGGAAATTTGCATCATGCTGCATTAATTACATGATGAGGGTAGGAATTTAGAATATTGGTGACATAATTCAAAAGGGAACTTACCTTCCTCTTCGCTTATTCTATTCCAGCTATGGATCCCGACGCTCCTAGTAGCTCCTTCGCGTCACGGACCTCGGGTGTTCGTCATCGTAGGGCTGCACCTGCCCCCGTTCCTCCTCGAACCCGTCAGGCTCGTCGCTTGGCGGAGGCGGTCATCCGTCCTGATCACCCGGACGTTGAGGAGGTTGTTCCTCCGGAGGTTGCAGCAGAGGGGCCATCCTCTAGCATACCGGCTCCTCCTCCTCATAGTGCCCCGTCTGGGGCATCTGTGCAGATCCCCGATCTATTGGGTCGGGATCTCAGTCGTCACCCCTCAGCATCTCTCATGGCTAACGAGGTATATTCAGTTCTATTTTGATTTCATTTTCGATTTCTCAACTCTCCTTTTATCTGGACTGACCCATTGATGATTTGGCACAGGTGCCGGAGTTTACTCAGCCGAGGGGTAACTGGTTCAATATATATTCCCTCTATACAGCTCTGCACAGTAAGTACCGGGCGGTGGTGGACTCCTGGGGCTTTCGTCACTTCTTCACCATCATTCCCCGCCAGTGCCCCTGGGGTTACATGAGGGCTTTGTCCGAGAGATGGTTCCACCAGACCCAGTCCCTTCACCTTCTGGACTGTGAGGTCGTGTTGACTCCCTGGGACTGGAGGTACATTACGGGCATCGAGTTCACTGGATCCCGTGTCCCTCTGGATCTTGACATCACTCCCGCGGAGGTCCGGGCCTTATTAGGCTTTGCTGCGGATGACAGGGACTTCAAGGCCCGCAGCATTCGGTCTGGAGCTGTTGATGCTGTCGGAGGTATTTATGCACTGCCTATTCCCGCAGATCGAGCTACCCGGGATGTTCTGCTCCGGTGCCTATTCCTGACCATCATGAGGGGTTGTTTCCTAGGGAACAACTCCTCTACCATTCATTTCAGCGTCGTCGGAGCTGTCAGAGACGTAGACCGGATCGGCGACCATGATTGGGGGTCATTCACTTTTGCCTACTTCCTCCACGGTCTGCGTCTGCGTTCGGAGGGTCAGACAGACGCCTGGCTCGGATTCTATCACTTCCTGCTGGTGAGGTTTTTCTTCCTTTTCCTTATTGTATTTCCCGTCATTTCATTTCTCTTTTCTGCTTTTGTTGGTTACTCATGTTCTGCCTTGTTCTGTTTGACAGTTCTGGGCCTACGAGCGTCTTCCTTGTCTGAGGCCCGTCACTACCCTCGGCTTGAACACCTATCCTCAGGGTCGGCGATGGCATCATAGCACCTTGGAGGAGGTCCCGGTATCAGGCAGCTTTGCACACTGCCGTATCCAGTTGGAGCTGATCACGGCTGCTGATGTCGTCTGGGTTCCCTACCTCTCCGAGCATCTGGCTGTGGGATTTGATGATGGGCATCCCTCTAGCCCGGAGTTCGCACTTTCCACCCGTCGCCTCACTTTGCAGAGTGTTGGAGGATGGGTGATGTACCTGGGGGAGCGCGCGTTCAGATGCGTTACTGGAGAGATCCGCATCCCGCATTCCCTTCCTTTCACTACCTCATGGCCGCTGGATTCTCAGCCCTCGGAGATCATGCTTGCAGGGGAGGACGGCCGCATGCTTTCGAAGGGTCCCAGTACGAGTGATGCTTTCCGTACTTGGTGGGTGCCCCGCACCATCGGTCCTCAGACCCGGGCCACATTCTTCCTCGGGGATATGGTCCCCGGTTCAGTGATGATGACGGACTGGGTAGCCTGCATTCGGAGCCCTATCCATGCTGAGCAGATCGCCACCCTGACCCGTCAGGTAGACCAGCTTTCCCTATATCTTCGGGTGCTGGGCCGGACTCCAGAGGATGCTTATGCCTACGATCCTGACGGTGCAGGTTATGATGCGGGCCCGAGCTCGTCTGATGCCACAGCGCAGCCCTATATTCCGGACATGAATTTCGGTCCTCCGACTTCGACGACCCCAGGGGATCAGTTTGAGGATCCCGCTTTCATAGATGATATTGATTTTATTTAGATCAGGATATGATAGGGCTTTTGTACCTGTACCTGTTTAGTTTTATTTTTCATTTTATGCACTATGTACTGAACTCATTTATTATTTTATTTATGCACAGTATTTATCTTTTATCTCTATGAACTTCATTTGCTTTATTATTAACTGTATGATGCATGTTTTTCTTATTCATGGATAGAAAGTGACCCCTGTACAGTCCTTTTGATACTATTTTTCCACAAATGTCGTCCTCAGATGTCGTGATACGTTTGGATTTCACTCCTTCCACAGGGTTGGTTGACAGTCTCCTCCGCTGGTTGGACAGTTTATTGCCGGCCGACAGGGTCATCGCAGATGGTCTTTTGGGCCATTCTTGGTCTTTATTAACCTTTCAGGTGCCAGTGGGGTTTGTGGATGGTATTCTGAGCTATTGGGCGCCTGCCCGTCAGGTGTTCAGGTTAGGGACGGTAGAGCTGACCCCCACCCTCGAGGAGTATGCTCGTTTCACCAGCTTGCCTTTGGATAGACCTTGTGCTAGGGTTACAGTTGGTTCCATGCGCCGTCAATTCTTGACTTTCACCGGTTTGCGGAGGGCTGTCTTGTTACCGGTGATCACATCAGACCACATGGTTCCCCTTCAGTTCTTGATTGACCAATTTGGCTCACCTGATGGTTTTCGTCTTTTCTTCGGTGATTTTTCCGTGTCCGAGGAGCGCTGGGGTGCCTTAAGAGTGGACGTCCTGATGGCCTGTGTCATCTCAGTTTTGTACTTGCCCGCAGGACCGGATCAGTTGGACGTGCGGGTTGTCGCGGCCGTTCGAGCCCTTCCGGAGGATCACACCATTCTTCCCATGATATTGGCGGATACCTACATGTCAGCTTCATATTGCCAGTCTTTCCACGGCAGAGTGTTCAGAGGGAGCTCGACTTTGTTGTACGTGTGGTTCATGAGTCATCTCAGTCCCATCGACCACTTCCGTTGCCAAGGGTTTTGCTTCAGCCATGACATAACCACACAGTTTTCGTTTTGTCCCGTGAGCTGTACTGATGTGACCTCCTGGACATCATTTTTGTCGGTCGTCGAGGATCCCTTTCATCTTCTGGTCTACTCGGGCTATTACTCCTTTATGAGCTTCTTGACTCACGTGCCCACCCTGGATTTCATCCCTATTGCTGGCTTGAGGGGCGTGACGACTTATCATCCCCTGGCGGTTATGGGACAGTTTGATCAGACACAGGATTTACACCCTTTCGCGGGTGCAGCCGCCTACCGATTCCTTATATCATCCCAGACAGAGAGGGATCTACTGCGGGTATACGATCTTTGGTCTTGCCGGATCCTTGCGAATATAGTGAGAGCTGTCACATCCAGACATTTGCTTACGTGCAGTGGTTGCGCGGAGACTTGGATCCGGCTGGTTTGAGTCAGACTGGGGCCTTTGATGACTCTGGAGTGATTTTCCTAGAGGATACCACAGACCACTCCATCTTAGCTGATTCTGCCCCAAGTCGGGTTACTCAGGATACCCGACTCCGCCTGGCCTTGATTACTGCTGAGGCCGAGAGGGATGCCGCCCTTGTCGAGAGAGATGATGTCATTCGGGCTAGAGACGTTGCCATTGCTGACAGAGAGGCCATTATATTTCAGACCCGGGCAGTTGTAGATGCTCATTTTGGGACTGTCAGCCGAGCCACTGCTTTACTGGATCGTATTGATATGATGGGGCAGCAGATTGCAGGAGATGCTGATGCTTCAGATCTATCCACTACTTTGTCCATCCTGCTTCAGCTAGTTTCAGATTTGTAGATTATTTTATTTCCTGCATAGACTATGTTAGTTTCATCAGTTATCGAAAGAGAAATCTTGTGATGAAATGACTTATATATATAGACATGCATTTAAATTTAGTCATTTTCCCCTTTTGTCGTATCATTGCCTTTCATTGGATCCTCATTTTATCCAGTTGACCACGATTTTGACATTTCGCCTTCTTTCTCTTCTCAAGTCTTGATGGAGATTTGACAGATATTGCCGCACACCTTTTGATTTCATCGGATTGAATCTCAGATTTTGGATAACTGTTTGGTTGGATCAGGGTTATGTCCTTTGGGATGAAGCCGGTTAGGCAGCTGGTTTCGGGAAGGTTTTGAGGGTGTAGGAAGGTTTTATCGGGCTATGAAAAATTGGTTTTGGTTAGGGAAAGGATTATTATTTTTTATGGATCGGACCGCGCCATGATGGCTGCCTACGTACCCCCACAAGTTGGGAGATCAGGTCCTACGTAGTTCGCTTTTCAAAGGAAAAAAAGGGAACTGATGACTCAAGCGTAGAACCGCTTTACCGAGTCAGAATTGAGGGGTTGTGGAAATACCTCACCATCCATTTCTTGCAATACGAGGGCTCTTCCGGATAGCACTTTCTTGATCACAAACGGCCCTTCCCAGTTCGGGGCGAACTTCCCCCTGGCTTCGTCTTGACAAGGCATGACTCTTTTTAGCACCAAATCATTTTCCTTGAACTTTCGAGGTCTTATCCTTTTGTCGTATGATCTAGAGATCCTTTGTTGATATAACTGACCGTGCCAAACAGCAGCCACCCTTCTTTCGTCAGTTAGGGCCAATTGGTCGTATCGACTTTGCATCCAATCCTCCTCGCTTATCTGAGCATCGATCACTATTCTGAGGGACGCCATTTCAACCTCCACTGGCAGAACGGCCTCCATTCCATACACCAAAGCGTAAGGGGTTGCCCCTGTAGACGTACGCGTTGATGTTCGGTATGCCAGCAGGGTGAGGGGTAACAAATCCGGCCATCCCCGATGATTAGCAGACATTTTCGCCATGATCTTCTTGATGTTCTTATTTGCAGCCTCCACTGCCCCATTCATCTTAGGACGGTAAATGACGGAATTGAGGTGCTTGATCTTAAACTGGTCACACAGTCCCTTCATGAGGGCGTTGTTTAAATTCTTGGCATTGTCGGAGACCAAAACCTCAAGTTGCCCGTATCGACAAATGACATTATTCCTGATGAACCCGACGATGACCTCCTGAGTTACTTTGGGGAAAGAAGCTGCTTCTACCCACTTGGTGAAGTAATCGATCATGACGAAAATGAATCGGTGTCCGTTGCTTGCTTTGGGCTCTATTGGTCCGATTACATCCATTCCCCACATTGAAAATGGCCACGGGGAGGTCATACAGTGCAGTTCATTGGGAGGCGTATGGATCACATTACCGTGCGCCTGGCATTGGTAACACCGTTTGACATGATCATCGCAATCGGCCTTCAGCGTTAACCAATAATGCCCTGTCCTCAAGATCTTTTTGGCCAGCATCGGTCCACTCATATGTGGCCCACACACTCCACCATGTATTTCATTCATAATCCTTCGGGCCTGTGTTTCATCTACGCATTGCAACAGTCCCAACCCAGCATCCCTTTTGTAGAGTGAATCCCCACTCAGGTAAAATTTCATCGCCATCCTTTGAATTCTCATCCTCTCAGTTCGACTCGCCTGGTCGGGAATGGATCTATCTCTCAGATATTCCCTTATGTCGTGATACCAGGGCTGCCTTGTCAACACCACCTCGTCTGATAACACTGCCACATATTCCTCATATGCCGGGGCATTCTGTACGGCTATCTCAATCTGTGGACTGTCCCTGTTCTTGATTACGTGGATTAAGGAAGCCAGAGTTGCCAATGCATCGGCAAAGTCATTCCGTCCCCGGGGAATATGGCGGAAAGCGATATCTTCGAACTCTTGCATCAGCTGGGTAACACAACGATGATATGGAAGTAACCGAAGCTCTTTAGTGTTGTATACCCCGATTGCATGTCTGATTACCAATTCTAAATCCCCGAACACCGCTAGTCTCTTCACTCCCATGTCGCGGGCCAAGCGGAGTCCCAAGATACATCCCTCGTATTCAGCGGTGTTGTTCGAATTGCTGAAATGCAGTTTAGTGGCCACAAGATATTGCTCTCCGGTGATAGAGACCAGGACCGCTCCGGCTCCTGCCCCCTCGGCATTCATGGCACCATCAAAATACAGCTTCCAGAACTGTCCCTCGTCCTCACATTTCTCGTGTGATACCCAAAATATATCCTCGCCCGGAAGAGGAGTTTCTAACGGCTCCATCCCTCCTGACGGGGTTTCTGCCAACTGATCTGCAATTCCCTGGCCTTTCATGGCCTTCTGAGTCACATACACCATGTCGAACTGTTGTAAGATTAACTGCCATCTTGACAATCGACAATTCAGCATGGGCCTTTCAAAAATATATTTCAGGGGATCCATTCTTGATATCAGGTACGTCGTATGCCCATGGAGGTAGTGCTGTAATCTCCCTGCAGCCCAGGCCAGAGCACAACAGGTCTTCTCGATGGGAGTGTAATTTTGTTCACATTGGCTAAATCTTTTGCTGAGGTAATAGATGGCCTGCTCTTTATCTGCCTCATTCTTCTGTCCCAGCATACATCCCATCGCGATGGCATTGACCGATATATACATAAACAGAGGGATCCCATCCTTCGGGGGTACCAGCACTGGTGCCTCCGTAAGCTGCTTTTTAATGGTCTGAAAAGCCCTCTGACATTGCTCATTCCATTCTTGGGAAGCCTCCTTTCTTAACAGTTTGAAAATGGGCTCACATGTAGTCGTCAAGTGGGATATAAAACGGCTGATGAAGTTTATCCTTCCGAGGAATCCTCTTATCTCCTTCTCTGTGTGAGGCGCCGGCATATCCACAATGGCCTTAATCTTTGTTGGATCCAACTCAATGCCCCGATCACTAACCAGGAATCCCAAGAGCTTACCCGACTGCACTCCGAAAGCACACTTGGCCGGATTGAGTTTCAAATTATACTTTCTGAGCCGATCGAATAGCTTTTTGAGATGGGTTATATGATCAGATTCTACCTTCGATTTCACAATAATGTCATCCACGTAGACCTCTATCTCCTTGTGCATCATATCGTGGAATAGGGCCATCATGGCTCTCTGATAAGTAGCCCCCGCGTTTGTGAGGCCAAAAGCCAATCGTCTATAGCAGAAAGTGCCCCAAGGGGTGATGAATGCGGTCTTTTCCCGATCTTCTTCTGCCACCATTATCTGATGATATCCCGCAAAGCAATCCACAAAAGAGTACATTTCGTACTGGGCTGTGTTATCCACCAGGATGTGTATGAAAGGCACCGGGAAGTTATCCTTGAGACTGGCCTTGTTTAGATCTCTGTAGTCTACACATACCCTCACCTTTCATCCAGGCTTAGCCACTGGGACTACATTGGACAGCCATTCCGGGTAAGTGGACACCATAATGATTCCCGCCCTGAACTGCTTGATGATCTCTTCCTTTACTTTTAAGCTCCACTCCGGTTTCAACTTTCTTAATTTTTGCTTGACAGGCCTGAAACCCTCCTTGATGGGTAATCGGTGTACCACAATGTCGGTGGATAATCCGATCATATCCTCATGAGACCAGGCAAAGACATCCTCATATTGGCTTAGCAACTCAGTCATTTTAGCTTTTTGGCTGGGGGTAAGGTCTGTCCCTATCTTGAGTTCTTTTGGTTTGTCAGGGGTTCCAATATCTATAGTGATGGTTTGGTCCAAATTGGGTTTGGGTTTATCCTCGACCCATCCTTTGATCTCGTCAGGTGCATCGTCGTAATCTGTCTCGTCTTGCTCAATGCCCATTAAGTCGAAATCAAGCTCAATGTCAAAATCATAATCATCGTTCAAGTTTGAAAGACCGTTTGTTAGGCAAGGATTACTCAAATTGGTACACTTGACATAAAACAAAATACTTGTCATATATAAGTTGTTTTCCACGATCATCGCATTTTCAAATAACACGGAGAAACGACATAATTTATGCAAAAATAAAACAACAACAAAAATAAACTTCTTCATTCTCCCATCCCCTAGGGTCTACCACCCTGATGTCGGGTTTTACCCTTGTTTGGATATTACTGGTTTCATGGTCCAGTTGTCGTCTGTCAGGTCCGATGAAATGCGCTGGATGAAAGGTGGCTTCACATCGGACACTTCCCCGATGATTACGGCTACATCGCCTGAGTCCCTCCTCTTACCTCCTTCGGGAATAATTAGCCCTGCCCAATCGATGACAGGTACAACTTGTTGGGCTCTCGGTGGTGTGATAATATTCGTCCCCTCTCTACTGCTTGTTGATTGTCCGGGGATATAGCACTTGGTTTCAAACTCTTTCGCGACCTCCTGCAGGAAACTTTCCCTCCTAGCCGATTCATCAATTTTGGGGGTCAATTCTTTGTTCCCTGCTCCAACCGCAGGCTTGCTGGTCCCCTTTTCATTATTGATATTGGTCACCGGGCTGCCAGCCAATCGAATCGGGGCCACACCCTGACGGTGTCTCCGTGCTACGTCTTCACGATATCCCAAATCTGCTTTGCCTATCTGCCGTGGTAGTTGGATGGGCTCGGTGATTCCCTGACTGCTCTTTCCTAACCCCTGTCCAGGCTGGAAGTTCATTTTTATCATTTCCTTTGCCACGAAGGTATGTTCTGGAGAGATCATAGTTTTCACGGCTGGGGCACCCAGGCATCTGCAGTGGGGAGTGCTAATTTCCAGTGCCTGAAAGCTGGCAGGTGCTGCCGACTCATCCACATTGATCACTGGTAGGCCATTTTTGGGAGGAGAAGGGTCATCACATTCTGCCGAGATCGTTACCAGGTTCCCGTCGACGATTAGATTGATTTGTTGGTGGAGCGTGGATGGAACTGCCCCGGCCATGTGTATCCATGGCCTCCCCAACAACAAGTTATAACTGGCCGCAATATCTAGGACCTGGAAAGAGATATCAAACGTACAGGGTCCTATTTCCACTGGTAATTCTATTTCTCCAATCGTGTCCTTTCGGGAGCCATCGAAGGCTCGCACCACCACATGACTGGCCCGTAAGCGCTTAGGATTGAGGTTCATCTTCTGTAATGTATTGAGGGGACAGATATTCAACGCCGATCCTCCATCAATCAGCACCCCATTCATTATATAACCCGAGGAGATTACTGCAATATGCAGCGGTTTCCGGTGTCCCCTTCCCTCCTTGGGTATGTCCTCATCCGTAAAGGATATTACATCGTTCTCCAATAGGTGGCCCACCAGCTGGCCGAAACCTTCCTCACTAATTTCTTTGGGCACGTATGCCTCCTCCAGAACCTTTGCCAGGGTTTTGCAATGCTTACTGGATGATAACACCAAGTCCATGACTGATGTTAGGGTTGACTCCTCATTTAAAATCTGGATCCCTCTTGTTTCCGGGTGATCCATCCTTTTCAAGAATTTTATGGCCCTTTCCTCGAAAATCTCTTCATTTTTCTTCTTTTGGCTCTCAAGGACTCGCCCGGGAAGATATAAGGGGTTCCCCTTTGTCGTCACAGAAGCACAACTGGTCGCTTCCTCTGGCATTCCCCCGTAATTCCAGGGTACCGTCTTTAGACTACTGATAGGGATTTGCGGCCTTGCCGCAAGGATGAGGGGCCTCGGAGCCGTCAACTTGACAGGTCCCTCCGTGCTATTCGTACTTACCCCTATCAACCTGATGGGCATTCCCCGTGCACTCCCATGATCATGTACGTTGATCATTTCCTCAATTTTCTATACATAGTTCAACCTTGGCGGCCCCCTAGCTTCACTCGCCTCCGTCGCATTGACCCCCCGTCCATCATGTCTTGGCAGGGGATTTGCCTTAACATTCGGGGAGTCCGGCTGTTCCACCACAATTTCCCCACTGTCAATCAGGTTTTGGATTCGATGCTTCAACGTCCAACAGTCCTGTGTATCATGGCCAGGGGAACTCGAGTGGTATGCGCATCGCTTGCTCGGGTCAAACCTTCTACCCTTTGGGTCACTCGGGGGTGGCAAACCAACTATCTTCTTTTGGGCTACTAATACCGCTAATACCCGTTCAAGTGGTTCCCCGAGCGGGGTGAATACTCGATTTTGCGAGGCCTCATATCTCCTTCGCCCCTCTGCCCTTTGATCTGTGAAGTTGGGCTGTCGGGATGGCCCTACCCTCTGCATTTGTACCGGAAGATGGCTTTCTGTTTTTCTGGATGACCCCTGTAGGATGAGGGAAACATCCTCTTCCTTTTTCTTTTGGACCCTCCGGGAAGTGCTGCCATAGTTTCCATTCTGTATTTGCTCGGCAGCAGTTTCCAAGGCCGTAAAATCCCGGATTTTGCCAGATTTCAAACCCATATCCACCATCTCTCCATGTTTAATCATTTCAGCAAAGGGTCTTCCAATCCCCGAGATGACTCGTTCATAATACGGGGCCTCTTGAATGTCTACAAAAGTCATTACCATCTCTGATTCGCTCATCGGGGGGTTCACCTATGCTGCCATGCCCCTCCATCGTTGCGCATATTCCCTGAAGGATTCCCTGGGTTGCTTCTTAACTTTTGTCATTTGGTACCTGTCAGGGGCCATCTGGGTCTGAAAGCTGTATTGGGTTAAGAAAGTATGGGCCAATTCCTCCCAGTTGTGGATTCGGGCGTTGTCAAGGCGGGCATACCAGATCCTTGCCTCCCCCGTTAAGCTTTTCTGGAACAGCTGCATTCTCAACCCTTCGTCCTCGGCATAAGACCCGAGTTCTCCAATGTGTATTTTCAAGTGTGTGTAGGGGTCCCCCTTCCCATTGTATTTTTCAAACTCGGGGATTTTAAATTTCTCCGGGTATCTGGCTCCGGGGAAGACGCATAAATCTGAATAGTTAACCCTGCCCAGGGACCCTATGCCCTTCATAGATTGGATGGTTTCCTCCATTTGTCTCATTTTTTTCCGCAGGTCATCGGTATCTCCCTCTTCCGGGATAGTAATCACTGTTTTGTTTAGTACGGGAATGGCCTTTGGGACGACCGGCTCGCCCTTAAGTTGAGGTGGATCCTCCTTAGGTGGCTCCTGTCTGGGCATCAACTGCTCCTTTAGCATTATGGCCATTTCTAACATCTGCTTCTTAAAGTCATCAAATTCCTCCCTAGATATGGAACCGGAATTGGTGGATGGAATATCAGCCATTTCAGATATAGAGTTTTGGGCCCTTTTAGACTGCGAACGGGTTTGAGGAGCAATCCTGCAGAAACCAGGGTTTGAAGTTTAGTCCCGGGGAGTAAAAAAATGTGGATGTATGCTGAAGCTGTAACTTTTGTGTTTTGGGGTTTTTTAATCTTTCCCTGTAAAACAGAAAGTTAGTAGTCCTCAAATGCAATGACAAATGCTAAACATGGCTTTATTAAGCTCCCCAGCTGTTCCCTGTAAAACATAGAAGTTAGTAATTTCTCTTGACAAAAAGGGAGGCATATATGAATGAGATCATGATATTTACGCGTGAATGTAAAAAGACATGAAGAGATTTTTCCTGCGCAGGGTTAATCTGAGGCTGACCTATCCTAGGGTTACTCTCACGGGCTTTTCGGCATGAAGGTCCCCAAATCTTCGCAATCTACTCGTCTGAGCCCTTTCGATTGGAGCGGATTTGGGTGGTGCGTTTCCTGAGCCATCTCCGGGGAGCAGCCCCTTCGAGTCCAGTAATAAGCAACCGACAGGTTCGCCTCAGGAGGAGGTACTCTCTCAACATACATTCATATTCATCGCCCTCACCGCATGCAAATGATTACTTAAAAGTAAAGCCATTTCATTCAATCATTCATTTATTGGGCAAAAACACACATTCACACAACAAAAGTAAAACATCAAAATATCGCACACACACATTTTATGAATTTTAAAAGGATAAGATAGCATCAAGATTTGAAAGCGGCTTAAGCCCTCTAATGTCCCCAGCAGAGTCGCCAGCTGTCGACGCCGGTTTCTCGCCTCTCCTTCGCGATGTTGTCCTTTTCCGATTTTAGCCTTTGTTATTAGATGATGTTTTGGAAAAGGTCGGCATTGATGTCGACGGGGTTTTGAAAGATCGTTTTTTATAATGAGCCAATTAACTAGAGTCGCCAGTTGGTATATTTGAAATGGATGTACCAACTCATCCGAGTTTTCGTTTTTTATAAATCGTTGGCTCATATGTGACTCCGAATTAATTGGTCTGCGAATCGAGATCTATAGAGTTCGGGGGTTGCTTAAGTGAGGGGAAGGTGTTAGGCACCCCTCGACTTTCGTGAAACACGGTTACCGCAATCTTGATACTTTCCTATCCTTTGATTCATAAAATGTGTGTACGTGCGTGTGTGTGTGTGTGTGCTTATGTGAATGTTGTGGTGAGTTCTTTTATGGGAGATGATACATTTGACACTTTGTTGAGAAATCGTGTTTTGTTTTTTGGAATGTTCTAGAACGTCATTTCCGTTAGTACGAGAGAGCTCCTTCATTCATGATAAAAGATTTAATTTTACTTGTCAAAACTATAAATCTTTATTAGGCGTCGTTTTGATAAAACGTGAATTCTCTTAAACCTTAACTGAAATAGGAATCGAGATTTATACGTTGCTTTCATAAATGATGGGAAATTTCTAGGATCTCTTTCGCCCTATGTATCAAGGTTTAATAAAATGTTTCGTTCATTCATAAAACCGCTTTTGGGGATGCTTGAAAATGATTTCCTTTGGCCTTCTCGTCTAATAGGAATCGGCATTTATTAACACTTCTAATTTTTAGCCTCGTGATTCTAGTAACCTAACTTGTTTGATTTTAATAAAAAAACCTTCATCATTTAATCCTTGAAATCATTTTTTGTGTCACAAAATCTAATCAAGCATAAATACGCGTCGGGGCTATTCATGGGCATGTAAGCCATCAAAACATCCCCGAACGCCAACAATCACATATTCCACTAATACGGGGCCTTAAACCCGATTCTCGCCTTAGCGTCGTTTTAAGGCCCGACGATTACATGTTACAAAACGAGCATCTTGAATCTATCACATACATCAAAACGTCCATCATCGGATTTGGACCACGGGGTCGCATCCCTAGGCTCACACGAGATTAATACATGCCCACAAAATGAATACTACATAACTAATCAACCCGGATTTATCTAATACACCATGATATCCGGAAATGAAAATCTAAATAAATTACACCCAATGAATCATCATAAACAAGCTAGAAATTTCATCAATTGGATATCCTCGGGTTATTAGGAAGAATTTTGTTCCGATGGAACCTTCACTAATAATCCCTAATCCATGATTGTTCAACAATATACATGAAAACTACATCTAATCTAACCAAATAATGTGATATAAATTGCTATAACAAAAGGAATTTTTACCTTGCAAAATGATCTCAAATGGAGGTAAACTTATATACTTGAGTAGGATAGGAAATATATTTGATACAATCAAAATCAAAAGAGTAGAGTTCCTCTCTTTTTTCTCTCTTTTCTCCCTATTTTTGTTGCAAATTCTAGCTATTTTCTCTCAATTTCCGTGTTTGGCTGCTGTGCTGAATTCTCCTTCTCCCAAAACTGCTGAACTCCCTGTATGCTGCATGAAGCTTGTAATATTCCGAACCCTAATAAGATCTGTATATGTAAATTATGTGTTTAATAAAGGAAATTTCTTGTTCTGACTTGGTATTATGTGATTGTGTATTTTATTAAACAATTAGGTCAAATAAAAATTTTTCGCCAAGTAGCTGTGTCGTGCTTAATCGGACAAAATGATTTGTCGTGCTTCCGGTAAATTCACCGAGAAGCGTTTCGGTAAATTATTTTTGTAAGCTGCTGTGTCGTACTTGGAATTGACAAAGTGCTTTGTCGTGCTTCAACATTAATATAATATTATATTAATTGATAAAATTCTAAAATAAGTTAAATAGGGTTTGAAATGATAAACTAAAATAGAAAACCCTAATTTGAAAACCCTAATTGGTGATAATTGTTCGAATTGATCAATTAAATCCTTAAGTATTGTACAATAATCTTAATTAATATAATTAAGAGTTAAATAATGAATCATATATTAATTATGTGAATCATTAAGATTAAATTAAACCCTAAACGGAAAGATTGAAACCCTAATTGTAGGATTAAAAACCCTAAAACCCTAATTAGAAACCCTAAAACCCTAATTTGGTTTAATAACCCTAATTTATGAAATCTAAAAACCATAATTATGTTATATAAACATAATTAGGATATTACTAATCCTAAATTAACATCCTAATCATGATTAACAAAAATCAAATTTACTTAGTAAGTAAATAAATCAAAAAATCAAAATTTTAAACCAATTAAAAGAAGATAGGAACACAAAATCAGATATTTATAAATATCTAGCTTAAGTAGGTGAGTCACACCAGATTACAAGCAGCACAAGTTCAGAAGTTAGATATTTTTGGGAGCAAAGTTTGGAAATTAGTTTAGGAAACCCTAATTTCCCATCCTATAAATAGAATGAGATGCTGGTCAGCTAAGCACGAAATTTCAAAAGCCTATACACTCTCATAACCAGCCTAAACAAACCCTAGCAATCACAAGCTCAGAATCAGAAGCCAGAAATCAAAATTTGAAGAAAAAGGTGCACAAAACCCTAATTTATGTTTGATCTTCAAGCCTGGAAAATTTTTGTGTTTTAGATGTTTAGGAATACTTGTTAATGTGTTAATAAGTGATCTGAGCGGTCAAAACATGTTTACATAACATCTAGGTATGAAAATCAAGCCAAAATAGCAAACTGTTCTTGGCAGTCAAGAACAGTCTGACAAGCTACTTTGTCAGAGCTTTTGATCGGCTTAAAATGTTTGTTTGATGTGTTTTAAAGTTTGAATCAGTACTATGCCATGTTAGCTTTAAGGCCCCGGACTTGTAGCATGGTTAAATTATCTCTAGGATGAAAGTTATTGATGGTCAAAACCCATTGACCAACCCTGAATAGACTGTTTCTGGGTAACCCAGAAACATGAAGAACATTCTGACAGAGTCTGACAAGACTTTTGATCAACCCAGAAATGACCTAGATGATATTTAATATGTTGTTTTCTTGTTTTAAAACATGTTATTTGGTATGTAAACTACAATCTTGAATCATCAAAACACATTTAGAAAACACAGAATCAAAGTTATTAATGGTCAAAAGGCGTTGACCGTTATGACTGCTTGAGTTTCTGGGTAACCCAGAAACTCAAGAACAGTCTGAACCCGGTGGTTTGACCATCAAATTTTAGAGCATGATATGATATATTTTAAGATGGAATTTGTTATGTCGTTGTACACTGCCATGTTGGCTATAACAACAAACAAAAATCAAAATCAAACATAAACATCAAACGAGCTGAGATTAATTTGAGATCAAAGTAGCCTGACCAGCGTTGACCAGCTGTTCTTCATGAAGAACACCTTTAGCGACGAAATGCATGTGAAAACCCAGAAACCTATAAATACATGCAGACCGTCGCTAAAGCCCTTTAGCGACGGATATTAATAAAAATTAAATAAAAAAATTAATTAAATAAATTATAAAATAATAAATAAATATTAAATAATTATTAATAATTAATAAATAAATCCGAAAAATTTCATTTTTAAATTATAAAAATTTATTTTTAATATATTTTCTCTATATTCTGAAATATTATTTAATTTAATTAAATAATAATTAATAATTATGAAAAATCATTTAATAATTGTTTTAATTATTTAAAAATGATATTAAATTATTAAATAATTATATTAATTATTTAAAAATGATATTAAGGTAAATAAAATTATAATATATAATAATTAAATAAAAATATTAAATATTTTAAATATATTATTAATGATAAATAAATCATTTAAATAATATATTAAGTATTTAAAAATTATTTTAAATATAATTAAATCATTTAAATATTAAATTAAGTTTTGAAAATTATTATAAGTAATAAATAAATTATTTTAATGATAAAGTAAAGTCTAAAAATATTATTAATGATAAAATAAATCATTTAAATAATATTCTATCTTTCTAAAAATATTATAAATGATAAATAAATCATTTAAATAATATTTTAAATATCTAAAAATATTCTAAAGGATAAATAAATTATTTAAATAACATATTAAATGTTTTAAAAATTATTCTAAATGATAATTAAATCATTTAAAAATATTCCTAAGCTTGTAAAATTATTTAAAACTACTTCCAAGCTTCTGAAAATTATTTAAAAATAATACAACTTCTAAAAATGTTAGAAATAATAATTAAATTATTTAGACTAATAATTAGACTTCCAAATGAAGTTTTATCGAACAATCTATGTGTTTAGCCATTAAGGATGCGACCGAGATACCGAATCAACGTCGAAACTTAATGAAACTTGTTTAGATTAGCGTGATACATGTTTATATACGTGCTAAACGCTTATTATTTGGTATACGTAGACTACGTGCGTTGACCGATTGTACTAAAATTATAGTGAGCTACGCTAAGGCAAGTGTCCTAACTTTTTTCTCAATTTTATATTAAGCAATTCATTTATGTCTTGCTATCAATTATTGTGAAGTTATTGCTACTTGTTCAGCATAACTTAAGAAATGAAATCATTTATTGATTGTTTGAGCTTAAAATTGTTGAGTCAAACCAAATTGTTTTGGTACGACATCTATACTGAGTAATAGGGACACCGTAGATGGAAGGTGGTCCGACAAACCTTCAGATAAGGTTTAAATTGGCAATTCAATGAATTGACCAATATTGGCAATTAACTTAAATTGACCAAAAATGTGGTAGGATGATATGCATACTCCCTAGGATATTGGTGAGGCTGATCACCTACCAGATATCCGAGAACTCAATGAGGTTCTAAGTCATTGAAGACTGACAGAATAGACAAATTTGAAATATATGGTTCCGGTACAGAACCCTCAGTATCAATTATACATCATTAACATCTTTCAAATCAAACACATGGTGTTTACATTTTTATATGAACTTGCTGAGCATTTGTAGCTCATTCTTGCGCATATCTTCTTTTGCAGCTGTAAGTGATATCCCTGGCACGTCCGGGACTAATAAGGGGAAAAAGCCATGCTTATTAAAGTTTTATTTCTGTTGTTGAATACTTTAAGTCTTTCGAAGACTTGTTGTGTAATAACTTAGTATAACGAATGTTGTAACCGAACAAAATTATGATGTAATATATTATGATCCTTTATATTATAGAATGCGTTATACTCTGATCTTTAAATTTTAATAGTTGTACTAAGTTAAATACAATGTCTATATGAACTATATACATCTGAATGAGGGTATCTAAATGATGTTGAGAGTCCTATATGGACAATCTTATCATTAATACTGTGAATGTCAGATAGATAGGGAATATTGATATGAAAGAGATATTCATAAGATATGAATCTATATATCTAAGTGAGGGTATCCAAACACAGACAACGTTCTGGCCGGAACTAGTACCTGTTATGGGATACTGTGAACCTTGGATAACTAGAAGTTATATTTTATTGAATATTTATAGTTGTATAGTTCCACGTGAGCACCAGATCTGCTACAGGGGAATGTAGAGATTTGGGGGCGTCACAAAGCTGAGCTGAAATAGGCTGGCTGGCCGCTTGCCTTCCACTCACCCCGATTTCGAGTTCCGTGTTTCGAGTTTCGTGTTTTCAAAATGCGCACTATTTGGCCGCAGATCAATCCGCGGCTGGACGGTTTGACTTTCCCGATTTTCGTGCCACGCCTCGATTTTCGTGCCGTAACGTCGGTTTTTGCTGACAGGCTCGTATTCGGCAGTCCGGGAATTTCCGGGAGACGTGCCACCTCATTCGGAAATGTCTGCTTCGGACGGCTTTATTGTCCCGTCAGCCTTGGTCGCCAAACATTTCGGTGGTGTTGGATGTTCGCACTCGGACCCATTCCTTCGCTCCCGCATGCCGGTTCAATTGACGATTTTGCCCTCCTGTCATGGTTAGTACAGGGAACGCAAAATTTGGGTGTCTACATTAGCATTAGAGGAGCCATACCTTTATTTTGTGACAACACTGGAGCTGTTGCGCAGGCTAAGGAACCCAGGGCTCATCAGAAATCCAAACACGTGTTGCGGCGGTTTCATTTGATTAGAGAGATCATTGAAAGAGGAGATGTCACCCTGGAACGTGTGGACTCTCAAGACAACATTGCAGATCCATTTACTAAAGCTTTAACTCAACAGCAGTTTGATCGTCACTTAGAGAAGATGGGTATTAGATACCATGGCGATTGGCTTTAGTGCAAGTGGGAGATTGAAAGTAGTATGCACACAAGCCAATCATATTTGATATGATTTAGCATATACTTTGTAATCTTATTCATTTATTAATAAAAGAATTGATTTTCTTAAAAGGCATTTTATATTATCTACATGGTGCTGTTATATTAAATGTGATAAACCCATAGTTTTCAGGAAAGCTTTTAGAATCATGATGGTGATCATGCTAATGAGATCTAAATTCTAGATAGCTCAAAAACTAAAATTGTTCCTAATCGTTGGATTACTAAATTGGGGATTAGTGAATCCGGATAGATTAGTACATATATTGCTTGCTCTTAGGAAGAGGATGATTGATCTCATAATCATTTGTGTGGAGACATTAAAGCAAGTATGTAGGTGCTTATTAGAGAATAAGTTCACTGAACGTGACTCGCTAAGGAATACCTAATGGAGTTTTACTCGCCTGTCAATAGGAATTCCTCTAGTGATAGTAGTACAAGTGATCCTTGGACTTGAGATCATCATAGTATCTTGTGTATGATGAGTTATACTTTGACATGTCCCTTAAGACCTTTGAGGTATATCAAAGGGTATGATTGGGTATAATAAGTTGTACATGGAGATAGGTGAATGATCAACAAAGAATCTACCACGTCTAGTAAAAGATGTGAATGTCCTATGTGATTCGATAAATGACAACTCAGTAGTCCTTGGCCAAGGCAGAATGAAATTAGAAAGGAGTTTCTAATTTGCATTATTTAGAGTTGTGTATTTGGGAATCGAAATGCATATAATTAAATAAAATAAGACTTGACAGTAAATCCATGTCTTATATTTAATTGGGACATTGTATGGTAGAAGGATTGAATTATACGGTAACTATTTACTCAAAGGTTCGTTTGTGATTAATGTTGAAATCTATATTATCTGGAAAGTCGTTGATCGCTAAAGTGGCTTACCCTTATTGTAGAATAAATATTATTTATTTAAATGAATTAAATAGTTTAATTTATTTATTTAAATAAGATTAGAATTGTTCTAATTGATTTATTCACAACCGGTTTAATGTGGAGAACCTAAAGGGTCACACAGCAAAAGGAAAATATTTATTTAGAAAGTAAATGACATAATTGTAATAATAAGTTAAGTGTATTTAATTTAGTCTATGGAGATAGAATAAATTAAATAGCTTAATATTTATTATTTAATATTTTGGAAATGTTAAATATAAATTAATAAGAGGAGTCTTATTATTATTATTACTATTACTATTATTTAATTCCTAATAGGGATTGGGAATTAATTAATAGAACTATAATTTATTTCCTAATAGGGATTGGGAATTAATTAATAGAAGTACTCTCTCACGAATTCCTAATTGGATTAGGAGCATAATTAATTAAAGGAGTTTAATTAGAATATAAACCCTAATCCTAAATAGTTTAGGGAAGGGTTATTCCTACATCTATAAATAAGAAGAGTTTTATCATAGATTAGGGTTATACACTCTTGCATTAGATTGTGGAGAGTACTTGCAATTTCTATAGAGATAGAAACTAGGGTTTTGCCAAACATCCAACTTCTTGAATACTTGTTCTTCCTTGGTGGATCACCTCTAGAGGCCAAACACTTGGGTGGCTAACGTTGATCAAAAGAAGGAATCACACCGTTGAATTCGAGGAGAACACGAAGGACTAGGAGTTGAACTTGTACCCGAGGAAGCTTTGTTCTACGAGGGTATAATTCTTATTCTCTTTCTCTTTCGTTTATATCGTTAATTGAGCACATTGATCGATCATGGTGATGGTTTGTATAAAAATTTTAAAATCCGGTTTATCGCGCTTCCGCACTATTTATGTAATTTGATTGCATGTTCGCGCTATATACAAATCTAACAGGATATATTTGGACATGTTTTATCAGATATTTCCAAACCTTGTACAATCTTTGCTTCCACATATATATATATATATATATATATATATATATATGTAGGTACATAGCTGTGTAGTGCACAGTCGCTCTATGTATATACATTTCTCTCTCTATATATATATATATATATTATATTTTTTTTTTTAAAAACTAAATCAAGATAAATTAAATATTACCAAATAAAATAAAATATTATTTTATTTTGGAAATAAAATCAAATCCTTCCTTATATTTTGGAAACAAGATCAAATCATTCCTTTTTAAAAAAAATAGAATATTTGTTTCCATAATAAATTTTTTTTTTATCTAATTATAATAAATTTAAGTTAAAAAAAATAGCAGGATTCGATTTTTTTATTATTATTATTCTGTTCCGATTGGGGATTGAAAGTTTGCAGGGTTGTCAATCCTTCCTTCCTTACCGTCAATATTACTTGTCCCTCCTGAAAGAATGCATACCAAATCATGTCCAACGAAAGCTGATTTCGAGCCATAAACATAAAGGCAATTTTGGGCTTTTGTACAGCCGGAGGATACTCATTGTGATAAAGTCTAGCAAGTAATTTAATCTGATTGTATTGCGCCTCTATTGTCACAAGAGTAGAGAAGCAGCAGAAGCCAATCAGAAGCAAAGCAAACAACTTTCTGTAGCGACCCCAAAATTTTAACAATCTAACTTTCAACATCGGTCGTTCACAATACATCAATCTTCTGTTAAATTTGTCATTATTCGATGACACAATCATTAATATGCGGAATAACTTAAAACTATTCTATTACAAATTGTCCTCGTTCCCAAAACTTTCAACCTTTACGTCTAAATATCTTAGAATCATGACAATATTATGATTCGCTTTGTCGAACTTACTATATAAGATTACATCTCAATATACACTTTGCAACTCAACATAAATACATTTAACAAAAATCTTAACATAGCTCAAGTATTAACTTCAACTAGAACATCTAATCTTCATGCATCATTTTGATCCACGTCATTTAGGTAGCACATAACTTTACCTTGAATCCTTAACCTGCAAAAATGGTTATTTACAAGAATGAGCTCGACAGCCCAGCAAAATTTAACAGTTTTCATACATCACGTAGCACATAATTATCATGATCATCTTATATAACGTAAGCATCTGGGTAAATATAACTTACATGTTGTACGTCACAAATCTAATAGAGATTGAATTACATAATTCAATCAACATTCTTTACTCAATCAAGGAAGTCATATATTGACTTTAACATTTCGTACTCACAATATATGTAACACGTCATGCTCTTTACAGTATAAATTTAAAGCAGTTAATCATCGAGTTCACATAACAAATAGGAACTGACAGACTTGTCTGGCTCGTAGATTACCAATTACCATAAACAGCTTATACTTATCTGCACCTCATGTATCCTACACAATATATAATAATTTACATCATTCATTAGACACTAGTAAGGTTTCACATAATGGTTTACACTAAGAATAATTTGTATTCCATATTGTTCGCGCCTTATAGATGATTTACGCGATTAACTTTAAAATATTTCTCGTCATTGCGTAGTTTGATAACATTAAAACCTTCATCATCATCCATCCTCGTTGGTTTATAAAAACCTCATTCTATATCTTATAATATTCATTTCAATAGATTCAAAACACTATTTAAGTGCATTAACAATTTACGCGGCGCTTCGACGTTTAAACGTCACACGCCTAACTTGCCTCCTTCGTACATGCTTAGCATACTCATACACTTATATAATTCATCATTGATTAATGCTAATCATCATTATAATTCATAATGATCAGGTTTTAAAACTTAAAACATCATTTTACATTGTTGGGAGCATTACGCGTGCTTACGCGTATGTCCGACAACCTCCGTTTGCTATCAATTGCACATCAGTCTTAAAAATGACTATTTTTGACCTTGTTACAGACCTCAAATCCGAAAACTTATTAAAAAGAAATTGTAGATCTATCTCTTAACTTTCCGAATCATCTTGAATCATCTAATTCCGAGTTCGTATGACAAAGTTATGACCATTTTACTACATGAGGTCAAACAGTCCAGGCCTGCATTGAGCCCGGCGCAGCTGCGCCCATTTTGGCTTAGGTTCTAGCGCAGCTGCGCCCAAGCGCAAACACATAATCTGCAATTTGTAGTAAACTCTGCTCTAACCAAAAATCCAACACATCTAACACTTAAGGACCCATTTAGCCAATCTCAGATGCTATAAACTTAATAAACACCAAACTAAACAAGTACCAACACTATTTTAACAACTCACAAACTTCAAATTATCAAATTTAGAACTCAAGTTTCAAGTTCTTACTAGTTTTTCATATTTTAATACATTTAGCAAATCTAACTCTCACGAATTCGTTTCTGAACCAAATTAATTGATTCAACTTGCAACGTTTTCGTTTCTCAGAACACTAACATAATCCATCATCAATTTCGGATTCTTTACCCAAATTCATAACCAATTTTAGTGTCAAAATAGACTAAAATATACATATTACTACAAAACTCAATTTTCTATTTCTTAACAAGTTTTCATGGATTTGATACTACAAAAATCATCTACTGACAACATAAAACGAATTAAATAAACTTAATAACATAAACAACCAATTTCTTTACCAATTCTTCATCAAAACCCTAAATTACAAAAGAAAACTTCAAAAGAGAAGAAATTAGGTTTGAAGTAAATTTTATACCTTTGATTCTTGCTTAGGTTATCTACACAATGATACGGATTGCTTGCTTGCTCTCCTTCTTCTTTGATTTTCAGAATTTCTTTCTCAATTTCTCTCTTTCTCTCCTCTGTTCTTTTGGCTTACCCAGCCAACTGATGAAAGAACGTAACCTCTAATGAGGAGTTTCGCCAGTTAAGAAAACCAAAGGCCACAAGGCCTTGTTTGGCTAGATTAGTATAACCCATTCTTAATTTATTTTTATAAAACTCTTACTATATGATACATTTGGCACACTTAAATTTAATTAAATACAAATAACCCTTCTTATTAATAATTCAATTATTCCATACCAATAAAATTATAACAATTAATTTAGTCACACAAAAATATAATTTTTATTTAATAAATAATTTTGTTTAATAAAATCATCTTTCACTTAATAAATAATTTTATTTAATAAAATTATTCATCCTCTCATTTAATAAATTATCAACATCTTATCAACATCCATGCATAATAAAATACGCATCAAGTATAAAAATATTTATCATCACTTTACTTAATATTCTCATATAAATAAATTATCACACAATATTCTCATCAAATATTTATTTATTCAAATCCAATACCTCGCATAATAAGAATTTATTTATTAAATTCTCATTTAATAATAATTGAAAATTTGGGTTGTCACACTTTCTCTTCCATTTGTGGTGAGATTTCTGCGAAATAAACTTGCCTTTCGCTTCACTTATTCACTTCTCCTCCCTCAATCCCTCATTTGAAAAGTTCCGTGCATATCCTCAAAACATGAATCCGCGGCACTGTTCCTATCCAAATTAGAATTTCCCCTCCTGGTATTTCAGTTTATGACTATACCTTTAATAGTGGGAGAGAACGACGCTCCTTGGAAGGACCAACAACACTGGCTATATATTCATATTTGCCTGCTCTAAAATTCTTATTTTCCCCACATAGTTTGTCTCCTTATCGATTTATGTGATGTGTCCATCGAAGTGGGACTACACTATTTAGACTTGATTTCAGGACAATAGATCATGTACCACAGTACAATAATATATATATATATATATATATATATATAAAGTGTTAATCCATGGCAACCGGTTGCCACGGTTACTATTCTAGCAACCATAATGTCTACCGTTGATCAACCGTTTGAATGGCTTGGATTGATTGTCTATTCCTCCCTACCGCTACAGGCGGTAGCGGCAGTAACATGACTTGTAGCGGCAACGGTTAATTACTTTCATGCCCCTCCCACAAATAAATTAGCTTCTTACCGCTACAGGTTGTAGTGACAGGAATCATTAGTCTATATCCCACTTCATTCTACTACCTATTCATTCCACTCTACTGCCTTGCCGCTTCATTCTACTCCCATTTCATATTAATGTTAACATTATTAGTAGTAACATTAGGTAATAATATTATTAATAACAACGTATATAATATTAATATTAAATATGGAGTATGTAATATTAATATTATTAATATCAAATTTTTAATTTTTAATTTTTAATATTAATATTCTTAATATTACATACTCCATATTTAATAATAATATTATAAACGTTGTTATTATAAACGTTGTTATTAATAAGTCACTCTCTTGGTTCATATTATTTCGGGCTACGGAACTTCCATACTTTGTTGAGGATAATGAGTTTGATATTGTTCTTTACTCTCCTCAGAGAGTCATGAGGCAATTTGGCTTTGATCAGTATCGACCTTTCAATCGTTCTTGTCAGGGGGATTACGAGATTGCTCTTAATAATTTTGTCCCTACATCTCAATCGTTTACATGGGAGCTCCCGAGACTGCCGAATGCTCATTACGACCCTCTTCCTTTTGTTATACCAACTGCTTCTCGGGAGGGACGCTATTCGGCTAGTGAGCGCAACTTCTGGCTTATTAACCTAAAATGGTGGCAGGATGACACTATGGTTTACTCATTGCCGGCTTCTCCTCCAAAACATCTCCGATGGTCCAAGCTACTATGTTCTCCTAGACACAACACTCGTTCAGAGAGTTGGCCAACCAGCAGTTGGTTTCTTAAGCGTGAGGCTTCAATGCCCAAGTTTTCTCCTCTTCAGTCGGCAGATAGTCTTCTTCGGAATCCTCCTAATGTTTCTCCTGCTCATGCCCCTACCACTTCCAGGCGTCTTCCTCCACGAGCTTCGTCTCGGGTACCTCCTTCTTAGATACCTCCTCTAGTTCCTCCTTATGGATCCTCTGCTGCCGAGAAGATGAGAGTTACTCACTTAAGAGATTCTACCATGGGCCCAATTTATCTTGCTTCTGAGGTGGTGCCCCCTACAGATTCTACCGTGGGCCCAATTTGTCAGGATGTCATTAGGCGCACCGTGAATGGGATCACCCTTATTTTGAAGCTATTGACGAAACGCCCACACGATGATGTTGGTTCTAGTACACCGGCAGCCGAGGATCTGACCAAGAAATATAGAAAGCTTGTGGTTAGTTTTATGCTATTTTTGTTTGCCTTTTCAATATTTTCATGATTTCTTCCAGGCATCCTAATGTCATTATTGCCTTGTTTTTTTTTCAGATTGTCGATGATGATGATAAGGAGGATGATGATGTTCCCATTGGGTTTCTTATGGGTACCGCAAGTGAGGCAGCGGCTTCCACTACTTGTGAGCCTCCCTGACCTATTACTATTGCTATCGAGTCCTCTTCACCACGGGATGATCGAGTCAGTCTTGATGCTAAGGATTCTTTGTCTGATGTGAGCTCGGGTCCTGCTGTGGGTGGTACAGCTCCCTCTTCACACCATCCTACAACATCTCTATATGACAGCCTTGAGGGTACTGGTGATACCCATGTTAATGCTGATGATCTTATGGCCACGAATCCTCCTTCCTCGAGGGAGAATCCTTCAAAGGCTATTGCTGATTTCCATCCTCCCCAGGAGGATTTTGTCGAGGCTTTACTTGACAGGGAGGGTATAGTTGCTAGCTCTTTGGGTGGAGAAGCTAACATTCCACTTCTCGTAGCATCTCACAACTCCTTCTCTATTGGCTAAATTATGAGTGTCATAACTTGTCTTCTTAAGTTTTTTGATTTTCTTCTTCATAATGTGATATGCTTTATCATTTTCCTTTTCAAAGCGAAAAGATGAAGAATGTGCCTTTGCTTGTTGAGACACTTGACTTATTTGATTCCCTCAATCCTGATGTTGCCAACTCGCCGTTTAGTGACCTTGGTTATCCACATAACAGCCAGGGTCACATGGACTCACCAGTAGCCTCGCAGCCACCGATTCATACAGCCTTTTACCATGGTTGCCTCCAAAGTGGCTCCTACTAGAGGTTCCTTCAATCCAAGTGGAGATCTTGTTTCTTAGAGAGGTTTTCAGATATCCTCTTCTAGCCAAGAAATTCTCAATCATCTCTTAGCTCGGTTTCCTCAGATACTTGATCGACTGATTATTCATGGGGCTTCTGCCCAAACTTTCTTTCTAGATCGACTTGCGAGCCTTGTTCTTAAGATGCACAATTTTTTTCTCTATTTTTTGTGAACAGAGGACTTAGACAGGTTTAGTTGCGAGGTTGATGACCTCTTCTCTATGGGTTTTGACATGTCTCCTTTTCGTGCTAGGTTGGATCTCCTTAGTTCTAGTTTTCGTGTTGTTGCACTACGCTCAGAGGTTGCTATGTGTCAGTATGAGGATAACTCATTTGCAGTACAACTTTCGGATATTAAAGAAGCCGCCAACAAATTGAAGACCCAACTTCGGAATTTAGAGTCCCAGCTTCGGAATTCAGAGTCTCAGCTTCAGAATTTAGAGTCGACTGCCCAAGATGTTAAGGAACTGAGGGCCGCAAATGCGAAGACTCGGGACACTGTCATTGCTAACATGGAGGCCTTAGCCTTGCCTCCTCTTCAGTTTGATATGTCATGTCCTTTAGATCATGGTTTTTGTAGTTATTTTTTCATTTCCTGTATCAAAGAAACTCATTTTTATATATTTCATTTATCATAATAGAGTTTCTTTAGCATTATTGATTGTCTTTAACTTGAATTTTTCATTAAGACTCAATATTTGGCATTGAATCTTTAGTTATTCAAATTAATACTCCAAGACAACAATATGCATAATATAAGAGTAAACATGATTTTTATAAAAAAAAATTAATTAAAAACATGCTTTTTTTCGATTTCTCACAAACCAACACTTGAATCCATACTTTTAAAATTAGAAACTATCCAAGTAAAAGTGAAAGTTTGACATTTTATTAATAATCAGGTTTCTTTTAACAAAAAACATAACGTTTCAGATTTTCATAAAAAAAATAATAAATCTTGCTTTTGTCGAAGAAAGCATAACGTTTGGCACTTTTAGAGATAAAGTGTAACTTTCTCGGGGTTGAGGACTTATACTCAGGTGTCTCCACTTTTAGAGATAAAGTGTAACTTTCTCGGGTTTTGAAGACTTATACTCAGGTGCCTCGATTACTTTTAAAGTTGAAAATCTAACTTTAAGGACTTATAGTCAGGTGCCTCAATTACTTTTAAAGTTGAAAGTATAACTTGTCGGGTCCGAGGGCTGTAAAGTCAGGTGCCTCGGTTACTTTTAAAGTTGAAAGTGTAACTTTTGGGATGATTATCTCATGTGTAATATTTCTTTACCCATTTCAAATTTAGTGGGCCTGAGATGGCATCTGATCCCACACGAGATATTTTGCAATACCTGCTTTCAGAGATCTCTCGTACCCTATACGGGCCTTCCCATTTGGGGTAAAATTTGGTGGTTGGTGTTCCTCTCATGACTTGATTCGCGGTCTTGAGCACCAAGTCCCCTACCAGAATTTGTCGCGGTATTACTGCGGTATTGTATTATCGTCGTAGTTTTTCATGGTATCATTCCAATTTCTCTTTGGCTCTGTCTCGAAAGTCAGCTAAGGCTTCCAGGGCTGTTGGTTGGTTCTCTTCCTTAAAGCTTCAGAGTCTCATCCTAGCCAAAGGGATTTTTATTTCGGTGGGCAAGATAACTTCTTCACCATAGACTAAAGCATATGGGGTTTCACCCTTAGGCTTTCTTTTTGAAGTTTGATATGCCCATAATACTATCGGTAATTGTTCTGCCCATGTCTTTGGATGATCGTCTAGGATTTTTGATAGAATTTTGATTAAGGTTTTGTTTGTGGCCTCTACTTGCCTATTACCTTTTGGGTAGTAAGGTGATGATTTGTAGTGCTTCACCTTGTATCTCTCCAACAGACTTTTAACGTCCCTATTGATGAAAGGAGTTCCATTATCTAATAAAATAATCTTCGGGATCCCAAAACGTCAAATGATATGTTTCTTGATGAAATTTGCCACTGCTAGCCCCGTAGCCCTCTTCAAAGGGATTGCTTCTACCCACTTCGTATACATCTCAGTGGTGATCAAGATCCATATGTTGCCTTTAGAGTTTGGATGAATGGGACCTATAAGATCCATTCCCTATGTATGAAAAGGCCATGGCGTTGCTATGGTTCGCAAATCCAATAGTAATCGTGATCAATCAGCTGTTTGTATAAATTGGCTCCCCCTTGGTGTTCATCTTTGTGCATTTGGTAGATCAAATCTTTGGTCTCTCCTATCTCCAAACACCGTAAGAGCTTGCCATTGAACCCTCTTCTAAACAATTCTCCGTTTTGTAAGAAGAACCGTTGTGACTTCCTCTTTATTATAATTGTGTCTTTCTTTTCGACAGGTAAACTACCACTTTGTAAAAACTCTACATATGGGATTCGCCAATCCTCTATGTCCTCGATGAAGGCACATTCCTCCTCCCCATGGTATTCTTGGTACGAAAGACACTGTCGTTGAAATGTATCTACTTCCTTCTTCATTTTGGGCTAATAATACCCTTGGCGCTACAAATTGCGATATAGTCCAATATCTACCAATTCGCAATTCTCTTCATGCACCTGATACAAAGTTTTATTCGCTTCATGCCTCCCCAAGCATCGTGTCAATACACCATATGTTTCTTTGTGATACAAGACCCCCTTGAGAATGGTGTATTTCTGAAGTTCCACTGGTGATATTGTTCCCTCCTTTGTTTGCAATTGATGGGAGATGTCATGTCTCCAATCATCTATCATATCTTTGGGGAATAAGTCTAGCACCGTGGTTGGGAGGGTTCTCTTTACTACCTTTACATCCAAGTCTTCTCCTTTGACATATACTCTAAATTTTACTGTGGCCAATGCATTAGGTTGTTTGTTTTGTTCTCTTGGCACGTACTCAATCATTACCTTCTTAAAGTCCTCCATCACTTTTTGTGTTACAATACGATATGGAGCCAAGATAAGTTCCTTCACTGCAAATTGCCCTCTTATTTACTTCACTATCAAGTTTGAATCTCCCTTTACTTTAAGGTATTTGGCTCCCAACTCTTGAGCTGCCAACAAACCCAATATAAATGCCTCATATTATGCTTTATTGTTCATGCAAGGGAAATCCAGCTTGTATGACAAGGCCACTTCCTTTCCTTCTTTGGTGGTCAACACCACTCATGCTCCTCCTTTGCCTTCTCCAGACGACCCGTCAAAGGCCAAACTCCACCATTCCGAGTCTTTATTCACTACATCAATTGCTTTCACTTCTCCTCCTAGAAGATCCTCGGAGGGAGGTTCATATTCTCCATTTGGAAATTGAGCGAGCAGGTCTGCTACGACTTGACATCTGATTGCTTTCGGTTTTACACACTTGATGTCATATTCTAAAAGGATCATCATCCATCTTGCAGGTCTTCCTACCAATGTTGGCCTAGTCAACAAGTATCTGATCGGGTCAGTTCTTGTTGTAAGCTTCACTTCATGTGCTAGAAAATAATGTCGCATTTTCTACGCAATGAACACCAATCACAAGCAATGCCTTTCCACCTGTGAATATCGGGTTTCTGGTCCTCTAATAATCTGACTAATGTAGTACACAGGCTTTTCTTGTCCATCTACATCCTGCGTGATTAATCCTCCTACAGACTTTGCGGTAGATGTGATGTACAGCTGTAATGGTATTCCTCTCTGTGGTACTACCATTGTTTATGCTGACTTCAAAATTCTTTTTACCTTCTCAAAGGCTTGTTGCTGGTCTTGTCCCCAGTCCCATTCTGCCTTTCCTTTTAGCAACTTCCTGAAAGGTTCCGTCACTTCTGCCAATGTTGGCAAGAATCTCCTTAAGTAGGAAACTTTCCCTAGAAAGCTCTTCAACTATTTCTGCGTCTTTGGTGGAGGCATCTCCATAATAGTTTTTGCCTTACTTGGGTCTACCTCTAGCCCTCTATTGTGCACTAAGAAGCCCAAAAACTTTTCAGCTGTCATCCCAAAGGCGCACTTCTTCAGATTCATTTTCAGCTTGTACCTCCGACATCGCTCAAACACCTTTCTCAGGTCTTCCACATGGGTTATCGCCTTTTTGGACTTTACCACTATGTCATCCACGTAATCTTCCATTATGTCATGGATCATGTCATGAAAAATAGCGTGCATTGTCCTTTGGTAAGTTGCTCCCGCATTCTTCAACCTGAATGGCATTACTACATAGTAAAAATTCCCAAACGGGGTACGAAAGGCTGTCAACTCTACATCCTCTTCAGACATCTAAATCTGATTGTAGCCCACGAACCCATCCATGAACGACATCATCTCATGATTTGCCACTGCATCTATCGAGGTGTCTATGTTGGGTAGCGGGTACATATCTTTTGGGCAATTCTTGTTCAAGTCTCTGAAATCCACACATATCCACAATTGTCCGTTGGATTTCTTTACTGGTACAATGTTGGATAGCCATATTGGATGTTAAATTGGCTTGATGAATCCTACTTCCAATAACTTCTTTATTTCTTCCTTTATTTATGTTTCAACTTCTGGTGCATAATTGCGAGGTGCTTGCTTTACTGGTTTACTTCTCGGGCTTATGTTCAAATTATGTTCTACTAGCTCCTTGTCAATCCCGGACATCTCATCGTAATTCCAAGCAAAGATATCCCCATATTCTCGCAGTAATTTCACGAGTTCTTCCTTTTGATTAGCATTCAGCTCCTTGTTAACATAAGTCGGTCTTGGCTTTCCTCCATCTGTTGCCAAATCCACTTCTTCTAATTCATTTTGTTGAGGTCTTGGTCTATCCACAAAAAATTCTGGAGCTGGTTCTACCTTCTGTTGCACAACTTCTTCTTCCTTATTACTACTAGAGTAGGGGACACCTGCTGAGCCGTCATGTTTGAATGTTCCCTCGGGCTCTTCTCCCTTGCACCGTCACAAGCGAAACATTATTCTTCCATCAGGTCTAACAACCCTTTCCCATTTCGTCCTCTGTTCTTCTTTTCTTCTATCATCTTTGTCAGCTTTTGATTGTGTTGCTCGCTTAGCATTTATTATGTTCCTGGAATCTTTAGGGTCTGCTGCCCTTTTCTTTTCTCCTTTTCCTTCATTCTCCAAGTCTACCACTATTGGCTTCTTGTTTTTAGAATATTCGCCTTGTTCCGAAGTCTTCTTCATTTCCTTCTTTGCAGGTATAAACTTATCTTCCTGCACTTCCTCCCAACTTGCTAACCTTAAGGAGTCAGGCTTTACAATTTGGTTCTCTCCCTCTTCAGCGACATCATCGAAAAAAGTTGCTTCGGTGATGTGCGCCTCCTCTGGTCCAAAGGGATTCCTTGTTGCCGGTACCTTCACTTTTATTCCTTTCTAAATAGCTTTTAAGCATTGGTGAAAGACCGAAGGTACTACCCCGTAGTCATTTTTCCAAGCCCTTCCTAGCAAGACATGATATGTTGCATCACCTCTATCACATGGAATATCACAGGTCCCCGGATCTTCCCTACCTACATATTTACCTTGATGTGTCCAAGGGTTCTCGTGCTTTGGCTAGCAAACCCTGTGATGTTTGTTTGTTCCTTCACAATTCTCTTCTTTGGCAGGCCTAACCGTTTAAACATGGTGTAGGGCATAATATTTACAGACGCTCCATTGTCAATGAATGCCCTCCGCACTTCTATGTCATTTATTACTGCTGTCACATACAACGGTCTGTTGTGCGGGTATCTTATCTCTCTAACAGCTTTAGAGAAAGATATCTTATTTTCTTCTTCTTCCATCGTCCACAAATCCCTTACTTATGGCCATGCAGGTCTTCTATGTCTCAGCAGCTTTAATGATCGCCTTGGTTACTTCTATCCTTACTTCCTTGGCCAATCCTATTTGATCAAAAAATTTGTTGAACTTAGCTCCATTCATTAACGCAGTCACCTGTAAGCCTGGATCAACATCCTCCATTTCTTCCATCACTTGTAAATTCTCCATCACCTCCACTTCTGGTGTTTCACTATGAGTAATAGTGTTGCACGTTTCCTTTCCCTTGTGATTAGGCAATGGATTTTCATGTACATTACTTCCTTTTCCCAGCTCGATCTCTTCTGCCGCCAACTTTTCATGGTATATCCTTCGCAGACTATATGCTTCACTATAAGTAATAGTGTTGCACGTTTCCTTTCCCTTGTGATTAGGCAATGGCTTTTCATGTACACTACTTCTTTTTCCCAACTCGATCTCTCCTGCCGCCAACTTCTCATGGTATATCCTCCGCAAACTATAACAATCGATAGTGGAATGTCCTGCATACTGGTGATATACACAGAAGTCCGGTCTTCTTTTCATTTCTTCCGTCACAACAAATCTGGGCCTTAAAGGCTTCACCACTCCATGTTCTACCCATTGTTCGTACAGGTCTCTAAATGCCTTCTCACTACATATAATAGCCTCTGGGATTAGCATTCTTGCATACTTGTCCCCGGGTTTTCCTCTGCTCTATTCAAAAAATTTCTCATTCTTCTCCCTCTTGCCCCTTGTGGTTTTGGCTGAGAATCTGCCAAAGCCACAGTTGTCGTCCTCTTGTCCTTCCATGTAACCGTCGCATGGCTGGTGGGCAATGTCACGATTCCTCCTAAGTCTTGTGCAAAAGACGAGAGAGTTGCAAATGAATCGCAAGCTTTGGTAATGAGATGGGGCTTGAAGGCATCTAAGGCACCATTGTTACATATGCTCGCCAGGTTCTTTTCTTCAATTAGCTCTGCACATTTCTGTGCCTGAGCCCTAAATTTGTCCACATAATCTGACAGCTCCTCGTTTGGCCTCTACTTGAATCGCATGAGCTCTACAATGGTTACTTATTTCTGCTCATAGAAAAATTTCTTAAAAAATTGAAATTTTAGATCATCCCAATCATGGACTGATCCCTACTCCAAGTTATAGTACCAACTGAAGGCACCATCCATCAAGGTCTTATTGAATTCTCTCATCAACAGGTTATGGTTGCTCACTTCATCATAACCCAACCATGGAGACATCGACTCCACAAACCTAGTAATATGTTCCCTGGCATTACCTTTCTCCCCGTTATACTTTGGGAATTGCGGGGGATGCTCGATATACCCTGTCGGGTAAGGTTGTCTCCGAATGTGTATCGGGTAGGGTGGAGTAAAGTCTAACTTTGAAGGTCGAGATGTCTGCTTGCGAAGTTGATTGATCACATCGATCATATCATCCTCCGTCATATACTGGCTCGTGGTATGGACTCTCTGAGTGGTTGTGATGTATTGATGCATTGGTGGTGCGCATGGTAATAAGATTGACTGGTGTACACTTATATCATGCACAATTTCTATCGGTTGTGCTTGTTGGCTTGTTCGCTGGATGTGGCTCGGGATGGTCGGTATCTGCACTTGTGAAAATGTTGTGAGAGTGGTTGGGATGATGTTTGGTTGAGGCTGGCTTGCTTCCAATATGGGTTGTGGTACTTCATCATTATTATGAGGTTCCAAGTTGATGATTGGAATCGGTTGACTCTCCGTTGCCGGAGGCACAGTCGGATTCTCTTTGTTGTTGTTGTTGTCCTCCACTCCTGCTCGTTCCCCCTGCGAACTCCGTGGGAATATGGCCTTGAAAGTGGGGATTTGCATCAACTGCTAGCGAAAATTCCCCATTTCCTCTTGCTTCCTCCGCATCTCCAGCATCATAGTCATCATCATCCCTTGGCCTTCTCGTGCCTCTTTTAATGCCTTAAGCATCTCTAACTGCACAGCATTCGCAGTTGTCTGCTCTCCAGTTCCTTCCTCACCTTGCCTTCCCGTGCTTGTCTGTCAAGCATTGGTTTGTTGTTGATCAGCTATTTGAGGTGACGTTGAACTTCCTTCCAATGCGTCTTCTAGGATAGGTTGGTTGAAATCCAGATTCGAGCCTTGGAAAGCTTGGTTTGTTTGACTTGGAACTGGATCTGGTGAAGTAACGCTTGTTGTCGGTGAAACTCTTCTTGTAGTTCTCCCACTTCAAGTTGTGGGCATAGCCTCCATGCATTCTACACCTCCCCGGCAGAGTCGCCAAAGAAATGTGGGCAAGGAAATCATACCTTGCTAGGGTTAGAGTTTCGTGTTGGCTGAGGAGGAGAGAAATCCATGAAGAGTATGAAATTGATTGATGAATTGAAGAGGGCAGAAGAACGGGTAGGTAATTACCCTAGTAACACGTGACAGAACTCCTAGGATCCAAGTACCTTCTAGAGTAACTAGGATCCAGAGAGCCTTAGTATGTGCTTCGGGTTGAGAGAAAATCTCCAAGTCTTCAATTTTTCCAAGAGTCAAAATGTCCCTTCCTCAATGGAATGGAAGGAGTATTTATAGGGTTTCCTGAAAAGTGGTCATGTGCCAGGCACATGCCCTCGGGAGAAATTCCAGAAATACCCTTAATTACTCGAGTAATGCCCAAATCGTCATGTCCTTCTAGCCACCAATCCAATCTCTCAATCAATTCCCAAAATGATGAGTCGCCTTCATGAGTCTTCTGCCTCGGGACACAAGGAGGCTTCTCTCGGGTTTCACACATTTATTTTTGGCTTTTCTGTCTATTTATTTAATTCAAATTAGGTCACAATGCAAACCCTAATTTGTGCATTCAATTCGATTAGGTCATATGTGAACCCTAATTTGTACTTGGGCCCACACATAGTAATACTACTAAATTATTATTTTTTGGACATAAATATGGATAAAAATACATAATATCAAATTTTGAAAATGAAGAACTTTTTATAGGTAATCTCGGAAGTTCTTTTAAATATTAATTTGCAGTCGCAATATCAAACATCGACAATAAAATGTCCCATAAATAACATTATAATTCATACATTACCAACTCAAGATTAAATTTAACGTATTCAATAAACATATTTGAATACAAAAGCATCAAATATTTATCAGACAACAAAATCATATGTTAACATACTCAAGTTTTAAAAACATCAATTGTGCAAACATATTTGAATATAAATATCCAAAATATTAAACTTCATAACAATCTTTCACTGTATCAGTTAGCAAATTATTAATGAAAATACATCCTAAACTATTGTTCATATAATTTTTTTCTTAGGTAATTTTTGCATTTCTCTTTTGAGGAGTTATAATGAGAATTATGACACAAGCATGAGGGGATCAGAATTTTCGAGAATATTCCCAACTCAAGCTTCAAGGGTTCGACAAATGATCTTAATTGATTCGTATCAAATCCATGTTCATTTGTATCGTTTAATCTTCAACAACGATACGATTCAACTTATGGGGAGATTAGCGATCACACGACGTTGTGGATGTCCGAGCATGATCAAGAGATTACAATTTATCATGCGAAAACATAAGTTTGAGAAACACGGAACAAAGGAAGAAACCATGTCAAAACAGCCCATGTCAGGGTCCATCCTAGAGCGATACGCCAGACACGCCAACAGAGCGCGCCCAAAGTGCCCCTAGCGCACGCGTGCCCAGCGCCAGCTCCTAGGCGCTCCAATCCTTCACATTTCAAGCGCTTAGGCGCTTGGACACATCATGGCATTCTGTTGTTAAGCGCCTAGGCACTCCAGACAGTGTAATTTCAAGAGCCTAAGCGCTTGGGACGCGGCACGGATTCTGAGGACGTGTTTTATCAGATTTAATGCAATCTTTTGGGGATCTTTTCCTATTCTATTGTAACGAAAATGTTTATTAGATAAGATTTGATTTCTATATTGTTTTCTAGCTAAGATTTATTTTCTAATTCAAATTCTTTATTCCTTATAGGATTAGGAGTTTATTCTATTAGTATAAATAGGATACATGGATTATGTAATTGGATAATCAACAATTATTTTGAGTTTATTCAATATACTTGAGAGGTTTTCTCATCTTTTGGTTCTTTGAGAATTTATAAGTCAATTTTCTTAGTTTTTCTTTGAGATTAATCTTTGACTTATGATACAACAAATTCATAGTTGTGTGTGGCGTCCACTATCGCATCAATCGTCGATTGTACCGAGGTTCCTACTTCATATAAGTACAGGGTTTAGGTGTCGTTGGAGTCCATTCAATGCGTTCGCATTGCTTGATCGATTGTACCAAGGTTCTCGTCTCATTATAGACGTTAGGTTGCGGTGTCGAAAAAGTTCCATCCAAATAGCTTGCTAGAAACGATCCGGACGACGACCACCTCGCGTAAGCGTGTCGTGGAGTCTATCATTTGGTATCAGAGCTATGTTTTCTAGTTAGTTACTTATCTTTATTTTCGTGTTCGATTATATTATCAAAAAAAAATCATTAGTACAGAAAAAATCGTTAGTCAAATTAAAAAAAAAGAGAGAAAATTTGATATTATTAGTATTTCCGTTATTCATTAATTTTGATTGAATTGCGATCATTAAGAGTCATACCTTTTATGTTTGTTCTTGATAAGTTATTTTTGAATTGAATAGTAAACTGTGATATTTGTTTGGTGAATTCAAAAAGAACCTATAAGAGGGAATATTAGAGAGGTAAAAGGCAAGAGTGTGAGCTAAATTGAGGGTAAAAGCCAATTGAGCAATACACGAGCGATTTCATAACTGTGTAATACATTGTATGAGCGAAACACGTAAGGGAGTGTGTGAGGAAAATTTTTCTTTATCTATTAACCTTTGTTTTGCAGCAAATATGTATGGTTATAATTGTGAAAGTGCTTATGGGTCTCGAAGGAATCCTTTCCAAGGTAGGAATGATCCAGATGCTTATTTGAGATGGGAGGAAAAGATGGAGCGAGAGTTTGACTATCATGGCTATTCCAAGCGGAGGAAGTTCAAACTTGCGGTTCAAGATTTCTCCGAACATGCAGTTACATTGTGACACCCCCAAATCCGGGTACTTTATTCCCACAAGATTTGGTGTTCACTATCCAAATAAAACACATCACATCTAACTACTCATTCAAATATAAATGAAAACTCTTAATTGAAATAGAAATCTCTCATTAAAGGGTTACAACATCTTAATGATGAGTGGGTTTTATATCTATGAATTGAGTACGTTTGGCTTGATAATTTTTGAGTTCTTAAGTATTTTAAGTTAGTATTAGGTATTTATAGTGTTTTTATGTTATTTTGTAGGAAAAAGCAAGGAAACGCAATCCGAACATCTTTTGGAGTATAATAAGCAAGCAAACGCAAGAAGGGAAGATTGTAGGGCTTTTAACACTAGGTTGGATGCATGTTCTTGGTTTGGAACTTGGATTTTATTGTAGATCTACTTCTAAGCTTTTCGGAACATCTTGATGAAAGTAGTATGCACACAAGCCAATCATATTTGATATGATGTAGCATATACTTTGTAATCTTATTCATTTATTAATAAAAGAATTGATTTTCTTAAAAGACATTTTATATTATCTACATAATGTTGTTATATTAAATGTGATAAACCCATAGTTTTGAGCAATCCTTTTAGAATCATGATGGTGATCATGCTAATGAGATCTAAATTCTAGATAGCTCACAAACTAAAATTGTTCCTAATCGTTGGATTACTAAATTGGGGATTAGTGAATCCGGATAGATTAGTACATACGTTGCTTGCTCTTAGGAAAAGGATGATTGATCTCATAATCATTTGTGTGGAGACACTAAAGCAAGTATGTAGGTGCTTATTAGAGAATAAGTTCACTGAACGTGACTCGCTAAGGAATACCTAATGGAGTTTTACTCGCCTGTCAATAGGAATTCCTATAGTGATAGTAGTACAAGTGATCTTTGGACTTGAGATCATCATAGTATCTTGTGTATGATGAGTTATACTTTGACATGTCCCTTAAGACCTTGTGGGTATATCAAAGGGTATGATTGGATATAATTAGTTGTACATGGAGATGGGTGAATGATCAACAAAGAATCTACCACGTCTAGTAAAAGATGTGAATGTCCTATGTGATTCGATAAATGATAACTCAGTAGTCCTTAGCCAAGGCAGAATGAAATTAGAAAGGAGTTTCTAATTTGCATTATTTAGAGTTGTGCTTTTAGGAATCGAAATACATATAATTAAATAAAATAAGACTTGACAGTAAATCCATGTCTTATATTTAATTGGGACATTATATGGTAGAAGGATTGAATTGTACAGTAACTATTTACTCAAAGGTTCTTTTATGATTAATGTTGAAATCTATATTATCTGGAAAGTCGTTGATCGCTAAGGGTTCTTACCCTTATTGTAGAATAAATATTATTTATTTAAATGAATTAAATAGTTTAATTTATTTATTTAAATAAGATTAGAATTGTTCTAATTGATTTATTCACAACCGGTTTAATATGGAGAACCTAAAGGGTCACACCGCAAAAGGAAAATATTTATTTAAGAAGTAAATGACATAATTGTAATAATAAGTTAAGTGTATTTAATTTAATCTATGGAGATAGAATAAATTAAATAGCTTAATATTTATTATTTAATATTTTGGAAATATTAAATATAAACTAATGAGAGGAGTCTTATTATTATTATTACTTTTACTATTATTTAATTCCTAATAGGGATTGGGAATTAATTAATAGAAGTACTCTCCCATGAATTCCTAATTGGATTAGGAGCATAATTAATTAAAGGAGTATAATTATAATAGAAACCCTAATCCTAAATAGTTTAGGGAAGGGTTATTCCTACATCTATAAATAAGAGGAGTCTTATTATAGATTGGGGTTACACACTCTTGCATAAGATTTGTGGAGAGTACTTGCAATTTCTATTGAGATAAAAACTAGGGTTTTGCCAAATACCCAACTTCTTGAATACTTGTTCTTCCTTGGTGGATCACCTCTAGAGGCCAAACACTTGGGTGGCTAACGTTGATCAAAGGAAGGAATCACACCGTAGCATTCTAGGAGAACACGAAGGACTAGGAGTTGAACTTGTACCCGAGGAAGCTTTTTCTACGAGGGTATAATTCTTATTCTCTTTCTCTTTCGTTTATATCGTTAATTGAGCACATTGATCGATCATGGTGATGGTTTGTATAAAATTTTAAAATCCGTTTTATTGCGCTTCCGCTCTATTTATGTAATTTGATTGCATGCTCTCGTTATATACAAGCCTAACAGTGGTATCAGAGCCTAATCTTGTGCTAATTATCGATTTTGATGATTCCATGTATGCTTGATATGCGATTGGATCGAAATTTTTGGGCAGAATAAAAAAAATTTCTGAATCAGCGACACGGCGCAGCTGCGCCGTCTCTAGTTCATTCTGGAGCGCAGCTGCGCCGAAACCCAGAATCGTTTTTTTTTCTGGGGAGCAGCGCAGCTGCGCCCAGAATGAACTGGACAACGGCGCAGCTGCGCCGGACAGCAGAATCTGAAAATATTTTTTTTTTCTTTCTTCAATTAAAATAAATGGTTTATTTAATTGATATAAGTTTAAAATAAAGAGTTTATTTTATCTGGAATAGGATTTCAGATTGCTAAAATTAAAGGAGTTTAATTTGGATTTGGTTTTTGATTAAAATAAAAGAGTTTATTTTGTTTCAAAACTAAATATTAGCAAACCTTTTGCCCATTAATTGATATCAATGCATATATGGAATGATTTTATTATTCATGAGATGAATGTTATTTATTGATACATATAGAGATATGTATGATAATAAATAGGGATTGATTATGGACTGTTGACCAATGTGTGATTGGATTTATTTTAGTGGATGCTTGAATGTATGGGTTTTTATAAATGGGGTCTGCGTACCTCGTCTTCTCTAATTTTTCTTAATGTAAATTCTATCTCCCTCCTATGTACTTCCCCTTGACTGCTGATCAAGGTTTCTATTTATTGTAAATAGTTTTTGTAATAGGACTAGTTAGAATTAATTTTTGAAGAATTGGAGACAAAGGAGCAAGGAGCGCTTGAAGACCCGTTTGTAATGGAGCCCGGGTTTAAATGTAATAGTTATATTTAAATTTTATTTTTGCACCCTAGGTTTGACCTTTTGGTTCACTTGGTGGCTCTAGTGAACCAAACTAGAATAAAAGTCCATAATCAATCCGGGTAGAATATAGTATTCTATATGTGCATACTTACTATATATATATATATATTATATTATCCAACATGCTTCGCATGTAAAATAATATGACGCGTATTTTATATATATATGTGCATGCGCGCTAAACAAGATGAGACTAATAATAATAAACCCCTCAAAGAAATCATATTAAGTCCTAAGCGTTCAAAGATATTTGGAATATCGAACGTCGCCTTCTAGCATGGTAAAACAATAGAGTATTAAATATTTAATATGAGTTTGTTGTGCACACACAAGGCGAGTATTAAATATTTAAGATGTTGTTTTATCACATTTGATGCTTATAAATAGACTGAACGATGTTGTTTTGTTGTGTCACCACAAGGACAGTGTTTTTCTTTCGAATATATGGAAGTGCTAGGATGGACTTAACTTAGATTATTTTAGTTCGGATGTGCACACACTTGACCATTATAATCTAAGAGGCAAAATACAAGGAGTTACATAGTGATGTAATTGACAATAGTTGTCTACCTATTTATTTATATATAGTTTGTTGTGCACACACAAGGCTATATACATTTGAAATGGGATACTTAATCTCACTAGCAAATCTTTAATTAGATTTGCCGAATTATATATTGAGGGTAATATAGTTTGATGAAAATAGTGGGAGATACCAATTTAAAATAAAGACCTAATTTATTTTGGTAATTAATTAAATAAATGTATGCTAAAATGTTGTCTATTTCACATGCAGAATTTAAAAATGTCAAACTCACTATCACTGCGTAGCATACTTGATGCTAACAAACTGATCGGACCGAATTACACGGACTGATTAAGGAATCTGAGAATTGTTCTCACTGCTGAAAAGATTTCTTATGTCCTAAATTCGCCAGTCCCTGCAAGTGTTGCAGAAACAGCCTCTGAGGAAGAGATTGCTACTTTCAGAAAGTGGCAAGATGATGCAATCCTGGCTCAATGCATCATGCTCGCATCCATGAGTAACGAGCTTCAGCGTCAGCATGAAACTATGGATGCTCCTACTATATTGTCGCACCTCAAAGAGTTGTATGGTGAGCAAAGTAGGACTGCTAGATATCAGATATCTAAGGAGCTCTTCCGATCTCGTATGACCGAGGGCACTGCTGTTGAGACTCATGTCCTTAAGATGATCAATTTGATTGAACAACTTGGACAGCTAAGGTTCGTGATGGATGGGGAGTTAAGCCAAGATTTGATCTTGCAGTCACTCCCGGACACCTTCTCACAATTTGTTGTGAATTTTCACATGAATAAGTTGGACGTCAGCTTGCCTCAGTTACTTAACATGCTGAAAACTGCTGAAGGTCACTTCTGATCCAACAAGAACCAAGTCTTACTAGTGGATGATTCTTCCAAGAAAAGGAAGAGGCCCAAGGTATCTTCTAAAAAGAAGAAAAACAAGAAGGCTAAGGGCAAGGCGAAGAAAAAGGATAATAAGAAACCTGATCTAGATAGCAAAGGAATTTGCTACCATTGTAACAAGCCAGGACATTGGAAGAGGAATTGCAAGGAGTATCTTGCGGGCCAAAAGAAGCTTGGAAAAGCTTCGACTTCCGATCTAGGTTTGTTCATGATTAAAATTAATTTTTCTGAAAGTCAAAATTCTACTTGGGTATTGGATACCGGCTGTAGTTCTCACATATGTAATAATATGCAGGGACTAAGCAGAAGTAGGAAGCTGAACAAGGATGAAGTCGTCCTACGAGTGGGAAATGGAGCAAAGGTTGCTGCATTGGCTGTAGGGACTTATTGTTTAGCACTGCCTTCAGGCAAGTTCATTAGTTTAAATAATTGTTATTTTGTTCCAACTCTCATAAGAAACATTATTTCAATTTATGTATTGGATATGGATGGTTTTAATATTATAATAAATAACAACAGTTGTTCTATTTATAATAAAAATGTTTTATATGGTGTTGGCAATTTACTGAATGGACTTTACATACTTGACTTGCATGAAAATATACTTCAAATTGAACAAACTAAGAAAAGAAAAAGAGATGATGTTAATTATACCTTTATGTGGCACTGTAGACTCGGTCATATCAATGAAACAAGATTATCCAAGTTGCATAAAGATGGGCTTTTAGAGCTATCTGATTACGAATCATATCCAACTTGTGAATCTTGTCTCATGGGTAAGATGACTAAATCTCCTTTTAGTGGAAAAGGAGAAAGAGTTACAGAGTTGTTAGCGTTGGTACACACAGACGTTTGTGGACCTATGACAACGAATGCACGAGGAGGGTATTCTTATTTTATTACTTTCACTGATGATCATTCTAGATTTGGATATGTGTATTTAATGAAATACAAATCTGAATCGTTTTGAAAAGTTCAAAGAATTCAGAAGTGAAGTAGAGAAACAAACTGGTAAGAGTATTAAGATTCTTCGATTGGATCGAGGAGGGGAATACTTGACCAATGAGTTTCTCAATTGTCTCAAAGAAAATGGTATAATCTCACAATGGACTCCACCAGGGACACCACAGTTGAATGGTGTATCTGAAAGGAGATATCGAACATTGTTGGACATAGTTCGTTCCATGATGAGTTTTACCGACCTTTCAGTATCCTTCTGGGGTTATGCCCTAGAATCGGCTGCATACCTACTTAACAAGGTACCTACAAAATCCGTCCCAAAGACCCCATATGAGATATGGACAGGGAGGAAACCTAGTCTTAAGCATGTTAAGACTTGGGGTTGTCCAGCTTATGTCAAAAGGTTTGAGCATGATAAGCTGAAGACTAGATCCGACAAGTGTAGATTTGTGGGATATCCTAAAGAAAGTTTAGGATATTATTTCTATCATCCTACTGATCAAAAGGTGTTTGTAGCGAAACACGCTGCCTTCTTAGAAAAGGAGTTTATCCTCGAAGGGGTCAGTGGGAGTAAGATATATCTTGAAGAAGTTCAAGAACCACAAAATACTACGGATCAAAGTCAGGTACCTGACCAAGTAGAAGAACCTACTGTACCACTACCTATTCGTAAATCTGGAAGAGTACCGAAGATACCTGAGAGGTATGGATTCATCATAGAGGATGATGATGAGGTACGCATCATAGATGATGATGATCCATTGACTTACGAAGAGGCTATGAGTAGTGAAGACTCAGAGAAATGGCTAGAAGCCATGAAATCCGAGATGGACTCCATGTATGAAAACCAAGTATGGACTTTGGTTTCACCACCTGAGGGCATTAAGCCTATTGGGTGTAAATGGGTCTTTAAGAGAAAGACTGAAGCAGATGGCAAGGTGATGAGTGTGTTTTATATACACAAATTGAGTACTTTTTAGCCTTAATTGTAATATTCCGAACCCTAATAAGATTTGTATATGTAAATTATGTGTTTAATAAATGAAATTTCTTGTTCTGACTTGGTATTATGTGATTGCGTATTTTATTAAACAATTAGGTCAAATAAAAATTTTTCGCCAAGTAGCTGTGTCGTGCTTAATTGGACAAAATGATTTGTCGTGCTTCCGGCGAATTCACCGAGAAGCGTTTCGGTAAATTATTTTTGTAAGCTGCTGTGTCGTACTTGGAATTGACGAAGTGCTTTGTCGTGCTTCGACATTAATATAATATTATATTAAATGATAAAATTTTAAAATAAGTTAAATAGGGTTTAAAATGTTATGCGGAAATAGAAACCCTAATTTGAAAACCCTAATTGGTAATAATTGTCCGAATTGATCAATTAAAACCCTAATTATTGTACAATAATCTTAATTGATGTAATTAAGATTTAAATGATGAATCATAATATTAATTATGAATTATTAAGATTAAATTAAACCCTAAATGAAAGATTGAAACCCTAATTATAGGATTGAAAACCCTAAACCCTAATTAGAAACCTTAAAGCCCTATTTTGATTCAAGAACACTAAATTATGGAGTTATAAATCTTAATTATGATATAATATCTTAATTAAGGTATTACTAATCCTAAATTAACATCCTAATCATGATTAACAAAAATCAAATTTAATTAGTAAGTAAATAAAGGAAAAATAAAACCCTAGCCAATGAAAATCAAGCTAGGAGTGTGCAAGCTTGTGCTTGGCACACTCCAGCACAAGTAGGTGAGTCACACCAGATTATAAGCAGCACAAGTTAAATTGGTAGGATATTTGTGGAGGCAAGATTTGGAAATTAGTTTAGGAAACCCTAATTTCAAGCCTTATAAATAGAATGAGATGCTGGTCAGCTAAGCACGAAATTTCAAAGCCTATACACTCACATATCCAGCCTAAACAAACCCTAGCAATCACAAGCTCAGAATCAGAAGCCAGAAATCAAAATTTGAAGAAAAAGGTGCACAAAACCCTAATTTATGTTTGATCTTCAAGCCTGGAAAATTTTTGTGTTTTAGATGTTTAGGAATACTTGTTAATGTGTTAATAAGTGATCTGGGCGGTCAAAACATGTTTACATAACATCTAGGTATGAAAATCAAGCCAAAATAGCAAACTGTTCTTGGCAGTCAAGAACAGTCTGACAAGCTACTTTGTCAGAGCTTTTGATCGGCTTAAAATGTTTGTTTGATGTGTTTTAAAGTTTGAATCAGTACTATGCCATGTTAGCTTTAAGGCCCGACTTGTAGCATGGTTAAATTATCTCTAGGATGAAAGTTATTGATGGTCAAAACCCATTGACCAACCCTGATAGACTGTTTCTGGGTAACCCAGAAACATGAAGAACATTCTGACAGAGTCTGACAAGACTTTTGATCAACCCAGAATTGGCATAGATGATATTTAATATGTTGTTTCTTGATATAAACATGTTCTTTGGTATGTAAACTACAATCTTGAATCATAAAAACACATTTAGCAAACACAGAATCAAAGCTATAAGTGGTCAAACCACGTTGACCGTTATGACTGGATGAGTTTCTGGGTTACCCAGAAACTCAAGAACAGTCATGAACGGGGTAGTTTGACCATAAATTGCTAGCATGTTATGATATATTTTAAGATGGAATTTGTTATGTCGTTGTACACTGCCATGTTGGCTATAACAACAAACAAAAATCAAACATAAACATCAAACGAGCTGAGATTAATTTGAGATCAAAGTAGCCTGACCAGCGTTGACCAGCTGTTCTTCATGAAGAACACCTTTAGCGACGAAATGCATGTGAAAACCCAGAAACCTATAAATACATGCAGACCGTCGCTAAAGCCCTTTAGCGACGGATATTAAATAAAATTAAATAAAAAATTAATTAAATAAATTATAAAATAATAAATAAATATTAAATAATTATTAATAATTAATAAATAAATCCGAAAATTCATTTTTAAATTATAAAAATTTATTTTTAATATTTTTCTATATTCTGAAATATTATTTAATTTAATTAAATAATAATTAATAATTATGAAAAAATCATTTAATAATTGTTTTAATTATTTAAAAATGATATTAAATTATTAAATAATTATATTAATTATTTAAAAATGATATTAAGGTAAATAAAATTATAATATATAATAATTAAATAAAATATTAAATATTTAAATATTATTAATGATAAATAAATCATTTAAATAATATATTAAGTATTTAAAAATTATTTTAAATGATAATTAAATCATTTAAATATTAAATTAAGTTTTGAAAATTATTATAAGTAATAAATAAATTATTTTAATGATAAAGTAAAGTCTAAAAATATTATTAATGATAAAATAAATCATTTAAATAATATTCTATCTTTCTAAAAATATTATAAATGATAAATAAATCATTTAAATAATATTTTAAATATCTAAAAATATTCTAAATGATAAATAAATTATTTAAATAACATATTAAATGTTTTAAAATTATTCTAAATGATAATTAAATCATTTAAAAATATTCCTAAGCTTGTAAAATTATTTAAAACTACTTCCAAGCTTCTGAAAATTATTTAAAAATAATACCAAGCTTCTAAAAATGTTAGAAATAATAATTAAATTATTTAGACTAATAATTAGACTTCCAAATGAAGTTTTATCGAACAATCTATGTGTTTAGCCATTAAGGATGCGACCGAGATACCGAATCAACGTCGAACCTTAATGAAACTTATTTAGATTAGCGCGATACATGTTTATATACGTGCTAACGCTTATTATTGGTATACGTAGACTACGTGCGTTGACCGATTGTACTAAAATTATAGTGAGCTACGCTAAGGCAAGTGTCCTAACCTTTCTCAATTTATATTAAGCAAGTATTATACATCTTGCTATCAATTATTGTGAAGTTATTGCTTCTTGTTCAGCATAACTTAAGAAAATGAATTATTATTCATATATTGCTTGTTCGAGCTTAAATTGTTGTGTCAAGCCAAATTGTTTGGTACGACATCTGATACTGAGAAATGGAACACCTTGATGTAAGGTGAACCCGAAATTTTCCCTTAAAATAAGGTGACGAAATTCCCTTAATATAAGGTGACGAACAGTTGATAATATATCAGCATAAATTGGTAGGATGATATGCATACTCCTAGGATATTGGTGAGGCTGATCACCTACCAGATATCCAAAACTCAAATGGTTCTAAGTCATTAAAGACTGATAGAACTAAATGAAATATATGGTTCATGTACAGAACCCCCAGTATACATCATTGACATCTTTCAAATCAAACACATGGTGTTTACATATTTAAATGAACTTGCTGAGCATTTGTAGCTCATTCTTGCGCATATCTTCTTTTGCAGCTATAAATGATATCCCTGGCACGTCTGGGACTAATAAGGGGAAAAGCCATGCTTATTAAGTTTTATTTCTGTTGTTGTATACTTTAAGTCTTTCGAAGACTTGTTGTGTAATAACTTAGTATAACGAATGTTGTAACCGAACAAAATATGATGTAATATATTATGATCCTTTATGTTATAGAATGCGTTATACTCTGATCTTTAAATTTTTTGAATAGTTGTACTAAGTTAAATACAGTGTCTATATGAACTATACATCTGAATGAGGGTATCTAAATGATGTTGAGAGTCCTATATGGACAATCTTATCATTAATACTGTGAATGTCAGATAGATAGGGAATATTGATATGAAAGAGATATTCATAAGGTATGAATCTATATATCTAAGTGAGGGTATCCAAACACAGACAACGTTCTGGCCGGAACTAGTACCTGTTATGGGATACTGTGAACCTTGGATAACTAGAAGTCATATTTTATTGAATATTTATAGTTGTATAATTCCACGTGAGCACCAGATCTGCTACAGGGGAGTGTAGAGATTTGGGGGCGTCATAGGTTGGTATCAGAGATGTAGATTATAGCTCTAAGGTAGTTAGAAAATACCTTAGAATATAGTCTTTGAGTCCGTAAAATACTTAATGATACATAAAATAATCTTAAAAGCTTTATCTTATGTGTAAATTTGTTTCCCCATAAATACTAAATAAATTAAAATTCTTTTGTAGGATGGCTGGAGTAAACCAACACATAGGATGGTTATCCGACAGTGAGCCCGATGAGGTGCCTGATTACGAGCCAGCTACCCCTGAACTAGATTTAGAGGATGAAGACCCAGAGGAAGAGGAGCTTATCCATGATGAGGAGATCTTAGAGGCAGAGGAGGCAGAGAACCCGGTAGATGGGCAGTTAGTAGACCCTGATTCTGAGGAGGATATTGGAGCAGGCCAGATGATGAGTGTCGAAAGACACGAAGAGATAGTCATCGAGTTGGTACAGCAGTCAACAGTAGAGTTAGAAGCTGCTAATTCTCGTGCAAACATAGCAACAGGATTATTGGAGAGTGAGCGAGATACAACTCGGCATTTGAGGATACTCCTTCAGAACACACAGAGGGAGAAACAGGAGGCACAGATGCAGGCATACAGAGCCGATAGGAAGAGTAAGGCGGCATTTGATGGCCTAGAGCGACGAGTGTTTAGGTATCCGGTGGAAGAGGCGAAGGAAGAATATATGATTGATAGAGCAGTAGTCGGTCACATGATACGAGATGCTAATAAGGGGATGCGTGATAGCACAGTTTAGTAATGTTTAAGTTTATGTGTTGTACTTAGTACGATATCAAAATTTTGAGTTGTAAAATAGGAAATCCTTGTAATAACTAGTAGTAGTATAACTACTAGTCGGTTATGTAATCGTTGTTGCATGTTATATACAAGTTGTGTTTATATAATCAAATTGTTAGTTTTATGTAAGCATATCTTGGTATTTATACTTGTTTTTTTTCTTTATTTTAGAACCATGGCATCAGGACGAAGAACCCAAGCCCGAACTGAGACCACCGAGCCAAATCCCACACAACAATTAGTAGATATCCTCTTAGAAACCTTACAAAATCGTCCACCACCTCAACCCACACCAGTTAATCCACAGGGTACAATATTCAAGGACTTTAAACTTGTTGGACCACCGAAATTTAAGGGAACCGCGGAACCAATTGAGGCGCAAACATGGGTTACCGAGATAGAAAAGTTTTTCCGGGTAACTAACGTTGGCGAAGATCAAAAGACGATCTTTGCCACCTTCTTCCTCAAGGGTGAGGCAAATCATTGGTGGGAAAATACAAAAATTCGTGCAGGTGAGGATATAATTCCTTGGACCAGGTTTAAGGAATTATTCTTTGAAAATTATTTTCCCCAATCGATGAAGGATCGTATGGAGGTACGATTCTTAGAATTGAAACAAGGAGAACTTACTGTATCCCAGTATACGGCCAAGTTCAATGAATTAGCCAGGTTTGCCTCACATCAGGTTGATACTGAGGCAAGAAAGACTAGGAGATACGAAGAGGGATTAAAACCCCAAATTCGTAGCAAATTGTCAGTATTTCAAGTGAGAACTTTTCCAGAAATTCTCGAGAAAGCTATTATAGCTGAAAACGAGAATGAAGCTTTAATAAAATTTCATAAGGAAAAGAGAAGTTTGAGTGAGGGAGGAAAGTTGAAAGGAGAAGTTAGTACAGGGGGTACTAATAATAACAAAAGGAAGTGGGATGCCACTGTTCCTACAAATTTTGTAAGGAGGGGTAACAATTACAATAACAACAATAATAGAAACCAGAACAATAACAATAAGGTGGGTCGTTGTGCCATATGCGGAAAGAATCACCTAGGGTTATGTCGCCAGAAGGTGGTTACTTGTTACCATTGTGGGCAAGAGGGACATTATTCCTCTTATTGTCCTAAAAAGAGTAATGATAATACTCGTCAGAGTAATCCGAATGTTACTTGCTATCTTTGTGGTGCAACGGGGCATGTGTCTAGGAATTGCCCGAGGAACAGAAACCAATTTGGGGGAGGAAACCAAATCCCAAACAATAACCCCAAACCAACAGTAGCAGGAGCTGGAGGTCCAGGTCGTCCAACCGCAAGAACGTTTAATATGGCGACAAGGGATGCTGTTGCTGCACCAGACGTGGTAACAGGTATCATCCCTATCGACACTTTAAATGCATATGTGTTGTTCGACTCTGGTGCTACTTGTTCATTTGTGTCTAATAGCTTTGCTAAGAAATTGTCAATACCATGCGAAGATTTAGACATACCCTTTAATGTGGAGATCGCAAACAATGAGATAATTCCCGTCAAAACCATCTATAAGAATTGTGCTATCGAGATTAAGGGACACAAGTTTCTTGTGAACCTCATTCCCATTCAATTAGGGGAATTTGATATAATCTTAGGCATGGACTGGCTGGGCAATTATAATGCAATAATTGACTGCCAGCAGAAGCGGGTGAATTTAGTGACTGCTTCAGAGTCAAAAGTAGTGTTCAAAGGTGGTTGTTCACCTAAACGATCTCACTATCTGACAGTAATGCAGGCAGAGAGATTGCTTAGGAAGGGTTGCACAGGCTATTTGGCATATATAGTAGATACTCGAAAAGAAGGAGTAAAACTAGAACAAATACCTGTAGTTAGAGAATTTCCGGATGTGTTTCCAGATGACTTACCCGGTTTACCTCCGGATAGGGAGATCGAATTTGTTATTGATCTTGCACCGGGTATGGCACCAGTTTCCAAGGCACCGTACAGAATGGCACCTGTAGAGTTGAAGGAGTTACTTGTGCAGCTACAAGAACTCTTAGACAAAAAGTACATACAACCAAGTGTTTCACCTTGGGGAGCACCGGTGTTGTTTGTAAAGAAGAAGGATGGAACATTAAGGTTGTGTATTGATTATAGAGAATTAAATAAGTTAACAATAAAGAACAAATATCCTTTACCACGAATTGATGATTTGTTTGACCAGTTGAAAGGGGCCGAATACTTTTCGAAGATCGACCTACGATCGGGTTATCATCAATTAAAGGTAAGAAAAGAAGATGTGCCGAAGACAGCGTTTAGGACACGCTACGGACATTATGAGTTTCTTGTGATGTCTTTTGGATTAACAAATGCGCCGGCAGCATTCATGGACTTAATGAACAGAGTGTTTAAACCATGCTTGGACAAATTTGTCGTAGTGTTCATCGATGATATTTTAGTATACTCGAGAACAAAAGAGGAGCATGCTGAACACTTAAGAAGCGTATTGGAGATATTACGCAAGGAACAACTTTATGCAAAGTTTTCCAAATGTGAATTTTGGTTGGAACGAGTTCAGTTCTTAGGTCATGTAATTGACAAGAATGGAATAGCGGTAGATCCAGCCAAGATAGAAGCGGTTGTAAATTGGGAACAACCAACAACTCCAACAGAAGTAAGAAGTTTTCTCGGTTTAGCAGGGTATTATCGGCGTTTTATACAAGATTTTTCGAAGATAGCGACCCCGCTAACCAATTTGACTCGAAAGACGGTAAAGTACGTCTGGACAGACAAATGTGAAGAAAGCTTCCAAGAGTTGAAGAAGCGGTTAAGTATGGCACCAGTGTTATCTTTACCAGATGATACAGGAGGCCTCGTTGTTTATAGTGATGCATCACACAAGGGATTAGGGTGTGTGTTAATGCAACATGGGAAAGTGATTGCATATGCATCAAGACAACTCAAAGATTATGAGAAGAGGTATCCTACGCATGATCTTGAGTTAGCCGCCGTAGTTTTTGCCTTGAAGATTTGGAGGCATTATTTGTACGGAGAGAAGTGTGAAATATACACAGATCACAAGAGTCTAAAATATATTTTCACATAGAAGGAGTTAAATATGAGACAAAGGAGATGGCTAGAATTGATAAAAGATTTTGATTGTGAGATCTTGTATCATCCAGGGAAAGCCAACGTCGTAGCAGACGCATTAAGTAGGAAGAACCAGGAGAAATTGAATGTGATGACTAATAACGAGGTACTGATAAAAGAGTTTGACAAACTTGAGATTGAGGTGAGAGTTCCAGTTAACTCTACCCAGAAGTTATTTGTCATCGAGAGTAATTCGACTTTATTGGACAAAGTCAAAGAATTACAGGAGACTGATGCAGAATGTCAGAAGTATAAGGCAGAAATGACTCATAAAAAGAATGTTAAGTTTAGGGTGGATAAGGATGGAGTACTAAGATACGAAAATAGAATTTGGGTACCTTCAGTACAAGAGTTAAAAGACGAAATACTGAATGAAGCCCATAATTCTAAATTCGCTGTACATCCAGGGAGTACAAAAATGTATAAAGACCTGAGCCAACATTTTTGGTGGTCTAACATGAAGAGAGAAATAGCGGAGTGGGTAAGTAAATGTTTAACATGTCAAAGGGTTAAAGCTGAACATCAAAAACCAAGTGGATTATTACAACCCTTAGAAATTCCTGAGTGGAAATGGGAGCATATTACCATGGATTTCGTAGTTGGCCTTCCAACCACACAAAAGGGTCACAATGCCATTTGGGTAATTGTAGATCGTCTTACCAAAACAGCTCATTTTCTACCCATCAAAATCAACTTCAGTCTCGACCAATTAGCCAGACTTTACATCAATGAAATCATTTCTAGACATGGAGTCCCTGTGTCTATAGTATCAGACAGAGATCCACGATTTACTTCAAATTTTTGGACGAGTCTTCAGAAAAATTTAGGAACTCAGTTGAGACTAAGTACAGCATACCATCCACAAACTGACGGTCAGAGTGAGAGAACCATTCAAACATTGGAAGACATGTTGCGCTCTTGCATCATGGATTTCAAGGGAAGTTGGGAAGATCAATTACCTTTGGTAGAATTTGCATACAACAATAGTTACCATGCCAGCATAGGAATGCCACCATTTGAAGCCCTATATGGAAGAAAATGTAGGACGCCTTTATGTTGGGACGAGGTTGGGGAACGGCAAATGCTAGGACCCGAAATAGTGCAACAAACCACGGAGGTAGTTCGAATTATACGGGGAAGATTACAAGCGTCACAAGATCGACAGAAAAAATATGCTGATCAACACAGGAAATTACAAGATTTCGAAGTCGGTAGTCACGTATTCTTAAAAGTATCTCCGTGGAAGGGAAAAATACGTTTCGGCAAGAAGGGCAAATTGAGTCCGAGATTTATTGGGCCATTTCAAATATTGAGAAAGATAGGCGAGGTAGCCTATGAGGTAGCCCTACCTCTTGAACTAGAACATATTCATAACGTGTTTCATGTGTCCGTGTTACGACCGTACAAACCTGATTATAAACACGTTATTGATTATGAGCCCATTCAAATCGAGAAGGATTTATCGTATGAAGAAATTCCTATTGAAATTGTGGATAGGAAAGAACAAAATTTGCGAAATAAAAAGATACCTTCAGTTAAGGTTATCTGGAGAAATCAAAATATCGAGGAAGCTACGTGGGAGCTCGAGAGTAAAATGCGAGATAACTACCCACATTTATTTTCATAGACTGCACTGTAAATTTCGAGGACGAAATTCTTATTAGTGGGGGTGAATGTAATATTCCGAACCCTAATAAGATTTGTATATGTAAATTATGTGTTTAATAAATGAAATTTCTTGTTCTGACTTGGTATTATGTGATGTGATTGCGTATTTTATTAAACAATTAGGTCAAATAAAAAATTTTCGCCAAGTAGCTGTGTCGTGCTTAATTGGACAAAATGATTTGTCGTGCTTCCGGCGAATTCACCGAGAAGCGTTTCGGTAAATTATTTTTGTAAGCTGCTGTGTCGTACTTGGAATTGACGAAGTGCTTTGTCGTGCTTCGACATTAATATAATATTATATTAAATGATAAAATTTTAAAATAAGTTAAATAGGGTTTAAAATGTTATGCGGAAATAGAAACCCTAATTTGAAAACCCTAATTGGTAATAATTGTCCGAATTGATCAATTAAAACCCTAATTATTGTACAATAATCTTAATTGATGTAATTAAGATTTAAATGATGAATCATAATATTAATTATGAATTATTAAGATTAAATTAAACCCTAAATGAAAGATTGAAACCCTAATTATAGGATTGAAAACCCTAAACCCTAATTAGAAACCTTAAAGCCCTATTTTGATTCAAGAACACTAAATTATGGAGTTATAAATCTTAATTATGATATAATATCTTAATTAAGGTATTACTAATCCTAAATTAACATCCTAATCATGATTAACAAAAATCAAATTTAATTAGTAAGTAAATAAAGGAAAAATAAAACCCTAGCCAATGAAAATCAAGCTAGGAGTGTGCAAGCTTGTGCTTGGCACACTCCAGCACAAGTAGGTGAGTCACACCAGATTATAAGCAGCACAAGTTAAATTGGTAGGATATTTGTGGAGGCAAGATTTGGAAATTAGTTTAGGAAACCCTAATTTCAAGCCTTATAAATAGAATGAGATGCTGGTCAGCTAAGCACGAAATTTCAAAGCCTATACACTCACATATCCAGCCTAAACAAACCCTAGCAATCACAAGCTCAGAATCAGAAGCCAGAAATCAAAATTTGAAGAAAAAGGTGCACAAAACCCTAATTTATGTTTGATCTTCAAGCCTGGAAAATTTTTGTGTTTTAGATGTTTAGGAATACTTGTTAATGTGTTAATAAGTGATCTGGGCGGTCAAAACATGTTTACATAACATCTAGGTATGAAAATCAAGCCAAAATAGCAAACTGTTCTTGGCAGTCAAGAACAGTCTGACAAGCTACTTTGTCAGAGCTTTTGATCGGCTTAAAATGTTTGTTTGATGTGTTTTAAAGTTTGAATCAGTACTATGCCATGTTAGCTTTAAGGCCCGACTTGTAGCATGGTTAAATTATCTCTAGGATGAAAGTTATTGATGGTCAAAACCCATTGACCAACCCTGATAGACTGTTTCTGGGTAACCCAGAAACATGAAGAACATTCTGACAGAGTCTGACAAGACTTTTGATAAACCCAGAATTGGCATAGATGATATTTAATATGTTGTTTCTTGATATAAACATGTTCTTTGGTATGTAAACTACAATCTTGAATCATAAAAACACATTTAGCAAACACAGAATCAAAGCTATAAGTGGTCAAACCACGTTGACCGTTATGACTGGATGAGTTTCTGGGTTACCCAGAAACTCAAGAACAGTCATGAACGGGGTAGTTTGACCATAAATTGCTAGCATGTTATGATATATTTTAAGATGGAATTTGTTATGTCGTTGTACACTGCCATGTTGGCTATAATAACAAACAAAAATCAAACATAAACATCAAACGAGCTGAGATTAATTTGAGATCAAAGTAGCCTGACCAGCGTTGACCAGCTGTTCTTCATGAAGAACACCTTTAGCGACGAAATGCATGTGAAAACCCAGAAACCTATAAATACATGCAGACCGTCGCTAAAGCCCTTTAGCGACGGATATTAAATAAAATTAAATAAAAAATTAATTAAATAAATTATAAAATAATAAATAAATATTAAATAATTATTAATAATTAATAAATTAATCCGAAAATTCATTTTTAAATTATAAAAATTTATTTTTAATATTTTTCTATATTCTGAAATATTATTTAATTTAATTAAATAATAATTAATAATTATGAAAAATCATTTAATAATTGTTTTAATTATTTAAAAATGATATTAAATTATTAAATAATTATATTAATTATTTAAAAATGATATTAAGGTAAATAAAATTATAATATATAATAATTAAATAAAATATTAAATATTTAAATATTATTAATGATAAATAAATCATTTAAATAATATATTAAGTATTTAAAAATTATTTTAAATGATAATTAAATCATTTAAATATTAAATTAAGTTTTGAAAATTATTATAAGTAATAAATAAATTATTTTAATGATAAAGTAAAGTCTAAAAATATTATTAATGATAAAATAAATCATTTAAATAATATTCTATCTTTCTAAAAATATTATAAATGATAAATAAATCATTTAAATAATATTTTAAATATCTAAAAATATTCTAAATGATAAATAAATTATTTAAATAACATATTAAATGTTTTAAAATTATTCTAAATGATAATTAAATCATTTAAAAATATTCCTAAGCTTGTAAAATTATTTAAAACTACTTCCAAGCTTCTGAAAATTATTTAAAAATAATACCAAGCTTCTAAAAATGTTAGAAATAATAATTAAATTATTTAGACTAATAATTAGACTTCCAAATGAAGTTTTATCGAACAATCTATGTGTTTAGCCATTAAGGATGCGACCGAGATACCGAATCAACGTCGAACCTTAATGAAACTTATTTAGATTAGCGCGATACATGTTTATATACGTGCTAACGCTTATTATTGGTATACGTAGACTACGTGCGTTGACCGATTGTACTAAAATTATAGTGAGCTACGCTAAGGCAAGTGTCCTAACCTTTCTCAATTTATATTAAGCAAGTATTATACATCTTGCTATCAATTATTGTGAAGTTATTGCTTCTTGTTCAGCATAACTTAAGAAATGAATTATTATTCATATATTGCTTGTTCGAGCTTAAATTGTTGTGTCAAGCCAAATTGTTTGGTACGACATCTGATACTGAGAAATGGAACACCTTGATGTAAGGTGAACCCGAAATTTTCCCTTAAAATAAGGTGACGAAATTCCCTTAATATAAGGTGACGAACAGTTGATAATATATCAGCATAAATTGGTAGGATGATATGCATACTCCTAGGATATTGGTGAGGCTGATCACCTACCAGATATCCAAAACTCAAATGGTTCTAAGTCATTAAAGACTGATAGAACTAAATGAAATATATGGTTCATGTACAGAACCCTCAGTATACATCATTGACATCTTTCAAATCAAACACATGGTGTTTACATATTTAAATGAACTTGCTGAGCATTTGTAGCTCATTCTTGCGCATATCTTCTTTTGCAGCTATAAATGATATCCCTGGCACGTCTGGGACTAATAAGGGGAAAAAGCCATGCTTATTAAGTTTTATTTCTGTTGTTGTATACTTTAAGTCTTTCGAAGACTTGTTGTGTAATAACTTAGTATAACGAATGTTGTAACCGAACAAAATATGATGTAATATATTATGATCCTTTATGTTATAGAATGCGTTATACTCTGATCTTTAAATTTTTTGAATAGTTGTACTAAGTTAAATACAGTGTCTATATGAACTATACATCTGAATGAGGGTATCTAAATGATGTTGAGAGTCCTATATGGACAATCTTATCATTAATACTGTGAATGTCAGATAGATAGGGAATATTGATATGAAAGAGATATTCATAAGGTATGAATCTATATATCTAAGTGAGGGTATCCAAACACAGACAACGTTCTGGCCGGAACTAGTACCTGTTATGGGATACTGTGAACCTTGGATAACTAGAAGTCATATTTTATTGAATATTTATAGTTGTATAGTTCCACGTGAGCACCAGATCTGCTACAGGGGAGTGTAGAGATTTGGGGGCGTCACATTAATAATTTGTAAGTCTTTAGCTATTTCGTATGGTTTTATGTGTTTTCATCTTATTGTTGTGTAATATACTTTTGTAGTACTTTTATATGTATTTGTGTGCTTTTATGTGTTTTTACGTTATTTTGTAGGTATTGAAATAAAGGCCCCTTGAACCGTTACGTTTTTGGCTCGAATCTAGCATTTCCGCTGCTTGTTTCTCAATTTGACCCATGATGCAATCTGAATCTCTCAAAACTCAAAGAACGAAAGTTGTAGATTTTGATGTTAGCTTTCCAGAACATCCGGAATCATCCAATTTGAAGTTCGTATGAGAGAGTTATGGTCCTTTTACCATCGGATTTTGCATGAATTTTACACAGCAGCTGCTTCGGGGCCAATTTGCGCCTTGCTCTGGCCATTATCTCGTCGGGCTCCAGTTATGGACGTTGTAGTGCTCCTTCTTAGCTTTCCATAGCCTCCTTAAACGCCTTAATCCGAGTTTGAACGAAGAAGTTATGACCATTTTACCAACAGACATCGAAACTGTCTCGCGGTACAGAGCGCCGCCGGGGCGAGCCCATCGCCGGGGCGACGGATTTTATGCCAAAATCGTCGCCGGGGCGAGAAATGCTTCTGATTCAGCGAATTTTTTGGTCCAAAACTCGGAAAATGCTAGGGTTTTGCATAAGGCATTATAAATACAACATGTAGCCTCCATTTTAACATATCCTAGAGTTCCAAAATCACATTTAGAGAGAGAGAGAGGAAGCTTGGAGCAAAAAGAGGGAGGCCATGGCCATTGGCCATGGTTCTTCTAAAGCTTGGAGGAGCTTCAATGGAGGTGCTTCAATGGAGTTTCATCCAACAACAATGGGGAAGCCATCCTTTATCTTTCTTTTTCTTTTTCCTCTATGTAACTAGTTTTTAATCTAAGATTGTAATTGAACCCATTGCTTTATTTGAATTGATTTTCTCTTCCTTTTGATTATTGTTGCTCATATGAATTGGTTATCATAACCTATGCTTATGGATTAATTGCTTGGCTAGTAATTACCTTGGGAACCTATATGAACTTGACAAACGGATTATAGTGTTGAGACCTAGTTATGATATCATACGAAAGTTAAAGATTGTTGTGGGTGATTAATAAAGATTTAGTGACGTGTGTCTTGTTGATTATCCTCAATAATAGGTAACTTGATAGTATTTAGGATAGACCTATACCTAGATACCGTGTACAACCAATGGAGAATCTAATCTTAATGACTTCCTTTGTGAAAGTTGGTAATTGAAAGGGTGGTTGATGAGATTTAGTGACATGTGTCTTGTTAGTTATTCTTGAAATTGGTCTCTTGATAGTGTGTAGGATAGACATATACCTACATGCCGCATTAGGAAGATTCGTAATTGACCATCGACAGAGGCTCTTACGTAATTGTGATTTCTCGGATGTCAATTCGATGTGGTTAATTGATCTAAAAGGGGAGTTAAGATATTTGAACAAAGCATTTGCACGCCAAGTGTTTGACAAAATGCTTGAATGGGGAAAATTATAATCTTAGACCTTTATCTATCTATTTATCTTATTTATATGTCATGCAATTTAGTTGTAACCTCTATTTATCTCTCAAATCCAAGAGTTTGATTTAGATCGAGTCGATATTGAATTAGTCATTGGGCATACATTAGAGTTAATTCCCTGTGGGTTCGACAACTCTCTCTCTTATCACTTTATTACTTGTTGACCGCGTATACTTGCGCGTAAATTGTTCCTATACAAATCGGACAACAAGTTTTTGGCGCCGTTGCCGGGGAATTATTCTTCTAATCTTTTTCCAATATTAATTTCAATTGATTTGATCTTAATTTGAACTTGTATTTATGTTTTAAATAAAGTCGAGTCGAGGACTATAAACCCAACGCTTCTTGGGAGGCAACCCAAGTTTTTTGTTTTACTTTTGATTTTGTTTGATTGTATTATAGGTTGTTTAATTGCATTTTAATTTCTTTAATTGTTTTTAGGTATCAAGTACTAAGCAATTTGGATTGCGCCCCAACTTTGAGCACTTGAAAGATGATATCAATGACACTTGACACGTCCTCAAGGAAGTTCTTTGTTTTACTTTTTCCTATCTTAGACATTGAGGACAATGTCCATTTTAAGTTTGGGGGCAGTACTTCGTATTTGTGTGTTTTTAATTTAGTTTTTATGTGATGTAAGATATGTATTTTTGTTCAAAAAAAAAAATTCATTTATTTTTAGGATATGTCCCTTGAGCATTGTTTTGATTTGATTTGAACTATAATCCATGGTCTATGATAATGGCTTGTTTGAATTGATTCTAACTCATGGAAAATGGATAATTGTTGCTTAGTTGTTGTGCTTATCGTTATTGTTGGTTATTGTTTTGCTTATGCGTCCTTTCACTTTTATGCACTCACCCATGAGTATTGAGCTAGTCGTATGCTTAGAGAAGGCTTTTATAACCGAATGCTTGTGGAAAATATCTATAAACTCTAGAACTCGTTTAAATATCACTCGAAACAAGGTGTCCAAATTTGTTATGTTTGAATTGATGGTCATGTGGTGAGTTGAGATGGAGCGTAAAACGCACTCACTCATGGACACATGCGTAGGAGAGATAGAGCGTAAAACGCACTCTCTTATAATTTTGATAAAAGTAAGACATCTATGTTTATCAAACCTTGTGTTGAGTTGAGATGGAGCGTAAAACGCACTCACCCACAAGAGTAGACTTAGAATAAGATGGAGCATAAAATGCACTTACCTAGAGTCCTTTGATTTCATATTTTTGAAAATTGTGATTTGTATACCTTTGTATTGAGTAGTGTATTAAGCATGTTGTTTTGGGGTGTATTTTGATTATTTCATAAGGTAATGTGGTTGCATAGCTTCATTCAAGCTTGATTGGTTTAGTGCTATTGGGTACTCACACACACACGGAAGGGACCTAAAGCAAGCTATAACTAGCTAATTGTAATTCTAGACTTGCAACGTTTTGAAAGTTTCCTTGAGTTTTCATGTGTTTATGCTTTGAGACCATTGTTTAAACTTATTAACTCATTGCTCAAGATAGGTTTTATTTAGAAATGTTTAATTTTTATAGTTTGTGTGTTTTGCTTGAGGACAAGCAAAGGTTTAAGTTTGGGGGTATTTGATGAGTGTGTTTTATATACACAAATTGAGTACTTTTTAGCCTTAATAATTTGTAAGTCTTTAGCTATTTCGTATGGTTTTATGTGTTTTCATCTTATTGTTGTGTAATATACTTTTGTAGTACTTTTATATGTATTTGTGTGCTTTTATGTGTTTTTACGTTATTTTGTAGGTATTGAAATAAAGGCCCCTTGAACCGTTACGTTTTTGGCTCGAATCTAGCATTTCCGCTGCTTGTTTCTCAATTTGACCCATGATGCAATCTGAATCTCTCAAAACTCAAAGAACGAAAGTTGTAGATTTTGATGTTAGCTTTCCAGAACATCCGGAATCATCCAATTTGAAGTTCGTATGAGAGAGTTATGGTCCTTTTACCATCGGATTGTGCATGAATTTTACACAGCAGCTGCTTCGGGGCCAATTTGCGCCTTGCTCTGGCCATTATCTCGTCGGGCTCCAGTTATGGAAGTTGTAGTGCTCCTTCTTAGCTTTCCATAGCCTCCTTAAACGCCTTAATCCGAGTTTGAACGAAGAAGTTATGACCATTTTACCAACAGACATCGAAACTGTCTCGCGGTACAGAGCGCCGCCGGGGCGAGCCCATCGCCGGGGCGACGGATTTTATGCCAAAATCGTCGCCGGGGCGAGAAATGCTTCTGATTCAGCGAATTTTTTGGTCCAAAACTCAGAAAATGCTAGGGTTTTGCATAAGGCATTATAAATACAACATGTAGCCTCCATTTTAACATATCCTAGAGTTCCAAAATCACATTTAGAGAGAGAGAGAGGAAGCTTGGAGCAAAAAGAGGGAGGCCATGGCCATTGGCCATGGTTCTTCTAAAGCTTGGAGGAGCTTCAATGGAGGTGCTTCAATGGAGTTTCATCCAACAACAATGGGGAAGCCATCCTTTATCTTTCTTTTTCTTTTTCCTCTATGTAACTAGTTTTTAATCTAAGATTGTAATTGAACCCATTGCTTTATTTGAATTGATTTTCTCTTCCTTTTGATTATTGTTGCTCATATGAATTGGTTATCATAACCTATGCTTATGGATTAATTGCTTGGCTAGTAATTACCTTGGGAACCTATATGAACTTGACAAACGGATTATAGTGTTGAGACCTAGTTATGATATCATACGAAAGTTAAAGATTGTTGTGGGTGATTAATAAAGATTTAGTGACGTGTGTCTTGTTGATTATCCTCAATAATAGGTAACTTGATAGTATTTAGGATAGACCTATACCTAGATACCGTGTACAACCAATGGAGAATCTAATCTTAATGACTTCCTTTGTGAAAGTTGGTAATTGAAAGGGTGGTTGATGAGATTTAGTGACATGTGTCTTGTTAGTTATTCTTGAAATTGGTCTCTTGATAGTGTGTAGGATAGACATATACCTACATGCCGCATTAGGAAGATTCGTAATTGACCATCGACAGAGGCTCTTACGTAATTGTGATTTCTCGGATGTCAATTCGATGTGGTTAATTGATCTAAAAGGGGAGTTAAGATATTTGAACAAAGCATTTGCACGCCAAGTGTTTGACAAAATGCTTGAATGGGGAAAATTATAATCTTAGACCTTTATCTATCTATTTATCTTATTTATATGTCATGCAATTTAGTTGTAACCTCTATTTATCTCTCAAATCCAAGAGTTTGATTTAGATCGAGTCGATATTGAATTAGTCATTGGGCATACATTAGAGTTAATTCCCTGTGGGTTCGACAACTCTCTCTTATCACTTTATTACTTGTTGACCGCGTATACTTGCGCGTAAATTGTTCCTATACAAATCGGACAACACAAGGTAGAGACCTATAAGGCCCGACTGGTTGCAAAAGGTTTCAAACAAAGACAAGGAGTTGACTATGATGAAACCTTCTCACCAGTAGCTATGCTCAAGTCCATTCGGATTTTGCTTGCGATTGCAGCTTATTATGACTACGAGATCTGGCAAATGGACGTGAAAACGGCCTTCCTCAATGGAGAGCTTGAGGAGAATGTATATATGATACAGCTAGAGGGTTTTGTTTCAACGGTTGGAACAAACCAAGTATGTAAGCTACAACGATCCATTTATGGATTGAAGCAAGCTTCTCGAAGATGGAACATCTGTTTTGATGAGATAATCAAAAGGTTTGATTTTATCAAAAATGAGGATGAACCTTGTGTGTACAAGAAGGTTAGTGGAAGCGCTATATCATTCCTTGTATTATATGTTGATGATATATTACTGATAGGGAATGATATTCATATGCTACAGTCGATCAAAATTTGGTTATCTAAACACTTCTCTATGAAGGACTTGGGTGAGGCATCCTATATTTTTGGGATAAAGATCTATAGAGATAGATCTAAAAGGATGCTAGGCTTGACCCAAGGAAAGTACATTGACTCGATGCTAAAGAAGTTTAGCATGGAAGATTCCAAAAGAGGTCTCATGCCGATGAGCCATGGAATACATCTCTCCAAGAAATAGGCCCCAAAGACACCTGAGGAGAGAGACCGTATGAGTAAGATTCCTTATGCTTCCGCAATAGGATCTATCATGTACGGTATGATATGTACTAGACCAGATGTCACTCATGCACTTAGTGTAACAAGCAGATATCAGTCGAATCCAGGAAAAGAGCACTGGAAGGCAGTGAAAAACATCCTAAAGTACTTGAGAAGAACTAAGGATGTATTTCTAGTCTACGGTGGGTCTGAATTGAAACTAGAGGGCTATACAGACTCAAGTTTTCAAACGGACCAAGATGACAGCAAATCCGTTTTAGGGTACGTGTTTACCTTAAACGGTGGCGCAGTGAGTTGGAAAAGTTCCAAGCAGCAAACAGTTGCTGATTCAGTGACAGAGGCAGAGTACATAGCTGCAAGTGAAACTGCAAAGGAAGCTATTTGGATGAAGAAGTTCATAACTGAACTTGGAGTGGTTCCAAACATTAGAGGAGCAGTACCTTTATTCTGCGACAACAACGGAGATGTTGCGCAGGCTAAGGAACCCAGGTCTCATCAGAAATCCAAATACGTGTTGCGGCGGTTTCATTTGATTAGAGAGATCATTGAAAGAGGAGATGTCACCCTGGAACGTGTGGACTCTCAAGACAACATTGCAGATCCATTTACTAAAGCTTTAACTCAACAGCAGTTTGATCGTCACTTAGAGAAGATGGGTATTAGATACCATGGCGATTGGCTTTAGTGCAAGTGGGAGATTGAAAGTAGTATGCACACAAGTCAATCATATTTGATATGATGTAGCATATACTTTGTAATCTTATTCATTTATTAATAAAAGAATTGATTTTCTTAAAAGGCATTTTATATTATCTACATAGTGCTGTTATATTAATTGTGATAAACCCATAGTTTTGAGCAATGCTTTTAGAATCATGATGGTGATCATGCTAATGAGATCTAAATTCTAGATAGCTCACAAACTAAAATTGTTCCTAATCGTTGGATTACTAAATTGGGAATTAGTGAATCCGGATAGATTAGTACATACGTTGCTTGCTCTTAGGAAGAGGATGATTGATCTCATAATCATTTGTGTGGAGACACTAAAGCAAGTATGTAGGTGCTTATTAAAGAATAAGTTCACTGAACGTGACTCGCTAAGGAATACCTAATGGAGTTTTACTCGCCTGTCAATAGGAATTCCTATAGTGATAGTAGTACAAGTGATCCTTGGACTTGAGATCATCATAGTATCTTGTGTATGATGAGTTATACTTTGACATGTCCCTTAAGACCTTGTGGGTATATCAAAGGGTATGATTGGGTATAATTAGTTGTACATGGAGATGGGTGAATGATCAACAAAGAATCTACCACGTCTAGTAAAAGATGTGAATGTCCTATGTGATTCGATAAATGATAACTCAGTAGTCCTTGGCCAAGGCAGAATGAAATTAAAAAGGAGTTTCTAATTTACATTATTTAGAGTTGTACATTTGGGAATCGAAATACATATAATTAAATAAAATAAGACTTGACAGTAAATCCATGTCTTATATTTAATTGGGACATTGTATGGTAGAAGGATTGAATTGTACGGTAACTATTTACTCAAAGGTTCTTTTATGATTAATGTTGAAATCTATATTATCTGGAAAGTCGTTGATCGCTAAGGTGGCTTACCCTTATTGTAGAATAAATATTATTTATTTAAATGAATTAAATAGTTTAATTTATTTATTTAAATAAGATTAGAATTGTTCTAATTGATTTATTCACAACCGGTTTAATATGGAGAACCTAAAGGGTCACACCGCAAAAGAAAAATATTTATTTAAGAAGTAAATGACATAATTGTAATAATAAGTTAAGTGTATTTAATTTAATCTATGGAGATAGAATAAATTAAATAGCTTAATATTTATTATTTAATATTTTGGAAATATTAAATATAAATTAATGAGAGGAGTCTTATTATTATTATTACTTTTACTATTATTTAATTCCTAATAGTGATTGGGAATTAATTAATAGAAGTACTCTCCCATGAATTCCTAATTGGATTAGGAGCATAATTAATTAAAGGAGTTTAATTATAATAGAAACCCTAATCCTAAATAGTTTAGGGAAGGGTTATTCCTACATCCGTAAATAAGAGGAGTCTTATCATAGATTGGGGTTACACACTCTTGCATAAGATTTGTGGAGAGTACTTGCAATTTCTATTGAGATAGAAACTAGGGTTTTGCCAAATACCCAACTTCTTAAATACTTGTTCTTCCTTGGTGGATCACCTCTAGAGGCCAAACACTTGGGTGGCTAACGTTGATCAAAGGAAGGAATCACACCGTAGCATTCGAAGAGAACACGAAGGACTAGGTGTTAAACTTGTACCCGATGAAGCTTTGTTCTACGAGGGTATAATTCTTATTCTCTTTCTCTTTCGTTTATATCGTTAATTGAGCACATTGATCGATCATGGTGATGGTTTGTATAAAATTTTAAAATCCATTTTATCGCGCTTCCGCTCTATTATGTAATTTGATTGCATACTCGCGTTATATACAAGCCTAACACTTGAATCGTCACAATCGGAGTTCGGATGAGAAAGTAATGACCGTTTTCCCAACGGACGTTGAACTTCAAAGTTTGGAGTTACCATTTGCATAGCAGTCACTTTAAGCCCAATTTCGACTTTCATCCAATCTGAATCTCGCCATTCTCAAAGAATTAAAGTTGTAGATCTCGTCCAGAGCTTCTATTTGATAGGTGGAAGTCCCCGTAACTCCTCTCAGATCAAAACTTATGACCAATTTATCAACAGATGCTGCAGCAGAATTTTGTCGGGCGCGGCCGCACCGGTTCCAAGTGTATTTTGGGCGCGGCCGCGCTGGTCTGCAAAGTGAAAAATATGATTTCTGGCACTTGGGCGCGCCCGCGCTGCTTCCTAGGCCAAATATGGGCGCGGCCACGCTGGGTCGGGTTGTTGAAAAGCTTATTTTTGACCCAAATTGAATGGAACAAGGATTGTAACTTCTAATTAGTTAGGACTTTAATTAAAACCTATAAATACATGATGTGAGGCATACAATAAGAGGGATCTTGCTACTTTTTGCTAACCCTAGTTTGGGAGAAAGAGATGGAGGCTTGAAGCAATTGCTAGAGCACAAAGGATTCAATTAAGGAGCTGAAGGAGAGACTCAAAGATTGCGTCTACAAATTTTATTCTCTTCTCTACCTCTTATTTTGTATTCTTGAATGCTTTATCAATTGTGGATTATGGATTTTAATTCAATTATGAACTAATTTCTTTTGAAGATTACAATGGAACGTATTGCGTAGCTTTTATTGATATGATTCCTTGTTAATTATTATTGATTCTTATCGGGTTGTCTATTATAATTTGTGATTAATTGCTTAATTGTCTAATCAACAATTACCGTGGTAATCTTTATGAACTCGAGAGATAGATTATAGATTTAGACCTAATCATAATAGCATGTGATTGTGTTTTCTACATGGTGATGGAACTCATAATTTGTATCTAGGATAGAGATATACCTATACGCCGCATGTAATCTGAAAGAGAACATGTGCTTTAAATCCTTTTTAATTGTAATTCACATAGAGATATAGTGAATTAATTAACTAGGGTGTTCATCTTAATTCTATCTTTTGTGGATTTAAGTTGATTCGTTTATGATACATCGAGAGATGGTTATAAATATTGATGAGTTCTTGATTAACAATCCGGAATAATTAATATAACTTAACAGGAAGTGTATTAATTCAAGTGAAACATTAAGAAAAATTGTAATCTTAAGCCTTTTTCTCTAAATTCAATTCTTGGTATTTAGTGATTAGTTAGTTTAGTACTTTATTTTCAAAATTCAACAACTTTTATCGAATTGTTTAAATAAAATTAATTTGATTAATTGTTAGTACTTGGTAATTATTATTAAATAATTCTCTGTGGGTTCGACACTCTCTTATCATTATATTACTTGTAGACTGCGTATACTTGGGTATTTTGCTAGTATAGATTTAAGCAAATAAGTTTTTGGGCGCCGTTGCCGGGGAATTAGGTTAATAATTTTTGCCATCATTAGCTTCAATCAAATTAGTCTTAATTTAAACATTTTTTTAATTTTAATTCTTTTCCTATATTTCTCTCTTTTTAGGTACCGTGGATGACTTTGCTTATCAATGGTCATATACGAGAATAACTCAACCAAGGAAAATAGGGGTTGATGAACTCAATGCACTTTCTGTATTGTTAGCACAAAGTGAAACACTTTTGAAGAGGTTGGATGTTCTTGCAGCCCAACATATTCGAAAGATAGCAGTTACTTGTGATTATTGTGCTGACAATCATTCGAGTCATTAATGCACTGTCAATTTTGGACCGGTACAGTATGGTGGTAACTATCTCAACCAATATGCATATCCTAACAAATATCAAGGTTGTGGGTATCACCCAGATTCTTCATGGAGCTATAATCAACAAGATCAATTCTACGCTCCAAGTCCAACATATGTACCAGAATTCTTATGTCCACCTCCATTGCCACAAGAAGAAAATTCAAGTTTGGAGGAATTCATGTCTAAGATCATAGTAGACCAAGAAGATATGATGAGGAGTCAGGAAATATCGAGCCAAAATTTTAAGAATCAGATGAAACAACTCATCAATACCTCAACCAATGGCCCTCAATACATGGATTCCGAAACTGAAACAGATAATTCAAGATTGGAGGAATTGTGGTCCAAGTTCGTAGCATCAAATGAGAAGAGGAGGATTGATCAAGAGATGTCAATTCAAAATATTCAGAATCAGATAGATCAAATGTTCAAAGCCTTGAACAACTGTCCTCAAAACACTTGGTTTTATGACATGGATTCTGAAACTGATGGTGAGCCCGAACCAAATCTGCAACTAGATGAGCCACAAGATATCGAATGACGGGAGACAAGTGGGGATAAGAAAAATGTGGCCATCAAAGATCTATCTTTAAGTGCTAATGAAGGTGATCCTATTCTGTTAGTGCCCCAAGTGCCTTCTCCACCAAAGTTCAAGAATCCAGTCAGTTTTGCAAAATCATATCCACTTAGTAGTCATATCCTTGGTAAAGCTCTTTATGACATGAGAAATAGGACTACATTACAACCATGGTGGGATGAGAGAGAGGAGATAGAAAAAGAGCCCGTGGTGTTTGACAAGATTTAATGCCCCAATCTAATCACAAACACAACAGAGGAAGCACCTAACTATTTAACAGTCATAATTAGGAACCAATCTACGAAAAGCAAACTAGGTGACTTTGAAACAATGGCCCCTACAGAAGCGAAGCCCTCAAATGTTACATTATTACTGATGGGTGGAGGGTTACTCAATTTTTGAAGGGGAATTGGATAGGAAGTTGAGAAGTCGGGCTGATGACTTTAAAACAAACGCTTCTTGGGAGGCAACCCAAGTTTAATTTTTAGTTTTTATTTATTTTATTAGGTTTCATAGTAGTTAATAAATTTGCATTTATTAGAAGTTAATAAACTTGCTTCTAATGTGTTTACAAGTTATTCGAGTCCAATTCAAGTGCAATGCCTTATTCATTTCAATGTGCCTAGCCTATTCTTCAGACTTAGCAGACAAGGAGGAAGATTGCTATATTTTCATGAAAGTCCTCTATTTTAATTTTTTCTATCTTAGCCATTGAGGACAATGTCTAGTTTAAGTTTGGGGGTGTGGTCTTGTTTTGTGTTATTTATTTTAGTTTATTAAGATTGCATGTTAGTTAGTATGTTTTTAGGATAGGTGAGCAATGGTTTGATTTGAATTTGATTATGGCCAATGATAAGAAAAAAAATGGGTTAAATTTTTTTTTTTTGCAATTATTGTGAAGTTGAGAAGCATGCTTAGTTTATATTTTGACTTATAAGTTGAGTTTACACTATTTGTGATCTTTTTGAACTTCAAAGCACATATCCATATGTTTAGCTAGTTGTGTCTTAAGGAAAAAAATTGGTTGAATACTTGTGAAAGATATCATTGAAACTTTAAAATCTTATTTGAGCATCATTCAAAGCGAAATTTAGGCATTAACATAAGTTTGGAGGAAATCTTGGGTTATTAAAAATTTTGAAAATTGTGAAACCTTCCTGAGTGAAAGAATAAATCATGTGGTGGGTTGAGATGGAGCGTAAAACAAACTCACCTATAAACACAAGCACGAGAAAGAGTGTAAAACGCACTCGTGTGAGAGAAAACGAGAGGGAGCGTAAAACGCACTCGTTCAATGGGAAGTGAGATGGAGCGTAAAATTCACTCACTAAAAAGGAAAAAAAAGGAAAGAAAAATTGTGTTTTAAAATACTTGGGAAGGGTTCACGTGTGCTTAAATATATGAAATATCCTTTAGATCATCTAAATTTTATGTTTTGCCTTTATTAGCAGAGATTGATGTGATAAAAAGGTTTTTAGAGTTGATTTGAAAATCTTTTATGAATATTTGATTATATGATCTAGCGTGAGTCATAGCTAGTTGAATATTTGGATGCACACACACGCCCTTAAAGAATCATGAGTAGTTATGAAACTGATGATTAGGTTGAAATTTTAGGCTTTGCATGTTTTTAGAATTTTTTTCTTGAGTTAACATTAGAAGAAATCTTTGAGGCTATTATGCAAATTTGTATTGATTCATTGCTCGAGTCGTATGAGTTGTTATTTAGAATTAGTTGTTATAGTTGTTGTTCTTAGTGTTTGCTTGAGGACTAGTAAAGATTTAAGTTTGGGGGTATTTGATGAGTGGATTTTACATCTATGAATTCAGTATGTTTGGCTTGATAATTTGTGAGTTCTTAAGTATTTTAAGTTAGTATTAGGTATTTATAGTGTTTTTATGTTATTTTGTAGGAAAAAGCAATGAAACGCAATCCGAACATCTTTTGGAGTACAATAAGCAAGTAAACGCGAGAAGGGAAGATTGCATGGCTTTTAAAACTAGGTTGATGCATGTTCTTGGTTTGGAACTTGAATTTTATTGTAGATCTACTTCTTAACTTTTTAGAACATCTTGAATCGTCACAATCGGAGTTCGGATGAGAAAGTAATGATCGTTTTCCCAACGGACGTTGAACCTCAAAGTTTGGAGTTGTCATTTGTATAACAGTCACTTTAAGCCCAATTTTGACTTTGATACAATCCGAATCTCTCAATTGTCAAAGCATGAAAGTTGTAGATCTCGTCAAGAGCTTGTATTTGATAGGTGACAGGCCTCGTAACTCCTCCCGGATCAAAACTTATGACCAATCTATCAACAGATGCTGCAGCAAAATTTCGTCGAGCGTGGTCGCGCCGGTTCCAAGTGTATTTTGGGCGCGGCCCGCTGGTCTGTAGAGTGAAAAACATAATGTCTGGCACTTAGGCGCAGCCGCGCTGTTTCCTAGGCCAAATATGGGCGCGGCCGCGCTAGGTTGGGTTGTTGAAAAGCTTATTTTTGACCCAAATTGAATGGAACAAGGATTGTAACTTCTAATTGGTTTAGGACTTTAATTAAAACCTATAAATACATGATGTGAGGCCTACAATAAGAGGGATTGTTGTCCAAAATTGGTATTGACAATTTACACGCAAGTATACGTGGTCAACAAATAATAAAGAGTAAGTAGAGTATCGTTCCCACGAGGAAATATGTTAATATTTATCAATCACTAATTCTAATTCAATTAATCCTATTTAAACTACGAATGATATTTGAGAATTAAAATTAAAATTAACTAAAATTAACTACTGAATTATGAAGTCGCAAGAATAAATGCAGAGATGATAGTTTAAGATTACAACTTCCCTTAATATTTCATTTAAACCAACACACTTCCTATTTAATTAATTAATTACACTGAATCGCTAACCAAGAATTCTTTATATTATTCACGCACTTCTTCCGATAGACACATGAACAAATCCTTATAAATCTAACAATTAAGCAACAGAATTACAAGGAACACCCTAATTAATTAATTCACTATATTCCTATGTGAATTATGTTAATTAGGGTTTCAAGCACAGATTCTTTTAATGGCTGCAAAAGACATATAGGTATATTCCTCTCCTATACGTTAAACATATTAACCTTATTCAGATTATATGAACGGATGCTATCATATCCCAGATCTAAATCTATACTCCATCTTCTAATTTTGTATAAATTATCCCGATAATTGTTGATCAGACAATTAATCAATAAGCACAAGATATGATAAATGATTCAAGAATAATTAACTAAAATTTAATAAGAAGCATCAATCTAAATTTCATACTAAGTTCTGTTGCAATCTTAATTGGAAATTAGTTCATAACAATAAAGGAAAACATCATCCATATAATAAATAAAAACATCCCAGAGATTACAAAAATTAAAGATAAAAGAAAGGGATAAAAGAAACTATAAAGCCACTCCCAATCTCTGTCTTGATCTTCAAGCTCAACAAATCTCCTTCGTGTTCTCCTTATTGTTTTATCTGCAAAATCCCTTGTTGCGTTATGTTCTGAAGTCTTCTCCTTTGTATATTAATAAACCCTCATTCAGATTCCTAATTGGCTTCAATTTTTTCTCACAGCCGTACAAAACCTTCTCATTCTGCATTAGAGCGCCTAGAGCGCTCAACCTATTCAAATCCAAGCGCCTACAGCGCTTGACCAGGACCACATATTTACAAAAATGCCACTCAGCCTAATTTTTAATCCTTTTTAATTCTTTTCTTTACCAAATGACTTATATGCCCCTCTAACTCCATCCTACAATAAATAAACACAAAAACAAATAAAATGATACTAAAAATACTTAAGGATAATAATAATTAAGCTCAACAATACCTAATTCATAGGTATAAAACCCACTCATCAGGGATCTTGCTACTTTTTGCTAACCCTAGTTTGGGAGAAAGAGATGGAGGCTTGAAGCAATTGCCAGAGCAAAAGGATTCAATTAAGGAGCTGAAGGAGAGACTCAAGGATTGTGTCTACAGATTTTATTCTCTTCTCTACCTCTTATTTTGTATTCTTGAATGCTTTATCAATTGTGGATTATGGATTTTAATTCAATTATGAACTAATTTCTTTTTAAGATTACAATGGAACTTATTGCGTAGCTTTTATTGATATGATTCCTTGTTAATTATTATTGATTATTATCGGGTTGTCTATTATAATTTGTGATTAATTGCTTAATTGTTTGATCAACAATTACTGTGGTAATCTTTATGAACTCGAGAGATAGATTATAGATTTAGACCTAATCATAATAGCATGTGATTGTGTTTTCTACATGGTGATGGAACTCATAATTTGTGTCTAGGATAGAGATATACCTATACGCCGCATGTAATCTGAAAGAGAACATGTGCTTTAAATCCTTTTTAATTGTAATTCACATAGAGATATAGTGAATTAGTTAACTAGGGTGTTCATCTTAATTCTATCTTTTGTGGATTTAAGTTGATTCGTTTATGATACATCGAGAGATGGTTATAAATATTGATGAGTTCTTGATTAACAATCCGGAATAATTAATATAACTTAACAGGAAGTGTATTAATTCAAGTGAAACATTAAGAAAAATTGTAATCTTAAGCCTTTTTCTCTAAATTCAATTCTTGGTATTTAGTGATTAGTTAGTTTAGTACTTTATTTTCAAAATTCAACAAATTTTATCGAATTGTTTAAATAAAATTAATTTGATTATTTGTTAGTACTTGGTAATTATTATTAAATAATTCTTTGTGGGTTCGACACTCTATTATCATTATATTACTTGTGGACTGCATATACTTGCGTATTTTGCTAGTATAGATTTAGGCAAACACTTAATAACATCAATCTCAGGTCATCTAACCTTAAACAAAACATCAATGCGGAAACATATCATAAATAACATAAGTCTATTACATAACATCTTTCAATAAATTAAACAAGTCTTCATCACTTGTTTGCTTTGCCTTTTCCCTTACTATTAGATGGTTCGTCAACTCTTTCAACCTTAGCTGCAATGTTATTATGCAAGAATGAGCAACGATTGCCCAGCAAGTATCACAATAAAAAATAATAATAACATGCGAATAGTAGATGGATACTGGATAACTAAAAGCTCGGCTTTTGAATCAAGATTATAAAACAAGAATCAAAAGAACATCTGAGGGTCACAGGATCATGAACTATGTCCTAGGTTATCAACCATTTCTACTTTAAACCTTTAATAGTCGTAAGACTATATGGACCTTACTTCTCGTACTTAGGGGGATCAGCCCTTTGTACCATGTATGTGCACAATATCTAAACGCTAACGCGTAAAATAATCCCCTATAAGAGGGTTGTTCATCTCAGTTTGACATCAGAGTCTGCACCAAAGGAAATTTGGTTTGGATTTACTTCAATAACGTTTCAAGAATTTAGAACGCTCATTAACTATGGACTAGTCGAATCAATAAGGGTTCGCTAGTCAATCAAGGCTCAATAATTAAAATGTAAATGGTATTCAAGAACCAAAGACTGAAGCTCACAAAATGTGTAGTTGAATAAACTCTGTTTAACTGAAGTATTACTAAAAGGAATTAGAATATCTCATTTGAATTCATGAACTTGAATGAACTAGGGTAAAGAACTTGCTCAATATAAAGTGGAGTTAAGAAACTTGTTCAATATAAGAATAGAATTTAAATTTGCGTAATTGAAATCAAGTTAGAGTATGAAAACTTACCTCGTGCATCTGCTACAACTAATAATATCTATTGGAAATTGATATTTCCACATAATAAATTGATATTTCCACATACAAAGTGTCGTTGTATATGTATAGCGGCGGTGAAAACCGTCACTATAGGATCTATGGCGACACTTTGTATGTGGAAATATCAATTTCTTATGTGGATTTATCAGTTTTCTATCTATTTGCTCTTTAATTAACCTATACATTCAAGTCACATTGAACAATTAACACTCAAAGTTCAACTAATCACTTCCTTTATTAAACAGTTAATCACTTTAGAAAGCATAACTAGACTTAGCCCTTAAACTATTGTTATTCTTTTATATAATTATCATGTTGCTCCATATATGTGAAATTATTTTGACCTGGCCCGTTGACCCGACCCGGACCGGCGCTACGGCGCTGGACTGATCCAGAACCGGACACCCCGGGCTGGAGCTGCGGCGCCAGTTTTCCTCTTGGTACCGGCGCCGCGATGCAGGTTCAAATACTCAGTTCGCGAAGAACACACAGCAGGACCATAAAACTTCCAACTTTCTTGTTCATACATCAAATTAAACATACCCAATTACTATAATTCATATATAATCGTTACCCAAGCCTTCTAGCATGATTCTAACAACTTAAATCGTATAAACCATGAATCTAAGAACCAAAATTTGAGGTTTTTATCATTTTATCAAAGTTTCTTCAAATTTAACGAAATCACTCGTAATAGATTCGTTACTACACCAATTCAGTCCATTTAAGTTCCCTTTTCTTTGTTTTCACATGTATTAACATAATCAATAATCAATTTACCGTTTAATATACATTTAGAACATAAATTTTCATGCATTTAAGTCATATTAAAATATATATTGTTCCTCTGTAAGTTTCAGAACTCCAATTAAAAGCATAATCTCATGAATTTGATTACTCTAAATCAAATACAAATCATATAAAATAGATTATGCATATTAACAAGCATCTAACATCAAGTTCCTGATAATTTAGCCATAAAATTAGTTTACAGAGAACTAAATTTAACATTTATGGAGAAAACTCAAAGACGTAAATTAAAACTTAAATTTAGGAAATTACCTCTGATGAGTTGTTAAATTATGCAAGCTGGTAGGAATCCTCCTTCTAATTCTCCAAACTACTTCCTAAATCTCAAATTCTCTCAAGTTTTTCTCTCTGTATTTGCTAAGTTGGCTAAAGAGAACAGTCTGATGGTATTAACTAGTGTAACATGGGAGTCAGTTAAGGCCAGTATGCGCTTAACTGCTCCCATGTTCCTAAGACTATATTTGGTTGCTAGTTACTTATTCTCTTTTTCATTTATTTTAATTAACTAGTTTATTGTATAGTCTGTTGTCACACTTTAATAAACAAATTGTTTTATTTAATTACAAGTAAATAAAGCCACAATTACTCAATAAATCAAGTAATCACATAATAAAAATTCTCATTTAATTATAACAAATCAATAAATCTCTAATTAATTATTAAATTAATTAGAACAACGTCAAAATTAATAAATAACTCATTTAATTAAATTATCTCAATTAAATCAATTAAATTCACACCTTGAACCATAAAATTATTTCACATTAATATGATCCATATAACACATTTAATTAAATTAATTTACAACAATTTTATCAAATATTTATTTAGCTCAATAAATAAATCACATAAATATTTATTTAATTCAATAAATATTTAAAGATTAAATGTAAAATTCGCGTTCGTTATATACTTCCCCCCTTAAAAGGATTCTACCTCCAGAATCACGACTCAATTAATTTGTCCCGTTACATTCTCCCCCTTTACAAAGATTTTGTCCCCAGAATCGCTACACATAGACTAAGCAAATAACTGAGGATAGTTTTTCATCATCTGATCTTCGAGTTCCCACGTAGCTTCTTCAGCGTTGTGGTTCCTCTAGATCACCTTGACAGAAGGTATGATTTTATTTCTGAGTACTTGCTCTTTCCTGTCAACTATCTGAACAGGCACTTCTTTGTAGGATACATCTTTTTTGACTTGCAGGGGTTCATATTCTATAACATGCTTGTAGTCGGGTTTATATGGTAGTAACACCGAGATATGAAAAATATTGTGGATGTGTTCTAACGCTGGAGGTAAGGCTACCTCATACGTGACTTCACCAATTCTTTGTAACACTTCAAATGGTCCAATGAACCTCGGGCTCAGTTTTTCCTTTTTACAAAATCGAATTTTCCCTTTCCAGGGAGACACTTTCAAGAAAACGTAGCTACCAGATTCAAATTCTTGATTCTTGTAGTGTTGATCGGCATATTTCTTCTGTCTATCTTGAGCAGCTATCAATATCGCCCTGATCACTTTGATGATTTCGGCAGTCTATTGTACCAGTTCTGGTCCTAGCAATTGACGTTCGCCAACTTCATCCCAGCATAATGGAGTTCTGTATTTTCTGTCGTACAACGCTTCATAAGGCGGCATGCCAATACTTGTGTGGTGACTGTTATTGTAAGCAAATTCCACCAAGGGTAGATGATCATCCCAATTCCCTTTGAAATCCATGATGCAAGCTCTTAACATATCTTCCAATATCTGAATTGTTCTTTCACTCTGTCCACCAGTCTGTGGATGATATGTCGTACTCATACATAATTGTGTTCCTATGCATTCCTGCAGGCACTTCCAGAAGTTCGATATGAATCGCGGATCCCTATCTGAAAGAATAGATACTGGAATATCGTGCCTCGAAATAAACTCCTTCACATACAACTTCGCCAACTGATCTAGTTTAAATCTGATTTTGATCGGTAAGAAATGTGTTGATTTCGTCAGTCGATCTATGATAACCCAAACTGCGTCAAACCCTTTCTGAGTCATCGGAATACCTACTATGAAATCCATTATGATATGTTCCCATTTCCATTCTGGGATTTCTAACGGTTGTAGTAACCCACTCGGCCTCTGATGTTTTGCTTTAACTTTCTGACGTGTCAAATACTTGGCTACACAATCGGCAACGTCCCTTTTTATATTTGGCCACCAGAAATGCTATCGGAGATCCTGGTATATCTTCGTACTCCCCGGATGAATCGAATATCTCGAACTATGAGCTTCGCTCAAAATTTCCTCCTTAACCTCTGGTACTGGCGGAACCCAAATTCTTCCCTCGAATCTCAATACTCCTTTATTATCAACTTTGAATTTCACTTCATCACCTTCAGATATTTTTTTCTTGATTTTCTCACATTCCTCATTCTGAAGTTGTGCTTCCTTAACCTTATCCACTAAAGTTGTGTCGGTACCCAATTGAAACAGTTTTTCGTCAGATTCCTACGGATATTTCACCTCCAACTCCAGTTTTGCCATAGTTGTAATTAGCTCCTCCTAAGCGGTTAACATAGACAGTTTCTCCCGACCCTTTCTGCTTAAGGCATCGGCCACAACGTTCGCTTTACCCGGATGGTATAAAATCTCGCAGTCGTAATCTTTTATCAATTCCAACCATCTCCTCTGTCGTATGTTCAGGTCCTTTTATGTGAAAATATATTTTAGACTCTTATGGTCTGTATATATTTTACACTTCTCCCCGTAAAGATAATGCCTCCAGATCTTCAAAGCAAACACTACAGCGGCCAATTCTAAATCATGGGTAGGATACCCCTTCTTATAGTCCTTTAATTGTTGTGACGCATACACAATGACCTTATCGTTTTGCATAAGTACACAGCCTAGTCCTTTATGCGACGCATCACTGTACACCACAAAATTTCCCGTGCTATCCAGAAGAGATAACACAGGTGTCGTACTCAATCTCTTCTTTAACTCTTGAAAACTTTCCTCACACTTTTCCGTCCAAATGAACTTCACCGCCTTCCTAGTCAAATTCGTTAACGGAGTCGCAATTTTAGAAAAATCCTGAATGAATCTTTTGTAATAACCTGCCAACCCTAGAAAACTCCTTACTTCCGACAGTGTTTCCAGCTGATCCCAGTTAAGTACAACTTCAACCTTTGACGGATCTACCGAAATCCCATCCTTGTCAATCACATGTCTAAGAAATTGCACCCGCTTTATCCAGAATTCACATTTTGAAAACTTAGCGTACAACTTCTCTCTTCTTAATGCTTCCAATGTCGCCTTCAAATGCTCTGCATGTTCTTCTTTAGTTTTAGAATATACTAAAATATCATCGATGAATACTACTACGAACTTATCCAAAAATGGCTTAAACACCCTGTTCATTAGGTCCATAAATGTTGTAGCAGCATTCATTAGACCAAATGACATCACAAGAAACTCGTAATGACCATAACGAATCATGAACGCTGTCTTCGGTACATCTTCCTCCCTTACCTTCAACTGATGATAACCACTTCTCAAATCTATCTTTGAGAAATACCTAGCTCCTTTCAATTGATCAAACAAGTCATCGATTCTTGGCAACGGGTACTTATTTTTAATCGTGACCTTGTTCAACTCTCTGTAATCAATGCAAAGTCGCATCGATCCATCTTTCTTCTTGACAAACAACACCGGCGCTCCCCACGGCGATATGCTCGGCTGGATATACTTCTTATCTAAAAGTTCTTGCAATTGCACCATCAATTCTTTCATCTCTACTGGAGCCATACGGTACGGCGCCTTCGATATAGGGCCACTTCCTGGCACCAAATCGATTACGAAATCCACTTCCCTATCTGGCGGAAGTCCTGGCAAATCGTCTGGAAATACGTCTACAAAGTCTCTTACGGCCGGTATCTCTTCTAATTTCGGACTCTCTTTTTGAGTATCGACTATATAGGCTAAGTATCCAACACAACCTTGTCTAAACATCTTCCTGGCCTGCATAATCGTCAGACAACTTGTTTGCCTAGGCGACTTGCTGCTATAAAATACTACATTTGACGGAGTTATAAGGTTAATACACTTCCTTTGGCAATCAATTATCGCCCCATAATTGAATAATTAATCCATTCCTAAAATAACGTCAAATTCCCCAAGTTTGATTGGGATCAGATCTACAGTCATCACGTTTCCCTTAATGTCCACCTTACAGTTCTTGTGTACAAACCTAACAGGAATTACCTCCCTATTCGCAATTTCTATGTTCAAAGGGTAATCTAATTCCTCCTTAGGCAAATCTAGATTCTTAGTAAAGTCATCGGATATAAATAAGCAAGTAGCACCCGAATCAAACAATACATAAGCATTTATATTATTGATCGAAATGATACCTGACACCACATTACGTGACTGTACGGTGTCCTGCACGGTCATGTTTAAAGTCCTGGCTATAGGTTGGTTTGTCGGTGCTGATCCAGTTATGGTTAACGTGCTACCACCACTGTTTCCCATACTCCTTCCTGCTCCTCCTGCTGCCTTCTTGGGGCAATCCCTAGCCAGATGATCCTTTGACCCGCAAGTAAAGCAAGCGCCCTTCTTAGGATTAGGATAATTTGGTGCTATGTGACCCTCTTGGCCACAATTGTAGCAAACCCTCTTCCCCTTCAGGCATACTCCCACATGATTCTTCCCGTAGGTAACACACGCCTCTACTTTCTTCTTTTGACCTCCCTGTTGATTCCCAGCAGACCCATTGTCATTCCACTTCCTCTTCTGATTGTGACCAACACTATTGCTACCACTAGCCTTGTTGTTCTCATTTTCACCCTTCTTCTTCTTCTGCTCCTGGTTATACTTAGTCAGAGCGTCGCTTCCACCTTCCGCGATAATCGTCTTTTCCAAAACTCATGCAAAAGTGTTCAATTGGAACATTGACACTTTGTTTTACAACCACGGCTTCAATCCCTGTTCAAATCTCCTCACATTCCTCTCATCGATATTCACCTGATATATTGTGAACCTTGTCAATTCGTTAAACTTTACAGCGTACTCCAGTACAGACATGGTACCTTGCTTTAGCTTCAGGAATTGAACCTCCATCTGATTACACGAGCTTGCCGAAAAATACATCTCAAAGAACATCGCCTTAAACCTATCCCATGCGATTACACCCTGACCTCCTCGAACCTTATTCACTTGCTACCAGTAGTTGGCCTCTGACTTAAGCATGAACGTTGCAAAGGCAGTCTTTTAGTCATCACTAAGCCTAGCAACGTTGAATACCTTCTCCATTTCCATCACCCAGGTTTGGGCTTCGATTGGGTTCATGGAACCCCTAAACTCTAGCGGTCCTACTGCTTTGAAATCCTTAAATGATGTAACTTGTGGAGCTTGCAGTTGATTCGCAAGTGCTCCGGCTAAAAGGTTTACCAACTGCTGTACAGGATTAGCATTGGCGTCATTGTTGTTATTATTAGTAAAGCTTTCTTGAGCTTGTTGACGTGGTTGGCATCTCGACGGCATTTTCTGTTTAAGAATATGCGCTTATTAGTTCATTACTCAATTTCTTAAGTGTTTAATACTTAACTCAAACAATTCAGGTTTAACACATAACACATAACATCTTCAAATAAACTTGATATTTCATTCATTCAAAAGTCTTAAACATAGAAAGATAGCATCACTGCTATTTACATCAACTATCCCGAGATCAAAGAATCTTTAGGATTTAATAGTCATATTCCATCGTTTATAGCCACGCTAGAATTTACATTACTAACTACCATAAATATTTACATACATTTCAATACTTTTCCTATCACGGCTTACTAAGGCGTCGAACTGCCTTCCTGCGTTCTTCCTTTATGATACGGAACATCGTCCTATGATCCAACATATACCATGGCAAGTCTTCGAACTGAACTGGATAGTAGAGAACTCGATCCTGGGCCCTATCAATCGTTGTCTAAAAAGTATAGTCCGTCACCTCAATCTTAGCCTTCTTTACCCGTTCGCCTTCTCCAGAAATTTCTGCACGTCGAGCGGTATTCATCCAGGCGTCTTCTGCCCTAGCACGTTCCGCTAACTCTTCACTCAGGTCATCCTTCAATTTCTCAATTTCAAGTTTCATCTTCTCATTCTCGGCTAACAATTCTTCCTTTTGACTCTCTGCCTGAACTAACTTCCATTCCACGTCTCAAAGACGTATATCCAGATCCTCAGTTTTCTCATTCTTCTGTTCTATAGCAGTTTGGCGTCTATTTGCCTGTCTCTGCAAATCTCTAACTCTATCTTGTAACTCTATGGTACGGTCATACAGTGCATCGTACATCTCGACATCGATAGAGGCAAGGGATATGTTGCCCGATTTCACAATCAACAATTACGTGCAAGTATACACGATCAACAAGTAATAAAGTGATAAGGACGAGTGTCAAACCCACAGGAATTACTATGTTTTATATCTCCAACTAGGGGTGCTCAAAAAATTCGGTTTTTTCGGTTTTTTACCGAACCGGTTAATACCCGTACCAGCGGTACCGATTTTTTTCGGTACCGGTTTTTCGGTATTTTAACATTTTTTGGTACCGGTAGCGGTATGGATTTTTCGGTATTTTAACATTTTTCGGTACCGGTAGCGGTATGGAATTTTCTGAATTCGGTAAAAATCGAAATACCGAAAATATCGAAATTTAATAATATAATAATTAATAGTTAAAAAAAATATTATATTATATTATAATAATTAATACCCAAGCAGGAAACTAGATAAGTGAAATTGTTAATATAAAAAAAATTATTTAATTATTATTAATAATTATATATATTACCTTGCGGTATAACCGAAAACCGAACCGAAAAAACCGGTACCGATTTTGTATCGAACCGGTACCGAAACCGGTAATTCGGTACCAGTACCGGTTCTTGGTTTTTTGGTATTTTCGGATCAGTACCGGTTCGGTATTTTCGGTACCGGTTCGGTTTTTTACCAATGAGCACCCCTATCTCCAACTATCAATTTAGATTATGACTATTCTATTAAACAATTGCAATTTGAGTATCGATTGAAACTAATTGAAGTAACACTAACACTAGCAACTATCACAAAAGTTGAAATTCAGATTTAAAAAGATTAAAACTACAATATCCCCAGTTATTTATCATAAACCAATCTATCTATGTCTTCCAATTATCCAGTTCAATGGAGTTGTCAACAGAAATTCAATTGTATTTATAAGCCCTTTTCCAAGTGATCAAATAAATCTATCTAATCCAATAAACTCTGCGATATTCCTATGCAAAATTAAAGGATTAAATTCTTTAAGCTTCAATTTCTAATTGTTACATGCAGTAAAGAGATATCCCTATTCACTTCACAATCCTAATTATTCAACACATGTAAATAATTAAGAATACATGCTATCTTATCCAGTTCTAACCCTAGAATGCATCTCCCGAATTCATCTAAAATAATATGCTAATTGTCGGCGAAACAATTTAATCAGTAAGCATAGAATAAGATAGACAACTCCCATCAATTGAATAACTGGAATTAAATAAATAATAAATTCAGAAACATAACTGGTTCAATTGTAGCCTTAACTAATGGTTTAGTTCATACTGACAATAAAAACTAGAATACCAAAATAAGTCATCATGATTAATTACAAATCAGAGATAAAAGATTAAAAGAAAACTCAATATAATCTCTAGCACTCCAATCTGAATTCCTCACGATGCTTGACTTGATCTTCAATCTCCTTGCTCAGCTCTGAAAACTCAATCTCTGTGTTGTATATCTCTTTATCCAATGTGTTATCTCCTTTTTATATCTTCCTTTAGTCTCCCAATCAGAATGATAGACAGATTCCTTGATCACTTCAACCTTTCCAAAATAACTGAATGCTGACAAACTTTAAAATTCCACCAGCCGCATTCTCACCCCGGCGAGAAACTCTTCACAAAAGTCCTCGCCCCGGCGAGAAAATTAACCCTTGAATTCTCGCCCCGGCGAGGTTGCCCTGCACCCAGCTACTTTTTCTTCTTCTAACCTACAGCCAGCCTCGACCTACAAAAGCAATACGAAAACAAATAAAAAGATACTAAAAACACTTAAAGACTGTAAAAAATTAAGCCAAAGATGTATCAAACTCGTAGGTTAAAACCTACTCATCAAATACCCCCAAACTCGAAACTTTGCTCGTCCTCAAGCAAAAACACAAAACAAACCAAAATAACATCTAAACTAACTACCAATATGAATGCAAATGCATGACTGACCATACTCAAGCAAATAATCAACAGACATCATAAAAATTCGGCCTTAGAAATCAGTAACTACCAATTCAATAGAACTTCAACCTCGTGCACCATCAACAAGCCAACTATTATCAGTTATAATTTACTCTCAACCCTTCCATTAGTGTGTACAAAATATATCAAACCAATCAGAATATGAATTCAACTCTTAGTATCACAATGCTCAGAAAAAGATAAGTTCACAAATTTTACTTTCAAGCTCAACTGCTATTCACTTGTCTTCTCATTTTTTTCCTTTTTTTTAACGAGTGCGTTTTACACTCCATCTCGTCATACATCCTGACTAGTGCAATGTTCATCTTTATTAGGCTATTCAATGTCACCCATGTAATGAACTTTCAACCAAAGACTCCCAAACCAGACGATTTTAGGGCGCTGAGTGTAAAGACATCTCCTAAGGGCATACTCATTCAAATGACACCGGCTACAAAGACAAACTAGTCAAGACCTGCTCTTATCTGTCTATATTTGTTAATTTTTCTTTTTCGTGCACTTAGACAGACATCGAAGCAGTATTTATTCAACAACTTTTTTTTTCCGATCCAACAAGTGATAACAGTTTATATCTTCATGAGAGCACCTAATAACCAAAGAAGAACCAACTCCTAATTACCTCACTACACATTCGTGAACAATTAAAAACCAAGGGTCTCAAGTAAACACAACTAAAACAAGTGACTTCAGATTTAGCAATTACTATCCATCCCATTAAATTAAATTAGAACTGATCAAGTTTCATCATCGGTCATCCCTAAATGACTTCCATTAATGCATTGCTTGAATACCCCTACTAAATGCAATACTATATGATCCTACGCTACTAAATTTTTGGGTTTTTGGATTATTTTTTTTGATTTTTTTTTATAAATAAATAGATAACTAATGCAATCTAACATGAAACTAATACAAATAAAACTAAAAATGCAACTAGATGAAAAAATACAACTAGATGAGCAAATTCTAAAAATAACACACACCCCCCAAACTCAAACGATACAATGTCCTCATTGTACGAAAAATAAAGAAAATAAAGAACAAAGGACTTCCCTGACAAATCAAGCAGTAGGCCCAAACTCGTCATCATCATCTGGGGTTGGTGGTGGAAAAACTGGCAATGGCTGCGCTTCTGGAAAGTGAACGTAATCCATCAACGGTTGCATATTCGAATACATGTTTGATATCGCTTGCGTACAACTCTGCTGATAAGCAAACATATGCTCCTGTCGATCCGCCAACCGTTGGTTCTGCCTCAATATGGTTTTATGCTGAGAATCAATAAGGCGCTGCAACTCACGAAATTGAAGGCTGAACTTAGATTTTCCTGTAGAAGTAGACGCTGAAGGACCCTTTGAAGGACCTGCTTCCTCATCATCTGATTCATGCTCTTCTTCAACAGCAGGAGAATGAACGATATACCCCATACCATGAGGATGTGACTCACCGCCTTCCCATTCCTTATAGCGTGCAATTAGATGGTGGTCCAAAAGTAGCAACGGTTGCTGCAAAGCTTCCTCAGCCCCCCAACGAACTCTCGCACGAAGACATAAGCCACAAATCAGGGAAGGGTGTGGCAAACCACCCTGACTATGCAAATTCCGTAAAGTTCGGCGAATCGACGCCTCAATCAACTGGCCCACATTGATCGCAATCCCCGTTACAATAGCATATAACAATAAAGCTTTCACCTTGGGTACATCACTCACGTGTTGTGATGGCATCAGTTTAGCAGAGAGGAAAGCATACCATACCTTCCCATAACGACTCAAGTCCTTGCTATGGAACGAAATTGCTGCACATGGCCCTCTGGATATCCAAGTCGTCCCCGGTTTACACAAGTCAGTGACCACCTTCTCCAAATTCGGTCCCTCGTCAAGAAATCGAGTGTATCTACAGCTTGTATCAGGCCTCAAGTTATAGTATTCATTGATCGATTGGGCACTGAATGAAACTGTCTTGCCCCATATTGTAGCCTCGCATGGAGCCGCATCCTCTGCATTGGCATAAAATTCTTTGACAATGGATATACATGCAGGTTCCGGATGGGCGGTGAATGTCTCCCATCCCCTCTCTACTATCTGAAGCATCATCTCACCATCTACCACTTAGTCAGGTGTGAGACCGTGCTCGGGAGTTAGAGTTTTACCCGATGTATACGATTCATATCTGTTTGTCGCCTCAGCACTGACGAATTTTCGTCTATCAAATTGCCTGGATGGTGTAGAAGATGAACCCTCACCCCGATGCCTTTTGGGAGCCATCACTGATCACTTAACAAATAAACACAACAAAGATTCGGAAACAACCAGGCTAACACACCACAACTCCGCAATGCAGAACTATGAACAACACTTCCCCCCAAACTCCAACTCTACGAATTTCCAACTGACAGAGGCACGGTGCACTAGAGCAGAATTGGTGATGTTGAGTGGTTAAACTGATTAACTTGCGTCTCTAATTCGGTGCAAACCCTAGAAATCGTTCATGCAATGATAAAGCATATAGATATTGTGAATAGAACAGAGTATTTCTCCTTTTGAATGAGAGATGATGGTAGAACTGTATTCGTGTTTGGATTTCGGAAGGAGTGTGGTAGGGTTTGATTAGGAATCCAAGTGTGGCTAGAATGAGGGAGGAAATTAGAAGAGAAATCTGGAAAAATAGGGTTTGGTTGGTATAGGAGAGTAGAAATAGGAGTTGGATGAAGTTGCATGGGTTTAGGAGTGAAAGAAATCGAATTGGGATCGGTTTTTAAAAACTGGTTTCCGCGATTCTCGCTGGGGCGAGAAGTTTATACCTGAGAATCTCGCCGGGGCGAGAATGGACAGAGAGGAATGGGCTGAGGCGAGAAAATTTTGCGCTGAAGTGAGTTTTGGCAGAGAGGTTCTCGTCGGGGCGAGAATCCTTTTGTATTTTTCTCGCCGGGGCGAGAATCCTTTTTTCTGAAAAATTTTCTCTTTTGCTTTGCTCCTCTTGTCTTCAATTGGTACCATCCCAATAGCATGTCTCGCTACTTCTAATGTATCCCCTAGGCTTTATCCCTGTTCCAAAGAATAACATCATAAATAAGTCCGACTACGAAGGAATTGAAGAATTATTTTAAAACAAGAACACTTTGAACTACTACTAACTAGCAATAAAGTAGCATGATTGGGTTGCCTCCCATCAAGTGCTTGGTTTATAGTCGTCAGCCCGACTTTCTCTGCGGTATTAAGCATCAGTTTGATCGAGCGAAGAGAGATGAATCACTGATACTTGTCGATCCACCTCGCCTCCCCAATAATGTTTGAGTCGCTGACCATTGACCTTGAATGTGCGCTTTGAGTTTCGTTCTTCGACATCAATTGCCCCGTGGGGAGCTACAGCAGTGACAATGAAAGGACCTGACCACCTAGACTTTAACTTCCTAGGAAATAATCGCAGTCTGGAGTTGAACAATAATACAGCTTATCCCGGTTCGAATTTCTGATCAACTATCTGTTTGTCATGCCACCTCTTGACTTTTTCTTTATACAGCTTAGCGTTTTCATAGGCTTGGTGATGAAACTCCTCCATCTCATTCAATTGAAGCAACCTTTTCTCGCCAGATGCTTGGAGATCAAAGTTCAATTTATGAATTGCCCAATATGCATTGTGTTCAAGTTCGACCGGTAAATGACACGCTTTTTCGTAAACCATGCGATACGGTGACATTCCAATGGGATTCTTATAGGCCGTGCGATATGCCCATAAAGCATCGTCTAATTTCATCGCCCAATCCTTACGAGATAGGTTCACCACTTTCTCCAGAATTTGCTTAACTTCATGATTAAACACCTCTACTTGGCCATTCGTTTGGGGATGATAAGCCGTAGCAATCCTGCGTTTGACTCCATATTTAGCTAACAACTTGGTGAACTGCTTATTGCAAAAATGGGTACCTTCGTCACTGATTATGGCTCTTGGTATACCGAATCGAGTAAAAATATTTTTCTGCAAGAACCGTAGAACCACTTTGGCATCATTTGTGGGTAATGCAGATGTTTCAACCCATTTTGATACATAGTCCACAGCCAAAAGTATGTAATGATTGTTGAATGACGACAGAAATGGCCCCATAAAGTCAATACCCCATACGTCGAAGAGTTCAACTTCAAGGATAGTGTTCAGAGGCATTTCATGCCGTTTCAAAATGTTGCCAACCCTTTGACATCTATCGCACTTTAGAACAAAAAGGTGAGCATCTTTGAACAACGAAGGCCAGAAAAACCCTGATTGTAGCACTTTTGTTGCAGTTCTTTCTCCTCCATAATGTCCTCCATACTCTGACGAATGGCAACGAGTCAATATGCTCTCTATTTCTTCCTGTGGCACACAACGTCGTATCATTTGATCCGCACAAGTTTTGAAGAGGAATGGCTCATCCCAGAAGTACTACTTGACCTCATGGAGAAATTTCTTTCTTTGTTGAGAAGTGAAATCTTGCGGAAGAACGTTACTGACTAGGAAGTTCACGTAATCAGTATACCAAGGGACTTCGGTGTTGATGTGAAATAGTTGCTCATCCGGAAACGACTCATTAATTACCACATCATTCTTTCTCTGAGTGTCGGCATTCTCTAACCTTGAAAGATGATTAGCCACTTGATTCTCCGTACCTTTCCTATCTCGAATTTCTAAATCAAATTCTTGCAACAGAAGGACCCATCGAATCAGTCTTGGTTTGGCATCCTTCTTTGCAATCAAATATTTGATGGTTGAATGATCAGTGTAGACTATCACCTTGGTTCCAATCAGATATGCTCGAAATTTATCAAAGGCAAATACTACTGCAAGTAACTCTTTTTTTGTAGTGGTGTAATTCAATTGAGCTTCAGTGAGTGTCTTACTTGAGTAATAAATGGTGTGAAAAATCTTATCTCTTCGCTGACCCAACACAGCTCCCACTGCATAATCACTTGCGTCACACATCAACTTAAAAGGTAAGGTCCAATCGGGAGCAACTATGATCGGGGCTGTGACTAACTTCTTTTTCAGCACTTCAAAGGCTTCGATGCAAGATTGATCCATCTTGAAGGGAACATCTTTCTCAAGGAGTGAACACAATGGTTTTGAAATTTTTGAAAAGTCCTTGATGAATCGACGGTAGAATCCTGCATGTCCGAGAAAACTTCTAATGCCTCTTACAGATGTCGGTGGAAGTAGCTTTTCCATGGTTTCGATCTTTGCTCTATCCACCTCTAACCTGCTTCGGACACCTTGTGCCCCAGAATAATCCCTTCTTGCACCATAAAGTGGCATTTTTCCCAGTTAAGAACCAGATTTATCTCCACACAACGCTTCAACACTAAAATGAGATTGCTAAGACACAAGTCAAAACTATCACCGAATACCGAAAAATCATCCATGAACACCTCTAAATTCTACTCAACCATATCCGAGAAGATAGCCATCATGCATCGCTGAAATGTAACTGGTGCATTACATAACCCGAAAGACATTCTCCGGAATGCAAACGTTCCATAAGGGCATGTAAAAGTCGTTTTCTCTTGGTCCTCCGGAGCTATTACTATCTGGTTATAACCTGAGTATCCGTCAAGAAGGCAGTAAAATTGATGACCGGACAACCTATCCAACATTTGATCAATAAATGGCAGTGGAAAGTGATCTTTGCGTGTCGCTTTGTTCAACTTGCGGTAATCCATACACACTCGCCAACCTGTAACTGTTCTTTTAGGAATGAGTTCATTATTTTCGTTTTCAACCACTGTCATTCCCCCCTTTTTAGGCACACACTGTACAGGACTTACCCAAGAACTGTCTGAAATCAGATAGATAATATCGGTATCTAACCACTTGATGATTTCCTTCTTTACTACGTCCTTCATGATCGGATTCAATCTTCTTTGTTGCTCAATAACCAGTTTTGCTCCTTCTTCAAGCAGAATTTTGTGCATGCAAAACAACGGACTGATTCCCTTGATGTCTGCTATTCTCCACCCAATTGTTGTTTTATACTCACGCAAAACCTTTAACAGTTTTTCTTCTTGAGATTCATTCAAATGAGCAAAAACTATTACTGGTAGTGTGTCAGAGCCTCCCAAGTAAGCATACCTTAGATGTGATGGAAGAGGTTTGAGTTCAAGCATAGGTGGTTCTTCCACTGACGGTTTGGACCTCTTTTCTCCTTCTTCTGGCCGGTCAAGTATATCAAATTGCCTGCTAAATTTTCGAGAAATAGGTAACGCGTCTAAAACCTTGACATAATCCAACTCATCCAAATCATCAAAAGTGTCTATCCCAACCAGAGCAGCTTCTAATGGATCTTCACAATAACTTGCACTGGTTCGTTCATTCACGATTTCATCTAGCAGGTCTATCAGCAAGCATTCCTCGCCTTCCTTAGGGAATTTCATTGATTTAAATACGTTAAAGGTGACTTCCTGATCTTGAACTCTCATTGTCAATTCACCTTTTTGTACATCTATCAACGTTCTCCCTGTTGCTAAGATTGGACGACCTAATATGATGGGGATTTCTTTATCCTCTTCGTAATCCAAAATGACGAAGTCAGTCGGGAAGATGAATTTATCAACTTTAACCAAAATATCTTCCACAATACCCCTCGGATATGTCACTGACCTGTCTGCCAACTGTAGGCTGATGTTTGTCAGTTTTGGTGCCTTTAGCCCAAGCTGAGTGTAAACTGATAACGGCATTAAATTGATGCTAGCTCCTAAGTCACACAATGCCCTTCCAGAGAACTGGTTACCAATTACACATGGAATATTGAAGCTTCCTGGATCCTTTAATTTGGGTGGCAATTTGTTCTGCAAAATTACACTACATTCCTCGGTTAATGCCACTGTCTCGAAATCACCCAATTTTCTCTTCTTTGACAAAACCTCCTTCATGAACTTTGCGTAACTAGGCATCTGTTCCAGGGCTTCTGCGAATGGTATGTTAATGTGCAGTTTCTTAAAAACATCTAAGAATCTGGAAAATTGCTTATCTAACTTAGCTTTCTGCAATCTTTGAGGGAATGGTACGGGATGCACTACACTATCTGACTTGAGTTCCTTTGACTTTGCCTCCGAACCTGTATCCTTCACCTTTTCTGATTCGTTCGCCTTACTTTTCATCGGGGTTTCCTCATCTTCATTCTCCACAACTGTTTCTGGTTTAGAATTTCCCTTAACCATATCAGGCTACTCTTTTCCACTCCTTAAAGTGACAACCTTGCAATGTTCTTTTCCATCCGTTCTTGGGTTAATCTCTTTATCGCTCGGAAGTGCTCCTTGTGATCGATTATTCAAGACATGAGCTAACTGTCCCAGCTGATTTTCCAAGTTCCTAATTGACACTGCCTGGCTTTTCACATTCAAATCTACCTGAGTTAACAGCTTATCTTGATCATTCATTCTTTTCTCAGACGTTGTGATGAATCTTGCCAATGATTCTTCTAAACTCGGTTTTCTTTCTGCATGTTGTGGAGCTTGGTTCTGAAAACCTGAGGGATTCTGTGATCTTGGAGCTGGATTTTGAGTATGAGTGTTATTGCTCCAAGAGAAACCCAGATGATTCTTCCACCCCGGATTATAAGCATTCTGATATGGCTGTTGCGGTCTATTATAACTCCCCAAATACTGTACCGATTCCGAATTAATGGCACAATACTCCGTCGGATGTGCACCTGCACATAGCTCACACACATAGGCTACTTGCTGGACTTTCGATTCTGCTAAAGCTTCAATCTTCTTAGACATGGCTACCATCTGAGCTGTTAGAGCCGTGACCGCATCTACTTCCAATACTCCAGCTACCTTTTGTTGATTCATCCTGGAAGTCGGCCATTGATAGTTATTTGTAGCCATAGTCTCTAACAAAATGAAAGCTTCCTCAAAATTTTTATCCATAAGTGCTCCTCCCGCAGCTGCATCAATGCACATTCGAGTGTCATTATTCAACCCATTGTAGAAGGTCTGAACTTGTAGCCACTTAGGTAGCCCATGATGTGGACATTTTCTCAATAACTCCTTGAACCTTTCCCAAGCCTCGTATAGTGACTCTCCATGCTGTTGCCCAAATGTAGGAATCTCGTTTCTCAACTTAGCCGACTTAGCTGGCGGAAAGAATTTCGCTAGGAATTTCTGAGCTAGATCATCCCAAGTTGTGATGGATCTTGGCGGAAGTGAATGCAACCAACTCTTTGCTTTATCTCTTAGTGTGAACGGAAACAGACGTAATCTCACTGCATCATCTGACACATTGGGATATTTGAATGTATCACAGATCTCTAAAAAGCTAACCAAGTGTTCATTCGGATCGTCGTTAGCTAATCCCCCAAACTTTATTGCATTCTGAAGCATATGAATTGTTCCCAGCTTGATCTCGAAGGAATTAGCGATGATGACTGGTCTCGTGATGCTCGATTTGATCTCGTTTATCTTAGGCATAGCATAGTCCCTCAATGATTTATGTTCTTCGTTAGCCATATTCTCTTTCTCAATTATTTTCTGACAGAATTTTCTCAACTGACGTACCTTTTTCTCAAGATGATCCTCACACTGCACAAGTTCCGGTTGTTTTGATCGTGTTTGCATAAACGAATCAAAAGTCACCTGAAACAAGAAACAAAAGAAAAATAAGTTTGCTTAATTAGAACAGACTTAATTAAACTGAAATTAAAAATTATAAACACAAATAATCCCTAGCAACGGCGCCAAAAACTTGTTGCCCGATTTCACAATCAACAATTACGTGCAAGTATACACGTTCAACAAGTAATAAAGTGATAAGAACGAGTGTCGAACCCACAGGAATTACTATGTTTTATATCTCCAACTATTAATTTAGATTATGACTATTCTATTAAACAATTGCAATTTGAGTATCGATTGAAACTAATTGAAGTAACACTAACACTAGCAACTATCACAAAAGTTGAAATTCAGATTTAAAAAGATTAAAACTACAATATCCCCAGTTATTTATCATAAACCAATCTATCTATGTCTTCCAATTATCCAGTTCAATGGAGTTGTCAACAGAAATTCAATTGTATTTATAAGCCCTTTTCCAAGTGATCAAATAAATCTATCTAATCCAATAAACTCTGCGATATTCCTATGCAAAATTAAAGGATTAAATTCTTTAAGCTTCAATTTCCAATTGTTACATACAGTAAAGAGATATCCTTATTCACTTCACAATCCTAATTATTCAACACATGCAAATAATTAAGAATACATGTTATCTTATCCAGTTCTGACCCTAGAATGCATCTCCCGAATTCATCTAGAATAATATGCTAATTGTCGGCCAAACAATTTAATCAGTACGCATAGAATAAGATAGACAACTCCCATCAATTGAATAACTGGAATTAAATAAATAATAAATTCAGAAACATAACTGGTTCAATCGTAGCCTTAACTAATGGTTTAGTTCATACTGGCAATAAAAACTAGAATACCAAAATAAGTCATCATGATTAATTACAAATCAGAGATAAAAGATTAAAAGAAAACTTAATATAATCTCTAGCACTCCAATCTGAATTCCTCACGATGCTTGACTTGATCTTCAATCTCCTTGCTCAGCTCTGAAAACTCAATCTCTGTGTTGTATATCTCTTTATCCAATGTGTTATCTCCTTTTTATATCTTCCTTTAGTCTCCCAATCAGAATGATAGACAGAATCCTTGATCACTTCAACCTTTCCAAAATAACTGAATGCTGACAAACTTTAAAATTCCACCAGCCGCATTCTCGCCCCGGCGAGAAACTCTTCACAAAAGTCCTCGCCCTGGCGAGAAAATTAACCCTTGAATTCTCGCCCCGGCGAGGTTGCCCTGCACCCAGCTACTTTTTCTTCTTCTAACCTGCAGCCAGCCTCGACCTACAAAAGCAATACGAAAACAAATAAAAAGATACTAAAAACACTTAAAGACTGTAAAAAATTAAGCCAAAGATGTATCAAACTCGTAGGTTAAAACCTACTCATCAGGGTACCTCCTCAGGATCCTCATCATCCTCCTCAGCCTCTACCTCTTTAAAATCCTCCTCTAGATCAAACTCAGGCTCCTGACCCACAACTGTGATCAATGGAGATGGCTCTCTCTGTATCAACTGCTCCTGGACAACATGGATATCACGGGGCTCCTCCTCTCTAGCTACTCGGAGCTCGACCTCCCTAGGCTGACTGAATCCTCCAACATCCGACATCCTGACAACAAAGTTAAAGTTTTAATTAATACTCGGTACTACTCGCGGCACATAGGTTGTTAACACATAAGCACATAGCACATAAAGTCTTTTATTATCTTTAATAAATTCCTTAATTCATTCCTTAGAACTCGATGTTCTTTATTCTCCTAAAAAGGCTACTACCCTAAGGTTTTCCCACCTAAGGTTCATAACCTACAGCTCTGATACCAACCTGTGACACCCCCAAATCCGAGTACTTCGTTCCCACAGGATTTGGTGTTCACTATCCAAATAAAACACATCACATCTAACTACCCATTCAAATATAAATAAAAACTCTTAATTGAAATAGAAATCTCCCATTAAAGGGTTACAACATCTTAACAACATCAATCCCAGGTCATCTAACCTTAAACAAAATATCAATGCAGAAACATAACATAAATAACATAAGTCTATTACATAACATCTTTCAATAAATTAAACAAGTCTTCATCACTTGTTTGCTTTGCCTTTTCCCTTACTAGTGGATGGTTCGTCAACTCTTTCAACCTTAGCTGCAATGTTATTATGCAAGAATAAGCAACGATTGCCCAACAAGTATCACAATAAAAATAATAATAACATGTGAATAGTCAATGGATACTGGATAACTGAAAGCTCGGCTTTTGAATCAAGATTATAAAAAAAAATTAAAAGAATATCTGAGGGTCACAAGACCATGAACTATGTCCTAGGTTATCAAGCATTTCTACTTTAAACCTTTAACAGTCGTAAGACTATATGGACCTTACTTCTCATACTTAGGGGGATCAGCCATTTATACCATGTATGTGCACAACATCTAAACGCTAACGCGTAAAATAATCCCCTATAAGAAGGTTGTTCATCTCAGTTTGATATCAAAGTCCGCACCAAAGGAAGTTTGGTTTGGATTTACTTCAATAACGTTTCTAGAATTTAGAACGCTCATCAACTATGGACTAGTCGAATCAATAAGGGTTCACTAGTCAATCAAGGCTCAATAAATAAAATATAAATAGTATTCAAGAACCAAGGACTGAAGCTCACAAAATGTGCAGTTGAATAAACTCTGTTTAACTGAAATATTACTAAAAGGAATTAGAATATCTCATTTGAATTCATGAAGTTTAATGAACTAGGGTAAAGAACTTGCTCAATATAAAGTGGAGTTAAGAAACTTGTTCAATATAAGAATAGAATTTAAATTTGCGTAACTGAAATCAAGTTAGAGTATGAAAACTTGACTCGTGCGTCTGCTACAACTAATAATATCTATTTGCTCTTTAAGTAACCTATACATTCAAGTCACATTGAACAATTAACACTCAAAGTTCAACTAATCACTTCCTTTATTAAACAGTTAATCACTTCAGAAAACATAACTAGACGTAGCCCTTAAACTATTGTTATTCTTTTATATAATTATCATGTTGCTCCATATATGTGGAATTATTTTATTTTAAAATCTGAAAAAAATTTATTTTCTAGGTTTTTTGACCCGACCCGACCTGTTGACCCGACCCGGACCGGTGCTGCGGCGCCAGGCTTAAGTCTTTAGCCAGCGCTGGACTGACCCAGAACCGGACACCCCGGGCTGGCGCTGCGACGCCAGTTTTCCTCTTGGTACCGGCGCTGCGGCGCCGCGATGCAGGTTTAGATACTCAGTTCGCGAAGAACACACAGCAAGACCAAAAACTTACAACTTTCTTATTCATACATCAAATTAAACATACCCAATTACTATAATTCATATATAATCGTTACCCAAGCCTTCTAGCATGATTCTAACAACTTAAATCATATAAAGCATGAATCTAAGAACCAAAATTTGAGGTTTTTATCATTTTATCAAAGTTTCTTCAAATTTAATGAAATCACTCATAATAGATTCGTTACTACACCAATTCAGTCCATTTAAGTTCCGTTTTCTTTGTTTTCACATGTATTAACATAATCAATAATCAATTTACCGTTTAATATGCATTTAGAACATAAATTTTCATATATTTAAGTCATATTCAAATATATATTGTTCCTCTGTAAGTTTCAGAACTCCAATTAAAAGCATAATCTCATGAATTTGATTACTCTAAATCAAATACAAATCATATAAAATAGATTATGCATATTAACCAGCATCTAATATCAAGTTCCTGATAATTTAGCCATAAAATTAGTTTACAGAGAACTAAATTTAACATTCATGGAGAAAACTCAAAGACGTAAATTAAAACTTAAATTTAGGAAATTACCTCTGATGAGTTATTAAATTATGCAAGATGGTAGGAATCCTCCTTCTAATTCTCCAAACTACCTCCTAAATCTCAAATTCTCTCAAGTTTTTCTCTTTGTATTTGCTAAGTTGGCTAAAGAGAACAGTCTGATGGTATTAACTGGCGTAACATGGGTGTCAGTTAAGGCCAGTATGCGCTTAACTGCTCCCATGTTCCTAAGACCATGTTTGGTTGCTAGTTACTTATTCCCTTTTTTATTTATTTTAATTAACTAATTTATTGTATAGTCTGTTGTCACACTTTAATAAACAAATTGTTTTATTTAATTACAAGTAAATAAAGCCACAATTACTCAATAAATCAAGTAATCACATAATAAAAATTCTCATTTAATTATAACAAATCAATAAATCTCTAATTAATTATTAAATTAATTAGAACAATGTCAAAATTAATAAATAACTCATTTAATTAAATTATCTCAATTAAATCAATGAAATTCACACCTTGTACCATAAAATTATTTCACATTAATATGATCCATATAACACATTTAATTAAATTAATCTACAATAATTTCATCAAATATTTATTTAGCTCAATAAATAAATCACATAAATATTTATTTAATTCAATAAATATTTAAAGATTAAATGTAAAATTCGCGTTCGTTACATACATGGTGGGATCAATGTGTACGTAGCAGACGAAGATGTGGAGAGTGTCTGGTCGAGACATGGGCAGAATTAAAAACCGTTGTGAGGAAGCGGTTTGTTCCAGTACAGCATAGTAGGAGGGAGGAATATGCATTTTCACGATATGTGGATCATCGTTCAATGCATTCAACATGGGATGATGATAGGAAGGTTCGTCGATATGAGGAGTCGCATTAGAGGAAGCCACAAGAAACTCTTAAGGTGTATAGGAAAAAGGTAATTTCTAAAGAGGAGCTAAAAGAGGACATTATGGGACCATTTCGTAAGATGATGAAGGAGTGTGATTCGCAGTTCCAAGATCTTCTTCAAGCATATGTTAATCAAGGGCAGCCAAGGAAAGAAGAAGAAGACAAAGAATATGCAGTCCTAATAGAGCTATTAGATTCCAGTGTTCAAGAAGAAGTCCATAATGATGTAATATCTTTAGAAAATACATGTAAATTTGAAAGACAAAAAGAAAGTGAAAAAGAAATTAAAAAAAAGATTGAGTGTGAAAAAGAAAAGTGTGAAAAAAAGAATGAAAAGAAACGAGAGAATAAAAAGAATGAGAGTGAAAATAAATGAGAGAAAAATAAACGAGAAAGTGAGGTTAAAGAAGAGAGAGACAAAAGTGACAATGAAAAAGAGTGAGTTGAAAGAGAAATTGTATTTTGAAAAGCCAATGACTGTACATTCATACAAGACAATGCTTTTGAATACTAACAAGAATAACTCTTCTTTGTCTAGTTCTGTTTTATCTCTTGTACAAGTTGTTGATGATATACCCCGAGCTATCATTCCATACCAATCAACCTATGGCGTTCCCGAGGAGACGACGGATTCACCAAGGCAAGTTAGAGAATTGATGGTACCTTTCTTCATCAAAGCAGGTATCGTGGATGAAGACATGAGTTCAAGTGTCATTCATGAGATCATAGTACCTAAGGAGGAAAAGACGTCGAGCTTGTGCGTTGATTTTGAATCGGTAAATAAGTATCGTTTTTATTTTCTTTACTTAGATAATATGCTTGATAAATTGCATAGTGCATGTGTTTTATCTACATTAGAAAATGACCATGTGATGTTTATGCCTAATCAAATAAGCATGAGATATTGTGATAAATGGAAAGTTTTGTTAACATATGAATTGTATAGTGGATAGTTATTTCTGTTAGATTAACTAATGCATCTAGTATATTCATGAGTTTATTAAAACATGTTTTGCATGCTTCCATTGATAAATTTGTTGTTAGCTATTTTGATGGTAGAATCATCTTTATCATAAACTATGGAGGATATTTGATATTTGTCGAGTTAGTTTATGAGCATGCGTTATATTCTTACTATCATTTGGTAAATTCTCATTGTCAAAGTGCATATCTTCGTAGAATGTATTCTAGTGATTATTGTGGGTATTCTCGTTTCAACGTTTGTACTTGCATGAAACTCATTCTAGGGGTTTTCATTCACATGTTGAATTAGGTTTTGATGTTAATCAATCTTTACATGGCATGTCGTTAATTAATAATGATAGTGATCATGATTCTTTAGTAGAGAAATCTTCATTGCATGATTTGCTATCATTTGGTAATATCTTAATTTCCATTAGAGTTGTTATCATTGCATGATTTTGAGAAAACTGTATTGAATGAAAAGGAATTTGGTAATTAGTTGAAAAGTATTTATCGTCAAAGTGGAGTGAGATATGGTTTACATACTTGTTTAGTTAAATCGTCCGGATTAACTAATGCATTAAATGTTTTCAACTTAAATTATATTTTGCGTTCTTTCATGGAGAAAATAGTTATTAGCTATTTTGATGATATTCTGACTTTTATCAACGCGTGGGGAAATTCGTTAGCGCTTGATGAGTTTGTGAGTGAGTATCGTATTGCTAATTGTACTGGTGAGTTTTCATCTTGTGATGTTGGGTGTGATCTTTTTATTCCATTGATGCACTTATTTGAACTTGAATGTTGTAATGTCAATGGGAAGAGAAAGGTTGATTTTGATTTGCAGAGTCAAGATGGGTTTATACTTATCGAGGAGAAAAGCATAGATCGTTGTACAAATCAATTCGGACAATGCATTAAGAATCTACAGGGAAGTGATTTGATTTTTGTTCTAGTAGATTATGAATGTGATTTTGAGTCATTTGATTTCTTTGTGATTAGACAAAAGGAACATGTTGATTCGTTTGATTTTGTGTTTAATCCAAGAATTCAAGTAGGTTCACAATGGCACTACGGGAAGTTTCAAAGATTGTTATTTGATTAAGGTGCAATGGAATGGATGCTAGTGCGAATGCTCGAGATTAAAAGATTCACTTTTGATCCGGGAATTTGTCCATAGGTATATTTGCGAATGGACGAGATCATCACGTTAATTTTTGATCCTGAAATTCGTGAATAGGAGTTTATGCTACATGAAGAGTTCTATATGCTAATATTTGATCCAGGAGGAGATAGAGCTTTTCATAATTTTATTTGCATTTATTTTATTACATATGCATTTGTTTTCGTAGGTAGTAGTATTGATTGCACTTCAGTTTTAGTTGCTAACTTAGTCTGTTTTCATATAGAGTCAGATTTGAGGACCAATCCTTTTGGGGAAGAGATAATGCCAGATTTAAGGACAAATCCTTTTGAAGAGGAAGGGAATGACACAAGCATGAGGGGGTCAGAATTTTCGATAATATTCCCGACTCAAGCTTCAAGGGTTCGACAAATGATCTTAAGTGATTCGTATCAAATCCGTATTCATTTGTATCATTTAATCTTCAACAACGATACGATTTAACTTATGGGGAGATTAGCAATCACACGACGTTGTGGATGTCCGAGCATGATCAAGAGATTACAATTTATCATGCGACAACATAAGTTTGAGATGCACGGAACAAAGGAAGAAACCATGTCAAAATAGCCCATGTCAGGGTCCATCCCAGAGCGACACGCCAGACACGCCAGCAGTGAGGCCAGAGTGCGCCCAGAGCGACATGCTAGACATGCCAACAGCGAGACCCAGAGCAACACGCCAGCAGAGCGCGCCCAAAGCGCCCCCAGCGCGCGCGCCCAGCGCCAGCACCTAGAATCCTTCACATTTCAAGCGCCTAGGTGCTTGGACACATCATGGCATTCTGTTGTTAAGCGCCTAGGCGCTCCAGACAATGTAATTTTAAGAGCCTAGGCGCTTGGAACGCGACACGGATTCCGGGGACGCGTTTTATCAGATTTAATGCAATCTTTTGGGGATCTTTTCCTATTCTATTATAACTAAGATGTTTATTAGATAAGATTTGATTTCCATATTGTTTTCTAGCTAAAATTTCTTTTCTAATTCAAATTCTTTATTCCTTATAGGATTAAGGGTATATTCTATTAGTATAAATAGGATACATGGATGATGTAATTAGATAATCAACAATTACTTTGTATTCAATATACTTGAGAGGTTTTCTCATCTTTTGGTTCTTTGAGAATTTCTAAGTCAATTTTCTTAGTTTTTCTTTGAGATTCATCTTTGACTTATCATACAACAAATTCATAGTTATGTGTGGCGTCCATTATCGCATCAATCGTCGATTGTACCGAGGTTCCTACTTCATATAAGTACGGGGTTTAGGTGTCGTTGGTGTCCATTCAACGCGTTCGCATTGCTTGATCGATTTTACCAAGGTTCTCGTCTCATTATAGACGTTAGGTTGCGGTGTCGAAAAAGTTTCATCCAAATAGCTTGCTAGAAATGATCCGGACGATGATCACCCCACACAAGCGTGCTGTGGAGTCTATCAAATTATAACAGACTTTATGTAACAATGGGAATTATAATAGACTTTATATAGGGTAATCAATAATAATGAATATAGAGGGTACAACATGATCACTAAACTGTGAGGAGTAACTGAGAGAGAGATTGAGCTATGAGTGTTGTGAGGAGTAATTAAGAGAGAGAGAGAGTATGTTTTAAGGCTCGATGACGGAAATGACTATTTTCCAAAGATTCTTTCTAAACAAACATAAACAAACAAAAACAAATTAAAAAACAAATTTCTTAATAATAATAATAATAATAATAATAATAATAATAAATCCACAAAAAAATAATCTTATTTTAACTTTTTGAGAGACAAACATATATTATACCCACTCCGTAAAAAAAACGAAAAGAAAAAACTTATTTCATTTTTTTAAAGTTATTTTCAAAACTCAAGATTTATGTGTATTCATTTGTTTTAACTGATACAATTATTATAAGTATATAATATGTTAAAAATATTATAAATAACAAAATTATTTTCTAAATTTTCATTAATCACGTCAATTTGAAAATTCAAAATATCTTCAATTGATATTAAAATGTTAAAATGACATTTTTTTATGGAATATCAATAAAAAAGAAAATATCATTTTTATCATCAATAAAATGTGTACTAATATGATTGTGTATTCATTTTTAAGGATTAAAGAAAATATAGGTATTTTCATGTAATACTATGCCCTCATTTTGATTTTTCAAACTCCAAGTATTCTATTCTCTTCTCTTCCTCCCATACTACACTACGTACTCTGTCAACCAGCAACGGAATCTCCACCAATGAGATATCAAGTACCAAGGCTTCCAATAAATGCAAGTTTCAAATTTGTTTCTTATTTTCATTAATTTTATTAGTTTTGAAAAGTACTTTTATTTGTAGTTAGTTTCAATGTTTCATTGTAATTGCTAATGCTTGTACATACACAAACAAAATGCACTCTTCTAATTTTGTTATTTTTTCTAATATTTCATACTTTAGGAAAGTAGTTTTCAAGTTTATGCTCAAGTTAAGAAATTTAATATGTGGAAATGGAAGGGCAATATATTGTTATTTAAATATATTTAAGGTAGAATGTGATGAAATTTTGTCTCCTTTTAAGGTGTTGATTTCTTGTCCAGAGATGGTTGTGGATAAACACTTTATTTTGGCGTTGGTTTCTTAATTTCTTCAAAACCAGCAGTAACACTTTTGAGTTGAACGAGTACATTAACGCGTGCATATCATTAGAAGATGTAGCATGTATATAACAGGGTTACCGAGAAAGATAAACGTCTTGCTCGAGATATCCTTGGGTCGGACGAAAAGATACATGTGACCTCTATCAGTTTAAGTTGGTTAAGGGAAATATTTTCTGAGATCACGAACGAAAGCAAATCCCAGTTCACATTAGAGCTTATTTACTATTTTTGTTGGGTTCTTAACTTGTACCGGAGCGTCAAAAATAGGGCTGTAAATAGAGTCCAAAATATCCGATATTCGCTCTAAAAATTCGTATCCGTATTCGCATCAAAATGGATATTATCCGTATTCATGACAAATCAAATATTATCCGTAATATCCGTAATATTATATATATATATATACACACACACACACACACACACATGTGTGTGTGTAAATCTCTCGTTTAATATTGATATATAATATATGAAAATATTAATATCAATTGATTATACATCTTTTATGATATATGATATAAAAAAAAAAATTATATGCATATTATATCTAGTTTTATTATTTTAGTTGGTTGATTATACATCATTTCTAATTATTAGTTGATTAAATATTTAATAATTAAAAAAATTTGAAACTTTGAAAACTTTATTTTGAACGGATGCGGATGCTAATACGGATATGCAGATATTTAATATATTTATTCGTATTATATTGTATAAAACGGATACGGATCGATAATATCCGTATTCGAATATTATCCGTCAGATACGAATACTGATATTTCATATGCATATCTGTCGGATACAGATATGAATACGGATATTAAAATTTATTTTTGGATATGAATACGGATATACGTGTATCCGCATCCAAAAATATCTGTTTACAACCCTAGTCAAAAAGATACAATGTCTCTTAAATACTTACCTCTTTTAAGATATTTGAAAATAGTTGACAGGTATTCCTGGGGATTTGCATTTCTATCCCACCTCGTTAAAATTCTTCGAACAATAATGCAGAGGCTATGTTAACGCCAAGATTCGACCACGCGCTTCAATCACCAAAAATGCGTCAATCCTGCACAATAACGAGACTACACTCAGAGTTCCGGGTGGTTTTGTCGCCGGGGGATAGCTCAGGCGTGAGAATTAGTACAGACTGTCTCAAGGTATATAACAATGGAGGCTTGTCGCTTTAGTGTTTAATTTTGCATTACCTTTGAAATGAGGAGGAAAGCCTTGTATTTATACCTCATTATCCACTTATTATGCCTAGACCCCACTTGACAGTATAATGACACCATCAATCAAATCATGCAAACCAATTCGGTTGAGCCACAAGTCAAACTAGTCAGGAAGTTACATTCCTTAACTGGACTATCCCCAACTACCAAAGACCTCCACGTAAGGTCAAATCCTCCACATGGGGTCGGGCCTCCCGAACCCAGGTCCTAACATTGCTCCCTACTCTTTTATTATAAAAAAGGAGATATATAATAAAAGAGTACAAAAAATGAAATTAACCCGTTTAGTCAGTGATCCAAACGGCCCGCTTCTTCCCCGTTTCCTTCTCTTTCTCTTACTATTTTTATAGAGGACCCCAATCCACTTTGGAACCAAACCCGCCATCATTGCCCCACGTGCCCCTAAAGGGCCCACAATAATAAATAAAATGGCGCTGCCTATGGGGATCGTGCCGAATTTAAAGGGTTGCCTTTAATAAAATTGTTTTGCCCCCAAAAATCGACCGCCACTTTTCAGATCTGATTTCTCAAACCCTTAAAGCTCTTTTCTATGCTCCCAACTTTCTTACTACAATCTCACCCAACTCCGGCAAGTTTTTTCTGATTAACCTCACTCTCAGACTATCAATGGCAACAACAGACGCCTCTAGTTCTTCCAACCCCTCCAGAACCACCGCCTCCGCAGCTGCCGCTACTGTGCTTCCTGCTCCCGCCACAGCCGTGACAACAGAAGCCACAACAGTAGCCACTGTCGCTGTCGGCACTAGTTCCACCTCTCAAGGCCCTAGTACCACCTCCCAATGCCCCATTTCAAGCTCTGATTTTCCCGACAATCCTTTCTCTACTCCATCACCAAAAACCGAAGCCGAACTAGAGAACATAAAGATGATGGAGGAGTATTCGGCTAAGAAATCGTACACACATATTAACACCAAATCTTCAATTAGAACCCAAGATCTTGCCGCCATACGCGAACTGTACCAAATCCCTATTACTTATGGGATTTGTACAGCCAATCTGAATGAAAAGATGTATCGCCGCCCCGATGGCTGGACCGCCGTCTCTTCTCATGCTCTGAAGTACGGGCTTCGTTTTCCCCTTCACCCTTTCATCTTAACTTTTCTCAACATTGTCGGGGTCGGGCTCGCCCAACTCGCCCCCAATTCCTTTATCCACCTAGTCTGCTTCATAGCATTCTGCCATGATTGCAAAGTCGAACCATCCTAGGAATTCTTCTTCGCTATGTTTACTGTGATTCGATCGAGAGAGTCCGGGTTCCGTCAGATCAGTAAACTACTAGTCAAAGGAGCCCAGAAGCGGTCCCTAATGAAAACTCCTACCAGCAACAAGGGATGACACTCACAGTAGTTCTACATTCGAGGTCCCGACATCGGTGCAATTTCGGATTGGATCGGCTTCTCGAAGAACACCAACAATATCGAAGGATTCCCGGCCGAACGATTTGAAGAGTTCAAAAGCTTTGTCGGGATGATGCCAGAAGAAGAATGGGACTTCGAACTCCTCGGCAACCAAACGTGGTTATACAATCATGGGAGTAAGTTCCGAACTCTTTATACATATATTTTTAGCATGTCTAAAAACTCCCATTAAAATATACTAACTCAAACTCTTCATTTTTCAGTGTCACTTATCAAACCAACTGCTCCAGTCGACATCGGCCGAACGGTTTCTCTGCCCAAGGAACTGAACTTAGTCGAACCCGAAGGTGGTTCAAAAGCCGGACCTTCAAACCAAGTGCCGATTGCTACCCGCCCAATCACAGCCATTCCCATGTTGCAAGCATCCAAGAAGAATACCTTGGAGATAAGCAGGTCAGAAAAGATGGCTCTAATGAAGAAGAAACAACTTCGCAAGAAGACTTCATCCAAACTACTGACGACACCTACTCCTACTCCGGATCCTGATTCATTTCCACTAGAAATCATCATCGAGGAGGAAACCGAAGACGAAATATTGGAGCCACTTGAAAAAAGGCCTCGCAAAGAAGCTTCTTCCTCTTCCGCACCCCTTCCTCCACCAACCCCCGCTCAACAGGTCGAAACCCAACAAGTCGAATTTCAACCTTCAAACCTTTCATCCAGTAACATTCCAAAACCCCGAACCTTATGGCCTCAAAATCCAACCGACCCGTTCCCTTATGACCTTATCGACCACTTCATACTGCCTGCCGACAACGATCGCTTCAAAGACCATACCCCCGAACGCTTTCTTGAAGACTACACTAGACTTCAATCCCAGGTAAGCCTAGGCTTTGTCGTCTTTAGTTTGCCCTACTTGCTATTTTTGGTCTTTAATCCGCACTAAAACTTCTTTTTTGCAAGCTAATTCAGTCCTTGCCCGATCTCTTCCTTCCTTCTGCCAACTGACTCAGAAGAGCAAGGACCTCGTCGCGAAGAACGCGTTTTTGAAAGGCGATATCCAGGTTCTGGAGGCGGACTTGGAGAAGGAGAAAGATCTCCATGTCGGCACCCAAAATAAGCTCACCGAAGCCGGCCGAGAGAACTATCAGCTTCGGAATTAAATAAGTATTCTCCAGTCTGAAATTGCCGAACATGAGAAACAGAATGACCGACTTATGGAGGAGTGGGTTTTACTGAAGGAGAATGATGCCGATCAGAGGAAGGCGATATCCATCCTCAAAAAGCAAATTGAAGAGATGCACTTCAAGCTACAAGATCTGATTCAGACTCACAACGTCCTGGAGAAAGAACATGCCGAGCTGAAGAACCAAGGGCCCCCGATGACCGAAGAGGTCAAGCTCCAGATAATTAAAGAATACAACGAGTCTCCCGAGCTGGCGGACAAGGTCATCCTTCAATTTTCTGAAGGCTACCAAAGCCATAAGGAGAAGATAAAGGAGAATATGAAGGTAGCTGGGTTAGACATCTCCATTCTCGACTCTTCGGATGATAAAGAAGAAGCTGAAGATCACCCTCCATCACAGACCTCTTAGAATCTTTATTTTTTGTTTATACTCTTTTAACTCCAAATGTAAGAAGTACAATTTATGGAAATATTGAATATCAATGAAATAGTACAAAGTTTTCAAAAGCACAAACTAATGTCATTTCATATTGATAAACATATAAATTTACATTACTGGAAATAAGAAATAACATAACTTACTGATAATATCTCCTAAGTCTTCCAACATGTCATGTATTCTTAATATCCGAACCATCCATAGCCCGAAGCCGATAAGTTCCTGTCTTGGGTACCTCAATAACCTCATAAGGTCCTTCCCAATTCGGCACAAGTTTGCTTGAATTCTGGGGGATGGATGCTGCTGCTTCCCGAAGCACTAACTCGCCCACTTCAAACCTTCTGACCTTTACCCCTTTGTTGTAATGTTTGGCAGTTCACCTTTGATAGGCCGCTAATCTTATCAAAGCTGACTCTCAAAATTCATCTAACAGATCCAGGTTAAGGCGAAGTCCTTCGTCGTTATATAGCTCATTATACTGACAGACCCGAAGTGATGGAGATTCGATCTCAACTGGGACAAGAGCATCGGTCCCATAAGTGAGCCGAAATGGTGAATCACCAGTGGTGGTTCGGGTTGTTGTCCGATATGCCCACAACACACTAAGCAATTCTTCAGGCCATCTTCCTTTGGCTTCGTCCAGTCTCCTTTTTATCCTGTTGAGTAGGGTTCTATTGGTAACTTCTACCTGCCTGTTTGACTAAGGATGGGCAACAGAAGTCTTTCGGTGTTGAACCCCCAAATCTGTGAGAAATTCCTCAAATTTCAAACCTACAAACTTCCTCCCGTTGTCCGAAACGAGCACCATCGGAATTCCGAAGTGATAGACCATAAATTCTTTGAGAAATTGTAAACACTCATGTTCCGTGATCGTTCGGAAAGGCTTAGCTTCTACCCATTTAGTCATATAATCGATTGTTACCACGACAAAACTGACCTGCCCCTTAGCCTTCGGCAATGGTCCCAAAATGTCAATTCCCCACATGGCAAACGGGATCGGTGACAAGACCGAAAACAGCTCTTCGGGAGGTTGATGAGGAATGTTTCCATTCAACTGACACTTGGGGCACTTTTTCACATATTCCTTAGCTTCTTGGAAGATGGTCGGCCAGTAGTAACCCTGCCTTAAAACCTTATAAGCCAATGCTTTAGCACCCATGTGATCTCCATATATCCCCTCATGAACTTCCCGAAGTGCGTAATCTGCTTCGGAAGGAGTCAAACACTTCTGCAACAGTGATGAGAATGCTCTTCGGTACAAGTCTCCATCGATCAAGATGAAGAAGGAGCTTCGGTGTTTTATCTTTTTAGCTTGCATCCGATCCGAAGGAAGGACGCCATCAGCCAGATACGTGATGTATGGCGTGAGCCAACAGTCCATTCGCTCTATCAGAAATGCTTCTGATCTCTAAATACTCGGGTCACACAAAACCTCCAGATATACCGACCAGCTGAAAGAAGTAGCATTTGTCGTTGCCAGTCTTGCTAACACATCGGCTATAGTGTTGTTCTCCCGATCAACACCTTGTATGCTATGTGACCCAAAATAATGCAGTCGATCTTTTACCGCAACCAAATACTTTGTCATCCTATCCCCACGAGGCTCATAATCCCCTGATATCTGTTTAACCACTAGTTGGGAATCACTGAAGATGACCAAGTGTCGTACTTCTAGACTTCTTACCAACCGCAATCTAGCCAAAATGGCTTCATATTCTGCCTCGTTATTGGTCGCCTTAAACCCAAAGCGAATAGCCTGCTGGACTTTAAATCCCTCCGAACTCGTCAAAATAACTCCCGCTCTACTAACATCCGAGGTCGAGGAGCCATCCACATAAAGTGTCCACAATGCGTGAACCGTCTGAGCATCTGATACCGAACCCACGGTCAGACCAGGAGAATCTATGTCGGGTTCGGTGAATGAACATTCCACTATAAAGTCGGCTAGTGTCTGGCCCTTTATTGCCGTCCGAGGATGGTACTCCAAGACGAACTGAGTCAATTCCATCGCCCAGGCTCAAAGACGACCTGACAGATCTGGCTTGTTCATGACCTTCTTCAAAGGTTAATCTGTGTATATTACCAATAACCTCCCCTGAAAATAATGCCTAAGCCTTCTACTGGCTATCACAAGTGCATAGGAACATTTTTCCAAGTTGGGATATCTGGTTTCCACATCTCGAAGTACGTGGCTGACATAGTAGACCGGGCACTGCCTGCCCCCCAACTCCCTAACTAAAACCGCTCCTACTGCCATAAAGCTCGCCGCCAGATACAGATATAAGGGTTCCGAAGGGATAGGTTTTACCAAAAGAGGAGCAGAGGACAGATACCTTTTAATCCCTTGGAATGCATCTTCACACTCTGAAGTCCACTGGAAAGTCTTCTCATTCTTAGGTCCTTTCAGAGTATTGAAGAAAGGTAAACACCGTTCAGCCGACTTTGACATGAATCTGTGAAGTGCAGCAATCCTGCTAGTCAATCGTTGTACGTATTTGAAAGACTGTGGAGACTTCATGTCCATAATAGCTTTGATTTTTTCTAGGTTGGCTTCAATCCCTCTCTTACTAAGCAGATACCCAAGAAACTTGCCAGAACCAAGACCAAAAGTGCACTTGATCGGGTTCAACTGAAGCTTATGTTTTCTAACCGTGCCAAAGCAATCCTCCAAATCATCTAGATGGTCCCGAACTCCCATGCTTTTAACGATCATATCATCCACATATACCTCCATACTTTGGCCCAATAGCTTCGCGAACACATAATTCATCATCCTTTGATAAGTGGCCCCCGCATTCAGCAATCCAAATGTCATTTTCTTATAAGCGTATATTGCCCGATACGTGATGAATGTTGTCTTCGGAATGTCCTTCTTATCCATAGAAATCTGGTGATATCCCGAAAAAGCATCCATGAAGGTAAGCATATCAAACCCAGAAGTAGCATCGATCAACTGGTCAATGTGCGGAAGAGGGTAGAAGTCCTTCGGATAGGCTTTATTCAAGTTGGTGTAGCCTATGCAGACTCTCCACTTACCATTCTGCTTTCGCACCAAGACCATATTTGCTAACCACTCTGGATAATTAATCTCATAGATGAAATCAGCTTTCAGTAGTTTGGCAATTTCATCATCAATAATCCTCTGTCTATCCGGAGTGAAGATCCTTCTCTTCTGCCGAATAGGCTTCTTGGATGGGTCCACACACAACCTACGGATAGCCACCGATTTGTTAACTCCGGGCATATCAGTAGGTTCCCATGCAAAGATGTCTGCATATACCCGAAGCAATTCTATTAGATTTGTTCGGAATGGCTCCGCCAGTCCCGAGCCTATCTTAACCATCTTATCACCTTTTTTCGAGATCAGCTTTATTTCTTCTATCTCTTCGGCAGGTAGAGCCAGAGGTTCGGTACTTCCCTCAATGAATGGCTCAACCTCAATGGCCATCGTCTACTTTTGCTTGCTGACTCCAACTGCAGAAGATATCAGTGAATTTCGATAGCACTTTCGTGCCATGTCCAAGTCTCCCTTTACCTCACCAATCCCTTCTAGAGTGGGGAATTTCAACTTAAAGTGACATATCGAAGTGACTGTCTGTAGTGCCGCCAAAGTGGGTCTATCCAAGATGGCGTTGTAAGCCGAATCCACTTGCACCACAAAAAATCTCACTTTAACTTCTACCTGTCGAGGTGTCGTACCGAAGATCACCGGAAGCTCAACAGTCCCAGCCACCCGAACTGGATCATTGCTGAATCCATACAAAGGGGATTCCTGTCCCACCTCCATCCTTACTCCCCCCAGGTCTAACCTATTGTATGCATGAGTATACAATATGTCGACCGAAGAACCGTTATCAATCATTATGCGCTTTATGTCCATCGATCTGACCTGCGCCATAATAGCTAATGCCCCTTCATGCGGATCGATGGGCTCTGATGGGTAATCCTCATCGGTAAAAGAGATCACCGTATTGGAAAATAATTGATCTTTCACCAAAGGTCATTCCGAAACTGACAGTACTGCATCCATCAATCCCCGTCTCTTCTTCTAGACTTTCTTTCCGAACGTTCCCCCGGTGATAACATCCATGCAGTTTCGTGGAGGGGGGTTCGGTGGGGGTGGTGCTTCTATATGCCTATTATGATTTGCCCCCTTTCGGCCATCCAAACTAGAGTCCTGCCGAATTCATCGTTCTGGATCTTCTTCTCTATTAGGTCTTTCAAATTATAGCAATCCTCCGTGTCGTGACCAGAGGTTTAATGGTATTCACAATAACGGTTAGGATTGCCCCTGTGAGATCGGGTAGTAGTTGGGCAAGGTTCAAATGAGGGTTAATCTATAATTTCCTCGAGAATCTTTGCTCTACCATTCGTAAGAGGTGTGTAAACCTTATTGACATTCTTCTTCGAAAAGGGCGATTTGCCACATCCTGAAAGACCCCCTCCCAAACCACCTCCTGAACTACCTCCGCCATAAAAATTATGCCTCGGTTGGTTATCAGGTCGCGGGACGTAGTTGCGATCCCTATCTTTCGATTTGTCCTCTAACCGATCTTGAGGATTCAAACTCTTATAGTCCTCTTCTATCGTGATGAGTCCCTCTGCCCGACCATAAGTTTCAGCCAGGTCCATCGGCGGGTTAAGGATGAGATCTTTCCATAAATCTTTTGATTTAGTAGCATCCAGACCCGTAGTGAAGAACCCGACCGCTTGCTGAACATTCAGACTAGTTACCGTGCCAGCCATTTCTCAAAATCTCTTCACATACTCACCTAAACTATCCCCCGATCTCTATTTGACCTGCGTCAAAGTTGTGGTCAACTTCCCACGCTTCTTGTTACTTCCTAATCGTGCATGAAATTTGTCACTTAAATCCTGCCACGATCCTACGGAGTTCGGGGGGAGTGATGCCATCCATTCCTAAGTTGCATGTTTTAACGTAGTAACAAACATGTGGCATTTGGCAGCATCGGGATGATCATAATAGTTCATTATCTGGTTATACCCATGAGTATGATCATAGGGATCGCCTGTGCCGTCATAAGACTCCAAAGGCGGCATCTTCTTAGTCTTGTCTGCCTTTACTTGCTCTATTTCCCTAGTGAAAGGCGAGTTTGTGGCGTTCGGCATCTCCTTAGGTTGAATAACTTCGGCTAGTTTTTCTTCTAACTCAGCCAAGCATCTAACGAGGGGATCGGCCTCATCCCTTCGGGGTGGCGACCTAGGCCTGCCATCTGGTCCTGATCCCCTTTTCTCAAAAACATTATCTCGAAAACGGCCTACTCGCCTATTCCGGTCTAGCGTGCGGCTCATGGGCCTGCTTCTGTCCTGTGAGCGGTTTCTTTGGCTCCTGCGGTCGGGAGAACGGCTCTGTCGCCTGCTCATCTGCCGCGAAGGGCTTTGGTGCCTGTCGCGGATTTGGGAGCGACTATTTAGCCTGCTCTCATCCTGCGAGCGGCTTCGGTGCCTACCACAGACTGGGAGCGGCTATGGCGCCTGCTCCGAACTTGGGAGCGGCTGTGGTGCCTGCTCCGAACTGGGGAGCGGTTGTGGTGCCTACTCCGAACTAGTCCAGAACCATCCAAACGATTTGTCCTGGATTGGCTCCGATTAGTACGTTGTCGACCATGGGGTCGGCTTGAAGAGACCTCCTCTTCTCCTTCCATCCTAGCCAAATGTTCAGCTATTTCACGCTGTTGTTAGCGTAAGGCTTCTATTATCTCCTGATCTTTCGCCCCACGTTGGGTCAGAGTCCATGGTCGCTTATCCCCATGATCAGCGTTATTTCCTGTGTAAATAAGGGTTCGGGCCGGATTACCCGCCATATAGGTCGAAGGTTCCGATGTTTGTTGATTAGTAGGAAACAAGCGACGGCGAACCGAGACTGACTGGACTTGCAAGGGTGCCTTAGGTTGACCCTTCGGTCCCAACCTCTCCCTTGCCGACGATCTAAGTCGATCAAGGACCGACCTTCGTGTTGGGGTATGAGAATCAGCCGACTTCTCTTCTCCGTTAAAAGCTGTATTCACCATTCCTATAATTCCTTCTCCAATCTTAGCAGTGATTGAAAAATAATACTAAATTGTCCTCCTTCTAGCGTCAATGTTAACGCCAAGATTCGACCACGCGCTTCAATCACCAAAAACGCGTCAATTCTGCACAATAACGAGACCACACTCAGAGTTCGGGGCGGTTTTGCCGCCGGGGGATAGCTCAGGCGTGAGAATTAGTACAGGCTGTCTCAAGGTATATAACAATGGAGGCTTGTAGCTTTAGCATTTAGTTTTGCATTACCTTTGAAATGAGGAGGAAAGCCTTGTATTTATACCTCATTATCCACTTATTATGCCTGGACCCCACTTGACAGTATAATGATCTGTCACCATCAATCAAATCATGCAAACCAATTCGGTTTAGCCACAAGTCAAACTAGTCAGGAAGTTACATTCCTTAACTGGACTGCCCCCAACTACCAAAAACCTCCATGTAGGGTCAAATCCTCCACGTGAGGTCGGGCCTCCCGAACCCAAGTCCTAACAGACGGGATCGAAAATTATTACAAGAGATTTATATAGTATATATTAGCATCACAAAAGTTCTTTTAGTTAGAAATTAACTAAAATATATATTAAAAAAATCTTAATGACAAGTGTGCAAATTATATAAATCTTGAGTGCCTAAAGTAAATATATCAAAACTTCAAAACTATAAAATAAACTTTTAAAAATTGTGGGGTAGCCTAGGCCTCCATAGGCCTAGGTTAGCTCTGTCCTTGCCTCATACCACTTTGTTCCGTTTTTTATAATTATAATACTTCAAAATTGGTAGACATTTAGAAAATTATATTGTATATTGAACTAAAAAATGAAAAATAATCAATATATTTTATATATACTAAACAAGTGAGTATTTAGTATATACTAAATAAGAGTATTGTTAACAAAAACTGTTAGTCATTGCCAGAAAAAATTATTAGTCGTTATATTTACATTGTGGCATGATGTAGACAGGTAATACTGTTGTTGCAGAGAATGATTTGTTTTTAAAGAAGTCTTAATTTACTAGTAACAATAATTAATCGTTGGTAGCAATAAATGTACGTTGTTGCTTCGATAATCTTACTACACTTCACCCCAACAGTAATATACTATCAGAATCAATATAACAATCTACTTCAACTAATATACTTGAATATACACAAAATGTAACTGTGTATATACAAAGACAATTTATCATATAATTTAGACCGTAGGAAGTATTTTTTTTTTCTTACCATTTATACGAAGTTGAAGTCAACATTAAAACTAGACAGGTTACTGTGCCTCCAAACAAAAATTGGTAGACATCAAGTTTTTCTCGTTTCTTGCACACTGGAATAAAATAATCAGAGGAACTACTTATCTACATCAACAAAAGAAGCTATAACTTTGGCCTATAATAAGCGGTTGGGGCTTAAGAGCCGTTGTGCCTTTAAAATTTTTTATGACAAAGTCTTATGTTAAGCATAGTACAGTAACGTTTCCACAGGGTTGTAAGGCCTCACCAAATGATGCACCAATATTGCAAATAAGGCACCTGGTGATGTTATTTTCTTTTAACTACAAGTGGTGTCATCAGAACTGTGTTATTGTAATCAGATGGTGATTTATTCAATTCTTTTGAATAAACACCATTGATTATCAATGATATTTCATTGTCTTTTCAAAAAAAAATAGAAAACTTAAAATACAGATATTTATTCATATTATTGTAGGGAGTGATATTTATTCTATCTACTGCCTTAAAACTTTGAACATTCATGTCTCGTTTGAAACACGAGAGATTATAAGCCATCGATATCATGTTAAAAAATATATATATAAAAAAAAACATTTACATAAAACAAACAAAACAAGCAACTATTTATATGAAGAAACAATGGTAAAACCAAACAAGCAGCTATTCATAGTAATTAAAATAACCATAGGTGCAGTTCAGTTTTGCAAAAAATCTCTGTTGTCATAATGAGTACAGATATTTAATCTATTTAAGTTACAGACACACAAATCTCAGTTCCCTAAACATGAAATACTAGACAAAGTTAATTTGTTCAACATCTTCCAAACATTGCATCTAAACATGAAATACTAGATAGCTTCAAAGAGGGTTGCAAAACAGTGAACCCAATCACCAAAGTTTGTTCTATATCTTAATAGAATTATTGAGAGTTAGGTCATCTGCCTTAGCCAGCAATTCTTATGGGAAGTCACGTCTGAGAATTTGAACTTTGAATTTTAGGCTTGTATCATTGTGTTCATCGAGTTCGAATACACATGCATCTCCATCTTTCAGATCATTGTCTTTCTCAGATATTTCCCACTTTGAATCAAACATTTTTTTTTTGGCGTTTCTCTCGCAGCCACTGTAAGAAGTCTCGCATTTTTTGCCACAATTGATGAGAACAACCGAGACTTTTACAACAGCAAGCAATGGATGGAGTTCTGTTGGAATGTGCTAATAAAATCGAAGGGAAGTTGAATAGATTAGATAAACATCAAGAACAAAAATTCGACTCAGTTTGATGTTTGGTTAGCTTTGGAAGACCCTTTTTGTTTGGCTTTTGATATTGACTTAACAAAAATAATGCTATCAGAGTAAATATACAGTTATTGACGCTTTTTATAATTATTTTATCAACACTTGAAACTTTAAGAGACACTTATTGCTCTGACAATATTATTTTTGCACCGATAATATAAGTCACATTTTGTTTTTTTTTTTGTGTGTTCAAATTTCAGCCAAATATATGTGCATTAATAATAAATGTCCACCTACTACTATATACTCTCTGTGTAGTAACAAAAAAATGATCGCTTCAAAAACAATTATGTCTCACCTCTAAGCTAAATCATATGATTATGTTATCAAATAAAGGGAATTAGTTACCATTTGCTCGAGAGTAAATCTAAAAGAACCATACTGAAGTATGGTTTCCTAGAAAGCGGCCAAAATTCGTCATCATCCGATTCTTGCATTTAAAATTTGACGTCGATTCAGAATGTGGGCAATTGATCTGGATTTTTTCAACATGTTGTTCATTCTCTGGTAATACCAAAGTTAATAAAAGATTTATAAGAAAATATACATAGGTTAAGAACCACACAGAATATGTAATAGAGATTTCATTTGCTAAAATGAGCTGAATAATTAAGGTTACACAAAATTAATCGAAAAATCTTGGTGGCCACGACAACAGAAGTTACACGAAAGGAAAATGATGAATAAGGTAACACAGAATTTGAAAGTATATATTTCAAACCATGCTCCCTACTCAAGTTCAGCACATAAAGAGTATATCACAAGTCATCGTGTATATGTAAAAGGAAACTAATATTTCCACATATATTTTTGATATTTCCACATATATTTTTGATATTTCCACATGATCCTCTCTCACGTGAGCATAAAGTGGGTCACACCTTCATGTGAGAGAGAATCATATGAAAATATCAAAAACACACGTGAAAATAGTGTTCCCCTATCTAAAATTCTGCTGAAATGGATTAACTCAACATTCTGGATAATAATGGAGCATATATTATATGCCTTCACCGTTAATTCAATGTTCATATTCCATGATAATCATTACTTTCCGGACAACTTATTAATTACATCAAGTGAAGCATATTATTAATGTATTCATGTGACTTATTTTATGCATCATGTATCTCCATGAGATTTCAAAAGTAAATACTCTTACAGTAAATGTTTATGGTTGAGTATACTTATTCCATGATGAATGTTTGTAGTTACTTCAAAAGTAAATACTCCCACAGTAAATGTTTGTAGTTGAGTATACTTATTCTGACGTGACTTATTTTATGCATCATGTATCTCCATGAGATTTCAAAAATAAATACTCCTACAATAAATATTTACTTTTTAAGTATTTACTGTAGGAGTATTCCATGATTAACAAGCAACTTATTCTATGATGAATGTTTGTGGTTGAGTAAATACTCCCTACTCAATTTCAAACCATGCTCCCTACCAACCTACTAACATGTGACGCCCCTAAATTCTAGTTATAACTGATTTGGTGGTCACATAAATATTAACTACCCATTTAATAAAATTAAATCCATCTCACGGTAATATAATAAAAATATTATATTCCCAAGTTTCAAAACATAAGTTCACAACTCCTGTACATTTAAGACAAAATTGTCTCAAAAATACAGAATATATTACAATATTTCTAGTCTAAACTTATTACAATACAATCCAAAATAATTACATAAAACATACGCTATTACAATATTATTTTTATTCCTTCGGCTTAAGGACACATTTGCCTTTCGCCTTGCTACGAGACCCTTCGGCCTCCTCTGTTCCTACTAAAATGCACAATAATGCAAGAGTGAACTTAAATAGCTGAACAAGTTCTAAAACTTCAATAATAATAATATTTTAAATTTATTGTGCAAAGAATAAAATAATTTAACAGTTTATAACTTCGGGTTCAAGGAATAATCAAGTCTTGAATCTCATTAACTTTAACCGAGTAACCAATAAAAGGTTTTAGAAATTCGCAATCAAAATATTAACAATTCAACATTCTCGATATCATGAATAATATCAAATTAACTAAGTGGTCATAGGGACCAAAAACTCTTAATCATGTACGATAGGTGATCAGCCTACTCGCACTTTCGTTACATGTAACACATTCATACCGTAATTCTAAGGCATATTGTTGGCGTACCGACATTCTTAACCAGTACCCTTATATTATAGGGTTGTTCATTCTCAGTTCAAAACTTAATGAATTCGCTCCAAGATAACTTGGTTTTGAGCAACAATAGTAAATTTTCAATTCGGATTAATATTTCAACATTCGCAATTAAGTTGCTTACAAAAAATAACTTCAATAAAGGAGTCTAGCCGAACATGTACAAATGGCATTGACTCTTAGAATAATCATCATGATCAATATATCAATGATTAAATATTAAACGAAAACGAACATATGCTTCAATAAAAATTCAAATGCATGAAGTACGAAAACTTACATGTTTTGGCTCGTAAATAAGTTCTCGTTAATTTCTTCCTTTTTCGGACTAACTAAAATATTATGGAAGGTTAATTATTAACTTTCCTCATTACAATTACTCGTTACGGTCGGTAAGTTTGCGTATTTCATTTTTAACGCCGGTAGCTCGTTTTAAGCCTGGTTAAAATGTGTTTTCTATTCCTTTTTATAGTTTGATTCTCCAAACATTATTTTTCTATGGTTTTAACTTATTTTCGTCAATAAAATTTTGTTAAGCATTTTTGGCATAATTTAAGCAGTTTTTATTAAATTTTTCATTCTTTTACCCCTCTACCAGTCGACCTTAGAGAGTTTATTTGACCAAACTCTTTTTAACCAAAGTTAGGTATATATATTTTAGAATTTCTGTGAATTTTCCAGAATTTTTAGATGACGTTTACTATTTATTTTAGGGCTATTTCTTCCCAATAATGCAGCAATTCTAATAATTTGAAATTAACTCCAAAAATTTTGAATTTTGGACAGTGTCTTCCCACCATCTCAAAGAGTCTAGGGTTAAAGCTTCATCCTTATATCATTTCCAGAAATCAAATTTGACTATTTTTAATATTTTAATTCCCAAAACTATTTAATTCATAATTAATTATCTACAACAAAGTTTGAGCTCAATTTTGGACAGCACCTTCTCTATACCATTAAGGTATCATATCCCATAAGTTCAGAGCCAACCATACTCTTAAACTCAAAATAATCCCAAAACAGAGAGCAAACAGTGTATTACCCAACCTCCTTGAAAAAATTATAATTAAATATCCACAAGGAATTAAGCTCTCAAATTTTTAGGGTTTGTAGTATGCTTACAGAGATACAGCATACTAAACTTTAAGCTCTAACTTATTTTAGGTTAAGAGTTATGTATTTTACAAAAATAGGGCAAAATCATATTTTCACTAGTCTTGTTTTACTTTTTCTTTCTTTGTTTCTTTTATGTTTTTGGTTCTTTCATTGCCTTCTATGATCATGAATCATGAAAGACATATACATATTACCTTAGTATGATAAGGATTTCAGACTTTTCAAAAGAAATGAATTTACAATAATTTTCATGGATTAAAATGTATTTAAGGGGTTACCTTAGCTAGTTTAGCTTTTCTTCTTTGTTTCTTGCTTCTTCTTGTTTCAAGCTTCAAGGTTTTTCTTCTCTTTTTCTTCTTCTCTTTCTTACCTGCTCTCTCTCTCTCTCTCTATTTTCATGCCTTAGTTGAAATAAGACTTGTTTAGTTATTTGGTAGAAATTAAGGCCGCATCATCCTTTTTTTTGCCTTGCCAAAATCAACCACAAAGGCAACATGGGCCACTAAGCTACTTAGGTGTCTAGCCCCTTGGGGTTTTATCCCAAAATTTCTTCTTCTTTTTTTCATTTATCCATTCTTTCTGACTTTTGACTTTCTTCCTTTTTCTTTTGAAATACATAACTTTAACATACATTTTAAATGTATTAAGATAAAAATTAAACTTCATTAATATTTTTCTTTACAAAATATTTACATTATGATTACATTCATATTTAGGGTTTCAGAATATTACATTATTCCCCCCTTATAAGCATTTCGTCCCCGGAATCACCCGTGCGCAGTTAAACGGGTGTGGATAATTCTAGTTCATTTTATCTTCTACCTCCCACGTAGCTTCTTCAACGGAGTGATTCCTTTAGATTACCTTCACCGAATGTATTACTTTGTTTCTCAAAACTTGTTATTTTCTATCTACAATCTGAATTGGGATTCCTTCGTAGCCTAAGCCTTTTTCAACTTGAATTGGCTCATAATCTATCACATTCTTATAGTCTGGTTTATAAGGACGTAAAACTGAAACATGAAACATATTATGTATGTGCTCTAATTATGGAGGTAAGGTTATTTCACAGGCTACCTCACCTATCTTTCTAAGTACTTCAAAAGGTCCTATAAATCAAGGACTAAGTTTTCATTTCTTCCTGAATCTCAATTTACCCTTCCATGAAGATACTTTCAAAAATAAATAACTGTCAACTTTGAGTTCTCGAGTTTGTTGATTTTGATCTACATATTTCTTCTGCCAATCTTGAGCTGTTACAAGTCTTCCTTGTATCACCTTGACAATATTTGTAGTCTGTTATACCAATTCAGGTTCGAGCAGTTGTTGCTCTCTAACTTCATCCCAACACAATAGTGTTCTGCACTTTCTTCCGTATAATACTTCATAAGGTAGCATTCCAATGCTAGCATGATAGCTATTATTGTATGCAAATTCTGTTAATGATAGATGATCATCCCAGCTACCCTTGAAATCCATGACACAAGCTCTAAGTATGTCCTCCAAAGTCTAAATCGTTCTCTCGCCCTGCCCATCAATTTGAGGATGATAAGCATTGCTTAATTTCACTTGAGTCCCTAGCTGTTCTTGAAGACTCCTCTAGAAATTTGATGTAAAATGTGGGTCTCAATCTGACACAATTGAAACTGAAACTCCATGACAAGAAATAATCTCTTTGATGTAGAGCTTCGCTAGCTGATCCAAATTAAACCTCACTTTGATCGGTAAGAAGTGAGCAGACTTCGTAAGCCAATCCACGATTAGCCAAATTGTATCAAACATTTCTACGTTGTCAGGAGTCCTACTACAAAATCCATCGTAATGTGCTCCCACTTCTATTCTGGAGTCTCCAAAGATTGTAATAATCTACTAGGCCGCTAATGTTCTGCTTTAATTCGTTGGCACGTAAGACATTTACTAACCCACTCTGCAACTTCCTTCTTCATACCTGGCCACCAAAAATGTTGGCGCAAATCTTGCTACATTTTTGTACTTTCGGGATGAATGAAATATCTTGCACTATGAGCTTCTTTTAGGATCTTTTCCTTTAACTCTAGCATTGTAGGTATTCACAACCTTGCTTCAAATCGGATCATTCCGTCTTTGTTAACTTGAAACTTTTCGTCACCCTTCTCTGCTATTCTTTTCTTTATCTATTCATATTCTTCATCTTTGTCTTGTAGCTTTTTAATTTTGTGTAACAACGAGGGTCGTGCTTCCATCACATATAACTGTTACATTGGTTCATTCAGACGCTTTACCTCTATTTCTAATTTTTAAATTATCTTTGCAATTCTTCTTGAGCTGTCAACATGAGTAACACTTCATGATTCTTCCTACTCAAAGCATTTGCCACAACATTTGCTTTTTCCGGATGATATAGGATTGTACAATCATAATCTTTTAATAACTCTAACCACCTTCTCTGTCTCATGTTCAGTTCAGTTTGCGTGAAAATATATTTCAAACTCTTATGGTCGATGTAAATTTCACACTTTTTCCCATACAAATAATGTATCCATATTTTCAAAGCAAACACAACTGCTTCCAACTCCAGACCATAAGTTGGGTACCTCTTCTCATAATCTTTCAACTTACGTAATGCATACGCTATCACTTTCCCATGATGTATTAAAATGCATCTAAACCCTTATATGATGCATTACTATACACCACAAAACCACCACTATTGTCTGGTAAAGACAATATTGGTGCCATGCTTTACCTCTTCTTCAACTCTTGAAAGCATTATTCACACTTTTTTGTTCATATAAACTTTACAGACTTCAATTCCTTATCAAATTTATTAGCAAGGTTGCTATCTTTGAAAAGTCCTGAATGAATTGCCAGAGTAACCTGTTAATCCCAAGAAACTCCTAACTTTCATTGTTGCATTCGGTTGTTCCCAATTAATTACTGCCTCCACCTTTGCCGGGTCCGCGAAAATCTCATCTTTATCAATTACATGTCCCAAAAATTGCACCTTTTTCTAACTAGAACTCATATTTTGACAACTTGGCATACGACTTCTTTTCCCTTAGAATCTCCAACACTAATTTCAAATATTTCGCATGCTCCTTCCGCGTCCGTGAATAAATTAGAATGTCATCAATAAACACCACCACAAAACTATCCATTTACTTGTTGGAAACTTTGTTCATCAAATCCATAAACGCTGATGGGGCATTCATGAGACCGAAAGGCATTACCAGAAATACGTAGTGTCTATACCAAGAACGAAATGATGTCGTTGATACGTCATCCTCCTTTACCTTTAACTGATGATAACCCGATTGTAAATCAATCTTAGAAAAATACTTTGCACCATTCAACTAATCAAAAAGGTCATCAATTCTTGGTAACGGGTATTCATTCTTGATAGTCACATTATTCAATTCACGGTAACGGGTATTTAATGTAAAGTATCGATAAAGATTTATGTATTACTTTTTCTATTGATTCTAAAATTTCTGATGTAATAATAGAATAATTATTATTGAATTTTTTAGCTTTTTTGAATTAATTACAATGTCTCATGATTTTTATTAACTATTTTTCCATGTTTTTATTCCATATATATATTTCCATGCGTCTTTGGTGAACTTGTTCTAGTGCAGGCTGTTATCCTGCAATTTGTACATGTTAAGTTCGAATTTGAAATAATTCTAGAAAGGGGGTTGAATAGATTAATTTGTTTTTTGACAAATCTTTGACTTTTTAATATTCAACTCTATTTCCCTAAGTGATTTTTGTTTAAAATATTTATTTAAATATTTTAGTGAATCAAAATAAAGATATAGGGATAGAGAGATACCAAATAGAGAATATAGCGATATATCCTAGTTCACTATATATATCTAGCTTTCTGAAATTTTGAGATTGAGAGAGAAGTGTGGACAGAGTTTGGCTTTGGCTAGATTGAAGAGAAATGGATGAAGTATACCAGTATTTATAGGCCAAAAATATTGAGTGAAGTTACTCTACTATCGTAGAGTAAAGAAGTGAATTGTTCAATAGAGAACTCTAAGATCGTTGAGTAAAGTATTAGTCCGTAGAGTAGTGAAGTGCTCAGTAGAGAACTCTAAGATCGTTGAGTAAAGTATTAGTTCGTTTAGTCATGACTCTACGATCGTTAAGTCACGACTTTACAATCTATGTCGTTACTCTACAATCGTTAAGTAATGACTCTACGATCGTTTAGTAATGACTCTACGATCATTTAGTAATTCCTCTACGATCGTTAAGTCATGACTCTACAATCGTTTAGTAGCATACCAATTCGTAGAGTAAAGGCTGAAGTCACTTTACTATCTAAGGATTCACTCTACATTTCACTCTACAATTTGAGGATTCACTCTATGTTTCTACACTGAAAGTCAAAACGACAAAAACAGTATAATAATTTAATCCCTTCTCACAAAAACCATATAAACACATGAATACATAAACACAGAAACACATACACCCGTTATGCTTAAAGTTACTATCATATATTTCACCAAGCGAAACAAGCTTACATTGTTCAGAAAGTATGTCCAAAAACACTTAACTTTCACATCAACAAAAGCCAAACCTTCCAAAATATCATTGTTTGGCAATTAAACATGAACAATAACCAAGCTTACAAAGCTATCATTGTTTACAAAAACCAAGCATACAAAGCTTACAAATTGTTCACCCATGCAAGAATAATAGTAAGCACTAAAATGTTACTTATTCTACCCTTTTGTCATGGATGATCGTGCGACATCCTTGTCATTATCTTTCATAATTCCTCTAAGGTTATGGATGGTGACAAATTTTTTCCTCTTATATTTAATATTGGAATTCCCCTAAATGTCTCTTGTGTTTAAGGCACACCTGCACATAGCCAATTTATATTAGGGATTGTGATTCCAGGTGGTGGAGCTCTAATAGTAGTAGTTCTTGAAGTTGCAGGTGGGGGTGAGATAGGTGTAACTGACTTTTGACTTAAGACAAGGGAATATCAAGTTTTTACTATGTGTCTTGAAGGTTCAACGCTGACTTCGAGTGTTATAATGATACGGTCATCTTAGATTGTCATGACATAGCATTATCCGCTGAGGAGAATCAATAGTAGATGGCTGCTGGAAAGACAATTTTTTTCATGAAATCGATTTGTGTTGCAATCGGAGAAGAAAAACTCGTGGCAATTGAAGGAGAAGTGAGAGAAGATCCGAAATAAGGAGGGAATCGATGGTTCAATTTGAAATTTGGGGCTTTGCTCCATTTAGGATTGGAATGATGCCATGGGAGGAGGAGAATAATAAGGTTTAGGGTTGCTAGATCGATTTGAGGGAGAAAAGAATGAGCTGTTGCGTTATATATATGTATGTATATGTATATATATATACACACACACATATATATATATATATATACACACACACACATACACATAGGCTCAAAACACCGTGGTTTAAAAAAAATATGTCGGATCGATGTCGTTTTGGCAGTGATTATGTACATTTCTAAGTTGCACAGCTGTGCAGCTCCATTTTAAGAGTGTAAAAAAAAACTGCTTTTGATAAAGGTGTGTCACTATTTTTTTTATCTTTATGTTTTACTTTCTCATTTCTATTTATACTCTCTCACCCTCTCATAATCTCTTCGCCTCTAAGGTGGTGTTTGATTGTATCTTAATGCATCTTAACAGTCCACCTATTAATGCATCTTAATGTTTAAAATTGAGATAAAAAATTTTCTCTGAATGCCTCTAAATCACTAAGATACAAATATGAGTCTAAACTATTCAAAGGATCTCTTAATACAAAAATATAAGTTGTTAAAATGTATTAAGAGGTGGACTGTTAAGATGCAATCAAACATCACATAAACCTTCTTTTTATTTTTTTTTCTTTTCTTACACACGTAGTGTGTACATGTCAGATGACTAGTACATATGAAAGAACATGCTTTTATGTTTTGACAAAAAAAAATTGTCGACTAATATTAAACTATACTCAAATATATTGATGTTGTGAACAATATAAGAACATTATTATTATTATTATTATTAAAACAAACAGGTCAAAATCGATCATTGCTTGATAACACAGTAAATAAATAAATAAAAATAAATATGCCATGCCCACAATAGAATAAAACACAAGCTAATCAGAGTAAATTCATAATTTATGTTTGGTTTTTGAAAAATAAAATAAATAAATAAAACATAATAAATAGGTAAAAAAAGACATATATTAATCAATATAAGTGCAGTTATTTATATTTTAAGAAACTTAATAGTAAGAATAATGTTAATTCGTAACGTAATGGACAGCTAGGAAAATTTTATTTTTAATTTTTAATTTTTCTCTCAAATTTTTCACAAATTATACTCGCTATCCAAAATAGAGAAATTATTTTAATATATTAAAATCAATTAAAAATATTTTTAAATTAAAATTAATACAAAGCTAACTACATATACATTTTTAAATTTGAAAATACTTTAAATTTACATATTATAAAAAAGTCAAAATTGTTACAAAAATTTCCCAAATTTCCCTAATTTCCCTAATTTCCTCAACTCGTGATTCCTCAGTCCATTTCTTCCTCTTCTTTCTCCCTCCCTCCTCCCCTCCCTAGAGCGGTAGTAGGTGACGTCATCGCATTTCTCCATCACTCAGCGGCGCACGTTAAACACTGCCGTCTCTATCATACGCCACCGGAGGTAAGCTCCCTATCCTACACCTCGCCTCCATTTCAGCTCAATCTGCTAATCTATAGGTCCACCTGAAAATTTTGATTAATGACTTAATTCAAATCAACGCCAGTATTTGATTTCAAATATATTGTACAGATTTGCTAGCTGTAATTATTGATTTTTTGTGATCCGTTATGGTATTTAGTATTTGTTAATTTTTTCGTTATCAGGTACCAGGTGGGTTTCTAGGGTTTTGATTTTCTTGATCATAAGTTGGGAGATCTGCTGGAAAAGTCAGTAGAAATCAATATGTTTTTGGATTGAGGAAAGTGGGTTTTGCGGTTTTGATGCTTTGCTGTGGTTTTGAATCCGTTCTGAGATGGCCAGTCATGGCGGTGGTGGGAACAAATTTGTGTCTGTGAATTTGAATAAGTCATTTGGACAGTCTACTTATCAGCATAATCATCCTCCCCATTATAATGGGTCTTATGGACAAGCTGCTGCAGGTCGTGTCCGGCCCGGCGGCAGTCATGGGGGAGGAGGTGGAGGTGATGGAATGGTGGTCCTGTTGCGGCCTCGAAGTTCACAAAAGGCTGCACCGAAGCTATCTGTTCCACCCCCCTTGAATTTGCCGTCGTTGAGGAAAGAACATGAGAAATTTGATTTGTCTGGACCAGGAAGTGGGTCTGCAGGTGGTGCCGGGTCTGGAAGCGGGTCGAGGCCGAATGTGTCTGGTATTGGCTGGACGAAACCGGGTGCTATTGCTTTGCAAGAGAAAGACTGGAGAGGTGATGATGGTGTGGATCAGAGTGTTCGTGCTACAGATGGTGTTATTAAGGGGAGTAGCAGTTACATGCCACCTTCGGCCCGGTTGGCTGGGGTTGGACTACCGGTTAGTGCTTCTGGTCAGTCTTATATACCGCCAGCTGAGAAAGCTATGGTCTTGAGGGGCGAGGATTTTCCTTCTTTAAAAGCTGCCATACCTACCACATCTGGGCCAGTGCAAAAACAAAGAGACAATTCACATCAAAAGCAGAAGCAGGGACTGAATGAGGAATCTTCCAATGTGCAGAAAGATAATTACCATCTGAATTCATCAGTTCACATGCGTCCACAGGGGCAATATACCTATTCTACCAATTCAAATGACCAGGGTCGTAGGTTTGGCGGTTCTCACATGGCCAATCAGGCCCGAAAGCAGGAGGATTACCCACTGCCGCTAGTTCGTTTGAATCCAAGATCTGACTGGGCAGATGATGAGAGAGATACAGGTCATGGATTTGCAGATCAGGGCAGAGGTCATGGATTTACTAAAACTGAGGCTTATTGGGATAGAGATTTTGACATGCCTAGGACCAGTATTTTGCCACAAAAGCCACACAGTAATACATTTGAAAGACGGGTTCTGCGTGGCGATGAAGCTGGAAAGGGTCCTTTCAGTGAAGTCCTTAAAGTGGATCCTTATCATAGAGATGTACGAACACCTAGTTGGGAAGGTAACAATTGGACAACTTCCCCTCTCCAGAAAGATGGATTGAACATGCAAGAAGTTGTAAATGAAAGAAATGCTACCGGTCAGCCAACTGGCCCTAATAGAGAAAATGGAAGAGAAAATAAATATATCCCACCACCTTTTGGAGATAGTGCTCGGGATGGTGGATTTACTGGAAATGGGGAATCTGCAACTGGAAGGAGAGATACGGCACAAGGACAGGTAGGGAGACAGCACTGGAATCACATAGTGGAATCTAGCAGTCAGGTGTCTGAGCGAAGAGACCGATTTGGGGCTGAACAATTCAGTAGATACAAGGGTGACACTTCACAAAATAGAACAATTTCCAAATCATCATTTTCTTCAGGTGGTAAAGGGCTTTCAGTGAATGATCCAATTCGGAGTTTTGGTTGGGAGAAGCTTCCTTTGCCAAAGAATGATAGACCTTATTTAGAAGATCCTCTTCTCAAAGATTTCGGTTCTACTGGTTATGATGAAAGGGATCCCTTTTCTGGTGTGGGAGTAATTAAGAGGAAAAAAGAAGCTGTTAATCAAGTGGATTTCCATGACCCTGTTAGGGAATCTTTTGAGGCTGAGCTTGAGAGAGTTCAGAAGATGCAAGAGATGGAGAGACAAAGGATTATTGAAGAACAAGAAAGAGTTTTGGAGCAAGCTCGAAGAGAAGAAGAAGAGAGACAACGACTGATAAGGGAAGATGAAGAACGGCAGAGAAGGCTTGATGAGGAAGCCCAAGAGGCTGCTTGGAGGGCAGAGCAGGAGCGGTTGGAGGTCATAAGAAGGGCTGAAGAGCAGAAAATAGCTAGAGAAGAGGAAAAGAGAAGGATTCTTATTGAGGAGGAGAGAAGGAAAATAGCTGCTAAACAAAAACTTCTGGAATTGGAGGCTAGGATTGCCCAGCGGCGGGCTGAAGCAGAAAAGGGTGATAGCTCTATCTCTGTTGCAAATGAGAAAGTGTCGGTTAGTATGAAGGAAAAAGATGAGTTCGGGGAAGCAGATTTGGATGACTGGGAAGATAGTGAGAGAATGGTAGAGAGAATAACAACTTCAGCATCGTCTGATTCATCTGCTCTGAACAGACCATTTGTGACGAATTATAGGCTTCCTCCTTCGGGAGAATCTTCTTCTGGCTACTTGGAAAGAGGAAAAGCTGTTAATTCATGGAGGCGGGATGTATTTGAGAATGGGAATAACTTGTCTTTTGCTATGCAGGACCAGGACAATGGTCAGCACAGTCCCAGGCGAGATGCATCTGTTGGTGGGAGAGCATTCCCTAGGAAAGAATTCTACGGAGGAGCTGGATACATCTCTTCTAGTTCTTATTCCAAAGGAGCACTGCAAGAATCTCATTTGGGGAACAGGTGGAACGCGTCTGGTGATGGAGATCCTTTCAATAGAAACAGGGAAATTGGTGAGTCACATGAGAATGTATCCGAAAGATATGGCGATGCTGCTTGGGGGCAGGGCCATACTCGTGTTAATCCTCATTCTCCTTACCCAGAACGTCTGTATCCTAATTCTGAGGCTGATGAGCTCTATTCTTATGGGAGGTCGCGATATTCCATGAGACAGCCTCGTGTCCTCCCCCCTCCTTCAATAGCTTCGATGCACAAAGCTTCCTTCAGAGGCGAGAATGATCACCCTGGTCCTTCGACTTCCCTAGGAAATAATGCGCACCGTAATTATGTTGCAAGAAGTGAAACTGCTCTGCAGACAGAGTATTATGATGAGTCGGATGAATCTAGAGATCCCGCAACTATGCCTGCTTCAGCTGAAGAAAAGGGTATTTCTGTGTCTGGGAATGATTCTATTATCCTGAACAGATCTGCAGAAGACACCATAATGACAGCATCAAGTTCTATATCAGTTGATGAGGATGAGGAATGGACCCTTGACAAAAATGAAGAGATGCAGGAACAAGAAGAGTACGATGAAGATGGTTATCAGGAAGAAGATGAAGTGCATGAAGTAGATGATGAAAATATTGACCTGACCCATGAATTTGAAAATATCCATCTAGAGGAGAAAGGCTCATCCCACATGGTGGACAACTTGGTCTTAGGCTTTGATGAGGGTGTTGAAGTTGGACTACCAAGTGATGAGTTTGAAAGAAATCCAAAGGGTGAAGGAAATAATCTTGAGATACCCAAATTTTCTGTTGGTGTTGTAGAAGAGCAGGGATCTGTTGATGGGACACTAGGTGATCGAGAAACCCTTCAGCCTGTGGATGGTTCCCCTCAAACTAGCACCAAAATTGCATTAAATAGGATTGATGAAACTGAGACGACTATCCAAGAGTCAGTAGTTCAGCCTATAAGTGCTCCTCCTACTTCAATGGAAACTGATCTATTGAATAATACTAATGCTTCTAGTGGTTCTGAACAATCTGCACTGCACACAGTCCCATCTTCAGTTGACATGGCATCTTATCCCTCTTGTGGTCAGCCTATCATGTCTGCTGTATCTTCTATTCCAAATCAAGCTGATTTACCAGTTAAACTTCAGTTTGGCCTGTTTACTGGTCCTTCTTTGATACCATCTCCTGTTCCAGCCATACAAATTGGTTCAATACGGATGCCGCTCCATCTGCATCTCCCAGTTGATCCATCCATTACCCATTTACAACCATCACAACCTCCTCTCTTCCAGTTTGGTCAGCTCAGGTATACATCCCCAATTTCCCAGGGAATTCTGCCAATGCCCCCTCAGTCTATGTCTTTTGTGCAGCCCAACATGCAGCATCATTATAATTTGAATCAGAACTCTGGTGGTTCTGTGCCTATTCAACTCGGTCAAGAGACACATAATTTGATGAAAGATGATGTGTCTTCCCTTTCGATAAATAATCAACCTTCTGTTGTTTCAAGGGCATTGGATCTATCTGATGATAATGGCTCAAGGGTGTTGAATTCATTTTCTGTGAGAGGAAGTGCAGATAGCAGTGCACTACTACACAAGACTGGAACTGATGTTCCACATGCTGTTGATAACAAGAATGTGTTAAAATCAGTTTTCCAAGCTGAAGATAAAGAGCACCTTGATTCAGCTGTAAAGAACTTGGGGCAATCAAATGAGAAAGGACCTGAAGGTCAGTTGCGGTCATCAGCAGCATCCCAGTTTAATTCTCGTGAAAAAGATATCAATGTCTCAAGGGGTCAAGGAGCCTTATCTGGTAACAAGGCAAAAAAGTTGCCCTATCCGGTCAGAACTTATGACTTAAGATCGTCTTTCCTTGCTCCAGAGGCATCTCGCTTGGATTCCAGTGGATTTCAGAGGAGACCTCGCCGTGCTATCCAACGAACTGAATTTCGAGTTAGGCAATCATCCGGCTTGGTTCCTTCTAACCAGTCAGGGTTGGATGATAAATCAAATTTAAATGGCAGAGGTTTTGAAATTTCTACCAGAAGTGGGTTTAAGCGAGGTACCATGACCACTAAACCATCGAAGCAGGTAGTTGAATCTGAAAGTTTGAGCTCAGGTCCAACTAGTTCTCAGGAGATTGATTCTGAAAGCAAGGTTTCAAATGAACTTTCAAAAGAAGCATTACCCAAGAGTCGAGATACCCCGCTCTCTAGGGAAGGAAACATGAAAAGGAATATCTCTGAGGAGGATGTTGATGCTCCCTCGCAAAGTGGTGTTGTACATGTTTTTAAACAATCTGGCATAGAAGCCCCAAGTGATGAAGATGACTTTATTGAGGTGAGGTCGAAAAGGCAAATGCTGAATGATCGTCGTGAACAGAGGGAAAAAGAAATAAAGGCCAAGTCTCGGGTCACAAAGGTTTGAAAACACACAACTTTAATTTTGACCTGGTTTTTATGCTTTTTGTTGAAGTGCTTGTTGCTAATTTTTGTCTTTGTTTTGTTTAATGCCAGCCACCACGGAAACTTCGTTCTTCCGCTCAAAGTACCGTGGTCTCAACTAGCTTAAATAAGATTTCTGCATCATTGGGTAGAGAAGCATCAAACAACACTCGCACTGGTTTTCTTGTCTCTGAGCGGCAAGGCATAGTGAACAAGGAAGTATCCACTGGGTTTACCCCTATGGCTTCTCAACAATTGGCTCCAATTGGCACTCCGGCTGTGAATACTGATTCTCAGGCTGATATACGATCTCATACTAAGTATGTACTCACTGATAGAAACTGAATTGCCAGAAAAATGTGTCGATATAACAATAGTCATATGTTTCTTAATAGGTCCCTCCAAACAGGCTCTGTTCCTGTCGTATCTGGTGGTGGAAAAGAAATTGGGCCAAGTCCACTATTTGAGACCAAGAATCAGGTTCTGGATACTGTTCAAACACCTTTGGGCTCTTGGGGCAATGCACGGATTAGTCAACAGGTATGCAAAATTGCTGTTCTTTGATTGGATATGGTAAGTTTTCCTTTGGTTTTAGGGTAGTTGTAGTAGTTTAGGTAGTTTAGGCCAGCATGTGTGGAACTATGGGTGTTCCAAGGTGCAGTGTCACATCTTGTATGTATATTTGTTAACTTGAACTAATTTTATGGGAAACATATAAGCTAATATCTGCTTATTTGGGACAAATTATTTCATTTAGAGTTATGATGTTATTTGGTTTTATGATTTGATTAGTTTGACCTATATGCTCAAACAAATCTATGTGGCTAAATGCATAATTTGGTCCCTAAACTTTCACAATATCTCTGATTTCGTTCTTGAACAACAGAACTTATTGATGGAGTCCCCACTCGTGTGTATATATATGTGTGTGTATACAGTCCCCTTCTCCAACGGACCGGCAAATATAGCGACAGATCCGTCGCTATATCTCTGTAAACCGTCGCCATATGCTATAGCGACGGTTCTGTCCGTCGCTATAGGCCGGTTCGTTTTTGGTCTGTTTTTTCCGATTCGTTGGAGAAGTTTTTTCGTATATGTATATATATGTATGTACGCACACTTATTGAGTCGATTGACAGATTTCGATACCTGCTAACAGACGCCTATTAAGTCAACTTTTGTATTTTTGATTTTCTTTAATAAGTAATTAAATATTATCAAATAGGCACACCAGGTGCCGCCAATCTGTAACAGAGCTACAAAAATGCAGGTTTAAACCTGTGCCATCCTGGCACAAATAGTACATCATGTCTTAAGGCTAAACTCGGACAAAAAATCAACAAAAGATATAGACGATCCAGGGAGATTCTCATTCTAAAAAAAAAAACTCACAAAAGGCTCAAGAATCAGGATTTAATGTGTAAAGTGTACCTTTACTTTTCCTCAAAATATCTACCATTTCGCTCCTTTCAAAGCACCCACCAAAGAGGGATCATACCCCATTAACACTGCTCCTCTTGGAAACTCTTAACCCCCTTCCAAGCACCCAATAAATCAATCACTGAGCCAGGCATCACCTATGTCAACTTCCCACAAGGAAAACACCAAAGCCCACAATCAGTTGACAAACTCGCATTAAAGAAGCTAATAATCATCTGACTCCCTGTTCTTCCTACACATAACATCAATTCACTAGATAGTTACCTCTCCTCAACAGACAATCTTGAGTCAAGATGCTTCCATGTTCTGCTTTCCATATGAAATAAGCCACCCGACTTGCTAAATACTCCACCAAGAAAGATCACAGTACCCCACCCACAAAGATTCCTATATAAGGACTTAACAGAAAAGCTCCCACTACGACGAGCCTCCTCCCAACGCAAGGAATCCACACGATCAAATAAGTGTCCAAACTCCTCCAAAACCTGTAAAAGCTGTCCCACCTCGTGCAGCTCCCAATCTTTAAAATTTCTTAGAAAAGTCGGTTACTGAGACACCAGCCTGGTGCCAGTTGATACATAATCAACAACCATATCATCCGGATCAATGGCCAAGGAGAATAAGTTTGGGAAGGTGTCCCCAGAGTCTTGGTCTTCACCACACATTCCTCCAAAAGTTAATCCGATGACCATCCTCAATGACAAAAGAGGTACACCTCACAAACTCCTTCCATCCCCTAGAAGTTGATTTCAACAAACCAACCCCAAAGGGAAATCTCGATTATTTCGTAATCCACCCCCTGATCCATCCCATAGACATCTTTTTACACACGTTTATTTCCAAATAAAATGAATTAATATATTTAATCCACTAAAGTAAAACAAGTAGCGAAGAACCCCCAGTTCTTTTTACCCCAAATCAGATGAGAACATTATTATCCAAACCACCTTCACCTCACCACTTTCTCTTCCTTAAACCACCACTTCCACTTCCGTGCAACACCATGTCCGAGCAGCGTTCTTAATTTCCCTAATTTTGGTCCCTTTCCCCATGAATTTCTCTACAATTTTCAGCACTGATTTTTCCACCCTCTTCATCACTGGATTCCCACATAGTGATCATTTGGCTGCTTTTCCTCTGTTTTCATTTCCTTGCCTTTGCCATTCACACAAGTCCCCTCATTTTCCATCACAAATCAATTTTCAAATTATTACTTTCACAAGATATTTCAACAAAACTCTTCTTTGTCTTGCATTCATATCGCCCCCAGCACCGTTCGTCTCAGCATTCTCATTTCACCCTGACCAATGGTGAAAGTGGTGTCTTGTCACTCAATAAGTCAAAGAATTCTCCTTTTCTCACCTCCATCAAACTCGTGTGGGAAAAATCCTGCACTCCAATACTTTCTCCACGAACTCCAAAAGCGGAATTAAATTAATTACCACTTCCTGAAACCCTCTTCCATATTTCTCATTCTGACACCTCACACAACAATCCTCATAAGCCCTAGCAAAATTGTGTCATTTGCTTGTTTAACTGACAGATTTTATGCTCATTGTTGGGTTATTATTTTTTTTGTTGCAAATATTTGATAACAAAGACCATATTTGTTAACGAGCTTGAAAGCGTCTCAAGCAAACGGGAACTTATTTCCATTTGTGATCTTGAGATCGAAGGGGCGAATTGCAGAAGGGAGAAGAAGACGGGCAATGAGGTTTGGAGTTGCTTGGTGTTGTATCTGGTGCAATTTCTTTGGAAGGGATTTATTGGTCAGAGAACTGATTTGGCCAGCACGAAAGCATGTGATATAAAGTGTGCTTATTATTTGTTTGATTTTGTTGGTTGAATATGCTAATTCTTTTGTGGAAACGAAAGACTGGAAAAGGACCATTTATTAAGATTCTGGTAGTTAATGGAATCTGTTAATGATTGGACTTGATCATTAGAATATTTTGAATTCATGGATTCATTCAACAGTTTTGTTGTTCGATGACGACTCACGGATTCAGCGATGATTATTGCAAATATGATATTTTGCCAAGCTTGTGAACCAAAAACACCTTTCTCCAAAATAAGCTTTCAGGAGCCTTATGTATACCAGTTTACGTGGCACACACCTACGTGTGTTAAAAGTGATAAGTGGTCCTAAAAGATGGGAGAAAGAAAGGTGAAAAAATTAGTAAGAGTCCAATCTGTACATAACTCAAGTCCCCTTTTTTTATATTTAATAAATTTAAAGGGTAAAATAGGAAAGTAAAAAAAGGCTTCATTTTTTGTGTTTACACCAAAACAAACTACCCCATCTTCCTCCGACTTCGTTAGTACACACACACATTGTCAGCCTTGTATACATACATATATATAGCTACTAAAATGTACACCAAAACAAACTACCCCATCTTCCCACTACATACATACATATATATAGCTACTAAAATGTTGAAAAGTGTAAATACTCCTAACCTACCACTCTCTTATCCTTCATACATATGCTAACAACCTTCATGTGCACACATGTGCATACAAAATATCTAACTGTAGAATCTACTAACTATTTTAGTTATGCCCAGTTTACCCTTGCTCTTGTGATCCTGACATTCCTTCCCCTTTAAGAGAATTCATGTCCTCATGAACATGGTTATCAAGTCGTCGCTTAGGCGTCAAGGCGGTACAAAATGGCAAGTCGTCGGGGCGACTTGGGTGCAAAGGCGGTACAAACTGCCTATACTGCTATATTATATTATATATATAGTACATAATTTTTAACTTTATTACTTGTGTTGCGTGTGCTGCCTATTCTACTATATTATATATGTTGTGTGTTGTGTTGTGTGTTCTGCTGTCGTTGATGTCTATACTGCTATATTATATTATATATATAGTACATAATTATTAACTTTATTACTTGTGTTGCGTGTGCAGCCTTAGTACTGATATATTATATATATTTTTAACTTTATTACTTGTGTTGCATGTGCTACCTATACTGCTAATCTGCTATATTATATTATATATATAGTACATAAATTTTAACTTTATTACTTGTGTTGCGTGTGCTGCATGTACTGCTATATTATATATATATATATAGTACATATAAATAGACTGCCTAATGTGCAGCATGTTATAAAAATTGCAGCATGTAAGTTGTAACATCTTAATAAAAAAACATTGCAGCATGTAAATCTTAATAAAAAAAATTGTTTTATTATTACAAATTACAATGACTTTATAATATCTATGTTTACTAATTTTATTATTACAAATTACAATGTAATAATAATAAGTGTAATAAAAACTAAGTTTCCAATAAATCAATACAAATTACAATATAATAAAAACTAAGTGTCCAGTAAATTATAAATGAGCAAGACCAACAAGTGCAATATCAGCCTTCAAGAATTATAAATAGGTGATATATTTTATCAAGACATTTTATATAATTTATTATTTTCCCGCATAATAAACAACATTGATATGTCTTGCGCGTATTAAATAATTACATATTACTTTATTTACTTTATAATATCTATGTTTACTTGTTTTATTATTACAAATTACAATATGTTGTTTGTGTAATTATATTTTGAAGTCGGTAGAAGTTCAAAAAATTCCAAGTTTACAACTATAATAAAATTATTCATTTTGATTGTTCACTTCTTGTTGTGATTTGATGTACTACAACCTGCATTATGAATATGGTAAATTATTAGAAAAATAAATATATCAATATTCACATAAATATTAAATATATATAATTTTATTCATATAAAATTTACATTGTTAACGACTTGTCGACTTATGGACGACTAGTCGGGCGCCTTGTCGCCTAAGCGCTTAAGCTCCCGGCTGTCGCCTCGCCTCGACTTGTCGCCTTGATAACTGTGCTCATGAATGAAGTAAAGTTTGGATAGTTGAGCTTGAGCAGGTCTTCATCTTCTCAGGTGGCTTCCTCCAAGCTGCAATATTTTCATTACACCAAATATTGATAAATGACCTTGCTTCCTTTGTAAATTCTCCTCTGTTTTAAGGTTCTGAATGGTCCCACATCAAATTGCCCTTCTTGATTAACCTCTAGTAGCTGTGTGTTGATTAGAGCTGCCTCCAAATGCCTTTTTAGTTGTGAGACATGAAAGGTGGGATGTATCCTTGAAGTGCTTGGAAGCTCTAGTTTGTATGCAACAACCCTATATGTTTCTAGAATTTTAAAAGGCCCATAAAATTTTGGGGCTAGTTTCATATTCTTTCTTATTGAAACTGAACTCTGCCTATAAGGTTGTAGCTTCAAGTACACCCACTCATCAACCTCAAAATTCCTCTCAGTTCTTCCTTTATCAGCATGACTCTTGATTATTTGTTGTGCCTTGGCCAAATTCTCCTCGAGAATTTCCAACTGTTGTTTCTCTGCAAGAATGTCCTCTACTGCTGCAATGTTGGTACCAAATTTTGAGGGAATGCTTAGGTGTATAGGGTCATGACCATAGAGAATTTTGTATGGGGTTGTTTGTAGAGAAGTGTGGAAAGTGGTATTAAACCACCACTCTGCCATAGGTAGCCAAGAGCTTCATTGTTTTGGTAGATGGCTGCACATGCTTCTTAAGTATTGCCAAACATTGATTTATCCTTTCAGTGCTCCCATCACTTTGAGGATGATAGAAAGTACTAATGTGTAACCTTGTTCTTGCAAGTTTAAATAGTGTCTGCCAGAAGCCACTCAAAAATATAGGATCCCTATCACTCACAATTGAACTGGGAAGGCCATGAAGTTTAAAGAGGTTCTCAAAGAATAACTGGGATAATGTCTTGGCTGAGATAGGATGACTGAGAGATAAGAAATGAGAGCTCCTGCTATACCTATCAGTAACAACCCAAATAACTTCATAGCCTTTGGAGTTAGAGAGTCTGATGAAATCCATAGCTATGTCCATCCAAGGTTGATTAGGGATGGGTAATGGTTGGAGGCCCAGGGCTTTTCACATTTTCGTGTTTGGAAAATTGACAAACAGGGCACTCAGCCACCCACTCTGTGAATTGTGATATCATCCTTCAGTCCTATCCAATAGAAGTACTGTTCTATTCTTTTTAGAGTGGCTCTAGTTCTTTACTGGCCCCCAACTCCTTTTTCATGAAGTTCTTCAAATAGTTGCTTCCTCAATTCTCCTTGGAATCCTATCACCCACTCACCTCTGTACTTAAGTAATCCATGGACTAATTCAAATTCATTACACCCCATCTTTGAAGCTGCTAATTCAGTTATAACTTGGGAAATATTAGTATCCCCTTCATAACTTTCAATTATTTGGGACATCCAAGCTGGTTGAGCTATTGTTAGGTAGTTGCAAGCTGGAAGATTCATAGCTTCTGTGTGTTGTGTTTTTTTATCCCTTGCAGCTGTATATTTCTTTCCCATTGTGCAGAAAACTCATGAGAAGTTGTTGTAATTGACATGTACTGCTCCCAGTTGCTTCATCCCTGTAGTTCCCAAGATGGCATCATGTTGCTGTAAATTAATAACCCATAGGTGTGCTGAAACTGTGGTTGTCAATGTCCCATTTAAACTCAAGGCACCATGTGCTACTCTGGAGTTCCTCTCCATTAGGAAGGGTAATGATAATAGGATCAATAGGATGTAAGGAACAGTTTAAGACCCTTGCAGCTTCTTGGCTTAGAAAATTTATGGTACTCCCACTGTCTACTAACATCATTAGTTGTTTTCCTTAACTTTTTCAAGAATAAGAGTTTGTTCACCTTTAGTTTCTCCCTTAAGTTGCGGGTGGCATTGGGAAGCTGTTTCTTTTGGATTTTCTTGACTCCCTTCCCTAGCAAGTTCTGGTTCTTCATCAAACGTAGGAGGACCAATGTAGTCTTACCGTCCTGGCAGTCCTCACAAGTAATCATAACATTCTGGGGAACCTTACGCAGATGCCCCATTACGTACTTCTCATCACAGTAGAAACAAAGACTTTTTGCTTTCCTTTCATCTCTTTGAGCTGCTGTTATGGGTTTGGGTTTGTTGAAATCTTTCTTGGGGTAGGTGAGCATAGGAGTTTTGGTTGTTGGAGGTGTAGGGAGGTCCTTTTTAGTGTGGGACTGAGTGTATGGATAACTGGTTTGGAGTTTAGGATAGCTTTGGGCAGTTTTAAGAGTAGGGCTCTCATAGAACTTAGCTTGTTAGAAGGCTTGAGAAAGTGTCTCAGGGTCTAGTAGCTTTACCATCTTTTTGGTTTCATCCTCAAGTTCACCAACAAAGTTCCCAACAAAAAAGTCCTCAGTCAAGTGAAGCAACTTTTCAAGCAATCTCCCCTTGTGCCTCTCAAACTCATCATAGTAAGCATTCACAGTGCTTACTTGTTTTACTAGTTTGAACTGTTCATATATATTCTCCACATCTGCCTTAGTGAACCTCATAGTGAAGTCACTTGCATACTTCCTCCATGTAAGTCCATCCCTGCCATTGACATAAAACTTGTACCAGTACTTTGGAGAGCCATGGAGGTGCATCCCAGCTATGGCAATCCTCCTCTGGGAATTGATTCCAAAGATGCTAAAGTACTCTTCACAGTCTTGAATCCAACTCTTAGCATCATCACCCTTAGTTTAGTTCTCTCCTCTATTCACCATCATCATCATTTTGGTTCCTGCTCCTCCATTGAGCATCATCTTCTTCATTTCTCCTAGCTCTTTCTTGTTCAGCATGTAAAGAAACTCTTATCTCTTCTTTGCCCCATATGTACAAGCCTCTTTCCCCTTCCATTATCCCCAAAAGGATTTTCAAACCTATCATCATTATCTGGGTTGTTTTGCCTTAACAATTCATTCATACCTTCCGTGAAATGGTCCATTTTCTCATCAATGAGTTGTAAATTTCTCATTAGTGTACTCTCTGTAGTTTATGAAATCCTGCTGCAACATTTGTGAAGGACCAACCATACTTATAGAGAGTAGAGAGAAAATGGGTCACAGAACAATTGTTATTTTGAGTTTGAAAATGAATTCAAGTAGTAGCAACACTACTTGAGTAAGAGTAAGTGAGCTTGAGTTGCTATTGAGTGTGAAGTGGATTTCCTCAGTGAAACAACTGAGTATGCAAAGCAAAACAAGTTTTAAATTCAACTAGCCAAAGCTTAGTTGAATCTCAGAGAGTAAATGAGCACCTAAAGGAAGCACAAACACCAAATGATCAAAACTAATATTATCACTAATTACCAGAGAATTAACAAGTTCTAATACTAGAAAAATAGCAGAAACTGTTTAGTTTTTGGAATTTTAAAGCAACTAGAAATAGAGAATGATGTTTTTGGTTTTTGAATGCTTAAACTAATGCTTGATATGCTAAACAACTTTAATTTTCAGAATCTGAAAATTTTTTCCCGACCGAGAAGAACAAGCAAAATATGGATTCAAACATGTTTGGGTGTTGATGTTTATGAAAAATATGCTATGGGCTATGTGTATATGACTGAAACGAGTAAGATAGAAGAGATTATTACTTGAAACAAGTGATTAATCACTTAGATTTGTTGAGTTACAGGTTCGACAACAAAACAGAGCCTCCGTGATGGCTGTTTTTGCTACCTTGTTGCTGGAATCTGAAGTTGTTGCTGCTGCTGTTTCTAGGTTGATTTTAGGTGGTGTTTGAAGAGTAGAAGAGAGTAGAAGGGGTAGAGTTCAAATTAGTTTTGAAGAAAACATAGTATTAGAAGGAAGAAGATGATGAGTTTGGATAGAACTTGAGCTCTGATACTAAATTGTCAGGCCCTAGCTGTGGTCTAACCAGAAAATTAGAGAGAGATAGAGATAAATATAAGAGGGAATTCTGAGAGAATAAGGGAGGAAGAAGGAGAAGAAAACAGTGAATACTCACTGTGTTCGTGAGATACACAGATAGAAATGGAGTAGCTGAAAGCTTTACTCCTCAATTCATTCATAAAATGCATAATATAAATCTTGGGGATTACTTTTCCCACTACATACATATATAGAGCTACTAAAATGCTGAAAAGTGTAAATACTCCTAACCTACACTACTCTTTTATCCTTCACACATATGCTAACAACCACCATGTGCATACAAAATATCTAACTCTAGAATATACTGACTATTTTAGTTATTCCCAGTTTACCCTTGCTCTTGTGATCCTGACACAAACACACACACACACACACACATATATATATTATTCAATTGTGAAATGGTTAGCCCTTTTTTTTCTACTGCCATCTTAGATTTCTCGACTCCCTTTTTTAACAAGAATAAGTATTTAATCTTTCTTCACGGTACGTCTAAAATGAGACTCTTCTACCCCAGTAATAACCCGCGTACTCTGTGTTTCTTGCATGTTTCTACTTATTCAAGGAATCCATTGAAACCAACTTTAAGAGTTTAAAGAGGGTTGGTGCTTTATGTTGTTTTTACTGTTTATTATTGTTATGGATTCCAAATTACTCAATAATCCTCCTAAAGGTTCTGAATTAATTTACCTATATACTGTAGGTTATGGCCTTAACGCAGACCCAACTCGATGAGGCTATGAAGCCTGCCCGCTTCGAAACACATGTACCGTCTATCGGAGTTTGTACTACCAGTGAGCTTATGTTGACCTCCTCATCCAATCTGACGAAGGACAAAGCGATATCATCCTCAGCAAACCCAATCAACTCGCTGCTTGCTGGTGAGAAAATTCAATTTGGTAAGTGTATGCATCCAAACAAACCAAGTATTTTTACTTCTTGCTTCATATTATTTTCTTTTAAAAGTTGCAATTGCAATAATTTTGATGGAACTTTTTCCTCTCCATTCAGGTGCGGTTACATCTCCAACTGTCCTTCCTTCTAGTACCAGCCGTGTTGTTTCACTTGGAATTGGGGCTCCAGGGTCATTCCTGTCTGACATTCAGATGTCACGTAATATCTCTAAGGCTGATAGCGATCGTTCTCCAATTTTTGAAAAAGATAAGTTCCCTGATGAATCTTGTGGTCATTTAGAAGATTGTGAAGATGAAGCAGAAGCAGCTGCTTCAGCTGTTGCAGTTGCTGCCATTAGTAGCGACAAGATTGTGGGGAACGGGTTTAGTTCTGTCTCAATCCCAGATGCCAAAAACATTGGAGGTGCAGATGTTCATGGGATAGCAGAAGGTGATTTCTCTTCTCTGTTGCATCCATATCTGGTATACATGGCTCATGCCTCATTTGATTAGTAAGTCAGTCATGTATAACATTTCTTTATGTTCATGCAGGTGTGACTGGTGATCAGCTATCTGGAACTCAATCAAGGGCGGAAGAGTCTCTAAGTGTATCCCTTCCTGCGGATCTCTCTGTTGAAACTCCACCAATGTCCTTATGGCCACCTTTACCAAGTCCTCAGAATTCATCAAGCCAGATGCTTTCTCATTTTCCTGGTGCCCCACCATCCCATTTCCCCTTTTATGAGATGAATCCCATGCTGGGTGGTCCAATCTTTGCTTTTAGTCCACATGAAGAATCTGGTGGCACCCAATCACAGTCTCAGAAGAGTACACTGTCAGGTCAAGGGCATCTTGGGACCTGGCAACAGTGCCACCCCACCATGGAATCATTCTATGGTCCTCCAGCAGGATTTACTGGTCCTTTTATTAGCCCACCTGGAGTTATTCCAGGGGTTCAAGCCCCCCCACACATGGTGGTCTACAATCATTATGCTCGGGTAGGACAATTTGGACAGGTTGGTTTAAGTTTTATGGGTACAGCTTACATCCCATCTGGTAAACAACCTGATTGGAAGCACAATCCCACTTCTTCAGGCATGGGAATTAGTGAGGGAGAGATGAATAACATGAATATTGTTTCGGCGCAGCGCACTCCTCCCAACATGCCTGCTCCAATGCAGCATCTCGCCCCAGGGTCGCCACTCCTGCCCATGGCTTCCCCTTTGGCCATGTTTGATGTGTCCCCATTCCAGGTATACATTGGATTGCCTATTACTTGATGGCTCCACTCATAATGCGGACATTCTCATTTAATTAACCCCATAAGAAATACAATTAGTTTTCATGTGGTGTATTTGATATTTTTATGTGACATTAACTAACAGTTGAATTGGCTCCACTCAGTCTGCCCCTGACATGTCGGTCCAAGGTCGCTGGCCTCATGTTCCTGCATCGCCTCTCCACTCTGTTCCTCTTTCACTGCCGTTGCAGCAACAAGCAGAAGGTGTTCTGCCTTCTCAATTCAGCCATGGGCATCCTGTCGAGCAATTAAAAGCGACTAGGTTCACAGAGTCTCAAACGTCTGCACTATCTGACAGTGACCGGGTTTTTCCCGTGGTGACGGATGCAAGGCTTACGCAATTTCCTGACGAACTTGGGTTAGTAGACTCATCAAGCTGCACTGCTGCAGGCACATCAACACAGAGTAATATTAAGACGGGTGAAAGTGCCACTGCAAGTGCTGGAAAGAGTGATGCTGTTCAAAATGATAGTACTAACACAACTAATGGCCAGAGCATGAATTCTTTCAAGCCTCAGCATTCGCAGCAGAAGAATTTATCTTCCCAGCAGTACAATCACTCCACAGGCTATGGCTATCAGAGGGGAGGTGCGTCTCAAAAGAGCGGTTCAGCAGGTGAATGGTCCCACCGCAGAATGGGGGGCTTCCACGGAAGGAACCACTCCCTTGGTGCAGAAAAGAACTTTCCCACTTCAAAGGTGAGGCAAATATATGTGGCGAAACAGACAAGTGGGAGTTCAACAGGAGGATGATACTTAGCAATGCTTTGGAATTGATTATGTTGCTTTGATCGGGCAGGTAATCTGACCTGGTAAAAACACCTAGACAAATGCTACGAAATAGTATCTGGTTCTTTTTTGATCTTTTTTTTTTATAAATAATAATTGTGTATTTTGTGTTTTTATATATCCGTATGGGTATTCAATTATTGAATTAGGATTTTTATCTGTGGACTACTGAATCAAATTTTGATTTTGCTGAATGAATTTAATCCCCAATATCAATAGTATGTAGTCTAAATGACTTGTGGGAATTACATCACTATTTAAAGAGACAAAACCGTGGAGAATAATAAAAATACTAAACGATTAAAATACCCTTATTAATAATTCCTAATCACTAATTAATGTCCTAAATCCTCACTAATAAATAAAATACATAAATCACATCAACTACTTTTATATTAAACATAATAAAAATTCTAAATAATAAATATAAAAATTCTTTTTTTTGTTCTTGACTTGGAGTCTCCATCATTCTCCTCTTGTTGGAGAAAACTCGACATCGAGTTTATAATATGATAGAATAAGCCACAAACTCCTCCGTAACGAAAGAACATTTTAAAACACCTTTGACAACATCATCACGCAGTAAGGCTCAAAAATTTTTGGAAAGAGAATTGATGAGAACATTGCTTTTGTATTTAAAGGTGCTGAAAAGAAGCTTTCTTTGACAACGAAATCAACAATGTCAACTTGGATTGGATCAACTTCTCGGATCATCCTTTCTTCGGCAACGAACAACTCAAAAGCAACTTTAGAGTTTTCCTCAATTTGTTCCTCATACAAAATCTCTGGTTCAACTTTTGAAACTTCAAGAATTTCCATGGACATGTCACAACTGTCTATAGCCCAAAAATTTGGAGCATCTTCTTTTTCTTGCTCTTGCTCTGCTTGAATATGTGCCCTTTTTCATGAATTCCAAACAACTTCGCTGGACCAAATTGTGATAGTAAATCGTGAGGTTTCGGTATGGTCTAGTGAATTTGTTTGCATTGGTTTCTTCGTTAGAGATTTGAAGGGAGATATATTTTGTTTGCACTGGTTTCTTCGTTAGAGATTTGAAGGGAGATATTTGATGTTTCGGGATGGTCTAGTGATTTTGTTGGCACTGGTTTCATCGTTAGTGGCGTTTTAATCGTTAGAGATTTGAAGGGAAATTCTGTGCTGGAGCAGAGAAAGAATTGTTGAAAATGATTGCAAGAACGTTATCAATTGCCTCAATTCGTCGGTATTACCCTTCGTATTTTGATGTTTTAATTAGAGATTGCTTGAATATCAACCACAACTTTGTTGCTACCTGTTTTGCTCATGTCTGCCATTTTTGCTAATACATTTGTCCATGGTCTTGCTACATTAGCCCCAAGCATATGATGTTGCGTTCCATCTATTCTTTCATTCATTGTAGAAGATATTCATGGTCTTGCTACATATTGGCCCCGATCATATGATGTTGTTGCGTTCCATCTATTCTTTCCTTCATTGTAGAAGATATTCAGGTTTAATAAATTAGTTGTTGTTATCATTAACTTCATCACAACATCAAGGGAGGGGGAATGAAACCCACAATTATTACTATGCAAAGGAGTGGTCATACCATCCTGGGAATTACTCAGGTTAAAGACATAATTGTAACAAACTTTCAAGGCGAGAAAAGTATCTGCTGTTGAATGAGCTATAAATTTTAATTTTTCCTTTTCTATTCCCTTTCTCGTCAGAGAGCATACAAGGGAGGGAGATTGTAATTGAGAAGGGATGTTGATTGATAATGAAATTGCTCTCATTTGCCTTAAACCTATCTATCTTGTTTCAGATTTCTTCCATACGTTTGGATCCAGATCGGATTTATCATATATGTTATTATAAAAATTATATACATGAAAAATACTTTAAAATAGAAAGAGATAAAGATATACAAGAATAATACTTTAAACTAGACAAATTCACCATATAAGTTTGGAAAGCAAAGAATAGAACAATGTAAATAGCATTATTGGTTAATCCTTTTTTTAATTACATCCAGTACGATACCGGTACTATAGATTTTGACCGAGATATCAATATCGTCGGATATTCACCAGTATTTCTGGTATTCTAAGCGGTGTGATATTATAGTTATAGAGTACTGTTTTCATGACGAAATGACAACCAATACGGTACGATATTCATAATTATGCTTCCATCTCTTTCCTCGATCAATTTTTTTTTATTTTTTTTTTCACTCCAATATTCTTGTTTTTCCTTTCAATATCCTATAATTCCTTCATTTGTTCACAATTCATAACTTTCAATCACTACCTATCTATTTTAGTTGAGCAGCTTGTTTTAACAGCCTTTTACAGTACCAAGTGGCAGATGATAATTAAAACTAATGTTGTTTTCTTTCGTATATGTAATTAATTCAAGCGCGGTTTGTTCAATTAAAGGTTTGTTCGGTTACTAGTGTTTGGAGCGATAGCGTTTGGAGGTTCATACACAACGCACAAATTTTGTTGCTTTACGTTTGGGTTCTAAATGCTGCGTTTGAAATAAATTATTGATAGACAAACAAGATTTTCAAATGCGTTTGAAACTCTCAAACACATCAAACGCTCTAAATATCGGTAGCCGAACAAGCACTATTAAAAATGTAAAACAATATAAATTGTCATTTGTCAAACTCGGGTTGTTTAACTTATTCGAATTCTATAACCATGTAAATTGCCATTTGTCAAGCTTTTCTATTTCAGCTTGAGATTGATCTTGTGAGAGAAACTTGTAAGCTACAATGAGCTCATGAACGATTGAACGTATTTATTTCAGCTTGAGATTGGTTTGGTAAGATTTATTGTTTTTTAATTGTTTATGAATCGTATCGATTTTAAGTTGAAAATATTTCAAACTGATTTTTAAAAATATAATGCTCTTACTAAAAACATCACCAAGATTTAAGTATTAAAACCACATTAACATAACACCCGAAAAAAACTGTGTTTACGTTAAAATACTTGCAACAATTATTTGTTATTTATTAAAACAAAAATATCTTAAAAGTTAAATGAAAAAGGAAGATGAAGTGTACTGCATATATATAGCGGCATGCACTGGCCTCTAAAACGACGTTGTTTTGGAGGCCTTTATATTAATTAAACTATTTTTTGCAGCACTGGTTCAGTCTTCTTCTCTTCCCTCTCTTCCACTATCTTCTCTTCTCCATCTTTTTCTTTGTGGTTCCTTTCCCCAAAATTTTCTCTTTTTAAACAGATTTGTTCATTTGGGTGGAGGTGTTAATGGCGAGCGGTGCGATTGTAGATTTGTAGTGGTTGGAGGCAGTGCATGGTTGTGGGCGGTGGTGAGTGACGTTGGTGGTGGTTCTTTTTTCCCCAAATATTTCTCTATTTTAAGAGTAGATTTGTGAATGGGTGATGGCTGCGGATGGTAGTGGTGTTTATGGTTCAAAAAAAAAAAAACAGAAGATGCAAATGATGGTGGCTAGTGGTGGTGGCTGGTGCTTATGGTGGCAGATGGTGGCTAGTGGTGGTGGCTGGTGCTTATGGTGGTAGATGGTGGCTGGTGTTTATGGTGACTCTTAGTTATTTATTTAAAAAATAAAAAATAAAAAAAGAAGAAAAAACAAAGGGAAGAAACAGTTTCGTACTGGGCCAGATTAAAAAAAACAAAAAGCTCATACCTTGGGGGCATGCATACTAGTGTAGGTAAAATAAGAACAGTTGCACCTTGCCAGAAAATGCACTTTATATGTATAATCTTACAAAAACTTTCTACAAGAACTAGGCCATGAAGTTAATCAGGGAACCCGATATTAAGATGAGAAAGAGAGCAGAGCACTGTGAGGGTATTCCTGAAGACGGTAAAAGAGGCTGATACCTATTGTAGGATGTCTTCACAACTCTTGACTAACGTAATAAGAAAACCATTCAATAATTCGAAGCAGTCAATCTAGAAAAGTTCTCGTTCCAATTTATAATAAGATCGTTATTGACTTTTGAGAATCTATTTTAGACATTTTCAAACTCAAGATTGATAAAATTCATTAAAAATTACAAAACAAAAAATCTTATAATTACTAGTACTTTTAAAATAACATATAATATCCATCATAGTATTGACTAAAATTAAATAAATTTATATCAAATTTGAGTATCAAACTGATTTTAAAAAGTCAATATCTAATATTACCACATGTGCTTCTCTCTCATGAACCCACTCCACTCACATGTGAGAGAGAAACTCGTGGAAATATCAAATATGCAAGTGGAAATAGTATTCCCAAGAGTACATGATAGTTGCATCTAGTAACTAAAATACAAACCTGGTGCTCTTTGATCAGTATGCTGGTACAAAACTGATTAGTCAATCACACATGGCATTCATAGCTATCATATAATCATAGTGGTTTTCACTCAAACTATGTTTATTTGCAAAAGAAAAACAGAAAAATACTCCTCAAGAGGCTTGCATTCAAACTGATCTTGCGTACTATTGCATGATTGCAATCATCCTAAAACGTTTTTTCCGAGTCTTGAAAGTCCAGAAACAAAGGAAAATGGATATCCGGTTTAATAAAGTTGGACAACTAATAATCATCACACTGCAGCATGTCAGCTTTAGATTTTCGAGCATCTGGTTAAGGTTGTGACTGCAGTGGTCGACGGAGTCCCGGTATCTGCAACAAGATTTACTAAATGAACACTATGAATGCCGCTGTATGTAGAAAAGAAAGCATAGACATATGTACAGAAACAATATTTATTTATTTCGAATAGAATAAAATATTGAGGAGAAGATGAACAATTAGTAAATATATATTACTAACGATAATACTTTGGGAGACTTCAAAAAATAGTACATACGAAATTGCACATAGGGCAAAAGAAATTGAAACCCTAAAGCACTTCCACTTGGCTAGGGAAGTGGGTCCCAGGCATAAGATTCCGTCATTGACGCATTCTTAGCCGCAACATATTAGCCCATACCAATGCAGCTTAGACAACCAAAAGAGTAAATCAATCAGTGAGGGGTTATGGCAAATAGACAGCATGCACACCCCGGTATGGCACGCATAGCCTTTCTTCAGCTCTGCTCCCAACCCAGGCCATAAAGTCAGAGAATTATGATTGCATCAACCCATGGCTGCCATAACGTTCCTCAAAGGATCAGCTGCCTCTACCAATATGGCAAGGGCATATCAGAAGCCACATGTCTACTCATTTTTTCTAAATCTACGTTTTGTCGGTAACGACAGTCCTAATAGTCTTCTCTGAGTCCTATTGTAAAGTTTTAGGAATTTGAGTGTTCTCTTTAGATTGACCAGGAATGTCACAAGACTTTACCTGGTACAAGTAACTTACAAAATTTCATTTTCTTAAATGCATAAAGTGAAAGGATGCGATAAAACTACATAAGGACAACGCTCAAGTCATTACTTATAAAAATGAACAAAAAGACATGCTTGGGTCTTGGACGGGATGACAATCTTCTAAAGAATAACATACAGGTGTCGTAATAACCAAGTATGGAAATATAGTGACTAACCTCAACGCCATTTGGGCCTATCCTGTTGCGTGAAATAAAATTGAGAACAAGTGTGGCAAATTCATCAGGTACATCTTCCTGAAAAAAATAGAGAACCAATGCTTACAATTAAGAACCAAGAAAATAGAAGAATATTACTAAAAAGAGTAAAGCAACAAAGTTCATGAAATTAAATGTCATAGACCTGTATAGCATGGCCAGTATGTCTGACTACCACCATTTGAAATTTCCCTTGCATTTGACCAATAGTAAGAGTTCTGTAGCATTGCACAAATATATCATTGCAATTTCTTAAATAATAAAATTTGAAATTCGAAAAAAAAAAACCCTGGGTTTCCATCATCTCATTTTCTGCAAACCACCAAATAAAATCTTACAAATACTACCCTTCAAGTATACAAAATGGGACAAAGTAGTCCTTAAACTTTCAACACAAACAAAATAGTCCCTCAACAATTGAAGGGGTATTACTTGATGGGTAGTTTTTGTACTTGAAGAGTAGTTTTGGTAATTAAAGCAAATAAAGTGTCGTTTACTTCAAGAAACAACCAACCAAGAAAATGTATAACAGATAACTTGTCTAGCATCTAAAACTTATACATGTACTAAAAAATGATTATGATGATAAAATTGTAATATGAAGCTATATTATAAAAACTAAGCACTTCATTAGTTTGAAAATTTTAGCTCTGTTAAGAGAATTTATAGCAGTGACGTGTGAGGAGCATTAGCATCAGTGGGCAACTGGTAGGGATTCCTGTGTGTCCGCCGAGACATGCCTGCTCAGTGATCAGGAGCCTACTACATGATTGGTTATTATGAGTGAGGTAGCTGGCCTAAGCTCAGGGCAATTGGCAAAGTAGTTGGCTCTCATTAAGGGTATGTAGTCTATTTCTGTCCTTGGTTCTGGCTTCAGGGTTAGCTAAGAAGCAAGGTTTCGGGTCCCCCTCAGGAAATGGGGATTCTGTACATATTTAAGTATAAATAAAATTATTTATGTACATATAAATGTGTGTGTATATATATATACAGAATACACATACATTAATATTTCAATACCAATAAATAATAATTCATTATAAAATGTAAAAACTTAATAAAAAAAAACAAAATTTTATATACATACTAATTAACTTCTAATACTAAATTTATAGATAGTATTAGTATATAAAAAAATTATGTTAATTAGTATAATTAATTAATTAATCAATTCTTATGATTTAATTATTATTATTTTTTAAAAAAGTTTGGAAGAATCCCAAGCCAAATCCTGCCGAATTCCCAAAATCCCCATATTTCCAGTTCGCCAACCTACAGAAGCATCCTTGCTTCTAAGAGGGTCAGCATAAAATGTTCCTATGGTCGTTTTCCATGATCATTGAATTGAATATACAAGTACCCAAGCATGGGTGGTACTCCAGAAAGAGTTTTGACCCACTGGCCAAGACTGTTGCAGCCTAATGTGTTGAGCCGTTGACTGTAAGGCTAGTGTTTGTGTGTCATGAGAGTTAAAAACCAGTGAAGAGCATTCCATTGGCAAATATTTCTTTACTGGAGTAATCTATTGTTTCTTGCTATGTTAAGGAAAACTATTAGGACCGCTGTTATATATACATCCATATTCCATACTGAGTTCTAATATTAGTTGGAGGACAACTCTTTACTCAAATGATCCCCTAACTGCAGACATTTAAAAGGAGAGATGGAAAAGGGAAGATGTTAATATTTTATATCTGATAAGCAAAATGCAAGATATTTTATCCGATTGTTAAATTCTACAGATAGCCGACTCTTTCCTTGATTATTCATTGTGGAACTGTAAAAGAGTCGTGAGACTATGCAGAATGTGAGCCTTTACTATTTAGGAAAGAATGCCCGGAATCTAAGATTTTCAAACTTCTTTTAATACATCATGATGGCCATTCAATCACCCATTGCTTTATAGATTTCAAGAAGACAATGAGGACTTAAGCTATTGATATTTATTTGATAATATTATGAAACTCATGCATGTTATTTCAAGCAGTTTCATAAAGAAAACCTGTCAAGTCTATCTGTTCCAGCTAGCAGCAAAATCTTTGGAACAGGAGATGACAAAAAATTTTCTGAAAGGCCTTCATACCTGGAATACAAGTATGAAGCAATTTTTAGTGGATTTACTTTATCAAAGATACCAATTTCAGAAGCCACAGATAGAAGATTGACAAAAAATATATTTATGCAGAAAAATAATTGAATTTACAATTGATGCACAAAGCCACAAATCATATGTAAAGCATCTACACTTGGTTTATAATCCATAACGCATAATAAAATTTGCCTCATTTAAGTTAGTTAATTCTGTAAGAAGTCAAAGGTTATGGCTTGCTCAAATGCTACTAGCTAAAGTTTAAAAAGATATCATGTGTATTATTAATTTCTAAGGCAGTAAAATTTGATCTCCCATGGAAATGATGTCACTCTTTTTAAGACTAAAGACGCCAATCTGAATGATATACCCCACTTAGGCAAAACCTTAAAGCAATTGGAATCACACTTAAAAATCAGTAAGGTTGGGCATATTAATTCCCAGGGTCGAAATACAATAAAAAAAAACTAAAGGGGTAAAAGATTATTACAGGTGTCCCCTTCATCAGACAAGAACCTTTTGTTGCCCTACTTTGCACATTATAATACATCAACCTCCACACGTCTTAGAAGCATCCTACTCAAAACATTAAGTACAAGAGTGAAAAGAACAAAAGTTCAAAAAGGGTCTCTCTCCCTCAATGCGATAAATCATTTAAAAAAATATATAGCCTTCGTGTCGACCATCACCAAAAGAAAGAAGATTGATAGAAAACCATCAGGCCTTAATCCACTTCATTCTTATTTTAGGTAAGAATCTCGAACTAATATACTAGTAAACCTTCTCAAAATCCGCTTGAACACCACTAACCTTATCTTTAGACAAAACATTTACAAGGGAGATTGAGTGCCTTATTAGGGAAAAACAATTTCCTCCTTTTAAAGTGCACTCATAGGGAAAAAGGAAATTATATCATCCCTATCTAAGTTATAAATGCTTCTATCCCCTTTCTTTATTCAAAAAATTTATTTACTACATTAATAAACTATATAATGCTTTTTGATTTTTTATTACCATACTAAAATATAGGTAATGATGTAAAACATTATCCATTTTTATGTCCCATGCCAGGACGAAGACGGGTTTATTGCCATGCTTATGAGCCTCCTCCTTCACTATCTTCCAACAGAGTCCAAGACAAAGTGGTTCGTATGCCTATTTTACCTACTTGGCTACTTGTACTTCTCAGAGTTTATTAGTTATAATGTTACCAACTAACTAAATGGAAATTTGTCTTTACTCCATTTATTCCAACTCCCCTTTTCACTTGGCACATAATTTGAGAAAGGAGTATTTCCAAGATCTCAATATTAATTCCTACTATACCCTTAAGGTAATACATTGATATTGTAATGGGGTCCACAAAGTTTCAATTTTATTATAAAAGTAAGAGTAACATAGTCAAATTGATAATTAATGCATTGATATGTATAATAAGGACATTTAACTTGGGACAACGCATAGTAGAAAGAGGTTACTTAACGTGGGATGGAGGGAATACTTAGTAAAGAAACCTTTAATTAATAAATAGTGGCACAACTGTTGAGTTTGATACTGATTTCTATGAAGTTACTAATGATTACATCACATCGGTTAGAATATTTATAGTTTGCATATCAGTATGGATGAGGTTACAACAAGAGAAAATGAGATTTTCCTTTACTTTTTATTTTTCAAATGTTTGAGAAAACTAGGTCTCAAATATCAATTTTACATGCACTTGGAATCAAAAACTTATAATATGAGAGTTCAATAAATGCCAAATGGCAGTAGAATGCCAAACCCACCTAGAACCTAACCCTCAAACTTAAAGCCTTCGAATCCCCCAACCTAAAGCCTTCCAATCCCAAATGTAACTTAAACAGATACATACCAAAGTAGAAAGAGCTTGCTTACCAAGTGAGATGGAGAGAATGTTTCCTTAAAAAACTATTGAATTAATAGATAGTGCTACATCTACTGCCTTCCTTTGAGTTATCAATGATCAAGTCAGAATATCTCTACTTCATATATTAGCACGGCTGAGGTTTTAGTACAAGAGGAAAAGAGTTCTTTTTTTACCCAAAAGTTCAAGAAAACTAAATCGTAAATATTCTAATCTTACACGCACTTAGAATCATATAATAGAAAAAGTGAGAGCTCAAGAAACAAATGATGAAAATTGGAGCATAATAGAATCATTTAGTATGGATTTATTTTCAGTCCTTCCCACGCAGAACGCAACCTTCCAACCACCACCACTACCCCTCTCCAAAAAAAGTTAATATATTCCCTCAATCAAAAAAGTATGAAGAAGTACCAACAGTAGACAAAGAATTGAGCATTAAGAAATCAAATGGAGGTTGACATCATTTTAGTTAGCTACTTCTAGAGAAAAATGAACTCTAGCCTATAGCTACATCTCACTAACCATGATACTCTTAAACAACTATAGCTTTGCCCTCAATTATGGACAGAGTTACATGAAAACATCCCCACTAATGCATATATTAGAAAACTAAGTCATACCAGCCTCTCCAATATTGTTCTGTTTCCATCAATAGTGCTCTGTGGATGTAACTGCAAATATCACAATCAAATTCAACTATGAACAGAGAGAGTTATTGCTGAAGTTAATAGAGGCTGACAACTGAACCCAATAAAGGATTGATGAAAAAATTATTGAAACTCATACATATATAATACGCAATCCCTTCTAAGAGAACCAGAAAGATCAGAAGCAACAAATAGAAACTTTATTAACCACACTTACCACTTTTTTGAATCGTCGTACTTTAGTGTGCCTGGAATTGATACACGTGCAGACTCGATGTTTCTTAAAGAACCTCCTTTAACACTCCATTCGACCTATTCAGATAATTCAATATAACAACCAAACTTGAACGGTTGAAACATTTTAACGCTAGAAGCTACCATATTAACATAATACTACTTTAATCTCAAAGACATAAGAGTGGCTCATCCTACATTGGAAGACATGCTAAAGCATGAAGATTTTATTTACAATTACAATTCCACAGGTAATAATAGCGCAACAACTTGCACCAAATGGGCGAGAAACACTATATAATTAAGATACAAAGGCGATTTATATCATCATAAAGCCTTATAATAATAAACTAAAAATCAAAATTTCATAACATCATGCTTTTTTACTTTTTACTATTTTATCATGTGTTATACATGCAATAATTGAAAACAATAATGATGACCAAAGAAGAGCTAATAGTAAAATTACGTGTCCTAGGGAACGATACATAATATAGTAGAAAACCGAAGTGGTAGATAAAACATGCAAGTGATCAATATTCCGAATATTTTTAGTCAGCAAAGCAAATACTTGCTCAACTAGGTTTTTCTATAGGGAGCTGTTGCAGCAATTGGTCTCCCTATAACGGGTGCAGTAATTAGTTGTGAGTGCATCTCCAGTAGTACAAATTTTTATGTTCCCCAAATTTTAGGATATGTAGACAGGCAAAAAAAAATTCCAAAACTAACGTTATGGGGACACGTCGTCCACCTTTGGGTGTATTAAAAATAAAATTATACAACAAGACGTTTAAAATGGCAAGGAATTTAGTAAACACAATTTGAAGTTAGAGAGTTCCTTTTGAAATAAAGGAAAATTAGTGACTAATGCAACTTTTTTAACAAGTCAAAGTATTATATATATGGGGACCGATCCATAGCCAACGTTGTAAAGATAACATTATCCTTACAAGAGATCTCAATCGTCCGTTTGCAGATCGAACGGTATAGAGGAACTCCAATCCGCAGTTTAATATAGGGGCGCCCGCAGTTTAGTTCTGCGGATAGAAAAAGTGACCAAAATACCCTCCTCATGTCCGCACTTTAATTCTACGGATTGGGACCGTACAAAAATTCCCATTTTATTATATAATAATCCAAACGGTATCATTTTTGGGATATCACCCGTCCGCACAATTAAAGTGCAGACGGTGAATCCGTCTATAGCAGATACCTAGCTATTCTTTCTTCGTCATATGAGATCTAAATACCCACAGCGATTTTGAGAGAAAAACAAACCAAGCAAAAGGAGATCGGCAATACAACCGTTACAAACTTTTTTGCTAAATCCAACTCATGTAAGTCTTATAAATTCGTCATATGTATATATATATATATATATATATATATATATATATTCTTCTTTGTTATATACAAACTCCAAAGTAGTTGTATACAAAGACTTGTTGGCTACAAACATTTGTTGTATACAACAAAGAAACATTATTGTTGGGTTAGATTTATTATGTTTGAATATAGGGTTTGATTTAGGGTTTTATTTGTTATTTTTGATATGTAATAATAAATAGTATTAATGTCTTTTTGATATATGTTTATTTTGTTTGTGTTAGTTAGAAAAATGGAATTTAATTCCGGACCAAACGATAATACACTGTTGTGGGATCAAGCTAACCACATTTCTAGTGTTGTATGGAATAATCCCCATTTTACACGTTCCTTGAGAACAGATGAGAGTGGACGCTCTTTGGATGTTTGGATTTTAAATGATGCCCAAAAACAATTACTAGAGTATTGGGGTTTTGGGATATTCACAAACACTAATGTTTGTAATCAATTAAATGATTCATTAATAGAAGTATTGGTGGAGCGTTGGCGGAGTGAGACAAATACATTTCACTTCCCCACGAGTGAGATGACAATTACTTTAAAAGATTTTATTTTTTTTTCATTTTAGGATTGCCGGTTATTGGTACATTACATGTACATTGATAAAAAAAATCCAAAACAACTTTTTGAACAAAGTGAATTTAGTAGATACGTAGTGACGGGAGAGAAGGTCTACAATCGAGGGGGGCATTCTATTGTCATGGTTGGGTACTAGATTTTGTCACCTTCCAGAAGATGCAGACATGGAAACGGTGGTGACATACACCAAGCTTACGTCTTCTTTGTTCTTGGGAATATATTATTTGCGTCATCAAACCGCGATGTTGTGCATGCTAGATATCTTATATTTCTAAAAGATACTGATAAAGTATGTGAGTATGCATAAGGAGCCGTGGTTTTGGCACATACATAATTATTTATTTATGAATGGCAAATGCATTTCAGAAAAATAAATTAAAACTCTTTGATAAATTAAAAAGCATTTTAGAATACTACGGATTGCATTGATTCACAAGAATTTCAAATATAGTTGGGCTTTTGAAATCCCCCGATGATCATAATTAACGAAAGCCACAATTAATGCAAGCCTTTTGCTTACTTTATTTATAACAATAGGGTCAAAAAGGTAATTTTTCCTCCGCCTCTTAGAGGGGCAAAAGGGCCTATTCTTTTTGCGAGAGGTATTTTTACTGGCCCTTAGATCTTTCTTTAGACGGTCCTAGATACACTGCGAGTACTATTCTAGCTAGCATTAACTATGAGTACTATTCCAGCTAGTGCATTTAATATATGGAGTGTGTGTGTGTGTGTGTGTATATATATATATATATTTTAAAACCAAACTAATCAAGCATACATTACTTTTCAATGAAATAATCAAAATTTAATTGGGTCAGCGATTTTGTTTTCACGTAGGAAAGAGGAAGGAAATCCAACCCACTAGTACTCTATTACTACATATAGATTTTTTGTCTCTAAGAAAAGAACAGAGAAGAGGACGAGAAAAAAGTTAGCAAAATTGGTTGCTTACCAGCTAGGGTCTAACTGGGGGTCCTGAAAGTGTTAATTTGTTTTTTTAGGCTATTTTTGGGAGTGTTTTAGTAATTTTCCGCAAATTAGCTTCCGAGACTTGAAGTTTCACTTCCAGACCCTTAAGGTTTGAAAATTTTTTTTTTTAATCCGGGTCGTATAACCTTTGGGCGGTGATAAATGCACTAGTTGGAATAGTACCATAGCTAATGCTATATAGGGATCATTCCTCCCCCCCTCCCCCCAACAAACATATATATATATATATATATATAATATACTCCCTTCGTTCAAAAATATAAGATCAATATTGATTTTTTGAAGTCCATTTGAATATTTTTGAATTCAAAATTGATATGAATTCATTTAGTTTTACACAATACAATGATCAAAATTGTAAATTATTTAAAAAGTAATTCTACATATAAGATTTATTGTTTTCAAAATTAACAAACAAGCGTATCCATATCTTTCTTTTTCCTTCTTTGGAAAATGTTGTGTTGACATATCTATATCACATTGTAGTCTTATTTGTTCTTAGTTCAAGAGATATATACTTCTTGACTTCTTCTATTTCTTCTTATTCTTCATATCTATATTAAATTCTTCAGTTCTTCATCTTCTTCACCATTATTTTCATCTTCTTTGATTCACTCTGGTATGATTCAGTCATATCCAACTTTAGAATGTCAGATCTGACTCAGATCCCACAGCCAGCATGTAGTGTTAGGATCTTCAAGATGATAAGGGAGTCCTTGTCACATGGACAAGGAGCTATATTATTTTTGTCAACATCAGCTTCAGAACATATCCATCTCTAATTGCTTCAAGTACTGCATTAAAAGAGATTAAATACTACTCATCAACACACTGACTTCCCCAAATAACCCGCTTGAATGAGGATCAGTGTCAGAATAAACTTACATCTCACACTTTCTCAAATTACACCCATGTTGTCCATGATGAGCATTTATCAGTTATTTTTCTTTTACTATCTTGCACTTTCTCAAATTACAGTCACCTTGTCCGTGATTCCTTCTGTTTTACAGGCCACTCATCCATCTTAACATTCTTTATTTGACACCACATATTCAACTGATCATGCAAGTTCTTGATGACTTGAGAGTTTTATATGCTAAGCATTGTTTCCTCTACCTATCTCTTCTGGTAAACGCATAAACTCAGAAGCAAATTATCAAATGCATAAAAAAAAGAAGAGAAGTTCACAAGTTCACAACGAGATTTATATGCGTAAAAACAAAAAGAAAGCATATCCATTCACAATTAAAACATTAATCCATAACTCTCTTATATATTGACTCACATATATAATTTTTACAGGGGCGCCTAATTAAACTCTGAATTTATTCAACATCATAAGTGGTAAAAAAATTTTAAAAATGCGGGCAATGATTGACAAAAGAATATTAGAAAACTTACGCTGCAAGCCTCAATTACAAAGAAAATAATACTAACTTGTATATAGAAAGAATTAAAGTCATAAGTCAACACTTACCGCTTTCTCAATGGTAGAAAAGTATTGCATTCTGTTTGACAAAATTTTCTGCATATGAATCAATGAAGCCATGGCTGTACCCTGAAATTCTAATTAGTTGTCAGCAATGCCTAATTTACAATTGATAAGAACACAGAATGCAACCTTGAAAGGTAATTAGTTGGGAACAAACTTCAACTACGTCCACGACAACCAGCCCAGCTAAACTAGGTAATGCTTTCTTAGCTGCAACATGTACTGCAACTGAACCTCCCATGCTGCATTCCATTAAAACAATGAAAATTCAAATATTTAAATTAAGAGGGTGAAAGACGCATCAAATAAAGGGCTATAGACCTGAGAAAAGATCTTTATTTTTACTAAGATTTGATCGTCTGAAAAAATGAAAGTTAGGAGGCTAATATTACTTCTTTCTGCATGCAAGGATTGTATTTTTTTTGAAATTTCATGTCTTTTACAACTTGAATGATAAGGAACCTAAGGACTGGATTTCATTGCTCCTTAATTCCTTTTCCTCTTTCTCGTCTTTAAGAGGAGAATTTGGTCCTCAGACACATAATCTCCTGTAATTCCTTTGTCTTTTCAGTTGTAACTGTTCTCTTAATCTATTCTGTTCGGCCCTCTACTTGGAATTCCAACGGCCAAGTTTAAAAATAAGGATTCTGACTGGTCTTCCATCTTTTAAAAAGCTCAGCATCAACACCTTGCTTTGGATATGAAAGCCTAACAACTCTTTGTGCCCATGTATTTGTGTTATGTTCATGTAGACAACTAATCCATTTCGAATTCTCTCTAATGCTCAATGGCTTGGAGCCTATGGAACTTTGGGAGTTGCATTATGCAGATTGTGTTTATTAACATTTAACTCTGGAAAGCTTGTTACCGATTAGGGGTTTGAAAAGGGGTTAGGATGTAAGATCCTATGGAGCTGCAAGAGTTTCTCTTTTTTTGGGGCATTGGAGGAAGAGGAATATCAGGATACTTAATGACCCTAGTCTTCTCTTTACCTTCTACCCCTCAGAGTGACCTTCCTTGATTCGCTTAAAACCCCTGCTATGGGCGTGTTTAAAGGGGCAGTTTTCTTTTATATTCATAAGGAATTGGCAGGCAATTCTTCATTAAGGACTTTGTACGTTTGCCTTCTACTTTTTTCCTACCCCCATCATGTAGTTTCCTTTCTCCAGAATAAAATTCTTTTATCTATTTCAGTGTTAGAACTTCTCTTAGTGAGATAACTTAGCATGGTAATTAGACAGATTAAATGATTATTTTGTAACCAAACAGAAACCCTTTAGAATTTTAGTAACCAAACCTCCATAATTTCCAATCAAAACATTTAACCAAAAAAACCCATTTAAATCTGTTAAAATTACATTTTAGTAAAATAGGAAAAAGTTGGATGTGTTCAAGTGGACGAGTGACATGTATACATACTATATGAAATGATTTTACCACATCAGCTACAAAAACCTTAGGTCCATCAGCTAGTTACAATAAGGACTCACATTCAGTTATATTTTTTCTCTTCATTTCTTATTCTTTTCTCTCTCCTCCTTCCTTGTTCAGCCTGACACTACTTCAAAATCCATCAAATCTCTGTCATAATGTGTCCAGCTCCGCAACTGACCACCACCAACCACCTCTCTCTTCCTTCTCTCCCTCTGCCACTTGACACTACCATCACCACTATAATTCTCAGTTGCCCACGTGACCACCACCACCACTATTATCCTTTTTCATCTATATTCACTTTCTATATCCAATAATCAGATCTTCTCATTGTATATGCACATCAAAACAAAGAGAATCTTTTTTAAGTTTAAAATAATTTTTGAATCAAATAATAAATATGTAAAGTATAAATAGATTTATGATTATGCAAGTGCTGCCAATTTACAGAGATATATGGTCAACTTTTTCAAAAAATTATTATACCGCTGAGACCTGAAAAGGAAGAAATAAAATGGTGTTGGAGGCTGGGCTGCAGTAGTCAGCAATTAATAGTGATGATTTGGGGATTCATTGGGCAGTTTTCAGCACTGGGGTGAGTGGTAACTATGGCAATTATTTTCGGCAATGGAGGTATTAGGTTTGGGGACCAACACTGCAGTGGGGGTTTGAATCTACCGTGGAATTTGCTAGTGGTGATATTTGTTAAAGAGAATGGAAGAGAGAGAGAGAGAAAATGAAGCAAATGGCTTTTGTTTTAAGCGGCTGTTTGGCTATCAGATGCTATAATTTAAAATTAATTACATTAACTATGTATCCACCCCAGCATCCTCTCTCGTCATGTGCCTAAAGATGACTCTTTTCCGTCAATATAGTAGATATGATCCAATTTATTAAACAGAGTGAATATGTACTTTGGTTCAGGATTTGATTCAAAAAACTTTAGGTCTGCTCACTAAATTTCAGTGACGAAATATACATTTAACCTGTAATTAGACAACAAATAACTTGAACTGTAGTAGGCAATTGCAAGGGGAACCAACCTATGGCCAACAAGCACAACCGCAGGAGGAGAATCTCCATACATAGTCTTCAAAACAGCTATAACATCACCACATAAAGTCTGCAATTAAAAATCCCGCTTCAACTCAGAGAAAGAAATAGTAAGAAGTGTCTCTTGAAACCAAAGAGATGCAAAGATATTACTCCCTCTATTCCATAATAAGAGTCTCATTTGTATAATTAATAAATATAAATAAAATAATAATTAAAAAAAATGTTTCACAAAAGGTGGTCATCATAATTTCATTATCATGCCCCCAATCCATTACTTAACTAACACCTTTTTATTTTAGGGGTAAACATGAAAATGCAACTCTTTTTGTGGAAAGGAGGGAATATGTAATAAATAAATCAGATAATTTACAAGCATATATACCTCAATTGACAAGTCTAAATCATTCTCTGTGGATGACTTTCCATGTCCTCGCAGGTCCATGGCTACTACCCTTGCTTTATCCTTAATTTTACTTGCTGCTATTGCAAATGAAAGCCTTGAAGAATTACAGAGATCACTTATATAAGTAATGATGGGTACAGAGTTTCTATATACACAAAAGAGCAAGAAATGGTGGAAAAGTGATCCTAAATAATATCAATCCAAAGAAATACTTTTCCCTCTTTGTGCCATTAAATAAGAAATCAACAAACCGAATATGAGAACATAACGAAAAAAATCCACAAGTAAGACACACCATTTAACATGGAAAAACCACGGGACAAAATCTAAATCTCTACTATACCAATAATAACGGGCTTACAATAATCTTCTCAAGTTTTACGCCCTAAAACTTGAGTATCACAACTAAATTGAGAGAGTAGAAAAATAACATTTAATTAGGTTGAGAACACAAACTTTAATTAAATAAAACAATGTTGAAATCTCTCTCTCAATTTGCTTTGTTCGGCTTGTACCAAAACTTTTTTGTCCTCTCTGATGCTCCTACCAAAATTTTCAGCTAAAGCTATCTTAAGCCTTATTTTATTAGTCGCCACCAAGCCTTTTCCTACAAGAAATAACCCAAGTAATGTTGGTATCTCATGAATGAGGACATACAACCAACAAGATACGCGTGGTTCTTACTCATTTTGTTAATGTAAAGTACTAAAGTGTAAACAATCTAGGGTATCAATAAGTCAATCAGTGTATTTCGCCTACTGTTAGATTATTTCACATCCATAACTACTAAGAGTGAAAGATGTTTGCATTTTTCCTGTTATTATTATAGACTGTGTGGATGGCTAGAATGCTAAAAGAACAAAAAGATCTAGCGACATAATCCAACTCTAGGTCCAGAAAGACTTCCTTATAGAATATTTATACATTATTTTATTATTATCTCTGAAATAGTTACAATATTATATATGAATATAGCGACTTATCAAAAAAATAATATATGTTTACGGATATTATATATATATATATATATAGTGTTCTAAAAATTGTTAGGCAGACCTAGGCGCAGGCCTAGGCGGTGCCTAGGTGTTTTCCTAGACAGACTAGGCGTTTTCTTAGGCGGTCTCATTTGTTATTTTCTATTCTACATACTTGTTATACCATACAAAACATATAATTGATGTAATTTTTTTAAAAATATTACATGAAGCATTACCAAAAAAAAATCTTTTAGGGCTTAACAAATTCATTTTAAGTATTGTGGAGGTTTGATTTTGTCTAGGCGAGGAACTAGGCGCCCAGCTAAATCAAGGCGGTAGAGGACCGCCTAGCGCCTAGACGGGAATTTTTACAAAACTATATATATATATATATATATATATATATATATATATGTTCAAGTTATATGACTTATCAATATACATAGTATACATATGTTTTTGAAAAGTCTTAAAATTCATACCAAACACACCCAAAAAACTGACATGCTTTACATGACAGAGGAAGTAGTATTTAACTACTATGCTTCACAAATTATTTTATTTAACAATTAAATAAAGACGCAAGAAATGTTTAAGTGTGTGATCTTGGTAAGAGCACTAATGTGGAAGGGATATAGACATCAATGTTGATAAACAATTGACATTTATACATTACATCAATGTTTATAAACAATTGACAGTTGTACATTACTTTGAAAGTTTAGGGACATTTTAAGCAAGAACTTCAAAGAAACTAAGGCACAAACAAAATTCACGACATCACACAAAATCTAGGAAAACAGAAGAATAGTTTAGGTAGTAAACACAACATGTTAATACAACAATGTTATAGCTAGCATGTGAAGATATATCCACAAGTAAGAAACATTAAAATGTCATTAATACAATAAAATTAGTACTCATCTGTCCAACTTTAGTTGCTTCCTTTGTTTCTACTTTCTACACACATTTTAAGAGAGTTGGAGGACCGTGTAAAATATAATTGAAGTTGCAAAACTACCTTCCCCACTGGACCCGACCCTATTAAATAGTACTCCAAGAATAAGAAGAAATGAGTAATTGATATAAAACAAGATGAGTGAAGCTTAGTTTTAAGATGGCCAGAAAAAGGAAAGGAAGGAAAGTTAAGTGGGACGGAAGGATTAGAGTATCATTACCTAATAAATCATAACTCCTTAATCAAGCTCTCATATCGATGTTAAGGAGCATGATTGAAACTCCTCAGATATCTTAAAATTTTCAATAGATTGATCTAGTCATATAGCTACAATCAAAAGAAGAAAATGTCATAGGAGAAAAAGAGGATATTCTTTACTTATCAAAGAAAAAAAAGAAAAGGAATTCTATAATAAAGTTGCGATTTTTCACTTTTTGGAACTAATAAGGTAATAAACCAAGTAAACAAAACAAATTTCATATTCATTTATATATTCATTTATATATATATATATAAACAAGGTTTATCAGAAGTAGAAAATTTTAACCATCCAGACAATATGTGGCCATTAGAGAATATCACAAAACATTTTTTTTCCTTTGTGCTCAAACTGACTATGGTGGAACGCAGAATGCCATACACAAATACTGAAGCAAAAGTGAACTGTAAATCCACCCTTAAATACCTCAATAAAATAACACTCTTTTAAAGAAGCAGTATTAAGCTAATTTCTTTTTATAACTAAAAAAATAAAAATAAAAAGGGCACCAAAAGTGGGGTCACAATTCATTGACAAATGAAAACTATAAAAAGAAGCGGGAAGAGGGAAAAAAAAGAGCAAGCTAAAAAATAAGGCAACAACACTCAGTAGAGAAGCAGCCTTTTTTTTCTTTTACTTTTTTTCAATAAGTAATACAGAAGCAACCTCCAATCATCAATAAGATACTTAATCTCAAGATCCTGAATCAGCCAAAAAAAATCAATAAATAATTTATACCAAGACCCCAAAAATAAAGAAACATTGAATTCGTCAATATTCCAGAAAATACAAAGGACCAATAACCAAAAATCAAACCATCTCTTCCTTACACAGATTATTACCACAAGGAAAGTTAAATCTTTATACATATGCTTACTTAGAGTTATTGACCTTTCGTAATTTTATTTTAAATTTTCAAATGCTATTTAAGTGATTTTATATTTTGCTGGGCATTTAAAAATAAAATGTGATGTAATCACTAATCTATACGCACCACAATCTTGCAAGGTCTCACATTAAACTAGATATTACTATTCAAATATTGCGCACTAGAAAAATGCAAGAATATAAGATACATAAGTAAAATTACACATCATGTGTATCAGTCATACCCTGAATAACCACCTCCATGTAGACAAAAGACAACTGGTCCTTCTGTTCCTGCCATATATATGTGAAAAACCTAAATGACAAAGAACATTAGTGGATGCTTTTATTTTTAGGGTTTTCATAAGGCATAGTACTGAATAATACAATCACCGGTGTGTTTGTGATTTTTATTTTGGGAGGAAGTAAAGGGAAGGGAAAGCTGGTCACTTTCTTTCTAAAATTAGAAAATAAAGCGTCCAACTTTCCTTTCTCTTCTCCCCAAAATAAAACTCACAAACACATTGTATAGTAAGAAGATAAAGGGAAAAATGAAAATATTTCATGTCAAATGAAAGATGTCACCAACATTGTCGGAATCTGGGATGCAAACATCATCCTCTTGGTCAAAATAGATAGACCAATCTAAAGGTGAGTACTTTTGTAACGCTGCCCTACAAGAGCAAAAAGTAAATGTGACACAGTAATCTCCATTTAAACATCACAGGATAACTATACGAAGGAAATAGAAGGAAAAAGTTAAGCATTAGAATATAGGGAATTAACATCTTAAGCAATCAGCAACATAGATGCATCGAGTAACATAAACTAATGATGTTAATCATGTTATTATTGGTAGTATGGATATAAATTAAACTCTGCTATCTACACTAACCCACAAAGTTTTAGACATCAACAGACCTACAAGATATGAAAACTACTAAATTTCTTACCTGTGCACATTTGAGCAAGTACTTCTACATGTGTTTAATGAATACAGCACCAAAATGGTTGTTGAACACGTGAGACATTTTACAGTGAACAAATTGTCCAATCCTCTCATATGGTTTTTCTTTTTTTAATGAAAAAAGAAGGAATTTCATTAGATGGAAAGAGTGAATACAAGCATATGGAGAATGAGTCCACCCATCATAAAAGCAGACCCTAACTAAAGGCAGTCATGCTGGAGGCCCATAGAGAAGTATAAAAGAAAAGAAAAAAGAAAGATCTTATCAGAAAAAAATGCAAAAGATATCTATCTCTAAATAAACAAACATTATGCTATGCTCAGTTCATATCCCCCCCAAACAGAAAAGAACACTCACTTCCAAAGTATCTGAGCATCTTTTCTTCCTCCAAAACTTTTAAACTAAATAAGCAGCAAGTCTTCCACTGAGGCAAGAAACACACACCTAGTATTCTCCCAACACTCCAACAATAGAATTTCATAACCCCAAGCCATAGGACCAGGCCAAAATGAAAGTGAGTAATCATTCTGACAACATAAATCACAGATTTCTGGAGATAAGGATTTGTAGGACCCGCACAGCTGATAAAGATCAAGTGTTCAGTCTTTCTAAGACTAGAGACCAAATAAATGCCTTGATTTTGGGAGGAACCTTTGCCTTCCAAATTATAGAAGCAAAAAGAAAAGGATTTGGGATACAAAAATGAGTTAATAAACAAAAATAGCTCCTACATAAAAAATACCAAAACAGTCTAGAGTCGAAACTCGATTATCAGGCGAGGAGAAAATCAATATTGGGTTCCGCAAATTACTCATTGACACCAACTCATTATCATTATGATCAGTGAGATTTTTGAAATAATGAAAATCCCAAGAAAGGAATCACCTTCACGAACAATAAAAATCAGAAAAGAGAAATATGTAAAGAGGGTATCCAAAAAAAACAATTAAAAGTATCGAAAACTAAACCTACCCACCTATGTGTCTTCTTGGAAACAAATATGATGTCCTACCCCCTTCGCACATCTCAAATGAGGCAAAAAAAAAAAGAGTCAGAATCTTGGAAATTAATTTCCAAGGACTCGCATGAGTAACATAAGGCCAAAGTTTAGCATCCCACCCATTCACTTGCATATCAAATTTGCTCTGATGACCCAATGGGAAAAGCAATTATCTTTTGGGGAAAACCTCCATAGCTACTTACCACCAAAGCAACATTCTTTAGGACCAAATTACTATTAATAAGCCCTAAACTTCCCTCTTGCTTCAACCTTCTTCCAGAGTATCAATATATCCCTATTCTCATCCCTTTCCCCCGACAAAAGATAGAAGTTGGGCTCTGTCGGTAAGATTCATATTTCAAATTTTGGAGATGCCCAGAAGGTGGTTGATAAAAGCCCTAAACCAAGTTCTATGGACGGTACTTCCTTTTTTGGTTGTCCTGTTTCCCCCCTAAGTCCTGGTGTGACATTGTTGCTAACAATTTGGGCAAATCCTCAAAATCCTCAAGATCTCTTTCTTTATCCGCCAAATTTGGAAGATGGTAATATTCTGGTTAAACCCCCTGTTGAAGTGCTCAAGCGGGGTAATCTTCAGTGGTCATCCAGCATGGTCGGCTATTTCCTCCATTCAAACCTTCCTTTCAAGGTTGTAGAACCTATTGCTAAAAGGTTATGGGGACCCATGGGGCTTTCAAAAGTGTATTTGCATAGTAAAGGCTACTATATTTTCAAGTTCAACTCCGTTTCTGACCGTGACAACGTTCTTGCTTCGGGTCCTTGGCATTTCACATCAAAAATTATTGTCCTTCATAAATGGCAAGAAGGTGTTGAGTTTACTAAAACTGAATGTGTCAAGTTTCCCATCTGGGTTAAGATTAGCCAAATCCCCCTCTCTTACTGGTCTGATGAAGGTATTAGCTACATTGCCAGCGCGATTGGGAAACCCCTATTTACTGATGAAATGACAAGCAAGAATGATCTTTTGAATTTTGCTAGGGTATGCATTGAGATTAATGCAAGTTTTTCATTCCCATCCACTGTAAATGTGGTTTGTTTTAATGAGGAAACTTTGGAGAATATCACGGTTTCTGTTGATGTGGAGTACCAGAGTAAGCCACCCTCATATCCTACTTGTAAAACTTTTGGCCATACCCCACTCAAGTGTCCCAAAGCTAACTATCAATGGGTTCCAAAAGCCCAACTCAATGTTGAGTCATCTAAACCCCTTGATGCCACCCCTTCTTTTTGTCCTGAACCCTTACTGGATGGCAGTCCTGCTCCCAATATTCCAGCTCCTCATGATAATAACAATGCATGGGTCACTATCTCTAGAGGTGCAAAGATCGGAAAGGACCCTATGGTCCCTAGCTCTCCCATGGATACAACAAATACATTCTCTCCTATTGCCACCCCTGGTGACCCTCTTCTTACACCTGGTACAGCAACTCCAACAGCTGGCAATTCCCTTGTTTCTAAGCTCAAAGTTATTGATGAAAAGGAAGGGAAGGACCTAAAACAAAAGCAACAGACTGGTACTGATAATCCACAAGCTGCCAAGAAACGGAACAAAGGCAAAGGGAAAGTTGGTAACCCATCTCTTTAATTTATGTTAATGTTAGCTTCCTATAATGTTAGGGGTCTCAATAAAAAGCCAAAGCAGGCTTATGTTAAGCAAATTATTGCTGATAATAATATCTCTATTGTTGGATTGCTAGAAACCAGAGTAAAGGAGCATAAAGCTTCTAGAATCTCCAGGAATATATGTAAAAACTGGGTTTGGGCTTTCAATTATGACTGTCATTGTAATGGTAGAATTTGGGTAGGTTGGAATCCATCTTTTTGGCATGTGGATATCCTTTTTGTCTCCGCCCAACTGGTTCACTGTAAAGCTCAACATGTCTCTAACTCTAGCAATTCTTTTTTGGTCTCCTTTGTTTATGGCTCTAACTCTTATATGGAAAGAAGGGCTTTATGGAGGGAACTCTCTAACCTGTCTCCTCCTGGTAGCTGGTGCATTTTGGGAGACTTTAATGTCATTCAAAATCTAAATGAAACAAACCAAGACGATGATGTGTGGGATGCTGGCATGGAGGATTTTAAAGACTGCACTCAAACTCTTGAGGTTGATGATATCCGAGGCATTGGCCCTAATTTTACTTGGTGGAATTGCCAATCCCGCAGACCTATCCATAAAAAATTGGATCGAGCCCTCGGGAATGCTGCTTGGTTCTCTCATTATCCTCATGCCCAAGCTACTTTTGCCCCTAGAGGGATGTCTGATCATGCATTGGTCCTGCTCAACTCTGGTATTCCTTGCGGTACAGGAAACATTTTCAATTTTTTAACCATCTTATGCTTGCTGAAGGTTTTGATGATTGTGTTCAAAATGCCTGGGGTCACCTAATTCATGGCAATCCCTTCTTTGTTTTTACTGAGAAGCTTAAAAGAACCAAGAAGGCTTTGATAGCCCTTAATATCTCTGTTGGGAATCTTTCCTCCTCTGTTAGTTTAGCAAAGGATGCTCTCCATCAGGTGCAGTCCTTTTTATCTAATAATCCCCAGGACTCCGATCTGATTGACCAAGAGAAAAGTTGTTTACAACAGCTCTGGACTGCTCTGGACAAAGAGGAAACTCTATTACAACAAAAATCCAGATCTTCTTGGCTTTTATTGGGCGACAGGAACTCAAGTTATTTCTCCAACATGGTGAAATGCAGATGGAATTCTAACAAAATTTTCTCCATTCAAAATTCTGCTGGTGAAATTGTTTCTGGGCAAGATGAAGTAGAAGAAGTTGCTGTGGATTATTTCAAGAGTCTTTTCTGCTCTCCCCCCCCCCCCCCGACATGCCATATCCTTGCATTGATGATTATGGGTGTGTTCCCCCTCATCTCATCTCTTCTGATCAAGCTTCTATGCTATCTGCTCCTATTATTGACAATGAAATTTACAAAGCCCTTTCCTCTATTAAAAGGAATAAAAGCCCGGGGCCAGATGGTTTTAACGTTAATTTTTTCCTCCATTGCTGGCACATTGTTGGGAATGACTTTACAAATGCTGTCCAATTCTTTTTCTCAACTAACAGGATGCCAAAATGTTTCAATTCCACAGTTGTTGCTCTTGTGCCCAAGTGTGCACAACCTTCCTCTATGGTTGATTTCAGACCTATTGCATGCTGCAACACCATATACAAATGTATTGCAAATGTGCTTTCTTCTAGGCTCAAAGAGGTGTTGCCTTCTCTGATCGATAAGGCCCAAGCAGCCTTCATTAGAGGCAGAAACATAAGTGACAACATTCTTCTGGCCCAGGAATTATTCAGGAACTATCACAGAACCTCCGGCCCTTCTTGCTGTGCTTTAAAAATTAACCTCAGGAAAGTGTTTGACACAGTTCGGTGGGATTTCTTATTTGACATTTTGTCCATCTACCAATTCCCTATCACCTTCATTAATTGGATCAAATCTTGTGTAACAACTGCCATGTTCTCCATCAAGATTAATGGAGCTCTAGCTCGGTACTTTTCCAGCTCTAGAGGCTTAAGACAAGGTGACCCCTTATCCCCTTATTTATTTGTGCCTGTGATGGAAATGTTATCCATAAAACTGAACAGGGGATCTATGGAACCTAGCTTCAAATTTCATTGGCGAACAAAAGATTGCAATCTTACCCATCTTTTCTTTGCGGATGACATTCTTATTTTTTGCCATGCTAATACTCAATCCATTGCTATTATTCACTCTTGCATTCACTCGTTTTCCCTCTTCTCTGGGTTAATCCCCAATGTCCATAAAAGCCATTGCTTCTTTGCAAATACTGACCCCTCCACCTCTCATAACATCCTCCAGATTCTTGGATTCCAGCTTGGAACTCTTCCCACAAAGTTCCTGGGTGTCCCTCTTATTTCCTCAAAGTTGTCCTGTAATGACTGCATCCCCTTGATACACAAGATTACTGCCAAAGCCTCCTCCTGGACAACTAAATTCCTTGCTTACTCCGGTAGGCTCCAATTAATAAAATCCATCCTCTTCTCTATCCAATCATACTGGTGCAACCACTTCATCCTTCCTCAAGCAGCTACCCGTGCCATCCAATCTATTCTTTGTAGGTTCCTTTGGAAGGGCTCATCCTTGGCCAAATATGGTGCTCGTGTTTCATGGTCTGACATATCTCTGCCAACCAGTGAGGGGGGCTTAGGGCTAAAAAGCATCATGGACTGGAACCGAGCCCTCATCCTTTTACACCTGCTGCATGTTATTCAATTTCACCCTAGCTCTCTATGGTCTATGGGCTAAATGGGTTAAAGCTACCATACTCAAGAACAAATCAATATGGCAGGTTTCCATCCCTAGTGACTACTCCTGGATATGGAAACAAATCTTAAAGCTCCGGCCTCTTGCTCTTCTTCACCTACAGTACAAAATTGGTAGAGGCAATAACATCAGCCTTTGGTATGATCCCTGGGTGCATGGAGCTGCCATTAACCCGAGCTCCACTCTTATTAGGAATTCAGGCACTCCATCTACTGCTAAAGTTAGCCATATTTTGCAAAATTCCTCCTAGAAGCTTCCTACCAGGAGAAACCATGAGGTTATCATGCTACGAAGACAAATTGATTCTGTTCCTGTTCCTTCTACCCTTGATGACTGCATTTTGTGGGATTCTCTGGATATCTATACCGTCAAAGCTAAACACATTTGGGAGAGAATCCGGTCAAGACAGCCACAGGTCCCATGGAGTTTTATTTTATGGAACAAACTGCATGTGCCAAGGTATTCCTTTTTTATATGGTTGGGTATCCTGCGCAGACTCCCTACTAATGACAGAACCATCCAGTTCTCGGGAAGAAGCATGACATGCCATCTATGCCAATCACAACCTGAAACTTTTGACCATTTATTCTTCTCTTGTGATTACTCCCGTTCCATCCTCAGGACTGCCATGGATCTGGGACAGTGGTCCAACCTTCCGCATAACTGGGACAACCTTCTTTGGTTTATTCTCGACTTTAGGGGCACCAACCTCTCAAGGAACATCATTTGTCTCACTATTGCAGTCTCCCTCTACAAAATTTGGGAAGCTAGGAACATCAAGATGCACAACAACGCTTTAACTCCCTCTTCTGCACTTGCAAAGGATGTTATTAATATAATTAAATCTAGATTATCTACATGCAAATCATACATCAAAGCTACTTCCTTTTGTCAATATTATTGTAATTGGTTGTTGTAACCTTATGCTTTGAAGTTTTTTTCAAGCTGTTCTTCGTGGGCTATTGTTTTTTAGTTCTTTCATCTCTTGGGTCTGTCCATAGATGAATTAGCTATAGACTGGGGTATGCCCCTCTGCCATTGTTTTTTGGTTCTTCTTCAATACAGACACATTTAGCACAAAAAAAAATCTGAATATTATAATTTGACATCAATGACTAAATGTAAATCGAACCTTGCAAGACTAATTTTCTTGTTAAGTTTAAACATTTTCAATTTTGCTTCCACCCTCATCTCCTGAGAATAAAAAGACTCTTTACCCGTTCGTTTGATATTAGAAATGTCAAGCCCGAAAGTAAGCATAACCATTTAAAATAGATTAGTCCATCAATGAAGACATAGATTAATGGGGTTCAGAAGTCTGTAGCAGAGAAGAATTATTTTAAATTTAAATTATTGTATGGGATTTACGCATGTTTAATGTGAAATTAATGTAATTCTATAGTCTTAGGGTAGTTATTTCTATGAATATATAGTATATATTTTATTTTAGATTTCTCTCACGTTGAATGATGGGGATGGTGGATGAGTAGGAAGTTATTTATGTTCACTTGGTCTCCATATAAAGCCAACTTTATTTGCATTTTGGGACAGATTATTGATTATTGTAACAAATTCAATGTTGTCTTATATTTTTTCTGCCGATTTGTGTAATCTCCGCTAGAGACCTTAAAACATACTACAGATTACCATGCGGGATTGGGGGGGGGGGGGGGGAATATCTTACAAGATAGGAAAATTTCTTTTAAATTCCTTTACTAGTTATTTAGAAAAGTAGTAGTAAACGGTAGTTCAAATCTTCAAATGAATCATATCAAATAAAAGAACTTAATAAGCATAAAAAAAACTCAGAATTAATGGGGAACCTCCACGAATACTAAATGTCTGGTAGAAAAAAAAAATTTCTTCTCTATTTTGGCATGATGGGAAGAAATGAAAACCAAAAACAGAGAAAATGCCCTCGTAAGGAACATCACTCCAACTTCTTAAACATTTTAGACTTCCAATTTTTGCATACTGCTGAAATGAAGTCTAATGAGATGTTAACAACCTCTTACGATTTTGTACATTTAACATACTTTTCCCTCTCCATTCCCTACAAACAAATGCTTCTTCTCTTTCCCAATGTTTTCAAAACCTGACATTTGAGATTTCAAAACACAACTCTCACCTTGCAATTTCAAAAAAAAATCAAACAGCAATTTCTTGGACAATTTTATCTTCTGTGCCCTAATTATTTCGAATTCAAAATAGTTAAAATTCAATTTAAAATGAAATAAAAACAGTGTCTATGAGTTGAGAAAGTATAAACTTGAAGATCGTGATCATATAATAATTGAATAAGATGGAATAAACAGGGAACTCACTGTGTAGGGGGGCGATTAGGGACGGAGGAAAATGCAGAAGCTGCACCAGAATTCGGGATTTGATTTTCTTGTGGACTTTTTTCTTCTGGGAGCGAATCCATTTGGTCTCTTTCCATGAAATTTTTGGAAATGTAAATCCTCACCCTCTTCCGGTCTTCCCTGTATTCGTTTGAACATTTTATATGCTTATTAGTTATTCGTCGGGTCGGGTCTATGCTAAATGATTCTTATTGACAATGACTTTGTAGTAGTTTTTGTTTAACATTTATTTGGATATTTGTGTTTGATTATGGAATTTTTTCTTTGGTTAAATTTATTTTGCATATTTTTATTCATGGTTCAATGGTTATAATTAATAGAAGGGTAAATTTATAAAAGTGATATTTTTCTTTTTTTTTCATTGGAACTCAAAAACGCAAGAAAAGAAAATTTTTAAATTTTCTATTCTTTTCTATTAAAAACTCAGAAACAACACAAAGGAAAATTTCAAGTTTTCTATTCTTTTCTTTTCTGTTTTAATTTAAGTTTTCTATTCTTTTCTTTTCCGTCCAAAACTCATAAACAGAGTGTTAATAATCATGGGGATAACATTTTAAAATAAAATAAAAACAACAAAAAGGGGACAATATGTCATAAACGTAGCATCTATGAAAAAACAAAAAATAATTTTATTTCCTCATTATTTTTCTAGATCTCCATAAACGTGCAAAGCAAGGGGTACGTAAATGCGATATTATTTTTTTTATAATTAAAAAAGAGATAATTAGGAAAACTAATGTGTAACACACATATATATATATATATATATATATTTAACTACATCACTTAGGCTATGTTTGTTTGTAAAGATTACACTTGGAATAGGACTATTAATCTCAAGTGTCTTGTTTGTTTTCAAATTTGGACTTGAAACTATTAGTCCAGGGATTATAAAATGACTTGTTATAGGGGATTATTTAATACCATCTTTAACCAGGTATTATAATCCCCATCATTTGGATTAAAAATTTTTAGACAAAATTATCCTCATCTTTTTTTCTAAAATGACCATATTATCCTATTATATCCATTTACATTATGAACAACTTATTTAAACAGCTTATTGGTAAATAACTTATTATTTAAACAACTTATTGGTAAACAACTTATTATTGGTGAACAACTTATTATTTAAACAACTTATTGGTAAACAGCTTATTGGTAAACAATTTATTAGTAAACAACTTATTATCATTTTTTTGATGTATAAGCAACTTATTATTGGTAAACAACTTATTATTTAAATAGTTTATTGGTAAACAGCTTATTTAAATAGCTTTTTGGTAAACAGTTTATTTAAATAACTTTTTGGTAAACAACTTATTGGTAACTAACTTATTATTTAAGCAGCTTATTGGTAACTTATTATTTAAATAGTTTATTGGTAAATAACTTATTTAAACAGCTTATTGGTAAACAACTTATTATTTAAATAGTTTATTGGTAAATAGCTTATTTAAATAACTTATTGGTAAACAGTTTATTATTAAAGAATTTATTTTAAACAACTTATTGATAAACAACTTATGTAAACAACTTATTAGTAAACTTTTTTCTGGAATAAAACGAAAGGAGTATATCGACGTCTCACATGATTTCACAACCCCCATGAAACAAAACGAACAGGAGCAAGACTTTTACTCAGCCATAGGTAAATGGCGGTACAGTAAGTAGCCGTTGGCATGAAACATCCATAAAAAGCAGCATCTGATTTCATATATATACCCAAAATAATCAATCTTTTAGGCTAGCTGTTTCTCCATAAATACATTAAGGCAGACAACAGGAACAAGACAAACCCATACATTTTACATTATTCTACTCCATACATGTATAAACAAGTTTAAATTATAATTTAAAATATGTTATTATTGGTAAGGGTACAGTAATCTAAACGATATTTTTTTATCCAATCCTTTAATTAATCCTGGAAAAAACAAACATAACATAGGATTATTTTAAGTTATCCTATGAATAATCACATGAAAAACAAACATGTGACTAGGACTATTTAATCCTAGGATTAATAGTCTTGCAATTATAATCCCATGGATTATAATCCCGGGATTATAATCCTTGCAAACAAACACAGCCTTAAAGAATAATCAAGCTGACCAAGAAAAATTGAAAGAATAATCAAATAAGACTTAAATTTAATAGAAATACCAAGTGCAACTTATACACTATCAAATTAAAATTAAAAATATATTTTCATAAAAAAATATCTTATACTTAAGAGATATCTTATAAATGTAGTAGTAGAGAATTGATTAAAAAAGATAGCATGATATATACCTTTTTAATTATGTCACTTTAAGTGTAATCATTTAACTTTATTTTAACAATTGTTATTAATTGCAAAATTATAGATATACCTATTTCTAATATCTAATTTATACACACACAAAAAAACTTAAACAACTAAAATCATATCAATATAAAATAATAAAAACATGAAAGACGAGTTTTTGTCCTGGTTGAGTCACTTAGTTTTGGATTCTCTTTCGAGTTTGTGTCTGCCTGATTGAGTTAATCGTGAGATACCAAAAAAAGTATACTAAAAGACTCTTAAATATTCCAAACATTTATACGTATACTCATACATCCCAAACATCATCTGATTTATTACTTTGAAGTATACTAAAAGAATCGATACAAATTCAACCTTGATTGATGTTTCAGTTGTTACCTCTCTCAAAACAATTCAATATTTCATATCTCTTCATTTTCCTCATTTCCTCTTTTTATTCTCCTGACGCTCTTTCTCACTTCCAATCGTCAATCATAGTGTCGGACACTCTCTAAGCCTCCTTCACAAGCTGAACATAATCGAATCGAATTGTATAGTTATAATGGGACAAGCATAGCACGAGCTGACAACAAGGGAACTTCAAGGGTAAGTTCTATTATCCTAAATTTATGGTTTATAATATCATGTACCCATTCTGAATTTGATCTAATTTTATGCAATGAATGAAAATCGTGTATATTTATAAATTCCATGGCACTGCTCCTTTTATTCTCCCCAAATTTTTTTCTGTTTTTTGTTAGTCCAAATAGAGCTTGAGTTGGTTGTTTAAAATAGTGTATATTGTAACGTATGTAATTTTTGTGAATAAATAAATAATTGATAAAGTTATTGTGGAGTAATTCATTTTAAGTGTAATTATGTTAATTGTTATTTGAATGTAATTTGATGTGTCTATTCTATTCTAATTTAATAAATAAATTAGATGATAAAATGATTTATTTGAATAAAGGATTTATTTGAGTAAGATCATTATTTGGTAATATTGTTATTGGTCAAATAAGGGTTATAATTAAATTAGTAAGGTTTAATTGAATTTATTTAATATTAGGTTTAATTAAATTAAAAGTGTGACAATTAAACTATATAGTATAATGAGTTATTAAAATAAATGGAAAATGGATTTTATTTTAACTAAACCAAACAAGGCTTTGTGACCTTTGGTTGATAAAAATAGTTTATTTTGTTTTGATTCAAGCCAAACAGGGCCTTGGGACTTTTAAATTTTGTAACAGCTGAGCCTTAATATGGGATCAGTTTTTTTTATTTTACGTTAAAGTGTGCTAAGCCTAAAACAAAACAAAACAGAGTTTTGTTGAGAGAAAAGATTATCAGAGAAGTTGAAGGTGGAAGTGAGAAAGTTCCGTGAATTGAGAGGTGAAGGAAGAGGATTACTAAGCCAGTATAATCATCTTATCATAATCTGAGAAGAATTATCAGGTAATAATCTAATCTAAAACCTTAGTTCTTATTTTCTTCAAGCTAGTTCTCTGTAAAATATTGATGAATTAAAATTTGCTAGAAATTATTTATGTGATGATTATGCATGTTTGTATGAGTATATAAACTGTTATATAGCAATTATAAATGATTTTCTGTAACTAGAATCCATGAAAATAAGTTTTAAATGGGTTTTGTGTTCTTGAGTTTATACATATGAATATGGCTTACTTTGGGTTTAAAATTAGTGTTCAATCCATGTAATAATCTGTAAATTGATTGTAGTTATTGTTAGTATGTTCAATAACGAAAAGAATGTAAGTGGAATGGATTAAAATAGTTTGGAGATGAATTCAAAGTGTTCAATTTCATTAAAAAGGCCAAAACATGATTATTTTGCTTAAACAGTAAATTTTTGGTTTTTAATTAGTTGATTATATGTTTTATGATGATTGGAATTGTTAAAAACATATTGGGTAATTGTTTTACAACATGTTTGATGTCTGAGTATGTTTAATTTGTGAGTCGGATGATAGAATTTGGTCTGAATTTCGCTGGTTTGCGAACTGTAGGAGATGATAGTCGAGTCCACCGCCCCGGCAGTGGAAATGGACTGGAAGTCTCGCCCCGACGGTAGAAATGAACTACCTTCCTCGCCCGGCGGTAGCCTCGCCCCGGCGCTGGTTTGTGAAGAAATCCACCGCCCCAGCGGTGGAACAGAAAATAAAAAAAAATTCTTTTCTTTGTGATTATGTTATATGGCTATGTGTACGTTTAAGGCTTAGATTAAGATATTAAATGATTTATAAGATACCACGATGGTTGTTAAGCAAATACTCATTGTATATCAAATGACAATAGATATATATTAAAATGAAAATGGATGAGATCGAATTCCAAAGTGCTTATAATACTGTAACTAATTATTGTTACCACTTTATAAACGGAATGTATAGGTTGATTAAAGAACGTGAATATTAACCTATAATCTACGCACGAGGCAAGTTTTCTACCCTTAACCTTTTTTATTTCGTGGAAAGCAAGTTTCTTACTTTCCTTTCATTGAGCAAGCTTATTAACCTTAGCTTATCATTATTCAAGCAAGGTTGACACAATGACAAATGCTTATGTTATATTTTAGTCATTTATTATCCAGTCATGAATCCTTATCCAAACTTCAGACATAAATCTTATTATATGATTCTATTGTTGAATCAAATGCTTTAATGACTAGCAAACCCTTATTGATTCAGCTAGTCCATAGTTGATGAGCGTTCCAAAGATTTAGAATATCTTGAAGTTATTCCAAACCAAGTTTCTTCTGGTAGGGAATCTGAAGTTAAACTGAGATGAACAACCTTAATATAGGGGATTAAACTACACAATAGCGTTAAAATGTTTGTGCACAATACATTGTACAAAGGGCTGATCCCCCTGAGTACGAGATGAATAGTCCATAGTCTATAAGACTGTTAAAAGTTACGGTAGAATTACTTGTTAACCTAGGACACAGTTCGAGGTCTTATGACCCTCAGGTACACTTTTATTCTTGAAATCTATATTCAGTTCTTGAGCTAAGTTTTCTATTGAGCTTTCAGTCCTTTGAATTGTTATTGATTGATTTCAAATAAACTATATACCTCAGTTAAAATCTACTCCATTGATTGTTTAATTGTTATTGTTATCATACTTGTAGGCAGTTGTATGCTCACCCTTGCATAAAACATTGCAGTTAAACCTAAAAAGTCGGATGAGCCATCCACTAGCAAGGGCAAGGGCAAGATGAGAAAATGAAGATGTTTATTCTATTTGATTCAGTTCTTTGTAATAAAACTTCGTTATTATTTAAGTTTTTATTCCGCAAATGATGTAATAAATGTTAGATAACCTGGAATTTATTTAATTAAGAGATTAGAGATGTAACCCCTTTTGTGGGAAAATATTTTATTCAGCTTAATTTAATTGTCCTTTATTATGGGTAGTTAGTTATGAATGAATGATATAGTGTACACCAAATCAGTGGAAATTAAGTACCCGGATTTGGGGGTGTCACATATATTACATGTTTGGTGAAAATGGCCCCAAAAGGATATACGGTCTCATCTCGATCCACAATTTCATCAAAGCAAAGGTTAGTTCCATTTTTTTTAAAAAAAATTCCTCTTTAACCCACTTATGATCATTAGAGTAATACATTTTTATTTTTCCAAGATTTCTTCTTCTACGGTTTCTTTCAAAATTATAATAATAATTATATGGATTTATGAGGCAATTTATTCAAGATGGTATTACTTTTTATTACTATGTGCAAATTATTATTACTTAATATTTGAAAGCGCCACTTATGAATTAAAGGTTTACAGGTTTTAATATTTATTCCCTGGGAGCTTCTCTTACAATGTTAATTATTATTATGTTTTTTTCCTCTTTTCAATATTGCTTATGCATCTTTAATTAAAATTGAGTAGTGAACACAACTTTGAATTGAGTAGTGTTGGATGCTTATACACATTGGTTACAATTAGGGATATTAATTTTATAATTGTTAGTTTATTGGGTATAAATGCAATAGAGGGGGTATGAAAATGTAAGTGGACTGTATGATAGGAAAAATAAGTTTAGTTGAGAATGTTTATATTTGGGTTTTGTTATTCCCAAAAGACATAAAGAGATCCAGAAAGGGGTTGAATAGATTCTTTAAATTTTCTTTTAAAAAAGATATTACCAAATCAGTTAAACAAAGTTAATTGATTGATTAAGCACAACGAAATTGTATTTTGAAAAAACCCTTCAAAGATTTTCAGAAAGCACACAACTCTAAATTTAGTAAACAGTTATAAAAATAAGTCACAGAAATAAAACGTAGAGTAACATAATGTAAAATACAGAAAGTAAAGAACACAAGGATTTTTAAGAGGTTCGAAGCACAAAAGTCTCATAATCCTCTCTTCTACTCCGCGAGTAGGGATATTCTACTAAAGAGGGTAATCACCAAGATTACAGTTCATTAAGAACTTTTATACATCTGATTCACAAAGAATCCTTCAAGTTACACAGACTTGGATTACAAGAGATCACTAAAATCTTGTCGATCACTAAGAAAAGATGTTTGTTTTGAGGTACTGCTAAGTTGCTTTTAGTTTCTCTTCAAATGACTTCATAACAGAAATTATTTTTTGGAATCGTAGAGTAGAGCTTGCATGAACTTAGAGTTTCAGCATTTGAAGTTGATCAATTCGTATTCTTTTTATGCTTGAAATTGTTGTCCTTATTTAGAGTTCTTCTGGAGACCTTCTCATTGGAAAGTTACCGTTGCTCCATTCTAACTTGGATACTTGTCATTCTTTAATTATTTGACTTCAAATTGTTGCCTGCTTGGACCACCTCAGGCTGCTTTCTTCAGTACTGTGAACAGTGTAGTTGCAGCCACGTGTCCATTGACTCTACTAATATAGCTGTTAGATAGAACATTTGTTGACTTGTCCCTATCGCAAACTCATATGAGGATAACCTAAGAGGGTCGAGTGTTTAAGGTTTATGATCCTTTGTGATATCCCGAAGTTTTTGAAAATTATTTTAATAAAAGTAAAGTAAGAATTTAACAAATAAAATTCTTATTATGGGACGTATTGATTTGAATTAATATATAAATATATATGTTATATATATATATATGAGATTTATGGGATGAATTTTACATTTCTTAGCTAATTTAAACATTTAAAACAAGCCAAGAAAGTTAATTAATTTATATTAATTAATTAAGGATAAGATAAAATTATATTATAAGTTAATATAAGTTGAACAATATGTCTTGTGCAGCAACCAATTAAATTACGATGAATTAAATTTTATATACGAGCTAATGAATTCTGTTATTTAAAATTTGTGAATTGATGTATGCATTTTGTTGAGGGAGTTAATTTAAACTTATTTTTTAATAATATATTACATAAATGTAATATATTATCGTGATAATTTAATATATAATATTATGCCAACTTGATATAATTAAATATCAAATGAGGTTCAATATAATATAATATATATATATATATATATATATATATATATATTGGAACTAAATTAGTAAATTAAATTCATACTTGAATAATGAATAAATATGTTAAATAAATATATTTAATGTATAAATAAATTGTTTGAAAACAAGTTATGGAAGGAAAGATTAATTAAATTTAGTTATACAATATTAATTGTATAAATTAAACGAGCTATTAAAAATAATTAATGAAGTAAATATTAATCATTTTAATAAATGATTCGATATATAATTAGTTAATTCCATTTTTATGGAAGGATTTTATACACATATGTAAAAATTACCCAAGTATATTTTTATTAATATCACATGTATTGATATTAATTATATTGAATGTAATATATCGATTAAAGTGATGAGATGCAATTTAATAGTTGGTCCAGACTAGTTTCAACTAAGGAAGTCAACATTTTTTTCTTCAAAACTCATAAGCTATAACAATGTAGCAGGGTATTCTATATCATTTGTTGCCTAGTTATTTCTTCATAAAAGGAAGAATCTTCAATGTTGGACCAACAATAAGGCTTACCTGGTTCTTTAAGCTTATACAACAACTTTGGTTAATTGTATATTATGAAGATTTAAAAGTTTCAATAATACAAAGCATTTAAGTATGGGTCTATGTGTTTTTATAACATGGGTCACCCACTAAGTAATAGTCCTAAGGTGCATGCTTGTGGGAAACACACTGATCAAATAAATTCTAACTAGGGTGCAATGTGCATGCATGTGAAGCACTTAAAATTCTAAGTCTAAAATTTAAAGGTGGTGGATGATTTGATGAACTGTAGCCACGTATAGCAAAGAAATTGGTTCAATAATAACAATCATATATTAATATTTTCCCTTGCAACTAAGTAATATGTATATATATATATACACACACACACACACACACCCTACCGAGTGTCACTTGCAAGAAAAAGAGAAAAGAAGGGGCTAAACCCCAAAACCAGAAAAAAGTGAGGCTGTTTAGCTTTGTGGGTTGCAAATTTTCAAGAATTGCATTTCAAATTCTGCTAGTGAGTTTGCATGTGGGGCTTAGATGCTGTTCATTTGATGCGTCTGATGGCTTAATTAATATTCTCTCTCTAGCTTTTCATTCATACACAAACAAACAAAGAGAGAATAGTAAAATGATGCATGAATTATTATTACATGAATTGCATGCTTTGCATGGATGATGAATAACTTGCATGGTTGCTGATCCGTGCATGAGTTTATATTATTTCCATGATGTGGTCTAACCAAGACATATAACACATCACTCTCCATAAAAGACTTATGAAGGGAACTTTTGGAGTACTCCTTTTGGGTGGTGGGAGACCATCATCTACTCCACTAAATTTAATTTTTCTTGGTATTACAAGTGTGAAAGTGGTAGCACACCGAAAGAGAAAAGTTAACCCTACAACATGCATGTGAAGCCACTCAAAACCCTACTTTAATAGCTAAACTAAGTAATATATTACAGATACATGCATACTTTTATATTAAAGCTACCTACAGACTATATATATATATGCGTATATTATTTGAATTATGTGAGGGGGTACACGGGAGTACTATTAACTTTAACTCCCACTTGGCCAAAAGGGAGTACTACCTTATCTCTTTTGTTTTTAGGCTTGTCGGCCATAAGAGAGAAAACTTCAAGGAAATACTCCATCAATATTAATATTCCACCGATGAAATGCTAGGCCCAAGCCATTCCCCCACATCAGTTTGCCTTCCCTATATTCTTCGACCGCATCATCATCATCTCTAAATTTTTGGAAAGAGAGAGAAGTTGTGACACCCCCAAATTCAAGTACCGATTCCTCGAATCTGGTGCTCATGATAAAATACATCCATACACCTCTAAACAACATAAATCAACTAATACAGAATAAATAAACATATGTTGTTCATTACAAAAGGTTTACTACGGTCCCAAGGTCTATAACCTTAAATAAATACATCACGGAATACAATAATAATACAAAACGATTCCACGATTACATAACGAGATAGTACATATAACTATTCCTTAAGCTTTCCTTTGCCTTTGTCCGCTTCAGAACTCTCCGGCTTAACTGCAATAGGTTCATGATATAGCAAGGGTGAGCAACTACTTTGCTCAATAAGTTTAAAATGGATAAAGAGGATATATCATGAATGAATGAGAATAATAATCGTATAGTTTAACAATTTAAGAACATTGAAGAAATAGCTGACAATATAATCAAAGCTCAAATAAAATAATGAATATTGATTATTTACTGCTCAGTGGTCCAATAGACCATGAGCTTTTGGCCAAAGGATCAATCATTTAACTGACCCTTTTAAATGCCCGGCCCGTCAGTAGTACTCGAGGGGATCAACCTCTCGTACCCTATGTATATGCATAACATTTAACTCTGGCTACATCGAATAACCGACACATTAAAATCCCCTAAATAAGGGTTGCTCTCTCAGTCCAGGAATCCATACCAACAACCGGTTTGGATAGCTTTTAAAATTATAAGCTGTACATGTCTAGCCAAAACAAATAGCGTAGACTATTTCCTTAAACAGTTCATGAATGAAGAACTTAAACATTTCACAGTCTAACAACAGATAATGAATTCAAATGCACAAGGTGCGAATATCAATAATTATCTTTGAGGTAGAGTAATTTATAATAATTAATCTACTAATATAATTTGAAAGTAATAACTCGTTTTGAGTCATGAAACTAGCAGCAATATATAACATTTGTATAAAATAGGAAACTTGCCCAAATATAAAGGTTGAGTAAGTTTAAGCAACTTGCAATGATATAGGATACTTGCTCAATCAACAAATAAACTCGCACAATAAATGAAAGTTGTACGATTAAGGAAATCTGCCCAATATTAAATTGAGTTAAGGTAAGGAAACTTACCCAACAGAAGGGTTAGACAAGCGTTAGGAAACTTGCTCAATAAATAAATTGAGTTAGGATAGGAAACTTGCTCAATCAATAAATAAACTCGCACAATAAATGAAAGTTGTACGGTTGAGACAACCTGCCCAATATTAAATTGAGTAAGGTAAGGAAACTTGCTTAACACAAGGGTTAGACAAGCGTTAGAAAATTTGCCTGATGCGTCTGCTACAATATTACAACACACGCTCCTTAATATCCTACACTTGTAAATACATATTCATATAACAATTAGTCACATAAGGATTATGTTCAAAACAGACGTTGCATTATTAAAACACATTGATTGCCACTACGACTACCCAGTCGGGGGTCTCGGTTCCCGGTGAGCGAGTGGCTGCCCAGCTCACCGGTGAGCTAGCGGGGGTCTAAGGGGGCAGCGCTCCCTAGAAGCCAAACGTAAGTTGCAACCAGGTTACTCCATTTACGCCTTAAAACAACACCACTTTAGTTGACACTTAATATACAATTAAGCAATTAAGGCTTAACAAGGTATAAATAACTAACTTGTCTAATCATTTAGTACAAAAATATAGGTTTTGGACTCGCTGAAAAGAATTCATTAGGTTCGACCCAACCCGATCTGGTCTGACCGACCCAACCCAGGCCGGACACGGCACTGGCACTGCGGAGCCAAGCCTTATACTAGTTCCCATGCTGCGGCGTGAGTCCCGTGTCCCGCCGCTGCCACGTAGCGTCACTGCGGCACCAAGCATAGCACTTGGATGTGGCGCTGCGGCGTGAGTCCCGGTCTTTCCCTATTTTTTCCCTCGCAGTGACGTCAGATGTAAGGCTTATGAATGACGCTGCGGCGTCATTCATCAGTAGCCGGATTCTGGGTTTAATCCCAGTTCGCGATTCCGACCTTCGATCACTCCAACCTCCATAACTCCTTCAATACACAAGAAAATTGGTCCATTTCGGACTCTATGGACTCATAATTCATCGGGCTACAATATATCAAAAATACAGAGCTATCCATAAATATTAACATGGCCAAATCTTAAGCCAAATTACAAAGTTATGCTCTGTTTTTCAAGTTCTTGACAAGTTTTACAAAAATTATTACTACGAACTCGATTTAAAACCTTTTTACTCCATTCCAATTGGGTTAGTTTCGTAACCCATGGAACTACCAAACTATAACAACAAATAAAATTAACAAACACAAAAACATAGCTTTACAGTTCTCTAAAATAGTCCGAACGTCCAAAGTCCATGTTTTGTCCATTGTTCTTGCTCCATTAAGCCAAGGTAAGGATTTCTTGCATTTGTTTCCACTTTAATGATATTAATAGCTTACATAACCTTTTAACAACATTTACAAACAATCATAACAAACAAAAACAACAAGAATCGCCAGAAAATCGAACTACAAGCTCAAGAGCTTAAAAACCTCAAAAACTTGAAAATCTTAACAAGAAATCGAATGAAATGGATTTGATTGATTGTTTTACCTCTGTAAATCCTTCTTGATGCTAAGGAGCTCGGCTAGGCTTGGTTTTGAGGGTCTCTCCTTGCTTCTCTTCTTCCTCCACCTGCACCTTCTTCTTCCTCCTTCTTTCTTCTTCTTCTCCGACAACCCTCTTTTTTTTTCCTCCTTCCTCTCTGCAGCTCTTTCTCTCTCTGTCTCTCTCTTTCTAGCAGCTAAACCAGATAAGGAGTGGAAGAGGAGGCATGGAGACTTGCAAATGGGGTTTCGGGAGGGACGAAATGGTTGGGTACTTGGTTGCTCAATGCATTTGTCCAACAAATGCAAGGCTTGCCGATAACTCCCTCCATGCTCTCATTTGATTGGTTGATGGGGTTTGGTTGGTTCCCTCATGGAGTAACATGCCAAAAATAAATACCCAAATACACAAAAATATATCCGAATACTCCCACTTTTGTACCCAATTTGGTAAATAACTCTACCTAAAATTAAAATGGGTACTCCCACAAATTATTAGGACGTATAAAAACAATTATTATGGAATTTGTCCATTTATTCGGAACACCCTTAATATACATTTCGGATACGGATAAAATCACGTATCAGCTCAAATAAAATTTCTGACGCTTGGAAAAATTATCACTTCACTCGCACGTATTAATAAAATTTATTAAAATCGAAAACGACACAAAAATATTATGACGTGAATAGTGCCTCGGGGAAACGTGCCCCGTGAATAGTGATTTAGCGACGCTACGCGAAATCAATTATTCACTTAAACAAACTATAACACGTAAAATTTCATGCATTCACACAATCTAGGTTGTCACACAATCTTTAAACATGCAACAAAAAAATAATATTAATAAAATATAATATATTCATTAATATTCAAAAAATCGAATTACAAGGTAAATCCAAAATTTTCGGTCGTTACATCCTCCCCTTTATAAGAATTCTGTCCCAGAATTACAATCTAGGTTCGAAAAACTTAATATGGGTTCACTCAAAAAGATGCGGATAATTCTTCCTCATCTTCTCTTCTAGCTCCCACGTGGCTTCTTCAGCTGCATGGTTCCTCCAAAGTACTTTGTCCAAATAGATGACCTTATTTCTTAACGTCTGCTCCTTCCTATCTAATATTTGGACAGAAATCTCTTCATATGACAAGTCTCGCTCAACTTGAATCGGTTCATAGGATATTACATGCTTGTAGTCGAGTTTATATGGCCGCAACACAGAAACGTGGAACACATTATGAATATGCTCAAGTTCAGGAGGTAGAGCTACCTCGTACGCCACTTCACCTACCCTCTTTAAACTTCAAAAGGTCCTACGAACCTGTGACTCAATTTTCCCTTCTTTCCAAATCTGATCTTCCCCTTCCAGGGATATACCTTCAAAAACATAAAGCTGCTAACTTCAAAGTCTCGCTTCTGACGATGCAAATCGGCATATTTCTTTTGTCTATCCTGAGCTGCTACCAATCGATCTCTTATCACTTTGACGACATCCATGGTATGTTGCACTAATTCAGGTCCCAACAGTCTCCGTTCACCGACTTCGTCCCAACACAAATGTGTTTGACATTTCCTTCCGTATAATGCTTCGTATGGCAGCATGCCAATACTCGCATGATAACTGTTATTGTAGGCAAACTCCACTAATGGTAGGTGATCATCCCAGCTGCCTTTAAAATCCATCACACATGCTCTCAGCATGTCCTCCAGCGTCTGAATCGTTCATTCGCTTTGTCCATCCGTTTAAGGATGATACGTTGTACTCAACCTCAACTGAGTTCCCAACCTTTCTTGCAAGCTCTTCCAGAAATTCGACGTGGAACGCGGATCTCTGTTAGATATAATAGATACCGGCACTCTATGTCGTGACACAATCTCTTTCACATATAACTTTGCTAGCTGCTCCAGATTATACCTTATCTTGATCGGTAGAAAATGTGCAGATTTAGTTAAACGATCCACGATCACCCAGATTGCATCGTAACCCTTCTGAGTTGGTGGAAGCCCCGTCACAAAATCCATCGTGATATGCTCCCATTTCCATTCCAGAATCTCCAGCGGTTATAGCAGTCCGCCCGGTTTCTGATGTTCTGCTTTACCCTCTGACATGTCAAACATCCCCCAACACATTTCGCGACCTCCCTCTTCATGTTCGGCCACCAGAAGTGTTGGCATAAATCCTGATACATCTTGGTACTACCAGGGTGTATCGAATACTTTGTAGAATGAGCTTCCTGCAAAATTTCTTCTCTCAACTCCGGAACCATCGGTATCCAGATCCTCCCTTTAAACTTTAGCAATCCCGTGCTATCAGACTTGTATTTTAATTCCTCTCCTTCCGAGATTCGCTTCTCTATGGCAACACATTCATCATCTTTTTCTTGAGCCTCTTTTATCTTATCTAATAAAGTCGGACTCGCCTCCACTGCAAACAGTTTCTCGCCTGCCTCTTTCAGATACTTGACTTCTAACTCCAGTCTTTCCATGTCCTTTATCAGTTCTTCTTGAGCTATCAGCATCATCAACTTATCTCTGCCCTTCCTACTTAGAGCATCAACTACTACATTGGCTTTACCGGGATGGTACAGAATTTCACAATCGTAATCCTTGATCAACTCCAACCACCACCTCTGCCTCATGTTTAGTTCCTTTTAAGTGAAGATATACTTCAGACTTTTGTGGTCTGTATATATCTCACACTTCTCTTCATACAGATAGTGCCTCCAAATCTTCAAAGCAAACACCACTGCCGCTAGTTCCAGGTCATGAGTCGGATATCCTTTCTCATAGTCCTTCAGTTGTCGTGATGTGTATGCAATGACCTTCCCATGCTGCATCAATACGCACCCAAGGCCTTTGTGTGACACATCACTGTACACCACAAATCCCCCTGTATTATCTGGTAGTGATAACACATGTGCTTCACTAAGTTTCTTCTTCAACTCCAAGAAACTCTCTTTGCACTTATCCGCCCATACAAACTTCATAGTCTTCCTTGTCAGATTTGTTAACGGTGTCGCTATCTTTGGAAAGTTCTGAATAAACCTCTGATAGTAACCTGCTAATCCCAAGAAACTTCGGACTTCTGTCGGTGTCCTTGGCTGCTCCCAGTTTATTACTGCTTCCACCTTCGTAGGATCCACTGATACACCATCCTTGTCAATTACGTGCCCCAAAAACTGCACCCTTTGTAGCCAAAATTCACAGTCGGAAAACTTTGCATATAGCTTCTCCCTTCTCAGCGTTTCCAGGGCTATCCTCAAATGCTTGATGTGTTCCTCCTCCGTCTTCAAGTAGACTAGGATATCATCTATGAAAACGACAATAAATTTATCCAAGTATTGCTTGAACACTCTATTCATCATGTCCATAAATGCTGCTGGCGTGTTCGTCAGCCCAAACGACATTACCAAAAACTCAAAGTGTCCATATCGAGTTCTGAATGCTGTCTTTGGAATATCCTCCTGCCTCACCTTCAGTTGGTGATATCCCGTCCTTAAGTCAATCTTCGAAAAGTATTTTGCTCCCTTCAATTGGTCAAACAAATCATCAATTCTGGGTAGCGGATACTTGTTCTTAATGGTAACCTTATTCAATTCCCTGTAGTCAATACAAAGTCTTAACGCTCCATCTTTCTTCACAAACAGTACTGGTGTTCCCCACGGAGATACACTTGGACGAATATACCCTTTATCGAGCAACTCCTGCAGTTGAACCATCAGTTCTTTCATCTCCACCGGTGCCATCCTGTACGGTGCCTTTGAGATTGGTGCGGTTCCCGGTACCAAGTCGATCACAAATTCCACTTCTCTATCCGGCGGTAAACCCGGTAACTCATCTGGAAAAACATCTGGGAATTCCCTTACTACAGGTATCTGACCCAGCTCACCCTCTACTCTTCGAGTATCAACCACGTGAGCCAGATAACCTATGCAACCTTTTCTGAGCAATCTCCTTACTTGCATCATCGTCAGACAACGAGATTGTCTAGGTGATTTACTTCCATAGAACACAACCCTCGACTTATCTGGAGTCTTCAGGTGTATACATTTCTTCTGACAGTCAATCACAGCTCCATGATTAGACAACCAATCCATTCCAAGGACAACGTCAAATTCTCCTAGTCGTATCGGAATCAAATTTACGCCCAAATTATATCCTCTTATTTGAGCACAACAATTTCTATGAATATGTTCTACAGGAATAACTTCCTTATTAGCTACTTCCACATTCATTGGATTCTCTAATTTCTCACGAGGTAAATTTAACCGTTTAGCAAAATCTTCCGAAAAAAAAGAACAACTAGCACCCGAATCAAATAATAATATGCACTGACATTATTGATTGAAATAATACCTGACACCACGTCCTTCGACTCCACCGCATCCTGTACAGTCATGTTGAAAGTGCGTGCCGTCGGTGTGTTGGTTTGGCTAGTTGGCCCTCAAATGCTCAGCCTGTTGTTGTTGTTGTTATTGTTATTGTTCCTGTTGCCACTTGTTGCATCCCCCTTCCTTTTCGAGCAATCCTTAATTTGATGATCTGATGCTCCACATGAGAAACATCCTACTTTCTTTCCTTTTGGGCACTGATTGACAAGGTGTCCCTGTTGCCCACAGTTGTAGCAAATCCCTTTGCCCTTCAGACACTCCCTCGAGTGATTCTTTCCACAATTATTGCACTTATTACCCTTCTTAACCTCTCCTCCAGACCTGTTGCCACCGGAAGATTGGCTATCACTCCATTTCCTTTTATTCGGGTTACTTCCCCCGCTGCTTCCTCCCTTGTTTCCTTCGTGACCCTTCTTTTTGTCTTGATTGAACTTTGCTAGAGCCTCGTTGCCTCCTTTGACGATGATTGCTCTTTCTAACAGCGTAGAAAATGTGTCAATCCTTAGAACTTCCACTCTACTATACACCCACGGTTTCAGGCCTAATTCAAATCTCCTTGCCTTTCTGGCTTCAGTGTCTACCTGGTGAGGTGCTAATCTGGCTAACTCATTAAATTTATCTGCGTACTCCGCGACTAACATGTTCCCCTGCTTCAGCTCCAGGAACTTCACCTCCATGTTCTGCTGCATATTCTCCGGGAAATAGTTCTCGAAGAACAGCTCCTTAAAACGCCCCCATGATATCACACCATCTCCAGCACGGCTTTTGTTGGCCTTCCACTAATAGTTCGCTTCACCCTTCATCATAAAGGTGGCGAACCCTGTCTTCTGTTCTTCGGCCACCCTTGCAACCTCGAACACTTTTTCTATTTCTTCGATCTAGGTTTGGGCTTCAATCGGGTCTAGTGTTCCCTTGAACTCGGGAGGTCCTACTAGCTTAAAATCCTTGAAACTAGCCAAATACTGCACGGGCTGTCGCTCTGGCTGTACTCCAACAGGTGGGGGTCTATTTCACATGGCTTCTGCCAGCAACTCAGCAAATGCCCTCATTGGGTCTGGATGACCCTGGGTATTATTAACCGATTCCTCAACCCTTTGGTTTCGTGGCTGTCTTCTTGGAGGCATGATCTGATAAAAGAAGACCGTCGACTTTTACTAATAGATTTATGCCATATGCAAAAAGTCATTTAAGTCAACAATCAAAAGTAAAAAGCATCTATCAAACACGTTTGATTTAAATAAAATAACTGCATTTATAATCATACACCACTGTTTTAATACAACCAGACTCAACATGTGACATACTTCTATAAACACTCAGTGGTATGACCTGCCAACCACTACCTATCCCCTAAAGAATAAAAATGGGGAATAATAACCTTCCACCCCTCTATCAGAAACAAAATTGGGATTCAACTACTATCCCATGTATGCCACAAACATAGGGATTTTATAACACAAGTATGTCCCTATTATAACAAAAGTGGGACCTACTATAAGCATAATGCTAAAAATAACACATCACCGCCTGCTGCAGCGAATTACAACCATGAGCTCCCGTCGAGCTAGCTTGTCAACCACTCGGCGCCTAATCACGTGCTTGCTGCTCCCCACCTCCCTGGGGTACCTCCTAACCCTGTCCCTTAGCTTGCCAATAGAAGTGGTCAAGCCTAAATGGAGAGAATCAATCTCTACAGTCAGGGCTGCCAACTGCTCTATAGCCTCATCTCTCTCCAGACGAGTAGTCTCTAACTGATCCTCTACCCGCTCCGTCTGTCCTACCAGCACCACATTCCTCTCTAAGAGGTCATAAACCATCACACCAAGCTGAACAGAAACCCCACGCCGACCTTGAACCTCTGCCTATAGCTCAGCAATCCTCTGGTCCTTTTCCTGTAGCTTCTGGGTCAACTCAGCCTTTTCCCCTAATGTCTGATACGCTAATGACCTGTACTGCTCCTCTCAGTCCTGGTGATCCTAGTTCTGCTCCTCTAAGTGGGATACTCGATTCTCGAGCTCCTCATTCCTATTTGTCAGCTCTTCGATGATATCACTAGTAGTAGTGCCCATGCCATCTGGATACTCAGGTGGCTTATCATCCTCCATCATTGGATCCTCTTCGGGGACCTCATCCTCCCCCTCATCGCTTAATAGCCTCAGCACTCCTCCGGTAACTGGCTCTTCCTCAGAAACATACTCGGCCTTAGACTCATCCCTAGTGTCCATCATCTCTGGGTCACTCGATTGCACCTCTACTAAACACTCTATGTCCACATGAACGTCTGTGAAATTCACCTCTCCAGCAGGACTGGACTCTCCTATCTTGGACATCTTACAGTCACAGACAAAAACAAATATACAATAAGATGTCAGTGCCACAATAAAATATATTCATTGATAAAATGAAATGATATTTAATCATGCACAACTAGGCTCGATGGATTTCCACAATCCACCTCCAGATATGATCACCCAATAAATCTCCTCGATTCACCTCCTAACGTACTCAATACGAGTTTAATACTAAGGTTATAAACTAGGTTTCACATTCCTAAATTTTATAACCTACAGCTCTGATACCAACCTGTGACACCCCCAAATTCAGGTATCGATACCTCGAATCTGGTGCTCATGATAAAATACATCCATACACCTCTAAACAATATAAATCAACTAATGCGAAATAAATAAACATATGTTGTTCATTACAAAAGGTTTACTACGGTCTCAAGGTTTATAACCTTAAATAAATAGATCGCGGAATATAATAATAATACAAAACGATTCCACGATTACATAACGGGATAGTACATATAACTATTCCTTAAGCTTTTCTTTTCCTTTGTCTGCTTTGGAACTCTCCGGCTTAATTGCAATAGGTTCATGATATAGCAAGGGTGAGCAACTACTTTGCTCAGCAAGTTTAAAATGGATAAAGAGGATATATCATGAATTAATGAGAATAATAATCGCATAGTTCAACAATTTAAGAACATTGAAGAAATAGCTGACAATATAATCAAAGCTCAAATAAAATAATGAATATTGATTATTTACTGCTGAGTGGTCCAATAAACCATGAACTTTTGGCGAAAGGATTAATCATTCGACTGACCCTTTTAAACGTCTGGCCCGTCAGTAGTACTCGAGGGGATCAACCTCTCGTACCCTATGTATATGCATAACATTTAACTCTGACTGCATCGAATAACCGACACATTAAAATCCCCTAAATAAGGGTTGCTCTCTTAGTCTAGGAATCCATACCAACAACCGGTTTGGATAGCTTTTAAAATAATAACCTGTACATGTCTAGCCAAAACAAATAGCGTAGACTATTTCCTTAAACAGTTCATGAATGAAGAACGTAAACGTTTCACAGTCCAACAACAGATAATGAATTCAAATGCACAAAGTGAGAATATCAATAATTATCTTTGAGGTGGAGTAATTTGCAATAATTAATCTACTAATATAATTTGAAAGTAATAACTCGTTTTGAGTCATGAAATTTGCAACAATATACAACATTTGTATAAAATAGGAAACGTGCCCAAATGTAAAGGTTGAGTAAGTTTAAGCAACTTGCAATGATATAAGATACTTGCTCAATCAACAAATAAACTCGCACAATAAATGAAAGTTGTATGATTGAGGAAGTTTGCCCAATATTAAATTGGGTTAGGGTAAGGAAACTTACCCAACACAAGAGTTAGACAAGCGTTAGGAAACTTGCTCAATAAATAAATTGAGTTAGGATAGGAAACTTGCTCAATCAATAAATAAACTCTCTCTCTCTAGCAGCTGAACCAGACAAGGAATGGAAGAGGAGGCATGGAGACTTGTAAATGGGGCTTCGGGAGGGACGAAATGGTTGGGCACTTGGTTGCTCAATGCATTTGTCCAACAAATGCAAGGCTTGCCGACAACTCCCTCCATGTTCTCATTTGATTGGTTGATGGGGTTTGGTTGGTTCCCTCTTGGAGTAACATGCCAAAAATAAATATCCAAATACACAAAAATATATCCGAATACTCCCACTTTTGTACCCAATTTGGTAAATAACTCTACCCAAAATTAAAATGGGTACTCCCATAAATTATTGGGACGTATAAAAATAATTATTATGAAATTTGTCCATTTATTTGGAATACCCTTAATATACATTTCGGATACGAATAAAATCACGTATCAGCACAAATAAAATTTTTGACACTTGGAAAAATTATCACTTCGCTCGCACGTATAAATGAAATTTATTAAAATCGAAAAAGACACAAAAATATTACGGCGTGAATAATGCCTCGTGAAACGTGCCTCGTGAATAGTGATTTAGCGACGCTACGCGAAATCAATTATTCACTTAAACAAACTATAACACGTAAAATTTTATGCAGTCACATAATCCAGGTTGTCACACAACTTTTAAACATGCAACACAAAAATAATATTAATAAAATATAATATATTCATTAATATTCAAAAATTCGAATTACAAGGTAAATCCAAAATTTCCGGTCGTTACAGAAGTGTATATATATATATATATACACACACACATACGAGTACTCTACTTTTAGAGGAAAGAAAAAATGAGCAGGAAAAGAATTACTTCTATGAACCTTGTTGGGTTATATTTTAGAGAGGGAAATGAACCCTCCTGCATAAAACTTAACCTCACCATCGGACCAACACCTATGGTTTTCCTCATCGGGTTCTGCTTGTTACGCTGCCACCCTAATTCCTTTCCGCCCGTTTGTCGGAGCTCCACTTCCTCTCAACAGCGCCTCATGAGATTTAGCTAGACGTGGAGAAGAGGAGAGAGAGAGAAAAGAGATGAGGTAATGGTAGCTTGATTGTGAGAGATGTCATGCCAGCGATCAGAGGTTAATTGGAGGATCCTTGATGGAAGACTTGGATGCAATAAAAAGGGTTATGGTGTTAGTATTCAAGGTAGATTTGGACCTCTTAGAAGCAACGTCTGAACACAAATGAACTATATATGTATATAAAGATCAAATTTAGAGAGAAGAAAGAGGGAGTCTTATAGAGAGAGAAATCTAAAAGGATGGTGGTGGGTGGCGGGGTAACTAGGCTGACATATTTTATCATTGCCGACCCATTAATTAGCTTAACTTGTTTACAAGCACTGACTGTTCATAGTACGCTTATACTGATAAGGAATCTTAAATGAGCTTCTAATGAAACCTAGTATGAGTTGAATTTATACTCCACTGACAAATTTATTATAGTTGCTATAAGAAATAACAAGATTCCCTGGTATTGGTTTTGAGATAATAACTACAGACACGCCTCAGCCAGGTTACTCTTACACCAATATATGCTTCACACAAACTATAGTAGAGAATTGGTGGGTTACCTGAATATATTTATAATTAGAAAGAGAAAGTAGAGAGAGATATGGTGGGTTACAGGCTTTTCTTTGTATCAGATTTAATATGGAAGGGTTATTGATGGTTGCTTCAACAAATGATAATGCCATCGTGAAGTTCCTGCCATGGTCGCGTTTGGTGTTTCTAATGCAATTGTTGTAGCAAACTTTACTGCATGGAGTAGGTCATTATTTGAAGGAATAAATATTATATGTGAATGAGATATTGATAAAAGATTCACATATAAGCATGGATGAGATACTTGAAAAATGTCAAGACACGATCCGTTCATTCTGGAAGAAAAAGAAATATGGGATGCGAATAATCTAGATAACGAACTATGAATCGAGACAAGTTTTTCAGAACTTGCTCCTATGTGTGAAATGTTATATAACATGCTATGAACGGTTATTTAACGAATGCAATTTTTGTGATTAAATAAAAATATTTATTGAATTATATAAATATTTTTATTAATTTATTTATGGGGTAAAATAAATAATTTATAAAGTTATGGTGAAAGAACTTATGTTAAATGTTATTTAAATGTAATTTGATGTGATTATTCTAATTTAATTTAATAATTAAATTAGATGATTAAATGATTTATTTGAATAAAGGATTTATTTGAATAGGATAATTTATTTGGTGTTATTGTTATTGGTTAAATAGAATTATTAATTAAATTAGTAAGGTTTAATTGAATTTATTTAATAATAAGTTTAATTAAATTAAAAGTGTGAATTTGTCAAGATAATAAGAGTTAGATTGTTAGCTGCTCAAGACAGGCAGAAGAAATATGCGGATTAGCATCGTCAAAATCGTGAATTTGAAGTCGGGAGTTTTGTGTTTCTCAAAGTATCTCCCTGAAAAGGAAAAATCAGGTTTGGTAAAAAAGGTAAACTTAGTTCGCGGTTTATTGGACCCTTTGAGGTGCTAAAAAGAGTCGGTGAGGTAGCTTATGAGGTAGCTTTACCTCCCGAGTTAGACCACATTCATAATGTCTTTCACATATCGGTGCTACGACTGTATAAGTCTGATTATAAACATGTGATAGAATATGAACCAATACAGTTTGAGAAAGATTTATCCTATGAAGAGATACCTGTACAGATAGTAGACAGGAAAGAGCAGGTTCTCAGAAATAAAGTGATACCTTCTGTTAAGGTAATCTGGAGGAACCACAGTGCTGAAGAAGTTACGTGGGAACTCGAAGAGAAAATGATGCAGAGTTATCCTCAATTGTTTGTTTAATCTTTGTATCGCGATTCTGGGGACGGAATCTTTGTAAGGAGGGGAGAATGTAACGGACGAATTAACTGCGTTGTGATTCTGGGGACAGAATCTTTTTAAGGAGGGAAGGATGTAACGAATGCAATTTTTATGATTAAATAAAAATATTTATTGAATTATATAAATATTTTTATTAATTTATTTATGGGGTAAAATAAATAATTTATAAAGTTATGGTGAAAGAATTTATGTTAAATGTTATTTAAATGTGATTTGATGTGATTATTCTAATTTAATTTAATAATTAAATTAGATGATTAAATGATTTATTTGAATAGGATAATTTATTTGGTGTTATTGTTATTGGTTAAATAGAATTATTAATTAAATTAATAAGGTTTAATTGAATTTATTTAATAATAAGTTTAATTAAATTAAAAGTGTGACAATTAAAACTATATAATATAATGGATTATTAAAATAAATGGAAAAAAAAAGTTTTATTTAGATAAACCAAACAAGGCCTTGTGACCCTTGGTTGGTAAAAATTGGTTATTTTGTTTTGGTTCAACCAAACACGCCCTTGTAGCCTTTGAAATTCCATTATTTTATTTGGGTTTGCCAAACAAGGCCTAACCCTTTGTTTTCTTTAACTGATAAATTGAAACCTGAGTACGTTAAAGTAAGAAAGGTTGTCAGTGGTTATCTAAGCCTAAGAGAAGAAAAAAAAATACAGAGAGAATTAGAAGAGATTTGAGAAGGAGAATTTGGAAATTGGAAGTAGGAATTCAAGCAAGGAGAATTAATCAAGTTTTCTAAGCAATAGAAGGTATAATATTCTTCACTGTATTTCTTTTTAAATTTACTTTACTGTATATGAAGTTAGTTGTTCAAAACATGAATTAGTTGATGTAATTGTTAGTAAGCATGTATTAGATGATTATATGGTGGTTATAAATCAATTTGAAGGTGTTAATCCATGAAAACATGTTTTAGAATGAAGTTTTTAAGTTTTACAGAGCTTTATTTTCATGTATGGCTTATGTGTATGAAATTGATGTTTAATTTGGTTATTAACCGGTAAATTGACATTTGATTATGATTATATAATGAAAAACGAAAAGAATGCAAGTAGAATGGATTAAAATGGTTAAAAGATGAATTCACAGTGTTTGATTTCATTAAATGGCCAAAATATGAATATTTTGTATAAACAGAGAATTTTGGGATTCTAATTGGTTGATTATGCGTAGTATAATGGCTAGAATGTTTAGAATCATGTTGGGTAATTGTTTTCTAGCATGTTGGATGTCTGGGTGTATTTAATTTGTGTGTTGGATGGTAGAATTCGAGAAATTTTGGCCTAAGTTTTCACTGGTTTGCGAACTGTAGGAGATGACTGCCGAGTCTCTCGCCCCGACGAGAATATTGAACTGGAAATCTTCGCCCCGGCGAGAAAATTGTTAAGGAAATCTTCGCCCCGGCGAGATTTTTGTTAAGTAAATTCTCGCCCCGGCAAAGGAACAGTAACTGAAATTTTAAATTTTTATTTTTCTTTGTAATTTTGCTATGATGCTATAAACAATTTTAAAACTTATATTAAGGTATAAAGTGACTAATAAGATACCACGGTGGTTGTTAAGCAAGTACTTGTTGATTATCGAATGACAATCGAGATGTTACAATGAAATAGATAAGATCGAATCTTAAAGTGTATGTCGTTCTGTAACTAATTATTGTTACCATTTTATAATCAAAATGTATAGGTCGATTAAAGAACGTGAATTATTTAATCTGTAATCTACACACGAGGCAAGTTTTTCCTCCCTTAAACTTGTTATTTCCTTTAAAGCAAGTTTACTTTCATTGAGCAAGCTTATTAACCTTAGCTTATTATTGTTCAAGCAAGGTAGTTATCATGGCAAGTGTTTATATTTACTTCAGTCATTTATTGTTCGATCATTGATCGTTATTCAAACTTTGAACAGAATTTCTATTGTACAAACTTTATTGATGAATCAATTGTTTAGTGACTAGCAAACCCTAATTGATTCAACTAGTCCTTAGTTGATGAGCGTTCTAAAGACTTAGAATATTTTAAAATTAATCCGAATCAAGTTCCTTTTGGTACGGATTCTGATGCTAAACTGAGATAAACAACCCTAATATAGGGGATTAATTACGCGACAACGTTAAAATGTTTGTGCACAATACATTGTACAAAGGGCTGATCCCCCTAAGTACGAGATGGATGGTCCATAGTCTATAAGACTGTTAAAGGTTACGGTAGAAATACTTGTTAACCTAGGACATAGTTCGAGGTCTTGTGACCCTCAGATACAATTTTAAACCTTGAATTCTATAATCAGTTCTAGAGCCAAGTATCCTGTTAAACTTTCATATCTCGATTGATTATTGATTGAATTTAGAAAACTATAATACCTCAGTTGAAACCTATTTCGTTAATTATTTAATTGTTATCGTTATTATGCTTGTGGGTAATTGTTTGCTCACTCTTGCACTAAAACATTGCAGCTAAGACTGAGAAATCGGACGAGCCGTCCACGAGTAAAGGCAAGGGCAAGATGCCGAAGTAGCAAGAGAACTGTTATACATTTGATGTTTATTTATAGCAAGACTTGTTTAAAATTATGTTTTGATTCCGCACTGATGTAATAGAGGTTAGATAACCTGGGATTTATTTATTTAAGATATTTGAGATGTAAATCCTTTTTGTGGGAAGATGTTTCATTCGGTTTAATTATAATATCTTTATTATGGGTAGCTAGTCTTGAATGTATGGTATAGTGAACACCAAATCTATGGAGTTGAAGTACCCGGATTTGGGGGTGTCACAGGTTGGTATCAAAGCTGATAGGTTATGAACCTTTAGGTAGGGAAAATCTTAGGGTAGTAGCCTTTTAGAAGATAAAGAATATAGTGGTGTTAAACTCTTATCGAGTTCTAAGGAATGGATTACGGAAATTCATAAAAGACAATAAAATGATTATGTGTTATGTGCTTATTTGATAACAAATTTATGTGCTCGCGAGTATTATTGAGTAGTAATTAAAACATAAAATTTTGTTGTCAGGATGACTGATAGAGGAGAACCCAGCCAGGCTAGGGAAGAGGAGTTCCGAGATATTCATACGGTTTGGGAGCAGCTAGTTCCGAGAGAACCAACCCCACTGACCACTGTTGAAGAACCTGAGTACGAGCCTGAGTCAGATCCTGAGGAGGAGGAGGAGGAAGACCCTGAGGAGATACCACTATCTTCCTTAGGTGTTCAGATGTATGAGCAGGTGTATGATCGTAACATAGAGTTACAAGATAGAGTGGAGGAGTTAGAGGGGTAGCTGGCTGAGTGATAGACTGTCTTGGAGCAGAAGAACAGTGAGATTGAGGAGCTCGATATACGTCTTGTGGACGTGGAGTGGAAGCTGGTTCATGAAGAGAGCCAAAAGAAGGAGGTAGAGGATCAAGTGGTGGAATGTCAAGCCGCTATAGAGCAGAAGGATGTAGAGATCCAAGACCTTTCATCACGTCTTGCAGAAGTCGAGCAGAGACTAGCTCAGTCTGAGTACAGACGAGGTCAGCTATTAGCTAGAAACAAAATGGTACGAGAAGAATTGAAAGAGGAGTCAGCTAAGCGGGTTAGAGCTGAAAACGCTTGGTTGAGGGAGGCTAATTGCACAGATCGTGTTGAATGTGAGGTGCGATCAAAGAAGGCCAAGATTGATGAGATGGAGTATATTTTTCACACCACTGTAGATAGAGCTCAGGATCGAGTTCATCGTCATCAGATGTAATGGGTCGAAGAATGGTGATTCGTATTATGGAGCAGGAACGCGAGGAAGCTGTGCGCCGTGGGATGTCATCGTAGATTCGGATTAGAGGTGATAGTATGAAAATCTATGAAGATTAATAAGTTGTAAATCCCAGTTTTATATAATGGGATAGAATAATGATGTAATCCTGAAACTTTATGATTTCAGGATAGATGATGTAAATAACTATGATGCTATTTTATTATGTTTTGAAGCAGTAAATGAATAAAATGCGAAAGCTTATCAGATGTGCTATGTGTTAAGTGTTGTTTATAAATGTTTAAGTTAAGACTTAAATGTTTAAGTAATTGAGTAATAATCTAATAGCGTAAATTTTTAACAGTAAGATGCCGCCAAGAAGAAGACAAACCCGTCAACAGACCCCTGAGGGATCTACCAATAACAACGAAGAAGTCAACGTTAATCCAATGCAACAGCTGGTAAATCTGCTAACGGGAGCATTTACGAATCAACCCCAAGCTCAGGCCACGACTTTTAAAGATTTCAAGCCTGTTGGACCCCCAGAATTTCAAGGGTCTATGAATCCGATCGAGGCACAAACCTGGGTCATGGAGATGGAGAAAGTATTTGATGTTGCTAGGGTCAACGAGGACCAGAAGACTGCATTTACAACATTTATGCTCAAATCAGAAGCAAGCTACTGGTGGCAAGCTAATAAAACCCGAGGTGGGCAAGGGATAATACCGTGGGAGCGATTTAAGGAAATATTTTTCGAGACCTATTTTTCGGCAAGCGCGCAGAATCAAATGGAGGTGTAGTTTCTAGAGTTGAAGCAAGGTACCATGACGGTACCTGAGTATGCTGCGAAGTTCAATGAGTTGGCGAGGTTTGCGCCATATCAGGTCAACACGGATGAGCGAAAGGCTAGAAGGTTTGAGCAGGGACTGAAGCCCTGGTTGTATAGCCGAGTTTCAATGTTTCAACTGAATTCATTTGCGGCAGTGTTAGAGAAGGCGATTATCGCTGAAGGAGGGAGTGATGCTCTGTCTAAATACAATCAAGAGCAGAAGAAAAAGAAGAGTGAGAATGATAATAAAGTAAGTGCTAGCCATGGTGGCAGCAATCAAAAGAGAAAGTGGAGTGATAATAGCTCTGGTGCCAGTCAGCAGGGAAGCCAGAAAAAGAAGGTGGAGGTATGCAGTAACTACGGAAAGAGCCATGTGGGTGTTTGCTTGAAAGGTAAGAGAGTATGCTTTAACTGCGGTCAGGAGGGTCATATCGCACCGAATTGCCCTAGTCCGAAGAAGGGCGCATGTTTTATTTGTGGGTCGAAGGATCACTTTGCTTGGGATTGCCCTAAGAAAACTACAGGTGGAGCTAGTGCAGGAAAGGGGAATAACAGTGGTGGCAATCTGACTATCACAGGATCGACGCAGCCCAATTGACCTATCGCTCGAACATTCAACATGACGGTGCAGGATGCTGTGCAGTCAAAGGATGTAGTGTCAGGTATCATTCCGGTCAATAGTGTAAATGCTTACGTATTATTTGATTCGGGTGCTACTTGTTCATTTATATCCGATGATTTTGCTAGGAAATTAGAGTTACCTCAGGAAGAGTTAGATTACCCTATGAATATAGAAATTGCGAATAGGGAAGTGATTCCCGTTAAGTTTGTCCACAAGAACTGTCGGATAGATATTAAGGGTCATGTAATGACAGTAAATTTAATCCCAATTCGTCTTGGGGAGTTTGACATTATTTTGGGAATGGATTGGTTGTTCAATCATGGGGCAGTTATTGACTGTCAAAAGAAGTGTGTGAACCTTATGACTCCGTCGAAGGTAGTGTTTTATGGCAGCAAGTCGCCTAGGCAAATGAGTTATCTGACGATGATGCAGGCCAGGAAAATGTTGAGACAAGGATGTGTAGGATATCTAGTCTACATAGTTGATACTCAAAAGGTGGGTGCAAAGCTGGAGGAGATACCGGTAGTTAGGGATTTTTTGGACGTGTTCCCTGATGATTTACCGGGATTACCACCAGATAGAGAAATTGAATTTGTGATTGATTTAGCACCGGGCACAGCCCCTATATCAAAAGTCCCATACCGAATGGCTCCAGTAGAAATGAAAGAGTTGATGGTGCAATTGCAAGAGTTGCTGGATAAAAAGTATATTCAACCGAGCGTTTCGCCGTGGGGAGCACCGGTGTTATTCGTCAAGAAGAAGGACGGATCAATGCGTCTTTGCATTAATTATAGAGAGTTGAATAAGGTCACGATTAAAAACAAGTATCCGTTGCCAATGATCGATGACCTGTTTGACCAATTGAAGGGAGCGAGATATATTTCAAAGATAGATCTGCGAAGTGGGTACCATCAGTTAAAGGTGAGAAAGGAAGACATACCAAAGACGGCATTTCGAACTAGATATGGTCACTATGAGTTTTTGGTTATGTCATTTGGTTTAACAAACGCACCTGCAACGTTTATGGATTTAATGAATAGAGTGTTTAAACCATTTTTGGATAAATTCGTAGTGGTATTCATAGACGATATTTTGGTATATTCCAAAACTCAGGAAGAACACGTGGAACATTTGAGGGTGACACTGGAGACGTTAAGGAAAGAGAAATTGTATGCAAAATTTTCAAAATGCGAATTTTGGTCAGAGCGTGTGCAATTTCTTGGGCATGTGATTGATAAGGACGGCATATCGGTAGATCCATCAAAATTTGAAGCTGTGATGAACTGGGATCAGCCAAAAACACCGTCAGAAGTGAGGATTTTCCTAGGTTTGGCAGGTTATTACAGGCGTTTTATTCAAGATTTCTCCAGGATCGCCACTCCGTTGACGAATTTAACAAGAAAATCATTGAAGTTCGTTTGGACGGAGAAGTGCAAAGAGAGCTTCCAAGAACTAAAGAAGAGACTAAGCTCGGCACCTGTGTTGTCCTTGCCAGATGATACAGGAAATTTTGTGGTATATAGCGACGCATCGCATAAAGGACTTGGTTGTGTGCTTATGCAGAATGGTAAGGTTATTGCATATGCATTGCGCCAACTAAAGGACTATGAAAAAGGGTATCCGACCCATGATTTGGAGTTAGCAGCCGTGGTGTTTGCTTTGAAAATCTGGAGGCACTATCTCTATGGGGAGAAGTGTGAAATATATACAGACCATAAAAGTCTGAAGTATATTTTCACACAGAAGGATTTGAATATGCAGTAGAGGAGATGGATAGAATTGATCAAAGACTATGATTGTGAAATTCTATACCATCCGGGGAAGGCTAATGTGGTTGCCGACGCTTTGAGTAGAAAAGGTCGGGAGAAACTATTTTTATTAACTGCTCAGGAGAAGCTCGTAGCGGAAATGGCTAAATTGGAGTTAGAGGTGAAGGGTCTGGCAGAACCTAATGAAAAATTGTTCCAGATGGAAACCCAACTAACTTTGGTGGATAAAGTGAAGGAAGCGCAACTTCAGGATGAGGAATGTGTTAAGATACGAAAAAGAGTGCTTGAGGGAGAAGAGCTTAAATACAAAATCGATACCGAAGGGTTGCTGAGATTTGAAGGTAGAATCTGGGTTCCGTCAGTGCTGGAAATCAAAGAAGACATTTTGAACGAAGCTCATAGCTCAAGATTTTCGATACACCCGGGAAGTACAAAGATGTACCAGGATCTTCGCCAACATTTTTGGTGGCCAAACATGAAAAGGGAAGTTGCTGAGTGTGTTGCGAAGTGCTTAACTTGTCAGAAAGTCAAAGCAGAGCATCAACGACCAAGTGGTTTGTTACAGCCCTTGGAGATACCAGAATGGAAGTGGGAGCATATCACAATGGACTTTGTGGTAGGGCTTCCAACTACTCAAAAGGGTTATGACGCAATATGGGTCATAATTGACATACTGACGAAATCAGCGCATTTCTTGCCAATCAAAATCAGATTCACTTTGGATCAGCTGGCGAAGTTATACGTCAAAGAGATTATCTCAAGGCACGGAGTTCCAGTATCAATAGTATCAGACAGAGATCCACGTTTCACATCAAAATTTTGGAGGAGTCTGCAAGCTTGTTTGGGGACGCAGTTGAGAATGAGTACAGCTTACCATCCTCAAACCGACGGTCAGAGTGAAAGAACAATTCAAACGTTGGAGGATATGCTGAGAGCGTGCGTTATGGATTTTAAAGGCAACTGGGATGATCATTTACCCCTGGTCGAGTTTGCTTATAACAATAGTCATCACGCAAGTATCGGCATGCCGCCCTATGAAGCATTGTATGGAAGGAAGTGCAGAACTCCGTTATGTTGGGATGAGGTTGGTGAACGTCGACTATTGGGACCCGAGCTGGTACAACAAACTGCTGAAATTGTCAAGATAATAAGAGTTAGATTGTTAGCTGCTCAAGACAGGCAGAAGAAATATGCGGATTAGCATCGTCAAAATCGTGAATTTGAAGTCGGGAGTTTTGTGTTTCTCAAAGTATCTCCCTGAAAAGGAAAAATCAGGTTTGGTAAAAAGGGTAAACTTAGTTCGCGGTTTATTGGACCCTTTGAGGTGCTAAAAAGAGTCGGTGAGGTAGCTTATGAGGTAGCTTTACCTCCCGAGTTAGACCACATTCATAATGTCTTTCACATATCAGTGCTACGACTGTATAAGTCTGATTATAAACATGTGATAGAATATGAACCAATCCAGTTTGAGAAAGATTTATCCTATGAAGAGATACCTGTACAGATAGTAGACAGGAAAGAGCAGGTTCTCAGAAATAAAGTGATACCTTCTGTTAAGGTAATCTGGAGGAACCACAGTGCTGAAGAAGCTACGTGGGAACTTGAAGAGAAAATGATACAGAGTTATCCTCAATTGTTTGTTTAATCTTTGTATCGCGATTCTGGGGACGGAATCTTTGTAAGGAGGGGAGAATGTAACGGACGAATTAACTGCGTTGTGATTCTGGGGACAAAATCCTTTTAAGGAGGGAAGGATGTAACGAATGCAATTTTTATGATTAAATAAAAATATTTATTGAATTATATAAATATTTTTATTAATTTATTTATGGGGTAAAATAAATAATTTATAAAGTTATGGTGAAAGAATTTATGTTAAATGTTATTTGATGTGATTATTCTAATTTAATTTAATAATTAAATTAGATGATTAAATGATTTATTTGAATAAAGGATTTATTTGAATAGGATAATTTATTTGGTGTTATTGTTATTGGTTAAATAGAATTATTAATTAAATTAGTAAGGTTTAATTGAATTTATTTAATAATAAGTTTAATTAAATTAAAAGTGTGACAATTAAAACTATATATTATAATGGATTATTAAAATAAATGGAAAAAAAAGTTTTATTTAGATAAACCAAACAAGGCCTTGTGACCCTTGGTTGGTAAAAATGGGTTATTTTGTTTTGGTTCAACCAAACACGCCCTTGTAGCCTTTGAAATTCCATTATTTTATTTGGGTTTGCCAAACAAGGCCTAACCCTTTGATTTCTTTAACTGATAAATTGAAAGCTGAGTACGTTAAAGTAAGAAAGGTTGTCAGTGGTTATCTAAGCCTAAGAGAAGAAAAAAAATACAGAGAGAATTAGAAGAGAGAATTTGAGAAGGAGAATTTGGAAATTGGAAGTAGGAATTCAAGCAAGGAGAATTAATCAAGTTTTCTAAGCAATAGAAGGTATAATATTCTTCACTGTATTTCTTTTTAAATTTACTTTACTGTATATGAAGTTAGTTGTTCAAAGCATGAATTAGTTGATGTAATTGTTAGTAAGCATGTATTAGATGATTATATGTTGGTTATAAATCAATTTGAAGGTGTTAATCCATGAAAACATGTTTTAGAATGAAGTTTTTAAGTTTTACAGAGCTTTATTTTCATGTATGGCTTATGTGTATGAAATTGATGTTTAATTTGGTTATTAACCGGTAAATTGACATTTGATTATGATTATATAATGAAAAACGAAAAGAATGCAAGTAGAATGGATTAAAATGGTTGAAAGATGAATTCACAGTGTTTGATTTCATTAAATGGCCAAAATATGAATATTTTGTATAAACAGAGAATTTTGGGATTCTAATTGGTTGATTATGCGTAGTATAATGGCTAGAATGTTTAGAATCATGTTGGGTAATTGTTTTCTAGCATGTTGGATGTCTGGGTGTATTTAATTTGTGTGTTGGATGGTAGAATTCGAGAAATTTTGGCCTAAGTTTTCACTAGTTCGCGAACTGTAGGAGATGTCTGCCGAGTCTTTCGCCTCGGCGAGAATATTGAACTGGAAATCTTCGCCCCGGCGAGAAAATTGTTAAGGAAATCTTCGCCCCGGCGATATTTTTGTTAAGTAAATTCTCGCCCCGGCGAAGGAACAGTAACTGAAATTTTAAATTTTTATTATTCTTTGTAATTTTGCTATGATGCTATAAACAATTTTAAAACTTATATTAAGGTATAAAGTGACTAATAAGATACTACGGTGGTTGTTAAGCAAGTACTTGTTGATTATCGAATGACAATCGAGATGTTACAATGAAATAGGATAAGATCGAATCTTAAAGCGTATGTCATTCTGTAACTAATTATTGTTACCATTTTATAATCAAAATGTATAGGTCGATTAAAGAACGTGAATTATTTAATCTGTAATCTACACACGAGGCAAGTTTTTCCTCCCTTAAACTTGTTATTTCCTTTAAAGCAAATTTACTTTCATTGAGTAAGCTTATTAACCTTAGCTTATTATTGTTCAAGCAAGGTAGTTATCATGGCAAGTGTTTATATTTACTTCAGTTATTTATTGTTCGATCATTGATCGTTATTCAAACTTTGAACAGAATTTCTATTGTACAAACTTTATTGATGAATCAATTGTTTAGTGACTAGCAAACCCTAATTGATTCAGCTAGTCCTTAGTTGATGAGCGTTCTAAAGACTTAGAATATTTTAAAATTGATTCGAATCAAGTTCCTTTTGGTACGGATTCTGATGCTAAACTGAGATGAACAACCCTAATATAGGGGATTAATTACACGACAGCGTTAAAATGTTTGTGCACAATATATTGTACAAAGGGCTGATCCCTATAAGTACGAGATGGATGGTCCATAGTCTATAAGACTGTTAAAGGTTACGGTAGAAATACTTGTTAACCTAGGGCATAGTTCGAGGTCTTGTGACCCTCAGATATAATTTTAAACCTTGAATTCTATAATCGGTTCTTGAGCCAAGTATCCTGTTAAACTTTCATATCTCGATTGATTATTGATTGAATTTAGAAAACTATAATACCTCAGTTGAAACCTATTTCGTTAATTATTCAATTGTTATCGTTATTATGCTTATGAGTAATTGTTTGCTCACTCTTGCACTAAAACATTGCAGCTAAGACTGAGAAATCGGGCGAGCCGTCCACGAGTAAAGGCAAGGGCAAGATGCCGAAGTAGTAAGAGAACTGTTATACATTTGATGTTTATTTGTAGCAAGACTTGTTTAAAATTATGTTTTGATTCCGCACTGATGTAATAGAGGTTAGATAACCTGGGATTTGTTTATTTAAGAGATTTGAGATGTAAATCCTTTTTGTGGGAAGATGTTTCATTCGGTTTAATTATAATATCTTTATCATGGGTAGTTAGTCTTGAATGTATGGTATAGTGAACACCAAATCTGTGGAGTTGAATTACCCGGATTTGGAGTTGTCACAGTTATTGTTATATTCAATTGAACTGTTGTTATGTTATAATATGCTATAAACTATTGTTATTAAATTAATGATTAAAGTTTAATTACTTTTGATGACATGTATAACTGTAATACATGTGTATGTTGCTATGCATACATGCATGCTATATGAATTATGTGTTATATAATAAATGTTAAACTTGCTGGGTAACGTGGTTACTCAATCTTACTCCAAACAATTTTTTGCAGCTATCGCCGAAGGACCTAAAAGGTCAAAAGAAGATGGTAGAAAGGAAATGTTAAGGAAGAAGAATTAAAGTTTATGTTACGTTATAATATTATTTTAGTGTTGTAATATTATTTACAATAGTTAATGTATTACATACTCTAAGTTATAATGTTTTGTACGATTAAAGGTTTGAAAACCTAGGATTAGACTGAGATGTGTTGTTTTATTATAGAAATTACATTTATGTCGTAAGAATTGTATTATATAAGCAATAATGTGACGAACCGGACCCGAGGTTAAGGTAACCCGGATTTGGGGTCGTTACATTTGGTATCAGAGCTGATAGGTTATAAACCTTAGGTAAGAGTACCTTAGACTATAATCTTAGAGAAACGATGAAGATAATAAAGAGATAAACTCGAATAGAGTTTAAGTAATAAGATATAAATTTAAAAAATTCATATTTAAGTAAAGAATGAGTTAAAGATATGTATGAGGATAAAATGAAATATAGATCCAAAAGTGGATTTTGAAGAGATGATAAGTGATATCTTATGATAAAATTTTTGAGAAGTAGAAAGAATGTGATTAGATCGTAAAGTGACCTATAACAGACGTTTAAAGATGAACTCATGAAGAGTTGTGAATGATAGAGTATGAATAAAGAAAATTCATATTAAGCGAAGAGAAAGTTAGAGTTTTGTTGTATTTCAATTGAAAACTCATGTTAGTAGCTAAGTTGAGCAAACCTTTGTATGAGCAGGGGATTTGTGCTTGGTTTAACAACCACTTAGTTTACCATATTGATAATCATTGAAATCTGGTGTTAAGCTATTATATATATATATATTGTGAGAAGGTGATTCTTTTCTCATATATATATATCTAATAGTTTATTGTTAGGGAATGATAAGGCTATATGCGAGTTCTGAAAACTAATACTTATGGTAAGTTTATGACTCATAATTGTATGATAAGTTTTTGAGCCCCTAAGCGTATGGACAGTTCTTGATTTGTTCTTGAACTACGTATTGTTAGGACACGTTCCTAACTCATATTATTGTGGCAAGTTCTTGAACTTCTAATGTGTGGTAAGTTCGATGAACGATGCTTGCGGTATGTCATTATAGACCATAAGAAGGGTTATAGAGTGGAATTTAAGAGTTCTAAGTGATGGGCGAACATTAGTAGAATCAGAAGTGAATAGAGTTGTTAAGTAAAGAAGGGATGAGAAAATTGAGATGATTGAGGATTGTAGGTATTCCAAATCTTCTAGCCATGCTAGATTCTAAAATCGTGCTTGCATTCGCACTTATGTGCCTTTGAAAAAAATTTGTTTAATTATTGAACTATTAAATTTTAAAAGTGTTATTGTTCAGATGTCTATGCTAATTAAGTTGGCTAGACAGAATTTGTTTTGAAAATTTCAAAATGTATTTATGAAATTATCACACGCCATTAAAGCCATGGTGTGGAGATGATAAATGACGAAATCCTAACACAATGTTGCAACAGTGCAGTATTATAATGTCCTAAAAATGAATTTCAGTTACATTAAATATCTAGAATGATTTTCAGTTCGTAATATACGGACAGTTTACTGATGCTAGTCTAGGCCAATTGTTTCGGCTATACGGATGTTGGAATGATTTATCGAATGTTTTTGAGCCGATATGAAAAACCCTGATAAAAGGGGTAATTTTGTCGGAAAAATCTGACTATGCGCGCGGATGTATAAAATGTTTTGCGGTCTTTGTGATTGTTAAATTTTCTAGAGGTTTACAGTGGAAATATCTGTTAAATCTTGAGATGGGCTCACGGTCTTTATGATCACTCAGCATGATTTGAAAGTTTTTAAAGGAATTTCTTTTATTTCCTATTTGTTCAAGCTACTTTACAATTATTGAACAATTGTTGAAGACTCCTGAAAATATATTCCATTATTCTGAAAGTTGAATGTTTAGAAGGTGTAAACTTCTTAGAGAAAAATGGTCGTAGAATGTGATGGTTAAAGAGAAATCTTTAGAGAAGGAAATAGTAGAGTAGACACTAAGGTGAGAATGTAATCAAAAATGATTAAGCAAATGTTAATTTGAAAACCTAGTTCTGGTAGATAGAATGAGCAAAAATTAGTATGCTGTAATTTCAAGGACGAAATTCTTAGAAGAATGGGTGAATGTGATATCCCGGAGTTTTTGAAAATTATTTTAATAAAAGTAAAGTAAGAATTTAATAAATAAAATTCTTATTATGGGACGTATTGGTTTGAATTAATATATAAATATATATGTGTTATATATATATATATATTGGATTTATGGGATGAGTTTTACATTTCTTAGCTAATTTAAACATTTAAAAGAAGCCAAGAAAGTTAATTAATTTATATTAACTAATTAAGGATAAGATAAAATTATATTATAAGTTAATATAATTTGAACAATATGTCTTGTGTAGCAACCAATTAAATTACGATGAATTAAATTTCATATACGAGCTAATGAATTCTGTTATTTAAAATTTGTGAATTGATGTATGCATTTTGTTGAGGGAGTTAATTTAAAATTATTTTTTAATAATATATTACATAAATGTAATATATTATCGTGATGAATTAATATATAATATTATGCCAACTTGATATAATTAAATATCAAATGAGGTTCAATATATATATATATATATATATATATATATATATTGGAACTAAATTAGTAAATTAAATTCATACTTGAATAATCAATAAATATGTTAAATAAATATATTTAATGTATAAATAAATTGTTTGAAAACAAGTTATGGAAGGAAGGATTAATTAAATTTAGTTATACAATATTAATTGTATAAATTAAACGAGCTATTAAAAATAATTAATGAAGTAAATATTAATCATTTTAATAAATGATTCGATATATAATTAGTTAATTCCATTTTTATGGAAGGATTTTATACACATGTATAAAAGTTATCCAAGTATATTTTTATTAATATCACATATATTGATATTAATTATATTGAATGTAATATATCGATTAATGTGATGAGATGCAATTTAATAGTTGGTCCAGACTAGTTTCAATTAAGGAAGTCAACATTTTTTTTTCAAAACTCATAAGCTATAACAATGTAGCAGGGTATTCTATATCATTTGCTGCCTAGTTATTTCTTCATAAAAGGAATAATCTTCAATGTTGGACCAACAATAAGGCTTACCTGGTCTTTTAAGCTTATACAACAACTTTGGTTAATTGTATATTATGAAGATTTAAAAGTTTCAATAATACAAAGCATTTAAGTATGGGTCTATGTGTTTTTATAACATGGGTCACCAACCAAGTAATAGTCCTAAGGTGCATGCTTGTGGGAAACACACTGATCAAATAAATTCTAACTAGGGTGCAATGTGCATACATGTGAAGCACTTAAAATTCTAAGTCTAAAATTTAAAGGTGGTGGATGATTTGATGAACTATAGCCACGTATAGCAAAGAAATTGGTTCAATAATAACAATCATATATTAATATTTTCCCTTGCAACTAGGTGATGTGACAACCCGAATTTTCAGTAATTATTAAATAAGAATTTAATAAATTAAATTCTTATCATTAGAAGTGTCGGATTCGAATAAATATATATGTGTTATATATTTTTGAAATATGTGATTTAGTGTGAAAAGATTAAGTGGAATATAGAAGAGAAATATTTATTTACATTGGGAAAATGAGGTTTAATAGTTTATTAAACCATTGAAGATAATAAATGAAATTGTTACGAAAATGATATTAACTGAATATTATTAAGTTAAAAATTATATTATGCAATAATATAATTTGAATATTAAGCCTTGAACGACAATAGAGATTATGAATTAAGTTTCATAAAAGAGGAGATTAATTCGCTTTATTAAAATAGTGAATTAATGTAAACATATATTTGTTTCAATAAAATGAGAAAGCGAGATGTTACATATATATGTAATATGTTAATGTAATTCAATGACGAATTTCGTAAATAGTTAAAATATTTATCAAATAAAATAAATATTTTAGCTGTGATATTTATTAAATAGAATAAATATTTGATGAAAATTATTATGGAATAAATTATTTAAGTATGATGATGTTGAGTAAATTAAATGATTTTATAATTGGTGCGTATTTTATTACGCTAATAGAATGGTAATATTATAATTTAATTAAATAATTAAATTAGAAGATTAATGATTTATTAAATGAAAATTATAATTGTCTAATTAGATATTATAATTTTGTTAGTAAAATTTAATTAGATTTATTAATAAAATAAGTGTAATTAAATAAGGTGTGACAAGTATACCATATAATAAGAAGAATATTAAAATAAAGAGAAAAATAGATTATTATTTTTTGTTCTAGCCAAACGTGGCATAGACCCTCGATAATTTGTAACTGACTAAACCTTAAGCGTTCTAGTAACTGAAGGAGAGATTTTGTTCTATTAACTGAAGGAGAGATTTTATTCTTACGTTCTTTTCCTAAGCCTAAGACTAAGAATACAGAGAAAGGAAAAGAGAGAAAGAAAGAGAGAGGAAGAGAGAAATTGAGAGAGATTTCTGTAGAATTGAAAGAGGAAGAAGAATTCTAGGAATCAAGAAGATGAATAATCAAACCTTTCTACCTAAGGAAGGAATCAAAGAGGTAATTTTTATATTTTTGGTTCTTCACTATGTTTTCTTAAGTTTTTGTATAAAGTTCATATTGGTTACATGAATTGATGAATGATATGAGGTTATATGTGTTTGTGTATATGTATATAATCTATTATGTATCATCTTTACATGATTTGGAATAATCGAATTTTGGGTTTTTGTTTTAAAAGAAGAAGTTGAAGAACAAATTCGCAGAAAATGAGTAACCAACCCGTTTTTTTTTTGTAAAAATCATATAAAATCGAGTTTTAGGATTTAGAGAATGGGCTATATATCAAATTAAAGGTATGAAAGTAAGCTAAACACAAGAATAAGAATCGCACAAAAATTCCTTTTGGTTTGTCCGTAGCGACTGATTTAGTGAGGCTGGTTCAGAACATTTACAGTCTGCTGAAGCAGAAAATCTGTTACGGTTTCTGACTTTATAAAAATCGTATAAATTTCTGTGTTTGGAATTTGAAGAAACTTAAAATTGCAAAGTTGTAGATATTGAAGTTTTCTTGTTGTACTCGCGAGTTTGATCCATTTTCATGCAGTTTGCTATGTTTGAGAAATTATTTTGTATGGCTGGTCAGAAAAATTATACTTTCTGACCTAAGTTGAAAAACATAAAAATCTGTTTTAATTGGAAAGGAACCCAAGGTTTGGGCCTCGGTGGTCTGAAAGTAGAATTAATAAGGTTTAATTTGACGAAAGGATGGATAAAAACGGATAAGTAACGAATAAGTTAAGATTAAAACAAAAACACTATAAGATAGAATTTTGGTTAATGTTTATAGATAACCTTGTTTGGGTTGTGGGAGTTTGAGATGTTGAAGAGGAAACATCGCGCTGGGGCGCGGTGTTCAAAAAATATATATATTATTTTCAATTTTAAAGTATTTACATGAGGTTTAATAAAAACAAATGATGTTTTAAAGGTTGTGTTTTAGTAAGTTATATAAAACTTAAGTTTGATGTTCGTGAGGTATAATAATGTTGTTTAATTGCTAAGCCATATGTTTATGCTATTTAAGGTTCCTAATTGAATTTAATAAGCCTAATATACTTATAATGCAATGTGTATGTAAACTTTAATTACTTAACTAAATGTTAAGTATCGATTAAAATGGAACGTAATGAGAAAGGAGGTTGTTGTTAATAAACCGTATGGTTAATGAGGAGTCCTAACGGGACTTAAACACTAAATATTGTGTACCGATTAAAAGGAAAGATTAAGGAATGTAGAGTAGAGTTATTTAAACGGTTACTAAACGTTGCTATGTGACTAATAAATGATGTGCATAATTTATATATTGTGTATGATACGTGAGACGCAGATAGTTATAAGCTGTTTATGGTAATTGGTAATCTACGAGTCAGGCAAGTCTTTCAGTTCTTAATTGTTATGTGAACTCGATGATTAACTGTTTTAATTTATATTGTAAAAAAAAAATATGATGTATTATTTATGTTGTAAGTACGAAATGTGATGGTCAATTTATGACTACACTGATTGAGTATAGAATGCTGATTGAATTATGGAATTCAATCTTTATTTGATATATGATGTACAATATGAAAGTTATGTTTATTCAGATGTTTATGTTTTATAAGATGAGTATGTTATTTATGTGCTACGTGAAGCATGAAAACTATTAGATTTCGCTGAGCTGTCGAGCTCATTCTTGCAAATAACTATTTTTACAGGTTAAGGATCAAGGTAACGTTAAGTGCTACCTGAATGACATTGATCAAAATGATGCATGAAGATTAACTGTTTTTAGTTGAAGTTATTATTTGTATTATATTAAGAGTTTGATAAATGTAATTATGTCGAGTTGTAAAGTTTGTATTGAGATAAAAACTTTTATAATAAGTTCGTTAAGGCGAATCCTATTATTAACATGATTTTAAGATATTTAGATGTAAAGGTTAAAAGTTTTGGGATTGTAATAGAAAATTTTTAATTATTCCGCATTTTTATGATTATGTCATCGATTGGTGATATATTAATAGAAGTTTGATGTGTTAATAACGACCGAAGTCGAGGGTTGAATTGTATAAATTTTGGGGTCGTTACAAGTAATATATACACACACACACACACACACACACACACACCCTACCGAGTGTCACTTGCAAGAAAAAGAGAAAAGAAGGGGCCAAGCCCCAAAACAAGAAAAAAGTGAGACTGCTCAGCTTTGTGGGTTGCAAATTTTCAAGAATTGCATTTCAAATTCTGCTAGTGAGTTTGCATGTGGGGCTTAGATGATGTTCATTTGATGCGTCTGGTGGCGTAATTAATATTCTCTCTCTAGCTTTTCATCCATACACAAACAAACAAAGAGAGAATTGTAAAATGATGCATGAATTATTATTACATGAATTGCATGCTTTGCATCGATGATGAATAACTTGCATGGTTACTGATCCGTGCATGAGTTTATATTATTTCCATGATGTGGTCTAACCAAGACATATAACACATCACTCTCCATAAAAGACTTATGAAGGGAACTTTTGGAGTACTCCTTCGGGTGGTGGGAGACCATCATCTACTCCACAAAATTTAATTTTTCTTGGTGTTACAAGCGTGAAAGTGGTAGCACACCAAAAGAGAAAAGTTAAACCCTATAACATGCATGTGACGCCACTCAAAACCCTAATTTAATAGCTAAGCTAAGTAATATATTATAGATACATGCATACTTTTATATTAAAGCTACCTACAGACTATATATATATATAGATATGCGTATATTATTTGAATTATGTGAGGGGTACACGGGAGTACTATTAACTTTAACTCCCACTTGGCCAAAAGGGAGTACTACCTTATCTCTTTTGTTTTTAGGCTTGTCGGCCATAAGAGAGAAAACTTCAAGGAAATACTCCATCAATATTAATATTCCACCGACGAAATGCTAGGCCCAAGCCATTCCCCCACATCAGTTTGCCTTCCCTATATTCTTCGACTGCATCATCATCATCTCTAATTTTTTGGAAAGAGAGAGAAGTATATATATATACACATACAAGTACTCTGTTTTTAGAGGAAAGAAAAAAACGAGTAGGAAAAGAATTACTTCTGTGAACCTTGGTGGGTTATATTTTAGAGAGAGAAAGGAACTCTCCTACATGAAACTCTCACCATCGGACCAACACCTATGGTTTTCCCCACCGGATTCTGCTTGCTACACTGCCACCCTAATTCCTTTCCGCCCATTTATCGGGGCTCCGCTTTCTCTCAACAGCGCCTCATGAGATTCAGCTAGACGTGGAGAAGAGGAGAGAGAGAGAAAAGAGATGAGGTAATGGTAGCTTAATTGTGAGAGATGTCATGCCGGCGATCAGAGGTTGGTTGGAGGATCCTTGATGGAAGACTTGGATGCAATAAATAGGGTTATGGTGTTAGTATTCAAGGTAGATTTGGACCTCTTAGAAGCCACGTCCAATCACAAATGAACTATATATATAAAGATCAAATTTAGAGAGAAGAAAGAGGGAGTCTTCTAGAGAGAGAAATCTAAAAGGATGGTGGTGGGTGTTGTCCGATTAATATAATGACAATTAACGCGCAAGTATACGCGGTCAACAAGTAATAAAGAGTAAGTAGAGTATCGATCCCACGAGGAATTGTTACTAGTCTTTTCCAAGTACTAATCTTTTATCATCTCAATCTTATTTAAACAAATGATAATTGTTTTTGTTGTTTTGCATTAATAAAGATAACAATTAATCCAAGAACTATAGAAAGCATTAAGATAATGAAATCTAATATTAACTAGTCTAAGATTGCAATTTCCCCCAACACTTCACTTAAATATCCTAACTCTCTCTTTTCAACTAGTTAAATCACAAGGATTGTTACCCGAGAAATCACAAGTATGTCTAAGCCTCTCTCGATGGTCAAATACGTATTTCCCAATGTGGTGTATAGATATATCTCTATTCTACACACTAGCAAGAATCCAATATCAAGAATAATTAATAAGACACGTGTCACCAAATCTCATTAATCACCCTATCAATTATCAACTTTCGCAATAGAAATCATTAAGCATGGATTCTCCAAAGGATACATGTGGTATTTAGGTATATGTCAATCCTAAATACAATCAAATTATCCATTAATGAGGGTAATAAATAAAACACACGTCACTTAATTTCATAAATTACCTATAGGAATATCTAATTTTCACATGATATCATAACAAGGTCTCAACCTATACTTCCTCTCTCAATTCCATATAAGTTTCCAAGGTAATTACTAGCTAGGTAATTAATAAATAAAGCACAAATTATGATATCCAATCACAAATTATTAACCAACATCAAAGAGAGAACATTCAATTCAAACTATATATTGGGTTCCATTGAAATCTTAGAAAATAAGTTCTAGGTCATGGTAACTACAAATAACATCATATTCAATTTATACATCATGTTGGATTACAAAATAGAAGGGAAAACTAGAGATAAAACCATTTTTGTAGATTTTCATATGATGTTTGATGGATTGATGATGAACCCTACCTAGCTTCTCCTCCATGGTTTTGCAATCCTTGATGCTTTAGCTCTTTGGCCTTGCTTGATTTAGCTTAATTTTAGCACTTTGGCCCTCTAATTTGATGTATGGTGTAGCCTCCTCTCCCTAGAGTTGCTGATTTTTATCTTCTATTGATCCCTATTTCGTGCCTTCAAGAGCTGATATAAGTCCTTGGATGCCTAACCTAGCTTAACACACCAAAATAGACCAAAATCCCGCACATTTTAGCTTTCTGCTACAGGCGAGCTCGCCCCGGCGAGGATTTTGGCCTAAGTTTTCTCGCCCCGGCGCGAACTCGCCGCAGCGAGGAATTTGTGTAGGAAATTCCCACCCCAGCGAGCTCAGGTAAAATGGCCATAACTTCTTTCTCCGAACTCGGATTAAGGCGATTAAGGAGGCTATGGAAAGCTAAGAAGTAGCTATACAACTTTCATAACTGGAGCTCGTCGAGATAATGGACGGAGAAAGTCTCAAATCGAGCTCGAATCAACTGCTATGTAAAATGCATGCCAAATCCGATGGTAAAATGACCATAACTCTCTCATACGAACTTCAAATGGGATGATTTCGGATGTTCTATAAAGCTAAGATCAAAATATACAACTTTCGTTCTTTGAGTTTTGAGAGATTCGGCTTGGATCATGGTTGAAATTTAGAAACAAGCAACTGAAATGCCAAATTCACGCCGAAAACGCATTGATCCCAAGGGCTTTTATTTCAATACCTACAAAACAACGTAAAAATACATAAAAGCACACAAATACATATAAAAGTAATACAAAACTACATTACACAATAATAAGATGAAAACACATAAAACCAAACGAAATAGCTAAAGACTTACAAATTATTAAGGCTACAAGTACCCAATTTGTGTATATAAAACACACTCATCAGTGGGTGGCGGGGTAACTAGGTTGACATATTTCATCATTGCAGACCCATCAGTTAGCTCAACTTGTTTACAAGCACCGACTGTTCGTAGTACGCTTGTACTGATAAGGAATCTCAAATGAGCTTCTAATGAAACCTAGTATGAGTTGAATTTATACTCCACTGAGAAATTTATTATAGTTGCTATAAGAAATAACAAGATTCCCTGGTCTTGCTTCTGAGATAATAACTACAGACATGCCTCAGCCAGGTTACTCTTACACCAATATATGCTTCACACAAACTATAGTAGAGAATTGGTGGGTTACCTGAATATATTTATAATTAGAAAGAGAAAGTAGAGAAAGATATGGTGGGTTACAGGCTTCTCCTTGTATCAGATTTAATATGGCAGGGTTATTGATGGTTGCTTCAACAAATGATAATGCCATCGTGAAGCTCCTGCCATGGTCGCGTTTAGTATTTCTAATGCAATTATTGTAGCAAACTTTACTGCATGGAGTAGGTCATTATTTGAAGGAATAAATATTATATGTGAATGAGATATTAATAAAAGATTCACATATAAGCATGAATGAGATACTTGAAAAATGTCAAGACACGATCCGTTCATTCTGGAAGAAAAAGAAATATAGGATGCGAATAATCTAGATAACGAACTACGGACCGAGGCAAGTTTTTCAGAACTTGCTCCTATATGTGAAATGTTATGTAACATGCTATGAACGGTTATTGTTAACTGTTATATTTAGTTGAACTGTTGTTATGTTATAACATGCTATAAACTATTGTTATTAAATTGATGATGAAAGTTTAATTGCTTTTGATGACATGTATAATTGTAATACATGGGTATGTTGCTATGCATGCATGCTATATGAATTATGTGTTATATGATAACTGTTAAACTTGTTGGGTAACGTGGTTACTCAACCTTGCTCCAAACAAATTTTTGCAGCTATCGCCGAAGGACCTAAAAGGTCAAAAGAAGATGGTAGAAAGGAGATGTTAAGGAAGAAGAATTAAAGTTTATGTTACGTTATAATATTATTTTAGTGTTGTAATATTATTTACAATAGTTGATGTATTACATACTCTGAGTTGGAATGTTTTGTACGATTAAAGGTTTGAAAACCTGGGATTAGACTGAGATGTGTTATTTTATTATAAAAATTACATTTATGTCGTAAGAATTGTATTATATAAGCAATAACGTGATGAACCAGATCCGAGGTTAAGGTAACCCGGATTTGGGGTCATTACATCCTTATCAAAACCTATCACTAACTTGTCAGAAGTTTACACTCTACGATTTTGACTTTCATAAAGTGAATTCGTAGAGTGACTTCTCTGATAGTAGAGTAACTTACTATGTTATTTATGCTTTACGAATTCAAGTGGCTCTGCGATTCTGGCCATGCAAATAGGCTTATATTCTTCGATCTCTGACTTTCTTCAGTTTACTCTGCGATCTTAGAGTAACTTTGTCTTTAGCTCTACGAACGTCTTCTGGCTAAGGATAACTTAGCTAATACAGATGTTTAACTCTACGATTTAGATCAATCTAACAAGTTTGGATCCCTAAACTAAGTCCTTTTACATAAGATTCCTTTCATAAGAACTTTACAAAAAGTTGCTTGTGTACAAATATACATTAGAATTAAATCATCATTAAATCAAATAGATTTTGACATAAATACAAGTACTAATTGGTTTAACACCTAATTTTGTTTTTGTGAAAGTATTTAAATTTTTGGGGAATATATTCCATAAAAAGCAAGCCTTTCAATCCCTCAACTGATATTCAAGCCTATAAGCATAGAATGATCATTTATAGTTAATAGAAATTGAGACAATAGGAGATAAAAATGATGCCAACAACATAACAGTATTGTCGAGAACTCATTGTATAAAAGGATAATGGTTCTTTCTAAAAAATTGGTCGTACGGAAGTTATGTAGAAATTTTCCTATTCTTTTATTTGGCTTACTCAAACCATGTCCAGTCTACCTGATGTCAAACTTTTATTTCTATCTATTATCATCTATTCAAATATAGGATGATCACTCATTATTTTCAGAATACAAATTACAATGATTATTTTCTTCAATTGATCATTATCCAAGTTTTCCTAATTAAAATATTATATATATATATATATATATATATATATATATATATATATTTCATCGCTTTGGACTAAAAATACTTTTAGCAGGGTTTTAAAAATATATTGAAAAATGTTTTAAATAATCTCTACTGCAAACAGCTCGTGCTTCGCACGGGCTCTTGTTCTAGCTTTGATATACATTTTGTGCAATGTTTAGTCGAAAATATATCTTATAACAAATCTAATCGATGTAGAAGTATATAAATATTTCTAAACACATTTTTAATCAAATTATATTCAATCTATTCATAAATTAGAGGACTGTAGACATCTAAATTAACTCAATCGGGGGAATGAAGACTTAAAAGAGAAACCAAAACCCAGTGAGTCAACCAGGACAAAAGCTCGTCCTTATGCTTTTATCATTAATTTTAAGGTTAAAATATAAATATTTCATGGCACTGCTCCTTTTACTCTCTCCAATTTTTTTTTGTTAGTCCAAATAGAGCTTGAGTTAGTTGTTTAAAATGGTATATATTACATGTTTGGTGAAATGCCCCAAAAAGGATATACAGTCTCATCTCGATCCATAATTTCATCAAAGCAAAGGTTCGTTCCGTTTTTTTAAAAAATTCTCCTCTTTAACTCACTTATGATCATTAGAGTAATATATTTTTATTTTTCTAAAATTGCTTCTTCTTTGGTTTCTTCCAAAATTATAATAATAATTATATGAATTTGTGATGCAATTTATTCAAGCTGATATTACTTTTTATTACTATGTGCAAATTACTATTACTTAATATTTGAAAGCGCCGCTTATGAATTAAAGGTTTATAGGTTTTAATATTTATTCCCTGGAAGCTTCTCTTACAATGTTAATTATTAGTATTTTTTTCTCTTTTCAATATTGCTTATGCATCTTTAATTAAAATTGAGTAGTGAACACAACTTTGAAATGAGTGGTGTTGGATGCTTATACACATTGGTTACAATTAGGGATATTAATTTTATAATTGTTAGTTTATCGGGTATAAATGCAATAGAGGGCGTATGAAAATATAAGCGAATTGTATCATAGGAAAAATAAGCTTAGTTGAGAATGTTTATATTTGGGTTTTGTTATTCCCAAAAGGCACAAAGAGATCTAGAAGGGGGTTGAATAAATTATTTAAATTTTTTTAAAGAGATATTACTAAAGCAGTTAAACAAGTTAATTGATTGATTAAGCATAACAAAATTGTATTTTGAAAAACCGTTCAAAGATTATCAGAAAACACACAGCTCTAAATTTAGTTAACAATTACAAAAATAAGTCATAGAAATAAAATGTAGAGTAACAAAATTTAAAATGCAGAAAGTAAAGAACAAAGGGATTTTTAAGAGGTTCGGAGCACAAAATCTCATAATCCTCTCTTCCACTCCGCGAGTAGGGATGTTCCACTAAAGATGGTAATCACCAAGATTACAGTTCATTAAGAACTTTTATACAACTGATTCACAAAGAATCCTTCAAGTCACACAGACTTAGATTACAAGAGATAATTAAAATCTTATCGATCATAAAGAAAAGATGTTTGTTTTGAGGTGCTATTAAGTTGCTTTTATTTTTTCTTCAAATGACTTAGACTTAGAGCAGAAATTATGTTTTGGAATCATAGAATAGAGCTTGTATGAACTCAGAGTTTCAACATTTGGAATTGATCGTTTTGTAGTCTTTCTATACTTGAAATTGTTGTCCTTATATAGAGTTCTTCTTGGGACCTTCCCATTGAAAAGTTACCGTTACTTCATTTTGACTCGAATACTTGTCATTCTTCAATTGTTTAACTTCAAATTGCTGTTAGGTTTGTATATAACGCAATTATGCAATCAAATTACATAAATAGGGTGGAAGCATGATAAAACGGATTTTAAAATTTTATACAAACCATCACCATGATCAATCCATCTGCTCAATTAACGATATAAACGAAAGAGAAAGAGAATACGAATTATACCCTCGTAGATCAAAGCTTCCTCGGGTACAAGTTCAACTCCTAGTTTTTCGTGTTCTCCTCGAATTCCACCGATGAGATTCCTTCCTTTCATCAACGTTAGCCACCCAAGTGTTTGGCCTCTAGAGGTGATCCACTAAGGAAGAATAGGTATTCAAGAAGTTGGGTATTGGCAAAACCCTAGTTTCTATCTCTATAGAAATTACAAGTACTCTCCACAATCTAATACAAGAGTGTGTAACCCAAATCTATGATAAGACTGCTCTTATTTATAGATGTAAGAATAACCCTTCCCTAAATTATTTAGGATTAAAGTTTCTATTATAATTAAACTCATTTAATTAATTATGCTCCTAATCGAATTAGAAATTTATGAGAGAGTACTTCTATTAATTAATTCTCAATCCCTATTAGGAATTAAATAATAGTAATAGTAATAATAATAATAATAAGACTCCTCTTATTAATTTATATTTAATATTTCCAAAAAATTAAATAATAAATATTAAGCTATTTAATTCATTCTATCTCCATAGATTAAATTAAATACACTTAACTTATTATTACAATTATGCCATTTACTTTTTAAATAAATATTTTCCTTTTGCGGTGTGACCCTTTAGGTTCTCCATATTAAACCGGTTGTGAATAAATCAATTAGAACAATTCTAATCTTATTTAAATAAATAAATTAAACTATTTAATTTATTTAAATAAATAATATTTATTCTACAATAAGGGTAAGCCCCCTTAGCTATCAACGACTTTCCAGATAATATAGATTTCAACATTAATCACAAAACAACCTTTCAGTGCATAGTTACCGTACAATTCAATCCTTCTACCATACAATGTCCCAATTAAATATAAGACATGGAATTACTATCAAGTCTTATTTTATTTAATTATATGTATTTCGATTACCAAATGCACAACTCTAAATAATGCAAATTAGAAACTCCTTTCTAATTTCATTCTGTCTTGGCCAAGGACTACTGAGTTGTCACTTATCGAATCACATAGAACATTCACATCTTTAACTAGACGTGATAGATTCTTTGTTGATCATTCACCTATTTCCATGTACAACTTATTATACCTAATCATACCCTTTGATATACCCTAAAAGTCTTAAGGGACATATCAAAGTATAACTCATCATACACAAGATACTATGATGATCTCAAGTCCAAGGATCACTTGTACTACTATTACTATAGGAATTTCTATTGACAGGCGAGTAAAACTCCATTAGGTATTCCTTAGCGAACCACGTTCAGTGAACTTATTCTCCAATAAGCACCTACATACTTGCTTTAGTGTCTCCACACAAATGATTATGAGATCAATCATCCTCTTCTTAAGAGCAAGCAACGTATGTACTAATCTATCCGGATTCGCTAATCCCTTTTTTAGTAATCCAACGATTAGGAACGATTTTAGTTTGTGAGCTATCTAGAATTTAGATCTCATTAGCATGATCACCATCATGATTCTAAAAGCATTACTCAAAACTTTGGGTTTATCACATTTAATATAACAGCACTATGTAGATAATATAAAATGCCTTTTAAAAAAATCAATTCTTTTATTAATAAATGAATAAGATTACAAAGTATATGCTATATCATATCAAATATGATTGGCTTGTGTGCATACTACTTTCAATCTTTCACTTGCACTAAAGCCAATCGCCTTGGTATCTAATACCCATCTTCTCTAAGTGACGATCAAACTGCTGTTGTGTTAAAGCTTTAGTAAATGGATCTGCAATGTTGTCTTGAGAGTCCATACACTCTAGGGTGACATCTCCTCTTTCAATGATCTCTCTAATCAAATGAAACCGCCGCAACACGTGTTTGGATTTCTGATGAGACCTGGCTTCCTTAGCCTACGCAACAGCTCCATTGTTGTCACAGAATAAAGGTACGGCTCTTCTAATGCTAGGAACCACTCCAAGTTCAGTTATGAACTTCTTCATCCAAACAGCTTCCTTTGCAGCTTCACTTGCAGCTATGTACTCTGCCTCTGTCACTGAATCAACAACTGTTTGCTGCTTGGAACTCTTCTAACTCACCGCGTCACCGTTTAAGGTAAACACATACCCTGAAACGGATTTACTGTCATCTTGGTCCGTTTGAAAACTTGAGTCTGTATAGCCCTCTAATTTCAATTCAAACCCACCGTAGATAAGAAATACATCCTTAGTTCTTCTCAAGTACTGTAGGATGTTTTTCACTGCCTTCCAGTGCTCTTCTCCTGGATTCGACTGATATCTGCTCGTTACACTAAGTGCATGAGCGACATCTGGTCTAGTACATATCATACCGTACATGATAGATCCTATTGCGGAAGCATAGGAATCTTACTCATCCGGTCTCTCTCCTCAGGTGTCTTTGGGGCCTGTTTCTTGGAGAGATGTATTCCATGGCTAATCGGCATGAGACCTCTCTTGGAATCTTCCATACTAAACTTCTTTAGCATCGAGTCAATGTACTTTCCTTGGGTCAAGCCCATCATCCTTTTAGATCTATCTCTATAGATCTTTATCCCCAAAATATAAGATGCCTCACCCAAGTCCTTCATGGAGAAGTGTTTAGATAACTAAATTTTGATCGACTGTAGCATAGGAACATCATTCCCTATCAGTAATATATCATCAACATATAATACAAGGAATGAAACAACGCTCCCACTAACTTTCTTGTACACACAAGGTTCATCCTCATTTTTGATGAAATCAAACCTTTTGATTATCTCATCAAAACGGATGTTCTATCTTCGAGAAGCTTGCTTCAATCTATAAATGGATCGTTGTAGCTTACAGACTTGGTTTGTTCCAACCGTTGAAACAAAACCCTCTGGCTGTATCATATATACATTTTCCTCAAGCTCTCCATTGAGGAAGGCCATTTTCACGTCCATTTGCCAGATCTCGTAGTCATAATAAGCTGCAATTGCAAGCAAAATCCGAATGGACTTGAGCATAGCTACTGGTGAGAAGGTTTCATCATAGTCAACTCCTTCTCTTTGTTTGAAACCTTTTGCAACCAGTCGGGCCTTATTGGTCTCTACCTTGCCATCTGCTCCAGTTTTTCTCTTAAAGACCCATTTACACCCAATAGGTTTAATGCCCTCAGGTGGTGAAACTAAAGTCCATACTTGGTTTTCATACATGGAGTCCATCTCGGATTTCATGGCTTCTAGCCATTTCTCTGAGTCTTCACTACTCATAGCCTCTTAATAAGTCAATGGATCATCATCATCTATGATGCGTACCTCATCATCATCCTCTATGATGAATCCATACCTATCAGGTATCTTCGGTACTCTTCCAGATTTACGAATAGGTAGTGGTACAGTAGGTTCTTCTACTTGGTCAGGTACCTGACTTTAATCCGTAGTATTTTGTGGTTCTTGAACTTCTTCAAGATATATCTTACTCCCACTGACCCCTTCAAGGATAAACTCTTTTTCCAAGAAGGCATCGTGTTTCGCAACAAACATCTTTTGATCAGTAGGATGATAGAAATAATATCCTAAACTTTCTTTAGGATATCCCACAAATCTACACGTGTTGGATCTAGTCTTCAGCTTATCATGCTCAAACCTTTTGACATAAGCTGGATAACCCCAAGTCTTAACATGCTTAAGACTAGGTTTTCTCCCTGTCCATATCTCATAAGGGGTCTCTGGGACGAATTTGGTAGGTACCTTGTTAAGTAGGTATGCAGCCGATTCTAGGGCATAACCCCAAAAGGATACTGGAAGGTCGGTAAAACTCATCATGGAACGAACCATATCCAACAATATTCGATTTCTCCTTTCAGATATACCATTCAACTGTGGTGTCCCTGGTGGAGTCCATTATGAGATTATACCATTTTCTTTGAGACAATTGAGAAACTCATTGGTCAAGTATTCCCCTCCTCGATCCGATCGAAGAATCTTAATACTCTTACCAGTTTGTTTCTCTACTTCACTTCTGAATTCTTTGAACTTTTCAAACGATTCAGATTTGTATTTCATTAAATACACATATCTAAATCTAGAATGATTATCAGTGAAAGTAATAAAATAAGAATATCCTCCTCGTGCATTCGTTGTCATAGGTCCAGATATGTCTGTGTGTACCAACGCTAACAATTCTGTAACTCTTTCTCCTTTTCCACTAAAAGGAGATTTAGTCATCTTACCTATGAGACAAGATTCACAAGTTGGATATGATTTGTAATCAGATAGCTCTAAAAGCCCATCTTTATGCAACTTGGTTAATCTTGTTTCATTGATATGACCGAGTCTACAGTGCCACATAAAGGTATAATTAACATCATCTCTTTTTCTTTTCTTAGTTTGTTCAATTTGAAGTATATTTTCATGCAAGTCAAGTATGTAGAGTCCATTCAGTAGATTGTCAACACCATATAAAACATTTTTATTATAAATAGAATAATTGTTGTTCTTTATTATAATATCAAAACCATTCATATTCAATACAGAAATTGAAATAATGTTTCTAATGAGTGTTGGAACATAATAACAATTATTTAAACTAATGAACTTGCCCGAAGGCAGTGCTAAACAATAAGTCCCTACAGCTAATGCAACAACCTTTGCTCTATTTCCCACTCGTAGGACGACTTCATCCTTGTTCAGCTTTCTACTTCTGCTTAGTCCCTGCACATTATTACATATGTGAGAACTACAGCCGGTATCCAATACCCAAGTAGAATTTTAACTTTCAGAAAAATTAATTTTAATCATGAACAAACCTAGATCGAAAGTCGAAGCTTTTCCAAGCTTCTTCTGGTCCGCAAGATACTCCTTGCAGTTCCTCTTCCAGTGTCCCGACTTATTGAAATGGTAGCAAATTCCTTTGCTATCTGGATCACGTTTCTTTTTATCCTTTTTCTTCGCCTTGCCCTTAGCCTTCTTGTTTTTCTTGTTTTCAGAAGATACCTTGGGCCTCTTCCTTTTCTTGGAAGAATCATCCACTAATAAGACTTGGTTCTTTTTAGATGAGAAGTGACCTTCAGCAGTTTTCAGCATGTTAAGTAACTCAGGCAAGCTGACGTCCAACTTATTCATGTGAAAATTCACAACAAATTATGAGAAGGTGTCCGGGAGTGACTGCAAGATCAAATCTTGACTTAACTCCCCATCCATCACGAACCCAAGCTGTCCAAGTTGTTCAATCAGATTGATCATCTTAAGGACATGAGTCTCAACAGCAGTGCCCTCGGTCATACGAGATCAGAAGAGCTCCTTAGATATCTGATATCTAGCAGTCTTACTTTGCTCACCATACAACTCTTTGAGGTGCAACAATATAGTAGGAGCATCCATAGTTTCATGCTGACGCTGAAGCTCGTTACTCATGGATGCGAGCATGATGCATTGAGCCAAGATTGCATCATTTTGCCAGTTTCTAAAAGTAGCAATCTCTTCTTTAGAGGCTGTTTCTGCAACATTTGCAGGGACTGGCGAATTTAGGACATAAGAAATCTTTTCAGCAGTGAGAATAATTCTCAGATTCCTTAACCAGTCCGTGTAATTCGGTCCGGTCAGTTTGTTAGCATCAAGTATGCTACGCAGTGATAGTGAGTTTGACATTTTTTAAATTCTGCATGTGAAAATAGACAACATTTTAGCATTCATTCATTTAATTAATTACCAAAATAAATTAGGTCTTTATTTAAATTGGTATCTCCCAATATTTTCATCAAACTATATTACCCTCATTATATAGTTCGGCAAATCTAATTAAAGATTTGCTAGTAAGATTAAGGACCCCATTTCAAATGTGTATAGTCTTGTGTGTGCACAACAAACTATATATAAATAAATAGGTAGACAACTATTGTCAATTACATCACTATGTAACTCCTTGTATTTTGCCTCTTAGATTATAATGGTCAAGTGTGTGCACATCCGAACTAAAAGAATCTAAGTTAAGTCCAACCTAGCACTTCCATATATGTGAAGAGAAAAAGACCGCCCTTGTGTGTGCACAACAAAAGAGTAATGTTCAATTCCTTAATAAGCATCAAATGTGATAAAACAATATTTTAAATATTTAATACTCGCCTTGTGTGTGCACAACAAACTCATATTAAATATTTAATACTCTATTGTTTTACCATGCTAGAAGGCGACGTTCGATATTCCTAATATCTTTGAACGTTTAGGACTTAATATTATTTCTTTGAGGGGTTTGTTATTATTAGTCTCATCTTGTTTAGCGCGCATGCACATATATATATAAAATACGCGTCATATTATTTAACATGCGAAGCATGTTGGATAATATATATATATATATATATATATATATGTATATATATATATATATATATATATATAGAAAGCATGCACATATAGAATACTATATTCTACTTGGATTGATTATGAAATTTTATTCTAGTTTGGTTCACTAGAGCCACCAAGTGAACCAAAAGGTCAAACCTAGGGTGCAAGAATAAAATTTAAATATAACTATTACATTTAAACCCGAGCTCCATTACAAATGGGTCTTCATGCGCTCCTTGCTCCTTTGTCTCCAATTCTTCAAAATTAATTCTAACTAGTCCTATTATAAAAACTATTTACAGTAAATAAAAACCTTGATCAGCAGTCAAAGGGAAGTACATAGGAGGGAGATAGAATTTACATTAAGAAAAAATTAGAGAAGACGAGGTAATAGACCCCATTTATAAAAACCCATACATTCAAGCATCCTCTAAAATAATTCCAATCAGACATTGGTCAATAATCTATAATCAATTCCTATTTATTATCATACATATCTCTATATGTATCAATAAATAACATTCATCCCATGAATAATAAAACCATTCCATATATGCATTGATATCAATTAATGGGCAAAAGTTTTGCTAATATTTAGTTTTGAAATAAAATAAACTCTTTTATTTTAATCAAAAACCAAATCCAAATTAAACTCCTTTAATTTTAGCAATCTGAAATCCTATTCCAGATAAAATAAACATCTTTATTTTAAACTTATATCAATTAAATAACCCATTTATTTTAATTGAAGGAAAAATTATTTTTCGGGATTCTGCTGTTCGGCGCAGCTGCGCCCAGAATGAACTGGGAAATGGCGCAGCTGTGCTGAACCCCAGAAATGACTTTCTGGGTTTGGGTGCAGCTGCGCTCCAGAATGAATTGGAAACGGCGCAGCTGCGCAGCGTAGCAGATTCAGAAAAACAGATTCTGCCGAAAAATTTCGATCCAATCGCATATCATACACATATGGAATCATCAAAATCGATAATTAGCACAAGATTAGGCTCTGATACCACTGTTAGGTTTGTATATAACGCAATCATGCAATCAAATTACATAAATAGGGTGGAAGCGTGATAAAACGGATTTTAAAATTTTATACAAACCACCACCATGATCAATCCATGTGCTCAATTAACGATATAAACGAAAGAGAAAGAGAATAAGAATTATACCCTCGTAGATCAAAGCTTCCTCGGGTACAAGTTCAACTCCTAGTCCTTCATGTTCTCCTCAAATTCCACCGATGAGATTCCTTCATTTGATCAACGTTAGCCACCCAAGTGTTTGGCCTTTAGAGGTGATCCACCAAGGAAGAATAGGTATTCAAGAAGTTGAGTATTGGCAAAACCTTAGTTTATATCTCTATAGAAATTGCAAGTACTCTCCACAATCTAATGCAAGAGTATGTAACTCAAATCTATGATAAGACTCCTCTTATTTATAGATGTAGGAATAACCCTTCCCTAAACTATTTAGGATTAGGGTTTCTATTATAATTAAACTCATTTAATTAATTATGCTCCTAATCGAATTAGAAATTTATGAGAGAGTACTTCTATTAATTAATTCTCAATCCCTATTAGGAATTAAATAATAGTAATAGTAATAATAATAATAAGACTCCTCTTATTAATTTATATTTAATATTTCCAAAAAATTAAATAATAAATATTAAGCTATTTAATTTATTCTATCTCCATAGATTAAATTAAATACACTTAACTTATTATTGCAATTATGTCAGTTAGTTCTTAAATAAATATTTTTCTTTTGCGGTGTGACCCTTTAGGTTCTCCATATTAAACCGGTTGTGAATAAATCAATTAGAACAATTCTAATCTCATTTAAATAAATAAATTAAACTATTTAATTTATTTAAATAAATAATATTTATTCTACAATAAGGGTAAGCCCCCTTAGCGATCAACGACTTTCCAGATAATATAGATTTCAACATTAATCACAAAAGAACCTTTCAGTGCATAGTTACCATACAATTCAATCCTTCTACCATACAATGTCCCAATTAAATATAAGACATGGAATTACTATCAAGTCTTATTTTATTTAATTATATGTATTTCGATTCCCAAATGCACAACTCTAAATAATGCAAATTAGAAACTTCTTTCTAATTTCATTCTGCCTTGGCCAATGACTACTGAGTTGTCATCTATCGAATCACATAAGACATTCACATCTTTTACTAGACGTGATAGATTCTTTGTTGATCATTCACCTATCTCCATGTACAACTTATTATACCCAATCATACCCTTTGATATACCCTAAAGGTCTTAAGGGACATGTCAAAGTATAACTCATCATACACAAGATACTATGATGATCTCAAGTCCAAGGATCACTTGTACTACTATTACTATAGGAATTCCTATTGACAGACGAGTAAAACTCCATTAGGTATTCTTTAGCGTGCCATGTTCAGTGAACTTATTCTCCAATAAGCACCTACATACTTGCTTTAGTGTCTCCACACAAATGATTATGAGATCAATCATCCTCTTCTTAAGAGCAAGCAACGCATGTACTAATCTATCCGGATTTACTAATCCTCTTTCTAGTAATCCAATGATTAGGAACGATTTTAGTTTGTGAGCTATCTAGAATTTAGATCTCATTAGCATGATCACCATCATGATTCTAAAAGCATTGCTCAAAACTATGGGTTTATCACATTTAATATAACAACACTATGTAGATAATATAAAATGCCTTTTAAGAAAATCAATTCTTTTATTAATAAATGAATAAGATTACAAAGTATATGCTATATCATATCAAATATGATTGGCTTGTGTGCATACCTCTTTCAATTGCTGCATGCTTGGGCCACCTCAAGTCGCTTTCTTCAGTACTGTGAATAGTGCAGTTGCAACCATATGTCATTTGACTCTGCTAATATAGCTGTTAGATAGAACCTTTGTCGACTTGTCCTTAATCTGAGGATAACCTTGGAGGGTTGAGTGTTTAAGGTTTATGATCCTTGTTATAACTTGTCAGAAGTTTACACTCTACGATTTTGACTTTCATAGAGTGAATTCGTAGAGTGACTTCTTTGATAGTAGAGTAACTTACTTTGCTATTTGTGCTCTACGAATTTGAGTGGCTCTGCGATTCTGGCCATACAAATAGGCTTATATTCTTCGATCTCTGACTTTCTTCAGTTCACTCTGCGATCTTAGAGTAACTTTGTCTTTAGCTCTACGAACGTCTTCTGGCCAAGGATAACTCAGCTAACACAGAGGTTTAACTCTATGATTTGGATCAACCTAACAAGTTTGATCCCTAAACTAAGTCCTTTTACATATTATTCTTTTCATAAAGACATTATAAAATAGACATTATAATTGAATCATCATTAAATCAAATAGATTTAACATAAATGTAAGTACTAATATGTTTAACACTTAATTTGTTTTTGTGAAACTTCATTTGCAGCTATGAAAGTATTTAAGTTTTTGGGGAATATATTCCATAAAAAAGCCAGCCTTTCAATCCTTCAACTGATATTCAAGCCTATAAGCATAGAATGATCAGTTATAGTCAACAGAAATTGAGACAATAGGAGACAAACATGATGCCTGTAACGCTCCCGAAATCCGGGTCTTGCCTTTAAGCCCGGGTTCGGTGCGTCACGGTACTACCCATACAACATAGTTTTATTACATGAATGTAATTACAATAATATTATAACTGTGACACCCCCAAATTCGGGTCTCAAATGCCCGAATTTGGTCATCACGATCCAATGCAAACATCCACCTCCAAACAACATACAACAACTAAATGTGGGATATAATAAACATATGTTGTTCATTCCAAAGGTGTTACTAGTCCCAAGAATTCGATAACCTCAATACAAAACACGAAACGTACCCTAAATATTAATCAGGGTTCAAATTACATTAATAGTAAATTAAACTAAGCAATGAAATAAAGCCAGCTACGCGAAGCCTATCACTTCATCTTTTCTTTACCCTTGCCCTTCCGTGAAATCTCGGGTTTAGCTGCAATGAAAGTCATGATATAGCAAGGATGAGCAACTAGTTTGCTCAACAAGTTTAAATACAACAATGAAGGATATATCATAATGAACGAAATATAGAAGGGGATTCAACAATATGAATATCGGAAGCAAGAACAATAATTGCTTTTAGAACAAATGATAGTCAAATAGACTTTGAACAATAAACTTCCAATGGAATCAATAGCTGATTGACCCTTTGGTTACTGACTACAGAATATGTACTTGAGGGGATCAGCCTCACGTACGCTATGTATATGCATAACATTCAACTTTGCTGTTTGTATCTTATATCAGATACGTGGGGTACTCCCCTAAAATAAAAAGGGGTGTTCACATCAGTCCAAGAATCCATACCATCAATTGACATGGATAGCTCTTATAAAATTTTCATGCAATTTCCTGACCGAACGAGGGTTTAGACTCAATCTCAAATAGTTCATGAATTATAGAACTTTGAATAATGTATAAGTCCAAGACTGTACGAACCCAAATGCACTAAGTGCAAGTATCAATAAATAACATAGACGTGGAATAATTGAAAAGTAATTAAACCACTTAAAGCATGCTTGGAAATAGAGTTCAAACATAAATAAATAACTTGGAATACAATAATAGCCGGCTTGAATATAATTGAGTAGGGTTAAGGAAGATTTCACAAAGTAAAGTTTCAGAAGAAAGGGAACTTGCCTGTCTGCTCAGCTACAAATAATTCTAGCTTTAACTAATCGGCCTTGAAGGACCTAACATTGATAAAGTCGAACTATCAATTAGTATTGCGTAGTTGTATATTGATACGCTTACTCATGCTATTTTATTTAGAAATTAAGCCAATCACATAGCACACATAGTTTAGTATACTATCATAAATCCTATAAGACACTTAGTTGATCTTTAGAGTGATGATTTAATTAATTAATAATATTTCTCCTTAAGTGATAAACACTTACTAGCAATTACTTATAATTGTTTAATTCATTAACATTACTTTATTAACTCTATTAACATTTAATTACTATTTAACATTAGCTAAATAGAAATTAATTAATGATCTTTAGTTGTTATTTAATAATAAAAGATGGCTAATCATATTTACTTATTATTTGAATACACAAACTATTAACCTTATGTGTCATTAATTATTAGTTAATAATCCTTATTTATAACAATAAATAATTAATTTATTGGTGTATTATTATTTAATAGTGACTAAATAATAATTCATAATTTATTTAATTTTATTTGTACTTGATTACTGTTCAATTTTAATTAAATAGTAATTAAATAATTATTTCACCTTATTTATTATTTAATCTTAATTAAATAATAAATAATTAATTTATTAACTTTACTTATACTTAATTATTATTTAATATTAATTAAATAATAATTAATTATTATCCTTATTTATTATTTAATTTATCAATTAAATAACAAGTAATTAAATCATTAATCTTCAATCATTATTTAACACCATGTAATAATGATCTTCATTCTTACTCGTATTTTATCTTTAAATATTATTATTAATATTATTAATTTAAATAAAATTAATTAGTCGGTACCTTTATTAGTTAATATTAATTTAAATAATGATCAGCCAATACCTTTATTACTTATTTTAATGCAAACTGAACAATAAATAATAAATAGGCTTTATCCTTAGCTATCACAAAACAATTTTATTATTCAACCCAAATTGGATAATACTCAAGATAATTTAAAGGTTATTGAGTATTTTACATTGCACTATAGTTATTCATAAATTTTATCAACTCCTGTTAGTAATAGTTTAAGGTTCACTATTATTATTAACTCTAAAAATAAAATAATTAGTGCGTAAATATTATTCATTTTCTGACAGTATTTTATTATGCAGCTATGATTTAATCCCTTCTTAGTGTTACTAAAAATAATAGTGATAATATTGCATATTGCGAAGCAATAATATTAATCAATATGGAAAGGATCATTTAGCCTTCACCCAGCAACTGGTCCCTGCCCAGCCCCCACTGCACCGACTGCCCAAAGGCGTGGCTGCCGCTCACGCCCTGCACCCTGACCCAGCCCCAACCACCAGTCACATAAACTCACACTAACCTTATGCTTGGTTCCAACAACAAAATACATGGTGGTTCTAAGCTTGCGAACAACACACACTACCACAATAATCTAAAGGAAAATCTAAAAGCTTTATACCAAGTTGCTGAACCAAAAACATAGCCCAGATTTGGCTCATTCGGACATTATAACAAACAAATGGTGGTCATACCAAGGTTCCTCAATAGCTAGTAGAACACATGATACTCCGCAACCACAGTCCATCCTTATACCGCCTGACCCTCCATGGCCTTCCATACACAGACATCCCCAAACAAAATAGCAATAGAAATCAATTAAAACAAAACAAAGAGAAACACATGGCAGTTGGGCCAAAATAGAACCCTTCTTATACCTTAAGGTTGGGTTATGTCGAGGTTGATTCCTAGTTGTTGTCCTCCTTCTCCCGAAATAGACGACGAAATTAGAGGGCATTCGCCCCACCGTCAACACCTCCGAACTGGGATCGCACCTATTAATGGCTTCCGCGCTATTTCTCTCTCCCACTATAACCTTCTCACCCTCGGTTTCGGATCTCCCCAAGACGCATCGCTTGCCCCTGAAACAGGGCTCTATTTATATAGAGACCCTTGACCCTAGCTCGGTACTACACCCACGTGGTGTAAATTCGCAGCAGTGAGGGGGTGATGATGAAATTCGGCACAACCCCTCCCCCGCCCATACCTTAACAATCCCTATCGCTTCCATAACCTGTCCGAATAGGGGAATAGGCCGGTGCCCATACCCTATCCGTCCTTCCCGCAGCTCAATTCGGCATAGCAGGTGTAACGGATGATTTAATTGCGTTGTGATTCTGGGGACAGAATCCTTTTAAGGAGGGAAAGATGTAACGAATGCAATTTTTATGATTGAATAAAAATATTTATTGAGTTATATAAATATTTTTATTAATTTATTGAGTTAAATAAATAATTTATTAAGTTTTTGTGAAGTGGGTATATGTTGAGTTTAATAATGTTAAATGTTATTTGAATGTGATTTGTTATGTTTATTCTAATTTAATTTAATGATTAAATTAGATGATGAAAAGGTTTATTTGAATAAATGATTTATTTGAATAAGAGAATTTATTTGGTATTATTGTTATTTGTTAAATGGAATTATTATTTGAGTTGGTAAGGTTTAATTGCATTTATAGGTTTAATTGAATTTATTTAATAATAAGTTCAATTAAATTAGAAGTGTTACATTTTAAACTATATTGGTTTATTAAAATAAATGAGAAAGTGTTTAATTCAGTCTTACCAAACAAGGCCCTATGATCTTTGTTTGGGAATAATGGGTTATTTTATTTGTGTTTTACCAAACAAGGCCTTAAGACCTTTAGTTAAAATAATGGATTAATTTATTTAGTATTTGCCAAACAAGCCTTAGAGGCTTTTGAAATTTTTAACTGATAGATATTATGTCATACGTTATTATTATATTAAGTGTCAGTTTTTATTTTGTTTTTATTTCATCAGTTTTTATTTTTAAAAGAACGTCAGTTAAGAAAGAAAGAAAGAAAAACAAAGAAGAAGAAACACAGAGCTTGAGAGAAAGAAAAGAACTCTATGAATTTGAGAGTTGAGAGAAAAGAGAGAAATTGTGTGAGAAGATTGGTGATTGGAGTAAGAATTCAAGCAAGGAAGTTTGATCAAATTTTCTTACAACAATTGAAGGTATAATTCTTTTTTTTCCTCTTGGTTTATTCTACTGTATATAATTTTAGTTATTGTATGTAAATTCAATTGCTAGAGTATATGAATTATTTGATTATAGTTGTTGTAATTGGTAGTAATCATGTGTTAGATGATTATATATTGATAAATAATCAATTTAGAGGTGTTAATTCATGAAAACATGATTTAGAGTGAAGTCTTTGTTTTTACAGAGTCTTATTTCATGTATGGCATATATATATGATAATTGATGTTCAATTAGATTATTAATTGTTAAATTGACTTTTGATTGTGCTAATACGATGAAAAATGAAAAGAATGTAATTTGAATGGATTAAAATGATTGAAAGATGAGTTTACAGTGGTTGATTTTAGTAAAATAGCTAAAACATGAATATTTGGTTTTAACAGAGGATTTTTGGTTTTAAATTGGTTGATTATGTGTTTTATAATGGTTAAATTAGTTAGAAACATGTTGGGTATTTGTTTTTTAGCATATTTGATGTCTGGGTATGTTTAATTTGTGTACTAGATGATAGAATTCAGAAAATTTGGCCAAATTTGGCCTAAGTTTTCACTGGTTCGCGAGCTGGGGAAGACGACAGTCGAGTCTCTCGCCCCGACGAGAGAAATGAACTAATTTCTTCGCCCCGGCGGCAGCATCGCCCCGGCGACAAATTTGTTAAGCATATCGTCGCCCCGACGACAATTTTGTTAAGCTTTTTCTCGCCCCGGCGAGAAGCACTACTGTTAAATTTTTTTTTATTATTTTGTTTTCTTTTCTTGGAAGTTATGATGCATAATTAAACTTACATTAATAAATGACTAAAGAATTTCCAAGATGGTTGCTAACTAGTACTTGTTGACTATGGTATGCTAAATGAGATGTTATGATAAAAGAGCAAGCTTAGAATGCTTTTAATCTTGTGACTAATTATATTACCATTTTACAATTAAATGTTTAGGTTGTTAAAGGATCGTGAATTACTTAAATTTGTAATCTACGCTTGAGGCAAGTTCCTTATCTCAATTTATTACTTTTATGTTGAGCAAGTTGTTCTTTCTTTTAACTTGTTAAATTATTCAATGCAAGCTTATTTATATTGAGCGAGCTTATCGACCTTAGCTTATTGATATTCAAGCAAGGTTACTATCATGATTATATACTTAAGCTTTATTCCAATCATTGTTTGTTATTCAAACTTCGAGTATAGTTTCTATTGAACAAACTCTATTGATGAATTAGACTAGCAAACTCTTATTGATTCAGCTAGTCCTTAGTTGATGAGCGTTTCAAAGACTTAGAATGTTTTCTATACTTATTCTAAGCCAATTTCCTTTTTGGTATGGATTCAGACGATAAACTGAGATGAACAACCCTAATATAGGGGATTACTTACGCGAAAGCGTTAAAATGTTTGTGCACAATACATTGTACAAAGGGCTGATCCCCCTGAGTACGAGATGTAGGTCCATAGTCTATATGACTGTTAAAGGTTACAGTAGAAATACTTGTCAACCTAGGACATAGTTCGAGGTCTTGTGACCCTCAGATATAATTTCTAAATCTTGAAATCTATTTTTCTTTGAATCAAGCATTCAAACGAGCTTTTAGACTTTGATCATTTATTGACTGAGATTCAGAAAATTATTATTCCTCAGTTGAAATCCATTTCATTTGAATATTATTGTTATCGTACTTGTGAGCAATTGTTTGCTCACTCTTGCACTAATCATTGCAGCTAAGACTGAGAAGTCGGACGAGCCGTCCACGAGCAAAGGCAACGACAAGATGCATAAATAGCTAGCGACCTGTTCTTGATGATTATTTGTAACAATACTTGTTTTAAATTATGTTTTATTCCGCATTGATGTATTAAGGTTTAGATAACCTGGGATTTGATTGTTTAATAGTTTGGTGATGTAACCCATTTTGGGAAGATGATTCATTAAGTTTATTTAATTGTCATATTATGGGTAGTTAATGTGAATGAATGAGATAGTGAGCACCAAATCTGTGGGAATTAAGTACCTGGATTTGGGGGTGTCACAGGTTGGTATCAGAGCTGATAGGTTATGAACCTTTAGGTTGGGGAAAATCTTAGGGTAGTAGCCTTTTAGAAGATAGAGAATATAGAGGTGATAAACTCTTATCGAGTTTTAAGGAATGAATTACAGAAATTCATAAAAGACAATAAAATGATTATGTGTTATGTGCTTACTTGATAACAAACTTATGTGCTCGCGAGTATTATCGATTAGTAATTAAAACTTAAAATTTTGGTTGTCAGGATGACTGATAGAGGAGAGCCCAGCCAGGCCAGGGAGGAGGAGCCCCGAGATATTCACGTAGTTCATGAGCAGCTAGTGCAGAGGGAGCCATCCATATTGATTACAGTTACAAGCCACGAGTATGAGCCTGAGACTGATCCTGAGGAGGATCCTGAGGAGGAGGAGGAGGACCCTGAAGAGATACCACTATCTACTTTGGGTGTTCAGATGTACGAGTAGGTGTATGATCGCAACATAGAGTTGCAGGACAAAGTGGAGGAGTTAGAAGGGCAGCTGGCTGAGCGACAGTCTACTTTGGAGCAGAAGAACAGTGAGATTGAGGAGCTAGACATACGACTTGGTGACGTGGAGTAGAAGCTGGTTCATGTAGAGAGTGAAAAGGAGGAGTTAGAGGAACAGGCTGCAGAACGTCAAGCCACTTTAGAGCAGAAGGATGCTGAGATTCAAGACCTTTCATCACGTCTTGTAGAGGCTGAGCAGAGGCTAGCACAGTCTGAGTATCGACGCGGACAGTTGATAGCCAGGAATGAAATTATCCGAGATGAGTTGAAAGAGGAGTCAGCTAAGCGAGCGAGAGCTGAAACCGCTTGGTTGAGGGAGGCTAACCGCGCAGATCGTGTTGAGTGTGAGGTGCGGTCAAAGAAGGCCAAGATTGATGATATGGAGTATATTTTTCACTCCACAGTGGATAGAGCTCTGGATCGAGTTCATCGTCATCCAGATATGGTGGATCGAAGGATGGTGACTCGTATTATGGAGCAGGAACGCCAGGAAGCTGTGCGTCGTGGGTTGTCATCATAGATTATGATTAGTTATGTTATTATGAAATTTATGAGTTAATACGTTGTTAATCCCAGTTTATATAATGGGATAGAATAATGATGTAATCCTGGAACTTTATGATGACAGGATAGATGATTTGATGTAAATAACCACGATGTTATCTTTATTATGTTTTAAAGCAGTAAATGAATAAAATGTGAAAGTTTATCAGATGTGTTATGTGTTTAAGTATTGTTTATAAATGTTTAAGTTAAGACTTAAATGTTTAGGTAATTGAGTAATAATCTAATAGCGCGAATTCTTAACAGTAAGATGCTGCCAAGAAGACAACCAACCCGTCAACAAACTCCTGAGGGATCTATAAACAACGAAGAAGCCAACACTAACCCAATGCAGCAGTTAGTGAATCTATTAACTGGAGCATTCGCGAATCAACCCCAAGCTCAGGCTACAACTTTTAAAGATTTCAAGGCTGTCGGACCTCCGGAATATCACGGCTCTATGAATCCCATTGAAGCTCAAACCTGGGTCATGGAGATGGAGAAGGTGTTTGATGTCGCTAGGGTCAATGAGGACCAAAAGACGGCATTTGCAACCTTTATGCTAAAATCAGAAGCTAGTTATTGGTGGCAAGCAAATAAGACTCGAGGTGGCCAAGGGATTATTCCGTTGGAGCGATTTAAGGAGATATTTTTCGAAACCTATTTTCTGACAAGTGCTCAGAACCAAATGGAAGTACAGTTTCTAGAGTTGAAGCAAGGTACTATGTCGGTATCTGAATATGCAGCAAGATTCAACGAGTTGGTGAGGTTTGCGCCTTATCAGGTTAACACGGATGAGCGAAAGGCCAGAAGGTTTGAGCAGGGACTAAAGCCCTGGTTGTATAGCCGAGTTTCAATGTTTCAACTGAACTCATTTGCGGCGGTGCTGGAAAAGGCAATTATTGCTGAAGGAGGCAGTGATGCTCTGTCAAAGTACAATAGGGAGCAGAGGAAGAAGAAGAATGAGAGTGAAAACAAGGCAAGTGGTAGCCATGGAGGCAGTAGTCAAAAGAGAAAATGGAATGATAGTAACTCTGCGGGCAGTCAGCAGGGTAATCAGAAGAAGAAGATGGAGGTGTGCAGCAACTGTGGAAAGAGCCATATGGGTGCTTGTTTGAAGGGTAAGCGGGTGTGTTTCAACTGCGGGCAGGAGGGGCATATCGCGTCGAATTCCCCTAATCCAAAGAAAGGAGCATGTTTCATCTGCGGGTCGAAGGATCACTTTGCTCGGGAGTGTCCTAAGAAAGCAACTACAGGTGGAGCCAGTTCAGGAAAGGGAAATAGCGGTGGTGGAGGCAATCTGACTATCACAGGACCCACGCAGCCCAACCGACCTACCGCTCGAACGTTCAATATGACGGTGCAGGATGCTGTGCAGTCAACGGATGTAGTGTTAGGTATCATTCCAGTCAATAATGTTAATGCTTATGTATTGTTTGACTTGGGTGCTACTTGCTCATTTATATCCGATGATTTTGCTAAGAAATTAGGGTTACCTCAGGAAGAGTTAGATTACCCCATGAATATAGAAATTGCGAATAGGGAGGTGATTCCAGTTAAGTTTGTCCACAAGAACTGTCAGGTAGAAATTAAGGGTCATGTGATGACTGTCAACTTAATCCCAATTCGTCTTGGTGAGTTTGATGTCATTCTGGGAATGGATTGGTTGTTTAACCATGGGGCAGTTATTGACTGTCAAAAGAAGTGTGTAAACCTTATGACTCCGTCAAAGGTAGTGTTTTATGGCAGCAAGTCGCCTAGACAAACGAGTTGTCTGACGATGATGCAGGCCAGAAAGATGTTGAGACAAGGATGTGTAGGATATCTAGCCTACATAGTCGATACCAGGAAGGTGAGTGTGAAGCTGGAGGAGATACCGGTAGTTAGGGATTTTGCAGACGTGTTTCCTGATGATTTGCCAGGATTAGCGCCAGATAGGGAAATTGAGTTTGTAATTGATTTAGCACCGGGTACAGCCCCTATATCAAAAGCCCCATATAGAATGGCTCCGGTAGAGATGAAGGAGTTGATGGTGCAATTGCAAGAGTTGCTGGATAAAAAGTATATCCAACCGAGCGTTTCGCCGTGGGGGGCGCCAGTATTGTTTGTCACGAAGAAGGATGGATCAATGCGTCTTTGCATTGATTATAGAGAGTTGAACAAGGTCACGATCAAAAACAAGTATCCGTTGCCAAGAATCGATGACCTGTTTGACCAATTGAAGGGAGCAAGATATTTTTCGAAGATAGATTTACGAAGTGGGTACCATCAATTGAAGGTGAGAAAAGAGGACATACCAAAGACGGCGTTTCGAACCAGATATGGTCACTATGAATTTTTGGTTATGTCATTTGGTTTAACGAATGCGCCTGCAGCATTTATGGACTTAATGAATAGGGTGTTCAAACCATTTCTGGATAAATTTGTGGTGGTATTCATAGACGACATTTTGGTTTACTCCAAAACCCAAGAAGAACACGTGGAACATTTAAGGGTGACGTTGGAGGCGTTAAGGAAGGAGAAATTGTATGCAAAATTTTCAAAGTGCGAATTTTGGTTGGAGCGTGTTCAATTTCTTGGACATGTTATTGATAAAGACGGGATTTCGGTGGATCCAGCTAAAGTGGAAGCTGTGATGAACTGGGATCAGCCGAAGACACCGTCAGAAGTAAGGAGTTTCCTAGGTTTGGCAGGATACTACAGACGTTTTATTCAAGATTTCTCCAGAATCGCCACTCCGTTGACAAATTTAACAAGGAAATCAGTGAAGTTTGTTTGGACAGAGAAGTGCGAAGAAAGTTTCCAAGAACTAAAGAAGAGACTAAGTTCGGCGCCTGTGTTGTCTTTACCAGATGATACAGGAAATTTTGTGGTGTACAGTGACGCATCACATAAAGGACTAGGTTGTGTGTTGATGCAGAATGGTAAGGTTATTGCATATGCATCGCGCCAACTAAAAGACTATGAGAAAGGGTATCCGACCCATGATTTGGAGTTAGCAACCGTAGTGTTTGCTTTAAAAATCTGGAGGCACTATCTCTATGGAGAGAAGTGTGAAATATATACAGACCATAAAAGTCTGAAGTATATTTTTACACAGAAGGATTTGAATATGCGGCAGAGGAGATGGATAGAATTGATCAAAGATTATGATTGTGAAATTCTATACCATCCGGGAAAAGCTAATGTGGTTGCCGACGCTTTGAGTAGAAAAGGTCGGGAGAAACTGTTTATGTTAACTGCTCAGGAGAAACTTGTGGCGGAAATGGCTAAGTTGGAATTAGAGGTGAAGAATCTGGCAGAGCCTAATGAAAAGTTGTTTCAGATAGAAACTCAACCAACTTTGGTAGAAAAAGTCAAGGAAGCGCAACTTCACGATGAGGAATGTGATAAGATTCGGCAAAGAGTGCTTGAAGGTGAAGAGCTTAAATACAAAATCGATAACGAAGGGTTGCTGAGATTTGAAGGCAGAATCTGGGTACCGTCAGTATTGGCAATAAGAGAGGAGATTTTGAACGAAGCTCATAGTTCAAGATTTTTGATTCACCCAGGGAGTACAAAGATGTACCAGGATCTACGTCAACATTTTTGGTGGCCAAACATGAAAAGAGAGGTTGCCGAATGCGGTGCGAAATGTCTCACTTGTCAGAGAGTTAAAGCTGAGCATTAACGACCAAGTGGTTTGCTACAGCCCTTGGAGATACCCGAATGGAAGTGGGAGCATATCACAATGGACTTTGTGGTAGGGCTTCCAACTACTCAGAAGGGTTATGACGCGATATGGGTTATAGTTGACAGATTGACGAAATTAGCGCATTTCTTGCCGATCAAAATCAGATTCACTTTGGATCAGCTGGCAAAGTTATATGTCAAAGAGATTATCTCAAGGCATGGAGTTCCAGTATCAATAGTATCAGATCGAGATCCACGGTTTACATCAAAGTTTTGGAGGAGTCTACAAGCTTGTTTGGGGACACAGTTGAGAATGAGTACAGCCTATCATCCTCAAACCGATGGCCAGAGCGAAAGAACAATTCAAACGTTGGAGGATATGCTCCGAGCGTGTGTTATGGAATTTAAAGGCAACTGGGATGATCATTTACCTCTGGTCGAGTTTGCTTACAACAATAGTCATCACGCTAGTATCGGCATGCCGCCCTACGAAGCATTGTACGGAAGGAAGTGCAGAACTCCATTATGCTGGGATGAGGTTGGTGAACGACGGCTATTAGGACCCGAGCTGGTACAACAAACTGCTGAAATTGTCAAGGTAATAAGAGCCAGATTGATAGCCGCTCAAGACAGGCAAAAGAAGTATGCTAATCAACACCGACAAAATCGCGAATTTGAAGTCGGGAGCTTTGTGTTCCTCAAAGTATCTCCCTGGAAGGGAAAAATTAGATTTGGTAAAAAGGGTAAACTCAGTCCGCGGTTTATTGGACCCTTCGAAGTGCTGAAACGAATAGGCGAGGTGGCTTATGAAGTAGCTTTACCTCCCGAGTTAGACCACATTCATAATGTCTTTCATATATCGGTGCTACGACAGTATAAGCCTGATTATAAACATGTCATTGAATATGAACCAATACAATTCGAGAAAGATTTGTCTTATGAAGAGATACCTGTTCAGATAGTGGACAGGAAGGAGCAAGTACTTAGAAATAAAGTGATACCTTCTGTTAAGGTAATCTGGAGGAACCACAGTGCTGAAGAAGCAACGTGGGAACTCGAAGAGATAATGATGCAAAATTTTTCTCAATTATTTGTTTAATTTTATATTGCGATTCTGGGGACAGAATCTTTGTAAGGAGGGGAGAATGTAACAGACGATTTAATTGCGTTGTGATTTTGGGACAGAATCCTTTTAAGGAGGGAAAGATGTAACGAATGCAATTTTTATGATTGAACAAAAATATTTATTGAGTTATATAAATATTTTTATTAATTTATTGAGTTAAATAAATAATTTATTAAGTTTTTGTGAAGTGGGTATATGTTGAGTTTAATAATGTTAAATGTTATTTGAATGTGATTTGTTATGTTTATTCTAATTTAATTTAATGATTAAATTAGATGATGAAAAGGTTTATTTGAATAAATGATTTATTTGAATAAGAGAATTTATTTGGTATTATTGTTATTTGTTAAATGGAATTATTATTTGAGTTGGTAAGGTTTAATTGCATTTATAGGTTTAATTGAATTTATTTAATAATAAGTTCAATTAAATTAGAAGTGTTACATTTTAAACTATATTGGTTTATTAAAATAAATGAGAAAGTGTTTAATTCAGTCTTACCAAACAAGGCCCTATGATCTTTGTTTGGGAATAATGGGTTATTTTATTTGTGTTTTACCAAACAAGGCCTTAAGACCTTTAGTTAAAATAATGGATTAATTTATTTAGTATTTGCCAAACAAGCCTTAGAGGCTTTTGAAATTTTTAACTGATAGATATTATATCATACGTTATTATTATATTAAGTGTCAGTTTTTATTTTGTTTTTATTTCATCAGTTTTTATTTTTAAAAGAACGTCAGTTAAGAAAGAAAGAAAGAAAAACAAAGAAGAAGAAACACAGAGCTTGAGAGAAAGAAAAGAACTCTGTGAATTTGAGAGTTGAGAGAAAAGAGAGAAATTGTGTGAGAAGATTGGTGATTGGAGTAAGAATTCAAGCAAGGAAGTTTAATCAAATTTTCTTACAACAATTGAAGGTATAATTCTTTTTTTTTCCTCTTGGTTTATTCTACTGTATATAATTTTAGTTACTGTATGTAAATTCAATTGCTAGAGTATATGAATTATTTGATTATAGTTGTTGTAATTGGTAGTAATCATGTGTTAGATGATTATATGTTGATAAATAATCAATTTAGAGGTGTTAATTCATGAAAACATGATTTAGAGTGAAGTCTTTGTTTTTACAGAGTCTTATTTCATGTATGGCATATATATATGATAATTGATGTTCAATTAGATTATTAATTGTTAAATTGACTTTTGATTGTGCTAATACGATGAAAAATGAAAAGAATGTAATTTGAATGGATTAAAATGATTGAAAGATGAGTTTACAGTGGTTGATTTTAGTAAAATAGCTAAAACATGAATATTTGGTTTTAACAGAGGATTTTTGGTTTTAAATTGGTTGATTATGTGTTTTATAATGGTTAAATTAGTTAGAAACATGTTGGGTATTTGTTTTTTAGCATATTTGATGTCTGGGTATGTTTAATTTGTGTACTGGATGATAGAATTCGGAAAATTTGGCCAAATTTGGCCTAAGTTTTCACTGGTTCGCGAGCTGGGGAAGACGACAGTCGAGTCTCTCGCCCCGGCGAGAGAAATGAACTAATTTCTTCGCCCCGGCGGCAACGTCGCCCCAGCGACAAATTTGTTAAGCATATCGTCGCCCCGGCGAGCCTCTCGCCCCGGCGACAATTTTGTTAAGCTTTTTCTCGCCCCGGCGAGAATCACTACTGTTAAAATTTTTTTTTATTATTTTGTTTTCTTTTCTTGGAAGTTATGATGCATAATTAAACTTATATTAATAAATGACTAAAGAATTTCCAAGATGGTTGCTAACTAGTACTTGTTGACTATGGTATGCTAAATGAGATGTTATGATAAAAGAGCAAGCTTAGAATGCTTTTAATTTTGTGACTAATTATATTACCATTTTACAATTAAATGTTTAGGTTGTTTAAGGATCGTGAATTACTTAAATTTGTAATCTACGCTTGAGGCAAGTTCCTTATCTCAATTTATTACTTTTATGTTGAGCAAGTTGTTCTTTCTTTTAACTTGTTAAATTATTCAATGCAAGCTTATTTATATTGAGCGAGCTTATCGACCTTAGCTTATTGATATTCAAGCAAGGTTACTATCATGATTATATACTTAAGCTTTATTCCAATCATTGTTTGTTATTCAAACTTCGAGTATAGTTTCTATTGAACAAACTCTATTGATGAATTAGACTAGCAAACTCTTATTGATTCAGCTAGTCCTTAGTTGATGAGCGTTTCAAAGACTTAGAATGTTTTCTATACTTATTCCAAGCCAATTTCCTTTTTGGTATGGATTCAGACGATAAACTGAGATGAACAACCCTAATATAGGGGATTACTTACGCGACAGCGTTAAAATGTTTGTGCACAATACATTGTACAAAGGGCTGATCCCCCTGAGTACGAGATGTAGGTCCATAGTCTATATGACTGTTAAAGGTTACAGTAGAAATACTTGTCAACCTAGGACATAGTTCGAGGTCTTGTGACCCTCAGATATAATTTCTAAATCTTGAAATCTATTTTTCTTTGAATCAAGCATTCAAACGAGCTTTTAGACTTTGATCATTTATTGACTGAGATTCAGAAAATTATTATTCCTCAGTTGAAATCCATTTCATTTGAATATTATTGTTATCGTACTTGTGAGCAATTATTTGCTCACTCTTGCACTAATCATTGCAGCTAAGACTGAGAAGTCGGACGAGCCGTCCACGAGCAAAGGCAAGGGCAAGATGCATAAATAGCTAGCGACCTGTTCTTGATGATTATTTGTAACAATACTTGTTTTAAATTATGTTTTATTCCGCATTGATGTATTAAGGTTTAGATAACCTGGGATTTGATTGTTTAATAGTTTGGTGATGTAACCCATTTTGGGAAGATGATTCATTAAGTTTATTTAATTGTCATATTATGGGTAGTTAATGTGAATGAATGAGATAGTGAGCACCAAATCTGTGGGAATTAAGTACCTGGATTTGGGGGTGTCACAGGTTGGTATCAGAGCTGATAGGTTATGAACCTTTAGGTTGGGGAAAATCTTAGGGTAGTAGCCTTTTAGAAGATAGAGAATATAGAGGTGATAAACTCTTATCGAGTTTTAAGGAATGAATTACAGAAATTCATAAAAGACAATAAAATGATTATGTGTTATGTGCTTACTTGATAACAAACTTATGTGCTCGCGAGTATTATCGATTAGTAATTAAAACTTAAAATTTTGGTTGTCAGGATGACTGATAGAGGAGAGCCCAGCCAGGCCAGGGAGGAGGAGCCCCGAGATATTCACGTAGTTCATGAGCAGCTAGTGCAGAGGGAGCCATCCATATTGATTACAGTTACAAGCCACGAGTATGAGCTTCTCAGTCCCGTACCTCCCCCAATTCGCTCGGCTAGAATCCGCATGCCCTAGCCCCTTGTACGATTAGTCTGGCTTAAGACCCTCCCTTGCCTAGCATTACTAATTTACTTAATCACCCGATTTGGGCTTATCCAAATGACCGAGTTCCTATCCCTCAGCTGGCTAAGGAATGGAAAAACTCCCTCAGTCCCACTTGCTTGATCCATCCGAAAAAGAAAAGAATATGGGCCCAAAAGTAACATTGGCCCAGTTGAAATTATTCCATCAATCAATGAACCCAATTTGACACAATCAGACTCTATAACTCTTCACTTCACAATTAATCACCCTTGTTGGATTATTAAAAATAAAATTATAATTCTAGTATTACAATTAAATAATTAGTATAATTATTTAACTGTTTTAAATACTCACTTAGACGATAAAAACCCGCATTCAAATTATTTAATTTGATAACTTGAATTCAACACTATGTTGAGATGAAATTAATTATTTAACCCCTTTCCCAATTTTTCTTGCCATTCAATTCTTAGGGTTGAACCACTAATTTATTCAGACCATTAATGAACCCCTTAACGTTAAATCGTATAGTTACACAATTAAATAATAATACACACATAGGTCTAATTAAGTTCGTAAAATTAATTCATAAAACAAATAATTTTATATTTCATAATTAATTGATAACGAGGTTTAAAAATTCTCGGGCATTACATCCTCTCCCCTTATAAAAATTCCGACCTCGAAATTGCAACCTAAGGTTACTCAAATAATTGTAGATAATTCGTTCTCATCTTCTCTTCGAGTTCCCACGTAGCTTCTTCCACCGCGTGATTCCTCCAGAGAACTTTAACGGAATGAATGATTTTATTCCTCAGCTTTTGCTCCTTCCTATCGAGTTTTTGTATAGGAATCTCCTCGTACGATAAGTCCTTCTCGACTTGAATTGGCTCATAGGAAATAACGTGCTTGTAGTCTGGTTTATACGGCCGTAACACTGACACATGGAACACGTTGTGAATGTGCTCAAGTTCAGGAGGTAACGCTACCTTAATATTTCAAAAGGTCCTATGAACCTAGGGATTAATTTTCACTTCTTTCTAAAATGGATCTTCCCTTTCCAGGGAGACACCTTCAAGAACACAAAGCTACCAACTTCAAAGTCTCGCTTCTGACGATGTAAGTCGGCATACTTCTTCTGACGATCCTGAGCTGCTACTAGACGAGCTCTTATTACTTTGACGATCTCCACGGTCTGCTGTACCAACTCCGGTCCCAATAGTCTTCGTTCGCCAACCTCATCCCAACACAACGGTGTTCGGCAACTTCTTCAGTAAAGCGCTTCGTATGGTGGCATGCCAATACTAGCGTGATAGCTGTTGTTGTAAGCGAACTCTACTAGTGGCAAATGATCGTCCCAGCTGCCCTCTAAATCCATCACGACTGCTCGGAGCATATCTTCCAAGGTCTGAATCGTTCGCTCGCTCTGGCCATCAGTCTAAGGATGATATGCTGTACTCAACCTCAACTGCGTTCCCATTCTTTCTTGTAGACTTCTCCAAAAATTCGACGTGAAGCGCGGATCTCTGTCAGATACAATAGACACCGACACTCCATGTCGCGACACTATCTCTTTCACGTAAAGCTTTGCTAACTGCTCCATTTTGTACTTGATCTTGATTGGTAGAAAATGAGCAGACTTGGTCAAACGATCTACGATTACCCAGATGATGTCTAAACCCTTCTGTGTCGTTGGAAGTCCTACTACAAAATCCATTGTGATGTGCTCCCACTTCCACTCTGGAATCTCTAACGGTTGCAATAGCCCGCTCGGCCGCTGGTGCTCTGCCTTGACCCTCTGGCAAGTTAAACACCGACTGACATATTCTGCAACTTCCCTCTTCAAATGTGGCCACCAATAATGCTGACGAAGATCTTGATACATCTTGGTGTTACCTGGATGTACCGAGAATCTCATATTATGGGCCTCCTGCAATATTTCTTCTCTTAGGTCTGGTACGTACGGTACCCAGATCCTTCCCTCAAATATCAGCAATCCTGTGCTGTCAACCTTGTACTTCAACGTTGCTCCTCCTGATAATCGCTCCTTAATGTCGATACATTCTTCATCAAATTCTTGAGCCTCCTTAATCTTATCCAGTAAAATCGGACCTGCTATCACGGTAAACAATTTTCCGTCCGTCTCCATCGGATACTTAACCTCCAATTCCAGACGTTCAAGGTCCTTTATTAACTCCTCCTTAGTTGTCAGCTTCATCAATTTCGCTTTGCCTAACCTGCTTAAGGCATCAGCCACTACATTTGCTTTGCTTGGATGGTACAGAATCTCACAGTTGTAATCTTTGATCAATTCTAACCATCGGCGCTGCCTCATGTTCAGCTCCTTCTGAGTAAAGATATATTTTAAACTTTTGTGATCTGTGTATATCTCGCATTTCTCTCCATACAAGTAGTGCCTCCAAATCTTCAAGGGGAAAACTACCGCGGCTAACTCCAGGTCATGAGTCGGGTAGCCCTTCTCATAGTCCTTCAGCTGACATGACGCGTACACAATGACCTTGCCGTGCTGCATCAGCACACAACCAAGACCTTTGTGTGACACATCGCTATACACTACGAAACCTCTAGTGTTGTCTGGTAAAGTCAACACCGGTGCTTGACTAAGTCTCTTCTTCAGCTCCATAAAACTTTTTCGCATTTCTCCGTCCAAACGAACTTAACTGCTTTTCTGGTGAGATTGGTCAACGGCGATGCTATCTTCAAAAAATCCTGTATGAATCTCCGATAGTATCCCGCTAATCCCAAGAAACTCCTGATCTCTGTTGGCGTCTTCGGCTGTTCCCAATTGATAACCGCTTCTACTTTTGCTGGGTCCACCGAAACACCGTCTTTGTCGATGACGTGTCCCAGATATTGCACCCTCTGCAACCAAAACTCACACTTAGAGAACTTCGTATACAACTTCTCCCTCCTGAGAGCTCCCAATACAATCTTTAAATGTTCAGCATGCTCCTTCTCTGTCTCTGAATACACCAAGATGTCATCAATGAATACGACTACGAACTTGTCCAAGTATTGCTTGAATACTCTGTTCAATATCCATGAATGCCGCTGGTGCATTTGTTAATCCGAATGACATTACTAGAAACTCAAAATGCCCATAACGAGTTCTGAATGCCATCTTCGGGATATCTTCTTGCCTCACTTTTAGTTGATGATAGCCCGTTCTTAAATCGATCTTTGAAAAGTATTTTTCTCCCTTGAATTGATTAAACAAATAGTCGACTCTGGGCAACGGATACCTATTCTTAATCGTAACTTTGTTCAACTCGCGATAGTCGATACAAAGCCTCATCGAACCATCCTTCTTTTTTACGAACAAAACTGGCGCTCCCCATGGTAATACACTTGGTCTAATATAACCCTGGTCTAACAGTTCCTACAGTTGAACCATCAACTCTTTCATTTCTACAGGTGCCATTCGATACGGCGGCTTTGATATTGGTGCGGTTCCCTGTACCAAGTCGATTACGAACTCAATTTCCCTGTCCGGCGGCAGTCCCGGAATCTCATCTGGGAAGACATCGGCGAATTCCCTCACGATTGGTATTTGACTCAGCTCACCCTCGACCTGTCGAGTATCAACCACGTGGCCAAATAACATACGCAACCTTTCTTAAGAAATTTCTTTGTTTGCATCATCGTTAGACAACAAGATTATCTCGGTGATTTACTACCATAGAATACCACCTTCGACTTATTAGGAGTCTTCAAGTGTACACACTTCTCCTTACAGTCAATAACTGCTCCGTGAATTGATTGACAATCCATTCCAAGGATTACATCAAACTCCCCCAAACGAATCGGGATCAGGTCCACATTGAGTTTAAATCCTCGCAATTCGGCACAACAGTTCCTATGAATGCATTCTACGAGGATAATTTCCTTGTTTGTTACTTCTACACTCATAGGGTGTTCTAACTTTTCACGCGGTAAATTTAACTGATTAGCAAATTCTTCAGAAACAAAAGAGCAGGTAGCCCCCGAATCGAATAGCACATATGCATTTATTTCATTGATTGGGATGATACCTGACACCACGTCCTTGGATTTCACCGCATCCTGAATGGTCATGTTGAACGTGCGTGCTGTTGGCCTGTTGGCTTGACTGGCTGGTCCCCCGTCGCTCAGCCTGTTGTTGTTACTGCTGTTGTTGTTGTTGCTTCCGTTGCCACTCCCGACGTCGCCCTTCCTCTTCAGACAATCCTTGATCTGGTGGTCGGGTGCTCCACAAGAGAAACATTCTCCTTTCTACTTGTTCAGACACTGAGGAGCCATGTGCCCCGGTTGTCCACAACTGTAACAAACGCTCCTCCCCTTCATGCACTCCCCCGAGTGATTCTTCCCGCAGTTGCTGCACTTCCCACTTTTCTTAGCCTCTCCTCCGGATTTATTGCCCCCGGACGATTGGCTTTCATTCCATTTGCGCTTATTGGGGTTGCTACCTCCGCTGCTCCCCGCTTTGGGTCCCTCCTAACTTTTCTTTCTGTCTTGGTTGAATCGTGCCACCGCTTCATTGCCTCCTTCCGCAATGATAGCCCTCTCCAGCAGTTCCGAGAAGTTCTTAATCTTCAAAATCGCGACTTCGTCCTCTCGGCGGCATAATCTGATAAAGGAAAACCGCTGACTTTTACTTATAGTTTTATGTTTTACGCAATATGTCATTGAAGTTAGCAATTAAGAGTAAAAACATTTATCAAACACATTTGATTTAAATAAAGCAACTGCATTTATATTCATATACCACTGTTTTTAATACAATCGGACTCAACCTGTGGCATACTTTTATAAATGCTTAATGGCATGTCCTACCGACCACTAACCATCCCCTAAAAACAAAAAGTGGGGAATAATAACTTTCCACCCCTATATCAAAACAAAAGTCGGGATTTAACTACTATCCCGTGCATGCTACAAGGCATAGGGGTTTACAACACGAATATGCCCCTATTATAACAAAAAGTGGGACATACTGCATCTATAACCATGACAAGACACCCAAACTAACACGTCACTACATGTCGTAACGAATCTGCTCCTGCTGATTTGATGGAACCACTCCTCCCATGACTCGGCGACGAACCGAGCGACTAGATTCTCCCACCTCAATACGAGGCCTCCTATAGGCTACATCTAGAGCTAACCCCAAGGTCTCTATCCTTACAGCTCCTGCCTCCAACTTGCTCTCCAGCTGATCAACTCTCCTCGCTGCTCTGACCCAGGCGTCTTTAACCCGAATCTTTTCATCAATCTCCAGATTGAACTCAAACTTCGTAGCCTCATGTTTGGCCCTCAGCTCGGCTAACTCCACTTTCTTCCACTCCAACTTCTCTCTCAGCTCGGCATTCCTGGCCACCAACTGATGTAGTAGTGGTCCGATCTGCTGTGCTGAGGCCTCATACCCCTGTAGTTGCACCTTTAGCACTCCCAACTCATTCTCCAGCTGATACGCTAACTCTTTATACTGGTCTTCCATGACCTGATGGGTCTGGTTCTGCTCTTCCAAATGCGCTACTCGATTCTCGAGCTCCTCATTCCTATTTGTCAGCTTTTCAATGATATCATCAGCAGTAGTGCCCATGCCATCTGTATACTCAGGTGGCTCATCATCCTCCGTCACTGGATCCTCCTCCGGATCCTCATCCTCCCCATCATCACTTAACTGTCTCAGCACTCTTCCAATAACCGGCTCCTGCTCAGAACCATACTCGGCCTCAGCCTCATCCCTAGTGTCCATCTCTGGCTCACTTGGCTGCACCTCGACTAAACCCACTGTGTCCATATGAATGTCTATGAACTCCAACTCTCAAGTATGACTGGGCCTTCCTATGTCAGGCATCCTACAACCACAGACAAAGACAAACAAATAAACAGATGTCAGTATCACAATAAAATATGTTCATTGATAGAATGAAATGATATCTTATCATGTACAACTCGGCTCGACAGATTTCCACAATCCACCTCCAAACATGACCACCATCCGAATCTCCTCGATTCACATCCTAGCGTACTCAATATGAGTTTAATACTAAGGTCATAACCTAGGTTTCACGATCCTAAAGTTTATAACCTACAGCTTTCATACCAACCTGTGACACCCCCAAATTCGGGTCTCAAATGCTCGGATTTGGTCATCACGATCCAATGCAAACATCCACCTCCAAACAACATACAACAATTAAATGCGGGATATAATAAACATATGTTGTTCATTCCAAAGGTGTTACTAGTCCCAAGAATTCGATAACCTCAATACATAACACGAAACGTACCCTAAATATTAATCAGGGTTCAAATTATATTAATAGTAAATTAAACTAAGTAATGAAATAAAGCCAGCTACGCGAAGCCTATCACTTCATATTTTCTTTACCCTTGCCCTTCCGTGAAGTCTCGGGTATAGCTGTAATGAAAGTCATGATATGGCAAGGATGAGCAACTAGTTTGCTCAACAAGTTTAAATACAACAATGAAGGATATATCATAATGAACGAAATATAGAAGGGGATTCAACAATATGAATATCGGAAGCAAGAACAATAATTGCTTTTAGAACAAATGATAGTCAAGTAGACTTTGAACAATAAACTTCTAATGGAATCAATAGCTGATTGACCCTTTGGTTACTGGCTACAAAATATGTACTTGAGGGGATCAGCCTCACGTACGCTATGTATATGCATAGCATTCAACTCTGCTGTTTGTATCTTATGTCAGATACGTGGGGTACTCCCCTAAAATATAAAGGGGTGTTCACATCAGTCCAAGAATCCATACCATCAATTGACGTGGATAGCTCTTATAAAATTTTCATGCAATTGCCTGACCGAACGAGGGTTCAGACTCAATCTCAAACAGTTCATGAATTATAGAACTTTGAATAATGTATAAGTCCAAGACTGTACGAACCCAAATGCACTAAGTGCAAGTATCAATAAATATCATAGACGTGGAATAATTAAAAAGTAATTAAACCACTTAAAGCATGCTTGGAAATAGAGTTCAAACTTAAATAAATAACTTGCAATACAATAATAGCCGGCTTGAATATAATCGAGTAGGGTTAAGAAAGATTTCACAAAGTAAAGTTTCAGAAGAAAGAGAACTTGTCTGTCTGCTCAGCTACAAATAATTCTAGCTTTAACTAATCGGCCTTGAAGGACCTAACATTGATAAAGTCGATCTATCAATTAGTATTGTGTAGTTGTATATTGATACGCTTACTCATGTTATTTTATTTAGAAATTAAGCCAATCACATAGCACACATAGTTTAGTATACTATCATAAATCCTATAAGACACTTAGTTGATCTTTAGAGTGATGATTTAATTAATTAACAATATTTCTCCTTAAGTGATAAACACTTACTAGCAATTACTTATAATTGTTTAATTCATTAATATTACTTTATTAATTATATTAACATTTAATTACTATTTAACATTAGCTAAATAGAAATTAATTAATGATCTTTAGTTGTTATTTAATAATAAAAGATGGCTAATCATATTTACTTATTATTTGAATACACAAACTATTAACCTTATGTGTCTTTAATTATTAGTTAATAATCCTTATTTATAACAATAAATAATTAATTTATTGGTGTATTATTATTTAATAGTGACTAAATAATAATTCATAATTTATTTAATTTTATTTGTACTTGATTACTGTTCAATTTTAATTAAATAATTATTTCCCCTTATTTATTATTTAATCTTAATTAAATAATAAATAATTAATTTAGTAACTTTACTTATGCTTAATTATTATTTAATATTAATTAAATAATAATTAATTATTATCCTTATTTATTATTTAATTTATCAATTAAATAACAAGTAATTAAATCATTAATCTTTAATTGTAATATCCTGGATAGTTATGAGACTTGTAAATAAGGTCTCAAATATTGAATAAAGGTTAAAGTCAAAACCTAGATTGTTAACAGAGAAATGTGTAGAGAAATGACTCAATATTTTCTTTGGTTTTGGAAGAACTTATATGAATTGAGGACGTATTCAATAAGTTTATGCGATGAAATAAATGTCGAACGTTAAGTGTCGATCAAAAGAGAACTTTAAAGAAGGATAAGACGAACGTTAACCTTAATATTGTTAACGATAATTATACATCCAACGTGATGTAAAGATAAGATTTAAGACTTAACTAAATGTTAAGTAGCAATCGAAGACAGTTATAAAGGGACTTGATATAAAAGGTTACATAATTAACCTTAATCAATTATATGGAATGAGAGGCTCTCAATACGAAGTCAAGTAAAGCTTTAAACATTTAACCGACTGTTAAATGTCAACTAAAATAGGAATTTACAGTTGAATCCAGCTTGCTGGATTGTAGTATCTGACTTGCTGAATTGGTAAATATGGTTTACTGAATTAGTGAATCCAGGGTGCTGGATTGTAGGATAGTTCGAATCCAGGTTGCTGGATTAGTATGTTTAGATAATCCAACTTACTGAATTAGGTGTTCAGGCTTAATGGATTATAAAGAAGAACTTATAAAATGAAAGACTTAGTGTCAAGTCATACAGTTTATAATAAAATAGTGGTACAATCGTACTCTTTAATAGTTGATGTATAGTAGATGGGCTAAACAATTCCTTCAGGGAGCGGAGGTATATACGAACTAGCAACCGATCTAACTCACTGTGAAAACAGTGTAGACGAGACGGAAACTAGTTTGTTGGTTGTTTGTGGGAAACCACTCAACATACTATATTGAACACTGTTAAAGACTCGATGTGTGCTAGTTTTAGAATTATGAACGTGTAAGGTGCTATCTAATATTTGCTTATGTGCTTAAATATTAGAAGTAGTGTTATGAGGTATATGTGTTGCTAATTGAAAGATCAATCTTATAACTGATAGGTCTTTCATAAGAGAATAAGTTAAATTGCGTAGCAGTAATCGACGGTACAGGCAAGTTCCATCTTACTCAACTTTTATATTGAGCAAGTTTCCCTAACTCACACTCAAGTTATTATCTTTCAAGCATGTCAGTGGATAATTATTGTTGATTTTCCCACAACTATGATTATTGATTCGCACTTAGTGCATATTGCATATGTTCATCAGGTATGAAAGGTTGATCACCTTCATTACCATAAGGTTCAGTTAAATTGTTCATGGTCATTATTGACACCCCTTATTATTGAATTCAGTCATTCAATTATTGAAATTCTGATTCATGCTCTTTCACAATTATTATATTGTTGAAAAGTTCTAAAGCTTATTCATTTTTTCAATCATGATATATCTTTATTGTACTTAAACTTGCTGAGCAAAGTAGTTGCTCACCCTTGCTATATCATGATAACAAATTTCAGATTTAAGGCGAACGTTCGAGGAAAGACAGTACAAAAGCAAAGGACAAGATTAGATGGTTATGCATGATAACCAAATTAATTATCTGATGTAAATGATATGTTGTAAACCTTTTGTGAATCTAAAGGTAAATATGTATTAAAATAAAGGTTATAGACCTTGGGATATGTAGCAAAATTTAATGTATAAACAATTTATGTTTATATCTTCCGCAATAATTGTAAATATGATGTATCGTGACGCACCAGGTCCGAGGTTCAAGGGACCAGGATTTGGGGGCCTCACATTAATCATTATCTAACACCATGTAATAATGATCTTCATTCTTACTCGTATTTTATCTTTAAATATTATTATTAATATTATTAATTTAAATAAAATTAATTAGTCGGTACCTTTATTAGTTAATATTAATTTAAATAATGATCAAATAATACCTTTATTACTTATTTTAATGCTAATTAAACAATAAATAATAAATAGGCTTTATCCGTAGCTATCACAAAACAATTTTATTATTCAACCCAAATTGGATAATACTCAAGATAATTTAAAGGTTATTGAGTATTTTACATTGCACTATAGTTATTCATAAATTTTATCAACTCCTGTTAGTAATAGTTTAAGGTTCACTATTATTATTAACTCTAAAAATAAAATAATTGGTGCGTCAATATTATTCATTTTCTGACAGTATTTTATTATGCAGCTATGATTTAATCCCTCCTTAGTGTTACTAAAAATAATAGTGATAATATTGCACATTGCGAAGCAATAATATTAATCAATATGGAAAGGATCATTTAGCCTTCACCCAGCAACTGGTCCCTGCCCAACCCCCACTGCACCGACTGCCCAAAGGCGTGGCTGCCGCTCACGCCCTGCATCCTGACCCAGCCCCAACCATCAGCCACATAAACTCACACTAACCTTATGCTTGGTTCCAACAACAAAATACATGGTGGTTGTAAGCTTGCGAACAAGACACACTACCACAATAATCTAAAGGAAAATCTAAAAGCTTTATACCAAGTTGCTGAACCAAAAACATTGCCCAAATTTGGCTCATTCGGACATTATAACAAACAGATGGTGGTCGTACCAAGGTTCCTTAATAGCTAGTAGAACACATGATACTCCGCAACTACAGTCCATCCTTATACCGCCTGGCCCTCCATGGCCTTCCATACACAGACTTCCCCAAACAAAATAGCAACAGAAATCAATTAAAACAAAACAAAGAGAAACACACGGCAGTTGGGCCAAAATAGAACCCTTCTTATACCTTAAGGTTGGGTTATGCTGAGGTTGATTCCTAGTTGTTGTCCTCCTTCTCCTCCCGAAATAGACGACGAAATTAGAGGGCATTCGCCCCACCGTCAACACCTCCAAACTGGGATCGCACTTATTAATGGCTTTCGCGCTATTTCTCTCTCTCTCGCTATAACCTTCTCACCCTCGGTTTCGGATTTCCCCAAGACGCATTGCTTGCCCTTGAAACAGGGCTCTATTTATATAGAGACCCTTGACCCTAGCTCGGTACTACACCCACGTGGTGTAAATTCGCAGCAGTGAGGGGGTGATGATGAAATTCGGCACAACCCCTCCCCCGCCCATACCTTAACAGTCCCTATCGCTTCCATAACCTGTCCGAACAGGGGAATAGGCCGGTGCCCATACCCTATCCGTCCTTCCTGCAGCTCAATTCGACGTAGCAGGTGAGAAGTCAGTCGCCCTTACCGGCAGTCTGAGCTTCTCAGTCCCGTACCTCCCCCAATTCGCTCGGCTAGAATCCGCATGCCCTAACCCCTTGTACGATTAGTCTGGCTTGAGACCCTCCCTTGCCTAGCATTACTAATTTACTTAATCACCCGATTTGGGCTTATCCAAATGACCGAGTTCCTATCCCTCAGCTGGCTAAGGAATGGAAAAACTCCCTCAGTCCCACTTGCTTGATCCATCCGAAAAAGAAAGGAAAATGGGCCCAAAAGTAACATTGGCCCAGTTGAAATTATTCCATCAATCAATGAACCCAATTTGACACAATCAGACTCTATAACTCTTCACTTCACAATTAATCACCCTTGTTGGATTATTAAAAATAAAATTATAATTCTAGTATTACAATTAAATAATTAGTATAATTATTTAACTGTTTTAAATACTCACTTAGACGATAAAAACCCGCATTCAAATTATTTAATTTAATAACTTGAATTCAACACTATGTTGAGATGAAATTAATTATTTAACCCCTTTCCCAATTTTTCTTGCCATTCAATTCTTAGGGTTGAACCACTAATTTATTCAGACCATTAATGAACCCCTTAACGTTAAATCGTATAGTTACACAATTAAATAATAATACACACATAGGTCTAATTAAGTTCGTAAAATTAATTCATAAAAAAAATAATTTTATATTTTATAATTAATTGATAACGAGGTTTAAAAATTCTCGGGCATTACAATAACATATCCTCATCTAACCCCAGGTACGAAGACCTTTAATCATACATCAACACATAATATTACTAATATAATAATATTACAACATAGAATTTTAAATTCTTCTCCCTTAATATTTTCCTTACTCAATATCTTCTCTGACCTTACAAGTCTTCCTGTTCTAACTGCAAAATTTTAGAATTTGCAAGAGTGAGCATTTAATTACCCAACAAGTATAAGCAGTTGAATAAACAACAATCTCAAGAATAGAATAATATGATTATGAAATCTTCAACAATTAAGCAATAATTGTGAAGCAGCTCAACAAACAGGAATAATATTTTCCTTTACTTATACATCTTTCATTAATAAACATAGTCTTAATCGCATCAACAGTTCATTTATAGAACCTTTCTTCTTTAGTTTAGCACATAAATGCTAATATTGGTCTAACACGTTCTTGGATTTAACGTTTAACAATCACATCGTTGCACAGGGTGCAACCTATATTGATAATTGCCCAATATTATTTGACTTGGCACGATCAACTATCACAATTCAAGAATTATTACAATTCATATCATTATCAATAAACATTCCGACTAGAATATCTCAACAATCGAGTTAAGCCGAATTAAATGGCAATAACTCATTTTTCATAAATCATTTCACATAAAACAATGAACTTCATATAACAAATGAAATTTAACAATTTGAACACACGTCATTGCACGAAGTGCACATATGAATAGAAAACTTGTACATAGTAATAAACTTGCACAAGTTAAGAGACTCACATCCAATACATAAATTGAATGAAGTTAAGAAACTTGCAATAAGATAGAATACTTGCTCAAATATAAGTTGAGTAAGGTAAAGAAACTTGCCTCGAGCGTCTGTTATATAATTATAAAACACGCTCTTCAAATATCCTACACATTTAAGTGCACATATATACTACTATTAGTCATATAATCGACGCTTAATAATCGCTTGCATAAATTCTAATTCATCATTGATTAATGATAAGCATCATTATAAATCATAATGTTCGTCTTTTATAACTTAGAACATCTTTTATTGTCGGAAGCATTACACGTTGCAAACGCGCATGTCCGACACCCTCCGTATGTACAATGGCACCAAACTGCCCAATTACGAATTTGATACATGCAATAACTCTCAATTCTTAATAGTGAAAGTTGTAGGTCTACTCCTTAGCTTTTCGGATCATCTTGAATCATCCAAATCAGAGTTCGTATGAGAAAGTTATGCCCATATTACTAACTGACGCTGAAGCTGTCCAGACTCTACGATTTTGGACTCTACGATTTTTAGAGTTCACAACAGTCCTAAAGATGACCGATTTGGAAGTTGATCTCGACCTTAACTCTCAATACGTATTAAATGAAAGTTGTAGGTCTACTCCTTAGCTTTCTGAATCATCTTGAATCACCCCAATCGGAGTTCGTATGAGAAAGTGATGCCCATATTACTAACTGACGCTGAAGCTGTCCAGGCTCTACGATTTTAACCCTACGATTTGAGTTTTACCCCACTATTAGAGTTTTTTTACTCTACGATTTTCAGATTCGTAGCACCTACTTCCAAACATCATAAGTTCTTCATTCTTAATCGGAATTAGTCTATTCTTGAGGTTATGGAAAGCTTGTAACATGAACTACAACATATCCAAATATCAAAACTTTTCAGGTTCTCTAACTAATCGAAACAGTGTCTCTAAAGAGCTAAGTCGAACTAGTTTTCTGCGTTGTTGACAGTTTTGACACATTTGTTAGAGTTTATGCCCTAGAGGCCAATTATTTAATGTAATTGCTTAACATTTCTTTTGATATTTGATTGAATCAATGAATTATTTTATTATGGTTTTATTTACTGTGTAATATAAATGTTAGCATAATAAAAGTCCTTAGAATAATGATACAAATTATATAGCTTCAAGTATGTGACTTGAACATGAGATTATATAAAATATGTTGAATCCTATTCCTTATCAAAATAAACATCTTTATTTTTTAAGGAAACATGGAATCCTATTCCATATGTGAATAAACTCCTTTATTCTAGGAAACATGGAATCCTATTCCATATATGAATAAACTCCTTTATTACAGTTAACGTAGAATCACATTCCAAGTTAAAATAAAACTTTTAATTTTAATCATATTCCAATTAAAATAAACCTTTTATCTTAATTGAAAATAAATAAAATCAAAATATAAAAAAAATAAAAAAAAAATAATTTTACACAAACAATTATGCCCAATTAAATTGTTCTAAACACATATCAATGTATATACAGAATCAAAACAATTAATAATTCGCATAAAGTTTGGCTCTTGATACCACTGTTAGGTTTGTATAACGCGAACATGCAATCAAATTACATTAATAAAGCGGAAGCGCGATAAAATCAGATTTTAAAATTTTATACAAACCATCACCATGATCTTTCTTTATGCACAATTATTAATTAAACGAAAGAGATGGAGAATAAGAATTATACCCTTGTAGAATTCTAGCTTCCTCAGGTACAAGTTCACCTCCAATTCCTTCGCGTTCTCCTTGAATTCCACCGATTAAATTCCTTCCTTTGATCAACGTTAGCCACCCAAGTGTTTGGCCTTTAGAGGTGATCCACCAAGGAATAATACTTGTTCAAGAAGATGTGTGTTGGCAAAACCCTAGTTTCTATCTCTATAGAAATTGTAAGTACTCTCTACAATTCTTATGTAAGAGTGTGTAACCCTAATCTATGATAAGACTTCTCTTATTTATAGATGTAGGAAAACCCTTCCCTAAACTATTTAGGATTAGAGTTTCTATTCTAATTAAACTCCTTTAATTAAATTAAACTCCTAATCCAATTAGGAATTCATGTGAGAGTACTTCTATTAATTAATTCCCAATCCCTATTAGGAATTAAATAATAGTAATAGTAATAATAATAATAAGACTCCTCTTATTAATTTATATTTAATATTTCTAAAATATTAAATAATAAATATTAAGCTATTTAATTTATTCTATCTCCATAGACTAAATTAAATACACTTAACTTATTATTACAATTATGCCATTTACTTCTTAAATAAATATTTTCCTTTTGCGGTGTGACCCTTTAGGTTCTCCATATTAAACTGGTTGTGAATAAATCAATTAGAACAATTCTAATCTTATTTAAATAAATAAATTAAACTATTTAATTTATTTAAATAAATAATATTTATTCTACAATAAGGGTAAGCCCCTTAGCGATCAACGACTTTCCAGATAATATAGATTTCAACATTAATCATAAAAGAACCTTTCAGTGCATAGTTACCGTACAATTCAATCCTTCTACCATACAATGTCCCAATTAAATATAAGACATGGAATTACTGTCAAGTCTTATTTTATTTAATTATATGTATTTCGATTCTGAAATGCACAACTTTGATTAATGCAAATTAGAAACTCTTTTCTAATTTCATTCTGCTTTGGCCAAAGACTTCTGAGTCGTCATTTATCGAATCACATAGGACATTCTCTCCTTTTACTAGAAGTGGTAGATTCTTTGTTGATCATTCACCTATCTCCATGTACAACTTGTTATACCCAATCATACCCTTTGATATACCCTAAAGGTCTTAAGGGACATGTCAAAGTATAACTCATCATACACAAGATACTATGATGATCTCAAGTCCAAGGATCACTTGTACTACTATCACTAGAGGAATTCCTATTGACAGGCGAGTAAAACTCCATTAGGTATTCCTTAGCGAGCCACGTTCAGTGAACTTATTCTCTAATAAGCACCTACATACTTGCTTTAGTGTCTCCACACAAATGATTATGAGATCAATCATTCTCTTCATAAGAGCAACAACGTATGTACTAATCTATCCGGATTCACTAATCCCCTTTTTAGTAATCCATCGATTAGGAACAATTTAAGTTTGTGAGCTATCTAGAATTTAGATCTCATTAGCATGATCCCCATCATGATTCTAAAAGTATTGCTCAAAACTATGGGTTTATCACATTTAATATAACAACACCATGTAGATAATATAAAATGCCTTTAATAACCGAATAAGATTACAAAGTATATGCTACATCATATCAAATATGATTGGCTTGTGTGCATACTACTTTCACATATGAGCAGGACATTTTTGGCAAAGAAAATCATGTGAACGGGTCACTACTGGCTAACCACGAAAACTGACTGCGATACTCATGTCAAGAAATGCCGTCAATACCAGATCCATGCCAATGCGATCCATACACCTCCTAATGAGCTCCATTGCTTGACCTCACCGTAGCCAGTTGGACCGTGCAGCAGGTTATATCCAGGAAAGGGGTAAATCCAGGAGTATGGCAGTGAATCCCGGCCAGTAGAAGATCAATGGGTTTTAAAATTCTGAGTTTTATTTCAAATCCCTGCACGCTCATGTCATTTTGTCATGTTATCCAAAAAGAAGATCATGTGCTGAAATGTTATATATATATGACAAGCATTTTTGTTTTATGTCAGGTACCCCGATTTGAGGCATTCTAGCCTGACAAGCAATAGGCCAAATTTGAAGGAGGATCACGATTTTGGTATAGAGCCAGATTTCGATCTGATGGGGATTGAGCAGGACGAAACAGATATCGACAATACACTTGACGAGATCAAAGGATGGGTCAAAGATAAACCCAAACCCGACTTAGACCAAACCATCACCATCAAACATCAGAACCCCTAACGATCACAAAGAACCCGGAGTAAGGGCAAATTCGACCACAAAAAAAAAATCTCAAAAATCAAAAATCAAAAATCCCCCAAACCTTTCAAACAAGTCAAAGGACCGGATCTTTTGTTAGCCCAACGAGATACCGATGCAACCAGTACGAGGGAGATCACAAGAAAAGCAACTTAACACTGGGGCATTTATCAACTACCCAGGAAATGATGACGTGCAAATTGGCACCCATGCAACAATCCCATCAACATGCACCATCATCATCAAATGTTACCTCATGTCAATTCAATATTCAACGATACGATCATCTGGCATTTGTCAAGCATAGTTTTCCCGAGATACGATGACCCGCGTGAAAGGGGATTTTATTTGACTTGATAGGAATCGGATTAATTCTGACAAGCAACCGTGGAGCACGATCGTGAGTATGATTAGACGAAGAAAGCTATTCAACCTTTTGATCGGGTACAAAGCCTTAATTCAAAGCAACGTTTGCGACAGAATCGACCTCATGTGCCAGTCTTCACTTTGCATTTGCACGAACTTGCAGTTATGGGGTATAAAACTATGACGATGTTGATGGCGATTAACACGTAGTCACGCAGCCAATAATTATCAAGCTAATATCAAGAAGTCAGACGATAAATGATTATCAAGCTAATGTCTCGAATCGTGGCCTGGGTTATTCGAGTAATTAAGCCCGAGGGGTGTCTCTACACCTGGTGTCCTAAAGCCATCTGGTTTGGGAGTCGCTGGCCCAACACTCGTTACATGGGTAACTCAGAGCCTAAGAAAACGAGCATTACAGTAGAGGAGGCCCGAGCAGATTCGAATCGTGGCATGGGCTACTCGAGTAATTAAGCGTAAGGGGTGTCTCTGCATCTGGTGCCCTAAAGCCGTCTAACACTCGCTACATTGGTAACTCAAGCCTAAGAAAATGAATCTTGCGCAAGGTCAAGCAAAGAATGAATGGTGCAGACCACTAGCTTGTCTCGAACCGTGGCCTTTGTTACTCGAGTAAATAAACCCGAAGGGGTGTCTGTACACCTAATGCCCCAAAACCGTCTGGTTTGGGAGTCATTGGTCCAAAACTCATTAAATGGGTAACTTTGAATAGCCTAAGAAAACGAGACAAGTGAAGTGGGCTGATAAAGAGAAAAGATAATACGAAAAACTCTCGGCCTTAAACAAGAAGTCATGGCAGAGAAACCCCTACTGAATGCTGTATCGCACAGTGCATTTGTCATATGACGTCAATCCTGCTAAGAACGTTGTCGAGAATGGAGACAGGATACCTTTGACGAGGGAAGGTAGTTCTTTTGAATTCGACCTTACTCACGTACAATGACCATGAATGCTTGAAGGTGTTCTTACGATTTCATAACTCGTTAAATAGAAAATCATCAACTCACGAGGGATTGAAAATAACTTCCAATCTAGTACATTCACGGTTCACAACTCGCTAGATTGTGCGATCAACAGATATTCAATTTCATGTGCTTTAACTGCATTTACTCTTTTGTCGAGATTATAATATCTTTGTGTTGAACTAACACCAACGGCCCGAGCCTTCAAGTTTTGGCATTTGTTAGTTGTCTGATATGCAGGATCTTGCAGAGCTGTGGATAACTCAGCACGATCAACATCGCGAGTTTTTGATAGAAATTCTTGGTAACAACACGCGCTAAGGCAGGGGCAGTTAAGAATCGTGAAATGGAAGGAAGCTGAGGCTGCACAGAACTTCTCGTCATTGGGCCTCTCCCTAATCCTGACTATCACTGCCTCGACATCCAAATGATCCACATGCATGAGCATATACAAGGATGATATAATGCGGGTCAACAACATATCAGCCAGCAGAAATGATCAAAAGGCCAAGGAGCCCAACATAGCTGTCGATCATCACAGAGAGCGAAACAGACTGCCTCAACTCGATGAAATGAAGACGACCAAGAACAGGCAGAGTACCAAACCAATGTTGAAGTCTAGAAACTACACTTCACGACGAGGCGTGATCCAATCAAATGTTGGCAAACAACGACGACTGTCGAATCGTATCATTTGACTGAACAGGGGTCATTTCTATCTAAACATATGTTGTGCACATGCATCTGTCCATAACATATCTGCCAGATCATGCATAACATCTTTTGCATGCATACATGTACGATCAAAATGAAAATCTTCAGGGGAAAGTACAAGCACGTCGCTTTCAACCTCACAAATGATCAGACCGTGATGGCTTTTGCGGCATGGTACGTGGACGATGTTGATGGGAGATCCAGGACAGAAGCCGATCACATATCCCACTTCAATCAAATCGAGTGACCCCTGGGAAGGGCTAGTATCCAAACAATCAATGACCCCTGAGAAGGGCTGGTATCCAAACAATCAATGACCCTTGGGAAGGGCTGGTATCCAAACAATCAATGATCCCTGGGAAGGGCTGGTATCCAAACAATCAATGACCCTGGGAAGGGCTGGTATCCAAGCAAGAAGTGACCCTGGGAAGGCATCCAAGCAAACCACAACAAGGTGGTGAGTGAACCTGGGAAGACATCCAAGCAAACCACAACAAGGTGGTGAGTGAACCTGGGAAGGCATCCAAGCAAATCACAACAAGGTGGTGAGCACCCTGGGAAGGCATCCAAGCAAACCACAACAAGGTGGTGAGTGAACCTGGGAAGGCATCCAAGCAAATCACAACAAGGTGGTGAGCACCCTGGGAAAACATCCAAGCAAACCACAACAAGGTGGTGAGTGAACCTGGGAAGGCATCCAAGCAAATCACAATAAGGTTGTGTGAGAACCTGGGAAGGCATCTAAGCGAATCACAACAAGGTGGTGAACAACCCCTGGGAAGGGTCGATATCCAAAAAGTGAGCGATCCCTGGGAAGGGCTGAGATCCAAGCAAACCACGACAAATGATGACATCTGTAGAACAGTATCAAAAGACTGTACATGGGTCATTTTTCATCAATTTACATTTTAAATGTTGTGTGACATGCATGAATAGATGATAATTCTGTACGTGATCCATGAAATGAAAAAAAATAAATCGAGCAGGTTAGGTGTCAAGGTCCTAGCCTATCAGAGTCAATAGCGATGGCTGCCAAGAACGATGTACGAGGACGAACTCCAAGGATACCTTTCAATCTAGTCAGGAGAATAACTTCCATTGATGACAATGAGATGGAATACGGTGATTACGAGAGAAGCGACCGGATACGAGATCCGGCGCAGACAAGACAATCAACCGAATACGAGACCCGGTGATTACGAGACGAGCGACCGGATACGAGACCCGGCGCAGACGAGATGATCAACCGGATACGAGACCCGGTGATCACGAGACGAGTGACCGGATACGAGACCCGGCGCCGACAAGACAATCAACCGGATACGAGACCTGGTGATTACGAGACGAGCGACCGGATACGAGACCCGGCACTCACAAGACGATCAACCGGATACGAGACCCGGTGATTTCAAGACGAGCGACCGGATAAGAGACCCGGCACTCACAAGACGATCAACCGGATATGAGACCCGGTGATTACGAGACGAGCGACCGGATACGAGACCCGGCACTCACAAGATAATCAACCGGATACGAGACCCGGCGTCGACAAGACAATCAACCGAATACGAGACCCGGTGATTACGAGACGAGCGACCGGATACGAGACCCGGCACTCACAAGACGATCAATCGGATACGAGACCCGGTGATTTCAAGACGAGCGTCCGGATACGAGACCCGGCACTCACAAGACGATCAACCGGATACCCGACCCGGTGATTTCGAGACGAGCGACCGGATACGAGACCCGGCACTCACAAGACGATCAATCGGATACGAGACCCGGCACTCACAAGACAATCAACCGGATACGAGACCCGGTGATTACGAGACGAGCGACCGAATACGAGACCCGGCACTCACAAGACGATCAACCGGATACGAGACCTGGTGATTTCGAGACGAGCGACCGGATACGAGACCTGGCACTCACAAGACGATCAACCGGATACGAGACCCGGTGATCACGAGATGAGCGACCGGATACGAGACCCGGTGATTACGAGACGAGCGACCGGATACGAGACCCGACACTCACAAGACGATCAACCGGATACGAGACCCGGTGATCACGAGACTAGCGACCGGATACGAGACCCGACGCGGACGAGACAATCAACCGGATACGAGACCCAGTGATTACGAGACGAACGATCGGATACGAGACCCGGCGCAGACGAGACGATCAACCGGATACGAGACCCGGTGATCACGAGACGAGCGACCGGATACGAGACCCGGCGCCGACAAGACAATCAACCGGATACGAGACCCGGTGATGACGCGACAAGCGACCGGATACGAGACCCGGCGCAGACAAGACGATCAACCGGATACGAGACCCGGTGATCACGAGACGAGCGACCGGATGCGAGACCCGGCGCAGACAAGACGATCAACCGGATACGAGACCCGGTGATCACGAGACGAGCGACCGAATACGAGACCCGGCGCAGACAAGACGATCAACTGGATACGAGACCCGGTGATTACGAGACGAGCAACCGGATACGAGACCCAGCGCAGACGAGACGATCAACCGGATACGAGACCCGGTGATCACGAGACTAGCGACCGGATACGAGACCCGGCGTAGATGAGACGATTGATTAGAAGACAAAACCCAACGACTAACAATGCGGTCAGGGATTGATGCATTGACACCTTTACGAATGTTTTGCATGCCTTACATCTTGCGTTGCATCATAAGTTGTATGTGTTGCATCATGTATGTATTGTCATTCTTGTGCACTGTCATTCATGTATCGGGTATCTATTTCTTTATCCTATTCATTTCATTTAACATTTCATAAACATGATAAAGAGGGGCAGCTGTAGACACCCAAATTTTGCGTTCCCTATGCTAACCGTGACAGGAGGGCAAAATCGTCAATTGAACCGGCCTACGAGAGCGAAGGATGGGCACAAGTACGAACACTCGACGCCACAGCGACGATTTGCAACCAAAACCGACGTGACAACAAGGCCGTCCGAAATGAGCATTCCAGAATGATGTGGCACGTCTCCCAGTAATTCCCGGACTGCAAAATACAAGCCTATCGACGAAAACTGACGTCACGACACGAGAATAGAGGCATGGTACGAAAATCGAGAAAGTCAAACCAGCCAGCCGCGGATTGATCTGCGGCCAATAAGTGCGCCTTTTGAAAACACGGAACTCGAAACACGGAAATCGAAACCAGGCTTAGTGGATGGTGGGCGGCCAGCCAGCCGCAGATCCATCTGCGGCTGCCCTGGTTTCCCTTTTATCAGCCCAGTTTCAGTTCATTCAAAAGAAGCGAGAAGCAGCAGCAGCAGCTCGGGAAAAGAAGGGAAAAACAGCAAAAAAAAACTGCAGAAAATTAGGAGAGAAAAGAGAGAAAAAAAGTGAGGAATTGTGTTTCTTTTGTGAGATTATATCCAAGATAATTTCTACTCTATTCATATATTCAAGTCTACACACATTTTGGTGATATTTGCAAGGTGAAAAAACCATTTCTATAGCAGTTTTTGTGTATCATTTTGTTAAGCTTCTTATCAATTGGGTTATATTAAATGTAGTTTTCATGTAATTTATGGTAAAAAATGAATTAGGAACTATTAGTGAAGGGTTCCATCGGAACAAAATTCTTCCTAATAACCCGATGATATTCATTTATTGAATTTTATGTTCGTTTTACGGCAATATATTGGGCGTAGTTCCTGTGGGTTGCTATTTTAGGATGTCTTAGCATTATTAGATTATCCGTGTTGGTTATTTCAGGTAATATCCGTTTTGTGGGTATGTGGAAATTTCGGGTGTGAGCCTAGGAACGCGACCCCGTGGTCCAAATCCGATGATGGACATCTTTTGATGTGGGTAGTAGGAACGATGTAGTCTTCATTGTGAATATGTAATCGTCGGGCCTTAAAACGACGCCAAGGCGAGAATCGTTTTTAAGGCTCCGTCATAGTGAAAACATGTGATTGTGGGCGTTCGGGGTTATTTTGATGGCTTACATGCCCGTGAATAACCTCCTACGCATTATAATGTTTGATTTGAATTGCAACACCAAAAAGGAATTCATAGCTAAACGATGAAGATTTTCATAAAATTAATCAAACTAGGTTATTAGAATCACGAGGATAAGAAATGGGAAGTGCTAATGAATGTTGATTTCTGTTTAACGAGAAGGCAAAAGAAAGATCATGTTCAAACGTCACAAGAAATGATTTTATGAAAGTAAATAGTTATTTTATTAAACCGTTGTGCATAGGGTTAAAGAGATCCTAGAAATTGTCCATTTGTTTTGTTTACGAAAGCAACGTATAGGTCTCGATTCCTATTTTGACGAAGGTTTAAAAACTCTTATTTTGCCAAAACGACACCTAATGAAAATCCCATGACTTTTGACAATTAAAATCAAACCTTTCTCATAAAGAATAAAGCTTTCTCGCAGAAGCCGAAGGACATTCTAAAGCACTCTCAAAGCATGACTTTCCATAAAAACCCAAATGATTCTTTCATACAAACTCATCACAACATTCATATAGGCACACACACACACGCACACATACACATTTTAGGAATTAAAAGGATAGGAAAAGCATCAAGATTGCGGTAACCGTGTTTCACGGAAGTCGGGGGGTGCCTAACACCTTCCCCTCGCTTAAGCAAGCCCCCGAACTTTATGAATCTCGGTTCGCAGACCAATTAATTCGGAGTCACATATGAGCCAGTGATTTACGAAAACGAAATTCGGATGAGTTGGTACATCCATTTCAAATATATCAACTGGCGACTCTGATCAATTGGCTCATCATAAAAACGATCTTTCAAAACCCCGTCGACATTCATGCCGACCTTTTTCAAAAAATCATCTAATGAGAAGGCTAAAATCGGAAAGGATAAATATCGCAACGGAAGCGATTCCTCCCGGCGTCGACATTAAATATAAATTAATAAGAGTAGTCTTATTATTATTATTATTACTATTATCATTATTATTTAATTCCTAAAAGGGTTTGAGAATTAATTAATAAAAGTACTCTCATAAATTCCTAATTGAATTAGGAGTTTAATTAATTAAAAGAGTTTAATTAGAATAAAACCCTAATCCTAAATAGTTTAGGAGGTTACCCATATCTATAAATAAGATGAATCTTATTATGGATTGGGGTTACATATATTTTCATAAGTTTTGGGAGAGTACTTAGAATTTTATAGGGATAGAAATTAGGATTTTGCCAACACCTATCTTCTTGAATACGTATTATTCCTTGGTGGATCATCTGTAGAGGCCAAACACTTGGGTGACTAACGTTGATCAAAGGAAGGAATCTAATCAGTGAATTTCAAGGAGAACGCGAAAGAATTTGGAGTTGAACTTGTACCCGAGGAAGCACGGTTCTACGGGGATATAATTCTTATTCTCTATCTCTTTCGTTTAATTGATAATTGAGTACAAGGAAAGATCATGGTGATGGTTTGTATAAAATTTGATTTTATCTTCTGCTATTTTTGTGTAATTTGATTGCATGCTTGCATTATATATAAACTTAACAGTGGTATCAGAGCCAATGCTTGTGTTAATTATCAATTTTGATGATTACATGTATGTATGGGTATATGATTCGATCAATTTTTTGAGCAAAATTTGAGTTTTCTGCATCTGTGACGCAGCGCGGCCGCGCCGCTTCCAGTTTATTCTAGAGCGCGGCCGCGCCGCTTCCACTTTATTCTGGAGCGCGGCTGCGCCGCTTCCAGTTCATTCTGGAGCGCGGCCGCACCCGAACTTAGAAACCGTTTCTGGGGGTGCAGCGCGGCCGCACTGGTCTGTAGATTTTGAAAACTTGTTTTCTTCTTTAATTAAAGTAAATGGTTTATTCAATTGGAGTATGGTTAAAATAAAGATATTTATTTTGTCTGGAATAGGATTTCAGGTTGCTAAAATTAAAGGAGTTTAATTTTGATTTGGTTTTTGATTAAAATAAAAGAGTTTATTTTGTTTCAAAACTAAATATTAACAAACTTTTTGCCCATTAAATGATATCGATACATATATGGAATAGTTTTATTATTCATGAGATAAATATTATTTATTGATGCATATGATGATATGTATGATAATAAATGGAATTGATTATGAACTATTGACCAATGATTGATTGGATTTTATTCTATGAGAATGCATAAATGAATGGGTCTTATAAATGCGGTCTTCGTACCTCGTCTTCTCTAGTTTTTCTTAATGTAAATTTTATCTTCCTCCTTTGTACTTCCCCTAGAATGCTAATCCAGGTTTCTATTTATTGTAAATAGTTTATGTAATAGGATTAGTTATAATTATTTTGAAGAATTGGAGACAAAGGAGCAAGGAGCGCTTGAAAACCCGTTTGTAATGGAGTCCGGGATTTAAATGTAATAGTTATATTTAAATTCAGTTCCTGCACCCTAGGTTTGACCTTTTGGTTCACTTGGTGGCTCTAGTGAACCAAACTAGAATAAAAGTCCATAATCAATCCAAGTAGAATATAGTACATGCCCGTGAATAACCTCCTACGCATTATAATGTTTGATTTGAATTGCAACACCAAAAAGGAATTCATGGCTAAACGATGAAGATTTTCATAAAATCAATCAAACTAGGTTATTAGCATCACGAGGATAAGAAATGGGAAGTGCTAATGAATGTTGATTTCTATTTAACGAGAAGGCAAAAGAAAGATCATGTTCAAACGTCATAAGAAATGGTTTTATGAAAGTAAATGGTTGTTTTATTAAACCGTTGTGCATAGGGTTAAAGAGATCCTAGAAATTGCCCGTTTGTTTTGTTTACGAAAGCAACGTATAGGTCTCGATTCCTATTTTGACGAAGGTTTAAAAACTCTTATTTTGCCAAAACGACACCTAATGAAAATCCCATGACTTTTGACAATTAAAATCAAACCTTTCTCATAAAGAATAAAGTTTTCTCGCAGAAGCCGAAGGACATTCTAAAGCACTCTCAAAGCATGACTTTCCATAAAAACCCAAATGATTTTTTCATACAAACTCATCACAACATTCATATAGGCACACACACACACATACATATTTTAGGAATTAAAAGGATAGGAAAAGCATCAAGATTGCGGTAACTGTGTTTCACGGAAGTCGGGGGGTGCCTAACACCTTCCCCTCGCTTAAGCAAGCCCGCGAACTTTATGAATCTCTGTTCGTAGACCAATTAATTCGGAGTCACACATGAGCCAGCGATTTACGAAAATGAAATTCGGATGGGTTGGTACATCCATTTCAAATATATCAACTGGCGACTTTGATCAATTGGCTCATCATAAAAAACGATCTTTCAAAACCCCGTCGACATTCATGCCGACCTTTTCCAAAAAATCATCTAATGAGAAGGCTAAAATCGGAAAGGATAAATATCGCAACGGAAGCGATTCCTCCCGGCGTCGACAGCTGGCGACTCCGCTGGGGATCATTAGAGGGCTTAAGTCGCGTTCAAATCTTGATGTTGTCCTATCCTTTAAAATTTATGAATGTGTATGTGCGTGCAACATTTTGACCTGTTTTACTTGTTGTTCTATGAATGTGTGTTTTTGTCCAATGAATGAATGATTGAATGGAATTGCTTTACTTCAAAGTAATCATATGCATACGGTGAGGACGATGAATGTGAATGTATGTTGAGAGTGTACGTCCTCTTAAGGCGAACCCGTCGATTGCTTATTACTGGACTCGAAGGGGCTGCTCCCCGGAGATGGCTCAGGAAACGCACCACCCAGATCCGCTCCAATCGAAAGGATTCAGACGAGTAGATTGCGAAGATTTGGGGACCTTCATGCCGAAAAGCCCGCGAGAGTCGGGTAGGTCAGCCTCTGATAAACCTAACGAAAGGGAAGCTTCGTCATGCCCTTTTATCGTTCAGTCAAATAAATAAATGTCATGTAAATGGCATACAACTGTTATACCATCATCATCATAATAAATATGTCCTGTATCATGTGATTACATCACCTGCACATATAAATAGAATACTGGCATGGTTTTACAGGAAGGCAATCTATACCACGTACCAAGGTTTTCTAAAACTTCTAAATACTATCCTGTCATCAAACACTGACCTTGTTTTGCAGGATAAGATTAGAGAACCTAAAAAAAAAAATAATCATGCATCAGTGTTGACATGCATCTGCCAACTTGTAACTGGCACAGTACTAAACTACGGCCTTTGTTTGTTTTGCGAGATTGCCCCTAGGACCCAACTAAGAGGCCGTAAAGTCCATACTCCATCCATCCAAATGGCAAAAGCAGGTAGCCATGAAATTACAGTTCTGCCACTCCAACAATACGGCCGAATACGAGGGATGCATCTTAGGACTGAGATTAGCCCTGGGAATGGGAATCAAAAGGATGATAGTAGTTGGAGACTCCGAATTGGTCATCCGGCAGGCCATGCGAATATACAGCACCAAAGAGCTTCGGCTATTGCCCTACCATCGCCTCATCATCAAACTTGCCAAACAATTCGAAGATATTGCCTTTCGGCACGGTCCCAGAAATCAAAATGACTTCGCGGATACTCTAGCCACACTGGCTTCCCTGATTCACACATCACGGTACGAGACGAGCTTTAAGGGGAAAATTGCGGTACAGACTTGTCCGGCTTATGAGGATCAGATCGGAGAGATCTCCCATAGTGACGCCCCTCCTAAATGGGCTTGGTATCAAAACATTAAAGAGTTCCTTCGAGACAGCTCCTCTCCCAAAAATGCAGATCTGACCGAGGACAGAGAATCCAAAGGTGGGCAGTGAAATTCTTCCTAAGCGGAGATGATTTGCATAAATGGGACCTAGCTACGGGACTGCTGAGATATCTGTAAGCCGAAGAAGCCCACAGATTAATGAACGAAGTACATGGCGATGTGTGCGGAGCCCATATTGTTAGGTTTGTATAACGCGAACATGCAATCAAATTACATTAATAAAGCGAAAGCGCGATAAAATCAGATTTTAAAATTTTATACAAACCATCACCATGATCTTTCTTTATGCACAATTATTAATTAAACGAAAGAGATGGAGAATAAGAATTATACCCTTGTAGAATTCTAGCTTCCTCAGGTACAAGTTCACCTCCAATTCCTTCGCGTTCTCCTTGAATTCCACCGATTAAATTCCTTCCTTTGATCAACGTTAGCCACCCAAGTGTTTGGCCTCTAGAGGTGATCCACCAAGGAATAATACTTGTTCAAGAAGATGGGTGTTGGCAAAACCCTAGTTTCTATCTCTATAGAAATTGTAAGTACTCTCTACAATTCTTATGTAAGAGTGTGTAACCCTAATCTATGATAAGACTTCTCTTATTTATAGATGTAGGAAAACCCTTCCCTAAACTATTTAGGATTAGGGTTTCTATTCTAATTAAATTCCTTTAATTAAATTAAACTCCTAATCTAATTAGGAATTCATGTGAGAGTACTTCTATTAATTAATTCCCAATCCCTATTAGGAATTAAATAATAGTAATAGTAATAATAATAATAAGACTCCTCTTATTAATTTATATTTAATATTTCTAAAATATTAAATAATAAATATTAAGCTATTTAATTTATTCTATCTCCATAGACTAAATTAAATACACTTAACTTATTATTACAATTATGCCATTTACTTCTTAAATAAATATTTTCCTTTTGCGGTGTGACCCTTTAGGTTCTCCATATTAAACCGGTTGTGAATAAATCAATTAGAACAATTCTAATCTTATTTAAATAAATAAATTAAACTATTTAATTTATTTAAATAAATAATATTTATTCTACAATAAGGGTATAAGCCCCTTAGCGATCAACGACTTTCCAGATAATATAGATTTCAACATTAATCATAAAAGAACCTTTCAGTGCATAGTTACCGTACAATTCAATCCTTCTACCATACAATGTCCCAATTAAATATAAGACATGGAATTACTGTCAAGTCTTATTTTATTTAATTATATGTATTTCGATTCTGAAATGCACAACTTTGATTAATGCAAATTAGAAACTCTTTTCTAATTTCATTCTGCTTTGGCCAAAGACTTCTGAGTCGTCATTTATCGAATCACATAGGACATTCTCTCCTTTTACTAGAAGTGGTAGATTCTTTGTTGATCATTCACCTATCTCCATGTACAACTTGTTATACCCAATCATACCCTTTGATATACCCTAAAGGTCTTAAGGGACATGTCAAAGTATAACTCATCATACACAAGATACTATGATGATCTCAAGTCCAAGGATCACTTGTACTACTATCACTAGAGGAATTCCTATTGACAGGCGAGTAAAACTCCATTAGGTATTCCTTAGCGAGCCACGTTCAGTGAACTTATTCTCTAATAAGCACCTACATACTTGCTTTAGTGTCTCCACACAAATGATTATGAGATCAATCATTCTCTTCATAAGAGCAAGCAACGTATGTACTAATCTATCCGGATTCACTAATCCCTTTTTTAGTAATCCATCGATTAGGAACAATTTAAGTTTGTGAGCTATCTAGAATTTAGATCTCATTAGCATGATCCCCATCATGATTCTAAAAGCATTGCTCAAAACTATGGGTTTATCACATTTAATATAATAACACCATGTAGATAATATAAAATGCCTTTAATAACCGAATAAGATTACAAAGTATATGCTACATCATATCAAATATGATTGGCTTGTGTGCATACTACTTTCAATCTCCCACTTGCACTAAAGCCAATCGTCATGGTATCTAATACCCTTCTTCTCTAAGTGACGATCATCCTGCTGTTTGGATAAAGCTTCAGTAAATGGATATGCAATGTTATTATTGAGAGTCCACTATCTCTATAGTGACTTATCCTCTTTCAATGATTCCACTAATCAAATGAAAGTGCCGCAACACATGTTTGAATCCAAGATGAGACTTAGGAACTATTCCTAGTTCTGTGATGAACTTTTTATCCAAACAATCAACTTGCAGCTTCATTTATAGCTATATACTTTGTCTTTGTCACTAAACCAGTAACTCTTTCCTGTTTGGAACCTTTCCAATTCACTGCACCACCTTTCAAAGTAACGATTTACCTTAAAGTGAATTTGTTATCGTCTTGGTCAGTCTGAAAAACTTGAGTCTGTTTAGCCCTCTAGTTTTAATTCAGACCTACCATGAATCATAATCACATCTTCAGTACCGGTTAAGTACCTAAAGATGTTTGTCACTGTCTTATAGTGATCATCTCCAGAATATGACTGATCAACATCAGGCCTTGTATATTCACTGCATACATGATAGTAACTCATGTGATCTCTCTTTTAATTGGAGATAATTTTAGAGAGATACACTCCATGACTCATCATCATGAGACTTCTCTTGGAGTTTTCCATGCTAAACGCCTTTAGCATCAAATGAATATACGTTCCTTGGGTCAAGCCGAACATCCTTTTAAATCTATCTATATAGATTTATATCCCCAATTTATAGGATGCTCCTCCCAAGGCATTCATGGAGGAATGTTTAGACAATTTTATCTTTACTGATTGTAGCATTAGTGTGTTATTCCTTGTCAGTAGTATATCAACATATAATACCAAGATTGTCACAGCGCTCCCACTGACCCTTTTGTACACACTAGGTTCATTCCCATTTTTGATAAAATCAAACTCTTTTGATTGTCTCATCAAAATGAATGTTCCATCTTTGAGAAGCTTGTTTCAATCTATAAATGGATCATTGTAGCTTAAAACACGATTTGCTTCAACCTTTGAAACAAATTCCTCTGGCTGTATCATACATACATTCTCCCCAAGCCTTCATTGAGGAAGGACGTCTCCACATCCATTTTGTCAGATTTCGTAATAAGCTGCAATCACAAGCAAAATCCAAATGGACTTGAGCATTACCCGATAGTAAGGTTTTATCACAGTCAACTCCTTGACTTAAAAAACCTTTTAAACAGGTCTGGTCTTATAGGTGTCTACCTTGCCATTTGCCCCAGTCTTTCTCTTAAAGACCCATATATACCAGAGTCTATACTTGGTTCTTATACATAGAGTCCATTTCGGATTTTATGGCCATCTGCCATTTCTCTGAGTGTCTTTTACTCATAGCCTCATCGTATATAACTGGATCATCATCCTCTATAATGCGTACCTCATCATCATCCTCTATGATGAATCCATACCTCCCAGGTATCTTCGGTACTCTTCTAGATTTACGATTCGGTTGTGGTACAATAGGTCTATCTACAGGTTCCTCGGTTCGACTTAAAGTGCTTTGTGGTTCTTGAACTCCTTCAAGATCTATTACCCTCCCACTAGCTCCTTCAATGACAAACACCTTTATCTAAGAAGGTAGCATGTAGGATTATAGTACCCTAAACTTCTTTAGGATATCCCACAAATCTGCACTTGCCAGATTTTGTCCTAAACTTATCTTTGAAACCTTTTCACATAAGCTGGACAACCCCTTATCTTAACATAAGAGTAGGAATCCTTCCTATCCATAACCTTTATAGAGTCTTGGGCTCGAATTTTTGAGGTTACCTTATTTTGTAGATATGCAGCCGTTTCTAGGGTTTGACCCCAGATGGATACTAGAATGTCGGTAAAAATCATTATGAACTGCGCCATGTCCAACAAGGTACAATTTCTCCTTTTAGATACACCAATCAATTATTACGTATCAGGAGGTGTCCATTATCAGAAAATACCATTTTGAGATGATCTAGAAACTTATTGCACAAGTATTCCTTCCTTGATCTGATCAAAGAATCTTAATACTTTGTCAATTTGTTTCACTTCTGAATTCTTTGAACATTTCAAATAATTCAGAAGTGTATTTCATCAAATACACACATTCAACTCTTTGAATGACCATCTCCTTTTCTTTTATTAGTTTGTTCAATTTACAAAATTATTTCTCATGTAAGTCAAGTATACAAAGTCTATCAAGTAATCTTCCAGTTTCAAACAAAACATTATCATTATAAATAGAACAACAATTGTTCTTAAATATAATACCAGAACCTTCCTTGTCCAACAACGGAAAGAAATAATGTTTCTAAAGAGAACTGGAACATAATAACAATTTATTAACTTAATAGACTTGCCCGTAGGCATCGCTAAAATATAAGTTCCTACGGCTAATGTAGCAACCATTGCTCTATTTTTCACACGTAAGATTACTTACTTTGTTTAGCTTTCTACTTCTGCTTAGTCTCTGCATTGGATTGCATACGTGAGAACTACAGCTAGTATCCAATACCCAAGTAGAACCCTGACTTATAAAAAAATTTATTTCAATTATGAACAAACCTATATTTGTAACCGAAGCTTCACTAAGCTTCTTCTGGTTAGCCTCTGTAAGATTCTCCTTACAGTTTCCTTTCTAGTATCTAGGCTTATTACAGTGGAAGCAAACTCCTTTGCTATCTGCATCAGTCTTGTTCTTATTGTCCTTTGTTTTTGCCTTTTCATTTACCTTCTTTGAATTGTTCTTCTTTTAAGAAGATCCTTTGGCCCTCTTCCGTTCCCTGGAAGAATCATCTACCAGTAAGACTTGGTCTTTCTTGGTTGGAAAGTGACTCTTTACAGTTTTCAACATGTTTAAGCAACTCAGGCAGGCTGACATATAGCTTGTTCATGTGAAATTCACAACAATTTGTGAGAAAGAGTCCGGATGTGATTACAAGATCAAATCTTGGATCAACTCTCCATCCATTAAAACCAGTTGTCCCAATTGTTCAATCAAATTGATCATTTTGAGGACATTTGTCTATACTGTAGTGCCATCGGTTATTCTAGATCGGAAGAACTCCTTAGATATCTGATATCTAATAGTCTTACTTTCCTCACCCTTCAACTCCTTGAAGGTGCAAGAGTATAGTAGGAGCATCCATAGTTTCATGCTGACGCTGAAGCTCGTTACTCATGGATGTGAGCATGATGCATTGAGCCAACTGTGCATCATCTTGCCACTTTCTAAAAGTAGCAATCTCTTCCTCAGAGGCATTATCTGCAACCATTGCAGGGATAGGCATATTAAGGATATAAGATAGCTTTTCAGCCTTGAGAACTATTCTCAAATTTCTTAACCAATCCGTGTAATTCGGTCCGGTTAATTAGCATCTAATATGCTATGCAGTGATAGTGAATTAGACATCGTAAAATTCTATAAATGAATTTGTAATTTAACAACATTTCAGCATACATTCATTTTAATTAATTACCAAAATAAATTAGGCCTTTATTTTAAATTGGTATCTCCCACTATTTTCATCAAACTATATTACCCTCAATATACAGTTCGGCAAATCTAATTAAAGATTTGCTAGTGAGAATAAGGATCCAATTTCAAATGTATATAGCCTTGTGTGACACAACAAACGATATATAAATAAATAGGTAGACAACTATTGTCAATTACATCACTATGTAACTCCTTTCAATTTGCCTCTTAGATTATTTTGATCAAGTGTGACACATCCGAATCAAAATTATCCAAGTTAAGTCCAACCTAGCACTTCCATATATTCGAAAGAAAAACACTGTCCTTGTGTGACACAACAAAACAGCATCGTTCAGTCTATGTATAAGCATCAAATGTGATAAAGCAACATCTTAAATATTTAATACTTGCCTTGTGTGACACAACAAACTCATATTAAATATTTAATACTCTATCGCTTTACCATGCTAGAAGGCGACGTTCCAAATATCTTTGAACTCTTAGGACTTAATATAATTTCTTTGAGGGGTTTGTTATTATTTGTCTCATCTTGTTTAGCGCGCATGCACATATATATATAAAATACGCGTCATATTATTTTACATGCGAAGCATGTTGGATAATATATAATATATATATAGTAAGCATGCACATATAGAATACTATATTCTACCCGGATTGATTATGGACTTTTATTCTAGTTTGGTTCACTAGAGCCACCAAGTGAACCAAAAGGTCAAACCTAGGGTGCAAGAATTAAATTTAAATATAAGTATTACATTTAAACCCGGGCTCCATTACAAATGGGTCTTCAAGCGCTCCTTGCTTCTTTGTCTTCAATTCTTCAAAATTAATTCTAACTAGTCCTATTACAAAAACTATTTACAATAAATAGAAACCTTGATCAGCAGTCAAGGGGAAATACATAGGAGGGAGATAGAATTTACATTAAGAAAAATTAGAGAAGACGAGGTACGCAGACCCCATTTATAAAAACCCATTCATTCAAGCATCCACTAAAATAAATCCAATCACACATTGGTCAATAGTTCATAATCAATCCCTATTAATTATCATACATATCTCTATATGTATCAATAAATAACATTCATCCCATGAATAATAAAACCATTCCATATATGCATTGATATCATTTAATGGGCAATATTAGTTAGTATAAAATTCAATTTCAACTCCAATTAGTTATCATGGAATCCAATTCCAACTCTAATTAGTTATCATGAAATCCAATTTCAATTAAAATAAACTTCTTTATTTTAATCATATTCCAAATCAAAATAAACTCTTTTATTTTAATTAAAAAAAATTTTTTTGAATAAAAATAAACTCCTTTATTTTAATCAAATTTCAAATCAAAATAAACTCCTTTATTTTAATTAATATGGAAACCAATTTCAAGTTTAAAATAAACACCTTTATTTTTAACTTAAAATTGTTGGAAAATAAAACATGTTGAATCCTATTCCTTATCAAAATTAACATCTTTATTTTTTAAGGAAACATGGAATCCTATTCCATATGTGAATAAATTCCTTTATTCTAGGAAACATGGAATCATATTCCATATGTGAATAAACTCCTTTATTCTAGGAAACATGGAATCCTATTCCATATATGAATAAACTCCTTTATTCTAGTTAATGTAGAATCACATTCCAAGTTAAAATAAAACTTTTAATTTTAATCATATTCCAATTAAAATAAACTTTTTATCTTAATTGAAAATAAATAAAATCAAAATATAAAAAAAATAATAATAAAATAATTTTACACAAACAATTATGCTCAATTAAATTGTTCTAAACACATATCAATGTATATACAGAATCAAAACAATTAATAATTCGCATAAAGTTTGGCTCTTGATACCACTGTTAGGTTTGTATAACGCGAACATGCAATCAAATTACATTAATAAAGCGGAAGCACGATAAAATCAGATTTTAAAATTTTATACAAACCATCACCATGATCTTTCTTTATGCACAATTATTAATTAAACGAAAGAGATGGAGAATAAGAATTATACCCTTGTAGAATTCTAGCTTCCTCAGGTACAAGTTCACCTCCAATTCCTTCGCGTTCTCCTTGAATTCCACCGATTAAATTTCTTCCTTTGATCAACGTTAGCCACCCAAGTGTTTGGCCTCTAGAGGTGATCCACCAAGGAATAATACTTGTTCAAGAAGATGTGTGTGTTGGCAAAACCCTAGTTTCTATCTCTATAGAAATTGTAAGTACTCTCTACAATTCTTATGTAAGAGTGTGTAACCCTAATCTATGATAAGACTTCTCTTATTTATAGATGTAGGAAAACCCTTCCCTAAACTATTTAGGATTAGGGTTTCTATTCTAATTAAACTCCTTTAATTAAATTAAACTCCTAATCCAATTAGGAATTCATGTGAGAGTACTTCTATTAATTAATTCCCAATCCCTATTAGGAATTAAATAATAGTAATAGTAATAATAATAATAAGACTCCTCTTATTAATTTATATTTAATATTTCTAAAATATTAAATAATAATAAATATTAAGCTATTTAATTTATTCTATCTCCATAGACTAAATTAAATACACTTAACTTATTATTACAATTATGCCATTTACTTCTTAAATAAATATTTTCCTTTTGCGGTGTGACCATTTAGGTTCTCCATATTAAACCGGTTGTGAATAAATCAATTAGAACAATTCTAATCTTATTTAAATAAATAAATTAAACTATTTAATTTATTTAAATAAATAATATTTATTCTACAATAAGGGTAAGCCCCTTAGCGATCAACGACTTTCCAGATAATATAGATTTCAACATTAATCATAAAAGAACCTTTCAGTGCATAGTTACCGTACAATTCAATCCTTCTACCATACAATGTCCCAATTAAATATAAGACATGGAATTACTGTCAAGTCTTATTTTATTTAATTATATGTATTTCGATTCTGAAATGCACAACTTTGATTAATGCAAATTAGAAACTCTTTTCTAATTTCATTCTGCTTTGGCCAAAGACTTCTGAGTCGTCATTTATCGAATCACATAGGACATTCTCTCCTTTTACTAGAAGTGGTAGATTCTTTGTTGATCATTCACCTATCTCCATGTACAACTTGTTATACCCAATCATACCCTTTGATATACCCTAAAGGTCTTAAGGGACATGTCAAAGTATAACTCATCATACACAAGATACTATGATGATCTCAAGTCCAAAGATCACTTGTATTACTATCACTAGAGGAATTCCTATTGACAGGCGAGTAAAACTCCATTAGGTATTCCTTAGCGAGCCACGTTCAGTGAACTTATTCTCTAATAAGCACCTACATACTTGCTTTAGTGTCTCCACACAAATGATTATGAGATCAATCATTCTCTTCATAAGAGCAAGCAACGTATGTACTAATCTATCCGGATTCACTAATCCCCTTTTTAGTAATCCATCGATTAGGAACAATTTAAGTTTGTGAGCTATCTAGAATTTAGATCTCATTAGCATGATCCCCATCATGATTCTAAAAGCATTGCTCAAAACTATGGGTTTATCACATTTAATATAACAACACCATGTAGATAATATAAAATGCCTTTAATAACCGAATAATATTACAAAGTATATGCTACATCATATCAAATATGATTGGCTTGTGTGCATACTACTTTTACATATGAGCAGGACATTTTTGGCAAAGAAAATCATGTGAACAGGTCAATACTGGCTAACCACGAAAACTGACTGCGATACTCATGTCAAGAAATGCCGTCAATACCAGATCCATGCCAATGCGATCCATGCACCTCCTAATGAGCTCCATTGCTTGACCTCACCATGGCCAGTTGGACCGTGCAGCAGGTGATATCCAGGAAGGGGTAAATCCAGGAGTATGGCAGTGAATCCCGGCCAGTAGAAGATCAATGGGTTTTAAAATTCTGAGTTTTATTTCAAATCCCTGCACGCTCATGTCATTTTGTCATGTTATCCAAAAAGAAGATCATGTGCTGAAATGTTTTATATATATGACAAGCATTTTTGTTTTATGTCAGGTACCCCAATTTGAGGCATTCTAGCCTGACAAGCAATAGGCCAAATTTGAAGGAGGATCACGATTTTGGTATAAAGCCAGATTTCGATCTGATGGGGATTGAGCAGGACGAGACAGATATCGACAATACACTTGACGAGATCAAAGGATGGGTCGAAGATAAACCCAAACCCGACTTAGACCAAACCATCACCATCAAACATCAGAACCCCTAACGATCACAAAGAACCCGGAGTAAGGGCAAATTCGACCACAAAAAAAAATCTCAAAAATCAAAAATCAAAAATCCCCCAAACCTTTCAAACAAGTCAAAGGACCGGATCTTTTGTTAGCCCAACGAGATACCGATGCAACCAGTACGATGGAGATCACAAGAAAAACAACTTAACACTGGGGCATTTATCAACTACCTAGGAAATGATGACGTGCAAATTGGCACCCATGCAACAATCCCATCAACATGCACCATCATCATCAAATGTTACCTCATGTCAATTCAATATTCAACGATACGATCATCTGGCATTTGTCAAGCATAGTTTTCTCGAGATACGATGACCCGCGTGAAAGGGGATTTTATTTGACTTGATAGGAATCGGATTAATTCTGACAAGCAACCGTGGAGCACGATCGTGAGTATGATTAGACGAAGAAAGCTATTCAACCTTTTGATCGGGTACAAAGCCTTAATTCAAAGCAACGTTTGCGACAGAATCGACCTCATGTGCCAGTCTTCACTTTGCATTTGCACAAACTTGCAGTTATGGGGTATAAAACTATGACGACGTTGATGGCGAATAACACGTAGTCACGCAGCCAATAATTATAAAGCTAATATCAAGAAGTCAGACGATAAATGATTATCAAGCTAATGTCTCGAATCGTGGCATGGGTTATTCGAGTAATTAAGCCCGAGGGGTGTCTCTACACCTGGTTCCCTAAAGCCATCTGGTTTGGGAGTCGCTGGCCCAACACTCGTTACATGGGTAACTCAGAGCCTAAAAAAACGAGCATTACAGTAGAGGAGGCCCGAACAGATTCGAATCGTGGCATGGGCTACTCGAGTAATTAAGCCTAAGGGGTGTCTCTGCATCTGGTGCCCTAAAGCCGTCTGGTTTGGGAGTCACTGGCCTAACACTCGCTACATGGGTAACTCAAGCCTAAGAAAATGAATCTTGCGCAAGGTCAAGCAAAGAATGAATGGTGCAGACCACTAGCTTGTCTCGAACCGTGGCCTTTGTTACTCGAGTAAATAAACCCGAAGGGGTGTCTGTACACCTAATGCCCCAAAACCGTCTAGTTTGGGAGTCATTGGTCCAAAACTCGTTAAATGGGTAACTTTGAATAGCCTAAGAAAACGAGACAAGTGAAGTGGGCTGATAAAGAGAAAAGATAATACGAAAAACTCTCGGCCTTAAACAAGAAGTCATGGAAGAGAAACCCCTACTGAATGCTGCATCGCACAGTGCATTTGTCATATGACGTCAATCCTGCTAAGAACGTTATCGAGAATGGAGACATGATACCTTTGACGAGGGAAGGTAGTTCTTTTGAATTCGACCTTACTCACGTACAATGACCATGAATGCTTGAAGGTGTTCTTACGATTTCATAACTCGTTAAATAGAAAATCATCAACTCACGAGGGATTGAAAATAACTTCCAATCTAGTACATTCACGGTTCACAACTCGCTAGATTGTGCGATCAACAGATATTCAATTTCATGTGCTTTAACTGCATTTACTCTTTTGTCGAGATTATAATATCTTTGTGTTGAACTAACACCAACGGCCCGAGCCATCAAGTTTTGGCATTTGTTAGTTGTCTGATATGCAGGATCTTGCAGAGCTGTGGATAACTCAGCACGGTCAACATCGCGAGTTTTCGATAGAAATTCTTGGTAACAACACGCGCTAAGGCAGGGGCAGTTAAGAATCGTGAAATGGAAGGAAGCTGAGGCTACACAGAACTTCTCGTCATTGGGCCTCTCCCTAATCCTGACTATCACTGCCTCGACATCCAAATGATCCACATGCATGAGCATATACAAGGATGATATAATGCGGGTCAACAGCATATCGGCCAGCAGAAATGATCAAAAGGCCAAGGAGCCCAACATAGCTGTCGATCATCACAGAGAGCGAAAAAAACTGCCTCAACTCGATGAAATGAAGACGACCAAGAACAGGCAGAGTACCAAACCAATGTTGAAGTCTAGAAACTACACTTCACGACGAGGCGTGATCCAATCAAATGTTGGCAAACAACGACGACTGTCGAATCGTATCATTTGACTGAACAGGGGTCATTTCTATCTAAACATATATTGTGCACATGCATCTGTCCATAACATATCTGCCAGATCATGCATAACATCTTTTGCATGCATACATGTACGATCAAAATGAAAATTTTCAGGGGAAAGTACAAGCACGTCGCTTTCAACCTCACAAATGATCAGACCGTGATGGCTTTTGCGGCATGGTACGTGGACGATGTTGATGGGAGATCCAGGACAGAAGCCGATCACACATCCCATTTCAATCAAATCGAGTGACCCCTAGGAAGGGCTGGTATCCAAACAATCAATGACCCCTGGGAAGGGCTGGTATCCAAACAATCAATGACACCTGGGAAGGGCTGGTATCCAAACAATCAATGATCCCTGGGAAGGGCTGGTATCCAAACAATCAATGACCCTGGGAAGGGCTGGTATCCAAGCAAGAAGTGACCATGGGAACGCATCCAAGCAAACCACAACAAGGTGGTGAGTGAACCTGGGAAGACATCCAAGCAAACCACAACAAGGTGGTGACTGAACCTGGGAAGGCATCCAAGCAAATCACAACAAGGTGGTGAGCACCCTGGGAAGGCATCCAAGCAAACCACAACAAGGTGGTGAGTGAACCTGGGAAGGCATCCAAGAAAATCACAACAAGGTGGTGAGCACCCTGGGAAGACATCCAAGCAAACCACAACAAGGTGGTGAGTGAACCTGGGAAGGCATCCAAGCAAATCACAATAAGGTTGTGTGAGAACCTGGGAAGGCATCTAAGCGAATCACAACAAGGTGGTGAACAACCCCTGGGAAGGGCCGATATCCAAAAAGTGAGCGATCCCTAGGAAGGGCTGAGATCCAAGCAAACCACGACAAATGATGACATCTGTAGAACAGTATCAAAAGACTGTACATGGGTCATTTTTCATCAATTTACATTTTAAATGTTGTGTCACATGCATGAATAGATGATAATTCTGTACGTGATCCATGAAATGAAAAAAAATAAATCGAGCAGGTTAGGTGTCAAGGTCCTAGCCTATCAGAGTCAATAGCGATGGCTGCCAAGAACGATGTACGAGGACGAACTCCAAGGATGCCTTTCAATCTAGTCAGGAGAATAACTTCCATTGATGACAATGAGATGGAATACAGTGATTACGAGAGGAGCGACCGGATACGAGATCCGGCGCAGATAAGACAATTAACCGGATACGAGACCCGGTGATTATGAGACGAGCGACCGGATACGAGACCCGGCGCAGACAAGACGATCAACCGGATATGAGACCAGGTGATCACGAGACGAGCGACCGGATACGAGACCCGGCTCCGACAAGATAATCAACCGGATACGAGACCCGGTGATTACGAGACGAGCGACCGAATACAAGACCCGGCACTCACAAGACGATCAACCGGATACGAGACCTGGTGATCACGAGACTAGCGACCGGATACGAGACCCGGCGCGGACGAGACAATCAACCGGATACGAGACCCGGTGATTTCGAGACGAGCGACCGGATAAGAGACCCGGCACTCACAAGACGATCAACCGGATACGAGACCCGGTGATTACGAGATGAGCGACCGGATACGAGACCCGACACTCACAAGACAATCAACCGGATACGAGACCCGGTGATTATGAGACGAACGACCGAATACGAGACCCGGCGTCGACAAGACAATCAACCGGATACGAGACCCGGTGATTTCGAGACGAGCGTCCGGATACGAGACCCGGCACTCACAAGATGATCAACCGGATACGAGACCCGGTGATTTCGAGACGAGCGACCGGATACGAGACCCGGCACTCACAAGACGATCAACCGGATACGAGACCCGGTGATTACGAGACGAGCGACCGGATACGAGACCCGGCACTCACAAGACAATCAACCGGATACGAGACCCGGTGATTACGAGACGAGCGACCGGATACGAGACCCGGCACTCACAAGACGATTAACCGGATACGAGACCCGGTGATTTCGAGACGAGCGACCAGATACGAGACCCGGCACTCACAAGACGATCAACCGGATACGAGACCCGGTGATTACGAGACGAGCGACCGGATACGAGACCCGGCACTCACAAAACGATCAACCGGATACGAGACCCGGTGATTACGAGACGAGCGACCGGATACGAGACCCGGCGCCAATAAGACGATCAACCGGATACGAGACCCGGTGATCACGAGACGAGCGACCGGATACGAGACCCGGCGCCAACAAGACAATTAACCGGATACGAGACCCGGTGATTACGAGACGAGCGACCGGATACGAGACCCGACACTCACAAGATGATCAACCGGATACGAGACCCGGTGATTACGAGACGAGCGACCGGATACGAGACCCGGCGCAGACAAGACAATCAACCGAATACGAGACCCGGTGATTATGAGACAAGCGACCGGATACGAGACCCGGCGCCGACAAGACGATCAACCGGATACGAGACCCGGTGATGACGAGACAAGCGATCGGATGCGAGACCCGGCGCAGACAAGACGATCAACCGGATACGAGACCCTATGATCACGAGACGAGCGACCGGATGCGAGACCCAGCGCAGACAAGACGATCAACCGGATACGAGACCCGGTGATCACGAGACGAGCGACCGGATACGAGACCCGGCGCGGACAAGACGATCAACCGGATACGAGACCCGATGATTACGAGATGAGCAACCGGATACGAGACCCAGCACAGACGAGACGATCAACCGGATACGAAACTCGGTGATCACGAGACTAGCGACCGAATATGAGACCCGGCGCAGACGAGACGATCGATTAAAAGACGAAACCCAACGACTAACAATGCGGTCAGGGATTGATGCATTGACACCTTTACGAATGTTTTGCATGCTTTACATCTTGCGTTGCATCATAAGTTATATGTGTTGCATCATGTATGTATTGTCATTCTTGTGCACTGTCATTCATGCATCGGGTGTCTATTTCTTTATCCTGTTCATTTCATTTAACATTTCATAAACATGATAAAGAGGGGCAGCTGTAGACACCCAAATTTTACGTTCCCTATGCTAACCGTGATAGGAGGGCAAAATCGTCAATTGAACCAGCCTACGAGAGCGAAGGATGGGCACAAGTACGAACACTCGACGCCACAACGACGATTTGCAACCAAAACCGACGTGACAACAAGGCCGTCTGAAATGAGCTTTCCCGAATGATGTGGCACATCTCCCAGTAATTCCCGAACTGCAAAATACAAGCCTGTCGGTGAAAACCGACGTCACGACACGAGAATAGAGGCATGGTACGAAAACTGAGAAAGTCAAACCAGCCAGCCGCAGATTGATCTGCGACCAATAAGTGCGCCTTTTGAAAACACGGAACTCGAAACACGGAAATCGAAACCAGGCTGAGTGGATGGTGGGCGGCCAGCCAGCCGCAGATCCATCTGCGGCTGCTCTGGTTTCCCTTTTATCAGCCCAGTTTCAGTTCATTCAAAAGAAGCGAGAAGCAGCAGCAGCAGCTCGGGAAAAGAAGGGAAAAACAGCAAAAAAAAACTACAAAAAATTAGGAGAGAAAAGAGAGAAAAAAAGTGAGGAATTGTGTTTCTTTTGTGAGATTATATCCAAGATAATTTCTACTCTATTCATATATTCAAGTCTACACACATTTTGGTGATATTTGCAAGGTGAAAAAACCATTTCTATAGCAGTTTTTGTGTATCATTTTGTTAAGCTTCTTATCAATTGGGTTATATTAAATGTAGTTTTCATGTAATTTATGGTAAAAAATGAATTAGGAACTATTAGTGAAGGGTTCCATCGGAACAAAATTCTTCCTAATAACCCGATGATATTCATTTATTGAATTTTGTGTTCGTTTTACGGCGATATATTGGGCGTAGTTCCTGTGGGTTGCTATTTTAGGATGTCTTAGCATTATTAGATTATCCGTGTTGGTTATTTCTTGTAATATCCGTTTTGTGGGTGTGTGGAAATTTCGGGTGTGAGCCTTGGAACGCGACCCCGTGGTCCAAATCTGATGATGGACATCTTTTGATGTGGGTAGTAGGAACGATGTAGTCTTCATTGTGAATATGTAATCGTCGGGTCTTAAAACGACGCCAAGGCGAGAATCGTGTTTAAGGCCCCGTCATAGTGAAAATATGTGATTGTGGGCGTTCGGGGTTATTTTGATGGCTTACATGCCCGTGAGTAACCTCCTACGCATTATAATGTTTGATTTGAATTGCAACACCAAAAAGGAATTCATGGCTAAACGATGAAGATTTTCATAAAATCAATCAAACTAGGGTATTAGCATCACGAGGATAAGAAATGGGAAGTGCTAATGAATGTTGATTTCTGTTTAACGAGAAGGCAAAAGAAAGATCATGTTCAAACGTCACAAGAAATGGTTTTATGAAAGTAAATAGTTGTTTTATTAAACCGTTGTGCATAGGGTTAAAGAGATCCTAGAAATTGCCCGTTTGTTTTGTTTACAAAAGCAACGTATAGGTCTCGATTCCTATTTTGACGAAGGTTTAAAAACTCTTATTTTGCCAAAACGACACCTAATGAAAATCCCATGACTTTTGACAATTAAAATCAAACCTTTCTCATAAAGAATAAAGCTTTCTCGCAGAAGCCGAAGGACATTCTAAATAGTTTAGGAGGTTACCCATATCTAAAAATAAGATGAGTCTTATTATGGATTAGGGTTACATATATTTTCATAAGTTTTGGGAGAGTACTTAGAATTTTATAGGGATAGAAATTAGGATTTTGCCACACCTATCTTCTTGAATACGTATTATTCCTTGGTGGATCATCTGTAGAGGCCAAACACTTGGGTGACTAACGTTGATCAAAGGAAAGAATCTAATCGGTGAATTTCAAGGAGAACGCGAAAGAATTTGGAGTTGAACTTGTACCTGAGGAAGCACGGTTCTACGGGGATATAATTCTTATTATCTATCTCTTTCGTTTAATTGATAATTGAGTACAAGGAAAGATCATGGTGATGGTTTGTATAAAATTTGATTTTATCTTCTGCTATTTTTGTGTAATTTGATTGCATGCTTGCGTTATATATAAACTTAACAGTGGTATCAGAGCCAATGCTTGTGTTAATTATTAATTTTGATGATTACATGTATGTATGGTATATGATTCGATCAATTTTTTGAGCAAAATTTGAGTTTTCTGCATCTGTGACGCAGCGCGGCCGCGCCGCTTCCAGTTTATTCTAGAGCGCGGCCGCGCCGCTTCCAGTTTATTCTGGAGCGCGGCCGCGCCCGAACTTAGAAACCGTTTCTGGGGGTGCAGCGCGGCCGCACTGGTCTGCAGATTTTGAAAACTTGTTTTCTTCTTTAATTAAAGTAAATGGTTTATTCAATTGGAGTATGGTTAAAATAAAGATATTTATTTTGTCTGGAATAGGATTTCAGGTTGCTAAAATTAAAGGAGTTTAATTTTGATTTGGTTTTTGATTAAAATAAAAGAGTTTATTTTGTTTCAAAACTAAATATTAACAAACTTTTTGCCCATTAAATGATATCGATACATATATGGAATAGTTTTATTATTCATGAGATAAATATTATTTATTGATGCATATAATGATATGTATGATAATAAATGGAATTGATTATGAACTATTGACCAATGATTGATTGGATTTTATTCTATGAGAATGCATAAATGAATGGGTCTTATAAATGCGGTCTTCGTACCTCGTCTTCTCTAATTTTTCTTAATGTAAATTTTATCTTCCTCCTTTGTACTTCCCCTAGAATGCTAATCCAGGTTTCTATTTATTGTAAATAGTTTATGTAATAGGATTAGTTAGAATTATTTTGAAGAATTGGAGACAAAGGAGCAAGGAGCGCTTGAAAACCCGTTTGTAATGGAGTCCGGGATTTAAATGTAATAGTTATATTTAAATTCAATTCCTGCACCCTAGGTTTGACCTTTTGGTTCACTTGGTGGCTCTAGTGAACCAAACTAGAATAAAAGTCCATAATCAATCTAGGTAGAATATAGTATTCTATATTTGCATGTTTACTATATATATATATATATGTGTGTGTGTGTGTGTGCATGCGCTAAACAATATGAGACAAATAATAATAAAACCCTCAAAAGATAATATATTAAGTTGATTGCGTTCAAAGACATTGGAGAATGTTGAACGTAGCCTTCTAGCATGGTAAAACGATAGAGTATTAAATATTTAATATGAGTTTATTGTGCACACATAAGGCAAGTATTAAATATTTAAGATGTTGCTTTATTACATTGGATGTTTATAAGGAATTGAACATTACCACTTTGTTATGCACACACAAGAGCTGTATTTTTCTCTTCACTTATATGAAAATGCTGGGTCTGACTTGGCTTAAATTATTTTAGTTCGGATGTGCACACACTTGATCATTATAATCTAAGAGGTAAATCAAGGAGTTACATGATGATGTAATTGACAAAAGTTGTCTACCTATTTATTTATATATAGTTTGTTGTGCATACACAAGGCTATATACATTTGAAATAGGATCCTTATTCTCACTGGCAAATCTTTAGTTAGATTTGCCGAACTTTGATGAAAATAGTAGGAGATACCAATTTAAATAAAGACCTAATTTATTTTGGTAATTAATAAAATGAATGTATGCTAAAATGTTGTCTATTTCACATGCAGAATTTGAAAAATGTCAAACTCACTATCACTGCATAGCATACTTGATGCTAACAAACTGACTAGACTGAATTTCATGGATTGGTCAAGGAATTTGAGAATTGTTCTCACCGCTGAAAAGATTTCTTATGTCCTAAATTCGTCCGTCTCTGCAACTGTTACAGAAACAGCCTCTGAGGAAGAGATTGCTACTTTTAGAAAGTGACAAGATGATGCAACCGTGGCTCAATGCAACATACTCGCATCCATGAGTAACAAGCTTCAACGTCAGCATGAAACTATGGATGCTCCTACTATACTCCTGCACCTCAAGGAGTTGTATGGTGAGGAAAGTAGGACTGCTAGATATCAGATATCTAAGGAGCTCTTCCGATCTCGAATGACCGAGGGCACTACTGTTGAGACTCATGTCCTAAACATGATCAATTTGATTGAGTGTCTTGGACAATTAGGGTTCGTGATGGATGGGGAGTCAAGTCAAGATTTGATCTTGTAGTCACTCCTAGACACCTTCTCACAATTTGTTGTGAATTTCCATATGAATAAGTTGGACGTCAGCTTGCCTGAGTTGCTTAACATGCTGAACACTGCTGAAGGTCATTTTCCATCCAATATGAACCAAGTCTTATTGGTGGATGATTCTTCCAAGAAAAGGAAAAGGCCTAAGGTATCTTCTAAAAAGAAGAAAAAGAAGAAGGCTAAGGACAAGGCGAATGTAAAGGATAATAAGAAAGCCGATCCAGATAATAAAGGAATGTGCTTCCATTGCAATAAGTCGGGTTATTGAAAGAGGAACTGCGAGAAGTATCTTGCGGAACAAAAGCAGAAGAAGTTTGGAGAAGCTTCGACTTCCGATCAAGGTTTGTTCATGATTGAAAGTAATTTTTCTGAAAGTCAAAATTCTACTTGGGTATTGGATACCGGCTGTAGTTCTCACATATGTAACAATATGCAGGGACTAAGCAGAAGTAGAAAGCTGAACAAGGATGAATTCGTCCTATGAGTGGGGAATGGAGCAAAGGTTGTTGTATTAGCTGTAGGAACTTATTGTTTAGCACTACCTACGGGCAAGTCCATTAGTTTAAATAATTGTTATTATGTTCCAACACTTATAAGAAACATTATTTCTATTTCTGTATTGGATATGGATGGTTTTGATATTATAATAAAGAACAACAGTTGTTCTATTTATAATAAAAATGTTCTATATGATGTTGGCAATTTACTGAATAAACTTTATATATTTGACTTGCATGAAAATATACTTCAAATTGAACAAACTACGAAAAGAAAAGGAGATGATGCTAATTATACCTTTATGTGGCACTGTAGACTCGGTCATATTAATGAAACAAGATTAACCAAATTACATAAAGATAGACTTTTAGAGCTATCTAATTACTGAAAGTAGTATGCACACAAGCCAATCATATTTGATATGATGTAGCATTTACTTTGTAATCTTATTCGTTTATTAATAAAAGAATTAATTATTAAAGGCATTTTATATTATCTACATGGTGTTGTTATATTAAATGTGATAAATCCTTCGATTAAGCAATACTTTTAGAATCATGATGATGATCATGCTAATGAGATCTAAATTCTTAGATAGCTTAAAACTAAAATAGTTTCTAATCGTTAGATTACTAAAAGGGGGATTAGTGAATCCGGATAGATTGGTACATACTTTGCTTGCTCTTAGAAAAAGGATGATTGATTTCATAATCATTTGTGTGGAGACACTAAAGCAAGTATATAGGTGCTTATTAGAGAATAAGTTTACTAACGTGACTCGCTAAAGGAATATCTAATGGAGTTTTACTCGGCTGTCAATAGGAATTCCTCTAGTGATAGTAGTACAAGTGATCCTTGGACTTGAGATAATCATAATATCTTATGTATGATAAGTTATACTTTGACATATTCCTTAATACCTTTAAGGTATAACATAGGGTATGTTTGAGTATAATAAGTTATACATGGAGATAGGTGAATGATCAATAGAGAATCTACTGCTTTTAGTAAAAGAAGAGAATGTCTTATGTGATTCGATAAATGACAATTTAGTAGTCCTTGGCCAAGGCAGAATGAAATTAAAAAGTTATTTCTAATTTGCATTATTTAGAATTGTGCATTTAAGAATCGAAATACATATAATTAAATAAAATAAGACTTGACAGTAATTCCATGTCTTATATTTAATTCAGACATTGCATGGTCGAAAGATTGAATTGTACGGTAACTATTCACTGAAAGGTTCTTTTGTGATTAATGTTGAAATCTATATTATCTGGAAAGTCGTTGATCGCTAAGGGGGTTTACCCTTATTGTAGAAGTAGAATAAATATTATTTAATTAAATGAATTAAATAGTTTTATTTATTTATCTAAATAAGATTAAAATTGTTCTAATATATTTATTCACAACCAGTTTAATATAGAGAATGTAATGACCGTGAATTCTGGATAACCTTGTAATTTAAATTTATATATATTAATGAATATTATAAATTTTAGTAACATTGTTATGTATTACGTGTTTAAAGGTTGTGTGACAACCTGGATTATGTGAATACATGAATTTTATGCGTTATAGTTTTGTATAAGTGAATAAATTAATTTCGCGGGAAGTCGCTAAATTACTATTCACAGGCACTATTCACGCCATAATATTTTTACGTATTTTTCGATTTCTATTATTTTCGTTAAAGCGTGTATGTGATAAGAAAATTTTTTCAAGCGTTGGAATATTTGTTTGAGCTCGTTGGTGATTTATATTTTATCTGAAAGGTTTATTATGGGCTATCCAAATAAATGGATAAACTCCATAATTATTATTTTTACCCATTCTAATATTTTATGGTAATACCCATTTTAATTTTTGGGTAGAGTTATTAAGCAAATTGGGTACAAATAAGGAAGAATTTGGGTATGGGAGACCCAATGGGTGTATTAGTTTGTGTATGTTGCTAATATAGGGAACCAACTTAATGCATAGACCAATGAGGAGTGAGCAAGGAGGGAGTGGTCAGATGAGTGGCCTTGAGCCAAGTAATTACTTTGAAACCTTCTATTTCCCAACATTCTTCTCTATTCCATTTCCAAGAGGAACTCGGGTGCTACACTTGCATTCACCCGAAGCTCCATTCAATCTTCCATTCGTTTCTTCTCTCCTCACTCAAACCATCAGCTCATCTTGGAAGCAAACTATCTGCAGAAGAGAGAATATAGAGAGAGAAAGAGAAGAAACACGGAAGAAGAAGAAGAAGAAGTAGAGAGCGAAAGAGAGTTTTTAGAGAGAGAAGGAAGTGGGTTTGTTCGGGAAGAAGCCAAGAAGAAAAAGAAGAGAAAGCTCCAAGCTCTAACCAAGTCTCTTAGCATCAAGGAGCAAGAATCAAGAGATAAACATTATCCATAACCATTCTCCCTCAATATTTCAAGCTTTCATGGTTTTGAAGCTTATATGCTTGGTGGGGTTGAGTTTTGTTATTTATGGTTATTGTTAGTTGTGTGTAAGTTGTTAGGGAAGTTCTTAAGACCCTTGAAACCTTTCTAATAACATTAAAGTGGAACAATATAACGAGAAAATCCGAACTTATGCATAAAGGATGAAGAACAATGAGGGACATGGATATTTTGGACAAACATGGACATTCAGACTGTTTTAGAGAACTTGTAGTTTCGATTCTGTATTCTTTTGCTTTAATTATTATTGTGGTATTGTAGTTCCATGGGTTATCTTCATAACCCAGTTGGAACGGAGTAAAAAGCTTTTAAAACGAATTTGTGGCGAAGATTTTAGTAAACTATGTCAAGAACACGATTAGTTTGTGTGAACAGTGACCTTACGACCAAATATGGTGTTGATGTGTTGCCTGTAAAATTATGAGCTTCTGAAGTAATATAGTACACTGAATTAGGAAGCCATGGGCTTTGGAATGAATGCATTTCGACCTCGGATGAGGGAGATATAGCGATTTTAAGAAAATGTGTCAAAGCTGTCAAGAACACAAAAAACTGGTGCGACCAGGCTCCTTGGAGCTGTTGTTTTAATCTGTTAGCGAATCTGAAATGTTATGATTTTTGGATATGTTGTAGTTCAGGTTACAAGCTTTCTGTAGCCTTAAGAACAGACTAATTTTCATTAATAAGAATTGAGATTTCATGCCTGTATCAAATTCGAATTTGGGCAGTTTGGTGACGTTGTGTATGTCGTTTAAGCAATTGAGTATGCAAGTTTGACGTATGGGCGTGCAAGTGTCGTAACGTTGTAATAAGTGTGTTTATCCTTGTTTATTATTATGCTTCTAATAAGATTATAACCTTATGGAGTAGTGTAAGCCAATATTTGGTATTTATTATGTGAATGATTGTAATATGTTTATGTGTACATACGTGTGTAGGATAATTGAAGAGCGTGTATTGTATTATTGTAGCAGACGCACGAGGCAAGTTCCCTAACTCCATTCTTTCTATATATTGAATGCAAGTTTCCCTAACCTTACTCAAGTTTTAATTGAGCAGGTTTCATATCTTATACAAATGTTACATATTGTTGTAAGTTTCATGACTCGCATTGAGTTATTACATTCAAATTATATTAGTGGATTAATTATTGTAAATTACTCCACATCAAAGGTAATTATTGATATTCGTACCTTGTGCATTCAATTCATGATCTGTTGTTGGACTGTGAAACGTTTAAGTTCTTCATTCATGAACTGTTTAAGAAAATAGTCTATGCCATTTGTTTCGGCTAGACATATACAGGTTATTATTTTAAAAGCTATCCAAACCAGTAGTTGGTATGGATTCTTGGACTGAGAGAGCAACCCTTATTAGGGGATTTTTAATGTGTCGGCTAATCGATGCAGTCAGAGTTAAATGTTATGCATATACATAGGGTGTGAGAGGCTGATCCCTTCACGTACTACTGACAGACTAGTTTCTAAAGGAGTCAATTGAATAATTAAGTCTTGGGGCCAAAAAGTTCATGGTCTATTGGACCACTCAGCAGTAAATAATCAATATCCATTATTTCATCTGAACTTTAATTATATTGTCAGCTATTTTTTCAATGTTCTTAATTTGTTGAACTATGTGATTATTATTCTCATTCATTCATGATATATCTTCTTTATTCATTTTAAACTTGCTGAGCAAAGTAGTTGCTCACCCTTGCTATATTATGAACCTATTGCAGTTAAGCCGGAGAGTTCCAAGAAGGACAAAGGCAAATAGAAGCTTAAAGAATAGTTATATGTGTTATCCCGTTATGTAATTGTGGAATTGTTTTGTATCATTAATGTATTCCGTGATATATTTATTTAAGGTTATAGACTTTGGGACCGTAGTAAACCTTTTGTAATGAACAACATATGTTTATTTATTCCACATTAGTTGATTTATGTTGTTTAGAGGTGTATGGATGTACTTTATCTAGAGCACTAGATTCGAGGTATTGGTATCTGAATTTGGGGGCGTCACAGGTTGGTATCAAAACTGTAGGTTATAACCTTTAGGAATGCAAAGCCTAGGTTATAACCTTAGTATGAAACTCGTATAGAGTACACTAGGAAATGGATCGAGGAGATTTATTTGGTGATCATGTCTGGAGGTGGATTGTGGAAAATCCATCGAGCCGAGTTATGCATGATAAAATATTATTTCATTTTATCAATGAATATATTTTATTGTGGCACTGATATCTTATTGTCTGTTTATTTTTGTCTGTGGCTGTAGGATGTCTGAGATGGGAGAGTCCAGTCATGCTGGAGAGGTGGAGTTCACAGACATTCATGTGGACGCAGAGCGTTTAGTGGAGGTGCAGCCAAGTGGGCCAGTGATGATAGACACTAGGGATGAGTTTGAGGCCGAGTATGGTTCCGAGGAGGATCCAGTGATGGAGGATGATGAGCCACCTGAGTATGCAGATGACATGGGTACTACTGCTAGTGACATCATTGAAGAGCTGACAAATAGGAATGAGGAGCTCGAGAATTGAGTAAGCCACATAGAGGAGCAGAACCAGGATCATCAGGACCGAGAGGGGTAGGTCAAGTCATTAGCATATCAGACTTTGGGGGAAAAGGCTGAGTTGACCCAGAAGCTGCAGGAAAAGGACCTGAGGATTGTCGAGCTAGAGGCAGAGGTTCAAGGTCGGCGTGGGGCTTCTGTTCAGCTTGGTGTCATGGTTTATGACCTCTTAGAGAGGAATGTGATGCTGGTAGGACAAACGGAGCGGGTAGAGGACCAGCTGGAGACTATTCGTCTGGAGAGAGATGAGGCTATAGAGAAGTTGGCAGCCTTGACCACAGAGATTGATTCCCTCAGGTTAGGCTTGACCACTTCCATTGGCAGGCTGAGGGACAGGGTGAGAAGGTACCCCAGGGAGGAGGGGAGCAGCAGGCACGTGATTAGGCGTCGAGTGGTCGACAGGCTAGCTCGGCAGGAGCTCAGGTTGCAGTTCGCCGCAGCAGGCGGTGATGTGTTACTTTTAGCATTATGTTTATAGTAGGTCCCACTTTTGTTATAATAGGGGCATACTCATATTGTAAATCCCTATGCTTGTAGCATGCATGGGATAGTAGTTGAACCCCAATTTCTGATAGAGGGGTGGAAGGTTATTATTTCCCCACTTTTGTTCTTTGGGGGATAGTTAGTGGTTAGCAGGCCATGCCTTTGAGCATTTATAGAAGTAGGCCATATGTTGTGTCATATTGTACTAAACGGTGGTATATGAATATAAATGCAGTTGTTTTATTTAACTCCAATGTGATTGGTAGATGTTATGGTTTTAATTATTTACTTATTTATGGGTTGTGTAAAGGTTCAAACGTGAATTGTTAACGTGAGATTTTGGTGTATGGCAGATCATGCCTCTAAGAAGATAGCCACGAAACCAAAGGGTTGAGGAATCGGTTAATAACACTCAGGGTCATCCAGACCCAATAAGAGCGTTTGCTGAGTTGCTGGCAGAAGCTATGCAAAATAGACCCCCACCTGTTGGAGAACAGCCAGAGCGGCAGCCTGCGCGACATTTGGCTAGTTTCAAGGATTTTAAGCTAGTAGGACCTCTCGAGTTCAAGGGAACACTAGACCCGATTGAAGCCCAAACCTGGATCGAAGAAATAGAAAAAGTGTTCGAGGTTGCAAGAGTGGCCGAAGAACAGAAGACATGATTCACCACCTTTATGATAAAAGGTGAAGCTAACTACTAGTGGAAGGCTAACAAAGGACGTGCTAGAGATGGTGTGAAACCATGAGAACGTTTCAAGGAGCTATTCTTCGAGAACTACTTCCCGGAGAGTATGCAGCAGAACATGGAAGTGAAGTTTTTGGAGCTCAAGCAGGGGAACACGTCAGTCGCGGAGTACGCGGCTAAATTTAATGAGTTAGCCAAATTTGCACCTCACCAGGTAGACACTGAAGCCAGAAAGGCAAGGAGATTTGAATTAGGCCTGAAACCGTGGGTGTACAGTAGGGTGGCAGTTCTAAGGATTGACACATTTTCTACGCTGTTGGAAAGAGCAATCATCACCGAAGGAGGCAACGAAGCACTGGAAAAGTTCAATCAAAACAAAAAGAAGAGTCACGAAGGAAGCAAGGGAGGAAGCAGCGGGGGGGAAGTAACCTGAATAAAAGGAAATAGAACGATAGCCAATCTTCCGGTGGCAACAAGTCTGGAAGAGAGGTTAAGAAGGGTAATAAGTGCAATATTTGTGAAAAGAATCACTCGGGGGAGTATCTGAAGGGCAAAGGGATTTGCTACAACTATGGGCAATAGGGTCACCTTTCTCCTCAGTGCCCAAAATGAAAGAAGGAAGGATGTTTCTCATGTGGAACATCAGATCATAAGATTAAAAATTGCCCGAAAAGGAAGGGGGATGCAGCGAGTGGCAACAGGAACAACAACAACAACAATAGGCTGGGCATTAGAGGGCCGGCTAGTCAAACCAACAGATCGACGGCACGCACTTTCAATATGACCGTAAAGGATGCGGTGGAGTCAAAGGACGTGGTGTCAGGTATTAATTTGATCAATAATGTCAGTGCATATGTATTGTTTGATTCGGGTGCTACCTGTTCCTTTGTTTCGGAAGATTTTGCTAAACGGTTAAGCTTACCTCGTGAAAAACTAGAGAACCCCATGAATGTAGAAGTAGCTAATAAAGAAATTATCCCCGTAGATTACATTTATAAGAATTGTTGTGCCGATTTGAGAGGGTTTAAGTTCGACGTGAATTTGATACCGATTCGATTGGGAGAGTTTGATGTAATTCTTGAAATGGATTGGTTGTCTAATCATGGAGCTGTGATTGACTGCCAAAAGAAACGTATACACCTGAAGACTCCAGATAAGTCGAGGGTTGTATTCTATGGAAGTAAATTGCCCAGATAATCTCGTTATCTGACGATGATGCAAGCAAGGAGGTTGCTCAGAAAAAGTTACATAGGTTATCTGGCTCACGTGGTTGATACCCAAAGAGTAGAGAGTGAGCTAGGTCAGATACCTATTGTAAGGGAATTTTCAGATATTTTCTCAGATGAGTTACCGGGTTTACCACCGGATAAAGAGGTCGAGTTTGTAATTGATTGGTACCGGGAACCGCATCGATCTCAAAGGCACCATATAGGATGGCACCGGTAGAGATGAAAGAACTGATGGTTTAACTGCAGGAGCTGCTAGATAAAGGGTATATTCGTCCAAGTGTATCTCCATGGGGAGCACCAGTGCTATTTGTAAAGAAGAAAGACGGATCGCTGAGGCTTTGTATCGACTATCGAGAGTTGAACAAAGTCACGATTAAGAACAAGTACCCATTGCCCAGGATAGATGATCTTTTCGATCAACTGAAGGGAGCAAAATACTTTTCAAAGATTGACTTGAGGACGGGGTATCACCAGCTGAAGGTGAGAAATGAGGACATACCGAAGACAGGATTTATAACTCGATATGGACATTTTGAGTTTTTGGTGATCTCATTTGGGCTGACGAACGTGCCAACAGCATTTATGGACATGATGAACAGAGTGTTCAAGCAATACCTAGATAAATTTGTTGTCATTTTTATAGATAACATCCTAGTCTACTCGAAGACGGAGGAGGAACACGTCGAGCATTTGAGGATAGCCCTAGAAACGCTGAGAAGGGAGAAGCTATATGCAAAGTTTTCCAAGTGTGAATTCTGGCTATAAAAGGTGCAGTTTTTGGGGCACGTAATTGACAAGGATGGTGTATCAGTGGATCTTGCGAAGGTGGAAGCAGTAATAAACTGGGAACAGCCGAAGACGCCGACAGAAGTCCGAAGTTTCTTGGGATTAGCGGGTTACTATCGGAGATTTATTCAGAATTTTTCGAAGATAGCGACGCCGTTGACAAATTGACGAGGAAGACTGTGAATTTTGTATGGACGGATAAGTGCGAAGAGAGTTTCTTGGAGTTGAAGAAGAAACTTAGTGAAGCACCTGTGCTATCCCTACTAGATAATATAAGGGGATTTGTGGTGTACAGTGATGCGTCACATAAAGGTCTTGGGTGCTTATTGATGCAGCATGAGAAGGTCATTGCGTATGCGCCACGACAACTAAAGGACTATGAGAAGGGATATCCGACTCATGACCTGGAACTAGCGGTAGTGGTGTTTGCTCTAAAGATTTGGAGGCACTATCTGTATGGGGAAAAGTGTGAGCTATACACAGACCACAAAAGTTTGAAGTATATCTTCACTCAAAAAGAACTAAACATGAGACAAAGGCGATGGTTGGAGTTGATCAAGGACTACGATTGTGAGATTTTATACCATCCCGGTAAGACTAATGTAGTAGCTGATGCTCTAAGTAGGAAGGGTAGAGATAAGTTGATGATGCTAACAGCTCAAGAGGAACTGGTAAAGGATATGGAAAGACTGGAGATGGAAATCAAGTGTCCAAAAGAGGCAAATGAGAAATTGTTCGCAGTGGAGGCGAGTCCGACTTTATTAGACAAGATAAATGAGGCTCAAGAAAAGGACGATGAATGTGTTGCCATAAGGAAACGAATCTCAGATGGAGAGGAATTTAAGTACAAAATTGATAGCACAGGATTGCTAAGGTTTGAAAGGAGGATCTGGATACCTATGGTTCCGGAGTTGAGAGAAGAGATTTTGCAAGAAGCTCATTCTACAAAGTATTCAATACACCCTGGTAGTACTAAGCTATATTAGGATTTGCGTCAGCACTTCTGGTGGCCAAACATGAAAAGGGAGGTCGCAGAATGTGTGGGACGTTGTTTGACATGTCAAAGGGTAAAGGCAGAACGTCAGAAACCCGTTGGGCTGCTACAACCGCTGGAGATTCCGGAGTGAAAATGGGAGCATATCACGATGGATTTTGTGACGGGGCTTCCACCAACTCAAAAGGGTTACGACGCGATCTGGGTGATCGTGGATCGTTTAACTAAATCTGCACATTTTCTACCGATCAAGATAAGGTATAATTTGGAGCAGCTAGTAAAGTTATATGTGAAAGAGATTGTGTCACAACATAGAGTGTCGGTATCTATTATATCTGATAGGGACCCGCGTTTCACGTCGAATTTTTGGAAGAGCTTACAAGAAAGGATGGGAACCCAGTTGAGTACATCGTATCATCCTCAAACGGACGGGCAAAGTGAACGAACGATTCAGACACTGGAGGACATGCTTAGAGCATGTGTGATGGATTTTAAAGGCAGTTAGGACGATCACCTACCATTGGTGGAGTTTGCCTATAATAACAGTTATCATGCAAGTATTGGCATGCCGCCATACGAAGCATTATACGGAAGGAAATGTCGGACACCTCTATGTTGGGATGAAGTCAGTGAACGGAGACTGTTGGGACCTGAATTGGTGCAGCAGACCGTGAATGTTATCAATGTAATAAGAGCTCGATTAGTAGCGGCTCAGGACTGACAGAAGAAATATGCCGATTTGTATCGTTAGAAGCGAGACTTTGAAGTTGGCAGTTTTGTATTTTTGAAAGTATCTCCTTGGAAAGGAAAGATTAGATTTGGGAAGAAGGGAAAATTGTGACGCCCCCAAATCTCTACACTCCCCTGTAGCAGATCTGGTGCTCACGTGAAACTATACAACTATAAATATTCAATAAAATATGACTTCTATCTATCCAAGGTTCACAGTATCCCATAACAGGTACTAGTTCCGGCCAGAACGTTGTCTGTGTTTGGATACCCTCACTTGGATGTATAGATTCATATCTAATGAATACCTCTTTCATATTTATATTCCTTATCTATCTGACATTCACAGTATTAATGATAAGATTGTCCATAGAACTGAGGGGCGCATTCCGGTAAGGATGGCACCTTACCGGCGCTCATTAAGTGTAACCCCAGAGCTTATAGGACTTTCAACATCATTTAAATACCCTCATTCAGATGTATAGTTCGTATAGATACTGTATTTAACTTAGTACAACTATGCTAAATAAAACAAAGATCAGAGTATAACGCAATAGATGAAATAAAGGATCATAATATATTACATATCATTTGATTCGATTACATTGTTCTCAGTATTAAGTTATTACAACAGAAGCCTTTAAAAGACTTAGATTATTCAAAAGCAGTTAATAAAACTAGTAAACGTGTCCTTTCCCTTTATCTGTCCCAGAAGTACCAGGGATATCATTTAAAGCTGCAAAAGAAGATATGCGCAAGAATGAGCTACAAATGCTCAGCAAGTTCATTTAAAAATGTAAACACAGTGTGCTTGATTTGAAAGACGTCAGGTGATGTATAATTGATACTGAGGGTTCTGTACCGGAACCATATATTTCAAATTGTCCTGTCAGTCTTCAATGACTTAGAACCTCTTTGAGTTAGGATATATGGTAGGTGATCAGCCTCACCAATATCCTAGGAGTATGCATATCATCCCACCACATTTTTGGTCAATTTAAGTTAATTGCCAATATTGGTCAATTCATTTGATTGCCAATTTAAACCTTATTCGAAGGTTTGTCGTCGGACCACCTTCCATCCACGGTGTCCCTTTAACTCAGTATAGATGTCGTACCAAAACAATTTGGTTTGACACAACAATTTTAAGCTCAAACAGTCAATAAATGATTCATTTCTTAAGTTATGCTGAACAAGTAGCAATAACTTCACAATAATTGATAGCAAGACATAAATGAATTGCTTAATATAAATTGAGAAAAGTTAGGACACTTGCCTTAGCGTAGCTCATTATAATTTAGTACAATCAGTCAACACACGTAGTCTACGTATACCAATAATAAGCGTTAGCACGTATATAAACATGTATCACGCTAATCTAGACAAGTTTCATTAAGGTTCGACGTTGATTCGGTATCTCGATCGCGTCCTTAATACCTAAACACATAGATTGTTCGATAAAACTTCATTTGGAAGCTTAGTTATTAGTCTAAATAATTTATTTATTATTTATAACATTTTTAGAAGCTTAGTATTATTTTTAAATAATTTTCAGAAGCTTGGAAGTATTTTTAAATAATTTTACAAGCTTAGAAATATTTTTAAATGATTTAATTATCATTTAGAATATTTTTAAAACATTTAATATGTTATTTAAATAATTTATTTGTCATTTAGAGTATTTTTAGATGCCTAAAATATTATTTAAATGATTTATTTATCATTTATAATATTTTTAGAAAAATAGAATATTATTTAAATGATTTATTTTATCATTAATAATATTTTTAGAATTTATTTTATCATTATAATAATTTTCAAAACTTAATTTAATATTTAAATGATTTAATTATCATTTAAATTAATTTTTAAATACTTAATATATTATTTAAATAATTTATTTTATCATTAATAATATTTAAATATTTAATATTTTATTTAATTATTATATACAATAATTTTATTTACCTTAAAATCATTTTTAAATAATTAATATAATTATTAAATAATTTAATATCATTTTTAAATAATTAATATAATAATTAAATGATTTATTATAATTATTATTATTATTTAATTAAATTAAATAATAATTCAGAAATATATAAAAATATTAAAAATAATTTTTTTATAATTAAAAATGAATTTTCGGATTTATTTATTAATTATTAATATTTATTTAATATTTATTTATTATTTTATAATTTATTTAATTAATTTTTATTTAATTTTATTAAAAATCCGTCACTAAAGGGCTTTAGCGACGGCCTGCTTAGTTTCTTAGTTTTCTAGGTTTGGGATGAATTTCGTCGCTAAAGTTGTTCTTCAATGAAGAACAGTTGGTCATGGTCCAACAGGGACTTTTGACCTCAATTTAATCTCAGCTGGTTTGATGTTTGAGTTTAATTTTTGTTGCTTGTTATACTAGACATGGCCAGGTACAACGACATATGTTAAACAAGATCAAACAATATCATATGTGTGAGATTTGATCTGGTCAAACTAGGCCATCCAACTATTCTTGAGTTTTCTGGGTTACCCAGAAAACTCATGCAGTCATAATGGTCAACGCTATTTGACCATTAATTTCGTTCAATTGATGGTTTGTTTATGTGCTTTTATGGTTCAAGATCAAAGTTTACATAGCATACTACAACCTTAAACAAATAATTTACACAAAACATGTCATCTAGATCAATTCTGGGCAGCATGAATTTCTGACAAATCTTGTCAGAGTTCTTCAAAGGTTTCTGGGTTACCCAGAAACTTGCAAAATCAGAACGATCAAAGGACTTTGACCACTTATATCTTCTTACTGTGAAATAATTTTGGAGTTCTATCAATTGGATATTAAAGCTAACATGGCATACTACTGATTCATGCTTTAAAACACATCAAACAACCATTTTAAGCCGATCAAAAGCTCTGACAAACTACCTTGTCAGACTGTTCTTGACTGCCAAGAACAGTTTGAGTTTTTGATCAAATTCGACCTTTTAAACGTTATGGTTACTTGTTTAACCAACCCAGATCATCATATAACATGTTTATACATAATCCTAAACATCTAAAATACAAAATTTTTACAGGCTTGAAGATCAAACATAAATTAGGGTTTTGTGCACCTTTTTCTTCAAATTTTGATTCCTGGTCTTTGCTACTGATCTTTGGCTTGCAGAGGCTTGTTTAGGCTTTGATTATATAAGTGTATAAGTTTACAATTTCGTAGGTTTAAAGCTCAGCATCTCATACTATTTATAGCCATTTGGAATTAGGGTTTCCTAGGCTAGTTTCCAAATTTTTGCCTCCAAAAATATCCTAGGCTTGGGACTTGTGTTGCTCCCATCTGATCTAATTAACCTACTTGTGCTGGAGTGTGTCAAGCACAAGCTTGCACACTCCTAGCTTAATTTTCATTGGCTAGAATTTATTTTTCATTTATTTACTTACTAATTAAATTAGATTTTTGCTAATCATGTTTATGATGTTAATTTAAGTTTAGTAATATCTTAATTAGGTTTATATATCATAATTAAGGTTTATCAATTCATAATTTAGTGTTATTAAACCAAATTAGGGTTTTAGGGTTCCGAATTAGGGTTTAGGGTTTTCAAACCTATAATTAGGGTTTTAATCTTTCGTTTAGGGTTTAGTTTAATCTTAATAATTCATAATTAATATTATGATTCATTGTTCAGAATTTAATTATATCAATTAAGATTCTTATACAATAATTAGTGTTTCGATTAGACAATTCGGATAAATATTATCAATTAGGGTTTTCAAATTTAAGGTTTCTGTTTCAATTTATTGTTCTAACCTTAATTAACTTATTTTAGATTTTTATCAGTTAATATAATATTATATTAACTCCGAAGCACGACAAAGCACTTCGTCATTTCCAAGTACGACACAGCAGCTTATAAAAATAATTTGCCGAGACGCTTCTCGATGAATTCGCCGGAAGCATGACAAATCATTTTGTCCGATTAAGCACGACACAGCTGCTTGGCGAAAAAGTTTTATTTGACCTAATTGTTTAATACAATACACAATCATATAATATCAAGTCAGATCATGAAATGTCATTTATTAAACACATAATTTACATATACAGATCTTATTAGGGTTCGGAATATTACAAAAATTGAGTCTCAGGTTCGTAGGACCTTTTGAAGTTTTAAAGAGGGTAGGTGAAGTGGCGTACGAGGTAGCTCTACCTCCTGAACTTGAGCACATTCACAATGTGTTCCACGTTTCTGTATTACGGTCGTATAAGCCCAACTACAAGCATGTGATATCCTATGAACCGATTCAAGTTGAGCGAGACTTGTCATATGGTGAGATTCCTGTCCAGATATTAGATAGGAAAGAGCAGACGTTAAGAAACAAGGTCATTCATTCGGTCAAAGTCCTTTGGAGGAACCACACGGCTGAAGAAGCTACGTGGGAACTAGAAGAGAAGATGAGGAAGAATTATCCGCATCTTTTTGAGTGAACCCATGTTAAGTTTTTCGTACCTAGATTGTAATTCTGGGGACAAAATTCTTATAAGGGAAGGGGGGAGGATGTAACGACCGTGAATTCTGGATAGCCTTGTAATTTAAATTTATATATATTAATGAATATTATAAATTTTAGTAACATCGTTATGTGTTACGTGTTTAAAGGTTGTGTGACAACCTGAATTATGTGAATACATGAATTTTACGCGTTATAGTTTTGTATAAGTGAATAAATTAATTTCGCGGGATGTCGCTAAATTACTATTCACGGGCACTATTAACACCATAATATTTTTACGTATTTTTCGATTTCTATTATTTCGTTAAAGCGTGTATGTGATAAGATAATTTTTCCAAGCGTTGGAATATTTGTTTGAGCTCGTTGGTGATTTATATTTTATCCGAAAAGTTTATTATGGGTTATCCGAATAAATAGATAAACTCTGTAATTATTATTTTTACCCATTCCAATATTTTATGGTAATACCTATTTTAATTTTTGGTTAGAGTTATTAAGCAAATTGGGTACAAATAAGGAAGAATTCGGGTATGGGAGACCCAATGAGTGTATTAGTTTGTGTATGTTGCTAATATAGGGAACCAACTTAATTCATGGACCAAGGAGGAGTGAACAAGGAGGGAGTGGTCGGATGAGTGGCCTTAAGCCAAGTAATTACCTTGAAACCTTCTATTTCCCAACATTTTTCTCTATTCCATTTCCAAGAGGAACTCGGGTGCTACACTTGCATTCACCCGAAGCTCCATTCAATCTCCCATTCGTTTCTTCTCTCCTCACTCAAACCATCAGCTCATCTTGGAAGCAAACCATCTACAGAAGAGAGAATATAGAGAGAGAAAGAGAAGAAACAAGGAAGAAGAAGAAGAAGTAGAGAGAGAAAGAGAGTTTTTAGAGAGAGAAAGAAGTGGGTTTGTTCGGGAAGAAGCCAAGAAGAAGAAGAAAAGAAAGCTCCAAGCTCTAACCAAGTCTCTTAGCTTCAAGGAGCAAGAATCAAGAGATAAACATTATCCATAACCATTCTCTCTCAATATTTCAAGCTTTCATGATTTTGAAGCTTATATGCTTAGTGGGTTTGAGTTTTGTTGTTTATGGTTATTGTTAGTTGTGTGTAAGTTGTTAGGGAAGTTCTTAAGACCCTTGAAACCTTCCTAATAACATTAAAGTGGAACAATATAACGAGAAAATCGGAACCTATGCGTAAAGGATGAAGAACAATGAGGGACATGGATATTTTGGACAAACATGAACATTCGGACTGTTTTAGAGAACTTGTAGCTTCGATTCTGTGTTTGTTTGCTTTAATTATTACTGTGGTATTGTAGTTTTATGGGTTATATTTATAACCCAGTTGGAACGGAGTAAAAAGCTTTTAAAACGAATTTGTGGCGAAGATTTTAGTAAACTATGTCAAGAACACGATTAGTTTGTGTGAACAGTAAACTGGCGACCAAATCTGGTATTGATGTGTTGCATGTAAAATTATGAGCTTCTGGAGTAGTATAGTACACTGAATTAGGAAGCCATGGGCTTTGGAAAGAACGCATTTCGACCTCGGATGAGGGAGATATAACGACTTTAAGAAAATATGTCAAAGCTGTCAAGAATACGAAAAACTGGTGTGACTAGGCTCCTTGGAGCCACTATTTTGATCTGTTAATGAATTTGAAATGTTATGATTTTTGGATATGTTGTAGTTCAGGTTACAAGCTTTCTGTAGCCTTAAGAATCGACGAATTTCGACTTAAAATGAAGAAGTTATGATGTTTGGTAGAAGGTGTTATGAAAATGTCATGTAGGAGGTCGTAGAGTGCAAGTCGTGGGGCAATCTCTTACCATCGTAGAGTGTCAATGGTGGGATGAGCTCTGAGGGTCGTAGAGTGGCCTCCGAAGGTCGTAGAGTACCTCTCGGAATCATATAATGCAAATTTGGCTAAGTATAAAATCGTAGAGTAACCTTTCAGCCAGAACGCCACTCAGTAATTCGAGCATAACTTTCTCTTACGAACTCGGATTGAGGTGATCCAGGATAATGCGGAAAGAGGAAGAGTAGACCTACAACTTTCATTTACTGAGCTTTGAGAGTTAAGGTCAGGATGAATCTCAAAATTGAGAATCTTTAGCATTGTTGGCGATCGTAGAGTGGAAGGGTCGTAGAGTGGAAATTTGGCTAAGTGTAAAATCGTTGAGTAACTTTCAGCCTGAACATAACTTAGTAATTCGAGTATAACTTTCTCATACGAACTTGAATTGAGGTAATGCAGGATGATTCGGAAAGAAGTAGAGTAGACCTACAACTTTCATTTACTGAGCTTTGAGAGTTAAGGTCGGGATGAATCTCAAAATTGAGCATCTTTAGCACTGTTGGCGATCGTAGATTGGAAGGGTCGTAGAGTGAAAATTTGGCTAAGTATAAAATCGTAGAGACTGAAAATCATAGGGACTGATCAGACTCAACCTCACTTAGTAAAATGGGCATAACTTTCTCAAACGAACTCGGATTGAGGTGATCCAGGATGATTCGGAAAGAGGAAGAGTAGACCTACAACTTTCATTTACTGAGCTTTGAGAGTTAAGGTCGGGATGAATCTCAAAATTGAGCATCTTTAGCACTGTTGGCGATCGTAGATTGGACGGGTCGTAGAGTGGAAATTTGGCTAAGTATAAAATCGTAGAGACTGAAAATCATAGGGACTGATCAGACTCAACCTCACTTAGTAAAATGGGCATAACTTTCTCATACGAACTCGGATTGAGGTGATCCAAGATGATTCGGAAAGACGAAGAGTAGACCTACAACTTCCATTAATAAGAATTAAGATTTCATTCCTGTAGCAAATTTGAATTTCGGCAGTTTGGTGACGTTGTGTATGTCGCTTAAGCAATTGAGTAGGCAAATTTGACGTATGGGTGTGCAAGTGTCGTAACGTTGTAACAAGTGTATTTATCCTTGTTTATTATTATGCTTCTAATAAGATTATAACCTTATGGAGTAGTGTAAGCCAATATTTGGTATTTATTATGTGAATGATTGTAATATGTTTATGTGCACATACGTGTGTAGGATAATTGAAGAGCGTGTGTTTTATTATTGTAGCAGACGCACGAGGCAAGTTCCCTAACTTAATTCTTTCTATATATTGAATACAAGTTTCCCTAACCTTGCTCAAGTTTTAATTGAGCAGGTTTCATATCTTATACAAATGTTACATATTGTTGCAAGTTTTATGACTCGCATTGAGTTATTACATTCAAATTATATTAGTGGATTAATTATTGTAAATTACTTCACATCAAAGGTAATTATTGATATTCGTACCTTGTGCATTCAATTCATGATCTGTTGTTGGACTGTGAAACGTTTAAGTTCTTCATTCATGAACTGTTTAAGGAAATAGTCTACGCCATTTATTTCGGCTAGACATATACAGGTTATTATTTTAAAAGCTATCCAAACCAGTAGTTGGTATAGATTCTTGAACTGAGAGAGCAACCCTTATTAGGGGATTTTTAATGTGTCGGCTAATCGATGCAGTCAGAGTTAAATGTTATGCATATACATAGGGTACGAGAGGTTGATCCCCTCACGTACTACTAACGGGCCAGTTTCTAAAAGAGCCAATTGAATAATTAATTCTTGGGGCTAAAAAGTTCATGGTCTATTGGACCACTCAGCAGTAAATAATCAATATCCATTATTTCATCTGAACTTTAATTATATTGTCTGCTATTTCTTCAATGTTCTTAATTTGTTGAACTGTGCGATTATTATTCTCATTCATTCATGATATATATTCTTTATTCATTTTAAACTTGCTGAGCAAAGTAGTTGCTCACCCTTGCCATATCATGAACCTATTGCAGTTAAGCCGGAGAGTTCCAAGAAGGATAAAGGCAAAAAGAAGCTTAAGAAATAGTTATATGTACTATCTCGTTATGTTATGGAATTGTTTTGTATTATTAATGTATTCCGTGATGTATTTATTTAAGGTTATAGACCTTGGGACTGTAGTAAACCTTTTATAATGAACAACATATATTTATTTATTCCGCATTAGTTGATTTATGTTGTTTAGAGGTGTATGGATGTACTTTATCGTAAGCACCAGATTCGAGGTATTGATACCTGAATTTGGGGGTGTCACAGAGAACCTAAAGGGTCACACCGCAAAAGAAAAATATTTATTTAAGAAGTAAATGGCATAATTGAAGTAATAAGTTAAGTGTATTTAATTTAAACTATGGTGATAGAATAAATTAAATAACTTAATATTTATTATTTAGTATTTTGGAAATACTAATTATAAATTAATAAGAGAAGTCTTATTATTATTATTACTATTACTATTATTTAATTTCTAAATGGGTTAGGAATTAATTAATAGGAAAATTCTCATATTGAACTCTAATCCTAAATAGTTTAGGAGGGTTGCCTACATCTATAAATAAGAGAAGTCTTTTTATGATTTAGGGTTACACACTCTTCCATAAGAATTGGGAGAATACTCATAATTCTATAGAGATAAAAACTAGGGTTTGTCATCCCCCATCTTCTTGAGTAAGTATTATTCTTTGGTGGATCACCTCTAGAGGCCAAACACTTTGGTGGTTTGCGTTGATCAAAAGAAGGAATCTTCGTAAAGGATTTTGGAAGTAGAACTCATACCTGAAGAAGCTAGTTTCTACAAAGGTATGATTCTCAATCCTAGTTATGGTTTGTAAAATTTTTAAATTCTGATTTATCTTGCTTCCGCTATATTTGTGTAAATTGATTGCATTCTTGTGTATTACAAATCTAACAGTGGTATCAAGAGCCAAATTTTATGCGAATTATTAATTGTTTTGATTCCATATATGTATGTGTATGTATTTAGAACAATTTATTGGGCATTATTATTAGTATAGAATCATGTTTTTGGGAGAAAACTGCAGAAATCGCGATCTGGAAAAACCAAAAATGAACGGACAGAGCTTGTGGGCCGCGACAATTCTTTGTGGGAGCCGCGGCGCTGGGCGTGGGCCGCGGCGCGCAAATCCTAAGCTGCGGCTCTTGGTGCCTTCTCTGAGGGCCGCGACGCTCTTCCTTGAGAGCCGAGGCGCTTAGCTTGGGCCGCAGCGCTCTCTTTTTGAGTCGCGGCTTATGGAGGCCTGTAAGTCCATTTTGCAATTTTTTTAGAAATTCTAAATTAGAAATAAAAGAGTTTATTTTAATTTAGAATTGGATTAAAATAAAGAGTTATTTTACATGGTTTTATAATTAAAATAAAGAGTTATTTTAAACTTGAAATTGGATTTCATGTAACTTTAAATTGTCCATTAAATTATATCGATGCATATATGGAATGTTTTATTATTCATGAGATGAATGTTATTTATTGATGCATATGATATGTATGATAATAAATGAGATTGATTATGGACTATTGACCAATGTGTGATTGAATTTATTTTATGAGGATGCATGAATGAATGAGTTTTATAAATGGGGTATGCGTACCTCGTCTTCTCTAATTTTTTCGATGTAAAGTCTATCTCCCTCCTATGTACTTCTCCTTAAATGCTGATCAAGTTTTTTATTTACAATAAATAGTTCTGCAATAGGATTAGTTAGAATTATTTTGAAGAATTGGAGGCAAAGGAGTAAGAAGTGCTTGAAGACCCGTTAGTAATGGAGCCCAGATTTAAATGTAATAGTTATATTTAAATTCAGTTCTTGTACCCTAGGTTTGACCTTTTGGTTCACTTGGTGGCTCTAGTGAACCAAAGTAGAATAAAAGTTCATAATCAATCCGGGTAGAATATAGTATTCTATATGTGCATGCTAATTATATATATATATATATATATATATATTATCAAACATGCTTCGCATATTAATTAATATGACGCGTATTTTATATATATGTGCATGCGCGCTAAACAAGATATGACCCTGTAGACACCCAAATTTTGCGTTCCTTATACTAACAATAACAGGATGGCAAAATCGTCAATTGAACCGGCTTGCGGGAGCGAAGGAATGGGCACAAGTGCGAGCACCCGACACCACCGCAATGTTTGGCGAACAAGGCTGACGTGACAATAAAGCCGTCCGAAGCAGGCATTCCCGAATGAGGTGGCACGTCTCCCGGAAATTCCCGGACTGCAGAATACAAGCCTGTCAGCAAAAACCGACGTTACGGCACGAAAATCGAGGCGTGGCACGAAAAATGAGAAAGTCAAACCGTCCAGCCGCGGATTGATCTGCGGCCAAATAGTGCGCCTTTTGAAAACACGGAACTCGAAACACGGAACTCGAAACCAGGCGAGTGGAAGGCGGGCGGCCAGCCAGCCTATTTCAGCTCAGTTTCGTGCAGCATACAGGGAGGAGAGAATTGAAAGAAATTTTGGAGAAGAAGGAGAATTCAGCAATAAGAAGCACGGAAATAGAGGGGAAAAAGAGAGAAATTTTGCAATCAAATAGGAAGAAAAGAGAGAAAAAAAGAGAGAATTTAATTCTTTTGATTTTGATTGTATCAAATACACTCCCTATCCTATTTAAATACACAAGTTCACATCCATTTGAGATCAATTGCAAGGTGAAAATTTCTATTTGTTCTAGCAATTCATATCATATTGATTGGGTAAATTAGATGTAACTTTCATGTATCTTGTTGAACAATCATGGATTAAGGATTATTGGTGAGGGTTCCATCGGAACAAAATTCTTCCTAATAACCCGAGGATATCCAATTGATGAAATTTCTAGCTTGTTTATGGTGATTCATTGGGTGTAATTTATTTAGATTGTCATTTTCGGATATCATGGTGTATTAGATAAATCCGGGTTGGTTAGTTATGTAGTATTCATTTTGTGGGCATGTCGTAATCTCGTGTGAGCCTAGGAACGCGACCCTGTGGTTCAAATCCGATGATGGACGTTTTGATGTATGTAATAGATTCAAGGTGCTCGTTTTTGTAACATGTAACCGTCGGGCCTTAAAACGACGCCAAGGCGAGAATCGGGTTTAAGGCCCCGTAGTAGTGAAATATGTGATTGTTGGCATTCGGGGATATTTTGATGGCTTACATGCCCGTGAATAGCCCCGACGCGTGTTTATGCTTGATTAGATTTCGTGACGCCAAAATGATTTCAAAGGATTAAACGATAAAGATCTTTCTAAAATCAATCAAAGTAGGATATTAGCATCGTGAGGCTAAAAATTGGAAATGCTAACGAAAGTTGATTCCTATTCTACGAGAAAGCTAAAAAGAAGTTATTTTCAAATGTCACGAAAATGGGTTTTATAAAAGAAATTAAATGTTTTATTAAACCTTGATGTATAGGGCGAAAGAGATCCTAGAAATTGCCCATCATTTATGAAAGCAACGTATAAATCTCAATTCCTATTTTTGCTAAGGCTTAATAAACTCCTATTTTTGCCAAAACGTCATCTAATGAAAATCTCCTAGTTTTGACAATTAAAATCAAACCTTTTTCATAAAGCTTTCTCGTGTATGCCGAAAAGACATTCCGAAGCGTTTCCAAATTAAAGCACGATTTTCCCTAAAAATCCAAATGATTCTCTCATACAAACTCACCCCAACATTCATATAGGTACACACACACACACACTCGCACGCATAGACATTTCATGAATCAAAGGATAGGAAAGTATCAAGATTGCGGTAACCGTGTTTCACGGAAGTCGAGGGGTGCCTAACACCTTCCCCTCACTTAAGCAAGCCCCCGAACTCTAAGAATCTCGATTCGCAGACCAATTAATTCGGAGTCATATATGAGCCAGCGATTTATAAAAAGCGAAAACTCGGATGAGTTGGTACATCCATTTCAAATATACCAACTGGCGACTCTGATTAATTGGCTCATCATAAAAAACGATCTTTCAAAACCCCGTCGACATTAATGCCGACCTTTTCCAAAAAAAATCATTTAATCAAGAGGCTAAAATTGGAAAAGACCAAAAAAGACACACGAAGTGAAACCCGGCGTCGACAGCTGGCGACTCTGCTGGGGACACCGGAAATCGCTACATATTGCGGTAATATCCTCGGGTTATATCATGAATGGGGTGCTGATTGATGGAGGGTCGGCACTGAATATCTGTCCCCTCAGTACATTGCAAAAGATGAACATCAATACCAAGCGCCTACGGGCCAGTCATGTGGTGGTGCGAGCTTTCAATGGTTCCCGGAGGGATACAATTGGAGAGATTGAATTACCGGTGGAGATAGGACCTTGTACTTTTGACATCTCTTTCCAAGTCCTTGACATCGCGGCCAGTTATAACCTATTATTGGGGAGGCCGTGGATACACATGGCCGGGGCAGTTCCTTCCACGCTCCACCAACAAATCAAGCTAATCATCGATGGGAATCTGGTAACAATCTCGGCCGAATGTGATGACCTTTCTCCTCCCAGGAGTGGCCTACCAGTGATCAATGTGGATGAGTCGGCGGCACCTGCCAGCTTTCAAGCACTGGAGATTAGCACTCCCCAATCTAGATGCCTGGGAGCTCCAGCTATGAAACCTAGGGTCTCTCCAGAACTTACCTTTGTGGCAAAGGAAATGATAAAAATGAACTTCCAGCCTGGACAGGGGTTAGGAAAGAGCGGTCAAGGAATCACCGAGCCCATCCAACTACCACAGCAGATAGGCAAAGCAGGGTTGGGATATCGTGAAGGCATAGCACGGAGACACCGGCAGGGTGCGGCTCCGATTCGGATGGCTGGCTTTCTGGTGACCAAGATTAACAGTAAGCAGGGGATTAGCGAGCCCGTGATTGAGGCTGGGGATGAAAAATTAACCCCCGTGAGTGATAGGTTGGCCAAAAGGGAAAGTTTCCTGCAAGAGGTCGCGAAGGAGTTTGAAACCAAGTGCTATATCCCCGGACAATCAACAAGCAGTAGGGAGGGGACGAATATTATCACACCACCGGGAGCCCAACAAGTTGTGCCTGTCATCGATTGGGCAGGGCTGATTATTCCTGGAGAAGATAGGAAGGAGGACTCAGGCGACGTATCCGTAATCATCGGGGAAGTGTCCGATGTGAGGCCCCCTTTTATCCAGCGCATTTCATCTGACCTGACCGTCGACAACTGGACCATGAAACCAGTAATATCCAAACAAGGGTAAAACCCGACGTCAGGGTGGTAGACCCCAGAGGATGGGGGAATGAAGAAGTTTATTTTTGTTGTTGTTTTATTTCTGCATAATTATGTCATTTCTTCGTGTTATTTGAAAATGCGATCGGCGTGGAAAATGATTTATATATGACAAGTATTTTGTTTCGTGTCAGGTGTACCAATTTGAGTAATCCTTGCCTAACAAACGGTCTTTCAAATTTGAATGATGATTATGATTTTGACATTGAGCTGGATTTCGATTTAATGGGCATTGAACAAGACGAGACAGATTATGACGACGTGCCTGACGAGATCAAAGGATGGGTCGAGGATAAACCCAAACCCAACTTGGACCAAACCGTCACCATTGATATTGGAACCCCTGGCAAGCCAAAAGAACTCAAGATAGGGACGGACCTTACCACCAGCCAAAAAGCCAAAATGACTGAGTTGCTAAAACAATATGAGGATGTCTTTGCCTGGTCTCGTGAGGATATGATCGGATTGTCCACCGACATTGTGGTACACCGATTACCCATCAAGGAGGGTTTCAGGCCTGTCAAACAAAAATTAAGAAAGTTGAAACCGGAGTGGAGCTTAAAAGTGAAGGAGGAGATCATCAAGCAGTTCAGGGCGGGAATCATTATGGTGTCCACTTACCCGGAATGGCTATCCAATGTAGTCCCAGTGGCTAAGCCTGGAGGAAAGGTGAGGGTATGTATAGACTACAAAGATCTAAACAAGGCCAGTCTCAAGGATAACTTCCCGGTGCCTTTCATACACATCCTGGTGGATAACACAGCCCAGTACGAAATGTACTCTTTTGTGGATTGCTTCGCGGGATATCATCAGATAATGGTGGCGGAAGAAAATCGGGAAAAGACCGCATTCATCACCCCCTGGGGCACTTTCTGCTATAGACGATTGGCTTTTGGTCTCACGAATGCGGGGGCTACTTATCAGAGAGCCATGATGGCCCTGTTCCACGATATGATGCATAAGGAGATAGAAGTCTACGTGGATGACATTATTGTGAAATCGAAGGTAGAATCTGATCATATAACCCATCTCAAAAAGCTATTCGATCGGCTCAGAAAGTATAATTTGAAACTCAATCCAGCCAAGTGTGCTTTCGGAGTGCAGTCGGGTAAGCTCTTGGGATTCCTGGTTAGTGATCGGGGCATTGAGCTGGATCCAGCAAAGATTAAGGCCATTGTGGATATGCCGGCGCCTCACACAGAGAAGGAGATAAGAGGATTCCTCGGAAGGATAAACTTCATCAGCCATTTTATATCCCACTTGACGACTACATGTGAGCCCATTTTCAAACTGTTAAGAAAGGGGGCTTCCCAAGAATGGAATAAGCAATGTCAGAGGGCTTTTCAGACCATTAAAAAGCAGCTGACGGAGGCACCAGTGCTGGTACCCCCGAAGGATGGGATCCCTCTGTTCATGTATATATCGGTCAATGCCATCGCGATGGGATGTATGCCGGGACAGAAAAATGAGGCAGGTAAAGAGCAGGCCATCTATTACCTCAGCAAAAGATTCAGCTAATGTGAACAAAATTACACTCCCATCGAGAAGACCTGTTGTGCTCTGGCCTGGGCTGCAGGGAGATTACAGCACTACCTCCATGGGCATACGACGTACCTGATATCAAGAATGGATCCCCTGAAATATATTTTTGAAAGGCCCATGCTGAATTGTCGATTGTCAAGATGGCAGTTAATCTTACAACAGTTCGACATGGTGTACGTGATTCAGAAGGCCATGAAAGGGCAGGGAATTGCCGATCAGTTGGCGGAAACCCCGTCAGGAGGGATGGAGCCGTTAGAAACTCCTCTTCCGGGCGAGGATATATTTTGGGTATCACGCGAGAAATGTGATGACGAGGGACAGTTCTGGAAGCTGTATTTTGATGGTGCCATGAATGCCGAGGGGGCAGGAGCCGGAGCGGTCCTAGTCTCTATCACCGAAGAACAATACCCCGTGGCCACTAAACTGCATTTCAGTAATTCGAACAACACCGCTGAATACGAGGGATGTATCTTGGGACTCCGCTTGGCCCGCGACATGGGAGTGAAGAGACTAGAGGTGTTCGGGGATTCAGAATTGGTAATCAGACAGGCAATCGGGGTATACAACACTAAGGAGCTTCGGTTACTTCCATACCATCGTTGTGTCACCCAGCTGATGCAAGAGTTCGAAGATATCGCCTTTCGCCATATTCCCCGGGGACGGAATGACTTTGCCGATGCATTGGCAACTCTGGCTTCCTTAATCCACGTAATCAAGAACAGGGACAGTCCACATATTGAGATAGCCGTACAGAATGCCCCGACATATGAGGAACATGTGGCAGTATTATCAGACGAGGTGGTGTTGACAGGGCAGCCCTGGTATCACGACATAAGGGAATATCTGAGAGGATGAGAATTCAAAAAATGGCGATGAAATTTTATCTGAGTGGGGATTCACTCTATAAGAGGGATGCTGGTTTGGGACTGTTGCAATGCATAGATGAAGCACAGGCCCGAAGGATTATGAATGAAATACATGGTGGAGTGTGTGGGCCACATATGAGTGGACCGATGCTGGCCAAAAAGATCTTGAGGACAGGGCATTATTGGTTAACGCTGAAAGCCGATTGCGATGATCATGTCAAACGGTGTTATCAATGCGAGGCGCACGGCAATGTGATCCATACACCTCCCAATGAACTGCACTGTATGACCTCCCCTTGGCCATTCTCAATGTGGGGAATGGATGTAATCGGACCAATAGAGTCCAAAGCAAGCAACGGACACCGATTCATTTTCGTCATGATCGATTACTTCACCAAATGGGTAGAAACAGCTTCTTTCCCCAAAGTAACTCAGGAGATCATCGTCGGTTTCATCAGGAATAATGTCATTTGTCGATACGGGCAACCTGAGATTCTGGTCTCCGACAATGCCAAGAATTTAAACAACGCCCTCATGAAGGGACTGTGTGACCAGTTCAAGATCAAGCACCTCAATTCCGTCATTTACCGTCCTAAGATGAATGGGGCAGTGGAGGCTGCAAATAAGAACATCAAGAAGATCATGGCGAAAATGTCTGCTAATCATCGGGGATGGCCGGATTTGTTACCCCTCACCCTGCTGGCATACCGAACGTCAACGCGTACTTCTACAGGGGAGACCCCTTACGCTTTAGTGTATGGAATAGAGGTCGTTCTGCCAGTTGAGGTTGAAATGGCGTCCCTCAGAATAGTGATCGATGCTCAGATAAGTGAGGAGGATTGGATGCAAAGTCGATACGACCAATTGGCCCTAATTGATGAAAGAAGGGTGGCTGCTGTTTGGCACAGTCAGTTATATCAACAAAGGATCTCTCGATCATATGACAAAAGGATAAGACCTCGGAAGTTCAAAGAAAATGATTTGGTGCTGAAAAGAGTCATGCCTTGCCAAGACGAAGCCAAGGAGAAGTTCGCCCCAAACTGGGAGGGACCATTTGTAGTTAAGAAAGTGTTATCCGGAGGTGCCCTCATATTGCAAGAAATGGATGGTGAGGTATTTCCACAACCCTTCAATTCTGACTCGGTGAAGCGGTTCTACGCTTGAATCATCAGTTCCTTTTTCCTTTGAGAGCGAACTACGTAGGACCTGATCTCCCAACTTGTGGGGGTACGTAGGCAGCCATCATGGCGCGGTCCGACCCCTCAAAAAAAATAATCCTTTACCTAACCAAAACCAATTTTCGATAACCAGATAAAACCTTCCTACACCCTCAAAACCTTCCCAAGACCAGCTGTCTAACCAGCTTCATCCCAAAGGACATAACCCTGACCCAACCAAACAGTTATCCAAAATCTGAGATTCAATCCGATGAAATCAAAAGGTGTACGGCAATATCTGTCAAATCTCCATCAAGACTTGAGAAGAGAAAGAAGGCGAAATGTCAAAATCATGGTCAACTGGATAAAATGGGGATCCAATGAAAGGCAATGATACGACAAAAGGGGAAAATGACTAAATTTAAATGCATGTCTATATATATAAGTCATTTTATTACAAGATTTCTCTTTCGATAACTGATGAAACTAACATAGTCTATGCAGGAAATAAAATAATCTACAAATCTGAAACTAGCTGAAGCAGGATGGACAAGGTGGTGGATAGATCTGAAGCATCAGCGTCTCCTGCAATCTGCTGCCCCATCATATCAATACGATCCAGTAAAGCAGTGGCTCGGCTGATAGTCCCAAAATGAGCATCTACAACTGCCCTGGTCTGAAATACAATGGCCTCTCTGTCAGCAATGGCAGCGTCTCTAGCCCGAATGGCATCATTTCTCTCGATAAGAGCGGCATCCCTCTCGGCCTCAGCAGTAATCAGGGCCAGGCGGAGTCGGGTATCCTCAGTAACCCGACTTGGGGCAGAATCAGCTAAGATGGAGTGGTCTGTGGTATCCTCTGGGAAAATCACTCCGGAGTCATCAGGGGCCCCAGTCTGACTCAAACCAGCCGGATCCAAGTCTCCACGCAACCACTGCACGTAAGCAAATGTCTGGATGTGACAGCTCTCACTATATTCGGCGAGGATCCTGCAAGACCAAAGATCATATACCTGCAATAGATCCCTCTCTGTACGGGATGATATAAGGAATCGGTAGGCGGCCGCACCCGCGAAGGGGTGTAAATCCTGTGTCTGATCAAACTGCCCCATAACCGCCAGGGGATGATAAGTCGTCACGCCCCTCAAGCTAGCAATGGGGATGAAGTCCAGGTCAGGCACATGAGTCAAGAAGCTCATAAAGGAGCAATAGCCCGAGTAGATGAAAGGGATCCTCAATGACAGACAAAAATGATGTCCATGAGGCCACATCAGTACAGCTCACGGGACGAAACGAAAACTGCGTGGTTATGTCATGGCTGAAGCAAAACCCTTGGCGACGGAAATGGCCGATGGGACTAAGATGACTCATGAACCACATATACAATAAGGTCGAGCTCCCTCTGAATACCCTGCCTCGGAAGGATTGACAGTATGAAGCTGACATATAGGTATCCGCCAATATCATGGGAAGAATGGTGTGATCCTCCTGAAGGGCTCGAACAGCCGCGACAACCCGCATGTCCAACTGATCAGGTCCTGCCGGCAAATACAAAACTGAGATGACACAAGCCATCAGAATGTCCACTCTCAAGGCATCCCAGCGCTCCTCGGACACGGAAAAATCACCGAGGAAAAGACGAAAGCTGTCAGGTGAGCCAAATCGGTCAATCAAGAACTGAAGGGGAACCATATGGTCGGATGTGATCACCGGTAACAAGACAGCCCTCCGCAAACCGGTGAAAGTCAAGAATTGATGGCGCATGGAACCAACTGTAACCCTGGCACAAGGTCTATCCAAAGGCAAGCCGGTGAAACGAGCATACTCCTCGAGAGTGGGGGTCAGCTCTACTGTCCCTAACCTGAACACCTGACGGGCAGGCGCCCAATAGCTCAGAATACCATCCATAAAGCCCACTGGCACCTGAAAGGTTAATAAGGACCAAGAATGGCCCAAAAGACCATCTGCGATGACCCTGTCGGCCGGCAATAAACTGTCCAACCAGCGGAGGAAACTGCCAACCAACCCTGTGGAAGAAATGAAATCCAAACGTACCACGGCATCTGAGGACGACATCTGTGGAAAAATAGTATCAAAGAGACTGTACAGGGGACATTTTCTATCCATAAATAAGAAAAGCATGCATCATGCAGTTAATAATAAAGCAAATGAAGGTCATAGAGATAAAAGAGAAATACTGTGCATGAATAAATAAATGAGTTCAGTACATAGTGCATAAAATGAAAAGTAAGTCTAAACAGGTACAGGTACAAAAGCCCTATCCTATCCTGGTCTAAATAAAATCAATCTCGTCTATGAAGGCGGGATCCTCAAATTGGTCCCCCGGAGTCGCCGAAGTCGAAGGCCCGAAGTTCATGTCGGGGATGTATGGCTGCGCTGTGGCATCAGATGAGCTCGGGCCCGCATCATAACCCGCACCGTCAGGGTCGTAGGCATAAGCATCCTCTGGAGTCCGACCCAACACCCGAAGATATAGAGACAACTGGTCTACCTGCCGGGTCAAGGTGGCGATCTGTTCAGCATGAGTAGGGCTCCGAACGCAGGCTGCCCAGTCCGTCATCATCACTGAACCGGGGACCATATCCACGAGGAAGAATGTGGCCCGGGTCTGAGGACCGATGGTGCGGGGCACCCACCAAGTACGGAAAGCATCACTCGTACTGGGACCCGTGGATAGCATCCGGCCGTCCTCCCCTGCAAGCATGATCTTCGAAGGCTGAGAATCCAGCGGCCAGGAGGTAGTGAAAGGAAGGGAATGCGGGATGCGGATCTCTCCAGTAACGCATCTGAATGCGCGCTCCCCCAGATACATCACCCATCCTCCAACACTCTGCAAAGTGAGGCGACGGGTGGAAAGTGCGAACTCCGGGCCGGTAGGATACCCATCTGTAAACCCCACATCCAGATGCTCAGAAAGATAAGGCCTCCAGACGACCCCTGCAGCAGTGATCAGCTCCAGCTGAATGTGGCAATGGGAAAAACTGCCAGACACTGGGACCTCCTCCAGGGTGCTGTGATGCCATCGCCGACCCCGAGGATAGGTGTCCAAGCCGAGGGTGGTGACGGGCCTCAGATAAGGAAGACGCTCGTAGGCCCAGAACTGTTGAACAGAATAAGGCAGAGCATGAGTAACCAATAAAAGTAGAAAAGAGAAATGAAATGACGGGAAATACAATAAGAAAAAGGAAGAAAACCTCACCAGCAGGAAGTGATAAAATCCGAGCCAAGCATCTGTCTGGCCCTCCGAGTGTAGACGCATACCGTGGAGGAAATAGGCAAAGGTGAATGACCCCCAGTCATAGTCACTGATGCGGTCCACGTCTCTGACCGCTCCTACGACGCTGAAATGAATGGTGGAGGAGTTGTTCCCCAAAAAACAACCCCTCATAATGGTCAGGAACAGGCGTCGTAGTAGAATGTCCCTGGTGCCCTGATCCGCTGGAATAGGCAGTGCGTACAGACCCCCGACAGCATCGACAGCCAAGGCACCAGATCGAATGCTACGGGCCTTGAAGACCCGGTCATCCGCCGCAAAGCCCAATAAAGCCCGGACCTCCGCTGGAGTGATATCAAGATCCAGAGGGACGCGAGATCCAGTAAACTCAATGCCCGTGATGTACCTCCAGTCCCAAGGAGTCAACACAACCTCACAGTCCAGAAGGTGAAGGGACTGGGTCTGGTGAAACCATCTCTCGGACAAAGCCCGCATATAACCCCAGGGGCACTGACGGGGGATGATAGTGAAAAAATGACGAAAGCCCCAAGAATCCACCATCGCACGGTAGTCATTGTGCAGAGTCGTGTAGAGGGCGTAGATGTTGAACCAGTTGCCCCTCGGCTGAGTAAACTCGGGCACCTGGGACAATCACCAATGGGTCAGTCCAGATAAAAGGAGAATTGAGAAATTGAGAATGAAGTAATAATGGAATTGAATATACCTCGTTAGCCACGAGAGATGCTGAGCGGTGACGACTGAGATCCCGACCCAATAGGTCGGGGATCTGCACAGGGGCGCCAGAGGGAGCAGGATGAGGAGATGGAGCCGGTGTGCTAGAGGATGGCCCCTCTGCCGCGACCTCCGAAGGAACAACCTCCTCAACGTCCGGATGATCGGGACGGATGACAGCCTCCGCCAAGCGGCAAGCCTGACGGGTCCAAGGAGGAACAGGGGCAGGTGCAGCCCTACGACGGCGAACACCCGAGGTCCGTGATGCAGAAGAGCTACTAGGAGCATCGGGATCCATAGCTGGAACAGAACAGGCAAAGAGGAAGGTAAGTTCCCTTTTGAATTATGTCACGAATATTCTAAATTCCTACCCTCATCATATAATTAGTGCAGCATGATGCATGTTAAAAAAAAAAAAAAATCGGCAGAGTTCCGTTTGTAAAATGGACATCCCAGGCATAAGCCAAACATATTTTTTTCATTAATCCAAGCCACAACAGATCAAAATTGCATTCATATGTGTAATTACAGCATGTAAAGGACCATAGTGCATGATTTTCTTTCAAAAAGGGAAAAACAGATATGTGGGACCGCATCATGAGCATAAAATAGGACTCACACAGTTGATACATAGCATGTATATATGATCATACATAGTATAGCACTGTAAAGCATACATTTCTATCTCTAACATGTAAATAGCCAAATGTATAGCAAAACATTGACGAAATTGAAAAGTGAACGGTCAAAGTGTTACCTGTAGTGCGTAGAACGATCCTACCGGAGCGGTTTTTGCAGAAAGGTTGGAAAACTCGACAAAAGGTCCTTGCAAACGAGCAAAATCGCAGGAATCTATGTGGGGTACGAAGTTGAAAGTGACAGATCTGGAAGTGGCGAGCCGCTTAAGAAACCGATCTTGGCCGCAGATCTATCTGCGGCTGGCCGCAGATCCATCTGCGGCTGGCCGCAGATCCATCTGCGGCTGGCCCTGGTGGGTCCCCTTAGTTCCCTTGCAGCCGTTTGATGTGTCTAGTGAAAATGAATTACGAGGTGGGTGACCGGCGACGATAACCGGCCCCGACGAGACAATCGATCGGCGACGATAACCGGCGATTACGAGATGGATGTCCGGCGACGAAAACCGGCTCCGACAAGATAACCAACCGGCGCCGATAATCGGGGGTTACGAGATGGGTGACCGGCGACGATACCCGACCCCGACGAGACAATCGACCGGCGACGATAACCGGCGATTACGAGATGGATGTCCGGCGATGAAAACCGGCTTCGACAAGATAACCAACCGGCGACGATAACCGGGGGTTACAAGATGGGTGACCGGCGACGATACCCGGCCCCGACAAGACAATCGACCGGCGACGATAACCGGCGATTACGAGATGGATGTCCGGAGACGAAAACCGGCTCCGACAGGATAACCAACCGGCGACGATAACCGGGGGTTACGAGATGGGTGACCGGCAACGATACCCGGCCCCGACGAGACGATCATCAACCTCGACACCCTTTTCTGAATGATTTGCATCAATTGCATCTTGCGTTGCATCATAAATCATGTGTTGCATCACGTATGCATTGTCATCCTTGTGCACTGTCATTCATGCATCGAGTGTCTATTCTTTATCCTGTTCATTTCATTAAACATTGCATGAACATGATAAAGAGGGGCAGTTGTAGACACCCAAATTTTGCGTTCCTTGTACTAACCATGACAGGAGGGCAAAATCGTCAATTGAACCGGCTTGCGGGAGCGAAGGAATGGGCACAAGTGTGAGCGCCCGACACCACCGTAATGTTTGGCGACCAAGGCTGACGTGACAATAAAGCCGTCCGAAGCAGGCATTCCCGAATGAGGTGGCACGTCTCCCGGAAATTCCCGGACTGCAGAATACGAGCCTGTCAGCGAAAACTGACGTTACGACACGAAAATCGAGGCGTGGCACGAAAAACGAGAAAGTCAAACCGTCCAGCCGCGGATTGATCTGCGGCCAAATAGTGCGCCTTTTGAAAACACGGAACTCAAAATACGGAACTCGAAACCAGGCGAGTGGAAGGCGGGCGGCCAGCCAGCCTATTTCAGCTCAGTTTCGTGCAGCATACAGGGAGGAGAGAATTGAAAGAAATTTTGGAGAAGAAGGAGAATTCAGCAACAAGAAGCACGGATATAGAGGGGAAAAAGAGAGAAATTTTGCAATCAAATAGGAAGAAAAGAGAGAAAAAAAGAGAGAATTTAATTATTTTGATTTTGATTGTATCAAATACACTCCCTATCCTATTCAAATACACAAGTTCACATCCATTTGAGATTAATTGCAAGGTGAAAATTTCTATTTGTTCTAGCAATTCATATCATATTGATTGGGTAAATTAGATGTAACTTTCATGTATCTTGTTGAACAATCATGGATTAAGGATTATTGGTGAGGGTTCCATTGGAACAAAATTCTTCCTAATAACCCGAGGATATCCAATTGATGAAATTTCTAGCTTGTTTATGGTGATTCATTGGGTGTAATTTATTTAGATTATCATTTTCGGATATCATGGTGTATTAGATAAATCCGGGTTGGTTAGTTATGTAGTATTCATTTTGTGGGCATGTCGTAATCTCGTGTGAGCCTAGGAACGCGACCCTGTGGTTCAAATCCGATGATGGACGTTTTGATGTATGTAATAGATTCAAGGTGCTCGTTTTTGTAACATGTAACCGTCGGGCCTTAAAACGACGCCAAGGCGAGAATCGGGTTTAAGGCCCCGTAGTAGTGAAATATGTGATTGTTGGCGTTCGGGGATATTTTGATGGCTTACATGCCCGTGAATAGCCCCGACGCGTGTTTATGCTTGATTAGATTTCGTGACGCCAAAATGATTTCAAAGGATTAAACGATAAAGATCTTTCTAAAATCAATCAAAGTAGGATATTAGCATCGTGAGGCTAAAAATTGGAAATGCTAACGAAAGTTGATTCCTATTCTACGAGAAAGCTAAAAAGAAGTTATTTTCAAATGTCACGAAAATGGGTTTTATAAAAGAAATTAAATGTTTTATTAAACCTTGATGTATAGGGCGAAAGAGATCCTAGAAATTGCCCATCATTTATGAAAGCAACGTATAAATCTCAATTCCTATTTTTGCTAAGGCTTAATAAACTCCTATTTTTGCCAAAACGTCATCTAATGAAAATCTCCTAGTTTTGACAATTAAAATCAAACCTTTTTCATAAAGCTTTCTCGTGTATGCCGAAAAGACATTCCGAAGCGTTCCCAAATTAAAGCACGATTTTCCCTCAAAATCCAAATGATTCTCTCATACAAACTCACCCCAACATTCATATAGGTACACACACACACACACTCGCACGTATAGACATTTCATGAATCAAAGGATAGGAAAGTATCAAGATTGCGGTAACCGTGTTTCACGGAAGTCGAGGGGTGCCTAACACCTTCCCCTCACTTAAGCAAGCCCCCGAACTCTATGAATCTCGATTCGCAGACCAATTAATTCGGAGTCATATATGAGCCAGTGATTTATAAAAAGCGAAAACTCGGATGAGTTGGTACATCCATTTCAAATATACCAACTGGCGACTCTAATTAATTGGCTCATCATAAAAAACGATCTTTCAAAACCCCGTCGACATTAATGCCGACCTTTTCCAAAAAAATCATTTAATCAAGAGGCTAAAATTAGAAAAGACCAAAAAAGACACACGAAGTGAAACCCGGCGTCGACAACCCCTCAAAGTAAAAAATACTAAGTTGTAACGTTCAAAGATATTTGGAATATCGAACGTCGCCTTCTAGCATGGTAAAGCAATAGAGTATTGAATATTTAATATGAGTTTGTTGTGTCACACAAGGCAAGTATTAAATATTTAAGATGGTGCCTTATCACATTTGATGCTTATTAAAGAATTGAACATTACTGTTTTGTTGTGTCACACAAGGACGATATTTTTCTCTTCACATATATGGAAGTGCTAGGTTGGACTTAACTTGAATAATTTTGATTTGGATGTGTCACACTTAATCAAAATAATCTAAGAGGCAAAATACAAGGAGTTACATAATGATATAATTGACAATAGTCGTCTACCTATTTATTTATATATAGTTTGTTGTGTCACACAAGGCTATATACATTTGAAATAGGATCCTTATTCTCACTAGCAAATCTTTAATTAGATTCGCCGAACATATATTGAGGGTAATATAGTTTGATGAAAATAATGAGAGATACCAATTTGAATAAAGACCTAATTTATTTTGGTAATTAATAAAATGAGTGTATGCTAAAATGTTGTTTAATTTCACATGCAGAATTTTACAAATGTCAAACTCATTATCACTGCGTAGCATACTTGATGCTAACAAACTGACCGGACCGAATTACACGGATTGGTTAAGGAATCTGAGAATTGTTCTCACTGCTGAAAAGATTTCTTATGTCCTAAATTCGCCCGTCCCTGCAACTGTTGCAGAAACAACCTCTGAGGAAGAGATTGTCACTTTTAGAAAGTGGCAAGATGATGCAACGATGGCCCAATGCATCATGCTCGCATCCATGAGTAATGAGCTTCAGCGTCAGCATGAGAAAATGGATGCTCCTACTATATTGCTACATCTCAAGGAGTTGTATGGTGAGCAAAGTAGGACTGCAAGATATCAGATATCTAAGGAGCTCTTCCGATCTCGGATGACCGAGGGCACTACTATTGAGACACATGTCCTAAAGATGATCAATCTGATTGAACAACTTAAACAGTTGGGTTTCGTGATGGATGGGGAGTTAAGTCAAGATCTGATCTTGCAGACACTCCCTGATGCCTTCTCACAATTTGTTGTGAATTTTCACATGAATAAGTTGGACGTCAGCTTGCCTGACTTACTTAATATGTTAAAAACTGCTGAAGGCCACTTTCCATCCAATAAGAACCATGTCTTAATGATGGATGATTCTTCCAAGAAAAAAGAAGAGGCCCAAGGTTACTTCTGAAAAGAAGAAAACCAAGAAGGATAAGGGCAAGGCAAAAGGAAAGGATAATAAGAAAGTTGATCCTGATAGTAAAGGAATATGCTTCCATTGCAATAAGTCGGGTCACTGGAAAAGAAATTGCGATAAATTTCTTGCGGAACTAAAGCAGAAGAAGCTTGGAGAAGCTTCAACTTCCGATCAAGGTTTGTTCATGATTGAAATTAATTTTTCTAAAAGTCAAAATTCTACTTGGGTATTGGATACCAGCTGTAGTTCTCACATATGTAATACTATGCAAGGACTAAGTAAAAGTAGAAAGCTGAAAAAAGATAAAGTCATCCTACGAGTGGGAAATGGAGCAAAGGTTGTTGTATTAGCTGTAGGAACTTATTGTTTAGCACTACCTACGGGCAAGTCCATTAGTTTAAATAATTGTTATTATGTTCCAACTCTTATAAGAAATATTATTTCAATTTATGTATTAGATATGGATGGTTTTGATATTATAATAAAGAACAACAGTTATTTTATTTATAATAAAAATATTTTATATTATGTTGGCAATTTACTGAATGGACTTTACATACTTGACTTGCATGAAAATATACTTCAAATTGAACAAACTAAGAAAAGGAAAAGAGATGATGTTAATTATACTTTTATGTGGCACTGTAGATTCGGTCATATTAACGAAACAAGATTATCTAAGTTGCATAAAGATGGGCTTTTAGAGCTATCTAATTACAAATCATATCCAACTTGTGAATCTTGTCTCATGGGTAAGATAACCAAATCTCCTTTTAGTGGAAAAGGAGAAAGAGTTACAAAGTTGTTAGCGTTGGTACACACAGACGTATGTGGACCTATGACAACGAATGCACGAGGATGGTATTCTTATTTATTACTTTCACTGATGATCATTCAAGATTTGGATATGTGTATTTGATGAAATACAAATCTGAATCATTTGAAAAGTTCAAAGAATTCAGAAGTGAAGTAGAGAAGCAAACTGGCAAGAGTATTAAGATTCTTCAATCGGATCGAGATGGTGAATACTTAAGTAATAAGTTTCTCAATTGTCTCAAAGAAAATGGTATAATCTCACAATGGACTCCACAGTTGAATGGTGTATCTGAAATGAGAAATCGAACATTGTTGGACATGGTTCATTCCATGATGAGTTTTACCGACCTTCTAGTATCCTTCTGGGGTTATGCCCTAGAAACGGCTGCAAACCTACTTAATAAGGTAACTACCAAATCCGTCCCAAAGACTCCATATGAGTTATGGTCAGGGAGGAAACCAAATCTTAAGTATGTTAAGACTTGGGGTTGTCTAACTTATATCAAAAAGTTTAAAAATGATAAGCTAATAACTAGATCCGACAAGTGTAGATTTGTGGGATACCCTAAAGAAATATCAGAGTATTATTTCTATCATTCTACTGATCAAAAGGTGTTTATTGCGAAACATGCTACCTTCTTGGAAAAGGAGTTTATCCTTGAAGGGTTCAGTGGGAGTAAGATATATCTTGAAGAAGTTCAAGAACCACAAAATACTACTGATCTAAGTTAGGTACCTGACCAAGTGGAAGAATCTACTGCACCACAACCTATTCGTAAATCTGGGAGAGTACCGAAGATACCTGATAGGTCTGGATTCATTATAGAGGAGGATGATGAGGTATGCATCATAGATGATGATGATCCAGTAACTTACGAAGAGGTTATGAGTAGTAAGACTCAGAGAAATGGCTAGAAGCCATGAAACTCGAGATGGACTCCATGTATGAAAACCAAGTATGGACTTTAGTTTCATCACCTGAGGGCATTAAGCCCATTGGGTGTAAATAGGTCTTTAAGAGAAAGACTAGAGCGAATGGCAAGGTAAAGACCTATAAGGCCCGACTGGTCGCAAAAGGTTTCAAACAAAGACAAGGTGTTAATTATGATAGAACCTTCTCACCAGTAGCTATGCTCAAGTCCATTCAGATTTTGCTTGCGATTACAGCTTATTACGACTAAGAAATCTGGCAAATGGACGTAAAGACGACCTTCATCAATGGAAAACTTGAGGAGGATGTATATATGATACATCCAGAGGGTTTTGTTTCAACGGTTGGAACAAATCAAGTCTGTAAACTACAACGATCCATTTATGGATTGAAGCAAGCTTCTCGAAGGTGGAATATCCATTTTGATGAGACAATCAAAAAGTTTGATTTTATCAAAAATGAGGATGAACTTTATGTGTACAAGAAGGTTAATGGGAGCGCTATATCATTCCTAGTATTATATGTTGATGATATATTACTAAAAGGGAATGATGTTCCTATGCTACAATCGATCAAAATTTGGTTATCTAAACACTTCTTCATGAAGGACAATGGTGAAACATCCTATATTTTGGGGATAAAGATTTATAGAGATAGATCTAAAAGGATGCTAGGCTTGTCCCAAGGAACGTACATTAACTCGATGCTAAAGAAGTTTAGCATGGAAGATTCCAAGAGAGGTCTCATGCCGATGAGCCATGGAATATATCTCTCCAAGAAATAGGCCCCAAAGACATCTGAGGAGAGAGACCATATGAGTAAGATTCCTTATGCTTCAGCAATAGGATCTATCATGTACGGTATGATATGTACTAGACCGGATGTCGCTCATGCACTTAGTGTAACAAGCAGATATCAGTCGAATCCTGGAGAAGAACACTAGAAAGTAGTGAAAAACATCCTAAAGTACTTAAGAAGAACTAAGGATGTATTTCTTATCTACGGTGGGTCTGAATTGAAACTAGAGGGCTATACAGACTCAAGTTTTTAAACGGGTCAAGATGACAGTAAATTCGTTTTAGGGTATGTGTTTACCTTAGACGGTGACGCAATGAGTTAGAAAAGTTTTAAGCAACAAACAATTGTTGATTCAGTGACAGAGGCAGAGTATATAGTTGCATGTGAAGCTGCAAAGGAAGCTGTTTGGATGAAGAAGTTTATAACCGAACTTGAAGTGGTTCCTAGCATTAAAGTAGTCGTGCCTTTATTCTACGACAACACTGGAGCTATTGCGCAGGCCAAGGAACCCAGGTCTCATCAGAAATCCAAATAGATGTTGCGGCGGTTTCATTTGATTAGAGAGATCATTGAAAGAGGAGACGTCACCGTGGAGCGTGTGGACTCTCAAGACAACATTGCAGATCCATTTATTAAAGCTTTAACTCAACAACAGTTTGATCGTCACTTAGAGAACATGGGTATTAGATACCATGGCGATTGGCTTTAGTGCAAGTGGGAGATTGAAAGTAGTATGCACACAAGCCAATTATATTTGATATGATGTAGCATTTACTTTGTAATCTTATTCGTTTATTAATAAAAGAATTAATTATTAAAGGCATTTTATATTATCTTCATGGTGTTGTTATTAAATGTGATAAACCTTTAGTTTAAGCAATGCTTTTAGAATCATGATGATGATCATGCTAATGAGATCTAAATTCTTAGATAGCTTAAAACTAAAATAGTTCCTAATCGTTAGATTACTAAAAAGGGGATTAGGAAATCCAGATAGATTGGTACATACTTTGCTTGCTCTTAGGAAGAGGATGATTGATCTCATAATTATTTTTGTGGAGACACTAAAGCAAGTATATAGGTGCTTATTAGAGAATAAGTTCACTGAACGTGGCTCGCTAAAGCAATACCTAATGGAGTTTTACTCGCATGTCAATAGGAATTCCTCTAGTGATAGTAGTACAAGTGATCCTTGGACTTGAGATCGCCATAGTATCTTTTGTATGATGAGTTATGCTTTGACATATTCCTTAATACCTTTAGGGTATAACATAGGGTATGCTTGGGTATAATAAGTTATACATGGAGATAGATGAATGATCAATAGAGAATCTACTGCTTCTAGTAAAAGAAGAGAATGTCCTATGTGATTTGATAAATGACAATTCAGTAGTCCTTGGCCAAGGCAGAATGAAATTAAAAAGTTGTTTCTAATTTGTATTATTTAGAATTGTGCATTTGAGAATCGAAATACATATAATTAAATAAAATAAGACTTGATAGTAATTTCATGTCTTATATTTAATTGGGACATTACATGGTAGAAGGATTGAATTGTACGGTAACTATTCACTGAAAGGTTCTTTTGTGATTAATGTTGAAATCTATATTATCTGAAAAGTCGTTGATCGCTAAGGGGGTTTACCCTTATTGTAGAATAAATATTATTTAATTAAATGAATTAAATAGTTTTATTTATTTATTTAAATAAGATTAGAATTGTTCTAATATATTTATTCACAACCGGTTTAATATGGAGAATCTAAAGGGTCACACCGCAAAAGAAAAATATTTATTTAAGAAGTAAATGACATAATCGTAATAATAAGTTAAGTATATTTAATTTAAACTATGGTGATAGAATAAATTAAATAACTTAATATTTATTATTTAGTATTTTAGAAATACTAATTATAAATTAATAAGAGGAGTATTATTATTATTATTATTACTATTACTATTATTTAATTTCTAAATGGGTTAGGAATTAATTAATAGGAGAATTCTCATATTAAACCCTAATCCTAAATAGTTTAGGAGAGTTGCCTGCATCTATAAATAAGAGAAGTCTTATTATGATTTAGGGTTACACACTCTTCCATAAGAATTGGGAGAATACTCATAATTCTATAGAGATAAAAACTAGAATTTGCCATCACCCATCTTCTTGAGTAAGTATTATTCCTTGGTAGATCACCTCTAGAGGCCAAACACTTGGGTGGCTTGCGTTGATCAAAAGAAGGAATCTTCATGAAGGATTTTGGAAGTAGAACTCGTACCTAAGGAAGCTAGTTTCTACAAGGGTATGATTCTTATTCATGTCTTTCGTGTTAATTAATAATTATGCATAAAGAACAATCCTGGTTATGGTTTGTAAAATTTTTAAATTCTGATTTATATCGCTTCTGCTATATTTATGTACTTTTTGCATTCTTGTGTATTACAAACCTAACAATTACGAATCATATCCAATTTGTGAATATTGTCTCATGGGTAAGATGACCAAATCTCCTTTAGTGGAAAAGGAGAAAGAGTTATAGAGTTGTTAGCATTGGTACACACAGACGTATGTGGACCTATGACAACGACGGCACAAGGAGGGTATTTTTATTTTATTACTTTCACTGATGATCATTCAAGATTTGGATATGTGTATTTGATGAAATTCAAATCTGAATCGTTTGAAAAGTTCAAAGAATTTAGAAGTGAAGTAGAGAAGCAAACTGGCAAGAGTATTAAGATTCTTCATTCGGATCGAGGAGGGGAATACTTAAGCAATGAGTTTCTCAATTCTCTTAAAGAAAATGACATAATCTCACAATGGACTCCACCAGGGACGCTACAGTTGAATGATGTATCTGAAAGGAGAAATTGAACATTGTTTGACATGGTTCGTTCCATGATGAGTTTTACCGACCTTCTAGTATCCATCTGGGGTTTTGCCCTAGAAACGGCTGCATACCTACTTAACAAGGTACCTACCAAATCCGTCCCAAAGACTCCATGTGAATTAGGGATAGGGAAGAAACCTAGTCTTAAGCATATTAAGATTTGGGGATGTCCAGTTTTTGTGAAAAAGTTTCAGAATGATAAGCTTAGGACAAGATCTGATAAGTGCAGATTTTTGGGATATCCTAAAGAAAGTTTAGGATACTATTTTTATAATCCTACTGAGCAAAAGGTGTTTATTGCAAAACACGCTACCTTCTTAGAAGAGGAATATATCCTCAAAGGGGCCAGTGGGAGTAAGATATATCTTAAAGAAGTTCAAAAACCACAAAATACTACTGATCTAAGTCAGGTACCTGACCAAGTGGAAGAATCTACTGTACCACAACATATTCGCAAATCTGGGAGAGTACCGAAGATACCTGATCGATATGGATTCATCATAGAGGATGATGATGAGGTACACATCATAGATGATGATGACTATTGACTTACGAAGAGGCTATGAGTAGTAAAGACTCAAAGAAATGGCTAGAAGCCATAAAATCCGAAATGGACTCTATGTATGAAAACCAAGTATGGACTTTGGTTTCACCACCTAAGGGCATTAAGCCTATTGGGTGCAAATACGTCTTTAAAAGAAAAACGGGAGTGGACGACAAGGTAGAGACCTATAAGGCTCGACTGGTTGCAAAAGGTTTCAAACAAAGACAATGTGTTGACTATGATGAAATCTTCTCACCAGTACCTATGCTCAAGTCCATTCGGATTTTGCTTGTAACTACAGTTTATTATGACTATGAAATCTGGCCAATGCACGAAAAGATGGCCTTTCTCAATGGGAAGCTTGAGGAAAATGTATATATGATACAACCAGAGGGTTTTGTTTCAACGATTAAAACAAATCAAGTCTGTAAGCTACAACGATCCATTTATGGATTGAAGCTAGCTTCTGGAAGGTGGAATATCCATTTTGATGGGATAATCAAAGAGTTTGGTTTTATCAAAAATGAGGATGAACTTTGTGTGTACAAAAAGGTTAATGGGAGCTCTATATCATTCCTAGTATTATATGTTGATGATATATTACTAAAAGAGAATGATGTTCCTATGCTACAATCGATCAAAATTTGGTTATCTAAACACTTCTCCATGAAGGACAATGGTAAAACATCCTATATTTTGGGGATAAAGATCTATAGAGATAGATCTAAAAGGATACTAGGCTTGTCCCAATGAAAGTACATTGATTCGATGCTAAAGAAGTTTAGCATGGGAGATTCCAAGAGAGGTCTCATGCCGATGAGCCATGGAATATATCTCTCCAAGAAACAGGCCCCATAGACACCTGAGGAGAGAGATCGTATGAGTAAGATTCCTTATGCTTCGGCAATAGGATCTATCATGTACGGTATGATATGTACTAGACTGGATATTGCTCATGCACTTACTGTAACAAGCAGATACCAGTCGAATCCAGGAGAAGAACACTGGAAAGTAGTGAAAAATATCTTAAAGTACTTAAGAAGGATGTATTTCTTGTCTACGGTGGGTCTGAATTGAAACTAGAGGGCTATACAGACTCAAGTTTTTAGACGGACCAAGATGATAGTAAATCCATTTCAGGATATGTGTTTACCTTAAACGATGGCGCAATGAGTTGAAAAAGTTCCAAGCAGCAAACAATTGTTGATTCAGTGATAGAGGCAGAGTACATAGCTGCAAGTGAAGCTGTTTGGATGAAGAAGTTCATAACTGAACTTGGAGTGGTTCGTAGTATTAGAGGAGTCGTACCTTTATTCTGTGACAACACTGGAGCTGTTGCGCAGGCTAAGGAACCCAGGTCTCATCAGAAATCCAAACATGTGTTACAGCGATTTCATTTGATTAGAGAGATCAATGAAAGAGGAGACGTCACCTTGGAGCGTGTGGACTCTCAAGATAACATTTCAGATCCATTTACTAAAGTTTTAACCCAACAACAGTTTGATCGTCACTTAGAGAAGATGAGTATTAGATACTATGACGATTAACTTTAGTGCAAGTGGGAGATTAAAAGTAATATGCACACAAACCAATCATACTTGATATGATGTAGTATATACTTTGTAATCTTATTCATTTATTAATAAAAAAAATTAATTTATTAAAGGCATTTTACTTTATCTACATGGTGCTGTTAATTTAAATGTGATAAACTTATAGTTTTTAGCAATACTTTTAGAATCATGATGATGATCATGCTAATGAGATCTAACTTTTTAGAAAACTTAAAACTAAAATCGTTCCCAATCGTTGGATTACTAAAAAGGGGATTAGTGCTTCTGGAATTTCATTGAGTGATAATCTAAGGAGAATTTCAGATAGCAGAGAGCTTATTGTTATATAGGACTATTAGTTTCATTAAAGGATAAATATTGTTATACTTGATTACTTCATTATTGTAAAAAAACAATACTGAACTGAAGAACTGAAACTTTTGATTCATTGGTTATTCTTATTAAATATTTCATGTCACTTTAGTTAATAAATTCAATTCAAAACCCCCTTAATTTAGATTCAGTCGTATTAAGAAATATTAGGATAAATATAAAACAATTCACTCTCTATGGGATCGACCATTGCTTATTACTATACTAATTCTTGAGTTAAGAGCGTAGAAGTAAGGTATTAATTTTAGAGTGTTAACGACAGCTCTCAAATTTTGGCGCCGTTGTCGGGGAGTGTTATTTGTTTTTATTTATTCTTTGTTTTCGTTTACTTATTTTTTTGTTTTCTTTTGTTCCAGTTTATGACTCGATCCTCTCACTCTCTTGAACTAAATTTTGATCCGGAAATAGAGAAAATTGCATGCAGGTTAAGGAAGGAGGCTCGTTAATTTCGAAGCACAATTATAGATTCCGATGAAGCTCCATCACCAGGCCTCAACATAGCACTGGAACTACTGTCAAACAAGTCATCCACTGAATCAGAAGAACAAAAAGAGATGACGGTGCCAAACAACAATAGGACGTTGAAAGAATTAGCCACTCCTAATCTCAATCAACAACCTTTATGCATTGAATATCCTACTTTAACTGCTGCTTTTGAACTAAAATCCGGACTAATCCACCTTTTGCCTACCTTTCATGGTCTTACTGGTGAAGATCCATACAAGCATTTGAAGGAGTTCCATATGGTGTGTTCGACCATGAAGCCGTAAGGAATTACTGAGGATCAGATAAAGCTCAGAGCTTTTCCATTCTCATTGGCGGACTTAGCAAATGATTGGTTGTATTATCTTCCCTCTGGATCAATATAGTCTTGGAACGATATGAAAAAGTTATTCTTGGAGAAGTACTTCCCTGTTTTAAGAGTAGCTAACATAAAGAAGGAGATGCGGACTCCGATAGTTCAGCGAAAAGACTCTTTACGAGTATTGGGAAAGGTTCAAGAAGTTGTGCTTTAGCTGTCTACCACATCAAATCGATGATCAACGCCTGATCCAGTACTTCTATGAGTGATTGTTGTCAATGGATATCAGTATGATTGATGCCACGAGTGGAGGAGCATTAGTTGATAAAACTTCAGATGCTGCAAAGAACTTGATTGCAAACATGGCAGCTAACTCACAGCAATACGGAACTAGGAATGATCATGCGCTGAAAAGGGTAAATGAAGTGAGAGCAAGTATTATTGAGCAACAGATTTCCAACTTAACTGCTATGGTTAGACAAATAGTTATAGGGAATATGCCAGTCGCAAAGGCTTATGGGATATACTTAATGACAGGTCACAATACAGATGCATGCCCAACATTGCAAGAATATGAGACTGTGCAACAAGCCAATGCAGTGGGAAACTATTAGGCACAACCACAGAGAAAGTATGATCCTTACTCAAACACCTATAATCCGGGTTAGAAGGATCATCTCAATTTCAATTATGGAGGAAATATGCCATCAGTGCAAGGTGTTTACCCATCTAGGTAACAAGGATTTTAGCCAGCTCAACATCAGTATCCACCAAGGCAAGCATCACCTTCTAATCCTGGAACATCCCTTGAAGATATGTTCAAAGCATTCATGAACCAAACTCAGTAATTTCAACAAGAGACAAGGACTTCCATCCCCAATTTGGAGAATCAGATGAGTCAACTTGCTACTATAGTTGGACGATTGGACTCTCAAGGTTCAGGGAAGCTACCTTCTCAAACTGTTGTTAATCCAAAAGAGAATGCAAGTGCCATAACTTTGAGGAGTGGTAAACAAATGGATACGCCAAAAGCCAATATTGATTTTAAGGAGGAAAAAGCTAAGGAAGAGACTGAGACACCAAAGGTAAAATCTAACCCATCTTCTCAAGTTTTGACCAAGCCATTACCTTTTCCACCTAGGAACCACAAGACTTCAAGGAAGGATGAACAAGAAAAGAAAATTTTCGAAACCTTCAAGAAATTAGAGGTAAACATCCCTCTTTTGGATGCAACAAAACAGGTGCCAAGGTATGCAAAGTTTTTAAAAGAATTGTGTACTAATAAAAGAAAATTGAAAAATGATGAAAGAGACACCATAGGATCAAGAAAAGACCACCTTCACTTGTCCATTTGATACATTTGCATATCGTAGAATGTCCTTTAGACTTTGCAATGCACCAGGTACTTTTCAGAGATGCATAGTGAGTATATTCTCTGATCTTCTAGAAAATTGCATTGAAGTATTTATAGATGACTTCACAATACATGGTGATTCTTTGGATGCATGTTTAGATGACGACCCGAGAAATCAGATAGCCTTGTAATTAGGTTTTCAATATTTATATCTAATAAAATAAAATTTTATGGATATTATTATGTGTAAATGTGATTGTATGTGTTTAAAGGTCATATTATGACCTAGATGATGTTTACGTGTTAGAATTTACGAATTAGGGTTTCGTAGACGAAAATATTTATTTTTTTTGAGAAAAGACGCTAAAACACTATTCACGCTAAAAATACTTTTACATTTTTTTAATTTTTCGAATAACGCCATAGCGTTTATATAATGTCACGAGACGTAATCTCTAATAAAATTTAAAAATGAAAAACACGATTTTTCGACTAATCGAACGAATTTCGAAAGCCAACCGAGAATAATACGAAATATTATACGAATAGAATACGAGAATAATACGAGTATAATACAAAAATTATATGGTAAAAATACAAAACGTCAAAGTCAACGATTATGACTAACTAACTAGTTGGAGTAACCGAACTAAGGAAAGAAAACCTAGTTAAACTAAGTAGTAACTCAATCCAAGTGAAGTAGAATAGACCAATCAAAGGGGAGAGCTTGCTAAGTAAGCTATCCTCCCATCCCCCATGTATTAACCCTAGTTAGCTTAACTTAAAGCATGGTTAGGTTAACCTAGGGAATGGTTAGTAAAAAGTTGTCCAAATGACCATTTAACCCCAACTCTTGCCTATCCTATAAGTAGAAGCCCATTTTTCTTCATTTCTCACCAATTCACCAAATCATAGAGGAAAAACTCTAGAGAAATTGAGAGAGCTCGCGCAAGGGGAGGAAGAAGGAAGAGGAATAGCAATCTGGTAATCATCTAACAAGAAAGAAGAACCAAGAAAGGTAATATTATAAACCCTAGCCTTAATCCATTCTTTTAAGCTTTATATAAATATGTATATTTCTTATTCGTTATGAAAGTATAAGATGGTGAAAGATGATGGTTATATGTTTAACCATGTTGTTATGTATGAAATATGAAAGTAAGATGAAAACTTGAACCCTAATCTTTAAAATCAATTTTTAAGCTTTATAAATGTATATTGCTTGATTGTTGTGGTTGTGTTGTTGAGGATCGTGAAGGATTCAGAAGGAATAAGGTGGTGTAAATGATGGTCTATAGGTGTATAAACCATGTTAACATGAATGAAAACAAATGAAAATGGACTTAAGACCAAAGCGTAAAGGATGAACGAAACTAAGTAATGGACTGTTAATCAGACTAGTGTAATATTTAGTTCGTAAGACGTATGTGAAATTCGAAAAGAAGAAAATATATGTATAGGTGTTAAGGAAATGTTCTAATTAGAATAAAGTAAAAATATGCTATAACGAAGTTATGACAAAAATTTTAGTAAAACATGTTAAAAGTCAAAAACCCTAGCTTGGTATGACTTTCAGGACAATTTTATGGTTAATTAATGCTTCTGAAAAATATTAATTTTCTAGGAATTTTGTAGAACGTAGTAAAAGTGAGCCATAGGCTCAAGAACGAGTTCAATCCGACTTCGGATGAGTAAGTTACAAAGATTTGAAAATCGACGTTGAAAAACGTCATATAGTAAAAACTAGCTCAAGGAGGATTTTTAGCCAATTTTTAGGCTTGTTAGAGAATTAGAAAATTTATTCCGTCCAGGGGGGATTTGTAAAGGATGTTATGAGCAAAAAATGGCTTAAGAACGGACTTATTCCCATATCGGATGAAGAAGTTATGATGTTACGAAGTAGGTGCGACGAAAACGAAAATCAGGCAATGCTGACGTCATTTGCAATGCGCGGCCTGTTTAGGCAGCGCCACTCCCAGGCCTATTTTGGGCGCTGCAGCACCGGTAAGGTAGAGTGCCCATGAAAGTAGTATGCACACAAGTCAATCATATTTGATATGATGTAGCATATACTTTGTAATCTTATTCGGTTATTAAAGGCATTTTACTTTATCTGCATGGTGCAGTTATATTAAATGTGATAAACCCATAGTTTTGAGCAATGCTTTTAGAATCATGATGGGGATCATGCTAATGAGATCTAAATTCTAGATAGCTCACAAACTAAAATCGTTCCTAATCGTTGGATTACTAAAAAGGGAATTAGTGAATCCGGATAGATTAGTACATACATTGTTTGCTCTTATGAAGAGGATGATTGATCTCATAATCATTTGTGCGGAGACATTAAAGCAAGTATATAGGTGCTTATTAGAGAATAAGTTCCCTGAACGTGGCTCGATAAGGAATACCTAATGGAGTTTTACTCGTCTGTCAATAGGAATTCCTCTAGTGATAGTAGTACAAGTGATTCTTGGACTTGAGATCATCATAGTATCTTGTGTGTGATGAGTTATACTTTGACATGTCCCTTAAGACCCTTAGGGTATATCAAAGGGTATGATTGAGTATAATAAGTTGCACATAGAGATAGGTGAATGGTCAACAAAGAATCTACCACTTCTAGTAAAAGAAGAGAATGTCCTATGTGATTCGATAAATGACGACTCAGAAGTCTTTGGCCAAATCAGAATGAAATTAGAAAGGAGTTTCTAATTTGCATTAATCAGAGTTGTGCATTTGAGAATCGAAATACATATAATTAAATAAAATAAGACTTGACAGTAATTCCATGTCTTATATTTAATTGGGACATTGTATGGTAGAAGGATTGAATCGTACGGTCACTATTCACTGAAAGGTTCTTTTGTGATTAATGTTGAAATCTATATTATCTGGAAAGTCGTTGATCGCTAAGGGGGCTTACCCTTATTGTAGAATAAATATTATTTATTTAAATAAATTAAATAGTTTAATTTATTTATTTATTTAAATAAGATTAGAAGTATTCTAATTGATTTATTCACAACCGGTTTAATATGGAGAACCTAAAGGGTCACACCGCAAAAGGAAAATATTTGTTTAAGAAGTAAATGGCATAATTGTAATAATAAGTTAAGTGTATTTAATTTAATCTATGGAGATAGAATAAATTAAATAGCTTAATATTTATTATTTAATATTTTAGAAATATTAAATATAAATTAATAAGAGGAGTCTTATTATTATTATTATTATTACTATTATTATTATTTAATTCCTAAAAGGGTTTGGGAATTAATTAATAAAAGTACTCTCATAAATTCTTAATTAGATTAGGAGTTTAATTAATTAAAAGAGTTTAATAAAAATAAAAATCCTAATCCTAAATAGTTTAGGAGGGTTCCCTATATCTATAAATAAGAGGAGTCTTATCATGATTTAGGGTTAGACAGTTACACACTCTTCCATAAGAATTGGAGAGAGAGAGTACTTGTAATTTCTATAGAGATAGAAACTAGGGTTTTGCCAACACTCATCTTCTTGAACAACTATTATTCCTTGGTGGATCACCTCTAGAGGTCAAACACTTGGGTGGCTAACGTTGATCAAAAGAAGGAATTTAATCGGTGGAATTCAAGGAGAACGCGAAGGATTTGGAGGTGAACTCGTACCTGTGGAAGCATGGTTCTACAAGGGTATGATTCTCATACTTTATCACTTTCGTTTAATTGATAATTGAGCACATGGATGATCATGGTGATGGTTTGTATAAAAAATTTTAAAATCTGATTTTATCGCGCTTCCGCACTATTTATGTAATTTGATTGCATGTTCGTGCTATATACAAACCTAACAGTGGTATCAGAGCCTAATCTTATGCTAATTATCGATTTTGATGATTCCATGTGTGTATGGTATGCGATTGGATCAAAAAAAATTTGGATAGAATCTGTTTTTCTGAATCTGCTACGCGGCGCAGCTACGCCGTTTCCAGTTCATTCTGGAGCGCAGCTGTGCCCAAACCTAGAAAGTCGTTTCTAGGGTTCAGCGCAGCTGCGCCGTTTTCCAGTTCATTCTGAGCGCAGCTGCGCCGGACAGCAGAATCGGAAAAATAATTTTTCCTTCAATTAAAATAAATGGTTTATTTAATTAATATAAGTTTAGAATAAAGGAGTTTATTCACATATGGAATAGAATTCCATGTTTCCTAGAATAAAGGAGTTTATTCACATATGGAATAGGATTCCATGTTTCCTTAAAAATAAAGATGTTTATTTTGATAAGGAATAGGATTCAACATATTTTATTTTCCAACAATTTTAAGTTAAAATAAAAGAGTTTGTTTTGAACTTGAAATTGGATTCCATGTTAATTGAAATAAAAGAGTTTATTTTGATTTAGAATTTAATTAAAAAATAAAGGAGTTTATTTTTATTCAAAATTGGATAAAATAAAATAAATAAGTTTATTATGATTTAAATTTTGATTAGAATAAAGGAGTTTATTTTTATTTCAAAATTGGATTTCTAGTAAACTTTTAATTTCCCATTAAATGATATCAATGCATATATGGAATGGTTTTATTATTCATGAGATGAATGTTATTTATTGATACATATGGAGATATGTATGATAATAAATAGGGATTGATTATGGACTACTGACCAATGTGTGATTGGATTTATTTTAATGGATGCTTGAATGAATGGGTTTTTATAAATGAGGTCTGCGTACCTCGTCTTCTCTAATTTTTCTTAATGTAAATTCTATCTCCCTCCTATGTACTTCCCCTTGACTGCTGATCAAGGTTTCTATTTATTGTAAATAGTTTATGTAATAGGTATACTTAGAATTACTTGAAGAATTGGAGACAAAGGTGCAAGGAGCGCTTGAAGACCCGTTTGTAATGGAGCCCGGGTTTAAATGTAATAGTTATATTTAAATTTTGTTCTTGCACCCTAGGTTTGACCTTTTGGTTCACTTGGTGGCTTTAGTGAACCAAACTAGAATAAAAGTCCATAATCAATCCGGGTAGAATATAGTATTCTATATGTGCATGATTACTATATATATTATATATTATACAACATGCTTCGCATGTAAAATAATATGACGCGTATTTTATATATATGTGCATGCGCGCTAAACAAGATGAGACAAATAATAACAAACCCCTCAAAAAAATTATATTAAGTCCTAAGCGTTCAAAGATATTTGGAATATGGAACGTCGCCTTCTAGCATGGTAAAGCGATAGAGTATTAAATATTTAATATGAGTTTGCTGTGTCACACAAGGCAAGTATTAAATATTTAAGATGTTGCTTTATCACATTTGATGCTTATAAATAGACTGAACGATGTTATTTTGTTGTGTCACACAAGGACAGTGTTTTTCTTTCGAATATATGGAAGTGCTAGGTTGGACTTAACTTGGATAATTTTGATTCGGATGTGTCACACTTGATCAAAATAATCTAAGAGGCAAAATACAAGGAGTTACATAGTGATGTAATTGACAATAGTTGTCTACCGATTTAGTTATATATCGTTTGTTGTGTCACCACAAGGCTATATACATTTGAAATGGAATCCTTATTCTCACTAACAAATCTTTAATTAGAATTGCCGAACTATATATTGAGGGTAATATGGTTTGATGAAAATAGTGAGGTACCAATTTAAAATAAAGACCTAATTTATTTTGGTAATTAATTAAGAAATGAATGTATGCTAAAATGTTGTTAAATTACAAATTCATTTACAGAATTTTATAATGTCTAATTTACTATCACTGCGGAGCATATTAGATGCTAATTAACCGAAACCAAAACAAAGGACTGGTTAAAGAATTTGAGAATAGTTCTCAAGGCTGAAAAGCTATCTTATGTCCTTAATATGCCTATCCCTGCAATGGTTGCAGCCAATGCCTCTGAGAAAGAGATTGCTACTTTTAGAAAGTAGTAAGATGATGCACAGTTGGCTCAATCCATCATGCTCGCATCCATGAGTAACGAGCTTCAGCGTCAGCATGAAACTATAGATGCTCCTACTATACTCCTGCACCTTTAAAGAGTCGAAGGGTGAGGAAAGTAGGACTATTAGATATTAGATATTTAAGGAGCTCTTCCAATCTAGAATAACCGATGGCACTACAGTATAGACATATCTCCTAAAATGATCAATTTGATTGAACAATTAGGACAACAAGGTTTTGTCATGGATGGAAAGTTGATCCAAGATTTGATCTTGCAATCACTTCTAGACTCTTTCTCACAATTTTTTGTGAATTTTCACGTGAACAAGCTATATATATCAGCCTGCCTGAGTTGCTTAAACACGTTAAAAACTGTAAAGAGTCACTTTCCAACCAAGAAAGACCAAGTCTTAATGGTAGATGATTCTTCCAAGAAGTGGAAGAGGGCCAAAGGATCTTCTTAAAAGAAGAACAATTCAAAGAAGGTAAATGGAAAGGCAAAAACAAAGGACAATAAGAACAAGACTGATGAAGATAGCAAAGGAGTTTGCTTCCACTACAATAAGCCTGGATACTAGAAAGAAAACTGTAAGGAGAATCTTACAGAGGCTAACTAGAAGAAGCTTAGTGAAGCTTCGGTTACAAATACAGGTTTGTTCATGATTAAAAATAAATCTTTCTGTAAGTCAAGGTTCTACTTGGGTATTGGATACCGGCTGTAGTTCTCACGTATGCAATCCAATGCAGAGACTAAGCAGAAGTAGAAAGCTAAACAAAGAGTAAGTAATCTTATGTGTGGGAATAGAGCAAAGGTTGTTGCATTAACCATAGGAACTTATAGTTTAGCATTACCTACGGGCAAGTCTATTAAGTTAATAAGTTGTTATTATGTTCCAGTTCTCATTAGAAACATTAGAACATTCGTTGTTGGACAAGGAAGGTTCTGGTGTTATATTTAAGAACAATTGTTGTTCTATTTATAATGAAAATATTTTGTTTGAAACTGGAAGAATACTTGATAGACTTGGTATACTTGACTTACATGAAAAATATTTTGCAAATTGAATAAACTAATAAAAGAAAAGGAGATGGTCATTCAAAGAGTTGAATGTGTGTATTTGATAAAATACAAGTCTGAATCATTTGAAATGTTCAAAGAATTCAGAAGTGAAACATATTGACAAAGTATTAAGATTCTTTGATCAGATTGAGGAAAGAATACTTGTGCAATGAGTTTCTAGATCATCTCAAAATGGTATTTTCTCATAATGGACACCTCTTGATACGCAATAATTGATTAGTGTATCTAAAAGGAAAAATTGTACCTTGTTGGACATGGTGCAGTCCATAATGATTTTTACCGACATTCTAGTATCCATCTGGGGTTATGCCCTAGAAACGGCTGTATATCTACAAAATAAGGTAACCTCAAAAATCCGAGCCCAAGACTCCATAAAGGTTATGGATAGGAAGGATTCCTACTCTTAAGTATGTTAAGATAAGGGGTTGTCCAGCTTATGTGAAAAGGTTTCAAAGATAAGTTTGGGACAAAATCCATAAAGGTTATGGATAGGAAGGATTCCTACTCTTAAGTATGTTAAGATAAGGGGTTGTCCAGCTTATGTGAAAAGGTTTCAAAGATAAGTTTGGGTCAAAATCTGACAAGTGCAGACTTGTGGGATATCCTAAAGAAAGTTTAGGGTATTATTACTATAATCCTACACGCTGCCTTCTTGGATAAAGGTGTTTATCATTGAAGGAGCTAGTGGGAGGGTAATAGATCTTGAAGGAGTTCAAGAACCACAAAGCACTTTAAGTCGAACCGAGGAACCTGTAGATAGACCTATTGTACTACAACTGAATCGTAAATCTGGAAGAGTACCGAAGATACCTGGGAGGTATGAATTCATCATAAATGATGATGATGAGGTACGCATCATAGATGATGATGATGATGATCCAGTTATATACGATGAGGCTATGAGTAGAAGACACTTAGAGAAATGGCAGATGGCCATGAAATCCGAAATGGACTCCATGTATGAGAACCAAGTATAGACTCTGGTTACTCCACAAAAGGGCATAGTGCCTAGAGGGTGAATATGGGTCTTTAAGAGAAAGACTAAGGCAAATGGCAAGGTAGAGACCTATAAGACCAGACCTGTTTAAAAGGTTTCAAATAAAGTCAAGGAGTTGACTGTGATAAAATCTTATTACCGGGTAATACTCAAGTCCATTTGGATTTTGCTTGTGATTGCGGCTTATTACGAAATCGGGCAAAATGGATGTGGAGACGTCCTTCCTCAATGAAGACTTGAGGAGAATGTATGTATGATACAGCTAGAGGAATTTGTTTCAAAGGTTGAAGCAAATCGTGTTTTAAGCTACAATGATCCATTGATGGATTGAAGCAAGCTTTTCAAAGATAGAACATTCGTTTTGATGAGACAATCAAAAGAGTTTGATTTTATCAAAAACGAGAACGAACCTAGTGTGTACAAAAGGGTCAGTGGGAGCATTGTGACATTCCTAGTATTATATGTTGATATACTACTAATAAGGAATAACACACCAATGCTACAATCAGTAAAGATAAAATTGTCTAAACATTCCTCCATGAATGACTTGGAAGGAGCATCCTATAAATTGGGGATATAAATCTATAAAGATAAATTGAAAAGGATGTTCGGCTTGACCCAATGAACGTATATTCATTTGATGCTAAAGGCGTTTAGCATGGTAAACTCCAAGAGAGGTCTGATGATGATGAGCCATGGAGTGTATCTCTCTAAAATTGTCTCCAATTAAAAGAGAGATCGCATGAGTTATTATCATGTATGCAATGAATATACTAGGCTTGATGTTGATCAATCATATTCTAGAGAAGATCACTGTAAGACAGTGAAAAACATCTTTAAGTACCTAACCGGTATTGAGGATGTGATCATAATACATGGTGGATCTGAATTAAAACTAGAGGGCTAAACAGACTCAAGTTTTTCAGATTAATCAAGACGATAACAAATCCACTTTAAGGTAAATAGTTACCTCAAAAGGTGGTGCAGTGAATTGGAAAGGTTCCAAACAGCAAAGAGCTGTTGGTTTAGTGACAAAGACAAAGTATATAACTGTAAATGAAGCTGTAAGTTGATTGTTTGGATGAAAAGTTCATTACAGAACTAGGAATAGTTCCTAAGTCTCATCTTGGATTCAAACAAGTGTTGTGGTACTTTCATTTGATTAGTGGAATCATTGAAAGAGAAAAAAGTCACTATAAAGATAGTGGACTCCGGAGAACAACATTGCATATCCATTTACTGAAGCTTTATCCAAACAGCAGGATGATCGTCACTTAGAGAAGAAGGGTATTAGATACCATAACGATTGGCTCTAGTGCAAGTGAGAGATTGAAAGTAGTATGCACACAAGCCAATCATATTTGATATGATGTAGCATATACTTTGTAATCTTATTCGGTTATTAAAGGCATTTTACTTTATCTGCATGGTGCTGTTATATTAAATGTGATAAACCCATAGTTTTGAGCAATGCTTTTAGAATCATGATGGGGATCATGCTAATGAGATCTAAATTCTAGATAGCTCACAAACTAAAATCGTTCCTAATCGTTAGATTCCTAAAAAGGGAATTAGTGAATCCAGATAGATTAGTACATACATTGTTTGCTCTTATGAAGAGGATGATTGATCTCATAATCATTTGTGCGGAGACATTAAAGCAAGTATATAGGTGCTTATTAGAGAATAAGTTCCCTGAACGTGGCTCGCTAAGGAATACCTAATGGAGTTTTACTCGTCTGTCAATAGGAATTTCTCTAGTGATAGTAGTACAAGTGATTCTTGGACTTGAGATCATCATAGTATCTTGTGTGTGATGAGTTATACTTTGACATGTCCCTTAAGACCCTTAGGGTATATCAAAGGGTATGATTGGGTATAATAAGTTGCACATGGAGATAGGTGAATGGTCAACAAAGAATCTACCACTTCTAGTAAAAGAAGAGAATGTCCTATGTGATTCGATAAATGACGACTCAGAAGTCTTTGGCCAAATCAGAATGAAATTAGAAAGGAGTTTCTAATTTGCATTAATCAGAGTTGTGCATTTGAGAATCGAAATACATATAATTAAATAAAATAAGACTTGACAGTAATTTCATGTCTTATATTTAATTGGGACATTGTATGGTAGAAGGATTGAATTGTACGGTCACTATTCACTGAAAGGTTCTTTTGTGATTAATGTTGAAATCTATATTATCTAGAAAGTCGTTGATCGCTAAGGGGGCTTACCCTTATTGTAGAATAAATATTATTTATTTAAATAAATTAAACAGTTTAATTTATTTATTTAAATAAGATTAGAATTGTTCTAATTGATTTATTCACAATCGGTTTAATATGGAGAACCTAAAGGGTCACACCGCAAAAGGAAAATATTTGTTTAAGAAGTAAATGGTATAATTGTAATAATAAGTTAAGTGTATTTAATTTAATCTATGGAGATAGAATAAATTAAATAGCTTAATATTTATTATTTAATATTTTAGAAATCTTAAATATAAATTAATAAGAGGAGTCTTATTATTATTATTACTATTATTATTATTTAATTCCTAAAAGGGTTTTGGAATTAATTAATAAAAGTACTCTCATAAATTCCTAATTGGATTAGGAGTTTAATTAATTAAAGGAGTTTAATTAAAATAAAAACCCTAATCCTAAATAGTTTAGGAGGGTTCCCTATATCTATAAATAAGAGGAGTCTTATCATGATTTAGGGTTAGACAGTTACACACTCTTCCATAAGAATTGGAGAGAGAGAGAGAGAGTACTTGTAATTTCTATAGAGATAGAAACTAGGATTTTGCCAACACCCATCTTCTTGAACAACTATTATTTCTTGGTGGATCACCTCTAGAGGTCAAACACTTGGGTGGCTAACGTTGATCAAAGGAAGGAATTTAATCGGTGGAATTCAAGGAGAACGCGAAGGATTTGGAGGTGAACTCGTACCTGTGGAAGCATGGTTCTACAAGGGTATGATTCTCATACTTTATCTCTTTCGTTTAATTGATAATTGAGCACATGGATGATCATGGTGATGGTTTGTATAAAAAATTTTAAAATCTGATTTTATCGTGCTTCCACACTATTTATGTAGTTTGATTGCATGTTCGCGCTATATACAAACCTAACAGCCCAGTGATGGGGGCTGCCATGCAGTCGGACGTTCGCGTATACAACATACAATGCTTCAGACGATAAATGATATTGTTCTAAGTTATAAAAGACAAACATTATGAAACGTAAAATACTTAACATTAATCAAAGGGTATTAGACAAATGGTATGGGCATCCTAAGTGTACGCAAGGGTGTGTCATTTGGGCTTTCGTATAAGGTAAATCAGGCGTACGATGTACAAATGTCGAACCAAGTATTTGTAACTTAGAAAGGTGTTCCAATTCTTATGAAACGGACATCATAAGTTATTGAATAGTGTTAACGTAAAACAATTTAGAACGTCATTATGTGGATAATTGGTGTGTCGTCATACATTAACATGTGTAGGACGTTTGAAGAGCAATATAGCGTAAAGTTATAAGCAGCGCTTAAGGCAAGTTTCTAACTCTTGTCTAAACATTATGTTATGCAAGATTTCTATCTATGTGCAAATATTTTATATTTGTACAAGATGTTTAGCTATTGATTGTGTTGTGTGCCAATATCTGCACTTATGTGCTATTTTGATAAACTGTTTTGTTGTTAAACTGTTCAAGTTGTTAAAGTTCTGTTATTTACGAACTGTTTAAGAAGAATGTCGATGCCATTTATTTTTGGCTAGACAAATGTAGAGGTGAGTTACTGAATTATTGAATATTTATCGAAGTTAAGGAAACTGGTGTGAGTGTGAGAGGGGAAATCCTAATATAGGAAAGTTAAGAATTAACAGATGAACTAAACACAGGTTGTGTCATAATAATGGAGTAGACACAGGTTGTGTCATAATAATGAAATAGACATAGGAGATGTCAAATCTAGGAAAGAAAAGAGAGAAAGGTTAAGGTCTTGAGGATTGATCAGTATGTCATTTCAAAAATGTTAAAACGAGAGAAAGTTATTATTCTTATTTATTCGAAGTTGCTTCACGACTATTGTTCAGTTGTTGAAGGATTTAGAGAATATGTTAATATTCATGTTGTTGTTAATTGTTTATTCAACTGTTATACTTGCTGAGCAATTGAATGCTCACTCTTGCTTTAAATTAAATATTTTTAGCAAAGCTAGAACAAACCGAGGAATCCGATGGAGATTAAAGAAAAGATCAAGTATTTGATTAGAAGATTACATGTTAATTTTATATGTATCTGTTATGGCAAATAAAAGTTACAGATGTATTGATGTAATAGATAAATGATGTAAAAATCATTATTTATATGTATTAAAGATATAAAGGTATTAGAACCTGGGATTAGAAGGTGACATACTATAATATATTAAAGTTACATTTATGTCTTAAGATTATATGAGTATATGTGTTGAATGTTTAGCACCGTGACGCACCAGACCCGGGTTTGAAAGTAGACCGGAGTTCAGGGGCGTTACATAACTCGTGTGCTAGATAGATACTTAGAAACTAATCTTGTACTTAACTGAGAAAAGTGTCACTTTATGGTAGAATAAGGTATAATACTTGGACATATAGTCTCAACTAGAGGATTATAAGTGGATAAAGCTAAGATAGAGATTATTGCTACTTTGCCTTACCCTGCAAGTGTGCAGGAGATTCATTCTTTCCTTAGTCATGCAGGTTTCTATCGTAGATTTATTAGGGACTTCTCAAAGATAGCTTTGTCGTTGTGTAAGTTGCTGCAAAAAGGATGTGTCGTTCCAGTTTAATGATTGGTGCAAGGAAGCATTTAACAAATTGAAAAAGCTATTAACCTCAGCACCAGTGATACAACCACCAAATTGGATGTTACATTTTGAGATTATGTATGATGCCAGCAACTATGCAGTATGGGTTGTCTTAGTTTAAAGAGTTGACAAAGTTGTCCATGCCATCAACTATGCTTCCAGAACTTTGAATGCTGCTCAGATTACTACTCTACAACTAAAAAAGAATTATTATTTATTGTCTTTGCTTTAGATAAGTTTAGATCTTATCTGCTTGGTACTAAAATTATAGTTTATTCTGACCATGCTGCTCTCAGGTATCTGCTGACTTAGAAGGAATCCAAACCTAGGATCATAAGATGAATTCTGCTATTACAAGAATTTGACTTGGAGATTAAAAATAAAAAAAGGAGTAGACAACTTGGTGGCAGATCACTTGAGCAGACTAAATAAGGATGAAAAGGCACTACCATTAGAGGATTCGTTTCCAGATGAGCATTTATTTTCCATTGATGAGGCACTACCCTGATATGCTAATATTGTGAATTACTTAGTGAGTGTGCATATACCTAGTGGATTTTCTAAATTCCAGAAACAAAAGCTTAAGAGTGATACCAAATACTATGTATGGGATGACCCGTATTTATGGAAATTTTGCGTTGACCAGATAGTTAGAAGGTGTGTGCCTAATAGTGAGTTTTTGTCTATTCTTACCTTCTGTCACTCTTATACTTGTGGAGGTCATTTTTGACCTAAAACAATAGGTCATAAGGTTTTAGAATGTGATTTATATTGGCCAACTATTTTTAAAGATTCTTATCTATTTTGCAAGTCATGTGAAAGTTGTCAAAGGACGGGAAATTTATCACGTAAGAATCAAATGCCACAAACCCCTATTTTGATTGTTAAAATTTTTGATGTTTGGGGTATTGATTTTATAAGACCATTTCCTACATCTTATGGTAATGTTTACATTCTTTTGGTTGTTGACTATGTTTCTAAATGGGTGGAAGCTAAAGCTACCAGGACTGATAATTCTAAAGTGGTTGCAGATTTGTCAAGTCTAACATATTTGTCAGGTTTGGAACTCCAAGGACCATCATCAGTGATAAGAGAACACACTTTTGCAATAGGATGTTAGCCGCACTGTTCAGGAAATACAATGTGATGTATAGGGTTTCTACATCTTACCATCCACAAAGCAATGACCAAGTTGAGGTATCCAACCGTGAGGTCAAGTCCATTATGGAGAAAGTAGTCAAACCAAGCAGAAAAGATTGGAGTCTGAGGTTAGAAGATGCACTTTGGGCTTATAGAACAGCATATAAAACTCTCAATGGTATGTCACCTTATATGTTAGTGTTTGGGAAACCATGTCATCTACCTGTGGAGTTAGAACACAAGACTTTCTGGGCAATTAAGCATTGCAACATGAAGATGGATCAAGTTGGAGAGCATAGAAAGTTACAGTTACAAAAGCTAGAAGAGTTAAGGAATAGTGCATACAAGTTCTAAACTGTACAAGGATAAGACAAAGGCCTTTCATGACAAGCAAATTTTGAGGAAGACTTTCACTGTTGGACAAAAAGTTATCCTTTACAATTCAAGGCTAAAATTATTTCCAGGTAAGTTGCGTTCTTGTTAGAAAGGACCATTTGTTATTTTTAATATTTTTCCTCATGGTGCTATAGATATTCAAAACCCAAGAATAGGGAAGATATTCAAGGTGAATGGTCACAGGCCCAACCCTTCTATGAAGGATATCAGGTGGAGGATATTGAGAGGTTGGATTTGGTGGATCCAGTTTATAAAGATTGAGATGATTGATGTCAGGCAAACGACGTTAAACAAATGCGCTGCTTGGGAGGCAACCCATGAAATCATATTTGATTTTTTTTACCCTTTTTACTTTTTAGTTGCATGTTATTTAGTTATCTCGTCTTTACATGATTGTCTTATATTGAGGACAATGTAAGGTTTGGGTGTGGGGGAGGGGTTTAAGTTAAGATCTGTTTTGTTAAGTTTGTTTTGTGAAAAAATTAAAAATTTCTTTGCTCTAAAAATTCTGGTTCTATGATTTTATTTGGTTAAGCTTTTAAAGTTTACGGTTATAGAGTGAAAATTAGTGCTAATTTGTAGAATTTGTTTGATGCTTAATTAATTGATGAATGATGATAACTAAGTCAAGATCTACATTTGACTAATTCTAATTAATTTGTGTTATATGAGTGCTTTAATGTGAGATACATGTTTACTTGGTTAAGTTATATGTGGGGTCTGACTATGTGCACTGATTTCATGATTCAGAACTTGTTTAACTGCTTTTTTTGTTTACAGAACCATGCTGGAAAAAAGTTGAAGAAAAAAAGAAAAAAACAGAAAGAAAAGAAAGAAACAAAAGTGAAAAATCTTGTGGTGGGATGAGATGGAGCGTAAAACGCACTCTCCCATAAACAGATGCAATAAGTGAGAACGAGCGTAAAATGCACTCACCTATAAAAAGGAAAAGAATGTGTATAGTGTGAGATGGAGCATAAAATGCACTCACCTATAAAAAGTTGAATTTGAAGATTCTATTGGCTGAAAAAGAATAGCAGGAAAATTAGGTTCTAAGTTGTGAGTCAGTTGTGCATAGTTGGGTTTTATATGAACTTAGTTGAGTATTTATGTTGATAACAAGGAAGATACTTATGTGGATGCATTTTAATTTGAAGATGTTCAATGGTGAATGACAAGGTTGTTATTGTGAATTGATTGATTAGTGTTAACCAGATTTATGTTGATTAGTATTGATATTCATGGATGGGAATTGAATGGAGACCTTTGAAAGTTTGGTTGAATACAATTTAGATGAGTTTAATATGACCTTTGTTTTGATTTACACGAGGATGTGTAAAGGCTAAGTGTGGAAAAATTTGATAAGTGCATGATATTCTATGAGTTTGATTCCTTTATGTTTAGTTTTATTATATGTTTTATGTGTATATGAGCTTATTTAGGTATTTATTGATTTCAGGAAGAATTGGAGCCGAAACGAAGAAAAAGTAAAAAATTGTTGCTAGCTGGATGCTTGGCGCGGTAGCGCCAGGAATGAACTACAGAGTGGTGCGATAGTGTCGTGTGCCGGAACTTGAAAAGGGCTATGTGGACCCTTGGCGCGGCAGCACCGGTTTCCTTTATAATCTTGGCGCGGCAGCGCCGTTCTGCAGAAGTTAAAAAGCCTCTCTGGAAGGTTGGCGCGACAACGCCGTTTCTAGTTCAATGCTTGGCGCAAAGCGCCAGGTCGGGCAGCAGGAAATTTTCAAGGCTTTGTAATTTTTGAAGAATTTTACTGGGATTTGGATTGTTAATTCTTAGAGCTTTAGGACTTTGATCTATGAATATAAATACATTGTATTAGTCAAGTTTAAAGGAAGATATTGCAAAACCCTAGATTGAGAGGTAAGATTGAAGAAAGCATGTCAGGCTAAGTACTTTATTTTCAGTTCTAAAGGATGTTGAACCTTATTTACAGTTAATGGTTTAATTGAGTTACATTATTTATTCCTTCTTATATGAAACTTATTCTTTATAATCTGTTTTAATTGTCTGAATGATATTTGTTTTGATTGATTTAATAATGACCAGTTAAGTTGATCAAACTATTATCATCTGCTAGATTAAGGTATAATATTAAACAAACGATATTGTATCTGATCATAAGTAGCAGTTAGTAATACATGATTGTGGTCAAGTTTTTGAGTATTTCTATGGTTATTAGAAGACAAGTTAAATAATCTGCGATTGTTGCTTGGAATAATCTAATTCCCTAATTCTTAATGCTGTTATTATATTAAATCTAGATTGATAGTTCTGGGTTGTATAATAGTTAGGGTCTAGTGGGGCGATTGTTACACTAGATTTAAAACCTACGGAGAATTTTGGGTAATCAACGATCGTTGATATCTAGGGTTATTAGTTTCATTAAAGGAAGGAATGGTGTTATACTTGATTATCCTATTATTGTGAAAAGGTGATACTGAACTAAAAAAGTGAAGCTTGTAATTCATTAGTTATTCTTAATAATTTACTTATGTTTATTTTAGTTAGTTATAGTCAACATTCAAAACCTCCCTTCTTTTACTTATTGTTATTTAGATTTTGAAAACAGTAGAATAAATTTAAGCAACATCACTTTCTCTGTGGGTTCGACTCTTACTGCTGCTATACTGTGGTTTTAATAGTCATAGAGTGGAAGTGAGGTTTTAATGTTGGAGTGTAAACGACAGCTACCATTGTGATGCATGAAGAAACTGAAGAAGTTAGGGGGAACAAGCAATCTCTGCTCACCCAACAATATGAGATGTTCTCTCATGTTCTTGGTGAAGATATAACTAAAAAATATGAGAGGTTTAATATCTTGTTCAACTCACTTAGAGCATTTGAGAAAGTCTATCTCAACAAGGACCTCAACATTAAATTCATGAGAGCTCTTCCAAGTAAGTGGGATGCAAAGACCACTACAATTAGAGAATCAAAGAATCTGCATGAAATGATAGTGCAGAAGCTCTATGGTAATCTTTTAACCTATGAGCTTGAGTTGAATCAAAGAGTAGAAACAACCTCAGAGATGAGAAAAAAAGATAAAGGTGGAGCTCTCAAAACTGTAGAAACATCCTTAAAGGCTCCTACAGATAATGAGTCTGATGTTGATGATGATTATGAAGATATAGCCCTACTAGCAAGGAAGCTAAAGAAGTTTATGAGAAAGGGCAGAAGCAACAACAAAAGATACTATAGCAACAACTACAACAGCAAGAGAGACTCCTCCAAAGATCTGTGTTATAATCGCAAAAAGTCATGTCATTATATAGCTGAATGCACCAAGCCATTGAGAGAAGAGCTCAAAAAGGATGAACAAAAGGAGTTCTTCAAGAAAGATCAAAAAGGCTTTAAGAAGTTTAACAAGAAAGACAAAGGCTTTGTAGTTGAGGGCTCTTGGAGTGATAGTGAGAATGACTATGATTCTGAGTCAAGTGATGATAAAGGACCTCAGATAGTCAACCTATGTCTCATGGCACTGGAAGCTCCTTCAGATAAAACCACTGATCATCAAGAGATTAATATCAATGAGGTATTTAACTTCAACTCTCCAAATATTGATATCTCTGACTTAAGAACTGCTTTATTTGATATTACATCTGAATTGCATAAATATATCAAGTGGTTTAAGGTTCTATCAAGGGATCATTCTCTTCTTTAAAAGGAAAAAAAATTACAACTTGAGTTGGAAACAGCTCAAAGAACTACTAACTCTCTTTCCAAGTTTGAAGTTGAAAGTGTTAAATTAAGAAAAATCGTTGAGCAGTCTGCACATAGAGAGTCAAATCTTACTTCCAGGGTTATAAAATTAGAAAAGACAATCTCTACATGGAATAGATCTTCTTCTTTTATGGACTCGCTGATCACCAGTCAAAGAAGCAGCTCAATCGATCAGGATTAGGATTTGGGGACTTGCCATCAGATCGTAGTGTGGATACAATGCTAGAGACTAACAACAACAATGCTTCTAGTTCTCATAGAAGCATTGTGTTTGTGAAATCTACACAGGTTGTAGAGCCGATTATTCAAAGCTCTATAATTTCTGCTGATCAGATTGTGATCCTTGAGAACAATCAATACCACACTAGCCTAGGATTTAAGAAATCGCAGGGCAAAATCAAAACTGCCTTCAAACTTCGAAGGATCGTAGAGTCTATTAACCCTCACTCTACGAACCAACTAAGCAAGAAACGTAGAGTTGATTTTTACCCTACGAACTCTCAAAATCGTAGAACAGTGTGGAGGCAGAAAGAGTATGAGTCTAGAAGAAAGGCTATAAGTGCTTTTGTTCCATATATGTCTTTGAGGAGAAGGAATCTATACACATACAAATATGTATCATATAAAATGTTATAACTATCATCATTATGATCATATTGCTGCTATTTGTGATTTTTATGATTATCTTGTGTATAGGAAGCCTAAAGTTAGGCAGGTTTGGGTTCGGAAGAGAACTAACCTATCAAGACCCAAGCAAGTTTGGGTACCAAAGTAAAATCTAAGTTCTTTTGCAAGATAACAGCTCCACTAATTCAACATGGTATCTAGATGTTGGATACTCAAGGCACATGACAGGTAACAAAGCTCTATTGTCAAACTTCAAAGAGAAATATAGTTCCGCTGTTATCTTTGGAGATAACAATTCAGGAAAGACAAAAGGATATCGCACAATAGAGAATGGTACAGTCTTTTTTAGTAAAGTAGCATTTGTTGAAGGTCTGAAGCACAACCTATTGAGCATCTAAAGGGCATCAAGTTATCTTCCTCAATAATCAATGTCAAATAAGAGACCTAGAGACAAATTCTATCGAGCTAACTGGAACTAGAGATGGAAATGTGCATGTGGTGAATCTAGTCAAGCTAAGTTCTACTGAAATAGCTTGTTTCTTTACCTAAGCTTCTGAAGATGTAAACTGGTTATGACACAGAAGATTATCACATCTGAACTTCAAGAACATGTCCAAGTTAGTTTCCAATTATGTGTTCTCTAGTTTACCCAAACTTAACTTCATCAAAGACGAGACTTGCAAAGTATGTTAGCTGGGAAAGCAAACCAAAATCTCATTCAAGAACAAGATAGTCAACTCCAATAATAGGCCCCTATAGTTGTTGTATATGGATCTGTTTGGCCCTATTCCTACTGTCAGCCTTAGAGGAAAGAGGTATTACCTAGTCATAATGGATGATCATACAAGATTCACATGGGTATTATTTCTGGCCTCAAAGGATGAAACCAGCTCTCTGTTGATCAAGGTTTTCAAGCTGGTTGAGAATGAGAATGGTGAAAAGATCAAAGCTATAAAGAGTGATCATGGAAGAGAGTTTGATTTTTCTGAAGTAGATAAGTTTTGTGAAGACAATGACATTCATCACAATTTCTCTACACCAAGAACTCCCCAGGAAAATGGTGCAGCTGAAAGGAAGAACAAAACTCTTATTGAAGCAGGGAGAACGCTCTTAGCAGCTACAAGACTTCCAAAATATTTTTGGGATGAAGCTGTTAACACTGTCTGCTACACTCATAACAGATCTCTCATTCAATCCACTCATAAGAAGACATCCTACGAGTTGTGAAAAGGAAGAAAGCCCAACATTGGTTATTTTCATATCTTTAGATGTGCTTGCTATATTCTCAACAACAGAAAAAGGTATCTGACTAAATTTTAACTTAAGTCAAATGAAGGTATCTTTCTTGGCTACTCTATTGATAGTAAAACATATAGAGCCTTTATTAAATGATTATTAAATGTTGAAATTTCAATTCATATTGCCTTTGATCAGACTGACAATATTGAGCCAAGTAAGGCTATAGTGTTTGATGAAATTATAGAGCAAGATCAAGTAATCGTAGAGCAGGAAGACCCTATGATCAACAACTCAGAAATCGTAGAGCCTATTGAATAAATCGTAGAGCCTCCTGTTGCAGAAATGGAAACTCTACGACTTGAAAATCTATCTACACCAGAATATGAAGATGAGCTAAATCTTAAAGTCCTCAGACAAGAAGGCACAAGGACTGATGTTCCAACTAGAAGAAAATGGGCTAGCGATCACATTCAAAACCTGATAATTGGTGATCCAAGTGTAAGAGTTAGAACCAGATCTGTAACCCATAATGAGTGTTTCTATTTGAGTTTCCTATATCAAATAGAACCTAAGCAGATTGATGAAGCTCTTCAAGATTCAAGTTGAATCGAAGCAATGCAAGAAGAGCTGAACCAGTTTGAAAGAAGCAAAGTCTGGAGACTAGTTCCAAGACCAAGAGATCATCCAGTCATTGGCACCAAATGGGTTTTTAGAAACAAGATGGATGAAGATGGTGTGATCACAAGGAATAAGGCAATATTGATGGCTAAATGTTATTTTCAAGAAGAAGGCATTGACTATGATGAGACCTTTGCACCAGTGGCAAGACTTGAAGCTATTAGAATATTCCTTACCCATGTTGCCAACATGAAGTTCAAAGTATTTCAGATGGATGTCAAGAGTACATTTCTCAACGGGGAACTTCAAGAAGAAGTCTATGTTGAACAACCCCCAGGTTTTGTTGATCCTACTCACTCTAATTATGTGTATAGATTAGACAACGCATTATATAGTTTAAAACATGCACCCAGAGCATGGTATGACACTTTAACTAATTTTCTTGTTGAAAAAGGATTCACTAGAGGAAGAGTAGACACAACACTATTTCTTAGGAAGCACAAAGATAACACATTGTCAGTACAAATTTATATGGATGATATTATATTTGGCTCTACTGATGAAAAGCTATGTGAAAGATTTGCCAAGCTTATTCAAAGCAAGTTTGAAATGAGCATGATGGGAGAGCTGAATTTCTTCCTTGGACTTCAAGTGAAGCAATCTGATGAAGGTATATTCATCAACCAAGCCAAGTACATTAAAGACTTACTCAAGAAGTATGGCATGGAATCAACTACCCCCATGAAAACTCCTATGGTTGCTGCAACTAAGCTAGACAAAGGAGCATAACTTGAAGAAGAAGAAGAAGAAGAAGAAGAAGAAGAAGAAGAAGAAGAAGATAGAAGAAGTGGTCCCTGAAGTAGTCCCTGAGGCAGACTCAATTGTTGCTGAAGATGATACAGCAAAGACTATCAGTCAGCTCACATGGAAAGTCCTGAGAATAAGGAAGTATACCTCAAAGGCTCCTCCAACTTCCTACTATAAGGCAATGATTGATAGAATCCAAAACTATTATGTTAAAGTAGATAAAGCTGATGTTGAGGCTGCTGCCAAGGAAGGGCTCACTTTAGAAGAATGGGACAAGAAGGAGATAGAAAGGAAAAAAAGCCAGAGAATGGCATAGAAAAGAAGCAGTGAGGATGGGTATAAAGAAGCCCAAGGTTAATAAGAAAAAGTTGGTTCTAGTTGAGGAACCAATTGATGTTGAACCGATCGTAGAGCACGCTAGTTATTCGATCGTAGAGCCTGGAACTACTATGAAGAAATGGTTGGGACGGCTAAAATGCCAAAGCCAAATAAAGATATAATGATGGCTAGGAAGGCCTTTGAGCCTGTGCCACAACCAAAAATATGTAGATTGAAGAAGAAGTCTCTAAAGTAGAAGAAGGATAGAAAGGCCTCTGAGGTTGTTGAGAAAGAGAAGGCTACATCTGAGAGGGAGAAAAAGGATGTAAGTTCTTCTAATGAGTCCTTGGAGCTCACCAAGATCATTGATTCAGTGGTGCAGGACATCAACAAGACACCAAGTAGCCCTCCTCAACTTCAATGTCCATTCATTCAACTTGCTTCTGAACCAGAAGCTGCACAAACTCAGGGGGAGGAAGATGAAGACTTAATTAAAGAGATACCAAACCCTAAAAATGTTGAAGCAAGGACTGACGAGGCAGAAGTCCTAGGAGAAAGAGTTTTTGAAGAAGATGAAGAAGTAGACAGGACCACTATTGTCTTTGACAACAATAATGATCTGTTATTCCAGTTTCTTCCTGTCATGCCCTGGATGAAGGCTCTTCTGCTAGGATATATGAGTTACATCACCTGGACGTACAAGAACTTTCCAAATATAAAGGTGTTGGCTCATAACTTCCTAAGAATCTTGAAGTTTGCAAGAAAAACCATCTCAAAGGGAAGCTCATCAGTTCTATCAGGCATCTTCAATAAGATTACAATCATCAACTGTTACCTCTTGGACAAAATCGAGCAAAACTCCCGCTATAAAGCGTTCGTAAAGCCTAACACTACGAACGTAGAGCGTGCTTTGAACTAAGATACTCAAACTTCTTCTTTCTTAAACTTATCTTTTCTTCATTCTTCAAACCATAAACCCTCACGATCGTAGAGTTCCAAACCCTACGATCGTAACCCAAAATGACCAACCCCAAACACTTTCTTAAACCATCTCACATGTACATAATATACAATACTCACCAGAAAACACACCTGAACATATATATACTCCATCACCTTTACCATACAATTCACCATCAAGATCACCAACTCCCACTCTCATGTTTCCTTCGATCGTAGAGCCTCCCAGCTCTCCGATCGTCAGGCAAACCCTACTGATCATACAACTCCTTCTAAGTTAAACCAATAAATAATACAACATCACCCTCCTCTCCCATTACACCCTCATTAGATAAACTCTCATCCTCTCGCCCTCAAACATTCGATCCTTCAGCTCAGCTTAGTCACGAGATGGTTAATGAAATAATAGAAAAATTCGAAAGCAAAATGACATCTCTTGCCACTGTTATTGACAAGTATTTGCAAAGAAGAGATGACATCTACTTCAAAAAGATAGATGAACATGTTGAAGCTGTCAAGAAGATGCAAGAGACAAATTCTTCCCCCATGAAGCTTCTCACTGGCAAGGTCTTTGGCTTAAGCTCTAGCATTCATCAGTTTAAAAAAATTGATGGTGATGTTATAACCAGAACTGATAATGATATGGCAATGGTCCATGCTCAAAGGCAAGATTCAGACCAGAAGTTTGAAAAACTTAAAGGTGAAGTCACCCTCTCTCGAGCTCACCTGGAAGCTATGGTGGAAACCATTAAATCCCTACAAAAGAGGTGGTTACCCTTAAGCAAGATGCTAACAAAAAGGGGGAGAAGAGAGAAAGAACGACTCCTACTGGCAAAGGAAAAGTTAAAGTTTCACAATCATCAATAGCTTCTCCTCCTCCTCCTTCCAGAGATGTGCCTCATGCGTCACAAGTTGTTCCCCTTGGCCGAAGTTAATCCTCTAATAAAACTCCATAATTGTCGAGTGGAGTTACTCCTATTGGGTTAAGGCTGCCGGTGATAAATGATCCAAGTTTCTTAAATAGAAATCTCTATGGGATCAACATCGAAGGAGAAGAACATAAATATTCCTTATCCTAGCCCAAGGGACACTTTGGATGAATTAAGGAAAAGACAAGAAGAAGCAAGTCAGGCATCAGAAAGGAGAAGAGGAGAGGAGAGAATGAATCCCCCAAGAAGAAATCCCTCCTATAGAAGACCTTAGTTTTTCTTTTTATCTGTTAAAACTTGTAATTATTTTTATGCTCAAACACTTGTAAATTTCATTCATTATCAATAACAGTTCATTCTTTTCTCTAAATAATACAATTGCTCACTATATACATAAGTATATTTAATTTTCATGAATTATCTTGCATATTAGAATTGATGTTTAAACTTAAACTACTTGTTTTGTCATCATCAAATAAGGGAGATTGTTAGTACCTATAATTTATTATGAGCATATTTGATTTGATGATGATATAAGTTAAATGTATAATTGTATTCAAGTAGCTTTTGTAAAATCCTTATGAATTGAATCTTATGTAAAAGGACTTAGTTTAGGAATCAAACATGTTAGGTTGATTCAATTTCGTAGAGTTAAAACTCTGTAATAGCTAAGTGGTCCAAGCCAAAAGTCGATCGTAGAGCCAGATGTAACATTACTCTAAGATCGAAGAGTAGTCTGAAGACAACTAGAAGATTATAGAGTACAAGCCTGATCGTAGAGTCAATTTTGCAGAGTCACCATCATTCGTAGAGTAGAAGAATTACTCTATAATTTTACTCTGAGGATTTCAAAATCGTAGAGTGCAGACATCTGATAAGTCAGTGACAGGTTATTACAAGTTCATCAACCTTAACACTCGCCCCTCCGAGGTTATCTTCAGATGATTTTGCGATAAGGACAAGTCGACAAAACTTCTATCTAACAACTATTTTAGCAGAATTAAATAACATATGGTTGCTACTACACTGTTCACAGTACTGAAAAAAGCGACCTGAGGTGGTCCAAGCAGGCAGCAATTCAAAGTTAATCAATTGTTGAAAGACAAATGTCTAAGCAGAGTGGAGCAACGGTAACTTTCCAATGGGAGGATCCCTAGGGAACTCTATATATAATCAGCAAATTCAAGTATTAAATATAAAACAGATCGATCAAGTCCATGTGTTGAAACTCTAAGTTCATACTTGCTCCACTCTATGATTCCAAGAAACGCACCCTACTACTAAGTCATTTGAAGAGAATCTTAAAGCAACTTAGCAGCACCTCAAACAAACTACTTATCTTAGTGATTAGTCAGATCTAAGTGATCTTTTGTAAATCAAGTTTGTGTGACTTGAAGGATTCTTTGTGAATTATTGTGTAAAAGTTCTTTGTAAACTATAATCTTGATGATTACCTTCCTTAATGGACAATCCCTACTCTTAGAGTAGAAGAGAGGATCAGGAGATTTTTGTGCTCTGAACCTCTTAAAAATCTCTTGTGTTCTTTAAATTCTGCATTTCAGTTTCTATCTCTTTACGTTTTATATTTGTGTCTTATTTTCTACATTATCTCATTAAATTTAGAACTGTGAATTTCCTTATAATCTTTGAAGGGCTTTTTTTAAACATTCCGTTGTGTTAATCCAACTAATTAAACTTTTAACTAATTTGGTAGTATATCTTTAAAAAGAAAATTTAAAGAATCTATTCAACTCCCTCCCCCCTTCTAGATCTCTTTTGTACATATCTAGGAATAACAAAATTGACTATCTAGAACCATCTTCTAAATATCAAGGATATTTACAAAGTATAATAAGAGGGTGTTTAAGATCGCTTATAATTAGTTAAACATGTTTATAATTAGTTTTAAGAAGTAAAAAATGTGCGGTAACCTTATTTTAAAAGTGCTTATTATTACTTTTTATGAAAATAATCAGAAACTCTAATTTGAAGTAATCAGGTTTGACCGAGTACATTACTAATCTCATCTTATTTATTTTAGTAATTCCACCAATTATCTATCTCTACTTCTCCAAACTTTTTTTAGTAATTATACTTGAAATAAGTGATAATCAATTTTTGTAATATCAAACACTTTTTACTTTTTACTAGTTTAATACTTTTTTAAATAAAAAAAAAACACAAACTGTTATTTAAAACCTAATTATAAGCAGAAGTAATGATCAGAATTACTTATCACATTTTTAAAGTGATCTGAAACATACTCTAAGAGTCATGTTATATATTGTGAAAGTTTTCTACAAACTTACAATTGCAATGTATATCAATACATGAGAGTTGATAGGATTATAAGGTTGACCAAGATATATCATTTTTGGTATAATAATATAAATATAGAACACTATTAGAAATCCTAATACATAAATAAATAAATAAAATTACTAGGAATGCCAATCAATGTAACCAAATGAACGCCTTCTTGATATCAAGTAAGCGATGACATGACATAATCTCATATTTACAGAGTGAATATAAATCATGTAACATAGGTCGTATATTATGACATATAGAATGATATACTTGTTTGTATTATATAATTTATCATCCTAATAAACTTGTTAAATGAAAGCAACTAAAATTAGTAATATATTATCAAATTATAATTGAAATATATTCTATTACACAAATTACGTTATAATTAGTAGATAATTAATAAACATGGGGATAGAGAAGAGAAAATTGGAAGAAAAATATTTTCAATTAAAAACAAATATATTCATACATATATTTTTTTTAGTATGTTTATTTCAAAATATATTTTACAGTGAACATATATATAAGCAAGTGACATATTATTAGATTATAATTCAAAATATAATTTTAATATAAAATATGTCTTATGAGTAGATATTGTTGACGCTTAATTTTGTCATATGCACAAATCACTAGAAACCGACGATAACCTTTCCAAAAAACACAAATCACTAGAAACTGACGATAACCTTCACAAAAAAGAACATACCTTGACGGCGGGCAATAGCTCCCGTGTGAGTTGGAAGAATATTACGCTTAATACACAAAATTGTAAGTACCTTAGTTCCACTGTGACTACTTATTTATGGTAACACCGCCTATCGTAAGTACCTTAGTTCCTGTGTGACTACTCGTTTATAGTAACACCGCCTTGCCATACATGACCCAAAGTTGAATAGGAATAAAAATCTTAAAAGAGTTTCCATACAACTGAAGTTACCATACTAGATAGATATCCATGATAACAGGAAACTCTAATTAGAATTTCTATTCCTATTCAACTTTAGGACCTTGTATGGCAAAAGGGTGCGACTTATTCAACATAATGAAACTAAGATACATAACAATCTTGTGCACCAAGTGTTATATTCCCCCACTGCTAAAATCTCTTGTTCATGGACCAATTCTCACACCAAAACTTTCCCCCGACTGCCCAAACCATTAAGCTTTAGCAGCCACGGTTCTATTTCAAAACCTTGAACTAGTTATTTAATCATTATAGATGGAACCACTGTTTGGGATTTTAATTTCCATTCAAGCATGCAGAAATCCTAAAAATCGTCTGGGGTTGAAAGATCCATAAAGTTATTCAGAATATTAATACAGCCATCTGAATGGTTAAATAAAAGTACTATCTATCTTAAAGACTGGAATCATATCTAAATTCTCCAAGCTACAACTGACATGATGAAAATCTAATTAGCAACCATCTCCATTAATAAGAACATTATCAAAATTCTCAACGATGGGCACCATACATCTGACTTGCATCGTACTGAGGATAACCAGGCTGGGGCGATACGCTTTTGACATAACCAGCTGGTGCAGTTGCATATCCACCTGACTGGGGGATTGATTGATCATAGCCCGCTTGGGTTGGAGCTGGTTGAGAATAAGTGGGCTGACCGGAGGGTGGTGCACCATAAGCCGCACCAGGGCCACCACTATAAGCTGGATCATCCGCCCCTTGATACCCATAAGCTGCATTGTTCGGGGCTACTTGTTCAGTATAACCTGTTTGTGAAGATGGATACTGACCATAACCTCCGGTTGGTCCCACCTGCGCATAACCAGGAGCCTGCTGTCCACCAGGCTGACCATACCCAGAAACAGGCTGACCACCTTGCTGAGGATAACCAGGTGCAGATGCCGCGGTAGGTGGTGGGTGATTGTATCCATCTGCAGAAGGTGTCAAACCATATGGAGTGTAAGTTTGCTGTATATGTCCACTCGATGCATAAGGGTACGATTGTTGAGCTGATGCAGTCTGACCATAGGATTGTGCTGATGAAATAGGACCTTGATATGGCACATTTCCAGGTTGAGTAGCCCTAGGCTGGCCATAAGATTGGGCATGGGGTCCCTGTGGTGGCATCCCATATGACAGTGGCTTTCCATATTGCTCCTGAGGACCATAGCCTGGATATGCAGTGCCTTGAGGATACGAGGATGGCTGCGAAGCACCATGACCATAACTCTGTGCAGGTGGAGGAGCAGACTGGGAGTAAGGAGCAGGCTGTCCATAATCTGGACCTTGAAACTGTCCATAGTTGTAATTTGCCTGTGCAGGGGGTTGACCCATCGCAGGTGAAGGACCTGGTGCATGAGTGTGAATGAGTTTAGATGCATCGGTTGCATGGCCACCTTGCCCGCTATAGTAATCATAACCACCATGTGGAGGCAGCCCCTGTGCTGTTGTTGGAGGCGGCCTTTGCTCCCAACCGTAGTTGCTTCTTGGAGCCAATTGTTGTGGAGGATAATTACTGTATGCCTGCTGTGGATATTGTGGATTCTGAGATTGGTAGGGCCCTCGTTGCTGATAGTCGTAGCCAGTTTGCTGGGCAGGGTAAGGACCTCGGTGTCCCCACTGAGGAGCAGTAGGACCACGAGGGCGAAAAGCCTGCTGATTATAACCACTAGAAATAGGCGACGGCCTTACATTCTAACCAAATAAAATCATAGAGAAAAATTAAGTTAGCAATCTTTTTAATCAAATTCATTCAAGAGGAAGCTAGTTAATATAAATCTTAAGTATATAAAAGGATAAAGGATTCCAATGAGTATCCACGATCAAACAAATGGATGCCATTTTCATTGTGGGGGCAGCAGTTAGATAACAATGGGAAATTAAACTAGTGAGATAAAAGCCATGCACACTGAAAAACAATGAACAAGGGAAGGGCTAAAAGCATAAAAATAACAATAAATATAAATATGGTAAATATACTCACTATTTATGATCAACCAATCATTGCCCAAATAAGCCATTTGATAATTATATACAAGACCAACAAGGAGCAAATTAGAAAAAGAAGCTACCAAAGAGAATGTTCACTTCCTTTAGACGAGTAAGAAAACCAATTAAAAAATACAAAACTTAGCAATATATATCACTCTCTCTATTCAAATAAATAATGCCACAACTCAAACTATAGTGCTACCTCTCACTCCCAACCAGCCACCCGGAAGGGGAAGAGATTTAATGTTTCCACGATGGGAACGGAGAGCTAAACACACATAAGTCAGTCGAGGCCTGATCAAGCCCTCACTCTTTCCATCTAAACTTCCATACCACTCAAATTTCCGGTTCAAAAACAAGGCTTGAAGATTTTTAAAATTTCCAGAGATGTGTTTTGACAGCATTTCCATTTTCTATATTCAGGAAATGTTTCAGAAAACTACCTCAGCTCAGGAAAAAAAAACACACACACACACACATCAGATTTCCTGTAGTTTATGGGATCAAAGGCTAATCAGAAAATATACTAAAGGTTGATGCATTAAAAAGTATACAAAAAATTAAAAAAAGTTTTCTTTTTCTCTTCATTAAGAATTTTTTTTATTTTGAGACTATTTTCAAAATAGTCACCGAACATGTAACCATTTTCAGAAAATCTAGGTTACAAGAACAGAAAATGAAACTAGAAAAAGGAGAAGGAAACCTAACAGACTTATGATCCCGCACATCTATATTTATTTCCCAAACAAACAACTTTCCCATAAGCAGAAAAAACTCATGAAGATCAATTTAAACTCATGCATCTTGATTTAAACTTCATCCATGTCATCATCAAGGCTCAGTAAGAACTAAGAAACAACTGCAAGATCATACTAGAACTGTCAGAAAATTATTGCGAATTTATACCTGAAACAGACTACAGGAGCCACTACTCATAAGTTTGAGTGATACCTCCTGAGTCACTGTTCAGTCTTCATTTTTCAGGTCTCATAAAAAAGCATGAACAGGTAGTTTTTATAATCATTTTTAGCAGTGTTATACATGCATCCCTAGTTCATTTCAACATCTGATCTGAAATCATATCCAACATGGAACTAGACACTCAACTTTAAGGAAATAATAAGCTTTAGTAAAACAGGAGCATTATCCTAAGCATTCATAACATTTGTTGCATTGTTATTAAGTTGCTGACACTAAAGCATCGAGTTTCAAGCACTTGTTCACCTCCTCGACTAATATTAAGAGCAAATACTATCTCTTCAAAATTTTCAAGGTAGCAGCATCACATCACATATGAGAAACAGGGACTCTATTCATAAGGTTCAAACATAATTACTTTACCAGGCATGACTATGGTTCAACACGTCTCATGCAGAACAAGGGGATGCCATAGAGCACTAGGGTTAGCATCATATATTCTAATTGGTACTATTATTTTTTAGTCTTTAAGTCTTGAAGCAATCTTACCAACTATTAACATCCTGCAACCGTGAGGTTCATCGCGTGATACCTCTCTTCTGTGGATGAAAGTGAATAGAGATTGTCTATTGCTACACCAACAGTGCAATGCTGACCCCATGTGAAAGGCAAAAGCCAAATCTGCATTTTTAAAGCCAACCAACTCGAAATCGGCACCTTAAACAAAAATAAATCATGGCAACCGACATCTTATTTGAATACAAGAGCTGCCTAACTCAAGTGACCTTGGCATGGTTCAGACATCAAACCCAAACTCTTACAAACAATATCAAATAATCAAACTCTCACTCTACCGTATATCAATATAATACACTTATTTTAGTGATATAAAGATGTCTTCAAGAAGCAGGATGCACAATACTGTAACACTTGCATGCAATCATCTACAGGAGTAATATCATAGCCATTAAATTTAATTATTGCTATGGCAGAATCACAGAAAGGCAGATAAAAGAGCTGGCGGACGACCTAAATACCATCGACTTGAGGAAAACAACAATAGCACTTCAGTATACTCATTTTCTGCAATGCCATTCTACAAGACAAATAAATAGAACATACATAACTAAATTTGACTTTCCCCCCCTACGTGCTAACATATATAAAGTGATGATTATTGGTGTAGGCCTTTGTATATAGCATTACCTAGTATCAAAAGTTTTGATCATGAGAACTTGTATGCTTAGAAAAAGCAGCAGTAGTTTTTTTTTCTTTTTCTCCTAATGACAATAGAAGTTTATTGATCACTGTAAGTAGTACTCTAAAGCTAGAACAATTATCTAATCATTATCAGGAGTCGGAACTGAAACCAAAACATACCATCCTGACAATATATCCAATCTGTACAAGGAAATACACGTATCCTATCCATACACAATTTGAGACAACATACAAAAATCATGTATGCTAGAAGACTAGATGAAAAAGCAAGTCAAAAGAGAGAAACAAATGAATTAGCGGGTTTGACATTACAGACATGCATTTTCAATTAATAAAAAATAAGAACATATTAAGATGAAAATTTTCTGGAGAAATATGTTAAAACAATCTAATTATAAGAACAAAGGTGAAGGCTTAAACATATCCATGATTACGTTTGTTCAAAACCAAATACATGCACGACATCTGTCATCCATACAGAGATACTCACACGATACTGTAATAGACTCTTAGGGCACTAACAATCAGCCCAAAAAAGTAAAGCAGCAGTGTTGAGCATAGCATAAATTCAAGAAAGCATAATTGACAAAAAGTGACACTTTTTAGCATAAGAAAATACCCTGGATGCCTTCACTAACAATTAACAAAAAGTAACATAATAACTGCAGTAGCAATTTACACCCATTAGTGTTAATCCTAACAAAGATGTGAAAAGTGAAAACACACCTGATCCATGACTTCCTTTATCATTTCTCTCGCCAACTCAATTTGTTTCTTATCACCAGTTACTCGCACTGTCCTTTCTTTTGACTGGTCTCCTTCAGGAAGATGTTGTGGTATCAACTAAATAACAAGTGGATGTCAATACTTATAAGGATAGTTAACGCATCTAATGAGAATCTATTAATTCTAAGTTCTCTTCACCTAGACCTAAGATGAGGATCATACGATATCAACTACCTGAATGCGTGCCCCTGATCTCGTCTGAAGATTCTTAATTGTCTCACCACCTTTTCCAATGATTAGGCCAACCTAGACCATTAATAGATAAATTTAAGAAACTACGAGAAACAAAAGGATGGGGAATAGGAGAGAGTAGCAAACAGAGGGAGAAAAAAAGGCCACCTTTTCATTAGGGACCTGTATCTGAATTTGTTCTCCAGCTCCAGCTGCTTGAACTGTATTGAAGCCCCTAGCCACAAGAGAAGGGGAACCCCCAGCATCAGCCTGCACAATATTAAATTTAGCTTAGTTGCAATTGCGGAGCCTCAGAAGAAGCAAAGCATGCATATAATTAAAGAAAAATGAAAAGTAAAGCTATGAGGCAGCGAGTGGTAGCAAGGGAATGATATTGAAGCCACAAAATATATACCTCAGCTATAACATCCTTGATCAATTTCTCAGCTTTGTTTATATTTTCCAAAGTTCCTATCAGTTCAACAGGCCTGGTGGCAGCATTAGGATCAGCATCAGCATCCCTTGTGATTTGAATCCTTGCGCCAGAGTTGTATTGAAGGTACCGAATAGTATCCCCAGCCTTGCCAATGAGAACCCCAACCTGCACCATAATTTCCATACAATCGTTTTAAAAATATCATTTAAGAAAAAATTAAGAAGGTAGTTACATCATTTGATCAAAGCATGCTAAACATGATAATATACCGATTCATAAGGATTTGCATACGAAGCCCTTAGTTGCACTTATGCAATATCACGAAAGTAATTAGCTATGACACATTCTTTCTTTCATTTTCTCAGTCGTAGCTTAGGTTGGTTTCTTTTACTAAGATAAATTTTCATTACCAGAAAAAACAATAATTGAAGAATAATAGTCGTGCATCAATATGAATTAACTCAATCACATGCTAACCTCATGTAAATTTCTGAGATCTATAACTCAGCAGCGTATAGATCGGTAACACAATCACGAGTGATAGGCACATAATTCATACATTTTATTATCCCTAATTTTGTCCTTTTAATTATATTAGTTTATTAAATTAATATGTTTTATTTTATTTTGTAGGATTTAATATTTTGTTGCAATAAAGTCAAAATCTTGGTGATCAAGCAGTATTTAATGCTCTTATTCATGTAAAGAAATATCCAAGAAGAATTCTACAAGGAAAAGGAAGGAGGTGGAACAATCTTGGTGTGCAAGTCAAATCCAATGAAGGAAAAGAAAGTCAATCTAGAAGATATCTTTGAGAAGTTGATTGCCACTAGGAAGTTGAAACCTATATGGAAAAGGGACTCTTGAGAGATTACCATATAGAGATTGAAATCAAAAAGGGAATAAAAGAGGCCAAGTTCAATGAATGTAAATTAGGGCACAAATTTATTTTCCCTATAAATAGGTCTCTTGTTTTAGAGAGAAAAGGTGTGCTAGTTTAGGTTAGGAGTAGAAGTAAATTAAATTATTTTTCATTGTACGCTTGTTGGAGGATCGTTAATTAAAGGGAGTTTTTTTATTTTTAATTTTCTTCTTCTTCTTTATCTTAGTTAGTTTATTTATTTTTAAATGTCTAGCTAGTTTCTTTAATCTAGGATGAAGATGAAATTAAATAATTATTCATGATAATATTTTATCTCTTCTATGATTTATGCTTTTATGTTTAATTGATTTCGCCTTCATGTTTCGTTATTGAAATACCTTCGTTTTATAGTTCGTATGTGATTTTAAATTAATTAAGAGGTTTTGATAGATTATTGTTATGATATGAGTTTTTCATAATCCATGCTTGCTCAAAGAAGTTTTGATGGGTTATAGTTAATCCTTAAATTTTCATAGTCTATGCTTGCCCACGTTAATTATAAAATTACTAAATTAAAGGGAAGGGAGATCAAAATCATAATTAAGTTATAAAAATAGAAGAGATTGAATAACTTGATATGTTTATTATTTAATGGATTCGAATTCCTAGATTGCTTTCTTATTATTAGTTAGTTTAATTTTAGTTAATTGATTCTCAATCTTTATTTCTAATTCGCCTAAAATAGATATTAAGGATACATTAAAATTAATCTAGTCTCTGTGGGTTCGACCTGTACTTGCCAGTTCTTCAATTTGACACTGTGCACTTGCAGTTACATAATTTTATCACATCAAGTTTTTGGCGCCGTTGCCGGGGACTAGAATTAATTTTTTTTATCCCTTAATATTTATTTATTCGAATTAGTTTTTCAACTCTAATTTGTTTTTTTTTTCTTTCCAGGATTATCGAAGCAGATCGAAGGAGCGAAAAGATAAAGATTTTATTATTGCGCTATTCCTGGTATTTTGTCTCTTAACTCAAAAAAAATAGTAGCTTAGTTTTATTTTTTTTATTTTTTATTTTTTTAGTTTTTATTGTTAATTAGAAAACTAATTGCCGCATTCATGCATTCATTCACGTAGAACACATCCTATTTAGGTTTTTATTTTTTTTATTTTTTGTCAATTATAAACTGTGGTGATTGCTGGAGGATCGAAGTACATCAAATTTCTCTTTCTTTCGTAATTCACATAGTTTTAGGACACTTTATTTGTTTATAGTTTTTATTTTGTGCATTTTCATCTTTAATCTAACATTAAGGGCAAAAACTTGTAACAAGATAAGGTGGGGATTTCATCACCCTTCCTTGGCCCACAAACAACCCAACTTGCATTTTGCATAACCTTGACCTAATAAAATCAAGTAGACGTTAGCCCCTAGGACTCTCGAGCTCAATTAGGACAAGAAACTCCAAGAGGAGGCTGAATTTTTAATTAATCAAACTACTGGTGTCTAGGCAAGTGGTTCAAAAGGCAAACGCCTAAAGAACGTGTGGTTATTCAATTAGTCACCGTACCCACGGAGAGACTCTCACCGTTCTTACACTTACCAGGCTAGTGGCTTGATTAATTTTGAATTTTGTGGACCTTAAGGTGTAACTTGGAACAGTTAGGAGCTGTCTAGATTTTATTTAGGTTAACCGTAGAATTAGGATATTTATTTATTTTTAATTTTTTTTTTTCCTTTTGTGTGACTTTCGTGGCTAGTTGTTTATTTGTCTTGTGATTTGTGAAAAGATGGACTCCTATTATAGTTGGAATAATAATTTTACTTGGAATCAAGAACCCTATGAAAATTTTAATGCACACCAAGTAAATCAATTTTTTCCAACTTATGAAAATCCTTATCTAAATTCATATTCATATCCATATTTGGATCCAGAGCCTCAATATCCACAAGAATTTTCAAATGAAGAAGAGCAAAGATTGAACACCTTAGAGAAGAGCATAGAAACTTTAATGAAATCTCAAAATAATTTAATAATTCAAATGAGTCGGTTAGCCACCATAATAAATGAACAAGAGGTGGATGAATTTTCTAGTGACTCTGAGGTTAATGTTGAAAATCATGATGATTGTGGAAATGATGAGGAAAATGAAAATTTTGGATTTAATTCTACACACTTTGAGTCAAACCAATTTGAGGAGTCTAAAAATTATGAGTCTATGCCTAAAATTGATCATGTCACATTTAATGAGTCGGTTGAAAAAGTCTATAAGCCTAAAGTTCCATATCCTGAAAGACTTATTCCTAGAAAACAACCAAGTGATTTTGTAGACCAGCCCATAAAAGTAAACATGATCCAAGAGTTGTCTATGACTCAAGAAATGAATGAAAATAGACTCGTGATTAAAGATGATCCAATTGACTTTTTCTTAAATCACCTTGACCAAAAGTGGAATGAATCTGAATATTTAGATAAGGTTAATGAGATGTTGAGATCCACTTCACATAAGTCGCCCAATACATTTGAACCAATTCGTCCACACTTTGAGCATATTAGTGAATGTTTTCCTGAGGTTGACTTTAAGCATAACTGTGATGAAAATTATGGTTATTTTCGATTTCCTAGACCTACGAAAAATCATGAGGCCACACTAACATACTCATTTGTATCACTCTTTTATCATTACATGTGTTTTAAGATTTATGAAATTCGTAGGTATGTACATTTGTTTTCTTTTTCACCGCATTTGTTGTAGCACTACGACCCCGCATACAAGGTACAATTCTTTCACATCTTTGTTCTCTATTTTTCAGTTGCATATATTGAGGACAATGCATGATTTAGGTATGGGGGGAGTTTGTATTATAGTATTAGATTAGATATTTTTTTTTCTTTTTAGGAAAAAATTTTAAGATTTTTTTTTTTTTTTTAAAAATAAAAAATTTTGTTTGACTTTTTGTGAGTTGGATTAATTCTAATAAGTATCTGTGGAGCAGAACTCATGAGTAAGATTAAAAGATTTAGAACTCTTGAACCTTTGATAAGATACAAAATCTTAGTTCGATGCACCATCTTGAGTAAAATAAAGTTCCTATGCATTTTTGGCACTTCACGTTCGCACTAACTCTTAGTTGTGGGGTATAAACTATGATTTTTGCAATTTCAAGAAAAAAAAGAAAAAAATTGAAGAAAAAGAAAAGAAACAGAAAAGTTGGAAAAAAGAAATAATAACTGCTTCAATGTCCATTGAACGAAATAACTGGGTATCCAAGCCTCAGGAAGCATCGATATTCACGCTGAAAAGTGTGATGGATATAAGCAGCTTGACTAGTCTAGTTTTGTGGCCTTTGTTACTCGAGTTAGTAAGCCCTTAGGGGTGTCTCTACACCTAGTGCCCTAAAGCCAACTGGTTTGGGAGTCATTGGTCCAACGCTCACTACATGGATAACTCTGAAAAGCCTAAAAAAATGAGACATTGCACAAGTCAAGGAAAAAAAATGAAAAGGAAAAAAAAAAGAATGAAAAAAAAGAAAAAAAGAGAAAAAAAGAAAGGAAAAAAATGAGTTTGCTTGATTTTCATGGTAATAATCTCTACTAAGAGTTACATCACATACACATGCATGCATCACATGAAATTAATTTTATGAAGGATGGTGTCTAGAATGAAGATTTGAGTATTTTTGATAAAGTGAAAGTGTGATTTTGAATTTGATTTTGCTTATGTATATTGCCCATGTATACTTAGAAGTTTTCTTTCGATTTCATAATTTGTTGAACCCAAAAATATTTTATTTTGAATTTTGAATTTTGTGGGTATATTCACTGCAAACCCTCACGAGACACAACTCGTCCACTTGGGGTAACCTTGGGGTTTAAAGGCTTGTTGCACATGCTAAGTGCAATCGTGTTTCCTACGAAAATAGGGTAGTATAGTTTTTATTTTATTTATTTTTTATTTTACTCGAGGACGAGCAAAAGCTAGGTATGGGGGTATTTGATAGGCACATAATTCATACATTTTATTATCCCTAATTTTGTCCTTTTAATTATATTAGTTTATTAAATTAATATGTTTTATTTTATTTTGTAGGATTTAATATTTTGTTGCAATAAAGTCAAAATCTTGGTGATCAAGCAGTATTTAATGCTCTTATTCATGTAAAGAAATATCCAAGAAGAATTCTACAAGGAAAAGGAAGGAAGTGGAACAATCTTGGTGTGCAAGTCAAATCCAATGAAGGAAAAGAAAGTCAATCTAGAAGATATCTTTGAGAAGTTGATTGCCACTAGGAAGTTGAAACCTATATGGAAAAGGGACTCTTGAGAGATTACCATATAGAGATTGAAATCAAAAAGGGAATAAAAGAGGCCAAGTTCAATGAATGTAAATTAGGGCACAAATTTATTTTCCCTATAAATAGGTCTCTTGTTTTAGAGAGAAAAGGTGTGCTAGTTTAGGTTAGGAGTAGAAGTAAATTAAATTATTTTTCATTGTACGCTTGTTGGAGGATCGTTAATTAAAGGGAGTTTTTTTATTTTTAATTTTCTTCTTCTTCTTTATCTTAGTTAGTTTATTTATTTTTAAATGTCTAGCTAGTTTCTTTAATCTAGGATGAAGATGAAATTAAATAATTATTCATGATAATATTTTATCTCTTCTATTATTTATGCTTTTATGTTTAATTGATTTCGCCTTCATGTTTCGTTATTGAAATACCTTCGTTTTATAGTTCGTATGTGATTTTAAATTAATTAAGAGGTTTTGATAGATTATTGTTATGATATGAGTTTTTCATAATCCATGCTTGCTCAAAGAAGTTTTGATGGGTTATAGTTAATCCTTAAATTTTCATAGTCTATGCTTGCCCACGTTAATTATAAAATTACTAAATTAAAGGGAAGGGAGATCAAAATCATAATTAAGTTATAAAAATAGAAGAGATTGAATAACTTGATATGTTTATTATTTAATGGATTTGAATTCCTAGATTGCTTTCTTATTATTAGTTAGTTTAATTTTAGTTAATTGATTCTCAATCTTTATTTCTAATTCGCCTAAAATAGATATTAAGGATACATTAAAATTAATCTAGTCTATGTGGGTTCGACCTGTACTTGCCAGTTCTTCAATTTGACACTGTGCACTTGCAGTTACATAATTTTATCACATCAACGAGCTAACGTCAATACATCGTTTGTTTGTGTTGTCAGTTAGACCAAAACCACCAAAACAGAAAACTTTATGTTATAATAAAATATGGATGCCAGTGCTCAATCAAAGTCATTTTCCAACCAAGCTAATCCAAACATGGTTGACTGGACTTGGATGTTCAGGCATGATGTTTAGTTTTCAGTTTCTCAAGTAGTTGCATGAATAGCTTTGGGCTAACTTTGGAATGTACATACAACATAGAAAATTCACAATGCTGTAATGCTACAAGGAGAAGGCTATGGAAGTTCTTTAGCAAAGTGAACAACTCTTCTGAGCTTGCTGTCACACAACAGTAAAAGGAAAGCTAATCCAAACATGGTTGACTGGACTTGGATGTTCAGGCATGATGTTTAGTTTTCAGTTTCTCAAGTAGTTGCATGAATAGCTTTGGGCTAACTTTGGAATGTACATACAACATAGAAAATTCACAATGCTGTAATGCTACAAGGAGAAGGCTATGGAAGTTCTTTAGCAAAGTGAACAACTCTTCTGAGCTTGCTGTCGCACAACAGTAAAAGGAGTCAACCCAGCTAGTATACCAAAGAGGAGTAAGAACCTCTCTTTCTTTTTTAGTGTACAAATCTTCCAAACACAATGTAGGACAACACTTCAAGTTAGAAAAATCTGGCTAATATATGAAAGAGCAGAGTAGAATCTTCCTCCTTTTCTATAACAATAAGTTTCATTCTACCTAACTTATACCAACTTATACAAGTATAAGTAGGTAATCAGTTCACTAATTTCTATGGTTCAAAGTCGCGATAGCGGGCTATGTTTCGGAAGGTCATTTTTTGACTCGGTATCGGTTTTGGTATCAGTTTCGGGCGATATGCACCTAGTTAGGAGCTTCAAAAGAATTTTAAACAATTATGAAAAAATTCTAAATAACAAGAACAACAAGATGGATCAATTAAGTTTACAAAACACACTATCTGGTACACATAGCACTGTTCAAATAATAAAATAGACATCTCGCAGACATGTCTAATCCCACATTGCATAAAAAATGAATAGTAAATTCTTAAGATATTTTTAATTTATACTTAACAGGATTCTATATAGGTACAATTTCTTTAAATTAGTATATTTAAAATATACTCTTTCCGTCCTCAAAAGGATAGGTTAAGTTACAATTTTCTTTGTCCTCAAAAGGATGGCTTAAGGTACAAAAAGTAAAGGGTAAGTATGTCATTTAGTGGGGTCCATTAGTATAAAAGAATAAAAGAACACATTACTTTACATAATATTATGGGACCACTAAGGATAAATATGGAATCTTTTTTACTCTCTTTCCTCTATCTTACTTTTCTTAATTTGTGTGAAAAATGTACTTATGTCATCCTTTTGAGGACGGAGGGATATATTTTTTTATTTCTAAGTAAAATAACTACAAATTTTTTTAAGCTCTAGTCAACTTAGGTACTATAATATAGTATGTATAATTGTTTTTTTGCTAAGTAGTTCAAGTATGCTTTTATAAGTTGTAGTTTACTTGTATACTAGTTTTATTTTATTTTATTATTTGATACCAATTTAGGATTTAGGTAATAGTTAAAATGCATTAAAAAGTTGATAGGCCGCAGGAAACTATTTGGAGTGGATTTCACACTTGGGAAGGATTCATCCAGGGACCTTAACACAGCTTTTGATAACACGATAGCTAGTGAATTTTCTCCAGTTCAGTACTTCATTTCGGTTTGATATACAAAAAGAGTACATTGAAAAGAGAAAATCGTAATAAAGAAAAATAAAAAAGTACAAATGAAGAAATTCACATTTTGGGACACAAACCCATTTTCAGACCAACCTATTTCTATACAAACCTTAGCCACTTTTAATATAGCAAGTATTTTTAGTATATTATGTATAGTACTATACTAAAAGTGAATAAGGGTATGTGGATAGGTAGGACGCAAATTTGGAAATGGGTCTACCCATGTGAATTTCTTAAAATGTTTTCTATTTCCAATTTATTACTAATATGCCATTAAGTCTATTCTTTGAGCCCAAAAATCCATGACTATCCCATCACCAATGATAAGAAATGACTACATGGATTAAAATATTCATGTACAAGTCAGATTTTGGTACATTTATTTGGGATCTCCAGATCTACTCTATTAACAAAAACTTGAATACTGAAATCACTCCAAAACAGGACACATCTTTTGAACACAATCTAAACTTAAAAGAGTACTCCCTTCAATCACTATTCGAGGCTGATGATTCAAAAAGTATGTGGCACAGACGTCACATTTATCTATTAGTATTATAAAATAGACTTGACAAGTTAAAGAATACTTTTGAATCAAAAGTAAAAAACTGTTAAATGTGTCTTTAAATGTCTCAAGTACGTGTCAATCACGATTCACAATTTAAGGATGAATGACACTCAGATTGGTGCAGATAGAGTATATAAAAAGTTCATCTTTCAAAGCAAAGGGTTAGGACTTCATCAATCATATTGATAGTGGTCCATTAGTAAAGAGACATGCTTGTATTAAAAAATAAATAAAAATGAGACTAGAAGAAATTAGAGGAAAAAACCAACTCGAAATGGGGTTGTATGATATTGACACAGATTCAAAAGGAATTCCCAGCCTGATTACGGAAATCTAACTTAATATATACTAGGCATCATATTTTTAGATCTTCTCGTCCAGGGGCTCTAGGTTGCCAAACATTGAGCAATGCTGCGGTGACACATTATAGATATGGATGCTTTATAAGAAGAGATAAATGTTAGAGGTGCTACTAAAGAGGTGCATCTGAAATAAATTTCTCACCTTCTTGCTCACAATATAAAATGAAATTTCTATTTTCTAAAAATACCCTCCATTACGTTCACCATGATTAATTGTTCTATTAATTTATATATTAAATTACATTATTAAGTAGATATCTTGATCATGATAATAGTTAAATATTTTGATTATAGCATTAATTAGATATTGTTTTATGACATTAATCAAAAAAAATTAATTATCAACAACATTTAAATATTTCGTCATGAATTTATTAAATAATTTAATTGGGATATAAAAAAATTATATCCATTATGATACTAATCAAATATTTTAGTTCTACTAGTAATTATGTATTTCGACAATGATATTAATTAATATTTATTAAATAATTTGATTGGGATATAAAAAAATTATATCCATTATGATACTAATCAAATATTTTAGTTCTACTAGTAATTATGCATTTCGACAATGATATTAATTAATAATTAAATGTTATAATTAAGCTATTTACTAAACATTATTAATATTACACTAATGACTAAACAAATATTTTGATTAAGAAATTAAATCAAATTTTTTGGTTGTAATACTAATTTAAAAATTGTAGTGCCAGTATTAATTATACATTTTAATTACACTATTAATGAAATAGTAAGAGTTCTATAATCTTTCCTCCTTTTCTATAAGAATAAGTTTCGTTCAATCTAATTTATTCAAGTATAAGTAGGTAATCAGCTCACTAATTTCATAATAAATTTAATCCCATGGTGGTAAGATGCATAGTTGTCACGACGCCACGGCGAGATGTGGCGGTAGTTGACCGCCAGGACACCTAGGCGATGAAGCGCCCGCCATGGCGTCCATATGGCAACAAGTCGTTAACAATATATAATTTATACATTATTTATTTTACTTCAAAATTATATTGGACAATAAAATTTTATATACATTAAAACTCAAAACATAATAAAAAACACTATGGAGTACAATTAAAAACACAATTATATGAATAATTCACAATCAAAATTTAAAAAAAAAAAACACTTGACATTGAAAACTAGTAGAACAAGTCAACAAACACTACGTAGAAAATAAAGAATCAACCAAGTCAACACCCAGCACACATTACAAGTCTAATAAGTTATAAAATTACACCATATAGCTAGTCCATGAATTCTGATGAGTCATGGGTACAAAATAACGTAATCACTTAACGTGGGCCAGCTACCAAGGCGTGATCCTTGGCGGCTCGGCGTCCAATGCATCGTCTTTCCTTCTCTAGCGCTAGGACGCCTAGTCGTTGCCTAGGCATCTCAATGACAACTATGGTAAGGTGACATAGTTTTTCGCCAAATCTTATATAAAAATATCGCCTTTCCTTGTGTTATTAAGATGAGAACAATAATCCTACATCAAACCAAGTAAAAAATACATATAAAAAAATATTTGTTAAAAAAAACTCTCCCCTACATTTTCTTACAAAGTTGATAGGCCAACCTTGAGGAGGGTAACTATCTGGAGTGGATTTTAACACTTGGGAATGATTCATCCTGGGACCTTAACATAGCTTTTGATAACTTGACATTATAGCAAGTGAACTTCTCCAGTTTGGTACTTCATTTCATTTTTATATACAAAAAGGGTTCATAGAAAAGACGAAAAGGTATGATCGTAATAAAACAAAATAACAAAAGATAAATGAAAGCATTCACATTTCAGGACAGAAGACCTATTTTTCAGACTAACCTATTTCTATACAACCTTGAGCCGCTTTTAGTATAGCAAGTATTTTTAGTATATTAAGTATATACTTATTATACTGAAAACGAATAAGGATGTATGGACAGGTAGGACACGAATTCGGAAATGGGTCTACCCATGTGAATTTCCTAAAATGTTTTCTAGTTCCAATTTATTACTAATATGCCATTAAGTCTATTCTTTGAGCCCAAAAAAATCCATGAATATCCGGCTATCCCCCATCACCAATGACAAGAAATGACTACATGGACTAAAATATTCATGTACAAGTCAGATTTTTTGGTACATTTATTTGGAATCTCCAGATGTACTCTATTATCAAAAACTTGAATACTGAAATCACTCCAAAACAGGACACGTCTATTGGACACAAACTAGACATAGAGGAGTACTCCCTCAATCACTATTTGAGGGTCATGATTCAAAAAGTGTTGAAGAATACTTTTGAATCTAAAATATAAATTGTAAATGCATCTTTTAAATGTATCAAGTATGTGTCAATCACGATTTAAGGATGACACTCAGATTGGTGCAGCCAGAGTACATAAAGTGTTCATCTTGCAAAGCAAAGAGTTAGGACTTCATAAATCATATTGATATTAGTCCATTAATATAGAGACAGGCTTGTATTAAAAAATAAGTAAAAGGAGACTAGAAAAAATTTGAGTAAAAAGCCAACTCGAAATGGGTTCTATCTTATTTTTAGATATTCTCATCAAGGGGCTCTAGGTTGCCAAACATTGTGCAATGCTGTGGTGACACATTATAGAAATAAATGTTAGCCTTAAGTTGATCCTGGTGAAGGTTTAAACTTTACACTCATTGAAGAATAGTGCCAGGTTTCTGCTAAAACAAAAATATTCCAAATCAAACTTTCCTACTAAGTTTTTCAGTACTAGCGTATAATCCACTAATAAGAGGAGTTCTGTCAGTCAAATTTAAATTGCTAGTAAGCTAAGGTCTTCCACTACAAAATTAAAGTACACTCTACACATCTCATTATATTGCATTTTAATGTAGAAATTTACAGCACTTTTCCATCTTCGCACAACAAATTAATTTTGGAATTATTTAAGAAAATCATGTTTTAACAAGTGTGAGTAAGATTAATATCATCATTACCAATGGTTGATAAAAAAAATAATCAATAAAATAATCCAACTGAAAATAAAAATGGTTACTGAGTTCACCTTGGTATTTGGGACCTCCATTTTGCGCGACACGGTTTTAGATTCGGATGTGTCCTGATGCTCAGTGGATGAGACAACCTCCTGTCGAGGAGCATCCGCAGGGAGGTCCTGAAGTTCTTCAGGGTGTTCCAGAAGTTCCCCTTTAGAAGCTTCTTCCTGAGCATTTCCCAATTGAATATTCTCACCAGTTGTATGTTGAATGCTCTCCGCCTGGTGATCAACAGCAGCCAATTCTTCATCATTCACCTTCTTCAGAGCTTCTTCAGCTGATTGTTGAGCATCCTCAGAACATGTATTGGGTGGCTGCACACCAATCTCCTCGGGCTCATCCGCCCTCACCTGGTACCTATTATCCGTAGCTGTTACCAACCAAATGCAAAAAAAAAAAAATATTAATACAGCATAGAAACATGTACTCGAATGTACATTTTGGTGTTATGCACATTGTATAGATACACAACAATGTAGGCATAAATGTCCATGTTTATACACATAAAAAGTATGTTCCTCTATTCTATTTAATTTTCGAACTGATTGAGCTCTTGGAGTAAGAAAGTCAGATGTTTATATAAGAAGATATACATATAGGTAGCCTTTAGTAGTAAAAGACAAGCGCTCACAAAGATGTAATTACACAAACATATACATAAGCCCTGTTAGTAACAACTTTTCTTTTCCACAACTTCTAGCTTCTGACTTCTGAAAAGTTGTTGTTGTAGTGTGTATTTCAGTTTTTTTGGGCCTAGAAGCTGGGTACAAGTCCCTTACATTGTGTTTGAAAGTTTTAAAAGGGGAGAAAAGAAACGAAGAGAAATTTAGGGAAGAGGTCAAAAGTCCAGTGTTTGTGAGTTTTTTTAGGGGAGAGAAGAAAATAGGAGAGAAATTTTAATAATTTCCTCCCAAATTTGGAAAGATTTGGAAGGAAATTTATCAAAGAGTTAGATGACATATTATAATACCAGAAGTATCCTTATAATGGTTCTCAAGTGTAGTAATCTAATAAGGGTAAAATAGTAATATACTCTTTTGACTTAAAACTTCCTTCCAACAGTCACAAACACAAAGAAAAGAAAGTAAATTGCTTCTCCCTCACTCTCTTTTCTTTCATAAATTTTTAATTCTTCTCTCCAAACTCACAAACACCGGTAATTCACAAAAAGGTAAATGCTACTAAAGAGGTGCTTCTGAAATAAATTTCTCAACTTCTTCCTCAAAATATAAAATGAAATTTCTATTTTCTCAAAATACCCTCCATTACGTTGACCACTATAATAAATTAAATATTAAATTATATTATTAAGTAAATATCTTGTTCATGATATTAATTAAATATTGTGATTAATAACATTAAATTAGATATTTCGTTTATGGTATTAATAAAAACAATTATCAATAATATTTAAATATTTTCATTATGTATTAATTAAATAATTTAATTAGGATATAAATAAACTATTTCCATAATGATAGTAATCAAATATTTTAGTTCTAATAGTAATTATGTATTTTGATTACGATATTTAGATTAAGGAATTAAATCATTTTTTGTGTTGTAATAATAATTTAAAAATTGTAGTGCCAATATTAATTAATTATACATTTTAATTACGCTACTAATGAAATATTAAAATGACAATATTTATCAGATATTATAAATATGCCATTAATTAACTATTTTGATTATGATATTTATTTCTCAACTTTCCTAAATGTCATTAAAAGTTGCTTTTGAAAAAGTCCTATGACTGAAAGACAAACATTTATAGCTTATTAGGGTACCTGATGTGCCAAGAAATTGGTATATCCTAGCCTGCTAATTTATACTTTGGAGAGCATATATTATTACAATTGCTGTGTTTTTAGTGTTTCTTAGGTGTTTGGAATTTAATGGAGAAATTTGGCTTTTGAACGGAGTAATTTAGAGCTTAGAAGCCAACTATTTCAAACTGCAGGCTAGGCCCAGTAACTTATTGAAGGAAGCTTAGAAGCCCAACCCTTTTAATTGAAGCCCTAAAGGAAAAGGAGAGACTCAAGATAGGGATAAAGAGGGAGAGCTCAGCAGCAAATCAGGGGAGGCTGGTATATCAGATAAGGAGGGCAGCACGAGAACGAAGGAGGGAAAAGAAGCAAGAGATTAAAAAGGGAAGCAGATCGCAAATTTGTGGGGCATCAGATCTAAGAGAGAGGACCAGCAGCACGAGGAGAGCAGCGCCCTTCAGAATTATTTTTTTTCCCCTTTTATGGTTGGTGCATTTTCAGCTTTGAAAGAACTTGTTGTCTTGCCTGACTGCCTTGCTGAACATAGTGGATCCCTTATTCAAGGAATTGAAAAGGCCTTATGTGACAAATCCTCTACCTCAAAGTAACCCATTAGTCCTAACTATTGGTAAGCACAATCTGTTAGTTCATTCCACACTACTGGTACAGTGTCAAAGTAACCCTTGAGTCCTGAATTAAATGAATTAACACATGAAAGTAATTTTGGTTCTAGCTTTGTGAAGGTCCTACATAAATTAAGTATTTAAGTTAGGATCATTGTTATGAAGAATTCTGAAGTTTCTTACAGATAGCTTTTCATTTGTTATGGTGCATTAATACTATGTAAAGAATGTGTCGAATTTTACTCAGGAAATCATTTTTGAATTGTCATTGAAATAAGTATTCTGATAATCTTAAGTATGCATTATTTAATTATGTCTTGGGTTCTAATTTCAAGCATGCGAGGCTAAATTATTTTCTAGGGTTGAGGATGAGCATAATTGATTGATTCCATTGCACATATTCATGCTAATTGACTCTTCCAATTTAGTGTTTTCACGTTAAGAAAAAAATAATTATTTCTATTGGATGCCTATTTTTATTGATGAAAATATGGTTGGATTCTTATTATTACTTGTTGGATTCAGTTTATGATTTGTTGAAAGCGGATATAAACTGTGTTTTGATGGTAATAGTGAGTGTTTGGACGTTGTACATATGTTTGGCTATGGAAGAATTAACAATTAAATTTTAAAGATTAATTGGACTTAATTGATTTTATTTTTTCACATTTAATAGAGTCGAGAGACAAATTAGTGCGAAATAAAAAGTAGAGTTTATTGGGCATTAATATTAGGAAGATGATATCAAACATATGATTCCGCCACCCTAGTATTTTATTATTGATTATTTTATTCGCGTATTTTTAATTGATAAATTTTCCCTCAAAATTTCTAAGCTAGATTAGGAATTAATTAGAATTAGTGAGTGAGTAACGTATGTTCCATCCGTCAAGTCCTTAGGGTTCAACCTCACACTTGCCTAAGCTATACTAAGTATTCGATTCGTCCACTTGCAAGTATATAAAACATTTACAACAGTACCATGCAATGTTCGAAAAAGCGTTCGAGGCGTGCGCCTTGAAGCGCGCCTCGTAGCGAGGCGGAAGAGGGTTGTAGCGAGGCTTAGGCTTTAGGAGAAAAAACAGAGGCTTGGGCTTTTTTGGCTGAGGCGTGCGCCTCGTTGCGTTGCGCCTCAAGGCGTAACAAGGCGTAAGCCTGCCGCTGCCACCTCCCGCCTCTTGCTGCTGCCCTTCGCTGCCGCCTTATATCCCCTTAAGGGTTTTGTTCCTTGCGTTCTTTTTGTTTGGAGTGTGGAGTCCCTAGTACGTATTTTTTTTTGAGAGGGAGAGAGATGGACCAGATCTGTTTTTTTGTGAGAGAGAGAGATGGACCAGATCTGTATGTAGCTGAAACAAAATATCTTCTGGAAAATTACAATTAGGTACCCTATAGTTTTTATATCTTTCTAGTTTAGTCCCCCTAGTTTTATAAAATTTTACAAATACCCTTTGAAATTTTACACATCAGTCCCTGAATTTTTATTTTATTTCATTTCAGCCCCTGAAGTTTCAGTGGTTTCAGTTCAGCCCTTATTTCTTTATACTTTCTGCACTTAAGTCCCTATAGCAAGTTAAAAAAAAGTATATATTTTTATTTGCAGGAACCATGGTAAATGCCGGGGAAATCAACGCCAAACTTGATAATATATTATGTTGTTTTGATGTTTTGTAATGATACATTAATGTGACGTTGGTTATTTATGTCTTTTATGACCTTAATTATAATGATGGATTATTTTATGATTTTATTAGCATTTTTTTATAATTTTTTGGGGACTTTTAGGTTTTCTAATCGAGGCTTACGCCTCGCTCCGCCTCGAGGCTTACGCATCGCCTCGTCCGGAGAAAAACGCATCGTACCGCTTTTAGCTTTTTCGAACATTGGTACCATGGTCTGCTCACACAATGAAACAATACTTTACAGCTTCCCGTTGCGATAAACAACACTTCACACGACTTTTGCACTGTGTCTCTAAGTTTTAAATGGGACCAAAAAGAAAAGAAAAAGATTGAAGACCTATATTTCTAAATTCTCTTGTTTTTGAGTTTTTTAATGAACAAAAAAGATAAGAAACAAACGGAAAAGTTGGCCAATTTTAATTACAAAGTTTTTCGTCCATTTTAAACTAATTAACATAAGTAAAACTTTTATAATCGCTATTATACCCTCAACAAGCAAACACAACGAAATTGATATAAGGGTAAAATAGTATTATAAACATAAAAGTTAAGTTTTCTTTCTTTTACATTTATAAACTTCATAACAACATAAAAAATAAATAAAAAGAAAAAAAAACTTATAAGATTTCTATTCTTTTCTTTTCTATTCTAATTCAAGTTTTTTGTTCTTTTCCTTTTATGTCCAAAACTCAAAAACATGTTGAGTGAAAAAAGAGAAGCCAGGGCCACATACAGGTTTAGAGACGCAAAATTGGTTAAAGATACTTCATTTACTTTTCACTCAACTCTTAGAGTAAGAAAACTCGAGTGAATATACAGCATTACATAAGTCATATTTATGCACGTGTTCTGCATATATTTATATGAACAATGCAATAGGAGAAAGAGGGGGGGGAATGGGTGGCTATCAATGTAAAAATTTGTATATTAGCATACATAAGCTGGCTACAAAGTGAAGATTGGTAGTGATTATGGTTTTTCTATATTATCCAAAAATGAGCTGATTAATTGTATTCTGATATTCTCCCAATCAAGAGTCTGAATTTCTCTTTTGCAGTCTCAGAAAAACTCAAGAAATATAAAAAGAGAATAAAGACAAATGAAAAAATAAAAGTGGTGCATATAGAAAAAGATTATCCGTTTTTCTCTTCTTAAGTTTCATAGTAAGTTGAGCATATTTTTTAGGACCAAAGAGGTGGAATAGGACCCTGCTACTACTCATTTTGAATATCCCCCGCTACTACTCATTTTGAATATCCCCTGCTACTACACATTTTGAATATCCCGCTGAGTGGCAAGCATTCATTGGAAGGTATCGGGTGAGCTGGTTTATAGCCCCAAATACTGTTGCCTTGCCAAAGTTTACCCATTAGTCCTCTACATAGGTTATAGACTCATTATATACATTCACACTTTGAATCGGCATTGTTAAGACCAAAATGTATTGTTCAAGTTGAGGGTCACCTTCAAATTAAATTAAATGTGCCAAATCTTGGATATTGAAAATACAAAAAAAAATTATGAAAAAAAAAGGATTTTCGGGTAAGGAACAAAATAATCTAGGCATCAATGATAAATAACTTGTAATATTACGTGGAAAAAAAAATAGAAAGAGATAATACGTCAGAAGCAGAAAGTGATATTGAATTTAAAGCAAAACCTAGTTCGTCAGGTTTATCCTCCAAACGAGGTCGTTTGGCCTCGGAATCGTCTTCCTCCTCCGCTTTCTTGACCGAGTCCGACTCTGAGTTGCCGTTCGAATTGGCAGTGAGTTCCGGTGGCTCGGGAGCATCCGGCTCCAAATCCTCATGCTTGCGTTTGTGATCCGAAGGGGCGGGGCTCGCCGCACCCATAACCTCCGCCTCATGCTCGGCCATAGAGATCCGACACGGTTAAAGGTTTCAAGAAATTGTACTTTGTACTACACTATCGCAGTATCGCCTGTGCAGCAAGTTTTTCGAGAGAGAGGCAGAACGGGGATAAAATAACCGCTATTTTCTTTTCGTCTAGGGTTAGGTGCTGAGAATTTTATTTTATTTTTCTCGCTGTCTGTATCTCCTAAAGGTCACGCGCACACCTGATGCGGGTCATAAATAAAGATTATAACTTTAAAATTATTAATCAATTAAATAGTTTGAGTTTCATATTTATTTAGAATAGAATTATTTATAAGATAATTTAAAATAATTTTATATTATGTTTGTTAGATAAAAAAATATTGTTTGGACTATTATATCTTTTATTAATAATGACATATTTTAAACTTGTTTATAAATTAAAATTTGATAAACAACTTTGTATAAACTTTTAAATACTATTGAAATGAATTAGTAAGTTCACACTGTTTCACCATGCTCTTCCTAAGTAAAATATTTGAGAATTCATCTCATAAATTAGCACATAAATTAACAAATAAATAGCACAATATACAAAATATGTGAAATATTAGAATTTCATTAAAAACCATCAAAACTAAAATTAGAAGAAAGATTAGATTAGTTATTTTACTTGGCCACCAAAATTTAAAGTCTTGAACTATTCATCTTCATTCAAAATTTTAAACTATTAAATATGGTCAATTATTAACTAAAAAGGAAAACAAATGTTTTTTATGTTAACTAAATCTTAGGCATTGTCTTGAGATAAAATTTAGAACTAATTAAGTGGACTGCCAAAATTACTTAAATTTGTCCGGCCAACTTCATTGTTACGTATTGCTTTTTCATCTCAATTGACGAGCTTAGGAAAAGGTCAACATCAGCCCGGTTGCTCACTATCTTTGTTGCAATCATTATCTTCTTTTCGTTGGTGAAAGTGTCAATGTCGTCAATGATACCATATACATCTCTACGCGATTTGGCCAAGTCCTGTGTTATTTCCCAGAGGCATAATAGAGATCTAGAATGGGGGGTTGAATAGATCTCTAAAACTTTTTCGGTTTATTGAGAAGTATTACCAATTAACTTATTTAATCAAGATTGAGTTTGCACAACGGAATATTAATTTGAAAACTCCCCTTAAAGATAAGTTAAGATCTCAGTTCTAAAGCTTAGTTCATATTGAAATTAACCATTCATCACATGCATTAAAGACACTAAATAAATGACAGAATGTAAAAGACATAAAGTAAATGACACATGAGAGTTTAAAGTGGTTCGGAGATTGAACAACTCCTACTACTTCAACAATTAGGAAATCCACTAAGAATTCGGTCATCTCGACCAGGACACTCTTGCCCTCATCAAGCCCAACAGACTTGGCTATTTTAGTCTCAACGACAAGGACAGAAAGATCTCTTCAAGCCTAGTAGACTTGGTAATTTAGTTACAAAGACAAGGACTCTCTAGCCCTAATTCGGTCACTTAAGACCAGGACATACTAGCCCCAATTCGGTCACTTAAGACCAGGATCCTCCGACCCTTATTCCTGTTGTTGATGTTTGTTAGAGGTGCTGCTGAGATGACATTTAAGCTCCTTTTGTCTCAGATACTCAGCAGCTTGGATATGATCATCCTTCATATGTAGTTGAGTGTTGCAATGAGACTCAACTTCTTCTGGTACTCAACATCTTCTTGTGATCATCTGTGGTATTGCTAAGCTTAGTTATTCAGCTCTTTCTTCTTTTTGGTACTTGACAGTTGCTCATGGTAAACTACTAAGATGATTGTAAAGCTCCTTCTACTTAGGTACTTCGTAGCTTCTCATGATTGATGTTAAGTTGTCGTTAAGGCCTTTCTTTCTTCTTGTACTTAGCAGCTCATAACACTTCTCTTGTAGTAGAGTTAACCTTCTCTACGTCTTCATTCTTTTAGCTCTTAGTGTTCTTGGTGGATCGTAGAGTGTGCTTCTTGCATATTTTCTCTTGATTTACCACTTTAATATTTTCTATGTTCGTCCACCATCTCTCCAACAATTTTTTGATTGTTTGAACTGGTGCTCTTATATAGTCTGTTGTTGATTTTCCCGTTGAAAAGTGTCCGTTGGAAGTATTTAATGTGCAGATACTTTGATATCCTTGATGTTGACTTTCTGGTGCCTTTGTATCAGCGTATTCTTCCTAGTCCATGACATGTCACATCAGCCTGCAACTTTACTTGTTCACGTGACAGATTGCTTTCTACATACTAGCCGTTAGATACATCTTTGCTATTCATCAAGGATATATGACTGGACACCTTGGGATATTCTGATCTGCAACGTTCTTTTTGTCAGATCTCTAGTCAAACCTGACTTTACTCTACGATCTTGTCGTCTTGGTAGAGTAGTATGTGTCGTAGAGTTGAGCTCTTCGATTTGCTCAACTGTCTGCTCTACGAATGGGTGCATTAAGAGCTATAGGTAGACTTCACAGCTTTTATTCCAAACCATTTTATGATCTTGCTGTCTTTTTGAAGCTTTATGAAGTAAGTTGTTGCTCTACGATTTCTTAGTGGCTCTGCGAATTTCTTTTATCTTTTACGACCAGGCAGAGTACCTTCGAATTAACCTTCACTTGCTTAACTTTCAACTGTTTTCATGATTCATACTTGAGCTTGTTGTTGTTCTCTCGTCTTCATTATCAACTTTAAGATTTTGTAGCCTTTCTTTTGCTCTGATTGCTTTTCAGCTGCTCTACGATTCTGATCAGTTGTTTTTACAATCTTGTTTTCTTTGAACGATCGTTGAGTTTCTTCAGTGATTGTATGAACTACTCTATATTCAGTCATTGTTCAACAGTCTTTGACTTGTTTAGCTCTTACTTCTATCATCTTAAGATTAGATCTGTGCTTTGAGAAATGAGGTGATCTTTATGTCAGGAACATAGACTCTGCCTATAGCTTTACGATCTTTGTTGTACAATCTCAGAGTTGTTTTTACACATCGACTTTTACTTTGCGATTCCATAGAACATTCAGCGTTCAGTTCGAGCTTAGCGTGACTTTACGATTTTGTTCACTTTACTTCTTTGTTAAATGCTTTGCAAACTGAGGTGAGCTTTGATGAGTGTGTTTTATACACACAATTTGGGTACTTTTGGCATTGATAATTTGTAAGTCTTTGGGTACTTTATGTGGTTTTATTATATTTTTATCTTATTTTTAGATATTGTAGTTTTATATTGCTTTTATATGTTTTGTATTATTTTTATGTATTTTTACTTTGTTTTGTAGGAATTTGAATAAAAGCTATTTGGTTCAATGTATGGAAGTGCTTTGTTTGCCATTTTTAGCGCAACATTGACATAACAGCTGCTTCTCGCCCAATTTTGCCCATGATCTAGCCATTATCTCTCAGAACTCAAAGAATAAAAGTTGTAGAGCTATCTCTTAGCTTTCCGTAGCATTTTGAATCGCCTCAATCCAAGTTCGGACGAAGAAGTAATGGAATTTTTCCCAACTGACGTCAATGTTGAATTTTCCAAGCAAGGCAGTGAGGCCTCGCCACAAACCAGCGAGGTCTCGCCAGGGCATACAAGGAGTTGCAGCAGACCAGCGGCCACAAACCAGCAAGGCCTCGCCAGGGCATACAGGGAGTTGCAGTAGGGCAGCGGGGCCTCGCCACAAACCAGCGAGGCTGCGCCAAATCCCGCTGAGTGCGATCTGACAGATTTTTAGTGCGATTTGAGGTGCAATTTGTCCGTTTTGGCTAGAGTTTCTGGATGAGGAGCTATTAATAATCTCTTCTGAGCTTCATATCATATCTAGAGACAGGGAGGCTACATATTACATCACAAAAACGTGCCTAGGGCTGGAAAAGAGAGCAAAATCAAGCCAAAGGCCAAGGAGCTAAGTTGTCAAGGACTGCAAAACGAAGAAGGAGAGCTAGAACTCAACATCCAACCATTGAACAACATCTGAATATCTTCAAAAGTGGTTTTATCTCTAGCATTCACTTTTTATTTTGTAATCCGAATTTGATGATGTATAATTTGAATTGGATGTCTATTGTAGCTATCATGAACTAACCTTTTATTCTAAGATTGCAATGGAACCCAACACTTAAATTGAATTGAATTCTCTCTCTATTGATTTTAGTTATTCATTTGTGAATTGATTATCATAACCTTTGCTTTCTAGATTAATTGCTTGGCCCGTAATTACCTTGGGAACCTATATGAACTTGGCGAACGGATTATAGGTTAAGACCTAGTTATGATAACATGTGAGAGTATAGATTGTTGTGGGTTATTAATTGGATTAAGTGACGTGTATCTTATTAATTATCTGCAATAATGGGTATCTTGATAGTAGCTGGGATAGATATATACCTAATTACCGCATGCAACCAATTGAGAATCTAGTCTTAATGACTTCCGATGTGAAAGTTGGTAATTGAGGGGACGATTAATTAGATTTAGTGACACGTGTCTATTAATCATTCCTGAAATTAGTCTCTTGACAGTGTATAGGATAGACATATACCTATGCACTGCTTAGGAAGATTCGTGATTGACCATCGATAGAGGCTCTTATGTAGTTTTGATTTCTCGGTTGTCAATTCATATGTTATAACTGATTGAAAAGAGAGAGTTAGGAGATTCAAATGACGTGTTGGGGGAAATTGTAATCTTAGACCTTTCTATCTTGATATTTTACCGCATTGTACTTATTACTTGTCCTTTGAACTCAACCAATCAACAAAATTCAGACCTTCATCGTTTAAACTAGATCAAATTGATATACGATTAGTACTTGGTATTTATTCGCAACAATTCCCTGTGGGTTCGACTCATATCTTATCATATATTACTTGTGGGCCGTGTATACTTGCACATGTGTGTTTATCGATTGCTAAATCGACCAACAAGTTTTTGGCGCCGTTGCTGGGGAATTGTTTCTAATAATTTTACCAATATCAATTTCTATCGAATTGGTCTTAATTTAAACTTGTATATAAATGTATTTTTTGTTTGTTTTAACATTTTTTTATTTTTTCTGTTTAATGCTTTCTTCTTTACAAGGTACACCATGGCCAACTATAATTATCAATGGCCTCACACGGGAATGACCCAATCAGGAGCGGCATGGATGGATGGATTTGATGTGGTGGCGGCACATATAGAGACGCTGTCAAGGAATGTTAACGCTCTAGTGGCCCAATAAACTCAACGTGTTGCGGTGAATTGTGATTATTGTGTTGGGAACCATCCGAGTCATCTATGCAACATCAATTTCGAGTCGACATGGTATGGTGGCAACTTCGGCGATTACCCCAATAGTTATGACTGTTTCGATGTTTATCATCATAGTTGGGAGAATCATCCGGAGTTTTCATGGAGCCAACATAATCAAGCTTAAACCCGTGCTCCAAGTCATTCATACACTCTAGAATTTCATGATCAAGCTCCTATTCAAGAAGAGAGGATGTCAAACTTAGAGGAATTTTTGTCCAACATCATAGCTTCAAATGAGGAGAGTATGAAAAATCAGGAGGTTGAGAACCACGTAAAACAGATTTTAAACTACATTAACAATCACCAGAATGGTTGGTTCTCGAAACTGATGGATTTCCCATGCCAAAGCTACAACTAGACGTGCTAATTGATGATGATTCTGATATGAAAGAGACATGTGGGAAACAAGAAAAAGAGGTCGAGGATCCAGCCTTGAGCCCCAATGATGATGATGAGCTAATTTCGATTGTATCCCATATACCTTCTCCTCCAAAGCTCAAGGATTTGGGTGGTTTTGCAGTCCCGTGCCCATTGAGTAGTCATGTCGTAGGCAAAGCTCTATGTGACATAGGAGCTAGTTTACAGTTTGAGCCATGGCGTGATGAAGTAGAGGTTCATGAAAAGATAGATGAGGATCCACTTGTGTTTGAGAAACTTAATTTCACTATGTCATTCATAGACACAATAGAGCAGGCTCCTAGCTGCTTTCAGTTCATACAGGAGGATTTATATAAGAACAATAAGCTAGGTGAGCTTGAGACAATGGACCTCATCGAAGCAATGCCCTTAGATGTTTCACCCCTACTGATGGATGAAGCGAATGGAGAAAGTTTCTTTTTGCTGATAGATGAAACTAAGTTTGGGAGTCGCCTAGTATGCGTGCATGCCATGTAAATTAAGGAAATGACAGCACGGAGGCATACTATGGTCATTTTTACAATCGAGCCGGACTAAAAGGAAACAGGAAGGTAGTCATGCTGAGGACTTTAACTCAAGCGCTATTTGGGAGGCAACCCAAATCTCCATTTTATTTCTCAAGCTATTTTGTTTTTATTTTTTTTATTTTAATCTAAAAAAAAATGTTTGGTATAGTTTGTTTTTGATTTTATGTTTAATTGTGTTTAATATGTGTAATATTGCTTGCTGCAGTTAGACGTTTAAATCCAACATTGAAAATCATAACAGCAACATAGCAGCACAATGGCAGCTCAGCAGCTCGGCAGCCCATGCAGCAAAGCAGCAGCCAACAGTGCAGCAGACCAGCCAACTGATGTTTGTCCTTAATAGCAGCCCATATGCAAATTTTTGGCATTCCACTCTTTTGTCTCTCTCCTCCAAAGCCAAGAGCCAATGTTTTGCACATCATAGCAAAGTTAAAATCCACCACCCATTGTCCAAATTAGCATAATAGGCTTGCAATTCATCATCAAATTCACCATCTTAGCCTTCAATTCACTAAGGGTTTCATGGATTTGGCTAGTTTTTCAAGGTTGTGCTCTTCCTCCCTAAAAGCGAAGGTATTTGCGTTTGAACTCGAATTTTTTTTGCTTGGTGTTGTGCTTGGGTTGAGTTTTATTGCAGGAACGCTCTATTTCTCCCATTGCAAGACTTTGTGGAGGGTTAGGCTTAATTCCAACTGCACTGACAACTGAGATTTTGGGAGGTGCACGCCACGTGTTTGATATTTTGCTTAAGAGAGTTTCTTAGCTAATGTGGGCTGTTCTTCATGAGGCATTGATCTGGTATGGTTTCCAAGCAACAAATGGGGTGAAGCTTCATCGTCCAAGCCAACCAAAGCCCATGACAAGAATTTTGTTAGTCCGGAAGCATCCAAGCGACACCACACTATAATGATGTTGCTTGATTACCCTCAGTGAAGTTCTCTATTTTAAATTCTGTCTATTATAAACATCGAGGACTATGTTTATTTTAAGTTTGGGGGTGTGGTAGTATAATTTAGTTATTTTATTTCGTCTAAGTCGTGTTGTGCTAAAAGAATGGCTAATGATATTTTGCTGATTATTGTGTTTTTATCTAAAATAAAGCTTGAGCATGTTTAGTTACTTCTTAACATTTTGGCTAACCACCCTACTCTTGGTTGTTTAAGCTCTTCACGTACACAATGTACTTGTTTAGTTAGTTAGTATTAAGAAATCTCATTTACTTAAATCTTGGGAGATTATACTTGAAATATACTGAACTCACGTCAACAACCTTTTATGCTTATTGTAGACTTTCATATAAGTTTGGGGGAATTACAAAAAAAAACAAAAAAAAAAGGAAAAAAAGAAGAAAAAATATTATTATTTGTTGACCAAGTTTAATTACGTGGCCATTGCTACTCGAGTTAATAGATCCTCAGGGGTGTTTTTACACCTAATGCCCTAAAATCATCTGGTTTGGGAGTCATTGATCAAACACTCGTTACATGGGTAGCTCTGAATAGCCTAATGTGATTAGACATCGCACGGTCATGCGCTTAGTTAAGGTGAGATGGAGTGTAAAACGCACTCACCAGTGTGATTACTCATTAATGCAATAATCCATTGGGAACCCCTTCTTATATGGTCGTCTTGTTTAGTATTTATCAAGGTAATGATGAGTTTGTAGATTTATAGTATAATCCCTCATATATTGAGTTCATGCGTTAGCTCTTTCCTAACTCGCATAAATAGATAGCACACTCACACACACACACACATTGCAGAGATCTTGAGTAGCTGTGAGCTTAGAAATTTTGTTAAATTGTAACTTTACGTTGTTCTTGGGCCCCTTTTGATCTTTATCCTTTGAGGCCAATTGTTGAGTCGTTCTTTCCTAATTCAGTTGTCATTGTGTTATGTCAACAAATTAGTGTATCTCTGTTTGCTTGAGGACAAACAAAGGTTTAAGTTTGGGGGTATTTGATGAGTGTGTTTTATACACACAATTTGGGTACTTTTGGCATTGATAATTTGTAAGTCTTTGGATACTTTATGTGGTTTTATTGTATTTTTATCTTATTTTTAGATATTGTGGTTTTATATTGCTTTTATATGTTTTGTATTGTTTTTATTTATTTTTACTTTGTTTTGTAAGAATTTGATTAAAAGCTATTTGGTTCAATGTATGGAAGTGCTTTGTTTGCCATTTTTAGCGCAACATTGACATAACAGCTGCTTCTCGCCCAATTTTGCCCATGATCTAGCCATTATCTCTCAGAACTCAAAGAATAAAAGTTGTAGAGCTATCTCTTAAGTTTTCGTAGCATTTTGAATCGCCTCAATCCAAGTTCGGACGAAGAAGTAATGTCATTTTTCCCAACTGACGTCAATGCTGAATTTTCCAAGCAAGGCAGCGGGGCCTCGCCACAAACCAGCGAGGCCTCGCCAGGGCATACAGGGAGTTGCAGTAGACCAACGGGGCCTCACCACAAACCAGCGAGGCCTCGCCAGGGCATACAGGGAGTTGCAGTAGGGTAGCTGGGCCTCGCCACAAACCAGCGGGGCTGCGCCAAATCCCGCTGAGTGCGATTTGACATATTTTTAATGCAATTTGAGGTGCAATTTGTCCATTTTGGCTAGGGTTTCTGGATGAGGAGCTATTAATAATCTCTTCTGAGCTTCATATCATATCTAGAGACAGAGAGGCTACATATTACATCACAAAAACGTGCCTAGGGCTGGAAAAGAGAGCAAAATCAAGCCAAAGGCCAAGGAGCTAAGTTGTCAAGGACTGCAAAACGAAGAAGGAGAGCTAGAACTCAACATCCAACCATTGAACAACATCTGAATATCTTCAAAAGTGGTTTTATCTCTAGCATTCACTTTTTATTTTGTAATCCGAATTTGATGATGTATAATTTGAATTGGATGTCTATTGTAGCTATCATGAACTAACCTTTTATTCTAAGATTGCAATGGAACCCAACACTTAAATTGAATTGAATCCTCTCTCTATTGATTTTAGTTATTCATTTGTGAATTGATTATCATAACCTTTGCTTTCTAGATTAATTGCTTGGCCCGTAATTACCTTGGGAACCTATATGAACTTGGCGAACGGATTATAGGTTAAGACCTAGTTATGATAACATGTGAGAGTATAGATTGTTGTGGGTTATTAATTGGATTAAGTGACGTGTATCTTATTAATTATCTGCAATAATGGGTATCTTGATAGTAGCTGGGATAGATATATACCTAATTACCGCATGCAACCAATTGAGAATCTAGTCTTAATGACTTCCGATGTGAAAGTTGGTAATTGAGGGGACGATTAATTAGATTTAGTGACACGTGTCTATTAATCATTCTTGAAATTAGTCTCTTGACAGTGTATAGGATAGACATATACCTATGCACCGCTTAGGAAGATTCGTGATTGACCATCGACATAGGCTCTTATATAGTTTTGATTTCTCGGTTGTCAATTCGTATGTTATAACTGATTGAAAAGAGAGAGTTAGGAGATTCAAATGACGTGTTGGGGGAAATTGTAATCTTAGACCTTCCTATCTTGATATTTTACCGCATTTTACTTATTACTTGTCCTTTGAACTCAACCAATCAACAAAATTTAGACCTTCATCGTTTAAACTAGATCAAATTGATATACGATTAGTACTTGGTATTTATTCGCAACAATTCCCTGTGGGTTCGACTCATATCTTATCATATATTACTTGTGGGCCGTGTATACTTGCATGTGTGTATTTATCGATTGCTAAATCGACCAACAAGCTTTACGATAGGTGCAACAACTCTGCGATCCTTTTGATGCTTCGATCAGTGGTTGTTTCTGCTAGATCAACCTAACATTCTTGATCTTTTCTAATTCTAAGTCCTTGTACATGCATTTCTTTGAAGGACTTTACAAAACTTACTATACACATATACATTGATTATTTATCCTCTGAACACTTAGGTCACTCTGCTTACAATATTTGCATTATGAGCATACAGAGTGACTCTACGATAAGATCAACCTAACATTCTTGATCTTTATAATCTAAGTCCTGGTACATGTATTTCTTTGAATACGGACTTTACAATGTTTAGGGTCAATAGAGTTTTGATCTCAAGGTTCTCATTTCACTATATGAATATTATTAGATCACATACAACAAGAATGTGTAGTTCACAATATTCAACAACGTATCGATTTCCTTATCAGGTCATATTTATCATATAAGCATGTACACACATAATAAGATAGTTCACACATAAACACTAAGCACATAGACAGATAGTCACACAAGCACATAAACACATTAACACATAAGCACATAATCACATAGATAATTAACCACATAATCACATAGATAATTAACCACATAATCACATAGACATAATTCATTTAAACGATCAAACCAGTCATCATCAAATCAAATACCCTTCAACATCCTGGTCATAGCCAATCTTTTGGGTCAAAATTACACAATGTTGGGCAGTGATATTGATCAAACCATTAAGACTATCATGTATTTTTTTCAAGTTTCAAGGAGCACATCTTGGCACTTAAGCCTTTTGTTCTTTCTATCAGCTACATTAGAATTACCCGTAAATCATGAAAATTGAACACCTTCTGCTTCCTCTTATCCTACATCAGCATTCAATATGTTCTCCTATAGCTTTATCTTTACCAAAAATTTGTTGTTAGTCCTCATACCACGTCAATAACTTGTTCCGCAACTAAATTATATCGGGATCTTTCTACACGAATAAATAAACTATATCAACATTATCACATACCCTTTCCTTCTCACAAACAAACCAATCATGCCAAAATGTTCAAAGAAGAGGAAAGATGGGAAGAAGAGGTATCTGATTCTTTTTCCCTTATCTCAGAATTAAAGGATTTATTCTGAAAGTCCCTGGGAACTTCTGCTATCTTCTGTTTCTTCTGCAGGGGTTGCTCTGCTGTTGAAGCTAAAGCTTTACGATCTTGAGCAACTGACCCCTGAGAGGTTTTTTCTTGAATTGCAGCCACTTTCCTTTTGGCCTTTGTCTTGGTAAGCTTCTGAACTTCACTGATTATACGTTCACTTCCTTCAGACTGCCTTGACCTCAGAATTTCAACTGGATTTTTCTTCTAGTTATCGAAAAGCTTAGGGGTAATCCTTTTGTTGACATTAAGAGCTTCACCCTTGCATCCCCTATTAGCTTCTTCATTCTCCTCTTCAGAACAATGCTTATCAACTGCCCATGGTACATTTTAGGCACGGGCTTTCCAGTAGCCTTTTTCTTCCCTGCATCAGCTACCCATTTGGCCAAGTAGTCCATGACGATGGCACCAAAGTTGATTTCCAGCTTCATGACGATTACAGTCATGATTTTCAGTTGAAGCTCACTGATTGAATTGTGAGCTGAGTCCTTGCACAGAATGCACTTGCCTACAATGTTAGTAAAGAACTTAAAATCCTAAGGGAATTCCTTCTTTTTAATCCCTTCAAGCTGTGGGTTCTTTTTATATCCCATCAGTTTCATTCCTTCCTTCACATTAACTTCATCAAAGGAAGTAATACTACAGTTTACAAAACCCATGTGATCATTCAGCTCTATGACATCAATTTGAAAGGTAAGACCCTTAATCTTTGAAGTGTAAAATCCCATCAGCACAAACACTATTTGTGTAGAATTCCTCTACAAGCTTTGAATAGATCTTTGTGATGGAGCCAAGAGTCTCCTCAAAACCATCTTTCTGCACCAATACGAATATATCTCTGAATTTCTTCTCTGCTTCCCCGAACTTGTTAAAGAAAAGTTGGTTGCTGGTGATAATTTGGAAACTAGCCATCTTCTTTGATATTAGAACTGAAAATAATAACGGAAATGCTTAAGTTTTCTGAGAATTTAAGAAACAAAGGTTTGAGAGTTTGGGAGTTTGAAAAATTTGAATGCTTAGATCTCAGATTGTAGAATAGTAAAGGTTAGATGAAAATTTAAATTAACTTTATATCACTTCCCTCGTAATTCGGCTGAGTGGGACACGTGTTGAAAATGATTGCATGCACGTCGTTTCAATTCTTCAGTTTACAGCTGTAGAGCAGTAAATTCTGCTCTTCACCCGCTTTTCTTTGATGTGAACTTCACGCGCAATAAAGTAACTGCCTTAAGTCTGCAACAGAATAGGTAACGTAGAGTAATATTCTGACAGACATTTCACTTTACGTTGGCCTTCTACTCAATGATCCACTCTATGAGGCTTTCACTCAACGAACTGCTCTACGATTCTCTTCCATTCTACGATCCATTCTACGATACCTTTTTTTTTCTTTAGCCAGTATTCTATGACCTTTTTTTGCATAGTTAAAAACTTCTGAAAACATAGAACTAAGGATGTAAATGTAACATTCCTAACTCACTAATTAACTTATTAAACCTAAATTCGTTTAAGGGTTTAGTAAACACATCAACAAGTAATTTTCAGTTAGAATAAAATATAATACGATATTTCTATTTTGCACATGATCTCTAATAAAATGGTATATGATGTCTATATGTTTAGTCCTAGAATGCATGGCAGGATTATGAGTTATTGATGTAGCACTTATATTATCACAAAATATAGGGATAAACTTAAAATCAAGCTCATAGTCAGCCAACTGATTTTTCATCCACAAAATTTGAGCACAACAACTACTAGCAATAATGTATTCAACTTCTGCAGTTGACACTGAATTCTGCTTCTTGCTGAACCATGAGACAAGTTTATTTCCTAGCAATTGACATGTACCACTAGTGTTTTCCTGTTAATAAGATCCTTCAAAATCTGCATCTGAATACCCTATTAGATCAAAGGGAGACTCCTTGGAATACCACTATCCCAAATATGAAGTTCCCTTGAGATATCTGAAAATCCTTTTAACAGTAACTAAATGAGATTCCTTAGGATTAGCTTGAAATCTAGCACAAATACAAGTAGAAAATATAATATTTGGTCTACTAGCAGTTAAGTACAAGAGAGATCCTATCATACCCTCTGTATTGAGTTATATCAATACTTTTACCAGATTCATCTTTATCAAGCTTGGTTGCAAAGGCTATAGGAGTCTTCATGGGAGTGGCTGATTCCATGCCATACTTCTTAAGTAGTTCTTTAATGTATGTGGCTTGGTTTATGAAGATTCATTCATCAGTCTGCTTCACTTACAATCCAAGAAAGAAGTTTAGCTCACCCATCATGCTCATCTCAAATTTACTCTGCATTAGCTTGGCAAATCTCTCACATAATTTTTCATCAGTATAACAAAAAATAATATCATCTACATATATTTGTACTAATAGAATTTTATCTTTATGCTTTCTAAGGAATAGTGTAGTATCTACTCTACCTCTAGTGAATCCATTTTCAATTGAAAAAGTAGTGAGTGTTTCATACCATTCCCTATGTGATTGCTTTAAATCGTAGAATGCTTTATCTAACTTATAAACATAACTTAAATGAGTTGGATTTACAAACCTAGAGGTTGTTCTACATAAACCTCTTCTTGAAGTTCTCTATTTAGAAATGTACTTTTGACCTCTATTTGAAAGACTTTAAACTTCAAGTGGGCTGCATATGTGACACCCCTAAATTCGGATACTTTAATCTCACAGATCTGGTGTTCACTATCCAAAACAATCACATCTAACTACCCATAATAAAGGATAATAATAATCATCATAAGTCATCATCCCATGAAAGGGTTACGTCATTTCAATTCTTCAGTTTACATCTATAGAGCAGTAAATTCTGCTCTTCACTCACTTTTCTTTGATGTGAACTTCACGCGCAATAACAAGTTAACATCTTTCATTACTTACTAATTTGCAACTTATTCTCACTATCTATGTGATTACAATCTATTTTCAAGTCCTATAACGTGCATTACACTTTACTATAATCATTCAATGAGGTTATAACAATATACCAAAGATCATATACTTAAATACTCTTTACTGGACAGACTGCACAGCAGTGCAGCTGCGCTACATTAACACTAGACATCAGCGCAGCTGCTCTTGAGGGCACAACTGCGCTGTTCATACCCTTAGAACCGGCGCAGCTGCACTGAGACTTAGAACCAGATTCTGCAGTTCGTGAGCAGCACAGTTCCAGGGCCAAAAACAACCAACTTCATTACCCACATGACAAATTAACCAAAGTCAGATGTTTTAAACTTTATAGAATCAAAACAAAGCATGTATAACATGATTCTGACGTCAAAACTCACCTAAATAACCAGTTAAAAGAATTAAAACCTAAGTTCATGCTCTTTTTAAATATTTAAACATAATATACAAAATCATCTAACCCAGATTCGTTTCTCAATCAAATTGATTCAGTTCACTTGCATTCTTTTCGTTTCTTAACGTATTAACATAAAAAACTATCAATTTACAGATTAAAGCATGAATTTATAGCCAATTTTGTCATCAAAACAGACCATATTATAAACAATAAACCAAAAGTTTAATTCCTCTTCTTTTTCACATAAACACATTTTTTTATTACTACAAAACCATCTATAGATGATATATAACAATTATTATCCACACCCATAAACATATATACACAATTCCTCAACAAATCATCTAACAAAACCCATTCACAAAGAACTTAAGGAAACAAAAATAAAGGATTTTGGGGTTAATTTATACCTTTAATTGTTTAGAAAAACTTAGTTAATCTTCCTCGTCTTCTTTGATTTTTTTTGGACTCTTGCTCTCAATTCACAGAGGATCCTCTCTTCTTCTCTGTGTTTTTTTAGCCTTATGAAAATACACTGACAAAACTTTTGTGTAGTTTTTTCAAGCTTCAACAGTTACTAAACCAAAAGGTCCATCAGTTAGAAAATACAAAGGGTCTCTAGGCCATGTTTGGCTAGAACCCAAAAACCTTCTTTTAGTTTATTTTAATATAATTTCCTTATAATATGATACACTTGTCACACTTTATTTAATTAAACTCAATTATTAATAAATCAAATTTAAACCTTAATAATAAAATTATTATAATTTTATTTAATAAATCACCTTATTTAATAAATCATTAATTCTCTAATTTAGTTATTTAATTAAACTAGAATATTACCATTCCATTAGCGTAATAAAATTACGCACCAAAATATAAATCATCTAACACGAATTTAACCAACATATTCACACATAAATAAATTATTTCATAATAATTTCCATCAACTAAAATATTTATCTTATTCGAATAAATATTTATAATTAATTACAAAATTTCTGATCGTTACATCCTTCCCTCCTTAAGAGGATTCTGTCCCCAGAATTACAACACAATTAATTCAACCGTTACATTCTTCCCTCCTGAAAAAGATTATGTCCCCAGAATCACTATATAAAAATTAAGTAAATAAATGAGGATAATTTTTCATCATCTTATCTTCGAGTTCTCACGTAGCTTCTTCAGCGTTGTGGTTCCTCCATATTACCTTAACAGAAGGTATCACTTTATTCTTAAGAACTTGCTCTTTCTTGTCAACTATCTGAACATGAACTTCTTTATAGGATAAATCTTTCTCAACTTGTAATGGTTCATACTCTATAACATGCTTATAGTCGGACTTGTATGGTCGTAATACTGAAACGTGAAATACGTCTCTCACCAACTTCATCCTAGCACAACGGAGTTCTGCATCTTCTGCCGTACAATGCTTCATAAGGCGGCATGCCAATACTGGCGTGATAACTGTTATTATAAGCGAATTCAACTAACGGTAAATGGTAATCCCAATTTCCCTTGAAGTCCATGATACAAGCTCTTAGCATGTCTTCCAATGTCTGGATCGTTCTTTCACTATGCCCATCAGTTTGGGGATGGTACACTGTGCTAATTCTCAACTGCATTCCCATTCATTCCTGCAGTCACTTCCAAAAATTCGATGTGAAACGCGGATCTCTGTCTGATACAATTGATACCAGAACACCGTATATTGACACAATCTCCTTCGCATACAATTTTGCTAACTGGTCTAGTTTAAATCTAATTTTTATTGGCAGAAAGTGCGCTGATTTCGTCAATCTATCCACAATAACCCATATCGCGTCATAGCCTTTTTGAGTAGTTGGAAGACCTACCACAAAATCCATCATGATATGCTCTCATTTCCATTCTGGTATCTCCAATGGTTGCAACAACCAACTCGACCTTTGATGATCTGCTTTGACTTTCTGACATGTTAAGCACTTGTAACACATTCAGCAACATCTCTTTTCATATTTGACCACCAGAAATGTTGCCGAAGATCTTGGTAATTTTCGTACTCCCCGGGTGAATTGAATATCTCTAGCTATGAGCCTCACTCAAAATTTCATCTCTGACTTCTTGTACCGGCAGAACCCAGATTTTCCCCTCGAATCGTAGCAACCCTTCGATATCGATTTTAAATTTCACTTCATCACCTCTAGACACTCTTTTCCTGATTTTCTCACATTCTTCATATTGAAGTTGAGCTTCTTTTACCTTGTCTATCAAAGTTGAACTGGTCTCCACCTGAAACAGTATTTTGTCTGACTACTTCGAATATTATACCTCCAACTCTAGTTTTGCCATTTCTAAGATTAGCTCCTCCTGGGCAGTTAACGTAAATAACTTCTCCCAACCCTTCCTACTTAATGCATCAACAACGACATTCGCTTTACCCGGATGATAAAGAATCTCACAGTCATAGTCTTTAATAAGCTCCAAATCTTCAAAGCAAATACCATCGCAACTAACTCCAAATTGTGGGTCGGATACCATTTCTCATAATCTTTCAACTGTCGCGATGCATACGCAATGACCTTGTTGTTCTGCATAAGCACACATCCTAGTCCCTTGTGCGATGCATCGCTAAACACCACAAAATTCCCTATATTATCTGGCAAAGACAACGCAGGTGTCGTGCTTAACCTCTTCTTCAACTCTTGAAAACTTTCTTCCCATTTCTCCGTCCAAACAAACTTAACTGCTTTCCTTATCAAGTTAGTCAACAGAGTGGCTATCTTGGAGAAATCTTGAATAAACCGACAATAATAACCTGTCAAGCTTAGAAAACTCCTCACTTCCGACGGTGTCTTCGGTTGATCCCAATTCACCACAGCTTCCACTTTTGTTTGATCCACCGAAATTCTGTCTTTATCAATCACGTGCCCAAGAAATTGCACACGCTTTAACCAGAATTTACATTTTGAAAACTTCGCATATAATTTCTCCCTTTTTAATGATTCTAACGTCAGTCTCAAATGTTCAGTGTGCTCCTCCTTGGTTTTGGAATACACTAAAATGTTATCAATGAAGACCACTACAAACTTATCTGAAAACGGTTTAAACACCCTGTTCATTAGATCCATAAATGTTGCAGGTGTATTCGTTAGACCAAATAACATCACCAGAAACTCGTAATGACCATATCGAGTTCTGAATGCTGTCTTCGGTACATCCTCCCTTCTCACCTTCAACTAGTGATACCCACTCCTCAAATCTATTTTCGAGAAATACCTAGCTCCCTTTAACTGGTCAAACAAGTTATCGATCCTTGACAACGAATATTTATTTTTAATCGTGACCTTGTTCAACTCTCTGTAATCAATGCAAAGCTGCATCAACCCATCTTTCTTCTTAACAAACAACACCAGAGCTCCCCACGGTGACACGCTTGGTTGGATATACTTCTTGTCCAAAAGCTCTTGTAATTGCACCATCAATTCTTTCATCTCCATTGGAGCTATTTGGTATGAGGTTTTTGATATGGGAGCAGTCCCTGGTACCAAATCGATCACAAATTCAATTTTTTGGTCAGGCGGAAGTCCTGACAAATCATCAGGAAACACATCTACAAAGTCTCTAACGATCGGTATCTCCTTCAGCTTTACACCCACCTTTCGAGTATCAACTATGTAGGCTAAATACCCCACACATCCTTGTTTTAACAACTTCTTGGCCTGCATCATCATCAGACATCTCGTTTGTCTAGGCGACTAGCTGCCATAAAATACTACCTTTGACTTCTTCGAAGTCATAATGTTTACACACTTTCTCTGGCAATCAATTATCGCCCCATGGTTAAATAACCAATCTATTCCCAAAATAACATCAAATTCTCTGAGTCTAATTAGTATTAAGTCTATCGTCATCAGATGACCCTTAATATTTACACGACAGTTCTTGTGTACAAATCTAATAGGAATCACCTCCCTATTCGCAATTTCTATATTTAAGGAGTAGTCTAATTCTTCTTGAAGCAATCCTAATTTCCTAACAAATTCGTCGAATATAAATGTACAAGTAGCACCCGAATCAAATAATATGTAAACATTAATATCATTGACCAGAATGATACCTGACACCATATCTTTTAACTGCACAGCATCCTGCATGGTCATGTTATAAGTTCTGACGGTGGGTCGATTCGACGGCGTCGGTCCGGTGATAGCCAAATTACCACTACTGCTGTTTCCTCCAGCTCCACCTGCTCCTCTAGATGCATTCTTAGGACAATTACGAGCCAAATGACCTTTGGACCCGCAAGTGAAACAAGCATCTTTCTTTGGATTGGGACAATTCGGTACAATGTGGCCCTCCTGACCATAGTTATAACAAACCCTTTTCCCCTTCATGCATACTCCCACGTGATTCTTTCTGCAGGTAGCACAAGCTTCAATTCTTTTCTTTTGATTCCCCTGTTGACTTCCAGAAGAAACGTTATCACTCCATTTCCTCTTTTGACCGCTACCACCACTAATGCTACCATCAGCCTTGTTCTCATTTTCTTTTTTCTTCTTCTTTTATTCCTGGTTATACTTGGTTAGGGCATCACTTCCCCCTTCTGCTATAATTGCCTTTTCTAGCACAGCCGCAAACAAATTAAGTTAGAACGTAGAGACTCGGCTATACAGCCAGGGCTTCAGTCCCTGCTCGAACCTCCTCGCTTTTCTCTGGTTGGTATTAACTTGATATGGCGCAAACTTCGCCAATTCATTAAATTTTGTGGCATACTCTGGAACCGTCATTGTACCCTGCTTTAACTTCAGAAATTGAACCTCCATCTGGTTCTGCGAACTTGGCGAAAAGTATGTCTCAAAAAACATCTCCTTAAATCTTTCCCAAGGAATTACTCTCTGACCACCTCGACTCCTATTTGCCTGCCACCAGTAGCTAGCGTCCGACTTTAGCATAAACGTTGCGAAGGCAGTCTTCTGATCCTCCCCAACCCTAGCGACATCAAAAACCTTCTCTATCTCCATGATCCATGTTTGAGCTTTGACTGGATTCATAGACCCTTGATATTCTGGGGGCCCTACAGCTTTAAAGTCCTTGAAAGTCGTGGCTTGAGCCTGGGGCTGATTTGCAAACGCTCTTGCCAACAGGTTCACCAGCTACTGCATTGAGTTAACTTCAGCTTCGTTATTGCTCGTAGACCCCTCGGGGGTTTGCTGACGAGTTTGTCTTCTTCTTGGGCATCATCTTTCTGTTTAAAGTATTCGCCATTAGATTACTATTCATTTACTTAAACATTTAAGACTTAATTTAAATATTTTGAAACAACACATAGCACATAACACATCTGACAAACTTTTGTGTTTTATTCATTCATTGCTTTCAAACATAACAAAGATAGCGTTACTGCTATTTACATCATTTACCCCATCTTAATGGAATTCAAAACCACATCAATATCATATCCCATTATTATATCAACAATTGGGATTTACATTTTATTATAACTCGAGACTAGCTATCATAATATGTTATTGCGTTTATTGCAACCCACTAGGACATCCCACGTCGCACAACTTCTTTGCGCTCTTGCTCCATGATACGAATCATCGTCCTACGATCCATCATGTATCATGGTAAATCCTTGAACTGTACTGGATAGTGGAAAACTCGATCTTGAGCACTATCCATTGCTTTGTGGAAAGCATAATCCATCTCATCCATTCTGGCCTTCTTTGACCGAACCTCATCCTCAACACGATCTGCACGATCAACAACCTTCAACCATGCGTCCTCAGCTCTCGCCCGTTTTGCTGACTCCTCCCTCAATTCATCCTTCACGTCCTCATTCTCAACCATTATCTCCGTTCTCTGATATTCTAACTAAGCTAGTTTCTGATCAAGTTCTGCAACTCGTGTAGTGAGATCCTAAATCTTTAAATATTTTTGTTCTAGAACGATCTGACGCTTTGCTGCCTGCTCCTCTAATTTCTTAACCCTATCCTGTAACTCAATGTTGCGATCATACACCTCATCATACATCACAGCTCCAAACGAGGAAAGTGGTATCTCAACCGGATCCTCCTCCTCATCTTCTATCTCTAACTCCTCATGATCAGATTTAGGCTCATACTCCGGGCCTACAACTATAACCAATGGGGATGACTCCCTCGGCACTAACTGCTCCCGGACTGTATAAATATCACAGGGCTTCTCCTCCCTAGCCTGGCTGGATCCTTCTATATCGGTCATCCTGCCATCAAAATGTTTTAAGTTTTAATTACGACTCGGTACTACTCGCGAGCACATAAGTTATTAATAAGTTATTAACAAGTAAGCACATAAAGTCTTTTATTATTTATCTTCAATGAATTCCTTAATTCATTCCTTAGAACTCGATAAGAGTTTTACCACCACTATATTTTCGATCTCCTATATGGTTATAGCCTAAGGTTTTCCCACCTAAGGTTCATAACCTAAAGCTCTGATATCAACTTGTGACACCCCCAAATTCGGGCACTTCAATCCCACAGATCTGGTGGTCACTATCTAAAACAATCACATCTAACTACCCATAATAAAGGATAATAATAATAGTCATCATAAGTCATCATCCCATGAAAGGGTTATATCTCAATAAAATCCTAGGTTATCTAATCTTTATTACATCATTTACGGAAATAACATAATAGTAAATAAGTTCATTACATAATCTTTCTAAAATAAAAGTAAACTACTTTTCATCATTTATTCATCTTGCCCTTGCTTGTGGACGGCTTGTCAGACTTCTCATTCTTAGCTGCAATATTTTATGCAAGGGTGAGCAAACAATTGCCCACAAGGATAACCATAACAATAATAACAAATGAATAATCAATGGATAGATTTCAACTGAATAATATAATTCCTACTGAAATCAATCAACAATAATCAAGAGTTGATAGCTCGATAGAAAACTCGGCTTTTGATTCAAGATTGGAAAGTATGATCAAAAGTACATCTGAGGGCCACAAGACCTCGAACTATGTCCTAGGTTAGCAAGTATCTCTCCTTTAACCTTTAACAGTCTTGTAGACTATATGGACCATCCATCTCGTACTCCGGGGGATCAGTCCTTCGTACGATGTATTGTGCACAAACATTTTAACGCTATTGCGTAATATAGTCCCCTACTATAGGGTTGTTCATCTCAGCATTGACATAAGAATCCGCACCAAAGAAAGTTTGGTTTGGAAAAGCTTCAATAGAAATTCTAGATTTTAGAACGCTCATAAACTATGGACTAGTCGAAGCAACAAAGGTTTGCTAGCCACTAAATAATTTGATACAACAATATAAGATTGTACAATGATAATTATGATCAAGGATCGAACAACAATGGTTCATAGTTGAATAAACGTTTCATATCAAAGTAATGCTTTCAAAAGGATGAGAAAGCTTAATTAGAAATTATAGATTTTGAACAATCTAGGAAAACCTCGCTTGAAACAAAGAAACAAATGATATGAACTTGCACAATGTAAAATATAGTTAGGAAACTTGCTTAATTGAAAGTAGGGTTAAGAAACTTGTCACGTGCGCTTGCTACACAATTATATTTTACGCTCTTCGAGCTCCTACATATATATCACATAAGGTTTAACATTCTAGTTCACGCGAATAACAAGTTAACATCTTTTATTACTTACTAATTTGCAACTTATTCTCACAATCTATGTGATTACAATCTATTTTCAAGTCATATAACATGCATTACACTTTACTATAATCATTCAATGAGGTTATAACAATATACCAAAGATCCTATACTTAAATACTCTTTACTGGGCAGACTGCACAACAGCGCAGCTGTGCTATATTAACACTGGACACCAGCGCAGCTGCTCTTGAGGGCACATCTGCGTTGTTCATACCTTTGGAACCGGCGCAGCTGTGCTGAGACTCAGAACCATATTATGCATTTCGTGAGCAACGTAGTTCCAAGGCCAAAAACAACCAACTTCATCACCCACACGACAAATTAACCAAACTCAGATGTTTTAAACTTTATAGAATCAAAACAAAGCATGTATAACATGATTCTGACATCAAAACTCACCTAAATAACCAGTTAAAAGAATTAAAACCTAAGTTCATGCTCTTTTTAAATATTTAAACATAATATACAAAATCATCTAACCCAGATTCGTTTCTCAATCAAATTGATTCAGTTCACTAGCATTCTTTTCGTTTCTTAATGTATTAACATAAAAAACTATCAATTTACAGATTAAAGCATGAATTTATAGCCAATTTTGTCATCAAAACAGACCATATTATAAACAGTAAACCAAAAGTTTAATTCCTCTTCTTTTTCACATAAACACATTTTTTTATTACTACAAAATCATCTATAGATGATATATAACAATTATTATCCACACCCATAAACATATATACACAATTCCTCAACAAATCATCTAATAAAACTCATTCACAAAGAAGAACTCAAGGAAACAAAAATAAAGGATTTTGGGGTTAATTTATACCTTTAATTGTTTAGAAAAACTTAGTTAATCTTCCTCCTCTTCTTTGATTTTTTGGACTCTTGCTCTCAATTCAGAGAGGATCCTCTCTTCTTCTCTGTGTTTTTTTAGCCTTATGAAAATACACTGACAAAACTTTACGTAGTTTTATCAAGCTTCAATAGTTACTAAACCAAAAGGTCCATCAGTTAGAAAATACAAAGGGTCTCTAGGCCATGTTTGGCTAGAACCCAAAAACCCTCTTTCAGTTTATTTTAATATAATTTTCTTATAATATGATACACTTGTCACACTTTATTTAATTAAACTCAATTATTAATAAATCAAATTTAAACCTTAATAATAAAATTATTATAATTTTATTTATTAAATCACCTTATTTAATAAATCATTAATTCTCTAATTTAATTATTTAATTAAACTAGAATATTACCATTCCATTAGCGTAATAAAATTACACACCAAAATATAAATCATCTAACATGAATTTAACCAACATATTCGCACATAAATAAATTATTCCATAATAATTTTTATCACTAAAATATTTATCTTATTCGAATAAATATTTATAATTAATTACAAAATTCCCGATCGTTACAACATAGGCTAGAAACATTCTGATGGTTTCCAATTTGGCAACAGGAGAAAAGGTCTCATCATAGTCGATCCTTTCTTCTTGTGAATAACCTTTGGCCACCAATCTAACTTTGTTTCTAGTGATCACATCATCTTCATCCATCTTGAATCTGAAAACCTATTTTGTGCCAATAATTGGATGATCTCTTGATCTTGGAACTAGTCTCCATACTCTGCTTCTGTCAAACTAATTCAGCTCCTCTTGTATAGCTTGAATCTAGCTTGAATCTTCCATAGCTTCTTCAATCTTCTTAGGCTCCATTTGAGAAAGAAAACTTAGGAAGAAACATTCATTCTGCGAGGCTGACCTTGTTCTTACTCTTGCATTGGGATCCCCAATGATCAGGTATTGGGTGTGATCTCTTGTCCATTTGCTTCCAGCTAGAACATCTGTTCTAGTACCTTCTCGTTTGAGTCCTTCAAGATCTGGTTCTGGATCAACAGCTCCATTGATTCGTAGAGTGTTCATTTATGGAACTAACTGCTCTACGATTTTTTGGTCCAACACTACGATCGTTAGCTGTTAGGTTTGTATATAACGTGAGCATGCAATCAAATTACACAAATATAGCGGAAACCCGATAAAATTAGATTTTAAAATTTTATACAAACCATCAACATGATCTTTCCTTGTGCTCAATTATCAATTATACGAAAGAGATAGAGAATAAGAATTATACCCTCGTAGAACCGTGCTTCCTCAGGTACAAGTTCAACTCCAAATCCTTTCGCGTTCTTCTTGAAATTTACCGATTAGATTCCTTCCTTTGATCAACGTTAGCCACCTAAGTGTTTGGCCTCTAGAGGTGATCCACCAAGGAATAATATGTATTCAAGAAGATGGGTGTTGGCAAAACACTAGTTTCTATCTCTATAGAAATTATAAGTACTCTCCCAACTATTGGAAGTGTGTCTAACCCCAATCTATAATAAGACTCCTCTTATTTATAGATATAGGCAACCCTCCTAAACTATTTAGGAATAGGATTTTATTTTAATTAAACTCTTTTTTAATTAATTAAACTTCTAATCCAATTAGAATTTATGAGAATACTTTTATTAATCAATTCTCAAACGCTTTGAGGAATTAAATAATAATAATGGTAATAATAATAAGACTCATCTTATTAATTTATATTTAATATTTCTAAAATATTAAATAATAAATATTAAATTATTTAATTTATTCTATCACCACAGATTAAATTAAAAATACTTAACTTATTATTACGATTATGTCATTTATTTCTTAAATAAATATTTTTCTTTTGCAGTGTGATCCTTTAGGTTCTCCATATTAAACCAGTTGTAAATAAATAAATGAGAACAATTCTAATCTTATTTAAATAAATAAATTAAACTATTTGATTCATTTAAATAAATAATATTTATTTTACGATAAGGGTAAGTCCCCTTAGCTATCAACGACTTTCCAAATAATATAGATTTCAACATTAATCCTAAAAGAACCTTTCAGTGAATAGTTATCGTATAATTCAATCCTTCTACCATACAATGTCCTAATCAAGTATAAGACATGAAATTATTGTCAAGTCTTATTTTATTTGATTATATGTATTTTGATTCTCAAATGCACAACTCTAAATAAAGCAAATTAGAAATACCTTTCTAATTTTATTCTGCTTTGACCAAAGACTTCTGAGTTGTCATTTATAGAATCACATAGGACATTTTCTCCTTTTACTAGAAATGGTAGATTCTTTGTTGACCATTCACTTATCTCCACGTACAACTTATTATACCCAATCATACCATTTGATATACCCTAAGGGTCTTAAGGGACATGTCAAAGTATAACTCATCATATACAAGATATTATGATGATCTCAAGTCTAAGGATCATTTGTACTACTATCACTTAAGGAATTCCTATTGACAGGCAAGTAAAACTCCATTAGGTATTCCTTTAGCGAGCCACATTTAGTGAACTTATTCTCCAATAAGTACCTATATACTTGCTTTAGTGTCTCCTTACAAATTATTATGAGATCAATCATCCTCTTCCTAAGAGCAACCAAAGTATGTACTAATCTATCCGGATTCACTAATCCTCTTTTAATAATCCAACGATTAGGAACGATTTTAGTTTGTCAGCTATCTAGAATGTAGATCTCATTAACATGATCATAATCATGATTCTAAAAGTATTGCTCAAAACTATGAGTTTATCACACTTAATATAACAACATCATGTAGATAACGAAAATGCCTTTAATAAATTAATTCTTTTATTGATAAACGAATAAGATTACAAAGTATATGCTATATCATATCAAATATGATTGGCTTACGTGCATACTATTTTCAATCTCCTACTTACATTAAAGCCAATCTTCATGATATCTAATACCCTTCTTTTCTAAGTGACGATCATCCTGCTATTAGATAAACTTCAGTAAATAGATATGCAATGTTGTTCTTGAGAGTCCACTATTTTTATAGTGATTTTCCTCTTTCAATGATTCCTCTAATCAAATAAAAGTGCCACAACATATGTTTGAATCCAAGATGAGACTTAGGAACTATTCCTAGTTCTGTAATGAACTTTTCATCCAAACAATCAACTTGCAGCTTCATTTACAACTATATACTTTGTCTTTGTCACTAAACCAACAACTCTTTGTTGTTTGGAACTTTTCCAATTCACTGCACCACCATTCAAGGTAACGATTTACCCTAAAGTGGATTTGTTATCGTCTTGGTCAGTCTGAAAAACTTGAGTATGTTTAACCCTCTAGTTTTAATTCAGACCCACCATAAATCATGTTCACATCCTCAATACCGGTTAAGTACTTAAAGATGTTTTTCACTGTCTTATAATGATCTTCTCTAGAATATGACTGATCAACATCAGGTCTTGTACATTTCATTATATACATGATAGTAACTAATGCGATCTCTCTTTCATTGAGGACAATTTAAAGAGATACACTCCGTGGCTCATCATCATGAGACCTCTCTTGGAGTTTGTTATGCTAAACGCCCTTAGCATCGAATGAATATACGTTCCTTGGGTCAAGCCGAGTATCCTTTTAAATCTATCTATATAGATCTATATCCCCAATTTATAGGATGCTCTTCCCAAGTCATTCATGAAAGAATGTTTAGACAATTTTATCTTTACTGATTATAGCACTGGTATGTCACTCCTTATCAGTAGTATATCAACATATAATACTAGGAATGTCACAACGCTCCCACTGACCCTTTTGTACACACTAGGTTCATTCTCGTTTTTGATAAAATCAAACTCTTTTGATTGTCTTATCAAAATAAATGTTCCGTCTTTGAGAAGCTTGCTTCAATCCATAAATGGATTGTTGTAGCTCATATACATGATTTGCTTCAACCATTGAAACAAATTCATCTGGTTGTATCATACATACATTCTCCTCAAGTCTTCATTGAGGAAGGACGTCTCCACATCCATTTGTCAGATTTCGTAATAATAAGCTGCAATCACAAGCAAAATCTAAATGGACTTGAGAATTGCTACTGGTGAGAAGATTTCATGATGGATAACTCCTTGCCATTATTTGAAATCTTTTGTCACCATTCTGGACTTACAGGTCTCCACCTTGTCATCTGCTCCAGTCAGTACAAAAAATAGACATTTGGCAACGATTTTTGGGGCAACGACTTATAAAGTCGTTGCCAAAAATACATGTTTAGCAACGAAATTTGTCATTCGTTGCAGTTTGTGAAAGACTTTCATTTTGCGCAACGAAATTCATGAGTCGTTGCCAAATTTCGTTGGCGGGAAAAAAACCCCCCACCTATTCGTTGCCAATGTGATTTCTCCTCATCGTGGGTAACGAAAAAAAATTTATTGCTATATTTTGTTGCCTAATATAGGGTCACATTCATTGGCAACAATTTTTGTTTCATTGTGTATTTTGTACAATTGTTTGCAACGATTAGTAAATTGTTGCCCAAAATTAATATAAACCCAATAAACATGTTTCGGCCTCTTTTTTCCCAATGCAAAACGCATCATTTTGTATTTTAAAATTTTTATTTATTTAGACGCAAGTTTATATAGTCAAATGTTTCACTGCCTCTGTCTCAAAATAAATGCCCAGTTTTAATTTTTTTGGGTAGAGTTATAATTTTTGAAATTAAAATTGTGCACATATAGATATATTTTCTAATTTACAAAAAATAGAGTTTGTAGTAAATTGAATGTAGTTTATAATGTTTAACTCTTGTGGGCAACAAAAGGTTTTTGGTTGCCTTATTTCGTAGCCTAATATGGACCAAATTCATTGTCAACAATTTTTCTTTCGTTGCGTAGTTTGTGCAATGTTTTGCAACGACTATTAAAATGTTACCCAAAATTTGGATAACCCCAAGAAGCACATTTCACTATCTTTTTTTTTCTTCCCAAAACTCATCATTTTGCATTTTTAAATTATTATTTCTTTTATTTCTCTTTGAATAACTTGTTGTTTTACATTTTATATGTTTTGTAATGAGATTAATTTGTTGTTGACCCGCAAAGCACATAAATTAGTCTTAGTGAATATTTGTTTTCTTTTATTTTTTTATTTATACTTTATTATTATTATTTTTTGTTGTGTAATTATTTGGTCATCATGTAGTTTGTGCTTCCTTGATGATCATCATAATTCATGTTTTGACTAGCTGAAGACAACTATAGACTACTCAGATTTAGCCACCCAGAAAGCAATCCATTTTAACATCTGTGACATCAAGTTGCAATATCTCTGCTCTGCTATGTAACGTCAAATACTAATATTTGGCTACAATAACAAAACACCAACTACAACAATAGATTAACTAAATTTTAACTTTCCATCATATTTAACCAAAATAAAAAAATCAGAATCCAAATATCATCTATTATACTTTACATTAATGATTTACCAAGTCTAACATGTTTAATAAAAAATCCAAGTTTTTGTAGTGTCCGCAACAAAAGTTCAACAGTTTTGAATGTCCATAAATAATGATCAGGAGTTGTTTTCAGCTCTTTTTGTCCCTGAGCTGATGTTGCCTTGAATCAAGCGTGGGAATTCTGGATTGTCGGCCAACTTGTTCATTATATTCTCAAGATTGTTAATCCGTTTGTCTTGTGCCCGAATGGTTAATTGAAACTCTTCATTCTTAGAGCGAGACGCTTCGAACTCTGTTGCCAATGCTTTTTCTTTCTCGCTAGATGAAGACTTCTATGCTCGAGGACCAAATCCAAAACCAAGAAATCTCCTTGCCTTCTTGCCCAACACTCGAGTCATAATCTCCCTTTTGTCATTATTATCAACATTTTCAGATTCTACTTCCATCTCAGAGATGCATTCAGTCTCAAGTGATTTCATTTCATTCTGTGAAATTAACAACAAATGCAAATAATTCAAATGTAGCTTCTTTAACTTCAGTTAAAAGATTGCAATATAAATCAAGACTAATGCCTAAAACATGTCTGACTACCTCTATTATCCAAAACAAGGTAAGGTTTGTATAACTTACGTCTGCATATTCATTTTCAGGTTGTACCCACTCGTTTGTTCGTTTTTTCTGATGTGTGCTTTTATAACCTTCAATTGGATCTCCCTGAAAATTAAATTAGAATAATTAATAACGAGAGCATTATGGATGAGTTGAGATTAGTCATATAACCCTCCAACTTTAAATTTGACAGTAAAGTCCTTTCTCCAAATATGACAATAAAACTAAATTCCAACTTCCTGAATTATAAGCAAAAAATAATGGTCATGGAGATTTTGAAACCCCACAACTTTATGAAAGAGGAGACAAATACACATACATGCTGATCATGTAAATATAACAAAACAACATGAAACTCCAAGAACCAATGAAAAATGCAATACTTGAAAGTAATATAAAAAACTAAGACCATTCATGGAAAAATAATAACTTTTCCATGTTTTATTTCTTTGAGTATTATTGTTCGTCCTTATTGTGATAATTCTTATAAATTTTCTTCTTATACCGAAGAAGAAACATAACGTAATGTCAAAAGTGAATGCTTGAATGGTTCTTTTCTTTTCTTTTTTCAGGTTTCTTATAATTAATATGTTTATGGTTTGTGGCATTTATATACTTACTACAAATATTAGATGATTGTAATATTTTTTTTGTCGCGTTCTATCACATACATATTCATTAATTATGTTTAGTTCCCATGCATCAATTTGTGTTATTTAAGCTCCTGAAATAATAATTGCAGATCCTGGTACAACTGGAGATAATGTGGGACGTTTGCTATCCCTTTGCCATCCTAAAACTGGTACTGTAGTTATATGGCATTAATAGTTAAATAGTTATAGTTATGTTCTCCCCCTGCCACCTATTAGGGACTTAGAGTAATTGTAGTAAAAACTGTAACATTTTCTTATAAAATGTTTCTTGTAGATAGCTGTTATCATTGGGTACAGAGGCTAAGTTACTTTATCTGCTGGTTGGAAATTTTAAAAAATCTCAAACTGAAAATGCTCTGCACTTATGTGACAGGAGAAACAACTTCCTACCTTCTTACTAATGGAGTGCTTCAAGAACTTCACTAGTTTAAGCAAGCTTATGGGTCTTGGTTCTTAGGGGATTATATTTGTGAAGGTAAACACATGGTAGCCAGCACGGTACACTGCAGCGCAGCGCAGCCAGCAGAGCGTGCGCGCGGCTGCTGCAGCTGCGTGCAGTTGCTGCTGCCCTGCTGCTGAAAATCTGCAGTTTGGCTTAACGAGATACCCACTTTGCGATTTAATGTCTCAAAATCGACATGTCCAATTGGTTCCAATTTTTAGTATGTTATAAAGGGTATATAACATACAATTTTATAAAAATATACCCCAGCCAAAACGGACATCTTAAACACTTTTTAAGAGGGCTTGAAACTGCCCAGTTGAAACAACTTTCTACCAAAATCAACTTGTTTCAATTTTTACAAAACAACTTTTAAACTCTATTTGACTTACCCAACCCACATAGATTACTTCATATAACATATATAAAGACTTACTTGTTCGCAAACTTGACCAATTTCCCCTTTTTATGCTTGCCAGCCTCTAAGAGGCATATTATCAAACATACTATATGCATTACTTTTAAAAATAGAGTTCATACATGTTTAGATAGATTCTAGCCCAGAAATTCCACCCTTATTACTCCGCACAACAATTACAACACTTTTTTCTTGCTAAATTACAGTCAAGCATAACATTTCTTTCAATATATATATATATATATATATATATATATGCACTCATTTTATTTTTTATAAACATAGTGTGAATGTATAGCTTACCTTGCTTGCTTAATGAAATTACTAAATTTGGGGTTCAATCTTGTAGTTGAATGAATTTAATCCCTCCTTTAGGCTGCACCCTATCCTCAATTCTTTTCAATTCAGCTCCCTACTTCACTTCTTGGCCGAAACAATTGATGCTTGCCGAAATTGGGAGAAGTTTGGTGAGCCTTTTGAGTGTTATGGAATTTAACAGTTAGAGAGAAAGGGAAATGGAAATGGAACTGATGAATTGAAGAAGGAACTGAGAAGGATTTATCTTTTGATTAGTTAGTTGTCTTAAGTTATCAGCCGCATGCTAAGTGTCCTGATAATGATGTATTATTTTGACACCTCCTGCTTAATAAAAAAATGACTCATTACTTAGCATCATAGATTGATTCCTTGATCCCAGCATATTCGTACATGATATGTATATTACATACACTACTTTACTTCTTATCTTATATAATATATCATCACATACAATATTTTCCACCATACCACACACACACACACACACACACACATATATATATATATATATATATATATTACTTCACAATATATATATATATATATATATATATATATAATTTATTCTTATATATATTACAGTTACATGTAATCCTATAAACTTATATTAAGTTTGTAATGTCCGGAAATTTTAAACATTGTATCAAATTTATTTTTTATAAATAAATTCATTTTATACAATTTTATAAATTTAATTGGATCCATGTAAGTAGTATTATTCAAATTTATAAATTTATTCTAATATTTAATTTCAAGAAAATTGGGAAATTTAATTTGCGTTACTATTATCGGATCTAAATAATTCGCATGAAGAATTATTGTTGAAATAAATATTATAAATAATTAATTTAAGTAATTGATTCAATTTAAATATTAGGAGAATAATGTTAATAATTTTAATAAACAAGTTGGGCTATTTTCTTTTATTTCAATTGACCCAAATTTTTAATTGGGCAAAGTCCAATTTCCGTTTTTATTTTTCTCTTGGGCCACCTTTCTAATCATTCCATCCGGCCCAATCTCAATTGGGTGAGCCCAATTCCCCTCCTACCGGGTCGAACCCATTTCCTCTTCTGACCGGGTTGGATCCGTTTCCCTTGGGGTTATCAGTAGCCAAATTGGGGGGAAAGTCCGATCGGTGAGGTAAATTGGGGAAAGCCGAGCAAAAGCGACTCAAAGCCCTCACATCAAACCAAGCCGAGAAGGAGAAGTAGGGGTTCGCTAGGGTTTCAACCAGGTGGAACGAGATACGAGCGAAGAGAGGTCACACCAGGCGTGCCTCGGTGCGAAGATTTGCGAGACAGATTGAGGCGACCGGCTGGTTGGACTGGGGAGGGAACCTAGCGACCGACGGCTACCAAGGGTTGACCGGCAGGCGAAGCGGGTTTCGCCACGGGCGACTGGACACTCGACGAACGGACCAACGGGTTAGAGCGTGCGGCGACGTGACCGGTGGGGGTTCACAGCTCGAGGGTTTGCCGGCAAATCGCGGCTTGGGTTGATGGGTTGATGTGAGCAATTGACAGCCTACACCTCCTACCGTTGGACAATGGGTAGGTCAATTGGGATATTGCCCAACAATTGGGTAACCAATTCCCTATAAATTGAAGGTCCAAGCTGCCGATTCCCTGTCCTTACGAGTCACAGTAGAAAAAGTATATATATATATATATATATATATATATATATATATATATATATAATAGAAATCGCAGCAAGAAGGAAGGGGAGGCCAACAGTGGATGTCTGAATTCGTTTCCTATTTTGGACGTAGGAGAAGGACTGCAGTTCGAACCACCCAAAGGTATACCGAGCTGCCGAATTTCTTGTGGGTTGGTTTCTTTGAAATTTTCTTCTGTATTAGGATTAGTATTGTTGATTGTATTGGGTGTGATATTAATGGTAGTATATTGTGTAGTTTATGTTGTTGAGGAACTGTTGTTAACGAACCTTGAAGGTTCTAGCAGTAATGGTATTAGTTATACTATACATTGGTGTTGGGATTTTATTGCTTTGTGTTGGGTTATTTTGATTAAGGAATCTGTCATGATATTGAATTGGATAGTTCCTCTGTTTGGGGTAAATTGTTCTAGGCACCATATTTAATCAAACTATTCTTTGTATTGGATTTAAAATTTTTGAAATTGTTATACTGCTTGGTTGAAACTGTATAAGAACCATAAGGTTCGGCAACACACTTTTGCCTAGAAACCAAGCCAGTGTCGATGTTTGATACGCCCACAAGGTGCTCGACGAAATGTCTATGAGAACCAATGCGTAGCTTTGCTCAGTTTGTTGATCCATGGCTTGCTAGACTCAAGTTTTATTAAGCCTATAAATTAGTGAAATGTTGGTGGCTAGGAATCGATTGATAAATGATAAGTTATTAGTAATTATTTATCCATAAGTGATAAATAAAATAATAAGTTCTAAATTATTATTTAGTTAATCTTAAATAATAATAAGGATTAATGAGATAATTACCTACTCTTTACCAATACCCAATAAATAAAGATTATAAATACTTAACTATTATTTAATTAATATTAAATAATAATTAATAAAGTTAATAAAATAATTAATTATTATTTATCAATGAATAATAAATAAAGATAATAAATATTTAATTATTATTTAATTAATATTAAATAATAATTAATAATTCAATTATTTATTGTTTATTCTTAAATAAAGAAAGCTAGTAATTTAATTATTTATCCTTAAATAATAGATGAAGCCAATAAATATTTTGTTCTTGCTTAACTACTGAGCAAGTATGAATTAGGTTAATAATTTAATTATTTGCCAGTAAGTATTTAATTATTATTTAATTAATATTAAATAATAATTAAGTATGAATAAGATTAATAAAATAATTATTTATTATTGAATAATAAATAAGGATAATAAATATTTGATTATTATTTAATTGATATTTAATAATAATTAAGTATGGATAAAGGTAATAAAATAAGTACTTATTATTTATCAATGAATAATAAATACCGATAATTATTATTTAATTAATGTTAAATAATAATTAAGTATGAATTAAGTTAATAAGATAATTATTTATTATTTATTAATAAATAATAAATAATAAGTAATTATAAATACAGTTAATAATAATTATTTATTATCAATAAATAATAAATAAAGATAATAAATATTTAATTATTATTCGATTTAAATAATAATTAAATATGGATACAGTTAATAAATAATTGTTTGTCATTTTCTCAATAAATGATAAGTAAAGATGATAAATATCTAACTATTTAGTTGATACTAATTAGTTATGAATAAATCTGATAAGGATAACGATTACTTAATCATTAATGAAATAATGATTAAGTACAATTTATAAGTTAATCATATTTGGCCCTTAATAAATAAAGATAATAAAATTATTAATTAATTAATATTAAATAATAAGTAAGTGTGTGTAGGATTAATACATTAAGTATTTAATAAGTGATCAATTAATATCTAGTTGCTATTAGACCATAATAAATTATTTTCATAAATAAATAGAGATTATTAACCCATACTTAGAGACAATTAAAGGTCATTAACTAAATTTCCGTTTAGCTAATGATTAGATAATGGTTAACTATATATGGTGAATGGATTTCCTGCTAAATAAATAGCATAAGTGAGTGTGTCGATATACAGTTATGCAATGCTAATGGATAAACCGACTTTATCAACTGATAGGTTATCCAAGACCAATTAACTAAAGCTAAATTTATCTGTAGCTGAGCAAACAGGCAAGTTCCTAACCCTAAGCTTCTTTCATTTTTGCAAGTTCTTCTCACTCAATTTTTGCATTGAGCAAGCTTTTAAACCTTATGCATTGTTTTAATTCGTGCAAAAAGGTATATATTGTTGCAAGTTATTCTTTAAGCTTGAATCTTATTTCCGAGCACGCTTTAAGTGGTCTAATTACTTTTAAAATTATTCCACATCTGTATATTTATTGACATTCGCACTCGTGCATTTGAAATTCGTATATTTAAACTCAGGAATTTATAAACCAATCATGGTTAAGTCTGAACCCTTGTTCGGTCAGGCAATTATGTGAGAATTTATAAAAGCTATCCGAACCAATCAATGGTAAGGATTCTTAGACTGTATGAACACCCCTTTATTTATAGGGGAGTACCCCACGTACCGTATATAAGGTACAAACAGCAGAATTAAATGTTATGCATATACATAGGGTACGCGAGGCTGATCCCCTCAAGTACGTTATTCTGTAGCCAGTAACCAGAGGGTCAACCAGCTATTGACTCCTCTGGAAGTTATCGTTCAAAGTCTATTTGACTATCAATTGTTCTAAAAAGCATTTAATGTTCTTGCTTCTGATTATTCTATTGTTGAAATCCCTTTAATATCCCTTCATCATGATATATTTTTATTGTTGCACCTTAAACTTGCTGGGCAAACTCGTTGCTCATTCTTGCTATATCATGACTTCATTGCAGCTAAACCCGAGACGTCAGGGAAGAACAAAGGGAAAGAAAAGATGAAATGATAGACTTCTCGTAGCAGACTTTAGATTCATGTGTTAGTTAATTTCTGTTAATGTAATTTAAACCCTGATAGCTATTTAGGGTATGGATTGTGTAAATGTTTAAGGTTAATCGTATTCTGGGACTAGAAACACCTTGTAATGAACAACGTATGTTTATTTTATTCCGCATTTTAGATACCATATGTTGTTATAGGTGGATGTTTATGTTGGATCGTGATGACCGGATCCGGGTGTTTGGAAACCCGAATTTGGGGGCGTCACAGGTTGGTATCAGAGCTGTAGGTTATAAACTTTAGGATCGCGAAACCTAGGATATAACCTTCATAGTAAACTCGTATCGAGTGTTAGGAGATAAATCGAGGAGATTTATCATATGGTTTTGATGAATTGGGGAATTCATCGAGTCGAGTAGTACCCAATGAAATATAACTTCATTTCTTCAATGAATATATTTTATTGTTGTACTAATGTTAGTTTTTGTGTGTTTGTAGGATGGCTGCTATAGGGGAGACCAGTGGAGCCCGTGAGGAGGAGGTATTTATAGACATACCGGTAGTGGCGGAGCAGCTGGTGGGCTATGCTCCTATTGCCCCGGGATTGTTACAGGAGGAGTCCGAGCCGGAGGAGGACTACCATAGGGAGCTACCAGAGCCAGTAGTAGGTGGGGTGATGAGGTCCGGTAGTCAGGACCCTGATACTGAGGAGGAGGATCCCGAGGCCGAGGGGGAGGAGCCACCTGCTGATATTGATGGCATGGGGTCCACTGCTGATGATATCATCGAGGGGTTGACTGACAGAAATGAGGAGTTGGAGGCTCGGATTTCTCATTTGGAGGAGAAAAACCAGACCCATCAGTTTATGGAGGACCAGTACAGAGACTTAGCCTACCAGCTCGAGCATGACTTAGGGGTGGCTAAGGTACAGCTGCAGGGCTACGAGACCTCAGCACAGCAGGTCGGACCACTGCTACATCAGTTAGTGGCCCGAAACGCTGAGTTGAGGGAGAGACTGGAGCAGAGGGATTTACAGATCGCCCACCTGAGGGCGAAACAGGAGGCTATGAGGTTCGAGGCTGGACTGGAGGTGGCTGTGAGGATGCGCGTCAGGGAGGCCTGGGCCAGGGAGGCCAGGAGGGTTGATCAGCTAGAGGACCAGTTAGAGGTCAGATCTGTGAGGATAGAGACCCTAGGCCATGCCCTAGATGCAGCTTACAGGAGACCCCGGACCGAGGTAGGGGAGTCTAGTCGCTCTATTCGTCGCAGGGTCGGGGATGGAGCATTCTCTGGTCAGCAGGCTCGGATCCGTCGTGATGAGCAGTGATTTGATGGAGCAGTTGATTTGTTTTTAGTATAGTCAGTCCCACCTTTTGTTATATTAGGGACGTATGCCTATTTGTATTGTGAAACATTTTATTTGCTTTCTTGTTGGGGTAATAGTCAAACCCCAACTTTTGTTGCCTTAGAGGATGGGCAGTATCATTCCCCACTTTTTGTTTTAGGGGATGTTTGGTAGGACACAGTGGCGCATTTATAGCAGTATGCCACAGGTTTCGTCTTGTAACAAACGGTGGTATATGAATATAAATGCAGATGTTTCACTTAAATCAAATGTGTTGATAGATATTTTACCTTTGATTGCTTATTTTAATAACATGACGTGTAAAATGTAAATCTATAGGTAAAAGTCATCAGTTTCCTTATTCAAACCATGCCGAGAGGAAGGCCACGTAACCGACAGGTCGAAGAGTCAGAAAGTGAGGTTGGAGACCAAACCAACCCCATGAGAATGTTTGCGGAAATGCTGGCAGAGGCCATGCAATCAAGACCGCCACCTGGAAGAACCCAAGCCGCAGCCGAGCCAGCGCATCATCTGGCAAACTTTAAAGATTTCAAATTGGTCGGACCACCCAAGTTCAAGGGAACTCTTAACCCAATAGAAGCACAGACCTGGATAGAAGAGATAGAGAAGGTCTTTGAAGTGGCAAGGGTGGCAGAGGAACAGAAAACAAGTTTTGCTACCTTCATGTTAAAGGGTGAGGCAAACTACTGGTGGAAGGCCAACAGAGGCCGAGTGGAAGAAGGCACTGTCGCTTGGGATCGTTTTAAAGAAATGTTCTTGGAAAATTACTTTCCAGAGAGCATGAAGCAGGAGATGGAGATCAAGTTCCTGGAACTAAAACAAGGGAACATGTCTGTGGCTGAGTACGCAGCTAAGTTTAATGAGTTGGCACGGTTTGCAGCTCACCAAGTCAGCACCGAGGAAAGGAAAGCTCGTAGGTTTGAGCAAGGGTTGAAACCATGGTTATACCGTTCTGTGGCGGTATTGAAAATCAGAACATTTGCAGAATTGATGGAGAGGGCAATCATTGCAGAGGGTGGCAGTGAGGCTTTGGCCAAATACAACCAAGAGAAGAAGAAAGGACATGAGGGCCCGAAGGCAGGGAGCAGCGGGGGCAGCAACCCCAATAAGCGTAAATGGAGTGAGAGCCAATCTTTCGGGAGCAATAAACCCGGAGGAAACCAGTCTGGAGGGGAGGCAAAGAAACCAGGCAGGTGCAATAATTGCGGCAAGAACCACACCGGGGAATGTATGAAGGGAAAGAGTGTTTGTTACCGGTGTGGGCAACCGGGGCACATGGCTCCCCAATGTCAGAATAAGCCAAAGGGGGGATGTTTTTCATGTGGAGCACCCGACCACCAAATGAGGGATTGTCCGAAGAAGAAAAGCGACGCCGGGAGTGGCAACCGAAACAACAACAACAGTGGAAACAGCAACCGATTGAACTACGGGCCACCATCCAGTCAAGCCAACAGGCCAACAGCCCGCACGTTCAACATGACTGTGCAGGACGCCATGGAATCCAAGGACGTGGTGTCAGGTATCATCCCAATCAATGATATAAATGCGTATGTGCTATTTGATTCGGGTGCTACTTGCTCTTTTGTTTCCGAAGAATTTGCTAGTCAGTTGAATTTACCTCGTGAAGAATTAGAACACCCTATGAACGTAGAAGTAGCAAACAAAGAAATTGTCCCTGTAGAACACATTCATAGGAATTGTTGTGTTGAATTGCGAGGATTTAAGCTCAATGTGGATTTGATACCAATTCGGCTGGGAGAGTTTGATGTAATCCTGGGAATGGATTGGCTATCAACCCACGGAGCAGTTATTGACTGTAAGAAGAAAGGTGTACACCTAAAGACTCCTAATAAGTCGAAGGTAGTATTTTACGGCAGTAAGTCACCAAGACAATCTTGTTGTCTTACTATGATGCAGACGAGAAGATTACTTAAGAAAGGTTGTGTGTGTTATTTGGCCTATGTGGTCGATACTCGTCAGGTCGGGGATGAGATGAGTCAAATACCAGTCGTGAGAGATTTCACCGATGTCTTTCCCGAGGAACTTCTGGGACTGCCGCCGGATAGGGAAACCGAGTTCGTTATCGATTTGGCACCGGGAACCGCACCAATATCGAAGCCGCCGTATCGAATGGCACCGGTAGAAATGAAAGAGTTGATGGTGCAACTGCAGGAACTGTTAGATAAAGGTTACATCAGACCAAGCGTGTCCCCATGGGGAGCGCCAGTTCTGTTTGTAAAGAAGAAAGACGGTTCAATGAGGCTTTGTATCGACTATCGGGAGTTGAACAAAGTTATGATTAAAAATAGGTATCCACTTCCTAGAATTGACGATCTGTTCGATCAACTCAAGGGGGCAAAGTACTTTTCAAAGATCGACTTAAGAACAGGCTATCATCAGCTGAATGTGAGGCAAGAAGATATCCCGAAGACTACATTCAGAACTCGTTACGGGCACTTCGAGTTTCTGGTAATGTCTTTTGGATTGACGAATGCACCAGCAGCATTCATGGATATGATGAACAGAGTGTTCAAGCAGTACTTGGACAAGTTCGTAGTTGTATTCATCGATGACATCTTGGTGTATTCAGAAACAGAGGAGAAGCATGCTGAACATTTAAAGATTGTATTAGGAGCTCTCAGGAGGGAGAAATTGTATGCAAAGTTTTCCAAGTGTGAGTTTTGGTTGCAGAGAGTGCAGTTTCTGGGTCATGTCATCGACAAGAATGGTGTTTCGGTGGACCCAGCAAAAGTGGAAGCAGTTATCAACTGGGAACAGCCGAAGACGCCGACAGAGATCCGAAGTTTCTTGGGATTAACGGGATACTATCGAAGGTTCATACAGGATTTTTCAAAGATAGCATCGCCGTTGACCAATCTCACCAGGAAAACAGTCAAGTTTGTTTGGTCGGAGAAGTGTGAGGAAAGTTTCATGGAATTGAAGAAGAGACTTAGCCAAGCACCGGTGTTGACCTTACCAGACAACACTGGAGGCTTTGTAGTGTATAGCGACGCGTCACACAAGGGTCTGGGCTGTGTGCTGATGCAACACGGCAAGGTTGTTGCGTACGCATCACGTCAGCTGAAGGATTATGAGAAGGGTTATCCGACTCATGACTTGGAGTTAGCAGCTGTAGTTTTTGCCTTGAAAATCTGGAGGCACTACCTATACGGGGAGAAGTGCGAGATATATACAGATCACAAAAGTCTGAAATATATCTTCACTCAAAAGGAGCTGAACATGAGACAACGCCGATGGTTAGAATTGATCAAGGACTACGACTGTGAAATTCTGTACCATCCGGGCAAAGCAAATGTAGTGGCTAATGCCTTAAGCAGGAAAGGCAAGGTGAGGTTGATGCAGCTGACGGTTCAAGAGGAATTGGTAAAGGACTTTGAACGTCTGGAACTGGAGGTTAGGTATCCAATGGAGGCGGACGAGAAATTGTTTACTGTAACAGCAGGTCCGACTCTATTGGATAAGATACAGGAGGCTCAAGAATTTGATGAAGAATGCATTGACATTAAGAGACAATTATCGGAGGGAAAAGCCTCGAAGTACAAGGTTGACAGCGCAGGATTGCTGAGATTCGAGGGAAGGATCTGGATACCCTACGTACCAGACTGAAGGGAAGAAATTTTGCAGGAGGCCCATAATACGATATTCTCGGTACACCCGGGTAGCACCAAGATGTATCAAGATCTTCGTCAACATTATTGGTGGCCGCATTTAAAAGGGGAAGTTGCAGAATTCGTCAGCCGATGTCTAACTTGTCAAAGGATCAAGGCAGAGCACCAACGGCCGAGCGGATTGTTGCAACCCTTAGAGATTCCCGAGTGGAAGTGGGAGCACATTACTATGGATTTTGTGGTAGGACTCCCGACAACGCAAAAGGGTCTCGACGCCATCTGGGTGATCGTAGATCGTTTGACCAAGTCTGCCCACTTTCTACCGATCAAGATCAGGTACAAATTGGAACAGTTGGCGAAACTTTACGTAAAGGAAATAGTATCACGACATGGAGTGCCGGTATCTATTGTGTCTGACAGGGATCCGCGCTTCACGTCAAATTTTTGGAGAAGTCTACAGGAAAGACTGGGAACACAGTTAAGAATGAGTACGGCATATCATCCTCAGACTGATGGTCAGAGTGAGCGAACAATTCAGACTCTAGAGGATATGCTCCGGGCAGTTGTGATGGACCTAAGTGGCAGTTGGGACGATCACTTGCCATTAGTAGAGTTCGCTTACAACAATAGTTACCATGCTAGCATTGGTATGCCACCGTACGAAGCGTTGTATGGAAGGAAGTGTCGAACGCCGTTGTGTTGGGATGAAGTTGGTGAACGGAGATTGTTGGGGCCAGAATTGGTACAACAAACCGTGGAAATTATTAAAGTAATAAGACAACGGTTAGTAGCAGCACAGGACCGCCAGAAGAAGTATGCCGACTTACATCGTCAGAAGCGAGATTTTGAAGTTGGTAGCTTTGTGTTTCTAAAGGTATCTCCCTGGAAAGGGAAAATCCGTTTTGGAAAGAAGGGCAAATTGAGCCCTAGGTTCATAGGACCGTTCGAAATTCTGAGGCGGATCGGCGAAGTGGCGTATGAGGTAGCATTACCTCCTGAACTTGAGCACATTCACAACGTGTTTCACGTATCAGTGTTGCGTCCGTATAAGCCAGATTACAAACATGTTATTTCCTATGAACCAATTCAAGTCGAAAGGGACTTATCGTACGAGGAGATTCCTGTCCAAATACTTGATAGGAAGGAGCAGACACTGAGGAATAAAACCATACATTCTGTTAAAGTTCTCTGGAGAAATCACGCGGTGGAAGAAGCCACGTGGGAACTCGAAGAGAAAATGAGAGCGAATTACCCCCAGTTATTCGAGTAACCTTAGATTGAAATTCCGAGGACGGAATTTTTATAAGGGGGAGAGGATGTAATGTCCGAAAATTTTAAACATTGTATCAAATTTATTTTTTATAAATAAATTCATTTTATACAATTTTATAAATTTAATTGGATCCATGTAAGTAGTATTATTCAAATTTATAAATTTATCCTAATATTTAATTTCAAGAAAATTGGGAAATTTAATTTGCGTTACTATTATCGGATCTAAATAATTCGCATGAAGAATTATTGTTGAAATAAATATTATAAATAATTAATTTAAGTAATTGATTCAATTTAAATATTAGGAGAATAATGTTAATAATTTTAATAAACAAGTTGGGCTATTTTCTTTTATTTCAATTGACCCAAATTTTTAATTGGGCAAAGTCCAATTTCCGTTTTTATTTTTCTCTTGGGCCACCTTTCTAATCATTCCATCCGGCCCAATCTCAATTGGGTGAGCCCAATTCCCCTCCTACCGGGTCGAACCCATTTCCTCTTCTGACCGGGTTGGATCCGTTTCCCTTGGGGTTATCAGTAGCCAAATTGGGGGGAAAGTCCGATCGGTGAGGTAAATTGGGGAAAGCCGAGCAAAAGCGACTCAAAGCCCTCACATCAAACCAAGCCGAGAAGGAGAAGTAGGGGTTCGCTAGGGTTTCAACCAGGTGGAACGAGATACGAGCGAAGAGAGGTCACACCAGGCGTGCCTCGGTGCGAAGATTTGCGAGACAGATTGAGGCGACCGGCTGGTTGGACTGGGGAGGGAACCTAGCGACCGACGGCTACCAAGGGTTGACCGGCAGGCGAAGCGGGTTTCGCCACGGGCGACTGGACACTCGACGAACGGACCAACGGGTTAGAGCGTGCGGCGACGTGACCGGTGGGGGTTCACAGCTCGAGGGTTTGCCGGCAAATCGCGGCTTGGGTTGATGGGTTGATGTGAGCAATTGACAGCCTACACCTCCTACCGTTGGACAATGGGTAGGTCAATTGGGATATTGCCCAACAATTGGGTAACCAATTCCCTATAAATTGAAGGTCCAAGCTGCCGATTCCCTGTCCTTACGAGTCACAGTAGAAAAAGTATATATATATATATATATATATATAATAGAAATCGCAGCAAGAAGGAAGGGGAGGCCAACAGTGGATGTCTGAATTCGTTTCCTATTTTGGACGTAGGAGAAGGACTGCAGTTCGAACCACCCAAAGGTATACCGAGCTGCCGAATTTCTTGTGGGTTGGTTTCTTTGAAATTTTCTTCTGTATTAGGATTAGTATTGTTGATTGTATTGGGTGTGATATTAATGGTAGTATATTGTGTAGTTTATGTTGTTGAGGAACTGTTGTTAACGAACCTTGAAGGTTCTAGCAGTAATGGTATTAGTTATACTATACATTGGTGTTGGGATTTTATTGCTTTGTGTTGGGTTATTTTGATTAAGGAATCTGTCATGATATTGAATTGGATAGTTCCTCTGTTTGGGGTAAATTGTTCTAGGCACCATATTTAATCAAACTATTCTTTGTATTGGATTTAAAATTTTTGAAATTGTTATACTGCTTGGTTGAAACTGTATAAGAACCATAAGGTTCGGCAACACACTTTTGCCTAGAAACCAAGCCAGTGTCGATGTTTGATACGCCCACAAGGTGCTCGACGAAATGTCTATGAGAACCAATGCGTAGCTTTGCTCAGTTTGTTGATCCATGGCTTGCTAGACTCAAGTTTTATTAAGCCTATAAATTAGTGAAATGTTGGTGGCTAGGAATCGATTGATAAATGATAAGTTATTAGTAATTATTTATCCATAAGTGATAAATAAAATAATAAGTTCTAAATTATTATTTAGTTAATCTTAAATAATAATAAGGATTAATGAGATAATTACCTACTCTTTACCAATACCCAATAAATAAAGATTATAAATACTTAACTATTATTTAATTAATATTAAATAATAATTAATAAAGTTAATAAAATAATTAATTATTATTTATCAATGAATAATAAATAAAGATAATAAATATTTAATTATTATTTAATTAATATTAAATAATAATTAATAATTCAATTATTTATTGTTTATTCTTAAATAAAGAAAGCTAGTAATTTAATTATTTATCCTTAAATAATAGATGAAGCCAATAAATATTTTGTTCTTGCTTAACTACTGAGCAAGTATGAATTAGGTTAATAATTTAATTATTTGCCAGTAAGTATTTAATTATTATTTAATTAATATTAAATAATAATTAAGTATGAATAAGATTAATAAAATAATTATTTATTATTGAATAATAAATAAGGATAATAAATATTTGATTATTATTTAATTGATATTTAATAATAATTAAGTATGGATAAAGGTAATAAAATAAGTACTTATTATTTATCAATGAATAATAAATACCGATAATTATTATTTAATTAATGTTAAATAATAATTAAGTATGAATTAAGTTAATAAGATAATTATTTATTATTTATTAATAAATAATAAATAATAAGTAATTATAAATACAGTTAATAATAATTATTTATTATCAATAAATAATAAATAAAGATAATAAATATTTAATTATTATTCGATTTAAATAATAATTAAATATGGATACAGTTAATAAATAATTGTTTGTCATTTTCTCAATAAATGATAAGTAAAGATGATAAATATCTAACTATTTAGTTGATACTAATTAGTTATGAATAAATCTGATAAGGATAACGATTACTTAATCATTAATGAAATAATGATTAAGTACAATTTATAAGTTAATCATATTTGGCCCTTAATAAATAAAGATAATAAAATTATTAATTAATTAATATTAAATAATAAGTAAGTGTGTGTAGGATTAATACATTAAGTATTTAATAAGTGATCAATTAATATCTAGTTGCTATTAGACCATAATAAATTATTTTCATAAATAAATAGAGATTATTAACCCATACTTAGAGACAATTAAAGGTCATTAACTAAATTTCCGTTTAGCTAATGATTAGATAATGGTTAACTATATATGGTGAATGGATTTCCTGCTAAATAAATAGCATAAGTGAGTGTGTCGATATACAGTTATGCAATGCTAATGGATAAACCGACTTTATCAACTGATAGGTTATCCAAGACCAATTAACTAAAGCTAAATTTATCTGTAGCTGAGCAAACAGGCAAGTTCCTAACCCTAAGCTTCTTTCATTTTTGCAAGTTCTTCTCACTCAATTTTTGCATTGAGCAAGCTTTTAAACCTTATGCATTGTTTTAATTCGTGCAAAAAGGTATATATTGTTGCAAGTTATTCTTTAAGCTTGAATCTTATTTCCGAGCACGCTTTAAGTGGTCTAATTACTTTTAAAATTATTCCACATCTGTATATTTATTGACATTCGCACTCGTGCATTTGAAATTCGTATATTTAAACTCAGGAATTTATAAACCAATCATGGTTAAGTCTGAACCCTTGTTCGGTCAGGCAATTATGTGAGAATTTATAAAAGCTATCCGAACCAATCAATGGTAAGGATTCTTAGACTGTATGAACACCCCTTTATTTATAGGGGAGTACCCCACGTACTGTATATAAGGTACAAACAGCAGAATTAAATGTTATGCATATACATAGGGTACGCGAGGCTGATCCCCTCAAGTACGTTATTCTGTAGCCAGTAACCAGAGGGTCAACCAGCTATTGACTCCTCTGGAAGTTATCGTTCAAAGTCTATTTGATTATCAATTATTCTAAAAGCATTTAATGTTCTTGCTTCTGATTATTCTATTGTTGAAATCCCTTTAATATCCCTTCATCATGATATATTTTTATTGTTGCACCTTAAACTTGCTGGGCAAACTCGTTGCTCATTCTTGCTATATCATGACTTCATTGCAGCTAAACCCGAGACGTCAGGGAAGAACAAAGGGAAAGAAAAGATGAAATGATAGACTTCTCGTAGCAGACTTTAGATTCATGTGTTAGTTAATTTCTGTTAATGTAATTTAAACCCTGATAGCTATTTAGGGTATGGATTGTGTAAATGTTTAAGGTTAATCGTATTCTGGGACTAGAAACACCTTGTAATGAACAACGTATGTTTATTTTATTCCGCATTTTAGATACCATATGTTGTTATAGGTGGATGTTTATGTTGGATCGTGATGACTGGATCCGGGTGTTTGGAAACCCGAATTTGGGGGCGTCACAAAGTTATTAAATCTTGACACCAATAGTCATTTACATATACATTGATCGCTCATCTTATATTTTTCATTCACATCCAAGTAGTACAATATTAAATATTATACTATTTTATGTTACATTTATTATGGTAACATAATTTTCTTCATTAATTAATTAAAAGAAAATAACTTTCTTATTCAATTCACTAATTTTCAAATAGTGAGCTAATTACTTCATTTTATATTTATTTGGCACACTTATATTATCAAAACATTCATACATAATATAATTTTCTTTCTCATATAATTAAATAATTATCACTTTGATATTAAGTTATTTTACAAAACTTAATATCTAACTATACTTAACATTCAATGACTAACTATTATAAGTTAATCTCTTTCTTACTTAATTTCCATTTCTTAAATAATCCCATAATATTAATATTTCCACATATCATATATATAATTATAATTCATTCATATAACACAATTTGTACAATTTAATTAGCCATTAACTCTTTCGTTCCAAATATATGTATATATTTTATACTTATATATATATATATATACACACGCGCACACACACACACATTGAATTCACCACATAAATCATATAAATATTCACCACATAAATCATATAAATATATAGCACATTTATATATATTTATACATTCAAACTTATTACGTTACACAATAAGAATTTTATTTATTAAATTCTTATTTAAATAGTTTTCAAAAATTCGGGTTATCACATTCTTCCCCTCTTATAAGGATTCCGTCCTCGAAATCACAATTACCGAAATATCCTTACTCGGTATATGTCTATCCTTTTCCGACTCTTCATGGTTGACTAATTTCAACATACCGCGTTAACATAGGTATTACGATATCTATTTATTTCATTTTCTCAATTAATGCTTATAGGTTTTATATCTTAATCTTTAATCAAACTCTATTATATTTCGAGTATTATCCTTTTCTCTAGTCCATCAGCATCATTCTCTACGGATCACCGTATGCTACCATCGTTGTAATAGTTTAATATCATTAATTATTGTTTTTATTTTCTACATTCACACTCGTAACTTCATTTATTAATGTTTTACATCATTATAAAATTATCACTACTAAGAAAATAAGAATGTTTTAGCGAGAGAATAATGAAAAGAAAAAAAATCAATGATAATATAGTTATTAGCTAAAGAAACATTATTCACAACTTATTTTTTGATTTCTCAAAATTTAGGCGGTAGAAAAATAGTTGTCGGTGCCATTTTACGGTGAAATTTTACGAAAAGAAAAATATTATTTACGAAATAATTATTACTCGCTATATTACTGAGTTTTTTTTTGCTTGAGATTGCAAAAAATAAAGTTCTTAGAATTAACTGTGAAAAATATTTCCTTTACAAATACTAAAATATTACTCATCTGTTTTACAAAAAGAATTTTATTGAATTTGTTCTTTGTTAATTTATGACATCCTAAATTATAAATGCAAATTTATATGTTTATCTAAATAATAAATTTGTTTTTAATTTTCTTTTTAAGTCTTTAGAATCATCAACTACATTATTAATTAAATTAAATAAACTTAAACTATTGTGAAAATCAATTAGTCATTCAAAAAGAGAGGGACGCTATTAAAATATAAAAGAAAAGAAAAACAAGCGGCGACAAGCAGCTAGGAGGAAAAATATAGACCAAAAATCTCCCCCAAATCAATCGATCTCTGAGGTGGAAACGATTAGTAGCACAACTTTATCAGAAAGCTAAGAAACCCTGAAAGGGATTACTAGCGAAGGAAATCGAGAAAGCAATGGAAACCTAGAAGCAAGGAGAAATCAAAGCACAGCGAGAAATAGTGATCAGTAGCAAAAATCCCCCTAAATCGTTAAATCGGTGTAAAACCAACAGTTGGTGTACACAAGGTATTCTACTTTCTCTATATATTGAAATTTTTATGTGTATATACCGGATCCATGTCTTACTTTCATTGTAATTGGGTGTTGGTGGTTTGATTTAGTGAATTTATTTTCATTTACAAGTAACCCATTCAGTAAATTGATTAATCTATAGTTATGTTTGTTTTAATTTTGACCCGTGCGCACCTCTCTGTTTTGTGAGTATGTTGATTCTGAATTTTAGAATTGCTTGGGATTAAGGTATATGCATAATTAAGGTTATTTTGGTTGAGAGAATCAATGAGGTTGGTGTGTAAGCATTTTACTGAAAAATAATTTCTGTAATCTATTTATGAAGATTCACTTGACTGCAACTTGTTACTGATTGTAGAAATGCACACCTGTATTTTATCAACAATAACCAAAAAGAAAAAGCATACCTGTAGTGATATTTATCCAAAGCAACATGAACACTTAGGGATTTCTGCTCAATTAAGCATAGCATATGTATTGGAGTTCATATAATCTACAAATTAACTCCCCGTCGGTCATGCTAGCTTATCTGAAATGAATCAAATGATTTATCAAAATTTTGTGACACAGGGGAGTATATATGATTATATTCCAGCTAGTTGTTGAATTGGGTTAGTATCTCATCACCACCCTTCCTAATTATTTGAAATATTTGTGATAACTTATATACAGAGATTCAAAATTTATTTTCTCATGAAATTGCATGGAATGTCACTTTTCTCTTATCGCCTGTTAGTGTTACAAAGATAGACCCGATCACTTTTCTCTCTCGTCTATTGGTGTTCTTGAGAGAGAGAGAGAGGGGTTTTGTGCATATTTAAGATTGTATTTGCCTGGTGGTTTTGGAGTGGTGCAATATTTTGATGGCTTGTCATAGCAGGACTCGAATAAAGTTGGCTGTTACTTGAAGGTATTGGTTCATTCATGATTAACCGTTGCAAAATGATTTCTTTTGACATGCCAAATGATTTTCCCAACGAGATACCAAGAAATGAAGAAAACAAAAGTAATAAGTTTTAATGGAGAATTGATGTCAACTGTGGCAAGAAAAAAAATTTTGAAAAATCAAAAACAACATAGTCGACACAATGTTAAAGTATTATAAGCTTGTTGAGGCTGAACTTGTCAAATGATTCAAATGTGCACACAAAAGGTCATGCATGCAGATTTATGACATTCTTGTATCAAATAAATTAACTTACAGTATTTCTGGCATCCTTGTATCAAATACAGCTAAATGTAACTTGCCTTGGCCTAAAATGAGCATATAAACTACAAAGTGTGCCTGGAATCGATACAACTTTTACCTAGAAGAGCACACAATTTTCAATCTAGACATCTTTGGGTGTAATAATCTTTACTTGTAAAGTGGAACTTAATACTTAAATTCTTCTTTATACATTAACATATGTTTCTCACACTAAGCAGCTTGAATCAGTTTATGCAGACGGAAGTATATGCTAGGATATTTTTACAGAATCAGTAGAGTCCTCCTATTTATGATGTTGTTGCTATACTTCTATTCAGGTGTGCCTCATTATGTACTTTCTGAGTCTTTTCTGATATTTTCTTATATGGTGTTGGTGTATATACTTGGCATAAAATTTTCTTTGATACTGAGGGTTGCATGCAAACAATATCTGTTGGGTCCTCTTCATACTAGCAAGCAATTACTATCAGCATAGGAGATGACTACAGTTACAAGCCATCCCGTGTCTCTTGGCGAATCCTAAGACTATTTCTGCTAACAGTCGATGACACTATATATCTTACCTTTATGTTCTAAGGACAAGCAAAGGAATTCAGTGAGGCTGCTGAAGCTGAAGTTGAACAGCAAGAAAACTACTACACTAGTACACTGAGGAAGAGGGACCATGAATGACAAGAAACTTAAAGGTAATTTCTTACAAAATTAGTGATAAATTCATAATATTAAGCAGAACTTTTTTCAGTCATTGTTGGAGCTTTAGACCTTTTCATTTCAGTTGGAAGAGTGTCCTATTATGGGATGTGTTACGCTTCATATACACATGCTTATATTATTATTGATGGTTGCTTAGCCTGTGATTGTTGATTATATTCCTATTTTCTTTATATTTCTGCACATGATGATGGTAAATTTACTAGCTGATAATACTTTAGACCAATTATATAAGTTGGGAGGGTGTACCATTATGGGCCGTGTAATGCTTCATATGCACATACTTGATTACTATTGATGGGTTCTTAGCCTATCATTGCCAGATATATTCCTATTTCAAATTATAGAATATGAACATTTGGTTCTGGCCATTTTATGAACTAATGTAGTTTTTTCTTTTTTTCTTTTTACTGGCAAGTTGTTCTCTAAATATAATTAATCTTTATTAATAATGTCAAAGTATGAACTGTTGATGGCGCTGAACTCTATACATTAATTTTGCTTATATGAAAATACAAAAGTAAAATTATTACTGCACTTTATTTTATAATAAAGGATTTCTATTGTGTTTATATGCTTGATTGGCTAGTGTAGTAGTTTATGATCATGTATTTGAATTCTAATGGGCTTTGCCGCAAGTTTTGCTCATGTGAAGTTAAATCAAACCATACCATCCTAAATTGAAAATTTGAAATTAATGAAGCTAATTCAACTGATATACAAACCTGATGAATAGGTTTGATACCTATGAATCAGATACCAATTTACGTGAATTATTGTTTATTTCCATGGTTTCCAGTTACTTTTCATGTATCTTGTGTGTTTTTGTAGGTTGTACGTGTTGGGATTGCATTGGGCGAGAATTGGACATTCGAGTGGATGAAGTTGTTGATGTAACTGATGTTGCAGGATTTCAGAGCAGCGCGGCCGCGCCCAAAATGAACTGGGTAGCAGCGCGGCCGCGCGTGATGCCAGAGTTAGAAAATTTGCTGCCAGAGTAGCGCGGCCGTGCGCCTTGTAAGCTTAATCCAGGCGCGGCCGCGCCGGTTCGAGCAAGGGCAAAGTTGTCTTTTTAGATGTTTTGATTGGTTTTGATTTAAACTTGGATTTGGAACTCTGTAATTAATTAGGGGTTTTATCAGATATTATAAGTAGGTGTTTTCTAGTTGGTAATTGATCTATCTATTATTAGAAAACCCTAGTTTGGAGCAATTAAAGAAGACTGGAAGCAAGTTGAGAACAAGGAAAAAGCAAGGAGGAGCAGGACAGAGATTGAAAGATTACTTACAGTGTTTCTTCTCTTTACTCTCTATTCTAAACTTTTTGATGTTATTAAACTTGTGGATGATGAATTCTAGTTTATTTATGAACTAAATTTCTGTTAAGGCTATAATGGATCTTAATGCGTAGTTTTGCATAGCATGCTCCTTTGAATATTATGATTAGTTAATTTTGGATTGTCTATTATGGTTCGTGCTGAATTACTTAATTATTTGGCCAATAATTACCGGGTTATCCTATATGAATTTGAAAGATGAAGTATAGAAGTAGAACTGACCATAATAGCATGTGATTGTGTTTTCTGCTGTCGATGGAATTCATGATTTGTGATTAGGATAGAGATATACCTATCACTGCATGTAATCAAAATAGGGAACTTGGGCTTTAAATCCTTTTTAATTGTAATTCACATAGAAATATAGTGAATTAGTTATTTAGGATGATTAACGTGAATCTATCAATTGTGGATTTAAGTTAAGTTGTTTGTGAAACATTGAAAGATGATCATAAATAGTGATGGGTTTCTGGTTAACAATCTAGAATAATTAGCATAATCCAAAGGGGAGCATGTTAAGTTAAATAAAGCATTAAGTGAAGTTGTAGTCTTAAGTCTTTAAAAATCTGTTCTCAAATTAGTGTTAGTAATTTAATTTAGAATTAATTAGTTAAATTCAAGACCTCAAAAATTTAAAACCATTTGTTTACTAAAAACTGATTTGATTTAAACTTGGGATTTGTCATTGTAGAATCAATTCTTCTCTGTGGGACGATACTCTACTTTCACTTTATTACTTGTGGACTGCGTATACTTGCGTATTTTTGCTAGTATAGATTTTGGCAAACAAGTTTTTGGCGCCGTTGCCGGGGAACTATTGTTTCTATAATTTTAAGTTTTAGTTTTAATTACATCAGTTTTAGTTAACATTGTTTTTCTTGTTACTTCCTGTTTCAGGTGATCTCGGTTTGTTTATGCAAACACGATCCAAGCAGCCGAAACTTGTGCAGAGTGAAGACGATCTTGAAAACAAGTTACGCAAGTTGAGAAAGTTTTGCCGTGAGACTATCGAGAAAGAAAAAATGGCTAACGAAGAACAGAAATCATTGAGGGAATATGCCATGCCTAAGCTTGATCAAATCAGGTCAAGCATCACAAGACCAGCCATCACGGCTAATTCCTTTGAGATCAAGTCGGGTACAATTCAGATGATTCAGAATGCGGTACAGTTTGGGGGATTAGCCAACGATGATCCTAATGAACACTTGGTTAGCTTTCTTGAGATTTGTGATACATTCAAATATCCTAATGTAACCGATGATGCGGTGAGACTACGTCTGTTTCCGTTTTCGCTAAGGGATAAAGCAAAGAGTTGGTTGCACTCACTTCCACCGGGGTCCATCACAACTTGGGAAGACTTGGCTCAGAAATTCCTAGCAAAATTCTTTCCGCCGGCTAAGTCTGCTAAGTTAAGAAACGATATTTCCACTTTTGAGCAAAGTCATGGAGAGACACTGTATGAGGCTTGGGAAAGGTTCAAAGAGTTATTGAGAAGATGTCCACATCATGCATTACCCAAGTGGCTGCAAGTCCAGACATTCTACAATGGGCTGAGTAGTAATACTCGAACAATTATAGATGCAGCTGCGGGGGGAGCACTTATGGATAAGAATTTTGATGAAGCGTACATCTTGTTAGAAACTATGGCTTCAAATAACTATCAATGGCCGACGTCAAGGATGAATCACCAAAAGATAGCTGGAGTTTTGGAGGTAGATGCGGTCACTGCACTAACAGCTCAGATGGCAGCCATGTCTAAGAAAATTGAAGCCTTGGCGGAGTCGAAGGTCCAGCAAGCAGCTTATGTGTGTGAGCTATGTGCAGGTGCACATCCGACAGATTATTGTGCTATTAATCCGGAATCTGTACAGTACTTGGGGAGTTACAACCGACCGCAATAGCCATATCAGAATGCATATAATCCGGGGTGGAAGAATCATCCGGGTTTCTCATGGAGCAATAACACTCAAGTTCAAAATCCCGCTTCAAGATCACAGAATCCCCCAGGTTTTCAGAACCAAGCTCCACAACAGGCAGAAAGAAAACCCAATTTAGAAGGATCTTTGGCAAGATTTATCACAGCATCGGAGAAAAGAATGAATGAGCAAGATAAGTTGATAAATCAGGTAGACTTGAATGTGAAGAGCCAAGCTGTGTCAATTCGGAATTTGGAAAATCAGCTCGGTCAGTTGGCTCAAGTCTTGAACAATCGACCGCAAGGAACACTACCAAGTGATACAGAGGTTAACCCCAAGAGAGATGGTAAGGAACAATGTCAATCTGTAACACTTCGAAGTGGGAAGCAACTCCAGCAGAGCAGCGCGGCCGCGCCTGAAATACAAGGGGAGGCAGCGCGGCCGCGCCCATCCCCAGTCCCAGATCCTGCAGAGAAATTGGTAGGAAAAGACAAGGAAACGGAGAATGAGGAGGAAGACAAGGAGAAAGCAAGGCAAGCAGAAGTATACCCTCCTATGCCATATCCTCAGAGATTTCACAAGCAGAAATTAGATAAACAATTCTCCAAATTCCTTGAAGTCTTTAAGAAGCTGCAAATCAATATACCGTTTGCCGAGGCTTTAGAGCAGATGCCAAGCTACGCCAAGTTTATGAAAGGAATTTTGTCAAGAAAGAAAAAGCTGGAGGATTATGAAACAGTAGCATTGACTGAAGAGTGTAGTGCGATATTGCAGAAGAAGTTGCCACCAAAGCTGAAGGATCCGGGTAGTTTCACTATTCCTTGCACTATTGGCAGCTTATCAATCAGCAGATGTTTGTGTGATTTAGGTGCGAGCATCAACCTTATGCCGTTATCGATATATGTTCAGCTGGGTCTACCTGCACCAAAACCGACCAACATCTCTCTTCAGCTAGCTGACAGGTTGGTTACATATCCGAGAGGTATGTTGAAGACATCTTGGTAAAAGTAGACAAATTCATATTCCCAGCCGATTTCATTATTTTGGACTATGAGGAGGACAAAGACATTCCTATCATTCTTGGGAGACCTTTCTTGGCAACGGGAAGAACACTTATAGATGTGCAAAAAGGAGAATTAACTATGAGGGTGCAAGACCAAGAAGTGACATTCAATGTGTTCAAAGCCATGAAATTTCCTACGGACGAGGAAGAGTGTTTCCGGTTGGATGTGGTAGAAAAAGTGGTGGAAGACGAGTTTTTGAGGAAATTGACTGAGGATCCGTTGGAATCTGTTTTATTAGGGGAGGCTGACATGGATGACATAGAGATGATGGAATTTCTTCACATTTTAGATACAGTGCCGAGAGTACGCAAATTTCAGATCCCCTATGAACCCTTGGAACTTACTGACAAATCTTTAGAGCACTTGAAGCCATCTCTTGAACTACCTCCTACTCTTGAACTTAAACCTTTACCGAGTCATCTGAGGTATGCTTATTTGGGTGAATCATCTACTTTGCCTGTTATTATTGCATCTGTACTTAACGAATTGCAGGAAAGTAAATTGATTTGAGTCCTCCGGGAATACAAATCAGCAATTGGTTGGACCATCGCCGATATTAAAGGAATTAGCCCATCATTCTGTAGGCACAAGATCCTTTTAGAAAACGATGCCAAACCGACAATAGAGCAACAAAGGAGGCTGAACCCAATCATGAAAGAGGTGGTGAAAAAGGAAATTTTGAAGTGGCTTGATGCAGGTATCATTTACCCCATCTCCGATAGCAGTTGGGTGAGTCCAGTTCAGTGCGTGCCTAAAAAGGGTGGTATGACGGTTGTCGAAAACGAGAATAATGAATTGATACCAACAAGGACAGTGACTGGATGGAGGGTTTGTATGGATTACAGGAAATTAAACAAGGCAACCCGCAAGGATCACTTTCCTCTACCCTTTATTGATCAAATGTTAGATAGACTGGCTGGGCACGAGTTCTATTGCTTATTGGATGGTTACTCAGGTTATAATCAGATAGTGATTGCCCCCGAAGATCAGGAAAAGACTACCTTCACGTGTCCTTATGGCACTTTCGCTTTTCGGAGGATGTCTTTTGGCTTATGCAATGCACCAGCGACGTTTCAAAGATGCATGATGGCTATTTTCTCAGATATGGTTGAACGTAACATGGAGGTATTCATGGACGATTTTTCAGTATTTGGTGATTCATTCGATAGCTGCTTGGAAAATCTGGTCCTGGTTTTGAAAAGATGCGTGGAGACCAACTTAGTGCTCAACTGGGAAAAATGCCACTTTATGGTGCAAGAAGGGATAATTCTTGGGCACAAGGTGTCATCAAACGGGTTAGAGGTAGATAGGGCTAAGCTGGAAACAATAGAAAATCTACCTCCGCCAACTACAGTCAAGGGAATACGGAGTTTCTTGGGACATGCCGGATTTTATAGAAGATTCATAAAGGATTTTTCTAAGATCTCTAAGCCTTTATGTAGCCTATTAGAGAAAGATGTTCCCTTTAAATTTGATGATGAGTGTCTTGCAGCTTTTGAATTGTTGAAAAGGAAATTGACCACAGCACCAGTCATTGTCGCACCGGATTGGTCAAGGCCATTTGAGTTGATGTGTGATGCTAGCGATTATGCTATTGGGGCTGTTTTGGGCCAACGAAAGGAAAAGATTTTTCACGCCATTTATTATGCTAGCAAAACATTGACCGATGCCCAACTCAACTATACGACTACCGAGAAGGAGTTGCTTGCGGTTGTGTATGCCTTTGACAAATTTCGCTCGTACTTAATTGGAACTAAAGTAGTGGTGTTCACTGACCATTCGGCCATAAGATATCTAATTTCAAAGAAGGATGCGAAGCCAAGGCTGATTCGATGGATACTTCTACTCCAGGAGTTCGACTTGGAAATCCGGGATAGGAAGGGGACGAAAAATCAAGTGGCAGATCATCTCTCGAGATTAGAAAACAATGATCACGTAAAGGGAGACAAAACGGTGATCAATGAGTTCTTTCCAGATGAGCAGTTGTTTGTGATCCACTCAGAAGTCCCGTGGTATGCCGATTTTGTCAATTATTTGGTTAGCAACGTACTCCTTCCTGATTTGACCAGCCAACAAAAGAAAAAGTTTATGCATGACGTAAAAAGATACATGTGGGATGAACCGTTCCTGTTCAAACATTGTGCCGATCAGATGATTAGACGGTGTGTGCCACAAAGTGAAGTAGAGAGTATTTTACATCATTGCCATGATTCACTATATGGAGGTCATTACGGAGGCGAGAAGACAGCGGCCAAGGTGTTGCAAGCAGGATTTTTCTGGCCAACATTATTTAAGGACGCCCACCACTTCGTGCAAAGATGTGACAGATGTCAAAGGGTGGGAAATATTTCCAAGCGTCACGAGATGCCTTTGAATGCCATTTTAGAAGTTGAAGTCTTTGACGTTTGGGGAATAGATTTTATGGGACCATTCCCATCGTCCTTTAACAACCTCTACATCCTTTTGGCGGTCGACTATGTCTCTAAATGGGTGGAAGCAAGTGCGTTGCCGACTAATGATGCCAAGGTTGTACTTAAATTTCTGCAGAAAAATATCTTCACACGTTTTGGCACCCCAAGAGCAATTATCAGTGATGAAGGGAGTCACTTTTGTAACAGGTCTTTCACGGCTCTCTTAGCTAAGTATGGGGTAAACCACCGAATTGCTATAGCGTACCATCCCCAAACCAGTGGTCAAGCCGAAGTTTCAAACAGAGAAGTGAAGAGAATTCTGGAGAAAATCGTCAATCCAAGTAGAAAAGATTGGTCAGCAAAATTGGATGATGCACTTTGGGCTTATCGGACAGCTTATAAGACGCCTATTGGCATGTCACCGTACCAATTAGTCTATGGAAAGGCGTGTCACCTCCCGGTTGAGCTGGAACACAGAGCATACTGGGCCATCAGGAAGTTGAACTTTGATATCGCGGCTACTGGGGAAAAGAGGCTACTTCAGCTTAATAAACTCGATGAATTCCGGTTACAAGCATATGAGAATTCAAAGCTTTACAAGGAAAAAGTAAAGAAGTGGCATGATCAGAAAATCATCAACAGGACGTTTGAGCCGGGACAAGCAGTGCTTTTATTCAATTCAAGACTGAAGTTATTTCCAGGGAAGCTCAAGTCTCGGTGGTCGGGTCCTTTCATCGTCAAACAAGCATTCCTTCATGGCGCCGTTGAAGTCTTTGCAAGCAATTCGGAAGAGTTATTTAAAGTTAATGGTCAAAGATTAAAGCATTATTGGGGTGGTGGTGTTGATCGCCAGAAAACCTCAATCACTCTTGCCGATTAAAGATGAAACAGAAAGTAGTCAGGCTGAAAGACTCTAAATCAAGCGCTACTTGGGAGGCAACCCAATTCCTAATTGTTTTTAGTTATCATTTTGAGATTTTTAGGACTTAGATTTATTTTTATTTTCATCTTGTAGTACTTAGATATGTTGTTTCTGGGTTTTTATTGTTCATAGGTCATACACCAAGGAGTATACATGCAGAAATCATCAAAAGGGCTTCACAATTAAAAGTCCAGTTTTTAGCCCAGCGCGACCGCGCCCCAAATGTGAAGAAAACAAGCGCGGCCGCGCCCTGCTTCAGAAAGTCAAAATTGTGCAGCTGGTACCCCAGCGCGGCCGCGCCCAAATTGTGAAGGAAACCAGCGCGGCCGCGCCGCATCTCAGAAGTTGAAAAAAAATTGGCTGCTACACAAGCGCGGCCGCGCCCCATTCAGGTCAAATCCCAGCGCGGCCGCGCCGCGATCGGATCCCAGTTTTTTTTTTAAAAAATCAAGTTCGACCCGACCCATGATTGTTTCTTATTTCCTTTTCCCGCTTGGACTTTATTTCTTCAAACCTATTCCATCTAAAAAACCGACTCTCTCTGTTTCCTTCTCTCCCAAATCGGATTCCTTATCAAATCCAAATCTACACAAAATCATTCTACAAATCAAACTCTACCCACATCAAACCCTAATTCATATTATCATTCATCTCCATTCTCTTTCTAATACCTACATACGTAGCCGATACTCTCCATTCACACCCCAAATCCGAGTTCTTCATTAATCACAAAGTTTATCAAGGAGATTGTCAGTGCAAAGCGGTGGACTAGCAAGGAATCACAGTGGGATTGTTGAAGTAAGTATATTGCAATTAGGGTTTATATTTTCTTAAGCTTCTTGTCAGATTTTATACAGGGGTTTGCTTTATATTGGTTTGGTTGCTTGTACTTGAGTTGTGCATGCAAGTATTTTGGATTGTTATTGTTTGAGAAACCCTAGTGTAGTTTCTTTCAAGTTTGGGGGAGATTTTGCGTTATTGTGAATTGGGAATTGAGTTGATATGGCTTCCAAACGACCACGAGGGGAATCGTCCAGTTCCCATGCACACGCTGAGGATGTAGATTTTGATAGGAGTCGGTTTGTTTCGGCTGAGGCGGAGGACTTCTATCACCGGATTTTGTTGGGTAAGACCTTTGTATTGGAGCGTGGGCTAAAACCCGATCCTGGTTTAGATGGAGAGATGATGCGTATGATCAGGGCTAAAGGCTGGTTATTGTTTGTGGAGCCACCATTGTCAGCACCTATTTCTGTGGTTCAAGAATTTTACGCCAACGCCAAGATTACAAAGGACGGGACCGCGTTTGTGAGGGGCTGTCAGGTGCCTTATGATAGCCGCACTATTAATGATATTTACCACTTGCCTACCATTCCCCTTTCTGACCCTGAGAGTTTCCATTCTACAAATTGGGAACCCAAGCTGGACAGAATCAAAAATGTCTTATGCAAGCCGGGTACCGAGTGGACTACAAAGCAGGGGACCGACCAGAAGCTTCACTTCCCACACACTGCCTTGAGTCGCTACGGCAAGGCCTGGTACAGCTTCATTTGTGCAAATCTCATGCCCACCAGGCACCAGAACGACGTGACCAAGGACCGGGCGATTTTGCTATATGGGATAGTGATGGGAAAGTCTGTCAATGTTGGTTATGTGATTCATCAGTCTATTCGTCGTTACCTTCAGGGAGGTACTTCAGGTGGTATCCCGCATGCTTCGGTAATTACTCGCTTATGTTCAACTGCGGGGGTGGAGTGGGCCGACAGTGAGCCAGTGCAGCTCCCGATGAATACCATTGATCACGCGACGATAGCAAAGTATAAGGTGTGGGAAGGAGCCCCGTCGCATGCTCGTGGAGCAGGATTCTTGTTAGGGGACTATTCTGAGAGTGATGAGGCGTCTGATCAACCGGTGCCTGAGCCTGAACAGCCCGTTAATATCTCGCAGGCTCGATTGGATCGCATGGAGAGGCGTATGACTCGCAGGATGGATGCTATACATTCGAGTATGACCGAGCTTCGTTCTTTTTCCACTCAGCTTTCAGATAGTTTCTCGCAGGCCTTTTCTCAGTTGGGTGTTCAAGTCCAATTTCCAACATCTGGTGCAACCTCAATTTATCCGCCTCCGGACACGCCTTCCGATGGGGAGGAGGCAGATGATCCTACGTTGGATTAGGGGAGTTTTCCTTTCCTTCTCCTTTTCTTTTATTGTTTTATTCAATGAGGGCATTGTCTGTTTTAAGTTTGGGGGAGTTCTTTTAGGTTTTTGTTTAGCATGTTTATTGGTTTTGTGCATCATATCTGTTAGTATGTTGGCATATTAGTATCTTGCATGGTTTGGTTTGATTGTCATAGGTGCATTTAGTTTGTTTGCATGAATCCAATTGATTAGTTGGTATGATTTTGATTTTGGCTCGGCCAATGATGAGATGGGTATTATTGTGTTAGCTTGGACAGTTTGAAAGTCATTTGGGATACAATAATTTTTGATCATAAGGGTAATTATGCTTGTCATAACTTGAGTTTTTGGTTTGCACGAATAAATTGATTAGTTTGACTGCTAGGGTTCAAAGGGTTGCATAACTGATTTTTATATGAGAATTGGGTAAAACATTGATAGGTGAATTAACTAGGAAGGTTAAATTGGGTAAAAGCTGAGTTTGGGGGTTCTTTAAAAAAAAAAAAAAAGAAAAAAAGAATAATAAATGCGTTGACTAGTTGGGTTCTGTGGCCTCTATCACTCGGGTAATTAGATCCTTAGGGGTGTCTTAACACCTAGTGCCCTAAAGCCGTCTGGTTTGGGAGTTACTGATTGAACGCTCGTTACATGGGTGATTTTGAAAAGCCTAAGAGAACTTGACATTGCACAGTTAAGCATAATTACGAGATGGAGCGTAAAACGCACTCGTAGTAAAATAAAGTAGGAATAAAACCTTGTTAGAACCTTCAAGCTCGGTATTTGCTTGATATTGGCTGGATTTGTTGTATTTGCTTGAATTGTAGTAAAAAGAAAGTATTCTTGTTATAGAATTGGTTATGTAGCTTTATTTTGAACTTTGGTCAGTTAACTTGATTATTGAACACACACGCACAATTTGGGTGATGATAGGTGTATATTGCTTGATTGGTTGGGGTTATTAGTCTCTTTTGATTGGATTTACTGTTTCAAGCTGTATTTTGTTATCTCTGAGGCATACAGTTAACATTCATATTGGCTATTGGTTGGATTCGTAGGCATGCTAGTTCTTAGTGCATTCATGGCATTGTGTTGCATTATGTTAGTTATTGCATTACATTTTGTTGCTTGGGGACAAGCAATAGTTCAAGTTTGGGGGAATTTGATGAATAGGTTTGATACCTATGAATCGGATACCAATTTACGTGAATTATTGTTTATTTCCATGGTTTCCAGTTACTTTTCATGTATCTTGTGTGTTTTTGTAGGTTGTACGTGTTGGGATTGCATTGGGCGAGAATTGGACATTCGAGTGGATGAAGTTGCTGATGTAACTGATGTTGCAGGATTTCAGAGCAGCGCGGCCGCGCCCAAAATGAACTGGGTAGCAGCGCGGCCGCGCGTGATGCCAGAGTTAGAAAATTTGCTGCCAGAGTAGCGCGGCCGCGCGCCTTGTAAGCTTAATCCAGGCACGGCCGCGCCGGTTCGAGCAAGGGCAAAGTTGTCTTTTTAGATGTTTTGATTGGTTTTGATTTAAACTTGGATTTGGAACTCTGTAATTAATTAGGGGTTTTATCAGATATTATAAGTAGGTGTTTTCTAGTTGGTAATTGATCTATCTATTATTAGAAAACCCTAGTTTGGAGCAATTAAAGAAGACTGGAAGCAAGTTGAGAACAAGGAAAAAGCAAGGAGGAGCAGGACAGAGATTGAAAGATTACTTACAGTGTTTCTTCTCTTTACTCTCTATTCTAAACTTTTTGATGTTATTAAACTTGTGGATGATGAATTCTAGTTTATTTATGAACTAAATTTCTGTTAAGGCTATAATGGATCTTAATGCGTAGTTTTGCATAACATGCTCCTTTGAATATTATGATTAGTTAATTTTGGATTGTCTATTATGGTTCGTGCTGAATTACTTAATTATTTGGCCAATAATTACCGGGTTATCCTATATGAATTTGAAAGATGAAGTATAGAAGTAGAACTGACCATAATAGCATGTGATTGTGTTTTCTGCTGTCGATGGAATTCATGATTTGTGATTAGGATAGAGATATACCTATCACCGCATGTAATCAAAATAGGGAACTTGGGCTTTAAATCCTTTTTAATTGTAATTCACATAGAAATATAGTGAATTAGTTATTTAGGATGATTAACGTGAATCTATCAATTGTGGATTTAAGTTAAGTTGTTTGTGAAACATTGAAAGATGATCATAAATAGTGATGGGTTTCTGGTTAACAATCTAGAATAATTAGCATAATCCAAAGGGGAGCATGTTAAGTTAAATAAAGCATTAAGTGAAGTTGTAGTCTTAAGTCTTTAAAAATCTGTTCTCAAATTAGTGTTAGTAATTTAATTTAGAATTAATTAGTTAAATTCAAGACCTCAGAAATTTAAAACCATTTGTTTACTAAAAACTGATTTGATTTAAACTTGGGATTTGTCATTGTAGAATCAATTCTTCTCCGTGGGACGATACTTTACTTTCACTTTATTACTTGTGGACTGCGTATACTTGCGTATTTTTGCTAGTATAGATTTTGGCAAACAAAACCTAGTGATGAAATGTTGTTGCTTGTCTTTTGGTTTGTCATGTGAATAGAATGCCTATTCTGCCCCTCCCCTGCATTCGAGCAATATTATAGCATCACGTCCCTCCCTTGTACAAGCATCTTTGAATGTGTTCTCTTAGTGATTCGATTTTAACATTTAAAGCTGTCCTTTTTCTTTGATTGATTTTCGGATTGTTTTCGGGAGTTAACCACCGTGACTGACTGGTGTATGCTTATAATTTGTGGACAACAATAATTGAACTAGTTCACCCTTTTTTCCTTACTAATAATATGATCGAGCACTCGTTTTTTACTCATGTTTTACGTTTTGTTCTCGCTTAATTCCTTACAATTCTAATGACCTGTAGTTCTTATGTTTTCTCAGTCATTACTTTGTGATCCAAACCCCCCGAAGTAGCTCGTATGTTCAGTGAAAACAAGTGCGAGTACAACCGAAGAGTGCGTGATTCGAAATAGTAGAGCAGAGCTGAGCTAGACAGTTGACTGAATCTTAATTAAGCGCTGCCCACATCTATGGTTGAACCTGAAATAGGTTGGAGGTGGTGTTAATGTGGAGTTAATCTTACAGTTGGTATTAGTTTCTTATTGAATATTGTATATATGTGTACTAACCGTCATAAACAATTCAAAAAAAAATTAAAATGTGGTTCCAATTACTACGAAAATATTTTGGTTTAAATATATATATATATATATATATATATATATATATTTATAGGTTTATTAAGAAAAATCGAGCTAGTGAAGTCAGTTTGATAATGGACTACTTGGTGGAGATGATGACGAAAGTGATGATGAGAACGACCGCCCCGACAGTTTGGATGACAAAGTAAGGAAGAAAGAAATGAGAAAGGGTATTGATCTTGCTACTACCCTTGAATGTATTGAGAAAAACTTTGTCATCACTGATCCAAGGCTGCCTGATAATCCCATTGTAAGTAGTTAATTTCATGCTTATTTTTAATTTTATACTAAAGAAATCTGTGCTCAATTGTCCTTAGATTAAAAAAAAATAGTCAAGACTCTAATACGTACTTCGTACGCACATAATGATATAAAATATATGTAGAACAGTACATGTATTATGTACAACAATCCTTAAAGTAAGGATTCTGAACATTTTTTTTGTCAGGATTGCTGAGTTCCCACGACTCTTTATTTCTTTAACCAAGTGATATGATTTGTTTATTATGAGATACTAACGAAAAAGGAAAATGCCAAATATATAATTTTTGGAATTTGTATGGTACTAATCACTTGCAAATTTTCAGATATTTGCATTTGATAGCTTCTTGGAGTTGACAGAGTATAGTCGTGAAGAAATCTTGGGAAGAAATTACAGGTGGGATTTGAGATTCTGCACTTATATGTGTTTTTTAGAATGGCTATTCTGAATTAGTGGGTATTTATTTTGAAATATGGCACACATAGGTATGCTTGAATGGTTCTTGACTACCTCTTCTTTTCTGTTTGTATTATGTGAAAGTATTTTGTTTGTCAAATATTTTATTTTTTCTCTTTTTGTGTGGTGAATGATATTTTCACAAGTTAAATTATATTCCATTTTTTTGGTCTCTTTAATGAAGAGTAATATGTTCTTGTCAAGGTCATCATCCTCTGCGGGACTGGAACCGCCTGTGATCAGAACAAGTCAACAAGTGAATGCAAAAAACAAGTCAACAAGTGAATGCCAAAAGAATAAAAATTGAGTAGAGACAGCCTTCAACATAGAAAACCGAGCAAGTCAGAGAAAAGATGATTGAATTAGATTTTGTTAGCTCAGATTTGAGCCGATAGAAATTTTGGGTGGGCTTGCTCTTGGTTGGGGTTGGGGTTGGGAGTGGTTGTCATTTTCTTTAAAAAGTAGACCGTTTTGTAATGACTTTCATCCACTACAGCATGCTAGACACTTTTTTTGATGGTTAATTGTAAAGATAATGAATGATTATGTAGTGGATGATTTTATTAAGTTAATAATATTTTAGTTTTTTGTATTTTTGCCATTATTTGCAATGGGGACATTGAGCCAGCCAGGTACACAAAAAGAATGTCAAATTTTGATTTGGCAACAATATAACTCGTTATCAAAGCATTGAACAAGTTTTAATATAGCAACAATTTTTTATACATTTAGCAACAAATTTTCGTTGCTAATGGCATTAAAAATATAATATTTGGCAACGAAAAATTAACCTAATAACAACGGAGAGGATATTGTTGCTAATACAAAAATAAAAGGTAACATTTTTTATCGTTGCAAATCATATCAACTTTTGTTGCACGTATAAAGAAACGACAACATATAATGTCGTTGCTAATCGACGCCTTTCGTTGCTATTGAAAAATAACCAGCAACAAACATTTTCATTGCTGATTCAGCATAATGTCGTCAAATAATATAATTAGCAACGAAAATCGTTGCTAAAAAGTTTACATTCCGCAACGAAAGCAAGCTTAGGCAATAATTTTCATAATTTACTGCAACGAAAAATGTCGTTGCAAAATGGTGTCAATTGCAACGAAAATGTATGGCGTTGCAAAAAAAAAGAGTTCATTTCGTTGCCAATTAGCAGGCTTTTGCAACGAAATGGGGTTTTTAGCAACGAAATTTTAATTATTCTGCAACAATACATTTTGTTGATAAAAGATCGATGTCTTTATACGAAAGCCAAATGTCGTTGCAAAATGTATTACTTTTGGCAACGAAAAAAATACGGTCGTTGCGAAACAATTAGCAACGCTCATTACGCAACGAAAGACGCAACGACAGTAAAGTCGTTGCCAAAACCCTTTTGCAACGAAATTTGACACCTTTAGCAACGAAAATCGGTTGTTGCTGAAGCCTCATTTTTTTGTAGTGAGTCTTTCTCTTAAAGACCTATTTACACTATATAGGCACTATGCCTTTCGGTGGAGTAACCAGAGTCTATACTTGGTTCTCATACATAGAGTTCATTTCAGATTTCATAGTCATCTGCAATTTCTTTGAGTGTCTACTACTCATAGCCTCATCGTATATAACTGGATCATCATCCTCTATGATGCGTACCTCATCATCATCCTCTATGATGAATCCATACCTCCTAAGTATCTTCGGTACTCTTCCAGATTTACGATTCAGTTATGGTACAATAGGTCTATCTACAAGTTCCTCAGTTTGACTAAAGGTGTTTTATGGTTCTTGAACTCCTTCAAGATCTATTACCCTTCCACTAGCTCTGTAATAACCCAAGTTTTTCGATATAATTTAAATAAGAAATTTTGCGAATAAATGTTTTTATATATATAATATTATTTTTATCAAAATAAATATGAAAATATATGCAAGGTAAAGCATATGTGTATATGTGATAAATATATATTTATTTATTGCATGAATGATTTCAAATAAAGTTTTCGAAAAAGGAATTGTTGATTATTATAAATTATATTCTTATAATAAATTAATTTTGTAGTAAAAATATTTTATTATTTATTTTCAATGAAAATGTGGTTAATATATTATTTAAATAATATATGTATATTTTATGAATAGACTTTTATTATTGTTATGATTATCTCTTAATGAAATGAATTTAATAGATTAGTCGATTTAATTATTTTAAGTTGACTAAGAAAGGTTAATGTGACAAAGTGATAGTACGAATCAAAACCCTAATTTGATCTATGGTTATGGATTTTGATTTTAAATATAATTATATTTTAAATGAATGTATGTGTATTATGGATAATAAGAAATTATTTTCTTTAAGGAATTTAAATATTAAATATAATTATTGATTATATTTGTATTTAAGTGTATATATGTACATTATGTGATTTATGATCAATGTTAAGTAATTAGGAAACCCTATTTTTCAGATTAGGAAACCCTAATGTAACTAGAAATCCTAATTTTCAAATAGAAAACCCTAATTATAATTTTAAACCCTAATTTTTGAATTAGTATATCCTAATTAAATTTTTATTAAATCCTAAACCTAATTTTACAAACCCTAGAATTATTGAACAAACCCTAGGGGTTAAAACCTAAGGGTTAAACCCTAGAATCATGTATCATGGACAAGAATACCCTTAAAATTATTTATTAGATGACCAAAGTACTCTTTTGTTTTTATTTTATTAAGATAACTTGCAAATCTAGCCAAATCTTGTGACTCATCACCTAAAAGATTCACCATGTGCTTAAAATCCATTCCAATCAGCCAAATCTTGACACCTATACCAGCCAAATTCATTGCATCAAAAGATTAGTATTGTAAGAAAGAGAAAAGTAAAGAAAACCCTTTACTTTATTTTTCACAGCCAAGACTCTCTCTAGCCAAGAAATTTTCTCCAAAACTCAGTCCCCATAAAAGCCAAGAACACCCCATAAGCCATCCAAGATTAGATCATAAAGATAGAATCAAAAGATTTCTTAAGAAGGTATAAAACCCTAATCTCATGCTAGATCTTTAGTGCTTAGGTAGATTTTATGTTTTTGTGTTTAAATATGTTCTATTTTATGTTATTTAGTGATCTGGGTTGTTAGATCATGGATCCATAACATCTAAATGCACGAAAATGGAGATTTAAGAAAACTGTCAAGAACCTAAAAATTATGTCTGACAGCAAAAAGTCGGGGCCTATAAATCTCACCCTGTTAATGATTTGTTGTGTTTGAAGCTTGTTATGTGCAGTATGTTATGATGTTAGTAAACTGCAAGTGGAATCATGATCATATCATTTATAGATCGAAAGTTATTCAAGGTCAAAACCCGTTGACCGATCATAAATTTTTTTTTGGAAAACCCTGAAAATTCATGAATGTTAAACAGTGGTCTGACAACCAAATGTCAGGGTCTCTATGAATATGCACGGATTATTAGAAGAAATCTTATGAGAATTGAATGTGGAGTTTCTCTATGGAAAATTGATTATGCCAACTTGTTATGGAAACACAACAATATTTATTGAGCACTTGTGCTGAATTTCAAAGAGTAGTATACACATACACACACTATTAAATGATTAATGACATATTATTATGGGCAATTTTGTCATTTCATTTCTCTTCTTAATATCCGTGAAAAGTCCACCAGGACTTTTATCCTAGGACGGAGGGAGTAATATTTTGATAAGAATTTTATTAATATTTTAATATTAATGAAATAAATTTATTTAATAATTGTATTAAATAAATTATTTAAAAATAATTTTAATGTTTTAAAAATCATTTAAAAATGAAATAAATGTTTTAAAGATATTTTAAGTTATAATAAATAACCTTTAATATTTTGACATAAATTACATTAATATTTTAATATTAATAGTAATTATTTAAAAATGATTTTAATATTTTAAAAATCATTTAAAGGTGATAATAATGTTTTAAAAATGTTTTAGGTTATAATAAATAACTTTTAATATTTTGAAATGGATTTCATTAATATTTTAAATTATTTAAACATTAATGACAATGAAATTATTTAGCAATTAAATCATTATAAATGATATTAATATTTAAAAAATCATTATAAATGATATTAATGTTTAGAAAATTATTATGAGCTTCCGAAAAATATTATAAATTATAATTAAATTATCTAAAATAATATTGAAGCTTTTAAATAAAGTTTTATTGAAAATAAACTCGTTAATTATCCGATAACACAATCAGAACATTGAAATGACACCGAAATCAAACTAGATTGACATAGTTTGACTTGATCCATGTCCTTATATGTTTTAATGACTGATATGAATACGTGATAATGTGTTTAAGTTGTATAATGACTGCAAATAGCAGTATTATGTATTAAGATGTATTATTCTAATTAAAAGAATAATCTTATTGATGATAGGTCTTTGTATAAAAGCTTAGACTAAATTGTGTAGCAGTAAGCAGCAATCAAGACAAGTATCTAAACCTTAAGCACTACTTTTATGTTGTGCAGACATGTATATATTATGCAAGTTTCAATACTCTTTTATTGTGCAAGTATTCTTGAACTTTATTCAAGCTATTCATTGATTACAAGTATCTCAACATTGTTTCATGTGATCCATGTATAATCGAAAATATTTTAATCTTGGTATTCTAAGTTTGGTTATGCAAATGTCCCCACTTGTATGAACTATCGCATATAAATAAGTATTCTTGAACTCGAAATTCTTTGACATGATAATTTTTGATACATACTATTTACTATCGATATGTATACATGATTTAAAGGTTGTCTAAGCTATTTGACTCGGCTAGACATAGTTTGAAATGTATTATTGAGTATGATTGTTTATGATAAAGTCGTACAACTAAATTGCTTTAGTTAGGATTCCAGACTGAGTATGAACAACCTGTAATAGGGAAATGTTTTTGCGCCCAAGGCGGTTATGGTGAACGCAAATGTCGTTTCTGTTAGAGTTTATGCCCTAGAGGCCAATTCTTTGATGTAATTGCTTAACATTTCTTTTGATATTTGATTGAATAAATGAATTATTTTATTATGGTTTCATTTACTGTGTTATATAAATGTTAGCATAATAAAAGTCCTTAGAATAATGGTACAAATTATATAGCTTCAAGTATGTGACTTGAACATGAGATTATATAATTACAATTAGTATCATTACTCTTAAATGTCCCTAGTCGAGTATCATTGAGAATGGGACAACAATGATACATTGAGACTAGTATGTAGATTGACTGATGGCCAAATCTCATTGGTCATTAATATATGAGATATTAAGTCAATGCATAGGTACATGTTAGAGAACAATGTACTGGACAGACCCATCATGAGAATTCTACGTGGAGCATTATGCAAAGTGTCATAAGCAATTCTCATAGTGATAATGATGTAATAGTCCTCCGACCTGAAATCACTATATTACTACACGGGAATTTATGTACTTTGATATCATCAAAGGTCACCTTTAATAGGGTGGATAATAAAAGTGTTTATTGGGTATATCATGAATCGTGTGAGCAATATGAGTGATATAGATAGAATTTAACCCTCCTATATATTAGGGGTGATATCCATATGCCTCTTGATTGAGTAGGACTATGAAATGCATGGTCATGCTCAAATAGTGATTTATTTGATATAGTCTACTCATTGATCAAAGAAACTTAGATTAAATTATGAAGAGTATGACACATTCCATGGCTCGAGTTTAATTTAGGATGTCAAGCTTAAAAGAATTAAATTACATTAAAATATTAATCACGAAAAGGTTGCATCGAATCACCGATCTTATTATTACTTGGGTAGCAGTGATGCATTACTAGATGCCACTCACTGTTTATAATTTTATAATATGATTTTAAAATTATTGCCAATATAATAATAACCTATAGGGTCACACACTTAGAACGTAATTAAAAGAGAATTAATTTAAATTGTAAGGATTTAAATATGTCAATATGATTAATAGTATTTAAATTACGAATTTAAATTAACAGGATAATTTGTATATATGTATATTAATTAAGTAAGACTTAATTAAAAATATAATATATATATAAATTCGGATTTTACTTTTCTAATAGGATTAGGGTTTTGTTTAATTACTTTTTGGATGCTATATATATCTCATATATCAGCAGTCTTGTTTATGTGAGACCAAAAAGAAAAACAAAAATCCTAGCCGTTTTAGAAAAGAGAGTTGAGAGAAAAACTTCAGCAAAATCCAGATCTTGGTGGCTAGTACCGAAATCTCTTTGCTGCAGATCGTTTGACGGTTCGCGGAGTGTTCGTGTGGATACTGTAGAGACGCAGTTCCATTGGATTGCGTTGGAGATTCGAAGCCATTCCAGAATTTCATCGTTCCATTAAAGCTCGGATAATCGGTAAAACAAATCTAAACCTCTGGATTAATTTGTTTTTCGCATGAATCCTGTTTTAGGGTTTCGAAATAGTTTTAAAAATTTTAAATTCCGCTGCCTTTATGTGTCGGAAACCCTACAGTGGTATCAGAGCTACTTGCGAAACGATTAATTCAGATTACGTGTTTTTATTGTATTCGATATATATATGATATTTGATGATGCATGTTTACCGATCTGAAATTGAATATACCCTATTCTGCATGTATGCGAATTCTGGAAAAACAGTAATATATATGCATGTATAAGATGTTTTCTTAATCGTATCCTAGAAGGTGGAATAACAATACAACTACTGTTCTAATTTGATTAGAAACATGATTCGATTTAATATGATTAACCTAAACTGGACATATATGATATGTTCTGAATGTATTGTTATTATGTGTGTTTTGGTGGTTTGTATACGAATCCGGACCACCGCCAGGGGGGAAACCCCCCCTGGACCCCCCCGTCGTAGCGCACGATGGTCGTGACCCTAATATTTGATATTTTTTTTATAAAATTGTGTTATGTGCTTATTGTGATATGCATGGTGCACAGCTATGGCCCTTTTGACCCATAGGTTAGTGGTTTTTGTTTTTGAAATACGGCTTGCATGTCGTGCCTCTCTATAAATTCTAATGTAATATTCTTTTCTCATCTAAATCCCCTTGAATGTAACTCAAGGTTTCTTTATCACATGTAATGTACAAATGTAACCTATCAAGATGACAAGATGATGATGGAGAGGAGACACATACATGAGGAAGGCCCAAGGAAGCTACTATTTTGAAGTTTTTTTTATCACCTTAGACTGACCTTTAATCTTTTCATTAGCTTAAAAAGATTGACATAGGGTTGGGCCATAACTGTGACACATTTAATTTTGCACTTTATTTATGCTTGTATACGATATGATGTGATAAATAATGTGCATGCTTAATGAGATTAAAAATTAGTGAGATCTAAATTAATTAATAAAATCCCTCATAAAATTATTAAGTCTAAATCAGATGCCTTCCAATGAATAACACTCATCAAGACCTTGATCGATGGATGTAGGTTTGCCAAAGCAAAGTACCTTATTTATCTTGGTAAGATGCGATAAGATAATTGTGATATCCAAATTGTTAAAATCATTGGGCCTGACTTAACTAAGTTATCTCAATAGGATTGTGGACTTAGAGGCATAGAGTTTGGTAGGTACCATTAGATGGACTTAGAACAAATGTTGTTCACCAAACTATCTAAGAATTATATATGATATAATTGACAAAGGGTTGTCTACCTAAATAATTATGTTTTGAGAGAATAGCCAAAGATAACTTAAGGCATAATGAAATATGGATCTTGGCTCACTAGAAAGATTTAAATAAAAATGCTTTCTGAATTAATGGTGAGGGCTATTAATTTGAATAAAATAGTGGGAGGTATATTTTGAATGTACTATTATCAATTACATAATATCAAAAACTCTGCAATTTGACTTATTATTTTTGCACTTATAAATTGTAGATATCAATGGCAAACAACAACACAAATAGTCTTTCACTACGATCAGTCCTTGAGAAGGAAAAACTGAGTGGAATTAATTTCCTAGACTGGCATAGGAACTTGAGGATTGTCTTCAAACAAGAGCGCAAGCTATATGTCCTTGATGGGCCCATTCCTACAGCACCAAAATGATGCTCTGGACGTGAGTTGTCTCATGCTAGCAACTATGAACTCTGAGCTTCAGAAGCAACATGAGTTAATGGATGCTTATGAGATGATCGAGCATCTCAAGAAATTGTTCGAAGGGCGTGCTCGACAGGAGAGGTATGATACAAGCAAAACATTGTATCACTGCAAGATGCGTGATCCAGTTGGTCCACATGTTCTGAAAATGATTGGGTATATTGAGTACCTTGATAGGTTGGGTTTTCTGATTACTCAAGAAGCCCAAACTGATCTTGTTTTGCAATCTTTGACCAACAGCTACTCTCAATTTGTTATGAATTATCTCATGAATGAAATTGAGAAACCACTTATTGAGTTGTTGAGCATGTTAAGAACTGCCGAGAACAACATGAAAAAGGCAGGACCTGATCCCATAATGATGGTGCAAAAAGGGAATGCTAAGGGAAAAGGGAAAGACAAGAAAAAGATAAGATCTAAATCTGGTGTCAAACCCAATTTCAAAAACAAACGGGCTTTAAAGCCTATAGGTGGGGTGGCTAAAGAAGGTGATTGTCACTTTTGTGAAAAACCTGGACACTGGAAGAGGAATTGTCATGCTTATTTGGAAGAGCTGAAGAAAAAGAAAGGAAGTGTGACTTCTGATTCAGGTATAAATGTTATAGAAGTCAATTTGTCCACTTCTACATCATGGGTATTGGATACTGGATGTGGTTCTCACATTTGTGTTAATGTGCAGGAACTCCGAAGGAGTAGGACTTTGGCGAACGGAGAAGTTGACCTACGAGTTGGGAATGGAGCAAAAGTTGTTGCACTAGCCGTAGGGACTTATCATTTATCATTGCCCACTAGGCTAGTATTAGAATTAGAGGATTATTATTATGTGCCTGCTATGAGCAAAAACATTATTTCTGTTTCTTGTTTAGACAAGAAAGGTTTTTCATTTTTAATAAAGAACAACAGTTGTTCGTTTTACTTAAATGAAATATGTTATGGTGTTGCACAATTGTTTAATGGTCTTTATATTCTTGATTTTGAAATGCCTATCTATAACATAAATACAAAACGATTTAAATCAAATGATTCAAATCTGACATATCTCTGGCACTGTCGTTTAGGCCATATAAATGAGAAACGCATATCCAAACTCCATAAAGATGGGTTTTGGATTCATTTGATTTTGAATCATATGAGAAATGCGAGTCTTGTTTATTAGGCAAGATGACTAAAACCCCTTTCACTGGTCATAGTGAACGGGCTAGCGATGTATTGGGACTTATACATAGTGATGTATGTGGCCCCATGAATTCATTAGCAAGAGGTAGGTTCTATTACTTCATTACATTTAGTGACGACTTTAGTAGATATGAATATGTGGATCTTATGAGACACAAATCCGAATCTTTTGAAAAGTTCAAGGAATTCAAGAATGAAGTTCAAAACCAATTTGGCAAAAGCATAAAAGCCCTTCGATCCGATCGAGGAGGTGAATACTTAAACCAAGACTTTGATGACCTTCTAAAGGAGTGTAATATTATATCACAGCTCACTCCACCTGGAACACCACAATAGAATGGTGTGTCTGAGAGGAGGAATCGCACCTTGTTGGACATGGTACGATCAATGATGAGTCATGCAGATCTTCCAATAAGCTTTTGGGGTTATGCCCTAGAGACAACTGCATTCACACTTAACTGTGTTCCTACAAAGGCGGTTCAAAAGACATCATATGAGATGTGGACTGGAAAACGTCCTAGTTTGTCATTCATGAAGATTTGGGGTTGCGAGGCGTTTGTGAAACGTCTGGCTTTTGACAAGCTCGGACCCAAATCTGAGAAATATAATTTTGTAGGATACCCTAAGAAACAAAAGGGTATTATTTCTACAAACCTTCTGAGAACAAAGTGGTTGTTGCTCAAACTGGTATTTTTCTAGAAAGAGAATTTGTCTCTAAAGGAAATAGTGGGAGGAAAATAGAACTTGAAGAAATTCGAGAACCACAAAATATCATTGAACCTGAGTTGGAAGATGAGCAGGGACCACAAGATGTTGTGGAAGGTGAACCTGCTCAAATTACACAAGGCATTCGTAGATCTGGTAGGACACGCCAAGAGCCCGAGAGATATTATGGATTTCTTGTGACTCAAAACGATGATGTAATGCTCATAGATCAGGATAAGCCTGCTTCCTACCAAGAAGCTATGAATGGACCAGATTCTGAGAGATGGCTTGAAGCCATGAAATCTGAGATGGACTCCATGTATACTAACCAAGTATGGACTTTGGTTGATCCACCCGAAGGGGTAAAACCAATCGGGTGCAAATGGGTTTTCAAGAAGAAAACCGACATGGATGGTAATGTACAAACCTATAAAGGTCGACTGGTAGCAAAAAATTTCAAACAAGTTCAAGGTGTTGACTATGATGAAACCTTCTCTCCAGTGGCAATGGTTAAATCCATCAGGATCTTACTTGCTATTGCAGCCTTTTATGATTACGAAATCTAGCAGATGGATGTCAAAACTGCTTTCCTTAATGGAAATCTCCTTGAGGATGTGTATATGACACAACATGAGGGTTTTGTCACTCCAAAGGATGCTGGAAAGGTATGTAAGCTGCAGCGATCCATTTATGGATTGAAGCAAGCCTCTCGGAGTTAGAATCTTCGTTTTAATGAAGCAGTCAAAAAGTTTGGCTTTATAAATGTGACAAACGAGAATTTTGTAGCTTAATTTAAATATTTATTGATTAAATAAATATTTTTCGATGATTTGATTGTTGAATTAATTGATTAATTGATGAAATTGTGGTAGAATAATTTAATTATATGTGTTACATTAATTAAATTAATGTGGAGAATTTTTATATTTAAAGTATGTGTTTAATTGAATTTATTTGATTAAATACATTATTTAAATAAGTATAATGTTATTTCTAATTAGTTTAATTATTAATTAGCGATTTAATAATTTGTCATTATTAATAAAGGAAAATTTTATTTATGTGACTATGTGATTTAATGTAGAATGATTCTATTTTATTTAATTGATTTAAATGAGATTATTTAGTTAATTTAAATATGTGACATGAACTATATTATAAGTAATTTATTAAAATAAACCAAAAGGGACCTCTTAAAGACTAACTAAACGGTGCTTTAAGGGAGGTTGGAGTCAGTTAACCCATTATGGGATTAACTGACATCCATTTTGATTCAGTTCTTTATTACGTGTTTTAGTTCATCAGTTTCTAAATACTAAACCAGAGAGAAAATTTGAGAGAAAAAGAGAGAGAATTGAGAAGAATTAAAGAAGTGAAGAAGGAAATCCTTTCATCTAGTTGCATAATCTAGCACCAAACCAAAGGTAATTCTTAAATTTAACCTTTAAATTATGTTTTCTTAATTTTCTCCATGAATGTATGTTTTTGAGTTCTCTGTAAACCAAGTTCTATGACTAAATTTTTATAAAATGATGATTAGATGTTTGAAAGCATGTATAAGCATATTTTATATGACGTATATGTGATTTAGAGTGATTAAATCCATGAAATCATGTTTTAATTGAAGTTCTGGAGTTTACAGAGTAGTTAGTTACGAACATGGCTTAAATGTATGAAATTGATACTTGTTTTGCATGTTAATCGGTTAAATTGATGACTAATTATGTTTATGCATGTAAAAACGAAGAAAACAAGAGTTTAACGGATTAATTTGGTTAATAACCGAATTCACAGTGAGTAATTGTGTTAACTGTATCAATATGTAAATACATAACATGAACAGTGGATTTTTAGCCTTTAATTGGTTTGTTTAGGTTGTCTGTAATGTTAAAATCACTGTGTTTGTTATAAATTTTGATTTCATAACATATATGAAGAATGGGTAGTAATTTAATCGGTTAATTATGAAAACTTTGACCAAATTTGGCATTTTTCTATGTTCTTCGCGAACTGCAGGAAGTGAGTTTCAGGTCCACCGCCCCAGCGGTAGATTTCTCGCCCCGGCGGCGGGCTCGCCCCGGCGATAGAAATGAGCTATATTTCCCGCCCCGACGGTAGTTTCGCCCCGGCGGTAGAAATGTATTACATTTCCCGCCCCGGCGAGGATTTTGTGAAGAAACCCACCGCCCCGGCGGTGGAACAAAAAAAAACAAAAAAAAAGAGTAAAAAGAAGAGAGTAAAAATTTTATTCTTTCTTTGTGATCATGTTATGTTATCGTAGACATATCTAAAGCTTAGTGATAAACACATAATTTATACATTTTATTATCCCTAATTTTGTCCTTTTAATTATATTAGTTTATTTAATTAATATGTTTTATTTTATTTTGTAAGATTTAATATTTTGTTGCGATAAAGTCAAAATCTTGGTGATCAAGCAATATTTAATGCTCTTATTCATGTAAAGAAATATCCAAGAAGAATCTTACAAGGAGAAGGAATGAGGTGTAACAATCTTGGTGTGCAAGTCAAATCCAGTGAGAGAAAGAAAAGTCAATCTAGAAGATATATTTGAGAAGTTGATTGCCACTAAGAAGTTGAAACCTACATGGAAAAGGACTTTTGGGAGATTACCATGCAGAGGTTGAAATCAAGAAGGAAAGAAGAGGAAAAAAAGGGAATAAAAGAGGCCAAGTTTAATAAATGTAAATTAGGGCACAAATTTATTTTCCCTATAAATAGGTTTCTTGTGACAACCCGAATTTGCAGGAATTATTAAATAAGAATTTAGCAAATAAAATTCTTATTATGTGACGTTTTGAGTTTGAGTATGTGTATATATGTGATATATATATATATATATATATATATATATATATATATATTGTGAAATATGTGATTTGATATGAAGAGAATTATATATTCGTATATTTGGGAAAAGAGGTTTAATAGTTAATTAAACCATTGAATGAAGTGAAAGAAATTGTTACAAAAAGGATATTTACTGAATATTAGTAAGTTGAAAATTATATTATGAAATAATATAATCTATTGTCATGTCTTGTGGGCAATGAAATTGTTATGAATTAAATTTCATGAATAATGAGAGTAATTCACTTAAATGAAGATATATATATTTATTTTAATAAATAAGAGAGTAATGTGTTACATATAAATGTAACATATTAATGTAGTATGATTGTGAATTTCGTAGATTAAAATATTGGTCGAATAAACATTTGATGGAAATTATTGTATTTTATTACGCGAGTAATATTCTAATTTAATTTAATAATTAAATTAGAGGAATAATGATTTATTAAATGAAATTATAATTATAATTATCTAATTGGAGATTATAAATTTTGTTAGTAAGATTGAATTAGATTTATTAATATAATAAGTTTAATTAAATTAAAGTGTGACAAAATATCATATAGTAAGAAGGAATATTAAAATAAAGAGAAAAAGGGGTTTTAGAGTTTGGCCAAACAAGGCCTTGTGGCCTTTGGTTTTCTTAACTGGCGAAACTCCTCACTAGAGGTCACGTTCTTTCATCAGTTAGCTTGGTAAGCCAAAAGAACAGAGGAGAGAAAGAGAAGAATTGAGAAGGAAATTCTAAAAAATCAAAGAAGAAGGAGAGCAGGCAAGCAATTTTTATCATGTGTCTAAATAATCTCAGCAAGAATCAAAGGTAAAAACCTAGTTTTAAGTTATTAATTTTCTATTCCTTGAATTTTCTTAAAAATAGTTTTTAGTTGATGATTGGATGAGATGTTAGCTATATATGTTTATAAACATGTTTAAATCGGTTGTATAGCGTTTATATATGATTTTGGAGTTATTAATCCATGGAAAACATGTTTAAAATAAAGAATTTAGTTTTTGGTTGAATATGCATATTTTGGCTTACTTTGGAGTCAAAATTGATTATCAATGCGTACATGAAACTGTAAATTGATAATGGTTTGTTGTTATGTGTTGAAATACGAAAACAACAAAATTTAAATGGATCAATTTGGTTCAGGAACGAATTCGTGAGAGTTGGATTCGCTAAATGTTGTGAAATATGAAAAACTAGTATAAATTGTGATTTTTAAGCCTCTAAATTGGTTGTTTAAGTTATCTAAAATGTTAGAATCATTGTATACATGTTGGGTATTAATTCTACAAAGATTATAATATTTGGGTATGTTTAATTTGTTGATAAAATAAAGAAATTAGAAAATTTTGGTCTGGAATTGCACTGGTTCGCGAACTGCAGGAACGGTCAGTCGAGTCTACCGTCCCGGCGGTAGAAATGTACTAGAGTTGTCGCTTCGGCGGTAGAAATGAATTAGTTTTGTCGCCCCGGCGATGGTTTGTGAAGAAATCCACCGCCCCGGCGGTGGAACGGAAAAAAAAAATTTCTTTTTAATTATGCTATATGGCCATGTGTGTGTTTAAAGCTTAGACTAAGGTATTAAATGATTATTAAGATACCACGATGGTTGATAAACAAATACTTATTAATTATTGGATGACAATTGAAATATTAAAATGAGATTGGATGAGAGTAAATCCTGAAGTGACAATAGTATTGTAACAAGCTAAAGAATTACTTATAAACATTATACATCTAATGTAAAGAAAAGTTTAAGACTTAACTAGATGTTAAGTGTCAATTAAAGTGGAACGTAATAAAATGAAGGATTGTGAAATGTAAAGTAGAGTTAATACTAAGTGTTGCTATGTGACTAATAAATGTTGTGCATGATTATATATATCGTGTAGGATACAGGAAGTGCAGATAAGTATAAGCTGATTATGGTAGTTGGTAATCTACGAACCAGGCAAGTATTTCAGTTCCTATTTGTTATGTGCACTAAATGATTAACTATTTAAATCTATGATGTATAAAGCGTGATGTATTCTATATATGTTGCAAGTATGAAACGACAAAGTCAAAATATGACTACGTTCGTTAAGTAAAGAATGCTGATTGAGTTATGGAACTCAATCTTTACTTGATATGTATTGATCATTATGTAAGATATGTTTAGTCAAATGTTTATGATTTAGATGATGAGCATGTTATCTATGTGCTATGTGATGCATGCAAGCTGTTAGATTTTGTTGAGCTGTCGAGCTCATTCTTGCAAATAACCACTTTTGCAGGTTAAAGATTCAAGGTAACGTTATGTACTACCCAAATGACATGGATCAAAATGATGCATGAAGATTAAATGTTTTAGTTGAAGTTATTACCTGAATTATGTTAAGTTTTCAATAAATGTATTTACGTTATGTTGTAAAGTTTGTTTTGAGGTGTAAATTTTTATAATAAGTTCGACAAGGTGAATCATGATATTAACATGATTCTAAGATATTTAGTTGTAAAGGTTGAGAATTTTGGGATCGAGAACAATTTGTAATAGAATAGTTTTAATTATTCCGCATTTTATTAAGTTTAACATTGAATAATATTGTAAAGTCAGCATGAGGATGTATTGATAACGACCGATGTTGAGAGTTGAATTGTATGAATTTTGGGGTCGTTACATCTCTTGTTTTAGAGAGAAGAGGTATCAGTTTAGGTTAGGAGTAGGAGTAAATTAAATTATTTTTCATTGTACGTTTGTTGGAGGATTGTTAATTAAAGGAAGTTTTTATTTTATTTTTAATTTTCTTCTTCTTTTTCCTTATCTTAGTTAGTTTCTTTATTTTTTAATGTCTAGCTAGTTTCTTTAATCTAGGATGAAGATGAAATTAAATAATCATTCATGATAAATTTTTTTATCTCTTCTATTATTTATGCTTTTATGTTTAATTGATTTCGCCTTCATGTTTTATCATTGAAATACCTTCGTTTTATAGTTCTTATGTGATTTTAAATTAATTAAGAGCTTTTGATAGATTATTGTTAAGATATGAGTTTTTCATAATCCATGCTTGCTCAAAGAAGTTTTGATGGGTTATAGTTAATCCTTAAATTTTCATAGTCTATGCTTGCCCACGTTAATTATAAAATTACTAAATTAAAGGGAAGGGATATCAAAATCATAATTAAGTTATAAAAATAGAAGAGATTGAATTACTTGTCATGTTTATTATTTAATGGATTTGAATTCCTAGATTGCTTCCTTATTAGTTAGTTTAATTATAGTTAATTGATTCTCAATCTTTATTTCTAATTCGTCTAAAATAGATATTAAGGATACAATAAAATTAATCTAGTCTTTGTGGGTTCGAACTGTACTTGCCAATTCTTCAATTTGACACTGTGCACTTGCAGTTAATATTTTTATCACATCAAGTTTTTGGCGCCGTTGCCGGGGACTAGAATTAATTTTTTTTATTCCTTAATTTTTATTTATTCGAATTAGTTTTTCAACTCTAATTTTTTTTATTTTTTTTTCTTTCCAGGATTATCGAAGCGGATCGAAGGAGCAAAAAGATAAAGATTTTATTGTTGCGCTATTCCTGGTATTTTGTATCTTAACTCAAAAAATAAAAAAAATAGTAGCTTAGTTTTATTTTTTATTTTTTATTTTTTATTTTATTTTATTTTATTTTTTTATTGTTAGTTAGAAAACTAATTGCCGCATTCATGCATTCACTCACGTTGAGCACAACCTCTTTAGATTTTTATTTTATTTATTTTTGTTAATTATAAACTGTGGTGATTGCTGGAGGATTGAGGTACGTCAAATTTCTTCTTCTTTCGTAATTCACATAGTTTTAGTACACTTTATTTGTTTACAGTTTTTTTTATTTGTGCATTCTCATTTGTAATTTAACTTAAGGGCATAACCCATAATAAGATAAGGTGGGGATTTCATCACCCTTCCTTGGCCAACAAACCACCCATTCATTTTGCATAACCTTGACCTAATAAAATCAAGTAGACGTCAGCCCCTAGGACTCGAGCTCAATTAGGACAAGAGACTTCAAGAGGAGGCTACATTTTAAATTAATCAAACTACTGGTGTCTAGGTAAGTGGTTCGAAAGGCAAACGCCTAAAGAACGTGTGGTTATTTAATTAGTCACCGTACCCACGGAGAGACTCCCAGCGTTCTTACACTTACCTGGCTAGTGGTATGATTAATTTCGAATTTGGTGGACCTTAAGGTATAACTTGGAACAGTTAGGAGCTGTCTAGATTTTATTTAGGTTAACCGTAGAATTAAGATTTTTAATTTTTTTTTAATTTTTTTTTCTTTTGTGTGACTTTCGTAGTTAGTATATTTGTTTTGTACTTTGTGGAAAGATGGACTCCTATTATAGTTGGAATAATAATTTTACCTGGAATCAAGAACCTTATGAAAATTTTAATGCACACCAAGTAAATCAATATTTTCCAGCTTATGAAAACCCTTATCTAAATTCATATTCATATCTATATTCAGATCCAGAACCTCAATATCCACATGAATTTTCAAATGAAGAAGAGGAAAGATTCAATACCTTAGAAAAAACTATGGAAGCTTTCATGCAAAACACGAATCAAGCTATATCCCGTCTAGAAATTCAAATAAGTCGGTTAGCCACCATAATAAATGAACAAGAGGTGGGTGAATTTTCTAGTAACTCTGATGTTAGTTTTGAAAATTATGATGAATGTGGAAATGATGAGGAAGATGAAAATTTTGTATTCAATTCTACACAATTTGAGTTAAACCAATTTGAGGAGTCTAAAAATTATGAGTCTATGCCTAAAATTGATCATGTCACATTTAATGAGTCGGTTAAAAAAGTCTATAAGCCTAAAATTCCATATCCTGAAAGACTTATTCCTAGAAAACAACCGAGTGATTTTGTAGACCAACCCATAAAAGTAAACATGATCCAAGAGTTGTCCATGACCCAAGAAATGAATGAAAATAGACTCGTGATTGAAGATGATCCAATTGATTGTTTCTTAAATCACCTTGACCAAAAATGGAATGAATCTGAATATTTAGATAAGGTCAATGAGATGTTGAGATCCACTACACATAAGTCGCCCAAATTGGAACATACATTTGAACTAATTCGTCCACACTTTGAGTATATAAGTAAACATTTTCCCGAGGTAGACTTTAAGCACATTCCTGATGAAAATTGTGACTATTTTCAATTTCTTAGACCTCCGAAAAATTATGAGGAGACCACACTCACATACTCATTTGTATCACTCTTTTATCATTACATGTGTTTTAAGATTTATGAAATTCGTAGGTATGTACATTTGTTTTCTTTCTCACCACATTTTCTTGCAGCATAATACCCCCACATACAAGGTACAATTCTTTCACATCTTTGTTCTTTATTTTTTATTTGCATACATTGAGGACAATGCATGATTTAGGTATGAGGGGAGTTTGTTTGTATTATAGTATTAGAGTTTTTTTTATTTTTTTAGGAATTTAGAAAAAATTAAAAAATTTATAGTATTAGATATTTTTTATTTTATTTTTTTTCCTTTTGTTTTTTTTTATTTATTGTTTTTTCAGGAAAAATTTTAAGAATTTTTTGTTTTAAAAAAAATTTTAAAAAATTTTGTTTGACTTTTTATGAGTTGGATTAATTCTAATAAATATCTGTGGTGTAAAACTCATGAGTAAGATTAAAAGATTTAGAACTCTTGAACCTTTGATAAGATACAAAAATCTTAGTTCGAAACACCATCTTGAGTAAAATAAAGTTTCTATACATTTTTGGCACTTCACGTTCACACTAACTCTTAGTTGTGGGGTATAAACCATGATTCGAGCAATTTCAAAAAAAAAAGAAAAAAAAATGAAAGGAAAAAAAATAGTTGAAAAGGGAAAAAAGTTGAAAAAATAAATAACTGCTTCAATGTCCATTGAACGAAATAACTGGGTATCCAAGCCTCAGGAAGCATCGATATTCACGCTGAAAAGTGTGATGGATATAAGCAGCTTGACTAGTCTAATTTTGTGGCCTTTGTTACTCGAGTTAGTAAGCCCTTCGGGGTGTTTCTACACCTAGTGCCCTAAAGCCAACTGGTTTGGGAGTCATTGGTCCAACGCTCGCTACATGGGGTAACTCTGAAAAGCCTAAAAAAATGAGACATTGCACAAGTCAAGGAAAAAAAATTCAAAAAAAGAAAGGAAAAAAAGAATGGGAAAATGAAAAAAAGAGGGAAAAAAATGAGTTTGCTTGATTTTCATGGTAAAAATCCCTATTAAGAGTTACATCACATACACATGGAATTAATTTTATGAAGGATAGTGTCTAGAATGAAGATTGAGTATTTTTGATAAGGTGAAAGTGTGATTTTGAATTTGATTTTGCTTATGTATAATGTCCATGCATCCTTAGAAGTTTTCTTTCGATTTCATAATTGGTTAAACTCAAAAAGATTTTATTTTGAATTTTGAATTTTGTGGGTATATTCACTGCAAACCCTCACGAGACACAACTCGTCCACTTGGGGTAACCTTGGGGTTTAAAGGCTTGTTGCACATGCTAAGTGCAATCGTATTTTCTACGAAAATGGAGTAGTATAGTTTTTGTTTTTATTTTATTTTCTTTTTATTTTACTCGAGGACGATCAAAAGCTAGGTATGGGGGTATTTGATAAACACATAATTTATACATTTTATTATCCCTAATTTTGTCCTTTTAATTATATTAGTTTATTTAATTAATATGTTTTATTTTATTTTGTAGGATTTAATATTTTGTGGCGATAAAGTCAAAATCTTGGTGATCAAGCAATATTTAATGCTCTTATTCATGTAAGGAAATATCCAAGAAGAATCTTACAAGGAGAAGGAATGAGGTGGAAGAATCTTGGTGTGCAAGTCAAATCCAGTGAGAGAAAGGAAAGTCAATCTAGAATATATCTTTGAGAAGTTGATTGCCACTAAGTAGTTGAAACCTACATGGAAAAGGACTTTTGGGAGATTACCATGTAGAGGTTGAAATCAAGAAGTAAAGAAGAGGAAAAAAAGGGAATAAAAGAGGCCAAATTCAATGAATGTAAATTAGGGCACAAATTTATTTTCCCTATAAATAGGTCTCTTGTTTTAGAGAGAAGAGGTATCAGTTTAGGTTAGGAGTAGAAGTAAATTAAATTATTTTTCATTGTACGCTTGTTTGAGGATTGTTAATTAAAGGGAGTTTTTATTTTAATTTTAATTTTCTTCTTCTTTTTCTTTACATTAGTTAGTTTATTTATTTTTTAGTGTCTAGCTAGTTTCTTTAATCTAGGATGAAGATGAAATTAAATAATCATTCATGATAAAAAATTTTATCTCTTCTATTATTTATGCTTTTATGTTTAATTGATTTCGCCTTCATGTTTCATCATTGAAATACCTTCGTTTTATAGTTCTTATGTGATTTTAAATTAATTAAGAGGTTTTGATAGATTATTGTTAAGATATGAGTTTTTCATAATCCATGCTTGCTCAAAGAAGTTTTGATGGGTTATAGTTAATCCTTAAATTTTCATAGTCTATGTTTGCCCACGTTAATTATAAAATTACTAAATTAAAGGGAAGGGAGATCAAAATAATAATTAAGTTATAAAAATAGAAGAGATTGAATTACTTGTCATGTTTATTATTTAATGGATTCGAATTCCTAGATTGCTTCCTTATTATTAGTTAGTTTAATTATAGTTAATTGATTTTCAATCTTTATTTCTAATTCGCCTAAAATAGATATTAAGGATACAATAAAATTAATCTAGTCTCTGTGGGTTCGACCTGTACTTGCCAGTTCTTCAATTTGACACTGTGCACTTGCAGTTACATATTTTTATCACATCACTTAGGCTAACATATTAATTGAAGTATTAAATGAAATTGGATGAGAATGAGTCCTGAAGTGTTTATAATACTGTAACTAATTGTTTATAAATGGAATGTATAGCTTGATTAGAGAACGTGAGTCTTAAATTTATAGTCTACGTACGAGGCAAGTATCTTATCCTTACTTTTACGTTTACGCAAGTTTTCTATCTTGATCTATTATTTCGTTGAAAGCAAGCTACCTAATACTACCTTGATTTCAATTACGCAAGTTCCTAAATTTCATTATCTTAGAATGCAAGCTTCATAATACTATTACTTACTTGAGCAAGTTATTATTCCTATTTCATTCAATTTCATGAATTTGATGAGAAGTTCAATCTTCCTTTTTGTAATACTTCAGTTATACAGAATTTACCCAATCGTACTTTTTGCGAGATTTAGTCTTTGATTCTCGAATATTTGTTACATTTTATTGAACCTTGATTGACTAGCGAAACCTTATTGATTCAACTAGTCCATAGTTGATGAGCGTTCTAAATTCTAGAAACGTTATTGAAGTAAATCCAAACCAAACTTCCTTTGGTGCGGACTCCAATGTCAAACTGAGATGAACAACCCTTATACAGGGGATTTTATTTATGCGTTAGAGTTAAGATGTTGTGCACATACATGGTACAAAGGGCTGATCCCCCTAAGTACGAGAAGTAAGGTCCATATAGTCTTACGACTGTTAAAGGTTTAAGGTAAAAATACTTGATAACCTGGGACATAGTTCATGGTCTTAAGACCTTCAGACGTTCTTTCGAATCTTGTCTTATATTCTTGACTCAAAAGTTGAATCTTCGATTATTCAATATCCGTTGATTATTTCGCATGTTATTATTATTATTATTATGTTGTATTTGCTGGGTAATTATTGCTCACCCTTGCATAATAACATTGCAGCTAAAGTTGAAAGAGTTGATGAGTCATCCACTAGTAAGGGCAAAGGAAAGGCAAACAAGTGATGAAGACTTGTTTTATTTGTTTAAACAATGTTTATGTAATAGACTTGATTACGTTTTCCGCATTGATGTTATGTTAAGGTTAGATGACATGGGATTTGTTTATTAATGATGTTGTAACCCTTAATGGGAGATTCCTATTTTTATTAAGAGTTTTCATTTATATTTGAATGGGTAGTTAGATGTGATGCGGTGTATTTGGATAGTGAACACCAAATCCTGAGGAAACGAACTACCCGGATTTGGGGGTGTCACAGGTTGGTATCAAAGCTGTAGGTTATGAACCTTAGGTGGGGAAACCTTAGGGTAGTAGCCTTTTAAGAGATAGAGAATATAGTGGTGATAAACTCTTATCGAGTTCTAAGGAATGAATTAAGGAATTCATTAAAGATAATAAAAGACTTTATGTGTTATATGCTTATATGTTAACAGCCTATATGTTGCGACTAGTACCAAGTATTAAATAAAACTTAACCTTTGTTGTCAGGATGTCGAATATTGGAGGATTCAGTCAGCCTAGGGAGATTGAGCCCCGACTGGCTGGAGAGGAGGAGCCCCATGATATCCATGTTATCTGGGAGCAGTTGATACACAGAGAGCCATCTCCATTGATCACGGTTATGGGTCAGAAGTATGAGCCTGAGTCTGATCCAAAGGAGGATCCTGAGGAGGTAGAGGCTGAGGAGGATGATGAGGATTCCGAGGAGGTACCCCTTACCTCTATCGATGCTGAGATGTACGATGTATTGTATGATCGTACCATAGAGTTGCAGGATAGAGTCAAAGACTTGGAGGGACTGGCAAATAGACGTCATACCCTCATAGATCAGAAGAATGAGAAGATCGAGGATCTTGATATACGTCTTGGAAACGTAGAGTGGAAGTTAGTTCAGGCAGAAAGTCAAAAGGAAGATCTATTAGCTGAGAATGAGAAGATGAAACTTGAAATCGAGAAATTAAAGAATGATCTGAGTGAGGAGACAGTAGAACGTGCTAGAGCAGAGGATGCTTGGATGAATAACGCTCGACGTGCAGAGATTTCCGAAGAAGGCGAATGGGCAAAGAAGGCTAAGATTGAGGAGACAGACTACACGTTCCAGACAGCGATTGATTGGGCCCAGGATCGAGTTTTCCACTATCCAGTTCAGTTCTAGGACTTGCCATGGTACATGTTGGATCGCAGGACGATGCTCCGTATCATGGAGGAAGAACGTAGGAAGGCAGTTCGACGCCTTAGTAGGCCGTGATAGGGACATTTTGAATTATGTGTAAATATTTATGGTAATTTATGATGTAAATTCTAGCGTGATTATACACAATAGAATATGACTATTTAATCCTAAAGATTGTTTGATCTTGGGATAGTTGATGTAAATAGCAATGATGCTATCTTTCTATGTTTAAAACCTTTGAATTAATGAAATATCAGTTTTATTTGAAGATGTTATGTGTTAAATGTTTAACATGAACACATGAATTGTTTGAGTTAAATGTTGAACACTTAAGAAATGATATGTACTCGTCCGGATGTCTCGTATGCTTTGAGCATGACGAGTAGATACCAGTCGAATCTAGGTGAAGGTCACTAGACAGCAGTCAAGAATATCCTCAAGTACCTGAAAAGGACTAAGGATTCATTCTTGGTATATGGAGGTGAAAAAGAACTAGCAGTAAAGGGTTACACAGATGCTAGTTTTCAGACTGATATGGATGACTATAAGCAATCAGGTTTTATGTTTTGTCTTAACGGTGGTGCTGTTAACTGGAAAAGTTTGAAGCAAGAGACAATAGCTGATTCTACAACAGAGGCTAAGTATATTGCTGCTTCTAGTGCGGCCAAGGAGGCTGTATAGATTAAAAAGTTCGGCACTGAACTTGGTGTTGTTCCAACCATTGTTGATCCAGTTGAGCTATATTGTGATAATGATGGAGCCATTGCACAGGCTAAGGGACCTAGATCTCACCAACGATCCAAGCATATACTTAGGCGGTACCATCTCATTCGTGAAATCATTGGAAGAGGAGATGTACATATATGTAGAGTGCCAACAGATGATAATATTGCATATCCACTGACCACGGCTTTGTCACAGCAGAAGCATGAAGGTCACACTAGTTCCATAGGTATTAGATACATGAGTGATTAACTCTAGTACAAGTGGGAGATTGTTAGAGTTTATGCCCTAGAGGCCAATTCTTTGATGTAATTGCTTAACATTTATTTTGATATTTGATTGAATAAATGAATTATTTTATTATGGTTTCATTTACTGTGTTATATAAATGTTAGCATAATAAAAGTCCTTAGAATAATGATACAAATTATATAGCTTCAAGTATGTGACTTGAACATGAGATTATATAATTAGAATTAGTATCATTATTCTTAAATGTCCCTAGTCGAGTATCATTGAGAATGGGACAACAATGATACATTGAGACTAGTATGTGGATTGACTGATGGCCAAATCTCATTGGTCATTAATATATGAGATATTAAGTCAATGCATATGTACATGTAGGAGAACAATGTACTGGACAGACCCATCATGAGAATTCTACGTGGAGCATTAAGTGTGATAAGTAATTCTCATAGTGACAATGATGTAATGGTCCTCCGACCTGAAATCACTATATTACTACACGGAAATTTATATACTTTGATATCATCAAAGGTCACCTTGAATAGGGTGGATAATAAAGGTGTTTATTGAGTACATCATGAATCGTGTGAGCAATATGAGCGATCTAGATGGAATTTAACCCTCCTATATATTAGGGGTGATATCCATAGGCCTCTTGATTGAGTAGGACTATGAAATGCATGGCCATGCTCAAATAGTGATTTTGTTGATATAGTCTACTCATTGATCAAGAAAACTCAGATTAAATTATGAAGAGTATGACACATTCCATGGCTCGAGTTTAATCTAGGATGTCAAGGTTAAAAGGATTAAATTACATTGAAATATTGGTCACGAAAAGGTTGCATCGAATCACCGATCTTATTATTACTTGGGTAGCAGTGATGCATTGATAGATGCCACTCATTGTTTATAATTTTATAATATGTTTTTAAATTATTGCCAATAAAATAATAACCTATAGGAACGTAATTAAAAGAGAATTAATTTAAATTGTAAGGATTTAAATATGTCAATATGATTGATAGTATTTAAATTACGAATTTAAGTTAACAGGATAATTTGTATATATGTATATTAATTAAGTAAGACTTAATTAAAAATATAATATATATATGTGTATATATAAATTCGGATTTTACTTTTCTAATAAGATTAGGGTTTTGTTTAATTACTTTTTGGATGTTATATATATCTGATATATCAGCAGTCTTGTTTATGTGAGACCAAAAAGAAAAACAAAAACCCTAGCCGTTTTAGAAAAGAGAGTTGAGAGAAAAACTTCAGTAAAATCCAGATCTTGGTGGCTAGTACCGAAATCTCTTTGCTGCAGATCGTTTAACGGTTCGCGGGGCGTTCATGTGGATACTGTAGAGACACATTTCCGCTGGATTGCGTTGGAGATTCGAAGCCGTTCCAGAATTTCATCGTTCCATTCAAGCTCGGATAATCGGTAAAACAAATCTAAACCTCTGAATTAATTTGTTTTTCGCATGGATCCTGTTTTAGGGTTTCGAAATAGTTTTAAAAATTTTAAATTCCGCTGCCTTTATGTGTCGGAAACCCTACAGTTTCAGCATGTAGTGTTGATCAATATAGGGCATAAGGGCTGATCACCCAATATGTCTGTAAGCTATGACGGTTTGCAGATGAATTTCTATACAAACCTTTTCAAACTTGAAAATAAAAGTTCATGGTCTATTGACCGCTTAGTATTCATAGTCACTATGTTGTTTCAAAAATGTAAACGATTTGATATGTTATTAAGAATTGTTTCAAATGACTTCACAACTATTGATTCGTTGTAGAAGTAGTCCTCAAAGAAAATATTATCTTCTTTTAGCTAATGTTTATTAATTGTTATTACTTGCTGAGTAATTAAATGCTCATCCTTGCTTTAAAATTAATTGTTTTCAGCTAAGCGTGATCGACCAGAAGACTCTGACAAAGACAAGGAAAAGGAAAAGCTGAAGGAATAAATTGTATGGTGTTATTTGTAATATTTAGACTTTAGTGTGGTGATAATATAATATCTATCATGTAATAATGTACTTTAAAGGTTGTCATACCTAGGGATTAGATAACTCTGATATATTTTTTAAGTTTGTAATATATTAAATAGTTTGAATGTATAGTATCGTGTAGCATCAAGTACGGGTTTCAAGTACCTGAATTTGGGGGCATCACAAACTCCTTCAATGATAAACACATTTATCCAAGAAGGCAGCGTGCTTCGCAACAAACACTTTTTGCTTAGTAGGATTATATAACTCTTATCCTAAACTTACTTTAGGAAGTTCCACAAATCTACACTTGTCAGATTTTGTCCCAAACTTATCCTTTTGAAACTTTTTCACATAAGATGGACAACCCATTATCTTATCATACTTAAAACTAGGAATCCTCCCTATCCATAACTCATATGGAGTCTTGGGGCCGGATTTTGAGGTTGCCTTATTTTGTAGATTAGCAGCCGTTTCTAGGGCATAATCCTAGATGGATACTGGAATGTCGGTAAAAATTTTCATGGACTGCACCATGTCCAACAAGGTACGATTTCTCCTTTTATATACACCAATCAATTATTTCTTATCAAGAGGTGTCCATTATGAGAAAATACCATTTTGAGATAATCTAGAAACTTATTGCACAAGTATTTCTTCCTCGATCTAATCAAAGAATCTTAATACTTTGTTAATTTATTTCACTTCTAAATTCTTTGAACCTTTCAAATGATTCAGATTTGTATTTCATCAAATACTTATATTTAACTCTTTGAATGATTATCTCCTTTTTTTTTACTAGTTTGTTCAATTTGTGAAATTATTTTTATGTAAGTCAAGTATATGAAGTCCATCAAGTAATTTTCTAGTTCTATACAAAACATTATTATTATAAATAGAACAACCATTGTTCTTAAATATAATACCAACACCTTCTTTGTCCAACAACGGAATGGAAATAATGTTTCTAATTAGAAATGGAACATAATAACAACTTATTAACTTAATAGACTTGCCCATAGGCAATGCTAAACTATAAGTTCATACGGCTAATGCAGCAACCTTTGCTCCATTCCCCACACGCATGATTACTTCCCTTTTGTTTAGCTTTCTACTTCTGCTTAGTCTCTGCATCGAATTGCATATGTGAGAACTACAACCGGTATCCAATACCTAAGTATAACCTTAATTTATAGAAAGATTTATTTCAATCATGAACAAACCTATATCTGTAACCAAAGCTTCACTGAGCTTCTTCTGGTTATCCTCTGCAAGATTCTCCTTGCAGTTTCATTTCCAGTATCCAGGCATATTACAGTGGAAGCAAACTCCTTTGCTACTACATCAGTTTTGTTCTTATTATCCGTTGTTTTTGCCTTTCTTTATACCTTCTTTGAATTCTTCTTCTTTTCAGAAGATCCTTTGGCTCTTTTCCGCTTCTTGGAAGAATCATCTACCATTAAGACTTGATTTTTCTTGGTTGAAAAGTGACTCTCAATATTTTCAACATGTTAAGCAAATCAGGTAGGTTGATATCTGGCTTGTTCATATGAAAATTCACAACAAATTGTGAGAAGGAGTCCAAGAGTGATTGCAAGATAAAATCTTGGATCAACTCTCCATCCATTATAAAACCCAGTTGTCCCAATTGTTCAATCAGATTGATCATTTTTGAGGATATTTGTCTATACTGTAGTGTCATTGGTTATTCTATATTGGAAGAGCTCCTTAGATATCTAATATCTAGCAGTCTTACTTTCCTCACTATATAACTCCTTGAGGTGCAGGAGTACAGTAGGAACATCCATAGTTTCATGCTGACCCTGAAGCTCGTTACTCATGAATGCGAGCATGATGCATTGAGCCAACTGTGCATCATCTTGCCACTTTCTAAAAGTAGCAATCTCTTTCTCAGAGGCTGTTTCTGCAACAGTTGCAGGGACAGGCGTATTAAGGACATAAGATAACTTTTCAACTTTGAGAACTATTCTCAGATTCCTTAACCATTCCATATAATTCGGTCCAATTAATTAACATCTAATATGCTCACAGTGATAGTAAATTAGACATTGTAAAATTCTGTAAATGAATTTGTAATTTAACAACATTTTGGCATACATTCATTTCTTAATTACATAAATAAATTAGGTTTTTATTTAAATTGGTATCTCCCACTATTTTCATCAAACTATATTACCCTCAATATATAGTTCAACAAATCTAATTAAAGATTTGCTGGTGAGAATAAGGATCTCATTTCAAATATATATAGCACTGTGGTGACACAACAAACTATATATAAATAAATAGGTATATAACTATTGTCAAATACATCACCATGTAACTCCTTTTATTTTGCCTCTTAGATTATTTTGATCAAATGGTGACACATCCAAATCAAAATCACTTCCATATAAGTAAAGAGAAAAACACCGTCCTTGTGGTAACACAACAAAACAGCATTGTTCAATTCCTTTATAAGCATCAAATGTGATAAAACAACATCTCAAGAAATTAAGATAAGCCTTGTGGTAACACAACAAACTTATAATGATTAATTGATACTCTATCATTTTATCATGCTAGAGGCGACGTTCGATATTCCAAATATCTTTGAACGTTACAACTTAATATGATTTCTTTGAGGGATTTGTTATTATTTGTCTCCTCTTGTTTAACGCGCATGCACACATATATATAAAATACGCGTCATATTATTTAACATGCGAATCATATTGTATAATATATATATATATATATATATATATAGTAAACATGCACATATAAAATATTATATTCTACCCAGATTGATTATGGACTTTTATTCTAGTTTGGATCACTAGAGCCACCAAGTGAACCAAAAGGTCAAACATAGGGTGCAAGAACTGAATTTAAATATAACTATTACATTTAAATCTCGGGCTCCATACAAACGGGTCTTCAAGCGCTTCTTGCTTCTTTGTCTCCAATTATTCAAAATAATTTTAACTAATCTTATTACATAAACTATTTATAATAAATAGAAACCTTGATCAATAGTCAAGGGGAAGTACATAGGAGGGAGATATAATTTACATTAAGAAAAATTAGAAAAGACGAGGTGCGTAGACCCCATTTATAAAACTCATTCATTCATGCATCTTCATAAAATAAAATACGATCATCCATTGGTCAATAGTCCATAATCAATCTCATTTATTATCACACATATCACCATATGCATCAATGAATAAGAAAATCATTCCATATATGCATTGGTATCATTTAACGGGCAATTCAAAGTTGCATTAAATCTAGTTTTGAAACAAAATAAACTCTTTTATTTTAATCAAAATCTAAATTAAAATGAACTCATTTATTTTAATTTATCCAATTTTGAATAAAATAAACTCTTTTATTTTTAATCAAATTCCAAATCAAAATAAACTCCTTTATTTTAGTCAACATGTAATCTAATTTCAAGTTCAAAATAAACTCCTTTATTTTAACTTAAAATTGCTGGAAAAATAAAATATGTTGAATCTTATTCCTTATCAAAATAAACATCTTTATTTTTTAAGAAACACGGAATCCTATTACATATGTGAATAAATTCTTTTATTCTAGGAAACATGGAATCCTATTCCAAAACAGAATAAACTCTTTTATTCTAGTTAACGTGGAATCCAATTCCAAGTTAAAATAAAACTTTTAATTTTAATCATATTCCAATTCAAAATAAACCTTTTATCTTAATTGAAATAAATAAAATAAAAAATAAAAAAATTTCAAAATCTGGTGACGGGCGCGGTCGCGCCCAGAATATTTTTGGAACCGGCGTGACCGCATTGCAACCCCAGAAACGTTTTCTGGGTTTGGGCGCGGCCGCGCTCCAGAATGAACTGGGAGCGGCGCGGTCGCGCTACATCGCAGAGTTTGAAAAACAGTTTTACCCAGAAAATTTGTTCGAAACACATACCCATACATACATTGAATCATCAAAATCAATAATTAGCACAAGGTTTGGCTCTGATACCACTGTTAGGTTTGTATATAACGCGGGCATACAATCAAATTACACAAATATAGCGGAAACGCGATAAAATCAGATTTTAAAATTTTATACAAACCATCACCATGATCTTTTCTTGTGCTCAATTATCAATTATACGAAAGAGATAGAGAATAAGAATTATACCCTCGTAGAATCGTGCTTCCTCGGGTACAAGTTCAACTCCAAATCCTTTCGCTTTCTCCTTAAAATTTACCGATTAGATTCCTTACTTTGATTAACGTTAGCCACCCAAGTGTTTGGCCTCTAGAGGTGATCCACCAAGGAATAATATGTATTCAAGAAGATGTGTATTTACAAAACCCTAGTTTCTATCTATATAGAAATTGTAAGTACTCTACCAACTATTGGAAGTGTGTCTAACCCCAACCCATAATAAGACTCCTCTTATTTATAGATATAGGCAACCCTCCTAAACTATTTAGGAATAAGGTTTTATTTTATTTAAACTTTTTTTTAATTAATTAAACTCATAATCCAATTAGAAATTTATGAGAGTACTTTTATTAATTAATTCCCAAACCCTTTTAGGAATTAAATAATAATAATGGTAATAATAATAATAAGACTCATCTTATTAATTTATATTTAATATTTTCAAAATATTAAATAATAAATATTAAATTATTTAATTTATTCTATCACCATAGATTAAATTAAATATACTTAACTTATTATTACTGTAGACACCCAAATTTTGCACTTCGTATAATAACCCTGACAGGAGGGCAAATTCGTCCATTGAGCCGGCCTACGAGCGCGAAGGATGGGCGCAGGTACGAACACTCGACGCCACCGCGACGATTTGCGAATCAAAACCAACATGACAACAAGACCGTCCGAAATGAGCATTCCCGAATCATGTGGCACGTCTCCCAGTAATTCCCGGACTGCAAAATACAAACCTGTCGGCGAAAATCGACGTCACGACACGAGAATCGAGGCATGGCACGAAAATCGAGAAAGTCAAACTGACCAGCCGCGGATTGATCTGCGGCCAATAAGTGCGCCTTTTGAAAACACGGAACTCGAAACACGGGAACCGAAAACCAGCTGAGTGGATGGGGGGCGGCCAGCTGCAGATCCATCTGCGGCTGGCCCTGGCCAGCCTATTTCAGCTCATTCCTTCATTCAGCATCCAGGAGGTTAGCAGGCGAGAAAGAGAAGGAAAAACAGCAGCAGCAACTCGGAAAAAGAGGGAGAAATAGCATAATTTTTGCAACAAAATAGGGGAGAAAGAAAGAAAAAAGAGAAGATTTATACTCTTTTGATTTGATTGTATCATATATACTTCCCATTCTATTCAAATACACAAGTTTACATCCACTTTGACATCATTTGCAAGGTGAAAATCCCATTGTTATAGCAATTTCTATCATATCATTTTGGTTAAATTAAATGTAGTTTTCATGAATTTATGGTGGAACAATGAATTAGGGATTATTAGTGAGGGTTCCATCGGAACAAAATTCTTCCTAATAACCCGATGATATTCATTTGTTGATTTTTTTGTTTGTTCTAAGGCGATGTATTGGGCGTGGTTCCTTTAGGTTGCTATCTTAGGACGTCTTGACATTGTTAGATTATCCGTGTTGATTATTTCTTGTAATATCCGTGTTGTGGGTGTGTGGAAATTTCGGGTGTGAGCCTAGGAACGCGACCCCGTGGTCCAAATCCGATGATGGACATTTTTTGATGTGGGTAGTAGGAACGATGTAGTCTTCATTGTAAATATGTAATCCTCGGGCCTTAAAACGACGCCAAGGCGAGAATCGTGTTTAAGGCCCCGTAATAGTGAAAATATGTGTTTGTGGGTGTTTGTGGTTATTTTGATCGCTCACATGCCCATGGATAGCCCCAACGCATTTTAATGCTTGATTTGATTTATGACACGAAATTGATTTCAAAGATAAACGATAAGATTTCCATAAAATCAATCAAATTAGGTTATTAGAATCACGAGGCTAAAAATTGAAAGTGCAAATGAATGTCGATTCCTCTTTAACGAGAAAGCTAAAAAATCGTTTTCCAAAAAACATCACAAGAGTGGTTTTATAGAATAAATGACGTTTTATTAAACCAACGTGCATAGGGTTAAAGAGATCCTAGAAATTTCCATCATTTTAATTATGAGAGCAACGTATAGGTCTCGATTCCTATTTTTGACGAAGGTTTAAAAAACTCTTGTTTTGCCAAAACGACACTTAATCCCATGGCTTTTGACAATTAAAATCAAACCTTTCTCATAGAGAAATAAAGCTTTCTCGTAAAAGCCGAAGGACATTCTAAAGCACTCTCAAAACACGATTTTCCACAAAAAACCCCAAATGAGCCTTTCATACAAAATCACCACAACATTCACATAGGCACACACACATACACATTTTAAGAATTCAAAGGATAGGAAAAGCATCAAGATTGCGGTAACCGTGTTTCACAGAAGTCGGGGGGTGCCTAACACCTTCCCCTCGCTTAAGCAAGCCCCAAACTCTATGAATCTCGGTTCGCAAACCAAATAATTCGGAGTCACATATGAGCCAGCGATTTACGAAAGAACGAAACTCGGATGAGTTGGTACATCCATTTCAAATATACCAACTGGCGACTTTGATTAATTGGCTCATCATAAAAAACGATATTTCAAAACCTCGTCGACATTCATGCCGACCTTTTCCAAAAAATCATCTAATGAGAAGGCTAAAATTGGAAAGGACAAACATCCTAACGGAGGCGATCCCTCCCGGCGTCGACAGCTGGCGACTCTGCTGGGGACATTAGAAGGCTTAAGCCGCGTTCAAATCTTGATGCTATCCTATCCTTTAAAAATTCATGAATATGTGTGTGCATGCGATATTTTGATTTTTTTGCTTTTGTCGTGTGAATGTGTGTTTTGTATAATAAATGAATAATTGAATGGAATTGCTTTACTTTAAAGTAATCATTTGCATACGGTGAAGACGATGAATGTGAATGTATGTTAAGAGTGTACCTCCTCCTGAGGCGAACCTGTCGGTTGCTTATTACTGGACTCGAAAGGGCTGCTCCCCGGAGATGGCTCAGGAAATGCACCACCCAAATCCGCTCCAATCGAAAGGATTCAGACGAGTAGATTGCGAAGATTTGGGGACCTTCATGCCGAAAAGCCCGCGAGAGTAACCTTAGGATAGGTCAGCCTCAGATTAACCCAGCGCAGGAAAAGTCTCTTCATGCCCTTTTACATTTCGCGCATATAAATGTCATGGTCCCATTCCATATTCATATATGCCTCCCCTCTTGTCAAAAGAAATTACTAACCTCTATATTTTGCAGGGAACAACTGGGGAAGCATAATAAGTCGAGTCTAGCATTTATTATTGCAATAAGGGATCGTTAACATGTTGTTTTGCAGAGAAAGATTAAAAAACCCAAAACACAAAAGTTACAGCTTTAGCATGCATCCATATCCTTTCATTGCCCAGGACTAAACTTCAAACCGTTGTTTCTGTAGGATTGCTCCTCAAACGCGTTCGCAATCTAAAAGGGCCCAGGACTCTACATCTGAAATGGCTGATCTTCCACCTACTAATCCTGGTTCCATATCTCGTGAGGAATTTGATGATTTTAAGAAACGGATGTTGGAAATGGCCATGATGCTGAGGGAACAACTGCTACCTAGACAGGATCCACCTAAAGAGGATCCACCCCAACCTAAGGGCAAGCCAGTCGTCCCAAAGGCCATTCCTATACCTAACCGGACAGTGATTACTATCCCAGAGGAAGGAGACACTGATGACCTTCGAAAGAAAATGAAGCAAATGGAGGAGACCATCCAATCTCTAAAAGGCATAGGTTCCCTAGGCAGGGTTAATTATTCAGATTTGTGTGTCTTCCCCGGAACCAGATACCCGGAGAAATTTAAAATTCCCGAATTTGAGAAATACAATGGGAAGGGGGATCCTTATACACATCTGAAAATATACATCAGGGAGCTTGGATCTTATGCAGAAGACGAAGGTCTAAGAATGCAATTATTCCAAAAGAGCCTGACGGGAGAGGCAAGAATTTGGTATGCCCGTCTTGATAATGCCCGGATCCATAATTGGGAGGAGTTGGCCCATACCTTCTTAACACAATATAGCTCCAGGCACAAATGGCCCCTGATAGATATCAAATGACGAAAATCAAGAAGCAACCAAAAGAATCTTTCAGGGATTATGCACAACGATGGATGGGTATGGCGGCACAGGTGAATCCCCAATGAGCGAGTCGGAAATGGTGATGACCTTCGTGGATATTCAAGAGGCACCTTATTATGAGCGGGTTATATCGGGGATTAGAAGACCTTTTGTCGAGATGATTAAACACATTGAAATGGTGGATATGGGTTTGAAGTCTGGCAAGATTCGGGATTTCACAGCTCTGGAAACAGCTACGGAACAAATCCAAAGTGGGAACTACGACAACACTTCTCGTAGGGTCCAAAAGAAAAAGGAGGAAGATGTTTCCCTCATCCTGCAGGGATCATCTAGAAAGACAGAGAACAATCCTCCAGCACAGATACAGAGAGTGGGGCCATCCCGACAGCCTAACTTCACTGATCATAGGACGGATGGGCGAAAAAGATTCGAGACCTCGAAAAATTGAGTATTTACCCTGCTCGGGGATCCTCTTGAGTAGATTTTGGCAGTATTGATAGCCCAGAGGAAAATAGTCGATTTGGCACCCCCAAGTGACCCGAAAGGAAGAAGGTTTGACCCAAGCAAGCGATGCGCATACCACTCAGGTTCCCCTGGTCATGATACGCAGGAATGTTGGACGCTGAAGCACAGAATTCAGAACTTGATTGATAGTGGGGAAATTGTGGTGGAACAGCCAGACTCCCCAAATGTTAAAGTCAATCCCCTGCCTAGGCATGATGGAGGGGGGGTCAATGTGGCGGAAGCCAGTGAAGCCGAGGGGCCGTCAAGGCTGAATTATGTAAAGAAAATCGATGAAATGATCAACATGATAAGTGATCACGGGAGTACACGGGGAGCGCCAATTAGGTTGGTGGGTGTAAGCAGAAATATCATAGAGGGGCCTGTCAAGTTAGCAGCTCCGAAACCCCTCACCCTTACAGCGAGACCGCAAATCCCTGTCCACAGTCTGAAAATGGTACCATGAAATTACGGGGGAGTATCAGAGGAAGCGGCCAGTTGTGCTTCTGTAACATCAAAGGGGAATCCCTTATATCTTCCTGGACGAGTCCTTAAAAGTAAAACGAAGAAAAATGAAAAGATATTCGAGGAGAAAGCCATGGAATTCTTGAGGAAGATTGATCATCCGGAAGCAAGGGGGATCCAGATATTAAGCGAGGAGTCGACCCTGACGTCAATCATGGATTTGGTGTTATCGTCTAGTGATCACTGCAAAATTCTGGCCAAGGTCCTGGAGGAGGCATACATTCCCAAAGAGATTAGCAAGGAAGGTTTCGGCCATCTGGTGGACCACCTATTGGAAAGTAATGTAATATCGTTCACAGATGATGATATCCCTAAAGAGGGAAGGGGGCATCGAAAACCACTGCATATTGCGGTAATCTCCTCAGGTTATATTATGAATGGGGTGCTGATTGATGGAGGATCGGCGTTGAATATCTGTCCACTCAGTACATTGAAGAAGATGAACATCAATCCTAAGCGCCTACGGGCCAGTCATGTAGTGGTGTGAGCCTTCGACGGATCCCTGAGGGATACAATTGGAGAAATAGAATTGCCTGTGGAAATAGGACCTTGTACTTTTGATATCTCTTTCCAAGTCTTAGATATTGCGGCAAGTTATAACCTGTTATTGGGGAGGCCGTGGATACACATGGACGGGGCAGTTCCTTCCACGCTACACCAGCAAATCAAACTTATCATCGACGGGAATCTGGTGACGATCTCGGCGGAGTGTGATGACCCTTCTCCTTCCAGGAATGGCCTGGCTGTGATTAATGTGGACGAGTCGGCGGCACCTGCCAGTTTTCAGGCGCTGGAAATCAGCACTCCCCACTACAGATGCCTGGGGGCTCCAGCCATGAAACCTAAGGTCTCTCCAGAACTTACCTTTGTTGCAAAAGAAATGATGAGAATGAAATTTCAACCCGGACAAGGGTTAGGAAAGAGCAGTCAAGGAATCACCGAGCCCATTCAACTACCACAACAGATAGGCAAAACAGGGTTGGGATATCGTGAAGGCGTAGCACGGAGACACCGTCAAGGCGCGGCCCCGACTCGTTTGGCCGGAAGTCCGATGACCAAGGTCAACAATGAACGAGGGACTAGCAAGCTTGTGATTGGGACAGGGGATGAAGAGTTGATCCCCACAAGTGATGAGTCGACCAAGAGGGAAAGTTTCCTACAGGAGGTCGCGCAAAAGTTCGAAACCAGATGCTATATCCCCGGACAATTAACAAGCAATGGAGAGAGGAAGGATGTTGTCACGCCACCGGGAGCCCAACAAGGTGTGCCTGTCATCAATTGGGCAGGGCTAATTATTCCTGAAGAAGGTTGGAAGAGGGACTCAGGCGATGTAGCCGTAGTCATCGGGGAAGTTACCGATGTGAAACCACCTTTCATCCAGCGCATTCCGTCTGATATGACCATCGACAACTGGACAATGGAACCAGTGATATCCAAACAAGGGTAAAACCCGACATCAGGGTGGTAGACCCAAGAGGATGGGAGGATGAAGAAGTTCATTTTTTGTTTTGTATTTTGCATAATTATGTCGTTTCGTCATGTTATCTGAAAATGTGATCGTTGTGGAAAATGACTTATACATGACAAATATTTTGTTTCATATCAGGTGTACCAATTTGAGTAATCCTTTCCCAACAAACGGTCTTTCAAATTTGAATGATGACTATGATTTTGATATTGAGCTGGATTTCGATTTAATGGGCATTGAGCAAGACGAGACAGATTACGACGACGCGCCTGACGAGATCAAAGGATGGGTCAAGGATAAACCCAAACCCAACTTAGACCAAACCATCACCATAGATATCGGAGCCCTTGACAAACCCAAAGAGCTTAAGATAGGGACAGACCTTACCCCTAGCCAGAAAGCGGAAATAACTGAGTTGCTAAGCCAGTATGAGGATGTCTTTGCCTGGTCTCATGAGGACATGATCGAGTTGTCCACAGACATTGTGGTACACCGGTTGCCCATCAAGGAGGATTTCAGGCCTGTCAAGCAGAAACTAAGAAAGTTGAAACTGGAGTGGAGCTTGAAGGTGAAGGAAGAGATCATCAAATAGTTCAGGGCTAGAATCATTATGGTGTCCACTTACCCAGAATGGCTGTCCAATGTAGTCCCAGTGGCTAAGCCTGGAGGGAAGGTGAGGGTATGTGTCGACTATAGAGATCTAAACAAGGCCAGTCTCAAGGATAACTTCCTGGTGCCTTTCTTACACATCCTGGTGGATAACACAGCCCAGTAGGAGATGTACACTTTTGTTGATTGCTTTGCGGGGTATCATCAAATAATGGTGGCGGAAGAAGATCGGGAAAAGACCGCTTTCATCACCCCTTGGGGCACCTTCTGCTATAGACGATTGGCTTTCGGTCTCACAAATACGGGGGCTACTTATCAGAGAGCCATGATGGCCCTGTTCCACGACATGATGCACAAGGAGATAGAGGTCTACGTGGATGACATTATCGTGAAGTCAAGGGTAGAATCTGATCATATAACCCATCTCAAAAAGCTATTCGATCGGCTCAGAAAATATAATTTGAAGCTCAATCCAGCAAAGTGTGCTTTCGGAGTGCAGTCGGGCAAGCTCTTGGGATTCCTGGTTAGTGATCGGGGCATTGAGTTGAATCCGGCGAAGATTAAGGCCATTATGGATATGCCGGCACCTCACACAGAGAAGGAGATAAGAGGATTCTTGGGAAGAATAAACTTCATCAGCCGCTTCATATCCCACTTGACGACTACATGTGAGCCGATTTTCAAACTATTAAGGAAGGATGCTTCCCAAGAGTGGAATGAGCAATGTCAGAAAGCCTTTCAGACCATTAAAAAGCAGCTGACAGAGGCACCACTGCTGGTACCCCCGAAGGATGGGATCCCTCTGTTTATGTATATATCGGTCAATGCCATTGCAATGGGATGTATGCTCAGACAGAAGAATGAGGCAGGTAAAGAGCAGGCTATCTATTACCTCAGCAAGAGATTTAGCCGATGTGAACAGAATTACACTCCCATCGAGAAGACCTGTTGTGCTTTGGCCTGGGCTGCAGGGAGATTACAGCACTACCTCCATGGGCATACGACGCACCTGATATCAAGAATGGATCCCCTGAAATATATCTTTGAAAGGCCCATGCTGAACTGTCGACTATCAAGATGGCAGTTAATCTTACAACAGTTCGACATGGTATACGTAACTCAGAAAGCCATGAAAGGGCAGGGAATTGCAGATCAGTTGGCAAAAACGCCAGCAGGGGGGATGGAGCCTTTAGAAACTCCTTTGCCGGGCGAAGATGTATTTTGGGTATTACACACGAAATGTGATGACGAGGGGCAGTTCTGGAAGCTGTATTTTGATGGTGCCATGAATGCTGAGGGGGCCGGGGCCGGAGCCGTCCTGGTCTCTATCACCGGAGAGCAATACCCTATGGCCACTAAATTGCAGTTCAGTAATTCGAACAATACAGCTGAGTACGAGGGATGTATATTGGGACTCCGTTTTGCCCGCGATATGGGAGTGAAAAGACTGGCGGTGTTCGGGGATTCAGAACTGGTAATCAGACAGGCGATCGGGGTGTACAACACAAAAGAGCTCCGGTTACTTCTATACCATCGTTGTGTTATCCAATTGATGCGAGAGTTCGAAGATATCGCTTTCCGACATATCCCCCGGGGACGGAATGATTTCGCCGATGCATTGGCAACTCTGGCTTCCTTAATCCACGTAATCAAGAGCAGGGACATTCCACAGATTAAGATAGCAGTACAGAATGCCCCAGCATACGAGGAACATGTTGCAGTATTATCAGACGAGGTGGTTCTGCCAAAGCAGCCTTGGTATCACGACATAAGGGAATATCTGAGGGATAAATCCATTCCCGACCAAGCAAACCGAGCTGAGAGGATGAGAATTCAAAAGATGGCAATGAAGTTTTACCTGAGTGGGGATTCACTCTACAAGAGGGATGCTGGTTTGGGACTGTTGCAATGCGTAGATGAGACGCAGGCCCAAAGGATTATGGACGAAATACATGGTGGAGTGTGTGGGCCACACATGAGTGGACCGATGCTGGCCAAAAAGATCTTGAGAACGGGGCATTATTGGTTAACACTGAAAGCCGACTGCGATGATCATGTCAAACGGTGTTACCAATGCCATGCGCACGGTAATGTGATCCATACGCCTCCCAATGAACTGCACTGTATGACCTCCCCGTGGCCATTTTCAATGTGGGGAATGGATGTAATCGGACCGATAGAGCCCAAAGCAAGCAACGGACACCGATTCATTTTCGTCATGATCGATTACTTCACTAAATGGGTAGAAGCAGCTTCTTTCCCCAAAGTAACTCAGGAGATCATCGTCGGTTTCATCAGGAATAATGTCATTTGTCGATACGGGCAACCTGAGGTTTTGGTTTCCGACAATGCCAAGAATTTGAACAACGCCCTCATGAAGGGATTATGCGACCAGTTTAAGATCAAACACCTCAATTTTGTTATTTACCATCCTAAGATGAATGGGGCAGTAGAGGCTGCAAATAAGAATATCAAGAAGATCATGGCGAAAATGTCTACTAATCATCGGGGATGGCCGGATCTGCTACCCCTCACCCTACTGGCATACAGAACGTCAACGCGTACTTCTACAGGGGCAATCCCTTACGCTTTGGTATATGGAATGAAGGTTGTTCTGCCAGTTGAGGTTGAGATGGCGTCCCTTAGAATATTGATCGATGCTCAGATAAGCGAGGAGGATTGGATGCAAAGTCGATACGACCAATTGGCCCTAATTGATGAAAGGAGGGTGGCTGCTGTTTGGCACGGTCAGTTATATCAACAAAGGATCTCTCGATCATACGACAAAAGGATAAGACCTTGGAAGTTCAAGGAAAAGGACCTAGTGCTAAAAAGAGTCATGCCTTGTCAAGACGAAGCCAAAGGGAAGTTTTCCTCGAACTGGGAAGGACCTTTTTGTGATTAAGAAAGTGCTATCCGGAGGAGCCCTCATATTGCAAGAAATGGATGGTGAGGTATTTCCACAACCCCTCAATTCCGACTCGGTGAAGCGGTTCTACGCTTGAATCATCAGTTCCCCTTTTTCTTTGAGGAACGAACTACGTAGGACCTGATCTCCCAACTTGTGGGGGTACGTAGGCAGCCATCATGGCACGGTCCGATTCCTTAAAAATAATACTTTCTCTAACCAAAACCAATTCCCAACAGCCATATAAACCTTTCTACACCCTCGAAACCTTCCCGAAACCAGCCGACTAATCAGCTTCATCTCAAATGACATAACCCTAGCCCAACCAAACAGTTAGCCAAAATCTAAGACTCAGTCCGATGAAATCGACAGGGTGTGCGGCAATATCTGTCAAATCTCCATCAAGACTGGAGAAGAGAAAGAAAGCGAAATGTCAAAATCATGGTCAGCTGGATAAAATGAAAATAAAATGAAAGGCAACGATACGACAAAAAGGGAAATTGACTAAATTTAAATGCATGTCTACATATATAAGTTATTTTGTTACAAGATTTCTCTTTCGATAACCGATGAAACTGACATAGTCTATGCAGGAAATAAAATAATCTACAAATCTGAAACTAGCTGAAGCAGGATGGATAAAGTGGTGGATAGATCTGAAGCATCAGCATCCCCTGCAATCTGTTGCCCCATCATGTCGATGCGATCCAATAAAGCAGTGGCTCGGCTGACAGTCTCAGAATGAGCATCTATAACTGCCCTAGTCTGAAATACAATGGCATCTCTGTCAGCAATGGCAGCATCTCTAGCCAGAATGGCATCATCTCTCTCAACAAGAGCGACATCCCTCTCAGCCTCAGTAGTAATCAAGGCCAGGCGGAGTCGGGTATCCTCAGTAACCCGACTAGGGGCAGAATCAGCTGAGATGGAATGATCTGCGGCATCACCTGGGAAAATCACTCCAGAGTCATCAAAAGCCCCAGTTTGACTCAAACCAACCGTATCCGAGTCTCCGCGCAACCATTGCACATAAGCGAATGTCTGGATGGGGCAACCGTCACTATACTCGGCAAGGATCCTGTGAGACCAAAGATCATATACCTGCATTAGATCTCTCTCTGTCTGGGATGATATAAGGAATCGGTAGGCGGCTGCGCCCGTGAAAGGGTGAAAATCCTGTGTCTGATCAAACTGCCCTGTAACCGCCAAGGGATGATAAGTCGTCACGCCTCTCAAGCCAGCAATATGGATGAAATCCAGGTTGGGCACGTGAGTCAAGAAGCTCATAAAGGAGCAATAACCCGAGTAGATCAGAAGATGAAAAGGATCCTCAATAACCGACAAGAATTCTGCCCAGGAAGCCGCATCAGTACAGCTCACGGGACGAAACAAAAACTGCGTGGCTATGTCATGGCTGAAGCAAAACCCATGGCGACGGAGATGACCGATGGGGCTGAGATGGCTCATAAACCACACGTACAACAAAGTAGAGCTCCTTCTAAATACTCTGCCTCGGAAAGACTGGCAATATGAGGCTGACATGTAAGTATCCGCCAATATCATGGAAAGAACGGTGTGATCCTCCTGAAGGGCTCTAACGGCCGCGATAACTCGTATATCCAACTGATCGGGTCCGGCTGGTAAGTACAAAACTGAGATGACACAGGCCATCAAAACGTCTACTCTCAAAGCACCCCAGCGCTCCTCGGATACGGAAAAATCACCAGAAAATAGGTGAAAACCGTCGGGTGAGCCGAATCGGTCAATCAAAAAATGTAGGGGAACTAGATGGTCTGATGTGACCACAGATAACAAGACTGTTCTTCGCAAACCAGTGAAAGTCAAGAACTGACGGCGCATGGAACCAGCTGTGACCCTGGCACAAGGACCGTCCAAAGGCAGGCCGGTAAAGCGAGCATACTCCTCGAGAGTGGGGGTCAGCTCTACTGTCCCTAATCTGAACACCTGACGGGCGGGGGCCCAATAGCTCAGAATACCCTCCACAAAGCCTGTTGGCACCTGAAAGGATAATAAGGACCAAGAATGTCCCAAAAGACCATCTGCGATAACCCTGTCGCCGGCGATAAACTGTCCAGCCAGCGGAGAAGACTGCCAACCAACCCTGTGGGAGGAACAAGGTCCAAACGTACCACGACATCTGGTGACGACATCTGTGAAAAATAGTATCAAAAAGACTGTGCAGGGGTCATTCTCTATCCATGAAAAAAAAAAGCATGCATCATACAGTTAATAATAAAGCAATTGAACGGTCATAATAATAAAAACTGTGCATAAATAAACAAATGAGTTCAATACATAGTGCATGAAATGAAAAAAATAAATCTAACAAGGTTCAGGTACAAAAGGCCCTATCCTAGCCTGATCTAATCAAAAGTGAGGTCATCTAAGAAGGCGGGATCCTCGAACTGATCCCCTGGAGTCGTCGATGTCGGAGGCCCAAAGTTCATGTCAGGGATATACGGCTGCGCTGGGGCATCAGATGAGCTCGGGCCTGTGTCAAAACCCGTACTGTCAGGATCATATGCATAGGCATCCTCTGGGGTCCGACCTAACACCCGAAGATACATCGACAGCTGCTCCACCTGGCGGGTCAGAGTGGCAATCTGCTCAGCATGAGTGGGAGTCCGAACACAGGCGGCCCAATCGGTCATCATCACCGAGCCGGGAACCATATCTCCGAGAAAGAAGGTGGCCCGAGTCTGGGGACGGATGGTGCGGGGCACCCACCAGATACGAAAGGCCTCGCTCGTGCTGGGACCCGAAGAGAGAGTCTGGCCATCCTCCCCCGCAAGCATAATCTCCGAAGGCTGAGAATCCAACGGCCAGGATGTGGTGAAGGGAAGGGAGTGCGGGATGCGGATCTCTCCAGTAATGCATCTGAATGCGCGCTGTCCCAGATACATCACCCAGCCCTCGACACTCTGCAACGTAAGGCGGCGGGTGGAAAGTGCGAACTCCGGGCCGGAAGGATACCCATCTGTGAACCCCACGGTCAGATGCTCGGAAAGGTAGGGAACCCAGATGACATCACCGGCAGTGATCAGCTCCAGCTGAATGCGACAATGTGCGAAGCTGCCCGATACCGGGACCTCCTCCAAAGTGCTGTGGTGCCACCGACGACCCCTGGGATAAGTGTCCAGGCCGAGAGTCGTGACAAGCCTCAGGCATGGAAGTCGCTCGTAGGCCCAGAACTGTGAACAGAAACAAGGCAAGGCATGAGTAACCGACCAGTGCAGAAAAGAGAAATGAAATGAAGGGAAGTACAGTAAGAAAAGAGGAAGAGAAGGCTCACTAGCAGAAAGTGGTAGAATCTGAGCCAAACATCTGTCTGTCCCTCCGAACGTAGACGAAGACCGTGGAGGAAATAAGCAAATGTGAAGGACCCCCAATCATAGTCACCGATCCGGTCTACATCCTTGACGGCTCCAACGACGCTGAAATAGATGGTAGAGGAGTTGTTCCCTAAGAAACAACCCCTCATAATGGTCAGGAACAGACGTCGGAGCAGAATATCACGAGTGGCTCGATCTGCTGGGAATGGCGTCGCATATATGCCTCCAACAGCGTCAACGGCCAAAACTCCGGACCGAATGCTGCGGGCCTTGAAGACCCGGTCATCGGCAGCGAAACCCAATAAAGCTCGGACCTCCGTCGGAGTAATATCAAGATCCAGAGGGACACGGGATCCGGTGAACTCAATATCCGTGATGAACCTCCAATCCCAGGGAGTCAGCACGACCTCACAGTCCAAAAGGTGAAGGGACTGGGTCTGGTGGAACCATCGCTCGGACAGAGCCCTCATATAACCCCAGGGGCACTGACGGGGAATGATAGTGAAGAAATGACGAAAGCCCCAGGAATCCACCACCGCCCGGTAATCGCTGTGCAGAGCTGTATAGAGGGAGTAAATGTTAAACCAGTTACCCCTCGGCTGAGTAAACTCGGGCACCTGTGGCAATCACTAATGGGTCAGTCCAGATACGAACGGAAATCGAGAATAAATTTAGAGTAGAATTGGATATACCTCATTAGCAACAAGAGATGCTGAGGGGTGACGACTGAGATCCCGACCCAATAGATCGGGTATCTGCACAGAGGCGCCAGATAAGGCGCGATGAGGAGATGGAGCTGGTGTGCTGGAGGATGGCCCCTCTACCGCAACGTCCAGAAGAACAGCCTCCTCAACATTGGGATGATCGGGCCGGATGACAGCCTCCGCCAGTCGGCGAGCCTGGCGGGTCCGAGGCAAAGCAGGGGCGGGTGCAACCCTACGGCGGCGAACCCCCGAAGCACGAGATGCGGTGGAGCTACTAGGAGCGTCAGGATCCATAGTTGGAATAGAACAGGCGAAGAGGAAGGTAAATTCTATTTTGAATTATGTCACAAATATTCCGATTTCATATCCTCATCATAGAATTAAATGCAGCATGATGCATGTTTACTATATATGCATGAAAAAAAAATCGACAGAGTTTCGTCTATAAAATGGGTATCCCATGCATAGCTAAACATGTTTTCTATTAATCCAAGCCACAACAGATCAAAATTGCATTTATATGAATAATTACAACATGAAAAAGACCATAATGCATGATTTTCTTTCAAAAAGAAACAACAGATATGTGGGACCGCATCATGAGCATAAAATATGACTCGCACAGTTGATACATAGCATGTACATACAATAATATGGCATAGCATTTCAAAGCATACATTTGTATCTCTAAACATGCAAAATAGTAGATGTATAGCAAAACATTGACGAAATTAGAAAACAATCGGTCAAAGTGTTACCTGTAGCGCGTAGATCGATCTAACCGGAGTAGTTTTTGCAAGAGGATTGGAAAATTCGTCAAAAAAGGACGTGCAAAGGTGCGAAAATCGTGTGGGGTACGAATGAAAGTGATCTGGGAAGCGGCTGGCCGCTTAAAGCCCCGATCTTGGCAGCAGATCAATCTGCGGCTAGCCGCAGATCAATCTGCAGCTGGCCGCAGATCAATCTGCAGCTGGCCGCAGATCAATCTGCGGCTGGGCCCAATGCTTCCCCACTAGTCCATTGCAAGCCCGATCGATCCTAAAACCCGTTTGATTCATAACGTGGTAATAAAAAGCAAGATTTTGATGAATCGGGTGGCGAACACGATTTCTCAATTCGACGAGTGACCGGATACGAGACCCGGCCCCGACAAGACAATCGACCGGATACGAGACCCGACGATTACGAGATGGATGACCGGATACGAGACCCGGCCTCGACAAGACAATCGACCGGATACGAGACCCGGCGATTACGAGATGGGTGACCGGATACGAGACCCGGCCCCGACAAGACAATCAACCGGATACGAGACCCAGCGATTACGAGATGGGTGACCGGATACTAGACCCGGCCCCGACAAGACAATCGACCGGATACGAGACCCGGCGATTACGAGATGGGTGACCGGATACGAGACCCGGCCCCGACAAGACAATCAACCGGATACGAGACCCGGTGATTACGAGATGGGTGACCGGATACGAGACCCGACCTCGACAAGACAATCGATCGGATACGAGACCCAGCGATTACGAGATGGGTGACCGGATACGAGACCCGGCCCCGACAAGACAATCGATCGGATACGAGACCCGGCGATTACGAGATGGGTGACCGGATATGAGACCTGGCCCCGACAAGACAATCGACCGGATACGAGACCCGGCGATTACGAGATGGGTGACCGGATACGAGACCCGGCCCCGACAAGACAATCGACCGGATACGAGACCCGGTGATTACGAGATGGGTGACCGGATACGAGACCCGGCCCCGACAAGACAATCGACCGGATACGAGACCCGACAATTACGAGATGGGTGACCGGATACGAGACCCGGCCCCGACAAGACAATCCACCGGAGACGAGACCCGGCGATTACGAGATGGGTGACCGGATACGAGACCCGGCCCAGACAAGACAATCGACCGGATACGAGACCCGGCGATTACGAGATGGGTGACCGGATACGAGACCCGGCCCCGACAAGACAATCGACCGGATACGAGACCCGGCGATTACGAGATGGGTGACCGGATACGAGACCCGGCCCTGACAAGACAATCAACCGGATACGAGACCCGGCGATTACGAGATGGGTGACCGGATACGAGACCCGGCCCCGACAAGACAATCAACCGGATACAAGACTCGGCAACCACGAGACGAGCAACCGGATACGAGACCCGGCGCAGACGAGACGATCAACCGGATACGAGACCCGGCGATCACGAGGCTGGCGACCGGATACGAGACCCGGCGCAAACGAGACGATAGATTGGAAGACTGAACCCGACGACTAACAATGCGGTCAGGGATTGAGGCATTAACACTTTTACGAATGTTTTGCATGCATTACATCTTGTGTTGCATCATAAGCTACATGTGTTGCATCATGTATGTACTGTCATTCTTATGCACTGTCATTCATGCATCGGGTGTCTATTTCTTTATCCTGTTCATTTCATTTAACATTTCATAAACATGATAAAGAGGGGCAGCTGTAGACACCCAAATTTTGCACTTCGTATACTAACCCTGACAGGAGGGCAAATTCGTCCATTGAGCCGGCCTACGAGCGCGAAGGATGGGCGCAGGTACGAACACTCGACGCCACCGCGATGATTTGCAAATCAAAACCAACATGACAATAAGACCGTCCGAAATGAGCATTCCCGAATGATGTGGCACGTCTCCCAGTAATTCCCGGACTGCAAAATACAAACCTGTCGGCGAAAACCGACGTCACGACACAAGAATCGAGGCATGGCACAAAAATCAAGAAAGTCAAACCGACCAGCCGCGGATTGATCTGCGGCCAATAAGTGCGCCTTTTGAAAACACGGAACTCGAAACACGGGAACCGAAAACCAGCTGAGTGGATGGGGGGTGGCCAGCCGCAGATCCATCTGCGGCTGGCCCTGGCCAGCCTATTTCAGCTCATTCCTTCATTCAGCATCCAGGAGGTTAGCAGGCGAGAAAGAGAAGGAAAAACAGCAGTAGCAACTCAGAAAAAGAGGGAGAAATAGCATAATTTTTGCAACAAAATAGGGGAGAAAGAAAGAAAAAAGAGAAGATTTATACTCTTTTGATTTGATTGTATCATATATACTTCCCATTCTATTCAAATACACAAGTTTACATCCACTTTGACATCATTTGCAAGGTGAAAATCCCATTGTTATAGCAATTTCTATCATATCATTTTGGTTAAATTAAATGTAGTTTTCATGAATTTATGGTGGAACAATGAATTAGGGATTATTAGTGAGGGTTCCATCGGAACAAAATTCTTCCTAATAACCCGATGATATTCATTTGTTGATTTTTTTGTTTGTTCTAAGGCGATGTATTGGGCGTGGTTCCTTTAGGTTGCTATCTTAGGACATCTTGGCATTGTTAGATTATCTGTGTTGATTATTTCTTGTAATATCCGTGTTGTGGGTGTGTGGAAATTTCGGGTGTGAGCCTAGAAACGCGACCCCGTGGTCTAAATCCGATGATGGACATTTTTTGATGTGGGTAGTAGGAACGATGTAGTCTTCATTGTAAATATGTAATCCTCGGGCCTTAAAACGACGCCAAGGCGAGAATCGTGTTTAAGGCCCCGTAATAGTGAAAATATGTGTTTGTGGGCATTTGGGGTTATTTTGATGGCTCACATGCCCATGGATAGCCCCAACGCATTTTAATGCTTGATTTGATTTATGACACGAAATTGATTTCAAAGATAAACGATAAGATTTCCATAAAATCAATCAAATTAGGTTATTAGAATCACGAGGCTAAAAATTGAAAGTGCAAATGAATGTCGATTCCTCTTTAACGAGAAAGCTAAAAAATCGTTTTCCAAAAAACATCACAAGAGTGGTTTTATAGAATAAATGACGTTTTATTAAACCAACGTGCATAGGGTTAAAGAGATCCTAGAAATTGCCATCATTTTAATTATGAGAGCAACGTATAGGCTCGATTCCTATTTTTGACGAAGGTTTTAAAAACTCTTGTTTTGCCAAAACGACACCTAATCCCATGGCTTTTGACAATTAAAATCAAACCTTTCTCATAGAGAAATAAAGCTTTCTCGTAGAAGCCGAAGGACATCCTAAAGCACTCTCAAAACACGATTTTCCACAAAAAATCCCAAATGAGCCTTTCATACAAAATCACCACAACATTCACATAGGCACACACACACGCACGCACACATACACATTTTAAGAATTCAAAGGATAGGAAAAGCATCAAGATTGCGGTAACCGTGTTTCACGGAAGTCGGGGGGTGCCTAACACATTCCCCTCGCTTAAGCAAGCCCCCGAACTCTATGAATCTCGGTTCGCAGACCAAATAATTCGGAGTCACATATGAGCCAGCGATTTACGAAAGAACGAAACTCGGATGAGTTGGTACATCCATTTCAAATATACCAACTGGCGACTCTGATTAATTGGCTCATCATAAAAAATGATATTTCAAAACCCCGTCGACATTCATGCCGGCCTTTTCCAAAAAATCATCTAATGAGAAGGCTAAAATTGGAAAGGACAAACATCCTAACGGAGGCGATCCCTCCCGGCGTCGACAATTACGATTATGTCATTTACTTCTTAAATAAATATTTTTCTTTTGCAATGTGACCCTTTAGGTTCTCCATATTAAACCGGTTGTAAATAAATAAATTAGAACAATTCTAATCTTATTTAAATAAATAAATTAAACTATTTAATTTATTTAAATAAATAATATTTATTCTACAATAAGGGTAAGCCCCCTTAGCGATCAACGACTTTCCAAATAATATAGATTTCAACATTAATCCTAAAAGAACCTTTCAGTGAATAGTTACCATACAATTCAATCCTTCTACCATACAATGTCTCAATCAAATATAAGACATGAAATTATTGTCAAGTCTTATTTTATTTGATTATATGTATTTCGATTCTCAAATGCACAACTCTAAATAAAGCAAATTAGAAATACCTTTCTAATTTTATTCTGCTTTAGCCAAAGACTTCTGAGTTGTCATTTATCGAATCACATAGTACATTCTCACCTTTTACTATAAGTGGTAGATTCTTTGTTGATCATTCACCTATCTCCGTGTACAACTTATTATACCCAATCATACCCTTTGATATACCCTAAGGGTCTTAAGGAACATGTCAAAGTATAACTCATCATATACAAGATACTATGATAATCTCAAGTCTAAGGATCACTTGTACTACTATCACTTAAGGAATTTCTATTGACAGACAAGTAAAATTCCATTAGGTATTCCTTTAGCGAGCCATGTTTAGTGAACTTATTCTCCAATAAGCACCTACATACTTGCTTTAGTGTTTCCATATAATTGATTATGAGATCAATCATCCTCTTCCTAAGAGCAAGCAAAGTATATACTAATTTATCCGGATTCACTAATTCCCTTTTAGTAATCCAACGATTGGAACGATTTTAGTTTGTGAGCTATCTAGAATTTAGATCTCATTAGCATGATCATCATCATGATTCTAAAAACATTGCACAAAACTATGAGTTTATCACACTTAATATAACAACATCATGTAGATAACGAAAATGTCTTTAATAAATTAATTCTTTTATTAATAAATGAATAAGATTACAAAGTATATGTTACATCATATCAAATATGAATGACTTACATGCATACTATTTTCATTAGTTTTCTTCCTTTCCACAACTCATAGGACATTTTCTTGAGGGTAGAGTGAATCAGGGATCTGTTCTGAGTATAGCAGGCAGTGTTGACAGCTTCAACCCAAAAATATTCAGGAAGTCTGGTTGCTATTAGAAAAGTTCTTCATGCCTCTATCTGTGTTTTGTTCTTCCTCTCAGCTACCCCATTTTGTTGTAGAGTTCTTGGGGCTAAGAAGTTATAATGAATATCATTATCTCCGCATAACTAATCTACCTCAAAAAAATCGAACTCCCTTCCATGATCACTCTTCTCATTCATAACCAGCTTTAAAAATCTAATCAACTGATTGCTGGTTTCATCCTTAGAGCTTAAGAAGAATACTCATGTGAATCTAGTGTAGTCATCCACTACTACCAGTGAATACCTTTTTCCTCCAAGGCTGACAGTTGGGATAGGCCCAAAAAGATCTATATGCAACAGTTGTAGGGGTCTATTATTTGAATTGACTGCCTTACTTTTGAATGAGGTTCTTGTTTGTTTTCTAAGCTGACAGGCCTTGCATGGTCTTTCTTTGACAAAACTTAGCTTTGGCAAGCCTATGACTAGATCTTTAGATACAAGCTTTGACATGCTCTTGAAGTTTAGATGAGATAATCTCATATGCTACAGCCAGCTCATATCTTCTGATGCTTTAACAAAAAAACAAGTTGTTTTTGAAGAACTGAGCTTATAAATATTAACCACATAGACATTTCTTTCTCTTGATCCAGTCAGCTTTATTAAGTTGGTTTCCAGGTTTTGAACTTAACACTGGTTGTTGAGGAATATGACTTGATGACCTCGATCACACAGTTGACTGATGCTCAACAGATTGTGCTTTAATCCATCAACATAGGCAACTTTGTTGAACGATACTGCTTTGTTCCTAATTGAACCATAGCCTCTGATTTTCCCAGAGTTATTGTCTCCAAAGACAACAGCTTGACTATCTTTCTCCTTGAAGCTTGACATGAGAGCCTAATTTTCAATCATATGCATTGGCAACCACTATCAAGATACCAGATAGATTCAATGGAGTTTAATACCTGCATATAACATCATCCTTTATTTTGGTACCTAAACTAGCTTGGGTCCTGCCTTATTAGTGCCCTTAGGGACCCAAATTTGCTTGACTTTGGGTCGATAATATATTGGATGATAATCATTATAGCACATGACAGCTATATAACCATACTCATGACATGTATAGCATTTCACATTATGTATGTGTGAATGTGTGTTTGTAGATCTTCTCATTTGAAACTTATATGGATGATACTCATTTCTAACTTTTCTTCTTGGCTTGTACTTTCTCTACTTCCATACTGTTTTACAATTTTATGAATTCGTATAGTAGAGACCAGCTCTACGATTTATGCCTGGTTGATTCATAGATTTAATTTTACTTGACTCTACGATTCTTTGAGGCACAATCGTAGAATTGGACTTATTCTTTTGTTTCACAAAACCAAGTCTAGTATGTGATTTATTATTTTTGGGAACAACAATCTGATCTGCAGAGATTGTGTAGCTTTGAATAATTGGCTCAGCAATCTCTGTGGATTTCATAAATACAATGCTTCTATTGAAATAAGAATCATTGTTATTGCTAATCTCCATTGAATTTTTCACACTTAGAACTGAAGATGAATCTCTAAATCTTAATCCTGGCCGATCAGAGACAAATCTCTGACTTACAATCAGAGAGTCTATAGATGCAAAAGAACGATTCCACATCAAGATTGTCATTTCTAGTCATTTATCTTAGAGGTTAGAGTTAACTCTCTATGTGCACTTACTTCAGTTATCTTTCTCAAGCTTGCATTCTCAGCCTCAAGATTGGTAGAAGAGGCAACATTTCGTAGAGTTGTTTCCAACTCTACGAGAGCTTTCTCTTTTTCCTTTTGAAGAAGAGAATGATCCTTTGATAGAACCCTAAACCATTTTATATATTGATGCAGATCCACAGTTATATTATGTAATGCAGTTCTTAGATCATCAATATCTATATCAGGAAAGTTGAAGTCAAATACCTCACTGATGTCAATTTCTTGACGATCAGTGGCTTTTTCTGCATATGCTTCAATGGCCATCAAACAGAGATTGACTTTTTGAGGTCCTTCATCATCACTGGACTATGAATCACTCCATGATCCCTCAGCTACAAAACCTTTCTCCTTCTTGTGGAACTTTTTATAGCCTTTGAATACCTTCTTTGGATAGGACTTCTTCTTGTCTCTCTTTAGCTCTTCTCGCAAGGGCTTATTGCACTCTGTGATATAATGACCAGGTTTATTGCAATTATAACATAGATCCTTCTCTTGGTTTCTGTTGTTGCTTTTGTTGAAGAACTTTCTTGCTTTACTGTTGCTACCCTTTCGCATGAACTTCCTTAGTCTTCTGGCTAGCAGTGATATGTCTTCATCATCATATTCATCTTCATCATCAAAATCTTCTTTGACTGGAACTTTAGAGACTGTTGCTTCTGACACATTTAAGGTAACTGATGAGTGGTTTTTATATCATGATTTTAGTATATTTGACTTAATGATATTCCTTGTTTTTTAGTATATTATGTTGATTTTTACTTGTTTTATTATGTTCTTGTAGAATAAACTTTTAGAAGAAGAGGATTGTGTGATAATGTCGCTTTTACAGCTGAATTATGGTGATTTTCATGCACAAGCGGATTAATAATGATTTGGGCATGGTCGGTGTTCGACATGTGCAAAAAGACATGACCATGAGTGCCCATTTGTTCATGTGTGGTGTTATGAAGGCAAATTGGGCTAGTTTTGGACAAGAAATCAAGGGAATGAAGAAAGGGTCAGGACTGCCAAGCAAGCGCAACAGCCCAAGGCTTTAAGAGCTGCAACGTTTGGAAATGAAGGCTAGTGCAACAGTGCATGAGGAATAAGCGCAGCAGCACTTGGTCAGGAAAAAAACCGGGCGTGTGGGGTCACGCGCTCTGGGAAAATAGAGTTGCTGAAGTGGTTTGCTGCATAAAGAGTCTGCAAAGCTGTTTATTATATATACCTCCGTTTAGGGTTTGAGATAGAGAGAGATAGAGTAGACAGATAACGTAGAATGGAATACGCAATAGTTTTTAGATTAGTAGTTAAGGTTTCTGAAGGAGGCACTCAAAGATTGCAAGGATCGAAGAGAAGGGGAAGTGTGGCTTTGACAGAGTGCATTTTTCACTCTTATTTTTATCTCTTGTTACTCTAAGATATTTTCTAAGATTATTGTTTATTTATTATTTATTATGAACTAGTTATTTAGTTAAGGATTCAATGGAACCCGATGATAGTTTAATTTAATATTTATTCTTTCCTTGATTTAAATTGGTTATGAATGGATTTGTTTATTATATCTTGTGTTGGTTGTTATAATTGCGTAATTAACAATTATCGAATGGATTTAGATGGATTTTGATGATGAAATCTAGATTAAGATCTGGATATATTAACTTGTGATTAGTAATTCTTTTTATGGTTGCATGCTAATTTGTAGACGAGATAGGAATATACCTGTCTATCGCAAGCAATGTGTTGAAAATGATACTTAATGAATTTATTATTATTATTTCTCATAGGAATATAGTGAAATTAATAATAATAGATATGCTATATAATTATTCAGAAGATGATTATATTAACTATTAGTGATTTTTTGTTGGCAATTCTAAATAACCGATTTAATGAAAGAAGGTTGTTATTAATTAAATGATTCATCGGGGGAAATTGAGTTCTTAACATTTTCTTTTATTTTTTTTGAATTCACCTTTCTTTAGTTAGTTATTTATTAATTAATTCACTTGATATTTCAACTGTTTAAATAGAATCGAATTGATTACGAATTAGTATTTGGATTAATTAATTATTACTATTCCTCGTGGGATCGACAACTCTCTTATCACTTTATTACTTAATTGACCGTGTATACTTGTACGTAAATTGCTAGTATAGATTTAGCTCAACAGTAACTCCTTTATCTTTCATCTTGGTCTTTGATGTAGTCTCTGCTGTTTGATTTAGCTCTAGCTCATAGGTAAGAAGATTACCATAGAGCTTCTGCACAGTTATCTCATGCAGATTCTTTGACTCACAAATGGCAGTGGTTTTGGCATCCCACTTGCTAGGAAGTGCTCTCATGAACCTAATGTTGAGGTCCTTATTTGGATAGACCTTTCCATAAGCTCTCAAGGAGTTTAACAGTATATTGAACCTTTCATATGTAGCAGTTATGTTCTCTCTTGGAATATAAGAAAACATTTCATACTGCTAAGTCAGAAGAGACTGCTTATTCTCTCTGACTTCTTTTATTCCTTTATGCATAATTAACAGAGCTTCCCAGACTTCTTTAGTTGTTGTGCAGTTGACTACATTCTCAAACAACTCATCTTCTAGAGCTATGAATAGAATGCTCTTAGCCCTTTTGTCCAGTTGCACCAACTTCTTTTCATTATCAGTCCATTCAGCTCTGTGCTTGATAGCCATTTTGTTTAGATCATTAATGGTTGGAGCCAGCTTTATTAGAATGTATAGACCACTGATAACAACATCATATAAATCTTCATCTATTGCATCTATATAAGCCTGCAAACAAACTTTCCAGTTAGCAAATTGTTTATTATTTAAAAGGGGTGGCTTATTTCCACCACCAAACTCAGAACTGGTTTTATTGTGTGCCATATAATCAACTCAAAGTATTTAAGCTTTTGGTTAGGAGAACCTGCTCTGATACTACTTGTTGTTTCCCAGAGACACAAAAGAGATCTAGAAGGGGGGTTGAATAGATCCTTTAAATTTTTTGCTTATTTAAAGACCAGTTACCAGATAATTAATTAAATAAATTAATTTAGCATAGCGGAGTATTAGTTTAAAATCCCCTTAAAGATTTAATAAAAGCTCAGTTTTAAATTTAGTACTTGTGAAGATTAGTCACTAACAGGTATAACAGTTAATGGCAGAATATAAAGACTTAAAGTAAATGGCACAAGATATTTTAAGTGGTTCGAAGTACAAATAACTCCTAGTCCACTCTTCTACTCTACGAGTAGAAAATCCACTAAGGATAGAGTTACAAAGACCATATCACTAAGATCTATTACAACTAACTCACTTAGATTCTTTCGAGGCACTTAGTCTCGGTACGGTTACTTAGACCTCTTCAAGTCACTTAGACTTGGATGAATGTCAATAAGACAATCGAATCACAATCTAATGAATTTTGATTAAGGTGCTGCTAAGCTTGCAATATGTTTGGCTTCTTTGGTACTTAGCAGTTTGAACTTGTAGTACTATTTCGTAGAGTAGAGTTTGATGCTTTTGCAGAGGTTCAACTTTTTACTTGATGATTCGTACTTGGATTTGAATCCTCGTACGCCTTTTATAGACTTCTAAAAATCATCCCGTTGGTGCATTTAATGCTCTGCTCCATGATGTTCTCTGATGTTAACTTTTAGGGTATGTAAGAAGATTGCTTTCGACTTTGACAAGTCCCATCAGACTGTAGCTTCACCTACCACTTGAGAGAGGACTCACATCTCTAATCTAGCGGTTTAAACACACCACCATCTGATCTTTTATTTGAATTTAAAGATGGTGAGAAACAATCTTGAAATTTTTACTCTGTAATGCTCTTCATTTGTCAGTCCTTTGACAGTTTTGACATGCTCTACGAACTTGACTGATTATAGAGTTTGATGATGAACGTAAAGTCTTGACTTGCTTTACTCAATGTTCTGAACTCTATAAAATGCTCTCTACGATCTGCTCTACGAAAAGGCTCTCTACGACGAGCACTCTACGTTGCTAGAGCAGACTCTACGAACTTCTCTTTACTTTGTGATCTCAGCTTTTACTATACGATCCAAGAGATAGTTCTACGATCTGACTGGTTACACTACGATCCTGATTTAACTATACGATTACTTGGCAGCTCTGCGATTATCTATCTGATGCTCTACAAACACATAACTTACTACGTGAACAATATTTACACTATAAACAGGCAGAGTAACTCTACGATCGTTTAACAATACTATACGATCAATTTGATTCTATCATTTATACATTAAATTAACTCAAAAAATCAACCTAACAAGTTTGATCATTATATTCTAAGTCCTTGTACAATATTATCTCATTTAAGGACTTTACAAAAACTACTGAACAATTATATTTTATAATAACCACATCATCAAATTTAAACATACATATCCTAACACAATTTATAAAGAAGAATTAGTAAACAATCATAATAACATCTTTCGTAATATATAATGTGAGTTTAAACAATATTTATTATTACTTAAATAACATAGTTTGAGAAGAAAATATTTTTTTAATTTATGATCGTCTTACTAACTTGAATTTGTTATTATTATTAAAATGTAAATATAATTAGAACTTCAAGCATAAGTAGGATTTTTATTATTTCTTAGATTTATATGATATTAGAAGGAAACAATTTTCTTATGATGATTGTCTTATCAAATGTCAAATTGTTACTATTATTAAAATATAAGTAAATATAATATATTAATAGATATATGATTCAATTATTAAATAAATAAAATTAGTTACTTTATCACATAAGAATTTATAAAATTAAAAGGACGAAAAATAATACTATAATTCTACAATAGAACCATTTGTTTGATTCAACTGAGTTAAAAATAAAAATTACTGATATAATTTACAAGAAAATAATTATAAAATCATCTTACCTAATATTATTTTATTATCATTATTAAATAAGATTTTGTTACTACTTATATAAATATAATTTGAGAATAAAATAATTTTTGACATACATCGTCGTACTTAACTGCTACTATTATTAAAATATAAATGTAATTATATTTCAATTATATGAGGAGTTTTACTATTACTTAAATAATATAGTTTTAGAAAATAAACTATTATTTTTTATCAAGATCATTTTATCTAATAAATTTAATATATTTATAAAAATATGCAATAAAATATGAATAATATTATAATTAGAGCTTTGCACGGGACGCACGTGCTAGTGATTAATAAAAGTTTAGAATAAAATAAATTTTGTGATTAGTAGTTTTTGTTATATATTATATAACATATAACTATAATAATTATATCAACTAAAATTAAATAATTTCACATCAATTTTAAAATTTAATATGCTTTTATTTGACCTCAAAAGTTAGTTAATTTATATCTCTAATTTTAAAACGAAATGAACAATTAATTGAAAACTTTAAATATACTCCATAATTGTTGGAATTCAGATCGAACATCCGACCCGGTGATCTCTTATTGTCCAGAACAGTCTAGGTACAACGAATCCAACATAATATCAGTTCAAACCCAATCCAAGTATTGGACATGCCTTTTGCATGCACCTCTGGTTTTCTTCACATTCATGCGTATCAAACAAAACCATAATATCTAGATTATATATATATTTTTTATATTTAAAAACAGCCATTAATTCCCCAACTGTGGACAACTTGTCTGACACTGACATATGAATGCAAACTCCCCAGTCCCCATAGATAAAGGCAAGTTCAAGTAAGTTAGCTGGGCGTAATGGTCGTTACTCGTTACGACCAGTGAGCTGAATCCATGGCCGTCGCTACAATCACCGGCGCCGCCATTGACTCTCCACTTCTCCAAAACGACATCGTTCACGGCGTTTTGGACTACAAGAATCGCCCAGTGCAAAGATTCAATTCCGGCGGATGGAAATCCGCAATATTCATCATAGGTACCCAGTAACAATAACATTAAACCCTAAATTGCAAGTGAAAGGGGATACTTTTCTTACAATTTCTTGAAGTTTCCTTGTTTGTTCAAATAAAATTGCAAGTAAAAAGAGGAATTTTTATTTTTCTTTCAATTTCTTGAAGTTTCCTTGTTTATCTGTTGCTACGATTGGAAATCTTCTCGATTATGTGTTATATTGGTCAAAAGGCTTACCATTTTAATTCTTGGTGACTGATAAGTTGGTTGGTCAAACCAACTTATAAGTAGTTAAACTATTGTAATCTTTTCATCTTTTATAATAAATTATAGACTTACAGTTATAATATGTTTTACCGATTGATTAAAAAAAATTGCAAGTTAAAAGGGGAATTTGTATTTTTCTCAACTTTTCTTGTTCAAATAATTTTGCAGGAGTTGAAGTGGCTGAAAGGTTTGCTTTTTATGGAATTAGTACAAATCTCATTACTTTCCTTACTGGCCCGTTGGGTCAATCCACGGCAACGGCCGCTGCAAATGTGAACACGTGGACCGGAACTTCGTTCCTTTTGCCCTTGTTGGGTGCCTTCATTGCCGATTCTTTTCTAGGTCGATACCGTACTATTATCATTTTTTCGGTGTTCTACATCCTGGTAATCTGGTTTGCTTTCTATCTTCTCTAATATGATGTTTTTATTGTTTTGTTACATCGCTAATTTTGATATATATAGAATAATGAATTTATTTTTCTTAAGCTGCTAAAGGCTCCATTTTTGGACTTGGGAACTAAGAAAAAAGAGGGGAAAAATGAAATGTAAAGGAAAAATCTTCTCCTTGCTTAATACTACGGACCTGGGGCACACGTGCTGCATGTGTAATTTATGTTATATTTTTAATTTTTTGAGTTAAAGTTTTAACTTGTAGAATAAAATAGAAACATTATTGAATTCGGCTTTAAACTTCGGGCTAAGATAGTAGATTTATAAACTTAAGGACTAAATTTAGGGAAAAGATTTTGGGTAGCACACGTGCTGCATGTGTAATTTATGTTATATTTTTAATTTTTTGAGTTAAAGTTTTAACTTGTAGAATAAAATAGAAACATTATTGAATTCGGCTTTAAACTTCGGGCTAAGATAGTAGATTTATAAACTTAAGGACTAAATTTAGGGAAAAGATTTTGGGTAGGCCACCTGCTTAGTGAGTCAAGAGATTTTGGGTAGGCCACCTGCTTAGTGATGCAAGCATGGCCTCCGGCTTTATAAATTAGAAGCTAAATTAGAAGCTAGTAGCTGCCCGCGCCGCTGGACTTATCCTCTTCCCGCTCCCGCTCCACCTTGTGGGCTCACGTCATTAGAATTTTTATTTTAACCTTTTTTAAAGGTGAGGAAAAAAATGAGAATAGCAAGGCCTCTTGCTTAATATACTAGATGTGTTATTATATGTTACAATTTTGTTTATGTAGGACTTCTAAATATTGTTGTTGAGAGGAAAATCAGAATCCAAATTTAGGTATAGAATATTTGTTTCTTCTTTGTTTGTTGAAGCAAATAACTTTTTGCTGTGTTTACTGTATATTCTGATGACTATGGGAGATGTAATAGAACAAGCTACTCTTAACACACTCACATACCACAAAAGATTCAGTAGAATAGCTCCTTGAAATCTAATCCCTCTATTCAAATTATTAGATCAAGTTTGACTTTTTGAAGTCAATTGACAAAGTTTTAACTTCAAAATTAATATATTCTGCTAAATTTTAGTGAATAAAATTATGAATATTTCGAACAATCTAAAGTGTACTAATAATTATAAGATTTATTCTTTTTAAACTTTAAATAAATCACATCAATTTTGAGAATGAAAATGTCAAAATTTGACTTCAAAAAGTCAAACTTGGTGATATATGTTTTGGATGGAGGGAGTATTTAAGCTCATATGCTTTGGCTCTCTTTTGTGTTTTATGTTTTTCACTTTTCCCTCTTTTTTCCCTTCTTTTCCTTTTCACTTTTTAATCTATGTTTGTTGTATGTATGTTTATATATGTGGATGTGTTCTTAATTTTATTTTTTTTCTTCCACTTCATCCTTTTACTATACTTTAGTAATTATTTATTTTTATTTTATTTTGTTTTTTTTTACGACTAAAATGGTGTAATGCACCCCAAAGTTGTTGTTGGGGTGTGCATTCTAATATTTAAAACGTATCTAAGGGTACCCCAAATGTTTTTTTACCAAACAAAATGCTCCCTTAAGACTTCTACCGTTCACCGGTCAAAAGTGTGAGTGCATTTTGTTTGGCGAAAAGAAATTTGAGGTGCATTTTGTTTAACAGAAAAGAACCTAGGGATGCATTTTAACCGGTTAAAGTCTCGAATGGTGCATTTTGTTTATTAGAAAAGAATCTTAGGGTGCACTTAGATACGTTTTAAATATTAGGGAGCAAATTTCAACAATCTTATAAACTTTAGGGTGCAAATAGTATTTTAGTCTTTTTATTGGTTACTATTATTTTATTTTATCAATATCAACTCAACTTAAAGATCACTTAGCGGTTACAAGTTCCCAACAATTCTCATCTTTCCACGTTTCTCTCTCTCTCTCTCCCCACCCTTGACTCTCTCTCTCTCCCCACCCTTGACGCACTGCCAATGTGTGCATAGCTAAAGAGGTGAAGGCATGGTTATGGACAATGAGATTTTTTTTTAATTTTTTTTTTAATATTACGATTGATTGAAAATTTTGAATGCTAGATTATGTTTTAGTTGGTGTTTAATACGCCCTCCGTTCAAAATATAGGATCCATATCAACTTTTTAAAGTCAATTTGAGATATTTTCAAATTTAAAATTGATATTAACTAATTTAATTTTAGACAATACAATTATAAAAATTGTACGTAAACTATCTAAATATTATTCCCTCCGTTCCTAAATTAGAAATACAATTTGACTTTTGAAATCAAACAACGGCATATTAAACTTCAAATTGATGTGAATTTATTTAATTTTAGTTGATACAATTATTAAACTCGTATAAAATTTAACAAAAACTATTAATCACAATTTATTTCATTCTAAACTTTTATGAGTCATACCAATTTTGAAGTTTAATATGCCGTCATTTGACTTCAAAAGTCAAATTGTATCTCTAATTTTGGAACGGGAGTATTACTAATTACAAGAATTATTTTTTTCAAAAGTTAAATGAATTATGAATCTTGCTTGTCTTCCCCGGTCTTCTGACAACGGGAGCGGCTGACTCTTCCTTCTTATTGCATGAATCCCAAACCCGCCATTTTCATCTTCTTTTGTTGTCTTTTTGTCTGTCTGTGTGATCTGATCTAGTCATGCAGTGGCAAAGGAGAGCATGAAAGTTGCCCCAAAATGGGAATGGTAGTGAAATCCATATCATTTTTGAAAGCGTTTCAATTTGACTCTAAAAAGTCAAACTTGATTCTATATTTTGAAACGGAGGAAGTACTTTATATATCATCATGGAAATGCCAACTAATTTGTCTTGGATTGGGATGAACTGCAGGGGCTTGGCTTGTTGACACTTTCAGCTGTTATTCCAACTTTTATTTCTACCAATTGCGAAAATGCTGCCAATACTGGGCCATGTTCTCCTCCTCAGCTCCAAGTTATCCTCTTCTTCTTCTCTCTGTACCTAGTGGCAGTAGGGCAAGGAGGGCATAAACCTTGTGTTCAGGCTTTTGGAGCTGACCAGTTTGATGTTGATGATCCAGAGGAGTGCAAAGCCAAAAGCTCGTTCTTCAATTGGTGGTATTTTGGTTTATGTTGCGGTACTTTCACAACTTTCATAATTCTAACCTACATACAAGACAACCTTAGTTGGGGTTTAGGGTTCGGGATTCCTTGCACTGCCATGGGTATTGCGCTGCTGATATTTGTGCTTGGAACTGGGACCTATAGATTTAGCATCAACAGTGGTGAGACAAATCCATTTGCTAGAATTGGTCAAGTGTTTATTAAGGTAACAGCGAACTGGAGGACTACCCCTTCGGCAATATCCGTTAATGAGGAAACTCAGGGAACTTTGCCTCATCAGGGAATTCAACAATTCAAGTAAGAGAAGAACATTTCTCATATTTACAGAGTTGGACCTCAAATGTCTCAATAATTTTTTTTAAAAAAGTACTCCCTCCGTCCCAAATTAATTGCTTTTCTAAGACTTTTTTAAGTCAAATTGACTATTTTTAAAATTAATAATTAAACATATATAAATATATTTCTAAAATTATAAAAAATGAAATTAGTAATAAATTATATATACTTTCTTTTGGTTATAATATCTTCACCTATATGTTAGCAAAAATAATAAAAAGATTAGTTTTAAAAATAGTCAATTTGACTTTTAAAAGTCCTAGAAATGCAATTAATTTGGGACGGAGGGAATATCTTTTTGGGGGGATTATGTCTATATAAAGTTGGAATCAGCTCTTATTAAAACTATAATTCGAATTGAGTTTGATATCTTATAATGGTAGTACTGTTAAGATGAAATACACGATAGTGTTTGTGATATGAACACGTATCATTGGGTAGATTTATATCGACTCGAGTCCACGAAACCGTCTTTTGGTGGTTTAGTTTGAGGAAAACTGAACCCTCCATTGCTTAAATTAATGCTTTTATGATGATAATTCTCTGATATCTTTTATTTCATTAGAAGAATATATATATATATATATATATATATATAGCACAATACAAACAGACCAACTAAACCCAGTTTCCTAATGAATAGCTAAGAATAACATACCCAATTCTAGCCATGGTTCAAAGAAGCGGTTGTGTTGCCGGAATATCGGCATATAAGTTTGGTTTCTTTAGTCACTGCTCCGATAACGAGACACGAATCGTAATTTTTAGTACTATCAATGTAAAGGCCGTGTATAGTTGAAATTTCGCCGGTAACGGCATAGTGGGGAGAAATAACGGCGTAATGGGAAAAAATAACGGCATAACAAAGAAATAAAGGCAAAACAACCATAAAATAATAATAATAATAAAATAACTTATCAAATAATAATAAAATTAAATATCAATAAACAAACATGTATATTGATGTAGGACGAAGTTGGAGGTTGAACATATTCTGAAATTAATTGGTAAATAAGGAAAACTGAAACTAGGGTGATGCTACGCATACCACTAACCCCTAGGATCCTCAAATGTAGAAGAATGAATTGGTAACAATCAAATTAGGGCTCTAATAATGTTCTATTAATCTGTAATTTCAGTCCATGATTACATATATAAATAATTAAAATCCGATTTGGACTTGGACTCAATAAAAGACCTAATGACTTAAAATAACCCAATAACTAAAAAACATACAAAACGATAATAACCAATATGCTAATAAAAAGAACTACTAAACTCCTCAGCACTTATTCAGTAGTAGATTTCTTGCACCACTTGTCCAAAAATTGTTGATAACCAGCTCGATGTATGACAAGATTTGAAGAACAATAATTGCAAAACAATGGAAAATAAACTCGGGTGAGGCTTCATACCTCACTACCTATCTTTGAATCTTTTACTTGGGTGATACTTTGCACACCACTACTCCAAGGATTTCTCAACCTCAGAAGAGAGAAAAATAGCTCATAGCTACATATCAATAATCTATTTTGCATTATTTCTTTATTTATTTGGGGCTTACTAAAAATAGTTAGCAGGGGATGATATACGAACGAAATTAAGCTCAGGGGTTAAGTTGCAAAAGTGGATAAACAATGGGGGTGTATCTGGTAATTTAGCAAGAGAAGGTTAAAAGAAAATACAGCTAAGATTTTTACGAATTAGGAAAGTTAGGGTTACCTTCTTTTATACCACACAAGCAAAGAGAGAGAGAGAGAGATATAGGCAGCGAGCTAGGCGACGGTTAAGTGAGGCGACTCGCAACAGTGCCAGTAGTGGCGACGGTGACGGTGACGCAGGCGGTGATCTAAGCAGGACCTCCCAATAAAATGCCTAATGACTTAAAATAACCCAATAAAACAACAATAACCAATATTCTAAATAAAAAGAACTACTAATAAATAACATAAATAAATCATCTACGATGATGTGCAATTCATATATGTATCTACTAACTTATCAAAATATAATAGCTATCACTGAGAAACAAGAAGAGGATGATAATGTAGAGTAGGAGTAGGACAACGATAGAATTATAACTATTTAACTTCTTTTATTGTGTTCATGTACTTTTACAGTGTCTTAAAAACTTATTGTTCAATATTATGCAATATAGCATTAGACAAGTTTGCAAGATGTATATATTATCATTTGGACAATGCTATGTATACTAGATGATGTTTTTGTGTTTATCTAATTGATTCATCTTATTACTCTTATTATTTATATTTTTTTCAGAATTTAAAAAAAAATATTTGAATCTCCTAACTAGTGTAATAAATGCATATCACCCGATACCAAAACAAGGTCAAAAAAGAAAAAGAAAAAAAACCTTCCGAAACCTAGGCTGCTATCTTGAATTTTAACCATGCTTTTAGCACTTCCTAATATTTGTTACCACTACTTCCCTAAGACTAGGACCATTCTAACTACTAAAATAATTATGAATTATAATTATTACAAATAAATTTAGTGACTAATTAAGCTACAAATTATGCTCATAACAGTTTGACAAAAGGATTTTTAGAAAAATAAGCGAAGTGGAGTTTGAATCATCTTTACTATCATTTGGGAGGTGATGGTCTACTTTCTAAAACGTATAGACTTCACAATGATTTTTTTTATTTTTTATTTTATTTTCCTTGAGAAACAATATGGATTTATCATTTATGGAATAGTTGATTTGATGGAATGTCCAAATGGATCATCATATTACCCCTCCCCTTTTTTTCTTTTGTGGTTATATATAAAACTTTTACAACACCATATGACTTGCTAAAACAAACTTTTTCACTGTGGTGATCAATTTTCATTCTAACGGCTGCAATAATTTTTTGTGCATTGCTCATTGATTGCATTTAATTTATTACTTTTTGTTTTCTACAGATTTCTCAACAAAGATTTGCCGTCACTCGATGATTCAAAGGAAGAGGTGAAAGTTTGTAGCAGCAATGAAGTTGAGGAGGCAAAGGCAGTTCTGAGGCTGTTACCTATATGGGCTTCATGTTTGGTATACGCCATTGTATTTGCACAGTCACCCACTTTCTTTACCAAGCAAGGAGTTACTCTAAACAGATCTGTGGGTTCAAGCTTTCAGATCCCACCAGCTGCATTACAATCTATTATTACCCTTACCATTATTATCCTTATTCCCATATATGACCGCTTTCTGGTTCCTTTTGCAAGAGCTATAACTGGTAACCCATCTGGCATAACAATGCTTCAAAGAATTGGAGTTGGAGTACTTTTGTCTATCCTTTCTATGGTAATTGCAGCACTTGTTGAGATGAAACGACTCCAGACTGCTCTAGATTATGGTCTGGTTGATAAGCCAGATGCAACCATTCCAATGACCATCTGGTGGTTGGTACCTCAATATGTATTGTTTGGAATTGCTGATTTATTCACAATTGTTGGTATGCAAGAATTTTTCTATGATCAGGTTCCAAGTGAATTGAAAAGTATAGGTCTTGCGCTTTACCTCAGTATATTGGGTGTTGGGAACTTCCTGAGCAGCTTTATCATTTCGGTTATTGAGAAAACGACCGGTGGAGATGGTCAAGACAGCTGGTTTTCAAATAACTTGAATCGTGCACATCTTGATTACTTTTATTGGTTACTCGCTGGACTTAGTGCAGTGGCATCGGTTGTATACTTGTATTTTGTGAGGTCTTACGTTTATAATTGCAGACATATTGTCTGAGATTGCTGGAACTGGTAATTGTTGTTAGCGATATACAATTTTATGAAGTGTATAGGATACCGATATCTCATGTTAGAAATGTGAAGATTTATTTTATTTCAGTGAACAGCCCTGTATTGATGCTTTATACTGAATTTCAGATTTTACAGGCCACTTGTAGCCTAATGTATATTGCAGTCAATTTTATATGCTGCTCTCAATTGTGTTATGCACACTGGATAATTTTATCCTTTATCTTTGAATTATTCTACTGCTTTACCAACTCTTTGTTTTAAACAAACTGGGTGTTCCCATCCTATGCAAGTGGATGGTACTCTGGGATGGTCTGGAATTAGTTTGTTTTTGTTTGTTTTCTTTCATACGTTGTGCCAAGTTAGTCTTATGTACAAGAAATTGCTTTTATTTTTTATTTTCTCATCTCCCATGTCAAAGATAGTTTCAAGGTTTTATTTTTTATTTTTATTTTTTATTTTATTTAGTAATTTATTTATAATTTAATTTATAATTTAATGGTTCTTTTGTGTAATGCTACCTCTTGCCGTTTTGTTTTTCTTGTTTTGTATTTCTTGTTTTGTATTTCTTGTTTTGGAATTGTAATTTACATTTCAGTCCTGTCTTCTTTTCGTTTCAATGTTTAGAATTTTGCTTTCAAAGTGAAAATTCTGAAATAGGCTAAGTAACTGCTAGGTTTTTCCTTTCTTTCTTTGTTTTTTTTGGGTAACGTTAATCCAGTATATTAGTGGAAAGTAGCACATGGTGTACCTGAGATTACGGAGTGATGTGATAAGTATTTATCGCCCGCAAATGCACACTATCAAATTGAAAAATTGATAAATACAAATCGGACAAATAAAGACAAAATTAATTTTAATATATTCTTAATATCTATTTCAGGCGAATTAAAAATAAAAATGGAGAATTAATTAACTACAATTAAACACTAATTAAACTAATTAAAAGATGAAAACTAATAATAAGGAAGTAATTTAGGAATCTGAATCCGTTAAATAATAAACATAATAAATAATTCAATCTCTTTTATTTTTATAACTCAAATTACACCACTAGTTTGGTATACATAATTCAGAAAATAAATCAATTAAGTCCAATTAAAATTAACTATAGTTTTGATCTCCCTTCCCTTTAATTTAGTACTTTTATGATTAATGTGAGCAAACATAGATTATAAAAATTTAAAGATTAACTATAACTCATCAAAACTTCTTCGAGTAAGGATGAATTATGAAAAACTCATATTTTAACAATAATATATCAAAATCTCTTAATTAATTTAAAATCGCATAAGAAATATAAAACGAATGTATTTCAATAAAGAAACATGAAGGCGAAATCAATTAAACATTAAAGCACAATTAATAGAAGAGATAGCAAATATTGTCATGAATAAATATTTAATTTCTTTTTCATCCTAGATATAAGAAATTAGCTAGACATGCAAATAAATAAACTAACTAAGAGAAAGAAAAAGATTAAACATAAAAATAAAATAAGAAAACTCCGTTTATTTAACGATCCTTCAATGAGCGTACAATGAAGGAGTAATTTAATCTACTCTTACTCCTAATCTAAACTAATACATAAAAAATATCTAATAATCTAATACCTCTCAAATCTCTCTTGGCTATATTTATATGGCTTCAACTATATTCCTTGTAGCAATCAACTTATTTCAAAGAGACATTCTGCATGAACTTTCCTTTCTTTGATTGTATTTGACTTGTATACCAAAATTGTTCCACCTCATTCTTTTTTTTGTAAGAATCTTCTTGGCTCTTTACTTCCATGAATATGAGTATTAAATATTATTTAATCACTAAGATTTTGACTTTATAACGACAAAATATTAAATCCTACAAAATAAAATAAAACATATTAATTAAATGAGCTAATATAGTAAAAGGACAAAATTAGGGATAATAAAACGCATGAATTATGTGTTTATCAAATACATCATACTTGGCTTTTTTTCGTCCTCGAGTAAAACAAAAAGGAAATAAAATAAAATAAAAACTAAATTACCTCATTTTCATAAGAAACATGATTGCACTTACCATGTGCAACAAGCCTTTAATCCTCAAGGTTACTCAAAGTGGAGGAGTTATGTTTCGTGAGGGTTTGCAGTGAATGTACTCACAAAATTAAAAATAAAATGTTTTTGGCGTTCAACAAATTATGAAATTAAAAGAAAACTACTAAACATCCATGGACATTATACATAAGCAAGATTAAATTTAAAATCACACTTTCATCTTATCAACAATACTCTATCTTTATTCTAGACACCATCCTTCATGAAATTAATTCCATGTGATGCATGCATTGTGTATGTGATGCAACTTTTAGTAGGGAATTTTACCACGGAAATTAAGCAAACTAATTTTTTTTTTCCATTTTTTCATATATTTTTTTTCTTGACTTGTGCAATGTCTTGTTTTCTTAGGCTTTTCGGAGTTACCCATATAACGAACGTGTCGACGTCGAGATTTTTCCTTGTTTTATATATTGTGATTTTAAGGGAGATTTTGGAAAAATCGACTTAATGTCGACGGAGTTTGAAAGTTTGATTTTAAAGTGGGCCAATTAGACAGAGTCGCTAGTTGGTAAAAATTTAAATGGATGCACCAACTCATCTGAAGTTTTAGGTTTTGATAATCGAGATGACTTATCGTGTGACTCCATAAAATTGGTCGGCAACTAAGATTCATGAAGTTCAGGGGCTTGCTTAAGCGAGCGGAAGTTGTTAGGCACCCCTCGACTTCCGTAAAACACAATTACTGATTCTTATTATTTTTCTTAAAAAGTTAAATGGATTGCTTCGAGGGTCATGAGGTGTGTGTTTGTGTTCTGTGCCTAGGTGAATCGTGTCGTTGGGGGAATCTAGGGTATTTGATAGGTGCAAAATATTCTATGTTTTTAGTTCCTTTATGCATAGTATTATTATATATTTTTTGTGTTTATGAGCTTAATTAAGGTATTTATAGATTTTATGAAGAATTGATGTGATTTTGCAAATATGGAGTTTAATGCTGAGTTTTATGCTGTTTTACAGAATACTCTACGATCTCTGAGTGAGAGCTCTGATAAGTAGGTTTCATACCTACGAATTAGATACCAATTGACTGCATTATTGTTTAAATCCTTGAGTTTTAGTTACTTTTCATGTGTTTCCTGTATTTGTGTAGGTATTATGCATTTGGAACCGAAGTTGACGGGAATTGAGCAATGAAGAAGAAAAAGTCAAAAGTTGCTGGTACAGAGCTGCGCGGCCGCGCCAATTTTGTGAAGAGTAGCAGCGCGCGCTAGGCGCTAGAATTGGACTCTGCTGAAGAACTGCGCAGGCGTGCCGGATTTGTACTGGGACCTAGCGCGGTCGCGCTAGGTCGAGAGTTGACCAAAGACAGAAGTTTGACTTTTCAGTTTTGAACCAGAATTTGATTTGTAATCAAACTTATTTCTTCTATTTGGTTTTGGATGTTTAGTAGGCATTATAAATAGCTAGTTTTTAGTAGTTTTTATTTATCTATGAATTAAGAGACACAACCTTATTTTGTAATCAATTGGAGACTTGAAGCAACTTGGATAGCACGTAGGAATCATTGTAGGAGCTAAGGAGAGATTGAAGGCTACAATCAGAGTTTTATTTCTCTTCTCTATCTCTTAGTTTGTAATTCTGAATGCTATTTAATTTGTGGATTATGGATTTTAGTTTAGCTATGAACTAATTTTCTTTTAAGATTGCAATGGATCTTATTGTGTAATTTTTATCTAATATGCTTCCTTGTTAATTATTGATATTTATTTTCAGATTGTCTATTATGATTTGTGTTTAATTGCTTAATTACCTGGCCAGTAATTACCGTGATAATCTATATGAAATTGAGAGATGGATTATAGGTTTAGATCTGATCATAATAACATGTGATTATGTTTTCTACTTACGTTTGAGACTCATAATTTGTGTTTAGGATAGAGATATACCTACACACCATATATAATCTGATAAGGAACCTGAGCTTCAAATCCTTTTTAATTGTAATTCACATAGAGATATAGTGAATTAGTTATTTAGGGTGTTCAACTTAATTCTAACCTTTGTAGATTTGAGTTGATTTGTCTATGATACATTGAGAAGTGGTTTTAGATATTGATGAGTTCCTGATTAACAATCTGAATTATCTATCATAATTTAACAGAAAGTATATTGATTTACATGAAGCAATAAGTGAAATTGTAATCTTAAATTTCCAATAATATCTGCTTTCGAAATTTATTTACTTAGTTTTACTAAAATTCTCAAACAAACACACAATTGATCTCTTGTTTAATTAAATTGGGTTAGTATAGAATTGATTATTATTATTATAAATTGCATACTTTCCTCGTGGGAACGATACTCTACTTACTCTATATTACTTGTGTACTGCGTATACTTACGTATTTTTGCTAGTATAGATTTAGGCAAACAAGTTTTTGGCGCTGTTGTCGGGGTATCTATGAGGTAGTTGAGTTAGCATGTTAGTTTAAAGCTATGTTTAGTTGTGCATAATATCTGTTAGTTTTTGCTTTGTTTAGTATTTATGTGCATGTAAGTTAGTATGTGTTTGCATTTAGTTAGTATTGCATGAATCCAATTGATGAGTAGTATGCTATTGACTAGGCCAATGATAAAGTTGTGTTTATTTGTTAACTTAAACAGCATTGATAGTTAATATGTGAGTCATAGTTCTGATCATGAGGATAGTTATGCCTGTCTAAAACTTAAGTTACTGGTTAGCACCTAAATTGATTGTTTTGCCCAGCTATAGTTCAAGGGTTATATAATTATTTTTCTAATTTGAGATATTCTTGAAATAAAAGAAAGAAAATAGTGACTTGACAATGAAGGTGAGAATTAGGTAAAAGCTAAAGTTTGGGAGTATCTATGAGGTAGTATGGTGTGAACTAAAAAAAAATAAAAAAAAATAGATGAATAAATGCTTTGAATAGTTGGACTCTGTGACCTTTGTCATTCGGGTAATTAGATCCTTAGGGGTGTCTCAACACCTAGTGCCCTAAAACCATCTGGTTTGGGAGTCATTGATTGAAAACTCGCTACATGGGTGACTTTGAAAAGCCTAATAGAGTCTGGCATTGCACTGTAAAGCATAAACACGAGATGGAACGTAAAATACACTTATGGAAGAATTAGAGTAGAAATAAACCTCAGCTTAACTTTATACTTAGTATTTGCTCTAGTTTAGCTGGATTTGTCATTGTTACTGAAATTGAATGAGAATTGACATATTCCTCTTTAGAAATTTGCTTTTGTAACTAAACTTGAATTGTAGTTGGGTCCAATGGTTACGGACCACACACACACAACTTGGGTGATGACAGGTTTGATTTATCTGACTGGTCGGGATTAGTATTTCATATTGATTTGATTTGCTGTTGAGTTTCTTTGATGATATCTCTGAGGCTTGGAATGATTTGCTGATTACCTGTTGGTTGGATTCATAGGATTGATAGTTTTTAGTTTGCATTCATTGTGTTTTGTTATTTTGCATTGTGTTACATTGCTTGGGGACAAGCAATAGTTCAAGTTTGAGGGTATTTGATGAGTAGATTTCATACCTGCAAATTGGATACCAATTGACTGCATTATTGTTTAAATCCTTGAGTTTTAGTTACTTTTCATGTGTTTCCTGTGTTTGTATAGGTATTATGCATTTGGAACCAAAGTTGACGGGAATTGAGCAATGAAGAAGAAAAAGTCAAAAGTTGCTGGGACAGAGCTGCGTGACCGCGCCAATTTTGTGAAGAGTAGCAACGCGCGCGCTAGGCGCCAGCATTGGACTCTGCTGAAGAACTGCGCGGGCGCGCCAGATTTGTACTGGGACCTAGAGCGGCCGCGCTAGGTCGGGAGTTGACCAAAGACAGAAGTTTAACTTTTCAGTTTTGAACTAGAATTTGATTTGTAATCAAACTTATTTCTTCTATTTGGTTTTGGACGTTTAGTAGGCATTATAAATAGCTAGTTTTCAGTAGTTTTTATTTATCTATGAATTAAGAGACACAACCTTATTTTGTAATCAATTGGAGACTTGAAGCAACTTGGATAGCACGTAGGAATCATTGTAGGAGCTAAGGAGAGATTGGAGGCTACAATCAGAGTTTTATTTCTCTTCTTTATCTCTTAATTTATAATTCTGAATGCTATTTAATTTATGGATTATGGATTTCAGTTTAGCTATGAACTAATTTTATTTTAAGATTGCAATAGATCTTATTGTGTAATTTTTATCTAATATGCTTCCTTGTTAATTATTGATATTTATTTTCAGATTGTCTATTATGATTTGTGTTTAATTGCTTAATTACCTGGCCAGTAATTACCGTGATAATCTATATGAAATTGAGAGATGGATTATAGGTTTAGATCTGATCATAATAGCTTGTGATTATGTTTTCTACTTACGTTTGGGACTCATAATTTGTGTTTAGGATAGAGATATACCTACACGTCGCATGTAATCTGATAAGGAACCTGAGCTTCAAATCATTTTTAATTGTAATTCACATAGAGATATAGTGAATTAGTTATTTAAGGTGTTCAACTTAATTCTAACCTTTGTAGATTTGAGTTGATTTGTCTATGATACATTGAGAAGTGGTTTTAGATATTGATGAGTTCCTAATTAACAATCCGAATTACCTATCATAATTTAACAGGAAGTATATTGATTTAAATGAAGCAATAAGTGAAATTGTAATCGTAAGTTTCCAATAATATCTGCTTTTGAAATTTATTTACTTAGTTTTACTAAAATTCTCAAACAAACACACAATTGATCTCTTGTTTAATTAAATTGGGTTAGTATAGAATTGATTTTTATTATTATAAATTGCATACTTTCCTCGTGGGAACGATACTCTACTTACTCTTTATTACTTATGGACTGCGTATACTTGCGTATTTTTGCTAGGGTGTTGTCTGCGTATACGTTCGTAGTGTTAGGGTGTTGTCTGCGTGATGATTGTTTTAAGTCCACTCTACGATTGCGAGATTCATTCTACGACCAGGCTCACAACACTCTACGTTTTCAGTCCAGCAGCTAAGTGACTCTACGACCGACGAGAGTTACTCTACGATGGTGCTCTTTACTCTACGATTAGCAAGTTTACTCGGCAGCTAGTTACTCTACGATTCCGAGGTTACTCTACGATCGCGATAAGTGCTGGTGTGGAGTATACTTTACGTTTTACTGAGAAAGTGTTACTCTACGATTTTGGTCGTCATGCAGGATTCCTATTCTGAGTAGGATTTGGATTGTTAGGGTGATAGAGTTAGATTCTTACTGTGATTTGAAGATGGAATTATATTTTTACATGGAAAGTATCTCTGATTATGGAAAGTAGAATTTGATATGGAAGATCTAAGTCCAAGCAAATATGGAAACTAAATCTAAGCTAGAACTGGAAAAGGAAACGGAAGAAGACTTGGATTTGGAAACTAAATTCTAAATCGATAGGGAAGTTACTTAAAGATGAATTTTAGAGATTGACAAGGATTTAGAAGCCTACCATATCTGTAGAGTGAAGACTTCCGAAATAGAATTGGATTAGAATTCTTCTAGGGTTTCAAAGCATCTATAAATACCTTTCACTTGTAATCAGTTGGGGGCATCTTGGATATCCTGGATCATCATCCTAGATCATATTTATTCTTTAGCATGCTAGGCTAGTTTATTTTTATTCAGTTCTAAGGGGATGTGGAACTTTATTTTCAGTTAATAGTATAATTGAGTTTCGTTATTGATTCCTTCTTATATGAGATTTATTCTGATAATCTGTTTTAACTGTTTATACGTTATTTGATCTAATTAATTTGTTGCGGCCAGTTAAATTAGTCTGATTAATATCATATACTAGATTCAGGAATAGTATTACGTAATCGATATTGTTTCTAATCACAAGTAGCAGTTAGTAATACTGATTGTGGTCAAGCTTTTGGTTATTGCTATGGTTATCAGAAGACAGGTTAAACAAACCGAGCTTATGTGTTTATTGCTTGGAATAGTCTAATTCCTTAGTTCTTAATGCTGCTGTTATATTAAATCTAAAGAGCTTATTCTAGGTTGTATAATGGTTAGAATCTTATGAAGAGCTTGTTTCATTAAGTGATAATCTAAGGAGAATTTCGAGTAGCAGAACTTGTTGTTGCCTAGGGCTATTAATCTTATGGAACGGAGAAATAATGATAACTTGATTACATTGTTGCTGAAAATTGCTGAAACTGAACTGAAGAACTGAAACTTTGATTTATTTAATTATCCTTATTATTTTTTTAACTTTGTTGTCTTTAGTTAATCATAATTCAAAATCCTTAATCTTTTATTTATTGTTTATAGTTAGAAATATTAGAATAAATTCAAAACAATATCATTCTCTGTGGGATCGACCCTTGCTTATTGCTATACTATGCTTAGTTTTGAGTTCGTAGAGTTAAGTAAGGCTTTTTTTTTGTTTGCTTGACAACAGCTTCCCAAATTTTGGCGTCGTTGCCAGGGACTGATTATCTGTTTTGATTTATTCTTTGTTTCTTTTATTTTATTTTCTTTTATTTTTTTAACTCAATCCTCTCACTCTATTGAATTGAAATTTGATCCAGAGATAGAAAAAAAACAGCAAGGAAGCTGAGAAAAGAGAATTGTAGAGCCAAAATCACAACTGCAGATCTAGAAGAAGCTTTTGTTCCATTACCTGGTCTTAACATAGTACTGGAATTGCTGCAAAATAATGGCTACTCCCAACAATAGAACTTTGAAAGAACTAGCTAATCCTGATCTTAATCAACCATCCTTGTGTATTGAGTATCCTACTTTAGATGTTGCTTTTGAATTAAAATCTGGACTAATTCATCTTTTGCCTACTTTTCGTGGTTTTATAGGTGAAGATCCATACAAGTATCTAAAGGAGTTCCATGTGGTGTGTTCAACCATGAAGCCACAAGGAGTGACAGAGGAACAAATCAAACTTAGAGCTTTTCCATTCTCATTAGCAGATCTGGCAAAGGATTGGTTATACTATCTACCTTCAGGAGCAATTCAATCATGGACTGATATGCAAAAGTTATTCTTGGAGAAGTACTTTCCTGCTTCAAGAGTTGCCAACATAAGGAAGGAGATATATGGAATCAGGCAGTTCAATGGAGAAACTCTTTATGAGTACTGGGAAAGGTTTAAGAAGTTATGTTCCAGCTGTCCACCCCACCAAATAGATGATAAATACCTGATCCAATACTTCTATGAGGGATTGTTGCCAATGGATAGGAGTATGATTGATGCAACCAGTGGAGGAGCACTAGTAGATAAAACACCAAAAGCTGCAAGGAATTTAATTGCAAACATGGAAGCTAACTCTCAGCAGTATGGAACCAGGATAAATCATATACATACAAGGGTGAATGAGGTAAGCACTGATCATATTGGGCAACAAATATCTGATTTAACTGTTTTGGTTCGACAAATGGTTACAGGAACATGCAAAAAGTAAGAGTATGTGGAATTTGTTCAAAGTCAGGGCATAATACAGATGACTGTCCAACACTGAAAGAGGATGTCATTGTTCATCAAGTCAATGTTGTGGGGACATTCCTAGGACAACATTAGAAGCAATATGATCCTTATTTTGACACTTACAATCCAGGATGGAGAGATCATCCCAACTTGAGCTATGAGGGTAATAGGCAGCAATGTTTCCAACGAGCTCAAACTCAGTATCAACCTAACCAAGTAGATCCTAGAAAACCTAGAACATCTATGGAGGATATGTTCAAGGAACTAATGGGACAGACACAACAATTCATGAGTCACACACAATAGTTCCAGCAGGAGACAAGAACTTCTATTCAAGATCTAAGGAACCAAGTGGGTCAACTTACTACCATAATAGGAATGTTGGAATCTCAAGGATTAGGGAAGAATAATACTAAGAGGAATACCAAAGAGGAGAGAGCCATATCAAAGGTGGATGAATTGATAATTCTTGCAGATTTCTACAATGAGAACATGGATGATACACTAATTGATGAGTATAAAGATACCTTGGCTATGGAGTTTGATGATGAAAAGATTCAGATCAATGATTATGAGGTTATAAGGTATCTTGGTATTATTAATTCTATTTTTGCTATTGATGTTTTTGACCCTATAATGCAGAAATCTTTTAAGCAAACAAACAGGGAAAGTTTGAAGGCTGCAATTACTAAAGGTTGGGAGCTATATGAAGGCATGAAGCAAAGTCAAGATCTGCAGGATGTTGCTACTACTTTAAGGCTTGAACCATTACCAACTCACTTGCAGTATACAAGTCCAATTACATAGATTGAGAGAAGAATGATGTCAAGCCAATGACATTAAATAAGGGTAGCTGCTCGGGAGGCAATCAAAGATTCAGATTTGATTTTCTATCCCTTTACTTTTTATTTTCTAGTTGCATGCTAGTTAGTAGTACTTTCTTCTTTGCATGATTTTCTTATATTAGGGAAAATGTAAGGTTTGAGTGTGGGGGAAGGGTTTAGGATATTATTTGAATTATTTGTTTATTATTTAGGAGATGCATGCTAGATATGATGCTCTGAATTTTTTTTTAAAAAAATTTTGAAAATTTTTCTGACTCTATGATCGTAGTGTTCTGCTAAGCTTTTGAAGGTTGAAATCGTAGAGTGAATATTGATGCTTATTTGCAGAATTTGATTTGATGCTTAATTAACTGATAAACAATGATGACTTAGTTAGGATCCATATGAGCTGATTTTGAATTGGGATTGCTTTGCATGGATACTTGAATATGAGATACATGATCACTTGACTAAGTTATTTGTGGGATTATACTTTGTGCACTGATTTCGAGATTTGAGACTTGTTTAAACTGTTATTTTGTTTGCAAAACCTTGTGCAAGAAAAAACTTTGGAAAAAAAAGAGAAACTGTGAAAATTATAGAATGAAAAAAATGCAAATGTCTTGTGGTGGGTTGAGATGGAGCATAAAATGCATTCACCTAAAGAAAGTCTGCAGGTTCTGTGGGTCAGAAATTTTTGCAGGATATTCAGGTATGAGTTTTGAGTCAGTGTGCACAGTTGTTATTCCATATAACTGAGTAGGGTATTTGTGTTGATCATATGAGGGATATTTATGTGGATATATTCTGATTTGGATGAAGTTTTGTGGGGAATGACATAGTTGTTATTGTGAGTTGGTTGATGAGTGTTGGTTAGGTTTCTGTGATAGGTGTTATTATTCCATGATGTTTATTTTGAGACCTTTGAAATCTTGGTTGAATAAGTCAGATAAGTTTTTGATTTCTATTTACATGAGGACATGTAAAGACTAAGTGTGGGGGAATTTGATAGGTGCAAAATATTCTATGTTTTTAGTTCCTTTATGCTTAGTATTATTATATATTTTCTGTGTTTATGAGCTTAATTAAGGTGTTTATAGATTTTAAGAAGAATTGATGTGATTTTGCAAATATGGAGTTAATGCTGAGTTTTATGTTGTTTTGCAGAATACTCTACGATTGCTGAGTGAGGGCTCTACGTTTGTAGTGTTAGGGTGCTGTCAGCACGACGATTGTTCTAAGTCTACTCCACAATTGCGAGATTCACTCTACGACCAGGCTCATAACACTCTACGTTTTCAGCCCAGCAGCTAAGTGACTCTACTACCGACGAGAGTTACTCTACGATGGTGCTCTTTACTCTACGATTGGCAAGTTTACTCTACGATTCCGAGATTACTCTACGATTCCGAGGTTACTCTACGATCGCGATAAGTGCTGGTGCGGAGTATACTTTACGTTTTGCTGAGAGTGTTACTCTACGATTTTGGTCATCATGTAGGATTCCTATTCTGAATAGGATTTGGATTGCTGGGGTGATAGAGTTAGATTCTTACTGTGGTTTGGAGATGGAATTATATTCTTACATGGAAAGTATCTTTGATTATGGAAAGTAGAATTTGATATGGAAGATCTAAGTCCAAGCGAATATGGAAACTAAATCTGAGCTAGATCTGGAAAAGGAAACGGAAGAAGACTTGGATTTGGAAACTAAATTCTAAATCGATAGGGAAGTTACTTAAAGATGGATTTTAGAGATTGACAAGGATTTAGAAGCCTACCATATCTATAGAGTGAAGACTTCCGAAATAGAATTGGATTAGAATTCTTCTAGGGTTTCAAAGCATCTATAAATACCTTTCACTTGTAATCAGTTGGGGGCATCTTGGATATCCTGGATCATCATCCTAGATCATATTTATTCTTCAGCATGCTAGGCTAGTTTATTTTTATTCAGTTCTAAGGGGATGTGGAACTTTATTTTCAGTTAATAGTATAATTGAGTTTCGTTATTGATTCCTTCTTATATGAGATTTATTCTGATAATCTGTTTTAACTGTTTATATGTTATTTGATCTAATTAATTTGTTGCGGCCAGTTAAATTAGTCTGATTAATATCATATCCTAGATTCAGGAATAGTATTACGTAATCGATATTGTTTCTAATCACAGGTAGTAGTTAGTAATACTGATTGTGGTCAAGCTTTTGGTTATTGCTATGGTTATCAGAAGACAGGTTAAACAAACCGAGCTTATGTGTTTGTTGCTTGGAATAGTCTAATTCCTTAGTTCTTAATGCTGCTGTTATATTAAATCTAGAGAGCTTATTCTAGGTTGTATAATGGTTAGAATCTTATGAAGAGCTTATTTCATTAAGTGATAATCTAAGGGAATTTTCGAGTAGCTGAACTTGTTGTTGCCTAGGGCTATTAATCTTATGGAAGGGAGAAATAATGATAACTTGATTACACTGTTGCTGAAAATTAATGAAACTGAACTGAAGAACTGAAACTTTAATTTATTTAATTATCCTTATTATTTTTTTAACTTTGTTGTCTTTAGTTAATCATAATTCAAAATCCCCAATCTTTTATTTATTATTTATAGTTAGAAATATTAGAATAAATTCAAAACAATATCATTCTCTATGGGATCGACCCTTACTTATTGCTATACTGTGCTTAGTTTTGAGTTCGTAGAGTTAAGTAAGGTTTTTTTTTGGTTTGCTTGATGACAGCTTTCCAGAGTTGTCTCCTAGATTCAAGTTGAATTCATAATTTATAGGTTGAAATCTAGGGTGTCGTCTTCTAGATTTGAGTCGAGTCGTAAAGCATAAGGTATTGTCTCCTATCCCATCTAAGTCAAAACGTATAGTATCGTCTCCTTGAGTTGAGTCGAATTGTAAAACATAAGGTCTAGTATCCTATGTTATTTAAGTAAAAATCTAGAGTAACGCCTCCAGTGGTCATCAAAGTTTTGGTGGGTACATTATCTTGAAAGCAACTTTTGAGCCTCTTTCAACCTATGCACGAAGGATTTGAGTTGAAATAAAAGCTCTGTTCGACGAGAAATTTAAAACGTCGTTTAGGAAAAATGTTGTTTTCAAACCCTTCGTCAAATAGGAATCAAGGCTCTCCATTACTTCCAATTTTAACCTAAAATTAATCTAATAACCTAGTTTGATTCCTTTAAAAGATATTTATAATTTCGTTTGAGAATCGTTTTTGTATATCGAAAGGTAAAATCAAGTATTGAAAATAGGGTTAGAGCTATTCATGGCATGCAAGTCATCTAAATAACTCTAAGCTCCTCTAAATAATAACATCCACTATCAAGGAGCCTTAAACCCAATTTTCGTGGGATGGAAACCATCGATATCGTTTTAAGGCCCTAATTAAATGTACAATGAGAACCACAAAATTTCAACCGTTAACTATGTCCATCGTGTGAATATCCCTTGATTCCCATTAAACACGATATTTAAGGGTCTTGAATTCATTCCTTCGCTCACATGATTCATAATCACACCCAACAATGCATTGAGATCTATAAATGGAGTTTAGAGTTTAGGAAAGGACTTTCATAAACCCTAAATCCATAGATCGGACAATAAATCATAATATCATAATTACATCGTTAACTATATCGTATGAATCGAATTATATCACCAATTACTATCGAAATCACAATAATCTATCACATATTGACAAGATCTATTAAGGGAATTTAGAATCTAGGGAATGAGACCCATAGATCTAAGATTTTATAGATATAAAAATAACATATCGAGATCTAATTAGGAAAATCCTAGATTGGCTATAAGGAGATTCTATTTGTGAGAATTCCTCGGTAGGCAAAAGGTAGGATCCCCACACAACTACCCAACAAAAATAATCGATAAAAGGAGTCAAATCGAATTTGAAATTGAGAAATTATTAAAAAGATATCCTCGGTTGGTTATGAAAAGATTCCATCCGTGAGAAATCCTCTCTAACTATCTATAATCCCAAAAATAAGATTCAAACACCTCTAAAAGTAATTTAGGATGTTAGAAGAGCCTAAAATCAAAGAAATAATCGTAAACAACAAAGCCCAAGATAGATCTATATCGAAATTGAATGACCGTTAAAATGACTTTATAAGTTGGTTAGGAGGAGTTTCTATGGTGAGAAACCCTCTCTAACTACCCATGACTCAAAATAGGATCCACACACCACTAGATATAATCTAGGATGCTAGGAGAACTTTAAAACGAGAAAACGAAATAAATGAAATAAATCCCAAGCAACGTAATCGTAAGTAAAAATGAGCATATAGACTAGAAATAGACCTTGGGAATGAGAGTTTCTTCCTTTTTTAATCCTTCTATGGATTGATTGACTATAGATTGGTGGGAGATTTGATTAAAAAAACTAGATTTAGATCTAATTTAGAGAGGTTTTTCTCTCACTTTTGCTATTTCTCTCCATAGATAACACATTTTCTCTCTCTAAAATGCCTCATTCCTCAAGCAAATGAGCCAAGAAACTTATTTATAGCCTCCCTAGGCTTGTCGCAGGTCTACCTATGGTAGCCTGGGGGTGGGGCCCACGTGGTTCGTTTTCGTGTTGCGATGTCGATTTTTTATGTTGTGCGTTGAAACGTCTATAACTTTCAAACCGGGATAAATTAGAGAATATGTCATACCATTCCGAAAAGCTACTTTTGAGAGCTATAAAATGACATCAAGTTTGATCAATTTTAGATCTGGGAAGATGTAGAAAAAGGGAAAAAACCATCCTTCCATATGCCCCTCTTTATCATGCTTATGCAATTTGATGAAATAAGCATGACAAAGACGTAGACGCCCAATGGATGACAATATATAATGATGCATGGATGCAAGTCCCAAACCTCTGATGAGGCTACCTACGTATCTCTTCCAACGAGAATTAGGCATGACCATAGTTCATATGTAATGAATGACGAATTAAATGCAGATGCGCATCAATTTCACATAATCGGCAGTGTTTCAAGGTTTTGTAATGAAATGAATCATTGTGTGTTAAGTTTAAGGGAAATAATGAATTGATATTAGGGATCACTTTTTTAAATTGAAAACGTATTGTATGGAGGAAAATCGTGGTCGTATCGCCATTGGGGTTGTCTCAGCGGGGAAAATCATAATTGTGTCGTCACCAGGGTCGTATCCGAGGGAATAGTAATCATATCATCGTCGAGGTCATCTCTAGGGGAAGCGTAATCGTGTCATCACCGGGGTCATCTCCAAGGGAATCATAATCGTGTCGTCGTCGGGGTTATCTTTGGGGGAATCGTAATCGTGTCGTCCCAGGTGAAATTCCAATAATAATCTAGAAGGGGGGCTTGAATAGATTATTACTGTTTAAAAATTTATCTTAGGCCTTTTTGAATTTTTAGTAAATTAATTTGCAGTGTTAGAAATTAATATGTAAGATAGTAAAAATTCAATCACACAATGCACAAAGATTTATCTGGTTCACAAGATTTATCTGGTTCACAATATACATATGTTGCTACGTCTAGTCTCCAACTCCTCTCCATGACTTGAGATCCTATTACTCCCAGTAATAAATACTCCTTCAATAGGTGAAGAAGCTTTTACAAAGTTTTAAAGACAAACTTACAACTATCCACTACTAACTATTTCGGACAGTAAGCTTCCAGCTCATTCCTCAAGCTTAATTGTACCTTTTCTTTGAGTTCAGTTCTATTCTATGATCTGGTCTTAAAACGACAGTCTCTTCCTCACCTCACAAGTACACTACAGACCTAACTCCCAGCTGACCTCTCTAAGACTCTGGTATTGGTCAAGGAATTACTCGTCTTTCTCATAGGTACATAAAATTAACTAACTCTACCCTTTTCCCTTTTTACAAAAGTTTTGAGAAAGATATGCTTCTAGAACAAGCAGATGAAATTTAGTACAAATATATAAAAGTTTAAATAACTTTTATATTTGATGCTTCTCAAATAAGTAGATAACAGTTAAAGATCAGAGATTTATAAAAGTTTATGTAACTTTTATATTTTATGTGAAAAGTGCTTCTCAGTAAGCAAATAAATAAGTTAATCCAGATGTATAAAGGTTTTACTTTTCTTTATAAATAAAGAATGTGTTTCTATATAAAACAGATATAACTTTGAGTCCAGGTATAAAAGTTTAAATAACTTTTATAATAAGTGATATGCTTCTTTTTAAGCAGATATAATCACTGAAGTCTGTGATATAAAAGTTTAAGTAACTTTTATATAATGCAACAAGTATTTTATGAATAAATGAATTTATGTACAAAATACTTGTGATGACAATATCAAGTATAGTAGATCAATTAGTTAAATAATACTTGATATAACAAATTAATTTGTTTCACTCAAATATATATATTATAATATATTTGATTTATTATGTGAATATTAAATAAGGTCACTTAGAACTTCAAACACCGTTCGAATGATATTCTTGTTTAAGGAATACCTCCAAATATCGGTATCTAAAACTGACCAAATTTAAAGTTTCACAATTGATATTTATATAAATATTTTCGATAGACCACTTAGAACTTCAAACACCATTCGAATGATATTCTAATTTAAAGAATACCTTCAAATATCGGTATCTAAAACTGATCTACTTTACGATATTTATATAAACAAGTTACATCAATAAAGGATCACTTAGAACTTCAAATATCGTTTGAATGATATTCTTGTTTAAAGAATACCTCCAAATATCAGTATCTAGAACTGATCTTTTAATTGATAAGAATAGATGAAATATAAATATATATAAATGTGTACAACTATTTATATTTTTATATCTATAATTATAAGCAAGTATGAGATAATGTAAATTCAATAATCTAATAACTTATCTCTAATACTTTGACTAATTTTTCTCTTCTTGCAAAGATTAGAACGTTGAGTAGAAGATAAAGAGTAAGCTTCTTTATAGAGAGAATATGTAGGCAATGAGATAGAGCTTTTCTTTGTTTTGTAAATTGGTAAAAAAAAATGAAAGAAAAGCTTTCCTATTTATAGAAAATTTTGAGTCAAGAGTAAACTTGTAATTTAGAAATTTATTTTGAATTTAACGGCTCAGATTGCTTTGATTTAAAATGGAAGGTCCGGACGAATATGAAGTACATGGATTGCTAGCAAAAAGAAACAGGTCGTAAAAGATTATGGCCCATAACAAATGTTACCAACTCTTGAGTCAGCACATGCATGCACACAATATTTTCATTTGGGCATGGCTGAACAAAAACTTTAATGCCTTAGCCTTATCTCACCTCACTTGGGCATACTACTTATATGCACAACATGCAAGCCAACGGTAATAAAAAGTGGAGGCTGTTTTAAGCCTTCACTTACATGCCACACACTTACACATGCACACACAGTACACATGCACACACATAGTAAATGAATCAATTGCGTTAGGAAATGTTACTATATGAATCAATTTCTTTAACACTTAATATTAATCTATCAAGATCAAGAAAAATAAATTCAATTTAGGATGAAAAATATTTTTGGTCAAAATAAATAGGATAATTCAAATCAATTGTATGAAATCCTATGGAGAGGATTCTACCCATTTAATTAACCCTATTTACTTAATTTGTTATCATCAAAATAAACTTAAAAGTTTGGAGACCCATCAATCTCCCCCTTTTAGATGATGATAATGAACTAAAATATTTTTCTATATAACTGCTCCCCCTCAGTTTATGCATACACAATTTTGTTTTTTGGATTTTTCAAAAAATTCATCTATATAGTTTACAACAGTGTATCAGCAGTATATAGTAGTTTTATAATCACATCACATCACATCACATCACATCACATCACATCACCTGCACAGTAGTTAATGTATAGTATTTTTCTTCTCCCTCCTTTGTCATTATAAAAAATGGGGGGGGGGAAATTACTGTTCAGAACCTACAGAAAAGGTTAGTATCAGAAATATTCTTTACAACTCCTGCAGGGGAGAGGAAGTGTCAGAATAGGTAAACATAATAAAAGTAGAACTTGCAGAAGTATTATAGTAGTAGCTAGGTTAGTATTAGATACAATCATCCCAAATAGTTAGTATATATATATATGTTTGTGTGTGTGTGTGTGTGTATATATATATATATATATATATATATATTAGTACAGTCCTCCCAAATAGTTAAAATTCTTCTAAGTTAACCGAGGAGAAATTAAGACCAAGAGATGGAAGGGAACATCTAGAGGGGTTTGAACACATGGTTCAACTTTAGCCGAACTTGTGCTAGCAGTAAAATGATAAGGGGGTATTGATACTTTCTGATGTTCCATCAACATATATAACATATATCTGAGATGATGCACAGATAATTGTAAAGCTTCTATTTGACTCATCATATTACTTTGATAGTGCAGGAAAATTTGATTCATGCTATTTAGAGCATCTATTTGAGATAACAGATTCAGATGAGACTCAATAGACGCATTATCATTGGGTTTAAAGATTATCAGTGGTCTTGGAGGGAGATTTAGATGTTAGACAATATTACTATTTTGCACAAGTTGGGTTTGATAATTAAGAACATTAATCCCAAGTTGTTTAAAAATAGAAGTGAGGAGAAGACCATAACCCAGACAGTTGTTGTGATAGCAGAAGTCAAAAGAAAATAAGGAAGGTTTAGGGCATGCATTCAATCAAAATACATTTCATGAGTTCTAAGTCAAAAGGATGCAGATGTTTATCATCTCTGACAGGCATAACATTTTGTCTAAAAAATTTACCCAAAAATTGACATTTGGCAGTCAAAAACTCTAAACCAACCTTAGATGGAAAGTCAAACAAATGTGCATGTACAAGTTGGTCAGTAACAGTGGCTAAGTTATGCTTGAAAGGATGCAGTTACTTGTAGAAATGCTTATAGGATAAGTGTACTCCTTGATTCTTGAGAGTTCTAACATGTAGTTTCTGAGATGTAATGCATGGAGAAGAAGCAGTTCATCAATAACATAATCTTGACCTTGTATGCAAGTATGAATATTAGTTAAGAGACTAGTAGAATCTCTATGAAAAGTTATGTGAGCATAAAACTCCGCAATAAGTGCAGGGTATATTTGTTTATCTGTGAAATTAACTAGACATTCTCATCCTACTTGTTTGATCTTTTCTAACAAATTAGGAAAACGATTAAAGGAAGTACCTATGCCAGGTGTGAGACTGTGTCTCATGTGCCTATATTTGGCCTTAGTAGATGGGCTAACTAATTGGGGTACATATATGTCAGGATATATTTCAGAAAGAAGTGGTAGTTTCTTTCTTTTAGATGAGAAAATTGGGTCCATTTTGAATACAAACACAATATGCAGACAAATAGAGAGAACAGAAGTACATACAAATATGCAGACAAAGTTGAGAAGAAGAATTGGAACATGTATGCATACAATATATGAATTTTATAGAAGCAGTATACGACTATCAGTTCAAGACTTAAGGCATAGACATGTAGGCATTCATTAAACATACACAATAAGTGCAGATAGAGCAAACAAGGCTTACTGATGACTGTAGTATATTCTTGGAAGATATGAAAATTAAGTAGTTGAGAATACTGTCCAATCTATTTAATGTTCTCAAAGAGCATTAAGTCCCTGTCTTTTTTTAAAAGAAAAGTCAAGGGAGGGATAAACCAGTTTATACATTGACCAAATTAGTTTTTCCCTTTTTTATTTTTAAAAACATCGGTTTTGTAAAAACAGAGAGAAAGAGTTTAACTTGTCTAATCATAGGAAATAAATAGCCCACAAATACTGTAAGTCTTTATCAGATATGGACAGATATGGAGTATCTAGATACTCATGACAAGATCCAAAAACAGACGACAAAAGATTGAAAATCAGCACAACCATATAAACAAAAAGATTTCAATCCAACACAGAGGTTTAACATATAAAAATTTTAGTCCAGCACAACCAAAAAAAAAATTAACCCATCACAACAGTGTATCAACATATGCACGGAACACTCTTGACTGTCAGTCTCAACATAGCAGCAAAAATATACCAATAAGTATAAAAGAGATGAGATAGAGAAATTGTCTAGGATATAATGTTCTGGACTATCAGTCCCAACACAACAAGCAAAACAGTTAAGGAAAGAGAAAAATACCTTAGCAGACCATGCATAATTTCTTCAGTTTAGTATTTTGAGTTTCCTTTATTTTTCGCAACAACCTTAGCGTACAAGGTGACACTGGTACCTTTATTCGTCTCAATAGGCTCGGTAGACATGGTAATGTGTCTATGTGACCATATAAAGATATATCTATACTTATGCATAAATTAAAAAAATGAGACTATGTATGTGTGAATATGTATATATTATACAAATATAAAATTTTTTATATAAAAAAATATAGATTTTCTCATAGATGCATAAAAGAAAAAAACTTGTGATTTAACTGATCAAAAATTTTTTTAATAAGAGAACTGACCCATGACAGAAATGTTTTAGGGTTTCAGATGAAAAGAAATGATAACTAAAAACATTGGTTGTGTCATAGATGAATCCTAGCCATAAACGATTGAAGGTTTAAAAGATTTATGAAGCTGAGATTTATGACAAAAGGTTCTCAATAATAGAAGATTTTGTAAGAGATTTGTTTTTAAAACAATTTTGCAGATCTGAAAGAAAACTTGAAAAAAATTTAAAAAGGAATATTTGTAGACCTGTCATGAATCATTTTGATAAACAAATTTTGTTAAAAAAAACTTGATATACCTAAGATCTAGATGAAAAAAAAAATTGAAAAACAAACAAAATAAGAGAATCAATCGGTAGAAGTATCATTGTGATTATGAAGAATCATTTAATCAGAATGATTTCCTTAGAAACTCTTTAGAACTGACGATTTGACTTGATAATTTTCTAGGGTTTGAGAGGATTTTAGGGAGAGAGAGGTTTGAGTCTCCTGAAGAGAGAGAGAGAAAGAAGAAATAAAATGAATTATTTTTTTTTGTATTTATATTTAGGGTAACCAAATTAATCCGACGGCTGAGAGTAAATCTCTAAATTGATGAAGGACTAAGATGGATTCTAAGTTTAAAAATGTTTCAGCTGACTGGTGACTTTTGATCCAACGGCTGGGATGGATTTGTGATTTTTCCTGATGATCTAATAGTTTCAAGCTTTGAATCCGAGTGATTTACTTAGACGGCTCTTGATTGGTCCAAATTGAGGGACGCAGATGGATCTTATTCTTACAGTTAGATGAACCTTTTAGGTCAACAACTCAGATTAATTCTTATATATATATATATATATATACACACACACACACACACAAACACACGTTTTGAAAAGTAATTTTAATTAAAAAAAATTAACAAGTATATACATAAATACTTATACATATTAAAATATATTTATAATAATATATTTTTTTAAAAAAATATTTTATAATTATAAAATAAACTATATATATTAATAATACATATTTAAATAGGTAATATATATATATATATATATATATATATATATATATATATATATAAAAGCCAACTAACAAATAAACAAAACACATTTAAATGTATAAATGATTAAGTATTTAAATATTAAATCTAATATGCAGTACATAAAGAAAATAGTTTATATATATATATATTTTTTAAAATAAGATTACCAAAAAAAACTTAAATGCAATAATAATTATGAGGAAATATCTAACATTCCTAAATCTAAACGTAATTTACAAAATCTATCAGAACTTAAAGATTTAGTAAATATATCAGCAATATTTAATTCTGAATTAATATGCTCTAATTTAATAATGCCACTGTTTACATGATCACGTAAGAAATGATGTCTAACATCTATATGTTTTGATCTAGCATGCAATACAGTATTTTTACTTAAATTAATAGCACTTGTATTATCGCATAATATTGACACACAATTAAATTTTATATTGTAATCAGCAAGAGTCTGTTTCATCCATAATTTTTGTGCACAACAACGTGTTGTAGCTATATATTCTGCTTCAGTGGTCAAAATAGATACTGAATTCAGAGAACCAAGAAACTAGACATCCTCCTAAAAACTGACAAATGCCACTTGTACTTTTTCGATCAACATAATAACCGACATAGTCAAAATCTGAAAAATACACAAGATCAAATGATTGACCTTTCGGATACCATACACCTAAGTCGGTAGTTCCTTTAAGATATCGAAATATTCGTTTTCCACAATCAAGTGTGATTATTTAGGATTTGATTGAAACCTGGCACATTTACAAACACAGAACATAATGTCAGGTCTACTGGCTGTGATATATAACAGACTTCCAATCATTCCTCTATACTTTTTTGTGTCAACAATGTTACCATTTTCATCAGCAATTACTTTATTAGTAGTTGACATAGGAGTATTAAGAGGTTTTACAGACTCCAAACTAAATTTCTTAATCATTTCTTTGCAATATTTGGATTGAGAAATGTGAACACCTTTTTCACCTTGCTTGATTTGCAATCCTAGGAAGAAATTTAATTCTCCCATCATGCTCATTTCAAATTCTTTACTCATGCTTTCAGAAAAATCATTACACATAGTAATATCAGTAGAACCAAAAAATGATGTCATCAACATAAATTTTAATAATAAGAATATCATCATTTTTATATTTAGTAAATAATGTAGTATTGACAGTACCCTTTTTAAAACTATTTTCTAGCAGAAATTTACTTAAACGTTCATACCATGCTCTGGGGCCTGTTTTAAACCATATAAAGCTTTATGCAATTTATAAACATATTCGGGATGATCAAAATCCTCAAACTCAGGAGGTTATTTAACATAAACATCCTCTTCAATAATACTATTTAAAAATACAGATTTAACATCCATTTAAAATAATTTAAAATCTTTATGGCATGCAAAAGCTAATAACATATGTATAGACTCAATTCTAGCAATATGAGCATATGTTTCATCATAATCAATACCTTCAAGTTGATTATACCCTTGTGTAACTAGTCTTGCCTTGTTACGTATGATAGTTCTACTTTCATCCAACTTGTTACGAAAAACCCATCGAGTTCCAATAATGGAAGTTTCCTCAGGTTTTGGAACTAATTCCTAGACCTTGTTTCTGGTGAACTGTTCAAGTTTATCTTGTATGACTATTATCCAATCCTCATCAAGTAACGCATCTTTTATATTTTTAGGCTCAATTTGAGACAGGAAAGATAAATGACCAACTAAGTTATGTGCTTGTGATCTAGTAAAGATTCCTCTATCAATATTATCAATCACATTTTCTGAAGGATGGTTTTTAATAACATGTGATTATTTGGGTAAATCATTTAACTGAGGATTGGGATTTTCAAGAGGGTTAACATTGACAGGTGGAGATGTATTCTCTTGTTTTGGTTCTTCCATATTTTTGAGAATATCCTCAATGACAAAATCACTGTCAACTAACTCTTTATATTTGGGAGGAGGCTTAGACTCATCAAAAGTTACATTCATTGACTCCTCAACAACTAGACTTCTTTTGTTAAAAACTCTGTATGATTTACTATTAAGTGAATATCCCAGAAATATTCCTTCATCAAATTTGGGATCAAATTTCACCAAATGTCCTTTAGTATTTAAAATAAAATATTTACTCCTAAAAACACGAAAGTAATTTATTTTTGGAGTTCTTTTATAATAAAGCTCATATGGAGTTTTGAGCAAAATTGGTCTTAATAAAACTCGGTTTAAAATATAACAGGATGTTGCTACTACTTCAGTCCAAATATATTTAGGAAGACGATATTCATTTAATATTGTATTAGCAATTTCTTGTAAAATATGATTTTTTTCTTTCAACCACACCATTTGATTGTGGTGTGTAAGGAGCAGAAAAGTTATGGCTTATACTGTGCTTATCACAGAACATAATAAAATCAGAATTATCAAATTCTCCTCCGTGATCAGGCTGAATATAAACAATAGAGCTTCCCTGCTGATTTTGAATTTTCTTACATAAAGCAGAGAAGGATTTTATAGCTTTATTTTTAAATTTTAGAAAATCAACCCATGTGAATTGAGAATAGTCATCAACTAAAACTAGAAAATAGACAGCACCACCTATGCTATGTTTTCCCGGATAGGTCCTACTAGGTCCATATGCAAGAGTTCTAAAGGTCGAGAGGTTGACACTATGAGTTTAAGTTAATGAGATGCATGTATTTGTTTTCCTAATTTACAGGCTTCACAGATATGGTCTTTTAGAAACTTTAGTTTTGGAAGACCATTAACATATTCTTTAGAAGAAATGTTATTTATCAGTTTCATATTAATGTGTCCTAACCTGCGATGCCAAAGCCATGGATCGTCATTTGCAGACACAAGACACACATTGTCTAAGTGAGAATATGCATCTAAGTCACACGTGTACACATTCTGATTCCTAGGACACAATAAAACTAATTTACCAAATTGATCAAATATTGAACAGTTATGAGAACTAAAAGATATTTTAAAACCACTATCACATAATTGCCTAATAGATAGAAGATTGTACCTGAGTCTTGTGACTAATTGTACATTAGAAATTGTTATGTGTTTATTACTAACACTTCCAATTCTAATTATTTTACCTTTGTTGCTATCTCCAAAAGTTTCCTCAGAAGAAACTAGGTCGTAGAATACGGCAGTTGTATGCAATTGTAAAAGATTAACTTAAAAATCTAAACTAATGAGTAGTTTGGATGAAATTCCGAGAAGAAGAGGATAGAATTTTGAAAGGAAATAGATGATATAAAACCAAAGAAGATAGTACGTTGAAATTTTTCAACGATAAAGTTTCAGAAGTAATTAGACATAAACTGCGTAGGAAAGGTTCGATATTGTGATTCCGAGGACGGAATCCTTATAAGAGGGAAAGAATGTGATGACCTGGATTTTCAGAAAATATTAAAATAAGAATTTAATAAATAAATTTCTTATTTGATGATATGTTATTTGATATTGTATTGTATAAGTGAATATGTGTTATGCAATAAGTGATTTTTGTGAATAATAAATATATATTATTATTATATGTTTATTATTTTATGTAAATAAATTGTAGTAACAATTTATTAAAAAGGAAATGAGAGTTGGTGGTAAAGAAAAGTAATTAATTAATGGAAATTAAATTTAAATTATATTATGAAATAATATAATTTGATTATGAAGTCTTGTATGATAATAAATTCACTATGAATTAAATCTCATAAGCAAGTTAATTGATTCACTTAATTAAATTGGTGAATTAAGGTAATATTTAAATTATATTTAAATATATTAAAAAAATATATTTAATGAATAGAAATAAATTGTTAAAGACAATTTATGGAAAGAAGAAGATGATTAAATTTAATTATACAAAATTAGTTGTATATATTAAATAAGTTAATTAAAATAATTAATAAATTGAATATCAATTATTTTAATATAGTTGGTTCGCTACACTAAATGTGTTATTTTATTAAATGGATTAATTCCATTCTTATTAGAAGAAATTTATATATACATGTAATAGATATTGTGTATATGTTATATATGAGTGGTGACTCATTATTGGTAAGCATGAGCTGGAGTCATTTGAAGGCAAATTTAGCAGATAAATTTGATAAAAGTTAGGAATAAACATGGTTTAAATAAAAAATTATTTATATCACATGGGGACTTGACCAAACCTTGAGCACTAGACTAAGTTTCGCGGCAATATATATATATATATATATATATATATATTTATATATAAGGGATAAGGATAATCCATACAAGTATAAGTCGGCTCAACAAGTTAAAGGGATAAGAATAAACAGAATTTTTTATTCCTTTAGGATAAGATTCAAGAGCTCATAGATGTAATTTCAAGATGGGTGATTATTAATTCACCTCATTATGGTGTTGTGATTGATGTATCTGTGAGGGATTATATACTTTTGCTGCTTAGGCTTTGTTTAAAAGCAATCACTAGTGAAGCTACTGGTTTAGTTAATACAAGCATACATAAATTTAGTTTGAAATATCTAGTTTTGAGTCAAGTACTGATGTGGTTTGGAACTCAACTCTCCATATTATATGGTGAAATAAATGGGAAGTTATTAAGGCTAGTCATTCATGGTAAAAGTATTGTCTTGTCATCACAGTGTAACTCATTTTGGTTATTGAGTTTTATCTTTTAAGCACTGTAGTTATTCTTTACCATTAAATAATCAAACATGATTTGAGAAAAAAGAAGGATACTTAAAACTAAAAAAAATAATAAATAAAGATTTATAATCTAATCTAAGTAGTTTAAGTCTCGAAATGAGATTAAAGAATGCGATTTAACCCGAATCATGAATTATAGGTTATGCGATGAATGAGAGCGTATGGGTTTTGCTAACCAACGAAATAAGGTTAAACAAGGAACGTTCGACACGCGTATCATAATAAAAGCGGACCGAGGCAAGTTTTTCAGACTTAATTGTTATGTGTAAATTCATTAACATTTATGTGCCTTTGTGCTACATGGCAATCTATTCTTGCTGAGGTCAAAGTATGACCGGATTGAATTGAGTTACAGAAACTCAATTGATATGTGATATATGCTATTTGAAAGAAATGATTATTATATTAGCAATAAGATGCAAGCAAGGTTAAATACGATGAAGTGTGAACTACGATCAATATAATGATACAAGGCATGTGCAATATTAAGCATAGTGAATCATGATACATGATCTAATTGTGATGCATGAAGAGTAGAAAGTATGTTTTAGTATTCAAAGTATAGTAATTGTAAATCATGTATAAAATGCAAGTTATGTGTTACGTGTTATCTATTAGGTTTGTTGAGCCGCTGTGCTCAACCTTGCAAATAATTTTATTTGCAGATTAAGGATGAACTATCAGATGAGCCATGCCAATACAGATTTGAGGCGCGTGGAAAAGAAAATGTATATTGATTCTTTTAGTTGAACTTATATTAAGTATAAATGTTTATTTGCGATGTAATTAGCTTAAGTTGTATTAAACTTGAGTTATGAAATAAAAGATATCATATTGATGATGGAAATATAACTTTATAGTTATTTTGTACACAGAATTGAGGGGATGACAGTAATGCATGAGATATGATTTATACTTGATTTATTATAGATACGGAGGATATAGAAAAATTATTTTATATCGCAGGTTGAACTTTATGTTCACATATAAAACTTTGAAATGGATTATAGTACTCATTCGATCCCGAACATAAGTGTAGAAGTTAAAGGTTGCGAATTCTGGAGTCGAGAAAAGATTAAACTAGCTAAGTTTTAATATTTATATTGACATAGACTATTATATAGAATTGAATTGTGATGAAAATTCAGTATATGAAAGAAAATCATAAAAGTTTAAATTTATCCACATTTTATTGATTATAACATCGATAAATGATGTAAAGTTAGAATGTGATTGTATTTTAATGCACAAATTGGGAGTGAAATTTGTCTTGATTTTGGGGTCGTTGCACTTGGTATCAGAGTTGTAGGTTATAAACCTTAGGTAAGAGTACCTTAGGCTATAACCTTAGATAAGGGAAGAAGAAGATGCTAAACATAAACTCGAATGAGGTTTAAATGATCTTAAAGGAATCTAGAAAATTCGTAAAGAATACATTAAAGATAATATGCAAAGATTCAGATAAGAATCTTGCAAAGATAAAGGATCAGGGAACACCTGCTTTGAATAATCACAAAATAACTTGATTAAAGGGGAAGCTAAGATGATCGTAAAAACAAAATTATCATAAAGAAAGAATCGTAATGTAAGACGATTGTAGGAAAGGATCATAACGTGATTTGATTAAGCCATGAAATGACAGATCATCAATCGAATGATTGAAAATTTATAGCAGAATGCTGTACAGGAAAGGTTCTATAAAATAGTACAAGAATAAAACTCATAAATAGTTATAGATGATGAAATACGCATTAAAGAACAGTCGTATTGAGCAAAGAGCAAGATAAGATTTGATAAGATTAGCTGGGATTTCAATTGAGGACTCATGTGATAGCTAAGTTGTACAAACCTTTGTATGAGCATGGGTGTTGTGCTTGGTTTAACGACCACTTAGTTATTACATTGATAATCGTTGAAATATTGGTGTCACGCTATTGGTATACGTATGGTGAGAAGGTGATTCTTTTCTCATATGTATATTTGATAATTAGAGAATAAGATTAGGTATGAGTTCTTAAAACTCATGCTTTTGGCAAGTTTGTGACTCATAATCATATGGTATGTTTCTGAACCCGTAAGCATATGGACAGTCCCTGATTAGTTCTTGGACTACGTATTGCTAGGACAAGTTCCTAAACTCATATTTTTATGGAAAGTTCCTAAAACTCATAACGTGTGGTAAGTTTGATGAAGTATACTAAGATATAAGAATATTATAGAATAAGAGCTAATTATTTTTAGTATATTGAGCATTGATGGTGCTAGAGATAGATGAAATTTTTTCATAGGAAGACAATGGAGGAAGTTAAAGCTGATGAAGGAGAAATAGATATTCCAAATCTTCTAGCTATATTGGATCTCGGAATTTTTGAAATCAAGCTAAATTCGCACTGATGTACCTTTAGAAATACAAATGAATTTTTGTTACCATCAACACATAGTAACAAGGATGTGGATGTGGACTTAGAACCACTAACACATCATTATTTGCTGCGGCATGATAACACCAAAAATGATTTTCAATAGTGTTGAACTGTTTAAATAAGAGTCTATGCTAATTGTTTCGGTTATACATAGTTAAAAATATCAAAAGGTATTTTATATATAGTCATCAATGCATCAATAATATAATGTAGATATATGACAAATGATAGAATCATCAATGTACGGTGACCAGGGTGTGGATGTGGACTTGGAGCCACTAACACATCGTTACCTGATGCGGTATGAGGAAGTCATAAAATGATTTTCAGTATTTTAATAGTTAAAGAAGTGTCAATGCCATTTGAATCGACTGAACACAGATCCAAATATTGCTTATATATTAAGCTTTTGAATGGTCCAACTAAATTAATTTGGTATGGACTTCAAACTAGATATGAACATTCCTGAATTGGAAAATTTTTATACGCCAAAGGCGGTATGATGAATGCAAATGTCGTTCCTATAACTAGTGTTGATCAACACAGGACAACCCTGAATTGGGAAATTCTGTTTGCGCGAAATAGTGGTAAAGATAGCATGGAATAACACAAGACATAAACAGGCTGATCACCTATGTGTCCGTAAGCTAGACGGTTTACAGATGAATTGTAACGCCCCCGAAACTCGGGTCTTACCTTGAACCCGGGTCCGGTGCATCACGGTACTACCCATACAATATAGGCTTACTAAAAATATGTAATTACAATAATATAACAACATATCCTCATCTAATCCCAGGCACGAAGACCTTAAATAAAACACTTATGACCAAGGTTGAATAAATACCATGATCCTTTACAATATCTCATGTGTGAACGCAAGGTTCAGATTCTGACTTTATCCAATCCCTGAATATTCGCAAGGTTATTCAATAACCAGTACATTCGTTATAAAATATCCTTTATACAACATCGACATCCTTGTAGTTTACTATAACAAGTAACTAACATAATCACATCATAAATATTATAATGGATAACCTTCATTTCTAACTCAGGGTTTACATAGTCAAATTCACGTACATCATATACCGTCATCGTAGCTAAATAATTACAGTAAAGGGACATTTAGCAACCTTCTTGTTTCCATGCGCCTCTAATCCTCATCATCACGATATCAAGATAATTACATTGCATCGTAAATCTGCAAAAGTTTTATTTTTGCAAGAATGAGCACGACGGCTCAGCAAGAACTGACAGTTTTCACATTTCATGCTTCACGTAACACATAAATTTGCATTTTATCCATGCATCATGATTCTCATACTATGCATCTTACTCATGCATTATAAATCTTATGCAATTCATCCATATATATGCATCATGTATCTCATAGCATACTTCATGCATCTCACATTATATATTTGCAATAATTCAAGTTCCACATAGAACAATATAGTCACATAATTGCACGTTATGCACACTTTAATCATGCTCTCATATAATCCACATAATAGTGAAAGATTTAGTAATCAAGTCATGTACATCAATACATTTAAACAAGTTAACAAGTTACTGAAAGAACTTGCCTTTAAGCGTTCCTTGCCAAATTATGATGGCTCGTCCTTCAAATATCCTACACAATTTATTTAACAATAAAATACCAATTAGCCACTAAAAAGGCTTCATATAATGGTTTACAATATAACAACTCTTATCTCATATTGTTTGCGCATTATAAATTAATAACGCGATTAACTCTAAAACGTTACTCGGCGTCGCGTCGTTTGAAAACGTTACGACCCTTATCACCATCAATACTTATTGGTTACATTAACCCCATCCCGTATCTTATAATGTTCGTTTCATTTGAATCGAGACATTATTCAAGTTCATTAACACTTTACACGGCGTTTCGACGTTTACACGTCACACACCTAATTCGCCTCCTTTGCATGTGCTTAGCATGCTCATGCATTGGTTTATAACGCACTATCATGTTTCATTAGTATTAGAAACAAAATATTAAACAAGATTATACACACTAGTTACGACGTTACGACGCTTGCACGTCTATACGCTAAACTTGATTATTCGAACGCCTAGGCGACATGCATTTGCGTACGCCTAACATGCCCATTCAATTTATCTAATACTCCTTGGTTAATGTTAAGTATCATTATAGACCATAACATTCATGTTATAAAACTTAGAACATCATTTAACATTGTCGGGAGCATTACGCGTGCTTACGCGCATGCCCGACACTCTCCGATTGCCTCCAAAAACACATCAGTCACACAAATGGTCAATTTGGGAATTGATCCCGACCTCAACTTGAAAAACTCAAAGAACGAAAGTTGTAGGTCTACTCGTTCTCTTTCCGAATCATCTTTAACCATCTCAATCCGAGTTTATATGAGAAAGTTATGCCCATTTTACTAAAGGACGTCGGAGCAGTTTTGCACAGTTTTCTTACCAGCGCCGTTGGCGCTCACAATGGCCTATGGCCAGCGCCTACAGCGCTCCTATGCAGTAGCTAGCCCCGTGGCCAGCGCCTACAGCGCCCAGCCAAGCGCCATTGGCGCTAGGCCTGAGTCCCCAACGCGTTTTGCTTCCCGGAATGCTCTGTTTTGGTGTTCTAGACCTATCTTGCTTCCAATCACCATAACTCCCTCAATACACGTTCAAATTGGTCCGTTCTGGACTCTATGGACTCCTAAGACATAGGGCTACAACATATCAAAAATTCAGAGCTATCCATTAACATTAACATGGCCAAATCTTAGGCCAAAGTATCAACTCATGCTATATTTTCGTGTTCTTCGTGTTCTTGGCGTTCTTCACCAAAATCATCACCAAAACTTCGTTTTAATCCCTTTTTACTCCATTCCAACTGGGTTAAACTCATAACCCATGGAAGTACAATATCATAACAACAAACGAATTAAATAAACACAAAATCATAGCTACAAAGTCCTCTAAATCGTCCAAATGTCCAAGTTCATGTCCAAAGTTCATTGTTCTTCATGTTCTTCATCCTCCTTAAGCATAGGTACAGATTTCTTGCGTTTTTGTTCCATTTTGATGTTATTAATGGCTTATATAACCTCTTAACAACATTTACAAACAATCACCACAAACAAAAACACCAAGAATCGCCATAAATCCGACCCACAAGCTTAAGAGCTCAAAACTAAGAAAAACTTGAAAAACTCAATAAGAAATCGAATGGAAAGGATTTGATTGGTGTTTACCTCTATAAATCCTTCCTAGATGATTAAGAAGTTCGGCTAGGATTTATTTTGAAGGTCCTCCTTGCTTGGATTCTCTTCTTCTTCCTCCCGTGCCTCCTTCTTCCTCCTTTCGTTTTCCGGCGACTCTTCTTCTTTTCCGGTGACTTTTTCGGCGACTTTTCCGGCGAACTTCTCCTTCTCTTTTCTTCCTCCTCTTGGCTGCAGATTTTCCCTCTCTCTCTCTCTCTCTAATTGAGCTGATGGTATGGGAGAGAAGGAATGCAAGAAAGAATGAATGATTTGGGAGAAGTGGAGGAGTGATTTTTGGAAGAGTGGGTTAGGTGCTCAAGGTTGGCTAACAAATTAAAATGCTTGCCAGCAATCTCTCCCTCTTTGCTCTCATTTGATTGGTCTAATGTGGTTGGGTGGTTCCCACTTGGAGTAACAAGCCAAAATAAATACCCGAAAGCACCAAAAATATATCCGAAAACTCCCACTTTTGTACCAAAACTGGTAAATAACTCTACCCAAAATTAAAATGGCCATTACCATAAATATTGGGATACGTAAAAATAATTATTAAGGGATTTGTCCAATTATTCGGAACACCCATATAATACATTTCGGATACGGATAAAATCACGTATCAGCTCAAATAAAATTTCTGACACTTCGAAAAATTATTCGTACGCATACACGTATTTATGAAATTATTCAACATCGAAAAAGACACAAAAATTTTATGGCGTGAATAGTGCCTCGGGAAACGTGCCCCGTGAATAGTAATTTTGCGATCTTTCGCAAAATCAATTATTCACTCCTACGATTCAATAACGCATAAAACTTCATACATTGACATCATCCAGGTTATAAAATAGCCTTTAAACACGTCACCGAAAAATAATATTTAATCCGTTAATACTATTAATAAACCCAAATTACAAGGGTATTCACGATTCGCGATCGCTACTCTTTCCGATTAACTCCCATAATCATATACATCAACGTACATATATCTCACCCATATTTTGGGTTAGCGTCTTTACAATAAATAACTCGTCCAATAATATTATCCTTTAACTATTTATTTAATCCAATAAATAGTACTCTAGCGATATTTCTCGAATCCGCCAAATTAGCTAATACGAAAACTTTGATACCTACTAATCATCGTCTACACATAATCTAGGTTATAATATAACCTTTAAACACTTACCACATAATATTATCAATAAAAGTCTATTTTATTCAATAATATTCATAAGCTCGAATTATCAAGCTACCCATGACTCGCGATCGTTGCAATAATTAACTATTAACTCATTCATTCCGAATCTATGTATATATTTCACATTTATATATATACATATTAAGCTCATCAATTTAATCACATAAATATATATAACACATATATATTCAAACGCGACTCATAATAAGAATTATTCTATATTAAATTCTTATTATAATTATTCTCGAAAATCTGGGTTGTCACATCCTTCCCTCCTTATAAGGATTCCGTCCTCGGAATCACAAATATCAAACCTCTTACTCGGTTTTCGTCTAATTTCTTCCGAAATTTTATCGTTGAATAAATTTTAACGTATTACTATAACATAGGTTTCATATTACCTATTTAATCTCTGAGTATTATCCTATGCTTAACCCATAAATTCCTTTTCTAAGGATCATTGTATGCCACAATCATCATAATAATTTAATATCATGATTTGCTAACTCATAAACATTCGGGATATTACATTCACCCCTTCTTCTAAGAATTTCGTCCTCGAAATTTCAATGCATTCATCTTTGCTTATTCTACCCATCAAAACTAGGTTTTCAATCTAACCTTTACACTGTCCTTTTTCAAGGATTCACGTAAAATTGTCGCATTCTACGACTACTTCTCCTTGGGATAATCACTCTTCCCAAAATCAGTTTCCCAAATAATAGGAACCTTCAACAATTGTTCAATAATTGTGAAGTAACTTGAACAAATAGGAAATAAAATATTCCTTAAAAATTTTCATATTATGCTGAGGGGTCATAAAAACCATGACCATAGAGGTTTACGGGTATTACTACCCCTACCAATTTCAATTATGAAAAAGGTAATCTACCTCATAAAGACCATGAACGTAATCAAGGAATTAGTCCGTCAGTAGTACTCGAGGGGATCAGCCTCTCATACCCCATGTATATGCATAACATTTAACTCTGACTGCATCGGATACCCGACACTTATAGCATCCACATTAAGGGTTGCTCTCCGCCAGTTGTACTTGAGGGGATCGACCTCTCGTACACCATGTGTATGCATAACATTAAATCCTGACCGTGCCAGACAACCGACACTTATATTCCCCTATTCTGGGTATTTCCCCCAGCTCAAGAATCCGCACCAAAACAATTTGGTTTGGCATAAATTCTCAAATAATGCTTAAATTTCATAAACACATTGCAACATTCGTCTAGCCGAATCAAATAGCTTAGACTTACATCAATAATTCGGACATCAATCGAATCATTATAGCCAACTCAATTGGCATGCAATTTTTTTTTATACCTTAGAGAAAACAAAAAATCATTTTATGACGTCATAATACTGCACTGTTGCAACAGTGTGTTAGGATTCCGTCATTTTCTGACTTTGTCATACTACATCATACCTTAGTGGGTTGACGATCCTATGATCACATCCAACACTAGGTTAATCTGCATTGATGACTCCATCATCTGTCATTCTACACCAGGTTTCATGATGCAGTGATGATAATTTAAAAATACATTTTGATATTTTCAAATCAACTTTGTCTAGCCGAAACTATTAGCTTAGACATATGAATAATAGTACATTTAAAATCCCTAGTCCAGAAATCTGGCTCCATACATTTTTCGAAGAGCAAAAGTGCAAATGTCAGCACGAAGTCAATAAATTTCGAAGTCTAGCATAGCTAGAAGATTTGGAATATCCATGTCTCCTCATCAACTTCAATCTCTCTTCAATACATCATTACTTAATAATTCTATCTATTTCTAGCATCCCTAATGCTCATCATTTTGAGAATTCACAATTCTCGCTCTACACTTTCCCATACCCCAATATAGTTCATCAACTTACCACACATTATGAGTTCAGGAACTTACCACAATCATATGGGTTTAGGAACTTATCCTAGTCAGACCAAAATCGTCCATTCGCTGAGGGGTTCCACCATACCATATGATTATGAGTCACGAACTTACCATACGTGTGAGTTTAAAGAACTCGCACCTAATCTTAATATTCTCTAACTATCAAATATAAATATGAGAAAAGAATCACCTTCTCGTCATACGTATAGCGATAACGCGATACCCGGTTCCAATGATTATCAATATAGGAAGCTAAGTGATTGTCGAACCTATCACAATCCCCTGCCCATACAAGGAATTGGTCAACTCGGCCACTAATCAATATAGGAAGCTAAGCGGTTGTTACACCAAGCACAAATTCCCCGCCCATACAAGGAATTGTTCAACTCAACCACTATACCGATATAGGAAGCTAAGTGGTTCTCAAACCAAGCACGAATCCCCCGCCCATACAAGGAATTGTACTACTCAGCCACTAACATGAGTCCTCAATTGAAATCGCCCTCAATCCTAGCTTACTCGTTGCTCAACAAGAATTTAATTCTTGTTTCATCATCCATAACTCTTTCCGAGTTTTACTCGTACTATCTCATAGTACCATCTATCTATAGCATTCAGCTAAAATTTTCAATCATTCAATTGATCATCTGTCATTCTATGACTTAATCCAATCACATCGTGATCTTACTCTACAATCGTTTTACATTACGATCTTCCTTATCCTACGATCGTTTCATCCTACGACCTTCTCTACTCTTCTCTTTAATCATAATATATGATTTTATGCCTTTACGCCTTATAGACCTCGTCTATTGATCAATACTTATCATCTATATCACTGGAGTCAGGTAACTCCTAATTCTCATCTTTTATAATGCATCGAGATTCTTCTTTGAATCGTCTTATATATATCTTAACTCTTACTACGAATTTTCTAAATTCATTTACTATCAATTAAACTCTATTTGAGTTTTATTCCTTCACTATCTTCATCATTATTATCTTTCTTCACTACAGTTATAGCCTGAGGTACTCTTACCTAAGGTTTATAACCTATCAGCTCTGATACCAACTGTAACGCCCCCGAAACTCGGGTCTTACCTTGAACCCGGGTCCGGTGCATCACGGTACTACCCATACAATATAGGCTTACTAAAAATATGTAATTACAATAATATAACAACATATCCTCATCTAATCCCAGGCACGAAGACCTTAAATAAAACACTTATGACCAAGGTTGAATAAATACCATGATCCTTTACAATATCTCATGTGTGAACGCAAGGTTCAGATTCTGACTTTATCCAATCCCTGAATATTCGCAAGGTTATTCAATAACCAGTACATTCGTTATAAAATATCCTTTATACAACATCGACATCCTTGTAGTTTACTATAACAAGTAACTAACATAATCACATCATAAATATTATAATGGATAACCTTCATTTCTAACTCAGGGTTTACATAGTCAAATTCACGTACATCATATACCGTCATCGTAGCTAAATAATTACAGTAAAGGGACATTTAGCAACCTTCTTGTTTCCATGCGCCTCTAATCCTCATCATCACGATATCAAGATAATTACATTGCATCGTAAATCTGCAAAAGTTTTATTTTTGCAAGAATGAGCACGACGGCTCAGCAAGAACTGACAGTTTTCACATTTCATGCTTCACGTAACACATAAATTTGCATTTTATCCATGCATCATGATTCTCATACTATGCATCTTACTCATGCATTATAAATCTTATGCAATTCATCCATATATATGCATCATGTATCTCATAGCATACTTCATGCATCTCACATTATATATTTGCAATAATTCAAGTTCCACATAGAACAATATAGTCACATAATTGCACGTTATGCACACTTTAATCATGCTCTCATATAATCCACATAATAGTGAAAGATTTAGTAATCAAGTCATGTACATCAATACATTTAAACAAGTTAACAAGTTACTGAAAGAACTTGCCTTTAAGCGTTCCTTGCCAAATTATGATGGCTCGTCCTTCAAATATCCTACACAATTTATTTAACAATAAAATACCAATTAGCCACTAAAAAGGCTTCATATAATGGTTTACAATATAACAACTCTTATCTCATATTGTTTGCGCATTATAAATTAATAACGCGATTAACTCTAAAACGTTACTCGGCGTCGCGTCGTTTGAAAACGTTACGACCCTTATCACCATCAATACTTATTGGTTACATTAACCCCATCCCGTATCTTATAATGTTCGTTTCATTTGAATCGAGACATTATTCAAGTTCATTAACACTTTACACGGCGTTTCGACGTTTACACGTCACACACCTAATTCGCCTCCTTTGCATGTGCTTAGCATGCTCATGCATTGGTTTATAACGCACTATCATGTTTCATTAGTATTAGAAACAAAATATTAAACAAGATTATACACACTAGTTACGACGTTACGACGCTTGCACGTCTATACGCTAAACTTGATTATTCGAACGCCTAGGCGACATGCATTTGCGTACGCCTAACATGCCCATTCAATTTATCTAATACTCCTTGGTTAATGTTAAGTATCATTATAGATCATAACATTCATGTTATAAAACTTAGAACATCATTTAACATTGTCGGGAGCATTACGCGTGCTTACGCGCATGCCCGACACTCTCCGATTGCCTCCAAAAACACATCAGTCACACAAATGGTCAATTTGGGAATTGATCCCGACCTCAACTTGAAAAACTCAAAGAACGAAAGTTGTAGGTCTACTCGTTCTCTTTCCGAATCATCTTGAACCATCTCAATCCGAGTTTATATGAGAAAGTTATGCCCATTTTACTAAAGGACGTCGGAGCAGTTTTGCACAGTTTTCTTACCAGCGCCGTTGGCGCTCACAATGGCCTATGGCCAGCGCCTACAGCGCTCCTATGAAGTAGCTGGCCCCGTGGCCAGCGCCTACAGCGCCCAGCCAAGCGCCATTGGCGCTAGGCCTGAGTCCCCAACGCGTTTTGCTTCCCGGAATGCTCTGTTTTGGTGTTCTAGACCTATCTTGCTTCCAATCACCATAACTCCCTCAATACACGTTCAAATTGGTCCGTTCTGGACTCTATGGACTCCTAAGACATAGGGCTACAACATATCAAAAATTCAGAGCTATCCATTAACATTAACATGGCCAAATCTTAGGCCAAAGTATCAACTCATGCTATATTTTCGTGTTCTTCGTGTTCTTGGCGTTCTTCACCAAAATCATCACCAAAACTTCGTTTTAATCCCTTTTTACTCCATTCCAACTGGGTTAAACTCATAACCCATGGAAGTATAATATCATAACAACAAACGAATTAAATAAACACAAAATCATAGCTACAAAGTCCTCTAAATCGTCCAAATGTCCAAGTTCATGTCCAAAGTTCATTGTTCTTCATGTTCTTCATCCTCCTTAAGCATAGGTACAGATTTCTTGCGTTTTTGTTCCATTTTGATGTTATTAATGGCTTATATAACCTCTTAACAACATTTACAAACAATCACCACAAACAAAAACACCAAGAATCGCCACAAATCCGACCCACAAGCTTAAGAGCTCAAAACTAAGAAAAACTTGAAAAACTCAATAAGAAATCGAATGGAAAGGATTTGATTGGTGTTTACCTCTATAAATCCTTCCTAGATGATTAAGAAGTTCGGCTAGGATTTATTTTGAAGGTCCTCCTTGCTTGGATTCTCTTCTTCTTCCTCCCGTGCCTCATTCTTCCTCCTTTCGTTTTCCGGCGACTCTTCTTCTTTTCCGGTGACTTTTTCGGCGACTTTTCCGGCGAACTTCTCCTTCTCTTTTATTCCTCCTCTTGGCTACAGATTTTCCCTCTCTCTCTCTCTCTCTAATTGAGCTGATGGTATGGGAGAGAAGGAATGCAAGAAAGAATGAATGATTTGGGAGAAGTGGAGGAGTGATTTTTGGAAGAGTGGGTTAGGTGCTCAAGGTTGGCTAACAAATTAAAATGCTTGCCAGCAATCTCTCCCTCTTTGCTCTCATTTGATTGGTCTAATGTGGTTGGGTGGTTCCCACTTGGAGTAACAAGCCAAAATAAATACCCGAAAGCACCAAAAATATATCCGAAAACTCCCACTTTTGTACCAAAACTGGTAAATAACTCTACCCAAAATTAAAATGGCCATTACCATAAATATTGGGATACGTAAAAATAATTATTAAGGGATTTGTCCAATTATTCGGAACACCCATATAATACATTTCGGATACGGATAAAATCACGTATCAGCTCAAATAAAATTTCTGACACTTCGAAAAATTATTCGTACGCATACACGTATTTATGAAATTATTCAACATCGAAAAAGACACAAAAATTTTATGGCGTGAATAGTGCCTCGGGAAACGTGCCCCGTGAATAGTAATTTTGCGATCTTTCGCAAAATCAATTATTCACTCCTACGATTCAATAACGCATAAAACTTCATACATTGACATCATCCAGGTTATAAAATAGCCTTTAAACACGTCACCGAAAAATAATATTTAATCCGTTAATACTATTAATAAACCCAAATTACAAGGGTATTCACGATTCGCGATCGCTACTCTTTCCGATTAACTCCCATAATCATATACATCAACGTACATATATCTCACCCATATTTTGGGTTAGCGTCTTTACAATAAATAACTCGTCCAATAATATTATCCTTTAACTATTTATTTAATCCAATAAATAGTACTCTAGCGATATTTCTCGAATCCGCCAAATTAGCTAATACGAAAACTTTGATACCTACTAATCATCGTCTACACATAATCTAGGTTATAATATAACCTTTAAACACTTACCACATAATATTATCAATAAAAGTCTATTTTATTCAATAATATTCATAAGCTCGAATTATCAAGCTACCCATGACTCGCGATCGTTGCAATAATTAACTATTAACTCATTCATTCCGAATCTATGTATATATTTCACATTTATATATATACATATTAAGCTCATCAATTTAATCACATAAATATATATAACACATATATATTCAAACGCGACTCATAATAAGAATTATTCTATATTAAATTCTTATTATAATTATTCTCGAAAATCTGGGTTGTCACATGAATTTCTATTAAAACCTTTTCAAAAAGAAAGTTCGTGGTCTTTATGACCCTTAGCATGATATAGAAAGCTTTTCCTAAACGAATCTTTGAAATTCATGAGTTATTCATATTGCTTCACAATTATTGATCAATTGTGAAGGACTCCTATTATTCTGAAATTGAAGGTCGAAAGGATAATGTTCTTCAGAAGAAAATAGGTCGTAGAATACGGCAATTGTATGCAATTGTAAAAGATTAACTTAAAAATCTAAACTAATGAGTAGTTTGGATGAAATTCCGAGAAGAAGAGGATATAATTCTAAAAGGAAATAGATGATATAAAACCAAAGAGGATAGTACGTTGAAATTATTCAATGATAAAGTTTCAGAAGTAATTAGACATAAACTGCGTAGGAAAGGTTCGGTATTATGATTCCGAGGATGAAATCCTTATAAGAGGGAAAGAATGTGATGATCCGGATTTTTAGAAATATTAAAATAAAGATTTAATAAATAAAATTCTTATTTGGTGATATGTTATGTGATATTGTATTGTATAAGTGAATACGTGCTATGCAATAAGTGATTTTTGTGAATAATAAATATATATTATTATTATATATTTATTATTTTATTTAAATAAATTGTAGTAACAATTTATTAAAAAGGAAATGAGATTTGGTGGTAAAGAAAAGTAATTAATTAATGGAGATTAAATTTAAATTATATTATGAAATAATATAATTTGATTATGAAGTCTTGTATGATAATAAATTCACTATGAATTAAATCTCATAAGCAAGTTAATTGATTCACTTAATTAAATTGGTAAATTAAGGTAATATTTAAATTATATTTAAATATATTAAAAAAAAAATATATATATATTTAATGAATAGAAATAAATTGTTAAAGACAATTTATGGAAAGAAGAAGATGATTAAATTTAATTATACAACATTAGTTGTATATATTAAATAAGTGAATTAAAATAATTAATAAATTGAATATTAATTATTTTAATATAGTTGGTTCGTTACACTAAATGTGTTATTTTATTAAATGGATTAATTCCATTCTTATTGGAAGAAATTTATACATACATGTAATAGATATTGTGTATATGTTATATATGAGTGGTGACTCATTATTGGTAAGCATGAGCTGGAGTCATTTGAAGGCAAATATTAGCAGATAAATTTGATAAAAGTTAGGAATAAACATGGTTTAAAAAAAATTATTTGTATCACATGGGGACTTGACCAAACCTTGAGCACTAGACTAAGTTTCCTGGCAATAAATATATATATATATAAAAGGGATAAGGATAATCCATACAAGTCTAAGTCGGCTCAACAAGTTGAAAGGATAAGAATAAACAGAATTTTTTATTCCTTTAGGAAAAGATTCAAGAAGCCTTAAAATCGTATATATATATAAACGAAAAAAAGAGCAGAACTCGTCTTTCAACAACTAGGCTTCTCAATCAATCCCTGGTGAACATGAAATCCCTAATTCATTAATTTGAGGTTCTTGGTTTATTTATTTTTTCATCTAATCTTGATCTGATTCAAGTTTAAGCTGTTGGGTATTGACTTTATTCAGTTATATGCTAGTTTGGAGCTTGTTGGCTAATATATTTTGTTCTTGAAGTATCCTAAACAATTGATCTTTTTGGGGTTTAAGTTATTGTTTGGGAAGTTGCATGAGAAAATTGATTGGACTGAATTGATTTAAAGATTTGGGTATATTGATGATTTGTTTCAATGGTTTTTGTAAAAAGAGGGGGTACAAATTGTTGTTGTTCTTATATTAGTTTGTAAAGCAGGATCAATTTAAGGATTTAAATGATATAATTGATTCAAATACATGTTAGTTATCCCACAAAAAAGTGCTATGACCAATGAGGTTTAATACAATCTGATATGTTGATATGCATTAATTTTAAATCCCCTGAATTTTTGACCAGTTTTCAAAGTCTTTAAAATTTTCATATGGGGTTTTGAATGCCACAGCACTTGCATTTTCAGGTTTACATTTATGAAATTCTTAAGAATGGGTTCACATACCATTCATCGAGCCATTTGATGCCTCTGTTCAAGTACTTGTTAAAAAAAGAGCTCATAGATGTAATTTCAGGATGGGTGATTGTTAATTCACCTCGTTATGGTGTTATGATTGATGTATCTGTGAGGGATTATATACTTTTGTTGCTTAGGCTTTGTTTAAAAGCAATCACTAGTGAAACTACTGGTTTAGTTAATACAAGCATACATGAATTTAGTTTGAAATGTCTGGTTTTGAGTCAAGTACTTGAAAGTAGTATGCACACAAGCTAATCATATTTGATATGATGTAGCATATACTTTGTAATCTTATTCGGTTGTTAAAAGGCATTTTACATTATCTACATAGTGCTGTTATATTAAATGTGATAAACCCATAGTTTTGAGCAATGCTTTTAGAATCATGATGGTGATCATGCTAATGAGATCTAACTTCTAGATAGCTCACAAACTTAAATTGTTCCTAATCGATGGATTACTAAAAAGGGGATTAGTGAATCCAGATAGATTAGTACATACGTTGCTTGCTCTTATGAAGAGAATGATTGATCTCATAATCATTTGTGTGGAGACACTAAAGCAAGTATGTAGGTGCTTATTAGAGAATAAGTTCACTGAACGTGGCTCGCTAAGGAATACCTAATGGAGTTTTACTCGCCTGTCAATAGGAATTCCTCTAGTGATAGTAGTACAAGTGATCCTTGGACTTGAGATCATCATAGTATCTTGTGTATGATGAGTTATACTTTGACATGTCGCTTAAGACCTTTAGGGTATATCAAAGGGTATGATTGGGTATAATAAGTTGTACATGGAAATAAGTGAATAATCAACAAAGAATCTACCACTTCTAGTAAAAGGAGAGAATGTCCTATGTGATTCGATAAATGACGACTCAGAAGTCTTTGGCCAAAGCAGAATGAAATTAGAAAGGAGTTTCTAATTTGCATTAATCAGAGTTGTGCATTTCAGAATCAAAATACATATAATTAAATAAAATAAGACTTGACAGTAATTCCATGTCTTATATTTAATTGGGACATTGTATGGTAGAAGGATTGAATTGTACGGTAACTATGCACTGAAAGGTTCTTTTATGATTAATGTTGAAATCTATATTATCTGGAAAGTCGTTGATCGCTAAGGGGGCTTACCCTTATTGTAGAATAAATATTATTTATTTAAATAAATTAAATAGTTTAATTTATTTATTTAAATAAGATTAGAATTGTTCTAATTGATTTATTCACAACCGGTTTAATATGGAGAACCTAAAGGGTCACACCGCAAAAGGAAAATATTTATTTAAGAAGTAAATGACATAATTGTAATAATAAGTTAAGTGTATTTAATTTAGTCTATAGAGATTGAATAAATTAAATAGCTTAATATTTATTATTTAATATTTTAGAAATATTAAATATAAATTAATAAGATGAGTCTTATTATTATTATTATTATTTCTATTACTATTATTTAATTCCTAATATGGATTGGGAATTAATTAATAGAAGTACTCTCACATGAATTTCAAATTGGATTAGGAGTTTAATTTAATTAAAGGAGTTTAATTAGAATAGAAACCCTAATCCTAAATAGTTTAGGGAAGGGTTTTCCTACATCTATAAATAAGAGAAGTCTTATCATAGATTAGGGTTACACACTCTTGCATAAGAATTGTAGAGAGTACTTACAATTTCTATAGAGATAGAAACTAGGGTTTTGCCAACACCCATCTTCTTGAACAAGTATTATTCCTTGGTGGATCACCTCTAGAGGCCAAACACTTGGGTGGCTAACGTTGATCAAAGGAAGGAATTTAATCGGTGGAATTCAAGGAGAACGCGAAGGAATTGGAGGTGAACTTATACCTGAGGAAGCTAGAATTCTACAAGGGTATAATTCTTATTCTCCATCTCTTTCGTTTAATTAATAATTGTGCATAAATAAAGATCATGGTGATGGTTTGTATAAAATTTTAAAATCTGATTTTATCGCGCTTCCGCTTTATTAATGTAATTTGATTGCATGTTCGCGTTATACAAACCTAATAGTGGTATCAAGAGCCAAACTTTATGCGAATTATTAATTGTTTTGATTCTGTATATACATTGATATGTGTTTAGAATAATTTAATTGGACATAATTGTTTGTGTAAATTTATTTTATTTATTTTATTTTTGTAAATTAAAATAAAGGAGTTTATTTTGATTTGGAATTTGATTAAAAATAAAGGAGTTTATTTTTATTCAAAAAATTGGATAAATTCAAATAAAAGAGTTTATTTTGATTTGAAATATGATTAAAATAAAGAAGTTTATTTTAATTGAAATTGGATTTCATGATAACTACTTAGAGTTGGAATTGGATTCCATGATAACTAACTGGAGTTAAAATTGAATTTTATACTAACTAATATTGCCCATTAAATGATATCAATGCATATATGGAATGATTTTATTATTCATGGGATGAATGTTATTTATTGATACATATAGAGATATGTATAATAATAAATAGGGATTGATTATGGACTATTGACCAATGTGTGATTGGATTTATTTTAGTGGATGCTTGAATGTATGAGTTTTTATAAATGGAGTCTGCGTACCTCGTCTTCTCTAATTTTTTCTTAATGTAAATTCTATCTCCCTCCTATGTACTTCCCCTCGACTGCTGATCAAGGTTTCTATTTATTGTAAATAGTTTTTGTAATAGGACTAGTTAGAATTAATTTTGAAGAATTGAAGACAAAGAAGCAAGGAGCGCTTGAAGACCCGTTTGTAATGGAACCCGGGTTTAAATGTAATAGTTATATTTAAATTTAATTCTTGCACCCTAGGTTTGACCTTTTGGTTCACTTGGTGGCTCTAGTGAACCAAACTAGAATAAAAGTCCATAATCAATCCGGGTAGAATATAGTATTCTATATGTGCATGCTTACTATATATATATATTATATATTATCCAACATGCTTTGCATGTAAAATAATATGACGCGTATTTTATATATATATGTGCATGCGCGCTAAACAATATGAGACAAATAATAATTACAAACCCCTCAAAGAAATTATATTAAGTCCTAAGCGTTCAAAGATATTTGGAATATCGAACGTCGCCTTCTAGCATGGTAAAGCAATAGAGTATTAAATATTTAATATGAGTTTGTTATGTCACCACAAGGCAAGTATTAAAATATTTAAGATGTTGCTTTATCACATTTGATGCTTATACATAGACTGAACGATGCTGTTTTGTTGTGTCACACAAGGAAATTTTTATTAGGAGGTCCAGGTCTTCCTAGGACCTTCCATTACATTTTCAACACGTGTAATGGTCATACATAATTAATATAAATTGGCCCCCACATGTTATGGGCTATTGGTTAAAAAAGTAATTATTGTACACGTGTCAAAAATGTATAGGAAGGTCCTTTTCCTAGTTGGAAGACCTGGACCTCTTAATAAAAACTCCACACAAGGACAATGTTTTTCTTTCGAATATATGGAAGTGCTAGGTTGGACTTAACTTGGATAATTTTGATTCGGATGTGTCACTATTTGATCAAAATAATCTAAGAGGCAAAATACAAGGAGTTACATAGTGATGTAATTGACAATAGTTGTCTACCTATTTATTTATATATCGTTTGTTGTGTCACCACAAGGCTATATACATTTGAAATGTGATCCTTATTCTCGCTAGTAAATCTTTAATTAGATTTGCCGAAATATATAATGAGGGTAATATAGTTTGATAAAAAAGTGAGAGATACCAATTTAAAATAAAGACCTAATTTATTTTGGTAATTAATTAAAATGAATGTATGCTAAAATATTGTTAAATTACAAATTCATTTATAGAATTTTACGATGTCTAATTCACTATCACTGCATAACATATAAGATGCTAATTAACTAGACCAAATAACACGGACTAGTTAAGAAATTTGGGAATAGTTCTCAAGGCTGAAAAGCTATCTTATGTCCTTAATACGCCTATCCCTGCAATGGTTGCAGACAATGCCTCTGAGGAAGAGATTGCTACTTTTAGAAAGTAGTAAGATGGTGCACAGTTGGCTCAATGCATCATGCTCGCATCCATAAGTAACGAGCTTCAGCGTCAGCATGAAACTATGGATGCTCCTACTATACTCCGACACCTTCAAGGAGTTGAAGGGTGAGGAAAGTAGGACTATTAGATATCAGATATCTAAAGAGTTTTTCCGATCTAGAATGACCAATGGCACTACAGTATAGACAAATGTCCTAAAATGATCAATCTGATTGAACAATTGGGACAACTGGGTTTTAATGGATGGAGAGTCGATCCAAGATTTGATCTTGCAATCACTTTCAGACTCTTTCTCACAAATTGTTGTGAATTTCTACATGAACAAGCTATATGTCAGCCTGCTTGAGTTGCTTAAACATGTTGAAAACTGTAAAGAGTCACTTTCCAACCAAGAAAGACCAAGTTTTACTAGTAGATGATTCTTCCAGGAAGCGGAAGAAGGCCAAAGGATCTTCTTAAAAGAAGAACAATTCAAAGAAGGTAAATGAAAAGGCAAAAACAAAGGACAATAAGAACAAGACTGATGCAGATAGCAAAGGAGTTTGCTTCCACTGCAATAAGCCTGGATACTGGAAAGGAAACTGTAAGTAGAATCTTACAGAGGCTAACCAGAAGAAGCTTAGTGAAGCTTCGGTTACAGATATAGGTTTGTTCATGATTAAAATAAATCTTTCTGTAAGTCAAGGTTCTACTTGGGTATTGGATACCGACTGTAGTTTTCACGTATGCAATCCAATACAGAGACTAAGCAGAAGTAGAAAGCTAAACAAAGAGTAAGTAATCTTACGTGCGGAGAATGGAGTAATGGTTGTTACATTAGCCGTAGGAACTTATAGTTTAGCGTTACCTACGAGCAAGTCTATTAAGTTAATAAGTTGTTATTATGTTCCAGTTCTCTTTAGAAACATTATTACTTCCGTTGTTGGACAAGGAAGGTTCTGGTATTATATTTAAGAACAATTGTTGTTCTATTTATAATGATAATGTTTTGTTTGAAACTGGAAGATCACTTGATGGACTTTGTAAACTTGACTTACATGAAAAATAATTTTGCATATTGAATAAACTAATACAAGAAAAGGAGATGGTCATTCAAAGAGTTGAATGTGTGTATTTGATAAAATACAAGTCTGAATCATTTGAAATGTTCAAAGAATTCAGAAGTGAAACATATTGACAAAGTATTAAGATTCTTTGATCAGATCGAGGAAGGAATACTTGTGCAATGAGTTTCTAGATCATCTCAAAATGGTATTTTCTCATAATGGACACCTCCTGATAAGCAATAATTGATTGGTGTATCTAAAAGGAGAAATTGTACCTTGTTGGACATGGTGCAGTCCATAATGATTTTTACCGACATTCTAGTATCCATCTGGGGTTATGCCCTAGAAACGACTGCATATTTACAAAAATAAGGTAATCTCAAAAATCCGAGCCCAAGACTCCACAAAGGTTATGGATAGGAAGGATTCCTACTCTTAAGTATGTTAAGATAAGGGGTTGTCCAACTTATGTGAAAAGGTTTCAAAGATAAGTTTGGGACAAAATCTGACAAGTGCAGACTTGTGGGATATCCTAAAGTAAGTTTAGGGTATTATTACTATAATCCTACACGCTGCCTTCTTAGATAAAGGTGTTTATCATTGAAGGAGCTAGTGGGAGGGGTAATAGATCTTGAAGGAGTTCAAGAACCACAAAGCACTTTAAGTCGAACCGAGGAACCTGTAGATAGACCTATTGTACCACAACCGAATCGTAAATCTGGAAGAGTACCGAAGATACCTGAGAGGTATGGATTCATCATAGAGGATGATGATGAGGTACGCATCATAAAGGATGATGATCCAGTTATATACGATGAGGCTATGAGTAGAAGACACTCAGAGAAGTGGCAGATGGCCATGAAATCCGAAATGGACTCCATGTATGAGAACCAAGTATAGACTCTGGTTACTCCACAAAAGGGCATAGTGCCTAGAATGTGAATATGGATCTTTAAGAGAAAGACTAGGGCAAATGGCAAGGTAGAGACCTATAAGACTAGACCTGTTTAAAAGGTTTTTCAAGTCAAGGAGTTGACTGTGATTAAATCTTATTACCGGTAATGCTCAAGTCCATTTGGATTTTGCTTGTGATTGCAGCTTATTACGAAATCTGGCAAAATGGATGTGGAGACGTCCTTCCTCAATGAAAACTTGAGGAGAATGTATGTATGATACAGCCAGAGGAATTTGTTTCAAAGGTTAAAGCAAATCGTGTTTTAAGCTACAATGATTCAAAGATGGATTGAAGCAAGCTTCTCAAAGATGGAACATTCATTTTGATGAGACAATCAAAAGAGTTTGATTTTATCAAAAATGGGAATGAACCTAGTGTGTACAAAAGGGTCAGTGGGAGCACTGTGACATTCCTAGTATTATATGTTGATATATTACTGACAAGGAATGACACACCAATGCTACAATCAGTAAAGATAAAATTGTCTAAACATTCCTCCATGAATAACTTGGGAGGAGCATCCTATAAATTGGGGATATAAATTTATATAGATAGATTTAAAAGGATGCTCGGCTTGACCCAATTAATGTATATTCATTCGATGCTAAAGGCGTTTAGCATGGCAAACTCCAAGAGAGGTCTCATGATGATGAGTCATGGAGTGTATCTCTCTAAAATTATCTCCAATTGAAAGATAGATCGCATGAGTTACTATCATGTATGCAATGAATATACTAAGCTTGATGTTGATCGGTCATATTCTGGAGATGATCACTGTGAGATAGTGATAAACATCTTTAGGTACTTAACCGGTACTAAAGATGTGATCATGATTCATGGTAGGTCTGAATAAAAACTAAAGAGCTTAACAGACTCAAGTTTTTCAGACTGACCAAGACGATAATAAATCCACTTTAAAATAAATCGTTACCTTGAATGGTGGTGCAGTAAATTGGAAAGGTTCCAAACAGCAAAGAGTTGCTGGTTTAGTGATAAAGACAAAGTATATAGTTGTAAATGAAGCTGCAAGTGATTGTTTGGATGAAAAGTTCATTACAGAACTAGGAATAGTTCCTAAGTCTCATCTTGGATTCAAACATGTGTTGCGGCACTTTCATTTGATTAGTGGAATCATTGAAAGAGGAGAAGTAACTATAGAGATAGTGGACTCTCAAGAACAACATTGCATATCCATTTACTGAAGCTTTATCCAAACAGCAGGATGATCGTCACTTAGAGAAGAAGGGTATTAGATACCATGACGATTGGCTTTAGTGCAAGTGGGAGATTGAAAGTAGTATGCACACAAGCCAATCATATTTGATATGATGTAGCATATACTTTGTAATCTTATTCGGTTGTTAAAAGGCATTTTACATTATCTACATAGTGCTGTTATATTAAATGTGATAAACCCATAGTTTTGAGCAATGCTTTTAGAATCATGATGGTGATCATGCTAATGAGATCTAAATTCTAGATAGCTCACAAACTTAAATTGTTCCTAATTGATGGATTACTAAAAAGGGGATTAGTGAATCCGGATAGATTAGTACATACGTTGCTTGCTCTTATGAAGAGAATGATTGATCTCATAATCATTTGTGTGGAGACACTAAAGCAAGTATGTAGGTGCTTATTAGAGAATAAGTTCACTGAACGTGGCTCGCTAAGGAATACCTAATGGAGTTTTACTCGCCTGTCAATAGGAATTCCTCTAGTGATAGTAGTACAAGTGATCCTTGGACTTGAGATCATCATAGTATCTTGTGTATGATGAGTTATACTTTGACATGTCGCTTAAGACCTTTAGGGTATATCAAAGGGTATGATTGGGTATAATAAGTTGTACATGGAAATAAGTGAATAATCAACAAAAAATCTACCACTTCTAGTAAAAGGAGAGAATGTCCTATGTGATTCGATAAATGACGACTCAGAAGTCTTTGGCCAAAGCAGAATGAAATTAGAAAGGAGTTTCTAATTTGCATTAATCAGAGTTGTGTATTTCAGAATCGAAATACATATAATTAAATAAAATAAGACTTGACAGTAATTCCATGTCTTATATTTAATTGGAACATTGTATGGTAGAAGGATTGAATTATACGGTAACTATGCACTGAAAGGTTCTTTTATGATTAATGTTGAAATCTATATTATCTAGAAAGTCGTTGATCGCTAAGGAGGCTTACCCTTATTGTAGAATAAATATTATTTATTTAAATGAATTAAATAGTTTAATTTATTTATTTAAATAAGATTAGAATTGTTCTAATTGATTTATTCACAACCGGTTTAATATGGAGAATCTAAAGGGTCACACCGCAAAAGAAAAATATTTATTTAAGAAGTAAATGGCATAATTGTAACAATAAGTTAAGTGTATTTAATTTAGTCTATAGAGATAGAATAAATTAAATAGCTTAATATTTATTATTTAATATTTTAGAAATATTAAATATAAATTAATAAGAGGAGTCTTATTATTATTATTATTATTATTATTATTATTATTATTATTATTACTATTATTTAATTCCTAATAGGGATTGAGAATTAATTAATAGAAGTACTCTCACATGAATTCCTAATTGGATTAGGAGTTTAATTTAATTAAAGGAGTTTAATTAGAATAGAAACCCTAATCCTAAATAGTTTAGGGAAGGGTTTTCCTACATCTATAAATAAGAGAAGTCTTATCATAGATTAGGGTTACACACTCTTGCATAAGAATTATAGAGAGTACTTACAATTTCTATAGAGATAGAAACTAGGGTTTTGCCAACACCCATCTTCTTGAACAAGTATTATTCCTTGGTGGATCACCTCTAGAGGCCAAACACTTGGGTGGCTAACGTTGATCAAAGGAAGGAATTTAATCGGTGGAATTCAAGGAGAACGCGAAGGAATTGGAGGTGAACTTATACCTGAGGAAGCTAGAATTCTACAAGGGTATAATTCTTATTCTCCATCTCTTTCGTTTAATTAATAATTGTGCATAAAGAAAGATCATGGTGATGGTTTGTATAAAATTTTAAAATCTGATTTTATCGCGCTTCCGCTTTATTAATGTAATTTGATTGCATGTTCGCGTTATACAAACCTAACAGTACTGATGTGGTTTGGAACTCAACTCTCCATATTATATGGTGAAATAAATAGGGAGTTATTAAGGCTAGTCATTCATGGTAAAAGTATTGTCTTGTCATCACAGTGTAACTCATTTTGGTTATTGAGTTTTATCTTTTAAGCACTGTAGTTATTCTTTACCTTTAAATAATCAAACATGATTTGAGAAAAAGAAGGATACTTGAAAATCTAAAAAAAATAATAATAAATAAAGATTTATAAGCTAATCTAAGTACTTTAAGTCTCGAAATGAGATTGAAATAAGATTAAAGAATGCGTTTTAACCGGAATCATGAATTCTAGGTTATGCGATGAATGAAAGCGTATGAGTTTTGCTAACCAATGAAATAAGGTTAAACAAGGAACGTTCGACAAGCGTATCATAATAAACGCGGACCGAGGCAAGTTTTTCAGACTTAATTGTTAGGTGTAAATTCATTAACATTTATGTGCCTTTGTACTACATGGCAATCTATTCTTGCTAAGGTCAAAGTATGACCGGATTGAATTGAGTTACGGAAACTCAATTGATATGTGATATATGCTATTTGAAAGAAATGGTTATTATATTAGCAATGAGATACAAGCAAGGTTAAATATGATGAAGTGTGAACTACGATCAATATAATGATACAAGGCATGTGCAATATTAAACATAATGAATCGTGATACATGATCTAATTGTGATGCATGAAGAGTAGAAAACATATTTTAGTATTCAAAGTATAGTAATTGTAAATCATGTATAAAATGCAAGTTATGTGTTACGTGTTATCTGTTAGGCCTGTTGAGCCGTTGTGCTCATTCTTGCAAATAATTTTATTTGCAGATTTAAGGATGAACTATCAGATGAGTCATGCCAATACAGATTTGAGGCGCGTGGAAAAGAAAATGTATATTGATTCTTTTAGTTGAACTTATATTAAGTATAAATGTTTGTTTGTGATGTAATTAGCTTAAGTTGTATTAAACTTGAGTTATGAAATAAAAGATATCATATTGATGATGGAAATGGAACTTTACAGTTATTTTGTACACATAATTGAGGGGATGACAGTAATGCATGAGATATGATTTATACTTGATTTATTATAGATATGGAGGATATAGAAAAATATTTTATATCGCAGGTTAAACTTTATGTTCACATATAAAACTTTGAAATGGATCATGGTACTCATTCGATCCCGAACATAAGTGTAGAAGTTAAAGGTTGCGAATTCTGGAGTCGAGAAAAGATTAAACTAGCTAAGTTTTAATATTTATATTGATATAGACTGTTATATAGAATTGAATTGTGATGAAAATTTAGTATATGAAAGAAAATCATAAAATTTTAAATTTATCCACATTTTTATTGATTATAACATCGATAAATGATGTAAAGTTAGAATGTGATTGTATTTTAATGCACAAATCGGGAGTGAAATTTGTCTTGATTTTGGGGTCGTTACAGTAACAACATTTAGTAAAGGAAGATGTATGACCTTCTTTTTATTTACTTTTAACTTGATAGAGTCCTTTATCTTTTGTTTTACTAGATTCTCCAATATATCCTACTCCTTCTTTATTAAAACCACATCTTTGTTGATTAAGTATGACATCAAGGTTTTCTTTTCCTTTTGTGAATTTAATAACAATAGTGTTCAAATCATCACGTTCTTTAGTTAAAACTTTAATTTGCTCTATCAAAGAAGAGTCTGGATTTTATTTTTCCAATTCTATTTTTAGAGATGAATTCTCAAGTTTGAGATTTTGAATATCTTCATTTAAAACTTGATTTTGTATCTGATTATTGTTGGTCGTTTTCACAACCTATAAACTCGCGCAAGTATACGCGGTCTAACAAGTAATATAATGATAAGTTGAGTGTCGAACCCACGAGGAATTATAGCTAAATTTACCAAGTACCGATTTTATATCGCTTCAATCTTATTTAAACAGTTAAATAGAAGATATGAATTTAATATAATTAATTCTAATTATTAAAGCAAGTAAATGGATAACGATCGATATCTAAGGTGCTGCAAGCTAAGATTATAATTATTTTCCTACACAAGCATTCTGTCGAACACTTGGTGTGCTATGTTTTATCGAACGTCATAACTATCTCTCTTTGGCCTAATGGTCACGATAGAATGTCGACCGAGAACTCATAAGCATTCATACCCTTCTTCCGAGGTAAGTGTGAACGTTTCCTATCAAAGATCTACCCAAAAGGGAATAGAACTGAAAAGATCATCAAAGCTAGGTAATAGTCCTCACATTCCTATGCGAATTATTCAAAGCAGAGAATTAAAGCATAGGTTCTTAATTAGGCCACACATGGCATATAAGTATATTCCTATCTCATACACAAATTAGGCAATCTATTGGTATAGACAAATCCTAATCACATGCCAACATATCTAGACATGCATCTATAATCCATTTCCATTTCTTATAGATTACCAAAATCATCACTAAGGTCTTTAGCAAGAATCATTAAGCACAAATATATTGAACCAAACCAAATGGTGCCAACCAAAGAGATAAGCTAATCAATTCAAATAACAAAGGGTTTCATTATAACCTTAGAGCAAATATTTAGTTCATAGCTTTTAAGCTAAACATAAGTAGCAATAAATACAACATTTATAGATTACAACATCAAAGGAAATATTAGAGAAAAATAAACTCTGTCAAGCCTTCTTCAATCTCCAAGAAAACCAATCAATAATGCTTTCCAATCCATGTTGCTAAGTGCTCTTGATGCTGCAACGAATTCCAATCCTCTCCCTAATCTATGTTGTTAACTAAAGCTATATACAAGGATAAAGAGAAAATAAACTAAGTTAAGCTATGGAGATGAGAGAAAATATGGGTTTCTAAGCTATCCCCTATGTCCTCTAAAAGGAGGCTGCAGATGAATTCCAGGATTTTGCATTTGGGTCATTAGGTTAGGCATTTAACAACCCTATTTTGCCCAGAATTCGTGCTTGGCGCTGTGGCATGGGCATTTGGCCTGAAACTCGCGCTGCAGCGTCAAGCATGACCTTGGCTACTGCATTTTCGCGCTGCAGCGTGGCCAATAACATTAGGAACTCGCGCTGCAGCGAGGGTCCTTGAGTCAGGATTTCCAGCTTCGACGTCTGTTGAAAAAATGACCATAACTTCTTCGTCCGAACTCGGATTAAGACGTTTAAAGAGGCTATGAAAAGCTAAGAAGTAGCTCTACAACTTTCATAACTGGAGCTCGTCGAGATAATGGTCAGAGAAAGTCTCAAATTGAGCTCGAAGCAACTTCTGTGTAAAATGCATGCAAAATCCGATGGTAAAAAGACCATAACTCTCTCATACGAACTTTAAATTGGATGATTCCGGATGCTCTGGAAAGCTAAGACAAATATATATAACTTTTGTTCTTTGAGTTTTGAGAGATTCGGATTGGATCATGGGTGAAATTGAGAAACAAGCAGCTAGAATGCCAAAATCAAGCCAAAACGCATCGATCCAAGGGGCCTTTATTCAATACCTACAAAACAAAGTTAAAACATATAAAATACATACAAAAATATATAAAAGTAATATAAATCCATATAATATAACAATAAGATAAAAACACATAAAAAGGAACACAAACTACCCAAGAACACACACTTTCATCAAGCCAAAAGTACTCAATTCGTAGGTATAAAACTCACTCATCAAATACTCCCAAACTTAAATCTTTGTTTGTCCTCAAGCAAAACTATCTATAAATCAAAAGTAAATATATAACTGCAAATCCCATCCAACAACTATATACTAGCATTGCGGCCTCAATTATAAGAATGACGATTTCAAAGGAGAAGCAAAGTCATAAATAAGGCTTTAATCAAACTTCTAGTTTAGACTGCTACTGATCCAAATCTCTGTGTGTGTGACTACCAACTGTTCTAACTAATTATAATTCATACGCATAGACAATTGCAAAAAAAAAGAAAAATGCCAACTCTATACGCTCAAATTACATCAAGAATTCAGAATAAGATACAAATGTGAGAACAGATCACTCGGTATTAGCATGAGAACAACTAGAACTGACTTGTGCAAAATTCAGCTACCTTAGACTGAGTTACCCATGTAGCAAGCTTTCGATCAATGACTCCCAAGCCAGATAGCTTTAGGGCACTAGGCGTAGAACACCCCTAAGAATCTAATAACTCAAGTAACACTATCCACATAGCCAAACTTAAGCCAAACTAGAATTTTATTCAACATATTTTAACTAATCCAACCTCAATCATGGCTGTGCAATGTCTAATCACATTAGGCTATTCAGAGTTACCCACGTAACGAGCTTTTGATCAATAACTCCCAAGCCAGATAGCTTTAGGCCACTAGGTGTAGAACACCTCAAAGGATCTAATAACTCAAGTAACAAGGGCCACGAAATTAAACTTAGTCAACTGAGGTTTTCAACTTATTCTTTCTTCTTCTTCTTTTTTTCTTTTTTTATTCTATAAATGCTCTAACATACCGAATGTATCCGAACTTGCATAAGAATCTAAATCTTACTATCATAGACTCACTTAAGCTAAAAAGAGTTAATGCAAAAATTCCACAGAACATTACCAATAAGTCTATTAGAAACATAAATAGCTATCACAGTTGGCATGTGCTCGATGGTCTAGACAAGATCAACAACAGTCTTAACTAACAATTTATCTAAAATCTCATTCATAAATGCTTGACCTCTTTGACAAAGCCATAACATGTTAGGTTTGTATATGACGCGTACATGCAATCAAATTACATAAACGTAGTGGAAGCGCGATAAAATCAGATTTTAAAATTTTAATACAAACCATCACCATGATCAATCTATGTGCTCAATTAACGATATAAACGAAAGAGAAAGAGAATAAGAATTATACCCTCGTAGATCAAAGCTTCCTCGGGTACAAGTTCAACTCCTAGTCCTTCGTGTTCTCCTCGAATTCCACCGATGAGATTCCTTTCTTTGATCAACGTTAGCCACCCAAGTGTTTGGCCTCTAGAGGTGATCCACCAAAGAAGAATAATTATTCAAGAAGATGGGTGTTGGCAAAACCCTAGTTTCTATCTCTATAGAAATTGTAAGTACTCTCCACAATCTAATGCAAGAGTGTGTAACCCTAATCTATGATAAGACTCCTCTTATTTATAGATATAGGAATAACCCTTCCCTAAACTATTTAGGATTAGGGTTTCTATTATAATTAAACTCCTTTAATTAATTATGCTCCTAATCCAATTAAGAATTCATGAGAGAGAGTACTTTTATTAATTAATTCTCAATCCCTATTAGGAATTAAATAATAGTAATAGTAATAATAATAATAAGACTCCTCTTATCAATTTATATTTAATATTTCTAAAATATTAAATAATAAATATTAAGCTATTTAATTTATTCTATCTCCATAGATTAAATTAAATACACTTAACTTATTATTACAATTATGCCATTTACTTCTTAAATAAATATTTTTCCTTTTGCGGTGTGACCCTTTAGGTTCTCCATATTAAACCGGTTGTGAGTAAATCAATTAGAACAATTCTAATCTTATTTAAATAAATAAATTAAACTATTTAATTCATTTAAATAAATAATATTTATTCTACAATAAGGGTAAGCCCCCTTAGCGATCAACGACTTTCCAGATAATATAGATTTCAACATTAATCACAAAAGAACCTTTCAGTGAATAGTTACCGTACAATTCAATCCTTCTACCATACAATTTCCCAATTAAATATAAGACATGGATTTACTATCAAGTCTTATTTTATTTAATTATATGTATTTCGATTCCAAAATGCACAACTCTAAATAATGTAAATTAAAAACTCCTTTCTAATTTCATTCTGCCTTGGCCAAGGACTACTGAGTTGTCATTTATCGAATCACATAGGACATTCACATCTTTTACTAGACATGGTAGATTCTTTATTGATCATTCACATATCTCCATGTACAACTTATTATACCCAATCATACCCTTTGATATACCCTAAAGGTCTTAAGGGACATGTCAAAGCATAACTCATCATACACAAGATACTATGATGATCTCAAGTCCAAGGATCACTTGTACTACTATCACTAGAGGAATTCCTATTGACAGGCGAGTAAAACTCCATTAGGTATTCCTTAGCGAGCCACGTTCAGTGAACTTATTCTCCAATAAGCACCTACATACTTGCTTTAGTGTCTCCACACAAATGATTATGAGATCAATCATCCTCTTTTTAAGAGCAAGCAATAATCTATCCGGATTCACTAATCCCAATTTAGTAATCCAACGATTAGGAACAATTTTAGTTTGTGAGCTATCTAGAATTTAGATCTCATTAGCATGATCACCATCATGATTCTAAAAGCATTGCTCAAAACTCTGGGTTTATCACATTTAATATAACAACACCATGTAGACAATGTAAAATGCCTTTTAAGAAAATCAATTCTTTTATTAATAAATGAATAAGATTACAAAGTATATGCTACATCATATCAAATATGATTGGCTTGTGTGCATACTACTTTCAATCTCCCACTTGCACTAAAGCCAATCGCCATGGTATCTAATACCCATCTTCTCTAAGTGACGATCAAACTGCTGTTGAGTTAAAGCTTTAGTAAATGGATCTGCAATGTTGTCTTGAGAGTCCACACGCTCCAGGGTGACATCTCCTCTTTCAATGATCTCTCTAATCAAATGAAACCGCCGCAACACGTGTTTGGATTTCTGATGAGACCTGGGTTCCTTAGCCTGCGCAACAGCTCCGTTGTTGTCACAGAATAAAGGTACAGCTCCTCTAATGCTAGGAACCACTCCAAGTTCAGTTATGAACTTCTTCATCCAAACAGCTTCCTTTGCAGCTTCACTTGCAGCTATGTACTCTGCCTCTATCACTGAATCAACAACTGTTTGCTGCTTGGAACTCTTCCAACTCACCGCGCCACTGTTTAAGGTAAACACATACCCTGAAATGGATTTACTGTCATCTTGGTCCGTTTGAAAACTTGAGTCTGTGTAGCCCTCTAGTTTTAATTCAGACCCACCGTAGACAAGAAATACATCCTTAGTTCTTCTCAAGTACTTTAGGATGTTTTTCACTGCCTTCCAGTGCTCTTCTCCTCGATTCGACTGATATCTGCTCGTTACACTAAGTGCATGAGCTACATCTGGTCTAGTACATATCATACCGTACATGATAGATCCTATTGCGGAAGCATAAGGAATCTTACTCATCCGGTCTCTCTCCTCAGGTGTCTTTTGGGCCTGTTTCTTAGAGAGATGTATTCCATGGCTCATCGGCATGAGACCTCTCTTGGAATCTTCCATGCTAAACTTCTTTAGCATCAAGTCAATGTACTTTCCTTGGGTCAAGCCCAGCATCCTTTTATTTCTATCTCTATAGATCTTTATCCCCAAAATATAGGATGCCTCACCTAAGTCCTTCATGGAGAAGTGTTTAGATAACCAAATTTTGATTGACTGTAGCATAGGAACATCATTCCCTATCAGTAATATATCATCAACATATAATACAAGGAATGATACAGCGCTCCCACTAACCTTCTTGTACACACATGGTTCATCCTCGTTTTTGATAAAATCAAACTTTTTGATTATCTCATCAAAATGGGTGTTCCATCTTCGAGAAGCTTGCTTCAATCCATAAATGGATCGTTGTAGCTTACAGACTTGGTTTGTTCCAACCGTTGAAATAAAACCCTCTGGCTGTATCATATATACATTCTCTTCAAGCTCTCCATTGAGGAAGGCCATTTTCACGTCCATTTGCCAGATCTCGTAGTCATGATAAGCTGTAATTGCAAGTAAAATCTGAATGGACTTGAGCATAGCTACTAGTGAGAAGGTTTCATCATAGTCAACTCCTTGTCTTTGTTTGAAACCTTTTGCAACCAGTCGGGCCTTATAGGTCTCTACCTTGCCGTCCGCTCTAGTCTTTCTCTTAAAGACCCATTTACACCCAATAGGCTTAATGCCCTCAGGTGGTGAAACCAAAGTCCATACTTGGTTTTCGTACATGGAGTCCATCTCAAATTTCATGGCTTCTAGCCATTTCTCTGAGTCTTCACTACTCATAGCCTCTTCGTAAGTCAATGGATCATCATTTATGATGCGTACCTCATCATCATCCTCTATGATGAATCCATACTTATCAGGTATCTTCGGTATTCTTCTAGATTTACGAATAGGTAGTGGTACAGTAGGTTCTTCTACTTGGTCAGGTACCTGACTTTGATCCATAGTATTTTGTGGTTCTTGAACTTCTTCAAGATATATCTTACTCCCACAGACCCCTTCAAGGATAAACTCCTTTTCCAAGAAGGCAGCGTGTTTCGCAACAAACATCTTTTGATTAGTAGGATGATAGAAATAATACCCTGATGTTTCTTTAGGGTATCCCACGAATTTACATTTGTCGGATCTAGTCTTCAGCTTATCATGCTCAAACCTTTTGACATAAGCTGGACAACCCCAAGTCTTAACATGCTTAAGATTTGGTTTCCTCCCTGTCTATATCTCATATGGGGTCTTTGGGACGGATTTGGTAGGTACCTTGTTAAGTAGGTATGCAGCCGATTCTAGGGCATAACCCCAGAAGGATACTGGAAGGTTGGTAAAACTCATCATGGAACGAACCATGTCCAACAATGTTCGATTTCTCCTTTCAGATACACCATTCAACTGTGGCGTCCCTGGTGGAGTCCATTGTGAGATTATACCATTTTCTTTGAGACAATTGAGAAACTCATTGGTCAAGTATTCCCCTCCTCGATCCGATCGAAGAATTTTAATACTCTTACCAGTTTGCTTCTCTACTTCACTTCTGAATTCTTTGAACTTTTCAAACGATTCAGATTTTTATTTCATTAAATACACATATCCAAATCTAGAATGATCATCAGTGAAAGTAATAAAATAAGAATACCCTTCTCGTGCATTCGTTGTCATAGGTCCACATACATCTGTGTGTACCAACGCTAACAACTCTGTAACTCTTTCTCCTTTTCTACTAAAAGGTGATTTAGTCATCTTACCCATGAGACAAGATTCACAAGTTGGATATGATTCATAATCAGATAGCTCTAAAATCCCATCTTTATGCAACTTGGATAATCTTGTTTCATTGATATGACCAAGTCTACAGTGCCACATAAAGGTATAATTAACATCATCTCTTTTTCTTTTCTTAGTTTGTTCAATTTGAAGTATATTTTCATGCAAGTCAAATATGTAAAGTCCATTCAGTAAATTACCAACACCATATAAAATATTTTTATTATAAATAGAACAACTATTGTTCTTTATTATAATATCAAAACCATCCATATCCAATACAGAAATTGAAATAATATTTCTAATGAGTGTCGGAACATAATAACAATTATTTAAACTAATGAACTTGCCCGTAGGCAGTGCTAAACGATAAGTTCCTACAGCTAATGCAGCAACCTTTGCTCCATTTCCCACTCGTAGGACGACTTCATCCTTGTTCAGCTTTCTACTTCTGCTTAGTCCCTGCATATTATTACATATGTGAGAACTACAGCCGGTATCCAATACCCAAGTAGAATTTTGACTTTCAGAAAAATTAATTTCAATCATGAACAAACCTAGATCGGAAGTCGAAGCTTCTCCAAGCTTCTTCTGGTCCGCAAGATACTCCTTGCAGTTCCTCTTCCAGTGTCTCGGCTTATTGCAATGGTAGCAAATTCCTTTGCTATCTGGATCAGGTTTCTTTTTATCCTTTTTCTTTGCCTTGCCCTTAGCCTTCTTATTTTTCTTCTTTTCAGAAGATACCTTGGGCCTCTTCCTTTTGTTGGAAGAATCATCCACTAGTAAGACTTGGTTCTTGTTGGATGAGAAGTGACCTTCAGTAGTTTTCAACATGTTAAGTAACTCAGGAAAGCTGACGTCCAACTTATTCATGTGAAAATTCACAACAAATTGTGAGAAGGTGTCCGAAGTGACTGCAAGATCAAATCTTGACTTAACTCCCCATCCATCACAAACCCAAGCTATCCAAGTTGTTCAATCAGATTGATCATCTTAAGGACATGAGTCTCAACAGCAGTGCCCTTGGTCATACGAGATCAGAAGAGCTCCTTAGATATCTGATATCTAGCAGTCCTACTTTGCTCACTATACAACTCTTTGAGGTGCAGTAATATAGTAGGAGCATCCATAGTTTCATGCTGACGCTGAAGCTCGTTACTCATGGATGCGAGCATGATGCATTGAGCCAAGATTGCATCATCTTGTCACTTTCTGAAAGTAGCAATCTCTTCCTTAGAGGCTGTTTCTGCAACACTTGCAGGGATTGGCAAATTTAGGACATAAGAAATCTTTTCAACAGTGAGAACAATTCTCAGATTCCTTAACCAGTCCGTGTAATTTGGTCCGGTCAGTTTGTTAGCATCAAGTATGCTACGCAGTGTTAGTGAGTTTGACATTTTTAAATTCTGCATGTGAAAATAGACAACATTTTAGCATTCATTCATTTAATTAATTACCAAAATAAATTAGGTCTTTATTTAAATTGGTATCTCCCACTATTTTCATCAAACTATATTACCCTCATTATATAGTTCGGCAAATCTAATTAAAGATTTGCTAGTGAGATTAAGGACCCCATTTCAAATGTATATAGCCTTGTGTGTGCACAACAAACTATATATAAATAAATAGGTAGACAACTATTGTCAATTACTTCACTATGTAATTCCTGGTATTTTGCCTCTTAGATTATAATGGTCAAGTGTGTGCACATCCGAACTAAAATAATCTAAGTTAAGTCCAACCTAGCACTTCCATATATGCGAAGAGAAAAAGACCGCCCTTGTGTGTGCACAACAAAGCAGTAATGTTCACTTCCTTAATAAGCATCAAATGTGATAAAACAACATCTTAAATATTTAATACTCGCCTTGTGTGTGCACAACAAACTCATATTAAATATTTAATACTCTATTATCTTACCATGCTAGAAGGCGACGTTCGATATTCCCAATATCTTTGAACGCTTAGGACTTAATATAATTTCTTTGAGAGGTTTGTAATTATTATTAGTCTCATCTTGTTTAGCGCGCATGCACATATATATATAAAATACACGTTATATTATTTTACATGCGAAGCATGTTGGATAATATATAATATATATATAGTAAGCATGCACATATAGAATATTATATTCTACCCGGATTGATTATGGACTTTTATTCTAGTTTGGTTCACTAGAGCCACCAAGTGAACCAAAAGGTCAAACCTAGGTGCAAGAATAAAATTTAAATATAACTATTACATTTAAACCCGGGCTCCAATACAAACGGTTCTTCAAGCGCTCCTTGCTCCTTTGTCTCCAATTCTTCAAAATTAATTCTAACTATTCCTATTACATAAACTATTTACAATAAATAGAAACCTTGATCAGCAGTCAAGGGGAAGTACATAGGAGGGAGATATAATTTACATTAAGAAAAATTAGAGAAGATGAGGTACGCAGACCCCATTTATAAAAACCCATATATTCAAGCATCCTCTAAAATAATTCCAATCACACATTGGACAATAATCCATAATCAATCCCTATTTATTATCATACATATCTCTATATGTATCAATAAATAACATTCATCCCATGAATAATAAAACCATTCCATATATGCATTGATATCAATTAATGGGCAAACGTTTTGCTAATATTTAGTTTTGATACAAAATAAACTCTTTTATTTTAATCAAAAACCAAATCCAAATTAAACTCCTTTAATTTTAGCAATTTGAAATCCTATTTCAGATAAAATAAACATCTTTATTTTAAACTTATATCAATTAAATAAACCATTTATTTCAATTGAAGGAAAAATTATTTTTTTTCGGATTCTGCTGTCCGGCGCAGCTGCACCCAGAATGAATTGGGAAACGGCGCAGCTACGCTGAACCCCAGAAACTGATTTTCTGGGTTTGGGCCCAGCTGCGCTCCAGAATGAACTGGAGCCGGCGCAGCTGCGCCGCGTAGCAGTTTCAGAAAAAATGGATTCTGCCCAAAAAGTTCAATCCAATTGCATACCATACACACATGGAATCATCAAAATCGATAATTAGCACAAGATTAGGCTCTGATACCACTGTTAGGTTTGTATATGACGCGTACATGCAATCAAATTACATAAACGTAGCGGAAGCGCGATAAAATCAGATTTTAAAATTTTAATACAATCCATCACCATGATTAATCTATGTGTTCAATTAACGATATAAACGAAAGAGAAAGAGAATAAGAATTATACCCTCGTAGATCAAAGTTTCCTCGGGTACAAGTTCAACTCCTAGTCCTTCGTGTTCTCCTCGAATTCTACCGATGAGATTCCTTCCTTTGATCAACGTTAGCCAACCAAGTGTTTGGCCTCTAGAGGTGATCCACCAAGGAAGAATAATTATTCAAGAAGATGGGTGTTGGCAAAACCCTAGTTTCTATCTCTATAGAAATTGTAAGTACTCTCCACAATCTAATGCAAGAGTGTGTAACCCTAATCTATGATAAGACTCCTCTTATTTATAGATATAGGAATAACCCTTCCCTAAACTATTTAGGATTAGGGTTTCTATTATAATTAAACTCCTTTAATTAATTATGCTCCTAATCCAATTAGGAATTCATGAGAGAGAGTACTTCTATTAATTAATTCCCAATCCCTATTAGGAATTAAATAATAGTAATAGTAATAATAATAATAAGACTCCTCTTATCAATTTATATTTAATATTTCCAAAATATTAAATAATAAATATTAAGCTATTTAATTTATTCTATCTCCATAGATTAAATTAAATACACTTAACTTATTATTACAATTATGCCATTTACTTCTTAAATAAATATTTTTTCTTTTGCGGTGTGACCCTTTAGGTTCTCCATATTAAACCGGTTGTGAATAAATCAATTAGAACAATTCTAATCTTATTTAAATAAATAAATTAAACTATTTAATTCATTTAAAAAAATAATATTTATTCTATAATAAGGGTAAGCTCCCTTAGCGATCAACGACTTTCTAGATAATATAGATTTCAACATTAATTACAAAAGAACCTTTCAGTGAATAGTTACCGTACAATTCAATCCTTCTACCATATAATGTCCCAATTAAATATAAGACATGGATTTACTGTCAAATCTTATTTTATTTAATTATATGTATTTCGATTCCAAAATGCACAACTCTAGATAATGTAAATTAAAAACTCCTTTCTAATTTCATTCTGCCTTGGCCAACTTATTAAAATCTCCATGTACAACTTATTATACCCAATCATACCCTTTGATATACCCTAAAGGTCTTAAGGGACATGTCAAAGCATAACTCATCATACACAAGATACTATGATGATCTCAAGTCCAAGGATCACTTGTACTACTATCACTAGAGGAATTCCTATTGACAGGCGAGTAAAACTCCATTAGGTATTCCTTAGCGAGCCACGTTCAGTGAACTTATTCTCCAATAAGCACCTACATACTTGCTTTAGTGTCTCCACACAAATGATTATGAGATCAATCATCCTCTTCTTAAGAGCAAGCAACGTATGTACTAATCTATCTGGATTCACTAATCCTCAATTTAGTAATCCAACAATTAGGAACAATTTTAGTTTGTGAGCTATCTAGAATTTATATCTCATTAGCATGATCACCATCATGATTCTAAAAGTATTGTTCAAAACTATGGGTTTATCACATTTAATATAACAACACCACGTAGATAATGTAAAATGCCTTTTAAGAAAATCAATTCTTTTATTAATAAATGAATAAGATTACAAAGTATATGCTACATCATATCAAATATCATTGGCTTGTGTGCATATTACTTTCATAACATACGCATATCACTGGTCACAATCAAAAAATTTGACTAAAAATTGTTGGTCGATTTCGCAACCGAAAAATACGCGCAAGTATACGCGGTCAACAAGTAATAAAGAGTAAGTAAAGTATCGATCCCACAAGGAAATGTTTCTAATGTTTACTAAGTATTAACCTTTTATCATTTCAATCTTATTTAAACAATGAAAACTTGAGTTATTTGATTAACTAATTGACAAGCTTTTAAGATAATGAGAATCTAGTATTAACAAGTCTAATATTACAATTTCTCCCAACACTTCATTTAAATCTCTTATCTCTCTCATTTTTAACTAGTTAAATCACAAGAATTGTTAACCGAGAAATTCACCTTATTCATAAGCCTTAGTGTATGGTCATATGAAAATCACCCATACACGACACATAGGTATATGTTTATCCCACATGCCAACAATCTATTCAATTCCATGAATAATCGACAAGACACACGCCACATAATCTTAGTCAATCTACCCATCAAACGAATGAACCTCCGTGTAGAGAGTCATTAAGTTTGTAATCTCATAATGGTTACACGCGGCATTTAGGTATATCTCTATCCCAAATACTAGCAAGTCATCCATTCTTGAAGACAATGAATAAGACACACGCCACATAATCTCATACATCACCCACAAAAATCTCTAACTTTCGTATGATATCAAAACTAAGTCTCAACACTATAATCCACTTTTCAATTTCATATAGGTGATCAATCAATTATACTTTCAGCATAAATCATGCTAGGCATTCAATTCGCAATTTATTACGTTAGAATGTTGGTCGAGAACACGAATGTAAAATATGGCCACCTCTCGATGCACCATATTCGTATCACACTAAATCCATAATTGATAGAATGAATGTGAACACCCTAGATGACTAACGCACTATATCTCTATGTGAATTACAATCAAAAGGGTTGAAGCATAAGTTTTCAATTGGCCACATATGGTGCTTCGGTATATTTCTATCCTAGGCACGAAACTTAAATTCCATCACATGCAGAATTCATGAACACATGCTAGCATAATCAGATCTCAATCTATATTTCCTTTCTCAATTCCATATAGATTATCACATTAATTGATGATCAAGGTAATTAATACATGAAGCGCAAATTATGATATCCAATTCTAAAATGATAACTAACATCAAAGAGAGATAATTCAATTCAAACTAGGTGTTGGGTTCCATTGAAATCTTAGAATAAAAATCTAGTTCATGGTAGCTACAAATAACATCATATTCAATTTATACGTCATGTTGGATTACAAATTAGAAGGGAAATTAGAGATAAAACCAATTTTGATGGATATTCAGATGTTGCTTGTTGGGTTGATGATGATCTCTAGCTCTTCCTCCTTGATTTTGCAATCCTTGATGCTTTATCTCCTTGGCCTTTGCTTGATATAGCTTGATTTGTAGCACTTTGGCCCTCCTTGGTGATGAATTTGGTAGCTCCCCCCTCTCTTGAATCTGATTTATGGGGTCTAGGTCTCTTAAAAATGGAGGCTACATATTGTATTTATAGTTTCTAAGGCAAAAACCTAGCTTAGCCCAAGAATTTTGACCAAAAATTAGCTGAAATCGCGAAATCTGGCGAAACGGGCGCAGCTGCGCGCAAGGATGCGCTGAATACTGGACTCCCTTGATGTCGGGCGTAGCTGCGCCGACTTTGGCTTGCGTCCGGGCGCAGCTGCGCTGCCCCAAATCTACATTTTCTGCATAATGGCGCAGCTGCGCCGAATTTGTACTAGGAAGGGGCGCAGCTGCGCCGGGCACTGCTTCTGCTGCATTTTCCACCTCTGACGTCTGTTGGTAAAATGACCATAACGTCTTCGTTCGAACTCGGATTAAGGCGATTAAGTAGGCTATGGAAAGCTAAGAAGTAGATCTACAACTTCCATAACTGAATCTCGTCGAGATACAGATCGTAGAAAAGCTCAAATTGATCCCAAAGAAACTGCTGCGTAAAATGCATGCAAAATCCCACGGTAAAATGATCATAACCCTCTCATACGAACTTCAAATTGGATGATTCAGGATGTTCTGGAAAGCTAAGATCAAAATCTAAAACTTTCATTCTTTGAGTTTTGAGAGATTAGGATTGGAACATGGGTGAAAGTGAGAAACAAACAGCTGAAATGCCAGATTCACGTCGAAAACGCATTGATCCCAAAGGCTTTTATTTCAATACCTACGAAACAACGTAAAAATACATAAAAGCACACAAATACATATAAAAGTAATACAAAACTATATTACACAACAATAAGATGAAATCACATAAAACCAAACGAAATAACTAAAGACTTACAAATTATTAAGGCTAAAATTACCCAATTTGTGTATATAAAACACACTCATCAAATACCCCCAAACTTAAACCTTTGCTTGCCCTCAAGCAAACACACAAACTATAAAAATTAAACACTTCTAATAAAACATATCTTGGGCAATGAGTTAATAAACTAACCAATGGTCCCAAAGCATAAACACATGAAAACTCAAGGAAACTTTCAAAACGTTGCAAGTCTAGATTTACAATTAGCTAGTCATAGCTTGCTTTAGGTCCCTTCCGTGTGTGTGTGAGTACCCAATGACACTAAACCAATCAAGCTCGGATGAAGCTATGAAACCACATTACCTTATGAAATAATCAAAATAAACCACCAAAAACTACATGCTTAACACATCACTCAAAAGGTATACAAATTATAATTTACAAAAATTTGAAATCAAAAGACTCTAGGTAAGTGCATTTTATGCTCCATCTTATCCTAAGTCCACTCTTGTGGGTGAGTGCGTTTTACACTCCATTTCAACTCAACACAAGATTTGAAATATACAATTTTCTTTCTTTAATCACAATTATAAGAGAGTGCGTTTTACGCTCTATCTCCCATACGCATGTGTCCATGAGTGAGTGCGTTTTACGCTCCATCTCAACTCACCACATGACCAACAATTCAAACACAACAAATTTGGACACCTTGCTTCGAGTGATATTTAAACGAGTTCTAGAGTTTATAGATATTTTCCACAAGCATTCGGTTATAAAAGCCTTCTCTAAGCATACAACTAGCTCAATACTCATGGGTAGGTGCAAAAGAGTGAAAGGACACATAAGCAAAACAATAACCAACAATAACGATTAAGCACAAAGACTAAGCAACATTTATCCATTTTCCATGAGTTAGAATCAATTCAAACAAGCCATTATCATAGACCGTGGATTATGGTTCAAATCAAATTAAAACAATGCTCAAGGGACATATCCTAAAAATAAATGAATTTTTTTTTGAACAAAAATACATAACTTAAATCACATAAAAACTAAATTAAAAACACACAAATACGAAGTACTACCCCAAACTTAAACTTGACATTGTCCTCAATGTCTGACATAGGAAAAATTAAAATAGAAGACTTCCCTGAAACCATGTCAAGCACCATTGATATCATCTTTCAATACCTCTAAGTTGGGAGCGTACCTGAAAGCAAATGACTAAAGAAATTAAAATGCAATTAAACCACTAAAATGCAATCAAACAAAAATAAAAACAAAATAGTAAACTTGGGTTGCCTCCCAAGAAGCGCCTGGTTTAAAGTCGTTAGCCCGACTCCTCTATTTCATTTCAATCCGGCTCAATCACAAAATTGACCATTGCATGCCGCCTCGTTGTTCTTTCTTTGATTTGCATGGCATGCATGCCTGGTTGGTGACCCCCAAACTTAATTTCAATTAATGGCACAAAGAAGCTTTCCCCACCCGCTTCATCCATTGGTAGTGATGTAACATTTGAGGACTTTGCTTTAGTAGGAGTCATTGTTGTAGACACCCAAATTTTGCACTTCGTATACTAACCCTGACAGGAGGGCAAATTCGGCAAATGAACCGGCCTGCGAGAGCAAAGGATGGACAAGTGCGAACATTCGATGCCACCGCGATGATTTACAACCGAAACCGACGTGACAACAAGGCTGTCCGAATTGAGCATTCCCGGATGATGTGGCACGTCTTCCAGTAATTCCCGGACTACAAAATACGAGCCTGTCGACAAAAACCGACGTCACGACACGAGAATCGAAGCATAGCACGAAAATCGAGAAAATCAGCCCACCCAGCCGCGGATTGATCTGCGAACAAACGATTAAAATAATTGAGTGCGCGGCGGGCGCGGAGAAACCGAGGCCAGCCGCAGATCAATCTGCAGCTGCCTCTAGATGGCTTTATCAGTCCAGTTCTTCATCCAGCAGACGAACAGTAGCATTTGGGAAGAAAGAGAAGGGAAAAACAGTAGCAAAAGAGCTCGGGAAGGGAGAGAAAAGAGGGAAAAAAGAGAGGAATTAAACTCTTTTGATTAGATTGTATAACATACAACTCCTACACTATTCAATTTACGAATTTTATGCGCATCGTGGTGTCATTTGCAAGGTGAAAAACCTTCTTTTATAGCATTTTTGTTATATCATTTTGTTAATCTTCTTGTCAATTGGGTTATGTGAAATGTAGTTTTTCTTGTATATTGTTGTGGATCCATGGATTGAGGACTATTAGTGAGGGTTCCAATTGGAACGAAATTCTTCCTAATGGCCCGATGATGGATATTTTTGGATGTATGTAATAGGGCCGATGTACCCTTTATTGTAAATATGTAATTGTCGGGCCTTAAAACGATATCAAGTTGAAAATCGGGTTTAAGGCCCCGTAATAATGAAATATGTGATTGTGGGCGTTGGGGTTATTCGGATGGCTTATATGTCCTTGAATAGCCCCCACGCATTTTAATGCTTGATTTGATTTATAACATGAAATTGATTTCAAAGCTAAACGATAAGATTTTCATAAAATCAATCAAACTAGGTTATTAGCATCACGAGGCTAAAATTTGGAAATGCTAATGAATGTCGATTCCTATTTAACGAGAAGGCTAAAGACAAAAAGAATCGTTTTCAAACGTCACAAAAATGATTTTATAAAAATAAGTAACGTTTTATTAAATCTTTGCGCATAGGGTTAAAGAGATCCTAGAAGTTGCCCATCATGCTATTTACGAAAGCAACGTATAGATCTCGATTCCTATTTTGACGAAGGTTTAAAAACTCTTGTTTCGCCAAAACGACACCTAATGAAAATCTCATAGTTTTGACAATTAAAATCAAACCTTTCTCATAAAGCTTTCTCGTATAAACCGAAGTATATTCTAAAAGCAGTCCCAAAAGAAAAACACGACTTTTCTGAAAACCCAATTGATTTCTTTATGCAAACTCACCACCACATTCACATAGGCACACACACACACACACATACGCACACATACACATTTCATGAATTAAAGGATAGGAAAGTATCAAGATTGCGGTAACCGTGTTTCACAGAAGTCGGGGGGTGCCTAACACCTTCCCCTCGCTTAAGCAAGCCCCCGAACTCTATGAATCTCGGTTTACAGACCAATTAATTTGGAGTCACATATGAGCCAACGATTTATAAAAAAACGAAAACTCGGATGAGTTGGTACATCCATTTCAAATATACCAACTGGCGACTCTGGTTAATTGGCTCATCATAAAAAACGATCTTTCAAAACCCCGTCGACATGAATGCCGACCTTTTCCAAAAAATCATTCAATCAAAAGGCTAAAATTGGAAAAGACAAAAACCGGCGTCGATAATTGTATCAAAATCACCTAGTTTGTTCTTTTTAGATAAGTGCCCAATTGCGAACGTTGACAAACTAGGTGCTTCTTCTTCCGTTGTGTCTATGATAAGATTGGGGCATTGGGGCTTGACAAGCACAACGGGCTCTTCTTCTTTCTTCTTTTCCTCGGCCCACCATTGTTCCAAGTTTATGTTAGCTCTCATGTCAAAAGGAGCTTTGTCGACGACATGACTACCAATAGGGCATGGTTTTGCAAAACTGACTGGATTCTTGAATTTTGCTGACGAAGGCACTTGGGGCACTAATACAATTGGCTCATCTTCGTTAGCATTTACAGATAGATATTCGGTGGCCTCATTTTCCATAGCCCCACTTGTCTCCACATTGTCGACATCTTATGGCGCATCCAGTTGTATATTTGGCCCAGGCTCACCGTCAGTCTCAAAATCCATGTATTGCGGACTATTGGATGAGGTATTGATGATTAGTTCCATCAGATTTTTAATTTGTTTGGATAATGCTTCCTTCCTCATATTAAAATCTTCGTGGAGCTTCAAAACCTTATCCATGCCAATATCCAACATCCTCGAAAGTGTCTCAAGTTGTGCTGATATTGTAGGTGGACATGAGAATTCCGGTGTGTACGTTGGATTTGGAGCATAGTATTAATCTTCATAGTTATAGCTCCATGCAAAATCCGGGTGATACCCCCAAGCTTGGTGATAATTGGTATAAGCATAGCTGTTGGGGAAATCACCACCGTAATGTACCGGTTCAAAATTGACAGTGCATTGATGACTCGGATGATTGTCAGCATAATAACCACAAGAAATTGATCTATTTTGAGTGCTTTTTGCTTTAAAAGCATCCAACTTCCTTTCAAGTATCTTAATTTGTGCTGAAAGTGAAAAAAATACATTAAGTCCATCAATTCCCGTCTCCTTTGGTTGAGTCATATTTGTGTACGACCATTGATCATTATAGCCAACCATGGTGTGCCTCGCAAAGAAGAAAGCATAAAAACAGAAAAATGTTAAGCTAAAGCAAAAACAAATTTATATACAAGTTTAAATTAAAACCAATTTGATTATAATTAATATCGGAAAAACACTAGAAAAGCAATTCCCCGGCAACGGCGCCAAAAACTTGTTGGTCGATTTCGCAACCGAAAAATACGCGCAAATATACGCGGTCAACAAGTAATAAATAGTAAGTAAAGTATCGATCCCACGAGGAATTGTTTCTAATATTTACCAAGTATTAACCTTTTATCATTTCAATCTTATTTAAACAATGAAAACTTGAGTTGTTTGATTAACTAATTGACAAGCTTTTAAGATAATGAAAATCTAGTATTAACAAGTCTAAGATTATAATTTCTCCCAACACTTCATTTAAATCTCTTATCTCTCTCATTTTCAACTAGTTAAATCACAAGAATTATTAACCGAGAAATTCACCTTATTCATAAGCCTTAGTGTATGGTCATATGAAAATCACCCATACACGACACATAGGTATATGTTTATCCCACATGTCAACAATCTATTCAATTCCATGAATAATCAACAAGACACACGCCACATAATCTTAGTTAATCTACCCATCAAACGAATGAACCTCCGTGTAGGGAGTCATTAAGTTTGTAATCTCATAATGGTTACACACGACATTTAGGTATATCTCTATCCCAAATACTAGCAAGTCATTCATTCTTGAAGACAATGAATAAGACACACGCCACATAATCTCATATATCACCCACAAAAATCTCTAACTTTCGTATGATATCAAAACTAAGTCTCAACACTATAATCCACTTTTCAATTTCATATAGGTGATCAATCAATTATACTTTCAGCATAAATCATGCTAGACATTAAATTCGCAATTTATTACGTTAGAATGTTGGTCGAGAACACGAATGTAAAATATGGCCACCTCTCGATGCACCATATTCGTATCACACTAAATCCACAATTGATAGAATGAATGTGAACACTCTAGATGACTAACGCACTATATCTCTATGTGAATTACAATCAAAAGGGTTGAAGCATAAGTTCTCAATTGGCCACATATGGTGCTTCGGTATATTTCTATCCTAGGCACGAAACTTAAATTCCATCACATGCAAAATTCATGAACACATGCTAGCATAATCAGATCTCAATCTATATTTCCTTTCTCAATTCCATATAGATTATCACATTAATTGATGATCAAGGTAATTAATACATGAAGCGCAAATTATGATATCCAATTCTAAAATAATAACTAACATCAAAGAGAGATAATTCAATTCAAACTAGGTGTTGGGTTCCATTGAAATCTTAGAATAAAAATCTAGTTCATGGTAGCTACAAATAACATCATATTCAATTTAAACATCATATTCAATTTATACATCATGTTGGATTACAAATTAGAAGGGAAATTAGAGATAAAACCAATTTTGATGGATATTCAGATGTTGCTTGTTGGGTTGATGATGATCTCTAGCTTTTCCTCCTTGATTTTGCAATCCTTGATGCTTTATCTCCTTGGCCTTTGCTTGATATAACTTGATTTGTAGCACTTTGGCCCTCCTTGGTGATGAATTTGGTAGCTCCCCCCTCTCTTGAATCTGATTTATGGGGTCTAGGTCTCTTAAAAATGGAGGCTACATATTGTATTTATAGTTTCTAAGGCAAAAACCTAGCTTAGCCCACGAATTTTGACCAAAAATTAGCTGAAATCGCGAAATCTGGCGAAACGGGCGCAGCAGCGCGCAAGGATGCGCTGAATACTGGACTCCCTGGATGTCGGGCGCAGCTGCGCCGACTTTGGCTTGCGTCCTGGCGCAGCTGCGCTGCCCTAAATCTACGTTTTCTTCATAATGGCGCAGCTGCGCCGAATTTGTACTAGGAAGGGACGCAACTGCGCCGGGCACTGCTTCTGCTGCATTTTCCAGCTCTGACGTCTGTTGGTAAAATGGCCATAACGTCTTCGTTCGAACTCGGATTAAGGCGATTAAGTAGGCTATGGAAAGCTAGAAGTAGCTCTACAACTTCCATAACTGAATCTCGTCGAGATACAGATCGTAGCAAAGCTCAAATTGAGCCCAAAGAAACTGCTGCGTAAAATGCATGCAAAATCCCACGGTAAAATGATCATAACCCTCTCATACGAACTTCAAATTGGATGATTCAGGATGTTCTGGAAAGCTAAGATCAAAATCTAAAACTTTCATTCTTTGAGTTTTGAGAGATTCGGATTGGAACATGGGTGAAATTGAGAAACAAGCAGCTAAAATGCCAGATTCACGCCGAAAACGCATTGATCCCAAAGGCTTTTATTTCAATACCTACGAAATAACGTAAAAATACATAAAAGCACACAAATACATATAAAAGTAATACAAAACTATATTACATAACAATAAGATGAAATCACATAAAACCAAATGAAATAACTAAAGACTTACAAATTATTAAGGCTAAAAGTACCCAGTTTGTGTATATAAAACACACTCATCAAAAATAACCCACCAATTAGAAAAATAGTTCAAGATAGGGTTAATCAAAAGTCATCTCATAGCGCAACCAGATAAATATTCCCTAAAAATAATAAATTCTCAAAATAGGGTCTAAATATGGCACAAAAATATAAATATAGATATGCATCCATTCATAACTACTAAACTGTAACATGGATAGAAATAAGCAATAAACCTTCATACATACTCCATGCATATCAAAATTGATAGTCATAATCCATGACTGCAATTAATAACCAAATTTACAGCCCAAAAAAAACTAACAAAAAGTACTGATGGCAATACTAGAGTACTAATGGCATCCTAGTACATGAAAGCTATAATAAGCAAAAATAAATAAGAAAAGCTGATAACCCCCAAACTTCAGATAGCCAATGCCCTCAGTGGCTGAGTAGGTGGAAAAGAGAATCAATATGAGCTGTCATCGTCTGGGATCTCATCGTCGCCCTCCTCATTGCCCTCCTCTGCAGTAGGTGATGGTGGTGGAAATGGCGCGAAGACGGGAGGCTTCGGGAATGGCATGTATTTTTTTATTTAAAAAAAACAAAAACTCGCTGTTGGCGCTGCGACGTGATGTTTGCTTTGTAAATTCACGCTGCAGCGTGAGGCTTCAATACGCAATGACAAAGGCTCGCTGTGGCGTCACATGAAGGCAAAAAGGGCGACGCTGCAGCGTAACTCTCCAGACCATTAACCAAAAAAAAATTGTAACTAAAAACTAAACGCTTACAAACACAAAATAAGAAATCACAAGTTAGAGACTTCTATCCGTGGAACTTAGAAGGTACATGAACAAGAATGTCAAAACTCCACTTCTAAAAGATCCCATGCAATTGACAGAAGTTCTACCAAAATATTTATATAACCACTAGGATTTAATAAATCATGGTTACTCAAAAAGGCTATTGAGACCAATATGAACTAATGGTACCAAAATCTTTTAGAAATAGGTTACCCTACTTACTAACATGTTTAATAAAGGAAAGAAGCTATAAATAGTATATGCACATATTACTAGCCTAAAACGAACAAAAGCATGACAATAACCATATATATTACTAAACTGCTAAAAATTAGATGAAAACAAAATTATGAAGATGACAGAATTATAAAAGTGATACTGAGATGGGATAACCTCCCCATCGAGCGCTTGTTTTAAAGTCGACGGCCCGACTCTACGCAGTTACTTTCAGTCTGGCTCATATGCAAAGATGACCATATCATGTCGCCTATTGGTCTTTTCCTTGATGTTCACGGCGGACATAGATGATTGGCCACCCCCAAACTTCACTTCATCCTTTGGCACGAAGAACTTTTTGTTGGTTGAATTATCCACTAATTCTCCATTCTCATCGAAATGGAAGCGTTCTCCTTGCACTAGTGGGCCCACTGGGATTTCAACAACCTTGAGCGCGGTTTCCAACTTTTCATCAGTCTTAAATTTACAACCCTTCATGATTGTCTCTTCTCCTAACTCAGAATCCTCAGATTTGTCAAAGCAAAGTTCGACATATCCCTTTACAGCTTCGTGAGACTCATCGCCTTTTCCTTATATATCCACTGTGCAATGCTCGTCACTCCCCTCGTTGTGATCAATAACGACATGTAGATTGCTTTGTGGTAGATTCATAATCGAATTGATGAGTTGCCCCATTCGGCTGTCGAGATTTTACAATGAGGCGTCTTGGTTTGCTTTTCGAACCTCATTTCTCTCCATAAAGTTGGTAAGGAGCTCTTCAAGCCTTCTCTCTTCTTCTCGTTCAGAGTTCATGGAAAGGCTCAGGTCCAACTGAGATGTCACCTCATATTGTGGCGGACACTGATATTCGGATTCTGCCTGATAGGAAAGATTTAGATCACAATACTGCTCTTGATTGTAGTCCCATGAGTGTGGATGACCCTGGCAGTTTGGATGATAGTAAGTCGGTTCATTGTCAGCTAGTTCCTGACAGTAGACGTTTTGTAACGATTGTGAATTCTGTAAATAATCTAAAATATTTATTTATTGAGTTAATAAATATTTTATTGTTAATTTATTTATTGAGTAAAATAAATAAATAATAAAAGTTATTGTGGAGTAATTCATGTTAAGAGTAATTGTGTTAAATGTTATTTGAATGTTATTTGATGTGTTTATTCTAATTTAATTTAATAATTAAATTAGATGATTAATGGATTTATTTGAGTAAATGATTTATTTGAATAAAATAATTTATTTGGCATAATGGTATTGATCAAATAAAAGTTATAATTGAATTAGTAAAATTTAATTAGATTTATTTAATAATAGGTTTAATTAAATTGTTAGTGTGACAATTAAACTATATAGTATAATGAGTTATTAAAATAAATAGAAGAAGAGTTTTATTTAGCTAAACCAAACAAGGCTTTATGGCTCTTGGTTGGTAAAAATGAGTTTTTCTTTTAGGGTCTAGCCAAACAAGGCTTTGTGACCTTTTGTTTTTTTTAACTGATGAAGTCTTCTGGGTTTGTAATTGGTGAACTGATAAAAACCACGTAAAGTCAGTTTACTTCCATAAGCTAAAGAAGAAAAAAAATATACAGAGAAGAAGAGAGAAATTTGAGAGAGAAGTTTGGAAATTGGGGGCAAGAATTCCAGTAAGGAGGATTAACAAAACAATAGAAGGTAAATTCTAAATCCTAGTTATAATTTTCTCAAAACACTTTACTGCAAAACTATTTCTTCTCTGTATGTATTTTTATTTCTCTGTATGTAAATTTATTTGCTAAATATATGAATTACTTGGTTGTAATTGATAGTAAGCATGTAATAGTGATTATAGGATGTTATAAACCAATTTGAAGGAATTAATTCATGAAAGCATGCTTTAAAATTGAGTTTTTTTGGTTTTACAGAGTTTTACTTTCATGTATGGCATATATGTATGAAAATTGATGTTTAATTCGGATATTAATCGGTAAATTGACATTTGATTATGATAATATGATGAAAAACGAAAAGAATGCAAGTAGAATGGATTAAAATGGTTTAGGGATGAATTCACAGTGTTTGATTTTATTGAAATGGCCAAAGTATGAATATTTTGTATAAACAGAGAATTTTGGGTTCTAATTGGTTGATTATGTGTTTTATAATAGTTAGAATTGTTAGAAGCATGTTTGGTATCTGGGTATGTTTAATTTATGTGTTGGATGATAAAATTTGGAAAATTTGGTCTGTGTTTCGCTGGTTCGCGAACTGTAGGAGGTTGCAGACGAGTTTCTCGCCCCGGCGAGAAAATTGTATGGAAAACTCTCGCCCCCGGCGAGAAAATTATAAAGCAAACTCTCGCCCTGGCGAGAGCTCGCCCCGGCGAGAAAATTGAAAAGTAAATTCTCGCCCCGGCGAGATCATTGCTGGAAAAGTTTTTTTTCTTTTTCTTTTCTGGTAATTGCGATATGTCACTCTATGCAGGATTAAAACTTAAGTTAATATAATAAATGAATACCAAGATGTTAAAATGGATTCTAATTGGATATTTGATGATGATAATATAAGGTTGTTATACCTTAACTTAAAGAAAAGTTTTGAAAATTCTTAAGGTGTAATATGGTTGTAGCTAAGCGTGTAGCTTCTGAAACGGGATTAGTAAACAGTAATTAGTTGGAAATTGAGATGAGTATTGGAGTGTTAGTGTACGTGGATATTGTAACTAATCATTTTTGTTACTATACAACCGGAATATGTAGGTTGTTTATTGTACCCTGTAGTTAGGAAAACTATGCACGAGGCAAGTTTCCTATTCTCACTCTTTCATATTAAGCATGTTGTCAATCTTAAAATTTGCATGTCACAAGTTTCTTTATCTTACCTCGATTTCAGTTTATGCAAGCTTCTAAATTTCACTTTCTCATTTAGCAAGTAATCATTGAATGTCTTGAACTTCTGACTTTTGGATTCTTGTTATTCAAAACTCAAGTTAAATAAAGTTATTATTCTAGTATCTTGGATATACAAATTCTATATCATTGTATATCACTATTGTTGATCTTTGATCATAATCTAAGTTGTTTAAATTCTATTTTGTTGAACTGAGTTCTTGGAAAAAAACTGAGAAGAACAACCCTAGTATAGGGGAAAACTTACGCAAAAGCGTTAAATGGTTGTGCACAATACATTGTACAACGGACTGATCACCCCGAGTACGAGAAAAATAGTCCAGTTATAGTTTATTAAACTGTTAAAGGTTACAACAAACTTATCTGTTAACCTAGGACATTGTTCGTGGTCTCGTGACCCTCAGTATATCACTCTCGAAATATCTTGATGTACTATTTATTTTCTATCAAGCTTTCAGATGTTTCCATTCTTAATTAATATACAGCAGAAGAGTTGTACCGTACAATTTAAATTATTGAAAAGTGTTCATTGTTATTTTGGTGGGCTTTTGTTTTGCTCACCCTTGCATACTAAACCCTTGCAGCTAAAACTGAGATAACCAATGAACCGTCTACTAGCAAAGGAAAAGGAAAATTGAGCAAGTGAAGATGATTTGCTGTTACGAGAAGACTTAGTTATTCTTATTTATGGTTGTGTAATCAAGACTTATTAGCTATTTATTTATTTTTCCGCATTTTAAGAGATGCAATAAAGGTTAGAGAACCTGAGACTTATTTTGAGAAACTATGTAACCCTCTTATGGGAGATATTTCTTTATTATTCAGTTTACTTTTCTTAAAACCTTTTGTTTATGGGTAGATAGTGGTTGTGTATGGATAGTGAGCATCAAATCTGTGTGGTTTGAGGTAACCCGGATTTGGGGGTGTCATAGGTTAGTATCAGAGCCGTAGGTTTAAGAACCTTAGGTGGGGAAAAAACCTTAGGAATTAACCTTTTAGAAAATTGCAAAGATAGTGGTGCTAAACTCCTATCGAGTGTTAAGGGATGGATTTAGGAATTCATTAAAGATAATAAAACACTCTATGTGTTTATGTGTTTAATAACCAATGTGCTCGCGAGTAGTGTCGATTAAATAATTAAAATATTTTATTGTCAGGATGTCGGAGGTTGGACAAACTAGTCAGATTCGAGTGGAGCAGATCCCAGTGCTGAGGGAGGATATCCCAGAGCCTGGAGACGAGGAGACCAGAGATGTGCATGTGGTCAGCGAACGGTTGGTGACTGTGGAAGCACCTGGGCAGAGGCTGGTCACTGTTCAGGAGGAGGAGGAAGAGGAGGAGGATCCCGAGGAGCTGATGTACGAGCAGTTATACGATGAAAATGTCGAACTTCGGGAACAACTTCGAGTTTTAGAGGAAGTATCGGAGACACGCCGAGTTACTATCGAGGAGAAGGACGGAGAGATCTATGATTTAGAAGTACGGTTGGGTGATGTAGAATGGAAATTAGTTCACGCAGAGGGTCAGCAGGAGCAACTGTTAGATGAAAATGAAAAGGTGAAGTCAGAGAATGAGGTGGTGAAGGCTGAAAATGGTGAACTGAAAACTGAGAATGATGAATTAAAATCTGAGATCGGCCAATTGAAGATTGCGATGGAGGAGTTAAAAGAAGCTTTGAAGGAGGAAACTACTATGCGTAACAGGGTTGAGAACGCTCACATTAGGGTTTCTCAACAATTGGATCGTGTTGAAGGAGAGATTCGTGCGAAGAAGTTCAAGATCGATGACATGGAGTATATTTACCACACGACGATAGATAGGGCTCAAGACCGGGTTCGCCATTACCCAACACAGTTAGAGGATCATCCGAGGTTTGTGGATCGCTGAACTATGGTTCGCATCATGGAACAAGAACGTGAGGAGGCTGTGCGCCGAGGGTTGTCTTCCTAAGTTATTAGATAAATAATATTATAACAAGTGTTTTAAATGTAAATCCCAGCTTATATAAATAATGGGATAAGGCGTTAATGATGAAGTTCCAAAGTTGTTTTCTTACATGATGATGTAAATAGTAAACTGCTATCTTTTGAGTTTGAGAATGAATGAATAAAGAAGTTTTTGAAAAATGTTATGTGTTAAGTTTCTACTTTTGAATATTTAAGTTAAGTTTTAATTAAGCTATAAGCACTCAAGAAATTTAGCAAATGTCTAAAAAGCGTTGTCTTCAACAGAATTATGCCGCCAAGAAGAGTTGGACGACCCCGTCAGCAACCACCCCCAGAGGGGTCTACTAATAACAATAACGATAATCCACCCAATGCTAACCCAGTTCAGCAGCTAGGGAACCTTTTGACTGGAGCTTTTGCGAATTAACCGCAAGCTCAAGCTACGACCTTTAAGGACTTCAAGGCCGTTGGTCCCCCTGAGTTTAAAGGAACGATGAATTCGATAGAAGCCCAAACCTGGGAAATGGAAATGGAAAAAGTTTTTGAAGTCGCTAGGGTTGGAAATAATCAGAAGACTGCCTTTGCGGCTTTCATGTTAAAGTCGGAAGCCAGTTACTGGTGGCAGGCCAACAAGACGAGAGCAGGAGAAGGTGTTATACCATGGGATCGGTTTAAAGAGATGTTCTTCGAAATGTATTTCCCGGCTAGTGCTCAGAACCAGATGAAGGTTCAGTTTCTCGAAGTTAAGCAAGGAACAATGACAGTGCCAGAATACGCGGCAAGGTTCAATGAACTAGCGAGGTTTGCACCATACCAAGTTAACACGGATGAGAGAACGGCTAGACGATTCGAGCAGGGATTGAAACCTTGGCTTTACAGTAGGGTTTCTATGTTTCAACTCAACACATTTGCGACGGTGTTAGAGAAAGCAATAATAGCAGAGGGAGGAAGTGATGCATTAACCAAATATAACCAGGAGCAGAAAAAGAAAAGGAATGAGACCGAGAATAGGCCGAGTGGTAGCAATGGAGGGGGAAACCAGAAGCGAAAATGGAATGATGGTGGTTCTGCTGGAAGTCAGTAGAGTAACCAAAGGAAGAAAACTGAAGCTTGTGTAACCTGTGGTAAGAATCATGCAGGTGTGTGCCTGAAAGGAAAGAGAGTCTGTTACAATTGTGGACAAGAGGGCCACATTGCTCCAAACTGCACTGCCCCAAAGAAGGGAGCATGTTTCACGTGCGGGTTAAAAGACCATCTTGCTCGTGATTGTCCAAGGAAAGTAGCTAGTGGGGGAAATGGAGGCAAAGGAAGCAATAGTGGAGGTGCACTAACTATTTCTGGACCAGCTATAACAAATCGCCCGACTGCTCGCACTTTTAATATGACGGTCCAGGATGCGGTTCGATCCAAGGAGGTGGTGGCAGGTATCTTACCAGTAAATAACTTGATTGCATATGTACTTTTTGATTCGGGTGCAACTTGTTCTTTCATTTCTGATGATTTTGCTGAGAAACTGGAGATACCCCGAGAAGAGTTAGATTTTCCCTTAAACATAGAGATTGCCAATAGGGAAGTGATACCAATTAGGTATGTGTACAAAAATTGCGAGGTAGATATTCATGGTCATAGGATGACAGTAGATCTTATTCCAATTAAACTTGGGAAATTTGACGTCATTCTAGGGATGGATTGGTTGTATAATTGTGGGGAAATTATTGATTGCCAAAAGAAGTGTGTAAACCTTAAGACTCCGTCTAAGGTGGTGTTTTATGGTAGCAAATCGCCAAGGCAAACAACTTGTCTAATGATTATGCAGGCCAAGAAGTTACTGAAGCAAGGATGTGTAGGGTATTTAGCTCATGTGGTAGATACTTGGAAGAGCGGCACAAAATTGGAAGAAATACCGGTGGTGAAAGATTTTGTGGATGTTTTTCTAGATGATTTGCCGGGATTACCTCCAGATAGAGAGATTGAATTCGTTATTGATTTAGTGCCCGGGACTGCGCCTATATCAAAAGCTCCGTATCGAATGGCTCCGGTGGAGATGAAGGAATTGATGGTGCAATTACAGGAGCTACTAGACAAGAAGTACATCCAACCGAGTGTTTCACCGCGGGGAGCGCCGGTGTTGTTTGTTAAGAAGAAAGATGGTTTGATGCGTCTTTGCATAGATTATCGTGAATTGAACAAGGTTACAATCAAGAATAAATACCCATTACCGAGAATTGACGATCTATTCGATCAGTTGAAGGGTCCTACTCATTTTTCAAAGATAGACTTAAGAAGTGGGTACCATCAGCTGAAACTAAGAAAGGAGGATGTTCCGAAGACGGCGTTCAGAACTCGTTACGGTCACTACGAGTTTCTGGTCATGTCATTTGGTCTAACGAATGCACCTGCAGCGTTCATGGATTTAATAAATAGGGTGTTTAAACCGTTTCTAGACAAGTTTGTGGTGGTGTTTATCGACGACATTTTGGTGTATTCTAAATCACGTGAAGACCATGTGGAGCATCTGAGACTAACTTTAGAGACATTACGGAAAGAGAAGCTTTATGCAAAATTTTCAAAATGTGAGTTTTGGTTGGATCGTGTTCAATTTCTTGGACATGTAATTGATAAAGATGGGATTTCGGTTGATCCGGCTAAAGTCGAAGCGGTAATAGATTGGGAGCAACCGAAGACACTGTCTGAAGTAAGGAGTTTCTTAGGTTTGGCCGGATATTATCGACGGTTTATACAGGATTTTTCTAGAATCGCCATTTCGTTGACAAATTTGACTATTAAAGTGGTTAAGTTTGTCTGGACGGATAAGTGCGAGGAAAGTTTTCAGGAACTAAAGAAGAGGTTAAGTATGGCACCTGTATTATCTTTGCCAGATAGTACCGGAAAATTTATGGTTTACAGTGACGCGTCGCATAAGGGCCTTGGCTGCGTGCTTATGCAAAACAACAAGGTTATTGCGTTCGCATCACGACAACTGAAAGATTACGAGAAGGGATACCCAACGCGTGATTTAGAATTGGCAGCGGTGGTGTTTGCTCTGAAGATCTGGAGGCACTACCTTTATGGTGAGAAGTGTGAGATCTACACAGATCATAAGAGCCTCAAGTACATTTTTACACAAAAGGACCTCAACATACGACAGAGGCGATGGTTAGAACTGATTAAGGATTACGACTGCGAAATTCTCTATCATCCAGGAAAGGCGAATGTCATTGCTGATGCATTAAGCAGGAAGGGTTGGGAGAAACTTATGTTATTGACTGCTCAGGAGGAACTTGTTAAGCAGATGGCAAAGCTAGAATTGGAGGTGAAGTGCCAGCATGAAGCATAGGAGAAAATATTTCAGATCGAGGTTCGTCCAGTGTTGCTGGACCAAATCAAAGAAGCTCAACTTCAAGATGCGGAGTGTGAGAAGATTAAGAAGGAAGTCTCTGAGGGACAAGGTGGAAAGTTCAGTATTGATGCCAAGGAATTAATCAGATTTGAACATCGAATTTGGGTTCCATTGGTAACGGATGTTAGAAGGAAGATCTTGGATGAAGCTCACAATACACGTTACTCAGTCCACCTAGGGAGTACAAAAATGTATCAGGATCTTCGACAGCATTATTGGTGGTCAGGAATGAAGCGTGATGTGGCAGAATGTGTTGCTAGATGTTTAACGTGCCAGAAAGTGACAGCTGAACATTAGCGACCCAGTGGTTTGTTGCAGCCATTAGAAATACTAGAATGGAAGTGGGAACACATAACAATGGATTTCGTCGTAGGTTTTCCGACTACACAAAACGGTTTTGACGCGATTTGGGTAATCGTTGACAGACTGACAAAATCAGCGCATTTCTTACCAATCAAAATTAGATTCAACCTGGACCAGTTAGCGAAATTATACATCAAAGAAATTATTTCGCGACATGGTGTTCTTGTGTCTATTGTGTCTGATCGAGATCCGAGGTTTACGTCAAATTTTTGGAAGCGTTTACAAGAATGCTTGGGAACTCAGTTGAGAATGAGCACTGTGTATCATCCTCAAACTGATGGTCAGAGCGAAAGAACGATCCAAACTTTGGAGGATATGTTACGCGCCTGTGTCATGGATTTCAAAGGAAGTTGGGATGACCACCTACCATTGGTCGAGTTTGCTTACAACAACAATTACCACGCCAGTATTGGCATGCCGCCATACGAAGCGTTGTACGGACGAAAATGTCGGACTCCACTATGCTGGGACGAGGTCGGTGAACGATAACTTCTAGGACCAGAATTGGTACACCAAACAACGGAGATCGTGAAAGTTATAAGAGCGCGATTATTAGCTGCTCAAGACAGGCAGAAGAAGTATGCGAATCAACATCGTCAGAAACGAGAATTTGAGGTGGGAAGCTTCGTGTTTCTGAAAGTTTCACCTTGGAAAGGAAAAATTCGTTTTGGGAAGAAAGGTAAACTTAGCCCAAGATTTATTGGTCCTTTTGAGGTTCTGCGGCGAGTTGGTGAGGTGGCTTATGAAGTAGCTCTACCTCCAGAGCTGGTACATATCCACAATGTTTTCCATGTCTCTGTTTTAAGGCCTTATAAGCCAGATTATAAACATGTGATTAAATATGAACCTATACAGTTCGAAAAAGACCTAACTTACGAAGAAGTTCCACTTCGGATAGTAGACAGAAAGGAACAGGTTCTCAGGAATAAAGTGATACGTTCTGTTAAGGTTCTATGGAGGAACCACAATGCTGATGAAGCTACGTGGGAACTAGAAGCTAAAATGATGAAGAATTATCCCGAGTTGTTTGTTTCGCCCTAGTTCTATGATTCTGAGGACAGAATCCCTGTAAGGAGGGAAGAATGTAGCGATAACGTTGTGATTCTGAGGACAGAGTCCTTGTAAGGAGGGAAGGATGTAACGATTGTGAATTCTGTAAATAATCTAAAATATTTATTTATTGAGTTAATAAATATTTTATTGTTAATTTATTTATTGAGTAAAATAAATAAATAATAAAAGTTATTGTGGAGTAATTCATGTTAAGAGTAATTGTGTTAAATGTTATTTGAATGTTATTTGATGTGTTTATTCTAATTTAATTTAATAATTAAATTAGATGATTAATGGATTTATTTGAGTAAATGATTTATTTGAATAAAATAATTTATTTGGCATAATGGTATTGATCAAATAAAAGTTATAATTGAATTAGTAAGATTTAATTGGATTTATTTAATAATAGGTTTAATTAAATTGTTAGTGTGACAATTAAAACTATATAGTATAATGAGTTATTAAAATAAATGGAAGAAGAGTTTTATTTAGCTAAACCAAACAAGGCCTTGTGGCTCTTGGTTGGTAAAAATGAGTTTTTCTTTTAGGGTCTAGCCAAACAAGGCTTTGTGACCTTTTGTTTTTTTTTAACTGATGAAGCCTTCTGGGTTTGTAACTGGTGAACTGATAAAAACCACGTAAAGTCAGTTTACTTCCATAAGCTAAAGAAGAAAAAAAAATATACAGAGAAGAAGAGAGAAATTTGAGAGAGAAGTTTGGAAATTGGGGGCAAGAATTCTAGTAAGGAGGATTAACAAAACAATAGAAGGTAAATTCTAAATCCTAGTTATAATTTTCTCAAAACACTTTACTGCAAAACTATTTCTTCTCTGTATGTATTTTTATTTCTCTGTATGTAAATTTATTTGCTAAATATATGAATTACTTGGTTGTAATTGATAGTAAGCATGTAATAGTGATTATAGGATGTTATAAACCAATTTGAAGGAATTAATTCATGAAAGCATGCTTTAAAATTGAGTTTTTTTGGTTTTACAGAGTTTTACTTTCATGTATGGCATATATGTATGAAAATTGATGTTTAATTCGGATATTAATCGGTAAATTGACATTTGATTATGATAATATGATGAAAAACGAAAAGAATGCAAGTAGAATGGATTAAAATGGTTTAGGGATGAATTCACAGTGTTTGATTTTATTGAAATGGCCAAAGTATGAATATTTTGTATAAACAGAAAATTTTGGGTTCTAATTGGTTGATTATGTGTTTTATAATAGTTAGAATTGTTAAAAACATGTTGGGTAGCTGTTTTACAGCATGTTTGGTGTCTGGGTATGTTTAATTTATGTGTTGGATGATAGAATTTGGAAAATTTGGTCTGTGTTTCGCTGGTTCGCGAACTGTAGGAGGTTGTAGACGAGTTTCTCGCCCCGGCGAGAAAATTGTATGGAAAACTCTCGCCCCGGCGAGAAAATTGAAAAGTAAATTCTCGCCCCGGCGAGATCATTGCTGGAAAAGTTTTTTTTCTTTTTCTTTTCTGGTAATTGCGATATGTCACTCTATGCAGGATTAAAACTTAAGTTAATATAATAAATGAATACCAAGATGTTAAAATGGATTCTAATTGGATATTTGATGATGATAATATAAGGTTGTTATACCTTAACTTAAAGAAAAGTTTTGAAAATTCTTAAAGTGTAATATGGTTGTAGCTAAGCGTGTAACTTCTGAAACGGGATTAGTAAACAGTAACTAGTTGGAAATTGAGATGAGTATTGGAGTGTTAGTGTACGTGGATATTGTAACTAATCATTTTTGTTGCTATACAACCGGAATATGTAGGTTGTTTATTGTACCCTGTAGTTAGGAAAACTACGCACGAGGCAAGTTTCCTATTCTCACTCTTTCATATTATGCATGTTGTCAATCTTAAAATTTGCATGTCGCAAGTTTCTTTATCTTACCTCGATTTCAGTTTATGCAAGCTTCTAAATTCCACTTTCTCATTTAGCAAGTAATCATTGCATGTCTTGAACTTCTGACTTTTGGGTTCTTGTTATTCAAAACTCAAGTTAAATAAAGTTATTATTCTAGTATCTTGGATATACAAATTCTATATCATTGTATATCACTATTGTTGATCTTTGATCATAATCTAAGTTGTTTAAATTTTATTTTGTTGAACTGAGTTCTTGGAAAAAAACTGAGAAGAACAACCCTAGTATAGGGGAAAACTTACGCAAAAGCATTAAATGGTTGTGCACAATACATTGTACAACGGGCTGATCACCCCGAGTACGAGAAAGATAGTCCAGTTATAGTTTATTAAACTGTTAAAGGTTACAACAAACTTATCTGTTAACCTAGGACATGGTTAGTGGTCTCGTGACCCTCAGTATATCACTCTCGAAATATCTTGATGTACTATTTATTTTCTATCAAGCTTTCAGATGTTTTCATTCTTAATTAATATACAGCAGAAGAGTTGTACCGTACAATTTAAATTATTGAAAAGTGTTCATTGTTATTTTGGTGGGCTTTTGTTTTGCTCACCCTTGCATACTAAACCCTTGCAGCTAAAACTGAGATAACCAATGAACCGTCTACTAGCAAAGGAAAAGGAAAATTGAGCAAGTGAAGATGATTTGCTGTTAAAAGAAGACTTAGTTATTCTTATTTATGGTTGTGTAATCAAGACTTATTAGCTATTTATTTATTTTTTCGCATTTTAAGAGATGTAATAAAGGTTAGAGAACCTGGGACTTATTTTGAGAAACTATGTAACCCTCTTATGGGAGATATTTCTTTATTATTCAGTTTACTTTTCTTAAAACCTTTTGTTTATAGGTAGATAGTGGTTGTGTATGGATAGTGAGCACCAAATCTGTGTGGTTTGAGGTAACCCGGATTTGGGGGTGTCACACGTTCTGAGTGGACTGACACTCAAGATTGTTAGGAAATCTCAAGAGGTTTGCAATTTGATCTTGCAAATGCTCAAGTATTTCTTCCAATCTTAGTTGTGTCGTCCTCTCAAAAGACCATTGATAAAAAATTTCGTCCATCCTGAGAGAACTTAAAAACAAAACAAAGCAAAAAGAGATTAAAAACAGATATACAAGTTCAAATTAAGACTAAATTGATTGAAATCAATATTGAACAATATTAGAATAAATAATTCCGCGGCAACGGCGCCAAAAACTTGTTGGTCGTTTTCACAACCTATAAACTCGCGCAAGTATACGCGGACTAACAAGTAATATAATGATAAGTTGAGTGTCGAACCCACGAGGAATTATAGCTAATATTTACCAAGTACCGACTTTATATCGCTTCAATCTTATTTAAACAGTTAAATAGAAGATATGAATTTAATCTAATTAATTCTAATTATTAAAGCAAGTAAATGGATAACGATCGGTATCTAAGGTGCTGCAAGCTAAGATTATAATTATTTCCCCACACAAGCATTCTGTCGACCATTTGGTGTGCTATGTTTTATCGAACGTCATAACTATCTCTCTTTGGCCTAATGGTCACGACGGAATGTCGACCGAGAACTCATAAGCATTCATACCCTTCTTCCGAGGTAAGTGTGAACGTTTCCTATCAAAGATCTACCCAAAAGGGAATAGAACTGAAAAGATCATCAAAGCTAGGTAATAATCCTTACATTCCTATGCGAATTATTCAAAGCAGAGAATTAAAGCATAGGTTCTCAATTAGGCCACACATGGCATATAAGTATATTCCTATCTCATACACAAATTAGGCAATCTATTGGTATAGACAAATCCTAATCACATGCCAACATATCTAGACATGCATCTATAATCCATTTCCATTTCTTATAGATTACCAAAATCATCACTAAGGTCTTTAACAAGAATCATTAAGCACAAATATATTGAACCAAACTAAATGGTGCCAACCAAAGAGATAAGCTAATCAATTCAAATAACAAAGGGTTTCATTATAACCTTAGAGCAAATATTTAGTTCATAGCTTTTAAGCTAAACATAAGTAGCAATAAATACAACATTTATAGATTACAACATCAAAGGAAATATTAGAGAAAAAAAACTCTGTCAAGCCTTCTTCAATCTCCAAGAAAACCAATCAATAATGCTTTCCAATCCATATTGCCAAGTGCTCTTGATGCTCCAACGAATTCCAATCCTCTCCCTAATCTATGTTGTTAACTAAAGCTATATACAAAGCTAAAGAGAAAATAAACTAAGTTAAGCTATGGAGATGAGAGAAAATATGGGTTTCTAAGCTATCCCCTATGTCCTCTAAAAGGAGGCTGCAGATGAATTCCAGGATTTTGTATTTGGGTCATTAGGTTAGGCATTTAACAACCCTATTTTGCCCAGAATTCGTGCTTGGCACTGCGGCATGGGAATTTGGCCTGAAACTCACGCTGCGGCGTCAAGCATGACCTTGGCTACTGCATTTTCGCGCTGCAGCGTGGCCAATAACACTAGGAACTCGCGCTGCAGCGAGGGTCCCTGAGTCAGGATTTCCAGCTTCGACGTCTGTTGGAAAAATGGCCATAACTTCTTCGTTCGAACTTGGATTAAGGCGTTTAAAGAGGCTATGGAAAGCTAAAAAGTAGCTATACAACTTTCATAACTGGAGCTCGTCGAGATAATGGTCGGAGCAAGTCTTAAATTGAGCTCGAAGCAACTGCTGTGTAAAATACATGCAAAATCCGATGGTAAAAAGACCATAACTCTCTCATACGAACTTCAAATTGGATGATTCCGGATGCTCTGGAAAGCTAAGACAAATATCTACAACTTTTAGTCTTTGAGTTTTGAGATATTCAGATTGGATCATGGGTGAAATTGAGAAACAAGCAGCTGGAATGCCAAAATCAAGCCAAAACGCATCGATCCAAGGGGCCTTTATTCAATACCTACAAAACAAAGTTAAAACATATAAAATACATACAAAAACATATAAAAGCAATACAAAACCATATAATATAACAATAAGATAAAAACACATAAAAAGGAACACAAACTACCCAAGAACACACACTTTCATCAAGCCAAAAGTACTCAATTCGTAGGTATAAAACTCACTCATCAAGTATCCTCATTAATTACGGCAAGTGTTGAATTTTCAACTTCAAAATTTTCAATAGAAATAATAAGTGTTGAATTTTCTATCTCAAGATCTTTATTTATTTTTCTTAACTTTTCTAATTCTTCCTTTAGTATTAAATTTTCTGAAGAATGATTTTCTAGTTTTTCTTTTTCTTCTTTTAAACTTTCATTAATTACAATTAAGTTCGAGTTTTCTATTTCAAGATTTCTGTTAGTCTTAATTAATTTTTCTAATGAAATTTTTAGTTTAATAAAATCTTCTTTAATAATTTCATTATCTTCATATAAACAATTATAAGCTTCTTGTAGTTCATGATGTTTTCATTTATATTATTTAAATTATGTGTGACAAATGAAGTGCTAGGTAATTGATGTTTAGAATTTACCTTAGATCTTGGTGATGAATCATTGTCTGCCATTAGACATAGATTTACAATTTTCTCGGTCTGTTCAGCAGTTCCTTCTTCGTCACTTAGATCTCAGCCTTCCTTAGTTACTAGTACTTTGTTGTTGACTAGTTTTGGACAGTCCTCCTTGAAGTGTCTAGGTTGGTTGCATTCAAAACATGTATTTGAATTTTTATTTGAGCTGACACCTCTGAAGTTGTTGCTTGTTTTGAAATTTCCTCCTTGCGTTTGTGGCCTGAAGACTTGTTTGCCTTTGAAGTTGTTGAAATTGTTGTTTGTCTTCAGAAAACCTTTGTCATATTTTCTGGTTTTGCTTTGGATTACCTTCCTGAGTTGTCTTGATAACAAGGCAACTTCATTATTATCTAAACTCAGGAGTTCTTCATTTAGCTCCTCATCATTGCTTTCCTGATCTACAAGTAGAGTTTTGAAAGCAATTCCTTTCTTCTTGAGGTCTGTATCTGATCCTACTTTTTCGACTAGCATGTCAACTTCGTAAGCACAAAGATTTTTAATGAGGCTATCGAGAGGATAGGCAGTTAAATCTTGCATTTCCTTGATGGCTTGTAACTTCCATTTTCCATACAGATGGAAGGGCTTTGAGAATTCTTCTGTTTTTCTCATTTGTTGTGTATGCCTTCCCTAATTGTTCCAACTCATCAATGATTCTGGAAAAATGTGTTTTCATATCAATAATCTTTTCACCTTCTTCTATCTTGAAACTTTCATACTCTTGGATTAGAGCATCTTTTCTGGTTTCTTTCATATAATTGGTTCTTTCATAGGTTATGATTAATTTTTCCCATATTTTTTTAGAATTCTTACAATTGCTAATTCTTTTGTATTCTTTTTCAATTAGAGCACTAGTTAGCACTTGTTTAGCTCTGGATGCGATATTCATATCTTTTTCATCTTCAGTAGTGAACTCATCAGCATCTTTATCAAAGATCTTTTCTCCTTCAATTTTTGTGGAAATTTTTACACCTCGTTCTATCGCAAGCCAAACTTTAATTCCTTGTGATTTGGCATAGATTTTGAATCTATTCTTCTAGGTGGCAAAATATGTGTCATTAAATAGTGGAGGTCTGGACATTGATAGTCCTTCTCCGCAACCAGTATCATTATAGGCTATGGATGGATCTACTCTTAGATATGTCTGTATTCACTCAACAAACAAGTTAAATAGTACCATTCTGATACCAATTGAAAGTCTACTAATAATCTAGAAGGGGGGTTGAATAGATTATTACCGTTTAAAAATTTATCTGAGGCCTTTTTGAATTTTTAGTAAATTAATTTACAGTGTTAGAAATTAATATGCAAGATAGTAAAAATTCAATCACACAATGCACAGAGATTTATCTGGTTCACAACATAAATCTCAGGTATATTGCTATGTCCAGTCTCAAGCTCTTCTCTAGGACTTGAGATCCTATTATTCCCAGTAATAAATACTCCTTCAATAGGAGGAGAAGCCTTTACAAAGTTTTAAAGATAAACTTACAACTATCTACTACTAACTATTTCAGACAGTAAGCTTCTAGCTCATTCCTCAAGCTTAGTTGCACCTTTCCTTTGAGTTCAGTTCTATTCTATGATCTAGTTTTGAAACGACAACCTCTTCCTCACCTAACAAGTACACTAGAGACCCAACTCCTAGCTGACCTCTCAAAGACTCTGGTCTTGGTCAAGGAATTACTCGTCTTTCTCACAAGTACATAAAATAAACTAACTCTACCCTTTTCCCTTTTTACAAAAATTTTAAGAAAGATATGCTTCTAGAACAAGCAGATGAAATTTAGTACAGATATATAAAAGTTTAAATAACTTTTATATTTGATGCTTCTCAAATAAGCAGGTAACAGTTAAAGATCATGGATTTATAAAAGTTTATCCAACTTTTATATTTTATGTGAAAAGTGCTTCTGAGTAAGCAGATAAATAAGTTAATCCAGATTTATAAAGGTTTTACTTTTCTTTATAAATAAAGAATGTGTTTCTATGTAAAATAGATATAACTTTGAGTCCAGATATAAAAGTTTAAATAACTTTTATAATAAGTGATATGCTTCTTTTTAAGCAGATATAATCACTGAAGTCTGTAACTTTTATAATGCAACAAGTATTTTATGAATAAATAAATTTATGTGCAAAATACTTGTGATGACAAATATTAAGTATAGTATATCAATTAGTTAAATAATACTTGATATAACAAATCAATTTGTTTCACTCAAATATGTGTGTGCGTGTATATATATATATATATATATATATATATATATATATATATATATATATATATATATATATAGGGAGAGCTTCTAAAGCGAATTTTAAAAAGCAAACCAAAGACGAACCGTCATCTTTGGTGTCTATGGCGACGATTCGACCCGTCGCCGTAGCCATGTAATCTTTGGCGACGGGTCAAATCGTCGCCATAGACACCAAAGACGATGGTTCGTCATTAGTTCGCTTTTGAAAATTCTCCTATATATATATATTATAATATATTTGATCTATTATGTGAATATTAAATAAGGTCACTTAGAACTTCAAACACCGTTCGAATGATATTCTTGTTTAAGGAATACCTCCAAATATCGGTATCTAAAACTGACCAAATTTAAAGTTTCACAATTGATATTTATATAAATATTTTCGATAGACCACTTAGAACTTCAAACACCGTTCGAATGATATTCTAGTTTAAAGAATACCTCCAAATATCGGCATCTAAAACTGATCTACTTTACGATATTTATATAAACAAGTTATATCAATAAAGGATCACTTAGAACTTCAAACACCGTTTGCATGATATTCTTGTTTAAAGAATACCTCCAAATATCGATATCTAAAACTGATTTTTTAATTGATAAGAATAGATGATATATATATATATATATATATATATATATATATATAAATGTGTACAATAATTTATATTTGTATATCTATAATTATAAGCAAGTATGAGATAATGTAAATACAATAATCTAATAACTTATCTCTGATACTTTGACCAATTTTTCTCTTCTTCAAAAGATTAGAACTTTAAATAGAAGATAGAAAGTAAGCTTCTTTATAGAGAGAATATGTAGGCAAGGAGATAGAACTTTTCTTTGTTTTGTAAATTGGTAAAGAAAAATGAAAGAAAAACTTTCCTATTTATAGAAAATTTTGAGCCAAGGGAAAACTTGTAATTTAGAAATTCATTTTGAATTTAACGACTCGGATTGATTTGATTTAAAATGAAAGGTCCAAATGAATATGAAGTACACGGACTGCCAACAAAAAGAAACAGGCTGTAAAAGATTTTAGCCCATAACAAATGTTACCAACTCTTGAGTCAGCACATACATGCACACAATATTTCCATTTGGGCATGGCTGAACAAAAACTTTTATGCCTTAGCCTTATCTCACCCCACTTGGGCATACCATTCATATGCACAGTATGCAAGCACACAAATGTGCCACACACTTACACACACATATATCAAGCCTTCACTTATGCCTTCACTTACACACACAAATGTGCCACACACTTGTTTTAAGCCTTCACTTATATGCCACACACTTACACATGCACACAAATAGTACACACACACACACACACATATATATATATGATATATATACGATACATATATATACATATGCATACATTTTCTTTTTGCTTTCTTTGAAAATAATTCAAAATGAGTTTTGAAATCTTTAATAAAATTATTTTGAGAATAAATAGGAAATATCCTTGCCTTAAGAAATGTTACTATATAAATCAATTTCTTTAACATATGATGTTAATTTATCAAGACCAAGAAAAATAAATTCAATTTAGGATGAAAAATATTTTTGGTCAAAATAAATAGGATAATTCAAATCAATTGTATAAAATCCTATGGAGAGGATTTTAACTATTTAATTAACCCTATTTACTTAATTTGTTATCATTAAAATAAAGTTAAAGGTTTGGAGACCCATGTAACGCCCCCGAAATCCGGGTCTACCTTCAAACTCGATGTCTGGTGCGTCACTTTGCTAAACATTCAACATAAACACCCATATAATCTTAAGACATCAATGTAATTCAATATATTACAAAATGTCGCCTTCTAATCCCAAGTTCTAAGACCTTTACATATTCAATACATATAAATAATGATTACTACATCATTTAACTATTACAATTGTGACTTTAATCCGCCACAACAGATACATATAAAGCTTACAAGTAAACGACTAAACAAATACTTGATCTCTTCCTTAGTCTTCACCGTATTCCTCGGTTCGTTCTAGCTTTGCTGAAAATATTTTATTTAAAGCAAGGGTGAGCATTTAATTGCTCAGCAAGTATAGCAGTTGAATAAACCAGCGACAATAAAATTAATATCAACACATTCTCAGAAATCTTCAACAACTGAACAATATTTGTGAAGCAACTTTAAATGAATAGGAACAACAATTACCTTTCGCTTAACACTTTCGAAACGACATACTAACTAATCCTCAAGACTTTAAATTTCTCTGATCTTTCTTAGTTTTGACATTTTCTATGTCTACCTCATTATCATGACACAATATGTGTCCAGTTCATCTCGTGATTCTTAACTTACCCATGTAAGGGTTCTATTCTTAAATTTACACCAATTCTTCTAGTTTGAATTAACTTTCCTTAACTTTATTAGAATATTAATCATTCAATAACTTATCTCTACATTTGTTTAGCTGAAGAGGCATCGACACTTACCTTAACATTTGTCTAGCCGAACCAATTGCATCGACATACTTTATACGCAGTTCATGAATAACAGACTATAAACACTTGAACAGTTCAATCATAGAACAATTCATCACAAAACACCTAAGTGCAGATATTGACATATAGCACAATCAACAACTTAACATCTTGTACAACATAAAATAGTTGCACATAGATATAAATCTTGCACAGAACAATAATCTGAAAAAAGGTTTAAGAAACTTGCTACAAGTAACACTTGTATAAGATTTGAAACTTGTTCAAATATAAATTAAGTAAGGTTAGAAAACTTGCCTTAAGCACTGCTTACAACTTTACGCTATATTGCTCTTCAAACATCCTATACATATTCATGTATGATGACATACCAATTAGCCACATAATGACATCCTAAATTGGTTTATATTACTCTATTTCATATTTTATAATGTTTTCTGTTATTCAAAACTTAGTATTAAAATTTGTTTTTAAGACATAGCATGGCGTTATGCTATTTACACAATGCTTGTCTAATCACGCCTACGCAAATGCCCAAAGCTCGAGCTCATAAAAGCTCTTTACTAGGTTTGGTACAGGGGCGGCGCTGCGACGCCAAATTCTAGTTCATTGTCGGCGCTGCAGCGCCCTCTCACAGTACCCCAGCTAAATAAGCGGCGCTGCGGCGCTCGGTTTTACACTTTAAGCGGCGCTGCGATGCCATTCATATTATTCACCCAGTTCTTCATGTGGTGCTGCAGTGCCAGATTTTTACCCTATAAGCGGCGCTGTAGCGCCGGTAGTCAGGGACTAATTTCCTTATTGTTTCCATCTTTTTGAAATTTCCATTTCCATTGCATCCGCTTCTAACATCGTAACTTCCTCACCCATTATCGTAATGAGTCCGTTCTCGAACCTATTTCTAGCTCATCACATCATCTATAAATTCCCTCGGACAGAATAATTTTTTTGGTTCTCTACTAAGCCTAAAATTGACTCAAAAATCCCTCGTTGTTTGTTAAGTGACATTCTTGACGTCGAATTTTTAAATTACCGGAACTTGCTCATCCGAAGTCGTATTGAGCTCATTCTTGAGACTACGACTCACATTTTTCTTGAAATATAAAAGCTCTAACAAATCGAACTTTTTCGGACACATGATCTACCTGCTAACTTGCCCCCCCCCCAAAAGTGGTACCAAGCTAGGATTTTCTCCATTTAATATCTTTTACTAAATTTTTTACCATAACTTCATTTGGCATATTTTTACTCCATTCTAAATGGAACATTTCCTTAACACACATACTTATAATTCCTTCATCCTGGAATTCATAAACTTACGAACAAGGTTTTGAACTTGTCCATCAACAACAACTACATTGATTTTCATACTTTTATTGGCTTACTCTTTATTAACAATATATTCTCACTTTGCATGCTTATTACCGGTAAATATTTGGTCCTATAAGATCATTCTCCTTATCTCTCCGGATCCACTATTGATCCCCATTAATCAATATCTACCAACAAAGCACTTCAATATTATAAAGCTTTAAAAGTTGAAAGAAATTAGGGTTTAAGTTCTTTATCTTTACTATTCTTTTTCATACTTATTAACATGGTTTAGACATATAACCATCATCTTATACTTCCATAGCCAATAAAAAATATATTTCTTCCAATAAAACTTAAAGGAATGGATTAAAGTTAAGGTGTATAATATTACCTTTCTTGGTCTTCTTCTATTTGCCAAAGCTTATTAGCTTGAAGCTTCTTGTTCTTCCTTTCCTCCATTAATTTCCCACCACCCTCTCTCTCTCTCTATCAAATTATCTACAATTTCTTCTCTTGGTTTTGTGAATTAGTAAGGAATGAAGAAGAAATGGTCTTCTATATATAGGCTTGGCAAGAGTTAGGGTAATTTAGTTTTTTAGCCCATCCTTAGCTTCTCCCCTAAGTTTCCTTAACTAACTAACTAACTACTAACCATGGTTAATTGGTGGGGGATGGGATGGCTAGCTTTCTTAGGAAGCTCTTGTGACAACCCGGATTTTCAGAAGTTATTAAATAAGAATTTAATAAATAAAAATTCTTATTATGAGACATTTTGAGTTTGAGTGTGTGTATATATGTGTTTCATATTATAAAATATGTGATTTGGTATGAATATAGAAGAGGAATATATATACATACATATATATATATATATATATATATATATTCTTATATTGGAAAATGAGGTTTAATGGTAAATTAAACCATTGATGATAGTAAATGAAATTGTTACGAAAAGAATATTAACTGAATAATATTAAGTTAAAATTATATTATGAAATAATATAATTTTATTATTATGCCTTGCTAGAAATGAAATTGTTATGGATTATATTTCACAATAATGTGAGTAATTCAATTAATTAAAATAGAGAGTTAATGTAAATATATATATTTGTTTTAATAAAACGAGAAAGCAATGTGTTACATAAGTGAAATATGTTAACGTAATAAGATTGTGAGTTTTGTAAATAGTTAAAAAATATTTATGAAATTGAATAAATATTTTATCTGGAATATTTATGAAATAAATATTCGATGAAAATTATTATAGACTAAATTGTTTAAGTATGATGTTATTAAATAAATTGATGATAAATAATTTTATAATTTGTGCGTATTTTAGCACGCTAATGTGATGATAAGGTTCTAATTTGTTAAATAAAATTTGAGTTATATTTGTTAAATAAATTAATTAAATAAGTTTAATTAAATTAAAGTGTGGCAATGGTTTATTTTTAAATGGAAAGCATATAGTATAATAATAATAACAAAAATGGATTAATTCTTTAAAGAAGTACCAAACAAGGCCTTGTGGCCTTTGGCTTTCTTAACTAACGAAACTCCCCACTAAAAGTCACATAAGTTATCGAGAGTTGGAAAACAAAGAACATAGGAGAGGAAGAGAGAAAATTGAGTGAGTTCTTGGGAAATTGAGAAGAAAATTCTGAAAATCAAAGAAGAAAGAGAGCAAGCAAGCAATTCTTATCATGTATCTAGATAATCTAAGCAAGAATCAAAGGATACGTGAAGTGCAGATAAGTATAAGTTGATTATGGTAATTGATAATCTACGAACGAGGCAAGTCTTTCAGTTCCTATTTGTTATGTGAACTAAATGCTTAACTGTTTTAAACCTATGATGTAAAAGCAAGATGCATTTTATATATTTTACAAGTACGAGACGATAAAGTCAAATTATGACTACGTTCGTTGAATTAAGAATATTGATTGAGTTATGAAACTCAATCTCTATTTGATATGTGTTTATCATTATGTATGACATATTTAGCCAAATATTTATGATTTAAATAATGAGCATGTTATCTATGTGCTATGTGACGCATGCAAACTGTTAGATTTTGCTGAGCTGTCGAGCTCATTCTTGCAAATAACCACTTTTGCAGGTTAAAGATTCAAGGTAACGTTATGTGCTGCTTGAATGGCATGATTCAGATATTATGCATGAAGATTAATTGTTTAAGCTTAAATTTATGTTTTGAATCATGATTAAGGTTCTGGATGGTGTATTTGATGATATATTAAATGTAACAGATGCTGAGTTGTAAAATTTGTACTGACTTATAATTTAATTTTATTATAATTCTAATGAAGCGAATTATTAAGTAGATATGATTCTAGAATATGTAAATGATTAAAGGTTATGATTCAGGGAAAGCAAAGAAAGAAAACTGAGAAGTTTAAAATTATTCCGCATTTTTTAGTAAGTTTAACATTGAATAATGTTGTAAAGTCAGAATGAGGATATATTGCTAACGATCGATGAAGAGAGTTGGATTGTATGAATTTTGTGGTCGTTATCGTTGGTATCAGAGTTGATAGGTTAGAAACCTTAGGTACGAGTACCTTAGACTATAACCTTAGAGAGGAGAGGTGAAGATGATAGAGTTTAAAGAATAATAAGTTAAGTATAATTATGGTGCAATCGTATTCTTTAATGGTTGATGTAGGGTATCTGGGCTAAACAATTCCTTCAGAGAGCGGAGGTTGATACGAACTAGCAACCGATCTAACTCGTTGTGAAAGACAGTGTAGACGAGACGAGAACTAGTTTGTTGGTTGTTTGTGAGAAACCACTCAGGTGCTATACTGAACACTGTTAGAGACTCGAGGTGTACTGAGTATAGAATTATGGATGCGTATGATTAAGAAGTGATTCTTTTCGTATAGGTGGATGCGTGAGATGAGTTAAGTCCTGGAAACGTTACAAGAAGAAGATGCAAATAATGCGAAGAAAACTCGAATAAAATATTGAATAATATAAATGAAGTTAGAGGTTCTTAAAGGAAGAATTAATATATAAATAAAAAGATTCAAAGAAGAATCTTGAAGAGTTATATAAGATGAAAACCAGGAGTTACCTAACTCTAGTAATAAAGATGGTGTTAATAAATAGACGATATCTATAAGATGAGAATGATATAAATGATAAGGATGAACTCAAATAGAGTTTAGAGAATTCATGTGAGACAAGATTATGATAAAATATTTAGGTTCAAAGAAGAACCTGAAGAGCTAAAAGAACAGGGAACACCTGACTTGATTAATCATAAGATAACATGATTAAGAGAAGAATAAAGAAGATCATAGGATGAGACGATCATAATATAAGAAAGAATCGTAAGAAGTGATGATGATAGAACGAAATCACGACGTGATCTGCTAAAGTTGTAAAATATCAAAGGATCTTAAATGATTGAATAGTTGTAGCATGATGCTATAAAGAGATGGTACTATGAAATAGTATGAAGTAAACTCACGAAGAGTTATGGATGATGAAATACGAGAAATTTATATCAAGCAAAGAGTAAGTTAAGAGCAAGATGGAATTAGGTGGGATTTCAATGGAGGACTCATGTTAGTGGCTGAGTTGTACAATTCCTTGTATGGGCGGGGAATTTGTGCTTGGTGTAACAACCACTTAGCTTCCTATATTGACAATTCATTGCAATGTTGGTGTCACGCTATCACTATACATATGACGAGAATGTGATTTTTTTCTCATATTTATATTTGATAGTTAGTGAATATTAAGATTAAGTACGGTTCTTAAAACTCATACTTATGGTAGATTTGTGACTCATAATCGTATCGTGGAACCCCTCAGCGAATGGATGATTTTGGTCTGACTAGGATAAGTTCCTAAACCCATATGATTGTGGTAAGTTCCTGAATTTCCAAAGTGTGGTAAGTTTGATGAACTATATTGGTTATAGAAATGTTATGGTATAAAGAGCATTGATGGTATTGAAGATTGATAAATGATTAAGTAATGAAACAATGGAGTAAAAATTTGAAGTTGATGAAGGAGAATTGGATATTCTAAATCTTCTAGCTATACTAGATTTTTGAAATTTATTGACATCGTGCTGATATTCACAATTTTGTGTTCTCGAAAATATATTGGGTCAATGTTTGAATCAATAATTTTAAAAAGTGCTATTATTCGTATGTCTATGCTAATTGTTTCAGCTAGACAAAAATGATTTGAAATTATCAAAATGTATTTTGAACGATGGAGTCATCAATGCAATTGAACCTCGTGTTGGATGTGATTGATGGATCGTTAGCCCACTATGGTATGGTGTAGTATGACAAAGTCCTAAAATGACGGCATCCTCAATGTACTATTAAGACGGTATGGTATCATGACGTCATAAAAGAATTTTACTTTTTCTGTTAAGTTATGAAAGGATATGCTAATTGAGTTGGCTAAAAATGTTTTGACTGATGTCTGAATTATTATTCAAGGTCTAAGCTAATTGATTTGGCTAGACGACTATTGAAAGATGTTTTACAAGATTCAAGCATTCTTGGAGAATTTATGCCAAACTAGATTGTTCTGGTGCAGAATTTGTATTAAGTCTGAGGTGAACCAACCCTATAATGGAGGATACACAATAGCGTTAATATGTATATGCACAATACATAGTACGAATGGCTGATCACCTGAAGTACGAGAAGAGATGGTCCATAGTCTTTTGACTATTAAAGGTTATAGTAGAAATATCTGTTAACCTAGGACAAGGTTCAAGTCTTACGACTCCTCAACATGATATTGAAAGTTTTTGAATGAATCTTTTAAATTCCTGAGTTATTCATACTGCTTCCCAATTATTGAACAATTGTGGAAGATTCTTGTTCCTTTGAAAGGTAGAAATGGAAAGAAAATATTCCTTAAGAAGGGGTAAGTCATAGAATGCAACATGTGGTGATGAGTAAGTTAAACAAACTATAATAAATCCAAGAAAGAAATGAAATTCAAGAAAGGGAAAAGATAAATTTAACTGTTGTTCACTAATGATGAGAAATTTTAAAAGAGAAAAATGTGAAGAATGCGATGATCTTAGAAAGATCCTTAGAGAAAGAATTTGGTTGTAGAACCCAATGAATAAGTAGAGATTAACGTAAAGTCTATTTTGATAGATGGAAGGAACGAATATTAGTAAATCAAAAATTTCGAGTACGAAATTCTTAAAAGAAGGGGGTGAATATGATATCCTGAATATTTATGCGATGCTAAATCAGGATATTAAATGATTACTACGAGTATGATATGCAATGAATTTGTTAAAGGGTTAAAGAATATAAACACTCGAAGTGTTCCAGGTTTAAGTGAAGGTGATGAAATAAAACCTACACTAAAGTAATGCGTTAAGTTATTCAACAATAATTGTGAAAGAGATTTAGTGAAAACTGAGTAAGGGAGATTTCATTAATTTCGAGGACGGAATCCTTATAAGGAGGGGAAGGATGTGACAACTCGAATTTTCAGAAGTTATTAAATAAGAATTTAATAAATAAAAATTCTTATTATGAGACATTTTGAGTTTGAGTGTGTGTATATATGTGTTTCATATTATAAAATATGTGATTTGGTGTGAATATAGAAGAGAAATATATATATATATATATATATATATATATATATATATTCTGATATTGGAAAATGAGGTTTAATGGTAAATTAAACCATTGATGATAGTAAATGAAATTGTTACGAAAAGGATATTAACTGAATGTTAATAAGTTAAAATTATATTATGAAATAATATAATTTGATTATTATGCCTTGCTAGCAATGAAATTGCTATGGATTATATTTTAGAATAATGTGAGTAATTCAATTAATTAAAATAGTGAATTAATGTAAATATATATATATATATATATATATATATATTTGTTTTAATAAAACGAGAAAGCAATGTGTTACATAAGTGAAATATGTTAATATAATAAGATTGTGAGTTTTGTAAATAATTAAAAAATATTTATGAAATTGAATAAATATTTTATTTGGAATATTTATGAAATAAATATTCGATGGAAATTATTATAGAATAATTTGTTTAAGTATGATGTTATTAAATAAATTGATGATAAATAATTTTATAATTTGTGCGTATTTTAGCACGCTAAAGTGATGATAAGGTTCTAATTTAATTATTTAATTAAATTAGAAAGGTAATAATTTGTTAAATAAAATTTGAGTTATATTTGTTAAATAAATTAATTAAATAAGTTTAATTAAATTAAAGTGTGGCAATGGTTTATTTTTAAATGGAAAGCATATAGTATAATAATAATAACAAAAATAAATTAATTCTTTAAAGAAGTACTAAACAGGGCCTTGTGGCCTTTGGCTTTCTTAACTGATGAAACTCCCCACTAAAAGTCACGTAAGTTATCAGGAGTTGGAAAACAAAGAACATAGGAGAGGAAGAGAGAAAATTGAGTGAGTTCTTGGAAAATTGAGAAGAAAATTCTGAAAATCAAAGAAGAAGGAGAGCAAGCAAGCAATTCTTATCATGTATCTAGATAATCTAAGCAAGAATCAAAGGATACGTGAAGTGCAGATAAGTATAAGTTGATTATGGTAATTGGTAATCTACGAATCAGGCAAGTCTTTCAGTTCCTATTTGTTATGTGAACTAAATGCTTAACTGTTTTAAACCTATGACGTAAAAGCAAGACGCATTTTATATATGTTAAAAGTATGAGACGACAAAGTCAAATTATGATTACGTTCGTTGAATTAAGAATATTGATTGAGTTATGGAACTCAATCTCTATTTGATATGTATTGATCATTATATATGACATGTTTAGCCAAATGTTTATGATTTAAATAATGAGCATGTTATCTATGTGCTATGTGACGCATGCAAACTGTTAGATTTTGCTGAGCTGTAGAGCTCATTCTTGTAAATAATCACTTTTGCAGGTTAAAGATTCAAGGTAACGTTATGTGCTGGCATGATTCAGATATTATGCATGAAGATTAATTGTTTAAGTTTAAATTTATGTTTTGAACCATGATTAAGGTTCTGGATGGTGTATTTGATGATGTATTAAATGTAACAGATGTTGAGTTGTAAAATTTATACTGACTTATAATTTAATTTTTTATCCGATGTATAAAAGGTATTGAATCTAGAAGTAAGTTTTATTTTTTTTATTATAATTCTAATGAAGCGAATCATTAAGTAGATATGATTCTAGAATATGTAAATGATTAAAGGTTATGATTCAGGGAAAGCAAAGAAAGAAAACTAAGAAGTTTAAAATCATTCTGCATTTTTTATTAAGTTTAACATTGAATAATGTTGTAAAGTCAGAATGAGGATGTATTGCTAACGACCCATGAGGAGAGTTGGATTATATGAATTTTGGGGTCGTTACAACTCTCCTCTCCCATTAGCTAGTCAAAATTATTAACTTTGACTTTCGTATTCGTAACGTATAATTTTCGTATTATACTTATATCGTTCTTGTATTTTACTCGTATTATAATTTGTATTATACTAGTATAATATTTCGTATCTAGGTTTTAACCCTTAGGTTATAACCCTTATGTTTTAACCCTTAGGTTTAATTCTCGGTTGACTTTCGAAATTCATTCGACAAGCCGAAAAATTGTGTTTTTCATTTTTAAATTTTGTTAGAGATTATGTCTCGTGACATCATATAAATGTTATGGCGTCTTTCAAAAAATCGAAAAAGACATTTTTAGCGTGAATAGTGTTTTTTCGTCTTTTTTTCAGAAAAATTTTATTTTCGTCTACGAAACCCTAGTTCGTAAATTCTACCACGTAAACACAATTTAGGTCATAATACGACCTTTAAACACATACAAACATGTTTACACTTAATAATATCAATAAAACTCATTTTATTAGATATTCATATTCATAAACCCAAATAATAGATTACACGAATTTTCGGGTTGTCACATTCTTTCCCCTTATAAGGATTCCGTCCCCAGAATCACTACTATAAGATTACATCAAAAAGATAAGGATAAACTAATTTCTTCATCTTTTTCTTCCTTGAGTGCCCACACAGCTGCTTCGGCGTTGCGGTTACTCCACCCTACTTTGTCAGAAGGTATTATCTTACTTCAAAAATTTGGCTAGTGTTTGTTTACCCACACTCTTTTCCTTACTACTACTTCCTCCATCTGTCCCTTTATTCGGACACTTTCTTGCTTGATGATCCAACGATCCACAAGTATAACACCCATTTTGCATTGGATTGGGGTAATTAGGAGAGATATGTCCCTCTTGTCCACAATTATAGCACGCCCTCTTAGCTTTCCTATATACCTTCGTATGGTTCTTCCCATAATTCTCACACTCTTCAACCCTTTTCTTCAGGTTTCTTTGTTTATCTTCAGACTGGCTAATATTCAATTTCCTCTTATGGCTTCCCTTAGCTCTATCGCTCTGTCCCTCCCGACTAATTTGGCTTAATACCTTATTTCCTTCCTCTGCTATTATTTCCTTCTCCAGAATCATCTCGAATGAGTCGATCTGTAATACCGATAATTTATCGTAGAGCGAAGGGTTCAACCCTTGCTCAAACCTACGTGGCTTTCTCTCTTCAGTGTCCACTTGATGTGGAGCAAACCTTGCAAGTTCGTTGAATTTGGCAGCATATTGGGGTACCGACATGTCCCCTTGTTTCAACTCTAGAAACCTTATCTCCATCTGACTCTACGTACTATTGGGAAAGTAGTTCTCAAAGAACAACTCATTAAACCTTTCCCAAGTCACTATCCCTTTATTGGCCCTATTCTGATTGGCCTCCCACCAGAAATTGGCTTCTCCCTTTAATATATAGGTAGCAAAAGTCGTCTTTTGCTCCTCTCTAACTTTGGCGATCACAAACGCCTTCTCTATCTCCTTAATCCATGATTGAGCCGCTATAGGCTCAATGGTCCCCTTAAACTCAAGCGGTCCCACACTTTTAAAATCCTTAAAACTTACCACTGGCAATGTTGGAGGATTTACATCTACTTGGGTAGGGTTTCTATTTAGTGCCCTTATTAAAAGATCTACAAAGTGCTGCATAGAGTGTGCCTGATCCCTATTCTCATTTTTTGCCTCTTCTTGGTCGTTTTGACTTCTTCTTGGTCGTTTTGACTTCTTCTTGGCACCATTATTCTGTTTAATAAAACTATATTATTTTCGCATCATTTATTTTAAAGTATTCGTTATTAATGCTAAAAATTTATTCATCACATAACACATATTAATACACATATTTATATTAATATGCATCTCTTGGTACACCGTACTTATATCTCATAGCTTTCTGCTATTCTATTGCTTCAAGAAGTCCTATAATTCTCAGACTTTAGTCTTTCTTTCTTACATCGCTCGACTCTCTCTCTCTCGGGTCTACTTTCTTACTTCTAGAATTTTCTGGATTGTCTGACCCCACCTATGTTTGCTCTACCGTGACATCGCCTATGTCTATTTTATTATGACAAGGCCTGTGTCTACTTTATTGTGACACCGCTAGTGTCTGCTTTGTTATGACACCACCAATGTCTGTTTTATTATGACACTGCCCGTGGCTGTTTTAACACCACCATTATTTGTTTTATTTTGACACCACTTGTGTCTATTTTAGTATGACATCACATGTGTCTGTTCTTCTTTGACACCTCCTATATCTGTCTTAACTCCTGATGAACAATACCCCTAATATTAAGGTTGTTCCTTTATTCTCTTGCATATTCTTAGCTACTACCCCAGCTATTTGCTTAGGTATACCTGCTAGCTTCTTATCAATAACCTGATAACCTCTAATTTCTTCTTTTAACATCCTTTGATTAATTTAATATCTTGATTAACACATAACAATTAACAACTTTTACTTCTTTAAGGCTTGCAATTTTAAAAATAATGCTTTGTTCCTAGAACATACCATACGTTATGAGTTCAGAAAATTACCATAATAATATGAGTTTAGGAACTTGTCTTAGCAATATAGTTCAAGAACAAATCAAGAACTGTTCATATGCCTATGGGCTTAAAAACTTACCATACGATTATGAGTCACAAACTTACCATAAGTATGAGTTTTAAGAACTCACATATATCTCTAAAACTCACAACTTAACTCATAATAATATATATTCATTATTATCACATAACACATAGTTTATTTTACCTTTACTTTCTTACTTCTTTCGATGAATTTCCTTAATTTATCCTTTAAAACTCTATCTGAGTTTATCTCCTTACTATCTTCATCATTTCTCTCCGATTATAGCCTAAGGTTCCCCCACCTAAAGTTTATAACCTATCAACTCTGATACCGACCTGTAATGCCCCCGAAATCTGGGTCTACCTTTAAATCCGGGGTCCGGTGCGTTACGGTGCTAAACATTCAACATAAACACCCATATAATCTTAAGACATCAATGTAATTCAATATATTACAAAAAATTGTCTTCTAATCCCAGATTCTAAGACCTTTACATATTCAATACATACAAATAATGATTACTCCATCATTTAACTATTACAATTGTGACTTTAATCTGCCACAACAGATACATATAAAGCTTACAAGTAAACGACTAAACAAATACTTGATCTCTTCCTTAGTCTTCACCGTATTCCTCGGTTCGTTCTAGCTTTGCTGAAAATATTTTATTTAAAGCAAGGGTGAGCATTTAATTGCTCAGCAAGTATAGTAGTTGAATAAACCATCGACAATAAAATTAACATCAACACATTCTCAGAAATCTTCAACAACTGAACAATAGTTATGAAGCAACTTCAAATGAATATGAACAACAGTTTCCTTTCACTTAATACTTTCGAAACGACATACTAACTAATCCTCAAGACTTGAAATTTCTCTGATCTTTCTTAGTTTTGACATTTTCTATGTCTACCTCATTATCATGACACAATATGTGTCTAGTTCATCTCGTGATTCTTGACTTACCCATGTAAGGGTTCTACTCTTATATTTACACCAATTCTTTTAGTTTGAATTAACTTTTCTTAACTTTATTAGAATATCAGTCATTCAATAACTTATCTCTACACTTGTCTAGCCGAAGACAATTGACATCAACACTTACCTTAATATTTGTCTAGCCGAAACAATTGGCATCAACATACTTTATACGCAGTTCATGAATAACACACTATAAACACTTGAACAGTTCAATCATAGAAGAATTCATCACAAAAACACCTAAATGCAGATATTGGCATATAGCACAATCAATAGCTTAACTTCTTGTACAACATAAAATATTTGCACATAGATAGAAATCTTGCACAAAACAATAATCTGAAACAAGGTTTAAGAAACTTGCTACAAGTAACACTTATATAAGATTTGAAACTTGCTCAAATATAAATTGAGTAAGGTTAGGAAACTTGCCTTAAGCACTGCTTACAACTTTACGACATATTACTTTTCAAACGTCATACACATATTCATGTATGACGACATACTAATTAGCCACATAATGACGTTCTAAATTAGTTTACATTACTCTATTTCATATTTTATAACGTTTTCTGTTATTCAAAACTTAATATGAAACTTTGTTTTTAAGACATAGCACGGTGTTATGCTATTTGCACAACGCTCGTCTAATCATGCCTACGCGAATGCCCAAAGCTAGAGCTCATAAAAGCTCTTTAGTGGGCTTGGTATAGGGGGAGCGCTGCGGCACCCAATTCTAGTTCATTGCTGGTGCTGCAACACCCTCTCACAGTACCCCGGCTAAACAAGCGGCGCTGCGGTGCCCGGTTTTATACTTGAAGCGGCACTGTGGCACCATTCATATTATTCACCCAGTTCTTCATGCGGCACTGCGGCGCCAGGTTTTTACCTTATAAGCGGCGCTGCGGCGCCGGTAGTCAGGGACTAATTTCCTTATTGTTTCCATCTTTTTGAAATTTCCATTTCCATTGCATCCGCTTCTAACATCGTAACTTCCTCACCCATTATCGTAATGAGTCCGTTCTCGAACCTATTTCTAGCTCATCACATCATCTATAAATTCCCCTAGACAGAATAATTTTTTTGGTTCTCTACTAAGCCTAAAATTGGCTCAAAAGTCCCTCATTATTTGTTAAGTGACATTCTTGACGTCAGATTTTTAAATTACCGGAACTTGCTCATCCGAAGTCGTATTAAGCTCGTTCTCGAGCCTACGACTTACATTTTTCTTGAACTATAAAAGCCCTAACAAATCGGACTTTTCTAGACACATGATCTACCTGCTAACTTGGCCCCCCCGAAGGTGGTATCAAGCTAGGGTTTTCTCCATTTAACATCTTTTACTAAAATTTTCGCCATAACTTCGTTATAGCATATTTTTACTCCATTCCAAATTCAACATTTCCCTTATAATTCCTTCATCCTGGAATTCATAAACTAACTTAAGAACGATGGTTTTAAACTTGTCCATCAACAACAACTAGATTGATTTTCATACTTTTCTTGGTTTACTCTTTATTAACAATATGTTCTCACTTTGCATGCTTATTACCGGTAAATATTTAGTCCTCTAGGATCATTCTTCTTATCTCTTGGGATCCTCCATTGATCCCCATTAATCAACATGCACCAATAAAAACTTTAATATTATAAAGCTTTAAAAGATGAAAGAAATTAGGGTTTAAGTTCTTTATCTTTACTATCATTTTTCATACTTATTAAGATGGTTTATACATATAACCATCATCTTATACTTCCATAGCCAATAAGAAATATATTTCTTCCTATAAAACTTAAAGGAATGGATTAAAGTTAAGGTGTATAATATTACCTTTCTTGGTCTTCTTCTATTTGCCAAAGCTTATTAGCTTGAAGCTTCTTATTCTTCCTTTCCTCCTTTCATTTCCAACCATCCTCTCTCTCTTTATCAAATTATCTACAATTTCTTCTCTTGGTTTTATGAATTGGTTAGGAATGAAGAATGAATGGTCTTCTCTTTATAGGCTTGGCAAGAGTTAGGGTAGTTTAGTTTTTTAGCCCTTCCTTAGCTTCTCCCTTAAGTTTTCTTAAATAATTAACTACTAACCATGGGTAATTGGTGGGGGATGGGATGGCTAGCTTCCTTAGGAAGCTCTTCTCTCCCATTGGTTAGTCAAAATTATTGACTTTGACTTTCGTATTCCTACCGTATAATTTTTGTATTATACTCGTATCATTCTTGTATTCTACTCATATTCTAATTCGTATTATACTCGTATAATATTTCGTATCTAGATTTTAACCCTTAAGTTATAACTCTTAGGTTATAACTAGGGCTGTAAACGAACCGAACTGTTCGCGAACGGGTTCAGTTTGGTTCGAGTTCGGTTCGGTTCAGTTCGAGTTGATCACCTAGTCGAATCGAGTTCGCACATAATGTTCCGTTCGATAGCTCGATCAAACATGTTCGCGAACCATGTGGTTCTATTCGACTATGTTCACGAACAGTTCGGGTTCGGTTTGGTTCGACATGTTCGAGTTCGAGTTCGAGTTCGTGTTCGATTCGATTCAACTTGTTCGAGTTCGGATCGGTTCGACATGTTCGAGTTCGAGTTAGGTTCGATTCAACTTGTTCGAGTTCGGTTCGGTTCGACTTACTCGAGTTCAGTTTGAGTTATTCGCGAGTAGCTCGTGAGATGTATTTCTTACATGTTTAATGTTTTTAAAATTCTAAATAAAAATAGTTGGTTATTTCCTACCTCGGTCCCTCGGTCTCTTATTTTTTTGTTTTTTTTAAATTAATGGACACATATGTTAAGAAAAAAAATTAATATTATGTTTTTAATTAAAAATAACTCTAAATGTCAATATTGTCCTTGGATTAGAATAAGAGAGTGTTACTTATTGGATATAAAGTACTGAGCGAAATAAAATTAATTTTAGTACTTGGGGTAATATTAGAAATTAAACAATTAATGCTTAATTGAATTTTTTAAATAACAAATATTAATAGACAAAAACACTTATCTAAAACGATATTTAAAAAGGAACATGAGAATCTTAAATTCTAAATTTGTCTTATCAATAATTGTTAAATTTGCAGTAATTTTCTTTTTTTATTACTTAAACATCTTTTTTTTTATAATTGATTGTAAGTATACATTTTTATTAAATAATAATGTGACACCCCCAAATTCAAGTACCAATACCTCGAATTTGGTGCTCACGATAAAGTACATCTATACACCTCTAAACAACATAAATCAACTAATGCGAAATAAATAAACATATGTTGTTCATTACAAAAAGGTTTACTACGGTCCCAAGGTCTATAACCTTAAATAAAATACATCGCAGAATACATTAATAATACAAAATAATTCCACGATTACATAACGAGATAGTACATATAACTATTCCTTAAGCTTTCCCTTGCCTTTGTCCGCTTTGGAACTCTCCGACTTAACTGCAATAGGTTCATGATATAGCAAGAGAGAGCAACTACTTTGCCTAGCAAGTTTAAAATGAATAAAAAGAAGATATATCATGAATGAATAAGAATAATAATCGCATAGTTCAACAATTTAAGAACATTGAAGAAATAGTTGATAATATAATCAAAGTTCAAGTGAAACAATGAATATTGATTATTTACTGCTGAGTGGTCCAATAGACCATGGACATTTTGGCCCTAAGAATAAATCATTCAACTGACTCTTTTAAGAGTTGGCCCGTCAGTAGTATTTGAGGGGATCAGCCTCTAGTACCCTATGTATATGCATAACATTTAGCTTTGACTGCATCGAATAACCGACACATTAAAATCCCTTACATAAGGGTTGCTCTCTCAGTCCAAGAATTCGCACCAACAATCGGTTTGGATAGCTTTTAAAATAATAACATGTACATGTCTAGCTGAAACAAATGGCATAGACTATTTCCTTAAACAGTTCATGAATGAAGAACTTACATTTTACAGTCCAATAATAGATCATGAATTCAAATGCACAAGGTGCGAATATAAATAATTATCTTTGATGTGGAGTAATCAACCATAATTAATCCACTAATATAACTTGAAAGTAATAGCTCGATTTGAGTCATGAAACTTGCAACAATATACAACATTTGTATAAAATAGAAAACTTGCTCAAATGTAAGGGTTGAGTAAGTTTAAGAACCCTGTATTCAATATATAGAAAGAATGAAGGTAGAGAACTTGCCCAACACAAGGGTTAGACAAGCGTTAGGAAACTTGCCTGGTGCGTCTGCTACAATATTACAACACACGCTCCTTAATATCCTACACATGCAAATACATATTCACATAACAATCAGTGACATAACGGATACCAAATATTTGTTTATACTACTCTATAACGTCTCATTCATATTAGAAACAAGATATTAAACAAGATTGTACATACAAGTTACGGCGCTACGACGCTTTCACGTCTGTACACCAACCTTGCCTATTCGAACGCCCAAGCGATACGTAATTGCGTACGCCTAGCACGCCCCTTCGCTTTATCTAATACTCATTGGCTAATTCTAAGTATCATTATAATTCATAACATTCATGTTTTAGGACTTAGAAGAATATCTTTTATTACCGGAAGCATTACACGTTGCACACACGCATGACCGACCGACGCCTTCTATTTGCACAACAGCCCTAAAAATGGTCAATTTCAAAATTTCTCCAGTTAGAACATTTCAATTCTAATTAATGGATGTTGTAGGTCTATCTCTAAGCTTTCCGAATCATCTTGAATTATCCAATTTGGAGTTTATATGAGAAAGTTAGGTCCGTTTTACTAAAGGAGGTTAGCATCGCACACGAGCTCGCCCCAGAGTGCTTGTGCTCGCCCCAGAGTGCTTGTGCTCGCCCCAGAGGGCTTGTGCTCGCCCCAGAGGGCTTGTGCTCGCCCAGAGGGCTTGTGCTCGCCCCGGAGGGCTTCTGCTCGCCCCGGATGAGCTCCTCTCCTCGCCCTCCTCTTGATGAGCTCGCCCACCTCTCCGATGAGCTCGCCCACCTTTTTGATGAGCTCACCTACTTTCTGATGAGCACACCCTCCTTTCTGATGAACACGCCCTCCTTTCTGATGAGCACGTCCACTTTATGAGCTCGCCGACTTTATGATGAGCTCGCCGACCTTTATGATGAGCTCGCCCACTGATGAGCTCGCCCACTTTATAATGAACTCGCCCTAAGCCAAATGAGCTCGCCTCCTCTCTGTCGAGCTCGCCTAGACCAAATGAGCTCGGCCCTAGAACAAGTGTGCTCGCCCCCGAAGGGCTTCTCTCTGTCGAGCTCGCCAACAAGCTCTGTTTTGGCACCCAAACTTCAAACCTTCGTAACTTCTTCGTTACAACTCGGAATTAGGCCATTTCAGAGGCTAGGGAAAGCTTACAACATGAACTATAAGACTACTATAGATTCATACACTTATAGCATTAACGAAAATTATCAAACATGAAAAATATCTACCATGGTCCTCTAAATTCGTCCAACAGTCCATGTCCTTGTTCAACAGTTTATTGTTCTCGCTCCATTAAGCCAAGGTAAGGATTTCTTTCATTTTTATTCCACTTTGATATTGTTAATGGCTTACATAGTCTCTTAACAGTGTTTACAAACATCCAAAATAAACAACAACAATAAGAATTGCAACAATAACTCAAACCCATCAACATAAGCTTAAAAGCTCCAAAAACCATAAAAACTTAGAAACTCTTAACCAAATCAAATGGAAATGTGTTAAGTGAGATGATTACCTCTTATAATCCCTCCAAGGTGCTAGAGAGCTTACAGGCTAGGCTTGAGACTCACCTTATACTTCTTTGGCTCCTTTCTTCTCCACCCGTGTCTCTCCTTTCTTCTTCCTTTAAGTTTCTTCCTCTTCCTCTCCTTTTGTTCTTATTCTTCCGCTCTCTCTCTCTCTCTCTATACCACTCCCTCCCTCTCTGCAGCTCTCTTCTTGCTAGCAAAAGGACTAAGCTTGGAAATAAGCTGAGTATAAGAGAATGGAAGGGAAGGAGTCAAATGAATAAGGCTTGGGAGAATAAAGGAGTTCAACACCCGAGCTCCTCCTCTTTCTTTCTTTTTCTGCACCTCTCTTCTCTCTACTATGCTCTCACTCTTTCTGCAGCACAAAGCTTGGTAGTTGAAAGTTTGAATGGGGGAGGTGAATAATTTGCATCGGGTGAAATGGAGCGGCATAGGAGAATGAAGAGGTTGTAAGCCCGAGCATTAAATTATTTGGCTCAAGGACATTGGCCGACACCCCCCCTCCTATACTAAATTCTAATTGGTTCAAAATGTTTGGTTGGTTCCCTCTTGATGTGACAAGCCAAAATAAGTACACAAATACACAAAAATATATCCGAGTACTCTCACTTTTGTACCCAATTTTCTCAATAACTCTACCCATGATTAAAATGGGCACTCCCATAAATTATTGAGATGGATAAAAATAATTATTACGGGATTTGTCCATTTATTCGGAACACCCATATAATACATTTCGGATACCGATAAAATCACGTATCAGCTCAAATAAAATTTCCGACACTTAAAAAAATTATTTGTACGCATACACGTATTTATAAAATTTATTCCAAAGTGAAAAGACGTAAAATATTGTAGCGTGGATAGTGCCTCGGGAATCGTGCCCCGTGAACAGTGATTTAGCGACGCTACGCGAAATCAATTATTCACTTAAACAAAACTATAACACGTAAAATTTCATGCATTCACTTAATCCAGGTTGTCACACAACCTTTAAACATGCAACATAAAATAATATTAATAACATATAACATATTCATTAATATTCAAATTCGAATTACAAGGCAAATCCAAAATTCTTAGTCGTTACATCCTCCCCCCTTATAAGAATTCTATCTCCAGAATTACAACCTAGGTATGGAAAACTTAACATGGATTCACTCAAAACGATGCGGATAATTCTTCCTTATATTTTCTTCTAGCTCCCACGTGGCTTCTTCAGCTGCGTGGTTCCTCGAAAGTACTTTGACCGAATGGATGACCTTATTCCTTAACGTCTGCTCCTTCCTATCCAATATCTAGATAGGAATCTCTTCATAAGACAAGTCATTCTCAACTTGAATCGGTTCGTAGGATATCACATGCTTGTAGTCGGGTTTATGCGGCTGCAACACAAAAACGTGGAACACATTGTGAATGTGCTCAAGTTTAGGAGGTAGAGCTACCTCGTACGCCACTTCACCTACCCGCTTTAAAATTTCAAAAGGTCCTACGAACCTGAGACTCAATTTCCCCTTCTTCCCAAATCTGATCTTCCCTTTCCAGGAAGATACCTTCAAAAATACAAAACTGCCAACTTCAAAGTCTCGCTTCTGACGATGCAAGTTGGCGTATTTCTTCTGCCTGTCCTGAGCCACTACCAATCGAGCTCTTATCACTTTGATGACATCAACGGTCTGCTGTACCAATTTAGGTCCCAACAGTCTCTGTTCACAGACTTCGTCCCAACACAGAGGTGTTCGACACTTCCTTCCGTACAATGCTTCATATGGCGGCATGCCAATACTCGCATGATAACTATTATTATAGGCAAACGCAACCAATGGTAGATGATCATCCAGCTGCCTTTAAAATCCATCACACATGCTCTAAGCATGTCCTCCAGCGTTTGAATTATTCGTTCGCTTTGCCCATCCGTTTGAGGATGATACGCTGTACTCAACCTCAACTGAGTTCCCAATCTTTCTTGCAAGCTTTTCCAAAAATTTGACGTGAAACACGCATCTCTGTCAGATACAATAGATACCGGCACTCCATGTCGCGACACAATCTCTTTCACATATAACTTTGCTAGCTGCGCCAGATTGTACCTTATCTTGATCGGTAGAAAATGTGCAGATTTAGTTAAATGATCCACGATCACCCAAATCGCGTCGTAATCCTTCTGAGTTGGTGGAAGCCCTATCACAAAATCCATCGTGATATGCTCCCACTTCCACTCTGGAATCTCCAGCGGTTGTAGTAGTCCACCCGGTTTCTGATGTTCTGCTTTTACCCTCTGACATGTCAAACATCGTCCAACACATTCCGCGACCTCCCTACATTCCGCGACCTCCCTCTTCATGTTCGGCCACCAGAAGTGTTGGCGCAAATCCTGATACATCTTGGTACTACCAGGGTGTATCGAATACTTTGTAGAAGGAGCTTCTTGCAAAATCTCTTCTCTCAACTCTGGAACCATCGGTATCCAGATCCTCCCTTCAAACTTTAGCAGTCTCGTGTTATCAACTTTGTACTTCAATTCCTCTCCTTCCTAGATTCGTTCCATTATGGCAACACATTCAGCATCCTTTCCTTGAGCCTCCTTTATCCTGTCTAATAAGGTTGGACTCGCCTCTACTGTGAACAGTTTCTCGTCTGCATTCGTCGGATACTTGACTTCTAACTCCAGTCTTTCCATATCCTTGATCAGTTCCTCTTGAGCTGTTAGGATCATCAACTTATCTCTGCCCTTCCTACTTAGAGCATCGGCTACTACATTGGCCTTACCGGGATGGTACAGAATTTCACAATCGTAGTCCTTGATCAACTCCAACTATCGCCTCTACCTCATGTTTAGTTCCTTTTGAGTGAAAATATACTTCAGACTTTTGTGGTCTGTGTATATCTCACACTTCTCCCCATACAGATAGTGCCTCCAAATCTTCAGAGCAAACACCACTGCCGCTAGTTCCAGGTCATGAGCCGGATATCCCTTCTCATAGTCCTTCAGCTGTCGTGACGCGTATGCAATGACCTTCCCATGCTGCATCAATACGCACCCAAGGCCTTTGTGTGACGCGTAACTGTACACCACAAATCCCCCCGTATTATCTGGTAGTGACAACACAGGTGCTTCACTAAGTTTCTTCTTCAACTCTAAGAAACTTTCTTCGCACTTATCCGTCCATACAAACTTCACAGCCTTCCTTGTCAAATTTGTTGATGGTGTCACTATCTTTGAAAGTTCTGAATATACCTCCGATAGTAACCCGCTAATCCCAAGAAACTTTGGATTTCTGTCGGTGTCTTTAGTTGCTCCCAGTTTATTACTGCTTCTACTTTGGCAGGGTCCACTGATACACCATCTTTGTCAATTACGTGCCCCAAAAACTGCACCCGTTTTAGCTAAAATTCATACTTGAAAAACTTTGCATAAAGCTTCTCCCTTCTCAGTGTTTCCAGGGCTATTCTCAAATGCTTGACGTGTTCCTCCTCCGTCTTCGAGTAGACTAGAATGTCATCTATGAAAAAGATAATAAATTTATCTAAGTACTGCTTGATTACTCTATTCCTCATGTCCATAAATGTTGCTGGTGCGTTCGTCAGCCCAAATGACATCACCAAAAACTCAAAGTGTCCATATCAAGTTCTGAATGCTATCTTCGGTATATCCTCCTGCCTCACCTTCAGTTGGTGATATCCCGTCCTCAATTCAATCTTTGAAAAGTATTTCGCTCCCTTCAATTGATCAAACAAATCATCAATCCTGGGCAACAGATACTTGTTCTTAATCGTGACTTTGTTCAACTCCCGAGAATCGATACAAAGCCTTAGAGTGATCCGTCTTTCTTCTTCACGAACAGTACTGGCGCTCCCCACGGAGATACACTCGGACGAATATATCCCTTATCTAGCAACTCCTGCAGTTGAACCATTAGTTCCTTCATCTCCACTAGTGCCATCCTGTATGATGCCTTTGAGGTCGGTGCGGTTCCCGATACCAAGTAGACCACAAATTCCACTTCTCTATCCGGTGGTAAGCTTGGTAACTCATCTGGGAAAACTTCTGGGAATTCCCTTACTAAAGGTATCTGACCCAGCTCACCCTCTACTCTTCGGGTATCAACCATGTGAGCCAGATAACCTATGCATCCCTTTCTAAGCAGTCTCTTTGCTTGCATCATCGTCAGACAATAAGATTGTCTAGGCGATTTACTTCCATAGAATACAACCCTCGACTTATCTGGCGTCTTCAGGTGTATACATTTCTTTTGGCAGTCAATCATAGCTCCATGATTAGATAACCAATCCATCCCAAGAATCACATCAAATTCTCCTAGTCGTATCGGAATTAAATCTATGCTTAGATTATACCCGTTTATCTCAGCACAACAATTTCTATGAATATGTTCTATAGGAATAACTTCCTTATTAGCTACTTCCACATTCATTGGATTCTCTAACCTCTCACGAGGTAAATTTAACCGTTTAGCAAAATCTTCTGAAACAAATGAACATGTAGCACCCGAATCAAATAATACATATGCACTGATATTATTGATCGAAATAATACCTGACACCACGTCCTTTGACTCCACTGCATCTTGTACAGTCATGTTGAAAGTGCGTGCCATTGGTCTGTTAGTTTGACTAGTTGGCCTTCCAATGCTCAGCCTATTGTTGTTGTTGCTATTGTTGTTGTTGCTATTGTTGTTGTCCTTGTTGCCACTTGCTGCATCCCCCTTCCTTTTCGGGCAATCCTTGATTTGATGATCTGATGCTCCACATGAGAAGCATCCCGCTTTCTTTCCTTTTGGGCATTGAGAAGCAAAATGCCCCTGTTGCCCACAATTGAAACAAACTCCCTTTCCCTTCATGCACTCTCCAGAGTGATTCTTTCCACACTTATTGCACTTATTACCACCCTTCTTAACCTCTCCTCTGGACTTGTTGCCACCAGAAGATTGGCTATCACTCCATTTCCTTTTATTCGGGTTACTTCCCCCGTTGCTACCTCTCTTGCTTCCTTAGTGACCCTTCTTTTTGTCCTGATTGAACTTTGCTAGAGCCTCGTTACCTCCTTCGGCAATGATGACCCTTTCCAACAACATAGAAAATATGTCAATCCTTAGAACTGCCACCTTACTATACACCCACGGCTTCAAGCCTAATTCAAATCTCATTGCCTTTTTGGCTTCAGTGTCTACTTGGTGCAGTGCGAATCGGGCTAACTCATTGAATTTAGCTGTATACTCTGCGACTGACATGCTCCCCTGCTTGAGCTCCAAAAACTTTACTTCCATGTTCTGCTTCATATTCTCTGGGAAATAGTTCTCGAAAAATAGCTCCTTGAAACGTTCCCATGGTATCACACCATCTCCAGCACGGTTTTTGTTGGCCTTCCACCAATAGTTCGCTTCACCCTTCATCATAAAAGTGGCGAACCCTGTCTTTTGTTCTTCAGCTACTCTTGCTGTAATGTCCGGAAAAATTTTAAACACTGTATCAAATTTATTTTTATAAATAAATTCATTTTATATAATTTTAATTGGACCCATGTAAGAATGTTTATTTAATTATATAATTATAGGTCCAATAAACTTTTTGCATTAAAGGGGCTCATTATTAGTGCGATTTAAATTAATAAGTTAACCCAAAGAATTTATTGGCAAGAAAATTAGGATAATTAATAAATAATTTTACAACTATCGGATTTAGATAATACGAACGAGAAAATTTTTGGAGCAAATATTTTAAATAATTAACTAAATTAATTAATTATTAAATATTAGAATATAATATTGCCGATTTAATTTGGGACATTTCGGATTGGGCCTAAATTCTATTTATTTTCCTACTGGGTCACTTTTGCTCAGCCGACCCAATTTTATTTGGGATAACCCATTTCCTTCTCCTACCAAATCAGATCAGTTTGCACCGGTAAACCAAATTGGGGGTCTTAGCCGACCTAGCCTCTCATCAGATAGGAACGGGAGAAAGGGGAGGGGTTGAGCCGAGCAAAGTGGACGTCCTAGCCCTAGGCGCAACAGACCCAGCCAATCAATCGAACCCCAAACCCTCAAATCGACAGCCAAGCAAGAAGCGTGATAGGTATCAATCAAAGCGGACGGACGAGGATTGAAGCCGGCGGCAGCGTGGCGACCAGCGGTCGGAGCGGGGGAAGGGAAAAAAAGGGCAGCGACCGAGCAAGCACGACTTGGACCAGAGGTCCCTGAAGTTCGGCGATTTGACCGGCAGGGCTACGTGGCTCGAGGAAGAGACGGCAAACCGCAACTGGGTTTGATGTGAAACGATCGACAACTCCTCCCTCCCTACCGGCGGGTAATAATTTGGTCAGGTAAGGTATTGCCCAATATTTGGGTAAAATGTTGGCTATAAATTGAGCCCTAAATCCTGTGCCAAGGTTGCCGAATCCTTTTGAGTTCCAAAATTCTATTATTAGGGTTCGAAATTGGAAAAGGAGAGGGAGCAGGGGTGCCGATTGTGGGTCGCGTTTGGAGTGAATGTCCGGATTAGTTGAATACTTCGGACGAAGAAGGAGGACCGCCCGCCGATCAAACTCAAGGTATAATACTGAGAAATTAGTGAGTACTGCGATAACTTCGTTGGGCGATTTTAAATTTTGGTGTTACCTTGTTGAGTCGTTATTGTACTGTGATAGTTCGTATGGTTAGGAAAACTGTTGAGACGAACCTTAAATGTTCTAGCAGTAAAGATATTAGCTCATACTGTACATTTGTTTGGGGATTTTATGGAATTGTGTTTGATTTTGTTCAATTTTGAATTGGGAATCCCAGTATTGTGTTGATCAATTGTATTAGTATAATGCTGTGTAAACTTTGGGACAATTGCAGATCGTTGCTTTATTTTGCGATAATCGTGCAGTCAATACATGTTTCTTACTGGAATCATTTTTTTTAGTTGAAATGAATTCGCAGGACTGTAAGGTTATGGATGACTATTATCATCAGGGGTGTTAAACAATAATTTAGTTATTTTCCAAATTGATTTTCGTAATTCATTGGATTATTCAAGCGAAAATAATTAACAAATGAAGTCTAATTGTTGCCTAAATTGTTAATTAACTATACTAGTAATGGCTAAGTTATTAGTTAACTAGTTTAAGTTAGTTAACTAGTTTAAGTTAGGATGCTCTTGTAATTATCCGGCTATTAAAACCAATACATAAAATTTATTAAGTAATTTTTATTTATTAATAAATAATAAATAAAGATAATAAATATTTAATTATTATTTAATAATAATAATAATTAAATATGAATAAAGTTAATAAAATAATTATTTATTATTTATTAATAAATAATAAATAAAGATAATAAATATTTAATTATTATTTAATAATAATAATAATTAAATATGAATAAAGTTAATAAAATAATTATTTATTATTTATTAATAAATAATAAATAAAGATAATAAATATTTAATTATTATTTAATAATAATAATAATTAAATATGAATAAAGTTAATAAAATAATTATTTATTATTTATTAATAAATAATAAATAAAGATAATAAATATTTAATTATTATTTAGTGATAATAATAATAATTAAATATGAATAAAGTTAATAAAATAATTATTTATTATTTATTAATAAATAATAAATAAAGATAATAAATATTTAATTATTATTTAGTGATAATAATTAAATATGAATAAAATTAATAAATAATTATTTATCAATAAATAATAAATAAAGATAATAAACACATAGCGATTATTAATATTTAATAATAATTAATTGTGTGTAAATTTATACCTTAATTAATGTTGAATAAAGAACAAGTATAATAATTACTAAATTACCCCTAAGGTAATGGTAATTAAGAGTAAACTGAATAAATGATCAATGGTTTCTGTCATCTCTAAACCAAAATAAATTTATTTTATAGATAATAAATAAAGTTTGTTAAACCATACCTAGATACTATTAAAGGAAATGAATTGAGTGACCATGATCTATTATTATAGCTAAGGGTCATTAATAAATTTCCGTTTAACTAATGTTAAATGGTAATTGATTATAGGTTGTGAATTCTTTATTTGCTAAGTAAATAGTATAATAAAGTGTGCCAAGATACAATCATGTTATAATAATTGATAAGCCGACTTTATCCAATGATAGGTCACTCGAGATCAATTAATTAAAGCTAGAATTTATCTGTAGCTGAGCAAACAGGCAAGTCCTCTATCCCGAACTTTGATTTCTGCAAGTTCCTAACCCTAAACTTCTTACATTAATGCAAGTTCTTCATTACTCAACTTTTTACCTTGAGCAATACTTCTAAAACCTTATGCAGTATTTTAATTCATGCAAAAAGGTATATATTATTGCAAGTATTCTTTAAGCTTGAATTTTATCTCCAAGCATGCTATAAGTGGTCTAATTACTTTTAAAATTATTCCACATCTGTGTATTTATTGGCATTCGCACTCATGCATTTGAATTCGAATATTGAATTAAATTCAGAAGTTTTATGAACCATTCATGGTTAAGTCTGAACCCTTGTTCGGTCAGACAATTTTGTGAGAATTTATAAAAGCTATCCGAACCAATCAATGGTAAGGATTCTTAGACTGTATGAACACCCCTTTATTTATAGGGGAGTACCCCACGTACCGTATATAAGGTACAAATAGCAGAATTAAATGTTATGCATATACATAGGGTACGCGAGGCTGATCCCCTCAAGTACGTTATTCTGTAGCCAGTAACCAGAGGGTCAACCAGCTATTGACTCCTCTGGAAGTTATCGTTCAAAGTCTATTTGACTATCAATTATTCTAAAAGCATTTAATGTTCTTGCTTCTGATTATTCTATTGTTGAAATCCCTTTTTATCATCCCTTCATCATGATATATCTTTATTGTTGTACTTTAAACTTGCTGGGCAAACTCGTTGCTCATTCTTGCTATATCATGACTTTATTGCAGCGAAACCCGAGACTTCAGGGAAGAACAAAGGAAAAGAAAAGATGAAACAATAGATTCCTTGTAGCAGACTTTATAATCATGTGTAATTTAATTGCTGTTCATGTAATTTTAACCCTAATAGTTATTTAGGGTATGGGTTGATGTACTTGATTAAGGTTAATTGTATTCTGGGACTAGTAACACCTTAAATGAACAACGTATGTTTATATATTCCGCACTTTTAGATATCATATGTTGTTAGAGGTGAATGATTGTATTGGATCGTGATGACCAGATCCGGGTATTCGGAGACCCGAATTTGGGGGCGTCACAGGTTGGTATCAAAGCTGTAGGTTATAAACTTTAGGATCGCGAAACCTAGGTTATAACCTTCATAGTAAACTCGTATCGAGTGTTAGGAGATAAATCGAGGAGATTTATCATATGTGGTTTTGATGAATTGGGGAATTCATCGAGTCGAGTAGTACCCAATGAAATATAACTTCATTTCTTCAATGAATATATTTTATTGTTGTACTAATGCTAGTTTTTGTGTGTTTGTAGGATGGCTGCTGTAGGGGAGACTAGTGGAGCCCGTGAGGAGGAAGTATTTATAGACATACCGGTAGTGGCGGAGCAGCTGGTGGGCTATGCTCCTATTGCCCCGGGACTGTTACAGGAGGAGTCCGAGCCGGAGGAGGACTATCACATGGAGCTACCAGAGCCAGTGATAGGTAGAGTCATGAGGTCCGGTAGTCAGGACCCTGATACTGAGGAGGAGGATCCCGAGGCTGAGGGGGAGGAGCCACCTGCTGGTATCGACGGCATGGGGTCCACTGCTGATGATATCATCGAGGGGTTGACTGACAGGAACGAGGAGTTGGAGGCTCGGATTGCTCATTTGGAGGAGCAAAACCAAACCCATCAGTATATGGAGGACCAGTATAGAGACCTGGCCTACCAGCTCGAGCACGACTTAGGGGTGGCCAAGGTACAGCTGCAGGGCTACGAGTCCTCAGCACAGCAGGTCGGACCACTGCTACATCAGCTAGTGGCCCGAAACGCTAAGTTGAGGGAGAGACTGGAGCAGCGGGATCTGCAGATCGCCCACCTGAGGGCGAAACAGGAGGCCATGAGGTTTGAGGCCGGACTGGAGGTGGCTGCGAGGATGCGCGTCAGGGAGGCCTGGGCCAGGGAGGCCAGGAGGGTTGATCAGCTGGAGGACCAGCTAGAGGCCAGGGCAGTGAGGATAGAGACCCTGGGGCATGCCTTGGATGCAGCCTACCGTAGACCCCGGATTGAGATAAGGGAGTCCAGCCGCTCGGTTCGCCGCAGGATCGGGGACGGAGCAGTCTCTTCTGGCCAGCAGGCTCGGATCCGTCATGATGTATAGTGATGGGATAGGATGGTTGTTTAGTTGTTAGTACAGTCAGTCCCACTTTTGTTTACGTTAGGGACATATTCATGTTTGTTTGTGAAACTTTATGTTTGTTGTTATGATTGGGGTAGCAGTTAAACCCCAAATTTTGTGGTCTTGAAGGAGGAAAGGTTAGGATTCCCCCACTTTTGTCTAGGGGGAAGGGTTATTGATGAATAGGACACAGTGGCGCATTTATAGCAGTATGCCACAGGTTTCGTATTGTAACAGACGGTGGTATATGAATATAAATGCAGATGTTTCACTTAAATCAAATGTGTTGATAAATATTTTACCTTTAATTGTTTATTTCAATAACATATGATGTAAAATGTGAATCTATAGGTAAAAGTCATCAGTTTCCTTATTCTAAACCATGCCAAGGGGAAGGCCACGTAACCGACAGGTCGAAGAGTCAGAAAGTGAGGTTGGAGATCAAACCAACCCCATGAGAATGTTCGCGGAGATGCTGGCTGAGGCTATGCAATCCAGACCCCCACCTGTAGTGACTCAAGCAGCAGCTGAGCCAGCGCATCATCTGGCAAACTTTAAAGATTTCAAATTGGTCGGACCACCTGAGTTCAAGGGGACTCTTAACCCAATTGAAGCGCAGACCTGGATAGAAGAGATAGAGAAGGTCTTTGAGGTAGCACGGGTGGCAGAGGAACAGAAAACAAGTTTTGCCACTTTCATGCTAAAAGGAGAAGCCAACTACTGGTGGAAAGCCAACAGAGGCCGAGTGGAAGAAGGCACTGTCGCTTGGGATCGCTTTAAGGAAATGTTCTTGGAAAATTACTTTCCAGAGAGCATGAAGCAGGAGATGGAGATCAAGTTCCTAGAGCTAAAACAAGGGAACATGTCTGTGGCCGAGTACGCGGCTAAGTTTAATGAGTTGGCACGGTTTGCAGCTCACCAAGTCAGCACAGAGGAAAGGAAAGCTCGCAGATTTGAGCAGGGGTTGAAGCCATGGTTATACCGTTCTGTGGCGGTATTAAAAATCAGAACATTCGCAGAATTAATGGAGAGGGCAATCATTGCAGAGGGTGGCAGTGAGGCCCTGGCTAAGTACAATCAGGATAAGAAGAAGGGTCATGAGGGCCAGAAGTCAGGAAGCAGCGGGGGCAGCAACCCCAACAAACGAAAATGGAATGAAAGTCAATCTTTCGGGAGCAATAAACCCGGAGGAAACCTGGCTGGAGGGGAGGCAAGGAAACCAGGCAGGTGCAGTAATTGTGGTAAGAACCACACGGGGGAGTGTATGAAGGGAAAAAGCGTTTGCTACAAATGCGGGCAACCGGGGCACATGGCTCCCCAATGTCAGAACAAACCAAAGGGGGGATGTTATTCATGTGGAGCACCCGACCACCAAATCAAGGACTGTCCGAAGAGGAAAGGTGACCTCGGGAGTGGCAACAGGAACAACAACAGCAATAGCGGGAACAATAACCGGCTGAGCTATGGGGCACCAGCCAGTCAAGCTAACAGGCCAACAGCTCGCACGTTCAACATGACGGTCCAGGATGCAATGGAATCCAAGGACGTGGTGTCAGGTATCATCCCAATCAATGATATAAATGCATTTGTGCTATTTGATTCGGGTGCTACTTGTTCTTTTGTTTCTGAAGAATTTGCTAGTCAGTTAAATGTACCTTGTGAAAAGTTAGAACACCCTATGAACGTAGAAGTAGCAAACAAAGAAATCGTCCCTGTAGAACACATTCATAGAAATTGCTGCGTTGAATTGCGAGGATTTAAACTCAATGTGGATTTGATTCCAATTCGGCTGGGAGAGTTTGATGTAATCCTGGGAATGGATTGGCTATCGACCCACGGGGCAGTTATCGACTGTAAAGAAAAGTGTGTACACCTGAAGACTCCTAACAAGTCGAAGGTGGTCTTTTACGGTAGTAAGTCACCAAGGAAATCTTGCTGTCTTACTATGATGCAAACGAGGAGATTACTTAAGAAAGGTTGCGTGTGCTATTTGGCCCATGTGATCGATACTCGCCAGGTCGGGGGTGAGATAAGCCAAATACCAGTCGTGAGGGATTTCCCCGATGTTTTTCCCGAAGAGCTTCCGGGACTGCCGCCGGACAGGGAAACTGAGTTCGTTATCGATTTGGCACCGGGAACCGCGCCAATATCGAAGCCGCCGTATCGAATGGCACCTGTAGAGATGAAAGAGTTGATGGTGCAACTGCAGGAGCTGTTAGATAAAGGTTATATCAGGCCGAGCGTGTCACCGTGGGGAGCGCCCGTTCTGTTTGTAAAGAAGAAAGACGGTTCAATGAGGCTTTGTATCGACTATCGGGAGTTGAACAAAGTTACTATTAAGAATAGGTATCCACTTCCTAGAATTGACGATCTGTTCGATCAACTTAAGGGAGCGAAGTACTTTTCAAAGATCGACTTAAGAACCGGCTACCATCAGCTGAAGGTGAGACAGGAAGATATCCCGAAGACTGCATTCAGGACTCGTTATGGACACTTCGAGTTCCTGGTAATGTCATTCGGATTGACGAATGCGCCAGCAGCATTCATGGATATGATGAACAGAGTGTTCAAGCAGTACTTGGACAAGTTCGTAGTCGTATTCATCGATGACATCTTGGTGTATTCGGAGACAGAGGAGGAGCATGCTGAACACTTAAGGATTGTATTAGAAGCCCTCAGGAAGGAGAAGTTGTATGCGAAGTTTTCTAAGTGTGAGTTTTGGTTGCAGAGGGTACAGTTTCTGGGTCATGTCATAGACAAGAATGGTGTTTCGGTGGACCCGGCAAAAGTAGAAGCAGTTATCAACTGGGAACAGCCGAAGACACCAACAGAGATCCGGAGTTTCTTGGGTTTAGCGGGATACTATCGGAGATTCATCCAGGATTTTTCAAGGATAGCATCGCCGTTGACCAATCTCACCAGGAAAACAGTCAAGTTTGTTTGGTCGGAGAAGTGTGAGGAGAGTTTCATGGAATTGAAGAAGAGACTCAGCCAAGCACCAGTGTTGACCTTACCGGACAACACTGGGGGTTTCGTAGTGTATAGCGATGCATCACACAAGGGTCTTGGCTGTGTACTGATGCAACACGGCAAGGTCGTGGCGTACGCATCGCGTCAGCTGAAGGATTATGAGAAGGGTTATCCGACTCATGACTTGGAGTTAGCAGCCGTAGTTTTTGCCTTGAAGATTTGGAGGCACTACTTATATGGGGAGAAGTGTGAGATATATACAGATCACAAAAGCCTGAAATATATCTTCACTCAAAAGGAGCTGAACATGAGGCAACGCCGATGGTTAGAATTGATCAAGGACTACGACTGTGAAATTCTGTATCATCCGGGCAAAGCAAACGTAGTAGCTGATGCCTTAAGTAGGAAAGGCAAGGTGAAATTGATGCAGCTGACAGTCCAGGAGGAGTTGATACGGGACTTTGAACGTCTGGAGCTGGAAGTTAGGTATCCAATGGAGGTGGACGAAAAAGTGTTCGCTGTGACGGTAGGTCCAACCCTATTGGATAAGATACAGGAGGCTCAAGAATTTGACGAGGAATGTATTGACATTAAGAAACAACTGTCGGAGGGGAAAACGTTGAAATTCAAAATTGACAGTACAGGACTGCTAAGATTCGAGGGAAGGATCTGGGTACCGTACGTACCAGACCTAAGGGAAGAAATTTTGCAGGAGGCCCATAATACAAGGTTTTCGGTACATCCAGGTAGCACCAAGATGTATCAAGATCTTCGTCAACATTATTGGTGGCCGCATTTGAAAGGGGAAGTGGCAGAGTTCGTTAGCCGGTGTTTAACCTGTCAACGGATCAAGGCTGAGCACCAATGGCCGAGCGGATTGTTGCAACCCTTAGAGATTCCCGAATGGAAGTGGGAACACATCACAATGGATTTTGTGGTGGGACTTCCAACAACGCAAAGGGGTCTAGACGCCATCTGGGTGATCGTAGATCGTTTGACCAAGTCTGCCCACTTTCTACCAATCAAGATCAGGTACAAATTGGAACAGCTGGCGAAACTTTATGTGAAAGAGATAGTATCACGACATGGAGTGCCAGTATCTATTGTGTCTGATAGGGATCCGCGCTTCACATCGAATTTTTGGAGAAGTCTGCAGGAAAGACTGGGAACACAGTTAAGAATGAGTACGGCATATCATCCCCAGACTGATGGTCAGAGTGAGCGAACAATTCAAACCCTAGAGGATATGCTCCGGGCAGTTGTGATGGATTTAAGTGGTAGCTGGGACGATCACTTGCCCCTGGTAGAGTTCGCTTATAACAATAGCTATCACGCTAGTATTGGTATGCCACCGTACGAAGCATTGTACGGAAGAAAGTGTCGAACACCGTTGTGTTGGGATGAAGTTGGTGAACGGAGATTGTTGGGGCCAGAGTTGGTACAACAAACCGTGGAAAATCATTAAAGTAATAAGACAGCGGTTAGTAGCAGCTCAAGATCGTCAGAAGAAGTATGCCGACTTACATCGCCAGAAACGAGACTTTGAAGTTGGTAGTTTTGTGTTTCTGAAGGTATCTCCCTGGAAAGGAAAGATCCGTTTTGGGAAAAAGGGTAAATTGAGCCCTAGGTTCATAGGACCGTTCGAAATTTTGAGACGAATCGGCGAGGTGGTGGCGTACGAGGTAGCATTACCTCCTGAACTTGAGCACATTCACAACGTGTTTTCATGTATCAGTGTTGCGTCCGTATAAGCCAGATTACAAACATGTTATTTCCTATGAACCAATTCAAGTCGAAAAAGACCTATCGTACGAGGAGATTCCTGTTCAAATACTGGATAGAAAAGAGCAGAAGCTGAGGAATAAAATCATTCACTCGGTGAAAGTTCTCTGGAGAAATCACGCGGTGGAAGAGGCCACGTGGGAGCTTGAAGAAAAGATGAGAGCAAATTACCCTCAGTTATTTGAGTAACCTTAGATTGAAATTCCGAGGACGGAATTTTTATAAGGGGGAGAGGATGTAATGTCCGGAAAAATTTTAAACACTGTATCAAATTTATTTTTATAAATAAATTCATTTTATATAATTTTAATTGGACCCATGTAAGAATGTTTATTTAATTATATAATTATAGGTCCAATAAACTTTTTGCATTAAAGGGGCTCATTATTAGTGCGATTTAAATTAATAAGTTAACCCAAAGAATTTATTGGCAAGAAAATTAGGATAATTAATAAATAATTTTACAACTATCGGATTTAGATAATACGAACGAGAAAATTTTTGGAGCAAATATTTTAAATAATTAACTAAATTAATTAATTATTAAATATTAGAATATAATATTGCCGATTTAATTTGGGACATTTCGGATTGGGCCTAAATTCTATTTATTTTCCTACTGGGTCACTTTTGCTCAGCCGACCCAATTTTATTTGGGATAACCCATTTCCTTCTCCTACCAAATCAGATCAGTTTGCACCGGTAAACCAAATTGGGGGTCTTAGCCGACCTAGCCTCTCATCAGATAGGAACGGGAGAAAGGGGAGGGGTTGAGCCGAGCAAAGTGGACGTCCTAGCCCTAGGCGCAACAGACCCAGCCAATCAATCGAACCCCAAACCCTCAAATCGACAGCCAAGCAAGAAGCGTGATAGGTATCAATCAAAGCGGACGGACGAGGATTGAAGCCGGCGGCAGCGTGGCGACCAGCGGTCGGAGCGGGGGAAGGGGCAGCGACCGAGCAAGCACGACTTGGACCAGAGGTCCCTGAAGTTCGGCGATTTGACCGGCAGGGCTACGTGGCTCGAGGAAGAGACGGCAAACCGCAACTGGGTTTGATGTGAAACGATCGACAACTCCTCCCTCCCTACCGGCGGGTAATAATTTGGTCAGGTAAGGTATTGCCCAATATTTGGGTAAAATGTTGGCTATAAATTGAGCCCTAAATCCTGTGCCAAGGTTGCCGAATCCTTTTGAGTTCCAAAATTCTATTATTAGGGTTCGAAATTGGAAAAGGAGAGGGAGCAGGGGTGCCGATTGTGGGTCGCGTTTGGAGTGAATGTCCGGATTAGTTGAATACTTCGGACGAAGAAGGAGGACCGCCCGCCGATCAAACTCAAGGTATAATACTGAGAAATTAGTGAGTACTGCGATAACTTCGTTGGGCGATTTTAAATTTTGGTGTTACCTTGTTGAGTCGTTATTGTACTGTGATAGTTCGTATGGTTAGGAAAACTGTTGAGACGAACCTTAAATGTTCTAGCAGTAAAGATATTAGCTCATACTGTACATTTGTTTGGGGATTTTATGGAATTGTGTTTGATTTTGTTCAATTTTGAATTGGGAATCCCAGTATTGTGTTGATCAATTGTATTAGTATAATGCTGTGTAAACTTTGGGACAATTGCAGATCGTTGCTTTATTTTGCGATAATCGTGCAGTCAATACATGTTTCTTACTGGAATCATTTTTTTTAGTTGAAATGAATTCGCAGGACTGTAAGGTTATGGATGACTATTATCATCAGGGGTGTTAAACAATAATTTAGTTATTTTCCAAATTGATTTTCGTAATTCATTGGATTATTCAAGCGAAAATAATTAACAAATGAAGTCTAATTGTTGCCTAAATTGTTAATTAACTATACTAGTAATGGCTAAGTTATTAGTTAACTAGTTTAAGTTAGTTAACTAGTTTAAGTTAGGATGCTCTTGTAATTATCCGGCTATTAAAACCAATACATAAAATTTATTAAGTAATTTTTATTTATTAATAAATAATAAATAAAGATAATAAATATTTAATTATTATTTAATAATAATAATAATTAAATATGAATAAAGTTAATAAAATAATTATTTATTATTTATTAATAAATAATAAATAAAGATAATAAATATTTAATTATTATTTAATAATAATAATAATTAAATATGAATAAAGTTAATAAAATAATTATTTATTATTTATTAATAAATAATAAATAAAGATAATAAATATTTAATTATTATTTAATAATAATAATAATTAAATATGAATAAAGTTAATAAAATAATTATTTATTATTTATTAATAAATAATAAATAAAGATAATAAATATTTAATTATTATTTAGTGATAATAATAATAATTAAATATGAATAAAGTTAATAAAATAATTATTTATTATTTATTAATAAATAATAAATAAAGATAATAAATATTTAATTATTATTTAGTGATAATAATTAAATATGAATAAAATTAATAAATAATTATTTATCAATAAATAATAAATAAAGATAATAAACACATAGCGATTATTAATATTTAATAATAATTAATTGTGTGTAAATTTATACCTTAATTAATGTTGAATAAAGAACAAGTATAATAATTACTAAATTACCCCTAAGGTAATGGTAATTAAGAGTAAACTGAATAAATGATCAATGGTTTCTGTCATCTCTAAACCAAAATAAATTTATTTTATAGATAATAAATAAAGTTTGTTAAACCATACCTAGATACTATTAAAGGAAATGAATTGAGTGACCATGATCTATTATTATAGCTAAGGGTCATTAATAAATTTCCGTTTAACTAATGTTAAATGGTAATTGATTATAGGTTGTGAATTCTTTATTTGCTAAGTAAATAGTATAATAAAGTGTGCCAAGATACAATCATGTTATAATAATTGATAAGCCGACTTTATCCAATGATAGGTCACTCGAGATCAATTAATTAAAGCTAGAATTTATCTGTAGCTGAGCAAACAGGCAAGTCCTCTATCCCGAACTTTGATTTCTGCAAGTTCCTAACCCTAAACTTCTTACATTAATGCAAGTTCTTCATTACTCAACTTTTTACCTTGAGCAATACTTCTAAAACCTTATGCAGTATTTTAATTCATGCAAAAGGTATATATTATTGCAAGTATTCTTTAAGCTTGAATTTTATCTCCAAGCATGCTATAAGTGGTCTAATTACTTTTAAAATTATTCCACATCTGTGTATTTATTGGCATTCGCACTCATGCATTTGAATTCGAATATTGAATTAAATTCAGAAGTTTTATGAACCATTCATGGTTAAGTCTGAACCCTTGTTCGGTCAGACAATTTTGTGAGAATTTATAAAAGCTATCCGAACCAATCAATGGTAAGGATTCTTAGACTGTATGAACACCCCTTTATTTATAGGGGAGTACCCCACGTACCGTATATAAGGTACAAATAGCAGAATTAAATGTTATGCATATACATAGGGTACGCGAGGCTGATCCCCTCAAGTACGTTATTCTGTAGCCAGTAACCAGAGGGTCAACCAGCTATTGACTCCTCTGGAAGTTATCGTTCAAAGTCTATTTGACTATCAATTGTTCTAAAAGCATTTAATGTTCTTGCTTCTGATTATTCTATTGTTGAAATCCCTTTTTATCATCCCTTCATCATGATATATCTTTATTGTTGTACTTTAAACTTGCTGGGCAAACTCGTTGCTCATTCTTGCTATATCATGACTTTATTGCAGCGAAACCCGAGACTTCAAGGAAGAACAAAGGAAAAGAAAAGATGAAACAATAGATTCCTTGTAGCAGACTTTATAATCATGTGTAATTTAATTGCTGTTCATGTAATTTTAACCCTAATAGTTATTTAGGGTATGGGTTGATGTACTTGATTAAGGTTAATTGTATTCTGGGACTAGTAACACCTTAAATGAACAACGTATGTTTATATATTCCGCACTTTTAGATATCATATGTTGTTAGAGGTGAATGATTGTATTGGATCGTGATGACCAGATCCGGGTATTCGGAGACCCGAATTTGGGGGCGTCACACTTGCAACCTCGAACACTTTCTCTATTTCTTCGATCCAAGTTTGGGCTTCAATCGGGTCTAGTGTTCCTTTGAACTCGGGAGGTCCCACTAGTTTAAAGTCCTTGAAACTAGCCAAATGTTGCGCGGGCTGCTGCCCTGGCTGCTCTCCAACAGGTGGGGTTCTATTTTGCATGGCTTCTGCCAGCAACTCAGGGAACGCCCTCATTGGGTCCTGTTGATTCCATACCTCACTTTCTGACTCCTCAACCCGTTGGTTACGCGGTCATCCTCTTGGCGCCATGATCTGATAAAAGAAAACCATTGACTTTTACTTATAGATCTAGGTCTCATACAATAAGTCATTTAAGTCAGCAATTTGGAGTAAAAGCATCTATCAAACACGTTTGATTTAAATGGAACAACTGCATTTATAATCATACACCACTGTTTTAATACAACCTGACTCAACATGTGGCATACTTCTATAAACCTAAATGACACAGCCTGCTAACCATTAACTATCCCCTAATAAACAAAAGTGGGGAATAATAACCTTCCACCTCTCCATCAAAACAAAAATCGGGGTTCAAATACTATCCCATGCACGCTACAGGCATAGGGATTTACAACATAAGTAAGCCCCTATTACAACAAAATTGGGACCTACTGTGAACAAAGTGTTAAAAATAACACATCACCGCCTATTGCGGCGAATTGTAACCCTGAGCTCCCGTCGAGCCAGCCTGTCGACCACTCGGTGCCTAATCACGCGCCTGCTGCTCCCCTCATCCCTGGGGTACCTCCTCACCCTGTCCCTCAGCTTGCCTATGGAAGTAGTCAAGCCTAACCTGAGGGAATCAATCTCTGCAGTCAGGGCTGCTAACTGCTCTATAGTTTCATCTCTCTCCAGACGAGTAGTCTCTAGCTGATCCTCTACCCGCTCTATCTGCCCTACTAACACCACATTCCTCTCTAAGAGGTCATAAACCATGACACCAAGCTGAACAGAAGTCCCACGCCGACCGTGAACCTCTGCCTCTAGCTCGGCAATCCTCTGGTCCTTTTCCTGCAGCTTCTGAGTTAGCTCAGCCTTTTCCCCCATAGTCTGATACGCCAATGACCTGTACTGCTCCTCTCGATCCTGGTGATCCTGGTTCTGCTCCTCTAAGTGGGATACTCGATTCTTGAGCTCCTCATTCCTATTTGTCAGCTCTTCGATGATGTCACTAGCAGTAGTGCCCATGCCATCTGCATACTCAGGTGGTTCATCATCCTCCGTTACTGGATCCTCCTCGAGGTCCTCATCCTCCCCCTCATCGCTTACCAGCCTCAGCACTCCTCCAGTAACTGGATCCTCCTCAGAAACATACTTGGTCTCGGTCTCAGACTCATCTCTAGTGTCCATCATCTCTGGCTCACTCGGTTGCACCTCCACTAAATGCCCTGCGTCCACATGAATATTTGTGAATTCCACCTCTCTAGTAGGACTGGACTCTCCCATCTCAGACATCCTACAGCCACAGACAAAACAAATAGACAGCAAGATGTCAGTGCTACAATAAAATATATTCATTGATAAAATGAAATCATATTTTATCATGCACACTCGGCTCGATGGATTTCCACAATCCACCTCCAGATATAACCATCAAATGAATCTCCTCGATCCATCACCTAGCGTACTCAATACGAGTTTAATACTAAGGTTATAACCTAGGTTTCGTATTCCTAAAATTTATAACCTAAAGCTCTGATATCAACCTGTGACACCCCCAAATTCAAGTACCAATACCTCGAATTTGGTGCTCACGATAAAGTACATCCATAAACCTCTAAACAACATAAATCAACTAATGCAGAATAAATAATCATATGTTGTTCATTACAAAAAGGTTTACTACGGTCCCAAGGTCTATAACCTTAAATAAAATACATCGCAGAATACATTAATAATACAAAATAATTCCACGATTACATAACAGGATAGTACATATAACTATTCCTTAAGCTTTCCCTTGCCTTTGTTCGCTTTGGAACTCTCCGGCTTAACTGCAATAGGTTCATGATATAGCAAGAGTGAGCAACTACTTTGCCCAGCAAGTTTAAAATGAATAAAAAGAAGATATATCATGAATGAATAAGAATAATAATCGCATAGTTCAACAATTTAAGAACATTGAAGAAATAGTTGACAATATAATCAAAGTTCAAGTGAAACAATGAATATTCACATAACAATCAATGACATAACGGATACCAAATATTGGTTTATACTACTCTATAACATCTCATTCATATTAGAAACAAGATATTAAACAAGATTGTACATACAAGTCACGGCGTTACGATGCTTGCACGTCCGTACACCAACCTTGCCTATTCGAACGCCCAAGCGACACACAATTGCGTACGCCTAGCATGCCCTTTCGCTCTATCTAATACTCATTGGCTAATCCTAAGTATCATTATAATTTATAACATTCATGTTTTAGGACTTAGAAGAATGTCTTTTATTACCGGAAGCATTACACGTTGCACGCACGCATGACCGACGCCTTCCGTTTGCACAACAGCCCTAAAACGGTCAATTTCAAAATTTCTCCAGTTAGAACATTTCAATTCTAATTAATGGATGTTGTAGGTCTATCTCTAAGCTTTCCGGATCATCTTGAATCATCTAATTTGGAGTTTATATGAGAAAGTTAGGTCCGTTTTACTAAAGGAGGTCAACATCGCACACGAGCTCGCCCGGGAGTGCTTGTGCTCGCCCAGAGTGCTTGTGCTCGCCCCAGAGTGCTTGTGCTCACCCCAGAGTGCTTTTGCTCGCCCCAGATGAGCTTGTACTCGCCCCAGAGGGCTTGTGCTCGCCCAGAGGGCTTGTGCTCGCCCCAGAGGGCTTCTGCTCGTCCCGGATGAGCTCCTCTCCTCGCCCTCCTCTTGATGAGCTCGCCCACCTCTCCGATGAGCTCTCCCACCTTTTTTATGAGCTCACCCACTTTTTGATGAGCACACCTTCCTTTCTGATGAGCACGTCCACTTTATGAGCTCGCCCACTTTATGATGAGCTCGCCCACTTTATAATGAGCTCACCCTAAGTCAAATGAGCTTGCCTCCTCTCTGTCGAGCTCACCTAGACCAAATGAGCTAGCCCCGAAGGGCTGAGCTCGCCCCTAAAACAAATGTGCTCGCCCCCAAAGAGCTCCTCTCTGCCGAGCTCGCCAACAAGCTCTATTTTAGAACCCAAACTTCAAACCTTCGTAACTTCTTTGTTACAACTCGGAATTAGACCATTTCAGAGGCTATGGAAAGCTTACAACATGAACTATAAGACTACTATAGATTCATACACTTATAGCATTAACCAAAATTATCAAACATGAAAAATATCTTCCATGGTCCTCTAAATTCATCCAACAGTCCATGTGCTTGTTCAACAGTTCATTGTTCTCGCTCCATTAAGCCAAGATAAGGATTTCTTTCATTTTTTTTCCACTTTGATGTTGTTAATGGCTTACATAGTCTCTTAACAGCGTTTACAAACATCCAAAACAAACAACAACAACAACAACAAGAATCGTAACAATAACTCAAACCCATCAACAGAAGCTTAAAAGCTCCAAAAACCATAAAAACTTAGAAACTCTTAACCAAAATCAAATGGAAATGTGTTAAGTGAGATGATTACCTCTTGTAATCCCTCCAAGGTGCTAGAGAGCTTGCAGGCTAGGCTTGAGACTCTCCTTCTACTTCTTTAGCTCCTTTTTTCTCCATCGTGTCTCTCCTTTCCTCTTCCTTCAAGTTTCTTCCTCTTCCTCTCCCTTTGTTCTTATTCTTCCGCTCTCTCTCTCTCTATACCACTCCCTCCCTCTCTGCAGCTCTTTTCTTACTAGCAAAAGGACTAAGCTTGGAAATAAGCTGAGTATAAGAGAATGGAAGGGAAGGAGTCAATTGAATAAGGCTTGGGAGAATGAAGGAGTTCAACACCCGAGCTCCTCCTCTTTCTTTCTTTTTCTGCACCTCTCTTCTCTCTACTGTGCTCTCACTCTTTCTGCAGCACAAAGCTTGGTAGTTGAAAGTTTGAATGGGGGAGGTGAATAATTTGCATCGGGTGAAATGGAGCGGCATAGGAGAATGAAGAGGTTGTAAGCCCGAGCATTAAATTATTTGGCTCAAGGACATTGGCCGACACCCCCCCTCCTATACTAAATTCTAATTGGTTCAAAATGTTTGGTTGGTTCCCTCTTGATGTGACAAGCCAAAATAAGTACACAAATACACAAAAATATATCCGAGTACTCTCACTTTTGTACCCAATTTTCTCAATAACTCTACCCATGATTAAAATGGGCACTCCCATAAATTATTGAGATGGATAAAAATAATTATTACGGGATTTGTCCATTTATTCGGAACACCCATATAATACATTTCGGATACCGATAAAATCACGTATCAGCTCAAATAAAATTTCCGACACTTGAAAAAATTATTTGTACGCATACACGTATTTATAAAATTTATTCCAAAGTGAAAAGACGTAAAATATTGTAGCGTGGATAGTGCCTCGGGAATCGTGCCCCGTGAATAGTGATTTAGCGACGCTACACGAAATCAATTATTCACTTAAACAAAACTATAACACATAAAATTTCATGCATTCACTTAATCCAGGTTGTCACACAACCTTTAAACATGCAACACAAAATAATATTAATAACATATAACATATTCATTAATATTCAAATTCGAATTACAAGGCAAATCCAAAATTTTCGGTCGTTACAAATAATGTGTACTTCTTCACCTCTAATTTAATTAAATAATTTTAACATTTTTATAAATGTTTTAACAATGATTGTTGAATTATGACAATTTACATCACTAATAATTTAATAAATTATAACTTATGTCATAAATCACATAAATAAAGTCATTAATCATCATGCAATGACAATTTGACATTAATTAATTAAAGCATAAAGAATGATACAATGTAGTTACTTACATTTAATGAGTTATTGAAATTGTCAAATCGAAATAGAGAATAGAGAAATCAAATCGTCAATGTATTGAGACTTCACTAATAGTCAATGTACAATTACTATTGTATATTATATCAATTATTAACTATATAATTAAAAGTGCAAACTTGATTTCATAAATTTTTGAATTTTTTAGTGTTACAGACTTATGGTATATATGTGAGAATGAGAGAGAACGATTGACTAACTTTGATTTATGCAATTAAGTAATCATATTTAGTGTAAAAAATAGTGTTTAATAATCCAATTAAATAATTAAACAATATGTCACAACATCGTTTGCATGAAATTAAAATGAGTTATTAATATAAGCAAAAACGTTTTTTTTTAAATGAAACGATGTCTCTTAATGGCTTTAAGCCTTGGATCTCGTAGTTAATTTATTTAATTTTAACTTTTAAACAATATAATTATGAAAATTATAATTTTTTTTATAAAGTAATTCTCAAGATTTATTGTATATAAAAGTTAATTATCAATTTATTGCATTCCTTTTGAATTAAAAATATTTCCTATCGATTTTAAAAATTCATACTCAAAGATTTGAAAGACTTTTTGGATATTAATATTTTATTTTTGATATTTGTAAATTAAGAATTTATAAGTACTTGTTAACTTTTAACTTCTTTTAAGTAATCATTTTTTATTTTGGATAAATGTTGATTAAAATATTTGGCCTAATTTTTGCTTCAGTTAGTTGATTTAATCATTCAAAATTTTAAATATTCATGATGATGTTCGCGAACAGAATAATGTTCGCGAACATGGTTATGTTCGCAAACATGACCCTGTTCGATTATGTTCGGAAACAAAATGATGTTCGTGAACATGACCGTGTTCGATTATATTCGCGAATATGACCATGTTCGACTGTATTCACGAACATAACCATGTTCGACTATGTTCGCGAACATATATCGATCCGAACTCGCACATGGATGTTGGTTCTATTATGTTAATCGAACATATTCGAGTTCGACTCATAGTATTCGAGTTCGGTTTGAGTTCGACAAAGTTCGGTTCCGTTCGGATCGTTTGCAGCCCTAGTTATAACCCTTAGGTTTAATTCTCAGTTGACTTTCAAAATTTGTTCGACAAGCCGAAAAACCGCATTTTTCGTTTTTAAATTTTATTAGAGATTCCGTCTCGTGACATCATATAAACGCTATGGCGTCTTTTGAAAAATCAAAAAACAGAAAAGGCATTTTTAGCGTGAATAGTGTTTTTTCGTCTTTTTCTTGGAAAATTTTTATTTTTGTCTACGAAACCCTAGCTCATAAATTCTACCACGTAAAGATAATCTAGGTCATAATACGACCTTTAAACACATACAAACATGTTTACACTTAATAATATCAATAAAAATCATTTTATTAGATATTCATATTCATAAACCCAAATAATAGATTACACGAATTTTCGGGTTGTCACAACCCATCACCAGGGTCGTCTTCTAGGGGAATCTTAATTGTTTGATCGCCAAGGTCATCTCTGGGAGAATTGTAATCGTGTCGTCGTCGAGGTTGTCTTCGGGAAAATTGTCATCGTGTCATCGCCGAGGTCATCTCCGGGGGAATCGTAATCGTGTCGTCGTCGAGGTCGTCTCCGGGGGAATCGTAATTGTATCTTCGTATTCATTAAGTAAAGGGTTGCTGACCTTGCACAGGGAAGTTAACACGATTGACAAATTTTAATTGAAAGACCTTTTCTTATGTTTTCCTTAATTTCCTAAGCCTAGTTTCCTTATTTTTAACTCGATTTTTTTTATTTATCATTTTTCTCATTTTTATGACTCGAGAATCTAGATTTCCAAATTTCAATTTTTATGACATGTTTTTGTTGATAAAAATCGTTCTATTGACTTAAAATGCGTTTTTCTTCGAAAGAACATCGGTTTGGACCCAAAAGGACACGTCTACAAGCGAAATACGACAAAACGAATGGGGTGGGTCCATTTGTGGCATGCTAGGTGGGTTTAAACCCACAACCAACTTTTTCTTTCATCACTTCTTTTGGTAACTTGCAATCCCACTTTGAATTCTCTTAAAGTTTCTTGGCATATTCTTGCCCATTTCACTCCTTATAATTTAGATCTGTAGAATCTAACTTCGTATTTTCGATCTTCGTACCACGGGTAACGTATACATAGCTCATTTAGCTAGTTTCACTTTCGTTTTGATACATTTTGCTCACTAGTTTGTTTAAACATAAAATTGTAAAAATGCATCGATAAATGCTTTGATAAAATATTTTTGACTTCATATATGCACGTAATTTAGGATAATAATCATTTGTATACAAAAATTTTCAAAATCGGAGAACGTTTTTCGTCACCCTTTTCGGATTAGATGTATGTTTTTATTGCTAAAAAAATACTTTATCGGACATGTTATATTTTTTTGATATTTTTGTAGGTTTTATTATGTGTTAGGTTGATGAGTTTGAATCAAAAGTTGAAGGAATTATATAATGCAATGGGCTATTTTGTTATGATTTTGGTGTTGAAAATAATGATCATGCAAGGTGATATGCATGGGAAAAATCCTTTATATAAGGAAAACTATGGCAAAACAATTTCGTGGGCCCCAGTAGTTAGTGTATGCATGTGTAACATTTAAATTAATGTAATGACTTAAGATACAATATAATTTGACTTAAATCTAAACATTGACTTTTTCAATTTCATTCTCGTTTTAAGCATCGTTCTCCCCTCCGGGGTTTGACTTATCTAAAACGTTTTGTCATTATTTTTATCGTATTTCGTGTAAACCGAGTGACTTACACCTCTTGTTGCTTCAGTTAAAACTATTGAACTTTTTAATCGTATAGGCTTTTCCTTTAGGGAAGCCCACTTAACCTTAACGTGCTTAACACCTATCGTGGGTGTCGAGACAATCTACCCATTAACTTTGATGCATTTTTATTCGTTTTACGTATTTTAACACTTTCAATTCGGTGAACATGTAAACTATTTACTTGAACAACAAAACAAATATATTCAATAAACTTGAATTTTTGAATCAGGAACGTACCTTATTAATTGTCTGAATGTCTTTTCATAAGTTTAGATATGGATCCACATGAGCCTAGCAGTTCCACAATTCATAGGGTCTTTTTAGGGGGTTCACACTTATACGTCGGCTTTGGTTGTCCTGGCCCGTTGATTGAAACGCTAACATCGTAGGTTGGCAGAGTCTTCCATTCGTTTGATTTGTGTCAGTCCTAATGATGATGTTGAGGGGGATGATGACATACTAGAGCCTGATGACTCGGTTCCCCCTTCCATGAAGTGTATAGTTCTAGGGATTCATGTTGATACACCAGATTTGATGGGTTCAGATTTGAGCCGGCATCCTTCAACGTTTCTTCACGCTAACAAGGTACGAATAATTTTCGTTTGTCTGTTAGGTCGTCTTTGATGATAATACTCTTATTTGTCTTTAAATATCAAATCCCTAAGTTTACCCAGCCTAGGGGTAATTAGTTCAGCGTTTACGACATTCATTATTCCCTCAATTCTGATTATCGTGAGATGATGGACTCGTGGGGTTTTTATCAGTTTTTCACTATTACCCCTCATCGACCCTCGTGGGGCTATCTGTGGGCTTTATCAGAGCGATGGTTTCATCAGAGCCAATCCCTCCATCTTCTAGATTGTGAGGTGATGATGACGCCGATGGATTGGCGTTATATTATTGGCATTAAGTTTATAGGTCGTTGTGTAGATCTAGAGGCACACATCTCCCCTACTACTGTTCCCTCTTTATTGGAATTTATAGTTCGAGATAGGGTCTTCAAGTAGGAGCATTCTTTTTGGAGCATTGACATTAGAGGCGATGTAGGGACTGCTAGCTCAGTCATTCCCTGCAGATATCAGAACTCGTGATTGTCTTTTGAGGTGCTTATTTCTGATTATTCTTAGTTGTTGTTTCCTGGGGAACAACTCCTGCACCGTTCATTTTAGAGTTGTTGGAGCTCTGAGAGATGTGGCTAGTATTAGCGATTATGATTAGGGCTCCTTCACCTTCGCTTACTTTCTTCAGGGGATGCGTCTGCGCTCTGAGGGTCAGACGGAGGCTTGGCTCGGCTTCTATCCATTCCTCTTGGTAAGTATCCCTATTTCGTCCTCTTTTCATTTTTGTTTTATTTTTTGCTATACTTGATCGAGTAGTCGTTGCTTGCATTTTAGTTTTGGGCATATAAGCGACTCCCTTGCCTGTAACCTATCACCACCTTAGACCTTGATACTTATCCTCGAGGTCGTCGTTGACATCATAACACTTTGGTAGAGGTACCTATTGTAGATAGCTTCACCTACTATTGTCTTCAGCTAAAGTTGATCTTGGCCTCTAATGTGACCTGGACCCCGTACACCACTAAGTATCTGACTGTGGGGTTCGTGGACGACTTTCTAGTTGGGCCAGAGTTTATTTTATCGACTCGTTGAGTTCCTCTACTGACTTTTGGAGGGTAGGAGTTGTATCTTGGAGAGAGAGTTTTCCGTTGTGTGACCGGGGAGATCTGCATTCCATTTTATCCACCACCTCGGAGGTTCTGGCTACAAATACACATATTGTAGAGGTCCTTATAGAGGGCGAGGATGGTGGGAGCTGTCGTTAACACTCCAAAATTAATAACTTACTTCTATGTTGTTAACACAAGAATGAGTATAGCAATAAGCAAGGATCGATCCCACAAAGAGTGAATTGTCTTTTATTTATTCTAATGTTTAAGGGGGGTTTTGAATTGAATTTATTAACTACAATGACAGAAAATATTTAATAAGATGAATTAATGAATTCAAGACTTCAGTTCTTCATTTCAGTATCACCTTTTTACAATCATTAGAGTAATCATGTTATACAATATTTATCCTTTAATAAAATTAATAACCCTAAATAACCGCAATCGATAATTATCCGAAATTCCCCTTAATTATAAATCTAAATAAAACAATCAGCTCAGTAGATCCTAACTATCATACAACCTAGAACTATCAGTCTAGATTTAATATAACATCAGCATGAAGAATGAAAGAATTAGGTTATTCCAAGCAACAATCACACAATCAGGGATTATTTAACTTGCCTTCTATTAATCTTAATAATACTCAAAAACTTGTCCATAATCATGTATTATTAATTGCTACTTATGATCAGATATAATATCGTTTTCTTAATATCATACCTTAATCTAGTAGATGAAATCAATCAGATTAATCTAATTGGCCATATCAAATCAATCAGATATAATAACATACAATCAATTCAATAGATTAACAAAATAAATTTCACGCAAGAAGGAATAAATAAAATACACTTGATCAAACCGTTAATTATAAAGAAGGTTAAACATCCCTTAGAACTGAAAGTAAATTGCTTAGCTTGACATGCCTTCAATCTTCAAACCTAGGGTTTGTAATTGAATGTAGAAGATGAAGAGGAGACCCCCCCTAAAATTTTGACTAATACAAGCTATTTATACTCCTAGGACAAAGTCCTAAAACCCTAAGAAATAATAATTCAAATTGGAATAGAATTCCTTGAAAAATTACAAAGCCTAACAAATTCTGTCGCAAGCCACGCGCCTCACGCGCCTGCGCAAAGCCTGAGCGCTGCGGCCCATACAACCGAGAGTCGCGGCCCACACTCCAGCGCCGCGACTGATACTTTTAAGCGCAGTGGCCCACAAAGCCTATCCATTTTCACACTCCTCAGATTTACGGATTCGCAGGGGGCGCCTCGGGCCCTACTTAGTTGACTGACAATGACAAAGGCTTGCGAAACTAAGTAGGGCCTTTTGAATTGAATCTTAAGTAGTCTATCGGTGGTGCAAAGCGGCTTTGCCCCTTTTCAGTAGGGGAGCAAAAGGTTAGACCTTCGAAAGTCAGCGAACAACGGTTCTTCTATGTAGGTATGGCGTTCCCCCTTGACTCTCCTAACGTCGAGCTAAGTTACTTCGTAACCTTTTCGTAGCGTAGTAGAATGAAGGCTACGCACCGACGCTCTCTTTTCTATTAGCCTAAGCGTCTTCGCTAACTCGCTCGCCTACTATACAATACATTAAGTAGGGTAGGCTAACTCAGCCGCTTACTTTTTCTCCTTGCGCGCCCATTTTTATCCCTTTTCTTCTTTTTTCTCTTTTTAGCTCCAATTCCTCCTGAAATCAATAAATACCTTAATAAGCTCATATACACAGAAAATATGTAATAAAATTAAATATAAAGGAATCAAAATTATCGAATATTATGAACTTATCAAATTCCCCCACACTTAGCCTTTATACGTCCTCGTGTAAACCAAAACAAGGGTAATATTGAAAATCATCTAAATTCTATTCAATAAAACTTCCAAAGGTTTTAATTCAATTTTCATCCATGAATATCAATACTAATCAACAGAAGTCTGATCAACACTTCATCAATCAATTCACAACAACAACCTCGTCATTCACCACTAAACATCTTTAATTTAAACTGCATCCACATAAGCATCTTTCCTATGATCTACACACATACTCAACTCAGTTATCATAGAACAACAAGCGTGCACTCTGACTCAAAACTCAGAACATATTTTTTTTTGCTATTCATTTTTTCCACCAAAATCATGAACTTCATTTTTTCAGGTGAATGCATTTTATGCTCCATTTCACCTTTCTCATCATTTTCCTTCCAAGTGAGTGCATTTTATGCTCCATCTCACTTATCTGCTTACTAACGAGTGCGTTTTACACTCCTTCTCGTTGCATATGTTTATGGGTGAGTGCGTTTTACACTCCATCTTAACTCACCACATGATTTTCTTTTACACTTTTTTTTCTTTCATTTTCTCAAAATTTCTTTTTCACATGGTCCTATAACAAAACAAGCAGATAGATAGTTCTAATATCATGAAATCAGTGCACATAGACAACTCCACAGATAACTCAGCCAAATAAACATATATCTCCATATTCAAGAATTCATGCAATACAAATTCAATTCAAATCAGTTACTATGGATCATGATTTAGTTATCATCATTCATCAACCAATTTGGCATCAAACAAATTCTATCAAATTAGCATCAAGTTTTTATTCCATAAACCCCCTCCCCCACACTTAAACCTTATATTGTCCCCAATGTAAGACAATCATGCAAAGACGTATTAACTAACTAAAATGCAACTATAAAGTAAAGAGGGATAGAAAAATAAATCTGAAATCTTGGGTTGCCTCCCAAGCAACGTATTTGTTTAACGTCGTTTGCTCGACTGCAATCTTCTCAATCTGCATAATCCGAATCCACCAAATCCACCATCTCAATATTCTCCACTTGATATCCGTCATAGAAGGGTTTGAGTCGATGACCATTTACTTTGAATATCTTTCCTGTCTTTGGATTTTGTATATCTATAGCACCATGAGGAAAAATATTAGAAACAACAAACGGACCTTCCCAACGAGAACGCAATTTACCTAGAAACAATTTCAGCCTCGAATTGTAGAGGAGAACTTTTTGTCCAATAGTGAAAGTCTTCCTCAAAATTTGCTTGTCGTGGAAAGCCTTTGTCTTATTCTTGTACGGTCTAGAACTCTCATATGTTTTATTTCGCAATTCTTCCAGCTCTTACAACTGTAACTTTCTATGCACTCCCGCTTCATCCAAGCTCATATTATACTACTTAATTGCCTAGAAAGGCTTGTGTTCTAACTCCATAGGTAGATGACATGGCTTCCCAAACACCAACCTATATGGGGACATACCAATGGGAGTTTTGTATGCGGTTCTATAAGCCCACAATGCATCTTCCAACCTCAGACTCCAATCTTTTCTGTTTGGCTTAACTACCTTCTCCAAAATAGACTTAACCTCACGGTTGGACACCTCAGCCTGCCCATTGCTCTGTGGATGATAGGATGTAGAAACTTTGTGTAACACATTATACTTCTTGAATAGTGCAGCTAAAATCCTATTATAAAAATGAGTTCCTTTATCAGTGATGATAGCCCTCGGAGTTCCAAACCTGACAAATATGTTAGATTTGACAAACTCCGCAAAAACTTTAGAATCATCAGTCCGGGTAGCTTTAGCTTCCACCCATTTGGAAACATAATCAACAACCAAAATAATGTAAACATTACCATAAGAAGTAGGAAATGGTCCCATAAAATCAATACCCCAAACATCAAAGATCTCAACAATTAAAATAAGAGTTTGTGGCATTTGATTCCTATGTGACATGTCTTTTGACAATTCGCACACGATTTATAAAATAAATAGGAGCCTTTAAAAATTGTTGGCCAGTAAAAACCACTTTCTAAAACCTTAAGAGCAGTCATTTTTGGTCCAAAGTGTCCTCCACAAGCATAAGAGTGATAAAAGGTTAAGATGGATAAGAATTCATTATTTGGCACACACCTTCTTACTACCTGATCAGCACAGAATTTCCATATATATGGATCATCGCATACATAATACTTGGCATCACTCTTAAGTTTATCTTTTTATGATCTAGAGAATTCACTTGGAAAATATGCACTTACTAAGTAATTGACAATGTTAGCATACCAGGGTAATTCCTCATGAATAGAAAGTAGATGCTCATCCGAAAAGGAATCCTGCAATGGTAATACCTCCTCATCTCTCAGCAACCTACTCAAGTGATCTGCCACCAAGTTGTCTGCTCCTTTCTTATCCTTAATCTCCAAGTCAAATTCTTGCAACAACAGAATCCACCTGATAATTATGGGTTTAGAGTCCTTCTTGGTCAGCAAATACCTAAGAGCAGCATGGTCAGAATAAACTACTACTTTGGTACCAAACAAATAAGATCTAAACTTGTCTAAAGCAAAAACAACAGATAAAAGTTCTTTTTCAGTTGTAGATTAGTTAATCTGAGCAGAGTTTAGAGTCCTCGAAGCATAATAGATGGCATGAACAGCTTTGTCTACTCTTTGGCCTAAGATAGCCCCCACTGCATAGTTACTTGCATCGCACATGATTTTAAATGGCAACTTCCAGTTCGGTGGTTGTATTACTAGTGCTGAGGTTAACAGTTTTTTCAACTTATCGAACGCCTCCTTGCACTCATCATTAATATACAATTCCACATCCTTTTGTAGCAACTTACATAATGGTAACGCTATCTTTGAGAAGTCCTTGATAAATTTGAGATAGAAACCTGCATGTCCAAGGAACGAACGAATCTCCCGCACATTCATGGGGTAAGGCAAAGCAGAAATAATATCTATCTTACCTTTATCAACTTCTAAACCTTTAGCTGACACGATATGACCAAGTACTATGCCTTGTTCTACCATAAAATGACATTTTTCCCAATTAAGAACAAGATTAGTCTCTAAGCATCTGTCTAGCACACGAGTTAAATTATCCAAACATATATCCAAAGAATCACCATGAATTGTAAAATCATCCATAAAGACCTCTATAAAATTTTCTAAAAGATCAGAAAAATGCTTGCCATACACCTCTAAAAAGCATCTGGTGCATTACAAAGTCCAAAAGACATTCTACTATACGCAAATGTACTAAAAAGACATGTGAATATGGTCTTTTCTTGGTCTTCGGGTGCAATCACAATTTGGTTATAACCTGAAAAACTATCTAGAAAACGATAATAAGCATGCCTAGCCAATCATTCTAACATTTAATCAATGAAAGGAAGAAGAAAATTACAGCATTCAATTTTCTATAATCAATACACACTCTCCATCCTATTTGCGTACGTGTGGGCACCAACTCATTTTTGTCATTCTTGATTACTGTAATTCCAGATTTCTTTGGCACTACCTGTACTGGGCTCACCCATTGACTGTTTGAAATGGGGTAGATTATACCTGCATCAAGCAATTTGAGCACCTCTTTCTTCACTACCTCCATCATAGGTGGATTCAGTCTTCTTTGTGCTTCCATAGTGGGCCTTGCTCCATCTTCTAACAAAATCCTATGCATGCACATCGCATGACTTATTCCTTTGATATCTGCTATTGTCCAACTAAAAACTGTGACATAGTCCCTTAAGACTCTTAGCAATTTATCCTCCTGCACTTTGGTTAGATTACTAGCAATAATCACAGGTAATGTATCATTAGTCCCTAAATATGTATATTTCAAGTGTGCAGGTAATGGTTTCAATTCGAGAATTGGAGCTTGTACCACAGATAGTAGCAGTTTTTGATGAGAAACACAGAATTGAATGGAATGGACTGCATACTTATCTGAGATTTTAGGTAGAGAATGCAATGCAGCTATAACCTCCTTCAATTCCTGATTCTGCTCAATCTCTTCATTTTTATCCATCTCAAAACTGTTAGCGATGGCAACCTCCAAGCTTTCCTTATGCATGTGTTCAAAAGATCCTTGCACAAAAGAGTCAATGATGTCAATAGCAAAAACAGGATTAACATCACTAGGATACCTCATGGACTCATATATATTGAATTGTATCTTTTCACCATCAAATTCTATAGTTAAGGTTCCATTGTGTACATCAATCATTGTCCTTGCTGTTTTCCTAAATGGCCTCCCTAACAAGATATGCGAGGGATTTGGAGATTGGTCATCTTCTATATCCACAATGTAAAAATCTGCAGGAAAGATTAGTTCATTCACATGCACCAAGACATCTTCAATTATCCCTTGAGGGTAAGTGTTAGTACGATCAACCAATTGAATAATAACGCCAGTTTATTTTAAAGAGCCTAGATTTAAAGAAGCAAATATAGATAATGGCATGCCATTTATTGAGGCTCCTAGATCTAGCACGGCTCTCTCAAATCTGGTATTACCTATTCTGTATGGGATTGTAAATATGCCGGGATCTTTACATTTAAGGGGCATTTTTCTTTGAAGTACTGCTGACACATTCTCACCAACAATGACCCTTTCATCATCTTTCAATTTCTTTTTGTTAGTGCACAATTCTTTAAAAAAACTTAGCATACCTGGGCACTTATTTTATTGCATCCAAAAGAGGGATGTTTACCTCCACCTTCCTGAAGGTTTCCAGAATTTCCTTTTCCTGTTCATTTTTCTTTGAAGTCTTATGGTTCTTAGGTGGAAAAGGCAATGGCTTAGTCTTAACTGGAGTGGATGGGTTAAAGATTACCTTAGGTGTCTCGGTCTCCTCTTTGGCTTTCTCCTCCTCATAATCAAAAACTGCTTTGGGTACTTCTAGCTCTTTTCCACTCCTTAGTGTGATTGCACTAGCATTCTCCCTTGGGTTGACAACTGTTTGGGAGGGTAACTTTCCTAAACCTTGAGATTCCAATATTCCCATTGTGGTAGCAAGCTGACACACTTGGTTCCTTAGATCTTGAACAAAAGTTCTTGTTTCCTGCATGAATTGTTGTGTCTGAGTCATAAATTGTTGTGACTGACCCATAAATGCCTTGAACATATCTTCCATAGATTGTCCATTATTTGCAGGAGCTGCTTGTCTAGGTTGATACTGAGATTGAGTTGGTTGAAAACCTTATTGCCTAGTTGGGAAAACTCCTTGTGCTAGTGGCCTATTCCCTCCATAGCTTAAGTTTGGATGATCCCTCTGGCCTAGATTGTAGCTGTTTGAGTATGGATCATACTTCTTTTGGGGTTGTGCCTGATAGTTTCCCATAGCATTGGCTTGTTGTGAAGGCTTCTCATCTTACAATGTCGGGCATGCATCTGTATTGTGATTTACCTGTAAACAGATCCCACAAGCCTTTGCGACTGGCAAATTTCCTGTAGCTAATTGTTTAACCATAGCAGTTAAGTCAGAAATCTGTTGCTCCAAATTACTTATGCTTACCTCACATACCCTTTTTGGCGCGTGATCATTCCTTGTCCCATACTGCTGTGAATTGGCAACCATATTTGCAATTAGAGTCCTTGCAGCCTCCGGTGTCTCATTTACTAGTGCTCCTCCAATTGCAGTGTCGATCATACTCCGATCCATTGGCGATAGTCCCTCATAAAAATACTGAATCAGGTGTTGATCGTCTATTTGATGGGGAGGATAACTGGAACACAACTTTTTGAATCTCTCCCAATACTCATACCGTGTTTCTCCGTTGAACTGTTGAATGCCACATATTTCCTTCCTAATGTTGGAAATGAAAGTCGTATGCACATAAGCCAATCATATTTGATATGATGTAGCATATACTTTGTAATCTTATTCATTTATTAATAAAAGAATTGATTTTCTTAAAAGGCATTTTACATTATCTACATGGTGCTGTTATATATTAAATGTGATAAACCCATAGTTTTGAGCAATACTTTTAGAATCATGATGGTGATCATGCTAATGAGATCTAAATTCTAGATAGCTCACAAACTAAATTGTTCCTAATCGTTGGATTACTAAAAAGGGGATTAGTGAATCCGGATAGATTAGTACATACGTTGCTTGCTTTTAGGAAGAGGATGATTGATCTCATAATCATTTGTGTGGAGACACTAAAGCAAGTATGTAGGTGCTTATTAGAGAATAAGTTCACTGAACGTGGCTCGCTAAGGAATACCTAATGGAGTTTTACTCGCCTGTGAATAGGAATTCCTCTAGTGATAGTAGTACAAGTGATCCTTGGACTTGAGATCATCATAGTATCTTGTGTATGATGAGTTATACTTTGACATGTCCCTTAAGACCTTTGGGGTATATCAAAGGGTATGATTGGGTATAATAAGTTGTATATGGATATATGTGAATGATCAACAAAGAATCTACCACGTCTAGTAAAACATGTGAATGTCCTATGTGATTCGATAAATGACAACTCAATAGTCCTTGGCCAAGGCAAAATGAAATTAGAAACGAGTTTCTAATTTGCATTAATCAGAGTTGTGCATTTGGAAATCGAAATACATATAATTAAATAAAATAAGACTTGACAGTAAATCCATGTCTTATATTTAATTGGGACATTGTATGGTAGAAGGATTGAATTGTATGGTAACTATTTACTCAAAGGTTCTTTTGTGATTGATGTTGAAATCTATATTATCTGGAAAGTCGTTGATCGCTAAGGGGGCTTACCCTTATTGTAGAATAAATATTATTTATTTAAATGAATTAAATAGTTTAATTTATTTATTTAAATAAGATTAGAATTGTTCTAATTGATTTATTCACAACCGGTTTAATATGGAGAACCTAAAGGGTCACACCGCAAAAGAAAAATATTCATTTAAGAAGTAAATGGCATAATTGTAATAATAAGTTAAGTATATTTAATTTAGTCTATGGAGATAGAATAAATTAGATAGCTTAATATTTATTATTTAATATTTTGGAAATATTAAATATAAATTAATAAGAGGAGTCTTATTATTATTATTACTATTACTATTATTTAATTCGTAATAGGGATTGAGAATTAATTAATAGAACTATTATTTATTTCCCAATAGGGATTGGGAATTAATTAATAGAAGTACTCTCTCACGAATTCCTAATTGGATTAGGAGCATAATTAATTAAAGGAGTTTAATTAGAATATAAACCCTAATCCTAAATAGTTTAGGGAAGGGTTTTCCTACATCTATAAATAAGAGGAGTTTTATCATAGATTAGGGTTACACACACTCTTGCATTAAATTGTGGAGAGTACTTACAATTTCTATAGAGATAGAAACTAGAGTTTTGCCAAATACCCAACTTCTTGAATACTTGTTCTTCCTTGGTGGATCACTTGGGTGGCTAACGTTGATCAAAGGAAGGAATCACACCGTAGCATTCGAGGAGAACACGAAGGACTAGGAGTTGAACTTGTACCCGAGGAAGCTTCGTTCTACGAGGGTATAATTCTTATTCTCTTTCTCTTTCGTTTATATTGTTAATTGAGCACATTGATCGATCATGGTGATGGTTTGTATAAAATTTTAAAATCCGTTTTATCGCGCTTCCGCTCTATTTATGTAATTTGATTGCATGCTCGCATTATATACAAACCTAACAGTGGTATCAGAGCCTAATCATGTGCTAATTATCGATCTTGATGATTCCATGTATGAATTGATATGCAAAACATTCGAATTTTTGGGCAAGAAAATTTTTCTGATTCTGCGTCGCGGCGCGGCCGCGCCGCTTCCAGTTCATTCTGGAGCGCGGCCGCGCCCGAACCCAGAAAAATGTTTCCTGGGGTGCAGCGCGGCCGCGCCGGTATGCAGAATTTGAAAATTTTTGTTTTTCTCAATTAACATAAATGGTTTATTTAATTGATAAAAGTTTAAAATAAAGATGTTTATTTTATCTGAAATATGATTTCAGATTACTAAAATTAAAGGAGTTTAATTTGGATTTGGTTTTTGATTAAAATAAAAGAGTTTATTTTGTTTCAAAACTAAATATTAGCAAAACTTTTGTCCATTAATTGATATCAATGCATATATGGAATGGATTTATTATTCATGAGATGAATGTTATTTATTGATACATATAGAGATATGTATGATAATAAATAGGGATTGATTATGGATTATTGACCAATGTGTGATTGGATTTATTTTAGTGGATGCTTGAATGAATGAGTTTTATAAATGGGGTCTGCGTACCTCGTCTTCTCTAATTTTTTCTTAATGTAAATTCTATCTCCCTTATATGTACTTCCCTTTGACTGCTGATCAAGGTTTCTATTTATTTGAAATAGCTTATGTAATAGGACTAGTTAGAATTATTTTGAAGAATTGGAGACAAAGGAGCAAGGAGCGCTTGAAGACCCGTTTGTAATGGAGCCCGGGTTTAAATGTAATAGTTATATTTAAATTTATTCTTGCACCCTAGGTTTGACCTTTTAGTTCACTTGGTGGCTCTAGTGAACCAAACTAGAATAAAAGTTCATAATCAATCCGGGTAGAATATAGTATTCTATATGTGCATGCTTACTATATATATATATTATATTATCCAACATGATTCGCATGTAAAATAATATGACGCGTATTTTATATATATATGTGCATGCGCGCTAAACAAGATGAGACTAATAATAACAAATCCCTCAAAGTAATATATTAAGTCCTAAGCGTTCAAAGATATTTTAAATATCGAACCTCGCCTTCTAGCATGGTAAAACAATAGAGTATTAAATATTTAATATGAGTTTGTTGTGTCACCACAAGGCAAGTATTAAATATTTAAGATGTTGCTTTATCACATTTGATGCTTATAAATAGATTGAACGATGCTGTTTTGTTGTGTCACCACAAGGACAGTGTTTTTCTTTCGAATATATAGAAGTGCTAGGATGGACTTAACTTGGATAATTTTGATTCGGATGTGTCACCACTTGATCAAAATAATCTAAGAGGCAAAATACAACGAGTTACATAGAGATGTAATTGACAATAGTTGTCTACCTATTTATTTATATATCGTTTGTTGTGTCACCACAAGGCTATATACATTTGAAATGGGATCCTTAGTCTCACTAGCAAATCTTTAATTAGAATTGCCGAACTATATAAATTGAGGGTAATATAGTTTGATGAAAAAGTGAGAGATACCAATTTAAAATAAAGACCTAATTTATTTTGGTAATTAATTAAATGAATGTATGCTAAAATGTTGTCTTTTTCACATGCAGAATTTAAAAATGTCAAACTCATTATCACTGCGTAGCATACTTGATGCTAACAAACTGACCGGACAGAATTACACGGACTGGTTAAGGAATCTGAGAATTGTTCTCACTGCTAAAAAGATTTCTTATGTCCTAAATTCGCCAGTCCTTGCAAATGTTGCAGAAACAGCCTCTGAGGAAGAGATTGCTACTTTCAGAAAGTGGCAAGATGATGCAATCTTGGCTCAATGCATCATGCTCGCATCCATGAGTAACGAGCTTCAGCGTCAGCATGAAACTATGGATGCTCCTACTATATTGCTGCATCTCAAAGAGTTGTATCGTGAGCAAAGTAGGACTGCTAGGTATCAGATATCTAAGGAGCTCTTCCGATCTCGTATGACCGAGGGCACTACCGTTGAGACTCATGTTCTTAAGATGATAAATTTTATTGAACAACTTGGACAGCTTGGGTTCGTGATGGATGGAAAGTTAAGTCAAGATTTGATCTTGCAGTCACTCCCGGACACCTTCTCACAATTTGTTGTGAATTTTCACATGAATAAGTTGGACGTCAGCTTGCTTGAGTTACTTAACATGTTGAAAACTGCTGAAGGTCACTTCTCATCCAACAAGAACCAAGTCTTACTAGTGGATGATTCTTCCAAGAAAAGGAAGAGGCCCAAGGTATCTTCTGAAAAGAAGAAAAACTAGAAGGCTAAGGGCAAGGCGAAGAGAAAGGATAAAAAGAAACCTGATCCAGATAGCAAAGGAATTTGCTACCATTGCAATAAGCCGGGACACTGGAAGAGGAACTGCAAGGAGTATCTTGCGGACCAAAAGAAGCTTGGATAAGCTTCGACTTCCGATCTAGGTTTGTTCATGATTGAAATTAATTTTTCTGAATGTCAAAATTCTACTTGGGTATTGGATACCGACTGTAGTTCTCACATATGTAATAACGTGCAGGGACTAAGCAGAAGTAGAAAGTTGGACAAGGATGAAGTCGTCCTACGAGTGAGAAATGGAGCAAAGGTTGCTGCATTAGCTGTAGGGACTTATCGTTTAGCACTGCCTTCGGGCAAGTTCATTAGTTTAAATAATTGTTATTATGTTCCGACACTCATTAGAAACATTATTTCAATTTCTGTATTGGATATGGATGGCTTTGATATTATAATAAAGAACAACAGTTGTTCTATTTATAATAAAAATGTTTTATATGGTGTTGGGAACTTACTGAATGGACTATACATACTTGACTTGCATGAAAATATACTTCAAATTGAACAAACTAAGAAAAGAAAAAGAGATGATGTTAATTATACCTTTATGTGGCACTGTAGACTCGGTCATATCAATGAAACAAGATTATCCAAGTTGCATAAAGATGGGCTTTTAGAGCTATCTGATTACGAATCATATCCAACTTGTGAATCATGTCTCATGGGTAAAATGACTAAATCTCCTTTTACCGGAAAAGGAGAAAGAGTTACAGAGTTGTTAGCATTGGTACACACAGACGTATGTGGACCTATGACAACGAATGTACAAGGAGGGTATTCTTATTTTATTACTTTCACTGATGATCATTCTAGATTTGGATATGTGTATTTGATGAAATACATATCTGAATCGTTTGAAAAGTTCAAAGAATTCAGAAGTGAAGTAGAGAAGCAAACTAGTAAGAGTATTAAGATTCTTTGATCGGATCGAGGAGGGGAATACTTGACCAATGAGTTTCTCAATTGTCTCAAAGAAAATGGTATAATCTCACAATGGACTCCACCAAGAACGCCACAGTTGAATGGTGTATCTGAAAGGAGAAATTGAACATTGTTGGACATGGTTCGTTCCATGATGAGTTTTACCGACCTTCCAGTATCCTTCTGGGGTTATGCCCTAGAATTGGCTGCATACCTACTTAACAAGGTACCTACCAAATCCGTCCCAAAGACCCCATATGAGATATGGACAGGGAGAAAACCAAATCTTAAGCATGTTAAGACTTGGGGTTGTCCAGCTTATGTCAAAAGGTTTGAGCATGATAAGCTGAAGACTAGATCCGACAAATGTAGATTCGTGGGATACCCTAAAGAAACATCAGGGTATTATTTCTATCATCCTACTAATCAAAAGATGTTTGTTGCGAAACACGCTGCCTTCTTGAAAAAGAAGTTTATCCTTGAAGGGGTCAGTGGGAGTAAGATATATCTTGAAGAAGTTCAAGAACCACAAAATACTATGGATCAAAGTCAGGTACCTGACCAAGTAGAAGAACCTACTGTACCACTACCTATTCGTAAATCTGGAAGAGTACCGAAGATACCTAAAAGGTATGGATTCATCATAGAGGATGATGATGAGGTACGCATCATAGATGATGATGATCCATTGACTTACGAAGAGGCTATGAGTAGTGAAGACTCAGAGAAATGGCTAGAAGCTATGAAATTCGAGATGGACTCCATGTACGAAAACCAAGTATGGACTTTGGTTTCACCACCTGAGGGCATTAAGCCTATTGGGTGTAAATGGGTCTTTAAGAGAAAGACTGGAGCGGACGGCAAGGTAGAGACCTATAAGGCCCGACTGGTTGCAAAAGGTTTCAAACAAAGACAAGGAGTTGACTATGATGAAACCTTCTCGCCAGTAGCTATGCTCAAGTCCATTCGGATTTTACTTGTAATTACAGCTTATTATGACTACGAGATCTGGCAAATGGACGTGAAAACGGCCTTCCTCAATGGAGAGCTTGAGGAGAATGTATATATGATACAGCCAGAGGGTTTTATTTCAAAGGTTGGAACAAACCAAGTCTGTAAGCTACAACGATCCATTTTTGGATTGAAGCAAGCTTCTCGAAGATGGAACATCCGTTTTGATGAGATAATCAAAAAGTTTGATTTTATCAAAAATGAGAATGAACCATGTGTGTACAAGAAGGTTAGTGGGAGCACTGTTTCATTCCTTGTATTATATGTTGATGACATATTACTGATAGGGAATGATGTTCCTATGCTACAGTCGATCAAAATTTGGTTATCTAAACACTTCTCCATGAAGGACTTGGGTGAGGCATCCTATATTTTGGGGATAAAGATCTATAGAGATAGATCTAAAAGGATGCTGGGCTTGACCCAAGGAAAGTACATTGACTCAATGTTAAAGAGGTTTAGCATGGAAGATTCCAAGAGAGGTCTCATGCCGATGAGCCATGGAATACATCTCTCCAAGAAACAGGCCCCAAAGACACCTGAGGAGAGAGACCGTATGAGTAAGATTCCTTATGCTTCAGCAATAGGATCTATCATATACGGTATGATATGTACTAGACCAGATGTCGCTCATGCACATAGTGTAATAAGCAGATATTAGTCGAATCCAGGAGAAGAGCACTGGAAGGTTGTGAAAACCATCCTAAAGTACTTGAGAAGAACTAAGGATGTATTTCTTGTCTACGGTGGGTCTGAATTGAAACTAGAGGGCTATACAGACTCAAGTTTTCAAACGGACCAAGATGACTATAAATCTGTTTCAGGGTATGTGTTTACCTTAAACGGTGGCGCAGTGAGTTGGAAGAGTTTCAAGCAGCAAACAGTTGCTGATTCAGTGACAGAGGTAGAGTACATAGCTGCAAGTGAAGCTGCAAAGGAAGCTGTTTGGATGAAGAAGTTCATAACTAAACTTAGAGTGGTTCCTAGCATTAGAGGAGTCATACCTTTATTCTGTGACAACACTGGAGCTGTTGCGCAGGCTAAGGAACCCAGGTCTCATCAAAAATCCAAACACGTGTTGCGACGGTTTCATTTGATTAGAGAGATCATTGAAAGAGGAGATGTCACCCTGGAGCGTGTGGACTCTCAAGACAATATTGCAGATCCATTTACTAAAGCTTTAACTCAACAGCAGTTTGATCGTCACTTAGAGAAGATGGGTATTAGATACCATGGCGATTGGCTTTAGTGAAAATGGGAGATTGAAAGTAGTATGCACCCAAGCCAATCATATTTGATATGATGTAGCATATACTTTGTAATCTTATTCATTTATTAATAAAAGAATTGATTTTCTTAAAAGGCATTTTACATTATCTACATGGTGCTGTTATATATTAAATGTGATAAACCCATAGTTTTGAGCAATGCTTTTAGAATCATGATGGTGATCATGCTAATTAGATCTAAATTCTAGATAGCTCACAAACTAAAATTGTTCCTAATCATTGGATTACTAAAAAGGGGATTAGTGAATCCGGATAGATTAGTACATACGTTGCTTACTCTAAGGAAGAGGATGATTGATCTCATAATCATTTGTGTGGAGACACTAAAGCAAGTATGTAGGTGCTTATTAGAGAATAAGTTCACTGAACGTGGCTCGCTAAGGAATACCTAATAGAGTTTTACTCGCCTGTCAATAGGAATTCCTCTAGTGATAGTAGTACAAGTGATCCTTGGACTTGAGATCATCATAGTATCTTGTGTATGATGAGTTATACTTTGACATGTCCCTTAAGACCTTTGGGGTATATCAAAGGGTATGATTGGGTATAATAAGTTGTATATGGAGATAGGTGAATGATCAACAAAGAATCTACCACGTCTAGTAAAACATGTGAATGTCCTATGTGATTCGATAAATAACAACTCAGTAGTCCTTGGCCAAGGCAGAATGAAATTAGAAAGGAGTTTCTAATTTGCATTAATCAGAGTTGTGCATTTGGGAATCGAAATACATATAATTAAATAAAATAAGACTTGACAGTAAATCCATGTCTTATATTTAATTGGGACATTGTATGGTAGAAGGATTGAATTGTATGGTAACTATTTACTCAAAGGTTCTTTTGTGATTGATGTTGAAATCTATATTATCTGGAAAGTCGTTGATCGCTAAGGGGGCTTACCCTTATTGTAGAATAAATATTATTTATTTAAATAAATTAAATAGTTTAATTTATTTATTTAAATAAGATTAGAATTGTTCTAATTGATTTATTCACAACCGGTTTAATATGGAGAACCTAAAGGGTCACACCGCAAAAGAAAAATATTTATTTAAGAAGTAAATGGCATAATTGTAATAATAAGTTAAGTATATTTAATTTAGTCTATGGAGATAGAATAAATTAAATAGCTTAATATTTATTATTTAATATTTTGGAAATATTAAATATAAATTAATAAGAGGAGTCTTATTATTATTATTACTATTACTATTATTTAATTCCTAATATGGATTGGGAATTAATTAATAGAACTATTATTTATTTCCTAATAGAGATTGGAAATTAATTAATAGAAGTACTCTCTCACGAATTCCTAATTGGATTAGGAGCATAATTAATTAAAGAGTTTAATTAGAATATAAACCCTAATACTAAATAGTTTAGGGAAGGGTTTTCCTACATCTATAAATAAGAGGAGTCTTATCATAGATTAGGGTTACACACACTCTTACATTTGTGACACCCCCAAATCCGGGTACTTAATTCCCACTGATTTGTTGTTCACTAAATCAATCATTCACAACTATTTACCCATAATAAGAACAACTAAAATACACTTGAAGAAATATCTTCCCTCAAATGGGGTTACATCATCAATCTCTAAATGAAACAAATCCCAGGTTATCTAACCTTAATTACATCTGTGCGGAATAAAACATAATATTAGACAAGTCTTCGATACAAATAAACATCAAATGGATAATAAATCTCTTGCTACTTTGGCATCTTGCCCTTGCCTTTACTCGTGGACGGTTCGTCCGACTTCTCTGTCTTAGCTGCAAAGTTTAATGCAAGAGTGAGCAAACAATTGCCCACAAGTGTGATAACAAAAACAATTGAATAATAAATGAAGTAGATTTCAACTAAGGTATAATAGCTTTTCTGAATTCAATCAATAATTAGTCAAGATCTGAAAGCTCAATAGAAAACTTAGCTCAATAACCGAATATAGATTCAGGATTAATAGTGTATCTAAGGGTCACAAGACCTCGAACTATGTCCTAGGTTATCAAGTATTTCTACTGTAACCTTTAACAGTCTTATAGACTATGGACCATCCATCTCGTACTCAGGGGGATCAGTCCTTTGTACAATGTATTGTGCACAAACATTTTAACGCTGTCGCGTAGTTAATCCCCTATATTAGGGTTGTTCATCTCAGTCTAGCATCAGAATCTGTGCCAAAAGGAACTTGGTTTGGAAAGATTTTAAAATGTTCTAAGTCTTTAGAACACTCATCAACTAAGGACTAGCTGAATCAATAAGGTTTTCTAGTCTGATTCATCAATAAAAATTTATACAATAGGAACTATGTTCAAAGTCTGATTAACTATCAATGATCGAATAACAATTGACTGGAATAAAGCTTAAACATTTATCATGGTATCAACCTTACTTGAATAAAAATAAGCTAAGGTTAGTAACTTACTCAATGAAAGTAAACTTGCTTTAAATAAAATAACAAGTTTAAGGGAGGAAAAACTTGCCTCAAGCGTAGATTACAGATTTAAGTAATTCACGATCCTTAAACAACCTATACATTAAATTATAAAATGGTAGCAATAATTAATTACATAATTATAATCACTTTAGGTTTGCTCTTATCCTTTTTATTATAACATCTCATTTAGCATACCATAGTCAACAAGTACTAGTTTAACAATCATCTTGGCAATTCATTAGTCACTTAATACATTAATATAAGTTTTAAACTTGTTTATAGCATCATAGCAGAATCAGAAAGAAAATAAAAATTTAAAATTTTGGTTACTGTTCCCTCACCGGGGCGAGAATTTTCTTAACAAAAATCTTGCCAGGGCGAGCCTTCGCCGGGGCGAAAATTTCCTTTATAATTTTCTCGCCGGGGCGAGACTTCGCCGGGGCAAGGATTTCCCATTCATTTCTCTCGCCGGGACGAGAGACTCGGCAGTCGTCTCCTACAGTCGCGAACCAGTGAAAACTTAGGCCAAATTTGGCCAAATTTTCCGAATTCTACCATCCAATACACAAATTAAATATACCCAGATATCCAACATGCTAGAAAATAATTACCCAACATGTTTCTAACCAATCTAAGCATTATAAAACACATAATCAACCAATTACAAACCCAAAATTCTCTGTTTATGCAAAATATTCATACTTTAACCACTTTAATAAAATTAAACACTGTGACTTCATTTTTCAACCATTTTAATCCTTTCTACATGCATTCTTTTCATTTTTCATCATATAATCATAATCAAAAATTAATTTTACCAATTAACAACCAATTTGAATACCAATTTCATACATATATACCATACATGAAATAAACTTTGTAAAAATTACAAACTCTACTCCAAAGCATGTTTTCATGGATTAAAACCTTAAAATTAACTTATAATCATCATATAATCATCTAATTCATGATTACTAACAATTGCATCAACTAATTCATGCTTTTAGCAAACAATTCACTTACATGAAACTAAAAACTATATACAGTGAAACAAAACTATAAATAAAACTTAAAAGAAATTATACCTTCTATTGCTTAGAAAGCTTGGTTAATTCTCCTTGCTTGAATTACTACTTCCAATTTCCAAATTCTTCTTTCTCAAGTTCTCTCTTCCAATTCTCCCCTCTTCTCTGTTTTTTTTCCCTCTCTTCTCTTAAGCTGAGATAATAACTGATAGCCTTTTAATTTTTTAACGTAACTTAGATTAATTAGTCAGTTTAAGAAAACAAAAGGGTTAGGCCTTGTTTGGCAAACCCAAATAAAATAATGGAATTTCAAAGGCTAGGCTTTGTTTGGTTGAACCAAAGAAAATAATCCATTTTTTTTCCAACCAAGGGTCATAGGGCCCTGTTTGCTAAACAGAAATAAAACCCTTTCCATTTATTTTAATAAATCATTATATTATATAGCTTTAATCGTCACACTTTTAATTTAATTGAACTCATTATTAAACAAATTCAATTAAACCTTACTAATTTAATTAATAATTCTATTTAACCAATAACAATAACACCAAATAAATTATCTTCTTATTCAAATAAATCATTTAATCATCTAATTTAATTATTAAATTAAATTAGAATAATCACATCAAAACACATTTAAATATCATTTAACATAAATTCTTTCACCATAACTTATAAATTATTACTTTACTCAATAAATAAATTAATAAAAATATTTATATAACTCAATAAATATTTTTATTTAATCACAAAAATTGCATTCGTTACATCATTCCCTCCTTAAAAGGATTCTGTCCCCAGAATCACAGCGCAATTAATTCGTCCGTTACATTCTTCCCTCCTTACAAAGATTCTGTCTCCAGAATCGCGATACAAATAAAAATTAAACAAATAATTCAGGATAATTTTGCATCATTTTCTCTTCGAGTTCCCACGTAGCTTCCTCAGCACTGTGGTTCCTCCAAATTACCTTAACAGAAGGTATCACTTTATTTCTGAGAACCTGCTCTTTCCTGTCTACTATCTGTACAGGTATCTCTTCATAGGACAAATCTTTTTCAAATTGTATCGGTTCATATTCTATTACATGTTTATAATCAGGCTTATACGGTCGTAGCACCGATATGTGGAAGACGTTGTGAATGTGGCCTAACTCAGGAGGTAGAGCTACCTCATAAGCTACCTCACCCACCCGTTTCAGCACCTCGAAGGGTCCAATAAATCGCGGACTGAGTTTACCCTTTTTACCAAATCTGATTTTTCCTTTCCAGGGAGATACTTTGAGAAACACAAAACTCCCAACTTCAAATTCACGATTTTGACGATGCTGTTCCGCATATTTCTTCTGCCTATCTTGAGCAGCTAACAATCTAGCTCTTATTATCTTGACAATTTCAGCAGTTTGTTGTACTAGCTCGGGTCCCAATAGGCGACGTTCACCAACCTCGTCCCAACATAACGGAGTTCTGCACTTCCTTCCATACAACTCTTCATATGGCGGCATTCCAATACTCACGTGATGACTATTGTTATAGGCAAACTCGACTAGAGGTAAATGATCATCCCAGTTGCCTTTAAAATCCATAACGCACGCCCGAAGCATATCCTCCAACGTTTGAATTGTTCTTTCGCTCTGGCCATCGGTTTGAGGATGGTAGGCTGTACTCATTCTCAACTGCGTCCCCAAACACGCTTGTAGACTCTTCCAGAATTTTGATGTGAAACGTGGATCTCTGTCCGACACAATTGATACTGGGACACCGTGCCTCGAAATAATTTCCTTGACGTATAATTTGGCCAGTTGATCCAGGGTGAACCTGATTTTGATAGGCAAGAAATGCGCTGATTTCGTTAATCTGTCAACTATAACCCATATTGCGTCATATCCCTTCTGAGTAGTTGGAAGCCCTACCACAAAATCCATTGTGATATGCTCCCACTTCCATTCTGGTATCTCCAAAGGCTGTAACAAACCACTTGGTCGTTGATGCTCCACTTTAACTCTCTGACAAGTGAGACACTTCGCAACACACTCAGTAACCTCTCTTTTCATGATTGGCCACCAAAAATGTTGGCGAAGATCCTGGTACATTTTTGTATTCCCCGGGTGTATCGAAAATCTTGAACTATGAGCTTCGTTCAAAATCTCCTCTCTGATTGCCAACACTGACGGTACCCAGATTCTGCCTTCAAATCTCAGCAACCTTTCGGTATCGATTTTATATTTAAGCTCTTCACCTTCAAGCACTCTTTTGCGTATATTAATACACTCCTCATCCTGGAGTTGCGCTTCCTTGACTTTGTCCACCAAAGTTGGTTGAGTTTCCATCTGGAACAATTTTTCATTAGGCTCTGCCAGACCCTTCACCTCTAACTCCAATTTAGCCATTTCCGCTACAAGCTTCTCCTGAGCAGTTAACAAAAATAGTTTCTCCTGACCTTTTCTACTCAAAGTGTCGGCAACCACATTAGCCTTCCCCAAATGGTATAGAATTTCACAATCATAATCTTTGATCAATTCTATCCATCTTCTCTGCCGCATATTCAAATCCTTCTGTGTGAAAATATACTTCAGACTTTTATGGTCTGTATATATTTCACACTTCTCCCCATAGAGATAGTGCCTCCAGATTTTCAAAGCAAACACCACGGCTGCTAACTCCAAATCATGGGTCGGATACCCTTTTTCATAGTCTTTTAGTTGGCGCGATGCATATGCAATAACCTTACCATTCTGTATCAACACACAACCAAGTCCTTTATGCGATGCGTCGCTATACACCACAAAATTTCCTGTATCATCTGGCAAAGATAACACAGGTGTCGAATTTAGTCTCTTCTTTAGTTCTTGGAAACTCTCTTCGCACTTCTCCGTCCAAACAAACTTCACTGATTTTCTTGTTAAATTCGTTAACGGAGTGGTGATCCTGGAGAAATCTTGAATAAAACGTCTGTAGTATCCTGCCAAACCTAGGAAACTCCTCACTTCTGACGGTGTTTTCGGCTGATCCCAGTTCATCACAGCTTCCACTTTCACTGGATCCACTGAAATCCCGTCTTTATCGATAACATGCCCAAGGAATTGAACACGCTCCAACCAAAATTCGTACTTCAAAAATTTTGCATACAATTTCTCTTTCCTTAACGCCTCCAATGTCACCCTCAAATGCTCCACGTGTTCTTCCTGAGTTTTGGAGTAAACCAAAATGTCGTCTATGAATACCACTACAAATTTATCCGGAAATGGTTTGAACACTCTATTCATTAAGTCCATGAATGCTGCAGGCGCATTCGTTAAACCAAATGACATAACCAAAAACTCATAATGACCATATCTAGTTCGAAATGCCATCTTTGGTATGTCTTCCTTCCTCACCTTTAGTTGATGATACCCACTTCGCAGATCTATCTTTGAAAAATATCTCGCTCCCTTTAGCTGGTCAAACAGGTCATCGATCCTTGGCAACGGATACTTGTTTTTAATCGTGACCTTGTTCAACTCCCTATAATCAATGCAAAGACGCATTGACCTGTCCTTCTTCTTGACGAATAATACCGGCGCTCCCCACGGCGAAATGCTTGGTTGAATATACTTTTTATCCAGCAACTCCTGTAATTGCACCATCAACTCCTTCATTTCTACCGGAGCCATTCTATATGGGGCTTTCGATATAGAGGCTGTACCCGATGCTAAATCAATTACAAACTCAATTTTCCTATCTGGCGGTAGTCCTGGCAAATCATCAGGAAACACGTCCACAAAATCCCTAACTACTGGTATCTCCTCCAGCTTTGCACCCACCTTTCGGGTATCGACTACGTAGGCTAGATATCCTACACATCCTTGTTTCAACATCTTTCTGGCCTGCATCATCGTCAGACAACTCGTTTGTCTAGGCGACTTGCTGCCATAAAATACTACCTTCGATGGAGTCTTAAAATTTACACACTTCTTTTAACAGTCAATAACTGCCCCATGGTTGAACAACCAATCCATACCCAAAATAACGTCAAACTCCCCAAGACGAATTGGGATTAAGTTGACCGTCATCACATGACCCTTGATATCTACCTGACAGTTTTTGTGGACAAACTTAACAGGAATCACCTCCCTATTTGCAATTTCTATATTCATGGGATAATCTAATTCTTCCCGGGGTAACCTTAATTTCTTAGCAAAATCATCGGATATAAATGAGCAAGTAGCACCCGAGTCAAACAATACGTAAGCATTAACATTATTGACTGGAATGATACCTGACACTACATCCTTTGACTGCACAGCATCCTGCACCGTCATGTTGAATGTTCGAGCGGTAGGTCGATTGGGCTGTGTCGGTCTTGTGATAGTCAGATTGCCACCACCACTGTTTCTTTTTCCTGCACTGGCTCCACCTGTAGTTACTTTCTTAGGGCAGTCTCAGGAAAAGTGATCCTTCGACCCGCAGATGAAACATGCGCCCTTCTTCGGACTAGGGCAATTCGGTGCGATATGACCCTCCTGTCCGCAGTTGAAACATACCCTCTTACCCTTCAAACATAACCCCACATGACTTTTTCCGCAGTTACTGCACACCTCCACCTTCTTTTTCTGATTACTCTGCTGACTTCCCGCAGAGTTACTATCACTCCACTTCCTCTTCTGACCGTTGCCCCCATGGCTACCACTTGCCTTGTTTTCACTTTCATTCTTCTTCTTCCTCTGCTCCTGATTATACTTGGACAGAGCATCACTGCCTCCTTCAATGATAATTGCCTTTTCCAAAACTGCTGCAAATGAGTTCAGTTGGAACATTGAAACTCGGCTATACAGCCAGGGCTTCAGTCCCTGCTCAAACCTTCTAGCCTTTCGCTCATCCGTGTTGACTTGATATGGCGCAAACCTCGCCAACTCGTTGAATTTTGTAGCATATTCAGGTACCGTCATGGTACCTTGCTTCAACTCCAGAAATTGCTCCTCCATTTGATTTTACGCGCTTGCCGGAAAGCAGTTCTCGAAAAACATCTCCTTAAATCGCTCCCACGGAATAATCCCTTGGCCACCTCGAGTCTTATTTGCTTGCCACCAGTAACTAGCTTCTGATTTCAGCATAAATATTGCAAATGCTGTCTTTTGGTCCTCATTGACCATAGCGACATCAAACACCTTCTCCATCTCCATGACCCAAGTTTGGGCTTCAATTGGATTCATAGAGCCGTGATATTCCGTAGGTCCGACAGCCTTGAAGTCTTTAAAAGTCGTAGCCTGAGCTTGGGGTTGATTGGCAAATGCTCCCGTTAGTAGGTTTACCAGTTGCTGCATTAGATTAGCGTTGACTTCCTCGTTATTGGTGGATCCCTCAGGGGTCTGTTGACGGGTTTATCTTCTTGGCGGCATCTTACTGTTAAGAATTTGCGCTATTAGATTATTACTCAATTACTTAAACATTTAAGTCTTAATTTAAACATTTATAAACAACACTTAACACACAGCACATCTGATAAACTTTCGCATTTTATTCATTTACTGCTTTAAAACATAATAAAAATAACGTCATAGTTATTTACATCATCTATCCTGACATCATAAAGTTCCAGGATTACATCATTATTCTATCCCATTATATAAAACTGGGATTTACAACTTATCAACTTCATAAATTTCCATACTAGCATATCTAATCATTATCTACGATGACATTCCACGGCGCACAGCTTCCTGGCGTTCCTGCTCCATAATACGAGTCACCATCCTTCGACCCATTATATTTGAATGACGATGAACTCGATCCTGAGCTCTATCTACCGTGGTATGAAAAATATACTCCATCTCATCAATCTTGGCCTTCTTTGACCGCACCTCACATTCAACACGATCTGCGCGGTTAGCCTCCCTCAACCAAGCAGTTTCAGCTCTCGCCCGCTTAGTTGACTCCTCTTTCAATTCTTCTCGTACAATTTCATTCCTGGCTATCAACTGTCCTCGTCGATATTCAGACTGTGTTAGCCTCTGCTCAACCTCTGCAAGATGTGATGAAAGGTCTTGGATCTCAGCATCCTTTTACTCTAGAGCGGCTTGACGTTCCACAACCTGTTCTCCTAACTCCTTCTTTTCGCTTTCAACATGAACCAGCTTCCACTCCACTTCCCCAAGATGTATATCGAGCTCCTCAATCTCACTGTTCTTCTGCTCCAAGACAGTCTGTCACTCAGCCAGCTGCCTCTCTAACTTCTCCACTCTATCTTGCAACTCAATGTTGCGATCATACACCTGCTCATAGATCTGAACACCTAAGGAAGATAGTGATATCCCCTCAGGGTCTTCCTCCTCCTCCTCGACCTCCTCCGGATCCTCCTCAGGATCAGTCTCAGGCTCGTACTCGGTACCTACAACTGTAACCAATGGGGATGGCTCCCTCTGCACTAGCTGCTCATGAACTACGTGAATATCTCGGGGCTCGTCCTCCCTAGCCTGGCTGGGCTCTTCTCTATCAGTCATTTTGACAACAAAATTTTAAGTTTTAATTACTAATCGATAATACTCGCGAGCACATAAGTTTGTTATCAAATAAGCACATAGCACATAATCGTTTTATTGTCTTTTATGAATTTCTGTAATCCATTCCTTAGAACTCGATAAGAGTTTATCACCTCTATATTCTCTATCTTCTAAAAGGCTACTACCCTAAGGTTTTCCCCACCTAAAGGTTCATAACCTATCAGCTCTGATACCAAACTGTGACACCCCCAAATCCGGGTACTTAATTCCCACTGATTTGGTGTTCACTAAATCAATCATTCACAACTATTTACCCATAATAAGAACAACTAAAATAAACTTGAAGAAATATCTTCCCTCAAATGGGGTTACATCACCAATCTCTAAATGAAACAAATCCCAGGTTATCTAACCTTAATTACATCTGTGCGGAATAAGACATAATATTAGATAAGTCTTCGATACAAATAAACATCAAGTGGATAATAAATCTCTTGCTACTTTGGCATCTCGCCCTTGCCTTTACTCGTGGACGGTTCGTCCGACTTCTCTGTCTTAGCTGCAAAGTTTAATGCAAGAGTGAGCAAATAATTGCCCACAAGTGTGATAACAAAAACAATTGAATAATCAATGAAGTAAATTTCAACTGAGGTATAATAGCTTTTCTGAATTCAATCAATAATTAGTCAAGATCTGAAAGCTCAATAGAAAAATTAGCTCAATAACCGAATATAGATTCAGGATTAATAGTGTATCTGAGGGTCACAAGACCTCAAACTATGTCTAGGTTATCAAGTATTTCTACCATAACCTTTAACAGTCTTATAAACTATGGACCATCCATCTCGTACTCAGGGGGATCAGCCCTTTGTACAATGTATTGTGCACAAATATTTTAACGTTGTCGCATAGTTAATCCCCTATATTAGGGTTGTTCATCTCAGTCTAGTATCAGAATTCGTGCCAAAAGGAACTTGGTTTGGAAAGATTTTAAAATGTTCTAAGTCTTTAGAACGCTCATCAACTAAGGACTAGCTAAATCAATAAGGTTTGCTAGTCTGATTCATCAATAAAAATTTATACAATAGGAACTATGTTCAAAGTCTGATTAACTATCAATGATCGAATAACAATTGACTGGAATAAAGCTTAAACACTTATCATGGTATCAACCTTGCTTGAATAAAAATAAGCCAAGGTTAGTAACTTACTCAATGAAAGCAAACTTGCTTTAAATAAAATAACAAGTTTAAGGGAGGAAAAACTTGCCTCAAGCGTAGATTACAGATTTAAGTAATTCACGATCCTTAAACAACCTATACATTAAATTATAAAATGGTAGCAATAATTAATTACATAATTATAATCACTTTAGGTTTGCTCTTATCCTTTTTATTATAACATCTCATTTAGCATACCATAGTCAAGAAGTACTAGTTTAACAATCATCTTGGCAATTCATTAGTCACTTAATACATTAATATAAGTTTTAAACTTGTTTATAGCATCATAGCAGAATCAGAAAGAAAATAAAAATTTAAAATTTTGGTTACTGTTTCCTCGTCGGGGCGAGAATTTTCTTAACAAAAATCTCGCCAGGGCGAGCCTTCGCCGGGGCGAAGATTTCCTTTATAATTTTCTCGCCGGGGCGAGGATTTCCCGTTCATTTCTCTCGCCTCGGCGAGAGACTCGGCAGTCATCTCCTACAGTCGCGAACCAGTGAAAACTTAGGCCAAATTTGGCCAAATTTTCCGAATTCTACCATCCAATACACAAATTAATATACCCAAACATCCAACATGCTAGAAAATAATTACCCAACATGTTTCTAACCAATCTAAGCATTATAAAACACATAATCAACCAATTACAAACCCAAAATTCTCTGTTTATGCAAAATATTCATACTTTAACCACTTTAATGAAATTAAACACTGTGACTTCATTTTTCAACCATTTTAATCCTTTCTACTTGCATTCTTTTCATTTTTCATCATATAATCATAATCAAAAATCAATTTTACCAATTAACAACCAATTTGAATACCAATTTCATACATATATACCATACATGAAATAAACTCTGTAAAAATTACAAACTCTACTCCAAAGCATGTTTTCATGGATTAAAACCTTAAAATTAACTTATAATCATCATATAATCATCTAATTCATGATTACTAACAATTGCATCAACTAATTCATGCTTTTAGCAAACAATTCACTTACATGAAACTAAAAACTATATACAGTGAAACAAAACTATAAATAAAACTTAAAAGAAATTATACATTCTATTGCTTAGAAAGCTTGGTTAATTCTCCTTGCTTGAATTCCTACTTCCAATTTCCAAATTCTTCTTTCTCAAGTTCTCTCTTCCAATTCTCCCCTCTTCTCTGTTTTTTTTCCTCTCTTCTCTTAAGCTTAGATAACAACTGATAGCCTTTTAATTTTTTAACGTAACTTAGATTAATTAGTCAGTTTAAGAAAACAAAAGGGTTAGGCCTTGTTTGGTAAACCCAAATAAAATAATGGAATTTCAAAGGCTAGGCTTTGTTTGGTTGAACCAAAGAAAATAATCCATTTTTTTCCAACCAAGGGTCATAGGGCCCTGTTTGCTAAACAGAAATAAAACCCTTTCCATTTATTTTAATAAATCATTATATTATATAGTTTTAATCGTCACACTTTTAATTTAATTGAACTCATTATTAAACAAATTCAATTAAACCTTACTAATTTAATTAATAATTCTATTTAACCAATAACAATAACACCAAATAAATTATCTTCTTATTCAAATAAATCATTTAATCATCTAATTTAATTATTAAATTAAATTAGAATAATCACATCAAAACACATTTAAATATTATTTAACATAAATTCTTTCACCATAACTTATAAATTATTACTTTACTCAACAAATAAATTAATAAAAATATTTATATAACTCAATAAATATTTTTATTTAATCATAAAAATTGTATTCGTTACAGCATTAGATTGTGGAGAGTACTTATAATTTCTATAGAGATACAAACTAGGGTTTTGTCAAATACCCAACTTCTTGAATACTTGTTCTTCCTTGGTGGATCATCTCTAGAGGCCAAACACTTGGGTGGCTAACGTTGATCAAAGGAAGGAATCACACCGTAGCATTCGAGGAGAACACGAAGGACTAGGAGTTGAACTTGTACCTGTTGTTCGATTAATATAACGACAATTTACGCGCAAGTATACACGGTCAACAAATAATAAAGAGTAAGTAGAGTATCGATCCCACGAGAAATTATTACTAGTCTTTTCCAAGTACTAACCTTTTATCATCTCAATCTTATTTAAACAAGCGATGATTGTTTTTGTTGTTTTGCATTAAGGAAGATGACAAATAATCAAAGAACTATGGAAAGCTTTAATATAATGAAATCTAATATTAACAAGTCTAAGATCACAATTTCCCCCAATACTTCACTTGAATATCCTAACTCTCTTTTTTCAACTAGTTAAATCACAAGGATTATAACCCCAGAAATCACAAGTATGTCTAAGCCTCTCTCGATGGTCAAATACGTATTCCCCATTACGGTGTATAGATATATCTCTATTCTACACACTAGCAAGAATCTCATATCAAGAATAATCAACAAGACACGTGTCACCAAATCTCATTAATCATCCTATCAATTACCAACTTTCGCAATAGGAATCATTAAGCAAGTATTCTCAAATGGATACATGTGGTATTTAGGTATATCTCTATCCTAAATACAATCAAATTATCCATTCATGAGGGTAATAAATAAAACACACGTCACTTAATTTCATAAATTACCCATAAGAATATCTAATTTTCACATGATATCATAACAAGGTCTCAACCTATACTTCATCTCTCAATTCCATATAAGTTCCCAAGGTAATTACTAGCAAGGTAATTAATATATAAAGCACAAATTATGATATCCAATCACAAATAATTAACCAACATCAAAGAGAGAGCATTCAATTCAAACTATGTATTGGGTTCCATTGAAATCTTAGAAAATTAGTTCTAGTTCATGGTAACTACAAATAACATCATATTCAATTTATACATCATGTTGAAATACAAAATCAAAGGGAAAGTAGAAATGATAGAACCCAATTTAAAGATATTCATATGTTGCTTGCTTGAGGGTTGATGATTCCTAGCTTTCCTCCTTGATTTGGTACTCCTTTCCTCAATTAATCTTTTGATTTTGCTGGAATTTCCTTATATTGCAACCCATTTCTCTTCAATTTTGATGTTTATGTGCAGCCTCCACAAGTGTCACTGCCCATTTTCGAGCCCCTGGATATGTTATATGTGTTAGGTGTGAGTAAACCTAGCTTAGCACCCCCAAAATGACCAAAAAACCTGAAAAATCTGCTTCTGTCCGCAACGAGCTCGCCCCGGCGAGCTTTTTGGCCTAACAATTCTCGCCCCGGCGAGGAATTTGTGTAGGAAATTCCCACCCCGGCGAGCTCAGGTAAAATGACCATACCTTCTTCGTCCGAACTCGGATTTAGGCGTTTAAGTAGGCTATGGAAAGCTAAGAAGTAGCTCTACAACTTTCATAACTGAAGCTTGATGAGATACAGGTCGTAGCAAGGATCAAATCGAGCTTGAAGCAACTGCTGTGTAAAATGCATGCCGAATCCGATGGTAAAATGACCATAACGCTGTCATACGAACTTCAAATTGGATGATTCTGGATGATTTGGAAAGCTAAGATCAAAATATACAACTTTCGTTCTTTGCGTTTTGAGAGATTCGGATTGGATCATGGGTGAAATTGAGAAACAAGCAGCGGGAATGCTAGATTCAAGCCAAAAATGCATCGATCCAAGGGGCCTTTATTTTCATTCCTACAAAACAAAGTAAAAACATATAAAAGCATACAAAAACATATAAAAGTAATATAAAACTACATTATACAACAATAAGATGAAAATACATAAAACCAAACGAGGGAATGCTAGATTCAAGCCAAAAATGCATCGATCCAAGGGGCCTTTATTTCCATTCCTACAAAACAAAGTAAAAACATATAAAAGCATACAAAAACATATAAAAGTAATATAAAACTACATTATACAACAATAAGATGAAAATACATAAAACCAAACGAGGGAATGCTAGATTCAAGCCAAAAATGCATCGATCCAAGGGGCCTTTATTTCCATTCCTACAAAACAAAGTAAAAACACATAAAAGCATATAAAAATATATAAAAGTAATATAAAACTACATTATACAACAATAAGATGAAAATACATAAAACCAAACGAAATAGCTAAAGACTTACAAATTATTAAGGCTAAAAGTACCCAATTTGTGTGTATAAAACACACTCATCAAATACCCCCAAACTTAAACCTTTGCTTGTCCTCAAACAAAACACACAAACTATAAAAATTAAACATTTCTAAATAAAATTATCTTGAGCAATGAGTTAATAAGATAATTGTTGTCCGATTATATAATGACAATTAAGCGCAAGTATACGCGGTCAACAAGTAATAAAGAGTAAGTAGAGTTGTCGAACCCACAGGGAATTAACTCTAATGTATGCCCAATGACTAATTCAATATCGACTCGATCTAAATCAAACTCTTGGATTTGAGAGATAAATAGAGGTTACAACTAAATTGCATGACATATAAATAAGATAAATAGATAGATAAAGGTCTAAGATTATAATTTTCCCCATTCAAGCATTTTGTCAAACACTTGGCGTGCAATGTTTGTTCAAATATCTTAACTCCCCTTTTAGATCAATTAACCACATCGAATTGACATCCGAGAAATCACAATTACGTAAGAGCCTCTGTCGATGGTCAATTACGAATCTTCCTAATGCGGCATGTAGGTATATGTCTATCCTACACACTATCAAGAGACCAATTTCAAGAATAACTAACAAGACACATGTCACTAAATCTCATCAACCACCCTTTCAATTATCAACTTTCACAAAGGAAGTCATTAAGATTAGATTCTCCATTGGTTGCACACGGTATCTAGGTATAGGTCTATCCTAAATACTATCAAGTTACCTATTATTGAGGATAATCAACAAGACACACGTCACTAAATCTTTATTAATCACCCACAACAATCTTTAACTTTCGTATGATATCATAACTAGGTCTCAACACTATAATCCATTTGTCAAGTTCATATAGGTTCCCAAGGTAATTACTAGCCAAACAATTAATCCATAAGCATAGGTTATGATAACCAATTCATATGAGCAACAATAATCAAAAGGAAGAGAAAATCAATTCAAATAAAGCAATGGGTTCAATTACAATCTTAGATTAAAAACTAGTTACATAGAGGAAAAAGAAAAAGAAAGATAAAGGATGGCTTCCCCATTGTTGTTGGATGAAACTCCATTGAAGCACCTCCATTGAAGCTCCTCCAAGCTTTAGAAGAACCATGGCCAATGGCCATGGCCTCCCTCTTTTTGCTCCAAGCTTCCTCTCTCTCTCTCTAAATCTGATTTTGGAACTCTAGGATATGTTAAAATGGATGCTACATATTGTATTTATAATGCCTTATGAAAAACCCTATCATTTCCCGAGTTTTGGACCAAAAAATTTGCTGAATCAGAAGCATTTCTCGCCCCGGCGGCGCTCTGTACCGCGAGACAGTTTTGATGTCTGTTGGTACAATTGTCATAACTTCTTAGTCCGAACTCGGATTAAGGCGTTTAAGGAGGCTATGGAAAGCTAAAAAGGAGCTCTACAACTTCCATAACTGGAGCTCGACGAGATAATGGACAGAGGAAGGCGCAAATTGGCCCCGAAGCAGCTGCTGTGTAAAATTCATGCAAAATCCGATGGTAAAAGGACCATAACTCTCTCATACGAACTTCAAATTGGATGATTCCGGACGTTCTGGAAAGCTAAGATCAAAATATACAACTTTCGTTCTTTGAGTTTTGAGAGATTCGGATTGCATCATGGGTCAAATTGAGAAACAAGCAGCGGAAATGCTAGATTCGAGCAAAAAACGTAACGGTTCAAGGGGCCTTTATTTCAATACCTACAAAACAACGTAAAAACACATAAAAGCACACAAATACATATAAAAGTACTACAAAAGTATATTACACAACAATAAGATGAAAACACATAAAACCATACGAAATAGCTAAAGACTTACAAATTATTAAGGCTAAAAAGTACCCAATTTGTGTATATAAAACACACTCATCACTAACCAATGGTCTCAAAGCATAAATACAATAAAATTCAAGGAAACTTTCAAAACGTTGCAAGTCTAGAATTACAATTAGCTAGTCATAGCTTGCTTTAGGTCCCTTCCGTGTGTGTGTGAGTACCCAATAGCACTAAACCAATCAAGCTCGGATGAAGTTATGCAACCACATTACCTTATGAAATAATCAAAATAAACCCCAAAACAACATGCTTAACACATCACTCACTACAAAGGTATACAAATCACAATTTTTAAAAATATGAAATCAAAGGACTCTAGGTAAGTGCATTTTATGCTCCATCTTATCCTAAGTCCACTCTTGTGGGTGAGTGCGTTTTACGCTCCATCTCAACCCAACACAAGATTTGATAAACATACATGTCTCACTTTTATCAAAATTATAAGAGAGTGCGTTTTACACTCTATCTCTCCTACGCATGTGTCCATGAGTGAGTGCGTTTTACGCTCCATCTCAACTCACCACATGACCAACAATTCAAACACAACAAATTTGGACACCTTGCTTTGAGTGATGTTTAAACGAGTTCAAGAGTTTATAGATATTTTCCATAAGCATTCGGTTATAAAAGCCTTCTCTAAGCATACGACTAGCTCAATACTCATGGGTGAGTGCATAAAAGTGAAAGGACGCATAAGCAAAACAATAACCAACAATAACGATAAGCACAATGACTAAGCAACAATTATCCATTTTCCATGAGTTAGAATCAATTCAAACAAGCCATTATCATAGACCATGGATTATGGTTCAAATAAAATTAAAACAATGCTCAAGGGACATATCCTAAAAATAAATGAAATTTTTTTTTGTTTAAAAAAAAACACTAACAACACACAAATACTAAATTAAAAACACAAATACTAAATACTAAAGCCTATACCCCCAAACTTAAACTTGACATTGTCCTCAATGTCTGAAATAGGGAAAAAATAAAATAAAAGACTTCCCTGAGAACGTGTCAAGCACTATTAATATCATCTTTCAAGTCCCCTAAGTTGGGAGCGCACACCAATTTGCTTAGTATTCGGTACCTGAAAGCAATTGACTAAAGAAATTAAAATGCAATTAAACAAACTAAAAAGCAATTGAAAAAAAATCAAAATCAAAACAATAAAATTGGGTTGCCTCCCAAGAAGCGCTTGTTTTAAAGTCTTCGGCCTGACTAACTCCCTGCTTTTATCCAATTCCCCTTCGATAATTGAGGAACCCACCATCCATTGATAACCATGTAATATTTGAGGGCTTCTCCTCAGTAAGGGTCATTGTTTCAAGTTCACCGAGCTTGTTTCTGTTCGATACATTCTCATTTATGCACTGCACAATGCTAGGTGATTGTTCCATTGTGTCTATGGATGGAATGTTGAATTGAAGCTCTACAAACACAATAGAACCATCGATTTTCTCCTCATGGACCTCTACGTCCTCACACCATGGTTCCACATTCATACTAGCTCTATCGTCACATAGAGCCTCGCCTAAGAAATGACTACCAAGTGGACACGGTATTGCAAAACTGCCCGAATCCTTGAGCTTTGGTGGAGAAGGCACTTGGGGCACTAACACAATTGACTCATCTTCATTTGAACTCATACAAATCTCTTCGTCGATTGTGTTAACCTTATCCCCAATTGTCTCCTCTATTTCTATCTCTCGTGGCTCATCCAGTTGCAGATTTGATATGGGCTCACCATAAGTTTCAGAATCCATGTCATTACACCAATTGTTTTGAGGACAGTTGTTTAAACCATTGAACATTTGATCAATCTGATTCTGAAGATTTTGAATTGATAGGTCTTGACTTTTCAACATCTCCTCCTTCGAAGTCATGATCTTGGTTACAAGTTCCTCAAAGTTTGACATCTTCTCTTCTTGAATAGGAGGTGGACATGAGAATTCCGGTGCAAAAGCTGGACTTGGAGCATAACATTGATCATCATAATTGTAGCTCCATGTAGTATCCGGGTGATACCCCCAATCTTGGTGATAATCGGGATAATCATAGTTGTTGGGGTAATCACCACCGTATTGTACCGGTCCAAAACTGATGGTGCATTGATGACTCGGGTGATTGTCAGCACAATAATCACATGTCACTGCTATATCTTGAGTGCTCTCTGCTACTAAGGCATCCAACTTCCTTGATAGTGTTTCAAATTGTGCTGACAATGCAGAGAGTGTATTGAGTCCATCAATCCCAGTTTCCCTTGGTTGAGTCATACTCATGTACGACCATTGATAAGCAAAATCATCCATGGTGTACCTCGTAAAGCATTAAAACATAAAAAATGTTAAAATAAAGTAAAAACAAATTTATATACAAGTTTAAATTAAGATCAATTTGACTATGACTAATATTGGAAAAACACTAGAAAAATAATTCCCCAGCAACGGCGCCAAAAACTTGTTGTCCGATTAATATAACGACAATTTACGCGCAAGTATACGCGGTCAACAAGTAATAAAGAGTAAGTAGAGTATCGATCCCACGAGAAATTATTACTAGTCTTTTCCAAGTACTAACCTTTTATCATCTCAATCTTATTTAAACAAGCGATAATTGTTTTTGTTGTTTTGCATTAAGGAAGATGACAAATAATCAAAGAACTATAGAAAGCTTTAATATAATGAAATCTAATATTAACAAGTCTAAGATCACAATTTCCCCCAATACTTCACTTGAATATCCTAACTCTCTTTTTTCAACTAGTTAAATCACAAGGATTGTTACCCGAGAAATCACAAGTATGTCTAAGCCTCTCTCGATGGTCAAATACGTATTCCCCATTACGGTGTATAGATATATCTCTATTCTACACACTAGCAAGAATCGCATATCAAGAATAATCAACAAGACACGTGTCACCAAATCTCATTAATCATCCTATCAATTACCAACTTTCGCAATAGGAATCATTAAGCAAGTATTCTCAAATGGATACATGTAGTATTTAGGTATATCTCTATCCTAAATACAATCAAATTATCCATTCATGAGGGTAATAAATAAAACACACGTCACTTAATTTCATAAATTACCCATAAGAATATCTAATTTTCACATGATATCATAACAAGGTCTCAACCTATACTTCATCTCTCAATTCCATATAAGTTCCCAAGGTAATTACTAGCAAGGTAATTAATATATAAAACACAAATTATGATATCCAATCACAAATAATTAACCAACATCAAAGAGAGAGCATTCAATTCAAACTATGTATTGGGTTCCATTGAAATTTTAGAAAATTAGTTCTAGTTCATGGTAACTACAAATAACATCATATTCAATTTATACATCATGTTGAAATACAAAATCAAAGGGAAAGTAGAAATGATAGAACCCAATTTAAAGATATTCATATGTTGCTTGCTTGAGGGTTGATGATTCCTAGCTTTCCTCCTTGATTTGGTACTCATTTCCTCAATTAATCCTTTGATTTTGCTGGAATTTCCTTGTATTGCAACCCATTTCTCTTCAATTTTGATGTTTATGTGCAGCCTCCATAAGTGTCACTGCCCATTTTCGAGCCCCTAGATATGTTATATGTGTTAGGTGTGAGTAAACCTAGCTTAGCACCCCCAAAATGACCAAAAAACCTGAAAAATCTGCTTCTGTCCGCGACGAGCTCGCCCCGGCGAGCTTTTTGGCCTAACAATTCTCGCCCCGGCGAGATCTCGCCGCGGCGAGGAATTTGTGTAGGAAATTCCCGCCCCGGCGAGCTCAGGTAAAATGACCATAACTTCTTCGTCCGAAATCGGATTTAGGCGTTTAAGTAGGCTATGGAAAGCTAAGAAGTAGCTCTACAACTTTCATAACTGGAGCTTGACGAGATACAGGTCGTAGCAAGGATCAAATCGAGCTTGAAGCAACTGCTGTGTAAAATACATGCCGAATCCGATGGTAAAATGACCATAACTCTCTCATACGAACTTCAAATTGGATGATTCTGGATAATATGGAAAGCTAAGATCAAAATATACAACTTTCGTTCTTTGCGTTGTGAGAGATTCGGATTGGATAATGGGTGAAATTGAGAAACAAGCAGCGGGAATGCTAGATTCAAGCCAAAAATGCATCGATCCAAGGGGCCTTTATTTCCATTCCTACAAAACAAAGTAAAAACACATAAAAGCATACAAAAACATATAAAAGTAATATAAAACTACATTATACAACAATAAGATGAAAATACATAAAACTAAACGAGGGAATGCTAGATTCAAGCCAAAAATGCATCGATCTAAGGGGCCTTTATTTCCATTCCTACAAAACAAAGTAAAAACACATAAAAGCATACAAAAACATATAAAAGTAATATAAAACTACATTATACAACAATAAGATGAAAATACATAAAACCAAACGAAATAGCTAAAGACTTACAAATTATCAAGGCTAAAAGTACCCAATTTGTGTGTATAAAACACATTCATCAGTACCCAAGGAAGCTTTGTTCTACGAGGGTATAATTCTTATTCTCTTTCTCTTTCGTTTATATCGTTAATTGAGCACATTGATCGATCATGGTGATGGTTTGTATAAAATTTTAAAATCCGTTTTATCGCGCTTCCGCTCTATTTATGTAATTTGATTGCATGCTCGCGTTATATACAAACCTAACAGGAAACTCTTAAAGTAGGAAAATACTTCTCCAAGAACAGCCTTTTCGTATCATTCCATGACTGCATTGACCCTAAAGGTGGATAGTACAACCAGTCCTTCGCTAAATCTCCCAACGAGAAGGGGAACGCCCTTAGCTTGATTTGATCTTCAGTTATTCCTTGTAGTTTCATGGTGGAACACACCACATGGAATTCCTTCAAGTGCTTATATGGATCTTTACCTGTAAGACCACGAAAAGTAGGCAAAAGGTGAATTAGTCCTGATTTTAATTCAAAAGCAGCAGTTAAATTAGGATATTCAATGCACAAAGGTTGTTAATTCAAATTAGGAGTGGCTAATTCTTTCAACGTCCTGTTATTATTTGGCACCGCCATCTTTTCTTCTTCTGAATCGCTGGATGAATGATTGGAAAGTAGCTCGAGTGCTATATTGAGGCCTAGTGAGGGAACTTCGTCCGAATCTGCGGTGGTGTTTCGAGCTTGACGAGTCTTCTTCGTTAACCTGCGTGCAGTTTTCTCAATTTCTGGATCAAAATTCAATTCACTAGATTGAGAGGATCGTGTCATAAACTAAAATAAAAACGAAACAAAGAATAAAATAAAATAAAACAGCGAATAAACAAAAACAATTATACTCTCCGGCAACGGCGCCAAAATTTGGGAGCTGTCGTTAACATTCCAAAATTAATACCTTACTTCTACGCTGTTAACACAAGAATGAGTATAGCAATAAGCAAGGATCGATCCCACAAAGAGTGAATTGTCTTTTATTTATCCTAATGTTTAAGAGGGGTTTTGAATTGAATTTATTAACTACAATGACAGAAAATATTTAATAAGATGAATCAATGAATTAAAGACTTCTGCTCGTCAGTTCAGTATCACCTTTTTACAATCATTAGAGTAATCATGTTATACAATATTTATCCATTAATAAAATTAATAACCCTAAATAACCGCAATCGCTAATTACCCAAAATTTCCTTTAATTATAAATCTAAAGAAACAATCGCCTCAGTAGATCCTAACTATCATACAACCTAGAATTATCAGTCTAGATTTAATATAACTGCAGTATTAAGAATGAGAGAATTAGGTTATTCCAAGCAACAATCACACAATCAGGGATTATTTAACTTGTCTTCTGATAATCTTAATAATACTCAAAAGCTTATGCACAATCATGTATTATTAATTGCTACTTATTATCAGATATAATATCGTTTGCTTAATATCATACCTTAATCTAGCAGATGAAATCAATCAGATTAATCTAATTGGCCATATCAAATCAATCAGATAGAATAACATACAATCAATTAAAACAGATTAACATAATAAATCTCATGCAAGAAGGAATAAATAAAGTAAACTTGATCAAACCGTTAATTATAAAAAAGGTTAAACATCCCTTAGAACTGAAAGTAAAGTGCTTAGCTTGACATGCCTTCAATCTCCAAAACTATGGTTTGTAATTAAATATAGAAGATGAAGAGGAGATCCCCCTAAAATTTTGACTAAAAAAATCTATTTATACTCTTAGGACAAAGTCCTAAAACCCTAAGAAATAATAATTTAAATTGGAATAGAATTCCTTGAAATATTACAAAGCTTGACAAGTTCTTCCGCAAGCTATGCGCCTCACGCGCCCGTGCAAAGCCTTAGCGCCACGACCCATATAACTGAGCGCCACACTTCAGCGCCATGGCTCATACTTTTAAGCGTCGCGACCCACAAAGCCTGTCCATTTTCTCTTTTTCTCCTTGCGCGTCTATTTTGATCCCTTTTTCTTCTTTTTTCTCTTTTTAGCTTCAATTCCTCCTGAAAGCATTAAATACCTTAATAAGCTCATATACACAGAATACATGTAATAAAACTAAATATAAAAGAATCAAAATTATCAAATATTATGCACTTATCAGATGGTCGACGATTATTCAATGGACCCAACACCTTAGATGCTTTTCATTCATGGTTGAGGCCTCATACTATAGGTGCACAGACTCGGGCTACACACTTCATGGATGATATCATCTCGGGTTCAGTTATGATGACGGATTGGATGTCATACGTTCATGAGCTGACTCATTTGGACTAAATTGACTTTATGTCTCGCCAGGTGGAGTAACTGTCCTTCTTTATTCGCCAGCTAGGTTGAGATCTTGCAGAGGCATATGCCACTGACCCTGGGAGATCAGTTTCTGGTTCTGGTGGTTCCGATGTTCATTGGGCAGGTCATTCGACCTCTTACCGACTGGATATAAACTTTAATGCAGGAGGCCCGAGTTATGAGGATCTAGGGAGAGTTGACCGCTTTAACGATATCTTGACTTTCATAGATCAGTTGGATTTTTTTTAGATTAGATTATATTTGATTCATTGGGGCACCTATGCTCCTGCACTTTATATCAGCTTGTATATTTTATTTAGATCTTTACATTTATGTATGTATGTACAAATATTTCATGTATATAATTAACATATTATTCACGTATGAATTCGTTTTATTATTCATTGTTATTATATATGCTTATTCATTATTTATCATTATCATGCATGTTTATTCACTTTTTATTGTCATGACGCATGTTTATTTATTTTTGATGTCGATGTATGCATATGGCTAGCATGCTTTACGTAAATTAACAAAATGACCTCTGTTTAGTCTCATTGGTATAGTTTACAGATGTCTACATCGTTCGTTATTCAGTTGGATTGTGTTGCGGCTGGTACTGTAGCCTAAAGACTGAGGGGGTGGTTTGGGGACCTGCCAGCCTCTAACCACATCATAGTAGAACGACTTCTGGGTCATTCTCTGTCTTATTTGTCATTTCAGGTTCTAGATGGTTTCATTGATGGAATATTTTCTTGCTGGGTGCCAGAGCAGCATGCTTTTAGATAGATCACATAAGTTAACCCCTACTCTGGAGGAGTATGCACATATTTTCAGTTTACCTCTTCCTAGTCCTTGTGCTTGAGTGGCCATTGGTCACATGTGTAGGTAGTTTCTCTCGGCTATGGGATTGACTCAGGTAACTTTATTGTCAGAGGTGACCAGTGGGCATATAGTGTCCTTAGACTTTATGATCGACAGATTCGGATCACAGGGGAGTTATACTGCTTTCAAGGCTGACCAGTGGTGCGTGTAGACGCATTGATGATGTGCATTATATCCTTCCTGTACATGCCCATCTATATGGATCATATAGACGTCGGAGTTGTTATGGTTGTTCAGGCTCTTCATGAGGATCATGACATCCTCTTTATGATCTTGGCTTAGACTTATATTTCTGCATCCTATTATTATTCATGCAAAGACTAATAGTTTCTGGGTAGTTCTGTCTTGCTAAATGTCTGGTGCATGACTCACCTCAGCCCGATCAACAGTTTCATACATTATGCCTTTTGTTTAGGACATAGTATTACTTCTCGATTCACCCTCCGTCTAGTATCCTGTGTGGATGGATTCTCTTGGTCAGATTTCTTTTCATTTATTGAGGACCCCTTCTCCCTATTTCTATACTCCGAATATTGCTTTTTTTAAGCTTTTTGACATATGCATTGGGGTTGGATTTCATCCTGATTGCTGATTTACGGTGTGTCACCACTTATCATCCGTTGGCGATGATAGGTCGGTTCCACCAAACTTAAGGTCTTCACTCCTTTACAGGGGCCGTTGATTATTGTTTCTCTATTCTGGCTTCTACAAAGTCTGAACTGTTGATGGTATATGATCTGTGGGAGCATTGTTAGAGTTGGCTAGACAAGGAGTCGAGGGTTATTTTGGAGGGCCAGATGAATGAGGAGGGTTGTACATCAGAGGATGAGCCCATGGAGGATTCGGAGGAGGAGGAGCAGGTTGGTCTTACGGAGGATGAATTTTATGATGGCCTAACTAAGGCATTAGCTAAGGGTATAGTTCTTGTTAGCCTTGCTCCTTCTGGTGCTTCGATGGCTGATCTAGAGAGTTGCATATAGATCCTCACTTTTGAGAGGAACCAGGCCCGAGCTTTGATGCAGACTACCATAGCTGGTAGAGATGCTGCTTTTGTTGGGCAGGATACCTCCATCTCTAATCGGGATGCTCATCGGGTGTATGTTAATGAGTTGGTGGCTCAAGCTCATAGCATTTTGGAGAGCCTGAAGAGGAAAATACACATGACTATGACCTTGTTGGATCACATTGATATAGCATAGCATCGACTTAGGATGGGGCCACCTACTCTTGAGGGTATCAGCTACCTCGAGTTTCTCACCAGCTTGACGTCACATCTTTAACCTTTGATATATTTTATTTTACTTTTCCTGCACAGACTGAGTTATATTTTATCATTTACCATCGAAAGACATGTATAAAGATAGATTATATATATGAAAAGATTTATGTTTCAGTCAACTTTTCTTTATGATGTATTTTTGTCTCGATCTAATCACTATTTTATCCTGATGAGCATGATTTCAATATATCATTGTACTTTTTATTTCAGGTTATTACTTCAGGTTCGATGACCGATGTTGAGATGCTTTTGGATTTAATTGGATCAGATCTAAGAGTTTGGCTTAGTCTATGAGGTGATGGTTTGATCGAGTTTGGTTTAAATTAAGAGGTTTGAGTTATAGGTTTTATATCGGAAATGGGTTGTTGGTGATAGAGATAAACTGCGCCATGATGATTGCTTACGTACTCCTATAGGTTGAGAGGAGATTAGGTTTTACATAGTTCACGGATGTCGAGTTGTTGATGTTGTTGAAGCGTTTTGATAATTTCGTAAGGATGGGACCGCACCATAATTGGCTGCTTACGTACTCCTATAAATTGAGAGGAGGTCAAGTCATACGTAGTTAAAATATTGAAAGAGCATAAGGGTTTTTTTTTGCATATAGTTCAAAACATTGATGATTGTTGATGCCGGTGCCAAGATTCGTTTTTCATGCATAAAATCGCTTCACAGAGTCTGAATTGAGTAGTTGCGGGAACACTTAACCATCTATTTCTTGTAAAATCAATGTTTCACCAGATAAAATCGTTTTAACAACAAAAGGGCCCACCTAGTTTGGGGCGAACTTTCCTTTAGCCTCATCTTGATATGGGATGATCTTTTTCAATACCAAGTCATTTTCTTTCAATTCTAAGGACCACACTTTTTTGTTGTAAGATCGAGAAATACGTTGCTGATATAATTACCCATGGAATACTATAGCCATTCTCTTCTCATCTATCATGGACAATTGGTTGTATCTGTCTTAGATCCACTCGCCCTCGTCGATTTTGGCATCTAACAATATTCTCAATGATGACATCTCAACTTCGATTGGCAAAATTGCTTCCATGTCGTATACTAATGAATATATAGTTGCCCCAGTCAAAATACAAATCGAAGTTTGGTATGCAAGTAAAGTAAGAGACAAAAGATCTGGCCATCCTCGATGGTTCGTTGACATCTTTTCCATAATCTTCTTGATATTTTTGTTTGTAGCTTCTACAACACCATTTGTGACGACCCGAGAAATTGTATAACCTTGTAATTAGGTTTCGATATATATATATATATATATATATATATATATATATATATATATATATATATATCTAATAAACTGAATTTTTATGGATATTATTATATATAAACATATTGAATGAATAAATATATGTGTAATATATATTTATTTGCTAGTATGTGAGTATGTATTTACTTGTTATGTGATTAGTAGCAAGAGTTGTTGATTCGTTTGAGAAATATGATTTTTTCACGAAAAAACACAGAAAATATTTTTTGCATTTTACGAAATTTCGTATTACGCCATAGTATTTATCCAGAGTATAAATACGGAATTATTATTTGAAAGTGCAAACAGTTAAAATTGACGTTTTAACTAATCAAGATTGGTTAGGAAAGCTAACCATCAAGGCTAGGGTTGAGCCTAGGGTAAGCTAAGGGTTGAGCCTAGGGTTTGATGGCTTGGAGCCATCACTATTGCAAACTTGGAGCCAAAGTTTGATTGGTTTAATCACCATCCTACCCTAACTCTATCACACCCTCAAATCCGGGTTACCTCAAACCACTATTCATACATAACAACTGTCTAACCATAAACAAAAAGATTTAAGTAAAGCAAACTGAATAATAAAAACATCTCCCATAAAGGGTTACATAGCTGTTCAAAATAAGTCCTAGGTTTTCTAACCTTTATTACATCTTTAAAATGTGAAAAATAAATAAATAATAAGTCTTAATTACACAACCACATAAATAAAAGTAAAAAAGTCTTCATATAATAGCAAAACATCGTCACTTGTTCATTTTTCCTTTTCCTTTGCTAGTAGACGGCCCATCCGTCCTCTCAGCTTTAGCTGCAAGGGTTTAGTATGCAAGGGTGAGTAAAACAAATGCCCACCAAGATGATAAAGAACATTTTCAACAATAAACTTATTTGTATGGTGTAATTTCTCTGTTGATAATAATCAAGAATGGAAACATCTGAAAACTTAATAGGATGAGATAGAACATCAAGATATACTAAGGGTCACAAGACCACGAACCATGTCCTAGGTTAACAGATAAGTTTGTTGTAACCTTTAACAGTTAAATAAACTATAACTGGACTAACCATCTCGTACTCAAGGTGATCAGCCCGTTGTACAATGTATTGTGCACAACCATTCAGCGTTTTTGCGTAAGTATTCCCCTATACTAGGGTTCTTCTTCTCAGTTTTGTCATTCAAGAGTTCAGTTCAACAAAATAGGATTTAAACAATGTAAGTTATGATCAAAGATCAACAACAATGATACACAATGATATAGATATTGCATATCCAAGGTATTAGAATAATGATTTCAATTAACTTGAGCTTTGAACAACGAGAATATAAAAGTTAGAAGTTTATGTTACAATAAGTGAGATATGCAATGATAACTTGTTAAATGAAAGAATAGGATTTAGAAACTTGCGTATTTGTAGACAAGATATGAATAGAGAACTTGCGTTAAGTAGGTTTAAAGTTGGGAACTTGCTTAACATAAAAGAGTTAAGGGTAAGAAACTTGCGTATTTGTAGACAAGATATGAATAGAGAACTTGCGTTAAGTAGGTTTAAGGTTAGAAACTTGCTTAACATAAAAAAGTTAAGGGTAAGAAACTTGCCTCGTGCGTAGTTTTTCTTAATTACAAATCACGTACAATAAACAACCTAGACATTCTGTTTATATAGGAATAACAATGATTAGTTACAATATTCTCAACACTTCAAAACTCACTCTCATCCAACCTCATCTTAATACCTCAATTGTTTTCTGATTATCAAACTCACTTCAGAAGTTACATGTTTAATTATAACAATATCACACTTAAGAATTCCTAAAACTTAATGTTAAGTTAAGGTTCATCAACTTTATATTTTATAATCATCAAGTATATGCTTGCCATCCATCACAATATCTTAGTATTCATTTAATACATTAGTCTAAGTTTTAAACATACATAGAATAACATAACATGACCAAAAAGAAAAGGAAAAAAAAAACATTTTCTGCATCTCCCGTCGGGGCGGGAGTTTTCTTCACAAAATACACTGTCGAGGCGAGGATACCGCCGGGGCAGTAAACATAGTGTAATGATCCCACCAGGGCGACAAACCTAGTGTAACGATCCCGCCGGGGTGGTGAACCTGAAACCCAGATTCTGCAGTTCGCGAACTCCAGAATTTTCAAACCCAAAAAACACGAATTTTAGAATTAATCACCAATTCAAATATACCGAATTGTCATAAACCTCTTAAAAACATTACTAACCATCAACAAATGAATATTAGGGACAAGACCTGATGATCAAGCCCATCGGGGATGAGACCCGATGATGTAACTCAACAAAAGAGTCGGAAATGAGACCGGGTAATGTCAATTCAATGACAATTTCCCCAGCAAAAATCATATAACATTAAAAGGTTGAAACGTTTCACTCCCATTGCATTATGTGATAATTAACTTGCATTCTTTTATACGATCATCTTGCATTGTCAAATATATCCTGTCATGCATTGGATGTCTATATCTTTGTCATTCTCATTTCATTGTATTGCATAAACATGACAAAGATGTTGGGTTTGTATGTAACGCAAGTATGCAATCAAATTACATAAATAGGGCGAAAGTGTGATAAAACGGATTTTAAAATTTTTTATACAAACCATCACCATGATCTTTCCTTGTGTTCAATTATCAATTAGCAAAAGAGATAGAGATAGAAAATTATACCCTCATGAATCAAAGCTTCCTCGGGTACAAGTTCACGTCCAATTTCTTCGCAATCTCCTTGAATTCCACTGACTAAATTCCTTCGCTTGATCGACATTAGCCACCCAAGTGTTTGGCCTCTTGAGGTAATCCACCAAGGAAGAATAGTTATTCAAGAAGATGGGTGTTAGCAAAACCCTAGTTTCTATCTCTATAGAAATTGCAAGTACTCTCCACAGTCTAATGCAAGAGTGTGTAACCCTAATCTATGATAAGACTCCTCTTATTTATGGATGTAGGAATAACCCTTCCCTAAACTATTTAGGATTAGGGTTTCTATTATAATTAAACTCCTTTAATTAATTATGCTCCTAATCCAATTAGGAATTTATGAGAGAATAGTTCTATTAATTAATTCTCAATCCCTATTAGGAATTAAATAATAATAATAGTAATAATAATAAGACTCCTCTTATTAATTTATATTTAATATTTACAAAATATTAAATAATAAATATTAAGGTATTTAATTTATTCTATCTCCATAGACTAAATTAAATACATTTAACTTATTATTACAATTATGTCATTTACTTCTTAAATAAATATTTTTCTTTTGCGGTGTGACCCTTTAGGTTCTCCATATTAAATCGGTTGTGAATAAATCAATTAGAACAATTCTAATTATATTTAAATAAATAAATTAAACTATTTAATTCATTTAATTAAATAATATTTATTCTATAATAAGGGTAAGCCCCCTTAGCGATCAACGACTTTCCAAATAATATAGATTTTAACATTAATCACAAAAGAATGTTTCAGTGTATAGTTGCCGTACAATTCAATCCTTCTACCATACAATGTCCCAATTAAATATAAGACATGGAATTACTGTCAAGTCTTACTTTATTTAATTATATATATTTCGATTCGCAAATGCACAACTCTAAATAATGCAAATTAGAAACTCCTTTCTAATTTCATTCTGCCTTGGCCAAAGACTACTGAGTTGTCATTTATCGAATCACATAGGACATTCACATCTTTTACTAGATGTGGTAGATTCTTTGTTAATCATTCACCTATCTCCATGTACAACTTATTATACCCAATCATACCCTTTGATATACCCTAAAGGTTAAGCATGTCAAAGTATAACTCATCATACACAAGATACTATGATGATCTCAAATCCAATGATAACTTGTACTACTATCACTAAAGGAATTCCTATTAACAGGCGAGTAAAACTCCATTAGGTATTCCTTAGCGAGCCACGTTCAGTGAACTTATTCTCCAATAAGCACCTATATACTTTCTTTAGTGTTTCCACACAAATGATTATGAGATCAATCATCCTCTTCTTAGGAACAAGCAACATATGTACTAATCTATTCGAATTCACTAATCCCTTTTTTAGTAATCCAACGATTAGGAACCATTTTAGTTTGTGAGCTATCTAGAATTTAGATCTCATTAGCATGATCACCATCATGATTCTAAAAGCATTGCTCAAAACTATGGGTTTATCACATTTAATATAACAACACAATGTAGATAAAGTAAAATGCATTTAATAAACGAATAAGATTACAAAGTATATGCTACATCATATCAAATATGATTGGCTTGTATGCATACTACTTTCAATCTCCCACTTGTACCAAAGTCAATCGCCATGGTATCTAATACCCTTCTTCTCTAAGTGACGATCATCTTGTTGTTGGATAAAGCTTCAGTAAATGGATATGCAATGTTGTTCTTGAGAGTCCACTATCTCTATAGTGACCTTTTCTTCTTTCAATGATTCCTCTAATCAAATAAAAGTGCCGCAACACATGTTTGAATCCAAGATGAGACTTAGGAACTATTCCTAGTTCGGTAATGAACTTTTCATCCAAATAATCAACTTGCAGCTTCATTTACAGCTATATACTTTGTCTTTGTCACTAAACCAGCAACTTTTTGCTGTTTGGAACTTTTCTAATTCACTACACCACCATTCAAGGTAACGATTTACCCTAAAGTGGATTTGTTATCGTCTTGGTCAGTCTGAAAAACTTGAGTCTGTTTAACCCTCTAGTTTTAATTACCTACCATGAATCATGATCACATCTTCGGTACCGGTTAAGTACTTAAAGATGTTTATCACTGTTTTATAGTGATCTTCTCTAGAATATGACTGATCAACATCAGGCCTTGTATATTCATTGCATACATGATAGTAACTCATGTGATCTCTTTTTTATTGAGGACAATTTAAAGAGATACACTCCATGACTCATCATCATGAGACCTCTCTTGGAGTTTCCCATGCTAAACGCCTTTAGCATCGAATGAATATACATTCCTTGGGTTAAGCCGAGCATCATTTTAAATCTATCGATATAGATTTATATCCTCAATTTATAGGATGCTCCTTCCAAGTTATTCATGGAGGAATGTTTAGACAATTTTATCTTTACTGATTGTAGCATTGGTGTGTTATTCCTTATCAGTAGTATATCAACATATAATACTAGGAATGTCACAGTGCTCCCACTGAACCTTTTGTACACACTAGGTTCATTCTCGTTTTTGATAAAATTAAACTTTTTTTATTGTCTCATCAAAACGAATGTTCCATCTTTGAAAAGCTTGCTTCAATCTATAAATGGATTATTGTAGCTTAAAACACGATTTGCTTCAACCTTTGAAACAAATTCCTCTGGTTGTATCATACATACATTCTCCTCAAGTCTTCATTGAGGAAGGACGTCTCCACATCCATTTTGCCAGATTTCATAATAAGCTGCAATCACAAGTAAAATCCAAATGGACTTGAGCATTACCTAGTAATAAGGTTTTATCACAGTCAACTCCTTGACTTTATTTGAAACCTTTTAAACAGGTCTGGTCTTATAGGTTTTTACCTTGCCATTTGCCCTAGTCTTTCTCTTAAAGACCCATATACACCCTTTAGGCACTATGCCTTTCGGTGGAGTAACCAGAATCTATACTTGGTTCTCATACATGGAGTCCATTTCGGATTTCATGACCATTTGTTATTTCTCTGAGTGTCTACTACTCATAGCTTCATCGTATATTACTGGATCATCATCCTTTATGATGCGTACCTCATCATCATCCTCTATGATGAATCTATACCTTCTAGGTATCTTCGGTACTCTTCCAGATTTATGATTCGGTTGTGGTACAATAGGTCTATCTACAGGTCCCTCAGTTTGACTTAAAGTGCTTTGTGGTTCTTGAACTCCTTCAAAATCTATTACCCTCCCACTAGCTTCTTCAATGATAAACACCTTTATCCAAGAAGGCAGCGTGTAGGATTATAGTAATAATCCCCTAAACCTTTTTAGGATATCCCGCAAATCTACACTTGTCAGATTTTGACCTAAGTTTATCCTTTTGAAACCTTTTCACATAAGCTGGACAACCCCTTATCTTAACATACTTAAGACTAGGAATCCTCCCTATTGATAACTTTTATAGAGTCTTGGGGCCGAATTTTGAGGTTACCTTATTTTGTAGATATGCAGTCGTTTTTAGGGCATAACCCCATATGGATACTGGAATGTTGGTAAAAATCATTATGGACCACATCATGTCCAACAAGGTACGATTTCTCTTTTAAGATACACCAATCAATTATTGCGTATCATAAAGCGTCCATTATGAGAAAATACCATTTTGAGATGATCTAGAAATTCATTGTACAAGTACTGCTTCTTCGATCTAATCAAAGAATCTTAATACTTTGTCAATTTGTTTCACTTCTGAATTCTTTGAACCTTTCAAATGATTCAGACTTGTATTTCATCAAATACACATATTCAACTCTTTGAATGATTATCTCCTTTTCTTTTACTAGTTTGTTCAATTTGCAAAATTATTTTTTATGTAAGTCAAGTTTACAAAGTCCATCAAGTGATCTTCCAGTTTCAAACAAAACATTATCATTATAAATAGAACAACAATTGTTCTTAAATATAATACCAGAACATTCCTTGTCCAACAACGGAAGTAATAATATTTCTTAAGAGAACTGGAACATAATAACTACTTATTAACTTAATAGACTTGCCCGTAGGCAACGCTAAACTATAAATTCCCACGGCTAATGTAGCAACCATTGCTTCATTCCCACATGTAAGATTACTTATTATTTGTTTAGCTTTCTATTTCTGCTTGTTCTCTGTATTGGATTGCATACGTGAGAACTATAGCCGGTATCCAATACCCAAGTAGAACCTTGACTTATAGAAAGATTTATTTCAATTATGAATAAACTTATATCTGTAACCAAAGCTTCATTAAGCTTCTTCTGGTTAGCCTCTGTAAGATGCTCCTTACAGTTTCCTTTCCAGTATCCAGACTTATTGTAGTGGAAGCAAACTTCTTTGCTATCCGCATCAGTTTTGTTCTTATTATCCTTTGTTTTTGCCTTTTCTTATGCCTTCTTTGAATTATTCTTTTTTCCAAAAGATCATTTGGCCCCTACCAATAAGACTTGGTCTTTCTTGGTTAGAAAATGACTCTCTACAGTTTTTCAACATGTTTAAGAAACTCAGGAAGGCTAACATATAGCTTATTCATGTGAAAATTCACAACAAATTGTGAGAAAGAGTCCGGAAATGATTGCAAGATCAAATCTTAGATCAACTCTCCATCCATGACAAAACCAAGTTGTCACAATTGTTCAATCAGATTGATCATTTTAGGATATTTGTCTGTAGCGCCATCGGTCATTCTAGATTGGAAGAGCTCCTTAGATATTTGATATCTAATAGTCCTACTTTCCTCACTATTCAACTCCTTGAAGGTGCAGGAGTATAGTAGGAGCATCCATAGTTTCATACTGATGCTGAAGCTCGTTACTCATGGATGTGAGCACGATGCATTGAGCCAACTGTGCATCATCTTGCCACTTTCTAAAAGTAGCAATCTCTTCCTCAGAGGCATTGTCTGTAACCATTGCAGGGATAGGCGTATTAAAGATATAAGATAACTTTTCAGCCTTGAGAACTATTCTCAAATTCCTTAACCAGTCCGTGTAATTCGGTCCGGTTAATTAGCATCTAATATGCTCTGCAGTGATAGTAAATTAGACATTATAAAATTCTGTAAATGAATTAACAATATTTTAGCATACATTCATTTTATTAATTACCACAATAAATTAGGTCTTTATTTAAATTGGTATCTCCCACTATTTTCATCAAACTATATTACCCTCAATATATAGTTTGGCAAATCTAATTAAAGATTTGCTAGTGAGAATAAGGATCCCATTTCAAATGTATATAGCCTTGTGTGTACACAACAAACTATATATAAATAAATAGGTAGACAACTATTGTCAATTACATCACTATGTAACTCCTTGAAATTTTGTCTCTTAGATTATAATGGTCAAGTGTGTGCACATCCGAACTAAAATAATCTAAGTTAAGTCCAACCTAGCACTTCCATATATGTGAATAGAAAAAGACCGCCCTTGTGTGTGCACAACAAAGTAATAATGTTCAATTCCTTAATAAGCATCAAATGTGATAAAACAACATCTTAAATATTTAATACTCGTCTTGTGTGTGCACAACAAACTCATATTAAATATTTAATACTCTATCGTTTTACTATGCTAGAAGGCGACGTTCGATATTCCAAATATCTTTGAACGCTTAGGACTTAATATGATTTCTTTGAGGGGTTTGTTATTATTTGTCTCATATTGTTTAGCGCGCATGCACACACACACACACACACACACACACACACATATATATATATATAATACGTGTCATATTATTTGACATGCGAAGTATGTTGGATAATATATATATATATATATATATATATATATATATATATATATATATATATAGTAAGCATGCACATATAGAATACTATATTCTACCCGAATTGATTATGGACTTTTATTCTAGTTTAGTTCATTAGAGCTACCAAGTGAACCAAAAGGTCAAACCTAGGGTGCAAGAATTAAATTTAAATATAACTATTACATTTAAACCCGGGCTCCAATACAAACGGGTCTTCAAGCGCTTCTTTTTCCTTTGTCTCCAATTCTTCAAAATAATTCTAATTAATCCTATTACATGAACTATTTACTATAATAGAAACCTTGATCAGCAGTCAAGGGGAAGTACATCGGAGGGAGATAGAATTTACATTAAGAAAAACTAGAGAAGATGGGGTACGCAGACCCCATTTATAAAACTCATTCATTCAAGCATCCTCTAAAATAATTTCAATCACACATTGGTCAATAGTCCATAATCAATCCCTATTTATTATCCTACATATATCCATATGCATCAATAAATAATATTCATCTCATGAATAATAAAATCATTCCATATATGCATTGATATCATTTAATGGGCAATATTAGTTAGTATAAAATCCAATTTCAACTCCAATTAGTTATCATGGAATCCAATTCCAACTCTAATTAGTTATCATGAAATCCAATTCCAATTAAATTAAACTTCTTTATGTTAATCATATTCCAAATCAAAATAAACTTTTTTATTTTAATTTATCCAATTTTGAATAAAAAATAAACTCCTTTTATTTTTTTAATCAAATTCTAAATCAAAATAAACTTCTTTATTTTAATTTATCCAATTTTGAATAAAAATAAAATAATTTTACACAAACAGTTATGCCCAATTAAATTGTTCTAAACACATATCAATGTATATACAGAATCAAAACAATTAATAATTCGCATAAAGTTTGGCTCTTGATACCACTGTTAGGTTTGTATAACGCGAACATGCAATCAAATTACATAAATAAAGCGGAAGCGACATAAAATTCCTTCGCGTTCTCCTTGAATTCCACCGACTAAATTCATTCGCTTAATCAACGTTAGCCACCCAAGTGTTTGGCCTCTAGAGGTAATCCACCAAGGAAGAATAGTTATTCAATAAGATGGGTGTTGGCAAAACCATAGTTTCTATCTCTATAGAAATTGCAAGTACTCTCCACAATCTAATACAAAAGTGTGTAACCCTAATCTATGATAAGACTCCTCTTATTTATAGATGTAGGAATAACCCTTCCCTAAACTATTTAGGATTAGGGTTTCTATTATAATTAAACTCCTTTAATTAATTATGCTCCTAATCCAATTAGGAATTCATGAGAGAGTACTTCTATTAATTAATTTCCAATCCCTATTAGAATTAAATAATAGTAATAGTAATAATAATAATAAGACTCCACTTATTAATTTATATTTAATATGAAGTGTTATTCCTACATCTATAAATAAAAGGAGTTTTATCATAGATTAGGGTTACACACTCTTGCATTAGATTGTGGAGAGTATTTGCAATTTCTATAGAGATTGCAAGTACTCTCCACAATCTAATGCAAGAGTGTGTAACCTTAATCTATGATAAGACTCCTCTTATTTATAGATGTGGGAATAACCATTCCCTAAACTATTTAGGATTATGGTTTCTATTCTAATTAAACTCCTTTAATTAATTATGCTCCTAATCCAATTAGGAATTTATGAGAGAATAGTTCTATTAATTAATTCTCAATCCCTATTAGGAATTAAATAATAATAATAGTAATAATAATAAGACTCCTCTTATTAATTTATATTTAATATTTCCAAAATATTAAATAATAAATATTAAGCTATTTAATTTATTTTATCTCCATAGACTAAACTAAATACATTTAACTTATTATTACAATTATGTCATTTACTTCTTAAATAAATATTTTTCTTTTGCGGTGTGACCCTTTAGGTTCTCCATATTAAACCGGTTGTGAATAAATCAATTAGAACAATTCTAATTATATTTAAATAAATAAATTAAACTAGTTAATTCATTTAATTATATAATATTTATTCTACAATAAGGGTAAACCCCCCTTAGCGATCAATGACTTTCCAGATAATATAGATTTCAACATTAATCACAAAAGAACCTTTCAGTGCATAGTTACCGTACAATTCAATCCTTCTACCATACAATATCCCAATTAAATATAAGACATAGAATTATTGTCAAGTCTTACTTTATTTAATTATATGTATTTCGATTCTCAAATGCACAACTCTAAATAATGCAAATTAGAAACTCCTTTCTAATTTCATTCTGCCTTGGCCAAAGACTACTGAGTTGTCATTTATCGAATCACATAGGACATTCACATCTTTTACTAGATGTAGTCGATTCTTTGTTGATCATTCACCTATATTCATGTATAACTTATTATACCCAATCATACCCTTTGATATACCCTAAAGGTCTTAAGGGACATGTCAAAGTATAACTCATCATACACAAGATACTATGATGATCTCAAGTCCAAGGATCACTTATACTACTATCACTAGAGGAATTCCTATTGACAGGTGAGTAAAACTCCATTAGGCATTCGTTAGCGAACCACGTTCAGTGAACTTATTCTCCAATAAGCACCTACATACTTGCTTTAGTGTCTCCACACAAATAATTATGAGATCAATCATCCTCTTCTTAAGAGCAAGCAACGTATATACTAATCTATCCAGATTCACTAATCCCTTTTTTTAGTAATCCAACGATTAGGAACGATTTTAGTTTCTGAGCTATCTAGAATTTAGATCTCATTAGCATGATCACCATCATTATTCTAAAAACATTGCTCAAAACTATGGGTTTATCACATTTAATATAACAGCACAATGTAGATAAAGTAAAATGCCTTTAATAAACGAATAAGATTACAAAGTATATGCTACATCATATCAAATATGATTGGCTTGTGTGCATACTACTTTCAAAAAAGGGGCATCTGTAGACACCCGGAATTTTTGCATATATCTTTTAACCCTGGCAGAAGGGAAAAAGAGTTATTTCAGCCAGAGGATGAGACGTCCGAACAGATGATTTTGGGAGTCGAACCAAAGTACGAAGCCATCTTAACGACTGTGAAGTTACAAGCTACTTAAGGCATGACGGTCGACTAACTAACATAGACGCGAAGATCTATTTTTGTATTTCACTCTATCTTTCCAGATCCAGAATTAGCTGAACATTATGTCATTGCGTAGCTATCGGAAAAAGCTTTCTATAATGGTATAGCACGTCTCCCAACAATCCTCGGATTAAAAGTTATGATCGTTTCAGTGAAAAACAAAGTAAACGACTAGTCGACATCTACCCAAGGATAGTTTTTTCCCTTTTTCTCAATCTTCCCGAACTCAAAATTGGACGAATTATATATCATTTCGAAGGTATCGAACAGAGCTTTCCAGATTGGTATTGCACAATTTCCAACTCTTCTCGGATTGAAAGTTATGGACAGTTTAGTGCAGCCGCAGGTGTACCTACAGCCATTCACAGGTGTACCTGCGGCCAAGCCAAGAAGCCTATAAATGGTCAAAATCATCCCATTTTTGGAAGGAGATAGCATTTTTAGAGAGAGAAAGTGCGTAGCTTAGTGAGAGAAGAATCCAAAAACCTCTCTAATACCCATCTAGAGCTAGCTATTTTCCTCAAATTTCATCAAATTAGATTCAAGCCATCTTGATCCAAGCTCAAGGAGGAGGATTTCACCATTCCCAAGGTGAAAGACTAAATCTTTATGTATGTTTAATGCAAATCTAATGTATCTAGCAGAGATCTAGAAGAGATTCGTGTTTTGTACTAAAAGATCCGATTTTTGTGTTGATTCAATATAGATCCAATGTAGATCTAGTATATATCTCGTTTATTTTAGCGAAAGATTAGATTTTTATATAGTTTTGATATAGATCTATTAGATCTAGTATAGATTTTGCCTATTATATATATTATTGTGCTTAAATCTATTTAAAGTTTCAATCATAATACATATATTGGTTGTTTATCTATAGATCTATCCATTTTACCGACTATTTTGCTTGTATATAGTTAAAGATCCAATCTTTTCACTAGATCTACCCTAGATCTAGATAGATCTAGCCCTTAACCGGTTTAAAGCTTTAAAGCTTGAACCTTTATGCTAGATTGGCTCAGATCTAGGTTAGATCCAGTCATTTTCAATGTTTTCAATGAATTTTGAACACTCCGCAAAATCCTAGATCCATATCTAGTGGAGAGGAGGTCCTAACTAATCGTGCTAGGGATTCTAATAATTAAATTACCTAATAGCGGTTTTAGGATATATTTTTTATATGTTTTCGTTTTAATCCCGATTGTGCATTGTACAGATCTAAGGCATCTTAAATCTACGAATTTATATCGTAGATTCTAAGTCCCTTTCCATAGATCTCGTTAATACACATAGCCCTTCGAAATGTTGGCTTCGATATTGCAATCTAAAAGATAGGGTTGCGGGAACCCGCTTTTAGATCTCTTTTTACTTACGTTTCAATTTATCACGATGTGAGCCTACGAATATTAGAGTCGGGATCCTCGAAATGGATCTTGACATGATTCCCACGATGGACATTATTTCAATTGTAAAGTTATTATCTAAATCATTGTAAATGTAAATTTGGGCCTTAAAATGGTATCGAGAGTTCCATCCCATGAAAACCGGATTTAAGGCCCATGATAGTGAAAATTACGATTGCAGGTGTTCTGGGCTATTGAGATGGCTTTCATGCCGACGGATCGCCCCGAACCTATTTTGATGCTTAATTTCTCGTTTATCACTAAAAAATGATTTTTAAACAAGACGACAAAGATTTTCTAAATAAAAGTCAAATCGCTCGAGTTAGTAAGATCACTTTAAGTTAAAATTGAAAGTAGCGATGAATTTTGATTCCTATTTGGCGAAGGGTTTGAAAAATATATTTTTCAAAACAACACCCCAAAAATGTTTTATCAACTAAAAGCTAAAATGAACCTTTTCCTTGAATCAAATTCCTCGCACATAGGTCCAAAGAGGTTTGAAATTACTTTCAAAATAACGCATTTCTCACGATTTTGATTTAAAGTTAGATAGCGATTTCCTTCAAAATCACACACACAAACACATACACACACACACACACACACTTTACACTTAAGAAAACAATAAGAAGTTGTAATCGTGTTTTCACAGAAGTCGAGGGTGCCCAACACCTTTCCCTCGCTTAAGCAAGTCCACGAACTCTATGAATATCAGTTTCGAGACCAATTTTACGGAGTCACATATTGGGCCATATTACGAAAATCTAAAATTCGGATGAGTTGGTACATGCATTTAAATCTTTACCAACTGATGGCTCTGTCTAATTGGCCCATCATTAAAATTAACCTTTCAAAACCCCATCGGCATGTATGTCGGCTTTTTCTTAAAAATCACCCTTTAAGTGAAATGAAGAAATCGAAATCTTTAAAAGGGTAGAAACATCACAAAATTAGGAAAATTGTCCCGGCGTTGACATGTATACTTATGAAAATTATTTAAGCCATGCTAGTTTTTAATCGAATGTTAGCATTCGCACGTATGTGCCCTTGAAAATATTCGTTTTATTTACGAACTGTGATGTTATATGAAAGTTCTATTCAGCATGAGCTATGTTAATAATATGTCTATGCCATTTGTTCTGGCTAGACAGATATCAAAATAAATTATTGACTTGTTGAATATGATTACAATTATCTGATGTATTCCAAAACAAATTGCATTGTTGCGGACTCTTATGTCCAACCTAAGTCAAATGACTTTGATAAAGAAGTTTAATGTTTCGGTCGAAAATGTTCCAATATGTCAAGGTTAATATGTTGTGCACAATGTAGTGGTACAATAGGTTGATCCCCTAAAGTACCTACAGAAAGTATTATCAGTCTTAGTGATTGATGAAGGGTCTTTATGACAATTCAGTATGTAGTGTCAAAAATATTAAATGAAAGATATCTCTTATATTTATACTTTCTGAATTATCTCACAATTATTGTTCAATTGTGGAAGCTCTCATGATAACTTATGTTTATTCAGGATATGTTGATTTCATAAAACTATTTATACTTGTTGAGCATATCAATGCTCATTCTTGCTATATCTTAAGTTTCCAGTTAAGAACGAAGATTCTACAGGTCTGAGTAAAGATAAAGGCAAGGGAAAAGTTCAAGACTAGAATTTATTAGAAATGTCGTTATTAAGTGATGTAATAAGTATGTATATTATGTATCTATTTAAGGTTGTGAAACCTAGGACGAGACTAAGGATGACTGTAATAATTAGTATAATTATCTTTATGTATTGATTATATGTTTAGATAGATGTATGTATATGTTGTATCGTGGCACACCAGATTGGAGGTAAAGGTACCCCAGATTTGGGGGCGTCACAAGTTGGTATCAAAGTTGTAGGTTATAAACTATAAGTAGGAGTGCCTTAGATTATAACCTTGGAGAAAATGAAGTAGATAGTAAAAAGATAAACTCATATAGAGTTTTTAAGTGATGAATTTTGGGGATTCATCAAAAGGGTAGTAATGAAATAGAACATGTTATTATTTAGTATTAGTGGATTGTATTTTCTAATGTCATACTAATTGAGTTATTTAAACTTGATTGTAGGATGCCAGAAACAGGTGAACCCAGTCATGTCGGAGAAGATGAGCGTAAAGATATCCACGTAGTATGGTAAGGGCCCTTGGTAGCTGACCCAGTCACCGCAGTGCCACCTGTAGGGACAGAATATGTTCCAGAACCGGACTTCGAGGACAAAGATCCGGAGGAGGAACCTTACGAAGTGGAGGAAGAAAATCCTATCGAAGATGGTGCACAAGCTGAAGAGGATTTGGCACAGCCAAAGATGGTGAGGTAATGACGGAGATAGAGACCTTATTTCAGATGGTATTAGATAGAAACTTTGACTTAACCAACAAAGTCCGTCAGCTAGAGGTTGTGGTGCCACCCCTTATGGCTAGGAGCCAAGAATTGAGAGACCAGGTGCATCATTTGGAGCACCAGGTATAGGATTTGAAGGTAGAAAAGTAAGAAGTTGAGCACTACTGGGAAGAAGAGATTGATGATAGAATTAGAGCTGAGGAACATGTGGTTGACCTTGAGGGAGAATTGAGGGGCAAGATGTTAGGTTTGTATATAACGCAAGCATGCAATCAAATTACATAAATAGAGCGGAAGCGTGATAAAACAAATTTTAAAATTTTAATACAAACCATCACCATGATCTTTCCTTGTGTTCAATTATCGAATAAACGAAAGAGATAGAGAGTTAGAATTATACCCTCGTAGAAACAAGCTTCTTCGGGTACAAGTTCAACTCCAAAAGTCCTTCGCGTTCTCCTTGAATTCAACGGTGTGATTCCTTCCTTTGATCAACGTTAGCCACCCAAGTGTATGGTCTCTAGAGGTGATCCACCAAGGAATAATGTTTGTTCAAGAAGATAGGTATTGACAAAACCCTAGTTTCTATCTCTATAGAATTTCCAAATACTCTCCAACAATTGGAAGTATGTGTAACCCTAATCTATGATAAGACTTCTCTTATTTATAGATGTAGGAAAACTCTCCCCTAAACTATATAGGATTAGGGCTTCTATTCTATTAAACTCCTTTAATTAATTATATTCCTAATGCAATTATGAATTCATGAGAGAGTACTTCTATTAATTAATTCTCAATCCCTATTAGGAATTAAATAATATTAATAATAATAAGACTCCTCTTATTAATTTATATTTAATATTTCTAAAATATTAAATAATAAATATTAAGCTATTTAATTTATTCAATGTACATAGATTAAATTAAATACACTTAACTTATTATTACTATTATACCATTTACTTTTTAAATAAATATTTTTCTTTTGCGGTGAGACCCTTTAGGTTTTTCATATTAAACCGGTTGTGAATAAATCAATTAGAACAATTCTAATCTTATTTAAATAAATAAACTAAACTATTTAATTTATTTAATTAAATAACATTTATTCTACAATAAGGGTAAACCCCATTAGCGATCAACGACTTTCTAGATAATATAGATTTCAACATTAATCACAAAAGAACCTTTCAATGAATAGTTACCGTACAATTCAATCCTTCTACCATACAATGTCCCAATTAAATATAAGACATGGAATTACTGTCAAGTCTTATTTTATTTAATTATATGTATTTCGATTCTCAAATGCACAACTTTAAATAATGTAAATTAGAAGCTCCTTTCTAATTTCATCCTGCCTTGGCCAAGGACTACTGAGTTGTCATTTATCGAATCACATAGGACATTCACATCTTTTACTAGATGTGGTAGATTCTTTGTTGATCATTCACTTATCTCCATGTACAACTTATTATACCCAATCATACCCTTTGATATACCCTAAAGGTCTTAAGGGACATGTCAAAGTATAATTCATCATACACAAGATATTATGATGATCTCAAGTCCAAAGATCACTTGTACTACTATCAGTAGAGGAATTCCTATTGACAGACCAGTAAAACTCCATTAGGTATTCCTTAGAGAGCCACGTTTAGTGAACTTATTCTCCAATAAGCACCTACATACTTGTTTTAGTGTCTCCACATAAATGATTATGAGATCAATCATCCTCTTCCTAAGAGCAAACAATGTATGTACTAATCTATCCGAATTCACTAATCCCCTTTTTAGAATCCAACGATTAGGAATGATCTTAGTTTGTGAGCTATCTAGAATTTAGATCTCATTAACATGATCACCATCATGATTCTAAAAGCATTGCTCAAAACTATGGGTTTATCACATTTTAAATAACAGCATCATGTAGATAAAGTAAAAATGCCTTTAATAAACGAATAAGATTACAAAGTATATATTACATCATATCAAATATGACTGGCTTGTGTGCATACTACATTCACTCCCCCACTTGCACTAAAGTCAATCGCCATGGTATCTAATACCCTTCTTCTCTAAGTGACGATCATCCTGCTGTTAGATAAAGCTTCAGTAAATAGATATGCAATGTTGGTCTTGAGAGTCCACTATCTCTATAGTGACTTCTCTTCTTTCAATGATTCCTCTAATTAAATGAAAGTTCCGTAACACATGTTTGAATCTAAGATGAGACTTAGGAACTATTCCTAGTTCTATAATGAACTTTTCATCCAAACAATCAACTTGCAGCTTCATTTACAGCTATATGATTTGTCTTTGTCACTAAACCAACAACTATTTGCTGTTTGGAACTTTTCCAATTCACTGCACCACCATTCAAGGTAACGATTTACCTTAAAGTGGATTTGTTATCATCTTGGTCAGTCTGAAAAACTTGAGTCTGTTTAACCCTCTAGCTTTAATTCAGACCTACCATGAATCATGATCACATCTTCAGTACCGGTTAAGTACTTAAAGATGTTTATCACTGTTTTATAGTGATCTTCTCTAGAATATGACTGATCAACATCAGGCCTTGTATATTCATTGCATATATGATAGTAACTTATGCGATCTACCTTTCAATTGGGGACAATATTAGAGAGATACACTCTATGGCTCATCATCATGAGACCTCTCTTGGAGTTTGCCATGCTAAACGCCTTTAACATCGAATGAATATACATTCCTTAGGTTAAGCCGAGCATCCTTTTAAATCTATTTATATAGATTTATATCCCCAATTTATAGGATGTTCCTTCCAAGTTATTCATGGAGGAATGTTTAGACAATTTTATCTTTACTGATTATAGCATTAGTGTGTCATTCCTTATCAGTAGTATATCAACATATAATACTAAGAATGTCACAATGCTCCCACTGACCCTTTGGTACACACTAGGTTCATTCTCGTTTTTGATAAAATCAAACTCTTTTGATTGTCTCATCAAAACAAATGTTCCATCTTTGAGAAGCTTGCTTCAATCCATAAATGGATTGTTGTAGCTCATATAAATGATTTGCTTCAACCATTGAAACAAATCCATCTGGCTGTATTATACATACATTCTCCTAAAGTCTTTATTGAGGAAGGACGTCTCCATATCCATTTGCCATATTTTGTAATAATAAGCTACAATCACAAGCAAAATCCAAATGGACTTGAGCATTACCCGATAATAAGGTTTTATCACAGTCAACTCCTTGACTTTATTTGAAACCTTTTAAATAGGTCTGGTCTTATAGGTCTCTACCTTGTCGTTTACCCCAGTCTTTCTCTTAAAGACCCATATACACCCTCTAGGCATTATGCCTTTCGATGGAGTAACCAGAGTCTATACTTGGTTCTCATACATGGAGTCCATTTCGGATTTCATGGCCATCTGCCATTTCTTTAAGAGTCTACTACTCATAGCCTCGTCGTATATAATTGGATCATCATCCTCTATGATGCGTACCTCATCATCATCCTCTATGATGAATCCATACCTTCTAGGTATCTTCGGTACTCTTCTAGATTTACGATTCGGTCGTGGTACAATTGGTCTATCTACAGGTTCCTCGGTTTGACTTATAGTGCTTTGTGGTTCTTGAACTCTTTTAAGATCTATTACTCTTCCACTAGCTCCTTCGATGATAAACACTTTTATCCAAGAATGCAAGGTGTTTCACAATATAAACACCTTTCGCTCAGTAGGATTATAGAACTCTTATCCTAAACTTACTTTAAGAAGTTCCACAAATTTGCACTTGTCAAATTTTTGTCTTAGCCTTATCCTTTTGAAACCTTTTCACATAATCTGGACAACCCCCTATCTTAACATACTTAAGACTAGGAATCCTCCCTATCCATAACTTTTATGGAGTCTTGGGGCCGAATTTTGAAGTTACCTTATTTTACAAATATACAGCCGTTTTTAGGGCATAACCCCAGATGGATACTGGAATGTCGGTAAAAATCATTATGGACCGCACATGTCCAACAAGGTACAATTTCTCCTTTTAGATACACCAATCAATTATTGCGTATCATGAAGCGTCCATTATTAGAAAATACCATTTTGAGATGATCTAGAAACTCATTGTACAAGTATTCCTTCCTCGATCTGATCAAAGAATCTTAATCCTTTATCAATTTGTTTCACTTCTGAATTCTTTGAACCTTTTAAATGATCCAGACTTGTATTTCATCAAATACGCATATTCAACTCTTTGAATGATCATCTCTTTTTCTTTTACTAGTTTGTTCAATTTGCAAAATTATTTTTCATGGGAGTCAAGTTTACAAAGTCCATTAAGTAATCTTCCAGTTTCAAGCAAAACATTATCATTATAAATAGAACAACAATTGTTCTTAAATATAATACCAGAACCTTCCTTGTCTAACAACGAAAGTAATAATGTTTCTAAAGAGAACTGGAACATAATAACAACTTATTAACTTAATACATTTACCCGTAGGCAACGCTAAACTATAAGTTCCTATGGCTAATGTAGCAACCATTGCTACATTCTCCACACGTAAGATTGCTTACTCTTTGTTTAGCTTTCTACTTCTGCTTAGTCTTTGCATTGGATTGCAAACGTGAGAACTATAGCCGGTATCAAATACCCAAGTAGAACCTTGACTTATAGAAAGATTTATTTCAATCATGAACAGACCTATATCTATAACCGAAGCTTCACTAAGCTACTTCTGGTTAGCCTCTGCAAGATGCTCCTTGCAGTTTCATTTTTAGTGTCCAGGCTTATTGCAGTGGAAGCAAACTCCTTATACATTCTTTAAATTGTTCTTGTTTTAAGAAGATCGTTTGGCCCTCTTCTGCTTCCTGGAAGAATCATCTACCAGTAAGACTTGGTCTTTCTTGGTTGGAAAGTGACTCTTTACAATTTTTAACATATTTAAGAAACTCAGGCAGGTAGACATATAACTTGTTCATGTGAAAATTCACAACAAATTGTGAGAAAGAGTCCGGAAGTGATTGCAAGATCAAATCTTGGATCAACTCTCCATCCATTACAAAACCCAGTTGTCCCAATTGTTCAATTAGATTAATCATTTCGAGGACATTTGTCTTTATTGTAGTGTCATTGGTCATTCTAGATTGGAAAGTTCCTTAGATATCTGATATCTAATAGTGCTACTTTCCTCACCATTCAACTCCTTGAGATGCAGGAATATAATAGGAGCATACATAGTTTCAAGCTGATGTTGAAGCTCGTTACTCATGGATGCGAGCATGATGCATTGAGCCAACTGTGCATCATCTTGCCACTTTCTAAAAGTAGTAATCTCTTCCTCAGAGGCTTTTTCTGCAACTATTGCAGGGATAGGCGTATTAAAGACATAAGATAGCTTTTCAGCCTTGAGAACTATTCTCAGATTCCTTAACCGGTCCGTTTAATTTGGTCCGATTAATTAGCATCTAATATGTTACGCAGTGATAGTGAATTAGACATTGTAAAATTCTGTTAAATGAATTTGTAATTTAACAACATTTTAGCATACATTCATTTTATTAATTACCAAAATAAATTAGGTCTTTATTTAAATTGGTATCTCCCACTTTTTCATCAAACTATATTACCCGCATTATATAGTTCGGCAAATCTAATTAAAGATTTGCTAGTGAGAATAAGGATCTCATTTCAAATGTATATAGCCTTGTGTGACACAACAAACTATATATAAATAAATAGGTAGACAACTATTGTCAATTACATCATTATGTAACTCCTTGTATTTTGCCTCTTAGATTATTTTGATCAAGTGTGACACATCCGAATCAAAATTATCCAAGTTAAGTCCAACCTAGCACTTCCATATATTCATAAGAAAAATATTGTCCTTGTGTGACAAAACAAAACAGCATCGTTCAGTCTATTTATAAGCATTAAATGTGATAAAATAACATCTCAAAAAATTAAGATAAGCTTTGTGTAACACAACAAACTTATAATGATTAATTGATACTCTATCGTTTTATCATGCTTAGAAGGCGACGTTCGATCTTCCAAATATCTTTGAACGCTTAAGACTTAATATAAATTATTTGAGGGATTTGTTATTATTAGTCTCATCTTGTTTAGCGAGCATGCACATATATATATAAAATACGCATCATATTATTTAAAATGCGAAGCATGTTGTATAATATATATATATATATATATATATATATTAATCATGCACATATAGAATACTATATTCTACCCGGAATGATTATGGACTTTTATTCTAGTTTGGTTCACTAGAGACACTAAGTGAACCAAAAGGTCAAACCTAGGGTGTAAGAATTAAATTTAAATATAACTATTACATTTAAACTCGAGCTCCATTACAAACGGGTCTTCAAGTGCTCCTTGCTCCTTTGTCTCCAATTCTTCAAAATAATTCTAACTAATCCTATTACATAAACTATTTACAATAAATAGAAACATTGATCAGCAGTCAAGGAGAAGTACATAGGAGAAAGATAGAATTTACATCAAGAAAAACTAGAGAAGACGAGGTACACAGACCCCATTTATAAAAACTCATTCATTCAAGCATCCTGTAAAATAAATCCAATCACACATTAGTCAATAGTTCATAATCAATCCCTATTTATTATCATACATATCTCCATATGCATCAATAAATAAGATTCATCACATGAATAATAAAACAATTCCATATATGCATTGATATCATTTAATGGGCTAAAAGTTTGCTAATATTTAATTTTAAAACAAAATAAACTCCTTTATTTTAATCAAAAACTAAATCAAAATTAAACTCCTTTAATTTTAGTAAACATTTTTATTTTAAATTTTTATCAATTAAATAAACCATTTATTTTAATTGAAGGAAAAATAATTTTTCAAAACCTGCAGACCGACGCGACTACGCTCCAAAATGAACTAGAAGCGGCGCGGCCGCGCTGCACCTCCAGAAACAATTTTCAGCCCAAAATATCCGATCGAATGGCATATCAATTCATACATAGAATCAACTAAATCAATAATTAACATAAGGACTGGCTCTGATACCACTGTTAGGTTTGTATATAACGCAAGCATACAATCAAATTACATAAATAGAGCGAAAGCGTGATAAAACGGATTTTAAAATTTTAATACAAACCATCACCATGATCTTTCCTTGTGTTCAATTATCGAATAAACGAAAGAGATAGAGAGTTAGAATTATACCCTCGTAGAAACAAGCTTCCTCGGGTACAAGTTCAACTTCAAAAGTCCTTCGCGTTCTCCTTGAATTCAACGGTGTGATTCCTTCCTTTGATCAACTTTAACCACCCAAGTGTTTGGCCTCTAGAACTGATCCACCAAGGAATAATGTTTGTTCAAGAAGATGGGCGTTGACAAAACTCTAGTTTCTATCTCTATAGAATTTGCAAGTACTCTCCAACAATTGGAAGTGTGTGTAACCATAATCTATGATAAGACTTCTCTTATTTATAGATGTAGGAAAACCCTCCCCTAAACTATTTAGGATTAGGGTTTCTATTCTAATTAAACTCCTTTAATTAATTTTATTCCTAATCCAATTAAGAATTCATGAGATAGTAGTTTTATTAATTAATTTCCAATACCTATTAGAAATTAAATAATAGTAATAATAATAATAAGACTCCTCTTATTAATTTATATTTAATGTTTCCAAAATATTAAATAATAAATATTAAGCTATTTAATTTATTCTATGTACATAGATTAAATTAAATACACTTAACTTATTATTACTATTATGTCATTTACTTCTTAAATAAATATTTTCCTTTTGCGGTGTGACCCTTTAGGTTCTCCATATTAAACCGGTTGTGAATAAATCAATTAGAACAATTCTAATTATATTTAAATAAATAAATTAAACTATTTAATTCATTTAATTAAATAACATTTATTCTACAATAAGGGTAAGCACCCTTAGCGATCAACGACTTTCCAGATAATATAGATTTCAACATTAATCACAAAAGAACCTTTCAGTAAATAGTTACCGTACAATTCAATCCTTCTACCATACAATGTCCCAATTAAATATAAGACATGGAATTACTGTCAAGTCTTATTTTATTTAATTATATTTAATTCGATTCCCAAATGGACAACTCTAAATAATGCAAATTAGAAACTCCTTTCTAATTTCATCATGCCTTGGCCAAGGACTACTTAGTTGTCATTTATCGAATCACATAAGACATTCACATCTTTTACTAGATATGGTAGATTTTTTGTTGATCATTCACCTATCTTCATGTACAACTTATTATACCCAATCATACCCTTTGATATACCCTAAAGGTTTTAAGGGACATGTCAAAGTATAATTCATCATACACAAGATACTATGATGATCTCAAGTCCAAGGATCACTTGTACTACTATCAGTAGAGGAATTCCTATTGACGGCGCGTAAAACTCCATTAGGTATTCCTTAGCGAGCCACGTTCAGTGAACTTATTCTCCAATAAGCACCTACATACTTGTTTTAGTGTCTCCACACAAATGATTATGAGATCAATCATCCTCTTCCTAAGAGTAAGCAATGTATGTACTAATCTATCCAGATTCACTAATCCCCTTTTTAGTAATCCAACGATTAGGAACAATCTTAGTTTGTGAGCTATCTAAAATTTAGATCTCATTAGCATGATCACCATCATGATTATAAAAGCATTGCTCAAAACAATGGATTTATCACATTTTAAATAACAACATCATGTAGATAAAGTAAAAATGTCTTTAATAAACGAATAAGATTACAAAGTATATACTACATCATATCAAATATGATTGGCTTGTGTGCATACTACTTTCACAAGAAAAGAAAGCTGGACAGGCTAAATTATTCTTATGGTATGACTATCGAAAGGATTCAGGATAGGGTGCAGTATTACCCTATTGAGGTTGGTCAGAGTCAGTACACCATCAGTAGGGAGCATGTGATGACTATTACTACTCAGGAGCAAATGGATGCGTATGCTAGGGGTTTGGGTCTATAGGATTATATGCAATGAGGTTTATGTATAATTATGTGTATGGAACTATATATATATATATATATATTGTTAAGTTTGTATATAGCGCGAACATGCAATCAAATTACATAATAAGTGCTGAAGCGCGATAAAAAACGGATTTTAAAATTTTTCTTACAAACCATCACCATGATCATCCATGTGCTCAATTATCAATTAAACGAAAGAGATAAAATATGAGAATCATACCCTTGTAGAACCATGCTTCCACAGGTACGAGTTCACCTCCAAATCCTTCGCGTTCTCCTTGAATTCCACCGAATAAATTCTTTCCTTTGATCAACGTTAGCCACCCAAGTATTTGGCCTCTAGAGGTGATCCACCAAGGAATAATAGTTGTTCAAGAAGATGGGTGTTGGCAAAACCTTGGTTTCTATCTCTATAGAAATTGTAAACACTCTCTCTCTCTCTCCAATTCTTATGGAAGAGTGTGTAACTGTCTAACAGTCTAACTGTCTAACAGTCTAACTGTCTAACCCTAAATCATGATAAGACTCCTCTTATTTATAGATATAGGGAACCCTCCTAAACTATTTAGGATTAGGGTTTTTATTTTACTTAAACTCCTTTAATTAATTGAACTCCTAATCCAATTAGGAATGCATGAGAGAGTACTTCTATTAATTAATTCTCAATCCCTATTAGGAATTAAATAATAGTAATAGTAATAATAATAAGACTCCTCTTATTAATTTATATTTAATATTTCCAAAATATTAAATAATAAATATTAATCTATTTAATTTATTCTATCTCTATAGATTAAATTAAATACACTTAACTTATTATTACAATTATGTCATTTACTTCTTAAACAAATATTTTTCTTTTGCGGTGTGACCCTTTAGGTTCTCCATATTAAACCGGTTGTGAATAAATCAATTAGAACAATTCTAATCTTATTTAAATAAATAAATTAAACTATTTAATTTATTTAAATAAATAACATTTATTCTACAATAAGGGTAAGCCCCCTTAGCGATCAACGACTTTCCAGATAATATAGATTTCAACATTAATTATAAAAGAACATTTCAGTGAATAGTTACCGTACAATTCAATCCTTCTACCATACAATGTCCCAATTAAATATAAGACATGGAATTACTGTCAAGTCTTATTTTACTTAATTATATGTATTTCGATTCTCAAATGCACAACTCTGATAATGCAAATTAGAAACTCCTTTCTAATTTCATTCTGCTTTGGCCAAAGACTTCTGAGTCGTCATTTATCGAATCACATAGGACATTCTCTCCTTTTACTAGAAGTGGTAGATTCTTTGTTGATCATTCACCTATCTCCATGTATAACTTATTATACCCAATCATACCCTTTGATATACCCTAAAGGTTTTAAGGGACATGTCAAAGTATAACTCATCATACACAAGATACTATGATGATCTCAAGTCCAAGGATCACTTGTACTACTATCACTAGAGGAATTCCTATTGACAGGCGAGTAAAACTCCATTAGGTATTTCTTAGCGAGCCACGTTCAGTGAACTTATTTTCTAATAAGCACCTACATACTTGCTTTAGTGTCTCCACACAAATGATTATGAGATCAATCATCCTCTTCATAAGAGCAAGCAACGTATGTACTAATCTATCCAGATTCACTAATCCCCTTTTTAGTAATCCATCGATTAGGAACGATTTTAGTTTGTGAGCTATCTAGAATTTAGATCTCATTAGCATGATCACCATCATGATTCTAAAAGCATTGCTCAAAACTATGGGTTTATCACATTTAATATAACAGCACGATGTAGATAAAGTAAAATGTCTTTAAGAAACGAATAAGATTACAAAGTATATGCTACATCATATCAAATATGATTGGTTTGTGTGCATAATACTTTCATATATATATATATATATATATATATATATATATATATATATATATATAGTAAGATGGAAGTAGTGGGCAAATCCCAAATGTTATATAGGTAATGGGATAAGTCTTAGTAAGTCCCAACTTTTATGTAAGTTGTGGAATATGTTTTAATTCCTCACTTTTGTAAACGACAAAGGAAGGTATTATGTAAATAGCGGAATGCTATAGTAGAAATGTAATATGTAAATAGCAGTATGCTATGAAACGAATGTGGTATATATAAAGAAGCATATTAATATAAATATGTTAAGTAAATGTGTCTTGTGAATGATTATGTTTGAGCAGTTTTAATAAGAGCCTTAAAACCAAATGTTGAGGTAATAATAATAATATATATTTTATCAACAGAAATATTCCTCCAAGACGAGATCGAACACAAAGAAGGTAGGGAGACACTGGAGATAAGGGACAAGAAAATCCCATGCAACAATTCGTGAACCTACTAGTAGGTGCTTTGCAAAATAGAACCCCTAAGGGAGTTAATGTAAATCCTCTGGCGGCACATGTCGCAACTTTTAAATATTTTAAAGCAGTAGGACCCTCTGAGTTAAAGGAACGACGGAGCCTATAGAAGCTCAGGCATGGGTAAAGGAAATGGAGAAGGCATTCATGATAGCTAGAGTGGGAGAAGAACAGAAAATAGTTTTTGCTACATATATGATGAAAGGAGAGTCAAACTTTTGTTGGGAAGCCAATCAAAACAGAGTTAGAGAAGGAATAGTACCCTGGGAGAGGTTTAAGGAGCTATTTTTCGAAAATTATTTTCCTAAAAGTATGCAGAGTCGCATGAAGATGTGATTTTTAGAGTTAAAACAGGCATATATGACGGTACCGCAGTATGCGGCAAAATTTAATAAGTTGGCAAGGTTTGCTCCACATCAAGTGGATACTAAAGAAAGAAAGGCGCGAAGGTTTAAGCAGGGATTGAAGCCCTGGCTTTATAGTCGGTTGTCTATTTTACAAATTGATTCGTTCGACACTTTACTAGAAAATGCTATTATAGAAGAGGGTGGTAATGAGGCACTAAACCAATACCACAAAGAAAAGAAGAAGAACAAGGAGATAGTAATAAGTAAAGGGGAAGGAAGTGGAGGTAATAATAATAACAATAAGAGGAAATGGAATAACAACAACAATAACCTTGGAGGTAAGCGGGGAGATCCTAAGAAAAGAATAGAAGCTTGTAGGAATTGTGGAAAGAACCACGTGGGAGTATGTCTGAAAGGAAAAATGGCATGCTACAAATGTGGCAAGAGGGACACCTTTCTCCCAATTGCCCCTTTGAAGAAGAATGTGTGTTATTCGTGCGGAGAGGTAGGTCATCAGGCCCGAAATTATCCTAAGAAAGGAGCAGACATGGGAAGTGGGAGTAGAGGGAACGGTGACAGTAAACTAGCAATAGCGAGTCCAGCTCCACCTAGTAGACCTATAGCCAGAACCTTTAATATGACAGTCCAAGATATAGTGGCATCCAGAGACGTGGTTTCAGGTATTCTTCCAGTCAATGATATAAGTGTTTATGTTTTATTCGATTCAGGAGCTACTTGTTCATTTGTGTCACACGAGTTTGCACAACGCTTGAATTTACCTTTCGGACAATTAGACTTTTCTCTGAATATAGAAGTTGCCAATAATGAGGTAATCCCCCGTTAGACATGTTCATAGAAACTATTGCGTAGATATAAGGGGACACAAGCTACTTGTAGATTTAATACCGATTAAATTGCGAGAGTTTGATGTAATTTTTGGCATGGACCGGTTGTACAGTCATGGGGCAATGATAGACTACCAAAAGAAATGTGTAAACCTTCAGGCTCCGAATTAGTCGAATGTAGTATTTTATGGAAATAAATCGCTTAAACACTCCTGTTGTCTGACGATGATGCAACCAAATAAGTTGTTAAGGAAAGGATGTATAGGTTATTTAGCTCATATTGTGGATACCAATTTGGTAGGAACAGAGATGGAACAGATACCAGTTGTGAGGGAGTTTACAGATGTATTTTCGAAGGAGTTGCCCGGTCTTTTTCCTGATAGAGAGATTGAATTTGTCATTGATGTTATGCTAGGAACGACACCGATTTCTAGGGCTCCATATAGGATAGCTCCGGTAGAAATGAAAGAGTTGATGGTTCAGTTACAGGAGTTGCTGGATAAGAAATACATTCAACCAAGTGTATCTCCATGGGGAGCAACAGTGTTGTTCGTGAAGAAAAAGGATGGATCATTAAGACTTTGTATCGACAACCGAGAGTTGAACAAAGTAACTATCAAGAACAAGTACCCATTGCCCAGGATTGATGATCTATTCAATCAGTTGAAAGGGGCCAAATATTTTTCAAAGATAGATTTAAAAACAGGTTATCACCAGCTGAAGGTGAGGAAAGAAGATGTACCGAAGACAACATTCATGACTCGTTATGGCCATTACGAATTCCTCATAATGTCGTTCAGATTAACAAATGCTCCGACAACATTTATGGATATGATGAACAGAATATTTAAGCAGTATCTGGATAAGTTCGTAGTGGTGTTCATAGATGATATCCTGGTCTACTCCAAGACACAGGAAGAGCATGTTGAACATTTAAGGGTGGTATTAGAAACCTTGAGAAAGGAGAAGTTGTACACAAAATTTTCAAAGTGTGAATTTTGGTTGGAGAGAGTTTAGTTTTTGGGTCATGTGATCGATAAGGAGGGAATTTTGGTGGATCCAGTAAAGGTAGAAGTAGTTATAAATTGGGAACAGCCAAAAACACCAACAGAGATACGAAGTTTCTTAGGGTTGGTGGGATATTATCGAAGGTTCATTCAAGATTTTTCTAAAATAGCAACCCCGTTGACTAACTTGATAAGGAAGACGGTTAAATTTGTATGGACGGAGAAATGTGAAGTGAGTTTTCAAGAATTGAAGAAACGGTTGAATGAGGCGCCTATGTTGTCATTACCAGATAATACAGGTGGATTCGCAGTCTATAGTGATGCGTCGCACAATGGACTTGGATGTGTGCTCATGCAATACGAAAAGGTCATTGCTTATGCGTTATGTCAACTAAAAGATTATGAGAAGGGATATCCTACCCATGACTTAGAATTGGTAGCAGTAGTCTTTGCCTTGAAGATATGGAGGCATTATATATACGATGAGAAGTATGAGATATATACGGACCACAAAAGTCTAAAATATATCTTCACCCAAAAAAAATTAAACATAAGGCAGAGGAGATGGTTAGAGCTGATAAAGGACTATGATTGTGAGATTTTGTATCACCCAGGGAAGGCTAATGTAGTTGTCGATGCTTTAAGTAGAAAAGGTAGGGAGAAATTGTCTTAAAAAGGTATGGAGAAATTGACAATGTTAACGGCACGAGAAGAATTTGTTGGTTTGCAGAAACAGGATCAAAGCATACAATCTAATTGAAACGCAACAGAAACATGCAATAAAAGCAATTTAAATTTTTTTGCAATCCCAGGAATCACCTTATGTAATATTATTAATTATAACAACGAAGAAGAAGGAATTATACCTTTGCAGATTCAACCTTTGAATAACTACAAGTTCACCTCCCCTGCTCCTTCGCGTTCTTCTCCAATTCCTCGAATCAAACGTTCGTTACAATAGTGTGCAATGCCCAAGAGGTGATCCACCAAGAATATATTGATTGAAGAAGAAGAGTTTAGGTTCTACTAGACCTTGGGTGGCTAACCCTAGTTTTCTCTCCTAACTATTTAGGGTTTTGAGAATACTTGCAAAATTACATTAGTCTATCCCACAATAAGAACCCTCTTATTTATAGACTAACCATTTTCCTAAACCATTTAGAAATTAGGGTTTTATATAATTCTTAATCTAATTAGAAATTATAATAATAATAATAATAATAATAATAATAATAATAATAATAATAATAATAATAATAATAAGACTCCTCTTATTTATTTATAATTTAGTCTTTCTCCAAATACTTAATTATAAATATTAGTATTTCTCCAAATACTATATTATTATTATTTAATCAATTTAATAATAATAATAATAATAATAATAATAATAATAATAATAAGACTACTCTTATTAATTTATAATTTAGTATTTCTCCAAATACTTAATTATAAATATTAAGCTATTTAATTTATTCCACTAATAAATTAAATACACTTAATTTATTATTATTAAGTCAATCACTTCTAAAATCATATTTCTCTCTTTTATGGTGTGACCCTCTAGGTTCAATATTAAGCTAGTAAGTAGAATAAATAAATTAGAACCATTATAATATTATTTATAATGAATTAAACTCCTTTAATTTAAATATAAATAAATAATATTTATTCTACATCATGAGTGACACCTTATAAATAATGTATCATGACTATCCAGATAATATGAATTCAACGTTCAATCATAAAGAATAATCACAATGAATACAAAGAACATATTCCGTGAATAATTACCGTACAATTCAATCCTTCTACCATGCAATGTCCCGATCAAATATCAAAACATGGAATTACTGTAAAGTTTTATTTATTTGATCATATGTACTTCGATTCTAAAATGCACAACTCCATTTAATGTAAATTAGAAACTCTTTTCTAATTTCCATTCAACCCTGGCCATGGATTTCTGAGTTGTCACTTTATCGAACCACATAGGACATTCTCTCCCTTTACTGGAAGTGGTAGATCCTTTGTTGATCACTCACCTATCTCCATATATATTTTATTATATCCGAACATACCCTACAACAAACCCTAGAGCATTAAGGAATATGACAAAACATAACTCAGTATATACAAGATGCTATAATGATCTCAAGTCTAAGGATCACTTGTACTACTATCACTATAGGAACACCTATTGACAAGCATGTAAAACTCTATTAGGGTTCCTTTATTCAAGTCACGTTTAGTGAACTTATTCTCCAATAAGCACCTACATACTTGCTTTAGTGTCTCCATACAAATGATTATGAGATCAATCATCCTCTTCAATAGAGCAAGCATAGTATGTACTAATCTATCCGAAATTAGTAACCACATATTAGTGATCCATACGATTAGGAACATTTTAGTTTTGAGCTATCTTGAATTTAGATCTCATTAGCATGATCAACATCATGATTCTAAAAGCATTGCTCGAAAACTATGGGTTTATCACATTTATTAATTCAACTAATTAACATGGATAAAGAATGCCTTTTTATTAAATAAATTCTCTTATTAATAAATGAATAATATTACAAAGTAAATACTTATCACATCAAATGTGATTGGCTTGAGGGCATACTACTATCAGAATTGATAAAGGAAATGGCAAGGCTTAAAATAGAAGTACAATATCCGAGGGAGAAGGAAGAAAGATTATATGTGATGGAGGCTCGTCCAACCTTATTGGACAGAGTGAAAGAAGCACAAAAAGAAGATGAAGAATGTAAAAGAATAAAGAAGAGAATTCAGAAGAGAATGAGATCCAATTCAAATAGATAATGAAGGATCGATAAGATTTGAAGGAAGAATTTGGGTTCCATCGGTACCAGAATTAAGAGAAGAAGTTTTACAAGAAGCTCATAGCTCGAGGTATTCAATTCATTTAGGAAGTACGAAAATGTATCAAGACCTTCGCCAATATTTTTGGTGGCCAAATATGAAAAGAGAGGTCGCAGAATGCGTGAGCAGATGCTTGACGTGTTAGAGGGTCAAAGCATAACACCAGAGACCTAGCGGTTTACTACAACCCCTAGAGATTCTAGAATGGAAATGGGAACATATTACGATGGACTTTGTGGTAGGGCTTCCAACTACACAGAGAAGGTATGATGCGACATGGACTATTGTAGATCGGTTGACCAAACCAACGCATTTCTTGCCTATTAAGATATGGTTTAACTTAGATCAGTTGGCTAAACTTTATGTTAAAGAAATAGTTTCAAGACATGGAGTACCAGTATCAATTGTATCTGATCATGATCCACGTTTCACGTCAAATTTCTGGAGAAGTCTTCAGGAGCATATGGGGTCACAATTAAGACTGAGCACGGATTATCATCCGCAGACAGACGGGCAGAGCGAAAGAACAATTCAAACATTGGAAGATATGTTAAGATCTTGTGTTATAGATTTCAAAGGAAATTGGGACGACCGTCTACTGTTAGTAAAGTTTACATATAATAACAGTTATCATGCGAGTATAGGCATGCCGCCTTACGAGGCATTGTACAGGAGGAAATGCAAAACTCCATTATATTGTGATGAGGTAGGAAAATGTCGATTGCTTGGATAAGAGTTGGTTCAACAGACTGCAGAGATTGTCGTGATAAGAGCGAGACTAGTATCGACTCAGGATCGACAGAAGAAATATGTTGATCAACATAGGAAGAAGAGAGATTTTGACGTTGGAAGCTACGCATTCTTGAAAGTATCTCCCTGAAAAGGAAAAATAAGATTTGGGAAGAAGGGTAAGTTAAGTCCAAGATTTATAGGACCCTTTGAAGTTTTGAAAAGGATAGGAGAAGTGGCGTATGAGGTAGTTTTACCTCCTGAGCTGGAGCATATTCATAATGTGTTCTATGTGTCGGTGTTACGATCTTATAAGTCAGATTACAAACACATAATAGAATATGAGCCAATCCAAATTGAGAAAGATTTAACGTACGAGAAAATTCATGTACAAATAATTGACATGAAGGAATAAGTATTAAGGAATAAAGTAATATCTTCTGTGAAAGTTATATGGACGAACCACAATGTTGAAGAAGCTACGTGGGAACTCGAAGAATTAATGCAAAAAAATTATCCTCATCTTTTTGTGTAACCTTGTAATAGTGATTCTGGGGACGGAATCCTTAGAAGGGGGAAGAATGTAACAATTGTGTTAATTGATACCATTGTAAATAGGGATTATGTATAAATATTAATGAAATGAAGTTTATTTGTGATATACTTAGTGTGCATATTATGAATGAATAAGTATATGTATGGTATATGTGATATGGTTATGAAATACTTTGTAAATCGAGCAATAAGATTTTTCAAGCCAATTAGGGCTAATCGAGCTAAGAAATGTGCGGAACAAAAAGGAAAGCCAAGAGATAAAAATTTATCGAGTTAAACTTGTGTTATTGACTAACTAATCTTGAAATGATAGCCTTGTGTGGCAATGGATGATGACTCGGACTAATTAAGCTAACAAGATAGTAAATTTTGATTAAAGGTCGAAAAGAGGTTAATTAAATAACCTAAACGATAAACCCTAGCACATTGCTATTTTGGGAAGTCCAAGAGAGGGAATATTTAGGTCCAATCTCAATCCCATACTAAGCCCTAGCAAACTTGATAGGAGGCCCAAATCAAGCCCGAGACTAAGCCCAATTTGATGACCCATTAGGAGACTTGATGACATAAGCTCACTTTTGGACCATGATGTCATAAATAGGGATATAATAAATCAAAAGGGGGGATAAAGGGGGTGTAATCAGATCATGGGGGCCCCACATAGGGGAGGGCCGGATTTATGGGGGGTCCCACAAGGGGGAGGAGTAAAGGTTAAATAGTGGGTCCCACATGAAGAAAAAATTGGAAGGAAAGTTTACTTGCAAGCAAAATTTTGGTGTACTTTTACTCCACCGCCAACTCCTCATCATTTGGGTTAAAAAATTGGTGCAAGTATACTTATGTTTATAAGCCCTTAAGCATGCTTAGATAATGTGTTAGATGATTAAGTAGTGGTAAGTGAGTTTAAGGAGGGCCTATATATATGAGGAGGTAAGGAAAAAGTGATGCCTTTACTTCATTTTCAGCATTTCACTTTGGTAAAGTTAGAAAAAGAGAGAGGGTGAGAGCAAGTAAACTTAGGAATGTCAAGGAGGAGGCCACGGCTACGAAGAGGGATATAGAGTGATGCTAGTAAGCCAAGCTACCAAGGAGGATCACCTAGCATCCACTCATAAAGGTTCAAAAGTGTTCTAAAATCCTAGCTTTAAATTTTTCTTAGTCTAGAATTTGTTTTGCTTGGTTGTTGTGGGAGTTTTTGTTTGTGGGATGGATCATGGTGGATCCTATGATATAAGGGATATTATGAAGTTTTATATATGCTTGCCATATATTTTGTTGGTGAAAATCATAAAAAACACAAAAGCTTTCTTGAAAACCTAAATGTCGGAAAACAAAACTGAAAATGGTCAGAAATGGAACCTGAAATGTAAACGAGCATAACTCTTAGCTCACTTTGAATTTTTGAGTATGTCCAAGTTCTGGAGTAATATACATGAGTCCCCTAAAACCTCCAATTAGAATTTCTAGAGAAAAAAAATTGTAGATTTTCGTGGGGACAGATTTTGCCAAAACAGTCCAGAGCTGAAAATTTTTAAAACCCTTCTGGCCAGAACTGTTCGACCCCTATTTGGACCACTTAAACATTAAAATAATTTCAGTAATTTTGTTACATGAAACTATATGCTATAACGTAGCTCCTGTCCGAAATTGAACGTATTCCGACTTCAGACGAGTGAGTTATGGCTGTTTTAATTTTAGGGTTTCAAAGACGGAAACGGGCATAACTTGAGTTCTACAACTCCGATAGCCACAAAATTTATACTGGAACTTCATGTTATCATATGTGAGATTCTTACCAGAGATGGGAAATTTTGAAGTTAAGCATGATGTAGCTAATTTTGACAAGTTACGAACTAAAAACGGGTTATTGAAAAATACTTAACAAAGAGAAAAAATTCTAGAAAAATTATTTTTGTGTATGGATTATATATATATATATGTAGTCAGAAAAGAAAAAAATAATAAATTGGTTGAGGAAGCTTAATGGGGGAATTAGGCTCTCAACGAGTTAAAAATAATTAAAACCGTAAAGTTGGGAATTACCAAAATAATTCCTACCGACTGAAATATGTTTGTATGTGACTATTTGGTTGTTAATTGTATATTTCTATGAAAATAGTATATTTATATGGTAAGGGACCGTTATGTTGAAATACGTTGGGAGAACGATTACCGAATTAGGTTACGGTAGTAACCGATGATTATTATATAAGGTTAACGGTTGAACGTATTAAAAAGAAATCGCTATGGTTATTGTAGGTGAACACTGGGGAAGTAGTTTTTGAAAGTAGTATGCACACAAGCCAATCATATTTGATATGATGTAGCATATACTTTGTAATCTTATTCATTTATTAATAAAAGAATTGATTTTCTTAAAAGACATTTTAAATTATCTACGTAGTGCTGTTATATTAAATGTGATAAACCCATAGTTTTGAGCAATGCTTTTAGAATCATGATGGTGATCATGCTAATGAGATCTAAATTCTAGATAGCTCACAAACTAAAATCGTTCCTAATCGTTGGATTACTAAAAAGGGGATTAGTGAATCCGGATAGATTAGTACATACGTTGCTTGCTCTTAAGAAGAGGATGATTGATCTCATAATCATTTGTGTGGAGACACTAAAGCAAGTATGTAGGTGCTTATTGGAGAATAAGTTCACTGAACGTGGCTCGCTAAGGAATACCTAATGGAGTTTTACTCGCCTGTCAATAGGAATTCCTCTAGTGATAGTAGTATAAGTGATCATTGGACTTGAGATCATCATAGTATCTTGTGTATGATGATTTATACTTTGGCATGTCCCTTAAGACCTTTAGGGTATATCAAAGGGTATGATTGGGTATAATAAGTTGTGCATGGAGATAGGTGAATGATCAACAAAGAATCTACCACGTCTAGTAAAAGATGTGAATGTCCTATGTGATTTGATAAATGACAACTCAGTAGTCCTTGGCCAAGGCAGAATAAAATTAGAAAGGAGTTTCTAATTTGCATTATTTAGAGTTGTGCATTTGAGAATCGAAATGCATATAATTAAATAAAATAAGACTTGACAGTAATTCCATGTCTTATATTTAATTGGGACATTATATGGTAGAAGGATTGAGTTGTATGGTAACTATGCACTGAAAGGTTCTTTTGTGATTAATGTTGAAATCTATATTATCTGAAAAGTCGTTGATCGCTAAGGGGGCTTACCCTTATTGTAGAAGAAATATTATTTTTTTAAATAAATTAGATAGTTTAATTTATTTATTTAAATAAGATTAGAATTATTCTAATTGATTTATTCACAACCGGTTTAATATAGAAAACCTAAAGGGTCACATCGCAAAAAGAAAAATATTTATTTAAGAAGTAAATGGCATAATTATAATAATAAGTTAAGTGTATTTAATTTAGTCTATGGAGATAGAATAAATTAAATAGCTTAGTATTTATTATTTTATATTTTGGAAATATTAAATATAAATTAATAAGAGGAGTCTTATTATTATTATTATTATTACTATTATTTAATTCCTAATAGGGATTGGAAATTAAGTAATAGAAGTACTCTCTCATGAATTCCTAATTTGATTAAGAGAATAATTAATTAAAGGAGTTTAATTATACTTGAAACCCTAATCCTAAATAGTTTAGGGAAGGGTTATTCCTACATCTATAAATAAGAGGAGTCTTATCATAGATTAGGGTTACACACTCTTGCATTAGATTGTGGAGAGTACTTACAATTTTTATAGAGATAGAAACTAGGGTTTTGCCAACACCCATCTTCTTGAATAACTATTCTTCCTTGGTGGATCACCTCTAGAGGCCAAACACTTGGGTAGCTAACGTTGATCAAGCAAAGGAATTTATGCGGTGGAATTCAAGGAGAACGCGAAGAAATTGGAGGTGAACTTGTACCCGAGGAAGCACAGTTCTACGAGGGTATAATTTTTATCTCTATCTCTTTCGTTTATATCGTTAATTGAGCACATAGATTGATCATGGTGATGGTTTGTATAAAATTTTAAAATCCGATTTTATCGCGCTTCCACTTTATTTATGTAATTTGATTGCATGTTCGCGTCATATATAAACCTAACATTGGTATCAGAGCCTAATCTTGTGCTAATTATCGATTTTGATGATTCCATGTGTGTATGGTATGGGATTGGATCAAAATTTTTGGCCAGAATCTGTTTTTTTCTGAATCTGTTACGTAGCGCAGCTGCGCCGTTTCCAGTTCATTCTGGAGCGCAGCTGCGCCCAAACCCAGAAAGTCATTTCTGGGGTTCAGCGCAGCTGCGCCGTTTCCCAGTTCATTCTGAGCACAGCTGCGCCGGACAGCAGAATCCGAAAAATAATTTTTCCTTCGATTAAAATAAATGGTTTATTTAATTGATATAAGTTTAAAATAAAGATGTTTATTTTATCTGGAATAGGATTTCAGATTGCTAAAATTAAAGAAGTTTAATTTGGATTTGGTTTTTGATTAAAATAAAAGAGTTTATTTTGTTTCAAAACTAAATATTAGCAAAACTTTTGCCCATTAATTGATATCAATACATATATGGAATGGTTTTATTATTTATGAGATGAATGTTATTTATTGATACATATAGAGATATGTATGATAATAAATAAGGATTGATTATGGACTATTGACCAATGTGTGATTGGAATTATTTTAGAGGATGCTTGAATGTATGGGTTTTTATAAATGGGGTCTGCGTACCTCGTCTTCTCTAATTTTTCTTAATGTAAATTTTATCTCCCTCCTATGTACTTCCCCTTGACTGCTGATCAAGGTTTCTATTATAGTAAATAGTTCATGTAATAGGATTAGTTAGAATTATTTTGAAGAATTGGAGACAAAGGAGCAAGGAGCGCTTGAAGACCTGTTTGTATTGGAGTCCGGGTTTAAATGTAATAGTTATATTTAAATTTAATTCTTGCACCCTAGGTTTGACCTTTTTTGGTTCACTTGGTGGCTCTAGTGAACCAAACTAGAATGAAAGTCCATAATCAATCCGGGTAGAATATATAGTATTCTATATGTGCAAGATTATTATATATATATTATATATTATCCAACATGTTTCGCATGTAAAATAATATGATACGTATTATATATATATATATATATGCATGCACGCTAAACAAGATGAGACTAATAATAATAAACCCCTCAAATAAATCATATTAAGTCCTAAGCATTCAAAGATATTAGGAATATCGAACGTCGCCTTCTAGCATGGTAAAACAATAGAGTATTAAATATTTAATATGAGTTTGTTGTGCACACACAAGGCGAGTATTAAATATTTAAGATGTTGTTTTACCACATTTGATGCTTATTAAGGAATTGAACATTACTACTTTGTTGTGCACACACAAGGGCGGTCTTTTTCTCTTCACATATATGGAAGTGTTAGGTTGGACTTAACTTAGATTATTTTAGTTCGGATGTGCACACACTTGACCATTATAATCTAAGAGGCAAAATACAAGGAGTTACATAGTGATGTAATTGACAATAGTTGTCTACCTACTTATTTATATATAGTTTGTTGTGCACACACAAGGCTATATACATTTGAAATGGGATCCTTAATCTCACTAGCAAATCTTTAATTAGATTTGCCGAACTATATAATGAAGGTAATATAGTTTGATGAAAATAGTGGGAGATACCAATTTAAATAAAGACCTAATTTATTTTGATGATTAATAAAATGAATGTATGCTAAAATGTTGTCTATTTCACATACAGAATTTAAAAATGTCAAACTCACTATCACTGCGTAGCATACTTGATGCTAACAAACTGCCCGGACCGAATTACACGGACTGGTTAAGGAATCTGAGAATTGTTCTCACTGCTGAAAAGATTTCTTATGTCTTAAATTCGCTAGTCCCTGCAAATGTTGCAGAAACAGCCTCTGAGGAAGAGATTGCTACTTTCAGAAAGTGGCAAGATGATGCAATCTTGGCTCAATGCATCATGCTCGCATCCATGAGTAACGAGCTTCAGCGTCAGCATGAAACTATGGATGCTCCTACTATATTGCTCCACCTCAAAGAGTTGTATGGTGAGCAAAGTAGGACTGCTAGATATCAGATATCTAAGGAGCTCTTCCGATCTCGTATGACCGAGGGCACTGCTGTTGAGACTCATGTCCTTAAGATGATCAATCTGATTGAACAACTTGGACAGCTTGGGTTCGTGATGGATGGGGAGTTAAGTCAAGATTTGATCTTGCAGTCACTCCCGAACACATTCTCACAATTTGTTGTGAATTTTCACATGAATAAGTTGGACGTCAGCTTGCCTGAGTTACTTAACATGCTGAAAACTGTTGAAGGTCACTTCTCATCCAATAAGAACCAAGTCTTACTAATGGATGACTCTTCAAAGAAAAGGAAGAGGTCCAAGGTATCTTCTGAAAAAAAGAAAAACAAGAAGGCTAAGGGAAAGGCAAAAAGCAAGGATAAAAAAAACTTGATCCTGATAGCAAAAGAATTTGCTACCATTGTAACAAGCCGGGACATTGGAAGAGGAACTGCAAGGAGTATCTTGCGGACCAAAAGCAGAAGAAGCTTGGAGAAGCTTCGACTTCTGATCTAGGTTTGTTCATGATTGAAATTAATTTTTCGGAAAGTTAAAATTCTACTTAGGTATTGGATACCGGTTGTAGTTCTCACATATGTAATAATATGTAGGGACTAAGCAGAAGTAGAAAGTTGAACAAGGATGAAGTCATCCTACGAGTGGGAAATGAAGTAAAGGTTGCTGCATTAGCTGTAGGGACTTATTGTTTAGCACTGCCTTCGGGCAAGTTCATTAGTTTAAATAATTGTTATTATGTTCTGACACTCATTAGAAACATTATTTCAATTTTTGTATTGGATATGGATGGTTTTGATATTATAATAAAGAACAATAGTTGTTCTATTTATAATAAAAATGTTTTATATGGTGTTGGCAATCTACTGAATGAACTTTATATACTTGACTTGCATGAAAATATACTTCAAATTGAACAAGCTAAGAAAAGAAAAAGAGATGATGTTAATTATACCTTTATGTGGCACTGTAGACTTGGTCATATCAATGAAATAAGATTATCTAAATTGCTTAAACATGGGCTTTTAGAGCTATCTGATTACGAATCATATCCAACTTGTGAATCTTGTCTCATGGGTAAGATGACTAAATCTCCTTTTAGTGGAAAAGGAGAAAGAGTTACAGAGTTGTTAGCGTTGGTATACACAGACGTATATGGACCTATGACAACGAATGCACGAGGAGGGTATTCTTATTTTATTACTTTCACTGATGATCAATCTAGATTTGGATATGTGTATTTAATGAAATACAAATCTGAATCGTTTGAAAAGTTCAAAGAATTCAGAAGTGAAGTAGAGAAGCAAACTGGTAAGAGTATTAAGATTCTTCGATCGGATCGAGGAGGTGAATACTTGACCAATGAGTTTCTTAGTTGTCTCAAAGAAAATGGTATAACTCACAATGGACTCCACCAAGGACGCCACAGTTGAATGGTGTATCTGAAAGGAGAAATCGAACATTGTTGGACATGGTTCGTTCCATGATGAGTTTTACCGACCTTCCAATATCCTTCTGGGGTCATGCCCTAGAAACGGCTGCATACCTACTTAACAAGGTACCAACCAAATCCGTCCCAAAGACCCCATATGAGATATGGACGGGGAGGAAACCAAATATTAAGTATGTTAAGACTTGGGGTTGCCCAACTTATGTCAAAAGATTTGACCATGATAAGCTAAAGACTAGATCCGACAAGTGTAGATTTGTGGGATACCCTAAAGAAACTGTAGGGTATTATTTCTATCATCCCAATGATCAAAAGGTGTTTGTTGCGAAACATGCTGCCTTCTTGGAAAAGGAGTTTATCCTTGAAGGGGTCAGTAGGAGTAAGATATATTTTGAAGAAGTTCAAGAACCACAAAATACTACGGATCAAAGTCAGGTACTTGACCAAGTAGAAGAACCTACTGTACCACTACCTATTCGTAAATCTGGAAGAGTACCGAATATACCTGAAAGGTATGGATTCATCATAGAGGATGATGATGAGGTACGCATCATAAATGATGATGATCCATTGACTTACGAAGAGGCTATGAGTAGTGAAGACTCAGAAAAATGGCTACAAGCCATGAAATCCGAGATAGACTCCATGTTTGAAAACCAAGTATGGACTTTGGTTTCACCACCTGAGGGCATTAAGCCTATTGGGTGTAATAAAAGAAAGACTAGAGCAGATGGCAAGGTAGAGACCTATAAGGCCCGACTGGTTGCAAAAGGTTTCAAACAAAGACAAGGAGTTGACTATGATGAAACCTTCTCACCAGTAGCTATGCTCAAGTCCATTCGGATTTTGCTTGCAATTGCAGTTTATTATGACTACGAGATCTGGCAATTGGACGTGAAAACAGCCTTCCTCAATGGAGAGCTTGAGGAAAATATATATACGATACAGTCAGAGGGTTTTGTTTCAACGGTTGGGACAAACCAAGTCTGTAAGCTATAACGATCCATTTATAGATTGAAGCAAGCTTCTCGAAGATGGAACATCCGTTTTGATGAGATAATCAAAAGGTTTGATTTTATCAAAAATGAGGATTAACCTTGTGTGTACAAGAAGGTTAGTGGGAGCACTATTTTATTCCTTGTATTATATGTTGATGATATATTACTGATAGGGAATGATGTTCCTATGCTATAGTCGATCAAAATTTGGTTATCTAAACACTTCTCCATGAAGGAATTGGGTGAGGCATCCTATATTTTGGGGATAAAGATCTATAGAGATAGATCTATAGAGATAGATCTAAAAGGATGTTGGGTTTGACCCAAGGAAAGTACATTGACTCAATGCTAAAGAAGTTTAGCATGGAAGATTCCAAGAGAGGTCTCATGCTGATGAGCCATGGAATACATCTCTCCAAGAAACAGGCCCCAAAGACACCTGAGGAGAGAGACCGTATGAGTAAGATTCCTTATGCTTCAGCAATAGGATCTATCATGTACGGTATGATATGTACTAGACCAGATGTCGCTCATGCACTTAGTGTAACAAGCAGATATTAGTCGAATCCAGGAAAAGAGCACTGGAAGGCAGTGAAAAACGTCCTAAAGTACTTGAGAAAAACTAAGTATGTATTTCTTGTCTACGGTGAGTCTAAATTGAAACTAGAGGGCTATACAGACTTAAGTTTTTAAATGGACCAAGATGACAGTAAATTCGTTTCAGGGTATGTGTTTACCTTAAATGGTGGCGCAGTGAGTTGGAATAGTTCCAAGCAGCAAACAGTTGCTGATTCAGTGACAGAGGCAGAGTACATAGCTGCAAAGGAAGCTGTTTGGATGAAGAAGTTCATAACTGAACTTGGAGTGGTTTCTAGCATTAGAGGAGCCGTACCTTTATTCTGTGACAACACCGGAGCTATTGCCCAGGCTAAGGAACCCATGTCTAATCAGAAATCCAAACACGTATTGCGACGGTTTCATTTGATTAAAGAGATCATTGAAATAGGGGATGTCACCCTGGAGCGGGTAGACTCTCAAGACAATATTGCAGATCCATATACTAAAGGTTTAACACAACAGCAGTTTGATCGTCACTTAGAGAAGATGGGAATTAGATACCATGGCGATTGGTTTTAGTGCAAGTGGGAGATTGAAATTAGTATGCACACAAGCCAATCATATTTGATATGATGTAGCATATACTTTGTAATCTTATTCATTTATTAATAAAAGAATTGATTTTATTAAAAGGCATTTTAAATTATGTACATAGTGCTGTTATATTAAATGTGATAAACTCATAGTTTTAAGCAATGCTTTTAGAATCATGATGGTGATCATGCTAATGAGATCTAAATTCTAGATAGCTCACAAACTAAAATTGTTCTTAATCGTTGGATTACTAAAAAGGGGATTAGTGAATCCGGATAGATTAGTACATACGTTGCTTGCTCTTAAGAAGAGTATGATTGATCTCATAATCATTTGTGTGGAGACACTAAAGCAAGTATGTAGGTGCTTATTGGAGAATAAGTTCACTGAACGTGGCTCACTAAGGAATACCTAATGGAGTTTTACTCACCTGTCAATAGGAATTCCGCTAGTGATAGTAGTATAAGTGATCCTTGGACTTGAGATCATCATAGTATCTTGTGTATGATGAGTTATACTTTGACATGTAATGTCCGAGGATTTTTAAACATTGTATTGACTTAGTTTAATATATGAAATTCATTTTATTTAATGAATTTAATTGGACCCGTGTAAGAATTTCTATTTAATTACATAATCCAATAATTTTCTGTGCATTAAGGGGACTCACTGATAGTTTAAATAAATTAGTGAGTTGACCCTAAGGATTTAATTTGCAAGAAAATTGGGAAAAGAAGATGAACAAATAAATTCTTGTAAATAAAGAATTATGGTTAAAAATAAATATCTTAGATAAATAATTAATTGGGTTCGTTATTTAATTTAAATGCAATGTGGTTAGATTAAATCGGGTCATTTTATTGGACTGGCCCAAATTTTCATCTTAAATTCCTTTTTGGGCCGCCTCTTTAATTCATTTAGCTGGTCCAACCCTATTGGGCTGAGCCCATTTCAATTCTTTTCCATGCCGGGTCGGGTTGACTCAAGCCAACGGGTTAGGTCCATTTTGTTTTCAATTTGGGGCAACTAGTGAGCTAATTTAGGATAACTGGCAAAACAATTCGTGAGGGAAGGGGTTGTCACGCAGCAAACAAATTGGGGAAAATGACCGAGCGAGAGAAAAGAGGAAGCAAACCCTAGCGATCCTAAGCCCTCAATCAGTCAAACCACTGTCGAAGCTTTCAGTCCATCAATCGATAAAGGACGGGGGAAAAGGCGTCGGCGAAGGCTTAGGTCGACTGACGACGTGAAGAAGACCAGTGGTCGGAGCAGAGTTGTCACGGGCGACCGAGCAAACGCGGCAAGGACCAAAGGTCCCAAGTTTTCGGCGAAGTGACCGGCGAGGCACGCGGCTCAAAGGCCAGCCGGCGAGTCACCGTCGCTGTCCCCTTCCTACCGACGGTCCTTGACCGGCCAACTGAGGTAATACCCAGCCATTTTGGGTAAAGATTTTCCTATAAATTGACCCCCAAGGCTGCCGATTCCCCTTTGCTTTGTGAGACTCAAATTAGAAAGAAATTTGGGAGGGTTCAGAATTTAATCAGAGAGAGGAAACCAGGGGAATTAATTGGGGAATGTCCAGCTGGGTCTTGTACTGTGGAAGGAGGAGAAGAACGGCGATTCGATCGGACCTAAGGTATATCAGTGAGCGACTGTGATAGTTCTTTAGGGTTGTATAAATTTTTTTTATGAACATGGATTTGTGTTGCCAACTGTGATAGTAATGGTTGTTTTGGTTATATTGTGTTGTTCTTGCTTGGGTTTACAAATTTACCATTGTATTGTATTGGTTTATTTTGGTTAAGAAATCTGGAATTGGAATATTAATGGTATTGGGTAGTATGTTTCCTCTGTTTTGACTCTGCTAAAATTTGGGAAATCTGTGTAAGGAAGAACCGTGCGGTTCGGACATTATTTTCGTGGGTATTAATTAAAGCAGCGTCGAGTCTTAGTGTGTACCAACTGTTTGATGAAATGCCCAAGAGAACCATAAGTTTGTTAAGTTTTTTTTTGTGTTTGTTTAAAAACTACTATGGGTTCAGGTTACCATATGGTCATGCTTCTTAGTTGTTAGCACAAGGCCTTTTGTGACGAGTCTGTGTTGTGGTTCGTGCGTGTGGTGCCCAACATGCACGCCCGGACAGTGGTAGCACCACAGGCAGCTCGGTGCTGCAGGACCCAGCAGCAGCCTGTTGTTGGCATTATGAAGCCTAATGGTTTACTATAAAACTACTATCTAATAATCTAATGCAATACTATTAGCTGGATTATTGGGAATTATTTGAATTAATATAATTAATAAAATAATTATTTATTATTTAATTACTGTTTAATTAATATGAAATAATAATTAAGTATGAAAACAATTAATAACATAATTAATTACTATTTTCATAATAAATAATAAATAAAGATAATAAATATTATTTAATAATAATAATAATTAAGTCTGAATAAAATTAATGAAATAATTATTTATTATTAATAATAAATAAAGGTGATAAATATTTGATTATTATTTAATAATAATCATAATTAAGTATAACTAAAGTTATTAATAAATAAAGATAATAATTACTTAATCATTAATGAAATAATGATTAAGTATGAGGGAAATTATTAAGTTAATTATTTATTCTTGGTCCTTAATAAATAATGATAATAAACACTTAAGGATTATTACTACATCAAGTATTAAATCAATGTTGAATAAGGAACAAGTGTAATAATTACGCAATTACCCTAAGGTAAATAGTAATTAAGTAAATAAAGATTAAGTAAAAGATCAACTACTGTTTAGTTGTTATCAAATCATGTTAAAATTTATTAAGTATTTTGTAACTAATAAATAAGAAATGTTAACCCACCTTTAGAAGGGTACTCAAATGATAAGTAACCATGATTAACTATTGTCTATTTTAAATAATAGCTAGAGGCCATTAAATTAAATTCTGTTTAGCTGATGGCTAGGTAGTAATTAAATGCATTCGGTGAATTGTGTATCTGCTAAATAAATAGCATAAGTGAATATAGTTACGCAATGCTAATGGATAGACCAACTCTACCACCTGATAGGTTATCCAAGATCAAATAATTAAAGCTAAATCTTATCTGTAGCTGAGAAAGCAGGCAAGTTCCTAACCCTAAAACTTCTACATTATTGCAAGTTCCCTAATTCATTCTTTCAGTATATTGAATGCAAGTCCTATCCTGCTCAACCTTCACAATGAACAAGTTCTAAACTTTATACATTATTTTTTATTCGTGCAAAAAGGGTATATATTATTGCAAGTTATTCTTTAAACTTGAATCTTATTTCCAAGCATGCTTTAAGTGGATTAATTATTTTAAAATTATTCCACATCTGTGTATTTATTGGCATTCGCACTTGTGCATTTGAATTCGTATGATTATTTAAGTTCTGAAACTCATGAACTACTCATGATTAAGTCTGAACCCTTGTCTCGGTCAGGCACGTATGTAAGAATTCATAAAAGCTATCCGAACCAATCAGTGGTAAGGATTCTTAGACTAAATAAACACCCCTTTATTTATAGGGGAGTACCCCACGTACCGTATATAAGGTACAAATAGCAGAATTAAATGTTATGCATATACATAGGGTACGCGAGGCTGATCCCCTCAAGTACGTTATTCTATAGCCAGTAACCAGAGGGTCAACCAGCTATTGACTCCTTTGGAAGTTATCGTTCAAAGTCTATTTGACTATCAATTGTTCTAAAAGCAAATATTGTTCTTGCTTCTGATTTTTCTATTGTTGAAAATTCCTTTAATATCTCTTTATCATGATATATCCTTATTGTTGTACTTTAAATTTGCTGGGCAAACTCGTTGCTCATTCTTGCTATATCATGACTTCATTGCAGCTAAACCCGAGACGTCAGGGAATAACAAAGGGAAAGAAAAGATGAAGTGATAGACTTCATGTAGCAGATTTTAAATTTATGTGTAGTTAATTACTGTTAATGTAATTTAAACCCTGACATTCATTTAGGGTATGGATTGTGTATGTGTTTAAGGTTATTCGTATTCTGGGACTAGTAACACCTTGTAATGAACAACGTATGTTTATTTTATTCCGCGTTTTAGATACCATATGTTGTTATAGGTGGATGTTTGTGTTGGATCGTGATGACCGGATCCGGGTATTTGGAGACCCGAATTTGGGGGCGTCACAGGTTGGTATCAGAGCTGTAGGTTATAAACTTTAGGATCGCGAAACCTAGGTTATAACCTTCATACTAAACTCGTATTGAGTGTTAGGAGATAAATCGAGGAGATTTATTATATGTGGTTTTGATGAATTGGGGAATTCATCGAGTCGAGTAGTACCCAATGAAATATAACTTCATTTCTTCAATGAATATATTTTATTGCTGTACTAATGTTAGTTTTTGTGTGTTTGTAGGATGGCTGCCGTAGGGGAGGCCAGTGGAGCCCGACATGAGGAGGAGGTATTCACAGATATACATGTGGTTACCGAGCAGTTAGTGGGCTATGCACCTGTTGCCCCAGGAGTACCTCAGTATGAGTCCGAGCCAGAGGAGGACTACCAGAGGGAGCTACCAGAGCCAGTGGTAGGTAGGGTGATGAGGTCCGGTAGTCAGGACCCTGATGCTGAGGAGGTGGACCCCGAGACCCAGGGAGAGGAGCCACCTGCTTACGTGGATGGCATGGGGTCCACTGCCGACGATATTATAGAGGGACTGACCAGCAGGAATGAGGAGCTGGAGGATCGGATAGCTCATTTGGAGGAGCAGAATCAGACCCACCAGATCCGAGAGGACCAGTATAGAGACCTGGCCTATCAGCTTGAGCATGACTTGGGAGTGGCGAAGGCACAGCTACAGGGCTACGAGTCCTCAGCGCAGCAGATCGGACCACTGCTACATCAGCTAGTGGCCCGAAATGCTGAGTTGAGAGAGAGGCTGGAGCAGAGGGATCTGCAGATCACCCACCTGAAGGCGAAGCAGGAGGCCATGAGGTTTGAGGCTGGGCTGGAGGTATCTGCGAGGATGCATGTCAGGGAGGCTTGGGTCAGGGAGGCCAGGAGGGTTGATCAGCTGGAGGACCAGTTGGAGGCCAGAGCTGTGAGGATAGAGACCCTAGGACATGCTCTAGATGCAGCCTACAGGAGACCCCGGACTGAGGTAGGGGAGTCTAGTCGCTCTGTTCGTCGCAGGGTAGGGGATGGAGCATTCTCTGGTCAGCAGGCTCGGATCCGGCACGATGTGCAGTGATATGTTATGGATGGTTGTCTTGTTTTGGGTACCATAGGTCCCACTTTTGCTAGGTTATAGACATGTTTGTCTCGTGAAACTTTATATTTGTATTTGTGCTGGGGGTAGCAGTTAAACCCCAAATTTTGTGGACTTTAGGGATAAAAGGTTAGGATTCCCCACTTTTGTCTTGGGGGAAAGGCTATTGATGGATAGGACACACAGTGGCGCATTTACAGCAGTATGCCACAGGTTTTGTAATATTCCGAACCCGAATAAGATTTATAAATATAAACTATGTGTTTAATAAATGAAATTTCATGATATGACTTTGTATTATATGGTTATGTATATTATTAAACAATTGGGTCAAATAAAAATTTTTTCGCCAAGTAGCTGTGTCGTGCTTAATCGGACAAAATGATTTGTCGTGCTTCCGGCGAATTCACCAAGAAGCGTTACGGTAAATTAGTTTTGTAAGCTGCTGTGTCGTACTTGGAATTGACGAAGTGCTTTGTCGTGCTTCGACATTAATATAATATTATATTAAATGATAAAATTTTAAAATAAGTTAAATAGGGTTTAAAATGTTAAACGGAAATAGAAACCCTAAATTTCAAAACCCTAATTGATAAAATTTGTCCGAATTGTTTAATCAAAACCCTAATTATTGTATAAGAATTTTAATTGATATACTTAGATTCTAAATAATGAATCATGATATTAATTATGAATTACTGAGGTTAAATTAAACCCTAGACGAAAGATTAAAACCCTAATTATAGGATTGAAAACCCTAAACCCTAATTCGGAACCCTAAAACCCTAATTTGGTTCAATAACCCTAATTTATGAAATGTAAAACCTTAATTATGATATATAACATTAATTAAGGTATTACTAAACTTAAATTAACATCCTAATCATGATTAGCAAGAATCTAGGTTTAATTAGTAAGTAAATAAATCAAAAATCAAATTTTAAATCAATCAAAATGGGATAAGAACACAAATCAGATATTTGATCAAAGTTTCCAGCTCAAGTAGGTCATTAAGATCAGAAAATAGCAGCACAAGTCCCTAGGGTAGGATATTTTTGGAGGCAAAGTTTGGAAAATGACCTAAGAAACCCTAATTGGCCAATTCTATAAGTAGGAGAGCAATCTGATCAGTTGGCCACGAAAATTTTGAAGCTTAAACACATATAAGACATACCATATCAAGCCCTAGCAACCACAAGGTCAGAACCAACAGCCAGAAATCAAAAATCCACTTAGAAAGGTATTAAATCAATTTTGGATGCTAGATCTTTAAGTTGTTAGTGATTTTATGTTTTAGATGTTTAGATATGTGTTATAATATGTTAATAAGTGATCTGGGTTGGTTAATCATGGTTTCATAACATTTAAATGGTCGAATTTGATGAAAAATCAAAACTGTCAAGAACAGTCAAAACTGTCTGACAGGCGACTTTGTCAGGCGGTTTGATCGACTTAGATTATGTGTTTGGTCTGTTTTAATATATGTATGTGTAGCCTGATATGTGGTCTTTAAAGCCCGACGTGTATCAAAGCAAACAAAAGTATAGGATGAAAGCTATGATCGGTCAAAAGTGCCTTGACCGTTATCGGATTATGCATTTTCTGGGCAACCCAGAAAGTTCTGACAAGTTATGTCAGATATTGAAGCAACCCAGAATCGACCAAGATGATGTGTTTTTGGTGATTTAATTGCTTATATTTGTAGTATGCCATATAGAGAACAACTTCATATCATAAAAACACATAAAGAGTAATCGATCAAGCCGGAAATTTTAGTCAAAGTGCCTTGACCGCAACTGACTTATGAATTTCTGGGTAACCCAGAAATTCATAAGAACAGTTGGTCTCCTATAGTTTGACCATATATTTAGAGCATCAATTGATGTAGTTTAATCTATGTTTTGATATGTCGTTGTAGTCTGCCATGAATACTATAACTACAAACAAGAAAATTAAACAAACAATAAACCAACACGGATTAAATTAAGGCCAAAGTAGGCTGTCCAGCATTGACCAAGTGTTCTTCAATGAAGAACACCTTTAGCGACGAAACTCATCCCAAACCCAGAAAACTAAAGAAATAAGCAGACCGTCGCTAAAGCCCTTTAGCGACGGATTTTTAATAAAAATAAAATAAAAATTATTTAATAAATTATAAAATAATAAATAAATATAAATAATTAATAAATAAATCCGAAAATTCATTTTTAAATTATAAAAATTTATTTTTAATATTTTTCTATTTTCTGAAATATTATTTAATTTAATTAAATAATAATTAATAATTATGATAAATCATTTAATAAATGTTTTAATTATTTAAAAATGATATTAAATTATTAAATAATTATATTAATTATTTAAAAATGATATTAAGGTAAATAAAATTATTATATATAATAATTAAATAAAATATTAAATATTTAAATATTATTAATGATAAATAAATCATTTAAATAATATATTAAGTATTTAAAAATTATTTTAAATGATAATTAAATCATTTAAATATTAAATTAAATTTTGAAAATTATTATAAGTAATAAATAAATTATTTTAATGAAAAAGTAAAGTCTAAAAATATTATTAATGATAAATTAAATCATTTAAATAATATTCTATCTTTCTAAAAATATTATAAATGATAAATAAATCATTTAAATAATATTTTAAATATCTAAAAATATTCTAAATGATAAATAAATTATTTAAATAACATATTAAATGTTTTAAAATTATTCTAAATGATAATTAAATCATTTAAAAATATTCCTAAGCTTGTAAAATTATTTAAAAATACTTCCAAGCTTCTGAAAATTATTTAAAAATAATACCAAGCTTCTAAAAATGTTAGAAATAATAATTAAATTATTTCGACTAATAATTCGACTTCCAAATGAAGTTTATTCGAACAATTTATGTCTTTAGCCATTAAGGACGCGACCGAGATACCGAATCAACGTCGAACCTTAATGAAACTTGTTTAGATTAGCGTGTTACATGTTTATATACGTGCTAACGCTTATTATTGGTATACGTAGACTACGTGCGTTGACCGATTGAATTAAATTATAGTGAGCTACGCTAAGGCAAGTGTCCTAACTTTTTCTCAATTTATATTAAGCAATTCATTTATGTCTTGCTATCAATTATTGTGAAGTTATTGCTACTTGTTCAGCATAACTTAAGAAATGAAATCATTTATTGATTGTTTGAGCTTAAAATTGTTGAGTCAAACCAAATTGTTTTGGTACGACATCTATACTGAGTAATAGGGACACCGTAGATGGAAGGTGGTCCGACAAACCTTCAGATAAGGTTTAAATTGGCAATTCAATGAATTGACCAATATTGGCAATTAACTTAAATTGACCAAAAATGTGGTAGGATGATATGCATACTCCTAGGATATTGGTGAGGCTGATCACCTACCAGATATCCGAACTCAAAGAGGTTCTAAGTCATTGAGGACTGACAGGACAATTTGAAATATATGGTTCCGGTACAGAACCCTCAGTATCAATTATACATCATTGACATCTTTCAAATCAAACACATGGTGTTTACATATTCAAATGAACTTGCTGAGCATTTGTAGCTCATTCTTGCGCATAATCTTCTTTTGCAGCTTTAGATGATATCCCTTGCACGTTTGGGACCAAAAAGAGGAAAAGTCATAACTATTAAATTTTATTTCTGTTATTGAATATTGTAAACCTTTTTACAGACTTGTTGTTGTAATAACTTAGTATAACGAATGATGTAACCGAACAAAATGTTATGTAATATATTATGATCCTTGATGTTATAGAATGCGTTATACTCTGATCTTTAAATTCTTTAGAATAGTTGTACTAAGTTAAATACAGTGTCTATACGAACTATACATCTGAATGAGGGTATTTAAATGATGTTGAGAGTCCTATAAGCTCTGGGGTTACACTTAATGAGCGCCGGTGAGGTGCCATCTTTACCGGAATGCGCCCCTCAGTTCTATGGATAATCTTATCATTAATACTGTGAATGTCAGATAGATAGGGAATATTGATATGAAAGAGATATCCACAAGATATGAATCCGTACATCCAAGTGAGGGTATCCAAACACGGATAACGTTCTGACGAGAATTATTATCTGTTATGGGATACTGTGAACCTTGGATAGATAGAAGTCATATTTTATTGAATATTTATAGTTGTATAGTTCCACGTGAGCACCAGATCTGCTACAGGGGAGTGTAGAGATTTGGGGGCGTCACAAGATGGTATCAGAGCTGTAGATTATAGCTCTAAGGTAGTTGGGAAATACCTTAGGATATAATCTTTTGAGTCCGTAAAATACTTAATACACATAAGATAACCTTAAAAGCCTTATATTTTGTGTAAACTTGCTTCATCATAATGCTAAACAAGTAAAATTCTTTTGTAGGATGGCAGACCCAGATTGGGAAGATAGTTCAAGGGAGATAGGTTCACAGGTGATAGAGCTTGAGCAGGACAGTGATCCTGAAGGACAAGAAGTTCAAAATAACTTGGAATTCCATGACGCCGAGGCGACAGAACCTAATGAGGACGCTACAGAGGTTCAGATTATAGACGAAGGAGAAGATGAGGAAGAACCAATAATATGGAGGGATATATCAGAAGTTCAAAATCAATTTGTAGAAGAATTAGAAGAAGGAAACCCAGAGGAGGAAAACCTACTAGAACAAGCCCAGATAGAAATACATACCTTGAACAATAGGGTATCATATGTGGAAGAAAGGTTGGAGAATGAAGGACGATTGAATATCCGACTTCAGGCACTGTTGTCAAGAAAGGAAAGAGAAAGATATCAAATCCAAGCAAGGCTTGATATGACTAATAAAGAATTTCGTGAAACACTTGTGGATCTGGATAAGCGAGTAGCGGATTATCCCGTAGAGAATGGAAAGACTGGATACGACATTAATAGGTGGGTGGTATCAAGTATGTTGTGTGATGAGTATCGTAAGATTAAGCTTTAGATAAATCTGGTCACTAAAGTGTGTATGTAAATAGTAGTATCTAAACTACTTTACCCAAGTTTTTGCAAAACTGGTTTGGGAATGCTAGTAGTACTTATATAAACTACTAGCCGAATATGTAAACCTTCTGTATGAATATACAAATTATGTTTGAACATTATGTGCATTCCATACTTGTAATTATACTAATTTTCTTACTTATATAACTTAACGCCGCTTGAAGGAAGAGCATAGACATTAGTAGAGGCAGAAAATAGAGTAGTAAACCCAACAGTTAATAAATTTAGATATACCTTGTAAACGTAAAAAATTGCTAATAAAGAGATAATTCCCGGTAAAACCATATAGAAATTATAATATAGAAATTAAGAGACAGAAGTTTCTTATGAACCTCATTCCTATGCAGCTAGGGGAATTCGATATAATCTTAGGCAGGGATAGGTTGGGTTAATCATAATACAATGATTGACTACCATCGAAAGCGTGTAAACCTATTGACGGTGTCGAAGTCAAAGGTGGGGTTCAACGGTGGTTGTTCCCCTAAACGATCTCGATGTTTGACAGTAATGCAGGCAGAGAGATTGCTTAGGAAGGGTTGTACAGGCTATTTGGCATATATAGTAGATACTCGAAAAGAAGGAGTAAAACTAGAAAAAATACCTGAGATAGAGAATTTCCGGATGTATTTCCAGATGACTTACCCGGTTTACCTCCGGACAGGGAGATCGAATTTGTTATTGATCTAGCGCCGGGTACGGCACCAGTTTCCAAGGCACCGTACATAAGGGCACCTGTAGAGTTGAAGGAGTTACTTGTGTAGTTACAAGAACTCTTAGACAAAAAGTACATACAACCAAGTGTTTCACCTTGGGGAGCACCGATGTTGTTTGTAAAGAAGAAGGATGGAACATTAAGGTTGTGTATTGATTATAGAGAATTAAAGAAGTTAATAATAAAGAACAAATATCCTTTACCACGAATTGATGATTTGTTTGACCAGTTGAAAGGGGCCGAATACTTTTCGAAGATCGACTTACGATCGGGTTATCATCAATTAAAGGTAAGAAAAGAAGATGTGCCGAAGACAGCGTTTAGGACACGCTACGGACATTATGAGTTTCTTGTGATGTCTTTTGGATTAACAAATGCGCCGGCAGCATTCATGGACTTGATGAACCGAGTGTTTAAACCATGCTTGGACAAATTTGTCGTAGTGTTCATCGATGATATTTTAGTATACTCGAGAACAAAAGAGGAGCATGCTGAACACTTAAGAAGCGTATTGGAGATATTACGCAAGGAACAACTTTATGCAAAGTTTTCCAAATGTGAATTCTGGTTGGAACGAGTCCAATTCTTAGGTCATGTAATTGATAAGAATGGAATAGTGGTAGATCCATCCAAGATAGAAGCGGTTGTGAATTGGGAACAACCAACAACTCCAACAGAAGTAAGAAGTTTTCTCTGTTTAGCAGGGTATTATCGGCGTTTTATACAAGATTTTTCAAAGAGAGCGACCCCGCTAACCAATTTGACTCAAAAGACGGTAAAAGTACGTCTGGATAGACAAATCTGAAGAAAGCTTCCAAGAGTTGAAGAAGCGATTAAGTATGGCACCAGTGTTATCTTTACCAGATGATACAGGAGGCCTCGTTGTTTATAGTGATGCATCACACAAGGGATTAGGATGTGTGTTAATGCAACATGGGAAGGTGATTGCATATGCATTAAGACAACTCAAAGATTATGAGAAGAGGTATCCTACGCATGATCTTGAGTTAGCCGCCGTAGTATTCGCCTTGAAAATTTGGAGGCATTACTTGTACGGGGAGAAGTGTGAGATATACACAGATCACAAAAGTCTAACGTATATATTTTCACTCAGAAGGAGTTAAACATGAGACAGAAGAGATGGCTAGAATTGATAAAAGATTTTGATTGTGAGATCTTGTATCATCCAAGGAAAGCCAACGTCGTAGCAGACGCATTAAGTAGGAAGAACCAGGAGAAATTGAATGTGATGACTAATAACGAGGTACTGATAAAAGAGTTTGACAAACTTGAGATTGAGGTGAGAGTTCCAGTTAACTCTACCCAGAAGTTATTTGTCATCGAGAGTAATTCGACTTTATTGGACAAAGTCAAAGAATTACAGAAGACTGATGCAGAATATCAGAAGTATAAGGCAGAAATGACTCATAAAAAGAATGTTAAGTTTAGGGTGGATAAAGGTGGAGTACTAAGATACGAAAATAGAATTTGGGTACCTTCAGTACAAGAGTTAAAAGACGAAATACTGAATGAAGCCCATAATTCTAAATTCACTGTACATCCAGGGAGTACAAAAATGTATAAAGACCTGAGCCAACGTTTTTGGTGGTCTAACATGAAGAGAGAAGTAGCGGAATGGGTAAGCAAATGTTTAACGTGTCAAAGGGTTAAAGCTGAACATCAGAAACCAAGTGGATTATTACAACCCTTAGAAGTTCCTGAGTGGAAATGGGAGCATATTATCATGGACTTCGTAGTAGGTCTTCCAAATACACCGAAAGGTCATAATGCCATTTGGGAAATTGTAGATCGTCTTACCAAGTTAGCTCATTTTCTTAATCATCAAAATCAACTCCAGTCTAGACCAGTTAGCCGAACTGTACATCAATGAAATTATTTCTAGACATGGAGTCCTTGTTTATATAGTATTGGACCAAAATCCCTAATTTACTCCGAACTTTTAGACAAGTTTCCAGAAACACTTAGGAACCTAGTTGAGGTTAAGCACAATTTATCACTACAAACAAACGGTCAGAGTGAGAGAACGATTTAAACACTAAAGGACATGTTGCAAAACTCGCAACATGGATTTCAAGGAAAGTTGGCAAGATCAATTACCTTTAGTAGTATTTGCCTATAACAATAGTTACCATGCCAGCATAGGAATGCCACCTTTTGAAGCCTCGTATGAAAGAAAATGTAGGACACCTTTATGTTGGGACGAGGTTGGGGAAACGGCAAATGCTAGGAACCGAAATAGTACAACAAACCACAAAGGTAGTTCGGATTATACGGAGAAGATTACAAGTATCACAGGATCGGGAAAAGAAATATGCTGATCAACACAGGAAGTTACAAGATTTTGAAGTCGGTAGTCACGTGTTCTTAAAAGTATCTCCGTGGAAGGGAAAAATACGTTTCGGCAAGAAGGGCAAATTGAGTCCGAGATTTATTGGGCCATTTCAAATATTGAAGAGAATAGGTGAGGTAGCCTATGAGGTAGCCCTACCTCCTGAATTAGAACATATTCATAACGTGTTTCATGTGTCCGTGTTACGACCGTACAAACCTGATTATAAACACGTTATCGATTATGAGCCCATTCAAATCGAGAGGGATTTATCGTATAAAGAAGTTCCTATTAAAATTGTGGATAGGAAAGAACAAAATTTGCGAAATAAAAAGATACCTTCGGTTAAGGTTATCTGGAGAAATCAGAATATCGAGGAAGCTACGTGGGAGCTCGAGAGTAAAATGCAAGATAACTACCCACATTTATTTCATAGACTGCACTGTAAATTTCGAGGACGAAATTCTTATTAGTGGGGGTGAATCTAATATTCCGAACCCGAATAAGATTTATAAATATAAACTATGTGTTTAATAAATGAAATTTCATGATATGACTTTGTATTATATGGTTATGTATATTATTAAACAATTGGGTCAAATAAAAATTTTTTCGCCAAGTAGCTGTGTCGTGCTTAATCGGACAAAATGATTTGTCGTGCTTCCGGCGAATTCACCAAGAAGCGTTACGGTAAATTAGTTTTGTAAGCTGCTGTGTCGTACTTGGAATTGACGAAGTGCTTTGTCGTGCTTCGACATTAATATAATATTATATTAAATGATAAAATTTTAAAATAAGTTAAATAGGGTTTAAAATGTTAAACGGAAATAGAAACCCTAAATTTCAAAACCCTAATTGATAAAATTTGTCCGAATTGTTTAATCAAAACCCTAATTATTGTATAAGAATTTTAATTGATATACTTAGATTCTAAATAATGAATCATGATATTAATTATGAATTACTGAGGTTAAATTAAACCCTAGACGAAAGATTAAAACCCTAATTATAGGATTGAAAACCCTAAACCCTAATTCGGAACCCTAAAACCCTAATTTGGTTCAATAACCCTAATTTATGAAATGTAAAACCTTAATTATGATATATAACATTAATTAAGGTATTACTAAACTTAAATTAACATCCTAATCATGATTAGCAAGAATCTAGGTTTAATTAGTAAGTAAATAAATCAAAAATCAAATTTTAAATCAATCAAAATGGGATAAGAACACAAATCAGATATTTGATCAAAGTTTCCAGCTCAAGTAGGTCATTAAGATCAGAAAATAGCAGCACAAGTCCCTAGGGTAGGATATTTTTGGAGGCAAAGTTTGGAAAATGACCTAAGAAACCCTAATTGGCCAATTCTATAAGTAGGAGAGCAATCTGATCAGTTGGCCACGAAAAATTTTGAAGCTTAAACACATATAAGACATACCATATCAAGCCCTAGCAACCACAAGGTCAGAACCAACAGCCAGAAATCAAAAATCCACTTAGAAAGGTATTAAATCAATTTTGGATGCTAGATCTTTAAGTTGTTAGTGATTTTATGTTTTAGATGTTTAGATATGTGTTATAATATGTTAATAAGTGATCTGGGTTGGTTAATCATGGTTTCATAACATTTAAATGGTCGAATTTGATGAAAAATCAAAACTGTCAAGAACAGTCAAAACTGTCTGACAGGCGACTTTGTCAGGCGGTTTGATCGACTTAGATTATGTGTTTGGTCTGTTTTAATATATGTATGTGTAGCCTGATATGTGGTCTTTAAAGCCCGACGTGTATCAAAGCAAACAAAAGTATAGGATGAAAGCTATGATCGGTCAAAAGTGCCTTGACCGTTCGGATTATGCATTTTCTGGGCAACCCAGAAAGTTCTGACAAGTTATGTCAGATATTGAAGCAACCCAGAATCGACCAAGATGATGTGTTTTTGGTGATTTAATTGCTTATATTTGTAGTATGCCATATAGAGAACAACTTCATATCATAAAAACACATAAAGAGTAATCGATCAAGCCGGAAATTTTAGTCAAAGTGCCTTGACCGCAACTGACTTATGAATTTCTGGGTAACCCAGAAATTCATAAGAACAGTTGGTCTCCTATAGTTTGACCATATATTTAGAGCATCAATTGATGTAGTTTAATCTATGTTTTGATATGTCGTTGTAGTCTGCCATGAATACTATAACTACAAACAAGAAAATTAAACAAACAATAAACCAACACGGATTAAATTAAGGCCAAAGTAGGCTGTCCAGCATTGACCAAGTGTTCTTCAATGAAGAACACCTTTAGCGACGAAACTCATCCCAAACCCAGAAAACTAAAGAAATAAGCAGACCGTCGCTAAAGCCCTTTAGCGACGGATTTTTAATAAAAATAAAATAAAAATTATTTAATAAATTATAAAATAATAAATAAATATTAAATAAATATAAATAATTAATAAATAAATCCGAAAATTCATTTTTAAATTATAAAAATTTATTTTTAATATTTTTCTATTTTCTGAAATATTATTTAATTTAATTAAATAATAATTAATAATTATGATAAATCATTTAATAAATGTTTTAATTATTTAAAAATGATATTAAATTATTAAATAATTATATTAATTATTTAAAAATGATATTAAGGTAAATAAAATTATTATATATAATAATTAAATAAAATATTAAATATTTTAAATATTATTAATGATAAATAAATCATTTAAATAATATATTAAGTATTTAAAAATTATTTTAAATGATAATTAAATCATTTAAATATTAAATTAAATTTTGAAAATTATTATAAGTAATAAATAAATTATTTTAATGAAAAAGTAAAGTCTAAAAATATTATTAATGATAAATTAAATCATTTAAATAATATTCTATCTTTCTAAAAATATTATAAATGATAAATAAATCATTTAAATAATATTTTAAATATCTAAAAATATTCTAAATGATAAATAAATTATTTAAATAACATATTAAATGTTTTAAAATTATTCTAAATGATAATTAAATCATTTAAAAATATTCCTAAGCTTGTAAAATTATTTAAAAATACTTCCAAGCTTCTGAAAATTATTTAAAAATAATACCAAGCTTCTAAAAATGTTAGAAATAATAATTAAATTATTTCGACTAATAATTCGACTTCCAAATGAAGTTTATTCGAACAATTTATGTGTTTAGCCATTAAGGATGCGACCGAGATACCGAATCAACGTCGAACCTTAATGAAACTTGTTTAGATTAGCGTGTTACATGTTTATATACGTGCTAACGCTTATTATTGGTATACGTAGACTACGTGCGTTGACCGATTGAATTAAATTATAGTGAGCTACGCTAAGGCAAGTGTCCTAACTTTTTCTCAATTTATATTAAGCAATTCATTTATGTCTTGCTATCAATTATTGTGAAGTTATTGCTACTTGTTCAGCATAACTTAAGAAATGAAATCATTTATTGATTGTTTGAGCTTAAAATTGTTGAGTCAAACCAAATTGTTTTGGTACGACATCTATACTGAGTAATAGGGACACCGTAGATGGAAGGTGGTCCGACAAACCTTCAGATAAGGTTTAAATTGGCAATTCAATGAATTGACCAATATTGGCAATTAACTTAAATTGACCAAAAATGTGGTAGGATGATATGCATACTCCTAGGATATTGGTGAGGCTGATCACCTACCAGATATCCGAACTCAAAGAGGTTCTAAGTCATTGAGGACTGACAGGACAATTTGAAATATATGGTTCCGGTACAGAACCCTCAGTATCAATTATACATCATTGACATCTTTCAAATCAAACACATGGTGTTTACATATTCAAATGAACTTGCTGAGCATTTGTAGCTCATTCTTGCGCATATCTTCTTTTGCAGCTTTAGATGATATCCCTTGCACGTTTGGGACCAAAAAGAGGAAAAGTCATAACTATTAAATTTTATTTCTGTTATTGAATATTGTAAACCTTTTTACAGACTTGTTGTTGTAATAACTTAGTATAACGAATGATGTAACCGAACAAAATGTTATGTAATATATTATGATCCTTGATGTTATAGAATGCGTTATACTCTGATCTTTAAATTCTTTAGAATAGTTGTACTAAGTTAAATACAGTGTCTATACGAACTATACATCTGAATGAGGGTATTTAAATGATGTTGAGAGTCCTATAAGCTCTGGGGTTACACTTAATGAGCGCCGGTGAGGTGCCATCTTTACCGGAATGCGCCCCTCAGTTCTATGGATAATCTTATCATTAATACTGTGAATGTCAGATAGATAGGGAATATTGATATGAAAGAGATATCCACAAGATATGAATCCGTACATCCAAGTGAGGGTATCCAAACACGGATAACGTTCTGACGAGAATTATTATCTGTTATGGGATACTGTGAACCTTGGATAGATAGAAGTCATATTTTATTGAATATTTATAGTTGTATAGTTCCACGTGAGCACCAGATCTGCTACAGGGGAGTGTAGAGATTTGGGGGCGTCACAAGATGGTATCAGAGCTGTAGATTATAGCTCTAAGGTAGTTGGGAAATACCTTAGGATATAATCTTTGAGTCCGTAAAATACTTAATACACATAAGATAACCTTAAAAGCCTTATATTTTGTGTAAACTTGCTTCATCATAATGCTAAACAAGTAAAATTCTTTTGTAGGATGGCAGACCCAGATTGGGAAGATAGTTCAAGGGAGATAGGTTCACAGGTGATAGAGCTTGAGCAGGACAGTGATCCTGAAGGACAAGAAGTTCAAAATAACTTGGAATTCCATGACGCCGAGGCGACAGAACCTAATGAGGACGCTACAGAGGTTCAGATTATAGACGAAGGAGAAGATGAGGAAGAACCAATAATATGGAGGGATATATCAGAAGTTCAAAATCAATTTGTAGAAGAATTAGAAGAAGGAAACCCAGAGGAGGAAAACCTACTAGAACAAGCCCAGATAGAAATACATACCTTGAACAATAGGGTATCATATGTGGAAGAAAGGTTGGAGAATGAAGGACGATTGAATATCCGACTTCAGGCACTGTTGTCAAGAAAGGAAAGAGAAAGATATCAAATCCAAGCAAGGCTTGATATGACTAATAAAGAATTTCGTGAAACACTTGTGGATCTGGATAAGCGAGTAGCGGATTATCCCGTAGAGAATGGAAAGACTGGATACGACATTAATAGGTGGGTGGTATCAAGTATGTTGTGTGATGAGTATCGTAAGATTAAGCTTTAGATAAATCTGGTCACTAAAGTGTGTATGTAAATAGTAGTATCTAAACTACTTTACCCAAGTTTTTGCAAAACTGGTTTGGGAATGCTAGTAGTACTTATATAAACTACTAGCCGAATATGTAAACCTTCTGTATGAATATACAAATTATGTTTGAACATTATGTGCATTCCATACTTGTAATTATACTAATTTTCTTACTTATATAACTTAACGCCGCTTGAAGGAAGAGCATAGACATTAGTAGAGGCAGAAAATAGAGTAGTAAACCCAACAGTTAATAAATTTAGATATACCTTGTAAACGTAAAAAATTGCTAATAAAGAGATAATTCCCGGTAAAACCATATAGAAATTATAATATAGAAATTAAGAGACAGAAGTTTCTTATGAACCTCATTCCTATGCAGCTAGGGGAATTCGATATAATCTTAGGCAGGGATAGGTTGGTTAATCATAATACAATGATTGACTACCATCGAAAGCGTGTAAACCTATTGACGGTGTCGAAGTCAAAGGTGGGGTTCAACGGTGGTTGTTCCCCTAAACGATCTCGATGTTTGACAGTAATGCAGGCAGAGAGATTGCTTAGGAAGGGTTGTACAGGCTATTTGGCATATATAGTAGATACTCGAAAAGAAGGAGTAAAACTAGAAAAAATACCTGAGATAGAGAATTTCCGGATGTATTTCCAGATGACTTACCCGGTTTACCTCCGGACAGGGAGATCGAATTTGTTATTGATCTAGCGCCGGGTACGGCACCAGTTTCCAAGGCACCGTACAGAAGGGCACCTGTAGAGTTGAAGGAGTTACTTGTGTAGTTACAAGAACTCTTAGACAAAAAGTACATACAACCAAGTGTTTCACCTTGGGGAGCACCGATGTTGTTTGTAAAGAAGAAGGATGGAACATTAAGGTTGTGTATTGATTATAGAGAATTAAAGAAGTTAATAATAAAGAACAAATATCCTTTACCACGAATTGATGATTTGTTTGACCAGTTGAAAGGGGCCGAATACTTTTCGAAGATCGACTTACGATCGGGTTATCATCAATTAAAGGTAAGAAAAGAAGATGTGCCGAAGACAGCGTTTAGGACACGCTACGGACATTATGAGTTTCTTGTGATGTCTTTTGGATTAACAAATGCGCCGGCAGCATTCATGGACTTGATGAACCGAGTGTTTAAACCATGCTTGGACAAATTTGTCGTAGTGTTCATCGATGATATTTTAGTATACTCGAGAACAAAAGAGGAGCATGCTGAAACACTTAAGAAGCGTATTGGAGATATTACGCAAGGAACAACTTTATGCAAAGTTTTCCAAATGTGAATTCTGGTTGGAACGAGTCCAATTCTTAGGTCATGTAATTGATAAGAATGGAATAGTGGTAGATCCATCCAAGATAGAAGCGGTTGTGAATTGGGAACAACCAACAACTCCAACAGAAGTAAGAAGTTTTCTCTGTTTAGCAGGGTATTATCGGCGTTTTATACAAGATTTTTCAAAGAGAGCGACCCCGCTAACCAATTTGACTCAAAAGACGGTAAAAGTACGTCTGGATAGACAAATCTGAAGAAAGCTTCCAAGAGTTGAAGAAGCGATTAAGTATGGCACCAGTGTTATCTTTACCAGATGATACAGGAGGCCTCGTTGTTTATAGTGATGCATCACACAAGGGATTAGGATGTGTGTTAATGCAACATGGGAAGGTGATTGCATATGCATTAAGGACAACTCAAAACTCAAAGATTATGACAAGAGGTATCCTACGCATGATCTTGAGTTAGCCGCTGTAGTATTCGCCTTGAAAATTTGGAGGCATTACTTGTACGGGGAGAAGTGTGAGATATACACAGATCACAAAAGTCTAACGTATATATTTTCACTCAGAAGGAGTTAAACATGAGACAGAAGAGATGGCTAGAATTGATAAAAGATTTTGATTGTGAGATCTTGTATCATCCAAGGAAAGCCAACGTCGTAGCAGACGCATTAAGTAGGAAGAACCAGGAGAAATTGAATGTGATGACTAATAACGAGGTACTGATAAAAGAGTTTGACAAACTTGAGATTGAGGTGAGAGTTCCAGTTAACTCTACCCAGAAGTTATTTGTCATCGAGAGTAATTCGACTTTATTGGACAAAGTCAAAGAATTACAGAAGACTGATGCAGAATATCAGAAGTATAAGGCAGAAATGACTCATAAAAAGAATGTTAAGTTTAGGGTGGATAAAGGTGGAGTACTAAGATACGAAAATAGAATTTGGGTACCTTCAGTACAAGAGTTAAAAGACGAAATACTGAATGAAGCCCATAATTCTAAATTCACTGTACATCCAGGGAGTACAAAAATGTATAAAGACCTGAGCCAACGTTTTTGGTGGTCTAACATGAAGAGAGAAGTAGCGGAATGGGTAAGCAAATGTTTAACGTGTCAAAGGGTTAAAGCTGAACATCAGAAACCAAGTGGATTATTACAACCCTTAGAAGTTCCTGAGTGGAAATGGGAGCATATTATCATGGACTTCGTAGTAGGTCTTCCAAATACACCGAAAGGTCATAATGCCATTTGGGAAATTGTAGATCGTCTTACCAAGTTAGCTCATTTTCTTAATCATCAAAATCAACTCCAGTCTAGACCAGTTAGCCGAACTGTACATCAATGAAATTATTTCTAGACATGGAGTCCTTGTTTATATAGTATTGGACCAAAATCCCTAATTTACTCTGAACTTTTAGACAAGTTTCCAGAAACACTTAGGAACCTAGTTGAGGTTAAGCACAATTTATCACTACAAACAAACGGTCAGAGTGAGAGAACGATTTAAACACTAAAGGACATGTTGCAAACTCGCAACATGGATTTCAAGGAAAGTTGGCAAGATCAATTACCTTTAGTAGTATTTGCCTATAACAATAGTTACCATGCCAGCATAGGAATGCCACCTTTTGAAGCCTCGTATGAAAGAAAATGTAGGACACCTTTATGTTGGGACGAGGTTGGGGAAACGGCAAATGCTAGGAACCGAAATAGTACAACAAACCACAAAGGTAGTTCGGATTATACGGAGAAGATTACAAGTATCACAGGATCGGGAAAAGAAATATGCTGATCAACACAGGAAGTTACAAGATTTTGAAGTCGGTAGTCACGTGTTCTTAAAAGTATCTCCGTGGAAGGGAAAAATACGTTTCGGCAAGAAGGGCAAATTGAGTCCGAGATTTATTGGGCCATTTCAAATATTGAAGAGAATAGGTGAGGTAGCCTATGAGGTAGCCCTACCTCCTGAATTAGAACATATTCATAACGTGTTTCATGTGTCCGTGTTACGACCGTACAAACCTGATTATAAAACACGTTATCGATTATGAGCCCATTCAAATCGAGAGGGATTTATCGTATAAAGAAGTTCCTATTAAAATTGTGGATAGGAAAGAACAAAATTTGCGAAATAAAAAGATACCTTCGGTTAAGGTTATCTGGAGAAATCAGAATATCGAGGAAGCTACGTGGGAGCTCGAGAGTAAAATGCAAGATAACTACCCACATTTATTTCATAGACTGCACTGTAAATTTCGAGGACGAAATTCTTATTAGTGGGGGTGAATGTAATATTCCGAACCCGAATAAGATTTATAAATATAAACTATGTGTTTAATAAATGAAATTTCATGATATGACTTTGTATTATATGGTTATGTATATTATTAAACAATTGGGTCAAATAAAAAATTTTTCGCCAAGTAGCTGTGTCGTGCTTAATCGGACAAAATGATTTGTCGTGCTTCCGGCGAATTCACCAAGAAGCGTTACGGTAAATTAGTTTTGTAAGCTGCTGTGTCGTACTTGGAATTGACGAAGTGCTTTGTCGTGCTTCGACATTAATATAATATTATATTAAATGATAAAATTTTAAAATAAGTTAAATAGGGTTTTTTAAAATGTTAAACGGAAATAGAAACCCTAAATTTCAAAACCCTAATTGATAAAATTTGTCCGAATTGTTTAATCAAAACCCTAATTATTGTATAAGAATTTTAATTGATATACTTAGATTCTAAATAATGAATCATGATATTAATTATGAATTACTGAGGTTAAATTAAACCCTAGACGAAAGATTAAAACCCTAATTATAGGATTGAAAACCCTAAACCCTAATTCGGAACCCTAAAACCCTAATTTGGTTCAATAACCCTAATTTATGAAATGTAAAACCTTAATTATGATATATAACATTAATTAAGGTATTACTAAACTTAAATTAACATCCTAATCATGATTAGCAAGAATCTAGGTTTAATTAGTAAGTAAATAAATCAAAAATCAAATTTTAAATCAATCAAAATGGGATAAGAACACAAATCAGATATTTGATCAAAGTTTCCAGCTCAAGTAGGTCATTAAGATCAGAAAATAGCAGCACAAGTCCCTAGGGTAGGATATTTTTGGAGGCAAAGTTTGGAAAATGACCTAAGAAACCCTAATTGGCCAATTCTATAAGTAGGAGAGCAATCTGATCAGTTGGCCACGAAAATTTTGAAGCTTAAACACATATAAGACATACCATATCAAGCCCTAGCAACCACAAGGTCAGAACCAACAGCCAGAAATCAAAAATCCACTTAGAAAGGTATTAAATCAATTTTGGATGCTAGATCTTTAAGTTGTTAGTGATTTTATGTTTTAGATGTTTAGATATGTGTTATAATATGTTAATAAGTGATCTGGGTTGGTTAATCATGGTTTCATAACATTTAAATGGTCGAATTTGATGAAAAATCAAAACTGTCAAGAACAGTCAAAACTGTCTGACAGGCGACTTTGTCAGGCGGTTTGATCGACTTAGATTATGTGTTTGGTCTGTTTTAATATATGTATGTGTAGCCTGATATGTGGTCTTTAAAGCCCGACGTGTATCAAAGCAAACAAAAGTATAGGATGAAAGCTATGATCGGTCAAAAGTGCCTTGACCGTTCGGATTATGCATTTTCTGGGCAACCCAGAAAGTTCTGACAAGTTATGTCAGATATTGAAGCAACCCAGAATCGACCAAGATGATGTGTTTTTGGTGATTTAATTGCTTATATTTGTAGTATGCCATATAGAGAACAACTTCATATCATAAAAACACATAAAGAGTAATCGATCAAGCCGGAAATTTTAGTCAAAGTGCCTTGACCGCAACTGACTTATGAATTTCTGGGTAACCCAGAAATTCATAAGAACAGTTGGTCTCCTATAGTTTGACCATATATTTAGAGCATCAATTGATGTAGTTTAATCTATGTTTTGATATGTCGTTGTAGTCTGCCATGAATACTATAACTACAAACAAGAAAATTAAACAAACAATAAACCAACACGGATTAAATTAAGGCCAAAGTAGGCTGTCCAGCATTGACCAAAGTGTTCTTCAATGAAGAACACCTTTAGCGACGAAACTCATCCCAAACCCAGAAAACTAAAGAAATAAGCAGACCGTCGCTAAAGCCCTTTAGCGACGGATTTTTTAATAAAAATAAAATAAAAATTATTTAATAAATTATAAAATAATAAATAAATATTAAATAAATATAAATAATTAATAAATAAATCCGAAAATTCATTTTTAAATTATAAAAATTTATTTTTAATATTTTTCTATTTTCTGAAATATTATTTAATTTAATTAAATAATAATTAATAATTATGATAAATCATTTAATAAATGTTTTAATTATTTAAAAATGATATTAAATTATTAAATAATTATATTAATTATTTAAAAATGATATTAAGGTAAATAAAATTATTATATATAATAATTAAATAAAATATTAAATATTTAAATATTATTAATGATAAATAAATCATTTAAATAATATATTAAGTATTTAAAAATTATTTTAAATGATAATTAAATCATTTAAATATTAAATTAAATTTTGAAAATTATTATAAGTAATAAATAAATTATTTTAATGAAAAAGTAAAGTCTAAAAATATTATTAATGATAAATTAAATCATTTAAATAATATTCTATCTTTCTAAAAATATTATAAATGATAAATAAAATCATTTAAATAATATTTTAAATATCTAAAAATATTCTAAATGATAAATAAATTATTTAAATAACATATTAAATGTTTTAAAAATTATTCTAAATGATAATTAAATCATTTAAAAATATTCCTAAGCTTGTAAAATTATTTAAAAATACTTCCAAGCTTCTGAAAATTATTTAAAAATAATACCAAGCTTCTAAAAATGTTAGAAATAATAATTAAATTATTTCGACTAATAATTCGACTTCCAAATGAAGTTTATTCGAACAATTTATGTCTTTAGCCATTAAGGACGCGACCGAGATACCGAATCAACGTCGAACCTTAATGAAACTTGTTTAGATTAGCGTGTTACATGTTTATATACGTGCTAACGCTTATTATTGGTATACGTAGACTACGTGCGTTGACCGATTGAATTAAATTATAGTGAGCTACGCTAAGGCAAGTGTCCTAACTTTTTCTCAATTTATATTAAGCAATTCATTTATGTCTTGCTATCAATTATTGTGAAGTTATTGCTACTTGTTCAGCATAACTTAAGAAATGAAATCATTTATTGATTGTTTGAGCTTAAAATTGTTGAGTCAAACCAAATTGTTTTGGTACGACATCTATACTGAGTAATAGGGACACCGTAGATGGAAGGTGGTCCGACAAACCTTCAGATAAGGTTTAAATTGGCAATTCAATGAATTGACCAATATTGGCAATTAACTTAAATTGACCAAAAATGTGGTAGGATGATATGCATACTCCTAGGATATTGGTGAGGCTGATCACCTACCAGATATCCGAACTCAAAGAGGTTCTAAGTCATTGAGGACTGACAGGACAATTTGAAATATATGGTTCCGGTACAGAACCCTCAGTATCAATTATACATCATTGACATCTTTCAAATCAAACACATGGTGTTTACATATTCAAATGAACTTGCTGAGCATTTGTAGCTCATTCTTGCGCATATCTTCTTTTGCAGCTTTAGATGATATCCCTTGCACGTTTGGGACCAAAAAGAGGAAAAGTCATAACTATTAAATTTTATTTCTGTTATTGAATATTGTAAACCTTTTTACAGACTTGTTGTTGTAATAACTTAGTATAACGAATGATGTAACCGAACAAAATGTTATGTAATATATTATGATCCTTGATGTTATAGAATGCGTTATACTCTGATCTTTAAATTCTTTAGAATAGTTGTACTAAGTTAAATACAGTGTCTATACGAACTATACATCTGAATGAGGGTATTTAAATGATGTTGAGAGTCCTATAAGCTCTGGGGTTACACTTAATGAGCGCCGGTGAGGTGTCATCTTTACCGGAATGCGCCCCCTCAAGTTTCTATGGATAATCTTATCATTAATACTGTGAATGTCAGATAGATAGGGAATATTGATATGAAAGAGATATCCACAAGATATGAATCCGTACATCCAAGTGAGGGTATCCAAACACGGATAACGTTCTGACGAGAATTATTATCTGTTATGGGATACTGTGAACCTTGAATAGATAGAAGTCATATTTTATTGAATATTTATAGTTGTATAGTTCCACGTGAGCACCAGATCTGCTACAGGGGAGTGTAGAGATTTGGGGGCGTCACAGGTTTAGTCTTGTAACAAACAGTGGTATATCAATATAAATGCAGATGTTTCACTTAACTCAAATGTGTTGATAGATATTTTACCTTTGATTGTTGATTTTAATGACATATTATGTGAACTATAAAACTATAGGTAAAAGTCGGCCAGAATTCAAATCATGCCGCCAAGAGGACGACCACGTAACAGACAGGTTGAAGAATCAGAAAGTGAGGTTGGAAACCAAACCAATCCAATGAGGATGTTCACGGAGATGCTGGCAGAAGCCATGCAATCAAGACCACCACCTGGAGGAACCCAAGCAGCAGCCGAGCCAGCGCATCATCTGGCAAATTTTAAGGATTTCAAAGTGGTTGGACCACCCGAGTTCAAGGGAACTCTTAACCCCATCGAAGCGCAGACCTGGATCGAGGAAATAGACAAGGTCTTCGAGGTAGCAAGGGTGGCAGAGGAACAGAAAACAAGCTTTGCTACCTTCATGTTAAAGGGCGAGGCAAACTACTGGTGGAAGGCCAACAGGGGCCGAGTGGAAGAAGGCATTGTCGCATGGGAACGCTTTAAGGAGATGTTCTTGGAAAATTATTTTCCAGAGAGCATGAAGCAAGAGATGGAGATCAAGTTCCTGGAACTAAAACAAGGAAACATGTCTGTGGCTGAGTACGTGGCTAAGTTTAATGAGTTGGCACGGTTTGCAACTCACCAAGTCAACACGGAGGAAAGGAAAGCTCGTAGGTTTGAGCAAGGGTTGAAACCATGGTTATACCATTCTGTTGCGGTATTAAAAATCAAGACATTTGCAGAGTTGATGGAGAGGGCAATCATTGCAGAGGGTGGCAGTGAGGCCCTGGCTAAGTATAATCAGGAAAAGAAGAAAGGTCATGAAGGCCAGAAGTCAGGAAGCAGCGGGGGCAGCAACCCCAATAAGCGCAAATGGAATGAAAGCCAATCACTCGGGAGTAATAAACCCGGAGGAAACCAGTCTGGAGGGGAGGCGAAGAAGCCAGGCAGGTGCAGTAATTGTGGCAAGAACCACATGGGAGAATGCATGAAGGGAAAGAGTGTTTGTTACCGGTGTGGGCAACCGGGGCACATGGCTCCCCAATGTCAGAATAAGCCAAAGGGGGGATGTTTTTCATGTGGAGCACCCGACCACCAAATGAGGGATTGTCCGAAGAAGAAGGGTGACGCCGGGAGTGGCAACAGGAACAACAACAACAGCGGGAACAATAACCGGCTGAGCTATGGGGCACCAGCCAGTCAAGCTAACAGGCCGACAGCCCGCACGTTCAATATGACCGTCCAGGATGCAATGGAATCCAAGGACGTGGTGTCAGGTATCATCCCAATCAATGATATAAATGCATATGTGTTATTTGATTCGGGTGCTACTTGCTCTTTTGTTTCCGAAGAATTTGCTAGTCAGTTGAATTTACCTCGTGAAAAATTAGAACACCCTATGAACGTAGAAGTAGCAAACAAAGAAATTGTCCCTGTAGAACACATTCATAGGAATTGTTGTGTTAAATTTCGAGGATTTAAGCTCAATGTGGATTTGATACCAATTCGGCTGGGAGAGTTTGATGTGATCCTGGGAATGGATTGGCTATCAACCCACGGAGCAGTTATTGACTGTAAGAAGAAATGTGTACACCTAAAGACTCCTAATAAGTCGAAGGTGGTATTTTACGGTAGTAAGTCACCAAGCCAATCGTGTTGTTTGACTATGATGCAAACCAAGAAGTTACTTAAGAAGGGTTGTGTATGTTATTTGGCCCATGTGGTTGATACCCGTCAAGTAGGGGACGAGATGAGTCAAATACCAGTCGTGAAAGATTTCACCGATGTCTTTCCCGAAGAACTTCCGGGACTGCCGCCGGACAGGGAAACCGAGTTCGTTATCGATTTGGCACCGGGAACCGCACCAATATCTAAGCCGCCGTATCGAATGGCACCTGTAGAGATGAAAGAGTTGATGGTGCAACTGCAGGAACTGTTAGATAAGGGTTATATCAGACCGAGCGTATCCCCGTGGGGAGCGCCAGTTCTGTTTGTAAAGAAGAAGGATGGTTCTATGCGACTTTGTATCGACTACCGAGAGTTGAACAAAGTCACGATTAAGAATAGGTATCCGCTTCCTAGAATCGACGATCTGTTTGATCAACTTAAAGGAGCGAAATACTTTTCAAAAATTGACTTAAGAACAGGTTATCATCAGCTGAAGGTGAGGCAGGAAGATATCCCGAAGACTGCATTCAGAACTCGTTACGGGCACTTCGAGTTTCTGGTAATGTCTTTTGGATTGACGAATGCACCAGCAACATTCATGGATATGATGAACAGAGTATTCAAGCAGTACTTGGACAAGTTCGTAGTCGTATTCATTGATGACATTCTGGTGTATTCAGGGACAGAGGAGGAGCATGCTGAACATTTGAAGATTGTATTAGAAGCTCTCAGGAAGGAGAAGTTGTATGCAAAATTTTCGAAGTGTGAATTTTGGTTGCAGAGGGTACAGTTTCTGGGACATGTCATCGACAAAAATGGTGTTTTGGTGGACCCAGCCAAGGTAGAAGCAGTTATTAACTGGGAACAACCAAAGACACCCACAGAGATCCGGAGTTTCTTGGGATTAGCAGGATACTATCGGAGATTCATCCAGGATTTTTCAAAGATAGCATCGCCATTGACCAATCTCACCAGGAAAACAGTTAAGTTCGTTTGGTCAGAGAAGTGCGAGGAAAGCTTCATGGAGTTGAAAAAGAGACTTAGCCAAGCACCGGTGTTGACCTTACCAGACTACACTGGGGATTTCGTAGTATATAGCGATGCGTCACACAAGGGTCTTGGTTGTGTGTTAATGCAGCACGGTAAGGTCGTTGCGTACGCATCCCGCTAGTTGAAGGACTACGAGAAGGGTTACCCGACTCATGATTTGGAGTTAGCAGCGGTAGTTTTCGCCTTGAAGATTTGGAGGCACTACCTATACGGGGAAAAGTGCGAGATATATACAGATCACAAAAGTCTGAAATATATCTTCACTCAGAAGGAGCTAAACATGAGGCAGCGCCGATGGTTGGAACTGATCAAAGACTACGACTGTGAAATTCTGTACCATCCGGGCAAAGCGAATGTAGTGGCTGATGCCTTAAGTAGAAAAGGCAAGGTGGAATTGATGCAGCTGACAGTCCAGGAGGAATTGATACGGGACTTTGAACGCCTGGAACTGGAGGTTAGGTATCCGATGGAGACGGACAAGAAATTGTGTGCCATAATCGCAGGTCCGACTCTACTGGATAAAATAAAGGAGGCTCAAGAATTTGATGAAGAATGCCTTGACATTAAGAAGCAACTGTCGGAAGGAAAAACGTTGAAGTTCAAGGTTGACAGCACAGGATTGCTGAGATTTGAGGGGAGGATCTGGATACCCTACGTACCAGACTTAAGGGAAGAAATTTTGTAAGAGGCCCATAGTACGAGATTTTCGATACATCCGGGTAGCACCAAGATGTATCAAGATCTTCGTCAACATTATTGGTGGCCGCATTTGAAAGGGGAAGTTGCAGAATTCGTCAGCCGGTGTCTAACTTGCCAGAGGATTAAAGCAGAGCATCAGCGACCGAGCGAATTGTTGCAACCTTTGGAAATTCCAGAATGGAAGTGGGAGCACATCATAATGGATTTTGTGGTAGGACTTCCAACTACACAAAAGGGTCTAGACACTATCTGGGTGATCGTAGATCGTTTGACCAAGTCTGCCCATTTTCTACCGATCAAGATCAGGTATAAATTGGAGCAGTTGGCGAAACTTTATGTAAAGGAAATAGTCTCACGACATGGAGTGCCGGTATCCATTGTGTCTGACAGAGATCCGCGCTTCACGTCGAATTTTTGGAGAAGTCTACAGGAGAGACTGGGAACACAGTTAAGAATGAGTACGGCATATCATCCTCAGACTGATGGTCAGAGTGAGCGAACAATTCAGACCCTAGAGGATATGCTCCGGGCAGTTGTAATGGATTTAAGTGGCAGCTGGGACGATCACTTGCCCTTGGTAGAGTTCGCTTACAACAATAGTTATCATGCTAGCATTGGTATGCCGCCGTACGAAGCGTTGTATGGAAGGAAATATCGAACACCGTTGTGCTGGGATGAGGTTGGTGAACGGAGATTGTTGGGACCAGAATTGGTACAACAAACCGTGGAGATCATTAGAGTAATAAGACAGCGGCTAGTGGCAGCCCAGGATCGCCAGAAGAAGTACGCCGACTTACACCGTCAGAAACTAGACTTTGAAGTGGGAAGCTTTGTGTTTCTAAAGGTATCTCCCTGGAAAGGGAAGATCCGTTTTGGGAAGAAGGGCAAATTGAGCCCTAGGTTCATAGGACCGTTCGAGATTTTGAGGAGAATAGGTGAAGTGGCGTACGAGGTGGCATTACCCCCTGAACTTGAGCACATCCACAACGTGTTTCATGTATCAGTGTTGCGTCCATATAAGCCAGACTATAAGCATGTCATTTCCTATGAGCCAATTCAAGTCGAGAGAGACTTATCATACGAGGAGATTCCTGTTCAAATACTTGATCGGAAGGAACAGAGACTAAGGAATAAAGTCATTCATTCGGTTAAAGTACTCTGGAGGAATCACGCGGTGGAAGAAGCTACGTGGGAACTCGAAGAGAAGATGAGAGTTAATTACCCGTAGTTATTTGAGTAACCTTAGATTGAAATTCCGAGGACGGAATTTTTATAAGGGGGAGAGGATGTAATGTCCGAGGATTTTTAAACATTGTATTGACTTAGTTTAATATATGAAATTCATTTTATTTAATGAATTTAATTGGACCCGTGTAAGAATTTCTATTTAATTACATAATCCAATAATTTTTTGTGCATTAAGGGGACTCACTGATAGTTTAAATAAATTAGTGAGTTGACCCTAAGGATTTAATTTGCAAGAAAATTGGGAAAAGAAGATGAACAAATAAATTCTTGTAAATAAAGAATTATGGTTAAAAATAAATATCTTAGATAAATAATTAATTGGGTTCGTTATTTAATTTAAATGTAATGTGGTTAGATTAAATCGGGTCATTTTACTGGACTGGCCCAAATTTTCATCTTAAATTCCTTTTTGGGCCGCCTCTTTAATTCATTTAGCTGGTCCAACCCTATTGGGCTGAGCCCATTTCAATTCTTTTCCATGCCGGGTCGGGTTGACTCATGCCAACGGGTTAGGTCCATTTTTTTTTCAATTTGGGGCAACCAGTGAGCTAATTTAGGATAACCGGCAAAACAATTCGTGAGGGAAGGGGTTGTCACGCAGCAAACAAATTGGGGAAAATGACCGAGCGAGAGAAAAGAGGAAGCAAACCCTAGCGATCCCAAGCCCTCAATCAGTCAAACCACTGTCGAAGCTTTCAGTCCATCAATCGATAAAGGACGGGGGAAAAGGCGCCGGCGAAGGCTTAGATCGACTGACGACGTGAAGAAGACCAGTGGTCGAAGCAGAGTTGTCACGGGCGACCGAGCAAACGCGGCAAGGACCAAAGGTCCCAGGTTTTCGGCGAAGTGACCGGCGAGGCACGCGGCTCAAAGGCCAGTCGGCGAGTCACCGTCGCTGTCCCCTTCCTACCGACGGTCCTTGACCGGCCAACTGAGGTAATACCCAGCCATTTTGGGTAAAGATTTTCCTATAAATTGACCCCCAAGGCTGCTGATTCCCCTTTGCTTTGTGAGACTCAAATTAGAAAGAAATTTGGGAGGGTTCAGAATTTAATCAGAGAGAGGAAACCAGGGGAATTAATTGGGGAATGTCCAGCTGGGTCTTGTACTGTGGAAGGAGGAGAAGAACGGTGATTCGATCGGACCTAAGGTATATCAGTGAGCGACTGTGATAGTTCTTTCGGGGGTGTATAAATTTTTTTTATGAACATGGATTTGTGTTGCCAACTGTGATAGTAATGGTTGTTTTGGTTATATTGTGTTGTTCTTGCTTGGGTTTACAAATTTACCATTGTATTGTATTGGTTTATTTTGGTTAAGAAATCTGGAATTGGAATATTAATGGTATTGGGTAGTATGTTTCCTCTGTTTTGACTCTGCTAAAATTTGGGAAATCTGTGTAAGGAAGAACCGTGCGGTTCGGACATTATTTTCGTGGGTATTAATTAAAGCAGCGTCGAGTCTTAGTGTGTACCAACTGTTTGATGAAATGCCCAAGAGAACCATAAGTTTGTTAAGTTTTTTTTTGTGTTTGTTTAAAAACTACTATGGGTTCAGGTTACCATATGGTCATGCTTCTTAGTTGTTAGCACAAGGCCTTTTGTGACGAGTCTGTGTTGTGGTTCGTGCGTGTGGTGCCCAACATGCACGCCCGGACAGTGGTAGCACCACAGGCAGCTCGGTGCTGCAGGACCCAGCAGCAGCCTATTGTTGGCACTATGAAGCCTAATGGTTTACTATAAAACTACTATCTAATAATCTAATGCAATACTATTAGCTGGATTATTGGGAATTATTTGAATTAATATAATTAATAAAATAATTATTTATTATTTAATTACTGTTTAATTAATATGAAATAATAATTAAGTATGAAAACAATTAATAACATAATTAATTACTATTTTCATAATAAATAATAAATAAAGATAATAAATATTATTTAATAATAATAATAATTAAGTATGAATAAAATTAATGAAATAATTATTTATTATTAATAATAAATAAAGGTGATAAATATTTGATTATTATTTAATAATAATCATAATTAAGTATAACTAAAGTTATTAATAGATAAAGATAATAATTACTTAATCATTAATGAAATAATGATTAAGTATGAGGGAAATTATTAAGTTAATTATTTATTCTTGGTCCTTAATAAATAATGATAATAAACACTTAAGGATTATTACTACATCAAGTATTAAATCAATGTTGAATAAGGAACAAGTGTAATAATTACGCAATTACCCTAAGGTAAATAGTAATTAAGTAAATAAAGATTAAGTAAAAGATCAACTACTGTTTAGTTGTTATCAAATCATGTTAAAATTTATTAAGTATTTTGTAACTAATAAATAAGAAATGTTAACCCACCTTTAGAAGGGTACTCAAATGATAAGTAACCATGATTAACTATTGTCTATTTTAAATAATAGCTAGAGGCCATTAAATTAAATTCTGTTTAGCTGATGGCTAGGTAGTAATTAAATGCATTCGGTGAATTGTATATCTGCTAAATAAATAGCATAAGTGAATATAGTTACGCAATGCTAATGGATAGACCAACTCTACCACCTGATAGGTTATCCAAGATCAAATAATTAAAGCTAAATCTTATCTGTAGCTGAGAAAGCAGGCAAGTTCCTAACCCTAAAACTTCTACATTATTGCAAGTTCCCTAATTCATTCTTTCAGTATATTGAATGCAAGTCCTATTCTGCTCAACCTTCACAATGAACAAGTTCTAAACTTTATGCATTATTTTTTATTCGTGCAAAAAGGGTATATATTATTGCAAGTTATTCTTTAAACTTGAATCTTATTTCCAAGCATGCTTTAAGTGGTCTAATTATTTTAAAATTATTCCACATCTGTGTATTTATTGGCATTCGCACTTGTGCATTTGAATTCGTATGATTATTTAAGTTCTGAAATTCACGAACTACTCATGATTAAGTCTAAACCCTTGTCTCGGTCAGGCACGTATGTAAGAATTCATAAAAGCTATCCGAACCAATCAGTGGTAAGGATTCTTAGACTAAATGAACACCCCTTTATTTATAGGGGAGTACCCCACGTACCGTATATAAGGTACAAATAGCAGAATTAAATGTTATGCATATACATAGGGTACGCGAGGCTGATCCCCTCAAGTACGTTATTCTATAGCCAGTAACCAGAGGGTCAACCAGCTATTGACTCCTTTGGAAGTTATCGTTCAAAGTCTATTTGACTATCAATTGTTCTAAAAGCAAATATTGTTCTTGCTTCTGATTTTTCTATTGTTGAAAATTCCTTTAATATCTCTTTATCATGATATATCCTTATTGTTGTACTTTAAACTTGCTGGGCAAACTCGTTGCTCATTCTTGCTATATCATGACTTCATTGCAGCTAAACCCGAGACGTCAGGGAATAACAAAGGGAAAGAAAAGATGAAGTGATAGACTTCATGTAGCAGATTTTAAATTTATGTGTAGTTAATTACTGTTAATGTAATTTAAACCCTGACATTCATTTAGGGTATGGATTGTGTATGTGTTTAAGGTTATTCGTATTCTGGGACTAGTAACACCTTGTAATGAACAACGTATGTTTATTTTATTCCGCATTTTAGATACCATATGTTGTTATAGGTGGATGTTTGTGTTGGATCGTGATTACCGGATCCGAGTATTTGGAGACCCGTTGTGCTAAATTAATTGAACACATTAATCATCTGGTAATATATCTTTAAATTAAGTGAAAAGGTTTTTAAAAATCTATTCAACCCCCTTTCTAGATCTCTATTGTGCCTCTAGGAAACAATATCTTTTGTTGAGCTATTATTCCTATAATCAAAAAATTATGAATTCTTTTATATTCATAGTTTTAGACTTGTTGAGCTATCTTATGCTCATTCTTGCAAATATATTTTCATTTGTAGCTAAGAAAGTATTACCAGAAGAGTCTGGCGATAAAAAGGGAAAGTTAAAAAGAGTAGTTAGGTTAAGAGACATATTATTATTGTCTTATGACGTGACGTAAGTTATAATAACTTAAGGAAACGAAATTAAGAGATTGAGCATTGTAATATTTTTTATATTAATGATATTGAAGGATTATTTTTTTGTAGAAATGTATTGTGTACTTTACATTTAACTTAGTAGATGTTAGAGTTATTTATCTATACTAGATTAACATTATTGGCAATGTCTAGAAAGTTCTGTAAAGGAAAGGGGTTGTCTAATTGAGCGTCGTTTTATCAGAAAGCCCCCTTTTTCTTGGGAACTGTAACGACCGGGAATTCTGAAATTTCCTTGTAATTCGAATATTTGAATATTACTGAATTTATTATATTTTATTAATATTATTTTTGTTGCATGTTTAAAAGTTGTGTGACAACCTGGGTGAAGTGAATGTATGAAATTTTACGAGTTGTAGTTTTGTTTAAGTGAATAATTGATTTCGCGTAGCGTCGCTAAATCACTATTCACGGAGCACGTTTCCCGAGGCATTATTCACGCCATATTATTTTTGTGTCTTTTTCGATTTTAATAAATTTCATAAATATGTGTATACGTACGAATAATTTTTCCAAGCGTCGAAAATTTTATTTGAGCTGATACGTGATTTTATCCGTATCCAAAATGTATTATATGGGTGTTCCGAATAAATGGACAAATCCCATAATAATTATTTTTATGCGTCCCAATAATTTATGGGAGTACCCGTTTTAATTATGGGTAGAGTTATTGAGCAAATTGGGTACAAATGAGGGAGTATTCGGGCATGGGAGAGACCAAATGGGTGTATTAGTTTGTGTGTTTCTGATATGGGGAACCATCTAACTCTTTGGACCAATCAAAGGAGAGAATGGAGGGAGTGTCGGCTGATGGTGGCATTGTGCCAAGCACAATGCATGGATAATCCCTAATGCTAAACATTCCTTCTTGAGAATTATTCCAACAGAGCTCGGGCGTGCCGCGCAACTATTTCCCCCATCTCCCGAAGTCACCCACCAAGTCCTTCACCTCCTCCTCCTTGCACATCTGATCATATCCATCATCCTTTCCCTTGTTGCTGCAAGTAGAGTGAGAGTGCAAAAGAAGAAGGACTAAGCCCCATTGGTTCCCCTCTTCTCTACCTAATTCAAACTTCAACCCATTATTAAGCACACAGAAAGAGAGAGCTAGTGGGGGGGCAAGAGGCTCGGGTGCAGCAAGGGAAGAAGAAAGAAGAAGCTCGAGAGGGAAGGGAGCAGCGGGTGAAGGAAAAAGGAGAGGAGGAGAGGCTCGGGTGCAGCAAGGAAGGAAGAAAAAGAGTCTCAAGCCAAGCCTAGCAAGTTCTCTAGCATCTTACAGGGATTACAAGAGGTAAAAACCATCAACCTAAACCCATCCCAACTAATTTGGTTGAGAGTTTCTAAGTTTTTATGGTTTTTGGAGCTTTTAAGCTTCTGTTGATGGGTTTGAGTTATTGCTGCTGCGATTCTCGTTGTTATTATTTATTTTGGATGTTTGTAAATGTTGTTAAGAGACTATGTAAGCTATTAACAACATCAAAGTGGAACAAAAATGAAAGAAATCCTTACCTTGGCTTAATGGAGCAAGAACAATGAACTGTTGAATAAGAACATGGACTGTTGGACGAATTTAAAGGACCATCGTAGATATTTTCATGTTTTATAATTTTGGTTAATGCTATATGTGTATGAATCTATAGGAGTCTTATGGTTCATGTTGTAAGCTTTCCATAGCCTCTAAAATGGCCTAATTCCGAGTTGTAACGAAGAAGTTACGAAAGTTTGAAGTTTGTGTGCCAAAACAGGGCTTGTTGGCGAGCTCGACAAAGAGGAGCCCTTCGGAGGCGAGCTCATTGGCCTAGGGGCGAGCTCAGCCCTTCGGGGGAGAGCTCATTTGGCCTAAGGGCGAGCTCAGCCCTTCGGGGGCGAGCTCATTTGGTCTAGGCGAGCTCGACAGAGAGGAGGCGAGCTCATTTGGCTTAGGGCGAGCTCATCATAAGGTGGGCGAGCTCATGGGCAAGCTCATCGGAGAGGTGGGCGAGCTCATCAAAAAGGTGGGCGAGCTCATGGGGCAAGCTCATCGGAGAGGTGGGCGAGCTCATCAAGAGGAGGGCGAGGAGAGGAAGCTCCGGGGCGAGCACACACCCTCTAGGGCGAGCACAAGCCCTCTGGGGCGAGCAGAAGCACTTTGGGGCGAGCAGAAGCACTCCGGGGCGAGCTCGTTATGCGATGCAGACCTCCTTTAGTAAAACGGACCTAACTTTCTCATATAAACTCCAAATTGGATGATTCAAGATGATCCGGAAAACTTAGAGATAGACCTATAACTTCAATTAATTAGAATTGAAATTTACTACATGGAGTAATTTTGATATTGACCGTTTTTAGGGCTATTGTGTAAACAGAAGGGGGTCGGTCAAGCGCGTGTGCAACGTGTAATGCTTCCGACAATAACGACATTGTTCTAAGTCCTAAAACATGAATGTTATGAATTATAATGATACTTAGCATTAAGCAATGAGTATTAGATAAATCGAATGTGTGTGCTAGACGTACGCAATGCGTGTCGCTTGGGCATTCGAATAGGCGAGGTTGGCGTGCGGACGCGCAAGCGTCATAACGCTGTAACTTGTATGTATAATCTTATTTAATATTTTGTTTCTTATAAGAATGAAACATTATAGAGTAGTATAAACCATTATTTAGTATCCAGTATGTGACTAATTGTTATGTGAATATGTACTTAATTGTGTAGGACATTAAGGAGCGTGTGTTGTAATATTGTAGCAGCGCTTCAGGCAAGTTTCCCTAACGCTTGTCTAACCCTTGCGTTGGGCAAGTTCCCTAACTTCATTCTTTCTACATATTGAATGCAAGTTTCCTAACGCTTGTCTAACCCTTGTGTTGGGCAAGTTATCCTTAACCTTACTCGAATTATATTTTGAGCAGGTTTCATATTTTATACAGGTTGTATATTGTTGCAAATTTCATGACTCAAATTGAGTTATTACTTTTGAATCATATTAGTGGATTAATTATTGTCAATTACTCCACCTCCAAGATAATTATTGATATTCGCAGCTTATGCATTTGAATTCATTATCTATTGTTGGATTGTTAAACGTTTAAGTTCTTCATGCATGAACTGTTTAAGGAGATAGTCTACGCCATTTGCTTCGGTTAGACATGTACAGATTATTATTTTAAAAGCTATCCAAACCGATTGTTGGTGCGGATTCTTGGACTGAGAGAGCAACCCTTATTAGGGGATTATAATGTGTCGGTTATTCGATGCAGTCAGAGTTAAATGTTATGCATATACATGGTGTACGAGAGGCTGATCCCCTCGAGTACAACTGACGGGGCCAGGTTTTAAAAGAGTTAGTCGAATGATCGACTCTTTGGCCAAAAGTTCATGGTCGGTTGGACCACTCAGCAGTAAATAATCATTATTCATTGTTTAATTTGAACCTTGATTATGTCATTTCAGCTATTTCATCAATGTTCATAAATTGTTGATCTATGTAGCTATTATTCATATTCATTCATGATATATCTTCATTCTTGCTTTTAAACTTGCTGAGCAAAGTAGTTGCTCACCCTTGCTATATCATGAACCTATTGCAGTTAAGCCGGGGAGTTCCAAAGCGGATAAAGGCAAAGGAAAGCTTAAGGAATAGTTATATATACTATCCTGTTGTGTAATCGTGGAATAGTTTTGTATTATTAATGTATTCTGCGATGTATTTATTTAAGGTTGTAGACCTTGGGACCGTAGTGAACCTTTTGTAATGAACAACATATGTTTATTTTATTCCGCATTTGTTGATTTATGTTGTTTAGAGGTGTATGGATGCATTTTATCGTGAGCACCAAATTCGAGGTATTGGTACCTGAATTTGGGGGTGTCACAGGTTGGTATCAGAGCTTTAGGTTATAAACTTTAGGATTTGCGAAACCTAGGTTATAACCTTAGTATTAAACTCGTATTGAGTACGCTAGGTGATGGATCGGGGAGATTCATTTGATGGTCATGTCTGAAGGTGGATTGTGGAAATCCATCGAGCCGAGTTGTGCATGATAAAATATCATTTCATTTTATCAATGAATATATTTTATTGTGACACTGACATCTTGCTATCTATTTGTTTCTGTTTGTGGCTGTAGGATGTCTGAGATGGGAGAGTTCAGTCCTGCTAGAGAGGTAGAGTTCACAGACATTCATGTGGACGTAGGGCCCATAGTGGAGGTGCAGCCGAGTGAGCCAGAGATGATGGACACTAGGGATGAGTCCGAGGCCGAGTATGGTTCTGAGGAGGAGCCAGTTACCGGAAGAGTGCTGAGGCTGTTAAGCGACGAGGGGGAGGATGAGGACCCCGAGGAGGATCCAGTGACGGAGGATGATGAGCCACCTGAGTATACAGATGGCATGGGCACTATTGCTAGTGATATTATCGAAGAGCTGACAAGTAGGAACGAGGAGCTCGAGAATCGAGTAACTCACTTAGAGGAGCAGAACCAGGAGCACCAGGACCGAGAAGAGCAGTACAGGTCATTGGCATATCAGACTTTGGGGGAAAAGACTGAGTTGACCCAGAAGTTGCAGGAAAGGGACCAGAGGATTACCGAATTAGAGGCAGAGGTTCACGGTCGCCGAGGGGTTTCTGTTCAGTTTGGTATAATGGTGTATGACCTCCTAGAGAGGAATGTGATGCTGGTAGGACAGATAGAGCGAGTAGAGGATCAGCTAGAGATTACTCGTCTAGAGCGAGATGAGGCTATGGAGCACTTGGCAGCCCTGACTGCAGAGATTGATTCCCTCAGGTCAGGCTTGACCACTTCTATCGGCAGACTGAGGGACAAGGTGAGGAGGTACCCCAGAGATGAGGGGAGCAGCAGGCGCGTAATTAGGCGCCGAGTGGTCGACAGGCTGGCTCGACGGGAGCTCCGAGTTGCACTCCGCCGCAGCAGGCGGTGATGTGTTATTTTTAGCATTATGTTTGCAGTAGGTCCCACTTTTGTTGTATTAGGGGCTTACTTATGTTGTAAATCCCTCTGCTTGTAGCATGCGTGGGATAGTAGTTGAACCCCAATTTTGTTCCTGATAGAGGGGTGTGAGGTTATTATTCCCCAATTTTGTTCTTTAGGGGATAGTTAATGGTTGGAGGCTATGTCATTTAGCATTTTTAGAAGTATGCCACATGTTGAGTCTGGTTGTATTAAGACAGTGACATATGGTTATAAATGTAGTTGTTTTATTTAAATCAAACGTGTTTGATAGATGTTTTTACTTTTAATGGTTGACTTAAATGACTTGTTGCATGAGGCCTAGATCTATTAGTAATAGCCGATGGTTTTCTTTTAGCAGATCATGGCGCCAAGAGGACGACCGCGTAACCAAAGGGTTGAGGAGTCGGTGAATAACGAGGAGGGTCAGGCAGACCCTATGAGGGCTTTTGTTAACTTATTAGCAGAAGCAATGCAGGGCAGACAAGCCGCTGCAGTTGATCAGCCAGGAAGTCACATGGCAAATTTTAAGGACTTCAAATTAGTAGGACCACCAGAGTTTCGTGGGACTACGGACCCGATTGAAGCCCAGACATGGGTGGAAGAAATGGAGAAAGTTTTTGAGGTCGCGAGGGTGGCCGAAGAATAGATGACGTCGTTTGCCACTTTCATGATGAAAGGTGAGGCAAATTACTGGTGGAAGGCGAACAAAGGTCGAGTCGGGGAAGGTACGATTGCATGGGCTCGTTTCAAGGAGCTGTTTTTCGAAAATTACTTTCCAGCAAGCATGCAGGCAAGCATGGAGATAAAGTTCCTGGAACTAAAGCAAGGAAGCATGTCAGTTGCGGAGTATGCCGCAAAATTTAACGAGTTAGCTAGGTTTGCTCCACATCAGGTGGACACCAAAGCTAGACGAGCAAAGAGATTTGAACAAGGACTGAAACCTTGGGTGTATAGTAAGGTTGCGGTTTTGCAGATCAACACATTTTCTACATTACTTGAGAAAGCAATCATTGCTGAGGGAGGAAGCGAAGCTTTGGCCAGGCACAACCAAGATCAGAAAAAGAAAAAGAGCCATGATAGTCATAAGGAAGGTAGCAGTGGGGGAAGTAACCCAAATAAGAGAAGATAGAATGACAGTCAGATGACAGGAAGCAAATCTGGAGGGGATGTAAAGAAGGGGAATAAATGCGAAAAATGTGGAAGGAATCACTTTGGAGAATGCATGAAAGGAAAAGGAGTTTGTTTCAACTGTGGTCAACCAGGGCACTTTGCCCCACAATGCCCAAAGGCAAAGGCAGGAAGTTGTTTTTCTTGTGGTGCTTCAGATCATCAGAAGAAGGATTGCCCAAAGAGGAAGAGTGATGCAGGCAGTGCTAACCAAGGGAACAACAGTAAGCTGGCTATCGGAGGACCAACACAGCAGAACAGACCAGTAGCACGCACCTTCAACATGACAGTGCAGGATGCGATGGAATCAAAGGATGTGGTGTCAGGTATTATTTCGATCAATAATATTAATGCATATGTATTATTTGATTCGGGAGCTACCTGTTCATTTGTGTCGGATGAATTTGCTAAACGGCTAAACTTACCTCGTGAGAAATTAGAGAATCCAATGAATGTGGAAGAAGCTAATAAAGAAGTTATTCCTGTGGAATACATCCATAGAAATTGTTGTGCTGAGATAAACGGGTATAAACTGAGCGTAGATTTAGTTCCGATACGACTAGGAGAATTTGATGTAATTCTTGGGATGGATTGGTTGTCTAGTCACGGGGCTATGATTGATTGTCAGAAGAAAAGTATACACCTAAAGACTCCGAATAAGTCGAAGGTCGTATTCTACGGTAGTAAATCGCCTAGACAATCTTGTTGTCTGACGATGATGCAAGCTAGGAGATTGCTAAGGAAAGGTTGTATAGGTTATTTGGCTCACGTGGTTGATACTCGAAGAGTAGAGGGTGAGTTGGGTCAGATACCTGTAGTAAGGGAATTTCCAGATGTTTTTCCAGATGAGATACCGGGTTTACCGCCGGATAGAGAAGTGGAATTTGTGATCGACTTGGTACCGGGAACCGCACCGATCTCAAAGGCACCGTACAGGATGGCACCGGTAGAGATGAAAGAACTGATGGTTCAACTGCAGGAGCTGCTAGATAAAGGATATATTCGTCCGAGTGTATCTCCGTGGGGAGCGCCAGTATTGTTCGTGAAAAAGAAGGATGGGTCGTTAAGGCTTTGTATTGACTACAGGGAATTGAATAAGGTTACCATTAAGAACAAGTATCCGTTGCCTAGAATTGATGATTTGTTCGATCAATTAAAGGGAGCGAAATACTTCTCAAAGATTGACTTGAGGACAGGATATCACCAACTGAAGGTAAGGCAGGAGGATATTCCAAAGACAGCATTCAGAACTCGATATGGACACTTTGAGTTTTTGGTGATGTCGTTTGGGCTGACGAATGCGCCAGCAGCATTTATGGACATGATGAACAGAGTGTTCAAGCAAAACCTAGATAAATTTGTCGTCATTTTCATAGATGACATTCTTGTTTACTCGAAGACGGAGGGGGAACACGTCGAGCATTTAAGGATAGCCCTAGAAACACTGAGAAGGGAGAAGTTGTATGCAAAGATTTCCAAGTGTCAATTTTGGCTACAAAGAGTGCAGTTTTTGGGGCATGTGATTGACAAGGATGTTGTATCGGTGGATCTTGCCAAGGTAGAAGCAGTAATAAACTGGGAGCAGCCGAAGACACAGACAGAAGTCCGAAGTTTCTTGGGATTAGCAGGTTACTATCGGAGGTTTATTCAGAACTTTTCAAAGATAGCAACACCGTTGACAAATTTGACAAGGAAGACTGTGAAGTTTGTATGGACAGATAAGTGCGAAGAGAGTTTCTTGGAGTTGAAGAAGAAACTTAGTGAAGCACCTGTGTTATCCCTACCAGATAATACAGGGGGAATTGTGGTGTACAGTGATGCGTCACACAAAGGCCTTGGGTGCGTACTGATGCAGCATGGGAAGGTCATTGCGTACGCGTCACGGCAGCTGAAGGACTATGAGAAGGGGTATCCGACTCATGACCTGGAACTAGCAGCAGTAGTGTTTGCTCTGAAGATTTGGAGACACTATCTGTATGGGGAGAAGTGTGAGATATACACAGACCACAAAAGTCTGAAGTATATATTCACTCAAAAGGAACTAAACATGAGGCAGAGGCGATGGTTGGAGTTGATCAAGGACTACGATTGTGAAATTCTGTACCATCCCGGTAAGGCCAATGTAGTAGCCGATGCTCTAAGTAGGAAGGGCAGAGATAAGTTGATGATGCTGACAGCTCAAGAAGAACTGATCAAGGATATGGAAAGACTGGAGTTAGAAGTCAAATATCCGACGAATGCAGATGAGAAACTGTTCGCAGTGGAGGCGAGTCCGACTTCATTAGACAAGATAAAAGAGGCTCAAGAAAAGGATGATGAATGTATCGCCATAAAGAAGCGAATCTCAGAAGGAGAGGAATTAAAGTACAAAATTGATGGCACAGGACTGCTAAGGTTTGAAGGGAGGATCTGGATACCGATGGTTCCGGAGTTGAGAGAAGAGATTCTGCAGGAAGCTCATTCTACAAGGTATTCGATACACCCTGGTAGTACCAAGATGTATCAGGATTTACGCCAACACGTCTGGTGGCCGAACATGAAAAGGGAGGTCGCAGAATGTGTTGGGCGATGCTTGACATGTCAGAGGGTAAAAGCAGAACATCAGAAACCGGGTGGACTGCTACAACCGCTGAATATTCCAGAGTGGAAGTGGGAGCATATCACGATGGATTTTGTGACGGGGCTTCCACCAACTCAAAAGGGTTACGACGCGATCTGGGTGATTGTGGATCGTTTGACTAAATCTGCACATTTTCTACCGATCAAGATAAGGTACAGGCTGGAGCAGCTAGCAAAGTTATATGTGAAAGAGATTGTGTCACGACATGGAGTACCGGTATCTATTGTATCTGACAGAGATCCGCGCTTCACGTCCAATTTCTGGAAGAGCTTACAAGAAAGATTGGGAACTCAGTTGAGGTTGAGTACGGCGTATCACCCTCAAACGGATGGGCAAAGCGAACGAACGATTCAGACGCTGGAGGACATGCTTAGAGCATGTGTGATGGATTTTAACGGCAGCTGGGACGATCACCTACCATTGGTGGAGTTTGCATATAATAACAGTTATCATGCAAGTATTGGCATGCCGCCATACGAAGCATTATACGGAAGGAAGTGTCGAACACCTCTGTGTTGGGACGAAGTTGGTGAACGAAGACTGTTGGGACCTGAATTGGTGCAACAGACTGTGGATGTCGTCAAAGTGATAAGAGCTCGATTGGTAGCGGCTCAGGATCGACAGAAGAAATACGCCGATTTGCATCGTCAGAAGCGAGACTTTGAAGTTGGCAGCTTTGTGTTTTTGAAGGTATCTCCCTGGAAGGGGAAGATCAGATTTGGTAAGAAGGGAAAATTGAGTCCCAGGTTCGTAGGACCATTTGAAGTTTTAAAGAGGGTAGGTGAAGTGGCGTACGAGGTAGCTCTACCTCCTTAACTGGAGCATATTCATAATGTGTTTCACGTTTCTGTGTTGCGGCCATATAAACCCGACTACAAGCATGTGATATCCTATGAACCAATTCAAGTGGAGAAGGACTTATCATATGAAGAGATTCCTGTCCAGATATTAGATAGGAAGGAGCAAACGTTGAGAAATAAGGTCATTCATTCGGTCAAAGTACTTTGGAGGAACCACGCAGCTGAAGAAGCTACGTGGGAGCTAGAAGAGAAGATGAGGAAGAATTATCCGCATCTTTTTGAGTGAACCCGTTAAGTTTTCCGTACCTAGACTGTAATTCTGGGGACAGAATTCTTATAAGGGGGGAGGATGTAACGACCGGGAATTCTGAAATTTCCTTGTAATTCGAATATTTGAATATTACCGAATTTATTATATTTTATTAATATTATTTTTGTTGCATGTTTAAAAGTTGTGTGACAACCTGGGTGAAGTGAATGTATGAAATTTTACGAGTTGTAGTTTTGTTTAAGTGAATAATTGATTTCGCGTAGCGTCGCTAAATCACTATTCACGGAGCACGTTTCCCGAGGCATTATTCACGCCATATTATTTTTGTGTCTTTTTCGATTTTAATAAATTTCATAAATATGTGTATACGTACGAATAATTTTTCCAAGCGTCGAAAATTTTATTTGAGCTGATACGTGATTTTATCCGTATCCAAAATGTATTATATGGGTGTTCCGAATAAATGGACAAATCCCATAATAATTATTTTTATGCGTCCCAATAATTTATGGGAGTACCCGTTTTAATTATGGGTAGAGTTATTGAGCAAATTGGGTACAAATGAGGGAGTATTCGGGCATGGGAGAGACCAAATGGGTGTATTAGTTTGTGTGTTTCTGATATGGGGAACCATCTAACTCTTTGGACCAATCAAAGGAGAGAATGGAGGGAGTGTCGGCTGATGGTGGCATTGTGCCAAGCACAATGCATGGATAATCCCTAATGCTAAACATTCCTTCTTGAGAATTATTCCAACGGAGCTCGGGCCGCGCAACTATTTCCCCCATCTCCCGAAGTCACCCACCAAGTCCTTCACCTCCTCCTCCTTGCACATCTGATCATATCCATCATCCTTTCCCTTGTTGCTGCAAGTAGAGTGAGAGTGCAAAAGAAGAAGGACTAAGCCCCATTGGTTCCCCTCTTCTCTACCTAATTCAAACTTCAACCCATTATTAAGCACACAGAAAGAGAGAGCTAGTGGGGGGGCAAGAGGCTCGGGTGCAGCAAGGGAAGAAGAAAGAAGAAGCTCGAGAGGAAGGAGCAGCGGGTGAAGGAAAAAGGAGAGGAGGAGAGGCTCGGGTGCAGCAAGGAAGGAAGAAAAAGAGTCTCAAGCCAAGCCTAGCAAGTTCTCTAGCATCTTACAGGGATTACAAGAGGTAAACCATCAACCTAAACCCATCCCAACTAATTTGGTTGAGAGTTTCTAAGTTTTTATGGTTTTTGGAGCTTTTAAGCTTCTGTTGATGGGTTTGAGTTATTGTTGCGATTCTCGTTGTTATTATTTATTTTGGATGTTTGTAAATGTTGTTAAGAGACTATGTAAGCTATTAACAACATCAAAGTGGAACAAAAATGAAAGAAATCCTTACCTTGGCTTAATGGAGCAAGAACAATGAACTGTTGAATAAGAACATGGACTGTTGGACGAATTTAAAGGACCATCGTAGATATTTTCATGTTTTATAATTTTGGTTAATGCTATATGTGTATGAATCTATAGGAGTCTTATGGTTCATGTTGTAAGCTTTCCATAGCCTCTAAAATGGCCTAATTCCGAGTTGTAACGAAGAAGTTACGAAAGTTTGAAGTTTGTGTGCCAAAACAGGGCTTGTTGGCGAGCTCGACAAAGAGGAGCCCTTCGGGGGCGCGCTCATTGGCCTAGGGGCGAGCTCAGCCCTTCGGGGGAGAGCTCATTTGGCCTAAGGGCGAGCTCAGCCCTTCGGGGGCGAGCTCATTTGGTCTAGGCGAGCTCGACAGAGAGGAGGCGAGCTCATTTGGCTTAGGGCGAGCTCATCATAAGGTGGGCGAGCTCATGGGCAAGCTCATCGGAGAGGTGGGCGAGCTCATCAAAAAGGTGGGCGAGCTCATGGGCAAGCTCATCGGAGAGGTGGGCGAGCTCATCAAGAGGAGGGCGAGGAGAGGAAGCTCCGGGGCGAGCACACACCCTCTAGGGCGAGCACAAGCCCTCTGGGGCGAGCAGAAGCACTTTGGGGCGAGCAGAAGCACTCCGGGGCGAGCTCGTTATGCGATGCAGACCTCCTTTAGTAAAACGGACCTAACTTTCTCATATAAACTCCAAATTGGATGATTCAAGATGATCCGGAAAGCTTAGAGATAGACCTATAACTTCAATTAATTAGAATTGAAATTTACTATCTGGAGTAATTTTGATATTGACCGTTTTTAGGGCTATTGTGTAAACAGAAGGGGGTCGGTCAAGCGCGTGTGCAACGTGTAATGCTTCCGACAATAACGACATTGTTCTAAGTCCTAAAACATGAATGTTATGAATTATAATGATACTTAGCATTAAGCAATGAGTATTAGATAAATCGAATGTGTGTGCTAGACGTACGCAATGCGTGTCGCTTGGGCATTCGAATAGGCGAGGTTGGCGTGCGGACGCGCAAGCGTCATAACGCTGTAACTTGTATGTATAATCTTATTTAATATTTTGTTTCTTATAAGAATGAAACATTATAGAGTAGTATAAACCATTATTTAGTATCCAGTATGTGACTAATTGTTATGTGAATATGTACTTAATTGTGTAGGACATTAAGGAGCGTGTGTTGTAATATTGTAGCAGCGCTTCAGGTAAGTTTCCCTAACGCTTGTCTAACCCTTGCGTTGGGCAAGTTCCCTAACTTCATTCTTTCTACATATTGAATGCAAGTTTCCTAACGCTTGTCTAACCCTTGTGTTGGGCAAGTTTTCCTTAACCTTACTCGAATTATATTTTGAGCAGGTTTCATATTTTATACAGGTTGTATATTGTTGCAAATTTCATGACTCAAATTAAGTTATTACTTTTGAATCATATTAGTGGATTAATTATTGTCAATTACTCCACCTCCAAGATAATTATTGATATTCGCAGCTTATGCATTTGAATTCATTATCTATTGTTGGATTGTTAAACGTTTAAGTTCTTCATGCATGAACTGTTTAAGGAGATAGTCTACGCCATTTGCTTCGGTTAGACATGTACAGATTATTATTTTAAAAGCTATCCAAACCGATTGTTGGTGCGGATTCTTGGACTGAGAGAGCAACCCTTATTAGGGGATTATAATGTGTCGGTTATTCGATGCAGTCAGAGTTAAATGTTATGCATATACATGGTGTACGAGAGGCTGATCCCCTCGAGTACAACTGACGGGGCCAGGTTTTAAAAGAGTTAGTCGAATGATCGACTCTTTGGCCAAAAGTTCATGGTCGGTTGGACCACTCAGCAGTAAATAATCATTATTCATTGTTTAATTTGAACCTTGATTATGTTATTTCAGCTATTTCATCAATGTTCATAAATTGTTGATCTATGTAGCTATTATTCTTATTCATTCATGATATATCTTCATTCTTGCTTTTAAACTTGCTGAGCAAAGTAGTTGCTCACCCTTGCTATATCATGAACCTATTACAGTTAAGCCGGGGAGTTCTAAAGCGGACAAAGGCAAAGGAAAGCTTAAGGAATAGTTATATATACTATCCCGTTGTGTAATCGTGGAATAGTTTTGTATTATTAATGTATTCTGCGATGTATTTATTTAAGGTTGTAGACCTTGGGACCGTAGTGAACCTTTTGTAATGAACAATATATGTTTATTTTATTCCGCATTTGTTGATTTATGTTGTTTAGAGGTGTATGGATGCATTTTATCGTGAGCACCAAATTCGAGATATTGGTACCTGAATTTGGGGGTGTCACAGGAACTACCTGGTTGCTAATACTGCAAGTCTCGGATAGATAAATAGATAAGAAGTTAAGATCAATGATGATAAAGTTGTTGTATAATATCTATACACAGAAGGATTTAGCGTTGGATGTAAGTCACAGATGTGTAAGTGAGCACCAGATCTGTTGTAGCAAGTACCCAGATTTTGGAGGCGTCACAGAGTGACTATAAATAAGTGTTTTGGCTCATTTGCTTGAAGAATAAGACATTTTAGAGAGAAAATATGTTATCTATGGAGAGAAATAGCAAAAATGAGAGAAAAAAACTCTCTAAATTAAATCTTAATCTAGTTTTTCTCATCAAATCTCTCACCAATCTATAGTCAAGCAATCCATACAAATCTTAAGGAGGAAGAAACTCTTACTCCCAAGGTCCATTTCTCCTCTCTACGCTTGTTTTTACTTATATTTACGATTACGTTGTTTGAGATTTATTTCGTTTTCTCGTTTTAAGGTTTTCTTAGCATCCTAGATCATATCTAGTCGTGTGTGGATCCTATTTTGAGTCATAGGTAGTTAGAGAGCGTTTGTTAGAGAGGGTTTCTCATTATAGAAATTCCTCTTAACCAACTTATAAAGTTATTTTAATGGTAATTCAATTTCGATATAGATCTTGCTCATTTTGTCGATTGTTATGCTTGGGCTTTGTTGTTTACAATTATTTCTTCGATTTTAGGCTCTCCTAACATCCTAGATTACTTCTAGAGGTGTTTGGATCCTATTTTTGGCATGGTTTTAAAACTCGGACCGGCCCGACGGTCGGACCGGTAAAAACCAGAACCGGTCCGTCTTCTGGTCCAGTTTGGACCAATGACCCAGTTTTGGTTAAAATCCGGGTTGGCCCGTTGACCATCGGTTCAACCGGCGGTCCAACCGATAAACCCGGTTAATTGACCCGGTTTTTATTTTATTTTATTTTTTTACCAAAAAAATTTTAATATTAAAATTAACCACTTTTATTAATATTGTAACTCATCTTTATTATGTTTTAGTTCATAAAAAATGAGATTTTTTAAAATTTTATTTATTGCTAATAATATATATTTTAATATATTAATTACGTCACTAGGTCAATAACGGTCCGACCACTGGTTACACCAGTGACCCATCGACCCGGTACCTTTTCCGGTTCGATGACCGATTCGGGTCTGAAAACCTTGATTTTTGGGATTATGGAATGTTAGAGAGGATTTCTCATGGATAGAATCTCCTCCTTACCAACCGAGGATATCTTTTTAGTAATTTCTTGATTTTGACTTCGATTTAACTCCTTTTATCGATTATTTTTGTTGAGGAGTTGTTTTCTCTTGATTTCTAGGTCACCCAAGTATCCTACATTACTATCTAGCGGTGTGGGGATCATACCTTTTGGCCACCGAGGAATTCTCACGAATAAAATCTCCGTATAGCCAATCTATAATATATTCCCGATTAGATCTCGATATGTTGTTTTAGATCTATGAAATCTTATATCTATGGGGTCTCATTCCCTAGATTCTAAATTCTCTTAGTAGATATCGTTGATACGTAATAGATCCTTGTGATTTTTGATAATAGTTAGTGATATAATTCGATTCCTACAATATAGTTAATGGTATAATTGCGATATCATCAATATATTATGCGATCTATGGATTCAGGTCTATGGAAGTCCTTTCCTAAACTCAAAACTCCATTTGTAGATCTCGATACGTTGTTGGGTGTGATTACGAATCATGTGAGCCTGGGAATGAATTCAAGGCCCTTAAACATCATGTTCAACGAGAATTGAAGGATATTCCCATGATGGATATAGTTAACGGTTGTAATTTTGTGATTCGATAATTGTAAATCTAATTCGGGCCTTAAAACAATATCGAGGGTTTCTATTTCACGAAAATTGGATTTAAGGCCCCTTGATAGTGGATTTTATTATTTTGAGGTGCTTGGAGTTATTTAGATGGCTTACATACCTATATCTAGCTTAAACCTTATTTTCAATGTTTGATTTTATGTTTCAAACACACGAAAATAGTTTTCAAATGACAAACTCGAAAAGATCTTTTAAAATTGAATCAAACTAGGTTATTAGATTAATCTTAGGATAAAATTGGAAGTAAAGAGAGCCTTAATTCCTATTTGACAAATGGTTACAACACTCTATTTTCAAAATCCTAACTTTCCAAAAAAACGATTTACGAAATAAAAAGAACGATTTCCAAAACATTACGAATTTCAAAACAAATATACGTATACGAGTATCAAAATGAGTTTTCAAAAGACACCTTCACGAAACTCAAATTTTAAACTAAATCCTTCATGCATAGGTTCAAAGAGGCTCTGAAATTTAAATAAGCACACTTAGAAGGGGGGTTGAATAAGTGTGAGAACAAACTATGATCAATTTTTGATTTTATGTTAAACAGACGAATTCAGCTTACCAGATTAATGAATTCAGCTTACTATATGAAGAACCACAATTTGATGAACTATACAGTTTTTATAAAATAACTTGCTGGATGAATATTTCTTATGAAAGTACAAAGTATTTATATATTTTATAGTATTCAATTTTAGTTATCAATTTGAAGAAATGATTTTCTTTGTGAATAATGATAAAATAATGCAAACAATAAATGAACACCAGGATTTTTTACGTGGTTCAGCTATTACCCTCTATAATAATAGCCTAGTCCACGTCCAATACCAACTAGTATTAGAGACTCACTTTATATATATCTTTCAATTACAAAGTGACACCTTTTACAAAGCAGGTTAATTGAATTCTCAAATTCCCTTGAGCACTTTTGCTCCATGTGCACCTATGCACTCCTTAAGCACTTATGTTTCCTTAAACCTGTTTGTAAACAATTCTCAATCCACACTTGGATTTAATTCCTTTAGACAATTCCTTAGTATAAATACAATAAATAAAGAATTACAAATATAGAGGTCTAATGATCAAAGCAAATAAACAATTTAACAATGCAAGGCTCAACTAATGTATGCAATGATTAATTAATAACAGAAGGATATTACCGATTTAAAGCCCACGAAAATATGCTGAATTTATAATATAGAATTATAGTAGAAGAATAGCTTTTTCAGCATATAATTAGTGCACTGTAGAAATCGTTAGTAAAGCTGGGATATCTTCATGAAATTTATAGCCTTAAAAAATATTACCGTTGCAGCCCATATATATCCTGCCGTTGTATAAAGATCTCGGATTACCATACTAACGTTACAAACAAACCTTATCAAGTTACAGCCAATTAGAAAGATATCCAGAAATAAATACTTCAACTGATCAAAATATCCGGATATTATCATTAACAACTCTTAATATATCTCTTTTAAAATATATCTTCTAAACAGACTTATGAACAAATAATGTAGCCATACCGAGTCAAAGAAGGATTTTGTAGATAATGACTAAAAAAATATCCTGTCATCACTTATCCCTCTTTCCAAGGCTACAGCCAAGATATATTACATATATCAAAGAATTAGATTTCCAAGGATTAATAACCCCTATTAATTCTACTGCCACACATTTCCATAACCATGGCACATACCCATCTATTATATCTTAAGATTGTTAATACTGTTAATATAAAGACAATCATGTATGATTAAAAATGAATTAATCAATCGTGATGCACAAATTAATTCACCTGTTTAATTATAAAATATGCATGTAAATGTCCTAGAGCCTTGAATTGAAAAATCAAATATTTGCAATGACCTTACATTAAAATTCTTAAGACTTAAATAGTCTTCAATCTTCCTGAATAATCCATCAAAACAATTCTTGAGACAATTTCCTAAAATTCACAATAAAGAATTTAGTACCAATGAACAAATCATCATCAAAACATTAGGTTATAGAACGTGACATAATCAACATTCTCTTCCTTTTTGATGATGACAACATAAATAAGTGAAGCTCCCCCTAAATTCATGCATATAGCTTATTTTAGGAAAATTTCATATGACCTGCATATGTTAGTATCATACCAAGTAATAATATCAACACAGATCATAATATCAACATGTTTAAAACAAAATACCATAATTTAAACATAGATAAGCAATCTTAATCATCGGTCTTAACATGCAGGCAGATATGCCTATCAAAAACCAAATGAAACCATAGTCTTTAAAACAGAATTTTAAAATGATTTAGACGATCTCAAAAGAACTGAACAAACTTTAAACTAATTCTCCCCCTTTGTCACCACGCAAAAAGGATAGAAGATATGATTGAATTCAGTCAATGTCCTCAAGGTTAGCCTTCTGTGCAGCACAGGTAGTGAAATAAGGACGATGGCGAATGCGATGAAGACGTTCTGCGAAGGAAAGATCATCTGCAAAAGGAGGGGGTCTTGGTATAAAAGTAGAAGAAAGAAGTGCCATATCAAGAAAATCACCCTTGTATTCTGCCATCCAATTGCACATTGGCCATTCCGGGATTGTGGAATACATTGTCTGAAAATGTAACTTCTTTCCCACATTATTGAATCTTGTTGCCATGAAATCTGCAAGCTCCCCAAGTTGATAACTTATAAACTTGACCTCTTGACTCAGTTGACAGGTGTTCCTATTGAATTTTCTTTGAAGTGTTTCAACCATAGCCATTGTTTGTAATTCAAAACCTGCCTGGAGATCTATGAATTTATCTTCAACACGATGATATAGCTTATTAATTTCTAGAGCATCCATCGGTAGTTTTCCTTTCTCGAGAATCACAAGATGATTTCTGATATCGACCAAATCAGTTTTCACATAATTTTAATTTTGTAGAATCTCATTTAGAACATTTATAATGTCAGGCCCATGAGAATTTGGCAGAGAGCATGAGGATAAGTCTTGATTAGGAGAGATAGGAGGAGGATCAGGAAGAAGACGAACAAACTCACTAGCAAGAAAAGTAATATGAGATTGTATCAAATTAGCAGTATCTATAAACTCATTACTTGAGAAAGAGATTTCATCATCAAAAGATATTTTGAAATGTTGGAAGAGTTTTGTTAAAAACTTGTTATAAGGAAGACACTTTTTGGTTTGACGAATACAACTTAGCATATGAGACAACATCATTTGAGAAAGATTAAAAGATTTTCCCTTAAGAATCATAGCCACAACCACCAAGTCTTGATAGGTAAAATCTGCTCCACCACCAAGTTGTGGAAACAAATTATACCTAACTACTGTAATGTCTAGGAATTTTCAAAACATTGTATCAAATTATTTTGATATATGAAATTCATTTTATATAATTTTTCAAATTTAATTGGATCCATGTGGGTATTATTATTTAATTATATCTAAAATATGGTCGAATAAATTTTCTTTGCCTTAAGGGGGCTCACTAATAGTTTGAGTAAATTAGTGAGTTAACCCTAAGAAATTAATTGCAAGAAAATTGGGAAGAAAATTAATAAATAATTTCATTATCGGATTAAATAATTCGAATAAAGAATTATGGTTAAAATAAATATTAATTGGGATTAGTTATTTAATTTAAAATATTAGAATTTCAAGGTGACTAATTTAATGTGGATCAATTTTCTTTATTTAGATTGGCTCATTGCTCTTAATTATTATTAATTTGAGCCCAAATCCCTTTTCTTTTTACTTCCTTTTGGGCTGCCCTTTTTATTTAGTTCAACCGGCCCAACCCTATTGGGTTGAGCCCAAAAACTTTGCCAGCCGGGTTATAACATAGCAAGCGGGTCGATCCAATCAAATTGGGAAAAACCCAATTGGCATACCAATTTGGGGGAGTTCAGCCGGTAAAACAAAAAGGGGTTCAACCGATGCCAAACCAAACCTTCAATCAGACAGCAACGAGAAGAGGGAATAGGAGTGGAAGCCGAGCAAAAGAAGAATCCTAAGCCCTAGCTCAGACCTAGCCGCTCAATCGGACGGGACGGGAAAGGACAGCCGGAGCAGTGACGGGAGGAAAAACGATCGATTGGGCTGGAAGAAAGGTAGCGACCGGCGGGTAATCACGGATCGAGGCGAGCGGACCAAGGGTCAAGGGGCGTGACGATGTGACCGGCAAGGACGCGCGGCTCAAGGCTCTGCCGGCCAGTCAATCGGATGGGTAGCGACGTTGCCCCTTGACAGCTTACTCTCTTCTAACCTCCGGGTAACATGGCGTCAGTTGGGGTATTAACCATGAAGGGGATACAAATTCTCCTATAAATTGAAGGCTCCCAACCCACTAGCTTAGCTGCCGATCTCATTTATGTGTGAGCCTAAAATTGAGAGTGAGTTGCCGATAGAAAAGGGAGCAGGGGAAGGGAACAAGCCGTGAATGTCCGCCGGCTTCATTGCTTATTTCGGTAGAAGGAGAAGGACGGCCCATCGATCGACACCAAGGTATCGAATGGTTCAAGCGACCGTGATAATTGTTAAACTTGTTTGAATTGTGTAATAAACCGTACCATATTGTATTGCTTGGTTTGAAAACTCGGATGTTGTATAATATTGCTTGGGTTTGAAAAATTTGGGATTTGTATTTTGTTAATTCCTTGTCGGGAATCTGGTGTTGTATTGAATTGGTTCACCTTGATTAGGGAATCTGGTAATACGATATTGGGTAGTATATTTCTATTGCTGGTTGATATACACAGTATTAGGGTGTTGTATTAAAACTGCTTGGGTTGGAACTCTGTTATGGTATTGCGTTAATTCTTGTTGAGAATCTGATGAACCTTAAGGTTCTGGCAGGTTGGTTGTATACTTGGATTAGGCTGGTGTTGTATCATAGAATGCATACCAAGTGTTTGCTGTAATGCCAAACCAGATTTTGCTTCACTTAGTATTTAGTATCCTGACAATGACATTGTTGACATAAAAATAAACTGAACTTTGGTTTTCTGGTTAGATGTTAATGTGGGCTGGATAGTGATTTACTAATTCAGTGTTATTCAGCCAAAATAATCCACAAATGGGTCTATTCATTAAGATGAATTAATGATTATTTGTATTTAATAATGAATAAGGGTAATAAATATTTAATTATTATTTAATCCTAAATAATAATTAAGTATAAGAAAAGTTAATAATTATTTATTATTTATCCATAAATAATAAATAAAGGTAATAAATATTTAATTATTATTTAATCTTAAATAATAATTCAGTATAAGTAAAGTTATTAATTATTTATTATTTATCAAAATAATAAATAAAGGTAATAAATATTTAATTATTATTTAATCCTAAATAATAATTAAGTATAAGTAAAGTTAATAATTATTAATAAATAAAGGTAATAAATATTTAATTATTATTTAATAATAATTAGGTATGGATAGAGTCAGTAAATGATTATTTATTATTTAGAGATAAATAATAAATAAAGGTAATAAAAATGTGACTAACATTAAATAATAATAATAAAGTATGGGTATTATTGTAAATAAAGTTACTAAATACTTATTGATTATTTAACTGGGTATGTGTACGATTAATACCTTCATTGTTCAATAATAATAGTTAACACTTAAAATATTATTAAAAGAATTTAATAATATTATCGGGCGATTTAATTACCTAATAACCTTTGAAATATTTTTTTTTTTTGATAAGGGTGATGACTAATTTAATTATTATTTTCTTAATAATTAAAGACAGTTGAGAGTAAGAATAAAGTAGGTATTTCTTCGTGTTAAATACTGATTAAAGATTTATAATTTAATCACTTACTATTTAAAATTTTTTATTAAATAATAAGTAACCGTGACTAGTTATTATTTATTTTTAAATAATAACTCAAGATAATTACTTGGTTACTATTTAAGTAATGTGAGATGGTAATTCAATGGTATTTTAATAAGGTCGACAATAGTGTCATGTTTGGTGTGGTTTACTTGTGTGTTAGTCGATTGTCATAGTAAGCGTATCTTATAACTGTACTCTTACTAATTTATAGACCAACTCTATTAAATGGTAGGTCTTCCCAATCAAGTTAATTAAAGCTAGAACTATTTGTAGCTGAGCAAACAGGCAAGTTCTATCTTACTCAACTTTTACATTGAGCAAGTTTCTAAACCTTATGCATTATTTTAATTCGTGCAAAAAGGTATATAATATTGCAAGTTATTCTTTAAGCTGGAATCTTATCTCCAAGCATGCCTTAAGTGGTCTAATTATTTTTTAAATTATTCCACGTCTATGTATTCATGGACATTCGCACTCGTGCATTTGAATTCGTATATCTATTTAAAGTTCCGAAATTTATGATTAAGCCTGAACCCTTGTCTCGGTCATGCACGTATGTGAGAATTTATAAAAGCTATCCGAACCAATCAATGGTGAAGATTCTTAGACTGAATGAACACCCCTTTTATTATAGGGGAGTACCCCAGGTACCGTATATAAGGTACAACTAGCGGAATTAAATGTTATGCAAACACATAGCGTACGCGAGGCTGATCCCCTCAAGTACTTATTCTGTAGCCAGTAACCAGAGGGTCAACTAGCTATTGACTCCTTTGGAAGTTATTGTTCAAAGTCTATTTGACTAGCAATTGTTCTAAAAGCATTTATTGTTATTGCTTCTGATAATTCTATTGTTGAAATCTCTTTTTATATCCCTTTCGTCATGATATATCCTTATTGTTGTACTTTAAACTTGCTGAGCAAACTCGTTGCTCATCCTTGCTATATCATGACTTCATTGCAGCTAAACCCGAGACGTCAGGGAAGAACAAAGGGAAAGAAAAGATGAAGTAATAGACTTCATGTAGCAGATTTTAAATTTATGTGTAGTTAATTACTGTTAATGTAATTTAAACCCTGATATTTATTTAGGGTATGGATTTGTGTAAGTGTTTAAGGTTATTGTATTCTGGGACTAGTAACACCTTTGTAATGAACAACGTATGTTTATTATATTCCGCATTCTAGTTACCATATGTTGTTAGAGGTGAATGGTTGTATTGGATCGTGATGACCGGATCCGGGTACTTGGAGACCCGAATTTGGGGGTGTCACAACTACCTTATGCAACACACAAGCAGTTGGACACACATTCATAGTTTTTGGAAGAAATAGAGTTGTAAGACAATAATCATTCATAACAATATGAAGTTGTTCTAATGGAGGAAAAGGGATATTAGCAGCACCTTTAAGAGTAAAAGGACAAGGTCCGGCAGAAGATATACCAAGAATGCTACCAAAATCAATACTAGTGAAAAATAATGATTTTCCCTTAACATATGTTGTAAAACAATCCCCATTGCATTCAAGATTAGTGTAAAACTGTTGAACTAATCTAGGATAAGCAATAGTAGGAGGAAACAGCATAGATGATATCTCGCAAGCAGTGAAGAGTTTTTCCATAACAGAGTTTTTGAAATAAAATAAATCCAGAGATTTTTCATAAACAAATTGCTTTGTAGCAATTGAATTTTTAAAACGAGTTTCAAAGCTATACCCTCTGAAGAAATTTTCTGGCATATCAGGGTAAGATGAAAATGGATTTACCAGATTTGAAGGGGACTCTGGCTGTGAAGAGATATGTTCTTCATACACTGGTTGCTTCAACTTGCCCTAATGAGATGGTTCTGCTTCTGAAGCCTTCAAGAAACAAAAACTGGAATCCGAGTCGTCGGATAATATTGTGGCATCAGACGACACATGCACGGAAGATTTCTTCTGCACTCGCTTGGATTTCCTTTTTAGTCTAGTAGCATTTTCCAACGAAGATCCTTCATCATTTGATTTACCAGATGATCGCTTGCTAGCCCTGATTTTCATGGCTTTAAGGGTTTGTGAAGAGGAAAAGAAGGGTTTTGGTAAATGAAGGAATCGGTTGATCTGATTTATGGAAAGAGAAAGCTGAAGATATAGAGAAACGAGAAGCAGAAGTTAAGTAGAAGTTTGATACCGAAAGACGTGAGTCTTTTCAATTTTGAAAGACTGTTCGGCTACTTTTCCGGGTTTCAAAGTTGCAGCTGTATGTTTCCCAATTAATCTGATAACCGGCAATTAACATTGATCATTAATAGATACGTGTATTTAGAAAATGGTTTAAACAGATAAGGAATGTCAAACATATATATTTTATCAGATATCATGCAGAAAATAAATGATACATATATGCATAAAATATAAGCTGCATGTCATAAAATTTTAAATACGCAAATCACAATTATACCATGCACATTCCAAGTTCTCTCCTTAGCATACAAAACCTTTCCTCACTCAAACGTTTAGTAAAAATATCAGCTAATTATTTTTCTATAGGAATAAAAATTAATTTAACTAGGCCTTTTGAAACATTATCTCTTAAAAAATGATGACTTGCCTCTATATATTTTGTGCGTGAATGCAAAACAAGATTTTTTGATATGTCAATAGCACTAGAATTATCGCAATATATAGGCACATTATTGCATATTATATCAAAATCACATAAAGTTTGTTTCATCCATAATATTTGAGAGCAACAACTCCCTGCAGCTAAGTATTTACCCTCAATGGTTGATAAAGCAACTGAAGTTTACTTTTTACTATGCCATGAAACAAGACTTTGTCCCAAAAATGTACAAGCACCACTTGTACTTTTTCTATCAATTTGAAACCCTGCATAGTTAGCATCTGAATAGCCCATTAGTTCAAAATGATTACTTATTGCATAAAATAACCCTAAATTTATAGTACCACTTAAATATTTAAAAATTCTTTTAACCGCTTTTAAGTGGGATTCTTTGGGTTTTGCTTAAAATCGAGCACAAAGACATACACTGTACATTATATCAGGTCTAGATGCAGTTAAATATAATAAAGAGCCAATCATACCTCGATATTTGGTTAACTCTACATCTATACCTTTATCATCTAATGTAAGCTTTATTGATGTACTCATTGGTGTAGCCTTTGGGTTGGATCCTTCAAAACCAAATCTTTTGAGTAGCTCTTTTGTGTACTTGGTTTGATGAATATAGATCCCTTCCTTTGTTTGCTTGATTTGAAGTCCCAAAAAGTAATTTAGCTCTCCCATTAGCTTATATCAAATTCCTTATGCATACACTTTGAAAACCACTCACAAAGGAAATCATTAGTAGCACCAAATATTATGTCATCCACATATATTTGAACAACAATTATATCCTTTTTGGCATGCATAATAAATAATGTGGAATTAATTTTACCTCTAGTGAAACCACTTGAAAGAAGATACTTACTCAACCTTTCGTACCAAGCTCTTAGAGCTTGTTTGAGACCATAGAGAGCTTTCTTTAGCTTAAAAACATGATTTGGGTACTTCTCATGTTCGAATCCAGGAGGCTGTTTGACATAGACTTCTTCATTGATGTATCCATTGAGGAACACGCTTTTTACATCCATTTGATAAAGCTTGAATTTTTTGTAACACGCAAATGCTAATAAGATTCGGATAGATTCTAGTCTTGTAACTGGGGCATAAGTTTCTTCGTAATCGATCCCTTCTTGTTGATTATATCCTTGAGCCACTAACCTTGCTTTGTTGCGAGTGATTGTCCCATGCTCATCAAGCTTGTTTTTAAACACCCATTTTATTCCAATGACAGAAATACCTTTAGGATGAGGCATTAATTAACAAATTTGACATCGTTCAAATTGTTGAAGTTCCTCTTGCATTGCCATTAGCCAACTTTCATCAAGAATGGCTTCCTTAGCATTCTTTGGTTCAACTTATGATAAAAATGCAGAAAACGCACATTGATTTATAAGCCTCTTTGTGTGGTGATTCCTTTGTTTATATCTCTGATGATATTCTCCGGTGGATGATTCTTAAGATATCTTACAGTCTTTGGGATTTGGACATCGTGTATCACTTCTTCTTGTTGAGGAAAATCTTCTTCAAGGTCTTGTGTTGCTTCTTGTTCATTTTCTTACGTACTATTCAATTCAGCCTGTTGTATTTGTTCATTTAGCCTGCTGACTGGTTCTCTTCGGTTTACTGAATTTGTGTAAGTCTCCAAATTTCTTGCATCCTCTTCTCTTTCTTTGGGAAGATCAAGGTTAGTCTCAATAAAAGTTATATGAACAGATTCTTCAACACATAACTTATAGATATTAAATACTGAAAGTAGTATGCACACAAGTCAATCATATTTGATATGATGTAGCATATACTTTGTAATCTTATTCGGTTGTTAAAAGACATTTTACATTATCTACATAGTGCTGTTATATTAAATGTGATAAACCCATAGTTTTGAGCAATGCTTTTAGAATCATGATGGTGATCATGCTAATGAGATCTAAATTCTAGATAGCTCACAAACTTAAATTGTTCCTAATCGATGGATTACTAAAAAGGGGATTAGTGAATCCGGATAGATTAGTACATACGTTGCTTGCTCTTATGAAGAGAATGATTGATCTCATAATCATTTGTGTGGAGACACTAAAGCAAGTATGTAGGTGCTTATTAGAGAATAAGTTCACTAAACGTGGCTCGCTAAGGAATACCTAATGGAGTTTTACTCGCCTGTCAATAGGAATTCCTCTAGTGATAGTAGTACAAGTGATCCTTGGACTTGAGATCATCATAGTATCTTGTGTATGATGAGTTATACTTTGACATGTCCCTTAAGACCTTTAGGGTATATCAAAGGGTATGATTGGGTATAATAAGTTGTACATGGAAATAAGTGAATGATCAACAAAGAATCTACCACTTCTAGTAAAAGAAGAGAATGTCCTATGTGATTCGATAAATGACGACTCAGAAGTCTTTGGCCAAAGCAGAATGAAATTAGAAAAGAGTTTCTAATTTGCATTAATCAGAGTTGTGCATTTTAGAATCGAAATACATATAATTAAATAAAATAAGACTTGACAGTAATTCCATGTCTTATATTTAATTGGGACATTGTATGGTAGAAGGATTGAATTGTACGGTAACTATGCACTGAAAGGTTCTTTTATGATTAATGTTGAAATCTATATTATCTGGAAAGTCGTTGATCGCTAAGGGGGCTTACCCTTATTGTAGAATAAATATTATTTATTTAAATGAATTAAATAGTTTAATTTATTTATTTAAATAAAATTAGAATTGTTCTAATTGATTTATTCACAACCGGTTTAATATAGAGAACCTAAAGGGTCACACCGTAAAAGGAAAATATTTATTTAAGAAGTAAATGGCATAATTGTAATAATAAGTTAAGTGTATTTAATTTAGTCTATGGAGATAGAATAAATTAAATAGCTTAATATTTATTATTTAATATTTTAGAAATATTAAATATAAATTAATAAGAGGAGTCTTATTATTATTATTACTATTACTATTATTTAATTTCTAATAGGGATTGGGAATTAATTAATAGAAGTACTCTCACATGAATTCCTAATTGGATTAGGAGTTTAATTTAATTAAAGGAGTTTAATTAGAATAGAAACCCTAATCCTAAATAGTTTAGGGAAGGGTTTTCCTACATCTATAAATAAGAGAAGTCTTATCATAGATTAGGTTTACACACTCTTGCATAAGAATTGTAGAAAGTACTTACAATTTCTATAGAGATAGAAACTAGGGTTTTTCCAACACCCATCTTCTTGAACAAGTATTATTCCTTGGTGGATCACCTCTAGATGCCAAACACTTGGGTGGCTAACGTTGATCAAAGGAAGAAATTTAATCGGTGGAATTCAAGGAGAACGCAAAGGAATTGGAGGTGAACTTGTACCTGAGGAAGCTAGAATTCTACAAGGGTATAATTCTTATTCTCCATCTCTTTCGTTTAATTAATAATTGTGCATAAAGAAAGATAATGGTGATGGTTTGTATAAAATTTTAAAATCTGATTTTATCGCGCTTCCTTTTTATTAATGTAATTTGATTGCATGTTCGCGTTATACAAACCTAACAGTGGTATCAAAAGCCAAACTTTATGCGAATTATTAATTATTTTGATTCTGTATATACATTGATATGTGTTAAGAACAATTTAATTGGGCATAATTGTTTGTGTAAAATTATTTTATTTATTTATTTTATTTTTTATTTATTTTGATTTTATTTATTTTCAATTAAGATAAAAGGTTTATTTTGAATTGGAATATAATTAAAATTAAAAGTTTTATTTGAACTTGGAATTGGATTCTACGTTAACTAGAATAAAGGAGTTTATTCATATATGGAATAGGATTCCATGTTTCCTAGAATAAAGGAGTTTATTCACATATGGAATAGGATTCCATGTTTCCTAGAATAAATGAGTTTATTCACATATGGAATAGGATTCCATGTTTCCTTAAAAAATAAAGATGTTTATTTTGATAAGGAATAGGATTCAACATATTTTATTTTCCAACAATTTTAAGTTAAAAATAAAGGTGTTTATTTTAAACTTGAAATTGGTTTCCATATTAATTAAAATAAAGGAGTTTATTTTGATTTGGAATTTGATTAAAAATAAAGGAGTTTATTTTTATTCAAAAAATTGGATAAATTAAATAAAAGAGTTTATTTTGATTTGGAATATGATTAAAATAAAGAAGTTTATTTTAATTGAAATTGGATTTCATGATAACTAATTAGAGTTGGAATTGGATTCCATGATAACTAATTGGAGTTGAAATTGAATTTTATACTAACTAATATTGCCCATTAAATGATATCAATGAATATATGGAATGATTTTATTATTCATGGGATGAATGTTATTTATTGATACATATAGAGATATGTATAATAATAAATAGGGATTGATTATGGACTATTGACCAATGTGTGATTGGATTTATTTTAGTGGATGCTTGAATGTATGAGTTTTTATAAATGGAGTCTGCGTACCTCGTCTTCTCTAATTTTTTCTTAATGTAAATTCTATCTCCCTCCTATGTACTTCCCCTCGACTGCTGATCAAGGTTTCTATTTATTGTAAATAGTTTTTGTAATAGGACTAGTTAGAATTAATTTTGAAGAATTGAAGACAAAGAAGCAAGGAGCGCTTGAAGACCCGTTTGTAATGGAACCCGGGTTTAAATGTAATAGTTATATTTAAATTTAATTCTTGCACCCTAGGTTTGACCTTTTGGTTCACTTGGTGGCTCTAGTGAACCAAACTAGAATAAAAGTCCATAATCAATCCGGGTAGAATATAGTATTCTATTTGTGCATGTTTACTATGTATATATTATATATTATACAACATGCTTCGCATGTTAAATAATATGACGCGTATTTTATATATATGTGCATGCGCGCTAAACAAGATGAGACAAATAATAACAAACCCCTCAAAAAAATTATATTAAGTCATAACTGTTCAAAGATATTAGGAATATCGAACGTTGCCTTCTAGCATGGTAAAACAATAGAGTATTAAATATTTAATATGAGTTTGTTGTGTACACACAAGGCGAGTATTAAATATTTAAGATGTTGTTTTATCACATTTGATGCTTATAAATAGACTGAACGATGCTGTTTTGTTGTGCACACACAAGGACAGTGTTTTTCTTTCGAATATATGGAAGTGCTAGGTTGGACTTAACTTAGATTATTTTAGTCCGGATGTGCACACACTTGACCATTATAATCTAAGAGGCAAAATACAAGGAGTTACATATTGATGTAATTGACAATAGTTGTCTACCTATTTATTTATATATAGTTTGTTGTGCACACACAAGGCTATATACATTTGACATGGGATCCTTATTCTCACTAGCAAATCTTTAATTAGATTTGCCGAACTGTATATTGAGGGTAATATAGTTTGATGAAAATAGTGGGAGATACCAATTTAAAATAAAGACCTAATTTATTTTGGTAATTAATTAAGAAATGAATGTATGCTAAAATGTTGTTAAATTACAAATTCATTTATAGAATTTTACGATGTCTAATTCACTATCACTGCATAACATATTAGATGCTAATTAACCGAACCAAATTAAAAGGACTGGTTAAGAAATTTGAGAATAGTTCTCAAGGCTGAAAAGCTATCTTATGTCCTTAATACGCTTATCCCTGCAATGGTTGCAGACAATGCCTCTGAGGAAGAGATTGCTACTTTTAGAAAGTGGCAAGATGATGCACAGTTGGCTCAATGCATCATGCTCGCATCCATGAGTAACGAGCTTCAGCGTCAACATGAAACTATGGATGCTCCTACTATACTCCTGCACCTTCAAGGAGTTGAAGGGTGAGGAAAGTAGGACTATTAGATATCAGATATCTAAGGAGCTCTTCCGATCTAGAATGACCGATGACACTACAATACAGACAAATGTTCTAAAAGTGATCAATTCGATTGAACAATTGGGACAACTGGGTTTTAATGGATGGAGAGATGATCCAAGATTTGATCTTGTAATCACTTCCGAACTCTTTCTCACAAATTGTTGTGAATTTCCACATGAACAAGCTATATGTCAGCCTGCCTGAGTTGCTTAAACATGTTGAAAATCGTAAAGAGTCACTTTCCAACCAAGAAAGACCAAGTCTTACTGATAGATGATTCTTCCGGGAAGTGGAAGAGGGCCAAAGGATCTTCTTAAAAGAAGAACAATTCAAAGAAGGTAAATGGAAAGGCAAAAACAAAGAACAATAAGAACAAGACTGATGCAGATAGCAAAGGAGTTTGCTTCCACTGCAATAAGCCTGGATACTGGAAAGGAAAACTGTAAGGAGTATCTTGCAGAGGCTAACCAGAAGAAGCTTAGTGAAGCTTCGGTTACAGATATAGGTTTGTTCATGATTGAAATAAATTTTTCTGTAAGTCAAGGTTCTACTTGGGTATTGGATACCGGCTGTAGTTCTCACGTATGCAATCCAATGCAGAGACTAAGCAGAAGTAGAAAGCTAAACTAAGAGTAAGTAATCTTATGTGTGGGAATGGAGCAAAGGTTGCTGCATTAACCATAGGAACTTATAGTTTAGCATTGCCTACGGGCAAGTCTATTAAGTTAATAAGTTGTTATTATGTTTCAGTTCTCATTATAAACATTAGAACTTTCGTTGTTGGACAAGGAAGGTTCTGGTATTATATTTAAGAATAATTGTTGTTCTATTTATAATGATAATGTTTTGTTTGAAACTAGAAGATTACTTGATAGACTTTGTAAACTTGACTTACATAAAAATAATTTTGCAAATTGAACAAACTAGTAAAAGAAAAGGAGATGATCATTCAAAGAGTTGAATATGTGTATTTGATGAAATACAAGTCTGAATCATTTGAAATGTTCAAAGAATTCAGAAGTGAAACATATTGACAAAGTATTAAGATTCTTTGATCAGATCGAGGAAAGAATACTTGTACAATGAGTTTCTAGATCATCTCAAAATGGTATTTTCTCATAATGGACACCTCCTGATACGCAATAATTGATTGGTGTATCTAAAAGGAGAAATTGTACCTTTTTGGACACGGTGCAGTCCATAATGATTTTTACCGACATTCTAGTATCCATCTGGGGTTATGCCCTAGAAACGGCTGCATATCTACTAAATAAGGTAACCTCAAAAATCTGGCCCCAAGACTCCATAAAGGTTATGGATAGGGAGGATTCCTAGTCTTAAGTATGTTAAGATAAGGGGTTGTCCAGCTTATGTGAAAAGGTTTCAAAGATAAGTTTGGGACAAAATTTGACAAGTGCAGAGTTGTGGGATATCCTAAAGAAAGTTTAGGGTATTATTACTATAATCCTACACGCTGCCTTCTTGGATAAAGGTGTTTATCATTGAAGGAGCTAGTGGGAGGGTAATAGATATTGAAGGAGTTCAAGAACCATAAAGCACTTTAAGTCTAACCGAGGAACCTGTAGATAGACCTATTGTACCACAACCGAATCGTAAATCTGAAAGAGTACCGAAGATACCTGGGAGGTATGGATTCATCATAGAGGATGATGATGAGGTACGCATCATAGAGGATGATGATCCAGTTATATACGATGAGGCTATGAGTAGAAGACACTCAGAGAAATGGCAGATGGCCATGAAATCTAAAATGGACTCCATGTATGAGAACCAAGTATAGACTCTGGTTACTCCACAAAAGGGCAAAGTGCCTAGAGTGTGAATATAGGTCATTAAGAGAAAGACTGGGGCAAATGGCAAGGTGGAGACCTATAAGACCAGACCTGTTTAAAAGGTTTTTCAAGTCAAGGAGTTGACTGTGATAAAACCTTATTACTGGGTAATGCTCAAGTCCACTTGGATTTTACTTGCAATTGCAGCTTATTACGAAATCTGGCAAAATGGATGTAAAGACACCCTTCCTCAATGAAAACTTGAGGAGAATGTATGTATGATACAGCCAGAGGAATTTGTTTCAAAGGTTGAAGCAAATCGTGTTTTAAGCTACAATGATCCATTGATGGATTGAAGCAAGCTTCTCAAAGATGGAACATTCATTTTGATGAGACAATCAAAAGAGTTTGATTTTATCAAAACGAGAATGAACCTAGTATGTACAAAAGGGTCAGTGGGAGCACTATGACATTCCTAGTATTATATGTTGATATGCTACTGATAAGGAATAACACACCAATGCTACAATCAGTAAAGATAAAATTGTCTAAACATTCCTCCATGAATGACTTGGGAGGAACATCCTATAAATTGGGGATATAAATCTATATAGATAGATTTAAAAGGATGTTCGGCTTGACCCAAGGAACGTATATTCATTTGATGCTAAAGGCGTTTAGCATGGCAAACTCCAAGAGAGGTCTCATGATGATGAGCCATGGAGAGAATCTCTCTAAAATTGTCCCCAATTGAAAGAGAGGTCACATGAGTTACTATCATGTATGCAATGAATATACTAGGCTTGATGTTGATCAGTCATACTCTGGAGAAGATTACTGTAAGACAGTGATAAACATCTTTAGGTACTTAAATGGTACTGAAGATGTGATCATGATTCATGGTAGGTCTGAATAAAAACTAGAGGGCTAAATAGACTCAAGTTTTTCAGACTGACCAAGACGATAATAAATCCACTTTAAGGTAAATCGTTACCTTGAATGGTGGTGCAGTGAATTGGAAAGGTTCCAAACAGCAAAGTGTTGTTGGTTTAGTGACAAAGACAAAGTATATAGCTGTAAATGAAGCTGCAAGTTGATTGTTTGGATGAAAAATTCATCACAGAACTAGGAATAGTTCCTAAGTCTCATCTTGGATTCAAACATGTGTTGCGGCACTTTCATTTGATTAGTGGAATCATTGAAAGAGAAGAAGTCACTATAGAGATAGTGGACTCTCAAGAACAACATTGCATATCCATTTACTGAAGCTTTATCCAAACAGCAGGATGATCGTCACTTAGAGAAGAAGGGTATGAGATACCATGACGATTGGCTTTAGTGCAAGTGGGAGATTGAAAGTAGTATGCACACAAGCCAATCATATTTGATATGATGTAGCATATACTTTGTAATCTTATTCGGTTGTTAAAAGACATTTTACATTATCTACATAGTGTTGTTATATTAAATGTGATAAACCCATAGTTTTGAGCAATGCTTTTAGAATCATGATGGTGATCATGCTAATGAGATCTAAATTCTAGATAGCTCACAAACTTAAATTGTTCCTAATCGATGGATTACTAAAAAGGGTATTAGTGAATCCGGATAGATTAGTACATACGTTGCTTGCTCTTGTGAAGAGAATGATTGATCTCATAATCATTTGTGTGGAGACACTAAAGCAAGTATGTAGGTGCTTATTAGAGAATAAGTTCACTGAACGTGGCTCGCTAAGGAATACCTAATGGAGTTTTACTCGCCTGTCAATAGGAATTCCTCTAGTGATAGTAGTACAAGTGATCCTTGGACTTGAGATCATCATAGTATCTTGTGTATGATGAGTTATACTTTGACATGTCCCTTAAGACCTTTAGGGTATATTAAAGGGTATGATTGGGTATAATAAGTTGTACATGGAAATAAGTGAATGATCAACAAAGAATCTACCACTTCTAGTAAAAGAAGAGAATGTCCTATGTGATTCTATAAATGACGACTCAGAAGTCTTTGGCTAAAACAGAATGAAATTAGAAAAGAGTTTCTAATTTGCATTAATCAGAGTTGTGCATTTTAGAATTGAAATACATATAATTAAATAAAATAAGACTTGACAGTAATTCCATGTCTTATATTTAATTGGGACATTGTATGGTAGAAGGATTGAATTGTACGGTAACTATGCACTGAAAGGTTCTTTTATGATTAATGTTGAAATCTATATTATCTGGAAAGTCGTTGATCGCTAAGGGGGCTTACCCTTATTGTAGAATAAATATTATTTATTTAAATGAATTAAATAGTTTAATTTATTTATTTAAATAAAATTAGAATTGTTCTAATTGATTTATTCACAACCGGTTTAATATAGAGAACCTAAAGGGTCACACCGTAAAAGGAAAATATTTATTTAAGAAGTAAATGGCATAATTGTAATAATAAGTTAAGTGTATTTAATTTAGTCTATGGAGATAGAATAAATTAAATAGCTTAATATTTATTATTTAATATTTTAGAAATATTAAATATAAATTAATAAGAGGAGTCTTATTATTATTATTACTATTACTATTATTTAATTTCTAATAGGGATTGGGAATTAATTAATAGAAGTACTCTCACATGAATTCCTAATTGGATTAGGAGTTTAATTTAATTAAAGGAGTTTAATTAGAATAGAAACCCTAATCCTAAATAGTTTAGGGAAGGGTTTTCCTACATCTATAAATAAGAGAAGTCTTATCATAGATTAGGTTTACACACTCTTGCATAAGAGTTGTAGAGAGTACTTACAATTTCTATAGAGATAGAAACTAGGGTTTTGCCAATACCCATCTTCTTGAACAAGTATTATTCCTTGGTGGATCACCTCTAGAGGCCAAACACTTGGGTGGCTAACGTTGATCAAAGGAAGAAATTTAATCGGTGGAATTCAAGGAGAACGCGAAGGAATTGGAGGTGAACTTGTACCTGAGGAAGCTAGAATTCTACAAGGGTATAATTCTTATTCTCCATCTCTTTCGTTTAATTAATAATTGTGCATAAAGAAAGATAATGGTGATGGTTTGTATAAAATTTTAAAATCTGATTTTATCGCGCTTTCGCTTTATTAATGTAATTTGATTGCATGTTCGCGTTATACAAACCTAACAGCATGATATGCCTTGTTGTTTTGTGAATAACCAATGAAGATGCCTTCATATGATTTAGCATCAAATTTTTCCAAGTTGTCACTAGTATTTAGTATATAACATTTAGACCCAAATGCTTTGAAATAACTTATATTAGGAATTTTATTATTCAAAAGCTCATAAGGAGTTTACAAAATAATAGGGCAGATAAGAACTCTATTTAACACATAACAAGAGGTACTAACAGCCTCGGCCCAAAACTTCTTTGGGCTTTCTTGTAAAAGTGTTCTAGCTGTTTTTTGAAGTTTTCTATTCTTTCTTTCCACTACTCCATTCTGCTAAGGAGTTCTTGGAGCTGAAAACTCATGGCTTATTCCTTTTGGATCACAAAATATAGTAAAGTCCTTTTGAAATCCGGTACCATGATCACTCCGAATTTTTATAAGTTTGAGACTATACTTAGTCTCTAAATTTCTTATCAATTTCTTAAACTCTTTAAATGCTTCATCTTTGGTTCTTAAAAATAATACCCAAGTATATCTAGAAAAATCATCAACTATTACAAATGCATAAAATTTACCATTAATACTAGCGTGCCTTTCCGGGCCAAATAAATCAAGATGAAGTAACTGTAAGGGAGAAGAGGTTGATACCTTATTCTTTGCACTGAATGATGTTCTTACTTGTTTTCCAAGCTGGCAAAGAGCACGTACTCCTTTCTTTTTGAATTTTATTTTTGGCAAACCTTTAACGAGGTTTTTGGAGGACAATTTCTTGATTAAATCCATATGAACATGTCCCATCCGTTTATGCCATAGATTAGCCTCATCTTGCATCGAGGCAAGACATATTTCTTCTTCCTGTTACTAAAAATTAAGAGTATATATATTTCCTTCCCTTTGTGCAACTAGAACAGTGTTGTTAGTACCATGAGAAATTGTACATTTATCTTTTTCAAAACTGACTTGATGATCATTATCTATTAATTGACTAACACTTATAAGATTGAATTTCAGTTCACTAACAAGATGAACATTATCAATATTAACCTTACCATTACCGATTTTACCTTTTCCAACAATCTCACATGTTCGATTATCTCCAAAAGTGACCGTTCCATTTTTCTTTCTATTTTTAGTTCCACGAACTTCGATTTATCACCAGTCATGTGACGAGAGCATCCACTATCAAGAATCCATTTTTGAGATGGAACTCTTGCCTTGAAGCATACCTCATTTGGTTCACCTTCTATCCCCATGAAGCATACTTGAGCTATTTCATCATTGACATCTACCTCAACTTCGGATTCTTCATCATCACTCCATGTAACAAGGGCTTTGTTTCTTTTGTTATCTTTGTGGCTTGTTTTACCCTTATTCTTTAGTTGAAAACAATCCTTCTTGAAGTGTCCTGGACGTCCACATTCAAAACAATTCTCATTGGTTTGCTTTCCTTTGATCTTACTAGAATTGAAGTTGTTCTTCCTCTTGTTCTTTCTTTGTAGTAGTCCTTTGAGTCTTCTTGACATCATTGCTATTTCTTCATCTGAGTCATCATCAAGTTCTTCTCCATTTCCTGCATTAAGAGCTAAAACTTTTCTTTGAGGAGTTTCTTCCTCTTCGTCATATCTTTTCAACTGATGTTCATATTTCCCAAGTTCACCAAAAAGTGTTAGAGTGTCCATAGTAGAAATAGTATAAGAATCTTGAAGAGTAGTAATTTTAGGAGCAAACTTCTTGGGCATAGCCCGAAGTAACTTACGGTTAACCTCACTTTATGGAATAAATTTGTCAAGTAGCTTCAATGAGTTTAGGAGAACTAGAAATCTTGCTTGTGCCATCTTTATGGTTTCGTCTTTTTCAAGTTTAAATATTTCATAGTCATGCATGAGCATGCTAAGTTTGACTTCTCGCACCTTAGATGTCCCTTCATGGCTTACTACTAGAGTGTCCCAAATTTCTTTAGCTGTATTATATGAGGAGACTTTATCTATCTCTGATTGTACCATGCCGCTAAGTAATGTATTCATAGCCCTTGAATCATATGAAACTATGAAGGTTTCAGTTGAGTCCATCTCTAGCAAGGTCTTTGGAGTACCATCATCTTTTCTTGGTATAACCGGTCGGTTCTCTACGACCCACCATTCCCAAGGATCTCTTTTAAGGTAGATCCTCATTCGGAATTTCCAGAATTTGTAATTTTCTGTTCCATACAGTAGTGAAGGTCTATTGGTTGATTGACCTTCTTGGTTGTTCTTCCCAAACTATGTCATATTAGAATTTTTCCCTACAAGTCACTTTTAAGACCAAGATAAGTAGAGCCAAGCTCTGATACCAATTGAAATTTAAATAGGCACACTTAAAAGGGGGGGTTGAATAAGTGTGAGAACAAACTATGATCAATTTTTGATTTTATGTTAAACAGACGAATTCAGCTTACCAGATTAATGAATTCAGCTTACTATATGAAGAACCACAATTTGATGAACTATGCAGTTTTTATAAAATAACTTGCTGAATGAATATTTCTTATGAAAGTACAAAGTATTTATATATTTTATAATATTCAATTTTAGTTGTCAATTTGAAGAAATGATTTTCTTTGTGAATAATGATAAAATAATACAAACAATAAATGAACATCAGGATTTTTTACGTGGTTCAGCTATTACCCTCTATAATAATAGCCTAGTCCACGTCCAATACCAACTAGTATTGGAGACTCACTTTATATATATCTTTCAATTACAAAGTGACACCTTTTACAAAGCAGGTTAATTGAATTCTCAAATTCCCTTGAGCACTTTTGCTCCTTGTGCACCTATGCACTTCTTAAGCACTTATGCTTCCTTAAACCTGTTTGTAAACAATTCTCAATCCACACTTGGATTTAATTCCTTTAGACAATTCCTTAGTATAAATACAATAAACAAAGAATTACAAATATAGAGGTCTAATGATCAAAGCAAATAAACAATTTAACAATGCAAGGCTCAACTAATGTATGCAATGATCAATTAATAACAGAAGGATATTACCGATTTAAAGCCCACGAAAATATGCTGAATTTATAATATAGAATTATAGTAGCACAGCAACAGATTTCAATTGCACCACAGTATTAAGAATAGCTTTTTCAGTATATAATTAGTGCACTGTAGAAATCGTTAGTAAAGCTGGGATATCTTCATGCAATTTATAGCCTTAAAAAATATTACCGTTGCAGCCCATATATATCCTGCCGTTGCATAAAGATCTTGGATTACCATACTAACGTTACAAACAAACCTTATCAAGTTACAGCCAATTAGAAAGATATCCAGAAATAAATATTTCAACTGATCAAAATATCCGGATGTTATCATTAACAACTCTTAATATATCTCTTTTAAAATATATCTTCTAAACAGACTTATGAACAAATAATGTAGCCATACCGAGTCAAAGAAGGATTTTGTAGATAATGATTAAAAAAAATATCCTGTCATCACTTATCCCTCTTTCCAAGGCTACAACCAAGATATATTACATATATCAAAGAATTAGATTTCCAAGGATTAATAACCCCTATTAATTCTACTGCCACACGTTTCCATAACCATGGCACATACCCATCTGATATATCTTAGGATTGTTAATATTGTTAATATAAAGACAATCATGTATGATTAAAAATGAATTAATCAATCGTGATGCACAAATTAATTCACTTGTTTAATTATAAAATATGCATGTAAATGTCCTAGAGCCTTGAATTGAAAAATCAAATATTTGCAATGACCTTACATTAAAATTCTTAAGACTCAAATAGTCTTCAATCTTCTTGAATAATCCATCAAAACAATTCTTGAGACAATTTCCTGAAATTCACAATAAAGAATTTAGTACCAATGAACAAATCATCATCAAAACATTAGGTTATAGAACGTGACATAATCAACAGGCTCAAAAGTTGTTTTCAAAATAATGTACTCACCAAAACTCTAACCACCTTAGGAGTCAAAACCCTAGACGATTTATATGGTTTAAAAAACAAAACCCCGTATTATATTTTCAATTCAACCATTAAGAGACGATACCTTATATTTTGACTTAAATTACATAGGAGACGATACTTTATGCTTTACGATTCGACTCAAATCTAGGAAATGACACCCTAAATTACAACTTCAAATTATGAAATCAAAATTGGCTCTAGGAGACGATAACTCAGATTTTCCCCAACGACACAATTCATATAGGCACAGAACACAAACACACACATCACGACCCTCGAGACAATTTATTTAAACTTTTAAAGAAAAATATTAGGAAAGTTATAACCGTGTTTCACGAAAGTCGGGGAGTGCCTAACACCTTCTTCTCGCTTAAGCAAGCCCTCAAACTCTATGAATCTTGGTTGTAGATCAATTTTACGGAGTCACACGATGGGCCATCTCGATTATCAAAACCTTATAATTCGGACGAGTTGGTACATTTATTTAAATCTTTACCAACTAGCGACTCTTTCTAATTGGCCCATTTTAAAATCAAACTTTCAAACCTCGTCGTCATTTAAGTCCGATTTTCCAAAATCACTCTTAAAATCACGATCTATAATAAACGAGAAAAATCTCAGTGTTGACAGGTAGCTCCACCATGAGAGAGATCCCCCTTGGGGTCGACCCTAGGGTGGCCTCCCACCTCATGGTGGTTACTTTCTTGGTTTCTTCTCATTTTGATCCCTTTTTGCATAGCTTTCTTGAATTTGACTAACTATAGGAAGTGAGGCATGAAGAGAGGATGCTTGGGCAGTTCTACTATGAGGGGTAGCCCCCTTGGGGCCGACCTACACCCTTGGGGCCAACCCTAAGGTGACATCCCACCTTATGGTGCCTTGTTTTGCTCCTTTCGTTGCTTAGTTACATACTTTCCGTGCTTTACTTGTTTGATATTCCTTTTCTTCATTCCTTTTTGCTTGCTTGTGGGAGTGTGAGGTGTGCACTATGTGGTGGCATAAGACACCTCCTCATAGTGGCTCACCTAGTGAAGTTCTCCATACTTCGCCATTTTCTTGTCAGTTTTTCATACTTAGCTAATTTTGGCCCATTTAGGTAGAAAAAGTCAATGCTTTACTTTGGCTCCTTCTTGGACAACCATGATGGATGTTATTGAGTTTTCCAAACTTGACGTGGCAATACGGGTACCTCGGTGGGCTCCTAGGTAAGGCCCACCGGAGCCATTTTTTGACTGAGACCATATTTCTTGATACAAACAAATATGGGGGTTAATTATCCCTAAATATGATTTAGTTAAGTTAATTATCCCCCTAATTTATACCCGGAATACACCCACATCCTCTAAGGTGGGAATGAACTTGCCCACAAGGAAATGAAGGTGGATGTAAAAGGACACCACCGAGAAAGCATAATGTTCAAATATCCACATCTTTCAAAATCCTAAGATCTCTGCACGAGGCAAGATTAGTTGTGATTAATCTTCTTTAACAACAGCCTGCTAGGGGCATCCTTCAAAATAATATAAGTCAACTGCGCTTATATCCTAGTAAGGGTAAATGCGAAGCGTACTTAATGTAGACAAGGGGTACTCGCTCTCTCGATATGGGCATGGCCCCATTCGCCTCTTTGGGGCACGTCATTAACACACATAATGAGAATGGAAGGCTAGTGCAAGGAAAGAGTTGTTGCTTAACCGCAAAACAACTCGAACAGTCGAGCTTAAATGTTGCACAAAACTCCATTAGACCTATGGGCTTTTGCACAGGGGCAAAATGTAAGCTCTTATAATATGAATGACGCACGTGGACGAGGAATATCGTGACACGTGGAACTCATAGTAAAGGAAGCAAAAGACCGACTAGAAATTGGGCCTAGGAAGCTTAATGTAGACCCGAAAAATAGTAACTCGATGCCCAAGAACATTGTGGGGCCATCTCGAGATGAACTCGGTCAACCATTATGTTTATATTATTTGACCTGTTTGGGCTAATGGTTTAGTGGTTGAAGAGTAAAGTTCGTTGAGGACTATATAGACAGACCTAAAGCCTAGCTGAGACTATGAACTTGTGGCCTATTAAGACATTGGGCCCAAATGATGGCTATATATATTTAGAGGGAGACACTTATTTTTAGGGCTCTCTCAAGACTACAAATAAGATAGAGAATATCTTCTACGAAGATAGAATTTTGCCCTCATCTTAGTCCATCATTTCATCTTGTTTTCTCTTCCCCTGTACTACAACTCCTAACATTTTTTCTAACTCATTTTGAAATCAAATAAAAGATGAAAAAATAGTTTTTTTCTTAGATTTTAGGTTTTTATTCCTAAATTTTAGGATTGGAAGACTATTCTTAGATTTTAGGGTTGAGATACCATTCTGTTACTAATTATATATAGGTAACTTTCACATGAATTTTCAACAAATTTTTACGAAAAAATCTTTATTATTATATTAACATATAGATTCTCAAGTACAATCTATTAAAATTAAAATAATAATATAATCATTAAATTAAAATTTCTTAAAAAAAACTCACAAACATAATAATATTTTAATAATTAAATTATTATTATTAAAGATGAATATAAAAATAAATACAAAATAATATGGTTGATTATAATTAATTATCATCACGAAGTTATCAGCACTAGGCTAGACTTCACCATACACGCAGATCATCAACTAATTGTAATTTGCTGCAACATTTTATAATATATTTTTTGTAAGATTTTTTTTTTTCACTATCGCAATAGTCTATATTTTACTGTTTTAAATTCTTTTCTTTTTCTTTTTCTCTCTCCAAACTCACAAATGTTAAAGACGTAAGGCGAGGTAGTAGTTTACTGGGCATAATAGTCGGTAGAGGCAGTGTGCTGTAGTCATGGCCGTTTCTACAACTACGGGCGCCGCCATCGACTCTCCACTCCTCCCAAACGGCGGCATCGTAGACGGCGTTGTAGACTACAAGAATCGCCCAGTCTACAGATCTAAATCCGGCGGATGGAGATCCGCATCATTCATCATAGGTATCCAATAACACCACTGAACCCAAATTTTCAAGTAAAAAGGGATTATGCTTATTTTATCATATCAATTTCTTCAAGTTTCTTTGTTTGTTCAAACAATTTCGTAGGGGTTGAACTTGCTGAAAGGTTTGCTTATTATGGTATTAGTACAAATCTCATTACTTTCCTTACTGGGCCGTTGGGTCAATCGACGGCAACGGCTGCCGCAAATGTAAACGCTTGGTCCGGAGCGGCTTCGCTTTTGCCCCTTTTGGGTGCCTTCATTGCTGATTCCTTTCTGGGTCGATACCGTACTATTATTACTTCTTCCTTGCTCTATATTCTGGTTTGCTTTCTATCTATTCTCTGATATTATGTACAGCATAATTTTATCTATAATAATTGATTTTTAAGCTGTTAAAATTTGTTTGGTTGTTTGCAAAAATGATGGGCCTGAGAGGATCATTTGTACTAATTGACTATGTTTTGTCATACTATTTGACGATGATGGAGTATAATAATTCCAAACGAAAAGCTGATATTATATAATTTTCCTTTTTAAGGTATCAAATGAGGACCAATGATGGGATAAAATAGTCACTAGTGGTTTAATAAGTATAAATAGTCGTTATCCCATTCATTATTTTTGCAAAACGTAGCCCAAGATGAAGTAAAGGAAATGGAGAAGAAATAAAAAAGTTTCCCTTTAGATGAATACAAGCCCAATTATATATGTTATAATTTTGTGAAATGGGCTGTTGGAAAATGATGATTATCTTTTCTTTGTTTTCATTTGTTTCAGAAAGGAAATCAGAATCCAAATACAACAGGCTCATAATAAGAATAGCATTTTGTTGTAATTTGTGTTAATTGAAGCAAATATCTTTTCGCTGTCTTTTCTGGAGATTCTGATGACCATGGGAGATGTAATAGAACAAGCTACTCTTAACACAATCACATATACCAAAAATAATCTTTTTTAGTAAATGCTGCCAAAAATAAAACTAGAACCCAAAATTTGGTTATATAAAGTAGGAGAATCTAATCATCCGACCTGTTGTTTTGTACAGCTAAGGCACAATATTCTTATCTCTAAACAACAAAATTTGGTTTCCGAACAGCTTGAAACCTGCCATAATCATGAGACAATAAGTCTAAACATTCTGTTGTTTATGGTAGTAGAGGAGAAGAAGATGGACAAAGATTCAGTAGAATAAAATTTTGAAAATCTGCTTCAAGTTGATATGCTCCGGCTCTTAGGGAAATATAGCAATTCTTTAAAGTTATCTATCGGGTCTTAGGAACTGGTATTAACATACGAGGGATTAAGGTAGAGACAACTTGTACGTGCTCCCCATAGAGATGCATAGTAGAACTATATGTTAGCAATTAACAACGCAATAAAAATAATAGCAAAAGAAAAATCAAGAGAAAACCAGTCGCACAAGACAGAAAATTTAACGTGCTTCACCGAACTTGGGCTACGTCCATGGGCAAGTATTAAATCACTGATTTCACTACTCAGAAAAGCGTACATTAATCGTGCAAGATTCCCTCCTTTTATATTGTGATATAGCAAAACCTAATTTAACTTGAAAGTACAAAATTGCCACAAAACTTTGGGCCCAGTATTGCCACTGGAAGTTATTCATACCCCACAAATCTCCAGGAAAGTACCAGCCCTCCGCTTTAGGAAAAGGCTCCGTTGCCACTGGGTAGCTTCATCAATTTTCTTTGAGTTAAACTGGATCAGATTCAGGCAATATAATTAGTGCCATAAATTCAAAATTGTGTGTTTGATTATCTTTAATAATAAAGTCTGCAGCAAATTTTTACTGTGCTTTAAAGAAAAAAAATGGTAGTAAATTCACTAGTCTAGTCTTTCTTCCTTTGCTACTCAGCAGAATAACCTTTAGTTGTTGCTTGTTGGGTGTTGTATCTTGGCTAATGTCACAAGGTTGAGGTTTACCCCAAAATTTTCGCCTTGTGATGGCTTGGTCAGCCAACCCCGCACAACACTCCAACGCACTGTTTAGACCCAACAGCACACACACACACTCAGTTATATGTATACTGATTAGGAATATTTGTATGTAAGCAAACAATGAGCAACACACGAATTTACATGCAAAACGCCCAACCTTTTATTGCACCTTCAATAAACTAGGAATCAGCCCAAAGGCTTACAATACATAACAGAGGATGTACCAAGCTATCACTCTTTTTCTGCTCTCTAGCATACATAATTTCGTGCACCAAGCACTGGCTATTTATAGCCTGATGGTCAGTTGACACCCCCAACTGCCAAGAGGTTTGCACCACTAAGGTGCTGCCAACAAAGGGGTGGCAGTTCCCCATAACTGCCCATGACCGATAACTGTCAACAGGTGTCTTCAAGTCTTTAGGTCACGCACAAATGGGTCCCAGCACAACAATCAGCTGTCTGGCCACTTCCCCACTATTGGTAACTGCCCATAATCGCTTTGCCAGCTGTGCCCAACTGTTGCCCCCACTTCCTGACACGCTGCCCCCTTGTCTTGTGCAATCTGGCGCACCAGACTACATCCCAACTGCTCTTTGACCCGGTCCAAGTCGCAGCCCAAACCAACTGTGCATGTCAGCCCACTTTTGATTGCCTCCACATGCATCGGTCTTGCATGCTGCCCAGCCCAGCATGTTAAGTACTATCTTGTGCACAGCCCAACATCTAATGTTGTCCCGCAGCCCAACGCCCAGCGTTGTTTGGCACCTCACGTAGCCCAACACATGATGTTGTCTTGCTCCCAACATAGTCCCACACTGACTAGCGTCGAACCCATGCAACCTTTTGGCACGCTAGGCCCTGCCTATGCCATGCCCCGATCTTTGCCAAGCCTTTGCCCCACAAGCCTTGGTCTTCATTGTTGTCACCGAATGTTGCACCATCCCGCACACCGATTTCCCAACATTGCCATCAATGCCTTCCAAAGGTGCAAGGCATGCGTGCCATTGTGCACACACAACCCGCATGTTGTCCACATTCAATGTTATTGCCCAAATCATGTCCCGCTCATGAATGGGTCTTTGATCCAATCCAAGCCACCTATCCGTTGTTAACATTGTTGTTAGGGGAGCCCAACAATGTCTCAATGCCCCGCATCCATCGCCCATGGCTGCCTGCCCATGGTTCGGGTGGACTTCACCGACCACCCCTCCCCTATAGTAGCACTTATGAAAATATCCAATGTGCCAGCAATAGACATCAAGGTTGCTTGAACAGTCATAATGTAGATCCCCTGGATCCATTAGTTTTCTTGATCAGCCCAAATCTGCCGCCTGTTGTGCGCATCTGCCACACGCTGCGCGCATCTGCCGCACGCTGCGCCCATCTGCCGCACGTTGCCGCACAATCTGAGTGTCAAGTCCGTGTCAAGCCAAAAAGGGTCTAACAGCTAACTAGAGGTGTAACACTAAGCACCTGTGCTGGAGATTTATCAACTGCTTAGTTCACTACAAAGATTAATACATTTTTTCGGAACTAAAATTGTGCAATTTTATATTAGATGAAAATGTTCATGGGAATATGGGATATTTTCAGTAGATCAAAACCTATCTAAACCATTGCTGTCAGTTTCAACAATTGTTTCAGACGTATCAATCCCAATTTAAAGATATATGTGGAGAAAGAGAGAAGAGAAGATATTTTCTATTATTTTGTACAATGTACAATTAGACCTGGCAAAAAGTAGTTATGGTTGGTTTTGGGTTATACAAAAATGGTTATGGGTCAATTGAAAACCAAAACCATATAGCCCACTTAAAATATAGTTTAAAATGGTTTCAACCCATATAGTTATGGGTTGAAACTAGTTAACTATTTTTCATGTATCCATTTGAACTATGAATTGGAGGAATTTCCTAACTGTCCAAACTCCAAAATGGCAACCATGTTCTGATAATTAAATTTATTTTCATACACTTATAAAATCTAAATACTCCCTCCCAGTTTCAAAAAAAAAAAAGTTAAAATTTATTTTCATACTGATTAATTTAGAATGAGAAAATGAATTATTATTTTTTAAATATAAAGTAAGAAGCCTTTTTTTGTCTGACAATCTCTTAATTAATGTACCAAAAAATATTTAATACCTGACAATCTCTTAGTTAATGTACCAACGTATTTTATACTATTAAAATCATTCAAAAGCATAAAAAGTAAAAAAGAATTTTTCTGTCAAATTTAAGTATCAAAGCTAACTTGAACATTAGTATTATCATTGTCACAGACTCATGGAGAAAACATCCATAGTGTCCATATGTTACTAAAAAAGAAGGTAAAATGCTAAAATCCCAATAACAATGTCCCAAAAATAATAATTAATCAGAACAATTAATTCTAATGCAAAATATAGTCTACAAATCTCAATAACAATGTCCCAAAAAACCACCATTAATCAGAAGATAATCATCTTTCATGGCACCATAATGGGGAAACCTCCCATTTGTCTAATATCCTTCAATTCTCAATCCTGCATAAAACATAAAAATCCCATTACTACCATTGCTAAAATATTAATTTAAGATGATGGGCACCAGTGCCTTAATATATTCTCATAACTAAGAAATCTATTGAACTTATATTACAGAGTTTATGATTGGGTGAATTATAGAGCTAGTTACAAACACTTACATGCATTAACATAATTAAGTAATTGAGTTCATCCCATTACTACCATACGGACGATACTTCGTTGCCAAAAGCCTCAAACACAAAACAAATCATTATTATTAGATATTTAATAAGAGATAACCACAAAGTGTTATTATTAAACTAGACCGACAAATTGTTATTATTAATCATCAAAGTTCCCTATATAGGTGTTTTCCCTTAGCAAATATTGAATAATTGCTCACCTCCATTGTACTTTCCATGGTATCAAGTCCAATAACTATCGACTCGATGTCAATGATCAATTCTTCTTCCTCATCCTCAGGTCCAGTAGCTACATATTATAAAAACAAATACGACATCAACAACTAAAGAAAGTCTAAATAATAAAATTTTAACATTTAACTTAGTTAAGTTTTAAGATTTACCATCTGAGCTATACAACCAATTCCGAGTACACAATAAAGCTTCTGCATTCTCAGGAGTGATTGAGCTACGGTACTTGGTTATAATATGCCCTCCAATGCTAAAAGACGACTCCGAAGCAACAGTAGTAATCGGAATACTCAGAATGTCTCGTGCCATAATTGATAGAACTGAGTATCTAGTTCTATTTGCTTTCCAATAACTAAGAACATCCAGATGCATCTTTCGGTTAAGACTGCTCTCTTCCAAATAAGATTCCAATTGTGACTTACTTCGATCAGAACCATATTTTTGACTTAGAAAATAGTCAAACTCCTACATAATTTTCACAATAGGCAAAAATAAACAAGCATATGTATGTAGATATATAAACATATATCATCTTCATAACAAAATAAACAATACTTACATCCATATCATCAATATCATCTTCATTATCTCCGCAAAAAGTTGGACGAGCTGAACTGGATGTAGAAGAATAAGTTGAAAAACGACAATAATCCTTATAAAGGTCACTCAACTTATCACGAACAGATTTCACCTTTTCATTGTATGTCCCTGGATATAGTTTCTTAAAAACAAATTCTACAAACTCCAACTTGAAACGAGGATCCAAGATGACGGCAAATGACAACACCAAACTATAGCACTCCCAATATTTTTCAAACTTCGCATTCATTTCAATTGCCATATAATATAAAATGCTACTTAGATCATCCATCTCCTCGTAAATAAGGGATTGTATCTTCCATACCCCATGAAAATAAAGATTAGATGTAGGGTATTGAGTTCCTGAGAAAAGAGTAGTGATATCATGGAATGGTTTCAAAAATTTAGCTATCTTTTCAACCGTTTTCCATTCTTCCTCCGTTGCACAATCCTTGAAATTTGAGTCAACTAACCGTAACTGATAAAATGCAAGTTTGTATGTCAAAGCACTATCAAGCATTAAGTAAGTTGAATTCCATCTTGTTGGAACATCTTGGCGAAGTTTCTTATTACACTTCAATGAGAGTAGAGTAACACATTCAGCAAATTTTATAAATCTTCCTTTTGTCCCTTTCACATATTTCACATTTTCTCTAATTTTGTTAACACATTTTTCAATCACCTTAAGACCACTTTGAACAATTAAGTTCAAAATATGTGCACCACAACGCACATGAAAAAATTCTCCTTCGCAGGGTAATGTACCGGTCAAATTCAAATGGCTCTTAACAACATCTACCAAGCCATTATTTGCCGATGCATTATCTAGAGTAATGGTGAGCACTTTCTTCTCAATCCCCCACTCTCTTAACAAACCAATTACCTTCTCTGCTAATAATGGTCCACTGTGTGGAGGAGCCAAGAACCTTAAATTTAAAATTCTTGCTTGCAGTATCCAATTCTCATCCACATAATGTGCAGTAAGAGACAAATACCCATCTAAAGTAATAGAAGACCATAAGTCAGATGTTAAACATATCCTACCAGGAACAGATTCTAAAGCATACTTAAGTTTTTCCTTTTCTTTCTTATTTATGCTTAAGACATCAGCTTTTGCGGTATTCCTTGTGATAAATTGTACCTCTGAATTCAAGTAACGATGCACCTCACGAATTCCTTCATGTTCCACAAAAGAGAATGAATAATTGTGTTTGATTATAGCCTTTGCCATTAGCTCGCGATAATGATTTTGATCTAAAGGCACCCTTTCTAACTCATCATCAAGTAATTCTTTTCCATGTTTTAAGCTAACATGACGAAGCATATTAGTAGTACCATGTTCACATGCATAAATTTGACCACAATCCTTACACTTGGCTTTTAATTTTTCATCAATGATAACTTTTTCAAATTGGTCCCAAACTAAAGAGGTGCATCTCTTAGAACGTTTTGTACCTGTACTTGTAGATGTACTTTGTTCAGCGCTCCGTTTGGCACCCGCACTTGTAAATACACTTTGTTCTTCCATGAGAGAATACTCCAATTTATTTTAAGACATCAGCTTTTGCGGTATTCCAAAGCCACAACCTGTTTTCACACACAAATAAGTTTACCAAAATTAATAAGTTTTATAGTATTTTCTGAAGAAAAATCTTTAGAATAACTATCTACAAATTCTGTTAATTTTATTATATCCTAAAAGTGAATTGTTTATAACCCAGTATCTAACTCAAATTGAGTGAGGAAAATTATCACTCTAAAAATTGTGTTTACACGCCTCAAAACTAAATTATTTTATTATGGTTACTGATATGCTAAAGGCTACACAACTTGGCAACCAAGTAACCGAGCTTTGCTCTCCATCACTAACTTCACTACTATAAATTAACAATCTAATCAATCAACCCTTCTCACTATCATCATCAAGCTCTCAAATTACTTGACACCTGAATCCTCTGTTTCCCCCCTGTTTTACCTCTGTTTTTGCTCTGTTCTTCACGTATCAATCCAATACATTTTTAGCTTCTGAATTTGTAAAACCCAGCTGAAAAAAATGGAAATTCCTGCCTCTAACCCCAAGAACAACCCAAATCAAAGCCTTCCCCCAAAGAGAGGGCAAATCAAGAAGAAAATACTAAGCAAAATCTTCAAATCAGCTGTTGCAGTTGTGTCGATTGCAGGCCGATCCGGAAGAAAAGGGAAAGAAAATGAAAGGGCTCTTAGCTCAAGTTCCTCTACTCCATATGAGACTCCAAGTGGGTATAACTCAGTTGACCATTCTGGTGGATTGTCTGTTTTGAGTACATGAATATGTATACTTAAAAGTAATTTCATGACTCTGTTGTACATAACTAAAAGTATAGTACAGTTGATCAATTTGTGAGGTCAATCTGCTCTGCAGACTGCAGCTTAGCAAAATAGGTGGCTGTTAAGTTACTTGAGAATTTTAGGGTTTTTTTTTTAATATTAATATTTTGAATATATTGGTTTTATCTTGATTCATGTAAACAAAAATAGATGTGATATTGATATTAACTTGGAATTTGTATATGTCTCTTTTCTTCTCAACTACTAGTATATTAGTTTTCAGTTCATCAATTTGAGAGGTCGATCAGCTCTGTTTCGGAGGGTATGTGATTTTTGGGGAATGGAAATTGAGCTTGTGAAGGGGTAAAGTTGATGTTCTCAGGGCTTTTGTTTGTATTATTATGATTGTGCGCTAAATTTTTACAAACAATTCAACTTTCTCTATGTTTTTTCATAGGTACCCCTTAAAATAAATCCAAAAGAAACAGTCTCCATAAGAACCCATTTCATCATTTGACTCAAATTAACAAATATACAAACATTATAAGCATATACACATTATTAACATTATAAGTATATATCATCTCAAACAGTTATTAAGTTACAAAAATCCTTAGTTCAGACTAAAAGCCAACAATGAAGATCAGCAAAACCCAACATACACAGAACTGGCATATACATGATCTATATCAAAAAACTCAAGTTGGGGAACTTTAAGAAGAGATAAGAGCAACCCACACACCCAAAAGCAACAGAAAGAATTTGGGGATAAAGCTTGATAAAAGACGAACTGCAAAAGGACAATAAAATCTGAAATGAAAAGGGCGAAATAAACGACAGAACGGAGCTTCGAACTTACCATAAAACCAACACTAAATCAACGCCGATTTGGGTGAGTGAGATTAATCAACAGCCATACTCCATTGAAGAGTCACGAAGGAAGATCGAATATCACCAGAAGAAAAATCTTATCGATTGAATAGTCACGAAGGAAGATCGAAGAAGATGCAACGAAGAAATATGGATTTGGAATCTGTTACGAACAAAATCTGGGTTACGAGATATGAACGAAATCTGGATTTGGAAGATGCAGAACAAAATCTGTTACGAGAGAGAAACAAAAGAAACTTTCGATTTGGTCTATTTGGATTTGGAATGAAATATGGTTCGAAAATGGTTAACTTGTTTGGGCCTATATTTGTTTTTAGAAATATGGGTCCAAACTTTACCCAACTTAAATAAATAAAAATAGTTAACCAACCCAATTGGTTCCAGTTAATATGGATCGACCCAACAGTTAACTAACCATTTTGCCAGCTCTATGTACAATAGAGAGCCTTTATATAGACTTAGAGCTGCAGTACATTTGGAAAGTAAATCAATTATCCCTTATTTATGCAATCATCATAATCGTACAATCACCCAAATCATGTAATAGAATAATATCCTAGAATCCTTCTTGAATATCTAATAACACCCCCATCAAGCTGGAGCATGTATATCAATCATGTCCAGCTTGTTATAAATATATGTAATTTGGGAGCCCTTGAGGTTTTGGTAATCACATCAGCAAGCTGGTCGCCAATCTTAACATGACTTGCGGATATAATTCCTTGTATCCTTTCACGAACAAAGTGACAGTCAACTTCAATGTGTTTAGTTCTTTCATGAAACTTCGGATTAGAAACAATATGAAGAGCTACCACATTATCACACCAAAGGTTCATAGGTACCAACTTGTTGAATCCCATTTCTGTTAACAAATGCTTAAACCAAATCAATTCACACAAAACATGAGCAATTGCTCTATATTCTGATTCCGCACTGGACCTAGACACAACAGTTTGCTTCTTACTCTTCCATGCCACGGGATTTTCTCCTACAAATACACAATACCTTGTAGTAGATTTCTTGTCTGATGGAGATCTTGCCCCAAGACTGCATCCCAATGTGAGGACCTAGGAAAGGATAGAAACTGATTAACCACACTAATAGAGAAGGCAATGTCTGGTCGTGTGACCGTAAGGTAATTAAGTTTGCCCACAAGTCTCCTATACCTTTTTGGATTTTCCAAGAGGTCTCATGTTGTTAACTTCTAACTAGTATCCATGGGTGTATTAGTTGTCGACATCCTAATAAGCTAGTCTCCTCCAAAAGATGTAAGGTATACCGTCTTTAGGACAAAAATATGCCATTGCTTGATTGAGCTACTCCAATCCCGAAAAAATATCGTAGCTTTCCCAAATATTCAGTGTCAAACTTTTACATTAGAAGGACTTTAAAGCACTAATACATTCTTTGTCATCCCCTGTTATTACAATATCATTGATATATACAATCATAACGTTCGCCCTGCTGAAGTCTCCTAATGAAACATCAAATGATTACTAACACACCTTGATAGGCCAAACTCAAGAACAACCTCTGTAAATTTGCCAAACCATGTCCGTGGAGACTTTTCAATATATACAAAGATTTCTTTAGCTTACATACCAAACTTAACTCCCCCCGAGTATCGAACCCTAGAGGTTGCTTCATGCACACAAGCTTCTATACATTGCCATGGAGAAATGCATTTTTAATATCTAACTGATCCAAGGGCCAGTGATAAAAAGTTGCTAGAGAAATCAACAAACACACAAAAGTCATTTTTGCAACGGGAGAAAATGTCTCAGAATAGTCAATACCATAAATCTGAGCATACCCTTTGGCAACTTGTTGAGCTTTTAAGCATGCAAGAGATCCATAAGGATTCACTTTGACTGTGTAAGCCCTTTTGCACCCTACTACAAATGCTTGAGGAGGTAACACAACCAAGTCCCATGTACCATTTTTCTCAAGGGTCGTCATTTCCTCCACCATTACTGCCTTCCAACTAACTAGGAAGAGATAATGCTTCTGAGACAGTCTTAGGGATAGAGTAAGATGAAATAGTAAATGAACAAGTACGAGAGGAAGAAGATAAGCTAAAATAGGACAAGGAAGCAAAAATAAGATGATGGGTACAAGTGCGCTTACCTTTTAGAAGGGCAATAAGTTTATCTAAGTCAGATTCTCAGAAGGCCCTCTCAGAATCTTCCGATGAAGATGATGAAGTGATGGTACCAACAACTGATGGGGCGGGAGGGACTATATCTGTTTGAGGTCAACGAGAATATACATACCAAATGTCTTGGGTACATTGAGGTAAAGACACGGAAGGAGGAACATGTGGTATGACATAAGTAGGGATGTCTTCATCCAAATCTGCACATGATTCAGACTGAAAGTGAAAGGGCGTGGTCTCAAAGAAAATGACATCAGCACCAACAAAATACCGCTCGAGTTTAGGAGAGTAACATCTATATCCTTTTTGAGTCTGAGAATATCCAATGAACATACACTTCAAAACTTTGGGATCCAATTTAGACACATGTGGACGGTGATCTCGAACAAAACAGAGACATCCAAATATTTTTGGTGGTAAAAAAGTAATTGAGATAGAAAAAGAACTAAATGAGGAAGATTCCTATTCAAAAAAGAGGAAGGCATGCGGTTAATTAAATAACATGTAAGAACTGTATTTGCCTTGAAACTTTTAGGAACGTGCATCTCAAACAATAATGCACGAGCAACCTCTATAAGATGTCAATTTTTTGGTTCAGCAACACCATTTTGTTGTGGTGTATCTGGGCAAGAGGATTGATGAACCATATCATGTTATGCCATAAATGTAGTGAATAGAGAGGAGAAATGCTCAAGTGCATTGTCACTTCATAAAATACGAATTTGGAATACAAAATTAAGTGGCAACTTCATAGACAAAATTAGTGAAAATAGAGAATAACTCGGAACAATTTTTCATTAGATAAATCCAAGTAACCCTCGATTAATCATCCACATGAGTAACAAAATACTTAAATCCCAACTGAGATGGTATAGGACAAGGACCTTAAACATCATAATGAACTAAATCAAATGGGTTTGCAGACCGCTTATCGACTCTAGATGGGTAAGTCACCAGATGATGCTTCCCAAACTGACATGACTCACACTCTAAGCTAGATAAGGAATGAAAGCTAGGCATCAACTTCTTCATATTAGATATCCTAACCGACAATGGACTTGAAGAGGTGATGCAATAGCAGAACATGAAATTCATTTTGGTATTCCAAATGTAGACTCATCAAACAAATATCAGCCCCCCACTGCACGACCTCTACCAATCATCTTCGTCGTAAGATCCTGAAAAACACAAGAATCAGGATAAAAGGTTAATGAACAATTAAAAGCGTTTGTCAACTTGCTAATAGACATAAGGAAATGCGGGAAGAAACAAGGTAGATTTGAGAGAGAGAAGGGCTCAAGGGAAGTAGGGAACAGTGTTTATGCCTTTAACATGTACGATGGATCCATCTGCTAGAGCAACACCAAAATGGGTTGATGCTTTTTGAAAGGAATAAAGATTACTATATGTACTTGTCATATGATCGGAAGCCCCATAATCAATTACCCAGGGACGAGAAGTAGTGAGGCAAGCATTGGCGTTATCCGTCTGGACAAAAGTAGCAGTGGAAGAGTATGATGGTTGATGAGAAGTTTGATATTGAGTGTATTGTGCATACTCCCCCGACACTAATAGTTGTTTTCTCCTCAGTGCTTTGGGCAGCCTCTAGTTGGACTCTATACTCCGATCCAGTAACAACATTAGCATATCGTGGTTGCCCCTGAGAGGATCGACCTTGTAGATGTTGATAATATCACTGAATATGACCGGAAACAAACAATTTGACTTGTACTAGAAATGTCAGAACTCTAGCCTCGACTACTCTATCGCCGTGAGTATTGCCACACCTACGACTACTCCAAAGACCACCAATAAGACCTGCTCGAAAAGCATCTAAAGCACCTCGCCTTGTTCCTCTACCATGAGTAGGAACAAGTGCTGGCTTCTCGGAAGACCCATGAGGAGTAGAGCCTTCACGAGATATCCGTAGAATCCTCACAAAAGCATCAGTGAGCAAGAGCATTCCAAAACTACTCAAAAGCTGAGCGAATTGATTCAAATTTAGACCTAGAACACCAAGAAATCCCATGACCACCAATTGCTCCCGTTGAGCTTGCAGTTTGTTACATCAGTGGTGACAGGGAGCAAAGTGTTCATCTCTTCATACATTTTCTTATAATACGCAAAAAATTGAGTCATTCAACGTCCATCCCGTGTGACCCTGAAATTTTTTTGAGCACAAAGAACCTCCAAATAATCCCACAATCCCTTAACTGTATTGACCAAATTTACAATTTGACCATCCACTACATTAAGCAATTGATACAAAATGCGAGCGTCCATTAAGTCCCATTCTTCTTGTGGAATTGTAGAGGGTCATGTTTGTGTCATATAATTCTCCTATTCCCTTCCAATCAAAGCTAAGAGTACAATTTTCCGCCATTGTGGATAATTATTGAGACCCTCTAACTTCTTGTCAGTAAGGCGATTAGAGGAGGAAATCACCTTGGTAACCATTAGAGAATTTTTCAGAACCATTACCGTAGACGTTTTGCTTGTCTTAGTTGTCATCTTGCACGTATCAAAAACTCAACCCAAAAAGTGAATACAATCCAACCCTTAACAAAGGAGCATTGAAGAATAAAAACCCAATTTCAAAGGTTCATCTATTCAAAAAAAGAACATCAAAAAACTCTAATCCACATTCTAGAGGAACATCACTTCTGCCCCAGCATCGATGAACACCACCTTTGCTACAACAATGATGACCAGTGTTATGCTACAATGCGATCTATGAAGCACCGACTCGGACACGGGATACAAACACAATACGATACATGACACGAGATACGGCATTTTTTTTAAAAAAATGATACGATACGTCGGGGAATCGTTCAATTATCTATATATATATGTAATAATATAAATGTATTTTTTACAATAAATAAATTTAATATTAATAGAGCATGATAAAAACTTGAACAAAATAATAAGAAACACAAACGCATTGCATAATAAATATCTTAAAGTTACATAATAATGCCCAAATTTAAAAGACATAAAAAAATCCATAACTTTTATATTGCAATTCAAGTACAGTAATTTTTTTAACTTTTTTTTTACCCCAGACGTGTCCTCTAGTGTGTTCCGACGTGTCCAAGGCGAGTCTCAACGTGTCCGAGGTGTGTCCTGACGTATTTGAGGTGTGTCGTAGCTTTAAAAAAAAGTGGAGCTCTAAGACACGTGTCGGGTGCGTGTCCCCAAGGCGTGTTGGAGCGAATTCGTGTCCGACACGAATTCGTGGCCCTCTGGGAAGTGTTCGTGCTTCCTAGAGTGTGATGAACAGCATTCTGTTGTAGTACTAATGAACAGTAATCTGTTATAGTCTGATGAACAGTGATTTTTAAAAAAAAAGAAAAAGAAGAAGAAACAAAAAAATTACCGCAAAAGTACGGAACCTACGCTCTGATATGATATGGAGAAAGAGAGAAGGAAAAATGTTTTCTATTATTTTATACAATGTACAAAATGTACAATAGCGAGCCTTTATGTTGTCTTAAAGCTACAGTACATTTGGAAAGTAAATCAATCATCCCTTATTTATGCAATTCCCCTAATCATGCAATCACCCAAATCATGCAATAGAATAATATGTTAGAATCCTTCTAGAATATCTACTAACAATAACTTAGATGTTTAAGGTTATGAGGTCCCAATAACACCCCCCCCCCCCCAGGGGGCAGTACCATTCTACCTAATCGTAGGCAGGTAAGGGAATTTCAAGATGGTTTTGATCTATCCAGATCGTATGATGTTACAAAACAGGACCAACTTCGGTGGGGTTCTTCTGAAGTTGTTTATACGATCTTACAAAACAGGACCAACTTAGGTGGGGTTCTTTTGAAGTTGTTACTACAGCCATAATCTGGAGATCAATTAGACAAAGGGGCCAGGAAGTTGAATGGTGGAAGACTATCTAGCACAAATTCTATGTTCCAAGGTTCTACTTTCTTTTATGACTTGGTTCTCATAAAGCCTTCCGGACGAAAGATTTTTTTATGAGATATGACATTTATATTGCTGCTGATTGCCTTTTGTGTGCATCCCACAATGAAAACTTTTCCCATCTCATTACTCCTTCCAAGTTTTATTTCTTGTCATGAGATTTTGTGGATGGAGGGGATTTCATAGAGATTGGTCATCTATTACTGGCTATGTCATGCGCCTAAAATATTCTAAGTTAAAGAGCTCTGTTTTTTCTTTGGGGCTTGCTGTTGTGGTTTACTATATCTGGAGAGAGAGGAATGCTAGGAGGCATGGGGATCCCGCCAAGGGGAGCTTGCTGCTGTGGTTTACTATATCTAGAGAGAGAAGAATGCTAGGATGCATGGGGATCCCGCCAAACCTACTGCCTGCCTTGGTCGTGAAATTATTCTCATTATTAAATGTAAACTCCATTGCTCTAACATGTTTAGGAAAAATTTTGTTACTTCTGGTTATAGTTATATGTTGATTGCAAATCTGGTATAGCATTACCATCATAGGGCTGTCCTATGATGGTCATGGTCTTGTTCTGGGGTATGCCCCATGTATTTTGTACATTTCTTTCCTTTAATACATATTTAATTTAGCAAAAAAAAAATAATAATAAGTAGAGAGACAAAAGGAAGGTTTAAGGACACATGAATTTTTTCTTTATGATTGATTGAAGAATATGACATGTAGATTATGTTTCAGTATGGTCTTCAATACTTTGTATCTCATCAAAGAAATGCTAAATATGTTCCCCTTGGATTGGGATGGTATGCAGGGGCTTGGCTTGTCGACACTTTCAGCTGTATTCCTTCTTTCAGCTCTACTGATTGCTAAAGTGCCATAATTTTAAAACTTTTGCTTGTATGATTCTTTTTTTACAACGAAGTTGGTACCAAATTTTTACTGTACTCTAAAGAAAGAAAAAGAAAAAAGTACAGCAGCAAATTCCCTAGTCTTTCTTCCTTCGCTATCTGGCAGAGTAACACCTTTAGTTGTTGGGTGTTGTATTTTGGCTCGCTATAGGTGTAATAGTAAGCACATTGGCTGGGGATTTAACATAAAACTGTTTGACCTACAATTGTGCAATTATATACTAGGTGAAAACGTAAATGAGATATGTTGATTAGATCGAATCATCGAAACCTATCTACACCATTGCTTTCAGTTTCACCAAATATGTCACACGTATCAACCCAGTTTAAAGATCACTTGGCTGTTAGGGTTATGAGTTCCCAACAATTGTCATCTTCCCTCGTCTCTCTCAACCCCAGACCTACTGTCCGCGTGTGCATAGCTAAAGAGAAGGTTTATGGACAGTTGAATCTTTCTCTTTCTGATTGATTGAAGAATATGGATGTTAGATTGTGTTTGAGTTGTTGTTTAGTGCTTTATATATCATCAGGAAATGCTAACTAACGTGTCTTGGATTGGGATGAACTGCAGGGGCTTGGCTTGTTGACACTTTCAGCGGTTATTCCTTCTTTCATTTCTACCAACTGCGAAAATGCTCCCAACAATGTGCCATGTTCTCCTCCTCAGCTCCAAGTTATCCTGTTCTTCTTCTCTCTATACCTCGTGGCAGTAGCGCAGGGAGGGCATAAACCTTGTGTTCAGGCTTTTGGAGCTGACCAGTTTGATAATGATGATCCAGAGGAGTGCAAAGCCAAAAGTTCGTTCTTCAACTGGTGGTATTTTGGTTTATGTAGCGGTTCTGTTGTAACTATCACGGTTCTAACCTACGTACAAGACAACCTTAGTTGGGGTTTAGGGTTCGGGATTCCCTGCATTGCCATGGGCTTTGCGCTGGTAATATATGTGCTTGGAACTGTGACCTATCGATTTAGCATCAACAGTGATCAGAAAAGCCCTTTTATTAGAATTGGCCAAGTATTTATTAAAGCAACTAGGAACTGGAGAACTACACCTTCAGCAATATCCGTGGACGAGGAAGCTCGGGGAATCTTGCCTCAACCAGGTTTTCAACAATTCAAGTAAGAGACAATATTTCTCACGATAAGATGCTCTTACTTTGGAGAAATAAAACCCTCTTGACCTCAAATTTCTCGATAAGATTTTCTGACAAGTGAATATCTTTGTGGAGTATGTCTCTATAAAGTCGCAATCAGCTCCCTCTTCAAAATTATAATCGGATCAAGTCTAATATCTTATGGAAACTGATATTTCCACATGAAAAGTGTCGCTATAGATGTATAGCGACGGGAGAACCGTCGCTATAGGATCTATAGCGACACTTTTCATGTGGAAATATTATTTTCTGTTGTGGAAATATCAGTTTCCTATTTTGGTAATGTAGATGGCATAAAGGATTTTTAGACATGATGGTGTTTGACATAAGGAATTTTATACATGATAGTGTTTGACATTAGGATTTTTAGAAAATAACCTAAGTTGAGTTGAATCATCTTTACCATCATTTGTGGGTGGTGAAGGTCCATATTCAGAAATGGATAGGTTCCATAACTATTATATATTTACTCCCTCCATCCCAGAATTATTGAAACACATCTTTTTGCACAATCATCAAGAAATTTTCAAAATCTCAATTGATTTACTAATTAGTCCCTATTCAGTGTGTGGTTGAGAGTGTTCCAAGAATGTGAGCCACAAAAATTTTTAGTTAGTGAGGGGGACCCACTATATATTAAAGTGATAAAGTTAATATACAATGGGTAAATTAGTCATTTAACCTCACAAAAGTTACTTGAAAAGAAAGTGTTGCAATTTTTTTGGGACTTCCTAAAAAGGAACATGTTGCAATATTTATGGGACGGAGGGAGTATTTATTTTCTTTTACTTGAAAAACAATATTGAGTTGTCGATTTTGATGAAATATCGCTCATCCCGTTACTTTTCTCCTTGTTTTCTTGTGGTCATATATGGAATACTACCGTTCCATATGACTTACTAAAACAAACTCTTTCACTGCTCCGATGAAATAACTGGATCACGGTTCATCGTAATGCTGCGATAATTTCTTATGTACATCTCATTGATCGCATCTAATTTACTACTTTTTATTTTCAACAGTTTTCTTAACAAAGCATTGCTCTCACCTGACGGTTCAAAGGAAGAGCCATATGTTTGTAGCATCAGTGAAGTTGAGGAGGCAAAGGCAGTTCTGAGGCTAGTTCCCATATGGGCTTCATGTTTGGTATTTGCCATTGTGTTTGGACAGTCGTCCACTTTTTTTACCAAACAAGGAGTTACTCTAAACAGATCGTTGGGGTCAAGCTTTCAGATCCCTCCTGCTGCATTACAATCTTTTATTACCTTTGCTATTATTATCATTATTCCCATCTATGACCGCATTTTGGTTCCTTTAGCAAGAGCGATAACTGGCAACACCTCTGGCATAACAATGCTTCAAAGAATTGGAGTGGGAATAATTTTCTCTATCATTTCTATGATAATTGCTGCTCTGGTTGAGATGAAACGACTCCAAACTGCTCTGGATTATGGGCTGGTTGATAAGCCAGAGATAACCATCCCAATGAGCATCTGGTGGCTGGTACCGCAGTATGTATTATTTGGAATTGCTGATGTATTCACAATGGTTGGTCTGCAAGAATTTTTCTATGATCAAGTGCCAAGTGAATTGAAAAGTATAGGTCTTGCTCTTTACCTTAGTATCTTTGGTGTGGGGAGCTTCCTGAGCAGCTTTGTCATCTCGGTTATCGAGAAAACCACCGGTGGCGATGGTCAAGACAGTTGGTTCTCAAACAATTTGAATCGAGCACATCTTGATTACTTTTATTGGCTGCTTGGTGGACTTAGTGCAGTGGCATCACTAGTGTACTTTTATTTCGCTAGGTCTTACATTTATAATCGAGGACATACTCTCTGAGATTGCTGGAAATGGTAATGCCTATTAATACTATACAATTATCAAGCAATGTATTGAATATGGATATTGTTTTTAAATGTTATTACATTTATTGTAGTTTTTAATGAAAATATACACCGTCGTCTTTGGTGTATATGGCGACGATTCGACCCGTCGCCAAAGATTGCATGGCTATGGCGACGGGTCAAATCGTCGCCAAAGACACCAAAGACGACGGTTCGTCTTTGGTTCGCTTGTTAAGGTTCGCTTTAGAAAGTTTCCCTATATATATATATATATATATATATATATATATATATATATGAAAATTTTCTAAAACGAACCTTAAAAAGCGAACTAAAGACGAACCGTCGTCTTTGGTGTCTATGGCGACGATTCGACCCGTCGCCGCAGCCATGTAATCTTTGGCGACGGGTCGAATCGTTGTCATAGACACCAAAAACGACGTTCGTCTTTGGTTCGCTTTTTAAGGGTTCGCTTTAGAAGCTTACCCTATATATATATATAGATATATATATATATATATATATATTTAAAAGAAGAGGATCTTATAACTGAATTAATTTTATTGATCATAAAATTACTAGATAATACTTACTCAAAATAATGAACCTAAATTGAAATGAATCCCAATTACCCAGAAAAGAAAAAAGAGAAACATCTCACACCATGTAAAAGAAACATATATATATATATATATATATATATATATATATATATAGATATAGATATATAGACACACACACACACGCATATACATATATAAGAAGAGGATCTTATAACTGAATTAATTTTATTGATCATAAAATTACTAGATAATACTTACTAAAAATAATGAACCTAAATTGAAATGAATCCCAATTGCCAAAAAAAGAAAAAAGAGAAAAACATCTCACATCATGTAAAAGAAACATATAAGAAAGCTAGCTCGTGCCTTGCACGGGTTGCATACTTGTTTAATGTTATTATGTACTATGTATTCAATGATTAGTCTTTTAATTAAAAGTGATGTTCTTGCGCCTTCTTGATAAATCAGCGTTTATACGTATGTGTAGGAGGATCTGTTTGGGAAGTAAGAAGCCCCTTTAACATCTCTTCATCTATAAATAATTCTCGATTCTATTTTTGTACGAATATAAGACTTTTTTCCCCTATTCTCTTAGGCCATATTTGTTTACAAGGATTATAATAATCCATGAGATTATAATCCAAGACTATTAATCCTAGGATTAAATAATCCTAGTAACATGTTTGTTTTTTATGAGATTATTCATGTGATAACTTAAAATAATCTCATGTTATGTTTGTTTTTTGTATGATTAATTAAAGGATTGGATAAAAAAATATCGTTTGGACTATTATACCCTTACCAATAATAACATATTTTAAACTATAATTTAAACTTGTTTATACATAAAAAAAACTTGTTTACCAAAAAGATCAGCTTTATTATTTGTGTTCATATCATAATCTTAAAATAAAAAATAAAAAAAAACTAGCTGTAAACAGCAATATAGCTTTTATTACTATGATAAATGTATAAACAGTAATACATTTAGAAGGAGTATAACAGTAATACAAATGATCATATATAGCTTTATTACTGTGATAAATGTATAAATAGTTTTCATACGCACATAATGATGAGCAAATGACCACGGAGGGAGTACTTATTATCATTATTGTGATAGCTTTATTATTTATGTTCATATCATACTCTTAAAAAATAAAAAAATAAAAAAACTAGCGTGTAAACAACAATATAGCTTTATTAATTGTGTTCATATCATACTCCTAAAAAAAAAAAACCTAGCCTGAGCCAAGATTTTTTACTTGGGATATTATGAAACATTTATTAAGATAGTAAATGGATAGAATAGGATTTTATGGTCATTTTAGAAAAAAGATTGAGGTTAATTTTGTCTAGAATTTTTTAGTCCCAAATAGTGGAGATTATAATACCTAGTTGAACATGGTATTAAATAGTCCCCCATATTAAGCTATTTTTATAATCCCTGCACTAATAATCTCAAGTTCAAATTTAAAAACAAACAACATACTTGAGATTAATAGTCCTATTCCAAGTGTAATCTTTGCAAACAAACATAGCGTTAGAGATTTATAATAGAGCAAGTAGTCAGATGTAAGATAATTGTAAACACCTAAAATTTCACGCCTATATTTGATAATTATTGATTAATTGTAGCAAGAGGGTGAAATTATAAAATCGTAATAAATTGGGGATGTCAAAGGAAGACCCACACAGGTAAGGAACATTACTTGGAAGGCACTCATAAGCCTCGGGGTGCTAAAGTGTAAAAAGGATGCCCGAAATACCATTTTTGACATAGCAGAATACTTGTAGCCCTTTTTCTCCCTCTTCACAAATCCAAATATGGTCAAATTGGATATCTTTACGAAGCTCTCGAAATGAGCATTCCGGATTGGGGTGACACGTCTCATAACTCTTTCGGATTGAACGTTATGGTCGTTTGAAGTTAATAGGTCGAAGCTGAAAGTCCCATGTGCACCCCGGAACCAAGCCGCAGCCATACCCCTGACTCAGGGCCTTAGCCGCAACCATACCTCCAGCTCTGCCCTTGACCCCCTCTTAGCATTATATATTTCTTGTTTCTTCATTCCTTGCACAAGAAGAGAGAGAGAGAGAGTTACGTAATTCTAGTGAGAGAAACTCCGAAAATACACTCGGTTGTTCGCGAAAAAAAACTCGTAATCAGCTCCTCGTTAGATTGTTTAAGGATCCTATAAGGTTCGTAAAGATCTACTCGTTTGTGGTATTATAGGCTCAACTCATCTAAGCTCGAATAATAAAATACTTTCCATTTTAAAATATAAGTATAAATTTGATTTTTGAAGTCATGTTAAGACATTTTCAATTTAACTCGTGAAATTAATTATTTTAGATATACCCTATACTCCTTTCGTTACATAATATAATAATATGGACATTTTAAAATTAATTAGAGACATTTTCAAATTTAAAACTGACATGATTAATTTTTTTAAGTTTAAAACCAATAAATTTCATAACTATACTGCTTTTTAAATAGTTTATGACATTTATAATTGATTTACATAAGTTAAATGGATTCATGTCCACTCTAAATTAGAAAATATTTCAAATTAATTTTTTTTAAATCAATATTGATCTCGGAGGGAGTAATAGTCATAAATTCTAATGCAACTAAAACTAAATGAATTTAATTTTAATTTTAAAATATATTAAATTGACTTCAAAATGCGAAAAGGTGAAATGACAAAATTGTTGGTTTATATATTTTATTTTAATGATGACAACATATTGTTGTATGGAGATACTTTGTGATTTTCAAGTTTTGCCATTGGACTGGTCATGCATTTATTAAGATTTTAAGTGGTTCATTGTGTAGAAAAAGTTTTAGAGACACTACTGGATTATTAGGTATTTAAAAAATCACCTAGGAAATCAATGTAAGAATTTTTAGCTTGTGTTATTAATTGCAAGACAATTTTATTTTGCTAGAAATAATTTTAAAAAGTTTAATGAGCTTAAAATTCAAATTTCTTGAGAAGTTATATTTGTTTGGAAACCATATCAATTGGGCAACTGTTCAGCTATGATTTCCAAAGTTATATCAAAGACAAGATTTTTTTCCTTAAAGATGATTGTGATGATCCCTTATTTCAAGTTGTTGAAATCTTATCCCTTGATTCAATCTGCCTTATTTCAAGCTGTTTATTTTTCAAATTCAAAATCCTTTCCTAACAGCTTGATTCTATTGGAATTGCTGAAATTGAGTAATTGAGTTTTTTTTGTCGCTGGTCATTCTCTCTATTAATATCCTTCTCGACCAAAAGTTTTAAGTAACGAATTCAGAAAATACTCTATGCTCAAAGAAAAGTTTCTAGCAAATTATTTTTGCCTTGTTCTTAATCACTTATTGTTGGAAATTCATAGATATATATTGTAATCATATTCGTTCATATTAAAACTTGTATACAAGCCTAGTTTAGTTTATGGTTGATCTAGTGGTGGATAGGCCTATCCAAAGAAAACTCTAAGGTTGCAGAGGTGCAAGAGGTTGTAGTGGTAAAAATGGGACAGTTGTGTCCATCAAGTTCAAAGCTATTTGTACAGGGAGTTATTTTGTAACTGATTGAATATTATATTAATAAAGGAGTCTCCAATACCAAATGGTATTGGACGTGGATTAGACCATTAGACTAGAGGTTAAGGGCCGAACCAGGTAAATTTTTTTGTGTTTTTGGTTTACTGTTTATCTTGTTTATATTGCTTCAATTTTACATTTGAACACTATACTTATACTGCACAGTTAAAATCAAAGAAGGTTTTGCTAAACAGGTTCATATAAACACTTAAGCAGACAGGTCCTCGTGTCTGCATAATTTCTTTAACAGAAAAATTAAAAGTGTCATTGTTATTTAGTTAAAACATATACACCTATTCAACCCCCCTTCTAGGTGTGCACACACAGAATTTCATTTAGTATCAGAGTTTGACTCTACTATCGATTGTCTTTGTAGACCGTAGAGTAAGATCCTATGGCACACCTTAATTTCCAAGAAGGGCGGTCTAGTAGCAGGCCACCATTGTTGCTCGGCAGTGAGAACTTCAATTTCTGGAAATTCAGAATGAAGATCTACCTCAAGACGGATCCATGGGAATGGTGGGTGGTTGACAACGAACCCGTCATTCCAAGGCATGATGATGGCAAACCAAAAACACTCATGGAGATGGACGTTAATGAATCATACATGGTGTCTTATAACTCGAAAGCTATGAATACCTTGATGAGCGGAATGGTCCAAGCTGAAATTGATAAAGTATCATCGTGCAACACAACAAAAGAAATGTGGGACACTATCTTGATTAGCCATGAAGGTACTTCAAAAGTCAAGGAGCTTAAATTGAGTATGCTAATGCAAGACTACTAGCTGTTCAAATAAGAAAAAGATGAAACAATTAAAGAAGCTCAAGCAGGGTTCCTCACACTAATGAACTCACTCAGCATGATAGGGAGAAAAATTGATCAAAAGGAAATCAATAGAAAGTTGTTAAGAATCATGCCAAAAAGATTTGTTCTAAAAGTTACCACCCTCTAAGACTCACCAATAATTAGCACTATGGAGACTCTTATACTCTTTGGTGAACTTAAAGAGTTTGAAAATCAACTCAAAAGGTATGATGATGAAGAGGAGACACCAATAAAGAAGACATTGGCACTTCAAGCTGAGAGCAATCATACTGATCAATACGAAGATTTTGATGAAAAAATTGAAATGCTATTAAGAAAACTCGAGAGACTACTCCAAAGGAAGAAACAAATGAAGAATAAAAAATGTAGCGCAACTCCAATGAGTAAGTCCAAAATAGAACAAGAAGAAGAATTGATCAGCTCTGTTTCATGGGACTAGAAGATGATGATTAACGTGAGGTAAATAATTTTCATGAAGCTTTTGAATAACTGCGTCTGATTATCTTGCTTTACAAAATGAAAATTAACAGCTCAAAAAGAAAACTGCATATTTAAAGAATTGCATAAATGAGCTAATGAATGAAGTTGAGTAACTTATTGAAGAGATAAAAGAAAATGAATATCTCAAAAATGAAAATGAAGTTTTAAAAGAAAATTTGAATATGAGATATGTATGCATAGATGCTTTTAATGATGAAAAAAATGATGAATGTGCAACATGATAATAATTTAACAAATGCAAAAATAGCATCTTTAAAAAGTGATCTTGCTAAATTTGTGCAAGGAGAAGAGAACTTAAATGTTATTTTAAGGGCACAAAGATCTAGTATTGAGAAACAAGGAATTGGATACAATTATGTTTTAAATGTTAAATCTAATAATAATATTAGAATGATTAATAGGAAACCAATGCATAAACCACTTTATTGTTCACCGTTTGTTACTTGCAAAAAATATGGTTTTAAAGGTCACTTTGATTCTAATTATAACAAAATTAAAATAAAATAAATTTGGGTAAAGAAATATGATTTATATGTTACTAACCCAAAAGGACCCAAAAAGATTTTGGTACCAAAAAGGTAGAGACTATTTATTTATTTTGTAGATGTCTCAAGATTAAAAAGGAGACGGAGAGTACTTTGAGAGATTGAGGAATCAGTGTACATATTATTTTTGATGAACTTAACTATGATCTGTCAAAAGAAGAGAATGTAGATTATGTAGAAAAATAGAATCTGAAAATAAGAAATCAGCCAACTGTATCCAGACAGCCGGACATGCTTGCTTAAGCAGCCAAATTTGATGTTTCTGAACATGAACCAGAAGAACAAATGATTAATGTCAGACTTTCTAGGACATCTAGAATAGTGAAAAATAATCCTCCTAACTTGAGCATTAAAGACCTCAACATTGGGATGACCATTAGAAGAGCTTTTGAAGAGATTTGGTTATGAAAATACAAAATCTAAAGCTATACTAAGGAGCACAACTATCAAGCTTACTACTGGTATAAAAAAATTATTGATATATAAGTAACAAATCACAAAGGTATGATCATTTTGTTATTTCCCGAAGGCACTTAAAGATCTAGAAGGGGGTTGAATAGATCATTTTTGAAATTTTTACTTGTTAAGGATATTACCAAATATTTGTTAATCAGATTGATTGAGCACACCGAAATATATATTTTAAAAATCCCCTTGAAGATCACTTATAAATCTCGGTTCCAAGTTCAGTATTAAGTTTTCAATCACAAGCAATAATAATATAGACAGAATGTAAAACAGGAAAGAAAATAACACAAGTGAGTTTTAAGTGGTTCGAAGACTGAACAACTCCTACTCCACTCTTCTACTTCAACAAGTAGGAAATCCACTAAGAATTCGGTCACTTAGATCAGGACACTCTGTCCTCTTCAAGCCCAGCAGACTTGGATATTTAGTCACTAAGACAATGACACTCTTGCCCTCTGAATCCCTAGGATTCCTTCGAGTCACTTAGTCTCGGATGCAGGTCACTAAGACCACGACGAACAGTTGTTGATTGTTATTAAGAGGTGCTGCTAAGATTGATGTTAGGCTTCTCTTCTCTAGTACTTAGCAGCTTGAACTAAATGTTAAAAATCGTAGAGTATGTTCTTTTAACTTTGGCAGAATTTTGGCTTTATGATTGATGTTCGTCATCTTGAATTTGAATCTATGTTACTTTTTGTAGTCTGTTTGAATTTCTTCCCGTTGCTAGGTTCCCGTTGGCGCATTTAATGCTTCAGATATCCTGAGATTTTTTATGTTGACTTTTATATTCATGTGTTAGCTTCCTTTTTGCTTGCCTGTCACATCACTCTGCTTTTTCACCTAACACCACTCAGCTGTCGTTATCAACAAACTAGCTGGTAGACACATCTTTTGATTTTCTTCGATTCTGACCAAAGATGTTTGGTGAATACATCGGGACCTTCAATCAGCAACATTCCCTTATTAGTTTGTCAGACTTGGCTTGACTCTACGAAGGGAGTAAAACTCTACGATTCAGCTCGATCGAACTTTTGCTTTACGATTCCAAAGTTATCTTTACAATCTCTTCTTTACTGAATGATCCTTGAAATACTTTACGATTTATCTTTCACTTAGCGATTGCCTAAAGTATTCTACGTTCAACTTTTACTTTACGATCTCCACTTAACTCTTGCTATTTACGAACTGATCTTCACATTGTGATTCGTGGTGAACTTTGCTATCTAGGCAAGAGCTTTTCGATCAATTGTCTGATATACTGCGAACATGAGTTGTCACCGCTGTAAGACCCCAACTTTTTATGAATTAAGATTTTAATTTTTTTAAATAGTAAGTTACTAAATTGATGAAATGATAAGTTAAGGGTGATATGTACATATTATAAGACAAAAGGTATGTCGGGGAATATTCGTTTTATCGGAAAGTACGACGACGCCGAAATAACCGATCATTGATGGCCCCCACAACGACTAATTATCGGATACCAAAAACGACAGAAATAACTTTTTAATAAAAAAAATTGTCAATGGTATTATCACCTTTAAAATACCTGGTGATAAAGGTACAGTAACACACGCGTTGTACTCTACAGCAGTATGTAGTGTTACACAGTAGCATGCGATATTACACATTAGCACGCGGTATTCCATAGTAGCACACGGTATTGCATAGTATTTCATATTATTAATTCAATAATTGTTACAGTAGCAATTACATAGTATTCTAACTCAATAATTGCATAGTATTTTATATTATTAACTCAATAATTGTTACAGTAATATCTGCACAAAATTTTATATTATTGATTCAATAATTGCTACGGTAACATATGCACAATATTTCATATTATTTCATCAATAATTGTCACGACACAGTAACTCATATTATTTGATATGATATAATTAGACCAATAAACATTATTGGCAATGTCTAAAAGTTCTGTCGAGAAAAAGGGGTTATTTAATTGCGCGCTATTTATACGAAAGGCCCCCTCTTTCCTGGGAACAATCTGGTTGTCAGTATTGTTCGTTTATAATATTAATTGTGAATAATTGTTGAATAATTGATAAATGATGGGTGAAATAGATTAAAAAAATAGTTTGATTAAAGAAAAAGTGTGATTAATTGATAAAGGATGTGTGAAATAGATTAAAGAAATAGTTTGATTAAAGAAAAAATATGTGATTAATTGATAAAGATGTGAATAATTGATAAATGATGGGTGAAATAGATTAAAGAAATAGTTTGATTAAAGAAAAAGTGTGATTAATTGATAAAGATGTGAATAATTGATAAATGATGGGTGAAATAGATTAAAGAAATAGTATGATTAAAGAAAAAGTGTGAATAATTGATAAATGTGTGAATAATTGATGAATAAAATATTGAAAGACGTTGATTAAGAATAAAGTGCGATAATTGATGTACGGTAGATGTTGGTTAAATTTTTGTTATAAATAGGGGGCTTAGCATAAGGAATTTCATAACTTCCTTGCTTATACTTCCTTCAACTCTCTAAAAATTTCTTAGTGTAAGTTCTCTCTAAGTGTGCTCGGCTATCTTGAGTATTTGTGAAGTTTAGTAAGAGTACAAGTATTGTCCAAGTTGATAAACTTCATAGAAAGCAGCATCCAGTCATTTGCTAATTAAGGTAAGGAATATCACTTTCTTTCATACTCCTAAATCTAAACTTACTATGGTAAGTATGATTTCTATAATTCCTGAAATGATTAGAAATTCCTTTGAGGTTTGCGCTTCATCTAGTATCATTTCATTTGAACTTTTTATTTACCTGAACCTTCTTATTGAATTTTAATCGTTATCTTTGAAATATGAATCTTAAATATCAGTCTTGAATTTGACTCCATATTTTGGTCATCGTGTTGACAATTTGGACATTATTGGACTCTAGACAAATTAAATATCAAACCTCGAATATTTATTCTTTTATCTTATTATTCTTACAACTTCCGTTCATTCTTTATATCACGTTTATTTGTACTAATCATCAAAGAATCAAGTTATGATGAATGTCTTTGGTCTGGGTGCAAAGATGGTATGATTGTTGGGTGTCTTTAGTCTATATGGCAATGACACGTGGTGAAAGTTCTCTTTGGCCCGTAATGCAAAGGTGAACTGTTAATTGGCATGATCATGACAATTGGTGTTACAAATGAATATCTTTGGCCCGTAATGCAAAGATGAACAGTTGATTCGCATGATTATGAATAAGAACTATTAATTGGTGCTATAATTGAATATCTTTGGCCCATAGTGCAAAGATAAACTGTTGTTTTGCATGATTATAAACAGGAACTATTGATTTGTGTTACAGGGATAAAATATTAATGGTGAACTTTTAAATTAGAGAAGATAGTAGACATAATGGTCTACTGATGATAGATGTATAATATTTGATTATTTTCATTCCTTTATGTTTAGTTTAGTTGCATGTTTTCTGTTATGCAAGTTGATTTAAAGTGTTTATTGATTTTATGAAGATTTGGAATGAGTTTGCAAAATATGGAGTTTAATGTCGAGTTTTATGTTATTTTGCAGAAATACTCTACGATCAGTATTGGCAGCTCTACGATCGTAGGCAGACTAAGGCAAAGTTGTTCGACGATTTGCAGTTATACTCTACGAATCCGAGAGAAAATTTCCACTCTACGATTTGTCACTCTACGTTTGTCTGCTGAGAGGCTCTACTCTACGATTCTAGACGATTTTGAAGGATTCCTATTCTAAGTAGGATTTGGAGTACTAGAATTCGATTCGTATGGGAATTTGGAGATGGAATTACAATCTTACATGGAAAGTATCACTGATTATGGGAAGTAGAGTCTGATATGGAATTTGAGTTAAAGTTTAATATGGAAACTGAATCGAATTGAAAAAGGAAACTGAGAGAGACTTGGATTTGGAAACTAAATTCTAATTTGATAAGGAAGTTACTTAAAGCTGGATTTCAGAGATTGACAAGGATTTAGAAGCTACCATATCTACAGAGTGAAGACTTTTGAATTAGAATTGGATTAGAATTTTTCTAGGGTTTCAAAGCATCTATAAATACCTTTAACTTGTAATCAGTTGGGGATATCCTGGATCATCATCCTAGATCATATTTTATTATTATTAGTTTATCAGCATGTTAGCTTAGTTTATTTTTATTAAATTCTAAGGGGATGTGGAACCTTATTTTTAGTTAATAGTATAATTGACTTTCGTTATTGATTCCTTCTTATATGAGATTTATTCTAATAATCTATTTTAATTAATTATATGTTATTTTATCTGATTGATTTAATGTGGCCAGTTAGATTAATCTGATGAATATCATCTGCTAGGTTAAGATATAATATTAAACAAACGATGTTGTATCTGATCACAGGTAGTACTTAATAATACATGATTGTGGACAAGCTTTTGGGTATTACTATGATTATCAGAAGGCAAGTTAAATAATCCTTGATAGTGTGATTGTTGCTTGGAATAACCTAATTCTCTATCTCTTAATGCTTCTGTTATATTAAATCTAGACTAATAGTTTTGGGTTATATAATAGTTAGGGTCTAGTGGGGGCGATTGTCACATTAGATTTATAATCTAAGGAGGATTTCGAATAATTAGCGATTGCGGTTATCTAGGGTTATTAATTTCATTGAAGAAAGAAATAATGTTAACTTGACTACATTGTTGCTGTAAATTGGTGAAACTAAACTGAAGAACTGAAGCTTTAATTTATTTGATTATCTTTATTATTTTAACATTATTTTCTTTAGTTAATCATAATTCAAACCCCCCCAATCTTTTAAGTACTATTTTTAAAACAATATCATTCTTTGTGGGATCGATCCTTACTTGGTACTGTGCTTATTATTTGAATTTGTAGAGTAAAGTGAGGTTTAATTTTGGATTGCTTAACGATAACTTCCCAAATTTTGGCGCCATTGACGGGGAATGCTTATCTGTTTTGATTTATTCTTTTTTTCTTTTCTTTTATTTTATGACTCGATTCTCTCACTTTATTGAATTGAAATTTTGATCCAGAGATAGAGAAAACAACAAGGAGACTGAGAAAAGAGAATCGTAGAGCCAAAAGTACAACCGCAGATCTAGAAGAAATTTTTGTTCCATCACCTAGTCTTAACATAGCAATTAAATTACTGTCAACAAATTCATCTACTGAATTAAAAGAAGAGGAAGAGATGGCTACTCCCAACAACAGGACTTTGAAAGAACTAGCTAATCCTGATCTTGATCAACCATCCTTGTGTATTGAATATCCTACTTTAGATGCTGCTTTTGAATTAAAATCAGGACTAATTCAGTTGTTGCCTACTTTTCGTGGTCTTACAGGTGAAGATCCATACAAGCATCTAAAGGAGTTCCATGTGGTGTGTTCAACCATGAAGCCACAAGGAGTGACTGAAGAACAAATCAAGTTTAGAGCTTTTCCATTCTCATTAGCAGATCTGGCAAAGGACTGGTTATATTATCTACCTTCAGGAGCAATTCAATCATGGACTGATATGCAAAAGCTATTCTTAGAGAAGTACTTTTCTGCTTCAAGAGTTGCCAACATAAGGAAGGAGATACGTGGAATTAGGCAGTTCAATGGAGAAACTCTTTATGAGTACTAGAAAGGTTTAAGAAGTTATGTTCCAGCTATCCACCTCACCAAATAGATGACCAATACCTGATCCAATACTTCTATGAGGGACTATTACCAATGGATAGGAGCATAATTGATGCAGCCAGTAGAGGAGCACTAGTAGATAAAACACCAAAAGCTGCAAGGAATTTAATTGCAAACATGGCAGCTAACTCTAAACAGTATGGAACTAGGATGAATCATAAACATACAAGGGTGAATGTGGTAAACACTTATAATCTTGAATGTCAAATCAATTATTTAACTGTTATGGTTCGACAAATGGTTGTAGGGAACATGCAAAAAGCAAGAGTATGTGGAATTTGTTCAAAGTCAGGGCATAATACAGATGATTGTCCAACACTGCAAGAGGATGCAATTGTTCAACAAGTCAATGCTGTGGGGACATTCCTAGGACAATATCCACATCACTATGATCCTTATCCTGGCACTTACAATCCAAGATGAAGAGATCAGCCCAACTTAAGCTATGAGGATAATAGGCAGCAATGTTTCCAACCAGCTCAAACTCAGTATCAACCTAACCAGGTAGCTCATGCAAAACCTAGAACATCTATGGAGGATATGTTCAAGGAACTCATGGGACAGACACAACAATTCATGAATCAAACACAACAGTTCCAGCAGGAGACAAGAACTTCTGTTCAAGATCTGAGGAACCAAGTGGGCCAACTTGCTACCACAATAGGAATGTTGGAATCTCAAGGCTCGGGGAAGCTATCCTTACAGACAGTTATCCACCCTAGAGAGAATGTAAGTGCAATAACATTGAAGAGTGACATGCAGTTGGAAGTACCAAAAACCACTGATGATGTTGATGAGGATCCAAAGTTTAAGGAGGAGGAACAAGAGGTAGAGGTAGATGAATTGGTAATTCCTGTAGATTTCTACAATGAGAACATAGATGAAACACTGATTGATGAATACAAAGATACCTTGACTATGGAGTCCCAGATCAATGATTATGAGATTGTGATGTATCTTGGTATTGTTAATTCTATTTTTGTTATTGATGTTTTTGACCCTGTAATGCAGAAATCTTTTGAGCAAACAAGCAAGGACAATTTGAAGGCTGCAATTACCAAGGGTTGGGAGCAATCTAAAGGCATGGAGCAAAGTCAAGATCTGGAGGATGTTGCTACTACTTTAAGGCTTGAACCATTACCGGCTCACTTGAAGTATATAAGTACAATTACATAGATTGAGAGAGGAATGATGTCAATCCAATGACATTAAACAAGAGCAGCTGCTTGGGAGGCAATCCAAGATTCAGATTTGATTTTTTATCCCTTTACTTTTTATTTTTAGTTGCATGCTAGTTAGTAGTAATTGCTTCTTTGCATGATTGTCTTACATTGGGGACAATGTAAGGTTTGAGTGTGGGGGAGGGGTTTAGGATTATTATTTAGGATTATTGTGTTAGATATGATGCTTATGATGATGCTCTGAATTTTTTTTTAAAAATTTCTATGATCGTAGTGTTCTGTTAAGCTTTTGAAGGTTGAAATCGTATAGTGAATATTGATGCTTATTTGCAGAATTTGATTTGATGCTTAATTAACTGATAAGTAATGATGACTTAGTTAGGATCCATGAGCTGATTTTGAATTAGAAGTGTTTTTGCATGGATACTTGAATATGAGATACATGATTACTTGACTGAGTTATTTATGGGATTATCACTGATCTTAAGATTTGAGACTTGTTTAAACTGTTATTTTGTTTGCAGAACCTTGTGCAAGAAAAATCTTTGAAAAAAATGAGAAATTGTGAAAATTACAGAATGAAAAAAAATGCAAATGTCTTATGGTGGGTTGAGATGGAGCGTAAAACACACTCACCTATAAACACAAGAAGCGAGAAGGAGCGTAAAACACACTCGATGGGAAGCAAATAAGTAAGATGGAGCATAAAATGCACTCACGTGAAAGAAAAAAAATGTGAAAGGTGAAATGGAGCATAAAGTACATTCACCTAAGGAAAGTTAATGTCTGCAGGTTCTGTGGGTTAGAAGTTTTTGCGAATTTTTGCAAGATAATCAGGTTTTGAGTTATGAGTCAGTGTGTACAGTTGTTGTTCCATATAAACTGGGTTGGGTATTTGTGTTGATCATATGATAGATATTTGTGTGGATATATTCTGATTTGGATGATGTTTTGTGGGGAATGACATAGTTGTTATTGTGAGTTGGTTGATGAGGTGTTGGTCAGGTTTCTGTGATAGGTGTTATTATTCCATGATGTTTATTTGGAGACCTTTGAAATCTTGGTTGAATAAGTCAGATAAAAAGTTTCTTGAATGATTCCTGTTCAATTTACATGAGGACATGTAAAAGCTAAGTGTGGGGAAATTTGATAGGTGTATAATATTTGATTATTTTCATTCTTTTATGCTTAGTTTAGTTGCATGTTTTCTGTTATGCAAGTTGATTTAAGGTGTTTATTGATTTTATGAAGATTTGGAATGAGTTTGCAAAATATGGAGTTTAATGCTGAGTTTTATGTTGTTTTGCAGAAATACTCTACGATCAATATTGGCATCTCTACGATCGTAGGCAGATTAAGGCAAAGTTGTTCGACGATTTCCAGTTATACTCTACAATTCCGAGAGAAGAGTTCCACTTTACGATTTGTCACTCTACGTGTGTCTGCTGAGAGGCTCTATTCTATGATTCTAGACGATTTTGTAGGATTCCTATTCTGAGTAGGATTTGGAGTATTGGAGTGCTAGAGTTCGATTCATATGAGATTTGGAGATGGAATTACAATCTTACATAGAAAGTATCACTGATTATGGGAAGTAAAGTCTGATATGGAATCTGAGTTAAAGCTTAATATGGAAACTGAATCGAATTAGAAAAGGAAACTGAGGGAGACTTGGATTTGGAAACTAAATTCTAATTTGATAAGGAAGTTACTTAAAGCCGGATTTCAGAGATTGACAAGGATTTAGAAGTTACCATATCTACAGAGTGAAGACTTTCGAATTAAAATTGGATTAGAATTTTTCTAGGGTTTCAAAGCATCTATAAATACCTTTAACTTGTAATCAGTTGAGGATATCCTGGATCATCATCCTATATCATATTTTATTATTCTTAATTTATCAGCATATTAGCTTAGTTTATTTTTATTAAGTTCTAAGGGGATGTGGAACCTTATTTTCAGTTAATAGTATAATTGACTTTCGTTATTGATTCCTTCTTATATGAGATTTATTCTGATAATCTGTTTTAATTAATTATATGTTATTTTATCTGATTGATTTAATGTGGCCAGTTTGATTAATCTGATGAATATCATCTGCTAGGTTAAGATATAATATTAAGCAAACGATGTTGTATCTAATCACAGGTAGTACTTAGTAATACATGATTGTGGACAAGCTTTTGGGTATTACTATGATTTAAATAATCCTTGATAGTGTGATTGTTGCTTGGAATAACATAATTCTCTATCTCTTAATGCTTCTGTTATATTAAATCTAGACTGATAGTTTTGGGTTATATAATAGTTAGGGTCTAGTGGGGCGATTGTCACATTAGATTTATAATCTAAGGAAGATTTCGAATAATTAGCGATTGCGATTATCTAGGGTTATTAATTTCATTGAAGGAAGAAATAATGTTAACTTGACTACATTGTTGTTGTAAATTGGTGAAACTGAACTGAAGAACTGAAACTTTAATTTATTTGATTATCTTTATTATTTTAACATTGTTTTCTTTAGTTAATCATAATTCAAAACCCCCCAATCTTTTAATTACTGTTTTTAAAACAATATCATTCTTTGTGGGATCGATCCTTACTTGTTACTGTGCTTATTATTTGAATTTGTAGAGTAAAGTGAGGTTTAATTTTGGATTGCTTAACGACAACTTCCCAACTGACTTTTTAATTGATTGCTTGTTCCGCTGCAGTTATCATTGAAATTTATATTATTTTCAAATCTCTGATTTATCACTATTGAAGGCTAAAGATAATTTATTCTTCATTATCTTAGTCATGATGTTATTTACTGGGCTATTTGAGCTCACCCTTTTCCTTTTTGTTCCATTGTTCTTCTCAGTAAATAAGAGTGTAGCTTAGTACTAGTTGGGAATGGAGTGATGGTCCAAGATAATTACTATAGTAGCCTTCACCATGTTATAAAATAGTGTGACAATAATTGTAATGAAGACTTAGAATGACTTGTTGTATTTTGTATTATTATAAGTTGATTGATTATCTTTTAGCGACTCAAAATGGGATGTGTGGACCTATTTTGGGGGTGTCGCAACTGTGATCTGACTGATGCTTTACGAATTAGCAGAGCAACTTTACAATCAATGACATTCTATCGACTATACATCAGATTAACTCAACAAGATCAACCTAACAATTTTGATATTTCTAATCTAAAGTCTTTTTACATCAAATTATCAGATCATAATTAAGGACTGTACAAAATTTACTGATTACAAATATACATTTATTGCTTTCTTTATCAAATCAAATTATTACTCATGTAGACTCTAACATTCTTCCCCTATTTGATGATGACAAAACCAGTAGTTTCATAACATACATCAATTCTGTAATGCAGTTGCTTGAAATATAAACATGACTTAGAATACAGGAAGCCATTGTATTGCTAAAGCAAAAGAATGAGTTTATTGATGTATGTTAATTTGTACAAGTATAAAAGAAATTTTAAGAAAGAAAAAAATATCTTCCACTTCCTTGATCTTTTCTCCCTTGAGAGCCACTTCTTTTCTGACTCTACTCTGCGATCGTATCTAGCTTTATCTTCAAGCTCTTTTCGTCTAATTTCTTCAGCAAAGTCTCTTGGGCCAAGATCAGGCATATTGATTCTTTCTTCTCCAATGACAAGAATCCCTTGAAGATTTCTATTAAAATACGCAGGATCACCAGATGATATTCGTGAGCCAGTTGGAGTAATTCTGCTCGACAAATCATGTCGTGAGGAAGAATGACCACGAGTAATAGGAATTGCTGCTGGTGGAGGAGGGGTTCTTGATCTGTAGATTGGAGGGTTTATCGATATTTGCTTTTGATTTCTTTTCCTTTTCTCCCCCTGAGATGGTTGCATCCTTTTCTACTTCTCCCCCTGAGACTGATCTTTCTCCCCCTTTTTGTCATCATGCACCTTGGAAAGATGCTTGACTGAATCAACTAATTCTTGTATCTGGGAGGATTTCATGGTAATATCAGCACGAATTTCATTTTGATGAGCAATAGCTTGATCACTTTGTTGAGCGACTAAGGACATTGTGCTGTTAGCATTCAACGTTATGAAATTTTTAAACTCTAAGAATGCAGTACTGAGCTTAAAAACTTTATCAGTCAAGGATTTTGTTGAACGCCCATGTTGCTGCTGAAGTGCTAGAACAACTTGCTTATGATCATCAAGTACTTTGAGGAATATTTTGTCTCTATCGTGAAGACGTCCATACACATCCTTGACTAAGGATTTCAGTTGTTTTGGCAGTTCTCTACCCATGTCGCCAGGTAAATGACCTGCAGCAGTGGTAATCTTGTCCATACGATTGCGAAGCTCAATGGTGTTTTGCTCAAGCTTTTCATCAATATCACGTGACATCTGGACAGTTAAATCGATCAATTATTTAGTGGTTGGGATGACTTCAAGACGCTCCATGACTTGAGCAAGAGAGACTGTGGAGCTACCCTTATGACCTTGAGATAGGTTTAGCAGAGCAAGGAGTAGATCGAAGAATTCATTTCGGGAGAAGGAAGGGACATCGATAGGGATAGAAGGCATTAATTCTTGTTTGATTGATTGTATAGGAGATGAAGAATGTTCAATAGAGTCTTTGGGAGGAAGAAGAATGAAGGCTTTAGTGTTATGTACATCAGACTTAGGGTTTTGAGACTCTATGTCTGGAGAAGACCATGGTGAGGAAGACTTTGAATGAATAGGTGAGTTTTGGGGTGTGACTAATAAACTGGATATTTGAATAAGGGAAGATGAATCTAGATGAATGGGTATCGAAGAATGTAGGTCATATTTGGTGCATCGATCGCAGGGTTTTGGGACTTTATGATTGGTGAATGTATTTGAGGATCATCAGTCATAGAGTGGGAAGGTTCTGCGATTGGAGAGATAGGAGGATATACATGGTCCGTAGAGTTTTGGGACTCTACGACTAGAAGAATGATATTATTGATAACGATCATAAAATGTTGAGATTCTATGACCAGAAAATTAGGATAAAGTTGTATATATAACTCAGGTGTAAACGGGGGTGCAACGTACATAGAAAAAGAATCTACATACCCTTCACCAGAGAGAAAAGGATAAAATGGGACATAAATTATAAGAGAAACACATGTTACCTTATTGTACAAAGGAGAAGACACAAAGGGCTCAGAGAAAAGTGTCCTAGTGGCATATATGAGGACTCATGGAAAGTTTTGAGCCACCAACTTCAGATTAGGATATCTGCAGAAGTTTCATCGAATGAAGTTTTGATCTCGTTGCACTATTGCTCTAACCAGGGGCAGGAGAGACATGAAGTAGAATAATTGATCACCATCTGGTTCATAAGCTGTCGTACTTCTATTTATCTCCAAATCATAGTATAGAATGTACAGAGGATCTGTTGAGTGCAACACTCTCATTCTGCTCGCCTCTATGCCTTCAAACTCATTCGAAAAAAGATGACTAGTTTCTGGAATTTCTCGACCAGTTAGTATCACCCTACGAAGACCAGGTTGATACTCTCTTGGTTGAGGGATAAAGGCATCTACTGGCTCTTGTTGAGAAGTAGATGGAAGAGAGGGATGAGGGACTTCATCTTTAATGGGTTGCTCCCTCTTAGAGCTAGGATCCTCTGACTTTATGATCGTTGGGTCGAAACCCTGGTTGATATTCTTTACGACGTTCTTAATGACTTGGGTCAGTCATAGAGAGATTGTAACAACACCAAATTTTCAACAATCCAACTCTCGACATCGGTCGTTAACAATACATCAAACTTCTACTAATTTATCATTATTCGATGTCATAATCATTAAAATGCGGAATAATTAAAACTTTTCTGTTACAAACCGTTCTTGTTCCCAAAACTTTGAACCTTTACTTCTAAACATCTTAGAATCATGTTAATATTATGATTCGTCTTATCGAACTTATTATAAAAATTTACATCTCAATATAAACTTCACAGCTCAACATAAATACTATTATCAAAAACTTAACATAGTTCAAGTAATAACTTCAACTAAACATTTAATCTTCATGCATCATTTTGATCCATGCCATTCATGCAGCACATAACGTTACCTTAAATCCTTAACCTACAAAAATGGTTATTTGCAAGAATGAGCTCGACAGCTCAACAAAATCTAACAGTTTTCATGCATCACGTAGCATATAAACAACATGCTCATCATATACATCATAAACATCTAACTAAACATATCATACATACTGTACGTCACATATCAAGTAAAGATTGAGTTCCATAACTCAATCAACATTCTTTACTCAATGAATGTAGTCATAAATTGACTTTATCGTTTCATACTTACAACATATGTAACACATCATGCTCTTTACATTATAGATTTAAAACAGTTAATCATCAAGTTCACATAACAAATAGGAACTAAAAGACTTGTCTGGCTCGTAGATTACCATTTACAATAAACAGCTTATAATTATCTGCACCTCATGTATCCTACACAATATATAATCATGTATATCATTTATCAGTCGCATAGCAACGCTTAGTAATCGCTTAAGTACACTTTATTCTACATTCCACAATCCTTCCTTTTTAATCGATACATAATGTTTAACTTAGTATTTAATTTCCGTTAGAACTCCTCATTGTCCTTTCGGTTTATTTACGTTACACTGCCTTTTTCCTTCTCATTAAGCTCCATTTTAATAGACACTTAACATTTAGTTAAGTCTTAAACTTCATCTTTACATCACATTAGATGTATTACATTACTCGTTAACATTAATAAAGTCAACCTCTAACTCTTGTTTTTCTTTTAATCACTACTTAACATTTATTTAAGTCTTTATGACTTATCATTATATCACAATAGGTGAATAATGCTCAAATGGATTTATTAAGTTAATCCTACGTTTAAACTTTCAAATTCTTATACCTCACGAACATCAAACTTAAGTCTTATATAACTTACTAAAGCATTACTTTTAAATCATCATTTTCATGATTACAACATGTTATTAAGTCTTATAACATGTTTTACATTTCATTACAGTCATTCATTAGGGTTATATAGGCATTCCTGGAATCATACAATTAAAATCTCATTTCTTGGCAAAACTGGCTACCGGCGCTGCAGCGCCACATTTAGACTAAGGATCGGCGCTGGGTCACAAATTTTCGGGTCGGGCATGGCTCGGCACTGCGGCGCCATTTTTACTCTTGGAACCGGCGCTGCGGCGCCGTTCATCAGAATTCGATTCTGCAGTTCGCGAACTGCATAGAATCAACCCAAAAATTCCCAATTTCTTCACCCAAATAGCAAATTGACTAAACTCAGATGTTATAAACTTCATAAAACTAAAACCCAACTTGTATACACTGATCTTAACAACATAAACAACTTTAACAACCAATTTAGAGACTCAAAAATCAATGTTCATGCTAGTTTTTTATATTTCACTACTTTTAGCGTAATCAATCACACTACGGATTCGTTATTCAACTAAATTGATCCATTTAACTTCCGTTGTTTTTGTATTTCAATGCATAACAATAATCCACCTTCAATTTACAGATTAGTACTCAAATTCCTAGCCAATTTTGACTCCAAAACAAGGCAAAACATGCGTATAACAACAAAACTCAATTTCTTCACTTTAAAATATGTTTTCATGGATTTGGTACTCCAAAAATCATCTATTGACAACGTATATCAGATTACATAAATCCAATAACACATGAACCCAATTTCTCAACAATTTGACCCAAGAAATTCGATTACAAAGAACCTAGATAACAAAACTAAAACTAGAAATCTAGGGTTTTACCTTTAATTAGTTAGATGATAAAGAGAGTTTGACTAATCTCATTCTTTCTCTTGATTTCTTCTTTGATTTTGTCTCTTAATTTCATAGAGAGTTTCTTCTCTTTGAATTTCTCTCTTTCTCTCTTCTTTGGCTTGCAAAACCAACTGATAACAATAACTCACGTGACTTTTAGTTGGAGGTTTTCAGTGGTTAAGAAAATCAAAGGTTTAGGCCATGTTTGGCCAAACCCATTTAAAACTCCATTCTTATTTATTTTAATAATATTCTTATTATAAGATACTTTGCCACACTTTAATTTAATTAGACCTATTTTATTAATAAATCTAATTAAATCTGTGACGCCCTCAAATCTCTACACTCCCCTGTAGCAGATCTGGTGCTCACGTGAAACTATACAACTATAAATATTTAATAAAATATGACTTCTATCTATCCAAGGTTCACAGTATCCCATAACAGGTACTAGTTCCGGCCAGAACGTTGTCTGTGTTTGGATACCCTCACTTGGATGTATAGATTCATATCTAATGAATACCTCTTTCATATTTATATTCCCTATCTATCTGACATTCACAGTATTAATGATAAGATTATCCATAGAACTGAGGGGCGCATTCTGGTAAAGATGGCACCTTACCGGCGCTCATTAAGTGTAACCCCAGAGCTTATAGGACTTTCAACGTCATTTAAATACCCTCATTCAGATGTATAGTTCGTATAGATACTGTATCTAACTTAGTACAACTATGCTAAATAAAATAAAGATCAGAGTACACCGCAATCGATGAAATAAAGGATCATAGTATATTACATATCATTTGTTTCAACTACATTGTTCTCAGTACTAAGTTATTACAACAAAAGCCTTTAAAAGACTTAGATTATCCAAAAGCAGTTAATAAAACTATTAAACGTGTCCTTTCCCTTTATCTGTTCCAAAAGTACCAGGGATATCATTTAAAGCTGCAAAAGAAGATATGCGCAAGAATGAGCTACAAATGCTCAGCAAGTTCATTTAAAAATGTAAACACAGTGTGTTTGATTTGAAAGATGTCAGGTGATGCATAATTGATACTGAGGGTTCTGTACTGGAACCATATATTTCAATTTGTTCTGTCAGTCTTCAATGACTTAGAACCTCTTTGAATTCGGATATCTGGTAGGTGATCAGTCTCACCAATATCCTAGGAGTATGCATATCATCCTACCACATTTTTGGTCAATTTAAGTTAATTGCCAATATTGGTCAATTCATTTAATTGCCAATTTAAACCTTATTCGAAGGTTTGTCGGACCACCTTCCATCCACGGTGTCCCTTTTACTCAGTATAGATGTCGTACCAAAATAATTTGGTTTGACACAACAATTTTAAGCTCAAACAGTCAATAAATGATTTCATTTCTTAAGTTATGCTGAACAAGTAGCAATAACTTCACAATAATTGATAGCAAGACATAAAAGAATTGCTTAAATGTAACAAGGCTCGGAGACTTTCCTTAGCGTAGTTTCGTTAAAATTTAAGACAGTTGGTCAACGTACGTTGTCTACGTATACCAATAATAAGCGTTAGCACGTATATAAACATGTATTACGCTAATCTAGGCAAGTTTCATTAAGGTTCGACGTTGATTCGGTATCTCGGTCGCGTCCTTAATAGCTAAACACATAGGTTGTTCGATAAAACTTCATTTGGAAGCTTAATTATTAGTATAAATAATGTATTTATTATTTATAACATTTTTAGAAACTTGGTATTATTTTTAAATAATTTTCAGAAGCTTGGAAGTATTTTTAAATAATTTTACAAGCTTAGGAATATTTTTAAATGATTTAATTATCATTTAGAATATTTTTAAAACATTTAATATGTTATTTAAATAATTTATTTGTCATTTAGAATATTTTTAGATGCCTAAAATATTATTTAAATGATTTATTTATCATTTATAATATTTTTTAGAAAGATAGAATATTATTTAAATGATTTATTTTATCATTAATAATATTTTTAGAATTTATTTTATCATTATAATAATTTAATTATTACTTATAATAATTTTCAAAACTTAATTTAATATTTAAATGATTTAATTATCATTTAAAATAATTTTTAAATACTTAATATATTATTTTAAATGATTTATTTATCATTAATAATATTTAAATATTTAATATTTTATTTAATTATTATATATAATAATTTTATTTATCTTAATATCATTTTTAAATAATTAATATAATTATTAAATGATTTAATATCATTTTTAAATAATTAATGTAATTATTAAATAATTTATTATAATTATTATTATTATTTAATTAAATTAAATAATAATTCAGAAATATATAAAAATATTAAAAATAAATTTTTTTATAATTAAAAATGAATTTCCAAATATATTTATTAATTATTTATAATTATTTATTATTTATTTATTATTTTATAATTTATTTAATTAATTTTTATTAATTTTTATTGAAAATCGTCGCTAAAGAGCTTTAGCGATAGTCTTCATCCGTTCATAGCTTTCTGGGTTTGGCCATGAATTTCGTCGCTAAAGGTGTTCTTCAATGAAGAACAGTTGGTCATGGTCCAACAGGGACTTTTGACCTCAATTTAATCTCAGTTGGTTTGATGTTTGTGTTTGATTTTTGTTTGTTGTTATAGCCAACATGGCAGTGTATAACGACATGTTAAATTACACCTCAAATTATATCATATCATGCTTTAAAAATCATGGTCAAACTACCCCGTTCATACTGTTCTTGAGTTTCTGGGTTACCCAGAAACTCATATAGTCTTATCGGTCAACGTGGTTTGACTGTTAATTCCGTTCAACTGGTTGTTGTCTAGGTGTTTTAATGATTCAAGATTATAGTTTACATAGCATAGAACATGTCTATATCAAGAAACAACATATTAAATATCATCTAGGCATGATCTGGGTTGCTTAGTTTCTTGTCAGTAAACTGTCAGAACCTTCAAACGATTTCTGGGTTACCCAGAAATCAGTTTGCATGGTCGGTCAATGGGTTTTGATCGTTAATAACTTTCACCCTAGAGATAATTTATCCATTCTACAAGTCGGGTCTTAAAGCTAACATGGCATACTACTGATTCATGCTTTAAAACACATCAAACAAACATTTTAAGCCGATCAAAAGCTCTAACAAAATAGCTTGTCAGACTGTTCTTGACTGCCAAGAACAGTTTGTTATTTTGGCTTGATTTTCATATCTAGATGTTATGTAAACGTGTTTTAACCGCCCAGATCACTTAATTACATGTTAATAAGTATTCCTAAACACTAAAACATAACATCAAATTCCAACTTAAAGATCTAGCAATAAATTAGGGTTTATGCACCTTTTTCTTCAAATTTTTGATCTCTGATCTTTGCTACTGATCTTTGGCTTGCAGAGGCTTGTTTAGGCTTTGTTTATAAGTGTATAGGTTCACAATTTCGTAGGTTTAAAGCTTAGCATCTCATTCTATTTATAGCCATTTGGAATTAGGGTTTCCTAGGCTAGTTTCCAAATTTTTTCCTCCAAAAATATCCAAGCTTGGGACTTCTGCTGTTCTCCATCTGATCTTATTAACCTACTTGTGCTGGAGTGTGTTGAGCACAAGCTTGCACACTCCTAGCTCAATTTTCATTGGTTTAAATTTGATTTTTCATTTATTTACTTACTAATTAATTCTAGATTTTTGTTAATCATGATTAGGATGTTTAATCATGTTTAGTAATACTGTAATTAAGTTAATATATCATAATTAAAGTTTATCATTTCATAATTTAGTGTTATCAAATCGAATTAGGGTTTTAGGGTTCCGAATTAGGGTTTAGGGTTTTCAAACCTACAATTAGGGTTTTAATCTTTCGTTTAGGGTTTAGTTTAACCTTAGTAATTCATAATTAATATTATGATTCATTGTTTAGAATCTAATTATATCAATTAAGATTCTTATACAATAATTAGGGTTTCGATTAGACAATTCGGATAAATATTATCAATTAGGGTTTTCAAATTAGGGTTCTGTTTCAGTTTATTGTTCTAACCCTAATTAACTTATTTTAGATTTTTGTCAGTTAATATAATATTATATTAACTCCGAAGCACGACAAGGCACTTCGTCATTTTCAAGTACGACACAGCAGCTTACAAAAATAATTTGCCGAGACGCTTCTCGGTGAATTCGCCGAAAGCACGACAAATCATTTTGTCCGATTAAGCACGACACAGCTGCTTGGCGAAAATTTTTTATTTGACCTAATTGTTTAATAAAATACACAATCATATACTACAAAGTCAGATCATGAAATTTCATTTATTAAACACATAATTTACATATACAGATCCTATTAGGGTTCGGAATATTACATTCACCCCCACTAATAAGAATTTCGTCCTCGAAATTACAGTACAGGTTATACAAATAAGTGTGGGTAACTATCTCGCATTTTACTCTCAAGCTCCCACGTAGCTTCTTCTATATTTTGATTCCTCCAAATAACTTTGACTGAAGGAATTACTTTATTTCGCAGATGTTGTTCTTTCCTATCTATGATTTCGATAGGAACTTATTCATAAGATAAACCTTTTTCGATCTGAATAGGTTCATAGTCGATAACGTGTTTATAATCGGGTTTGTACGGTCACAACACGGACACATGAAACACATTATGAATATGTTCTAGCTCGGGAGGTAGGGCTACCTCATAGGCTACCTCACCTATCCTTCTCAATATCTGAAATGGTCCAATAAATCTCGGACTCAATTTGCCCTTCTTGCCGAAACGTATTTTTTCCTTCCACGGAGATACTTTTAAGAATACGTGACTACCGACTTCGAAATCTTGTAACTTTCTATGTTGATCAGCATATTTCTTTTGTCGATCCTGTGATGCTTGTAATCTTCCTCGTATAATTCGGATTACCTCCGCGGTTTGTTGCACTATTTCAGGTCCTAACATTTGTCGCTCTCCGACCTCATCCCAACATAAAGGTGTTCTACATTTTCTTCCATATAGGGCTTCAAATGGTGGCATTCCTATGCTGGCATGGTAACTATTGTTGTAGGCAAATTCTACCAAAGGTAATTGATCTTCCCAACTTCCCTTGAAATCCATGATGCAAGAGCGCAACATGTCTTCCAATGTCTGGATGGTTCTCTCACTCTGACCGTCAGTTTGTGGATGGTATGCTGTACTTAGTCTCAACTGAGTTCCTAAATTTTTCTGGAGACTTGTCCAAAAATTCGAAGTAAATCGTGGATCTCGGTCTGATATTATAGAAACAGGGACTTCATGTCTCGAAATAATTTCATTGACGTAAAGTTTGGCTAACTGGTCAAGACTGAAGTTGATTTTGATGGGTAGAAAATGAGCTGATTTGGTAAGACAATCTACAATTACCCAAATGGCATTGTGACCTTTCGGTGTATTAGGGAGACCAACTACGAAATCCATAGTAATATGCTCCCATTTCCACTCAGGAATTTCTAAGGGTTGTAATAATCCACTCGGCTTTTGGTGTTCAGCTTTAACCCTTTGACATGTTAAACATTTATTTACCCACTCTGCTATCTCTCTTTTCATGTTAGACCACCAAAAATGTTGGCTCAAGTCTTTATACATTTTTGTACTCCCTGGATGTACAGCGAATTTAGAACTGTGGGCTTCATTCAGTATTTCGTCTTTTAGTTCTTGTACTGAAGGTACCCAAATTCTATTTTCGTATCTCAGTACTCCATCCGTATCCACTCTAAACTTAACGTTCTTTTTATGAGTCATTTCTGCCTTATACTTCTGACATTCTGCATCAGTCTCCTGTAGTTCTTTGATTCTATCCAATAAAGTCGAACTACCCTCCATGACGAATAACTTTTCGGTAGAGTTAACTGAAACTCCCACCTTGATCTCAAGTTTGTCAAACTCTTTTATCAATACTTCGTTATTAGTCATTACATTTAACTTCTCTTGGTTCTTTCGACTCAATGCGTCTGCTACGACGTTGGCTTTTCCGGGATGATATAAAATTTCACAGTCGAAATCTTTTATCAACTCTAGCCATCTCCTCTGCCTCATGTTTAACTCCTTCTGTGTGAAAATATATTTTAGACTCTTATGATCTGTATATATTTCACATTTCTCCCCGTACAAATAATGCCTCCAAATTTTTAAGGCAAATACTATCGCGGCTAACTCAAGATCATGCGTAAGATACCTCTTCTCATAATCTTTGAGTTGTCTTGATGCATATGCGATTACTTTCCCATGTTGCATTAACACACATCCTAATCCCTTGTGTGATGCATCACTATAAACTACAAGGCCTCCTGTATCATCTGGTAAAGATAATACTGGTGCCATGCTTAACCGCTTCTTCAACTCTTGGAAGATTTCTTCACATTTGTCTGTCCAGACGTACTTTACCGTCTTTCGAGTCAAATTGGTTAGCGGGATTGCTATCTTTGAAAAATCTTGTATAAATCGCCTGTAGTACCCTGCTAAACCGAGAAAACTTCTTACTTCTGTTGGAGTTGTTGGTTGTTCCCAATTCACAACCACTTCTATCTTTGCTGGATCTACCGCTATTCCATTCTTGTCAATCACATGACCCAAGAATTGGACTCGTTCCAACCAGAATTCACATTTGGAAAACTTTGCATAAAGTTGTTCCTTACGTAATATCTCCAATACGCTCTTTAAGTGTTCAGCATGCTCCTCTTTTGTTTTCGAGTACACTAAAATATCATCGATGAACACTACGACATATTTGTCCAAGCATGGTTTAAACACTCGGTTCATTAAGTCCATGAATGTTGTCGGCGTATTTGTTAATCCAAAAGACATCACAAGAAACTCATAATGTCTGTAGCGTGTCCTAAACGCTGTCTTCGGCACATCTTCTTTTCTTACCTTTAATTGATGATAACCTGATCGTAGGTCGATCTTCGAAAAGTGTTCGGCCCCTTTCAACTGGTCAAACAGATCATCAATTCGTAGTAAAGGATATTTGTTCTTTATGGTTAACTTATTTAATTCTCTATAGTCGATGCATAACCTTAACGTTCCATCCTTCTTCTTTACAAACAACATCGGTGCTCCCCAAGGTGAAACACTGGGTTGTATGTACTTTTTGTCTAAGAGTTCTTGTAGCTGCACAACTCCTTCAACTCTACAGGTGCCATTCTGTACGGTGCTTTGGAAATTGGCGCCATACCCGACGCTAGATCAATAACAAATTCGATCTCTCTATCCGGAGGTAGACCTGGTAAATCTTCTGGAAACACATTCGGAAATTCTCTAACTACAGGTATTTGCTCTAGCTTTACTCCTTTTCGAGTATCTACTATGTATGCCAAATAGCCTGTACAACCCTTCCTAAGTAATCTCTTTGCTTGCATTACTGTCAGATAGTGAGATCGTTTAGGTGAACAACCACCGTTGAACACTACTTTTGACTCTGAAGCAGTCACTAGATTTACCCGCTTCCGCTGGCAGTCAATTATTGCATTATAATTTACCAGGCAATCCATGCCTAAGATTATATTAAATTCCCCTAGTTGTATAGGAATGAGGTTCACAAGAAACTTGTGTCCCTTAATCTCTACGGCATAATTCTTATATATGGTTTTGACGGAAATTATCTCATTGTTTGCGATTTCCACATTAAAAGGTATGTCTAAGTCTTCGCATGACATTGTCAATTTCTTAGCAAAGTCATTAGACACGAAAGAACAAGTAGCACCAGAGTCGAATAACACATATGCATTTAAAGTGTCGATAGGGATGATACCTGTTACCACGTCCAGTGCAGCAACAGCATCCCTCATCGTCATATTAAACGTTCTAGCTGTTGGACGACCTGGACCTCCAGCTCCTGCTACTGTCGGTTTAGTGTTATTGTTTGGGACTTGATTTCCTCCCCCAAGTTGGTTTCTATTCCTCGGGCAATTCCTAGACACATGCCCAGTTGCACCACGTGTGTAACAAGTAACATTCGGGTTACCCTAACGAGTATTATCATTACTCTTTTTGGGACAATTAGGGGAAAAATGTCCCTCTTGTCCACAATGGTAACAAGTAATCACTCTGTAGCGACATACTCCCGCGTGATTCTTTCCACATATAACACAACGTACCACCTTATTATTACTGTTCTGGTTTCTGTTGTTATTGTTGTTATTGTTGTAATTGTTACCCCTCCTCACAAAGTTTGTAGGAACAGTGGCATCCCACTTCCTTTTGTTATTATTAGTACCCCCTATACTAACTTCTCCTTTAAACTTTCCTCCTTCATTTAAACTCCGTTTCTCCTTATGAAATTTTATCAAAGCTTCATTCTCATTTTCAGCTATGATAGCTTTCTCGAGAATTTCAGGAAAAGTTCTCACTTGGAACACTGACAACTTACTACGAATTTGGGGTTTCAATCCCTCTTCGTATCTCCTGGTCTTCCTTACCTCTGTATTAACCTGATGTGGGGAAAACCTAGCTAACTCATTGAACTTAGCCGTATATTGGGATATAGTAAGCTCCCCTTGTTTCAATTCTAGGAATCGTACCTCCATACGATCCTGCATCGATTGGGGAAAGTAATTTTCGAAAAATAGTTCCTTAAATCTAGTCCAAGGAATTATACCCTCACCCGCACGAATTTTAGTATTTTCCCACCAATGGTTCGCCTCACCTTTGAGGAAAAAAGTGGCAAAGACCGTCTTTTGATCTTCGCCGACATTAGTTACCACAAAAACCTTCTCTATTTCGGTAACCCAAGTTTGTGCCTCAATAGGTTCTGCGGTTCCCTTAAATTCAAGCGGTCCTACCAGTTTAAAGTCCTTCAACATAGTACTTTGTGGATTAACTGTAGTAGGTTGATGTGGTGGATGATTTTGTAGAGCCCCTAAGAGTATATCTACCAATTGTTGTGTGGGGTTTGTTTCGGTAGGCTCATTTCTAGTTTGGGTTCTCCTTCCTGATGTCATGACTCTAAAATAAAGAAAAACATGTATAAATACAAGAATATGTTACACATAGAACTAACACTTTGATTGTACAAACGTAATTTGTATATAACATGCAAAACGAATACATATTCGACTAGTGGTTTATACTACCACTAGTTAATACAAAGAACTCACTATTTTACAACCTCAAAATTTGTATATTACAAACTACGAAACGTAAACTAAGTACTGTACTAATCTAATCAATCACGTACTCCCTTATAAGCATCCCGTATCATATGACCAACCACCGCTTTATCGATCATATAATCATCCTTCTTCTCCTCCACAGGATACCTAAACACCCTTCGTTCTAGGCCCTCAAATGCAGTCCTACATTTCTTGTCAGCTCTGTACACCTGCATTTGCGCATCCTGCTTCTCCTTCTGGGTGTTCTGAAGAAGTGTCCTCAGACGACGAGTCGTATCTCTCTCACTTTCCAGTAAACCTACAGCTATGCCTGTCCGAGAGTTAGCAGCCTCTAACTCTTCCGTTGACTACTGAACTAATCCAATAACTATCTCTTCGTGTCTGTCGACACGCATCATCTGCCCTGCTCCGATTACCTCCTCGGGTTCTGGATCTATCAGTTGTCCGTCTATAGGGTAATTAGCATCCTCAGCCTCTAATATTTCTTGGTCATGTAGGAGTTCTTCCTCCTCTGGATCTTCCTCTTCTAAATCTAGCTTAGGGGTAGCCGGCTCATAATCAGGCACCTCATCGGGCTCACTGTCTGATAGTCATCCTATGTGTTGATCTACTCCTGCCATCCTACAAAAGAATTTTAATTTATTTAGTATTTATGGGGAACAAATTTACACATAAGATAAAGCTTTTAAGATTATTTTATGTATGATTAAGTATTTTACGGACTCAAAGACTATATCCTAAGGTATTTCCTAACTACCTTAGAGCTATAATCTACAGCTCTGATACCAACCTGTGACGCCCCCAAATCTCTACACTCTCCTGTAACAGATCTGGTGCTCACGTGAAACTATACAACTATAAATATTCAATAAAATATGACTTCTATCTATCCAAGGTTCACAGTATCCCATAACAGGTACTAGTTCCGGCCAGAACGTTGTCTGTGTTTGGATACCCTCACTTGGATGTATAGATTCATATCTAATGAATACCTCTTTCATATTTATATTCCCTATCTATCTGACATTCACAGTATTAATGATAAGATTATCCATAGAACTGAGGGGCGCATTCTGGTAAAGATGGCACCTTACCGGCGCTCATTAAGTGTAACCCCAGAGCTTATAGGACTTTCAACGTCATTTAAATACCCTCATTCAGATGTATAGTTCGTATAGATACTGTATCTAACTTAGTACAACTATGCTAAATAAAATAAAGATCAGAGTACACCGCAATCGATGAAATAAAGGATCATAGTATATTACATATCATTTGTTTCAATTACATTGTTCTCAGTACTAAGTTATTACAACAAAAGCCTTTAAAAGACTTAGATTATCCAAAAGCAGTTAATAAAACTAGTAAACGTGTCCTTTCCCTTTATCTGTTCCAAAAGTACCAGGGATATCATTTAAAGCTGCAAAAGAAGATATGCGCAAGAATGAGCTACAAATGCTCAGCAAGTTCATTTAAAAATGTAAACACAGTGTGTTTGATTTGAAAGATGTCAGGTGATGCATAATTGATACTGAGGGTTCTGTACTGGAACCATATATTTCAATTTGTTCTGTCAGTCTTCAATGACTTAGAACCTCTTTGAATTCGGATATCTGGTAGGTGATCAGTCTCACCAATATCCTAGGAGTATGCATATCATCCTACCACATTTTTGGTCAATTTAAGTTAATTGCCAATATTGGTCAATTCATTTAATTGCCAATTTAAACCTTATTCGAAGGTTTGTCGGACCACCTTCCATCCACGGTGTCCCTTTTACTCAGTATAGATGTCGTACCAAAATAATTTGGTTTGACACAACAATTTTAAGCTCAAACAGTCAATAAATGATTTCATTTCTTAAGTTATGCTGAACAAGTAGCAATAACTTCACAATAATTGATAGCAAGACATAAAAGAATTGTTTAAATGTAACAAAGTTCGGAGACTTTCCTTAGCGTAGTTTCGTTAAAATTTAAGACAGTTGGTCAACGTACGTAGTCTACGTATACCAATAATAAGCGTTAGCACGTATATAAACATGTATTACGCTAATCTAGGCAAGTTTCATTAAGGTTCGACGTTGATTCGGTATCTCGGTCGCGTCCTTAATAGCTAAACACATAGGTTGTTCGATAAAACTTCATTTGGAAGCTTAATTATTAGTATAAATAATTTATTTATTTTTAAATAATTTTCAGAAGCTTGGAAGTATTTTTAAATAATTTTCAGAAGCTTGGAAGTATTTTTAAATAATTTTACAAGCTTAAGAATATTTTTAAATGATTTAATTATCATTTAGAATATTTTTAAAACATTTAATATGTTATTTAAATAATTTATTTGTCATTTAGAATATTTTTAGATGCCTAAAATATTATTTAAATGATTTATTTATCATTTATAATATTTTTTAGAAAGATAGAATATTATTTAAATGATTTATTTTATCATTAATAATATTTTTAGAATTTATTTTATCATTATAATAATTTAACTATTACTTATAATAATTTTCAAAACTTAATTTAATATTTAAATGATTTAATTATCATTTAAAATAATTTTTAAATACTTAATATATTATTTAAATGATTTATTTATCATTAATAATATTTAAATATTTAATATTTTATTTAATTATTATATATAATAATTTTATTTACCTTAATATCATTTTTAAATAATTAATATAATTATTAAATGATTTAATATCATTTTTAAATAATTAATGTAATTATTAAATGATTTATTATAATTATTATTATTATTTAATTAAATTAAATAATAATTCAGAAATATATAAAAATATTAAAAATAAATTTTTTTATAATTAAAAATGAATTTTCAAATATATTTATTAATTATTTATAATTATTTAATATTTATTTAATATTTTATAATTTATTTAATTAATTTTTATTAATTTTTATTGAAAACCGTCGCTAAAGGGCTTTAGCGACAGTCTTCATCCGTTCATAGCTTTTTGGGTTTGGCCATGAATTTCGTCGCTAAAGGTGTTCTTCAATGAAGAACAGTTGGTCATGGTCCAACAGGGACTTTTGACCTCAATTTAATCTCAGCTGGTTTGATGTTTGTGTTTGATTTTTGTTTGTTGTTATAGCCAACATGGCAGTGTATAACGATATGTTAAATTACACCTCAAATTATATCATATCATGCTTTAAAAATCATGGTCAAACTACCCCGTTCATACTGTTCTTGAGTTTCTGGGTTACCCAGAAACTCATACAGTCTTATCGGTCAACGTGGTTTGACTGTTAATTCCGTTCAACTGGTTGTTGTCTAGGTGTTTTAATGATTCAAGATTATAGTTTACATAGCATAAAACATGTCTATATCAAGAAACAACATATTAAATATTATCTAGGCATGATCTGGGTTGCTTAGTTTCTTGTCAGTAAACTGTCAGAACCTTCAAACGATTTCTGGGTTACCCAGAAATCAGTTTGCATGGTCGGTCAATGGGTTTTGACCGTTAATAACTTTCACCCTAGAGATAATTTATCCATTCTACAAGTCGGGTCTTAAAGCTAACATGGCATACTACTGATTCATGCTTTAAAACACATCAAACAAACATTTTAAGCCGATCAAAAGCTCTAACAAAATAGCTTGTCAGACTGTTCTTGACTGCCAAGAACAGTTTGCTATTTTGGCTTGATTTACATATCTAGATGTTATGTAAACGTGTTTTAACCGCCCAGATCACTTAATTACATGTTAATAAGTATTCCTAAACACTAAAACATAACATCAAATTCCAACTTAAAGATCTAGCAACAAATTAGGGTTTATGCACCTTTTTCTTCAAATTTTTGATCTCTGATCTTTGCTACTGATCTTTGGCTTGCAGAGGCTTGTTTAGGCTTTGCTTATAAGTGTATAGGCTCACAATTTCGTAGGTTTAAAGCTCAGCATCTCATTCTATTTATAGCCATTTGGAATTAGGGGATTTCCTAGGCTAGTTTCCAAATTTTTGCCTCCAAAAATATCCAAGCTTGGGACTTGTGTTGCTCTCCATCTGATCTTATTAACCTACTTGTGCTCGAGTGTGTTGAGCACAAGCTTGCACACTCCTAGCTCAATTTTCATTGGTTTAAATTTGATTTTTCATTTATTTACTTACTAATTAATTCTAGATTTTTGTTAATCATGATTAGGATGTTTAATCATGTTTAGTAATACTGTAATTAAGTTAATATATCATAATTAAAGTTTAGCATTTCATAATTTAGTGTTATCAAATCGAATTAGGGTTTTAGGGTTCCGAATTTGGGTTTAGGGTTTTCAAACCTACAATTAGGGTTTTAATCTTTCGTTTAGGGTTTAGTTTAATCTTAGTAATTCATAATTAATATTATGATTCATTGTTTAGAATCTAATTATATCAATTAAGATTCTTATACAATAATTAGGGTTTTGATTAGACAATTAGGATAAATATTATCAATTAGGGTTTTCAAATTAGGGTTTCTGTTTTAGTTTATTGTTCTAACCCTAATTAACTTATTTTAGATTTTTGTCAGTTAATATAATATTATATTAACTCTGAAGCACGACAAGGCACTTCGTCATTTCTAAGTACGACACAGCAGCTTACAAAAATAATTTGCCGAGACGCTTCTCGGTGAATTCGTCGAAAGCACGACAAATCATTTTGTCCGATTAAGCACGACACAGCTGCTTGACGAAAATTTTTTATTTGACCTAATTGTTTAATAAAATACACAATCATATACTACAAAGTCAGATCATGAAATTTCATTTATTAAACACATAATTTATATATACAGATCCTATTAGGGTTCGGAATATTACAAAATCTTACTAACAAAATTATAACTTCTATTTAATAAATCATTTTATTTAATAAACCATCAATCCTCTAATTTAATTATTCAATTAAATTAGAATATTACTCGTGTAATAAAATACGCCCCAATTCTAAAATTATTTATCATCAATTTACTTAATATTAACACACTTAATTAAATTATTCTACTATAATTTCCATCAAATATTTATTCAATAAATATTTTAATTTACGAAATTCACAATCATACTACATTAGCATGTTACATTCATATGTAACACATTACTTTCTCATTTTATAAAAACAAATATATATATATATATATATCTTCATTTAAGTAAATTACTCTCATTATTTATGAAATTTAATTCATAAAAATATCATTGCCAACAAAGTGTAATAATCAAATCATATTATTTCATAATGTAATTTTTAACTTAATAATATTCAGTTAGCTTCCTTTTCGTAACAGTTTCATTTACCCTTATCAATGGTTTAATTAACTATTAAACCTCATTTCCTTTTCTCAATATATAAACATATATTTCTAAAATATATTCACACCAAATCACATATTTCAAAATATAACACACATATATATTTATTCAAATCTGATACATCTCATAATAAGAATTTTATTTATTAAATCTTTATTTAATAATTACTGAAAATTCAGGTTGTCACATCCTTCCCTCCTCATAAGGATTCCGTCCTCGGAATCACCGAAACCCTCCTTACCCGGTTTTCGTTAATCTCTTTCATAACTTATCGTTGAATAACTTCATTGCATTACCTTAATATAGGTTTTATAATTTCTACACCACTCATTTTTTCAATAAATTCTTGCAAGTTCTACTTCATAATCTTTATTTCAACTTGATACTATTTCGAGTATTACATATTTTTTAAACCATTCATTACCTCTTTCTAAGGATTATCGCCATAGGCTCAATTCATAAACACTCGGGATATTACATTCACCCCTTCTTCTAAGAATTTCGTCCTCGAAATTTTAACTTACTAATCTTCGTTCATTCGATATATCAAAATAAACTTTATATTAATCTTTATTCATTATTAGATTCATGATCAAATTTATTCTCTAAGGATCTTTCTAAGATCATTATATTCTTCACACCTTCTCTTTTCATAATTGCATTTCTTACTTGCTCAATTTACTCATTACTACTTAATCCATTCTACAACTTACTTCTTTCTAACGAATATCCTTCTTACCACATTCATCTTTCAAAATGATAAGAATCTTTCACAATTGATCAATAATTGGGAAGCGATAAGAAAAACTCAAGAACTTTCAATATTATGCTGATGAGTCGTAAAGACTATGAACCTTGTCCTAGGTTAACAGATATTTCAACTGTAACCTTTAACAGTCAAAAGACTATGGACCATCTTTTCTCGTACTCCAGGTGATCAACCATTCGTACTATGTATTGTGCACATACATATTATCGCTATTGCATAGCTCGGAATTATAGTTTCCGATAACATTTCTCCCATTACAGGGTTGGTTCATCTCAGACTTAATACAAATTTCGCACCAGAATAATTTAGTTTGGCATAATTCCTCAAAGAACGCTTGAATTTCATAAACATCTTTCAATAGTTGTCTAGCCAAACCAACTAGCTTAGACTTTTAGCAACAATTCGGACATCAATCAAAATATTTTTAGCCAACTCAATTGGCATATCTTTTCATAGTTTAAAAGAAAACCAAAATTCTTTTATGACGTCATGATACCGTACCGTCTTAATAGTACGTTGAGGATTCTGTCATTTTATAACTTTGTCATACTACATCATACCATAGTGGGCTGACGATCCTATGATCACATCCAACACCAGGTTCAATTGCATTGATGACTCCGTCGTTCAAAATACATTTTGATAATTTCAGATCATTTTCATTTTTTTTTCTAGCTGAAACAATTAGCATAGACATATGAATAATAGGACTATTTTAAAATTTTCATTGATTCAATTATTTGATCCAATATTTTTCAAAAAAAAAACACAGAAGTGCAAACATCAGCACGAAGTTAATAAATTTCGAAAATCTTACATAGGTAGAAGATTTGGAATAATTCATGTTTCTCCATCAACTTCAACCTTTGCTTCATTACTTAATCATTCTATCTATCTTCAACACCATCAATGCTCTCTATACCATAACCTTTCTATACCCAGTATAGTTCATCGAACTTACCACACTTTGAAAATTCAGGAACTTACCACAATAATATGAGTTTAGGAACTTGTCCTAGCAATACGCAGTCCAAGAACCAATCAGAGACTGTCCATATGCTTAAGGGTTCAAAAACATACATACGATTATGAGTCACGAACTTACCATAAGCATGAGTTTTAAGAACTCGCACCTAATCTTAATATCATCCAACCTAATCTTAGTAGTTTCTAACTATCAAATATAAACATGGAACAAGAATCACCTTCTCATCATCTATATATCGATAGCGCGACACCGATATTCCAATGATTACCAATGTAATAAACTAAGTGCAGGCACAAAACCTCTGCCCATACAAAGGTTTGTACAACTCAGTCATCACACGAGTCCTCAGCTGAAATCCCACCTAATTCCATCTTGCTCTTAACTTTCTCTTTGCTTGATACAAATTCCTCGTATTTCATCATCCATAACTCCTCGTGAGTTTACCTCGTACTATTTCGTAGTACAATCTCTATATAGCATCATGCTATAACTATTCAATCATTACAGATCATCTATCATTTTACAACTTAAACAGATCATGTCGTGATCTTATTCTACCATCAACTCTTCTTACGATTCTTTAGTCACGTTGTCTTATGATAACTCAACTCAGGTGTTTCCTGATCTTTTAGCTCTTCAGGTTCTTCTTTAAACCTAATCATTTTATCATAATCTTATCTCATATAAATTCTCTAAACTCCATTTGAGTTTATCTTTATCATTTATATCATTCTCATCTTATAGACATCGTCTATTTATTAACACCATTTTTTTACTGGACTCAGGTAACTCCTGATTCTCATCTTTTCTAACTCTTCAACATTCTTCTTTGAATCTTCTTGTTTATATATCTATTCTTCCTTTAAGAATCTCTAACTTCATTCATATTGCTCAATATTTTATTCGGGTTTACTACTCGTCATTCTCATCTTCTTCTTATAAATTTCTAGGACTTAACGCATCCTATACATCTACATATGTGCAAAAAATTACTTCTTCATCATACGTATCCATAATTCGATATTCGATATACATCGAGTCTCTAACAGTGTTCAATATAGAACCTGAGTGGTTTCCCACAAACAACTAACAAATTAGTTTACGTCTCGTCCACACTGTCTTTTGCAGCGAGTTAGATTGGTTGCTAGTTCGTATTAACCTTCGCTCTCTGAAGGAATCATTTAGACCAAATACCATACATCAACCATGAAAGAGTATGATTGTACCATAATTATACTTAACTTGTTATTCTCATCTTCTTTTATTTTATTTTATTTTATTATTTTTATTTTTTTAATTCCTCACTACGGTTATAGCCTAAAGTACTTGTTGGTTGATTATACAACCGATAAATACGCGCAAGTATACGCGGTCAATAAGTAATAAAGTGATAAGAGAGAGTTGTCAAACCCACAGGGAATTAACTCTAATGTATGCCCAATGACTAATTCAATATCGACTCGATCTAAATCAAACTCTTGGATTTGAGAGATAAGTAGAGGTTACATCTAAATTGCATGGAATATAAATACGATAAATTGATAGATAAAGGTCTAAGATTACACTTTTCCCCATTCAAGTATTTTGTCAAACATTTGGCGTGCAATGCTTTGTTCAAATATCTTAACTCCCCTTTTAGATCAATTAACCACATAAAATTGACATCCGAGAAATCACAATTACGTAAAAGCCTCTGTCGATGGTCAATTACGAATCTTCCTAATGCGGCATGTAGGTATATGTCTATCCTACACACTATCAAGAGACCAATTTCAAGAATAACTAACAAGACACATGTCACTAAATCTCATCAACCACCCTTTAAATTACCAACTTTCACAAAGGAAGTCATTAAGATTAGATTCTCAATTGGTTGCACATAGTATCTAGGTATATGTTTATCCTAAATACAATCAAGTTACCTATCATTAAGGATAATCAACAAGACACACGTCACTAAATCTCAATTAATCACCCACAATAATCTTTAACTTTCACATGATATCATAACTAGGTCTCAACACTATAATCCGTTTGTCAAGTTCATATAGGTTCCCACGGTAATTACAAGTCAAGCAATTAATCTATAAGCATAGGTTATGATAACCAATTCATAAGAGTAACAATAATCAAAGGAAGAGAAATTAATTTAAATAAGCAATGGGTTCAATTACAATTTCAAACCAAACACTGAAATCAAAATAAATAAACAAAGCAATAAGCCTAACTAACATCCTTGGAGTACAAAGCTAGATGAAAAGATTAGAGATGAACTCCCTTTTGATCTTCTCCTTTCCTTGTATTGCAGCCCTTGTTGGTGGAGCAAGCCTTCCATTGTTGTTGGTTGCTCAAGCTTCCCCATTGGGGAGCTTGAGCTACCTTTTCTCCTTCTTGCTCTAGGTTAGCTTCCACCCTCAAAGAATGCTGATTTTAGAAGTCTAGGATCCCTTAAAATGGAGGCTACATGTTGTATTTATAGTGTCTTATGCAAAACCCTAGCTTAGCCCACAAAAAATGACCAAAAACCCGCTCAAATTGCTTAAAATCCGACCAAGGCGCGCTGCCCAGCAGCCATTGGTGCCCCCGCACGCTGGCTGGTGCGCCCGCGCCCATGCCGCTGCCTAGTCGCGCGCCCATGCAGCCAGACACGGTGCGCCCGCGCCCATTCCGCGCGCCCGCGCGCTGCGAGCTGTCACCCGACTCAGCTTTGACATCTGTTGGTAAAATGGCCATAACTTCTTCGTCCGAACTCGAAATTAGGCGATTCAAGAGGCTACGGAAAGCTGAGAAGTAGTTCTACAACTTCCATAACTGGAGTTAAAAAAGATAATGGTTGGAGAAAGGGTGAAATTGAGCTCGAAGTAGTCGCTGTGTAAAATTCATGCTAAATCCGCTGGTAAAACGACCATAACTCTCTCATACGAACTTCAAATTGGATGGTTCAATATGTTCTAGAAAGCTAAGACAAAAATCTACAATTTTCGTTCTTTGAGTTTTGAGAGATACGGATTGGATCATGGGTCAAATTAAGCCGCAAGCAGCTGCTATATCAATCGGAAGCTCAAAAATGGCAAACAAGGCACCCAAGCGTTGACGTTCAAGTAGCTTTTGCTCCATTTCCTACAAAACTAAGCAAAAACACTTAAAAACAATATAAAACACATAAAAACAATGCAAAACAACATTTTACATAAACATGATAAAAATACATAAAAACCAAATGAAATGACTTAGGATTTACAAATTATCAAGCTCAAAAGTGCCTAATTTGTGTATATAAAGCACACTCATCAAATACCGCCAAACTTAAATCTTTGCTTGTCCTCAAGCAAAACAAAACTACACAATTCAAACACTTCTAATACAACCTAACTTGAGCAATGAATTAATAAGCCGACAATGATCTCAAAGGCTCAACACATGGAACTCAAGAAAACAAACAAAACGTTGCAAGTCTAAAATTTCACTTAGCTAGTCATATCTTGCTTTAGGTCCCTTCCGTGTGTGTGTGAGTACCCAATAGCACTAAACCAACCAAGCTCGGATGAACTTTGCAACCACATTACCTTATGAAATAATCAAAATAAACCCCAAAACAACATGATTAACACATCACTCAATACAAAGGTATACAAATCACAATTCCAAAAATTTTGAGACGCAGGGACTCTAGGTGAGTGCATTTTATGCTCCATCTCAACCTTAAGCACGCTCATATGGGTGAGTGCGTTTTACGCTCTATCTCAACCCCCTGCAAGATTTGCAATACAATATTTTCTTTCTTTTGTCACAAAAATAAGAGAGTGCGTTTTACGCTCTATCTCCCCTAAGCATGTGTCCATGAGTGAGTGCGTTTTACGCTCCATCTCAACTCACCACATGACCAACAAATCAAACACAACAAATTTGAATACCTTACTTCAAGTGATGTTTAAACGAGTATTAGAGTTTATAGATATTTCCCACAAACATTCGGTTATAAAAGCCTTCTCTAAGCATACGACTAGCTCAATACTCATGGGTAAGTGCAAAAGAGTGAAAGGACGCATAAGCAAAACAATAACCAACAATAACGATTAAGCACAAAGACTAAGCAACATTTATTCATTTTTCATGAGTTAGAATCAATTCAAACAAGTAGCTATCATTGACCATGGATAAATCAAATTAAATCAATGCTCAAGGGACACGTCTTAAAAATAAAATAAAAAATAAAAAATTTCTACTTTTTTTTTCTTCCAACAAAAACACACTTAAAACACACAAATACTAAATTAAAAACACCCAAACACCAAGTACTACCCCCAAACTTAAAATGGACATTATCCTCAACGTCTAAGATAGGAAAAAGTAAAACAAAGAACTTCCCTGAGAACGTGTCAAGCGTCATTGATATCATCTTTCAAGTGCTCAAAGTTGGGGCGCAATCCAAATTGCTTAGTACTCGATACCTAAAAACAATTAAAGAAATTAAAATGCAATTAAACAACCTATAATGCAATCAAACAAAATCAAAAGCAAAACAAAAAACTTGGGTTGCCTCCCAAGAAGCGTTTGGTTTATAGTCCTCGACTCGACTTTATTTAAAACATAAATACAAGTTCAAATTAATATCAAATCAATTGAAATTAATATTGGAAAAACATTAGAAGAATAATTCCCCGGCAACGGCGCCAAAAACTTGTTGGTCGATTATACAACCGATAAATACGCGCAAGTATACGCGGTCAACAAGTAATAAAGTGATAAGAGAGAGTTGTTGAACCCACAGGGAATTAACTCTAATGTATGCCCAATGACTAATTCAATATTGACTCGATCTAAATCAAACTCTTGGATTTGAGAGATAAGTAGAGGTTACATCTAAATTGCATGGAATACAAATACGATAAATTGATAGATAAAGGTCTAAGATTACACTTTTCCCCATTCAAGCATTTTGTCAAACACTTGGCGTGCAATGCTTTGTTCAAATATCTTAACTCCCCTTTTAGATCAATTAACCACATAAAATTGACATCCGAGAAATCACAATTACGTAAAAGCCTCTGTCGATGGTCAATTACGAATCTTCCTAATGCGGCATGTAGGTATATGTCTATCCTACACACTATCAAGAGACCAATTTCAAGAATAACTAACAAGACACATGTCACTAAATCTCATCAACCACCCTTTCAATTACCAACTTTCACAAAGTAAGTCATTAAGATTAGATTCTCAATTGGTTGCACATGGTATCTAGGTATATGTTTATCCTAAATACAATCAAGTTACCTATCATTAAGGATAATCAACAAGACACACGTCACTAAATCTCAATTAATCACCCACAATAATCTTTAACTTTCACATGATATCATAACTAGGTCTCAACACTATAATCCGTTTGTCAAGTTCATATAGGTTCCCACGGTAATTACAAGTCAAGCAATTAATCTATAAGCATAGGTTATGATAACCAATTCATAAGAGTAACAATAATCAAAGGAAGAGAAATTAATTTAAATAAGCAATGGGTTCAATTACAATTTCAAACCAAACACTGAAATCAAAATAAATAAACAAAGCAATAAGCCTAACTAACATCCTTGGAGTACAAAGCTAGATGAAAAGATTAGAGATGAACTCCCTTTTGATCTTCTCCTTTCCTTGTATTGCAGCCCTTGTTGGTGGAGCAAGCCTTCCATTGTTGTTGGTTGCTCAAGCTTCCCTATTGGGGAGCTTGAGCTACCTTTTCTCCTTCTTGCTCTAGGTTAGCTTCCACCCTCCAAGAATGCTGATTTTAGAAGTCTAGGATCCCTTAAAATGGAGGCTACATGTTGTATTTATAGTGTCTTATGCAAAACCCTAGCTTAGCCCACGAAAAATGACCAAAAACCCGCTCAAATTGCTTAAAATCCGACCAAGGCGCGCTGCCCAGCAGCCATTGGTGCCCCCGCACGCTGGCTGGTGCGCCCGTGCCCATGCCGCTGCCCAGTCGCGCGCCCATGCCGCCAGACACGGTGCGCCCGCGCCCATTCCGCGCGCCCGCGCGCTGCGAGCTGTCACCCGACTCAGCTTTGACGTCTGTTGGTAAAATGGCCATAACTTATTCGTCTGAACTCCAAATTAGGCGATTCAAGAGGCTACGAAAAGCTGACAAGTAGCTCTACAACTTCCATAACTGGAGTTCGAAAAGATAATGGCTATAGAAAGGGTGAAATTGAGCTCGAAGTAGCCGCTGTGTAAAATTCATGCTAAATCCGCTGGTAAAACGACCATAATTCTCTCATACGAGCTTCAAATTGGATGATTCAAGATGTTCTGGAAAGCTAAGACAAAAATCTACAACTTTCGTTTTTTGAGTTTTGAGAGATACGGATTGGATCATGGGTAAAATTGAGCCGCAAGCAGCTGTTATATCAATCGGAAACTCAAAAATGGCAAACAAGGCACCCAAGCGTTGACGTTCAAGTTGCTTTTGCTCCATTTCCTACAAAACTAAGCAAAAACACATAAAAACAATATAAAACACATAAAAACAATGCAAAACAACATTTTACACAAACATGATAAAAATACATAAAAACCAAATGAAATGACTTAGGATTTATAAATTATCAAGCTCAAAAGTGCCTAATTTGTGTATATAAAGCACACTCATCAGTACTCTTTTCTAAGGTGTATAACCTATCAGCTCTAATACCAACTATAATGACCCCAAATTTTCAACAATCCAACTCTCGACATCGGTCGTTAACAATACATCAAACTTCTACTAATTTATTATTATTCGATGTCATAATCATTAAAAATGCGGAATAATTAAAACTTTTATATTATAAACTGTTCTCGTTCCCAAAACTTTGAACATTTGCTTCTAAACATCTTAGAATCATGTTAATATTATGATTCGTCTTATCGAACTTATTATAAAAATTTATAGCTCAATATAAACTTCACAGCTCAACATAAATACAATTATCAAAAACTTAACATAGTTCAAGTAATAACTTCAACTAAAACATTTAATCTTCATGCATCATTTTGATCCATGCCATTCATGCAGCACATAACGTTACCTTGAATCCTTAACATGAAAAAATGGTCATTTGCAAGAATGAGCTCGATAGCTCAGCAAAATCTAACAGTTTTCATGCATCACGTAGCATATAAACAACATGCTCATCATATACATCATAAACATCTGACTAAACATATCATACAAACTGTACGTCACATATCAAGTAAAGATTGAGTTCCATAACTCAATCACCATTCTTTACTCAACGAATGTAGTCATAAATTGACTTTATCATTTTATACTTACAACATATGTAACACATCATGCTCTTTACATTACAGATTTAAAACAGTTAATCATCAAGTTCACATAACAAATAGGAACTGAAAGACTTGTGATGAGTAGGTTTTAACCTACGAGTTTGATATGTCTTTGGCTTATTCTTTACTTGTTTTCTAAGTGTTTTTGGTATCTTTTACTTGTTTTCATATTGCTTTTGTAGGTCATGGCTGGCTGCAGATTCAAAAGAAGAAAATTGGCTGGGTGTAGGGCAACCTCGTTGGGGCGAGAAGTCATGCTTTGTTTTTCTCGCCGGGGCGGAAGCTGGCCGGGGCGAGAGATTTGTATAGGAACTTCTCGCCGGGGCGAGAATGCAGCTGATGGAAAATTTAAGTTTGCCAACATTTAGTTATTTTGGAAAGGTTGAAGTGATTAAGGATTCTTGCTATTATTCTGATTGGGAGACTAAAGGAAGATATAAATAGGAGATCAAGGGTTGAATTAGATATATATATTTTTCAAAGATTGAATTTCAGAGCTGAACAAGGAGATTAAAGAACAAGTCAAACATCGTGAGGAATTCAGATTGGAGAGCTAGAGATTGTATTGAGTTTTCTTTTGATCTTTATTCTCTGATATGTAATTAATTATGATGACTTATTTTGGTATTTTAGTTTTTATTGTCAGTATGAGCTAAATTCTTAGTTAAGGCTACGATTGAACCAGTTATGTTTATGAATTAACTATTTATTGGATTCTAGTTATTCAATTGATGGGAGTTGTCTATTTTATTCTATGCTAATTGATTAATTGTTGGCCGACAATTAGCGGATTACTTTAGATGAATTCGGGAGATGCAATCTAGGGTTAGAACTGGATAAGATAGCATGTATTCTTAATTATTTGCATGTGATGAATAATTAGATTTGTGAAGTGAATATGAATATTACTTTGCTGCATGTAACAATTGGAAATTGGAACTTAATGAATTTAATCCTTTAACTTTGCATAGGAATATCGTAGAGTAATTGGATTAGATAGATTATTTGATCACTTGGAAGAGGGCTTATAAATACAATTGAATTTCTGTTAACAACTCCATTGAAGTGAATAATTGGAAGACATAGACAGATTGGTTTATGATAAATAACTGGGGATATTGTAGTCTTAATCTTATTAAATCTGAATTTTAACTTTTATGATAATTATCAGTGTTAGTGTTAATTTAATTAGTATCAATCAAAAATTCAAATTGCAATTGTTTAATAGAATAGGCATAATTTAGATTGACAGTTGGAGATTTAAACATAGTAATTCCTGTGGGTTCGACACTCTTTCTTATCACTTTATTACTTGTTGATCGTGTATACTTGCACGTAATTGCTGATTGTGAAATTGGGCAACAAGTTTTTGGCGCCGTTGCCGGGAAATTATTTGTGTTTATAATTTTCAATATCAGTTTAATTAAGTCTGTTCTAGTTAAGCAAACTTATCCTTTTTCTTTTGTTTCTTGTTCAGGTGTCTTTTGATTCGTTTATGCAAATGCGATCAAAACAACCGGAACTTGTGCAGTGTGAGGATAATCTTGAGAACAAGCTTTGTCAGTTGAGAAAATTCTGTCAGGAGACAATTGAGAAAGAGAAAATGGCTAACGAAGAACAGAAATCATTGAGGGACTATGCTATGCCTAAGATAGACGAGATCAAATCGAGCATCACGAGACCAGTCATCACCGCTAATTCCTTCGAGATCAAGTTGGGAACAATTCATATGCTGCAGAATGCGGTACAGTTTGGGGGTTTAGCTAACGATGATCCGAATGAACACTTGGTTAGCTTTTTAGAGATCTGTGATACATTCAAATATCCCAATGTGTCAGATGATGCAGTGAGATTACGTTTGTTTCCGTTCACACTAAGAGATAAGGCAAAGAGTTGGTTGCATTCACTTCCGCCAGGATCCATCACAACTTGGGATGATCTAGCTCAGAAATTCTTAGCGAAATTCTTCCCGCCAGCTAAGTCGGCTAAGTTGAGAAACGAGATTTCTACATTTGGGCAACAGCATGGAGAGTCACTATACGAGGCTTGGGAAAGGTTCAAGGAGTTATTGAGGAAATGTCCACATCATGGGCTACCCAAGTGGCTACAAGTTCAAACATTCTACAATGGGTTGAATAATGACACTCGAACATGTATTGATGCAGCTGCGGGAGGGGCACTTATGGATAAAAATTTTGAGGAAGCTTTCACTTTGTTAGAGACTATGGCTACAAATAACTATCAATGGCCGACTTCCAGAATGAATCAACAAAAGGTAGCTGGAGTTTTGGAAGTAGATGCGGTCACGGCACTAACAGCGCAGATGGCAGCTATGTCTAAGAAGATTGAAGCTTTGGCAGAATCGAAAGTCCAGCAAGTAGCTTATGTGTGTGAGCTATGTGCAGGTGCACATCCGACGGAGTATTGTGCCATTAATCCGGAATTGGTACAATATTTGGGGAGTTATAACAGACCGCAACAGCCATATCAGAATGCTTATAATCCGGGGTGGAAGAATCATCCGGGTTTCTCGTGGAGCAATAACACTCAGACTCAAAATCCAGCTCCAAGATCACAGAATCCCCCAGGTTTTCAGAATCAAGCTCCACAACATGCAGAAAGAAAACCGAGTTTAGAAGAATCATTGGCAAGATTCATCACAGCGTCTGAGAAAAGAATGAATGATCAAGATAAGCTTTTAACTCAGGTAGATTTGAATGTGAAAAGCCAGGCAGTGTCAATTAGGAACTTGGAAAATCAGCTGGGACAGTTGGCTCACGTCTTGAATAATCGACCACAAGGAGCACTTCCAAGCGATACAGAGGTTAACCCAAGAACGGATGAAAAGGAACATTGCAAGGCTCTCACCTTAAGGAGTGGAAAAGAGCTTCCTGATGCGGTTAAAGGAAATTCTAAACTAAAAATAGTTGTGGAGAATGAGGATGAGGAAGCCCCGCTGAAAAGTAAGGTAAATGAATCAAAAAAGGTGAAGGACACAGGTTCGGAGGCAAAGTCAAAGGAACTCAAGCCAGATAGTGGAGCACCTCCAGTACCATTCCCTCAAAGATTGCAGAAGGCTAAGCTAGACAAGCAATTTTCCAGATTCTTAGATGTTTTCAAGAAACTGCACATTAATATACCATTTGCAGAAGCCTTGGAACAAATGCCCAGTTATGCGAAATTCATGAAGGAGGTTTTGTCAAAGAAGAGAAAATTGGGTGATTTCGAGATGGTGGCATTAACCGAGGAATGCAGTGCAATTTTGCAGAACAAATTGCCACCCAAATTAAAGGATCCAGGAAGCTTCAATATTCCATGTGTAATTGGTAACCAGTTCTCTGGAAGGGCATTGTGTGACTTAGGGGCTAGCATCAATTTAATGTCGTTATCAGTTTACACTCAGTTTGGGCTAAAGGCACCAAAACCGATAAACATCAGCTTCCAGTTGGAAGACAGGTCAATAACATATCCGAGGGGTATTGTGGAAGATATCTTGGTTAAGGTTGATAAATTCATCTTCCCGGCTGACTTCGTCATTTTGGATTACGAAGAGGATAAAGAAATCCCCATCATATTAGGCCGTTCATTCTTAGCAATAGGGAGAACGTTGATAGATGTACAAAAAGGTGAATTGACAATGAGAGTTCAAGATCAGGAAGTCACCTTCAATGTGTTTAAATCGATGAAATTCCCTAAGGAAGGCGAGGAATGCTTACGAATAGACCTGCTGGATGAAATCGTGCATGAGCGAACCAGTGCAACTTATTGTGAAGATCCATTAGAAGCTGCCCTCATTGGGATAGACACTTTTGATGATTGTGATGAGTGGGATTATGTCAAGGTTCTAGACTCATTACCTATTCCTCAGAAATTTAGCAGGCAATTTGATGTCATTGACCGGCCAAACGAAGGAGAAAAGAGGTCCAAACCGTCAGTGAAAGAGCCACATGTGCTTGAGCTTAAACCTCTTCCATCTCATCTACGGTATGCTTATTTGGGAGACTCGAACACGCTACCAGTAATAGTTTCTGCTCATTTGAATGAATCTCAAGAATAAAAACTGTTAAGGGTTTTGCGTGAGTATAAAACAACAATTGGGTGGACAATAGCAGATATCAAGGGAATCAGCCCATCGTTTTGCATGCACAAAATTCTGCTTGAAGAAGGAGTAAAACCGGTTATTGAGCAACAAAGAAGATTGAATCTGATCATGAAGGATGTAGTGAAGAAGGAATCATCAAGTGGTTAGATGCCGGTATTATCTATCCGATTTCAGACAGTTCGTGGGTGAGTCATGTACAGTGTCTTCCTAAAAAGGGGGGATGACAGTGATTGAAAACAAGAATAATGAACTCATTCCTACAAGAACAGTTATAGGTTGGCGAGTGTGTATGGACTACCGCAAGTTGAATAAAGCGACGCGCAAGGATCATTTTCCACTGCCATTTATTGATCAGATGTTGGATAGGTTGTCCGGTCATCAGTTTTACTGCCTTCTTGACGGATACTCAGGATATAATCAGATAGTAATAGCTCCAGAGGACCAAGAGAAAACGACTTTTACATGCCCTTATGGAACGTTCGCATTCCGGAGAATGTCTTTCAGGTTATGTAATGCACCAGCTACATTCCAGCGATGCATGATGGCTATCTTCTTGGATATGGTTGAGCAGAATTTGGAGGTATTCATGGATGACTTTTTTGTGTTCAGTGACAGTTTTGATTTGTGTCTTAGCAATCTCATCTTAGTGTTGAAGCGTTGTGTGGAGACAAATCTGGTTCTTAATTGGGAAAAATGCCACTTTATGGTGCAAGAAGGGATTATTTTGGGGCATAAAGTGTCCGAAGCAGGCTTAGAGGTGGATAGAGCAAAGATTAAAACCATTGAAAAGTTACCACCACCGACATCGGTGAAGGGCATTAGAAGTTTTCTCGGACATGCAGGATTCTACCGTCGATTCATCAAGGACTTCTCAAAAATTTTAAAACCATTGTGTTCACTCCTTGAGAAAGATGTTCCCTTCAAGATGGATCAAGCTTGCATTGAAGCCTTTGAAGTGCTAAAACAGAAATTAGTCACAGCCCCGATCATAATTGCTCCGGATTGGACTTTACCTTTTGAGTTGATGTGTGAGGCAAGTGATTATGCAGTGGGAGCTGTGTTGGGTCAGCGAAGGGACAAGATTTTTCACACCATCTACTACTCAAGTAAGACACTCACGGAAGCTCAATTGAATTATACTACTACAGAGAAAGAGTTGCTTGCAGTAGTATTTGCCTTTGACAAATTTCGAGCATATCTGATCGGAACCAAGGTGATAGTCTATACTGATCATTCAGCCATCAAGTACTTGATTGCAAAGAAGGATGCCAAACCAAGGTTGATTCGATGGGTCCTCTTGTTGTAAGAATTTGACTTAGAGATTCGAGATAGGAAAGGTACGGAAAATCAAGTGGCCGATCATCTTTCAAGGTTAGAGAATCCCGACATTCAGGAAAAGAATGATGTGGTAATCAATGAGTCATTTCCTGATGAGCAGTTATTTCGTATCAACACCGAAGTACCTTGGTATGCTGATTACGTGAACTTCCTAGTCAGTAATGTTCTTCCGCAAGATTTCACTTCTCAGCAAAGAAAGAAATTTCTCCATGATGTCAAGCAGTACTTCTGGGATGAGCCATTCCTCTTCAAAACTTGTGCGAATCAGATGATACGACGTTGTGTGCCATAGGAAGAAATGAAGAGCATCTTGACTCGTTGCCATTCGTCAGATTATGGAGGACATTATGGGGGAGAAAGGACTGCAGCAAAGGTGCTACAATCGGGGTTTTTCTGGCCTTCGTTGTTCAAGGATGCCCATTTTTTTGTGCTAAAGTGAGATAGATGTCAAAGGGTTGGAAACATTTCGAAGCGGCACGAAATGCCTCTCAACACTATCCTTGAAGTTGAACTCTTCGATGTATGGGGCATTGACTTTATGGGGCCATTTCTTTCGTCATTTAACAATCAATACATACTTTTGGCTGTGGATTACGTGTTGAAATGGGTTGAAGCATCTGCATTACCCACAAATGATGCCAAAGTAGTTCTACGGTTCTTGCAGAAAAATATTTTTACTCGATTCGGTACACTAAGAGCCATAATCAGTGACGAAGGTACCCATTTTTGCAACAAACAGTTCACTAAGTTGTTAGCTAAATACGGAGTCAAACACCGGATTACTACGGCTTATTATCCCCAAACGAATGGCCAAGCGGAGGTTTCGAATCGGGAAATTAAGCAAATTTTGGAGAAAGTGGTAAACCCATCTCGTAAGGATTGGGCGATGAAATTAGACGATGCTTTATGGGCATATCGCACAGCTTATAAGAATCTCATTGGAATGTCGCCGTATCGCATGGTCTATGGAAAAGCCTGTCATTTACCGGTCGAACTTGAGCACAAGGCCTATTGGGCGATTTAGAAATTGAACTTTAATCTCCAAGCAGCTGGGGAGAAAAGGTTACTTCAATTGAACGAGATGGAGGAATTTCGTCACCACGCCTATGAGAATGCTAAGTTGTACAAAGAAAAAGTCAAGAGGTGGCATGACAAACGGATAGTTGAACGGAAATTCGAACCGGGACAAGTTGTACTATTGTTCAACTCCAGGCTATGATTATTTCCTGGGAAGCTGAAGTCTAGATGGTCAGGTCCTTTCATTGTCACTGCTGTAGGTCCTCACGGAGCAATTGACGTCGAGGAACCAAATTCAAAGCGCACATTCAAAGTCAATGGTCAGCGACTCAAACATTATTGGGGAGGCGATGTGGATCGGCAAGCATCAGTGATTCATCTCTCTTCTCCCGATCAAACTGATGACTAATATCGTTGAGGAAGTCGGGCTGACGACTATAAACCAAGCGCTTGATGGGAGGCAACCTAATCATGTTATTTTATTGCTTTCATAGATTTAGTATATTTACTAAGTTGTTTTAGTTAGTAGTAGGAGTTTAATTTGTTTTTGTTTGAATTAGTTCTTCAAATCCTTCTTGGTTGAACTCATTTATAATGTTATTCTTTAGAACAGGGATAAAGTCTATGGGAATGCATTGGAAGAAGAGACATGCTAAATGGGATGGTACCAAGTGAAGACAAGAGGATCAAGCAGGAAAAGAAATTTTTTTCAAGACAGAGGATTCTCGCCCCCGCGAGAACCTCTCTGCCAAAACTCGCCCCAGCTTGAATTTTTCTCGCCCCAACCCATTCCTCTCTGTCCATTCTCGCCCCGGCGAGATTCACAAGTATAAACTTTTCGCCCCGGTGAGAATCGCAGATTTCTGTTTTTAAAAAAACCAATCCCAATTCGATTTATAACATTCCTACACCCATGCAACTTCTACGAACTCTTATTTCTAACTCTCCTATACCAACCAAATCTTCTTCTATCCAATTTCTTTTCTCATTTCCTTCTAATTTGTTTCTATATTCGGATTCCTACACAAACCTTAATACACTCCTCTTTCAAATCTAACCCTAACTTCATTCTAAACCATCTCTCATTCAATAGGAGGCATACTCTGTTGTTTTCACAATCTTCATCTGCTTCATCATTGCATGCACGAGTTTTAGGGTTTACATTTAATTTAAGGAGCAAATCAATCAGTTCACCCACGCAACATCACCCAATCGATTCCATTGTACTGTGCCACTATCAGTTGGGAGTTAGTACAGTTGGAGTTTGGGGGGAAGTTGTATTGCATAGCAGATTATTTGTTTGGGTTTGTTTGTTAAGTGATCAATCATGGCTCCGAAGCGGCATCGGGGTGAGGGATCATCGTCTACACCATCCAGACAGTTTGATAAACAGAAATTTGTCAGTGAGGAGGCGGCTAATAGGTATGAATCGTATGCATCGGGTAAAGCTCTAACTCCCGAGCGCGGTCTAACGCCTGACGAAGTGGTTGATGGTGAGATGATGCTTCAGATAGTAGAGAGGGGATGGGAGACATTCACTGCCCATCCGGAACTTGCGTGTATAGCCATTGTCAAAGAATTTTATGCTAATGCGGAGGACGCGGCTCCATGCAAGGTTACAATTCGGGGCAAAACAGTGTCATTCAGCGCCAAAACAATCAATGAATATTATAACTTGAGGCCTGATACACGTTGTAGATACTCTCGGTTTCTTGAGGAGGGACCGAATTTGGAGAAGGTGGTTACCGACTTGTGTAAACCGGGGACGACTTGGATATCTAGAGGGCCACGTGCAGCAATCTCATTCCACAGCAAGGACTTGAGTCGGTATGGGAAGTTTGGTATGCGTTCCTCTCTGCTAAACTGATGCCATCACAGCACGTGAGTGATGTACCCAAGGAGAAAGCTTTATTGTTATATGCTATTATGACGGGGATTGAGATCAATGTGGGTCAGTTGATTGAGGTGTCGATTCGCCGCACCTTACGGACTTTGCATAGTCAGGGTGGTTTGCCACACCCTTCTTTGATCTGTGGGTTATGTCTTCGTGCGGGAGTTCGTTGGGGAGTTGAGGAAGCTTTGCAGCAGCCTTTGCTACTTTTGGACCACCGTCTGATTACACGCTATAAGGAATGGGAAGGTGGTGAGTCACATCCTCGTGGTATGGGGTATATCATTCATTCTCCTGCTGTTGAAGAAAAGCATAAATCAGATGATGAGGAAGCGGGTCCTTCGGAGGGCCCTTCTACTTCTACCGGCATAGGGAAATCCAAGTTCAGCCTTCAATTTCGTGAGCTGCAGCGCCTTATTGATTCTCACCATAAAACCATATTGAGGCAGAACCAACGGTTGGCGGATCGACAGGAGCATATGTTTGCTTATCAGCAGAGTTGTACGCAAGCGATATCAAACATGTATTCTAATATGAAACCGTTGATGGACTATGTTCACTTTCCAGAAGCGCAGCCATTGCCAGTTTTTCCACCACCAACCCCAGATGATGATGACGAGTTCGGGCCTACTGCTTGATCTGTCAGGGAAGTCCTCTGTTCTTTCTTTTTTTTTATTTTTTGCACAATGAGGACATTGTATCGTTTGAGTTTGGAGGGGTGTGTTATTTTTAGAATTTACTCGTTTAGTTGCATTTTTAGTTTTATTTGTATTAGTTTCATGTTAGATTGCATTAATTAGTTATTCAAAAAAAATTTAGTAGCATAGGATCATATTGCATTTAGTAGGTATTCAAGCAATGCATTAATGGAAGTCATTTAGGGATGGCCGATGATGAAATTTGATCAGTTCTAATTCAATTTAATGGGATGGATAGTAATTGCTAAATCTGGAGTTTAACTATTTTAGTTGTGGTTACTTGAGACCCTGAGTTTTTAACTGCTCACGAATGTGTATTGAGGTAATTAGGAGTTGGTTCTTCTTTGGTGTATCACGTGCTCATATGAAGATATAAACTGTTATCGCTTGTTGGATCGAAAAAAAAAAGTTAAAAAAGAAAAAAAGAAAAAAAAAGTTGTTGAATAAATTCTGCTTCGATGTCTGTCTAAGTGCAAGAAAAAGAAGAATTAATGAATATAGACAGATAAGAGCAGGTCTTGACTAGTTTGTCTTTGTGGCCGATGTCATTTGAATGACTATGCCCTTAGGAGATATCTTTACACCCAGCGCCCTAAAATCGTTTGGTTTGGGAGTCGTTGGTTGAAAGTTCGTTACACGGGTGACATTGAATAGCCTAATAAAGATGAACATTGCACTAGTCGAGATAAATGACGAGATGGAGCGTAAAACGCACTCGTTAAAGAAAAAAAAATAAAAAAAGAAAATAAAATGAGAAGGCAAGCGAATAGCAGTTGAGCTTAAAAGTAAAATCTGTGAATTTGACTCTTGTTGAGCATTGTGATACCTAGAGTTGAATTCATATCCTGGTTAGTTTGATATATGTTATACACTTATGGATGGGTTGAGAGTAATTCATAACTGCTGATAGTTGGCTCTTGGATGGTGTGAGGTTGAAATTCTGTTGAATTGGTAGTTATTGATTTCTGAGGCTAGATTTTTATGATGTCTGTTGATTAATTGCTTGAGTATGGTTAGTTATGCATATGCATTAATGTTGGTAGCTAGTTTAGAGGTGATTTTGGTTTGTTTTGTGTTTTGCTTGAGGACAAGCAAAGTTTTGAGTTTGGAGGTATTTGATGAGTAGGTTTTAACCTACGAGTTTGATATGTCTTTGGCTTATTCTTTACTTGTTTTCTAAGTGCTTTTGATATCTTTTACTTGTTTTCATATTGCTTTTGTAGGTCATGGCTGGCTGCAGATTCAAAAGAAGAAAATTGGCTGGGTGCAGGGCAACCTCGCCGGGGCGAGAAGTCGTGCTTTGTTTTTTCTCGCCGGGGCGGAAGCTGGCTGGGGCGAGAGATTTGTATAGGAACTTCTCGCCGGGGCGAGAATGCGGCTGATGGAAAATTTAAGTTTGCCAACATTCAGATATTTTGGAAAGGTTGAAGTGATTAAGGATTCTTGCTATTATTCTGATTGGGAGACTAAAGGAAGATATAAATAGGAGATCAAGGGTTGAATTAGATATATATATTTTTCAAAGATTGAATTTCAGAGCTGAACAAGGAGATTAAAGAACAAGTCAAGCATCGTGAGGAATTCAGATTGGAGAGCTATAGATTATATTGAGTTTTCTTTTGATCTTTATTCTCTGATTTGTAATTAATTATGATGACTTATTTTGGTATTTTAGTTTTTATTGTCAGTATGAGCTAAATTCTTAGTTAAGGCTACGATTGAACCAGTTATGTTTATGAATTAACTATTTATTGGATTCTAGTTATTCAATTGATGGGAGTTGTCTATTTTATTCTATGCTTATTGATTAATTGTTGGTCGACAATTAGCGGATTACTTTAGATGAATTCGGGAGATGCAATCTAGGGTTAGAACTGGATAAGATAGCATGTATTCTTAATTATTTGCATGTGATGAATAATTAGATTTGTGAAGTGAATAGGAATATTACTTTGCTGCATGTAACAATTGGAAATTGGAACTTAATGAATTTAATCCTTTAAATTTGCATAGGAATATCGTAGAGTAATTGGATTAGATAGATTATTTGATCACTTGGAAGAGGGCTTATAAATACAATTGAATTTCTGTTAACAACTCCATTGAAGTGAATAATTGGAAGACATAGACAGATTGGTTTATGATAAATAACTGGGGATATTGTAGTCTTAATCTTATTAAATCTGAATTTCAACTTTTATGATAATCATCAGTGTTAGTGTTAATTTAATTAGTATCAATCAAAAATTCAAATTGCAATTGTTTAATAGAATAGGCATAATTTAGATTGACAGTTGGAGATTTAAACATAGTAATTCCTGTGGGTTCGACACTCTTTCTTATCACTTTATTACTTGTTGATCGTGTATACTTGCACGTAATTGCTGATTGTGAAATTGGGCAACAACTTGCCTGGCTCGTAGATTACCAATTACCACAAACAGCTTATAATTATCTGCACCTCACGTATCCTACACAATATATAATCATGTACATCATTTATTAGTCACATAGTAATACTTAGTAATCGCTTAAGTACACTTTATTCTACATTCCATAATCCTTCCTTTTTAATCGATACATAATGTTTAACTTAGTGTTTAAGTTCCGTCAGAACTCCTCATTGTCCCTTCAGTTTATTTACGTTAAACTTCCTTTTTCCTTCTCATTACGCTCCACTTTAATAGACACTTAACATTTAGTTAAGTCTTAAACTTCATCTTTACATCACATTAGATGTATTACATTACTCGTTAACATTAATAAAGTCAACCTCTAACTCGTGTTTTTTTTTAATCACTACTTAACATTTATTTAAGTCTTTATGACTTATTATTGTATCACAATAGGTGAATACTGCTCAATTGGATTTATTAAGTTAATCCTACGTTTAAACTTTCAAATTCTTATACCTCACGAACATCAAATTTAAGTCTTATATAACCTACTAAAGCATTACTTTTAAATCATCATTTGAGTGATTACAACATGTTATTAAGTCTTATAACATGTTTTACATTTCATTACAGTCATTCATTAGGGTTATATAAGCATTCCTAGAATCATACAATTAAAATCTCATTTCTGGGCAAAACTGGCTATCGGCGCTGCGGCGCCACATTTATACTAAGGACCGGCGCTGCGGCGCTGGGTCACAAATTTTCGGGTCGGGCATGGGTTGGCGCTACAGTGCCATTTTTACTCTTGGAACCGGCGCTGCGGTGTCGTTCATCAGAATTCGATTCTGCAGTTCGCGAACTGCATAGAATCAACCTAAAAATTCCCAATTTCTTCACCCAAACAGTAAATTGACTAAACCCAGATGTTATAAACTTCATAAAACTAAAACCCAAATTGTATACAGTGATCCTAACAACATAAACAACTTTAACAACCAATTTAGAGACTCAAAAATCAATGTTCATGCTAGTTTTTCATATTTCATTACTTTTAGCGTAATCAATCACTATGGATTCATTATTCAACCAAATTGATCTTTTTAACTTCCGTTGTTTTCGTATTTCAATGCATAACAATAATCCACCTTCAATTTACAAATTATTACTCAAATTCCTAGCCAATTTTGACTCCAAAACAAGGCAAAACATACATATAACAACAAAACTCAATTTCTTCACTTTAAAACATGTTTTCATGGATTTAGTACTCCAAAAATCATCTATTGACAACGTATATCAGATTAAATAAATCCAATAACACATGAACCCAATTTCTCAACAATTTGACCCTAGAAATTCGATTACAGAGAACTTAGATAACAAAACTAAAACTAAAAATCTAGGGTTTTACCTTTAATTAGTTAGATGATAAAGAGAGCTTGACTAGTCTCTTTATTTCTCTTGATTTCTTCTTTGATTTTGTCTCTCAATTTCACAGAGAGTTTCTTGTCTTTGAATTTCTCTCTTTCTCTGCTCTTTGGCTCGCAAAACCAACTGATGAAAATAACTTACGTGACTTTTAGTTGGAGGTTTTCGGCGGTTAAGAAAATCAAAGGTTTAGGCCATGTTTGGCCAAACCCATTTAAAACTCCATTCTTATTTATTTTAATAATATTCTTATTGTAAGATACATTGCCACACTTTAATTTAATTAGACCTATTTTATTAATAAATCTAATTAAATCTTATTAACAAAATTATAACTTCTATTTAATAAATCATTTTATTTAATAAACCATCAATCCTCTAATTTAATTATTCAATTAAATTAGAATATTACTCGTGTAATAAAATACGCCCCAATTCTAAAATTGTTTATCATCAATTTACTTAATATTAACACACTTAATTAAATTATTCTACTACAATTTCCATCAAATATTTATTCAATAAATATTTTAATTTACGAAATTCACAATCATACTACATTAGCATGCTACATTCATATGTAACACATTACTTTCTCATTTTATAAAAACAAATATATATATATATATATATATATATATATATATATATATATATATATATATATATCTTCATTTAAGTAAATTACTCTCATTATTTATGAAATTTAATTCATAAAAATATCATTGCTAACAAAGTGTAATAATCAAATCATATTATTTCATAATGTAATTTTAAACTTAATAATATTCAGTTAGCTTCCTTTTCGTAACAGTTTCATTTACCCTTATCAATGGTTTAATTAACTATTAAACCTCATTTCCTTTTCTCAATATATAAACACATATTTCTAAAATATATTCACACCAAATCAGATATTTCAAAAAATGTAACACATATATATATTTATTCAAATATGATACATCTCATAATAAGAATTTTATTTATTAAATCTTTATTTAATAATTACTGTCGGGTTGTCACAGAGGTATCCGAGGAATGAATAGATCATTGAGTTGAGTCTTGCTTGAATTTGGTTCTCAACTCTTTCCTCTTTTTCTTCTTTTCTCTCCTCTTTTGCTTATCTTCTTCCTTTCCTTTTTCCCATAGCTTCCTTCTCCACCATCTGGCTCAATTTCTTCTCCTTTTTCTTTTCCATTAGCTCCGGACATGACTCCTTCACATCCAAATCAACATCTTTGTTGGGCTTAGGAGTGACATCCTTCATAGCCATGATATCAACTTGCTCTGGCTCAGGCACTGAGGCCTTCTCAGTCGTCATTTGACCATCATGTTATGGCTCAGGTACGAAAACCTTCATAGCCAAATCATTTTTATTCTTTGGTTCAGACGAACTGGATTTGCTTTTTCCATGATTCTTTCTGATAAGAGCGGGTATCTCTTCGTCTTCTTCTTCATCCTCAGGCTCTACAATCGGAGGAGGCATAGATTCTCCTGCTTATTCTTCAAGTTGAGCAGGAGCCCTTTTTCTTTGAAATGAGCTTTACACTTCTCCTTTTTGAAACAATTTTGGAAAGAGGAGTGTTAACATCTTCTTCTTCGTTATCCCTCTTCTCAAATTTTGAATAACTCTTCTAAGCATCCTTGGGAACTTTCTTTGTCGCCTTCTCAAATTTTTTCCTTTTCTTATCTGGTTGATTGGCCGTAGAGTCAAGAGCTCTACGAACTTCAGGTGCAGCCGACCCCTGAGACACTTCTTCTTCAATTGTTTCAACTTTTCTTTTGCTCTTTTCTTTTGTTGGCTTCTGTACTTCACTTATCGTACACTCACTTCCTCCTTTCGATTGCTTTGATCTTAAATTCTCCACTGGGTTCCTTTTCTAGTTCTCTATCAATTTGGGGGTGATCTTCTTATTAGCATTTAGAGGCTCCCCTTCATCATCAGCAATTTTGCTCTTCAATCTTTTGTTCAAGATAATAATAATGAGCCTCCCATTGAACATTTTGAGAGTAGGCTTACCCAGAGCCTTCTTCTTGTTGTAGTCTTCAACCCATTTAGCCAGCCAATTTAGAAAGATGGCACCAAAATTTATCTTCTTCTTTTGGACGATGGCTATTATAAACTTCAGTTGAAGTTCATTTACCGAATCATGAGCAGTGTCTTTGCAAATGATGCACTTACCCACGATCTCAGCAAGGAATTCATATTCTTGAGGAAATTCCTTCTTCTTGAGTCCCTTGAGTTGAGGGTTCTTTTTATGACCCATTATCTTCATTCTTTCTTTCATATTTACTTCATCGAATGAAGTAAGTCCTTGACTGAGGAAGCCCAAGCAATGATTGATTTCAGAAGCTCCCATCTGAAGAACTGTGCCCTTAATTTTGGTAGCTAGAGTCCCATCATTATAGGTAACATTTAGATAGAACTCCTTTACTAGTTCGGAGTAAACTCTGGTGTTGGATCCTAAACATTCAGTAAATCCCGCATCTTGAACTAATTTTAAATACTTTTGAATTTCTTCTCTGCATCACCGAATTTGTCGAAGCAGAGTTGGATACCAGTGATAACTTGATAATCTGCCAATTTGGTTGGATTTGGTTTGAACTGAAAATATCACAAAAGTGTTTAAGTTTTCTGATGATTTGAGAAGTTAGGGCTCAAAGGTTCTTGAGAGTTAGTAAGCTCTAAGCTCAGATAGTAATATGAAAGCGCAAAAGTCAAAAATAAAATTTGAATTGATTTTATATCACTTCCCTCTATGTTTGTTGAGTGGAATACGTGGCAGGAAGTGATTGGTTGCACATCGCATCAACTCTGCGTTTTTACAGCTATAAAGCATTAACTTTATAATCCACTCGTCTTTCTTGAACGTGAGTCATACACGCCTTTTAAATTAATCGCCTTAGATATATCTGTCGTAGAGTAACTTTTGAACAGTTATTAACTCTACGAAAATATCCTTCTGCTCAGCGATCTTCAGAGTTCTACGATCTCCTTTCAGCTTTACAAACTGCTTTCATTTTACGATCGTTGATCAACTCTACGATCTTGTTAGTTCTACGAATTTCTCCTGCATTTGTTAGTATTATCCAGAAGCATAATACTAAGGATGCAGATTAAGCATGTCTAACTCACTTATCAGTTTATTAAACCTAGATTCGTCTAAGGGCTTAATAAACACATCTGCTAGCTGATTTTCTGTTGAAATGAAATATAGAGAAATATTTTTATTTTACACATAATCTTTAATGAAATGATATCGGATGTCTATATGCTTAGTTCTAGAATGCATTATAAGATTATTAGTAATTGAAATAGCACTAGTGTTATCACAGAAGATGGGAATAAACTTAAATTCAAACCCATAGTCAACTAGTTGGTTCTTCATCCATAAGATTTGAGTATAACAGCTACCAATAATAATATACTCAGCTTCTGTAGTAGAAGTTGAAATTGAGTTTTGCTTTTTGCTGAACCATGAAACAAGTCTGTTGTCTAGGAGTTGATAAGTCCCACTAGTGCTCTTCCTGTCGATTTTGCATCCTGCGAAATCTGCATCTGAAAATCCAATTAAATCAAAGGGAGACTCCTTGGGATACCACAGTCCCAAATATGGAATACCCTTGAGATATCTGAAAATTCTCTTTATAGCTATAAGATGAGATTCTTTAGGATTGGCTTGAAATCTAGCACAAATATAGGTAGAGAACATGATATCTGGTCTACTAGCAGTCAAATATAGGAGAGATCCAATCATACCTCGGTATTGAGTGATATCAATACTTTTTACCATTTTCATCTTTGTCAAGTTTTGTTGCAGAAGCCATAGGGGTTTTCATAGGTGTGACTGATTCCATGTCATACTTCTTAAGTAAATCTTTGATATACTTAGCTTGATTAATGAAGATCCCTTCATTAGTCTACTTCATTTGAAGTCCAAGGAAGTAGTTCAACTCACCCATCATGCTCATTTCAAACTTACTCTGCATTAACTTGACAAATCTCTCACATAATTTTCGTTAGTAGAACCAAAGATAATATCATCTACATAGATTTGAACTAATAATATTTTATCTTTGTGCTTCCTAAGGAACATAGTTGTATCTACCCTACCTCTAGTGAATCCATTTTCAATAAGATAATTTGTGAGTGTTTCATACTATGCTCTAGGTGTTTGCTTTAAACCATAAAGTGCTTTATCTAGTTTATATACGTGATCAGGATTAGTAGAGTCGATGAAACCTGGGAGTTGTTCATTCAACAAACACTTTTTCTTGAAGTTCATCATTCAGAAAAGCACTCTTAACATCTATTTGAAAATTTTTGAACTTCATGTGGGCGGCATATGCTAGGAACATTCTGATTGCTTCCAACCTTGCAACTGGTGCAAAGGTCTCGTTATAGTCAATTCCTTCCTCCTGAGAATAGCCTTTGGCCACCAGTCTTGCCTTGTTTCTTGTGATCACATTAGCTTTATCCATTTTGTTTCTGAAGACCCATTTGGTGCCTACGAATGGATAATCTCTTGGTCTTGGAACCAACCTCAAAACTTTGTTTCTTTCAAACTGATTCAGCTCGTCTTGCATAGCTTTAATCCAGCTTGAGTCTTTCAAAGCTTCTTCAATCTTCTTAGGTTCAATCTGAGAGAGAAAGCTGTGATAGAAGCATTTGTTTTGAGTGACTGATCTTATTCTGACACTAGCATTTGGATCTCCAATGATTAGGTTCTGAGTGTGATCTCTTGGCCATCTGCTTCCGGATGGAATCTAAAATGGCTGGTCTTGGAATTTATATGTATTATGAGAGTTTTATTTGTAAGGAACCATATTGGAATTCTTCAAGAACTGGATACATGTTGATAATAGAGATACTAAATGGTCATGAATCACGATGTTATCAATATTTTCGTTTAAAAAAATACCTTTTTGGAATTGTGTGGTGATCTTAGAAATTATTATGGATTGAAACCCACATATGATATCGTAATGGTTTAGTTATGCAAGCAATGAGAGATAATATTGCATTAAGAATAAGATTGTAGCTGATATGTTTAGAGAATTTGTTTAAGATTTTATTTAGTGCAATTGTGGATGATTGTTATGATATGATATTGAATCAATGTATCTTTTTATAATGTCATTTTTAGTAATCTTTACATTTGATTTTAACTTATAAGTCATTATCAGTCGAACACCTTCATAACTTGTTTTAACTTAATTATTGACTTATAAGTCATTATCAACCGAACGTTTTTACTTATAAGTCATAATTTAAAATAACTTATAAGTCAACTTATATTTTAACTTATAAGTCATTTTAAAAGCTCTTAGGGCCTGTTCGGGAGCTCCTTATAAGTTGGTCAAACCATCTTATAAGGAGTTTTTTAGTGTTCCAGTGTTCGACAATGACTTATTTTATGATTTATAAGTCAAAAAAAATGAGCAACAATTTGTAACTTAAAAAAAATGACTTATAAATCATTTTTAATGAGTTATTTTGATCAAACGTAATGTCTATTTTGTCCCTGTTCAGGCTTGATAAATTACATCTCTACCCCTCCTAACCTAAAAACCTTTCTATTCTAACGTAAACATTTTTCACTTCACAGCGGCGAAGCTCTGATCTGCTCTCTCTTGGCGCTCGATCCGGCAATTTCTCGGTTTCTCCTTCCTTCGCTCCGCGGCTGTTACTCCTGCTACTCATTCTACTCCTTCAATTGCTGCTACTCCTTCAATTGTTGTTAGGTACCAAACCTTAGACCAAATATTTGATATGTATATATATGTGTGTGTATTATGTTATGTTTGAATCTTTGACATGTGGTTTTTCTTCTTCATTAATTTTGAGTGTAATATAAAAGATGAGTATGTTGAATACTTGAATCTATCTGTGACTTTGTTGTTTTTGTTTTGTAAAAATATAAATTAAAAAAAGTGAACTTTGTTGTTCTGGGAATTGTAGATTGCATATCATGTAGACAGTGTCTATTGGACATGGTTTGGAAAACAACAAAAGATTTTTAATTTTTTGTTCATATGGTGTAGCGAACCTCATTTTTTACACAGTTGAAATGGGACTCTCTCTTTCAATGGACGGTTAGGGGCCATAAGAGACTCTCCTTATATAAAATATTAGTACTGTTTTTCAACTTACCAAAACACTGGAAGTGAAGAAACAACTTGTAGTGCAAAAAGTAAAGCTGAACAATTAGTAATGATGAAGAGTTCGCACATTTTATTCATTTAATTCTTTAGCAATACAATAAATATTGGATGGGAAGCAAAATTTTCTTAAAGAACTATCCCTAAAGCACAAGAAAAAATAATATTTGACCATGAATTTAAGCTGCTCACATGGATTAATGGAGCCCCAAGACTATGATAGAGTACAACAGATGGAGCGAGAAGAAATAATTAAATAACTAATTCTACATTGTCGGGCTACTTGAATTACCACAAAAATCTATCTTCACCACTGGTTGAATCATACACCAAGTAATCTTTAGCACACCACACATCACAGGACAACACCTTCAAAAAAAGAACACACCTAAGTCAATTGTATGTCCTAAAATAGTACATCTCCACTGATTAATGATTCAAATGCATAGCCATGTAAATAATGTTAAACTTTGTCTTTGTTGTTGCATGCCAAGGTGCAACAGTATGTCAACTAGCAAACCAATAAGTATTATAACTGGGTTTCAAATGTAGGTGCAACAGTAAGTCACCATAACTGGGTTTTAAATTTCAATAGGTATTATTATTTTGTTTTCTAGTTTATCAGTGAGCTCTTACTTCTGTACAATTTATAAAGTATGTGACAAAATTTAATGTTTCAACTGTCATTTGTATGCATGGTTGATTAAAATTTTTCTTGTTCAAATTCGATTTAACTGACACATATTATGTGTGAGCTATGTGAACTTTTTTTAAAACTATTTCTAAAAATCAGATCAAAGATTATAAGATGTCTAAAAAGTAAATGTTAGTTCTTTATCTGAGTTTTTGTTTGTAAATGGTTGTTAATGTTATACTATGTATGTTGGTAGTGTGAGTATCATGAGTTATAGTCATCGATATATGTATATATGTGTGTATGTATGAATGCATACTAGTAGTAATAGTCTTACATTTACGGTACAAGGGATAGTCATAGAGAGATAGATATTGATGGAATTGGTATGCATTAATGCATATGCAAGTAAAAGTTGTGTTTTTGGCTTTTTGTGTGGCTCATGAATTACATTTATCAATTTTTCATGAATTACATTTACCAATTCTCCTATTCTAGTTTTTTCATGAATTACATTTACCAATTTGTTTATAATGGGGTTGTTGTGCCTGCAGGGTGTTGGTGTCTTTGGTCGACCAATCATGAAATATGGAAATGGGCAGAGTGCTTAAGGAAGAGCCTGTACCAGTATAATATTAAGTCTGTTATTGCTCGACTTGTTGATACATTATGCGCAGGTACAACTCCATTGCCTTATTTGATCTTTATGTATTTTGATTGTGTAGCAAAATATTGAAAATTTTAAAGCTGAATTGAATCAATGCATCTTTTTATAATGTCTTTTTTAGTAATATTTACATTTTATTTTAACTTATAAGTCATTATCAGCCGAACACATTCATAACTTGTTTTAACTTAATTTGTGATTTATAAGTCATTATCAGCCGAACACTTTTACTTATAAGTCCTAACTTAAAACAACTTATAAGTGAACTTATATTTAATTTATAAGTCATTTTAAAATAAGTCATTCCCGAATTGGCCAATTTCGTTCGTTCAACTTCTTCAAACGAAATTGAATTAGAAATTGGGACCTTCGATTCCACAAAGAAGAAATTAGAGAAACTTCGGCAGACATCTGACAAGATTTGGTTCAAGAGTATGACAATTTTGCTTGATCTTGTTGAATCTATATCTTCAAGCCGCTTTAAATCCCCAAACCAGAGGTAATTGGTTTGCTCTCCCTTTCTCAAACTCTCTTGTTTTTCTTATGTTTGTGTATATGTGTGTATATATACGTGTGCGTGTGTGTGACATTTATGCATATATACATATATATATATATGTATGTAATTGTGATTATTTTTTTCAATACTAGGGTTTCATTCAGACATAATAATTGATGGGTGGTACTCTGCAGTAGGTGATTTTTTTTATTTGATAATTTGAAGCCCGGGTTGATTTTAGGTGGAGTTTGATAATGATTCACTTTTAAGCTTGAAGCATGCCATGTATGGAAGCAGATGAAGGGATGGCCTTTGGGCTCTAGTTAAACATTCTGCGGTAGGATATGTATATGTATCTTGGGTACCACATCATTATTTCTAGTAAAATAGTATTTTTCTAGATTTTTATTCGTTGGTACATTAGCTGGTTCGTAGTTCAGATGTTTTCATCAAAGAATTGCATAGAGATATAACATTACATCCAAACACTACATGTCCTAGTTCGTACGACATTTACATTCCTTTACATTGTAATTCTAAGTCCATTTTTATATTTGAAAATTTTAGGCACCAGGTAAGAAGGCAAATGAATATTGGAATTAACCAATACTTGGCTCTTGTTCTTTGATCCAAGCACCAACCATCCCAAACTTCGGAAGCTTGGCTGTTGGATATTACCATAATCCAAAAGGCGATTATTGCAAGGTATTTTCTCTTATTTCTTGTTTATGCTTTGTTAATACTTTTGTCTTTAGGGTAAGACAGATTATGATATTCAACTTAGCTCCCATTTACACATCTTCTCAACAACCACAGGTCCATAATGATCATACGCAGTAGCAACTGTTAATTGACTTCATGCAAGAGTTTTTGATACTTTTAGGAAAATTTTGGTGTAATTTGAGAGTTAATTCAATATGATATTTCTGTATTTGAGTCACCGGGTTTGAAATAAATTCCCAGTTCCTGACCTTTCTTGGTGCTTTACTTTTTTGAAGTGATGCTGGTTAATACTTCCTCTTTCACAATCGTAATACCTTCAAAGTTAAAGATAAACAAACAACTCTAATTATCCTGGAATTTCAGCGTAGTTTGTTATGGAGAGTTTTCTAATAAATCTATTGTAGAAAGAGAATGACAACACATTCCCTGTTTGTTTTTAATTTTGTATGAACTTTGTTGTTTCAGTTCCTTAATCTGTAAAATGCTGTAGCTTTTACTTGAGAAACTTCTGCTAATTGTATATATCTGCTACATCAAGAAAGTAGCTATCTAGATGCTTAGACATGTCCCAAAATAAAGCAAAAGATGTTTTGACAGTCTTCAGATTCCCTTGGTTTTATAATCCTCTGAAAACTAGTTCAGATTGGTGCCTTTCTTATTTACCTCCCTCCCCATTTCCCTTTCATCCATGTTGTCTAGGAAATTTTGAGCTCAGTTGATGTTCATTGTAGGACGTATTCTAAAATAGGTGATACTATGAAGTATGAAAACAATGCTAGTGATTCTGCCATTTTAATTTTTCAATTGTTTGTGTTTATTTTATCTTATTAGCCATTAGAAAATTACATAAACTTGTTCAAGGAACTTATGGTCCCTTACAATCTTATTTTAGTTCACTTTTGGCCTTGGAGTTAGATGGTTTTTAATCCTCTCATTCCATTAGAGTATTAGGATTAATCAAGTGTACTTTGAAGAGATTTGGAATTTTTTAGTTAGATTCTCTCGTTCTATGTGCAACATTTACCCATTCACGTTGGGCTGCTGATTAGCTTCATCGTCAATTCCCTATTCATATCATATCAACATCATATTAGTTGTAATATTCCTTGTAATCTTATTATATATCACTTAAAATGGATTTGTCGCTGACTTCACATTTGATTTTTGTCCATACAATGATATTAGACTTGTCTATTTAATATTTTTGATTTGAGCTAAACCCATTTTTTTAGGGGGGTTGGGGGGGGGGGGGGGGGGTTGGGGGGGGGGGTGGGGGGGTGGGGGTAATAAATAGAGATTATTCATTTTTCCATTTAAATTTCTCTGATTCTTAACATTTTCATTGGTTCTGCTGTTTTTTGATTCGTGAAATTTTATCTTCTCAAGGATATATTCTATAAGATGCAACTTTTGGAGAAAAAGAAGAAATGATCCTTTAACCCGTTTCTTTTGCAGGAATGAGCTAGTTTGGTATTAAAATCAAATAGAAAAAAAAAAGAAAAAAGAAAATGATTAACTAATAATTAGCCAAGGTCATAACTAAAGTCTAAGATTAAATACGATCTAATCGTAAATACTTGACTCAACTCAAAAACTTTAAGGAGCATAGAAAAGTGTTCTAAGTCGACTTGGTTACCGAATTGAATCGAGTATCGAGTAGCTCGGTTCGTTTAACAGCCCTTACCAAAATCCAATATCCAAGCGCGCGAAACTTTCCCAAGGCGGTCACTGTCAGCTCCTATCGCAGTTATAGTTGTTACGATGGTCCTGATCAGTTTTCCTCTATAAATTCTCACTCTTTCCTCACAGTTTTACTGGTATTATTTTTCCTCATTTTCTAAACTGATTTTGCCTGATATTTCTCTTTTTCTCTCAACTTTTCCTTGAACTGTGTTTGTGAGTTTTGAAAAGGGTGCAAAAAAAGGATTTGGGAGGATTTTTAATTATTTATATCCAAAACTCATATTTGTGAATTTTCTTCATAGTGAGAAAGTGAGAAATGGGTGGAAAATAACCCCCTCTTTCTCTCCAAAACTTTCCACCAAAATTGAGAAGACTTGGGTGGGAAGTAATACTGACCGCTATTTTTTTTTCTCATTATTCCTATTATACCTTGAAAATAATAACAATCAATATTTTAATTCCTTATATGTCCGTTTTCTCTCCTCACAAACACAAGAGAGGAAAGTATTATCACTCTCCCTCTGTTTTTTCCTCTAATGATTAAAACATTCCCTCATCTCACTTTCCATCCAAAATCGCAAGCACAATGTTAGCTGCCAAACAAGGGATTCTATTTTCTTTCAAGTTTTCCTTCAATTTCCTTCCACTTCAACTAGTTCCAAACAGACCATTGAGGGTAACCGCTTTGCTTAGCTGAGTTAATTAATTCATCTCCCGAGCTCTCCTGCCTGAGCTCCAGCGACCCGATCTCCCCTTTTTTCCACAGCAACCTTCTGGTTCTGTCAAATATTCTTCTATCTTGGTGGTAAGACAAGCACCTAATTCTTCCTAAATTCGTTCAATCTTTCTCTTGAATATATATTTCACTTATATATTGATAATATATGTATGTATTTTGTATTCTTTGATCGAATTAAAAAATTTACAATTTTATGCACTTATGCCTGTTTCCGTTGTGTGTCCTTCAACTTCATACACTCAAATACTCTATATTCATACATTTGAATTATTGGTGTTATTATTTGATCTGATTATCATGATTTTGTGGGAATTATCATTGGAGGAGCAAAGTTCCATATTTTATTAAAAGGTTCAAAACTATGTGGGGAATTTATTTTACCATACCTTGACACCGGTAATTTTTGTTTGGGACAGAAGTTCCATTTTTCGTTTTTATGTCCCAAACTTATTTTATGAGGGTGAAAGGGAAATTGAGAACTTTTCTAAACGCACTATTCTTAAGATGGGACTGAGGAGGAGGGAGTATTTAGTTATTTCCTTGTTACTGCTTGATTTATACATGTCATGTGAGCCTTTATTAAATAATTTTTGTGATATTTAGTCTTTTTTTTTCATTACTTACAAAAATTATAAAATTTTGATTCTCTCATGTTTATGAAGTCATATGAGATGTAGGACCTCATGGGTAATTTTGACCTGCTTCTGCTATATGAAGCTTACTGTAATTGTTTTTCTTAATGAAGCTCTGATTTCTTCAAATTATATTCTAGATTTGTAGAACGTGGAGGTACAGTGATGTAGACTTATTTGTTTGATTTCCGTTATGCATTCATACTTTCATAGTTTGTGCTAATTCCTAAGCTCACCAAGGAAGTTTGTCTAAGGATAAAGCACAATGCGTGTAAAATTTATCTTAGCTATGGGAGCAAGTATTACTTGGTAGATGGCTCTGAAGGGACTTTGATAAGGGGTTGCATAAGTGTGGTTAAGGTGTTTGGTAATTTTTACCTAATTTGATCTGTATTCTTTGCCATGTTTTCTTCATTAAATTCAAACTTCTTTAGTCATTCCATCTAAAAACCTAGTTCACCAATTATCTTGTAGAGTCCAATCAGAACTGAGCACCTATGAGACACTTGAAAATTAAGGGGTTGCATAAGTGTGGTTAAGGTGTTTGGTAATTTTTACCTAATTTGATCTGTATTCTTTGCCATGTTTTCTTCATTAAATTCAAACTTCTTTAGTCATTCCATCTAAAAACCTAGTTCACCAATTATCTTGTAGAGTCCAATCAGAACTGAGCACCTATGAGACACTTGAAAATTAAATACGAAGGCATTATATTAAAAGTGGTGCAATGCAACAAGGAAAAGCCCAAAAGCAACCCTTCCTTAAACATGAAAGCGCATGAAATCCTACTTTAACCTATCCCACTATTTTCATAGTAGTTATCCCGTCTTTCTCTCATTTATATGTAGAACCTCTTTGGTCTATACTCTATAGTATAGTTTATTATCACCTTGGTTCCATTGCTCTTGTGGATTTTGGCTGGTAATGACTGCCAGTTTGCTTCAGATTTCTTCACTAGCTCCTTTTTCCAGTTTGCTCTTGTGGGTTGTGGCTGGTAATGACTGCCAATTTAAGTTCCTTGTTTCATTGAGAGCTAGTGTGATCTCATAGATGCTAACGTACCTTTGACGCCCAAATAATGCATTTCCTCCATATTTGTTTTGGAATGAGCAATAGAACACTCTTTATGTGCATGACAGAAGATAAAACAGAAAATTTATGCATGCATGAATGTCTTACTAGTAATTTTGAAGTTCACAATTAAAAATATAAAAAGGTAGTCAAAATGGGTAGTATTTAGAATTTTAACTTTTTTTTATTTTTTATTTTTATTTTTTTGGTAGCAGAATTGGGTGGTAAATGGCTTAAATCTTTGTTGCTAACAAACAAGAATAGCACTCCAAAAAGTAGAGATGCCAAAAAAGAATTAGGTTGTGGAAAAATTGTATTTCATTAGTCTGATTGAACGAATTTAGTGGTTAAAACAAGAAAGGAAATATATTGGGGTTAAGGGTTTATAAAAGGGGTATATAAGGGTAAGGTAAGGGAATGATTACATAAGGGTAGATTAGATAGGGAAGACTGAAGGCAATTCATGGACCTAGGAATATTGTCCTCAAACTGTAACAAGTTGTAATATTTCTTATTATCAGGGCTGTTAAATCTTAAAATAGTAACAATGATTGAGCCTGTTAATTGGGCGGTAGTTTTGTTTTGCAGTTAAGCTGGAATTTACACACAGAAGAAACTAAACTTGACAATACTCATGGCTCCCCATAAGCATCATACCTAGGGTCAAAATCAAAACACATAATTCTCAAAGAGTTTGGAAATATATTTAAAGTGATCAATATTGAATTAAAAGCAAAATAAACTTTATATAGATTTCAAGTAATCGTAGCCCTACTAAATTCTAGAGTCTAGACTTCCTTTCTGGAAAGTAATTGAATTTTGCTAGGACAAGACTTGATTAGTGATACATAAACTGTCCAAGGTTAGGCGCTACTAGCACCTTGACCATGGAAGATCGAAAGTAGGCATCCATTATCATTTTAACCGAAGTTCAAAATTACTATATATATATATATATTTATATATATTGATTTTCATTGAGCTTTTCATTAGTGGCTTCATGAATCCCTTGCTGGTGAGAACTCTTCCTTGAATCTTTCAAAATGATGAAGAAAAAGCAATGGACTTCCCACATCATGCATGCATCCACTGCTTGGTATGTAAACATTGAAGTGGCAGTTTCATTTTTCCTCTTAATTACAATTATTAAGGAAACAATTTGGAGATCAAAATCTTAATTTTATCTTGAAACTTTTGTATGATTAAAGAAAAAGATTTAATTGCTGCTCCAATTGGTTAATGACTTGTATGTCCTAACCAGAATACTATTAACAGTGCCCAATAGGTTTGATCTCCAATTTTCCCATTCGCAGTCCATCTCGTTGATATCTTCTTTCATAAATAAATAGTGGCTTATTTTGATTTAACCTTGAGTTCTTTTGTTACTGCATCTATTCCTTTGACATCAGCCCCTTCTTGGGTAATCAATGAAATGGACTATGTACTTGTGAATCATAACTGATTATTTTCGGCCTTTATAATTTGTTCACCTATTCCTTTTGGTTGATTTTTCCCATCTCCCTTTGGCTGAACTCCAAATTCGCTATAATCTGGTTTTCTATAGGACCTGTAGGATTGCTTTTGAAATATTGGGGCCGATGAACTTGCACCAGGTTGTCACAATTGGGGGTGAAAATGATCCCGAGTGATTTGAAATCCGGTTCGGGATCGACTCGAAAAATTCGAGCGAGACTCGAATTCGATACCTAAACGAGTCGAATTCGAATCCATTTTGATACTCGAACATTTATACGAGTCGAATCCAAGCAGCCTGTTCGCTCATTTAGAGTATCGAATCTTTATTAGTTTACTAATCCTTACTCGATATAGGTTCGATGATCCATACTCGTTTATAGTATCGAGTATACTCGATTAACTAGTATACAATTATAAAAATTATAAATTATGTTTTACTACTAATTACATTATTTAATCCTTACGCTTCAAAATAAAAGATCAATATTAATTTTTTGAAGTTAATTTAAAATGTTTTTAAGTTAAAAATTGATATAAATTATTTTAATTTTAAATTATACAATTAAGAAAACTAAAAACTATCTGAATAGTGGTATTAATTACAAAATTTGTTATTTTTAAAAGTTTAACAAATTAATCAAATTTTGAATTATAAAATATCTCAAATTAACTTTGAAAAATAAAATTTGATCCTATAATTTCAATTTTCAAACGGTAAGAGTCTTATTTTTTTAATAATGGTTACAGACCCTGAGTTTGGAATAGAACTCTAATTTCAATTTGAACTCAAAAGGAAGAGATATCATATTTAAAGGATTTCCTCAAATATTAATGAAATCATATTTCTTCCATTCAAGAATGAATGTCATATATTACTAATTTACTTTACTCACTTCAATTTTTGAATTATAAATATTTTAAATTGATTTAAAAATATAAAATTTGATCCTATATTTTGGAATGGAGAGTGTATTATTTTTTTAATGACGGATTGTTTCATTTAAATATTAATTTAAATATTTTCTTAATATAAAATTTTCATTTTGTTTTACATATGTAGCTAATTTTTTATATAAAAAAATATACCCTGTTGTTTAGACTATCTTTTGAAGACAAAAAATAAATTAATTAGGAACCCATATTTGATTCGAATGATGTTATATGTAGTTTCATTAATATCACCAAATCATTAACCAATAGCCATTTTTAAACTAAACAAGTATTATTTAAGGGTAAGAATAGAACAATATTATTATTAACTGCTGTATTGAATTGAAGAGAATAGATTTTGAAGTTAATGCAATGTACTAAGTAGTATGTAATTAGCGGTCTTGTAACTTTAAAAGTAATAATGTAGTAACATATAATTTTATGAATCTTATGTAATTTTTTGAATTATGAAATACATAGTTGATTGAATTAATTTTAATTTTTTTACATTATCATAATATTAATGATCCAGTTCTGATTCATGTATGTCTCAAATACTCATGAGTAGTTCGATTAAAAAACAAGTCGAGTCGAATTCGAGTATAATAAAAGTAGTCAAATTCAAATTTGAGCAAAGATTACAAAATTATATTTGACTCGAGTACGAATTTGAGCACCTTAAAAAAGTTTTGAGTAGAATCTGAATAAGGTACTGTTCGACTCGCAATCCGTCTTTGTCATCTATTTTAGATGCTCAAGGAATAAGGTTATTTACTTGATAAGTATGTCGACAAGCTAGACCTTGTTGTCATTTTCTCAAATAAAGGGCGTATTTCAAACTTATGGCTCTGATGCCAAAGCTGATGCAAAGCTAGGACAAGTGTAAAAGACTATCCAAAAAATTTGGTGACAAAACTGAAATGGTTGGCAGGCAATAATTTGTTAAATGTTAAAAAAAGAAATAGAAGTCTTTTCTTTGAGTTACGGCGATAATTCATAATTAGGATGTTCAAGGTACTTATTTATTTTTGAATGTCTCAAAGTATTTATGCCATGAGTAATTTTCATGTTCCCTTGTTAGTTTTGGGTTACTATACCAAACAGGACTTTGTAATCTGTTTCAAAGTTCATATATGCTTAAAGAAAATAGAAGAACAACAGAAATCTAGGCATTATGCCAAGAAGCTCAGATTCATTATACCGATGGTTAGAATGCATCACACGATTTAAAGAGAGCATTGAAAGCTTCTGGAAAACTTCTCTAGATTTTTATCTTCTAATTTGAACAATTATGTTGCTGCTAGATGGAAACTGATCGACTTTTGTTAGGAAATTTTTGGCAAAAAAGGGTAATACCCTACTGTGGTTGTTCACTTGTAAGGATTATCCCACTAAACTTTAAAAAAATGGAATTGACACACTGTACTTTTTAAAAGTTATTAATTGGCCCATTCCGTCCAATTTGTCTGACGGACGTCAAATATGTTATGTTATTTTCATACTTGGCTTTTCAAATGAAAAGGAAAAAACAGGTAAATGTTGGGATGTCCAAGTTGGTTCCAACGTGGATTGGGCGAGAAAGAAATAAAGCTCCAGATTGAAACCATTCTTAATCTGGGTTTCTTTTTCTTCTTCATCAAAACCATTCTTCATCTTCATCAAACCCAAAGAGCACTAAACACACTATTTTATTCTCTCTAGATCTTGGTCGTGCCGACGGAACAGGGGAGCATCGGAGCTTCACATCCAAACATAGGCATCACTATTTCTCTCTCTAGACGTCATCGGAGCTTCACATCCACGATCTGAGCTTCGTCTCCTTCAAACATTGGCATCGCAAAATTCAAAATACCGAACTCCGACGAAACAGGGGAGACATTAATTTAATTAAAAAAAATCTATGGTAGGAGAAATTAATTTGTTGATTTTTTAGCAGATCTGGGTCTTTAAAACATATGGGATTATGTTAATTAATTTGTGTCAGAAATTGAGGATTCAAATAACAACCATTTTAAAAACTATGAGCATGTACGGAGATGGAGAGTGTTAAAGTGCAAATCTGAAGCTAAAGAGATAGTGGCAGTACCAGTTTAAATTTAATGCAAATTCAACCTAACCTATCATCTGTTTTTCCTCTCATCTTTTTTCTCATGTTTCCTGTAATCACTAATTAATTTAGAGAACATGTAGGATTTCAATTTGGGATGATTCATTTTAATAATCTCAGATGATCGAGGAATAATGGATGATGATTTCAGATTATTTTCAATGTCTTCGTGGCTGCTGTGATGAGAAAATATGGTCGTGGGATGGTGATTCAAAAAATATTTGGGTCTTTGGAATGCAAATGGATGAAGAGAGGGGGATGTGTGTATACATATATATAATGAAAAAAACGTGATTCTTAAGTTTGAGATGCATACTTGCAGAAATTTGTAAAAGATTGGTGTTGATTCATATGATTTCGTTTTCAAAAGGAGATAAATAATGGTGATTATGGAGTTTGAAAGTGGCTTGGGCTGTTCCGGTAGAATAGATCTAAAGTTTAGAAAGGTTGAAGATGAAGAAGAGAAGAGAGAGAGACAGAAAGAAAAGATAAAAAAAGAAAATATAAGTCAGGTCAGCATTTATCTGTCTTTTCCTTTTCTTTTAAAAGCCACGTCTAAAAATAATGGAAAGAAATTGACATTCGTCCAATAAATCTGACGGAATGGGCCAATTAATAACTTTTAAAAAGTACAGTGTGTCAATTCTATTTTTTTAAAATTTAGTGGGGTAATCCTTACAAGTGGGCAACCGCAGTGGGGTATTACCCCTTTTTGCTGGAAATTTTTTAAGGACTTATTAACATAAATATACAAGTACTCGATTAACAATTAATTTAAAGTAAGCCCCAGTAGTTGATTGATGAGGATGGAAGCAATTTTTTTTAATATTATTAGGTTATTATTATATATTATTATTTATGGATAATTTCAATGTAGTTAGTTTATTTAGTAGATAATATTTGGATATATTTAATTATATTAGTAGAACACTCTAGAATATTAATTATTTAAAGTAGTAGATAATTACTAGGATTTTATTTCCTTATTTAATTAGGTTACTTAATATTTTACTTACCTTCCAAGTATTAGGGTTTTTCCTATTCCTATATAAACAGTTATAAACTTTCATTATTATTAATTATTGAATAATTGATATTATTGAATTAAGCCTTGTGCTTTGTGGCTTTTAGTCTTATTATCTTATTTGAATCCTCTTTATTTTTTTTTCCATCCTTATCCTACATCATAATAGTACAAGAGCCAAAAGTTCCTGATATATTTTGATTTCACCCAATTCCTTTATACCCTAATTTTTTGGCCTCCATCAATTGTCGAAGTTTGCTAGAGAGTCGACACCAATATTCGAGACGACGTGGTCTCAAATCTATCCCAATTTTTTTTATCTTTTAAAAAAATAAAATTTCGCTACAGTATGTGCTACAGTGTTACCGTTCATCTGTGTCAAAACTACAACTCAGTACCCCAAAGTTTCTTAACCTCTCAACTCAGACCCCAAAGTTTTGAAATTTTCAAATCAGTTCTCGTTTTGTTATTTTTCCTGCACTTGCGCCCCTAGACACCCCCCCCCCAAAAGTCTTGTTTTCATTTTCTTTGCAAAATCATGGTTACTAATGCTGAGCTTGTACCTAAGATGGAAGAGATGTCCAAAAGTTATGGTGCAAGAATTGATTCTTTAATGGCCCAAATGAAATTCTTAACGGAATTAATAAATGTTTTGCTCTAACAACACAAGTCTGATCGAGAAAAGTGTGAATCTTCCACTATTTCAACGACGATGACTAAGGAACCATAATTGACAAAGACGCTCAATGCTAATGAAACTAACTGGAAAGAAATTCCGTAACTCAATGACAAGTCACAAGATGGAGTTGAAGTCGAGGATACAACGAACGCGAGCGAGATTGAGCAGAAAGTTGATAATGAATTTCCAAAGGAACTTGATATTCCATATGAAGAAACATACCATCAAGTCATTGGTTTCGTTATCAACGAGAGCTCCAATTAGAAGCAATACAAAGAAGATCACTCCTTATTGTTGTCTACTTATCAACATCTACAAGGAGAACCAAAATTTCTTGCATGTTTGGAGTTCGGTTCGTGGAATATAGATTCTTCTGCACTTCAAAACTCAAGGACGAGTTTTTTTCAAAGGAGAGGAGAATGATGAGGATGGAAGCAAAAGAAATTTAATATTATTAGGTTATTATTATATATTATTATTTATGGATAATTTCAATGTTATTAGTTTATTTAGTAGATAATACTTGAATATATTTAATTATATTAGTAGAATACTCTAGAATATTAAATATTTAAAGTAGTAGATAATTACTAGGATTTTATTTCCTTATTTAATTAGGTTATTTAATATTTTACTTAGCCTCCAAGTATTAGGGGTTTTTCTATTCCTATAAAAATAGTTGTAATCCTTCATTATTATTAATTATTGATATTATTGAATTAAGAATTGTGCTTTGTGGCTTTTAGTCTTATTATCTTCTTTGAATCCCCTTTATTCTTTCCTTCATCCTTGTCCTACATCATAATGGTATCAAGTGCCAAAAGTTCTTGATATATTTTGATTTCACCCAATTCCTTCATACCCTAATTTTCTGTCCTCCATCAATTGTCGAAGTTCGCTAGAGTCGACACCAATATCTGAGACGACAACGTGGTTTCAAATCTATCCCAATATTTTTTATCCTTAACAAATAAAAAATATTTGCTACAGTACGCACTACAGTGTTACTGTTCATCCGTGGTAAAATTACATATCGGTACCTCAAGGTTTTTGAAACTTTTAACTCATCCCCCAAAGTTCTGAAATTTTCAAATCAGTCTCTGTTTCGTTATTTTTCCTGCACTTGCGCCCCTAGACCCCCAAAAAAAAGTCTTGTTTTTTTTTCTTTGCAGAATCATGGTTACTAATGCTGAACTTGTATCTTAGATGGAAGAGATGTCCTAAAGTTATGGTGCAAGAATTGATTCTTTAAAGGCCCAAATGAAATCGTTAACGGAATCAATAAATACTTTGCTCTAACAACACAAGTCTGATCGAGAAAAGGGTGACTCCTCCACCGTTTCAACGGCGATGACTAAGGAATCGTAATTAACAGAGATGCTCAATGCTAATGACACTAGTTGGGAAGAAATTCTGTAACTCAATAACAAGTCACAAGAAGATGAAGTTGAAGTTGAGGATACAACGAGCGAGAGCGAGATTGAGCAGAAAGTTGATAATGTATTTCCAAAGCAACTTGATATTCCATATGAAGAAACCTACCATCAAGTCATTGGTTTTGTTATCAACGAGAGCTTCAGAAGCAATACAAAGAAGTTCACTCCTTATTGTTGTCTACTTATCAATGTTTACAAGGAGAACCAAAATTTCTTGCATGTTTGGAGTCCGGTTCGTGGAATGTGGATTATTCTATACTTCAAAACTTGAGAACGAGTTTTTCTCAAAGGAGAGGAGAATGATGAGGATGGAAGCAAATTATTAGGTTATTATTATATATTATTATTTATGGATAATTTCAATGTAATTAGTTTATTTAGTAGATAATATTTGGATATATTTAATTATATTAGTAGAATACTCTAGAATGTTAATATTTAAAGTAGTAGATAATTACTAGGATTTTATTTCCTTATTTAATTAGGTTACTTAATATTTTACTTAGCCTCCAAGTATTAGGGGTTCCTATTCCTATATAAACAGTTGTAACCCTTCATTATTATTAATTATTGAATAATTGATATTATTGAATTAAACCTTGTGTTTTGTGGCTTTTAGTCTTATTATCTTCTTTGAATCCCCTTTATTCTTTCCTCCATCCTTGTCCTACATCATTGATATTACGAATAAAACTTGAACATAACAAATAACCTCAACTCTAAAGCATAAGAAAATATTGATTAGATTGTGGAAATAGCATACTGCCCTGAAATAACCTTTAGAGAACAGACTTTACTATGCAAGATCCAAGTAGAACTCCACTTTGCATCACCTATCAATATTTGTGTTGTGTGTGTTTGCTACGGCCTCGCTTTGAATTTGAGCTGAATTCTAAACTTACTATCTTCTGTGATTTTGTTGTTGAGCTTTTCATTGATTAAATGACCTCGCTAAAGCAGAATGGGAATTAAAGTTGATAGAATAGATTTTTTCACCCACCTTTGCCCAGTGGTTGTTTCATTAAAAAGGAGAAGCGATATTGGCCGTGAAAGAACTTGATTCTGTAAAGATGCATAGAGAATTCACTTAATGCTGCTTATCAAACTGATTAAACTCTTGAAATGAATATCTTATTCTTATATCCTACTTGACAAATCCAGAAGCCAATTTAAGTTAATGAGTGCCGAATCAACACTCTGAGGAAAAAGTTGTTGATGTTGTTAATGAAAGTAATATGCTCTCAAGCCAATTATATTTGATGTAATAAGCATTTACTTTGTAATCTTATTCAAATATTAATAATAGAATAAAAGACATATTTTATCCATGTTAATTGGTTGAATTAATAAATATGATAAACCCATAATTTTCGGGCAATGCTTTTAGGATCATGATGAGATCATGCTAGTGAGATCTAAATTCAAGAAAGCTCAAAAACTAAAATGTTTCTAATCGTTGGATCACTAATATTGGGATTATTGATTCGGATAGATTGGTACATACTATGCTTGATCTTTAGAAGATGATGATTGATCTCATAATCATTTGTGTGGAGACACTAAAGCAAGTATGTAGGTGCTTATTAGAGAATAAGTTCACTGAACGTGACTCGCTTAAGAACCCTAATGGAGTTTTATTCACCTGTCAATAGGAAGTTCTTAATGTGATAGTAGTACAAGTGATCCTTGGACTTGAGATCATCATAGTACCTTGTGTATGCTGAGTTATACTTTGTCATATTCCTTAATACCTTAGTGTATGTTATAGGATATGTACGGGTATAATAAAGTATACACGAAGGTAGGTGAATGATCGACAAAGGATCTACCACTTCTAATAAAGGGAGAGAATGTCCTATGCGATTTGATAAATGACAGCTCAGAAATCCCTGACCAGGGTTGAATGAAAATTAGAAAGGAGTTTCTAATTTACATTAATCGGAGCTGTGCATTCCTGGATCGAAATGCATATGATTAAATAAAATAAGACTTGTCAGTAATTCCATGTCTTATATTTAATCGGGACATTATATGGTAGAATGATTGAATTGTACGGTAACTACTGCTGAATAGGTTCTATGTGATTAAACGTTGATTTCATATTATACGGATAGTCATGATATATTATCGTAAGGTGTCCCTAATAGAGATGAGAAATAAATCAATAATTGTTGTTCTTGGATTTCTTAAGAGTTAGGAAAGAAAGAACTATTTGGATTAGCCATCCTTGATTTCTAGGAAATCATAATTTGTTTCTTCATTAATCATTTCTTGGTGGATCACCTTTAGAGTGCTACATACACTTTGTAGCTTAAGTTTGATCCAATGATTGTAGATTGGAGGAGCTTGAAGAAATCAAGAGAGGAGTAGATCTTGTAGCGGTTCAAGAGTTGAATCATCAAAGGTATTATCTCTTGTTAATCTTCATCAATTAATAGCTATGCATAAGGTGATTCATGGACAAGTTGCAAAAATTTTAATTTCCATTTTCCGTTGCGTATTACAATTAGATTATGATTTTGCAAACTTACAGTGGTATCAGAGCCATCTTTATGCGTACTATTAATTGTGTCAATCATATATATGTTGATATGTGTTTAGAACAATTGTTTTTGGGTATAATTGTTAGTATGAAATCATGTTTTTTGAAAAAACATCAAAAGCAAAAAAAAAAAACTGTTCACCAGGAGCTGTTCACGCCGGAAACTGTTCACCGGAAACTGTTCACCAGGACTGTTCACTGGGCAGCCCGGGCACTGTTCACAGATGCCCGAGCACTGTTTATAAAAAAAAATTATTGATTTTTCAATTTTAAAATTTCAATGTTAAAAATAAAGATGTTTATTTTGGTCTTGAAATTGGTTTAAAATAAATGAGTTTATTTTAATTAATATTGGATTTCAATTTTGAACAAAGATTCTAATTTTTTATAAATGAGTTTATATTAATTTGGAATGGATTAAAATAAAGGAGTTTATTTTAATTGAATTTTGGATTTCTACTAGTCAATTTTCCATTAAATGATATCAATATATATTGAATGGTTTGTTATTCATGAGATGAATGTTATACATATATATGGGATGATTAAGGACTATTGACCAATGTGATTGGATTTAATTTGAATGAATGCTTGAATGAATGGTTTTATTTATAATGGGGTCTGCGTACCTCGCCTATCTAAATTTCAAAAATATAATTTCTATCTCTCTCCTATGTACTTCCCCTTGACTGTTGATCAAGGTTTCTATTTTGTTAAAAATAGAGTGTAATAGGATTTTGTAAAGTTACTCAAGAAATTGGAGCCGAAGAATAGGAGTATTAAAGACCCATTTGTAATGAAGCTTGGGTTGAATGTAATAGTTATATTCAAATTCATTCTTGCACCCCTAGGTTTGACCTATTGATAAATTCGGTGGCTCGAGTGAATCAAATTAGATTAAGTCCATAATCATCCCATATAGAATATAGTATTTTATGAATGCGTGCTTATAATATATATATATATATATATATATTAAATATATTATTATTCATGTTGATGAATGTTTAATATGACGCGTATTTATATATATACTTGCATGCACGCTAAACAAGATGAGACCATTAATAACAAAACTCTCATTTCAAAATATTAAGTTGAATACGTTTAAAGGTATTTCAAAAATATCAAACGTAGTCTTCTAGCATGATAAAGCAATAGAGTATTAATTATTTAATATTAGTTTGTTGTGCACACACAAGACTCATATTAAAATTTTAAGATATTGACTTTATTACATTAAAAATATTTTATAAGGAATTGAACAATACTAGTTTTGTTGTGCACACACAATGACTATATTTTTCTATTCGCTTATATGGAAATGCTAGGTGAAACTTAACTTGGATTATTTTAGTTCGGATGTGTACACACTTGACTATTATAATCTAAGAGGCAAAATAAAAGGAATTACATAGTTGATATAATTGACAAGAGTTGTCTACCCTTGAATGAATATATAGTTTGTTGTGCACATACAAGGCTATATATTTAGGTCATTGGATCCTATCTCACTAAACAAATTTCAATAAAAATTTGTCAAACTATATATGGAGGGTCATATAGTTTGTATAAAATAGTGGGAGACACCCTTTTAATGAAGTCCTATATTAAATTGGTGATTAATAAAATGAATATATGCTAATGTTGCTTAAATAAAAATTCATTTACAGATTTTTATAAATGGCTCATTCACTATCACTGCGGAGCATATTGGATGCTAATAAATTAACCGGACCGAACTACACGGATTGGTTAAAAAATTTGAGAATTGTTCTCACCGCTGAAAGGTTGTCTTATGTCCTTAATTCACCCCTTCCTACAACTGTTGCAGAGAATGCCTTTGAGGAAGAAATTGTTACTTTTAAAAAATGACAAGACGATGCTATGGTAGCCTAATGCATCATGCTCGCATCCATGAGTAACGAGTTGCAGCGTCAACACGAGAAAATGGATGCACCTACTATTTTGCTTCACCTTCATGAGTTGTATGGTAAACGGAGTAGGTCTGCAAGATATGAGATATCTAAGGAGCTCTTCCGATTTAGAATGACCGATGGCACCACAGTACAGGCACATGTCCTAAAGATGATCAATCTGATTGAACAATTAGGACAACTTGGTTTTGTTATCGATGGAGAGTTTAGCCAAGATTTGATCTTGCAGTCACTCCCGGACTCTTACTCACAATTCGTTGTGAATTTTCACATGAACAAGCTTGATGTCAGTTTACCTGAATTGTTTAACATGTTGAAAACTGCAGAGAGTCACTTTCCATCCAAAAAGGACCATGTCTTACTTGTGGGAAACGCTTCCAAGAAAAGGAAGTGGTCCAAGGGATCTTCTTCAAAGAAGACAAATTCAAAGAAGGCAAAAGGAATGAATATTGAAAAGGGCAATAAGATTAAAACAACTGCAGATAGCAAAGGTGTTTGCTTCCACTGCAACAAGCCTGGACATTAGAAAAGAAACTGCAAAGATTATCTTGCAGAAGCAAAGAAGAAAAAGCTTGGTGAAGCTTCAACTGCAAATACAGGTTTATTCATGATTAAAATAAATCTTTCTGTAAGTCAAAATTCTACTTGGGTATTGGATACCGACTGTGGTTCTCATATATGCATTTCATTGTAGGGAATAAGTAGAAGTAGAAGGCTAAACAAAGGCGAACTAACTCTACGAGTGGGAAATGGAGCAAAGGTTGCTGCATTAGCTGTGGGGACTTATTGTTTAGCACTGCCTATAGGAAAATCTATCAATTTAATAAATTGTTATTATGTACCTGTTCTCATTAGAAACATTATATCTATTTCTATGTTGGACAAAGAAGGATTCGATGTTATATTTAAGAACAATGGTTCTATTTATAATAATAATGTTTTGTTTGGAACATGTAGATTAATTGATGGACTTTACTTACTTGAGTTACATGAAAATATTTTTCAAATTGAACAAACTTGTAAAAGAAAAAGAGATGAAGTAAATTATACTTTCATTTGGCACTGTAGACTCGGTCACATCAATGAAACAAAATTAAACAAGTTGCATATTGATGGTCTTTTAGAACCATTCGATTTTGAATCAAATCCAACTTGTAAACCATGTCTCTTGGGTAAAATGACTAAATCTCCATTTAGTGGACATGGAGAGAGAGTTGCAGGGTTGTTAGAGTTGGTACACACAAATGTATGTGGACCTATGACAACAGATGCTAGAGGAGGGTATTCGTATTTCATTACATTCACTGATGATCATTCAAGATTTGGATATGTGTATATAATGAAATACAAATCCGAATCATTTGAAAAGTTCAAAGAATTCAGAAGTGAAGTAGAGAAACAAACTGACAAAAGTGTTAAGGTTCTTCGATCAGATCGAGGAGGAGAATACTTGAGCAATGAGTTTCTTAATCATCTCAAAGAAAACGGTATTCTCTCTCAATGGACGCCTCCTGGTACGCCACAATTAAATGGTGTATCTGAAAGGAGGAATCGTACCTTGTTAGACATGGTGCGATCCATGATGAGTTTCACCGACCTTCTAATATCATTCTGGGGTCATGCCCTAGAAACGACTGCATATCTACTAAACAAGATTCTCTCAAAATCCGTCCCCAAGACTCCATATGAGATGTGGACAGGGAGGAAATTCAGTCTTAAGCATGTTAAGATTTGGGGTTGTAACGCTTATGTAAAGAAGTTACAAAGCGACAAACTTGAGCTTAGATCTGACAAGTGCAAATTTGTGGGGTATCCTAAAGAAAGTTTAGGATACTATTTCTTTAATCCCACCGAGCAAAAGGTGTTTGTTGCCAAACACACTATCTTCCTGGAAAAGGAGTTTATCCTTGAAGGGGCTAGTGAGAGAAAAATAGATCTTGGAGAAATTCAAGAACCACAAATCACTATAGATCAAGTGGATGAACCTGTTCAAATAGATATAACTTCTGTACCACAACCGAGTCGTAAATCTGGAAGAGTGCCGAAAATACCTAAAAGGTATACACTAATCATAGAAGATGATGATGAGACACGCATCATAACTGATGATGATCCAGTAACATACGATGAGGCTATGAGTAGTAAACACTCTGAGAAATGACAAATAGCCATGAAATCCGAAATGAACTCCATGTATGAAAACCAAGTATGGACTTTGGTTACTCCACATGAAGGCATTGTGCCTATAGGGTGTAAATGGGTCTTTAAGAAAAAGACTAGAGCAGATGGCAAGGTGGAGACCTATAAGGCCAGACTAGTTGCAAAAGGTTTCAAACAAAGACAATGAGTTGACTATGATGAAACCTTCTCACCAGTAGCCATGCTCAAGTCTATCCGGATTTTGCTTGCGATTGCAGCTTACTATGATTACGAAATCTGGCAAATGGACGTGAAAACGGCCTTCCTCAATGGGAAACTAGATGAGGATGTATATATGATACAGCCAGAGGGTTTTGTTTCAAAGGTTGGAACAAATCAAGTATGTAAGTTACAAAGATCCATTTATGGATTGAAGCAAGCTTCTCAAAGTTGGAACATCCGTTTTGATGAGACAATCAAAGAGTTTGGTTTTATCAAAAATAAGGATGAACCATATGTGTACAAGAAAGTTAGTGGGAGTGCTGTGACATTCCTGGTTTTATATGTTGATGATATATTACTTATAGGGAATGACATACCGATGCTACAATCAGTTAAAATTTGGTTATCTAAACACTTCTCCATGAAGGACTTGGGAGAAGCATCCTACATATTGGGGATAAAGATCTATAGAGATAGATCAAAAAGGATGCTCGGCTTGACCCAAGGTGCATACATTGATTCGATGCTAAAGAGGTTTAGCATGCAAGACTCCAAGAGAGGGCTCATACCGATGAGTCATGGAGTAAATCTCTATAAGAAATTATCCCCAAAGACACCTGAAGAGAGAGAACGCATGAATCAAATACCTTATGCTTCGGCAATAGGATCCATAATGTATGGAATGATATGTACCAGACTAGATGTTGCTTATGCACTTAGTGTAACAAGTAGATATTAATCTAATCTTGGAGAAGAACACTGGAAAGCTGTGAAAAATATCTTAAAGTACTTAAGAAGAACTAAAGATGTGTTTCTAGTATATGGTGGGTCTGATTTGAAACTAGAGGGCTCTACAGACTCAAGTTTTCAAACTGACCAAGATGACAGTAAATCCATGTCAGGGTATGTATTTACCTTGAACAGTGGAGCACTGAGTTGGAAGATTTCCAAACAGCAAACAATTGCTGACTCAGTGACAGAGGCAGAGTATATAGCTACAATTGAAGCTGCAAAGGAAGCTGTTTGGATGAAGAAGTTCATTTCTGAACTCGAGGTAGTTCCTAGTATTACTGAACCCGTTCCGGTTCATTGTGACAACACTGGAGCTGTTGCACAGGCTAAGGAACCCAGGTCTCATCAGAGATCCAAACACGTGTTGCGGCGATTTCATTTAATTAGAGAAATAATTAAAAGAGGAGATGTCACCTTAGACAGAGTGGACTCCCAGAACAACATTACAGATCCATTTACTAAAGCATTATCGCAAGATCAATTCAATCGCCATTTCGATAAAATGGGTATTAGATACCAAGGTGATTGGCTTTAGTGCAAGTGCGAGATTGAAAGTAATATGCCCTCAAGCCAATTATATTTGATGTAATAAGCATTTACTTTGTAATCTTATTCAAATATTAATAATAGAATAAAAGGCATATTTTATCCATGTTAATTGGTTGAATTAATAAATATGATGAACCCATAGTTTTCGAGCAATGCTTTTAGAATCATGATGAGATCATGCTAGTGAGATCTAAATTCAAGAAAGCTCAAAAACTAAAATGTTCCTAATCGTTGGATCACTAATATTGGGATTACTGATCCGGATAGATTGATACATATTATGTTTGATCTTTAGAAGATGATGATCGATCTCATAATCATTTGTGTGGAGACACTAAAGCAAGTATGTAGGTGCTTATTAGAGAATAAGTTCACTGAACGTGACTCGCTTAAGAACCCTAATGGAGTTTTATTCACCTGTCAATATGAAGTTCTTAATGTGATAGTAGTACAAGTGATCCTTGGACTTGAGATCATCATAGTACCTTATGTATGCTGAGTTATACTTTGTCATATTCCTTAATACCTTAGTGTATGTTATAGGATATGTACGGGTATAATAAAGTATACACGAAGGTAGGTGAATGATCGACAAAGGATCTACCACTTCTAATAAAGGGAGAGAATGTCCTATGCGATTTGATAAATGACAGCTCAGAAATCCCTGGCCAGGGTTGAATGGAAATTAGAAAGGAGTTTCTAATTTACATTAATCGGAGTTGTGCATTCCTAGATCGAAATGCATATGATTAAATAAAATAAGACTTATCAGTAATTCCATGTCTTATATTTAATCGAGACATTATATGGTAGAAGGATTGAATTGTACGGTAACTACTGCTGAATAGGTTCTATGTGATTAAACGTTGATTTCATATTATACGGATAGTCATGATACATTATCGTAAGGTGTCCCTCATGATGTAGAATAAATATTATTTATTTATATATGAATTAAAGGAGTTTAATTCATTGTAAATAATATTAGAATAGTTCTAATTTATTTATTCTACGACCGGTATAATATTGAACTTAAAGGGTCACACCGCAAAAGGAAATATATTATTTAGAAACAATTGGCTTAATGATAATAAATTAAGTATTTAATTTATTAGTAGAATAAATTGAATAGCTTAATATTTATAATGATATATTTGTAGAAATATTGAATTATAAATTAATAAGAGAAATCTTATTATTATTATTATTATTATTATTATTATTATTATTATTTAATTCCTAATTAGATTGGGAATTGAATTAATACATTTATTGCTAAAAAGTTTAGTTGTAATAAGTGCTCCTACAAATGCAAATGCAAATGAAATGCAAATGCAAGTGAAATTCAATTTCTAGATTAATATGTGTTACTTGCTTAATTATGATTAAACAAGTAACATGTGTTATGTGTGAAATGAAGCCTACATGTGGGTTAGGAGAATATGTATACTTGTAAGTATACAACAAGCATTATCAGATGAGTAGAATGAAATAGGTTGAATGCTTGCATTATTGATTGGGTGGAAATCATAAGATGAACCCTAATAGAGATGAGAAATAAATCAATAATTGTTGTTCTTGGATTTCTTAAGAGTTAGGAAAGAAAGAACTATTTGAATTAGCCATCCTTGATTTCTAAGAAATCATAATTTGTTTCTTCATTAATCATTTCTTGGTGGATCACCTTTAGAGTGCTACATACACTTTGTAGCTTGAGTTTGATCCAAGGATTGAAGATTGGAGGAGTTTGAAGAAATCAAGAGAGGAGTAGATCTTATAGCGGTTCAAGAGTTGAATCATCAAAGGTATTATCTCTTGTTAATCTTCATCAATTAATAGCTATGCATAAGGTGATTCATGGGCAAGTTGCAAAAATTTTAATTTCCATTTTCCGTTGCGTATTACAATTAGATTGTGATTTTGCAAACTTACAGTTAAGTAGAGCAACAACTAGGAGGGGTAATATAGTTAATTAGTAACATAAAATTCTCTAGAATAACAGGCCTGCGGACCATATGCAGGGGTACTTTAGTTATTTTCCTTTCTTTTCTTGTTTCACAGAATCACTGTTATCTTTCTGTATACACGATGCACTAATGTAATATTGTTATCATGCTTTTGATATGAAATGAATTGAGAAAACTCATTTGAGTCTCCATTATCTTCTTCCCCAAGTTCTTCTGTTTTCTCAGTCCCCATTCTCTGGTTATGGTTTGGTAATTGAGTTTAGCTTCAGTGGAGGCTTAACAGATGTCAACTACATTATCGGGAGTCAGAAATTACAGCTAATTTGATGGAAGAAATATAGAGAACTTATGCTGGTATCAGAAGATAGAAGTATTTGTTGACTGGATACTTGACGTTAGTGTTGAAATATTTACTAGTAGTCCAATGCTCCTTGATATTGGAGATATATGCACATATGAAATATGGACTCAGGTGTGACTATTTAAGGACCATAAAGAACTAAGCACCCAAGGAAGAAAAGAAGAAAGGGAAACCACAAATAAACTAGGTAATTAGGTCTCTATAAAACAGGCATGCATTTTGTGCACGAAATATATTTGATAAAAATGGGGTTTAAACCTAACCGACAATTCTACGACATCCTTAATGCTACCAGGCTTTCAAACATGCATAATCAATCCGATTTTTTGGTAAATTTTCCAAGAGAGGCAACTTTGTCAAGCAAAAAATCAATTTGCTTTAATGTGGTTTGGCCTTTGTTCATCCATCCACCTCTTGCTTCAAAAATTGGTGAAGTTCTCTCTTGCTGGTCTTGATCCGTATTATAAATTTATGCACATAGCACATCTTAGACAGAGCACAATGTCAATCCTATTAGATTGTCTGGGTGCCTGCTTTCAACCCAATATTCTGTGGGAACAGACAGATTTTTGACCAGCTTGGCCCAATAAAACATTTGGCATCTCATGCTGAAAATGAAGTGTTGGGATCATAAATTCGAAGGTTTGTATAATTTGTTTTTGTAATATACTTTCTATTGTTTGTCTGCAGTAGAAGGCACAAAAGGGCTTCTAAACTTCTCTTCTTGCCGTTGGTAGTTCCTCCAGAAAGCCTATCTAGAAGAAGGTTGAGAAAAGATGCAATGGGAGCCTCCAGTGGACCAAAGCTGTTAGGGATGCAGAAGCAAGTGCTTGCTTTGTATAGAGGATTCTTGCGAGCAGCTCGTTCCAAATCACCTGAAGATCGAAGACAGATTGAACTTATTATGTCAGATGAGTTTCGTCGCAATTCAAAGCAAGTTGATCGCAAGAATTTTCTTTATATTGAGTACTTGCTCCGTCGTGGTAAGCACCAACTTGATCAGCTCAAAAGCCCCGCTACTGTTGGATTATCATCCTTGAACGTAAAATCTTCTGATACGAAGAACTAATTGTAGACATTATAAAATGAAATACTGTTCTTTATCTGGTCTCATGGGGTGAGATCTAAATTGTTTCCAATATTCAGATGATTATTAGAGAGCTATTTGTTGAATCTCAACTGGCTGATATAATAAATACAAAGACATCTTTACACCAGAATTTTTAATCTTTGGTTAATTGGTTGTGTATTTAACTCGAACACTCCATTTTTTATGACAGTTTTGTGGATAATTTGTGTACTTTTTATTCTGATTGGAATGACTAGGTTAATATTGTCTTTGAACTATTGTAAAGATGATTCAATTTTAGCAAAGGATGCTGTAGACAGACAGGGAGGGGTGTCACTAGAGTTAAAAACTGGTAGAACAAACTGCTACTGAAACTGATGGCTAAAAGATGTCCCTTTTAAGTGGAAATCTGTTTGTATGTTTTTCATTCAACATTTGAAGACCAATGTTGATTTTTTCGGAGTAGTGAAATGATTGAATTTTGGGATCATGCTTTTGGAGTGTTTTGGATATGCAAGCATTACCTTAACTAGAGTTCCCACATTTTTTTGGGGAGATGCTCAAGGATATGAGTGTACTCCTTCCAAACATCAACTAGATCTCTAGGCCGCTGGTATTAGGCTCATCTATGGATACGTAAAATTTTGGTTTAATATTAAACCAAACTATTCCATTTACCATATTAGATTGAATTCCTCCTATAATTGCTTTAATAGGGTTTTCAAATCTTTTATCTATTATTAAGGCGAAGATAGGTCTATCCACTCCTTGCCTAAATAAAGCTTTTATCTTTATTTGTATTAATCCCACATTATCTTATTCCCCATAAAATTTATTTTTCCATCTTTTTATTTTATCTCTGTCAAAATTTTTTATTTCAACAGTTCACTCTGATGTCATTTTAGCGTTTCTGTTTTTGCTAAATTGTTCAAATTGATTTGAATTATGAGGCAAAATTGAAGTGAAGTTGTTTGTATGTAAGGTGCTAACTAATTTCTAGCATAAAATGGATTTCCTTGCAACAGAATAACTATATCCCAACACACTATCATTTTTCAACCAAGATCAAACCGTTTATACCTTTGCTCCATATAATAATGGGAGTTGGAAAGTTTTAAGTCAAAGTTTCTAACTGAAGTGGCTATTACGAACCTAAAAACTGCAATGTTTATGGAATCCAGTTTACCTTTTCATTGAGAAAATTGAAGAAGAATAATAAGAAATCAAGATACTTGATTTAATGAGATAAGTAGATGCAAGAGAATATCAACTGAAAAGAGAAGACATTTAAAGATTAGGCTGAATATTTTACACTGAATAATGCTTTGGTGACAAAATGGATACCCAAAAATGGATACAAAATGTAATGCGTTAATTTTATCTTAGTTGATGTTTCACTTTACATGTACAGTTTGTCATACGATTTTTTTGGACCACCACAATTTCTAATCCCATATATTTAAATTTTCTCCGTCTCCATTTCATTTCTAATACATTTGTTTATCAGAGTTCTGTTATATAAATCATTATATTAAATAATTTATGAATAATAAACAACATGTTTAAATATAATCACCCTGCACAATCAGTACCGGCTGATCAATTCTAAGAATTCTTCTCAAGTTGTTCATCCCTATATTTGACCTTTATTAGATGCAATTAGTCATCAACTCCATATCAACTGATACTTCGTTTGGATTGGAAAAATGGAATTAGGGAAATAATGAAATAGAGAAGGCAATGGAATAGAGAGTGAAATGATTTATTACATTCGTGACTGAAATAAGTCATTCCGTACATTTCATCAAGTGGTAGGAATAGGAATGATTCATTTCATTTCAATGGAACAACCAAACACAATTTTTTTCATTCCACGGGAATGACTCATTCCATTCATGTCTTGATTACTAAAATCCAAATGTAGCACAAGAGTAACTGAGTAAGGTGTTATTTGATAAAACTGAATGAAAAGTTCTGATTGTAGATGAGAATCTGAACGAGTTGAATGAAGTAGAAACTCTGAATATAAAATGAAATGATGTGTTTGATAACTATTTGTTTAAAATATTTGAATACGTGTATTTTCTTATTTTAACCTTCTGGATTATTATGAACAAATTTATTATGTAATTATAAATAAACAATGCTATCTAAGAAAAATTAAATATAAACTTGTGAACAATCTTTGATGGAGTATACTATTAGTAATATAATTTTAAGAATAAACACTAATTTTTTTAATAATATTCTATTAGTCCATAAAACCAACAAAAAAAAACAGACAACAACAACATTCATTAAATTAGTTATTGACCATTTTGTTAAAGAAAAAAAAAATAAAAAAACAATTTGTAAACAACAAAATTTGTTTACAATAGTAAAAACATGGATATTAAATGTAATTTTTAATTGTCTATGAGAGTAGATAGGTAAAAATATCATTTACTGATTCAGCCACAATTTTTTGGATGAATCGTTCAGACACATTCAGACGCATTTAGAGTTTAAAAAATTATAAAATAAACGACCTAAATAACTTAGTCGATCAAATTCAGACTCATTCAGATATAAATAAACAACCCTAAGTCCCATTAATAATGAGTTCACCTCACATGATTTATATAACCCTAAACCAAGCGTTAGTTCAAATATCGTTGCGCCAATAATGCAATAACTACTTATACACATACATAATATCATGAAAGTAAATCACATTCACTATGCACTTGATAATAATATAAGTACTAATTTCTAAATTGAAAATCTACCGACTCAGCTTTCGGCCTCATAATTAGCACAAACCGACCCGAGTCGTTCAAAAACTTCAATTCATAATCCACATTCATAATTTAGTGATATATTAAGGGCCTGTTCGGGAATGACTTATTTTTTTGACTTAAAGTTAAAATTTTAGTAGATTTATAAGTTAAAATTTTAGTAGATTTATAAGTAATAGTGTTCGGCATTATTTTTACTTATAAGTCAGAAATTATAAGTAATAATTGTGGATGTGTTCGGCTAATAATGACTTATAAGTTAAAATAAAATAAAAAGATTACTAAAATATCCTTCAACAAGGAGAACATTAAAAATAAAAGAGGGCATTTTTGTTATTTCATAGTCGTTGACCAACTTAAAAAAAATGACTTATAAGTCATTTTTTTAAGCAAGTAAAGGTTACTTATTTTTTTTGACTTTTTTTTCGACTTATAAGTAGAAAAAAAAGTTGTTCCCGAACACTTTTTTTGGCTAAACAGTATTGATCGTATTATTTTATGTTACGTATAAATAAACTCCTCTGATTAATTTCGAAAATGACGGTTGTGGACACCCAAATTTTTACAATTTTAATAATCACAATTTTTAATTGTTTTGGAAGGACTAAAATGTAATTTATCATAAATTGCGATAGGTAATTTACACAAGTTAATAGCGGGATTACTTTATTAAAAATAGCAGACATAACAGAGGGTACCAAAGCGTAAAAGACCACCTCAAATGATTGCCAAAGTGAAAACCAGATGCAATCGTGAAGGAATTGGCCGCCATTATATGGACGGCTAATTTGCTTTTGATGCGGCCAAGGCCATGGCCGCCCATATGGTGGCGGCCCAAGGCACTGGCCCCCTTATAGCAACTAAGCATTTTGTGAGTTCTTTACATAAAATTCCAGAGGAAAAATTATAATTACTTAATTAATATTAAAAATTTTAAAAATATTTTGAGCATAAAATTGGCAAGTAGAATAGAATTCCAGCAACAGCAGCGTTGAAAATTTAACATCTCTTCATCTCCAATCTCTTTTTCTATGAGATATTTCTTATCTGAAAATGGTATAAGGTTGTTCGGTAATGACTTACAAGTTGAAATTTAAAATGATTTATAATTCATTTTAAGTTGTGATTTATAAAGAAAAGTTTTCGTTACTATTTTTACGTATAAGTTAGAAATTAAGTTAAAGTAAGTTGTGAAAGTATTTGGCTAAAATAACTTATAAGTTAAAATGAATTATAAAGATAACTAAAATAAAGCAAAAGAGTCATTAAATTTAGTCAAACTTACTTATTTTAAAATGACTTATAAGTTATTTTTTAAGAAGTAAGAAACTATTACTTCTCAAAAATGACTTATAAGTCAACTTATAAGTCATAAAATAAGCCACACATGAATACCTAAATAGTAAAAAATTACTTATAAGTTAGTTTGACCAATTTATAAGTACTTGCTGAACAGCCTAGTCTACATAAAGAACAAAAAATATCATTGGCTTAGGAATGTTGAATACTACCATTTTTAGAAGTATTCATTGATTTTTTCCAAAATAGCTCGGGGAATGATATTTTGTGCACATTTTATTCCAATTTGGTGCAAATACACAAGCATTAAAGCACAATGTACAACTATATAATGCAATATTTGCACCGAATGAAAATAAATTACAATGAAAATATCATTCTCTCAATTATATCATAAAGTCTTGAAATCAGACTATTAGAGGGAATAATCAAAAACTAGCATTTGCACTTAGATCTCCCTCAATATGGATATGGAACTTATTATTCATGTGAGATGAATAGTGTTAAAATTATTATATTTTCACATAAAAATACCAATTCCTTTATAATTACAAGCAAGTGAGGCACAGAAAAACATAAGTCCAAATATGTGTTTTTTGATGCTCTCTCTATCCTCAAAAAGATGACTAAATATATAAAAAAATTTGTCTATGCAAAGATGAAATAAAGTACATAAAGTGAAGAATAAATATGTCACTTAGTGGGGTCCAGTAATATAAAAATAAAATAAAAATACTATCACTTTATATAATCTTGTTGGACTACTAAGGATAAATTTGAAACTTTTTACTATCTTTCATCTATTTTTACTTTTTTTTAATATGTACAAATTGTATTTTGCTCATCATTTTAGAGATGGAGAGAATATGTTTTTAGTACATTCTCCCCGAGGCGTCCCAAAACGCGCCCCACATATGTTTTTCAGACAAGTATTTATGCATGGAATAATGCTAGGGACACTAATTATACACTAAAAGTTATACACACATAATATTAAAAAGAGAAAAATTAGGGAGTTGTTAACGCTAAGATTCGTCTACGCGCCCAATCACCAAACTGCGCATCCAATCCTGCACAAAAACGAAGATCACACTCAAAGAGTTGAAGGGCTGGACCGCCGGGGGATAGTTCCGGTGTGAAAATAAGTACAGGCTGAATAAGGCTTAACAATGGAGGTTTAACGCTTTAATGCTGAAAAAGTGTTATTACCTGTGAATTAGGGTTTAACCTTGTATTTATAGTTATCACACCACTAACTTAATACCCGTCCTTATATGAAAATAGAACTCCTCATTAGGATAGATACATTAATGGGATTGAACTGAATCTCATTAAAGAAAAGAAGTCGGATTATATCCTGATACTTTCCTTGAGAGTTAGAAATTAAATACAGTTAGGAATCCTAGATTCCTTAATATTCTCCCACTGCCCAAAAAGACTCGTACGTGGGGAGATTCTTCCACGTGGACTATGACCCACCAAATAATCTGGGCCCAAATAAACGCGCCCCAATATTGCTCCCAGTCTTTCATTACAATGGGACATTTAATGGAAGAGTACATCACTAAAAACCCAATAATTAAATAATAAATGAGAAATTATAAAGCCCGAGATCAAATGCTCTAGTAACATACCCAACACTCATTGTCGGGCCCTACCATCATTACTCAACCAACTTATTATGCCACTTTTGGGAAACTGCGCAAAGCCCGGAGATCAATTACTTCAAAACTCTTTCTCCTCAAAAGTAACCGCCACATTTCAGATCTAAAATTTCAAAAGCTCCAAACTCTACAACTTCCCTTGCTCCTTTCTTCCTTATTGAAATCACTCTTTTCCCCAGCAAAGTTTTTCTCCATTCATCTCAATCCCCAACTCAACAATGGCCACCACAAAACGTCTCCTCCTCAACCACTCCCACCATCTCCTCCACCATTCCAACCTCCGCAATACCCACTCCTACCTTAAACACTGCCATTACAACCGAAGCCACCACTGTTACCACCACCATAACCTCAGCCCCCCAATCATCATGCCCATCCAAGGTTGAAATCGACATCCAAAAGATGTTAAAAGAATACTCTAATGAAGAAACCTTCGCCCATATCAATACTACCTCCTCAATCAACACCCAAGACCTTGCCGGAATACACGAGCAATATCGTACTCTGACCACCTATGAACTCCGTGTTGCTCTCCCCACCGAATGAATGTACCAACGCCCTAATGGGTGGACAATTATCTCCCTCAGTACCCTCAAATATGGGGTTGATCTACCCCTCCATGCCTTCATCATCACTCTCCTAGGGTTTATCAGAGTCGGCTTCGCCTAACTGGTGTCGAACTCCTACATCCACATCATCTCCTTCATCGCCTTCTGCCACGAGCTTAACATTCCACCCACCATTGATCTCTTCTTCTCTCTATTTTCTATGAGCCGATCCAGAGAATCAGGATTTCGGCAAATAAATAAACAACAAAGCAAGCAAATCGAGAAACGCCCACTGATGAAGACCCCTTCAAGCAACAAAGGATGTCATTCATTATGGTTCTTCATCCGAGGCCCCAACACCTACGAAATTCCTAATTGGGTCGAAGCCTCCAGATCCAATGTAACCATCAGAGAACTACCTCAAACCCGCCTTGAGGAGCTGGTGAAGATCATTGAAAAGCTGCAGATGAAGGAATGGGACCTCGAGCTCCTAAGCTACTGACCTGACTATACGACCATAAATGTAAGTTCCGAACCTCCCTCTCTCCAAATATAATGTTGTAACCATATACTAACTCGAACCTCTGTTTCTTATACTGTCTCTTATCAAACCAACACCGATTGCAGACATCAGCTAACAAACACCCGACAACACACCAACCCATAACGAAGAGATAACCCCCTAAACCAACCGATCAACCGGAGCCCCCATTTTGGTAAATCCCATTTTAGTCGTCCCGATGGCATAACCTTCCTCCTCCTCTATCATCCCTACGCCTGACTTCACCGAGAAAAGCCCACTCGACATGTCCATCTCCGAGAGAAGCGCACTCCTTTGAGTGAAGAAGAGGCGCTAAGTGAAGACTGTCGAACAAAATATTCCACCCCAAACACAACAATACATCCAATCCGATCCACCAACCTCTAAAGCTCTTCAAACTACTACTACCGAGCCGACCCCATCCACTGAACCAACCAAAACCCAAACTTCACAAAAACGAAAAGAACCTGAAGACTCCTCATCCGAACCTCCAACAAAAAAACCTCATACTGAAGCTTCACCTGAACATCATCCTCCTCCCCAGTCACCCCAGCATCCTTCAGCTTCTTCTAGCTAGGTTCGAGAGGCTCATGCCTCGATGACGCTATGGCCACAGTATACCAAAGACTTTCCACATAAGCTCTTCGAAAACTTGGTCCTTCCCGCAGAAGAAGAGAGATTCGAAGACGTGAGTATCAAAGAGCTCATCTTTGCCAACTTCATACACCAAGGCCAGGTAAACACCTTTGACTTTCTTCTTTATTGAAAACTCATCAGTCTATTTCATTTACTAACCCTTCTTATCCTTGCCTACAGTCAGCCGCAGTCTACGCTCGAATTATCCGCCGATTCATCAAAGTTAATGAAAGAGAAAAAGAACTGGAGGCCAAAGTAGCGCGTCTGTAATTCAGGCTTCAGGCTGCAATTACCGGCCTTGAAAAGGAAAAGAGCCTACATGCCAATACTGCTTTTCACTATCAAGAACTGCAGGCCGAACTGAATACAGTTAAACAACAAGCCTCTGAAGGTGAAAGACGTCGAAGAATACTTCTAGAAGACCATGAGGAGATGAAAAAAGAGAATGAACAGCTGAAGAAGGAGAATTCAGCTCTTCATCAACAGGTCAAAACTGGGCTCGAAAAGATTGGCAGGATGGTAAAGGCTTTCAACGTCCTGGAGAAGGAGTTCGCCGATTACAAGGCACTAGGCCCCCCTTTAACTGATGCGCTTAAACATCAACTGATCCAAGATTACAGAAAATCTCTTAAATTGGTTGCGGAAGTAATGAAACAGTTCGGAGACTGTCATCAAAGTGCTTGAGACAAGGACAAAGCGAAAATTCAAGTTGCCGGCCTCGATCCTTCATTTCTGGATTTTTCTGATGAGGAGGCCGGAGACTAGGGCGATCTCCTTTCTTCATAACAAAATTTTTGTAACAATTTACTATGTAATCAACTCTTCATTGTACAAACATTCAATATCAATGAAAATATTTTGAGCAAAATTGAAATTTTATTTTATCAAGTACTTAGAAAAATTACAGAGTCATAAAAAGAAACTACTTAACATGCACTACTGATAATACTTCCTAAGTCTCCCAGCATGCCAAGTATTCTTGACTTCCGTTCCATCCATTGTCCAAAGCCGGTAAGTACTTGGGTTCGACACTTCAATAACTTCATACGGTCCCTCCCAGTTGGGCATTAGCTTTCCGAGGTTCTGGGGCGCCAACGCCTCTACCTCCCGGAGAACTAGGTCTCCAACTTCAAATCTCCTTAGCTTTACACCTTTGTTATAATGCCTGACCGTTCTCTTCTAGTAAACTGCTAGTCTTACCAAGGCCGACTCCCGAACCTCCTCCAATAAATCAAGATTGAGGTGAAGGTCTTCATCATTATATAGTTCTTTATACTGGCTGACCCGAAGTGAAAGGGATCCGATTTCAACTGGAACAAGGACATCTGTCCCGTAAGCGAATCTAAACGGCAAATCGTCTGTCGTTGTCCGAGGGGTGGTCCGATAAACCCATAAAATGCTAAGTAACTCCTCAGACCATCTTCTTTTCGCTTCATCCAATCTCCTTTTAATACCATTGAGTAGAGTCCAATTAGCGACTTCAACCTGGCCATTAGACTGAGGGTGTGCAACTGAAGTCTTCCGATATTGGATACCCAAATCTTTTAAGAATTCTTCGAACTTAGACCCCACAAATTGCCTCCCATTATCTGATACCAACACCATTAGAATACCGAAGCGAAAGACCATAAACTCCTTAAGAAACTTAAGACATTCCTGCTCCGTGATAGTCCGAACTGGCTTGGCCTCTACCCATTTAGTCATATAATCAATAGCCACTACCACAAAACTGACCTGCCCTTTCGCCTTTGGTAACGGTCCAAGATATCAATCTCCTAAACTACGAACAAGATCTGGGACAAGACCGAGAATAACTCTTTGGGCGGCTGATGAGGAATAGAACTATTCAGCTGATATTTGGGACACTTTTGAACATAATCTTTAGCTTCTTGAAAGATCGTCGGCCAATAATAACCCTGTCAAAGCACCTTATATGCTAACGCTTTAGCTCCCATATGATCCCCACAGATTCCTTCATGAACCTTCTGAAGTACGTACTCTGCTTTGGATGGAACCAAATACTTCAGCAGTGACGAAGAAAATGCACGTCGATATAAATCACCATCAATTAGTACGAAGTTCGAACTCTTGTATTTTATCTTCTTAGCCAACATCTGATCCGAAGGCAGCACGCCATCTTCTAGATAACTTATATAAGGCATAAACCAACAATCCGAACGTTCCACTACCATAACTTCCGTCCTCTGAATACTCGAGACCTCCAATACCTGCAAGTATACTGACCCATTGAAGGAGCTCGCTTCTGTCATGGTTAACCTGGCCAAAGCATCGGCTATTGTGTTGTTCGACCGATCTATCCCTTGAAAAGAATAAGAACTAAAATGATGGAGTTGTTCCCTTACTTCGGCTACATACTTGGTAATTCTTGCCCCCCCCCCCCCCCCCGTGCCTCATATTCCCCAGATACCTATTTAACCACCAAATGAGAGTCATTGAAAATGATTAACCTTTGTACTTCCAGACTCTTAGCCAAATGCAACCCAACCAGAATTGCTTCATACTCAGCCTCGTTGTTGGTCGCCTTGAAACCGAAGCGGATGACCTGTTATACCTTGAATCCTTCTGGACTTGTCAGAATCACCCCTGCACCGCTGACATCCGAAGTCGATGACCATCCACATACAACGTCCATGAAGTCTGAACTGGCTGAACGTCCGAGACCGAACCCACCACCTTCAGTTGATCAGTCGAGTTAGGTTCAGAAATGAACACTCCACCACAAAGTCGGCTAAAGCGTGACCTTTAATCGTCGTCCGAAGATGATATTCCAACATAAATTATGTTAACTCCATGACCTAAGCTGCAAGTCATCCTGATATATCTGGCTTGTTCAATATCTTCTTCAAAGGCTGATCTGTGTACACAACTACCAATATTCCCTGAAAATAATGCCGAAGCTTCCACTTGGCTATTATCATAGCATAAGCTGTAACGACCCCAAATTCTGAACAATCCAACTCCTTCGGTCGATAAGAATACATCTTCATTCTGACTTTACAACATTATTCAGTGTTATACTTATTAAAATGCGGAATAATTTTAAGCTTTTCAGTTTTCTTTCTCATCTTTCCCTAAATCATAACCTTTAGTATTACATATTCTAGAATCATATTCATTCTATGATTCACTTCATCATTATTTCGAAATAAGACTTTACATCTCAGACTATTATTCTTACATGTAGGATAATATAACTTCACATCAAAACAATAGAACCTTACAACTCATTGTAAATTACACATTTTAAATCATCAAGTACATTTATCAAACACTTAAATATGGTTTAACATAACCACATCAACTAAAATTATTTAATCTCCATGCTTCACTTTGATCTATGCTTTTCAAGCAGCATATAACGTTACCTTAGATCCTTAACCTGCAAAAATAGTTATTTGTAAGAATGAGCTCGACAGCTCAGCATATCTAACAGTTTGCATGCATCACGTAACACATAATAACATGCTCAACATACATCTCATAATCATTATACTAGTTTAACATACATTCGATAATTCACGTAATAAGTATAAAGATTGAGTTCCTTACTCAACCAACATTTTCTATTCAATCAATAGTCATAAGTTGACTATAACATTTCATGCTGACAATACATGCAATTCGTCATGTGATTGCAAAATAAATTAACACAATTCAACATCAAGTTCACATAGCAAATAGGAACTGAAAGACTTGCCTGGTTCGTAGATTACCAATTACCATATTTAGCTTATACTTATCTGCACTTCACGTATCCTACACGATATATAATCATGCACAACATTTATTAGTCACACAACAATACTTGGTATTAACTCTACTTTACTTTTCATAATCCTTCATTTTATTCTTTATTCAATATCATCATTTTAATATCTCAATTAATACATTAGTTGAAACTTTAGACATGTATATAGTAACATAGCATGGCCACAAAGAAAAAGAATTTTTTTTATCACCGCCGGGGCGGTAGATTTCCTCTACAAAATGCCGCCGGGGCGACTCTACCGCCGGGGCGACTCTACCGCCGGGGCGAGAAACTTAGTATAGTTCTACCGCCGGGGTGATTTCCTAGTACAATTTCACCGCCGGGGCGGTGAACCTGTAACTCGACTTCTGCAGTTCGTGATTCAGTGCAATTCCAGACCAAAATTTCCCAATTTCTTCATTTTATCAATAAATTAGACATACCCAAATATTATAGTATTTGTAAAAACAAAATCCAATAGGTAAACAGTGATTCTAACATCTTATACAACTTAAACAACTATTTTAAAGGCTTAAAAAAATCACAATTCATACTAGTTTTACAAACTTTTATAATTTAGCGCAACCAATCGCTACAGATTCGTTACTCAACCAAATTGGTCCATTCAACTTCCGTTGTTTTCATTTTTCAACGCATAACAATAATCCATTATCAATTTACAGTTTCATGTATGCATTGACAATTAATTTTGACTCCAAAGTAAGCCAAAATATACATATTCAACCAAAAACTAAATTCTTTATTTTAAACATATTTTTCATGGATTGATAACTCCAAAATTATACATAAATATTATATAACTAATTAAACATGTTCATAAACAACATCTCATCAAATCATCAACCAAAATCCATTTTGAAGAAAAACCCAAAGAATATAAGATTAAGAACTCAAAGCTAGGTTTTTACCTTTGACTCTTGCTTAGATTATCTAGACACATGATAAGAATTGCTTGCTTGCTCTCTTTCTTCTTTGATTTTCAGAATTTTCTTCTTAATTTTCCAAGAATCCTCTCAGTTTCTCTCCTCTGTTTTTGGTTTGGCTTACAAAACCAACTGATGAAACTTACGTAACTTTTTGTTTCATCAGTTAAGAAAACCAAAGGCCACAAGGCCTTGTTTGGCCAAGCTCTAAAAAAAAATCCATTTTTCTCTTTATTTTAATAATCTTTCCTACCATATGACATTTGTCACACATATTAAATCTTAATTAAACTTATTATATTAATAAATCTAATTAAGCTTATTAATAATTCCAATTAAATCCTTATTGACAAAATTATAATTCAATTTAGCCAAACTATAATTTTATTAAATCAATCATTTTATTCAATAAAACATTAATCCTCTAATTTAATTATTTAATTAAATTAGAATATTACCGTTCTATTAGCGTAACAAAAATACGCACCAACGATAAAATTGTTTATCATCAACTACTAAATATCATCATACCTAAATAATTTTCATCAAATATTTATTTATTAAAATAAATATATTAAAATAAATATATTAAAATATTTATTTATTAAAATAAATATATATTTACATTAATGCACTATTTTAATTAAGTGAATTACTCACATTATTATGAAATATAATCCATAACAATTTTATTGCTAACAAGGCATAATAATTAAATTATATTATTATAATTTCAACTTAGTAACATTCAGTTAATATCCTTTTCGTAACAATTTTATTTACTATCATGGTTTAATTTACCATTAAACCTCATTTCTCAAATACACAAATATATAATTCTCTTCATACGAAATCACGAATTTCATAATATGAAACACATATATACACATACTGAAACTCAAAACGTCCCATAGTAAGAATTTTATTTATTAAATTCTTATTTAATAATTTCTGAAAATCTGGGTTGTCACATAAGCGAACTTCTCCATATTCGGATATTTGGTCTCCGCATATCAAAGAGCGTGATTAACATAGTAGACCAAAAACTATTTTTCCCCATCTCCCGAACCAACACCGCTCCAACTGCCAACAAACTCGTCGCCAGATACAGATATAAAGGTTCCGAGGGGACCGACTGCATTAACAGGGGTGCCGATGACAAGTGCCTCTTGATTCTTTGAAAAACATCCTCATACTCTGATGTCCACTGAAACGTCTTCTCGTTCTTTGGCCCAGTCAAAGTATCAAAAAATGGCAAGTACCGTTCTGCCGACTTGGACATGAATCTTCTCAAAGCTGCAATTCGACCAGTCAAACGTTGCACATCCTTGAAAGACTGAGGAGATTTCATATCCAGTATTACTTTAATCTTCTCCGGATTTGCTTCGATTCCACGCTTACTCACCAAATAACCGAGAAACTTTCCCGAACCGAGGCCAAAAGTGCAATTAATCGGGTTCAACCTGATATTGTAATGCCAAAGATTTTGGAAGGAACCCTCTAAATCATCTAGATGTCCCCGAACTGACAAACTTTTGACGATCATATCATCCACATACACTTCCATGCTTCGACCTAATTGCTTCCAAAATACGTAATTCATCATTCTTTGGTAAGTAGCATCGACATTCAGTAATCCGAAGGTCATCTTCTTATAGGCATAGATCGCCTGATGTGTTATAAAAGCTGTCTTTGGGATATCCTCCTTATGTATTGAAATTTGATTGTATCTCAAAAAGGCATTCATAAAACTCAGCAAAGTATACCCCGACATGGCATCAATCAGCTAGTCGATGTGCGGAAGTGGATAGAAATACTTCGGGCACACCTTATTCAAATCAGTATAATCAATGCAAATCCTCCACTTCGAATTCTGTTTCCAAACCAGCACCACGTTCGTCAACCACTCGGGATAATCGATCTCGAATATGAAATCTGCCGCTAATAACTTGGCCAGCTCATCATCAATAATCTTTTACCGCTCCAGGGCAAAGATCCTCCTCTTCTGCTGGACCGATTTCCTGGCAGGGTCTACATTCAGTTTGTGCACTGCAACAAACTCATCAATTCCTGGCATATTACTGGGCACCCAAGCAAATATATCCGTGTATACCCGAAATAACTCGATCAGCCCAGCCCGAAAGGGTTCCTGTAATCTCGACCCAATCTTGACGGTTTTATCTTTCTTTCCCAAGATTAACACAATGTCCTTAGTCTCTTCAGCTGGCAGAGCAAAGGGTTCTGTACTTCCTTCGGTAAATGGTTCCACCTCGATTGCCATCGTCTGCCTCTTCTTATACCTTCCGACTCTAAATGATATCAATGAATTCCTATAACACCTCTGAGCCATATCCAGATCTTCCTTAACTTCATCAACTCTGTACGGGGTAGGAACTTTAGCTTAAAGTGAGAAATAGAAGTCACTACCTGCAGCGCTATTAATATCGGTCGTCCTAGAATAACATTATATGTTGAGTCCACATGCACCATAAAAAACCTGACATTGATTTCTAACTGTTAAGGAGTCATCCCGAAGATGACTGACAACTCAATAGTCCTTGTTACTCGAACCGGATCGTTGCTGAATTCGTACAGCGGAGGCTCCTACCCGACCTCCATCTTTCTTCCTCCCAAATTAAGCCTCTGATAAGCATTGGGCATATAATATGTCAATGGAAGAGCCATTGTTGATCATGATCCGCCTCATGTCCATCGAACCGACTTGTGCAGTAATAGCTAATACCTCTTTATGCGGTTCAATAGGCTCCGATGGGTAATTCTCATCGGTGAAAGAAATTATCGTGCTAGGATACTGGTAATCCTCCTGGTAGGTTATTCAGATACTGTCAGAACCGAATCCAGCAGCCCACGCCTCTTCTTTCCAGTCATCTTTCAAATTGTGCCACCCGTTATCATATCCACCAATCGCCGAACTATTGGTGCATGTTCGGATTGTGGCTTAGGGTTCTGCTCGGTGCTGTTGTTATTCGTCATCGTTCCTGAAGCCTCTCGCCCAACAACATATTGAACCAATTCCTCGCTCTGTATATTCTTCTCAATCAGATTCTTCAAATTCTTACAAACCTCGGTGGATTGCCCAGTGGTTTGATGATAATCACAATATTTATTTTGGTTCCCCCGCTCCAGGCGAGTGTTATTCGGACAAGGTTCAAAGTACAGTTTTATCTCTCATATGTTCCAGTATTGTTGCCCAATCCGTGTTAAGGCGGGTATACATTTTGTTAACTCTTCGGTTCGGGAAGGGCAGACGTCCTTCTGATCCCCCATTAAAACTCTTCTTTGACTGATCGTCTGTCCTATTATTATTGTCTGACCTGGAATAGTTACTCTTATCCCGATCTTTCGGTTTCTCCGTCACATTCGGCTTCAGACTACCCATGGCTTCCTCAATTGTAATAAATTTTTTGGCTCTGTCATAAGCCTCAACCAAGTCTTTTAGGGCATCAAACATCATGTCCTTTACTAGCTTCTTTGATTTCACCACATCCAGTCCCATGGTAAAGTATCTGAGGGCTTGAGGACCATTTAAGTCTGAGACTGCTCCAATCGCCTCTCGGAATCGTTTCACATACTGGCCCAACGTTTCATTCGAATACTGCCTTATTTACATTAAAGAAGTTGTCGGCTTTCCCCTCCTTTTGTTACTCCTGAACCGACCATGGAACTTGTCACAGAGCTCCTTCCGGGACGATATTGAGTTCGGGGCCAAAGACGCCATCCACTGTCGAGCCTCCTTCCTCAAAGTTGTGATGAACATCTGACACTTGGCAGCGTCATAGTAGTCATAATACTTTATCAGTCGGTCATACGCTTGGCTATAATCATACCGGTCTCCTGTTCCATCATAACTCTCCATGTGTGGAACTTTATTGTTAGGATTGGCCCAAGCCTGATCAATCTCCGGAGAGAACGGTGATGTCAAATCAATCGGAGCCTCCTCTTGATTAGCCGTTGCAAGCATCTTCTTCAACTCTACAACCGTCTGGGCTAGTGCCTCGGGATCTTCCCTTTGAGGGGATGACACTCACCTATCTCGACCATGATCTAGAGAGGCCACCCGCCTTCTCCATTTAGATCTTCATTTGCTTTCACTACTTACTTCTTGAGAGTGGCTTTGATGCCTGCTCCTATCATGAGATCAGCTTTGTGGCATGATCCTCTCCTGAGAGCGGCTCCTATGCCTGCTCCTTTCATACCGAGAGCCATCCGAACGATGTGTCCCAGATCGGTCCCCTGGCGATACTCCCCGATAACAGTGATGACTAGAGGAAACTTCCTCTCCCTCTAGAAGTGACGCCATCTGTTTATCCAACTCTATCTGCTGAAAGCGTAGGGCCTCCATGGCGTCTTTGTTCCATTGCATCTTTTTGGCGAAGATCGTTTCCCTCTCATCTTGACCATGATCCGGCATAGAGTTTTGTTCTTCGGCACGATTGTTATAGCCTGCCGTCTTTTGTGTGGTAGAAAACAACTTTCTTCTGACAATAGTCGTCTGAGGATCGGTTAGACCCACCGAATGACTATGGGATCCCAGTCTATTCGAGATGTTCTTGGAAGGCCCCAGTCTATCCTTGATCGAACCCCTGGGTTGAGAAAGACTGCCTGTAGATTTATCACATGTCGACACCGTCCTTGGCTTACTTGACACCATTACTTCTGATCAAACTTCCGAGTGATTGCAAATTGACTAGAACTAAGGGCCCTCCTTCTAGCGTCAATGTTAACACCAAGATTCATCTACGTGCCTAACCACAAAACTGCGCGTCCAATCCTACATAGAAACGAAGATCACACTCAGAGAGCTTACGACTTGGGCTGTCGGGGGATAGCTCCGGTGTGAGAATAAGTACAGGCTGAATAAGGTTTAACAATGGAGGTTTAATGCTTTAGTGCTGAAAAAGTGTTATTACCTGTGAATTAGGGTTTAGCCTTGTATTTATAGTGATCACACCACCAACTTCATGCCTGTCCCTATATGGAAATAGAACTCCTCATTAGGATAGATACCTTAATGGGATTAAGCTGAATCTCCTTAAAGAAAGGAAGTCAGATTATATCCTGACACTTTCCTTGAGAGTTGGAAATTAAATACAGTTAGGAATCCTAAATTCCTTAATATTCTCCCACTACCCAAAAAGACTCCTACGTGGGGAGATTCCTCCACGTGGACTATGGTCCACCAAATCATCTGGGCGCCCTAACAAGAGTGAAACCTACAATTGAATGTTTTACATATTTTTATTGATAAGCTATACATGTGTCCTACTCTTGGTGCACAACTTTTTTGTGTACAGTTAGTGCACATAGTATTATCCTTATCCTTATGCATGCAATTTTGATTTTTGCGCACGTGGGTCCTGCACATTTTTTTAACCGTGGGCCTCACATGTAGGATTCTTTTTTTTTCTTGAAAAATGTGCGGGACCCAAAATACAAATATTTTAAAATTTAATGTAAAATTATCAATTCATTTGAAATTTTTATGCTTAGTTATTATTTTTAATACAATTAATTATAGGGGGAATAATATTTTAAACGAATTTTATTCCCTATGAACAGCATATATGCAAGCAAAAAAGCACAACGTACAACTATGTAATCCAAATTTTCATGAAAAATATTCTTCCTTTAATTATATCATAAAGTCTTGAAATCGGACTACCGGAGGTAATAATAATTAAAAAATTAATATTTTCACATAAATCTCTCTTACATAAATGTAGGATTTATTCATTATTCATTTGAGAGAAATTAACCATATGACAATCAACTATATAATAAAAAGCACAAAGTTGGTTTCAAATTTTTTTGGTTCAACTTGTTTTTTCCTTATCTAAATTAGTATAAGTACTATCTAATTTGTAACAATTAAATACTTCCAAATTTGTAAATTATTCAAAAGGAATCTCAATCCGTCAGGAAAAAAGAATGTGTCTTTTGCTTGTATATGTCTAATAGGAAATTGAACTTCTAAAAAAAAATTGGTTCTACCAATTTTATTACAAGTTTTTTAATTACACTTTTGTGTAAGATAATATATCTTAACAAATTTTATGTAGGATAATTATTATTACAATTTTATTAACATATTAAGATGTTAAAAAGGCTCTTAACAAATCAAGTGATTTAATTATATTAATGTTAGTCTTAAATTTTATTATTAAATTAATATCCTAACTAAATTAAATTGATTAAAACTTGAAATTTTATCAAAGTTGTTACTACTTGCATTTATGTTGAATCTTTTTGATTTAATGATGATTCAATTCTAATGTATATTTGCAAACAAGTAGCTTTTGTAAAGTCCTTATGAAAAGAATCTTATGTAAAAGGACTTAGTTTATAGATCAAATTAGGTTGATCTAAATCGTAAAGTCAAACATTGTATTATTTAAGTTGTCCCTGGCCAGATTCATAAAGCTAAAGGAAAAATTACTCTAAGATCGCAGAATGAACAAAAAACAGTCAGAGATCGTAGAGTACAAACCAATTCATAAAGCCAAAATCGCAGAACCACTCTAATTCGTAGAACCCAAATAGTAGTCTCTACTATCAGAGAAGTCACTCAACGAATTCATTCTATGAAAATTAAAATCGTAGAGTGCAGACTTTTGACAAGTCAGTAGCAGGTTATGATAAAGATCATAAACCTTAAACACTCGAACATCCGATGTTATTTTCATATGTATTTGCGATAGGGACATGACGTCAAATGTTCTTATCTAATAGCTATATTAGCAGGGTCAAAGTAAACTTGTCCGCAACTGCACTATTCTAAAGAAAACGACCTAAGGTGGTCTAAGAAGACAACAATTTGAAGTCAAACAATTGAAGAATAACAAGTGTACAAGTCAGAATGGAGCAATGATAACTTTCTAACAGGAAGATCCCTAGAGAACTCTATATAATGACAATAATTTCAAGAAATGCAAAGAATATGAATTAATCAAGTCTAAGTACTGATACTCCGAGTTCATCCAAATTCCACTCTACGATTATAAGATACAATATCTGATACTAAGTCATTTGAAAAGGAGCTTAAAACAACTTAGCAACATCTCACGACAAACATATTTTCTTAGTGTTTTATAAGATCTTAGTGATCATTTGTAATCCAAGTTTGTGTGACTTGAAGGATTCTTTGTGAATCAATTGCGTAATAGTTAGTGAACTGTAATATCTGTGATTACCCTCCTTAGTGGAATGTCCCTACTCGCGGAGTAGAAGAGAGGATTAGGAGATTTTTGTGCTCTGAACATTTTAAAATTATTTGTGTTATTTACTTTCTGCAGTTTTATATTCTGTAACTCTACGATTTGCTACTTTGACTTAATTATGAAATTGTTTACTAAATTTAGAGTTGTGTGTTTTCATATAATCTTTGAAGGGTTTTTCAAAGGATAACTCTGTTGTGCTAAACCAATCAATAAACTTGCTTAACTGATTTGGTAATAACTCTTTAAAAGAAAATTTAAAGAATCTATTAAGCCCCACTTTTAGATCTCTTTGTGCCTTTAGGAATAACAAGTGGTATCAGAGAAAGTGTTCTCTTAAACTAGTTTTATAGCTTGAGTAGATCCATGACACTAACTAAAACCAGTTCTGAGCTTGGTATAGACATGCAAAATTTACGCATTTTTTCTCTAACAATGATAAGAGGGCAAGAATGTCATTTCATCTTAAGGAAAAGATGTCTAAGCAAAGATTATAAGGCTCAGAAAGAGTATTTGGAGTCCCCACAACGACCTCTAAGCAACAAGCTACAGAAAAGGAGACGAACGATTAGTCGACGTTTATAGAAGGATAGTTTTTTCTCTTTTTCTCAATCTTTTCGAGTCCGAAATTGATCAAACTTGATGTCATTGTGTAGTTCTCGAAAAGAGCTTTCCGAATTGGTATACCACGTTTTCTAAATCTTCCCGGTTTGAAAGTTATGAACGTTTTAGTACACAACACAAAAACTGACGGCGTGACACGAAAAATGAGACAGGTAGGCCCCACCCCAGGGCTGCCAAGTCGACCTGTGGCTGGCCTCAGATAAACCTGCGGTAAGCCTAGGTGGTCTATACGATTTGTAAAACACTATTTTCTGCGTGAAGAGTTAATTTTTTGCGCACGTAGGCCCCCACACGTTTTTTAAAGTACAGTTCAACTGTGCAATTCATTAGCGCTGAATGGAAATAAATTGCGTTAAAAATATAATTCTCTTAATTATTTCATAAAGTCTTTGAATCTGACTAGGGAGCGAATAATTCTTACACATAAATATCTCTCACATAAATTATTAAATTTAAAACATGTTTATTATTAATATGAGAAGAATAGTACAAAACTATAAATTTTTTACATAAAAGTATTCATTTCATAATAATTAATTTATTCATTCCATAATAATAGTTGTTCTAGGTTCATGCATGCATATGGATTAAGAAAGACATTTAATATTATTCCCTTAATAATTATAATTTGTATAAAATTTCAAGAGCACCCCTTTGTGGGAAGTTGAGAACCATTAAGAGAGAATTCTTAGAATATAGGGGCAATATAGAAAAATAAATAATTTAAGGAATTGATATTTATGTGTAAAAATGATAATTTCACAAAATTTCTCATAGAAAAATAGTAAAGAGTTCTACACTCATGTGAGAGAAATCTTATTGATATTTCTTTCACATAAATAATAAATAAGTCACAACTTATGTGAGAGAATTCTTATGAAAATAAATTTTCATAATTTATATACGAGATTGCAAACCACAAATAAATAGGAATAAATTGATTTTTTTTAAAAAGTTTAATATTATGGAATGAAGGGAGTATTTGTCTTGTTTGCTTTTCCCTCCTTCCCTATTGTTTTCTCCCACCGTCTGATAGTCCCACATCCTACGCTTGTAAAGTAGTATTTAACTCCTATATATATATATACACACACACACACACAAGAAAATGATCCATAATATGTATTTTCTATGGATCCTTATAAGGCATACAACATCTATACCATTGAAAACAAGAAGAAACGACCAGAATTAGAAATTAAAAATCGACGTCCGCTACTATTAGTATCCGCTACTAATAATAGCGTATGTTAATCATTATAAGGTTTTGGCCTAGGGTTTATCAATTAGGGTTTAAGATTTATAAATCAAGATTTAGGGTTTATTAACCATGATTTAGGGTTTATTAACTCGAATTTAGGGTTAGTAAACCTTATACCCTAGTTAATAAAGCTTAAACCCTGATTGATAAACCCCAAACCCTAGTTAATAAATCTTAAATCCTAGGCCACTACTAATAGTTGCGGATGATATGTGTTTTTTTTACCGTCCGCTGCTAATAATAATGAATATCGATTTTCAGTTTCTAATCCTGATCATTTATTCTTGTTTTCAATGGTATAGATGGTGTATGCCATATAAGGATCCATAGCAAATATATGCTATGGATCATTACCCCCCCCCCACACACACACATATATATATATATATATATATATATATATATATATATATATATGTATATGGGTCTCCATTTGTGACCATAAGCTACACCGTTAATCTTGAGATTGGATGACCCAGATTGAAATTAATTTTCTCCCTACCGCTAGAGGCTCTAGCAACAACAACATCACTTCTAATGGCATGAAAAATTATGACAAAGCCCCTTATTTGCCCCCCAGTCCCACTGTTATACTGTCTGCCGCTACAAGCTTTGATGGCAGTGTAGCTTTTTTAAGGTAATTGTTTTTATCTTACTTGCTATTACTCCATATCCTAGGTATATAGTATGGTGCGGACGTACATGCATGGCCATTGGCTAAGTTTAATTGTTATCAATTATATTATTTATTTGTTTTCACGACGGGTGAACGTATGCATCAACTACAACCTGTACATAATGAAAAAATTGATAATTTTATAGTCAGAAAATAAACCATCGAAGTAGTAATTAATACTTTGTCGATGTATAAAAATTGAGTATCATTTTCTATAAAAATAAATACGTTATTTTCTAGAGGCACAATAGAGATCTAGAAGGGGGGTTGAATAGATCTTTAAAACTTTTCAGTTTATTAAATAAGGATTACCAAGTCGTTCATTTAATCAACCTTGATTTAACACAGCGAAATATTAGTTAGAAAAATCCCCTTAAAGATTTGTAAAGATCTCAGTTTTGAATTTAGTTCACATTGAAGTTAACTATTCATCACATCCATTAAATACATTAAGTAAATGACAGAATGTAAAGGACAAAAAGTAAACGACACATGAGAGTTTAAAGTGGTTCGGAGACTGAACAACTCGTACTCCACTCTTCTACTTTAACAAGTAGGAAATTCACTATGAATTCGGTTACATTGACCATGACACTTTGCCTTATTCAAGCCCAGTAGACTTAGATATTTAGTCCCTCGGACAAGGACATTCTTTCCCTCTTTAAGCTCAGCAAACATAGAAATTTAGTCACTAAGACAAGGATACTCTTGCCCTCTTCAAGCCCAACAGACTTGGAAATTTAGTCACTAAGACAAAGACACTCTTGTCCTCTTCAAGCCCAACAGACTTGGAAATTCCTTAGTACACTAAGTATTATTCAAGTCCATCAGACTTGGAATCAGGCTTGTTGTTGATAGATGTTGGAGGTGCTGCTGAGATGTCGTTTGAGCTGCGTTATCTTTAGATACTCAACAGCTTGATATGATCATCCTTGAGATGTGATTGAGTGTTGCAATGATGCTCAACTTCTTCAGGTACTCAACATCTTCTTGTGATTATCTGTTGGGCTGCTAAGCTTGGCAATTCAGCTCCTTCTTATCCTTGGTAATGATGATCTACTAAGATAACTATGAAGCTCCTTCCTTTTGGTACTCAATGGCTTCTCATGATTGATGCCAAGTAGGCATTGCTGCTCCTCTTCTTCTTGTGCTTAGCAACTTTGAACATTTCTCTTGTAGGAGAGTAAATCATCTCTACTTCTTCATTCTTTCAGCTTTTTAGTGTTCTTGGTCGATCGTATAGTGTGCTTCTGTATGTTCTTTCTTGATCTTTTACTCTACGATTTTCTGTGTCTCTCCACCATCTCTCTAACTCTCTTTTATGTTTAAAAACGGGTGCTCTTATATAGTCGGTTGTTAATTTTCCCGTTGGAAAGTGTCCGTTGAAAGCATTTAATGTGCAGATTCTTTGATATCCTTGATGTTGACTTTCTGGAGCTGTTGTGTCAACGTACCATTTTTTTCTCATGACCTGTCATATCAACCTGTAACTTTACTTGTTCATTTGACAGGTCACTTTCTGCAAACTAGTCGTTAAACACATATTTGCTTTCCATTAAGGATATATGGCTGGACACATAGTGATCTTCTGATTTGTAATGTTTCTCTGTCAGACCTGGCTTTATTATATGATCTTGTTGTCTTGGTAGAGTAGTAAGAGTCATAGAGTTGAGCTCTATGATTTGCTCAATTATCTGCTCTACGAATGAGTGCATTACGAACCTTGGGCAGATTTAGAAGCTCTATGTTGTTGGAGATAACTTTAGGATCTTGCTATCTCTTTGAAGTTTTACGAAGTAAACAAGTGCTTTACGATCTCTGAGTGACTCTGCGAATTGACTTATCCTTTACGATCATACATAGTACCTTTACGACTTGACCTTTACTTGCTCATCCTTTAATTACGTCTTTATGATTCACAAATGAGCTTTTTGTCATCTTTTCATCTTCATGATCAACTTTACGATTTTACAGTCTTTCCTTTGTTCTGATTGCTTTTTGGCTGCTCTACGATTTTGATCAGTTGTTTGAATCATCGACACTCTGAACGATCCTTGTGTTTCTTCAGTGGCAGTTTGAACTACTCTAGGTTCAGTCTTTGCTTAGATATCCTCAATCACCTTATGACTAGATCTGCACTTTAAGAACTGAGGTGATCTTTATGTTAGGAACATAAACTCTAAGATGTACTTTTCTTTATTTGCTAAGGAAGACTTTGCTAACCCCTATCTTTTCAACCATCTTAGTTATTTTATGATTTTGCAAGTAGCTTTACGATCTTGTCTGTACTGAACGATCTCAGAGTTGCTTTACGATTTGACTTTTACTTTACAATACTCTAAAGCACTCTATGTTCAGTCTTTGCCTTATGAGTTTGCTAGACTTTATGATTCCGCTCGCTTTACTAGCTGATCTTTGTTTAGCTAACTGAGGTGAACTTTTCGATAGGTGCAACAGCTCTGTGATCTTTTAGATGCTTTACAATCATAAGTTAACTCTGCAATCTGACATCTTCTCTTTGCAATCTTGGCATTGTAACTTTACAAACATAAGATTCCTAATCACTATACATCAGATTTATTTAGTAAGATCAACCTAATATTCTTGATCTTTCTAGTCTAAGTCCTTGTACACATAATTCTTTGAAGGACTTTACAAAACTTGCTATACAAGTATACATTGGTCATTCAATCTTTGAATATCTAGATTATTCTGCCTACAACATTCACATTATGAACATGCAGAGTAACTCTACGATAAGATCAACCTAACATTCTTGATCTTTATACTCTAAGTTCTTGTACATGTATTTCTTTTGTAAGGACTTTACAACCTTCAGAGCCAAATGAACTTTAATCGTTTATCAAGCATTTCATCAGTTAGTTATTAACAAACTATATTCATCAAAGATAAATATGCAATTCGCAACATTCATCAATGTATCATTTTCTTGACATGTCAAATGTAAGCACACAGTCAGATAGTTCACATAAGTCAATATGATCACATAAACATATAATCACATAATCACCTTAGCACTTAAACACCTAATCACTTAGATAATCAAGCACACAAGCACATAGTCACATTAGCACATAAACACATAATCACATAGATAATTAATCACATAAGCACGTAGACATAATTTCATTTAAACAATCAAGATAGTCATCATTAATTCAAACAACCTTCAACAATCTCCCCCTATTTGATGATGACAAAACCACCAATCACTAAAATGCATTTGCTGAAAATATAAATTATGTCTTAAAATACATAAAGGCACTGTACTACTATTGCATAATGATGAGTTGTATTACTTAAACAGAAATGCTTACAAATGCTTACAAGATTTGCCAAAGAAAATAACCTAACGCTTATCTGAGCTTACTTACATTTTGATTCTTTTTCTTCTCCCCTGACTTTGGCAGACTTGATCTTGGCTCTGTTGATTGGATTCTTGGTCTCCCCTTAACTTACTTATCTACTTTTCTTCACTATTTGCTTATTTCTTCTCCCCTTACTGCAACCCTCTTTTCTACTTCACTTTATGCTTCTTTTCTAATCTCCCCCTGACTAATATGCTTTTCTTTCCCACTTTTTGTCATCATCACCTAGCGAGAGAGAGAGGGAGGCATTGGCAGGATGGGTGGTCACCTGGATTGATTTTCTCAGAATGCAGAACTGAGTTCAAGGATTTTGTCTGTGATGGTCTTGATAAGATCCTTAGTCTGCTGGCGAAAATGTTGGATAAACTGCCGTTGTTCCTGGAATGTTCTCAAGAATCCTTCTTCAATGGGAGTATCTTCCAAGAATAGATTTACAAGTATGACAACTATTTCCTGAGGATGTTGCGATGATGATAGTGCATCTGAGGAGTTGAGTGGAGTGGATTCTTGGTTTGATATAGGAAATGGAAAAGGAATGGATACAAGATTTTGTGAGTTGGACAAAGTATTATTGGAATTGATCATAAAGTTTTGGGACTCTATGATCAGACGAATAATTAAATTTTCATAGTCCATAGAATGTTCGGACTCTACGACTGGGAGGGTAGTATTCTGATCATTGTTCATAGAGTGTTGGGACTCTACGAACAGAGAGTTGTTAGGAGATTGCACAAGAGATGTAGGAAAAGACTCTTCAGTGTGATCAAACATTGAAGGATCAGATGAGTAAGAGATGGTCAGATTCCAGACGGAGATTTCTTGAGAGCTCCTAGATTCTGGGTAGAAGGGCTCGTTGCTGATTAACAAGTTGCAAACGACAGAACCCTTGGAAAATTTTGAGCGAGAAAAATGAGATTTGGAAACATAGAGTAGCTCCATCTTATCGAGCTTTGATCATTCAGATATATAGCCCTCAGTAATAGTAACATAGGAATGAAATTTAACAAATGTTCATTATTACGATCGTAGAGAGTGGTAATTCTTCCCATTTTGCCTACTTGCCTCCTTTTCTCTCTTCGTTTCCTTCCCTTTCCTACTTGCCTTAAACGATATTCATCATGTTGTTTCTTCTCAATCTTCATCAACCATCTTTCCACCTTTAGCTTCTTTTCAATCTTCTTTCTCTTCTTCTTCTCCTTGTAACTTGAACTTGCTTTCTTTACTTTCTTCTCCACATTTCCACTTGACCTCTTCCCTTTCTTCAATTTCTTTGACCTTAATCTTGAATCTTTCACTGCATGATCGTTTACATTTCCTTAGGGGTTTTGCTCACGACTAGATATTGTAGCCTCATTGTCATCTTTTTCATGTTCAAGATAATGGACCTGCTCATCAGTTTCATCTTTTTCGTTAGACTCCTTTATAGCCTTTCCTTTTTCACTTCCTTCTTCTCCTTATGATTCTGGTTCTGCAGCTTCAATGTCTTCATTGATTTGTTGTTTATGCATGTCAGCTTCCTTAACAGAAACATCATCATCAACTTTAGTTTGATCCATTGTTTCCCCTTCATGACTTGATTCAAGAATTGGTGCCTTTTCAGCCATCTCACCTTTTGAACTTAGCTCAGGCATATAGTTCGTCTTAGTCATGGCATCATTATTGACTTGAGGCTCAGGGGAGTAAGCCTTCTTATTAATTTCATCTTTGTTGGGCTCAGGAGTAGAACCCTTCACAGCCAAATCTGCTTCTTAACTAGATATAGGCATGTCTTCTTCTTCAGACATACTATCTTCCTTATCCTCTGATCCAGTTTTCAAGTTATTTATGGAGGTTTCATCTTCAGAAGCGTAAGATTTGTTCTCCTTAAGATTCAGTGATTCTTTATCATCTTCAATGTCTATAATTTGAGGAGTCCATGTATTAACTGGACCCTTCCATTGTTCTCTTATCCTCATGCTCATCCTTCTTGGATCCGATTTGACAGATTTTGTTTCCACCTTCTTCTTCTTTCGCATTGATTGATCAGCTGATTTTGATAGATGTTTTCAGGGACATCCGAAGTTGCCTTGCATTTCTCGGCCTCAATCTTCTTCACTTCCATCTTCTTTTCTTTTCCACATTTCCTTCTCTCAACTTTTCAACTCTCTTACTTTCAACCTTCTTTCCTTTCTCAAGCTTCCTCTTCTTATTAGAGGTCTGGTTATCATAGATGACAAGAGCCTTGTTCTTTGGACTTGAACTAGACTCCTAAAATTCTTCCTCTATGACTTCTTCCATTTTCCTCTTCCCTTTTGCTTTAGAAGATTTCTCCTCCTTTTTGCTGCCACTCTTAGATCCTTTAGCTTTCTGGGCCTTTTTCGCCTGAGGATTCTTTTCTTAGTCTTCAAATAGCCTTGGGGTGATTCTTTTGTTGCAGTTCAAGGCTACTCCTTCTTCATCTCTAATTCTGCTTGAAAGTCTTTTCTTCAAAATGATGCTGATGAATCTCTCATAGAATATTCTGGGAGTTGGCTTTCCTGCTTCGATTTTTGTTTTGGCATCTTCAATCCAGCTTGCCAGCTAATCCAAAAGAATAGATCCAAAATTGATTTTCTTCTTCAGAACGATAGCCGTCATGAACTTCAATTGTAGTTCAATGACAGTATCATATGTTGTATCTTTGCACATGATACATTTTCCAACTATGTCAGCCAGGAACTCATAATGTTGAGGGAAGTCTTTCTTTTTGACTCCCCTTAGACGAAACTTCTTCTCATAACCCATTAGTTGCAGTCCTTTTTCACCGTCAATGTCATCAAAGGAAGTAATTCCTTGATTTAAAATCCCAGGTTAAGGATGATTTTAATAGCACCCATCTGCAAAGTGGTTCCTTTGACTTTCGTGACAATGACATTTCTTCGATAAGCAGCATTTAAGTAACATTCCTTTACTAAGGCAGAGTAGATTTTGGTGTTGGTCTTCAGACATTCGGTGAATCATGCTTCTCTGATCAACTTGAAAATATCTTTAAATTTTTGCTCTACATCCTCAAATCTGTCAAAACATACGAGGTTTCCAGGAATAACTTGATGACTTGCCATGAGTTTGGATTGAATCGGAAGCAACAAACAGATGCTTGAGTTTTCCTGGAGATTTTTAGAAACTAAGGTTCGAAGGCTTTGAATACAGTGAAACTCTGATTGTAGTTTGGAAGTGCAAAGATCAGATAAAAATTTTGAAATGATTTTATGCTACTCCCCTCTATCTTGCTGAGTGGAGAACGTGGCATGATGTGGTTGGTTGTACGTCGCATCACTTCTGCGTTTTTACAGTTGTAACTTCGTATGTTCCCAATTTTACTCGCTTTTTTGAAATGTGAGCGGCACGCGCTCTTTGAATTTACCTCCTTAATTTCATCCATCGTAGAGTACCTTCTGAATAATCATTTAACTCTACTGCACCTTGTCAGCTTAACGATCTCCTTTGAGTTCTATGTTCATCTTTTAGATCTGGTAATCTTTAGATTGCTTTGCCAATCATCATATGAGCCACTCTCAAAGACTTCTAACTTAATGAGCCTTTCAAAGTGTGAATATTCCTTGCTTCCAAAGTAGACAATTTGTTTTCCACTGTCGTAGAGTAGTAGTTTCTCTTTACGGTCTTCTTGTTACTCTATGTGCTGCTTCTCATTTTCTTTTGGATTGATGATCGACTTTTAGCTTTACGAGTCTTCACCATTCTGCGATCGTTGAATTGTTTTGCGATCATGATTGTTTCTTGTGCAGCTTTTACGCATCTTCCTTTTGTACTGGGTAATACCAGCATTTTTGCTATTCTTTCTCATGTTGAGTTTGGTTGCTAAAACCATAGAAATTTTCATAGAGACACTTCCTCAAGCAGATCCTTGTTGTATCTCTTTGTCAGGTTAATGAAGATCAATCTGCTTTTTTGGAATCCAATGGAGTGATTCAGCTTGCTCATTATGCTCGATTTAAACTTGAAAGACTAGAAGCATTTTGATAGCTTCCAATAATAGTCTTCGTTATAGTCACTTTCTTCCTTCTGAGAATAGTCTTCAGCCTTACCTCAGTCCAGCTTCATCTTCTTTCTTGACAGGTAGCTTTAACTTCTTCCATCGTAGTGCAGCTTGATGACAAGGTTTTCGTTCTACGATCTTCTATTTATCCAACGATCAACCCTTGAAGCCAAAATCCAATTTACAAGTATGTTTCTTCTTGAATCTCCTTTGTTGTATCAAATTTCTTGCACCCGAGCTTTATACTTAGATCTTCTGCTTCTGGTTGCTGAGAATTTTGATAATATCGATTGGCTTTCTTCTAGTTGCACCCCTTTACTATGTGCTTTTGAGTGGAGATGCTTTACTTCAACATGATATTAGCAATATTAGATTTAATGAATCTTATCTGATTTATTGAATCAATAGATGAGTTTGAACTTCCTTTTTAACCAACTTCTTTCTCTTCTACAAAAATTCAAATTTTAAATCATCTTTATGAGGACTGCCTTCCTTCTCTGTTTCTTTGCCTTTGTTAGAGATTAGAATTCCACGTACTCTCTTTGCATTCCTGCATACTTATTGATTGCAATCCTCGAACATAGTCTTTGATTCAACTTCATGGAATTGTCATTTAGCATGATGCATACTTATTGATTCATAGAGTCTTTTGAACTGAGAGCTCTACGATCTTCTGGTCTCGTTCTACGATCGTTGAGTTATGATTCTATGTCTTTAGCTTTTGTGATCGTAAGGTCCTTCTGTGCTTAGACATGAGAGTCCATCATTGATTTCTTTTTGTTGTCAATTCTTCTGCCTTGTCTGATTCACCTTGGTCACCTTTATCCATTATGACTTGGATATGCATTTATACCATCAAGAGAGTCTTGTTGAATACTCTGTAGATTTTGTTTTTCCATAGATTTTCAACTAGGGATTCCTCAACTATCTTGAGCTGATACTTCTTCTAATATCTTGCCAATGTTGAGAATGAATTGCAAATAGCCAAGTGCATAAGACAGTACTGATATTTTGTTTTACCTCTTTTCCATAATTTGAAGGATGTTTTCTTGAACGTAAAGCAAATCATCCGTGATCACTTCTTATTGTCTTGATCTCCTCACCCTTCTCATTCACGCTCAGCTTTGAAGGATTTGATCGTTGAGTACAGATTCCATCCTTAAGACTCAAGGAGATACTCATAAATACCTTAGATATCTTTTCACTTCATCCAGTGAGTATCTTTTTACCTTTAGGATCATCAGTTAGAAAATTTCTTGAATAAATCCATGAGTAGCAACCGCAAGAGCTTCTCCTTTGAATCAACTATTGCTTCTGGATGAGTTTCCTGAACTTTTCATGATGTAATTGGGTTTTGATGTCCTTCTGACTAGATCTTTGACAACATTGTCATTTACATTTATTGATCCAGTTATCTTCGCAGAGTTGATTTCCAGATCTCGATCGTGACACTAGTGGTTGAGGAAAATAACTTGAAATCCCTTTATCATGCATGTGACTAGCACTCAATCATTTAACGCTTTAACTTATCAACATAGGCACATCAATGAGAAAAATTGTTGTATTCTCAATTTGATCAATCTCTTATTTTCAAGGAAGTGATTTCTTAAGACAGTTGAAGACTTCTTGGCATAGATTCCTTGAAACCAGTCATGCTTGTGATGACCCACTTGAAGATACATCAGTTGAGGTCGGTGGGTATTGATATTTGCAAGTTTCCATCATCTTCACCTTGATCATCATATGTTGCAGCTTTTGACAGAACTTCTGACACTGCTTCATGCATATTTAGAGAAATTCCTTTGCGATTTCTCTCAACTTCAGATAGGATCTTTGAACTGAAACGAGTACTTAAGCTTATCGTAAAGCTTCTGGTTGGGCATATCGAGCAAATACTTTGATCCATGATTGATGCAGATACTGACGTACAGTATATACATGAAGGATTATTGAACACTTTTAGGTTCAAATTCTTGTTAGGCTAGATTCTACCACAAACTTTCAAACCAATGAGAAGTATTTTTGATCTTTCTTAAAACACAGTGATGCTTCCTTCAGAGGTATAGGCTTGAGTGCCCTTTAGCATCGTTAGTAGAACTTCTCGAACTTCTTGTAAGCAGAGATATCTTCAAGCAGTTCATCTATTAGGTTCGTCCACAAAATATTTTTGGTTCCTTTATCTTACTGCATCAATTTGATTTTATGATTATCTGTTTGACTGCTACCTTGCTAAGATCATCTGAAATTGAAGTCGATTTGATTGGAATGACACGGAGCATACAACATCAGATAGTTCATCATCAATAGCATTCACATACGTGCACCTGTATGTTTAAAATTTTATTTGTAAGCTTGCTCACAGGAAGTGGCTTACTTCAACTACTAAGTTTAGAACAAGTTTTATTTTGTGCCATAGGATTAACTCAAAGCTTGAGCTTTATGTTCATGAGAACCTGCTTTGATACCAATTGTTATTTTCCAGAGGCACAATAGAGATCTAGAATGGGAGTTGAATAAATCTTTAAAACTTTTCAGATTATTAAAGAAACATTACTAAGTCGTTCATTTAATTAACCTCGATTTAACACAGCGAAATATTAGTTAGAAAACTCCCTTTAAAGATTTGTAAAGATCTCAGTTATGAATTTAGTTCACATTGAAGTTAACCATTCATCACATCCATTAAATACATTAAGTAAATGACAGAATGTAAAAGACAAAAAGTAAATGACGCATGAGAGTTTAAAGTGGTTCGGAGAATGAATAACTCCTACTCCACTCTTCTACTTCAACAAGTAGAAAATTCACCATGAATTCGGTCACACTGACTAGGATACTTTTCCCTCTTCAAGCCCAACAGACTTAGATATTTAGTCCCTCGGACAAGGACACTTTTGCCATCTTCAACCCCAACAAACTTGAAAATTTAGTCACTGAGATAAAGATACTCTTGCCCTCTTCAAGCCCAGTAGACTTGAAAATTCCTTAGTACACTAAGTACTCTTTAAGTCCATCAGACTTGGAATCAGGTTTGTTGTTGATAGATGTTGGAGATGCTGTTGAGATGTCGTTTGAACTCCGTTGTCTTCTGATACTCAATAGCTTGATATGATCAACCTTGAGATGTGATTGAGTGTTGCAATGATGCTCAGCTTCTTCAGGTACTCAACATCTTCTTGTGATCACCTGTTGGGCTACTAAGCTTGGTAATTAAGCTCCTTTTTATTCTTAGTGCTTGACAGTTGCTCATGATGGTCTCCTGAGATGATTATGAAGCTCCTTCCTTTTGGTACTCAGTGGCTTCTCATGATTGATTCCAAGTTAGCATTGCTGGTCCTCTTCTTCTTGTGCTTAGCAACTCTGAACACTTCTCTTATAGTAGAGTAAATCTTCTCTACTTCTTCATTCTTTCAGATTCTTAGTGTTCTTAGTGGATCATAGAGTGTGCTTCTGTATGTTCTTTCTTGATCTTTTACTCTATGATTTTCTGTGTCTCTCCACCATTTCTCCAACTCTCTTTTATGTTTAAAAACTGGTGCTATTATATAGTCGGTTGTTAATTTTTCCCATTGAAAAGTGTATGTTGGAAGCATTTAATGTGCAGATTCTTTGATATCCTTGATGTTGACTTTCTGGAGCTATTGTGTCAATGCGCCATTTTTTCCCCATGATCTGTCATATCAACCTGCAGCTTTACTTGTTCATTTGATAGGTCGCTTTCTGCAAACTAGTCGTTAAACACAGCTTTGCTTTCTATCAAGGATATATGGCTGGACACATAGTGATCTTCTGATTTGCAATGTTTCTCTGTTAGACCTCTTGTCAGACCTGACTTTATTCTATGATCTTGTTATCTTGGTAGAGTAGTAAGAGTCATAGAGTTGAGCTCTACGATTTGCTCAGCTGTTTGCTCTACGAATGAGTGCATTATGAACCTTGGGCAGATTTAGAAGCTCTATATTGTTGGAGATAGCTTTATGATCTTGTTGTCTCTTTGAAGTTTTACGAAGTAAGCAACTACTTTACGATCTCTAAGTGACTCTGCGAATTGATTTATCCTTTACGATCAGGCAGCGTACCCTTACGACTTGACTTTTACTTGCTCATCCTTCAATTGCGTCTTTATGATTCACAAATGAGCTTGTTGCCATCTTTTCATCTTCATGATCAACTTTACGATTTCATAGTCTTTCCTTTGTTCTGATTGCTTTTTGGCTGCTCTACGATTTTGATCAGTTGTTTGAATCATCGACACTCTGAACGATCCTTAAGTTTCTTCAGTGGCAGTTTGAACTACTCTAAGTTCAATCTTTGCTTAAATATCCTTATATCACCTTATGACTAGATCTGCACTTTAAGAACTGAGGTGATCTTTATGTTAGGAACATAAACTCTAAGATGTACTTTTCTTTGTTTGCAAATGAAGACTTTGCTAACTTCTATCTTTTCAACCATCTTAGTTATTTTATGATTCTGCAAGTAGCTTTACGATCTTGTCTGTACTGAACAATCTCAGAATTGCTTTACGATTTGACTTTTGCTTTGCAATTCTCTGACGCACTCTATGTTCAGTCTTTGCCTTACGAGATTGCTAGACTTTATGATTCCGCTCGCTTTACTAGCTGATCTTTGTTTAGCTAACTGAGGTGAACTTATCAATAGGTGCAACAGCTCTGCAATCTTTCAGATGCTTTACGATCATAAGTTAACTCTGCAATCTGACATCTTCTCTTTATAATCTTGGCAAAGTAACTTTACGAATATAAGATTCCTAATCACTATACATCAGATTTATTTAGTAAGATTAACCTAACATTCTTGATCTTTCTAGTCTAAGTCCTTATACACATAATTCTTTGAAGGACTTTACAAAACTTGCTATACAAGTATACATTGGTCATTCAATCTTTGAATATCTAGATTACTCTGCTTACAACATTCACATTACGAACATGCAGAGTAACTCTACGATAAGATCAACCTAACATTCTTGATCTTTATTGTAGACACCCGAAATTTTGCGTGTATTTTCTAACCCTAGTAGGAGGATAAAAGAGTCATTTTAGCCAGAAGATGAGATATCTGAATAGAAGATTTCGGGACTCAAATCAACATGCACAAAACCATCACAACGATTGTGGAGTGATAAGCTACTTGAGATGTGACGGTTGACCAACTGCGTCGACGGGAAGATTTATTTCTGCATTTTGCTCTATCTTTCCGAATCCAGAATTGGCCAAACTATATGTCATTGCGTAGCTCTCAGAAAGAGCTTTTCGGAATGGTATAGCACGTCTCCTAACCCTTCCCAAATTGAAAGATACGAACATTCCAGTAAACGAGGCGATGAACCGACGGCTTGGCACGAAGTCTGAGGCGCGTGGGCCCCACCTGAGCCAGCCGCAGGTGTACCTGCGGCTGCCCAGAGAAGCCTATAAATATCATATTTCAGTAGATTTTCAAAAAAAGAGAAGGAATCTTAGAGAGAGAAAGTGGAATTTTAGAGATAAGCTCGGGATTTAGGCATAAATTGCTAGATTTTGTCCAACTTTATACAAGATTAGCTAAATATATACACATTGGAGAGCAAGGAAGTGTCAAATCTATTTCCCAAAGGTGAAAGATTTAATCTTTCTTATAAATTCAATATAGATCTATTAGATCTCTTGTGTTTTGTTCATTGTTGCTCTCAAAGTTTGCTTATTTTTCAGTTGTCACACCTTTTTTCAAGTCCCTTTTAGATCTATATCATTTTTTGCATTTGCCATTGTCAAAGTTTGAATCTTTTCGCTAGATCCACCCTAGATCTAGCTTGAATCTAGCTTATTAATGGTTTTAAAGTTTAAAGCTTTAACCTTTTTGCTAGATCTTGCTTAGATCTATGGTGGATCTAGTCGTTTACAATGATTTAAGTTAATTTTATAAACATTCCGCAAAACCCTAGATCCGTATCTAGTGGGGAGGAGGTCCTAACTAATCGCGTTAGTGATTCTAATAATTGAATCACCTGATAGCGGTTTTAGGATACATTTTTATATATACTTTTGTTTTAATCCCTATTGTGGCATTGTACGGATCCGAGGTATCTTAGATCTATAGGTTTACATCATAGATTTTTGAGTTCCTTTCCATAGATCTTGTCAATACACATAATCCCTCGAAATGTTGGCTTCGATATTGCAATCTAAAAGACAGGCTTACGGGAACCCGCCTTTAGACCTCTTTTTGCTTATGTTTCAACATATTATGGTGTGAGCCTAGGAATATTAGAGTCGAGATCCACGAATCGAATCTTGACTAGATTCCCACGATGGACATTATTTCGATTGTAAAGTTATTACTGTTGGGTTTGTATATAGCGCGAACATGCAATCAAATTACATAAATAGTGCGGAAGCACAATAAAACGGATTTTAAAATTTTTCATACAAACCATCACCATGATCATCCATGTGCTCAATTATCAATTAAACAAAAGAGATGAAGTATGAGAATCATACCCTTGTAGAACCATGCTTCCACAGGTACGAGTTCACATCCAAATCCTTCGCGTTCTCCTTGAATTCCACCGATTAAATTCCTTCCTTTGATCAACGTTAGCCACCCAAGTGTTTGGCATCTAGAGGTGATCCACCAAGGAATAATAGTTGTTCAATAAGATGGGTGTTGGCAAAACCCTAGTTTCTATCTCTATAGAAATTACATGTACTCTCTCTCTCTAATTCTTATAGAAGAGTTTGTAACTGTCTAACCCTAAATCGTGACAAGACTCCTCTTATTTATAGATATAGGGAACCCTCCTAAACTATTTAGGATTAGGGTTTTTATTTTAATTAAACTCCTTTAATTAATTAAACTCCTAATCCAATTAGGATTTTATGAGAGAGTACTTCTATTAATTAATTCCTAATCCCTATTAGGAATTAAATAATAGTAATGGTAATAATAATAATAAGACTCCTCTTATTAATTTATATTTAATATTTCCAAAATATTAAATAATAAATATTAAGCTATTTAATTTATTCTATCTCCATAGATTAAATTAAATATACTTAACTTATTATTACAATTATGCCATTTACTTCTTAAACAAATATTTTTCTTTTACGGTGTGACCCTTTAGGTTCTCCATATTAAACCGGTTGTGAATAAATCAATTAGAACAATTCCAATCTTATTTAAATAAATAAATTAAACTATTTAATTCATTTAATTAAATAATATTTATTCTACAATAAGGGTAAGCCCCCTTAGCGATCAACGACTTTCCAGATAATATAGATTTCAACATTAATCACAAAAGAACCTTTCAGTGAATAGTTACCGTACAATTCAATCCTTCTACCATACAATGTCCCAATTAAATATAAGACATGGAATTACTGTCAAGTCTTATTTTATTTAATTATATGTATTTCGATTCTCAAATGCACGACTCTGATAATGCAAATTAGAAACTCCTTTCTAATTTCATTCTGCTTTGGCCAAAGACTTCTGAGTCGTCATTTATCGAATCACATAGGACATTCTCTCCTTTTACTAGAAGTGGTAGATTCTTTGTTGATCATTCACCTATCTCCATGTATAACTTATTATACCCAATCATACCCTTTGATATACCCTAAAGGTCTTAAGGGTCATGTCAAAGTATAACTCATCATACACAAGATACTATGATGATCTCAAGTCCAAGGATCACTTTTACTACTATCACTAGAGGAATTCCTATTGACAGACGAGTAAAACTCCATTAGGTATTCCTTAGCGAGCCATGTTCAGTGAACTTATTCTCCAATAAGCACCTACATACTTGCTTTAGTGTCTCCACACAAATGATTATGAGACCAATCATCCTCTTCATAAGAGCAAGCAACGTATGCACTAATCTATCCGGATTCACTAATCCCCTTTTTAGTAATCTAACGATTAGGAACGATTTTAGTTTGTGAGCTATCTAGAATTTAGATCTTATTAGCATGATCACCATCATGATTCTAAAAGCATTGCTCAAAACTATGGGTTTATCACATTCAGTATAACAGCATCATGTAGATAAAGTAAAATGCCTTTAACAAACGAATAAGATTACAAAGTATATGCTATATCATATCAAATATGATTGCTTGTGTGCATACTACTTTCAATTACCCGAGCATTGTAAATGTAAATTTGGGCCTTAAAGAGGTATCGAGGGTCCCATCCCATGAAAACTGAATTTAAGGCCCCGTGATAGTGAAAATTATGATTGCGGGGGTTCGGGGCTATCGAGATGGCTTTCATGCCCACAGATCGCCTCGACCTTATTTTGATGTTTAATTTCCCGTTTATCACAAAATATGATTTTTAAACAAAACGACAAAGATCTTTTAAAATCAAATCGCTCGAGTTAGCAAAGCGACTAATAAAATAAAATTGAACGTAACAAAGAATCTCGATTCCTATTTGGTGGAGGGTTTAAAAATCATATTTTCCGAAACGTCACCCCAAAATGTTTTATTAACTAAAAGCTAAAATGAACCTTTCTCTTAAACCAAAATCCCTCGCGCAGAGGTTCAAAGTGGTTTTATATTGCTTTCAAAATAACGCACTCTTCACGATTACGATCCAAAGCTAGATAGCGATTTCCTTCAAAACCACACATACACACTTCACACTTAGGAAAACAATAAGATGCCCAAATTAACATACATACAAGCCACAATTTCCTAAGTGTGTTATTTTGGATCGTAATCGTGAAGAGTGCGTTATTTTGAAAGCAATATAAAACCACTTTGAACCTCTGCGCGAGGGATTTTGGTTTAAGAGAAAGGTTCATTTTAGCTTTTAGTTAATAAAACATTTTGGGGTGACGTTTCGGAAAATATGATTTTTAAACCCTCCACCAAATATGAATCGAGATTCTTTGTTACGTTCAATTTTATTTTATTAGTCGCTTTGCTAACTCGAGCGATTTGATTTTAAAAGATCTTTGTCGTTTTGTTTAAAAATCGTATTTTGTGATAAACGAGAAATTAAACATCAAAATAGGGTTGAGGCGATCTGTGGGCATGAAAGCCATCTCGATAGCGCCGAACCCCCGCAATCATAATTTTCACTATCACGGGGCCTTAAATTCGGTTTTCATGGGATGGGACCCTCGATACCTCTTTAAGGCCCAAATTTACATTTACAATGCTCGGGTAATTGAAAGTAGTATGCACACAAGCCAATCATATTTGATATGATGTAGCATATACTTTGTAATCTTATTCGTTTGTTAAAGACATTTTACTTTATCTACATGATGCTGTTATACTGAATGTGATAAACCCATAGTTTTGAGCAATGCTTTTAGAATCATGATGGTGATCATGCTAATGAGATCTAAATTCTAGATAGCTCACAAACTAAAATCGTTCCTAATCGTTAGATTAAAAAAAAGGGGATTAGTGAATCCGGATAGATTAGTGCATACGTTGCTTGCTCTTATGAAGAGGATGATTGGTCTCATAATCATTTGTGTGGAGACACTAAAGCAAGTATGTAGGTGCTTATTGGAGAATAAGTTCACTGAACATGGCTCGCTAAGGAATACCTAATGGAGTTTTACTCGCCTGTCAATAGGAATTCCTCTAGTGATAGTAGTACAAGTGATCCTTGGACTTGAGATCATCATAGTATCTTGTGTGTGATGAGTTATACTTTGACATGTCCTTTAAGACCTTTAGGGTATTCAAAGGATATGATTGGGTATAATAAGTTGTACATGGAGATAGGTGAATGATCAACAAAGAATCTACCACGTCTAGTAAAAGATGTGAATGTCCTATGTGATTTGATAAATAACAACTCAGTAGTCCTTGGCCAAGGCAGAATGAAATTAGAAAGGAGTTTCTAATTTGCATTATTTAGAGTTGTGCATTTGGGAATCGAAATACATATAATTAAATAAAATAAGACTTGACAGTAAATCCATGTCTTATATTTAATTGGGACATTGTATGGTAGAAGGATTGAATTGTACGGTAACTATTCACTGAAAGGTTCTTTTGTGATTAATGTTGAAATCTATATTATCTGGAAAGTCGTTGATCGCTAAGGGGGCTTACCCTTATTGTAGAATAAATATTATTTATTTAAATGAATTAAATAGTTTAATTTATTTATTTAAATAAGATTAGAATTGTTCTAATTGATTTATTCACAACTAGTTTAATATGGAGAACCTAAAGGGTCACATCGCAAAAGAAAAATATTTATTTAAGAAGTAAATGGCATAATTATAATAATAAGTTAAGTGTATTTAATTTAGTCTATGGAGATAGAATAAATTAAATAGCTTAATATTTATTATTTAATATTTTAGAAATATTAAATATAAATTAATAAGAGGAGTCTTATTATTATTATTATTACTATTACTATTATTTAATTCCTAATATGGATTGGGAATTAATTAATAGAAGTACTCTCTCATGAATTCCTATTGGATTAGGAGCATAATTAATTAAAGGAGTTTAATTATAATAGAAACCCTAATCCTAAATAGTTTAGGGAAGGGTTATTCATACATCTACAAATAAAAGGAGTCTTATCATAGATTAGGTTTACACACTCTTGCATTAGATTGTAGAGAATACTTGTAATTTCTATAGAGATAGAAACTAGGGTTTTGCCAATACCCAACTTCTTGAATACATATTATTCCTTGGTGGATCACCTCTAAAGACCAAACACGTGGGTGGCTAACGTTGATCAAAGGAAGGAATCTCATCGGTGGAATTCGAAGAGAACACGAAGGATTAGGAGTTGAACTTGTACTCGAGGAAGCTTTGATCTACGAAGGTATAATTCTTATTCTCTTTCTCTATCGTTTAATTGATAATTGAACACAAGGATAGATCATGGTGATGGTTTGTATTAAAATTTTAAAATCCATTTTATCACGTTTCCGCTCTATTTATGTAATTTAATTGCATGCTTGCGTTATATACAAACCTAACAGTGGTATTAGAGCCTAATCCTTGTGTTAATTATTGATTGTGATGATTCTATATATGAATTGATATGCGATACGATCGGTTTTGGGCTGGAAAATTTTTTTTCTGATTCAGCGTCGCGGCGCGGCAGCGCCGCTTCCAGTTCATTCTGGAGCGCGGTCGCGCCTGAACCCAGAAAACGTTTCTGGGGTGCAGCGCGGCCGCACAGGTATGCAGAGTCTGAAATTTTTTTGTTTTTCTCAATTAACATAAATGGTTTATTTAATTGATAAAAGTTTAAAATAAAGATGTTTATTTTATCTGGAATAAGATTTCAGATTGCTAAAATTAAAGGAGTTTAATTTGGATTTGGTTTTTGATTAAAATAAAAGAGTTTATTTTGTTTCAAAACTAAATATTAGTAAAACTTTTTCCCATTAATTGATATCAATGCATATATGGAATTGTTTTATTATTCATGAGATGAATGTTATTTATTGATACATATAGAGATATGTATGATAATAAATAGGGATTGATTATGGACTATTGACCAATGTGTGATTGGAAGTATTTTAGAGGATGCTTGAATGTATGAGTTTTTATAAATGGGGTCTGCGTACCTCGTCTTCTCTAATTTTTCTTAATGTAAATTATATCTCCCTCTTATGTACTTCCCCTTGACTGCTGATCAAGGTTTCTATTATAGAAAATAGTTTATGTAATAGGACTAGATAGAATTAATTTTGAAGAATTGGAGACAAAGGAGCAAGGAGCGCTTGAAGACCCGTTTATATTGGAGCCCGGGTTTAAATTTAATAGTTATATTTAAATTTTATTCTTGCACCCTAGGTTTGACCTTTTGGTTCACTTGGTGGCTCTAATGAACCAAACTAGAATAAAAGTCCATAATCAATCCGGGTAGAATATAGTATTCTATATGTGCATGCTTTTTATATATATATATATATATATATATATATATATATATATATATACGCGTCATATTATTTAACATGCGAAGCATGTTGGATAATATATAATATAATATATATATATATATATATATATGTGTGTGTGTGTGTGTGTGTGTGTGTGTGTGTGTGTGTGTGTGTGTGTGTGTGTGTGTGCGTGCATGCGCGCTAAACAAGATGAGACTAATATTAATAAACCCCTCAAAGAAATCATATTAAGTCCTAAGCATTCAAAGATATTTGGAATATTGAACGTCGCCTTCTAGCATGGTAAAACAATAGAGTATTAAATGTTTAATATGAGTTTATTGTGTCACCACAAGGCAAGTATTAAATATTTAAGATGTTGCTTTATCACATTTGATGCTTATTAAGGAATTAAACATTACTGTTTTGTTGTGTCACCACAAGGACGGTATTTTTCTCTTCACATATATAGAAGTGCTAGGATGGACTTAACTTGGATAATTTTGATTCGGATGTGTCACCACTTGATCAAAACAATCTAAGAGGCAAAATACAAGGAGTTACATAGTGATGTAATTAACAATAGTTGTCTACCTATTTATTTATATATCGATTGTTGTGTCACCACAAGGCTATATACATTTGAAATGGGATCCTTAATCTCACTAGCAAATCTTTAATTAGAATTGCTGAACTATATAATGAGGGTAATATAGTTTGATGAAAAAGCGAGAGATACCAATTTAAATAAAGACCTAATTTATTTTGATGATTAATAAAGTGAATGTATTCTAAAATGTTGTCTATTTCACATGCAGAATTTAAAAATGTCAAACTCACTATTAGTGCGTAGCATACTTGATGCTAACAAACTGACCGGACCGAATTACACGGACTGGTTAAGGAATCTGAGAATTGTTCTCACTGCTGAAAAGATTTCTTATGTCCTAAATTCGCCAGTCCCTGCAAATGTTGTAGAAATAGCCTTTGAGGAAGAGATTGCTACTTTCAGAAAGTGGCAAGATGATGCAATCTTAGCTCAATGCATCATGCTCGCATCCATGAGTAACGAGCTTCAGCGTCAGCATGAAACTATGGATGCTCCTACTATATTGCTGCACCTCAAGGAGTTGTATAGTGAGCAAAGTAGGACTGCTAGATATCAAATATCTAAGGAGCTCTTTCGATCTTGTATGACTGAGGGCACTACTGTTGAGACTCATGTCCTTAAGATGATCAATCTGATTGAACAACTTGGACAACTTGGGTTCATGATGGATGGGGAGTTAAGTCAAGATTTGATCTTGCAGTCACTCCCGAACACCTTCTCACAATTTGTTGTAAATTTTCACATGAATAAGTTGGACGTCAGCTTGCCTGAGTTACTTAACATGCTGAAAACTGCTGAAGGTCACTTCTCATCCAACAAAAACCAAGTCTTACTAGTGGATGATTCTTCCAAGAAAAGGAAGAGGCCCAAGGTATCTTCTGAAAAGAAGAAAAACAAGAAGGCTTAGGGCACGGCGAAGAGAAAGGATAAAAAGAAACCTGATCCAGATAGCAAAGGAATTTGCTACCATTGCAATAAGTCGGGACACTAGAAGAGGAACTGCAAGGAGTATCTTGCGGACCAAAAGAAGCTTGGAGAAGCTTCGACTTTCGATCTAGGTTTGTTCATGATTGAAATTAATTTTTCTGAAAGTTAAAATTTTACTTGGGTATTGGATACCGGCTGTAGTTCTCACATATGTAATAATATGCAGGGACTAAGCAGAAGTAGAAAGTTGAACAAGGATGAAGTCATCCTACGAGTGGGAAATGGAGCAAAGGTTGCTGCATTAGCTGTAGGGACTTATTGTTTAGTACTGCCTTCGGGAAAGTTCATTAGTTTAAATAATTGTTATTACATTCCAACACTCATTAGAAACATTATTTCAATTTTTGTATTGGATATGGATGGTTTTGATATTATAATAAAGAACAACAGTTGTTCTATTTATAATAAAAATATTTTATATGGTGTTTGTAGACACCCAAATTTTGCACTTTGTACACTAACCCTGACAGGGGGGCAAATCCGTCAAATGACCCGGCCTGTGAGAGCGAAAGACTTGGCACAAGGGCGAACACTCGACGCCACCGTGACGATTGGCAGTCAAAACCGACGTGACGACAAGGCCATCCGAAACAGGCATTCCCGAATAAGGTGGCACGTCTCCCGGAAATTCCTGGACTGCAGAATACAAGCCTGTCAGCGAAAACCGACGTTACAGCACGAAAATCGAGGCGTAGCACGAAAATCGAGAAAGTCAAACCGTCCAGCCGCGGATTGATCTGCGGCCAAATAGTGCGCCTTTTGAAAACACGGATCTCGAAACACGGAACTCGAAACCAGGTGAGTGGAAGGCAGGCGGCTAGCCAGCCGCAGATCAATCTGCGGCTGGCTTTGGCCAGCCTATTTCAGCTCATCTCCGTTTCAGCATACAGGGAGTTGGAGAGTTCAGCAATTTTGGAGGAAGAAGAATTCAGCACAGCAGCAGCACGGATTTTGAGAGAGAAATAGCTAAATTTTGCAACAAAATAGGAAGAAAAGAGAGAAAAAAAGAGAGGATTTATATTCTTTTGATTTTGATTGTATCAAATATCCTTCTAATCCTATTCAAAGATACAAGTTCACATCCATTTGAGATCATTTGCAAGGTGAAATTCCCTTTGTTCTAGCAATTTGTATCATATTGTTTGGTTAAATTAAATGTAATCTTCATGTATCTTGTTGAACAATCACGGATTAGGAATTATTAGTGAAGGTTCCATCGGAACAAAAATTCTTCTTAATAACCCGAGGATATCTAATTGGTGAAATTTCTAGCTTGTTTATGGTGATGTATTGGGTGTAAATTATTTAGATCATCATTTTCGGATGTCATGGTGTAATTAGACAAATCCGTGTTGGTTAGTTTTGTAGTATTCATTTCGTGGGCATGTAGCAATATTGGGTGTGAACCTAGGAACGCGACCCCGTGGTCCAAATCCGATGATGGACGTTTTGATGTATGTAATAGATTCAAGGTGCTCGTTTTTGTAACATGTAATCGTCGGGCCTTAAAACGACGCTAAGGCGAGAATCGGGTTTAAGGCCCCGTAGTAGTGAAATATGTGATTGTTGGCGTTCGGGGATATTTTGATGGCTTACATGCCCGTGAATAGCCCCTTACGCGTTTTGATGTTTAATTTGAATTGTAACACCAAACAAAAGATTTCAAAGCCAAAACAATAAAGATTTTTTCTAAAATCAATCAAAGTAGGATATTAGCATCACGGGGCTAAGAATTGGTAATGCTAATGAAAGTCAATTCCTATTTTACGAGAAAGCTACAGAGAAGTTGTTTCCAAATGTCACAAAAATGGTTTTATAAAAAGAAATAACCGTTTTACTAAACCTTGATACATAGGGCGAAAGAGATCCTAGAAATTGCCCATCATTTATGAAAGCAACGTATAAATCTCGATTCCTATTATGGCTAAGGTTTAACAAATTCATGTTTTGTCAAAGCAACATTTAATGAAAAATCTCATAGCTTTTGCCAATTAAAATTAAACCTTTCTTATAAAGCTTTCTCGCGTATGCCGAAAAGACATTCCGAAGCGTTCTCAAATTAAAGCATGACTTTCCCTAAAAATCCAAATGATTCTTTCATACAAACTCACCACAACATTCACATAGGCACACACACACACACGCACACACACCCATTTCATGAATTAAAGGATAGGAAAAGTATCAAGATTGCGGTAACCGTGTTTCACGGAAGTCGGGGGGTGCCTAACACCTTCCCCTCGCTTAAGCAAGCCCCCGAACTCTATGAATCTCGGTTCGCCGACCAATTAATTCGGAGTCACATATGAGCCATCGATTTATAAAAAACGAAAACTCGGATGAGTTGGTACATCCATTTCAAATATACCAACTGGCGACTCTGGTTAATTGGCTCATCATAAAAAATGATCTTTCAAAACCCCGTCGACATTTATGCCGACCTTTTCCAAAAAATCATTCAATCAAAAGGCAAAAATTGGAAAGGACGAAAACCCGGCGTCGACAGCTGGCGACTCTGCTGGGGACAATTAGAGGGCTTAACCCGCGTGCAAATCTTGATGCTATCCTATCCTTCTAAAATTCATAAAATGTGTGTGTGTGCGATATTTTGATTTTTTACTCTTGTTGTGTGAATGTGTGTTTTGCCCAATAAATGAATGATTGAATGGAATTGCTTTACTTTTTAATCATTTGCATACGGTGAGGGCGATGAATGTGAATGTATGTTGAGAGAGTACCTCCTCCTGAGGCGAACCTGTCGGTTGCTTATTACTGGACTCGAAGGGGCTGCTCCCCGGAGATGGCTCAGGAAACGCACCACCCATATCCGCTCCAATCGAAAGGATTTAGACGAGTAGATTGCGAAGATATGGAGACCTTCATGCTGAAAAGCCCGCGAGAGTAACCCTAGGATAGGTCAGCCTCTGATAAACCTAACGAAAGGGAAGCTTCTTCATGCTCTTTTATCAAATGTCATGGCATACAACTATCATATACCTTCCCTGCTGTCAAAAGAAAGTACTAACCTCTACGTTTTGCAGGGAATAGCTGGGGAAGCGTAATAATTCATGTCTATCAGTTATTATGCCATTAAAGGACTACTAACTCTCTATTTTACAGGGAAAGATTAAAAAACCCGAAAAAACAAAAGTTACCGCGTTAGCATGCATCCATATCCTCTCATTGCCCAGTACTAAACTTTAAACTGTTGTTTCTGTAGGATTGCTCCTCAAACCCGTTCGCAGTCTAAAAGGGCCCAAAACTCTACATCTGAAATGGCTGAGCTCCCACCTACTAATCCTGGCTCCATATCTAGGGAGGAATTTGATGATTTCAAGAAGCAGATGTTAGAAATGGCCATCATGCTGAGGGAACAATTGATACCCCGACAGGATCCACCTAAGGAGGACCCACCCCAACCTAAGGGCGAGCCAGTCGCCCCAAAGGCCATTCCCGTACGTAACAAGACAGTAATTACTATCCCAGAAGAGGGAGATACGGATGACCTGCGAAAGAAAATGAAACAAATGGAGGAAACTATCCAATCCATGAAAGGCATAGGGTCCCTAGGCAGGGTGAATTACTCAGATCTTTGTGTCTTCCTCGGAACCAGATATCCAGAGAAATTTAAAATTCCTGAGTTCGAGAAATACAATGGAAAAGGGGATCCTTATACGCATCTGAAAATCTACATTGGGGAGTTGGGATCTTATGCAGAAGACGAGGGTCTAAGAATGCAGCTTTTTCAAAAGAGTTTGACGGGAGAAGCGAGAATCTGGTATGCCCATCTTGACAATGCCCGGATTCACAATTGGGAGGAATTGGCCCATACCTTCTTAACACAATATAGCTTCCAAGCACAAATGGCCCCTGATAGATACCAAATGACAAAAGTTAAGAAGCAACCCAGGGAATCCTTCAGGGACTATGCACAACGATGGAGGGGTATGGCCGCACAGGTGAATCCCCCGATGAGCGAGTTAGAGATGGTGATGACCTTCGTAGATATTCAAGAGGCCCGTATTATGAGCGGGTTATAGCAGGGATTGGTCGGCCTTTCGCCGAGATGATTAAACACGGAGAAATGGTGGATATGGGTCTAAAGTTTGGTAAGATTCGGGATTTCACTGCTTTGGAAACAGCTGCAGAACAAATACAGAGTGGAAATTATGGCAGCACTTCCCGTAGGGTGCAAAAGAAAAAGGAGGAGGATGTTTCCCTCATCCTTCAGGGGTCATCTAGAAAGGCAGAAAACCATCTCCCAGTACAGGTGCAGAGAGTGGGGCCATCCCGACAGTCTAACTTCGCTGATCAGAGGGCGGAAGGGCGAAGGAGATTTGAGGCCTCGCAAAATCGAGTATTCACCCCACTCGAGGAGCCTCTCGAGCGGATTTTGGCGGTATTGATGGCCCAAAAGAAGATAATCAATTTGGCGCCCCCAAGTGACCCGAAAGGAAGAAGGTTTGACCCAAGCAAGCGATGCGCATACCACTCGGGTTCCCCGGGTCATGATACGCAGGATTGTTGGACGTTGAAGCATATAATTCAAAACATGATTGACAATGGGGAAATTGTGGTAGAGCAGCCGGACTCCCCGAATGTTAAGGCAAATCCCTTGCCAAGACATGATGGAGGGGTGGTAAATGTGGCGGAGGCCAGTGAAGCCGAGGGGCCGTCAAGGCTCAACTATGTGCAGAAAATTGAGGAAATGATCAATATGATAAATGATCACGGGAGTGCACGGGGAGCGCCTATTAGATTGATGGGTGTAAGTAGAAATACCACTGAGGAACCTGTCAAGTTGGCGGCGCCAAAACCCCTCATCCTTACAGCAAGACCGCAAATCCCTATCAGCAGTCTAAAGACGGTACCATGGAATTATGGGGGGGTGCCAGAGGAAGCGGCCAATTGTGCTTCTGTGACGACAAAGGGGAATCCCTTATATCTTCCCGGGCGAGTCCTGGAGGGCCAGAAGAAGAAAAATGAAGAAATCTCCGAGGAGAAGGCCATAGAATTCTTGAAAAGGATGGATCACCCGGAAACAAGAGGGATCCAGATTTTAAATGAGGAGTCGGCCCTGACATCAATCATGGACTTGGTGTTATCATCCAATGATCACTGCAAAACCCTGGCGAAAATCCTGGAGGAGGCATATGTGCCCAAAGAAATTAGTGAGGAAGGTTTCGGCCATCTGATGGGCCATCTGTTGGAGAGTGATGTGATATCCTTTGCAGAGGAGGACATCCCCAAGGAGGGAAGGGGGCATCGAAAACCGCTACATATTGCGATAATCTCCTCAGGTTATATCATGAATGGGGTGCTGATTGATGGGGGATCGGCGTTGAATATCTGTCCCCTCAGCACATTGCAGAAGATGAACATCAATCCCAAGCGCCTACGGGCCAGTCATGTAGTGGTGCGAGCCTTCGATGGTTCCCGGAGGGATACAATTGGAGAGATAGAATTGCCGGTGGAAATAGGACCTTGTACTTTTGATATCTCTTTCCAAGTCCCAGACATTGCGGCAAGTTATAACCTGTTACTAGGGAGGCCGTGGATACACATGGCCGGGGCAGTTCCTTCCACATTACACCAGCAAATCAAACTCATCATTGACGGGAATCTGGTAACAATCTCGGCAGAATGTGATGACCCTTCTCCTCCCAGGGGTGGCCTACCAGTGACTAATGTGGACGAGTCAGCGGCACCTGCCAGCTTTCAGACGTTGGAAATTAGCACTCCCCACTACAGATGTCTGGGAGCCCCAGCCGTGAAACCTAAGATCTCTCCAGAGCTTACCTTCGTTGCAAAGGAAATGATGAAAATGGATTTCCAGCCTGGACAGGGGTTAGGAAAGAGTAGCCAAGGAATCACCGAGCCCATTCAGCTACCCCATCAGATAGGTAAAGCAGGGTTGGGATATCGTGAAGGCGTAGCACGGAGACACCGTCAAAGTGTGGCCCCGATTCGACTGGCTGGCAGTCTGGTGACCAGGGTCAACAATGAACCGGGGATAAGTGAGCCTGTGATTGAGTTAGGGGATGAAGAATTAACCCCCGCAAGTGATAAATCGGCCAAGAGGGAGAGTTTCCTACAAGAGGTTGCAAGAGATTTTGAAACCAAGTGCCATATCCCCAGACAATTAACAAGCAGTAGAGAGGGGACGGATGTTGTCACGCCACTGGGAGCCCAACAAGGAGTGCCTGTCATCGATTGGGCAGGGCTAGTGATTCCCGAAGAAGGTAGGAGGAGGGACTCAGGCGATGTAGTCGTAGTCATCAGGGAAGTGTCCGATGTGAAGCCCCCTTTTATCCAGCGCATTTCATCTGACCTGACCGTCGACAACTGGACCATGAAACCAGTGATATCCAAACAAGGGTAAAACTCGGCATCAGGGTGGTAAACCCCAGAGGATGGGAGGATGAAGAAGTTTATTGTTGTTGTTGTTATTTTGTATTTTTGCATAATTATGTCGTTTCGTCATGTTATTTGAAAATGTGATCGTCGTGGAAAATAACTTATATATGACAAGTATTTTGTTTCATATCAGGTGTACCAATTTGAGTAATCCTTGCCTAACAAACGGTCTTTCAAATTTGAATGATGATTATGATTTTGACATTGAGCTGGATTTCGATTTGATGGGCATTGAGCAAGACGAGACAGATTACGACGACGCGCCTGATGAGATCAAAGGATGGGTCGAGGATAAACCCAAACCCAATTTGGACCAAACCATCACTATAGATATCGGAACCCCTGACAAGCCAAAGGAACTAAAGATAGGGACAGACCTTACCCCCAGCCAAAAAGCAGAAATAACTGAGTTGCTAAGCCAATATGAGGATGTCTTTGTCTGGTCTCATGAGGATATGATCGGATTGTCCACCGACATTGTGGTTCACCAGTTGCCCATCAAGGAGGGTTTCAGGCCTGTCAAGCAAAAATTAAGAAAGTTGAAACCAGAGTGGAGCTTAAAAGTGAAAGAGGAGATCATCAAGCAGTTCAGGGCCGGAATCATTATGGTGTCCACTTACCCAGAATGGCTGTCCAATGTAGTCCCGGTGGCTAAGCCTGGAGGGAAGGTGAGGGTATGTGTAGATTATAGAGATCTAAATAAGGCCAGTCTCAAGGATAATTTCCTGCTGCCTTTCATACACATCCTGGTGGATAACACAGCCCAGTACGAGATGTACTCTTTTGTGGATTGCTTTGCCGGGTATCATCAGATAATGGTGGCGGAAGAAGATCGGGAAAAGACCGCGTTCATCACCCCTTGGGGCACCTTCTGCTATAGACGATTGGCTTTTGGTCTCACAAACGCGGGGTCTACTTATCAGAGAGCCATGATGGCCCTGTTCCATGACATGATGCATAAGGAGATAGAGGTCTACGTGGATGACATTATCGTGAAGTCAAGGGTAGAATCTGACCATATAACCCATCTTAAAAAGCTATTCGATCGGCTCAGAAAGTATAATTTGAAGCTCAATCCGGCAAAATGTGCTTTCGGAGTGCAGTCGGGTAAGCTCTTGGGATTCCTGGTTAGTGATCGAGGCGTTGAGTTGGATCCAGCAAAGATTAAAGCCATTGTGGATATGCCGGCACCTCACACAGAGAAGGAGATAAGAGGATTCCTGGGAAGAATAAACTTCATCAGCCGTTTTATATCCCACTTGACAACTACATGCGAGCCAATTTTCAAACTGTTAAGGAGGGGTGCTTCCCAAGAATGGAATGAGCAATGTCAGAGGGCTTTTCAGACCATTAAAAGGCAACTGACAGAAGCACCAGTGCTGGTACCCCCGAAGGACGAGATCCCTCTGTTCATGTATATATCGGTCAATGTCATCGCGATGGGATGTATGCTGGGATAGAAAAATGAGGCAGGTAAAGAGCAGACCATCTATTACCTCAGCAAAAGATTTAGCCAATGTGAACAGAATTACACTCCCATCGAGAAGACCTGTTGTGCTCTGGCCTGGGCCGCAGGGAGATTACAGCACTACCTCCATGGGCATACCACGTACCTAATATCGAGGATGGATCCCTTGCAGTATATCTTTGAAAGACCCATGCTGAACTGTCGACTGTCAAGATGGCAATTAATCTTACAACAGTTCGACATAGTGTACGTAACTCAGAAAGCCATGAAAGGACAGGGAATTGCGGATCAGTTGGCGGAAACCCCGTCAGGGGGGATGGAGCCGTTAGAAACTCCTCTACCAGGCGAGGATATATTTTGGGTATCACACGCGAAATGTGATGACGAGGGGCAGTTCTGGAAACTGTATTTTGATGGTGCCATGAATGCTGAGGGGGCAGGAGCCGGAGCGGTCCTGGTCTCTATCACCGGATAACAATACCCTGTGGCCACTAAACTGCATTTCAGCAATTCAAACAACACAGCTGAGTACGAGGGATGTATATTGGGACTCCGTTTTGCCCGCGATATGGGAGTGAAGAGATTAGCGGTGTTTGGGGATTCGGAACTGGTAATCAGACAGGCGATCGGGGTGTACAACACAAAAGAGCTCCGGCTACTTCCATACCATCGTTGTGTTATCCAATTGATGCAAGAGTTCGAAGATATCGCTTTCCGACATATCCCCCGGGGATGGAATGATTTTGCGGATGGGTTGGCAACCCTAGCTTCCTTAATCCATATAATCAAAAGAAAAGATGTTCCACAAATTGAGATAGCAGTACAGAGTACCCCGACATACGAGGAACAGTTGCAGTATTATCAGACGAGGTGGTTCTGCTAAAGCAATCTTGGTATCACGACATAAGGGAGTACTTGAGGGATAGATCCATTCCTGACCAGGCAGGCCGAGCTGAGAGGATGAGAATTCAAAAGATGGCAATGAAATTTTACCTGAGTGGGGATTCACTCTACAAGAGGGATGCTGGTTTGAGACTGTTGCAATGCGTAGATGAAACACAGGCCCAAAGGATTATGAATGAAGTATATGGTGGTGTGTGTGGGCCACACATGAGTGGACCGATGCTGGCCAAAAAGATCTTGAGAATGGGACATTATTGGTTAACACTGAAAGCCGACTGCGATGATCATGTCAAACGGTGTTACCAATGCCAGGCGCACGGTAATGTGATCCATACGCCTCCCAATGAATTGCACTGTATGACCTCCCCGTGGCCATTTTCAATGTGGGGAATGGATGTAATCGGACCAATAGAGCCCAAAGCAAGCAACGGGCACCGATTCATTTTCGTCATGATCGATTACTTCACCAAATGGGTAGAAGCGGCTTCTTTCCCCAAGGTAACTCAGGAGGTCATCGTCGGTTTCATCAGGAATAATGTCATTTGTCGATATGGGCAACCTGAGGTCTTGGTTTCCGACAATGCCAAGAATTTAAACAACGCCCTCATGAAAGGATTGTGCGACCAGTTTAAGATCAAACACCTCAATTCTGTCATTTACCGCCCTAAGATGAATGGGGCAGTGGAGGCTGCAAACAAGAACATCAAGAAGATCATGGCAAAAATATCTGCTAATCATCGAGGATGGCCGGATCTGCTACCCCTCACCCTGCTGGCACACCGAATGTCAACGCGTACTTCTATAGGGGCAACCCCTTACGCTTTGGTGTATGGAATGGAGGCTGTTCTGCCAGTTGAGGTTGAGATGGCGTCCCTCAGAATAGTGATCGATGCTCAGATAAGCGAGGAGGATTGGATGCAAATTCGATACGACCAATTGGCCCTAATTGATGAAAGGAGGGTGGCTGCTGTTTGGCACGGTCAGTTATATCAACAAAGGATCTCTCGATCATACGACAAAAGGATAAGACCTCAGAAGTTCAAGGAAAATGACTTAGTGCTAAAGAGAGTCATGCCTTGTCAAGACGAAGCCAAGGGGAAGTTCGCCCCGAACTGGGAAGGATCATTTGTGATTAAGAAAGTGCTATCCGGAGGAGCCCTCATATTGCAAGAAATGGATGGTGAGGTATTTCCACAACCCCTCAATTCCGATTCGGTGAAGCGGTTCTACGCTTGAATCATCAATTCTCCCTTTTCTTTGAGGAACGAACTACGTAGGACCTGATCTCCCAACTTGTGGGGGTACGTAGGCAGCCATCATGGCGCGGTCCGATCCATAAAAAATAATTCTTTCCTTAAACAGAACCATTTCCCAACAGCCAGATAAACCTTCCTAAACCCTCAAAACCTTCCCGAAACCAGCCGCCTAACCAACTTCATCCCAAATGACATAACCCTGATCCAACCAGACCGTTATCCAAAAATCTAAGACCCAATCCGATGAAATTGACAGGGGTACGGCAATATCTGTCAGATCTCCATCAAGACTTGAGAAGAGAAAGAAAGCGAAATGTCAAAATCGTGGTCAACTGGATAAAATGAGGATCCAATGAAAGGCAACAATACGACAAAAAGGGAAAATGACTAAATTTAAATGCATGTCTTTATATATAAGTCAGTTTATTACAAGATCTCTTTTTCGATAACTGATGAAACTAACATAGTCTATGCAGGAAATAAAATAATCTACAAATCTGAAACTAGCTGAAGCAGGATGGATAAAGTGGTGGATAGATCTGAAGCATCGTCATCCCCTGCAATCTGCTGCCCCATCATATCAATGCGATCTAATAAAGCAGTGGCTCGGCTGACAGTCCTAGAATGAGCATCTATAACTGCCCTGGTCTGAAACACAATGGCATCTCGGTCAGCAATGGCGGCGTCTCTAGCCAGAAGGGCATCATCTCTCTCGATAAGAGCGACATCCCTCTCAGCCTCAGTAGTAATCAAGGCCAGGCGGAGGCGGGTATCCTCAGTAACCCGACTTGGGGCAGAATCGGCTGAGATGTAGTGGTCTGTGGTACCGTCTGGAAAAATCACTCTAGAGTCATCAAGGGCCCCAGTCCGACTCAAACCAGCCGGATCCAGGTCTCCGCGCAACCACTGCACGTATGCAAATGTCTGGAGGTGGCAACCCGCACTATATTCGACAAGGATCCTGCGAGACCAAAGATCGTATACCCGCAGCAGTTCCCTCTCTGTCTGGGATGATATAAGGAATCGATAGGCGGCTGCACCCGTGAAAGGGTGAAAATCCTGTGTCTGATCAAACTGCCTTGTAACCCGCCAAGGGATGATAAGTCGTCACGCCCCTCAAGCCAGCAATAGGGATGAAATCCAGGTCGGGCACGTGAGTCAAGAAGCTCATAAAGGAGCAATAACCCGAATAGACCAGTAGATGAAAGGGATCCTCAATGACCGATAAAAATGATGTCCAGGAGGCCACATCAGTACAGCTCACGGGGCGAAATGAAAACTGCGTGGCTATGTCATGGCTGAAGCAAAACCCTTGGCGACGAAAATGGCCGATGGGGCTGAGATGACTCATGAACCACACGTACAACAAAGTCAAGCTCCCTCTGAATACTCTGCCTCGGAAAGACTGGCAATATGAGGCAGACATGTAGGTATCCGCCAATATCATGGGAAGGATGGTGTGATCCTCCTGAAGGGCTCTAACGGCCGCGACAACCCGCATGTCCAACTGATCGGGTCCTGCAGGCAAGTACAAAACTGAGATGACACAGGCCATCAAAACATCTAATCTCAAAGCACCCCAGTGCTCCTCAGACACGGAAAAATAACCAAAAAAAAGACGAAAACTGTTGGGGGAGCCAAATCGGTCAATCAAGAACTGAAGGGGAACCATATGGTCTGATGTGATCACCGGTAACAGGACAACCCTCCGTAAACCGGTGAAAGTTAAGAATTGACGGCGCATGGAACCAACTGTAACCCTAGCACAAGGGCCATCCAAAGGCAAGCCGGTGAAGCGAGCATACTCCTCGAGGGTGGGGGTTAGCTCTACTGTCCCTACCTAAACACCTGACGGGCAGGGGCCCAATATCTCAGAATACCATCCACAAAGCCCGCTGGCACCTGAAAGGTTAGTAAGGACCAAGAATGACCCAAAAGACCATCTACGATAACCCTGTCGGCCGGTAATAAACTGTCTAACCAGCGGAAAAGACTGCCAACCAACCCTGTGGGAGGAACGAAATCCAAACGTACCACGGCATCTGAGGACGACATCTGTGGGAAAATAGTATCAAAAAGACTGTACAGGGGTCATTCTCTATCCATAAATAAAAAGCATGCATCGTACAGTTAATAATAAAACAAGTGAATTCCATAAAGATAAAAAAGAACTGTGCATAAATAAATAAATGAGTTCAGTACATAGTGCATAAATGGAAAAGAAGTCTAAACAGGTGCAGGTACAAAAGCCCTATCCTATCCTGATCTAAATAAAATCAATGTCGTCTATGAAAGCGGGATCCTCGAACTGATCCCCCGGGGTCGTCGAAGTCGGAGGACTAAAGTTCATGTCAGTAATGTATGGCTGCGATGTGGCATCAGATGAGCTCGGGCCTGCATCATAACCCGCACTGTCAGGATCGTAGGCGTAAGCCTCCTCCGGGGTCCGGCCTAACACCCGAAGATACAGCGATAACTGCTCCACCTGGCGGGTCAGAGTGGCGATCTGCTCAGCATGGGTAGGGCTCCGAACGCAGGCTGCCCAGTCAGTCATCATCACCGAGCCGGGGACCATATCCCCGAGGAAGAATGTGGCCCGGGTCTGAGGACCGATAGTAGGGGGCACCCACCAGGTACGGAAAGCATCACTCGTACTGGGACCCGTAGAAAGCATCCGACCGTCCTCCCCTGCGAGCATGATCTCCGAAGGCTGAGAATCCAGCGGCCAGGAGGTAGTGAAAGGAAGGGAATGCGGGATGCGGATCTCTCCAGTAACGTATCTGAATGTGCGCTCCCCCAGGTACATCACCCATCCTCCAACACTCTGCAAAGTGAGGCGATGGGTGGAAAGCTCGAACTCCGGGCCAGAAGGATGCCCATCAGCAAACCCCACAGTCAGATGCTCGGAGAGGTAGGGAACCCAGACGACATCAGCAGCCGTGATCAGCTCCAGCTGAATACGACAATGTGCAAAGCTGCTCGACACCGGGACCTCCTCTAGAGTGCTGTGATGCCATCGCCGACCCCGGGGATAAGTGTCCAGGCCAAGAGTAGTGACAGGCCTCAGACATGGAAGACGCTCGTAGGCCCAGAACTGTGAATGGAAACAAGGCAGGGCATGAGTATCTATTAAATACAGAAAAGAGAAATGAAATAAAGGGAAGTGCAGTAATGTAAAGAGGGAAAAAAGGCTCACCAGCAGAAAGTGGTAGAATTCGAGCCAGACATCTGTCTATCCCTCCGAGCGTAGACGTAGACCGTGGAGGAAATAAGCAAAGGTGAATGACCCCCAATCGTAGTCACCGATCCGGTCTACGTCTCTGACAGCCCCTACGACGCTAAAATGGATGGTAGAGGAGTTGTTCCCTAGGAAACAACCCCTCATGATGGTCAGGAACAAGCGCCGTAGCAGGATGTCACGAGTGCCCTGATCCGCTGAAATAGGCAGTGCGTATATACCCCCAACAACATCGACAGCCAAAGCGCCAGACCGAATACTACGGGCCTTAAAGACCCGGTCCTCAGCAGCGAAGCCCAATAGAGCTCTGACCTCTGCTGAAGTGATGTCAAGGTCCAGGGGAACACGAGATCCGGTGAACTCTATACCCGTGATGTACCTCCAATCCCCAGGAGTCAGCACGACCTCACAGTCCAGAAGGTGAAGAGACTGGGTCTGGTGAAACCATCTCTCGGATAAAGCCCTCATATAACCCCAGGGGCACTGACGGGGAATGATGGTGAAGAAGTGACGAAAACCCCAGGCATCCACCACTGCTCGGTAATCACTGTGCAAAGCGGTGTAGAGGGAGTAGATGTTGAACCAATTGCCCCTCGGCTGAGTAAACTCGGGCACCTGGGGCAATCACCAATGGGTCAGTCCAGATAAAAGGGGAAATTGGGAAATTGGGAATGAAATGAGAATAGAATTGAATATACCTCATTAGCTACAAGAGATGCCGAGGGGTGACGACTGAGATCCTGACCCAAAAGATCGGGTATCTGCACAGAGGCACCAGAGGGGGCGCGGTGAGGAGACGGGGCCGGTGTGCTGGAGGATGGCCCCTCTACCACAACCTCCGGAGGAATAGCCTCCTCAACGTCCGGATGATGGGGACGGATGACAGCCTCCGCCAAGCGACGAGCCTGACGGGTCCGTGGAAGAGCAGGGGCAGGTGCAGCCCTACGACGGCGAACACCAGAGGTCCGAGACGCAGAAGAGCTGCTAGGAGCGTCGGGATCCATAGCTGGAATAGAACAGGCAAGGAGGAAGGTAAGTTCCATTTTTTAATTATGTCACAAATATTTCAATAATTATCGTAGAATTAATGCAGCATGATGCATGTTTATTAAGTGTGCATAAAAAAAATAATTAAAAAAATTTCGGCAGAGTTCCGTCTGTAAAATGGACATCCCATGCATATCCAAGCATGTTTTTCAAAGAACCCAAGCCACATCAGATCAAAGTTGTATTCATATGTGTAATTAAAGCATGTAAGGGACCATAATGCATGATTTTCTTTCAAAAAAGGAACAAACAGATATGTGGGACCGCATCATGAGCATGAAATAGGACTCACATAGTTGATACATAGCATGTATATACGATAATACATAGTATAGCATTGTAAAGCATACATTTCTATTCTCTAACCATGCAAATAGCCAAATGTATAGCAAAACATTGACAAAATTGAAAAGTGAACGGTCAAAGTGTTACCTGTGGCGCGTAGATCGATCTAACCGGAGCGGTTTTTACGGGAAAGTTGGAAAAATCGGCAAAAGGCCATTGCAAATGAACAAAATCGCAAGAATCTATGTGGGGTACGAAGTTGAAAGTGACAGATCTGGAAGTGGCGAGTCGCTTAAGAAACCCGATCTTGGCCGCAGATCAATCTGCGGCTGGCCGCAGATCCATCTGCGGCTGGCCCTGGTGGGTCCCCCCTGACTCCCTTGCAGCCGTTTGACTTGTTGAGTGAAAATAAATTACGAGATGGGTGACCAACGACGAAACCTGGCCCCGACGAGACGATCGACCGGCGACGATAACCGGCGATCACGAGATAGGTGACCGGCGATGAAACCCGGCCCCGACCAGACAACCAACCGACGACGATACCCGGGGGTTACGAGATGGGTGACCAGCGACGAAACCCGGCCCCGACGAGACGATCGACCGGCGATGATAACCGGCGATCACGAGATGGGTGACCGGCGACGAAACCCGGCCCCGACGAGACGATCGACCGGCGATGATAACCGGCGATCACGAGATGGGTGACCGGCGACGAAACCCGGCCCCGAAAAGACAACCAACCGGCGACGATACCCGGGGGTTACGAGATGGGTGACCGACGACGAAACTCGGCCCCGACAAGACAATTGACGGCGACGATAACCGGCGATTACGAGATAGGTGACCGGCGACGAAACCCGGCCCCGACAAGACAACCAACCGGCGACAATACCCGGGGGTTACGAGATGGGTGACCGGTGACGAAACCCGGCCTCGACGAGACGATCGACCGGCGACGATAACCGGCGATCACGAGATGGGTGACCGGCGACAAAATCCGGCCCTGACGAGACGATCAACGGCGACGATAACCGGCGATCACGAGATGGGTGACCGGCGACGAAACCCGGCCCCGACGAGACGATCGACGGCGACGATAACCGGCGATCACGAGATGGGTGACCGGCGACGAAACCCGGCCCCGACAAGACAACCAACCGGCGATGATACCCGGGGGTTACGAGATGGGTGACCGGCGACGAAACTCGGCCCCGACAAGACGATCGACCGGCGACGATAACCGGCGATCACGAGATGGGTGACCGGCGACGAAACCCGGCCCCGACGAGACGATCGACCGGCGACGATAACCGGCTATCACGAGATGGGTGACCGGCGACGAAACCCGGCCCCGACAAGACAACCAACCGGCGACGATACCCGGGGGTTACGAGATGGGTGACCGACGACGAAACTCGGCCCCGACAAGACAATTGACGGCGACGATAACCGGCGATTACGAGATAGGTGACCGGCGACGAAACCCGGCCCCGACAAGACAACCAACCGGCGACAATACCCGGGGGTTACGAGATGGGTGACCGGTGACGAAACCCGGCCTCGACGAGACGATCGACCGGCGACGATAACCGGCGATCACGAGATGGGTGACCGGCGACAAAATCCGGCCCTGACGAGACGATCAACGGCGACGATAACCGGCGATCACGAGATGGGTGACCGGCGACGAAACCCGGCCCCGACGAGACGATCGACGGCGACGATAACCGGCGATCACGAGATGGGTGACCGGCGACGAAACCCGGCCCCGACAAGACAACCAACCGGCGATGATACCCGGGGGTTACGAGATGGGTGACCGGCGACGAAACTCGGCCCCGACAAGACGATCGACCGGCGACGATAACCGGCGATCACGAGATGGGTGACCGGCGACGAAACCCGGCCCCGACGAGACGATCGACCGGCGACGATAACCGGCTATCACGAGATGGGTGACCGGCGACGAAACCCGGCCCCGACAAGACAACCAACCGGCGACGATACCCGGGGGTTACGAGATGGGTGACCGGCGACGAAACCCGGCCCCGACAAGACAACCAACCGGCGATGATACCCGGGGGTTACGAGATGGGTGACCGGCGACGAAACCCGTCCCCGACGAGACAATCGACCGGCGACGATAACCGGCGATCACGAGATGGGTGACCGGCGACGAAACCCGGCCCCGACGAGACGATCAACGGCGACGATAACCGGCGATAACGAGATGCGTGACCGGCAACGAAACCCGGCCCCGACGAGACGATCGACAGCGACGATAACCGGCGATCACGAGATGGGTGACCGGCGACGAAACCCGGCCCCGACAAGACAACCAACCGGCGACGATACCCGGGGGTTACGAGATGGGTGACCGACGACAAAACCCGGCCCCGAACGAGACGATAAATTGGAAGAGTGAACCCAACGACTAACAAATACGGTCAGGGGGTTGATGCGTTGACACTCTTACGAATGTTTTGCATGCATTACATCTTGTGTTGCATCATAAGCTACCTGTGTTACATCATGTATGTACTGTCATTCTTAGACACTGTCATTCATGCATCGGGTGTCTATTTCTTTATCATGTTCATTTCATTTAACATTTCATAAACATGATAAAGAGGGGCAACTGTAGACACCCAAATTTTGCACTTTGTACACTAACCCTGACAGAGGGGCAAATCCGTCAAATGAACCGGCCTGCGAGAGCGAAAGACTTGGCACAAAGGTGAACACTCGACCCCACCGCGACGATTGGCAGTCAAAACCGACGTGACGACAAGGCCATTCGAAACGGGCATTCCCGAATAAGGTGGCACGTCTCTCGAAAATTCCCGAACTGCAGAATACAAGCCTGTCAGCGAAAACCGACGTCACGGCACGAAAATCGAGAAAGTCAAACCGTCCAGCCGCGGATTGATCTGCGGCCAAATAGTGCGCCTTTTGAAAACACGGATCTCAAAACAGGGAACTCGAAACCAGGTGAGTGGAAGGCAGGCGGCCAGCCTATTTCAGCTCATCTCCATTTCAGCATACAGGGAGTTGGAGAGTTCAGCAATTTTGGAGGAAGAAGAATTCAGCACAACAGCAGCACGGATTTTGAGAGAGAAATAGCTAAATTTTGCAACAAAATAGGAAGAAAAGAGAGAAAAAAAGAGAGGATTTATATTCTTTTGATTTTGATTGTATCAAATATCCTTCTAATCCTATTCAAATATGCAAGTTCACATCCATTTGAGATCATTTGCAAGGTGAAAATTCCCTTTGTTCTAGCAATTTGTATCATATTGTTTGGTTAAATTAAATGTAATCTTCATGTATCTTGTTGAACAATCACGGATTAGGGATTATTAGTGAAGGTTCCATCGGAACAAAAATTCTTCCTAATAACCCGAGGATATCCAATTGGTGAAATTTCTAGCTTGTTTATGGTGATGTATTGGGTGTAAATTATTTAGATCATCATTTTCGGATGTCACGGTGTAATTAGACAAATCCGTGTTGGTTAGTTTTATAGTATTCATTTCGTAGGCATGTAGCAATATTGGGTGTGAGCCTAGGAACGCGACCCCGTGGTCCAAATCCGATGATGGACGTTTTGATGTATGTAATAGATTCAAGGTGCTCGTTTTTGTAACATGTAATCGTCGGGCCTTAAAACGGCGCTAAGGCGAGAATCGGGTTTAAGGCCCCGTAGTAGTGAAATATGTGATTGTTGGCGTTCGGGGATATTTTGATGGCTTACATGCCCGTGAATAGCCCCCTACGCATTTTGATGTTTAATTTGAATTGTAACACCAAACAAAAGATTTCAAAGCCAAAACAATAAAGATTTTTTCTAAAATCAATCAAAGTAGGATATTAGCATCACGGGGCTAAGAATTGGAAATGCTAATGAAAGTCAATTCCTATTTTACGAGAAAGCTAAAGAGAAGTTGTTTCCAAATGTCACAAAAATGGTTTTATAAAAAGAAATAACCGTTTTACTAAACCTTGATACATAGGGCGAAAGAGATCCTAGAAATTGCCCATCATTTATGAAAGCAACGTATAAATCTCGATTCCTATTATGGCTAAGGTTTAACAAATTCATGTTTTGTCAAAGCAACACTTAATGAAAAATCTCATAGCTTTTGCCAATTAAAATCAAACCTTTCTTATAAAGCTTTCTCGCGTATGCCGAAAAGACATTCCGAAGCGTTCTCAAATTAAAGCATGACTTTCCCTAAAAATCCAAATGATTCTTTCATACAAACTCACCACAACATTCACATAGGCACACACACACACACACACGCACACACACCCATTTCATGAATTAAAGGATAGGAAAAGCATCAAGATTGCGGTAACCGTGTTTCACGGAAGTCGGGGGGTGCCTAACACCTTCCCCTCGCTTAAGCAAGCCCCCGAACTCTATGAATCTCGGTTCGTCGACCAATTAATTCGGAGTCACATATGAGCCATCGATTTATAAAAAACGAAAACTCGGATGAGTTGGTACATCCATTTCAAATATACCAACTGGCGACTCTGGTTAATTGGCTCATCATAAAAAATGATCTTTCAAAACCCCGTCGACATTTATGCCGACCTTTTCCAAAAAATCATTCAATCAAAAGGCAAAAATTGGAAAGGACGAAAACCCGGCGTCGACAGTGTTGGCAATCTACTGAATGGACTTTACATACTTGACTTGCATGAAAATATACTTCAAATTGAACAAACTAAGAAAAGAAAAAGAGATGATGTTAATTATACCTTTATGTGGCACTGTAGACTCGGTCATATCAATGAAACAAGATTAACCAAGTTTCATAAAGATGGGCTTTTAGAGCTATCTGATTACGAATCATATCCAACTTGTGAATCTTGTCTCATGGGTAAGATGACTAAATCTTCTTTTAGTGGAAAAGGAGAAAGAGTTACAGAGTTGTTAGCGTTGGTACACACAAACGTATGTGGACCTATGACAACGAATGCACGAGGAGGGTATTCTTATTTTATTACTTTCACTGATGATCATTCTAGATTTGGATATGTGTATTTAATGAAATACAAATCTGAATCGTTTGAAAAGTTCAAAGAATTTAGAAGTGAAGTAGAGAAGCAAACTGGTAAGAGTATTAAGATTCTTCGATCGGATCGAGGAGGTGAATACTTGACTAATGAGTTTCTAAGTAGTCTCAAAGAAAATGATATAATCTCACAATGGACTCCACCAGGGATGCCACAGTTAAATGGTGTATTTGAAAGGAGAAATCAAACATTGTTCGACATGGTTCGTTCCATGATGAGTTTTACCGACCTTCCAGTATCCTTCTGGGGTTATGCCCTAGAAACGGTTGCATACCTACTTAATAAGGTACCTACCAAATCCGTCCCAACGACTCCATATGAGATATGGACAGGGAGGAAACCAAATCTTAAGCATGTTAAGACTTGGGGTTGTCCAACTTATGTCAAAAGGTTTGAGCATGATAAGCTGAAGACTAGATCCGACAATGTAGATTTGTGGGATACCCTAAAGAAACATCAGGGTATTATTTCTATCATCCTACTAATCAAAAGGTGTTTATTGCGAAATACGCTGCCTTCTTGGAAAAGGAGTTTATCCTTGAAGGGGTCAGTGAGAGTAAGATATATCTTGAAGAAGTTCAAGAACCACAAAATACTACGGATCAAAGTCAGGTACCTGACCAAGTAGAAGAACCTACTGTACCACTACCCATTCGTAAATTTAGAAGAGTACCGAAGATACCTGATAGGTATAGATTCATCATAGAGGATAATGATGAGGTATGCTGTAACGATCGGGAATTTTGAATTTCCTTGTAACCCGAGTTACGTGTGAATGAAATGAATTTTTATTTTTATTTAAATTATTATGTGTTATGTGCTTAAAGGTTGTGTTACAACCTAGAATATGTGTATGTGTTAAATTTTTCGTGTAATAGTTTTGTTTATGTGAATAATTGATTTCGCGTAGTGTCGCTAAATCACTATTCACGGGGTACGCTTATCGAGGCACTATTCACATCATAATATTTTTGCGTCTTTTTCGACCTTAATAAATTTCAATAATACACGTGTGCGAAGTGATAATTTTTTTAAGTGTCAGATTTTCATTTTGAGCCCATTCGTATTTATTTTGGTATCCGAAATGTATAATATGACTGTTCCGAATAATTGGACAAATCCCACAATAATTATTTTTATGCGTCCTAATAATTTATGGGAGTACCCATTTTAATTTTGGGTAGAGTTATTTACCAGTTTTAGTACAAAAGTGAGAGTTTTCGGATATATTTTTGTGTATTTGGGTATTTATTTTGACTTGTTACTCCAAGAGGGAACCAACCTAAACCCTTGGACCAATCAAATGCAAGGAGTAGAGAGTATATCTGGCAGCATGTTGCTATTTTGTTAGGCTCAATACATTAATTCCCCAAATTATTGAGCATTCTTGAGCCACTCCCTTCATCCTCCCGAAGCCTCCAAGCTGCCATTTCATTCAAACTTCTTCTCTCCCATTCCTTCCCTAAACTAACAGCAGATAGAGAGAGATTGAGTGTGAGGGTGCTACAGATTATTGAGAGTGAAAGAGCATTGAAGAAGAAATAGAAGAACAAGAAAAGAAGAGGAAGAAGAACACGGAAGAACAAGAAGCAAAGTGAGCGGGAGAAGAGAAGGGGAGCTCAATCCAATCGAACCTAACAATTTCTTAGCACCTAGAAGGGATTTACAAGGTAAACAATCAATAAATAAATTCATTTCAAGTGATTTTGATAGGATTTTTGAGTTCTATGTGTTCTTAAGCTCAAACCATTGGGTTTGAGCATTTCTTGCAATTTTTGTTGTAATTGTTAGTTGTGGTTGATTTTTATTGTTGCTAAGACATCTTGTAAGCTATTAATAACCTCAAAGTGGAACAAAATCAATGAATGATCCGAACCTTGGCATAAAGGATGGAACTTTAGACTTTTTAGACAAAATGACTTTCAGATGATTTAGAGGACTATAAAGCCTTGATTGAGTAATGGTTTGGTCTAATTAATGTTGTAATATTGTAGTTCCATAGGTTACCTTCATAACCCAGTTGGAATGGAGTTAAAAGGTGTTAAAACAAAGATTTGGGGTTGATTTTGGTGAAGAACACCAAGAACATGAAAACAGAGTTTTCATTTTGTACTTTGGCTCACAAATTGGTTATGTTAATGTTTATGGGTATTGCTAAATTTTTGATATGTTGTATCCCTATGAATTAGGAGTTTATAGAGTTTAAAATGAGCCAATTTGCTTGTGTATAGGAGAAGTTATGAAGATCGGAGTGAGAGGAGGTCAGATTATCATGACTGCAAAACAACTACATATTTTGGGCTGTATGAATGGCACAGCTGCACCGTTCATAAGGCCAAATTAGGCACAGCTGCGCCGGACACGTGTCAGGCGCAGACGTGCCCGAGTGGACTGTTTTGACCTCCTGTAGTAAAATGTCCATAACCTTTACATACGAACTCGAAATTAGATGATTCAAGATGATTCGGAAAGAGGAATAGTAGACCTACAACTTTCGTTGTGACGCCCCCAAATCTCTACACTCCCCTGTAGCAGATCTGGTACTCACGTGAAACTATACAACTATAAATATTCAATAAAATATGACTTCTATCTATCCAAGGTTCACAGTATCCCATAACAGGTACTAGTTCCGGCCAGAACGTTGTCTGTGTTTGGATACCCTCACTTGGATGTATAGATTCATATCTAATGAATACCTCTTTCATATTTATATTCCCTATCTATCTGACATTCACAGTATTAATGATAAGATTGTCCATAGAACTGAGGGGCGCATTCCGGTAAGGATGACACGTTACCGGCGCTCATTAAGTGTAACCCCAGAGCTTATAGGACTTTCAACATCATTTAAATACCCTCATTCAGATGTATAGTTCGTATAGATACTGTATCTAATTTAGTACAACTATGCTAAATAAAATAAAGATCAGAGCATAACGCAATAGATGAAATAAAGGATCATAATATATTACATATCATTTGATTCGATTACATTGTTCTCAGTACTAAGTTATTACAACAGAAGCCTTTAAAAGACTTAGATTATTCAAAAGCAGTTAATAAAACTAATAAACGTGTCATTTCCCTTTATCTGTCCCAGAAGTACCAGGGATATCATTTAAAGCTGCAAAAGAAGATATGCGCAAGAATGAGCTACAAATGCTCAGCAAGTTCATTTAAAAATGTAAACAAAGTGTGTTTGATTTGAAAGATGTCAGGTGATGTATAATTAATACTGAGGGTTCTGTACCGGAACCATATATTTCAAATTGTCCTGTCAGTCTTCAATGACTTAGAACCTCTTTGAGTTCGGATATCTGGTAGGTGATCAGCCTCACCAATATCCTAGGAGTATGCATATCATCCTACCACATTTTTGGTCAATTTAAGTTAATTGCCAATATTGGTCAATTCATTTAATTGCCAATTTAAACCTTATTCGAAGGTTTATCGGACCACCTTCCATCCACGGTGTCCCTTTAACTCAGTATAGATGTCGTACCAAAACAATTTGGTTTGACACAATAATTTTAAGCTCAAACAATAAATAAATGATTTCATTTCTTAAGTTATGCTGAACAAGTAGCAATAACTTCACAATAATTGATAGCAAGACATAAATGAATTGCTTAATATAAATTGAGAAAAGTTAGGACACTTGTCTTAGCGTAGCTCACTATAATTTAGTATAATCGGTCAACGCACGTAGTCTACGTATACCAATAATAAGCGTTAGCACGCATATAAATATGTATCACACTAATCTAGACAAGTTTCATTAAGGTTCGACGTTGATTCGGTATCTCGGTCGCGTCCTTAATAGCTAAACACATAGATTGTTCGATAAAACTTCATTTGGAAGCTTAATTATTAGTCTAAATAATTTATTTATTATTTATAACATTTTTAGAAGCTTGGTATTATTTTTAAATAATTTTTAGAAGCTTGGAAGTATTTTTAAATAATTTTACAAGCTTAGGAATATTTTTAAATGATTTAATTATCATTTAGAATAATTTTAAAACATTTAATATGTTATTTAAATAATTTATTTGTCATTTAGAATATTTTTAGATGCCTAAAATATTATTTAAATAATTTATTTATCATTTATAATACTTTTAGAAAGACAAAATATTATTTAAATGATTTATTTTATCATTAATAATATTTTTTAGAATTTATTTTATCATTATAATAATTTAATTATTACTTATAATAATTTTCAAAACTTAATTTAATATTTAAATGATTTAATTATCATTTAAAGTAATTTTTAAATACTTAATATATTATTTAAATGATTTATTTATCATTAATAATATTTAAATATTTAATATTTTATTAAATTATTATATACAATAATTTTATTTACCTTAAAATCATTTTTAAATAATTAATATAATTATTAAATGATTTAATATCATTTTTAAATAATTAATATAATTATTAAATGATTTATTATAATTATTATTATTATTTAATTAAATTAAATAATAATTCAGAAATATATAAAAATATTAAAAATAAATTTTTATAATTAAAAATGAATTTTCGAATATAATTATTAATTATTAATAATTATTTAATATTTATTTATTATTTTATAATTTATTTAATTAATTTTTATTAAAAATCCGTCGCTAAAGGGCTTTAGCGACGGTCTGCTTAGTTTCTTAGTTTTCTGGGTTTGGGATGAATTTCGTTGCTAAAGGTGTTCTTCAATGAAGAACAGTTGGTCATGGTCCAACAGGGACTTTTGACCTCAATTTAATCTCAGCTGGTTTGATGTTTGTGTTTGATTTTTGTTTGTTGTTATAGCAAACATGGCAGAGTATAACGACATATCAAATTTCATCTTAAATTATATCATATCATGCTCTAAATTTGATGGTCAAACCACCGGGTTCAAACTGTTCTTGAGTTTCTAGGTAACCCAGAAACTCAAGCAGTCATGGTCAGTCAACATGGTTTGACCATGAATAACTTTGATTCCAGGTTAGCTAAATGTCTTTTGATGCTTTATACTTGTAGATTACATGGCAAAGAAGAGTTACAAACATTAAAACCTCTAAAATTATATCGTTTAGGCATGATCTGGGTTGTCCAAAAGTCTGACATCAAACTGTCAGACATTCATATGATTCTGGGTTACCTAGAAATCAGTCCTCCATGGTCGGTCAAAGCATTTTGACCACCTATAACTTCCATCCTAGAGATAATTTAACCATTCTACCAATTGGATCTTAAAGTTAACATGGCATACTACTGATTCATGCTTTAAAACACATCAAACAAACATTTTAAGCCGATCAAAAGCTCTGACAAAGTAGCTTGTCAGACTGTTCTTAACTGCCAAGAACAGTTTGCTATTTTGGCTTGATTTTCATATCTAGATGTTATGTAAACATGTTTTAACTGCCCAGATCACTTAATTACATATTAATAAGTATTGTTAAACACTAAATCATAACATCAAATTCAAACTTAAATATCTAGTAACAAATTAGGGTTTATGCACCTTTTTCTTCAAAATTTGATTTCTGATCTTGGCTACTGATCTTGTGATTGCAGAGGCTTGTTATGGCTGGTAATATAGGTGTTTAGGGTTTGTAAATTCGTAGGTTAAATGACCAGCTTGATGTTCTATTTATAGCAACTTCCAAATTAGGGTTTTTAGGTCATTTCTCACATTTTTGCCTCCACAAATATCTAACCCCTTAACTTGTGCTGCTCAAATCTGATCCTAGATTGTCATGCTTGTGCTGGAGTGTGTCAAGCACAAGCTTGCACACTCCTAGCTTAATTTTCATTGGCTAGGATTTTATTTTTCACTTATTTACTTACTAATTAAAATTAGATTTTTGTTAATTAGGTTTATAATGTTCTATTTAAGTTTAGTAATACCTTATTTAGGTTTATATATCATAATTAAGGTTTATCAATTCATAATTTAGTGTTATTAAACCAAATTAGGGTTTTAGGGTTTCAAATTAGGGTTTAGGGTTTTCAAACCTATAATTAGGGTTTTAATCTTTTGTTTAGGGTTTAATTTAATCTTAATGATTCATAATTAATACTCCCTCCGTCCCAAATTAATTGCTTTTCTAGGACTTTTTTAAGTCAAATTGATTATTTTTAAAATTAATAATTAAGCATATATAAATATATTTCTAAAATTATAAAAATTGAAATTAGTAATAAATTGTATATACTTTCTTTTGGTTATAATATCTTCACCTATATGTTAGCAAAAATAGTAAAAATATTAGTTTTAAAAATAGTCAATTTGACTTTAAAAAGTCTTAAAAATGCAATTAATTTGGGACGGAGGGAATATTATGATTCATTATTTAGAATCTAATTGTATCAATTAAGATTCTTATACAATAATTAGGGTTTCGATTAGACAATTCGGATAAATATTATCAATTAGGGCTTTTAAATTAGGGTTTCTGTTTCAGTTTATTGTTCTAACCCTAATTAACTTATTTTAGATGTTTATCCGTTAATATAATATTATATTAACTCCGAAGCACGACAAAACACTTCGTCATTTACAAGCGCGACACAACAGCTTACCAAAATAATTTGCCGAGACGCTTCTCGGTGAATTTGTCGGAAGCACGACAAATCATTTTGTCCGATTAAGCACGACACAGCTGCTTGGCGAAAAATTTTTATTTGACCTAATTGTTTAATAAAATACACAATCAGATAGTACAAAGTCAGATCATGAAATTTCATTTATTAAACACATAATTCACATATACAGATCTTATTAGGATTCGGAATATTTCATTCACCCCCACTAATAAGAATTTCGTCCTCGAAATTATAGTACAGGTTATACAAATAAGTGTGGGTAACTATCTCGCATTTTACTCTCAAGTTCCCACGTAGCTTCCTCTATATTTTGATTCCTCTAAATAACTTTGACTGAAGGGATCACTTTATTTCGCAGATGTTGTTCTTTCATATCTATGATTTCGATAGGAATTTCTTCATAAGATAAATCTTTCTCGATCTGGATAGGTTCGTAATCGATAACGTGTTTATAATCGGGTTTGTACGGTCGTAACACGGACACATGAAACACGTTATGGATATGTTCTAACTCAGGAGGTAGGGCTACCTCATAGGCTACCTCACCTATCCTCTTCAATATTTGAAATGGCCCAATAAATCTCGGACTCAATTTGCCTTTCTTGCCGAAACGTATTTTTCCCTTCCACGGAGATACTTTTAAGAACACGTGACTCCCGACGTCAAAATCTTGTAACTTTCTGTGTTGATCAACATATTTCTTCTGTCGATCTTGTGACGCTTATAATCTTCCTCGTATAATTTAAACTACCTCCGTGGTTTGTTGAACTATTTCAGGTCCTAACATTTGTCGCTCTTCGACCTCATCCCAACATAAAGGCGTTCTACATTTTCTTCTATATAGGGCTTCAAATGGTGGCATTCCTATGCTGGCATGGTAGTTATTGTTGTATGCAAATTCTACCAAAGGTAATTGATCCTCCCAACTTCCCTTGAAATCCATGATGCAAGAGCGCAACATGTCTTCCAATGTCTGAATGGTTCTCTCGCTCTGACCGTCAGTTTGTGGATGATATGTTGTACTTAGTCTCAACTGAGTTCCTAAATTTTTCTGGAGACTTGTCCAAAAATTCGAAGTAAATCGTGGATCTCGATCTAATACTATAGAAACAGGGACTCCATGTCTAGAAATAACTTCATTGATGTAAAGTCTGGCTAACTGGTCTAGACTGAAGTTGATTTTGATGGGTAGAAAATGAGCTGATTTGGTAAGACGATCTACAATTACCCAAATGGCATTGTGACCTTTTTGTGTGGTTGGAAGGCCAACTACGAAATCCATGGTAATATGCTCCCATTTCCACTCAGGAATTTCTAAGGGCTGTAATAATCCACTCGGCTTTTGGTGTTCAGCTTTAACCCTTTGACACGTTAAACATTTACTTACCCACTCTACTATTTCTCTTTTCATGTTAGACCACCAAAAATGTAGGCTCAAGTCTTTGTACATTTTTGTACTCCCTGGATGTACAGCGAATTTAGAACTGTGGGCTTCATTCAGTATTTCGTCTTTTAGTTCTTGTACTGAAGGTACCCAAATTCTATTTTCGTATCTCAGTACTCCATCCTTATCCACTCTAAACTTAACATTCTTTGTATGAGTCAATTCTGCCTTATACTTCTGACATTCTGCATCAGTCTCCTGTAGTTCTTTGATTCTATCCAATAAAGTCGAACTACCCTCCATGACGAATAACTTCTCGGTAGAGTTAATTGAAACTCCCACTTTGATCTCAAGTTTGTCAAACTCTTTTATCAATTTTTCGTTATTGGTCACGACATTTAAGTTTTCTTGGTTCTTTCGACTCAATGCGTCTGCTACGACGTTGGCTTTTTCGGGATGATATAAAATTTCACAATCGAAATCTTTTATCAACTCTAGCCATCTCCTTTGCCTCATGTTTAACTCCTTTTGTGTGAAAATATATTTCAGACTCTTGTGATCTGTGTATATCTCACACTTCTCCCCGTACAAATAATGCCTCCAAATTTTCAAGGCAAATACTACGACGGCTAACTCAAGATCATGCATAAGATACCTCTTCTCATAATCTTTGAATTGTCTTGATGCATATGCAATCACTTTCCCATGTTGCATTAACACACACCCTAACCCCTTGTGTGATGCATCACTATAAACAACGAGACCTCCTGTATCATCTGGTAAAGATAATACTGGTGTCATGCTTAACCGCTTTTTCAATTCCTGGAAGCTTTCTTCACATTTGTCTGTCCAGACGTACTTTACCGTCTTTCGAGTCAAATTGGTTAGCGGGGTTGCTATCTTTGAAAAATCTTGTATAAAACGCCGATAATACCCTGCTAAACCGAGAAACTTCTTACTTCTGTTGGAGTTGTTGGTTGTTCCCAATTCACAACCGCTTCTATCTTTGCTGGATCCACCGCTATTCCATTCTTGTCAATCACATGACCCAAGAATTGAACTCGTTCCAACCAAAATTCACATTTGGAAAACTTTGCATAAAGTTGTTCCTTGCGTAATATCTCCAATACGCTCCTTAAGTGTTCAGCATGCTCTTCTTTTGTTCTCGAGTATACTAAAATATCATCGATGAACACTACGACAAATTTGTCTAAGCATGGTTTAAACACTCTGTTCATTAAGTCCATGAATGTTGCTGGTGCATTCGTTAATCCAAAGGACATCACAAGAAACTCATAATGTCCATAGCGTGTCCTAAACGCTGTCTTCGGCACATCTTCTTTTCTTACCTTTAATTGATGATAACCTGATCGTAGGTCGATCTTCGAAAAGTGTTCGGCCCCTTTTAACTGGTCAAACAGATCATCAATTCTTGGTAAAGGATATTTATTCTTTATGGTTAACTTATTTAACTCTCTATAATCAATACACAACCTTAATGTTCCATCCTTCTTCTTTACAAACAACACCGGTGCTCCCCAAGGTGAAACACTGGGTTATATGTACTTTTTGTCTAAGAGTTCTTGTAGCTGCACAAGTAACTCCTTCAACTCTACAGGTGCCATTCTGTACGGTGCCTTTGAAACTGGCATCGTACCAGGTGCAAGATCGATAATAAATTCGATCTCCCTATCCGGAGGTAGACATGGTAAATCATCTAGAAACACATCCGGAAATTCTCTAACTATAGGTATTTGCTCTAGCTTTTCTCCTTCTTTTCGAGTATCTACTATGTATGCCAAATAACCTGTGCAACCCTTCTTAAACAATCTCTCTGCTTGCATTACTGTCAGATAGTGAGATCGTTTAGGTGAACAACCACCGTTGAACACTACTTTTGACTCTGAAGCAGTCACTAGATTTACACGCTTCCGCTGGCAGTCAATTATTGCATTATAATTTACCAACCAATCCAAGCCTAGAATTTATATCGAATTCTCCTAGCTGTATAGGAATAAGGTTCACAAGAAACTTGTGTCCCTTAATTTCTACATTATAATTTCTATATATAGTTTTAACGGGAATTATCTCTTTATTTGTAATTTTTTATGTTTACAAGGTATATTTAAATTTATTAACTATTGGGTTGGGTTTACTTCTCTATTTTCTGCCTCTACTAATGTATATGGTCTTCTTCCAAACAGCGTTAAGCTATATAAGTACGAACACTAGTATAATTACAAGTATGTAATGCACATATTGTTCAAACATAATTTGTATATTCATACAGAAGGTTTACATATTCGACTAGTAGTTTATATAAGTACTACTAGCATTCCCAAACCAGTTTCGCAAAACTTGGGTAAAGTAGTTTAGATACTACTGTTTACATACACACTTTGGTGACCAGGTTTATCTAAAGCTTAATCTTACGATACTCATCACACAACATACTGGATACCACCCACCTATTGATGTCGTATCCAGTCTTTCCATTCTCTACGGGATAATCCTCTATTCGCTTATCCAAATCCACAAGTGTTTCACGAAATTCTTTATTAGTTCTATCAAGCCTTGCTTGGATTTGATATCTTTCTCTTTCCTTTCTTGACAACAGTGTCTGAAGTCGGATATTTAATCGTCCTTCATCCTCTAACCTTTCTTCCACATACGTTACCCTATTGTTTAAGGTATATATTTCCATCTGGGCTTGTTCTAGTAGATTTTCCTCATCTAGGTTTCCTTCTTCTAACTCTTCTATAGATTGATTTCGAACTTCTGATATATCCCTCCATATTATTGGTTCTTCCTCATCTTCTCCTTCGTCTATAATCTGAACCTCTGCCTTGTCCTCATTAGGTTCTGTCGTTTTCGCATCATGGAATTCCAAGTTATATTGAACTTCTTGTCCTTCAGGATCACTGCCCTGCTCAAGCTCTATCACCTATGAACCTATCTCCCCTGAACTATCTTCCCAATCTCGGTCTGCCATCCTACAAAAGAATTTTACTTGTTTAGTATTATGATGAAGCAAGTTTACACAAAGTATAAGGCTTTTAAGGTTATCTTATGTGTATTAAGTATTTTACGGAATCAAAGATTATATCCTAAGGTATTTCCTAACTACCTTAGAGCTATAATCTATAGCTCTGATACCAACCTGTGACGCCCCCAAATCTCTACACTTCCCTGTAGCAGATCTGGTGCTCACGTGAAACTATACAACTATAAATATTCAATAAAATATGACTTCTATCTATCCAAGGTTCACAGTATCCCATAACAGGTACTAGTTCCGGCCAGAACGTTGTCTGTGTTTGGATACCCTCACTTGGATGTATAGATTCATATCTAATGAACACCTCTTTCATATTTATATTCCCTATCGATCTGACATTCACAGTATTAATGATAAGATTGTCCATAGAACTGAGGGGCGCATTCCGGTAAGGATGGCACCTTACCGGCGCTCATTAAGTGTAACCCCAGAGCTTATAGGACTTTCAACATCATTTAAATACCCTCATTCAGATGTATAGTTCGTATAGATACTGTATCTAACTTAGTACAACTATGCTAAATAAAATAAAGATCAGAGCATAACGTAATAGATGAAATAAAGGATCTAATATATTACATATCATTTGATTTGATTACATTGTTCTCAGTACTAATTTATTACAACAGAAGCCTTTAAAAGACTTAGATTATTCAAAAGCAGTTAATAAAACTAATAAACGTGTCCTTTCCCTTTATCTGTCCCAGAAGTACCAGGGATATCATTTAAAGCTGCAAAAGAAGATATGCGCAAGAATGAGCTACAAATGCTCAACAAGTTCATTTAAAAATGTAAACAAAGTGTGTTTGATTTGAAAGATTTCAGGTGATGTATAATTGATACTGAGGGTTCTGTACCGGAACCATATATTTTAAATTGTCCTGTCAGTCTTCAATGACTTAGAACCTCTTTGAGTTCGGATATCTGGTAGGTGATCAGCCTCACCAATATCCTAGGAGTATGCATATCATCCTACCACATTTTTGGTCCATTTAAGTTAATTGCCAATATTGGTCAATTCATTTAATTGCCAATTTAAACCTTATTCGAAGGTTTGTCGGACCACCTTCCATCCACGGTGTCCCTTTAACTCAGTATAGATGTCGTACCAAAACAATTTGGTTTGACACAACAATTTTTAGCTCAAACAGTCAATAAATGATTCATTTCTTAAGTTATGCTAAACAAGTAACAATAACTTCACAATAATTGATAGCAAGACATAAATGAATTGCTTAATATAAATTGAGAAAAGTTAGGACACTTGCCTTAGCGTAGCTCACTATAATTTAGTACAATCGGTCAACGCACGTAGTCTACGTATACCAATAATAAGCGTTAGCACGTATATAAATATGTATCACACTAATCTAGACAAGTTTCATTAAGGTTCGACGTTGATTCGGTATCTCGGTCGCGTCCTTAATAGCTAAACACATAGATTGTTCGATAAAACTTCATTTGGAAGCTTAATTATTAGTCTAAATAATTTATTTATTATTTATAACATTTTTAGAAGCTTGGTATTATTTTTAAATAATTTTTAGAAGCTTGGAAGTATTTTTAAATAATTTTACAAGCTTAGGAATATTTTTAAATGATTTAATTATCATTTAGAATAATTTTAAAACATTTAATATGTTATTTAAATAATTAATTTGTCATTTAGAATATTTTTAGATGCCTAAAATATTATTTAAATAATTTATTTATCATTTATAATATTTTTAGAAAGATAGAATATTATTTAAATGATTTATTTTATCATTAATAATATTTTTAGAATTTATTTTATCATTATAATAATTTAATTATTACTTATAATAATTTTCAAAACTTAATTTAATATTTAAATGATTTAATTATCATTTAAAGTAATTTTTAAATACTTAATATATTATTTAAATGATTTATTTATCATTAATAATATTTAAATATTTAATATTTTATTTAATTATTATATACAATAATTCTATTTACCTTAAAATCATTTTTAAATAATTAATATAATTATTAAATGATTTAATATCATTTTTAAATAATTAATATAATTATTAAATGATTTATTATAATAATAATTATTATTTAAATTAAATAATAATTCAGAAATATATAAAAATATTAAAAATAAATTTTTATAATTAAAAATAAATTTTCGAATATAATTATTAATTATTAATAATTATTTAATATTTATTTATTATTTTATAATTTATTTAATTAATTTTTATTAAAAATCCGTCGCTAAAGGGCTTTAGCGACGGTCTGCTTAGTTTCTTAGTTTTCTGGGTTTGGGATGAATTTCGTTGCTAAAGGTGTTCTTCAATGAAGAACAGTTGGTCATGGTCCAACAGGGTTTGGGATGTTTGTGTTTGATTTTTGTTTGTTGTTATAGCCAACATGGCAGAGTATAACGACATATCAAATTTCATCTTAAATTATATCATATCATGCTCTAAATTTGATGGTCAAACCACCGGGTTCAAACTGTTCTTGAGTTTCTGGGTAACCCAGAAACTCAAGCAGTCATGGTCAGTCAACATGGTTTGACTATGAATAACTTTGATTCCAGGTTAGCTAAATGTCTTTTGATGCTTTATACTTGTAGATTACATGGCAAAGAAGAGTTACAAACATTAAAACCTCTAAAATTATATCGTTTAGGCATGATCTGGGTTGTCCAAAAGTCTGACATCAAACTGTCAGACATTCATATGATTTCTGGGTTACCCAGAAATCAGTCCTCCATGGTCGGTCAACGCATTTTGACCATCTATAACTTCCATCCTAGAGATAATTTAACCATTCTACCAATTGGATCTTAAAGTTAACATGGCATACTACTGATTCATGCTTTAAAACACATCAAACAAATATTTTAAGCCTATCAAAAGCTCTGACAAAGTAGCTTGTCAGACTGTTCTTAACTGCCAAGAACAGTTTGCTATTTTGGCTTGATTTTCATATCTAGATGTTATGTAAACATGTTTTAACCGCCCAGATCACTTAATTACATATTAATAAGTATTCCTAAACACTAAATCATAACATCAAATTCAAACTTAAAGATCTAGCAACAAATTAGGGTTTATGCACCTTTTTCTTCAAAATTTAATTTCTGATCTTGGCTACTGATCTTGTGATTGCAGAGGCTTGTTATGGCTGGTAATATAGGTGTTTAGGGTTTATAAATTCGTAGGTTAAATGACCAGCTTGATGTTCTATTTATAGCAACTTCCAAATTAGGGTTTTTAGGTCATTTCTCACATTCTTGCCTCCATAAATATCTAACCCCTTAACTTGTGCTGCTCAAATCTGATCCTAGATTGTCATGCTTGTGCTGGAGTGTGTCAAGCACAAGCTTGCACACTCCTAGCTTAATTTTCATTGGCTAGGATTTTATTTTTCACTTATTTACTTACTAATTAAAATTAGATTTTTGTTAATTAGGTTTATAATGTTAATTTAAGTTTAGTAATACCTTAATTAGGTTTATATATCATAATTAAGGTTTATCAATTCATAATTTAGTGTTATTAAACTAAATTAGGGTTTTAGGGTTTCAAATTAGGGTTTAGGATTTTCAAACCTACAATTAGGGTTTTAATCTTTTGTTTAGGGTTTAATTTAATCTTAATGATTCATAATTAATATTATGATTCATTATTTAGAATCTAATTGTATCAATTAAGATTCTTATACAATAATTAGGGTTTCGATTAGACAATTCGGATAAATATTATCAATTAGGGTTTTTAAATTAGGGTTTCTGTTTCAGTTTATTGTTCTAACCCTAATTAACTTATTTTAGATGTTTATCCGTTAATATAATATTATATTAACTCCGAAGCACGGCAAAGCACTTCGTCATTTACAAGCGCGACACAGCAGCTTACAAAAATAATTTGCCGAGACGCTTCTCGGTGAATTTGCCGGAAGCACGACAAATCATTTTGTCCGATTAAGCACGACACAACTGCTTGGCGAAAATTTTTTATTTGACCTAATTGTTTAATAAAATACACAATCACATAGTACAAAGTCAGATCATGAAATTTCATTTATTAAACACATAATTCACATATACAGATCTTATTAGGGTTCGGAATATTACATTCGTTATTTAAGTTTTTCAATTTGAGGTCTGTATCATGGCCTAAATTAGCCATTTATAGGACTGATGCGTAATTGGGGTCAATCGGAGGGCGTCGGGCATGTGCGTTTGCACACGTAATGCCCCCGACCCTGTAAAGTGATGTTCTAACTTTCATAACATAAATGTTATGAATTATAATGATACTTAGTATTAACCAATGAGTATTAGATAAATCAAATGGGCGTGTTAGGCGAACGTTATTGCGTGTCGCTTGGGCATTCGAATAGGCAAGTTGGGCATATAGACGTGCAAGCGTCGTAACGCCGTAACTAGTGGGCATAACCTTGTGTAATATGTTGTTTCTTATTTGAATGGGACATTATAGAGTTGTGTAAACAAATATTTGGTATCCCGTATGTGACTAATTGTATGTGAATATGTACCTAATTGTGTAGGATATTAAGGAGCGTGTGTTGTAATATTGTAGCAGCGCTTCAGACAAGTTCCCTAACTTTATTCTTTCTATATATTGAATGCAAGTTCCCTTTAACCCTACTCAATTTACATTCGAGCAGGATGTGGTGTATTATGCAAGTTCCTTAACTTCATTCTTTCTATATATTGAATGCAAGTTCTTCTTTAACCCTTGTCTAACCCTTGTGTTGGGTAAGTTTCTAAATCTTATGCACTATTTTTATTTCGTTTAAACAGGTATATGTTAGGCAAGTTTCCTAACGCTTATCTAACCCTTGTGTTGGGAAGGTTCTATTGTGCGAGTTATTTATTGATTGAGCAATCATTCTATGTTATTGCAAGTTCCTCACTCATGTATTATATTCGAGCAAGTTTCCTATCCTATACAAATGTTGCATATTCTTGCAAGTATTACTTCATTAAGCGAGTTTCTTATCTTATTCAAGATATTCTGTACAGGTTCCTTTACTTCAATCATTGTTATATTGCAAATGTTCTTAGAATGAACTGATAATCATTCACGTTATTTAACTATGCTTCAACGCATGTTATTAAAGCTTTCAAGTTCTATATTCCATGAACTGCATAAGATAGATGTCAAAGCCAATTGTTTCGGCTAGACGTATGTTTAATCATCATTGTTGTTAAGTAAAGCTATTCGATCAAATTGTTTGGTTTGGATTCCTATGTAAAGCTGAGATGAACAACCCTCATAGCAGGGGAAACAGTATGTATGTCGGGGAACCGACACAGGCGCGAACAGTATATTAAAGGGGTTATGCATAACACCGGGTACATTAGGCTAATTGATGAGTGTGTTTTATATACACAAATTGGGTACTTTTAGCCTTAATAATTTGTAAGTCTTTAGCTATTTCGTTTGGTTTTATGTGTTTTCATCTTATTGTTGTTTAATATAGTTTTGTATTACTTTTATATGTATTTGTGTGCTTTTATGTGTTTTTACTTTGTTTCGTAGGTATTGAAATAAAAGCCCTTGGGATCATTGCGTTTTCGGCGTGAATTTGGCATTTCAGCTGCTTGTTTCTCCATTTCACCCATGTTCCAATCCGAATCTCTCAGAACTCAAAGAACGAAAGTTGTAGATTTTGATCTTAGCTTTCCAGATTATCCGGAACCATCCAATTTGAAGTTCTTATGAGAGAGGTATGATCATTTTACAATCGGATGCTGCATGCATTTTACGCAGCAGTTGCTTCGGGCTCAATTTGAGCCTTGCTCCGGACTGTATCGCGTCAAGCTCCAGTGATAGAAGTTGTAGAGCTACTTCTTAGCTTTCCATAGCCTACTTAACTGCCTTAATCCGAGTTCGGACAAAGAAGTTATGGCTATTTTCCCAACGGACGTCGTAGCTGGAAAATGCAGCAGAACTGCTGCCCGGCGCAGCTGCGCCCATTCCTAGTACAATCCCGGCGCAGCTGCGCCCTTATACAGAAATCGGTAGATTTGGGCGGCGCAGCTGCGCCCGGACGCAAGCCAAAGTAGACGCAGCTGCGCCCGACATCCAGGGAGTTCAATATTCAGCGCATCCTAGCGCGCAACTGCGCCCGATTCGCCATATTTCGCGATTTCAGCTAATTTTTGGTCAAAATTCGTGGGCTAAGCTAGGTTTTTGCTTAAGGAACTATAAATACATTATGTAGCCTCCATTTTTATGAGACCTAGACCCCAAAAATCAGATTCAAGAGGGGAGAGCTACCAAATTCATCACCAAGGAGGGCCAAAGTGCTACAAATCAAGTTATACCAAGCAAAGGCCAAGGAGCTAAAGCATCAAGGATTGCAAAATCAAGGAGGAAAAGCTAGAGATCATCATCAACCCAACAAGCAACATCTGAATATCCATCAAAATTGGTTTTATCTCTAATTTCCCTTCTAATTTGTGATCCAACATGATGTATAATTTGAATATGATGTTATTTGTAGCTACCATGAACTAGACTTTTATTCTAAGATTTCAATGGAACCCAACACCTAGTTTGAATTGAATTATCTCTCTTTGATGTTAGTTATCATTTTAGAATTGGATATCATAATTTGTGCTTCATGTATTAATTACCTTGATCATCAATTAGTGTGATAATCTATATGGAATTGAGAAAGGAAATATAGATTAAGATCTGATTATGCTAGCATGTGTTCATGAATTCTGCATGTGATGGAATTTAAGTTTCGTGCCTAGGATAGAGATATACCGAAGCACCATATGTGGCCAATTGAGAACTTATGCTTCAACCCTTTTTGTTTGTATTTCACATAGAGATATAGTGTGTTAGTCATCTAGGGTGTTCACATTCATTCTATCAATTGTGGATTTAGTGTGATATGAATATGGTGCATCGAGAGGTGGCCATATTTTACATTCGTGTTCTCGACCAACATTCTAATGTAATAAATTACGAATTGAATGTCTAGCATGATTTATAATGAAAGTTTAATTGATTGATCACCTATATGAAATTGAAAAGTGGATTATAGTGTTGAGACTTAGTTTTAATATCATACGAAAGTTAGAGATTTTTGTGGGTAATGTATAAGATTATGTGGCGTGTGTCTTATTCATTGTCTTCAAGAATGGATGACTTGCTAGTATTTGGGATAGAGATATACCTAAATGCCGTGTGTAATCATTATGAGATTATAAACTTAATGACTCCCTACACGGAGGTTCATTCGTTTGATGGGTAGATTGACTAAGATTATGTGGCGTGTGTCTTGTTGATTATTCATGGAATTGAATGGATTGTTGGCATGTGGGATAAACATATACCTATGTGTCGTGTATGGGTGATTTTCATATGACCATACACTAAGGTTTATAATTAGGTGAATTTCTTGGTTAATAATTCTTGTGATTTAACTAGTTGAAAAGGAAAGAGTTAAGAGATTTAAATGAAGTGTTGGGGGAAATTGTAATCTTAGACTTTTTAATACTAGATTTTCATAATCTTAAAAGCTTGTCATTTAGTTAATCAAACAACTCAAGTTTTCATTGTTTAAATAAGATTGAAATGATAAAAGGTTAATACTTGGTAAACATTAGAAACAATTCCTCGTGGGATCGATACTTTACTTACTCTTTATTACTTGTTGACCGCGTATACTTGCGCGTATTTATCGGTTGCAAAATTGACCAACAAGTTTTTGGCGCCGTTGCCGGGGAGTTGTTTTTCTAGTGTTTTTCTGATATTAATTATAATCAAATTGGTCTTAATTTAAACTTGTATATAAATTTGTTTTTTTTGCTTTAGTTTAACACTTTTTATGCTTTCTTCTTTACGAGGCACACCATGGATGGCTATAGTGATCAATGGCCGTACACAAATATGACTCAACCAAAGGAGACGGGATTTGATGGACTCAATGCATTTTCTTCAATCTCAGCACAAATCAAGATACTTAAAAGCAAGTTGGATGCTTTTGAAGCACAAAAGACTCAAAATAGAGTAATTACATATGATTATTGTGCTGACAATCATCCGAGTCATCAATGCACTGTCAATTTTGAACCGGTACATTACGGTGGTGATTTTCCCAACAGCTATGCTTATACCGATTATCACCAAGCTTGGGGGTATCACCCGGATTTTTCATGGAGCTATAATTATGAAGATCAATACTATGCTCCAAATCCAATGTACACACCGAAATTCTCATGTCCACCAACAATATCAACACAACTTCAGACACTTTCGAGGAAGTTGGATATTGGCATGGATAAGGTTTTGAAACTCCACGAAGATTTTAATATGAGGAAGGAAGCATTATCCAAACAAATTAAAAATTTGATGGAACTAATCATCAATACCTCATCCAATAGTCCACAATACATGGATTTTGAGACTGACGGTGAGCCCGAGACAAATATACAACTGGATGCGCCACAAGATGTCAACAAAGCGAAGACAAGTGGGGCTATGGAAAATGAGGCCACCGATGACCTATTTGTAAGTGCTAACGAAGATGAGCCGATTGTATTAGTTCCCCAAGAGCCTTCGTCAACAAAATTCAAGAATCCAGTCAGTTTTGCAAAACCATGCCCAATTGGTAGTCATGTCGTCGGTAAAGCTCTTTTTGACATGAGAGCTAACATAAACTTGGAACAATGGTGGGCCGAGGAAAAGAAGAAAGAAGAAGAGCCTGTTGTGCTTGTCAAGCCCCAATGCCCCAATCTTATCATAGACACAACGGAAGAAGAAGCACCTAGTTTGTCAACGTTCGCAATTGGGCACTTATCTAAAAAGATCAAACTAGGTGATTTTGATACAATGACTCCTACTAAAGAGAAACCCTCAAATGTTACATCACTACCAATGGATGAAGCGTGCGGGGAAAGCTTCTTTGTGCCATTAATTGAAATTAAGTTTGGGGGTCACCAACCAGGCATGCATGCCATGCAAATCAAAGAAAGAACAGTGAGGCGACATGCAATGGTCAATTTTGCGATTGAGCCGGATTGAAATGAAATGGAGGAGTCGGGCTAACGACTTTAAACCAAGCGCTTCTTGGGAGGCAACCCAAGTTTACTATTTTGTTTTTATTTTTGTTTGATTGCATTTTAGTGGTTTAATTGCATTTTAACTTCTTTAGTCATTTGCTTTCAGGTACGCTCCCAACTTAGGGGTATTGAAAGATGATATCAATGGCGCTTGACACGGTTTCAAGGAAGTCTTCTATTTTAATTTTTCCTATATCAGACATTGAGGACAATGTCAAGTTTAAGTTTGGGGGTAGTACTTCGTATTTGTGTGTTTCTAATTTAGTTTTTATGTGATTTAAGTTATGTATTTTTGTTCAAAAAAAAAATTTCATTTATTCTTAGGATATGTCCCTTGAGCATTGTTTTAATTTGATTTGAACTACAATTCATGGTCTATGATAAGAACTTGTTTGAATTGATTCTAACTCATGGAAAATGGATAAATGTTGCTTAGTCTTTGTGCTTAATCGTTATTGTTGGTTATTGTTTTGCTTATGCGTCCTTTCACTCTTTTGCACCTATCCATGAGTATTGAGCTAGTTGTATGCTTAGAGAAGGCTTTTATAACCGAATGCTTGTGGGAAATATCTATAAACTCAAGAACTCGTTTAAACATCACTCAAAGCAAGGTGTCCAAATTTGTTGTGTTTGAATTGTTGGTCATGTGGTGAGTTGAGATGGAGCGTAAAACGTACTCACTCATGGACACATGCGTAGGAGAGATAGAGCGTAAAACGCACTCTCTTATAATTGTGATCAAAGAAAGGAAATTGTATATTTCAAATCTTGTGTTGAATTGAGATGGAGCGTAAAATGCACTCACCCACAAGAGTAGACTTAGGATAAGATGGAGCATAAAATGCACTTACCTAGAGTCTTTTGATTTCAAAATTTTGGAAATTATGATTTGTATACCTTTTGAGTGATGTGTTAAGCATGTAGTTTTTGGTGGTTTATTTTGATTATTTCATAAGGTAATGTGGTTGCATAGCTTCATTCGAGCTTGATTGGTTTAGTTCCATTGGGTACACACACACACACACGGAAGGGACCTAAAGTAAGCTATGACTAGCTAATTGTAAATCTAGACTTGCAACGTTTTGAAAGTTTCCTTGAGTTTTCATGTGTTTATGCTTTGGGACCATTGGTTAGCTTATTAACTCATTGCTCAAGATAGTTTTTATTTATAAATATTTAATTTTTATAGTTTGTGTGTTTTGCTTGAGGACAAGCAAAACTTTAAGTTTGGGAGTGTTTGATGAGTGTGTTTTATATACACAAATTGGGTACTTTTAGCCTTAATAATTTGTAAGTTTTTAGGTATTTCGTTTGGTTTTATGTGTTTTCATCTTATTGTTGTATAATGTAGTTTTGTATTACTTTTATATGTATTTATATGCTTTTATGTGTTTTTACTTTGTTTCGTAGGTATTGAAATAAAAGCCCTTGGGATCATTGCGTTTTCGGCGTGAATTTGGCATTTCAGCTGCTTGTTTCTCCATTTCACCCATGTTCCAATCTGAATCTCTCAGAACTCAAAGAACAAAAGTTGTAGATTTTGATCTTAGCTTTCCAGAACATCTGGAATCATCCAATTTGAAGTTCATATGAGAGAGGTATGATCATTTTACCATCGGATGTTGCATGCATTTTACGCAGCAGTTTCTTCGGGCTCAATTTGAGCCTTTCTCCGGCCTGTATCTCGTTAAGCTCCAGTTATGGAAGTTCTAGAGCTACTTCTTAGCTTTCCATAGCCTACTTAACCGCCTTAATCTGAGTTCGGACGAAGAAGTTATGGCCATTTTTCCAACGGACGTCGTAGCTGGAAAATGCAGCAGAACTGCTGCCCGGCGCAGCTGCGCCCATTCCTAGTACAATCCCGGCGCAGCTGCGCCCTTATACAGAAATCGGTAGATTTGGGCGGCGCAGCTGCGCCCGGACACAAGCCAAAGTCGACGCACCTGCGCCCGGCATCCAGGGAGTTCAGTATTCAGCGCATCCGAGCACGCAGCTGCGCCCGATTCGCCATATTTCGCGATTTCAGCTAATTTTTGGTCAAAATTCGTGGGCTAAGCTAGGTTTTTGCTTAAGGAACTATAAATATATTATGTAGCCTCCATTTTTATGAGACCTAGACCCCAAAAATCAGATTCAAGAGGGGGGAGCTACCAAATTCATCACCAAGGAGGGCCAAAGTGCTACAAATCAAGTTATACCAAGCAAAAGCCAAGGAGCTAAAGCATCAAGGATTGCAAAATCAAGGAGGAAAAGCTAGAGATCATCATCAACCCAACAAGCAACATCTGAATATCCATCAAAATTGGTTTTATCTCTAATTTCCCTTCTAATTTGTGATCCAACATGATGTATAATTTGAATATGATGTTATTTGTAGCTACCATGAACTAGACTTTTATTCTAAGATTTCAATGGAACCCAACACCTAGTTTGAATTGAATTATCTCTCTTTGATGTTAGTTATCATTTTAGAATTGGATATCATAATTTGTGCTTCATGTATTAATTACCTTGATCATCAATTAGTGTGATAATCTATATGGAATTGAGAAAGGAAATATAGATTAAGATCTGATTATGCTAGCATGTGTTCATGAATTCTGCATGTGATGGAATTTAAGTTTCGTGCCTAGGATAGAGATATACCGAAGCACCATATGTGGCCAATTGAGAACTTATGCTTCAACCCTTTTTGATTGTATTTCACATAGAGATATAGTGTGTTAGTCATCTAGGGTGTTCACATTCATTCTATCAATTGTGGATTTAGTGTGATATGAATATGGTGCATCGAGAGGTGGCCATATTTTACATTCGTGTTCTCGACCAACATTCTAATGTAATAAATTACGAATTGAATGTCTAGCATGATTTATAATGAAAGTTTAATTGATTGATCACCTATATGAAATTGAAAAGTGGATTATAGTGTTGAGACTTAGTTTTAATATCATACGAAAGTTAGAGATTTTTGTGGGTAATGTATAAGATTATGTGGCGTGTGTCTTATTCATTGTCTTCAAGAATGGATGACTTGCTAGTATTTGGGATAGAGATATACCTAAATGCCGTGTGTAATCATTATGAGATTATAAACTTAATGACTCCCTACACGGAGGTTCATTCGTTTGATGGGTAGATTGACTAAGATTATGTGGCGTGTGTCTTGTTGATTATTCATGGAATTGAATGGATTGTTGGCATGTAGGATAAACATATACCTATGTGTCGTGTATGGGTGATTTTCATATGACCATACACTAAGGCTTATGAATAAGGTGAATTTCTCGATTAACAATTCTTGTGATTTAACTAGTTGAAAAAGAGAGAGTTAAGAGATTTAAATGAAGTGTTGGGGGAAATTATAATCTTAGACTTTTTAATACTAGATTTTTATAATCTTAAAAGCTTATCATTTAGTTAATCAAACAACTCAAGTTTTCATTGTTTAAATAAGATTGAAATGATAAAAGGTTAATACTTGGTAAACATTAGAAACAATTCCTCGTGGGATCGATACTTTACTTACTCTTTATTACTTGTTGACCGCGTATACTTGCGCGTATTTATCGGTTACGAAATCGACCAACACTGATCACCTAGTGTATTAGTATGTTAGGTTATCAGATGAATTTCTAGTAATTCTAGTAAAAGTTCAGTGTCATGATGACTACTCAGTATAGAATATTTCCTCCAATAGGGAACATTGAAATCATTCGGTCCATAGAGGCCCAACAATTGTGTTAAAGAGATCATTCGTAGAAATTGTTCAAGTTCTTGAGCTATCTTTTAGTCTCTTCATTCTTGTAAGCTATAAAGTCTTCATTTGATGATTCACGATTATTGTTATTATACTTGCTGAGCAAAACTGTTGCTCACCCTTGCTTTCCTTAAAATATTTCAGTTAGTGGAGCTCGTGGTGAAAGCTCAGGGAAGGATAAAGACAAAGGCATAGCTACTGATTAGCTTTGTACCGTTAAGATTACTATTTTGATTATGTACTAAGACTCGTTGACTCATATGATGTATTAAGACTTAATTACCCTTATGTATTAAGTTATGTTTTGTAGAAGTTTTGGTTTCGAGACTTGGGACAGGATTATTTATGTTATATCAATGTAAATATTCTTTTATTTCCGTTGTAAGTTATCAATAGTATGATGCATGTATTAGATAGTGACGAACCAAGTCCGCGGTTCAGGCGACCCGGATTTGGGGACATCACGGGTTGGTATCAGAGCCTTAGGTTATAAACCTTTAGATAGAGGTCTTTAGGCTATAACCTTAGGAAGTGTATAGAGGATAAGGGTAGATAAAACTCATGTAGAGTTTTGGAGCGATCTTAGATAGACACGTCCTAGAGGGTTGTGAAAGGTATTTTCATTCCTTACAATGAAGCTATGTTTCTTTACAAGTTGCTAATAGAGTATGTCGCTTGTTGTCTACTTGTAGTACTCATGATATATATTCTCGTAGTATGATGAGATGATGACATTAAACTTTCTTACGTTTAGCAGAAAATGCTGCCCAAACGCAACATACCACCCCTAGTAACACTTGAGGGATCAATTAACAATGGAGGAGGTCCGACAGACCCCATGCAGCAGTTAGCAGATATATTGGAGAGAATGGAAAGGAGAAGGGCGGGAATCGTGAATCTCAACCTATCGGCAGCACCCTTAACAAGTTTCAAAGACTTCAAAAGCGTAGGACCCCCAGAGTTCAGGGGAACGACTGATCCGATTGAAGCCTAGTCTTGGGTGAAAGAAATGGAGAAGGCTTTCGTTATCGCACGCATGGGGGATGACCAGAAAACAGCATTCGCCACCTATATGATGAAAGGAAAAGCAAATTATTGGTGGGAAGCTAACCAACAACGAGCAGGCGAAGGAGTGATACCGTGGGACAAGTTCAAAGAATTGTTTTTCGAGAATTATTTCCCAAAGAGCATGGAAAGACAAATGGTAGTGAAATTTTTGGAGCTGAAGCAGGGAGACATGACGGTGGCTCAGTATGCCGCCAAATTCAATGAACTTGCACGTTTTGCACCGCTTCAAGTAAGTACTGAAGAGCTGAAGGCGCAAAGGTTTGAACAATGACTGAAACCGTGGATATATAACAAGGTAGTCGTTCTTCAGATTGAGACCTTTAGTGCACTGTTGGAAAAAGCCATCATCGTTGAAGGAGGAATTGAGGCCTTGAATCAACACAAGAAGAATAAGAAAAGTGGAGGAGACTATCGTGGAGGTGGCAGTAGCAGTGGAAGCAATTCGAGAAAGAGAAAATTAGACGGTGGCAACAGCAACAGCACCAACACTAATCAAACGGGGAATAATCAAGGAGGATTTAAGAAGAGGATTGAAGCGTGTTCCAAATGTGGGAAAAATCACAAAGGGAAGTGCTGGAAGGGGTGAAATATCTGTTACAATTGTGGCCAGGAGGGGCACATGGCACCAAACTGCACAAACCCGAACAAGAACCGTGGATGTTATTCTTGTGGATCAGTGGAGTATCAGATCAAAGACTGCCCGAAGAAAGGAAGCAGTGGTGGAAACATCAACTGAGGAAGAGGCAACAAACTAACAATTGGAGGACCGACTCCGCCGAACGAAACCCCTGCCCGAACCTTCAACATGACCGTCCAGGATGCAGTGATTGCTAAGGATGTGGTGTCAGGTATTATCCCGATCAATAATATAAATTCCTGCGTATTATTTGATTCGGGTGCTACCTGTTCTTTTGTGTCTGAAGATCTTGCTAAACGGTTAAATTTACCCCAAGAACGGTTAGAAAATCCTTTGAGCATAGAAATTGCGAATAACGAGGTAATTCCAGTAGAGTTTATTCTTCGTAATTGTTGCACTGAGATTAGGGGATATAATTTTTGCATGGATTTGATCCCAATAAGGCTGGGAGAGTTCAATGTAATATTGGGAATGGACTGTTTGTACGATCATGCGGCAGTGATTGACTGTCAGAAGAAAAGTGTGAACCTTCGGACCCCTAACCGGTCGAGGGTAGTGTTTAATGGTAGCACATCGTTGAGATGTTCTTGTTGTCTTACGATGATGCAGGCCAGGAAATTGTTAAAGAAGGATGTGAAGGCTATTTAGCCTATATTGTAGATACAAAGAAAGAAGGTGTAGAAATTAAGGATATACCGATAGTAAGAGAGTTTCCAGATGTGTTTCCAAGTGAATTACCCGGTCTTCCGCCAGACAGGGAAATTGAATTTGCAATAGACTTAGTGCCATGGACTGCACCAATTTCGAAGGCTTCGTATCGTATGACGCCAGTGGAGATGAAAGAATTATTGATACAACTTTAGGAATTGCTGGACAATGGGTATATTCAGCCAAGTGTGTCTCCATGGGGAGCACCAGTTTTATTTGTTAAGAAGAAGGACGGATCAATGAGGCTCTACATCGACTACCGGGAGTTGAATAAATCAACGATCAAGAATAAGTATCCATTGCCAAGGATCGACGACTTGTTCGATCAACTAAAAGGAGCCAGACACTTCTCGAAGATAGATTTGAGGACCGGATACCATCAGCTAAAAGTAAGGAAGGAAGATGTACCTAAAACTGCGTTTCGGACGAGATATGGTCATTACGAATTTTAGGTGATGTCTTTCGGTTTGACTAACGTGTCGACAGCATTCATGGACTTGATGAACCGAGTTCTGAAGCCGTACTTAGATAACTTCGTAGTAGTTTTCATCGATGACATTTTGATTTATTCAAAGACCGAAGAAGAGCATGCCGATCATCTGAACCAAGTACTGGAGACACTAAGAAGGGAGAAGTTATACGCGAAATTATTCAAGTGCGAATTCTGGATGGAGAAGGTACAATTCCTAGGGCATATGATCGACAAAAAATCGTATCTCAGTGGACCCTACGAAAGTAGAGGCAGTTAGTAACTGGGAACGACCGAAGACGCCGACAGAAGTGCGAAGTTTCTTAGGGTTAGCCGGGTACTATCGAAGATTTATCCAGAATTTTTCGAAGATAAAAACCCCGTTGACCAATCTGACGAGAAAGACAGTGAAGTTTGTATGGTCTGAAAAGTGCGAAGATAGTTTTCAGGAATTGAAAAAGAGATTAAGCGAGGCGCATGTATTGTCCTTGCCAGATGATACAGGAGGTTTTGTAGTATATAGTGATGCGTCACACAAAGGTCTTGGTTGTGTGTTAATGCAACACGGTAAGGTTATTGCGTATGCATCACGACAGTTGAAGGATTACGAGAAGCGATACCCTACCCATGACCTGGAATTAGCAGTTGTCGTCTTTGCATAAAAGATTTGGAGACATTACCTTTATGGGGAGAAATGTGAGATATACACGGATCATAAGAGTTTGAAATATATCTTCACACAGAAGGAGTTGAACATGCGACAGAGGCGATGGTTGGAATTAATCAAGGATTACGACTGCGAAATTCTTTATCACCCAGGAAAAGCAAACGTAGTGGCAGATGCGTTGAGTAGGAAGGGGAACGAGAAATTGTTTATGTTGACAACTCATGAGGAATTAATACTAGAAATGACGAGACTGGAGATTGAGGTGAAAAGTCCAACAGAGGCAGTAGAGAAGTTATTCGTAATTGAAGTTCGTCCGACGTTACTCGACAAAGTGAAAGAAACACAGGAAAAGGATGAAGAATGTGAAAGGATACAGAAGAGGATCGCAAAAAATGAGGAAGAGAAATTCTGAATAGGTAAGGATGGTATCTTGAGATATGAGGAGCGAGTGTGGGTGCCAGCCGTAACCGAATTAAGAGATGAGATCTTACATGAGGCACATAATTCAGCATATTCTGTTCACCCAGGAAGCACGAAAATGTACCGAGATCTTGGTCAATATTTTTGGTGGCCCAACATGAAGCAGGACGTAGTAGAATACGTCAGCAAGTGTCTCACCTGTCAACAAGTTAAAGCAGAACATCAGAGACCAAGCGGGTTACTTCAACCATTAAATATACCAGAATAGAAGTGGGAGCATATCACTATGGACTTCGTGGTACAAATTCCAGTTACACAGAAGGGTAATGATGCCATTTGGGTTATCGTAGATCGATTGACGAAATCAGCACACTTTCTACCGATAAAGATCTGGTTTAATTTGAACCAATTAGCCAAGTTGTATATAAAGGAAATTGTTTCACGACATGGAGTGCCTGTGTCAATTGTTTTAGATCGAGATCCGCGCTTCACGTCAAATTTTTGGAAAAGCTTACAAGAGAGAATGGGAACACAGTTGCGACTAAGTACTGCTTACCATCCTCAAACTGACGGACAGAGCGAACGAACAATTCAGACACTAGAGAACATGTTAAGGGCTTGTGTGATGGATTTCAAGGGAAGTTGGGATGACCACTTACCACTGGTGGAATTCGCTTACAATAACAGTTGTCATGTAAGTATCGGTATACCGCCATACGAAGCCCTCTACAGAAGGAAGTGCAGGACACCGTTAAGTTGGGATGAGGTTGGCGAATGACGACTGTTAGGACCAGAATTGGTGCAGTAGACAGCAGAAGTGGTCAAAGTGATCAGGGCAAGATTAATTGCAGCCCAAGACCGACAAAAGAAGTATGCAGATCAACATTGCCAGATGAGAGACTTCGACATCGGCAGTTACGTGTTTCTGAAGGTATCTCCCTAAAAAGGGAAGATACGATTTGGAAAGAAGGGAAAGTTGAGCCCGAGGTTCGTAGGACCATTCGAAGTATTGAGAAGAGTGGGTGAAGTGGCGTACGAGGTAGCCTTGCCTCCTGAACTGGAGCATATCCATAATGTGTTCCATGTTTCAGTGTTACGACCATACAAGCCCGATTATAAGCACGTGATATCCTATGAGCCCGTCCAAATAGAGAAAGATCTTACGTATAAGGAAATTCCTATTCAGATAATCGATAGGAAAGAGCAAGTATTAAGAAATAAGGTTATACCTTCTGTGAAAGTAGTTTAGCGAAACCACAATGCCGAGGAAGCTACGTGGGAATTAGAAGATAAGATGAAGAAGAATTACCCTCAACTTTTTGCTTAACCTTATATTGTGATTCTGGGGACAAAATTCTTATAAGGAGGGGAGAATGTAACGATTGAGAATTTTGAATTTCCTTGTAACCCAAGTTACGTGTGAATGAAATGAATTTTTATTTTTATTTAAATTATTATGTGTTATGTGCTTAAAGGTTGTGTTACAACCTAGAATATGTGTATGTGTTGAATTTTTCGTGTAATAGTTTTGTTTATGTGAATAATTGATTTCGTGTAGTGTCGCTAAATCACTATTCACGGGGCACGCTTATCGAGGCACTATTCATGTTATAATATTTTTGCGTCTTTTTCGACCTTAATAAATTTCAATAATACACGTGTGAGAAGTGATAATTTTTCCAAGTGTCAGACTTTCATTTTGAGCCCATTCGTATTTATTTCGGTATCCGAAATGTATAATATGACTGTTCCGAATAATTGGACAAATTCCACAATAATTATTTTTATGCATCCTAATAATTTATGGGAGTACCTATTTTAATTTTGGATAGAGTTATTTACCAGTTTTAGTACAAAAGTGAGAGTTTTCGGATATATTTTTGTGTATTTGGGTATTTATTTTGACTTGTTACTCCAAGAGAGAACCAACCTAAACCCTTGGACTAATCAAATGCAAGGAGTAGAGAGTATAGCCGGCAGCATGCTGCTATTTTGTTAGGCTCAATACATTAATTCCCCAAATTCTTGAGCATTCTTGAGCCACTCCCTTCATCCTCCCGAAGCCTCCAAGCTGCCATTTCATTCAAACTTCTTCTCTCCCATTCCTTCCCTAAACTAACAGCAGATAAAGAGAGATTGAGTGTGAGGGTGCTGCAGATTATTGAGAGTGAAAGAGCATTGGGTTTGAGCATTTCTTGCAATTTTTATTGTAATTGTTGGTTGTGGTTGATTTTTATTGTTGCTAAGACATCTTGTAAGCTATTAATAACCTCAAAGTGGAACGAAATCAATGAATGATCCGAACCTTGGAATAAAGGATGGAACTTTGGACTTTTTGGATAAAATGACTTTCGGACGATTTAGAGGACTATAAAGCCTTGATTGAGTAATGGTTTGGTCTAATTAATATTGTAATATTGTAGTTCCATGGGTTACCTTCATAACCCAGTTGGAATGGAGTTAAAAGGTGTTAAAACAAAGATTTGGGGTTGATTTTGGTGAAGAACACCAAGAACACGAAAATAGAGTTTTCATTTTGTACTTTGGCTCACAAATTGGTCATGTTAATATTTATGGGTATTGCTAAATTTTTTATATGTTGTAGCCCTATGAATTAGGAGTCCATAGAGTCCGAAATGAGCCAATTTGCTTGTGTATAGGAGAAGTTATGAAGATCGGAGTGAGAGGAGGTCAGATTTTCGCGACTGCAGAACAGCTACATATTATGGGCTGTATGAATGGCACAGTTGCGCCGTTCATAAGGCCAAATTAGGCGCAGCTGCGCCGAACACGTGTCAGGCGCAGACGTGCCCGAGTGGACTGTTTTGACCTCCTGTAGTAAAATGTCCATAACCTTTACATACGAACTCGAAATTAGATGATTCAAGATGATTCGGAAAGAGGAAGAGTAGAACTACAACTTTTGTTCTTTAAGGTTTTCGATTTGAGGTCTGTATCATGGCCTAAATTAGCCATTTATAGGACTGATGCGTAATTGGGGTCAATCGGAGGGCGTCGGGCATGTGCGTTTGCACACGTAATGCCCCCGACCCTGTAAAGTGATGTTCTAACTTCATAACATGAATGTTATGAATTATAATGATACTTAGCATTAACTAATGAGTATTAGATAAATCGAATGGGCGTGTTAGGCGTACGCAATTGCGTGTCGCTTGGGCATTCGAATAGACAAGTTGGGCGTATAGACGTGCAAGCGCCGTAACGCTGTAACTAGTGGGCATAACCTTGTGTAATATTTTATTTCTTATTGAATGGGACATTATAGAGTTGTGTAAACAAATATTTGGTATCCCGTATGTGACTAACTGTATGTGAATATGTACCTAATTGTGTAGGATATTAAGGAGCGTGTGTTGTAATATTATAGCAGCGCTTCAACCAAGTTCCCTAACTTCATTCTTTCTATATATTGAATGCAAGTTCCCTTTAACCCTACTCAATTTACATTCGAGCAGGATGTGGTGTATTATGCAAGTTCCTTAACTTCATTCTTTCTATATATTGAATGCAAGTTCTTCTTTAACCATTGTCTAACCCTTGTGTTGGGTAAGTTTCTAAATCTTATGCACTATTTTTATTTCGTTTAAACAGGTATATGTTAGGCAAGTTTCCTAATGCTTGTCTAACCCTTGTGTTGGGAAGGTTCTATTGTGCGAGTTATTTATTGATTGAGCAATCATTCTATGTTATTGCAAGTTCCTCACTCAACTATTATATTCGAGCAAGTTTCCTATCCTATACAAATGTTGTATATTCTTTCAAGTATTACTTCATTAAGCGAGTTTCTTATCTTATTCAAGATATTATGTACAAGTTCCTTTACTTCAATCATTGTTATATTGCAAATGTTCTTAGAATGAACTGATAATCATTCACGTTATTTAACTATGCTTCAACGCATGTTATTAAAGCTTTCAAGTTCTATATTCCATGAACTGCATAAGATAGATATCAAAGCCAATTGTTTCGGCTAGACGTATGTTTAATCATCATTGTTGTTAAGTAAAGATATTCGATCAAATTGTTTGGTTTGGATTCCTATGTAAAGCTGAGATGAACAACCCTCATAGTAGGGAAAACAGTATGTATGTCGGGGAACCGACACACGCGCGAACAGTATGTTAAAGGGGTTATGCATAACACCGGGTACATTAGGCTGATCACCTAATGTATTAGTATGTTGGGTTATCAGATGAATTTCTGGTAATTCTAGTAAAAGTTCAGTTTCATGATGACTACTCAGTATAGAATATTTCTCCCATTTGGGAACATTGAAATCATTCGGTCCATAGAGGCCCAACAATTGTGTTAAAGAGATCATTTGTAGAAATTGTTCAAGTTCTTGAGCTATCTTTTAATCTCTTGATTCTTGTAAGCTATAAAGTATTCATTTGATGATTTACGATTATTGTTATTATACTTGCTGAGCAAAATTGTTGCTCACTCTTGCTTTCCTTAAAATATTTCAGTTAGTAGAGCTCGTGGTGAAAGCTCAGGGAAGGATAAAGGCAAAGGCATAGCTACTGATTAGCTTTGTACCGTTAAGATTACTATTTTGATTATGTACTAAGACTCGTTGACTCAAGTGATGTATTAAGACTTAATTACCCTATGTATTAAGTTATGTTTTGTAGAAGTTTTGGTTTCGACACTTGGGACAGGATTATTTATGTTATATCAATGTAAATATTCCTTTATTTTCGCTGTAAGTTATCAATAGTATGATGCATATATTAGATAGTGACGAACCAAGTCCGCGGTTCAGGCGACCCGGATTTGAGAACATCACATATGCATCATAGATGATGATCCATTGACTTACGAAGAGGCTATGAGTAGTGAGGACTTAGAGAAGTGGCTAGAAGCCATGAAATCCGAGATGGACTCCATGTATGAAAACCAAGTATGGACTTTGGTTTCACCACCTGAGGGCATTAAGCCTATTGGGTGTAATAAAAGAAAGACTGGAGCAGATGGCAAGGTAGAGACCTATAAGCCCCGACTGGTTGCAAAAGGTTTCAAACAAAGACAAGGAGTTGACTATGATGAAACCTTCTCACTAGTAGCTATGCTCAAGTCCATTCAGATTTTGCTTGCAATTGCAGCTTATTATGACTACGAAATCTGGCAAATGGACGTGAAAACGGCCTCCTCAATGGAGAGCTTGAGGAGAATGTATATATGATACAGCCAAAGGGTTTTGTTTCAACGGTTGGAGCAAACCAAGTCTGTAAGCTACAACGATCCATTTATGGATTGAAGCAAGCTTCTCGAAGATGGAACATCCGTTTTGATGAGATAATCAAAAGTTTTGATTTTATCAAAAATGAGGATGAACCTTGTGTGTACAAGAAGGTTAGTGGGAGCGCTGTTTCATTCCTTGTATTATATTTTGATGATATATTATTGATAGGGAATTATGTTCCTATGCTACAGTCGATCAAAATTTGGTTGTCTAAACACTTCTCCATGAAGGACTTGGGTGAGGCATCCTATATTTTGGGGAAAAAGATCTATAGAGATAGATCTAAAAGGATGTTTGGCTTGACCCAAGGAAAGTACATTGACTCGATGCTAAAGAAGTTTAGCATGGAAGATTCCAAGAGAGGTCTCATGTCGATGAGCCATGGAATACATCTCTCCAAGAAACAGGCCCTAAAGACACTTGAGGAGAGAGACCGTATGAGTAAGATTCCTTATGATTTAGTAATAGGATCTATCATGTACGGTATGATATGTACTAGACCAGATGTCGCTCATGCACTTAGTGTAACAAGCAGATATCAGTCGAATCCAGGAAAAGAGCACTGGAAGGCAGTGAAAAACATCCTAAAGTACTTGAGAAGAACTAAGGATGTATTTCTTGTCTACGGTGGGTCTGAATTGAAACTAGAGGGCTATACAGATTCAAGTTTTCAAACGGACCAAGATGACAGTAAATCCATTTCAGGGTATGTGTTTACCTTAAACGGTGGCGCAGTGAGTTGGAAGAGTTCCAAGCAGCAAACAGTTGTTGATTCAGTGACAAAGGTAGAGTACATAGTTGCAAGTGAAGCTGCAAAGGTAGCTGTTTGGATGAAGAAGTTCATAACTGAACTTGGAATGGTTCCTAGCATTAGAGGAGCCGTACCTTTATTCTGTGACAACACCGGAGCTGTTGCACAGGCTAAGGAACCCAGGTCTCATCAGAAATCCAAACACGTGTTACGGCGATTTCATTTGATTAGAGAGATCATTGAAAGAGGAGATGTCACCCTAGAGCGTGTGGACTCTCAAGACAACATTACAGATCCATTTACTAAAGCTTTAACACAACAACAGTTTGATCGTCACTTAGAGAAGATGTGTATTAGATACCATGGCGATTGGCTTTAGTGCAAGTGGGAGATTGAAAGTAGTATGCACACAAGCCAATCATATTTGATATGATGTAGCATATACTTTGTAATCTTATTCATTTATTAATAAAAGAAGTGATTTTATTAAAAGGCATTTGACATTATTTACATAGTGTTGTTATATTAAATGTGATAAACCCATAGTTTTGAGCAATGCTTTTAGAATCATGATGGTGATCATGTTAATGATATCTAAATTCTAGATAGCTCACAAACTAAAATCGTTCCTAATCGTTAGATTACTAAAAAGGGGATTAGTGAATCCGAATAGATTAGTACATATGTTGCTTGCTCTTAGGAAGAAGATGATTGATCTCATAATCATTTGTGTGGAGACACTAAAGCAAGTATGTAGGTGCTTATTGGAGAATAAGTTCACTGAACGTGGCTCGCTAAGGAATACCTAATGGAGTTTTACTCGCCTGTCAATAGGAATTCCTCTAGTGATAGTAGTACAAGTGATCCTTGGACTTGAGATCATCATAGTATCTTGTGTATGATGAGTTATACTTTGACATGTCCCTTAAGACCTTTAGGGTATATCAAAGGGTATGATTGGGTATAATAAGTTGTACATGGAGATAGGTGAATGATCAACAAAGAATCTACCACGTCTAGTAAAAGATGTGAATGTCCTATGTGATTTGATAAATGACAACTCAGTAGTCCTTGGCCAAGGCAGAATGAAATTAGAAAGGAGTTTCTAATTTGCATTATTTAGAGTTGTGCATTTAGAAATCGAAATACATATAATTAAATAAAATAAGACTTGACAGTAAATCCATGTCTTGTATTTAATTGGGACATTGTATGGTAGAAGGATTGAATTGTACGGTAACTATTCACTGAAAGGTTCTTTTGTGATTAATGTTGAAATCTATATTATCTGGAAAGTCGTTGATCGCTAAGGAGGCTTACCCTTATTGTAGAATAAATATTATTTATTTAAATGAATTAAATAGTTTAATTTATTTATTTAAATAAGATTAGAATTGTTATAATTGATTTATTCACAACCGGTTTAATATGGAGAACCTAAAGGGTCACACCGCAAAAAGAAAAAATATTTATTTAAGAAGTAAATTGCATAATTGTAATAATAAGTTAAGTGTATTTAATTTAGTCTATGGAGATAGAATAAATTAAATAGCTTAATATTTATTATTTAATATTTTGAAAATATTAAATATAAATTAATAAGAGGAGTCTTATTATTATTATTACTATTATTATTATTATTTAATTCCTAATAGGGATTGGGAATTAACTAATAGAAGTACTCTCTCATGAATTCCTAATTGGATTAGGAGCATAATTAATTAAAGGAGTTTAATTATAATAGAAACCCTAATCCTAAATAGTTTAGGGAAGGGTTATTCCTACATCTATAAATAAGAGTAGTCTTATCATAGATTAGGTTTACACACTCTTGCATTAGATTGTGGAGAGTACTTGCAATTTTTATAGAGATAGAAACTAGGATTTTGTTAATACTCAACTTCTTAAATACATATTATTCCTTGGTGGATCACCTCTAGAGGCCAAACACTTAGGTGGCTAACGTTGATCAAAGGAAGGAATCTCATCGGTGGAATTCGAGGAGAACACGAAGGATTAGGAGTTGAACTTGTACCCGAGGAAGCTTTGATCTACGAGGGTATAATTCTTATTCTCTTTCTCTATCGTTTAATTGATAATTGAACACAAGGATAGATCATGGTGATGGTTTGTATTAAAATTTTAAAAATCCGTTTTATCACGCTTCCGCTCTATTTATGTAATTTAATTGTATGATTGCGCTATATACAAACTTAACACATAAAACACTACCTTTAACGGTGTCATAAGGTTCACATACTTCTTTTGGCAATCAATAACTGCCCCATGGTTGAACAACCAATCCATACCCAAAATAACGTCAAACTCCCCAAGTCGAATTGGGATTAAGTTTACCGTCACCACATGACCCTTAATATCTACCTGGCAATTCTTGTGTACAACCTTAACAGGAATCACTTCCCTATTCGCAATTTTTATGTTCATAAGGTAATCTAACTTTTCCTAAGTTAACTCTAACTTCCTAGCAAAATCATCGGATATAAATGAACAACTAGTACCTGAATCAAATAATACGTAAGCATTTACACTATTGACCGGAATGATACCTGACACCACATCCCTTGACTGCACAGCATCCTACATCGTCATGTTAAATGTTTGAGCGGTAGGTCGATTAGACGGCGTCGGTCCAGTGATAGTCAAATTGCTACCACTCTTGTTTCCCTTTCCTCCACTTGCTCCTCCCATAACTTTCTTAGGACAATCTCGAGCAAGGTGATCCTTTAATCTGCAAGTGAAACATGCACCCTTCTTCGGACTAGGACAATTCAGTGCGATGTGGCCCTCTTGTCCACAATTATAGCATACCCTTTTCCCCTTCATACACACACCTGTATGGCCTTTTCTGCAGTTACCACACACTTCAAACTTCTTTCTCTGATTCCCTTGCTGACTTCCAGCAGAAATACTATCATTTCACTTCCTCTTCTATCCACTGCCACTATGGCTAACACTTGCCTTATTCTCACTTTCATTCTTCTTCTTCTTTTGTTCCTGATTGTACTTGGTCAAAGCATCACTCCCACCTTCAGCAATAATTGCCTTTTCTAACACAACTGCGAATGAATTCAGTTGAAACATCGAAACTCGACTATACAGCCAGGGCTTCAGTCCCTGTTCAAACCTCCTCGCCTTCCTCTCATCGGTATTGACTTGTTACGGCGCAAACCTCGCCAATTTATTAAACTTCGCGGCATAATCGGGTACCGTCATCGTTCCTTGCTTAAGCTCCAGAAACTGAACCTCCATTTGATTCTGCGAACTAGGCGGAAAATATGTTTTGAAGAACATTTCCTTGAATCTATCCCACGAAATTTCCCCTTGACCACCCCGAGTTTTGTTAGCTTTCCACCAGTAACTAGCTTCTGATTTGAGCATGAATGTCGCGAATGCAGTCTTCTGGTCCTCGCTGACACTAGCGACATCAAAAACCTTTTCCATCTCCATGACCCATGTTTGAGCTTCAATTGGATTCATAGACCCTTGAAATTCAGGGGGTCCTACCGCTTTGAAGTCTTTAAAAGTTGTGGCCTGAGCTTGGGGTTAATTCGCAAATGCTCCTGTTAGCAAATTCACCAAATGCTGCATTGGATTAGCATTGGATACATCGTTGTTATTCATGGATCCTTCAGGGGTCTGTTGACGTGTCTGTCTTCTTCTTGGCGGCATTTTACTGTTAAGAATTCACGCTATTAGATTATTGCTCAATTACTTAAACATTTAAGTCTTAACTTAAACATTTATAAACAACATTTAGCAAATAGCATATCTGATAAACTTCCGTATTTTATTCATTACTGCCTCAAAACATAATATTGATAGCATCATAGTTATTTACATCCTCTATCCTGAATTCATAATATTCCAGGATTACATCATCATATTCCAGTATTTATCTCATTTGAGATTTACATCATAATAACTCTCTTAGAAAATAACTTATTAATGCTGTTATTCGTGATCTATTAATACATTCCACGTCGCACGGCTTCCTTACGCTCTTGCTCCATGATACGAATCATCGTCCTGCGATCCATCACGTACCATGGGAAATCCTCAAACTGCACTGGATAACAGAAAACTCGATCATGCGCTCTATCCATTGCTATGTGGAAAACATGCTCCATCTCATCCATCTTGGCTTTCTATGACTGCACCTCATCCTCAACACGATCTGTATGATTAGCAACTTTCATCCATGCGTCCTCGGCTCTAGCACGTTTTGCGGACTCTTCCCTCAGCTCACTCTTCAGTTTCTCCACCTCAACCGATAACTCCTCCTTTTGGCTCTCAGCCTGAACCAACTTCCACTCCACGTCCCCAAAACGTATGTCAAGCTCCTCAATCTCGCCATTCTTCTGATCAATAGTGGTCTGTCGTTCCTCAACCTGATCTTCTAACTCCTTAACTCTATCATGTAGCTCTATGCTACGGTCATACAACTCATCAAACAACTCAGCGTCAGTAGTGATAGGTAAGAACTCTTGGGAATCCTCATCCTCTTCCTCAATCTCCTCGGGTTCCTCCTCCGGATCATACTCAGACTCATACTCTGAACCTACAACAGTAATCAACGGAGATGGCTCCCTCTGCGCTAACTGCTCTTGAACGATATGAATATCTCGTGGCTCCTCCTCCCTAGCCTTACTGGGTCCTCCTATATCAGTCATCCTGCCACCAAAATTTTAAGTTTAATTACTACTTGATACTACTCAATGGTACTCGCGAGCACATAAGTTACAACATATTAACACATAAAGTCTTTTATTATTATCTTCAATGAATTCTTAATTCATTCCTTAGAACTCGATAAGAGTTTTATCACCACTATGTTTTTGACCTCCTATAAGGTTATAACCTAAAGTTTCCCCACCTAAGGTTCATAACCTAAAGCTCTGATACCAACCTGTAACACCCTCAAATCCGGAAATTTCAATTCCATAGATTTGGTGCTCACTATTCTTCACATTCATAACTAACTACCCACAATAAAGGATAATATCAATAATAAACTTAATAAACATTTCTCCCATAAAAGGTTACATAACTAAAACGAAATCCCAGGTCATCTAACCTTTATTACATCATTTGCGGAAAGAAAACAGAATAACATTTAAGTTTCATTACAAAAAAAACTTAATCAAATAAATTAATCTTCTTCATTTGTTCATCTTGCCCTTGCTCGTGAACGGCTCATCAGACTTCTCAACTTTAGCTACAATGTTTTATGTAAGGGTGAGCAAACAATTGCCCACAAGTACAGTAGCAATAACAATAGCATATAAATGATCAATGAAATAGATCTCAACTGAGGAGTATAAATCTTTCTGAAGTAAATCAACGATAGTCGAAGAACTGAAAACTCAATAGAAAACTCAGCTTTTGAATCAAGTTTAGAATGCAAGCTCAAGAGTATATCTGAGGGTCATAAGACCTCGAACTATGTCCTAGGTTAGCAAATATCTCTACTGTAACCTTTAACAGTCTTATAGACTATGGACCATCCGTCTCGTACTCCGGGGGATCAGCCCTTTGTAAAATGTATTGTGCACAAATATTTTAACGCTATTGCGTAGTATAATCCCCTACATTAGGGTTGTTCATCTCAGCTTTATCATTAGAATCCGTACCAAAAGAAGTTTGGTTTGGAATAGCTTTAACAGAAATTCTTGATTTTAGAACATTCATCAACTATGGACTAGTCGAATCAAAAAGGGTTCACTAGCCATATAACAGTCGGATTACAATAACAATACCATCTTTGTAAAATGGGACTACAATAATAGTAGAATTCAAGGATTACAGACGAATATGTTGGAGTAACGCATTTGAAAGTCTAGAAAACTCAATCTACATATAATCGTTGAGTAATATGAAAAACCTTGCTTGAATAATAATAATAATAGCCAAGGTTAGAGAACTTGTTCAATGAAAAGTAGAATTTAAAAACTTGCTTAATGAAAAGTAGAGTTTTAGGAAACTTCCCTTGTGCGTTAGCTAAACAATTACAATTCACGCTCTTCGTATATCCTACATAGATCATTAGGATCACAATATCAATTAGTTACATAGCAACTAACTTCACTGGTTTAAATTATTATTCTAGTCAAGTTTATTAGCTTAGTTCAAGATCTGAATACCCTATTTATTCATAAATTTGAACTTCCCTGCTCGGTTACAACATAAGACGTGGCGTTTGGATAACACATTTATATCTTACAAACTTCGAATTACAAACTTCTATAGATTCCAAATTTATAATTAGCAACATTATCAATATAATTACAATCTGACATCACATCATTTTATGTGTTTTAAGCTTCCCTACAATCATTAAAATAGGTTAGAATAACATCATCCCAGCTGATCTTGTAACAGCTCATTACTGGGTCTGTTCTGCATATGGTGCGGTCGCGCCACTTTTATACTAGAAACACACGTGGCCGCGCGGCAGCGCCTAATTTAGGCTATTATCCAGCGCGGTCGCGCTGGACACCAGAATTAGTTTCCTAGTTCGCAATTTCAGACTTTGTTCAAGCCAAAATCCCAAACATTCAACACTTAAGGTCCCATTTAGCCAATCACAGATGTTACGAACTTAACAAACACAAAACTTAAACATTTACAGAACTATTTCAACATCTCAGAACCTTCAAATAACCAAATTAAGGATTCAAATATCACAATTTATGTTCTATTTCATATTTTTGACATATTAGTTAAATCAAATACCATAAATTCATTTCTAAACCATTTTAATCCGTTCAAGTTGCATTGTTTTCGTTTCTCAGTGAATTACAATGATACACCATCAATTTACAGTTTTACATAGGAATTAAGCACCAATTATTTTATACGTACAAGCTATACTCGTGAACTTTCACTGTAAAAACCAAAACTTTTTTTTTGTTTTTTTTAAAACATGCTTTCATGGATTAACTCAATTAAACTTGATTATAAACAACATATAATGATTTATACATGTTAACCAACATGCATAAACAACTTCTCAACAAATATTCCATCAAAACCCATTTACAGAGAAATAAAATAAATTCTCAATTAAACCATGAAGAACACAATAAAAGCTTAAGAATTTACCCTTATTTCCTTGATTAAGCAAAGCAAAATGATAGAGCACTTCTCTTCTTCAATCTCACCAAGCTCTCAAACTTTTCTCTGTAATCTTCTTTTCTCAGAACTTCTCAAGAACTCTCAACTCTCAGACTTTTCCTTCTTTTAACTTAGTAAAATAAACTGACAAAGCTTTCAAATAAAGGAAACTGATGAAATAATAATCACGTATTTTAATTTTAAAACATCAGTTACACAATTCAAAAGCCTTAAGGCTATGTTTGGCAAAACTAAATTAATTTAGAAATTCAAAAGCCACGAGGCTTTGTTTGGTAAATACTTATTATAATATGCTTCAATTTACACACCTTAATCAATTAAATTGTAACAATATAAATTCAATTAAACCTTAATAATTATAATTTCTATTTGGCTAATAATAATATTACCAAATAAATCATTTTATTCAAATAAAATATTTATTCAAATCAATCGTTATTCATCTAGTTTAATTATTAAATTAAATTAGAATAAACACCACTAAATCACAATCAAACATATTTATACTAAAACAAATTACTCTACAATAATTTTTATCAATTATTTATTCAATAAATAAATCAACTAAAATATTTATTTAACTTAATAAATATTTGATTTATTCACAAAAATCACATTCGTTACAACTCGGATCTTATGCTGAAGATGAAAGCCTTAACATGCAGTTATTCCAGAAAAGTTTGACAGGCGAGGTAAGAACCTGGTATGCCCGGCTTGACAACTCCAAAATCCACAGCTAGCCCATGCCTTTTTGAATCAGTACAGTTTCCAGTCTCAGATGGCTCCCGACAAATATCAAATGACTAAGATCAAGAAGCAACCTAATGAATCCTTTCGAGATTACGCCCAAAGGTGGAGACGATTAGCTGCCCAAGTGAGTCCACCAATGGAGGAAAACGAAATGGTGATGACCTTTATTGACATTCAGGAGACTCCCTACTATGAAAGAGTGTTGGCTGACATTGGTAAGCCGTTTTCTGAGATGATAAAGCATGGAGAAATGGCATAAATGGGATTGAGAGCCGAAAAAATCAAGGAACTCACAACACTAGAAGTTGTGGCCGAACACATTCAGTCAGGAAATTATGCAAACGCGCCCAAGAGAGGCCATAAGAAAAAAGAAGAGAACGTCTCCCTAGTACTACAGGGGAAACCCCGAGAAAACTGATGAGTGTGTTTTATATACACAAATTGGGTACTTTTAGCCTTGATAATTTGTAAGTCTTTAGCTATTTCGTTTGGTTTTATGTGTTTTCATCTTATTATTGTGTAATGTAGTTTTGTATTAATTTTATATGTTTTTGTACGCTTTTATGTGTTTTTACTTTGTTTTTTAGGAATTGAAATAAAGACCCTTTGGATCGATGCGTTTTTGGCTTGAATCTAGCGTTCCAGTTGCTTGTTTCTCAATTTGACCCATGATCCAATCCGAATCTCTCAAAACTCAAAGAACGAAAGTTGTAGATCTTTGTCTTAGCTTTACAGAACATCCGGAATCATCCAATTTGAAGTTCGTATGAGAGAGTTATGGTCATTTTACCATCGAATTTTGCATGAATTTTACACAGCAGCTGCTTCCAGGCCAATTTGAGCCTTTCTTCGGCCATTATCTCGACGAGCTCCAGTTGTAAAAATTGTAGAGCTGCTTCTTAGCTTTTTCTAGCCTACTTAATCGCCTTAATCCGAGTTCGGACGAAGAAGTTATGACTATTTTCTAACAGGTGTCGAAACTGACTTGGGGTACATAGTTCCACCGCCAGGGCGGAAGTTTCTAGTACAATTTCACCGCCGGGGCGATGGAATTCAGGCCATTTTTCACCGTCGGGGCGGGGATGCAGTCGGATTCCGTGATTTTTGGCCAATTTTTGATATCTAAGCTAGGGTTTCTTATACCCATCTGATATAACACCAAGGGGGTGGCTAGAAACACCATTCTAACTCATTCTAACACCATCTAACATTACTAACATCAAATCTAGAGAGAGGGAAGCTACCAAAATACATCATCAAGAAGGAAATGGGCTGCAATACAAGAATTTTCCAACAATTTCCAAGGAGCAAGTAAGGCAAGAAATATCAATTCTTGAGGGAAAGCTAGAGAAAAAGCATCAAACCATGAAGCAACAATTGAATATCTCCACAAAGGGATTTTATCATTCTATCTCTTGTATTTCCTTCTTAATTTGTAATTCCATCATGATGAATAGATCGAATATGATGTTATGTGTAGTTACCATGAACTAAACTTTATTTTGGGATTATAATGGATCTTGTTGTGTAGTTTACTTTGCTATGCTTCCTTGTTAGTCTTATTAGTTATTCATGGATTGTCTATTATGATTTGTGTTCAATTGCTTAATTGCCTAGCTAGCAATTACCATGATAATCCATATAAAATTGAGAAACGGATTATGGGTTTAGATCTAATCATAATAGCATGTGTTTGTATGTTCTGCATGGCGTTGGAATGTATGATTTGTGCTTAGGATAGACATATACCGAAGCACCGCTTGTAGTCATTTGAGAGCTTAAGCTTAAACCTTATTTATTTGTAAATCACATAGACATATAGTGGTTTAGGTAATGTGGGTGTTCTTATTTATTCTGTCATCTATGGATTATATATAATATGGACTTGGTACATCGAAAGATGGCCTTGTCTCACTTTCGTGTTCTCGACTAACAATCTGTGATAATTAATTTGGTTTAACAGGAAGTGTGTTGAGGTAGATGAATCAATAGGAGAAATTGTAATCTCATATCTTCATTATCTTTAAAGCTTTCTATTGTTCTTTAATTAATGTTATCATTATTAATCCAAACCACCAAAAAGACAGAAAACCATTAGTTTAGATAAGATTGAGTTGATAAATGGTTAGTACTTGGAAAAGATTAGCAATAATTCCTCGTGGGATCGATACTCTACTTACTCTTTATTACTTGTTGACTGCGTATACTTACGCGTAAATTGTCGTTATATTAATTGAAAAATAAGTTTTTGGCGTCGTTGCCGGGGAATTATTCTTCTAGTGTTTTTTTCAATATTAATTACAATCAAATTGATCTTAATTTAAAACTTGTATATAAATTTGTTTTTACTTTATTTTAATATTTTTCTATTTTGATGCTTTACGAGGTACACCATGGATGATTTTGCTTATCAATGGTCATACATGAGTATGACTCAACCAAGGGAAACTGGGATTGATGGACTCAATGCACTCTATACATTGTCAGCACAATTTGAAACACTATCGAGGAAGTTGGATGCCTTAGTAGCAGAGAGAACTCAAGGTATAATAGTTACTTGTGATTATTGTGTTGACAATCATCCGAGTCATCAATGCACCGACAGTTTTGGACTGGTACAATACGGTGGTGATTACCTCAATAACTATGCTTATCACGATTCTCACCAAGATTTGGGATATCACCTGGATTCTACATGGAGCTACAATTATGAAGATCAATACTACACTCCAAGTCCAACATATGCACTGGAATTCTCATGTCCACCTCCATTGCCACAAGAAGAAAATTCAAATGTGAGGGAATTCATGTCTAGGAGCATAGCAGGCCATGAGGAGATGATAAAGAGTTAAGAAGCATCAACTCAATACCTTAATCATCAGATGGCACAACTCATCAATACCTCAACCAATGATCCTCAATACATGTATTCCGAAATTGAAACAGATAAGTCAAGATTGGAGGAAATGTGGTTTAAGTTCGTAGCATCAAACGAGGAATTGATGGTTAATCAAGACATATCAATTCAAAATCTTCAGAATCAGATTGATCAAATGTTCAAAGCTTTGAACAATTATCCTCAAAACAATTGGTGTTATGACATGAATTCTGAGACTTATGTTGAGCCCGAGCCAAATCTGCAACTGGATGAGCCACGAGAGATAGAAATTGAGGAGACAATTGGGGATAAAGTTAACATAGTCGGCAAAAAGTTTTGTATAACCTCAAATGAAGATGAGTCAATTGTGTTAGTTCCCCAAGTGCCTTCTCCACCAAAGTTCAAGAATCCAGTCAGTTTTGCAAAACCATGTCCACTTGGTAGTCATGTCGTCGGCAAGCTCTTTATGACATGAGAGCTAGCACAACTTTGAAGCTATGGTGGGCCAAGGAAAAGAAGATAGAAGAAGAGCCTGTTGTGCTTGGCAAGCCCCAATGCCCCAATCTTATCACAGACACAACGGAGGAAGCACCTAGCTATTTGACATTTGAAATTGAGAACTTATCTACAAGAAGCAAGCTAGGTGACTTTAACTCAATGGCTATCACTAACGGGAACCTCCCAAAAGCTACATGACTATCAATAGATGGTGGGTTCCTCAACTTCCGAAGGGGAATTGGATGAAAATAAGGAGTTAGTCAGGCTGAAAGACTTTAAATCAAGCGCTCGATGGGAGGCAACCCATTCATTTCCATTTATTTGCATTCGTTGTTTTTCATTTACCGCATTTTTAAAGTTTTCGAGTTATGTGTGTATTTAGTTAGTTAAAGTTTTAGGATTGGATTTACTTGCTATGTCTCATCATAATCTTAATGTTGTCTATTTAATCTTTGATTATGTTGCATTTATGCAGGTGTGGGGCATTGAGAATGATTGCTAAACTGAAAAGCTAAAAAGATCAAGTTTTGGGATACAGGGGGTTGGCGCCTCGGCGACAAAATGAAAGTTCCCGCCCAGGCGACGAGCTCGCCCCGGCGACAAAACGCAGTACAATTTCCCGCCCCGGCGCTGAGCTTGCTGAAAAAAAAATTTATTTCTTCCCAGGCCGGATTGTATTGTCATTCACACTTTCAAACTCATTCTTCCCCTCTCCCACATGGATTCATCTTTAACCCACTGAGCATTCAAAAGTATTCATCTCCAAATTGAAAGTAACATCAAACAACTTCTTTTGCCAACATAAAGCAAGGTACTCACTCCAATTTTTGTATACAAGTAAGATCAAATTGTCAATTGTGATGGGTATTCTTGGTCAGTTAAACTGTTATACTTGGATTTGCATTGGGTAATCATACATTGTTAAAATTTGGATAAATATAAATTGGTTGCCCAATTGAGTTTGTGTTAGCTCAATTGGAGGATTTTGGGTTATTCATTGCTATGATTTGATTGAATATTACAATAACTTAGCAATTTTTGTTGAAACTGAGTTTGGGGGAGGTATTTAATGAAGAATTTCAATCAGCGCACATCACGTAGTCAACGAATTGTCTAAAAGAAAGTTGGCCTGATTGAGCATTGTTTGGTAAGGAATTACTCGGTTATTATCCGAATGCCGTCCCAATGCATGTTTTTGAGCCATAACCGTTACCAGTTTATCCACCATCAGACTCAAATATTTAAAAGGCTATAGTCGAGCATGACGCTTGACCAATCAGGGAAGTTCTCAGTTTTCATTTCTTTATCTTTTAAACAATGAGGACATTGTTCACTTTGAGTTTGGGGGTGGATCATATAGCATTGGTATCATAGCTACATAGCATGTGTTAGTTATTTGTGCATTTTAATGTTTGTTTGCTATTTTAAAAAAAATATATTTATTTTTAGGATGTGTCTCTTGAGCATTGTTTTAATTTGATTTGAAATACAATCCATGGTCTATGATAAGAACTTGATTGAATAGTTTCTAACTCATGAAAAATGGACAAAAAAATTGCTTAGTCTATGTGCTTAATGTAATTGTTAGTTATTGATTTGCTTATGAATCCTTCCACCTTTTATGCACTTACCCATGTGTATTGAGCTAGTTGTTTCATTTGGATGGCTTTTATGACCGAATGCTTGTGGGAGTTATCATTAAGCTCTAAAAACTCGTTTAAACATCACTCAAAGCAATGTATCCAAGTTTGATTTGTTAGTCATGTGGTGAGTGAGATGAAGCATAAAAACGCACTCACTCATGGACACATGTGTAGGAGAAATAGAGCGTAAAACGCATTCTCTTATAATTGTGATTAAAGAAAGAAAATTGTATATTTCAAATCTTGCGTTGGGTTGAGATGGAGCGTAAAACGCACTCACCCATAAAAGTTGACTTAGGATAAGATGGAGCATAAAATGCACTTACCTAGAGTTTATTGATTTCAAATTTTTGGAAACTTTGATTTGTATACATTTGCGGTGAGTGATGTGTTAAGCATGTAATTTTTGTAGATTGTTTTGATCTCTTTCATAAGGTAATGTGGTTGCATAAGTTCATCCGAGCTATAATTGATTTAGTGCTATTGGGTACTCATACACACACGGAAGAGACCTAAAGCAAGTTATGACTAGCTAATTGTAATTCTAGACTTGCAACGTTTTGAAAGTTTCCTTGAATTTTCATGTGTTGATGCTTTGAGACCATTGGTTAGCTTTTTAATTCATTGCTCAAGTTAGTTTATTTAGAAATATTTAATTTTTATAGTTTGTGTGTTTTGCTTGAGGACAAGTAAATGTTTAAGTTTGGAGGTATTTGATGAGTGTGTTTTATATACACAAATTGGATACTTTTAGCCTTGATAATTTGTAAGTCTTTAGCTATTTCGTTTGGTTTTATGTGTTTTCATCTTATTGTTGTATAATGTAGTTTTGTATTACTTTTATATATTTTTGTATGCTTTTATGTGTTTTTACTTTGTTTTGTAGGAATTGAAATAAAGGCCTTTTGGATCGATGCGTTTTTGGCTTGAATCTAGCATTTCAGCTTCTTGTTTCTCAATTTGACCCATGATCTAATCCGAATCTCTCAAAACTCAAAGAACAAAAGTTGTAGATCTTTGTCTTAGCTTTCCAGAACATCCGGAATCATCCAATTTGAAGTTTGTATGAGAGAGTTATGGTCGTTTTACCATCGGATTTTGCATGAATTTTACACAGCAGTTGCTTCGGGCTCCATTTACGCCTTTCTCCGGCCGTTATCTCGACGAGCTCTAATCATGAAAGTTGTAGAGCTACTTCTTAGCTTTCCATATCCTACTTAATCGCCTTAATCCGAGTTCGGACGAAGAAGTTATCGCCATTTTTTCAACAGGCATTAAAACTGACTTGGGTACAGAGTTCCACCGCCGGGGCGGTAGTTTCTAGTACTATTTCGCTGTCGGGGCGACGGAATTCAGGCCATTTTTCACTGTCGGGGCGGTAACTCCCTGGATGTAGTCGGATTTCGCGATTTTTGGCCATTGTTTGATATCTAAGCTAGGGTTTCTTATACCCATCTGATATAACACCAAGGGGGCGGCTAGAAACACTATTCTAACTCATTCTAACACCATCTAACATTACTAACATCAAATCTAGAGAGAGGGAAGCTACCAAAATACATCATGAAAAAGGAAATGGGCTGCAATACAAGAATTTTCCAGCAATTTCCAACGAGCAAGTAAGGCGAGGAATATCAATTCTTGAGGGAAAGCTAGAGAAAAAGCATCAAACCATGAAGCAACAATTGAATATCTCCACGAAGGGGTTTTATCATTATATCTCTTATATTTCCTTCTTAATTTGTAATTCCATCATGATGAATAGATCGAATATGATGTTATGTGTAGTTACCACTAAACTCTATTTTGGGATTATAATGGATCTTGTTGTGTAGTTTTACTTTGCTATGCTTCCTTGTTAGTCTTATTAGCTATTCATGGATTGTCTATTATGAACTTGCGTTCAATTGCTTAATTGCCTAGCTAGCAATTACCATGATAATCCATATGAAATTGAGAAATGGATTATGGGTTTAGATCTAATCATAATAGCATGTGTTTATATGTTCTACATGGCGTTGGAATGTATGATTTGTGCTGAGGATAGACATATACCGAAGCACCGCTTGTAGTCATTTGAGAGCTTAAGCTTAAACCCTATTTATTTGTAAATCACATAGACATATAGTAGTTTAGGTAATGTGGGTGTTCATGTTTATTCTGTCATCTGTGGATTATATATGATATGGACTTGGTACATCGAAAGATGGCCTTGTCTCACTTTCGTGTTCTCGACTAATAATCTGTGATAATTAATTTGGTTTAACAGGAAGTGTGTTGAAGTAGATGAATCAATAGGAGAAATTGTAATCTCATATCTTCATTATCTTTAAAGCTTTCTATTGTTCTTTAATTAATGTTATCTTTATTAATCCAAACCACCAAAAAGACAGAAAAAAAAACCCATTAGTTTAGATAAGATTGAGTTAATAAATGGTTAGTACTTGGAAAATATTAGCAATAATTTCTCGTGGGATCGATACTCTACTTACTATTTATTACTTGTTAACCGCGTATACTTGCGCGTAAATTGTTGTTATATTAATCGGACAACAGAAACGGAAACATTCCACCTATCTGAATGCAAGGCAATCATCCTCAATTGTCACAAACGCCAGTTCCTCCTAAGCAAACCCAACAGAAAAGCGTTAAAGAGAGGCGCAGACGTGAATTCATTCCTCTTAGTGATTCTCTTGAAAATGTATTGGCCCTACTACTGGCTCAGAAGAAGATTACAGAGTTGGCCTCCCTAGTTGATCCCAAGGGAAAGAGGTACGATCCCAGCAAAAAATGTGCCTATCATTTCGGTTCCCCTGGTCACGATGCCCAAGAATGCTGATCTTTAAAGCATAAAATCCAGAACCTGATAGAAAGCAGTGAGATTGAGGTAATGCCACCTGAGTAGCCCAATATCCATACCAACCCTCTCACGCAGCATAATACCGAAGGAGTGAATATGACTGGCTCTGGGAATAATGGAAAGCAGAAGTACCTTAGGAAGATTGAGGAGCGTACTCCGTGGGCTAAGGCTGAAGACATGGGAAGAGAGTATGCAACGAGATTGGAATTAGGAAATATAAATGTACAGCTGAGTCAACTGGCTGAATTAATTGTGTCACCAACATCAGCTCACGCGACAAATGATTGGTCAATGTTCGAAGAGCAAATCAACCACAGCTCCTCCCAGAGTTATTTCTTTCACTGAGGAGGATCAGGCCAGACTCCGAGAACAAGAAAGATGGGAAGATAAGATAGCCAGGGAGGCCCAACTGGTGAACAAAGAAAGGATGAATCGTGTGTTGGCTATGAATCGACAGTTTCACCCCCTGGGACAAACCAAAGAAGAAACACTGCACTTGTTAATAATCAAGGGAAAGGTCACAGAACTATTTCCACCCATCAGCCCTCGCTCAAAGAGATACGACCCTACGAAGATTTGCTTGTATCAGTCAAATTCGCCGGGCCATGCTATAGAGGAATGTTGGGCCCTCCAACATAAGATTCAAAACTTCATTGAAGCTGGGGAATTGAGAATAACTAGCAATATCGAGGTTTTCACGGTTGAGGGAAGTACTCTATAAACTAAGGGTTTGTCATACTTGTCAGAGATAGAAAGCTCGGATGAAGTGGTGGTTGTAATCACATATCTGGAGGGCGCAGAAACCGGACCTCATATGGTTCAGGGAGCGGCAAAGGAAATGAAGAAGGCCTTTAAACCTCTTGTGATGGCATCTCGACCGCAAAAATCCCATCACCAGTTTGAAGGCGGTTCCTTAGAACTACGGGAAAGAAACGAGCGAAGAGCCCACTATGAAACCTGTTGAGAGAATATCTGATGAAAAGGCAATCGAATTTCTCACCAAAATGGGACATAATGAGGTAAAAGCGGTGAAGTCCCTCAAAGAAGCTCTAACACAAATCTCCATTCTTGATTTAATCCTGGCATCCAAAGATCATCGGAAAGTACTGATTAGAGTCCTGGAAGAAGTGCACCTCCCCAAGACCGTGGATACAGAGAAATTCAACCACCTGATTGGCCATATCATGGATAGTAACGTGATTTCTTTTACAGATGATGACATACCACCTGAAGGGACTGGCCATCACAAGCCATTGCACATCGCGGTGATCTCCTCAGGATAAGTATTGTGCAGTGTTTTAATTGACGGGGGATCAGCCCTGAATATATACCCTTACGATACCCTGGAAAGAATGAAGATTAATCCTAATCGAATTCTAAGCAGCCATGTGGTGATCAGGACATTTGACGGGTCAAGAAGAGACACTATTGGGGAAATCGAACTTCCTATGGAAATAGGTTCATACACCTTCAATATCTCCTTCCAGGTGGTGAATATCACTACTGGATATAATCTGCTATTGGGACGGCCCTAGATCCACATGGCAGGGGCAGTCCCATCAACACTTCACTGGCAACTAAAATACATCATCAATGGGAATCTGGTGACCGTGTTCACCGAACCCAAATACCCTCCTCATTTGCACAGAGACATACCTCTGATTGGTTTGGATGAAGGTGTTGAACCTACTAGCTTCCAGGCTTTTGAAGTAAGCACTGCCCGATATCAGCCATCAGCTCTCCTACTCTAAAACCTAGGGTATCTCCTGTAGGTATGTTAATGGCTCAAGAAATGCTCACCTGTCAGTATCAACCTGGTCAAAGGTTAGGAAAGAACGGTCAGGGAATGAAAGATCCAATCCAAAATGCCCACTTAACTTGGAAAGGTAGGGCTAGGTTATACTGGTGATTGCAAGCGAAGAAAATCCTCACAAAAGGATTCTGTAATGTCCAGTAAATTTTTAAACATTGTATTGATTTATTTTGATATATGAAATTCGTTTTATTTAATTTTAACGAATTTAATTGGAGCCATGTGGGTATTATTATTTAATTATATAGGTACGTGGTCCAATAATTTTCTGTGCATTCAAGGGGCTCATTAATAGTTTGATTAAATTAGTGAGTTAACCCTAAGATTTGATTTGCAAGAAATTTGGAAAAAATTAATAAATAAATTCATTTTATTAAATAATTCGAGTCAAGAATTATTTGGTTTAAAACAAATATTTAACTAATTAATTGAATTAATTATTCAATTAAAATGATAAGAGAATAATGTTATTTTGATTGGACTGGCCCATTTCGTTCCTTTTATTTTATTTCATTTCCGGATTGGGCCAAATCCCTTTCCTGATTAAGTCAAATGAGTGGGCTGGTCAAGGTAATTAAATTGGGCTTTTTCCTATTTAATTTATCCGGCCCAACCCTGTTGTGTTAAGCCCAAAAGCAATTGCCAGCCGGGTCAGTCCATTTCCTTTTCTTTTAGCCGGCTTGGATCCGTATGTAGCATACCAATAACCAAATTGGGGAAAAGGAGTTTCGATCGGTGGGTTTAGTTGGGGAAAGAAAACCGAACGAAAGAAATCAAAATCCCTCAAACCTTCAATCAAACAGAATCCAAACTCTAACACCTCAATCAATCCATCAATCGAGCAAGAGACGGGAAGAAGAAGGCGCCGACAATGGCTTGACGAACCATCGGACGGAGCGGGGGAGGTATCGAGCGACCGAGCGCTCCATCGGCGGACCAAAGGTTCCAGAAAATAAGGGAGTCGACCGGCGATTAGACCAATGAAAGCGCGCATGGCTCGAGGGCTGCCGGCGACGTCAGTGGACTTGATAGGTACGATCGGACGGCCACCCCTCCCTACCGACGGTCCTTGGAAAATCGATTGGGTAATACCCAATTGATTTGGGTAATTTTTCTCTATAAATTGAACCCCTCAAACCCCTAAACCAAGCTGCCGAATCCTTGTTTGTGAGTTCCAAATTAGAAAAATTAGGGTTTGAAATCTTAGAGAGGGAAGCCACTGTAAATGTCCAATTTGGTCACATATTTCGGTAGAAGAAGAAGAGTAGCAGTCCGGTCAACACCAAGGTATAGCGAGGATTTATTAAACCACTGTGATAATTATCTGTATTGGGTTTTGTATAAATTTCTTCTTGTGTACTTAGTTTGGTTTGTTTAGATTGGGATATGGTTTGTGTTCTGTGTAGTTGCCGATTGTGTTGGCTTATAATACTGTATTTAGATTATGGTTGTTCTATATTGGGATATTTGTACTGTGTTAATTCTTTGATTGGGAAACTGGTGAACCTAGAAAGGTTCTAGCAACTGATTTGGTTGTGTTAACTATTATACATTGTATTGTATTGTGTTGACTCATTTGGATTAAGGAATCTGGTATTGTGATTTCTAGGTGTAAATCTCTGTATATTGCCGAACTTCAATGTGCTGGTAATTTGGTCTTATTTGGTTTTCCGTTTGGGATGGGGTATTGAGTTCAAAATCAGTATTGTTATAATCTGGGAAGAAATTGTTGCCTATTATGTTGGTTAATAAATTTTGTTAGATCGGAATTATGGCTGATAGTAGGAACTGGAAATTCAGTATTTGCTTGGGTTAGGTATTGTGACCATTCTCGGTAACTGAAGAAGAAAAAAAAATGTTTAGTATCCCTGTCAGTAGCTTTGCTGAGAATCAAATCTTGGCTTAGTTATTGATTAATTAATTTGGGTTAATAATATACTTGTAAATTAGTTAGTTTATTAGAACTAATAAACAAAATCAATAAAGTAATTATTTATTATCAACGAATAATAAATAAAGATAATAAGTATTTAATTATTACTGATAATAATAATTAAATATGAATAAAGTTAATAAATTTATTGTTTATTATTTATTAAATAATAAATAAAGATAATAAAAATATAACTATTATTTGATTAATAAATAAATAATAATGATGAATAAATTAGTAAGTAATTATTTGTTATTTATCAATAAATAATAAATAAAGGCAATAAATATTTAATTATTATTATGTATGAATAAAGTTAATCAATTAATCATTTATTATTTATCACTAAATAATAAATAAAGATAATAAATATTTATTTATTATTTACTTAGTAATCAAATATGAATAAAATTAACGAATTAATTATTTATTACATATCAATAAGTAATACATAAAGATAATAAATATTTAATTAATATTAAATAATAATTAAGTAGGAATGAAATTAATAAAGTAATTATTTATTATTTTCAAATAGTAATAAATAAAGGTACTATATATTTACTTAAGTATGAATAAAGGTAATAAAGTAATTATTTGTAATAACAAATAAAGATAATATGTATTTAATAATTATTTATTATGTAACATTACATAATAAATAAAGATAATAAATATCTAATTATTATTTAACTAACCTTAAATAATAATTAGGTATGAGTAAATTAATTATTGTTTATAGATAAAGATAATAATACTTAATGATCATTTAAGATTAAATAATAATAAGTAAAGATTATTAACCCATATTTAGAGACAATAAGGGTAATAATCTGAGCATTCGAAGAATAGTAATCATGATTAGCTAACAATTATTTTAATAGCTAAAGGTCATTGAGTTAAGTTCTGTTTAGCTAATGATTAGACAGGAATTAAATGTATATGGTGAATTGTTTATCCTTTAAATAAACAGTATAAGTGAGTGCATCGATATACAGTTATGCAATGCTAATGGATAAACCGACTTTATCAACTGATAGGTTATCCAAGATCAATTAATTAAAGCTAAAAATTTATCTGTAGCTGAGCAAACAGGCAAGTTCCCTAACTTCATTCTTTCAGTATAATGAATGCAAGTTCTATCTTACTCAACTTTTACATTGAGCAATATTTCTAAACCTTATGCATTATTTTTAATTCGTGCAAAAGGTATATATTATTGCAAGTTATTCTTTAAGCTTGAATCTTATCTCCAAGCATGTCTTAAGTGGTCTAATTACTTTTAAAATTATTCCACATCTATGTATTCATTGGCATTCGCACTTGTGCATTTGAATTCGTATAATTATTTAAGTTCTGAAATTCACGAACTATTCATGATTAAGTCTGAACCCTTGTCTTGGTCAGGCACGTATGTAAGAATTTATAAAAGCTATCTGAACCAATCAATGGTAAGGATTCTTAGACTGAATGAACACCCCTTTTATTATAGGGGAGTACCCCAGGTACCGTATATAAGGTACAACTAGCGGAATTAAATGTTATGCATACACATAGCGTACGCGAGGCTGATCCCCTCAAGTACTTATTCTGTAGCCAGTAACCAGAGGGTCAACTAGCTATTGACTCCTTTGGAAGTTAATGTTCAAAGTCTATTTGACTATCTCTTGTTCTAAAAGCAATTAAAGTTCTTGCTTCTAATAATTATTGAATTCCCTTTTTATATCCCTTTCACCAAGATATATTCCTTATTGTTGTACTTTAAAACTTGCTGAGCAAACTCGTTGCTCATCCTTGCTATATCATAACTCCATTGCAGCTAAACCCGAGACGTCAGGGAAGAACAAAGGGAAGGAGAAGATGAAGTGATAGACTTCTTGTAGCAGATTTTCATTTTATGAATAGTTAATTTCTGTTAATGTAATTTAAACCCTGATAGTTATTTAGGGTATGGATTTATGTAAGTGTTTAAGGTTATTGTGTTCTGGGACTAGTAACACCTACTAAATGAACAACATATGTTTATTATATTCCGCATTTTTAGTTAATATATGTTGTTGAAGGTGAATGATGTGTTGGATCGTGATGACCGAATCCGGGTATTTGGAGACCCGAATTTGGGGGCGTCACAGGTTGGTATCAGAGCCGCAGGTTATAAACTTTAGGATCGCGAAACCTAGGTTATAACCTTCATAGTAAACTCGTATTGAGTGTTAGGAGATAAATCGAGGAGATTTATTATATGTGGTTTTGATGAATTGGGGAATTCATCGAGTCGAGTAGTACCCAATGAAATATAATTTCATTTCTTCAATGAATATATTTTATTGCTGTACTAATGTTGATTTTCGGTGTGATTGTAGGATGACTGACATAGGAGGGACTAGTGGTACCCAGGAGGAGGAGACATTCATAGATATACCAGTAGTTACTGAGTAGTTGGTGGGGTATGCTCCTATTGCCCTAGGGGTGCCGCTGGAGGAGTCCGAGCCAGAGGAGGACTATCCGGAGGATCGGGTAGAGCCGGTCGTAGGCCGAGTCATGAGGTCCGGCAGTCAGGACCCGGATGCTGAGGAGGAGGACCCCGAGACCGAGGGAGAGGAGCCACCTGCTGATGTTGATGGCATGGGGTCCACTGCCGACGATATCATTGAGGGACTAACCAGCAGGAACGAAGAGCTGGAGGATCGGATAGCTCATCTGGAGGAGCAGAATCAGACCCACCAGTTCAGAGAGGACCAGTATAGGGATCTGGCTTACCAGCTCGAGCATGACCTGGGAGTAGATAAGATACAGCTGCAGGGATACGAGTCCTCAGCGCAGCAGATCGGACCACTGCTACATCAGCTAGTGGCCCGGAACGCTGAGCTGAGAGAGAGGCTGGAGCAGAAGGATCTGCAGATCGCCCACTTGAAGGCGAAGCAGGAGGCCATGAGGTTTGAGTTTGGGCTGGAGGTGTCTGAGAGGAGGCATGTCAAAGAGGCCTGGGTCAGGGAGGCCAGAAGGGTTGATCAATTAGAGGACCAGTTGGAGGCCAGAGCAGTGAGGATAGAGACCCTAGGATATGCCTTAGACGCAGCCTACAGGAGGCCCCGGACTGAGGTAGGGTAGTCTAGCCGCTCTGTTCGTCGCAAGGTAGGGGATGGAGCATTCTCTTCTGGTCAGCAGGCACGGATTCGTCACGACGTGCAATGACTTGATATGATGGTTACTTTGTCTTAAGTACAGTCAGTCCCACTTTTTGTTATATTAGGGATGTATTCATGTTTGTCTTGTGAAACTTTCTATTTGTATTTATGCTTGGGGTAGCAGTTACACCCTAACTTTTGTGGTCTTTAGGGATGAAACGTTAGGATTTCCCACTTTTGTCTTAGGGGGAATGATTGATAGGGCACACAGTGGCGCATTTATAGAAGTATGCCATAGGTTTAGTCTTGTAACAAAACAGTGGTATATGAATATAAATGCAGATGTTTCACTTAAATCAAATGTGTTGATAGATATTTTACCCTTGATTGCTGATTTTAATGACATATCGTGTAAAATATAAAACTATAGGTAAAAGTCGGCCAAAATTCAAATCATGCCGTCAAGAGGACGACCACGTAACCGACAGGTTGAAGAGTCAGAAAGTGAGGTTGGAAATCAATCCAATCCAATGAGAATGTTCGCAGAAATGCTGGCAGAAGCCATGCAATCAAGACCGCCACCTGGAGGGACCCAAGTAGCAGCCGAGCCAGCACATCATCTGGCAAATTTTAAAGACTTCAAATTGGTTGGACCACCCGAGTTCAAGGGAACTCTTAACCCGATAGAAGCACAGACCTGGATCGAGGAGATAGAGAAGGTCTTCGAGGTCGCACGGGTGGCCGAGGAACAAAAGACAGGATTTTCCACGTTCATGCTGAAGGGCGAGGCGAACTACTGGTGGAAGGCTAATAAGGGTCGAGCAGGTGAGGGAGTCATTCCATGGGAAAGATTTAAAGAATTGTTCTTCGAAAATTACTTCCCGGAGAATACACAGCAAGATATGGAAGTTAAGTTTCTGGAACTAATACAGGGAAATATGACTGTCGCAGAGTACGCGGCGAAGTTCAATGAATTGGCCCGATTTGCCCCACATCAAGTAGACACCGAGGCCAGGAAGGCAAGAAGGTTTGAATTGGGACTAAAACCCTGGGTGCAGAAGTCAGTTGCAATATTAAAAATCAAGAACTTCGCTGAACTGTTGGAAAGGGCTATCATTGCGGAAGGGGGCAATGAAGCAGTGGCGCGATTCAACCAAGAGAGAAAGAAGAATCAAGAGGTGACCAAGGCAGGGAGCAGCGGAGGTAGTAACCCCAACAAACGGAAGTGGCTCGAGAGTCAGTCATCTGGGGGAAACAAATCTGGAGGGGAGGTGAAGAAACCAGGCAGGTGCAATAATTGTGGGAAAAACCATACTGGGGAATGTATGAAAGGGAAGAGTGTTTGTTACCGGTGTGGACAACCGGGGCACATGGCTCCTCAGTGTCCGAACAAACAGAAAGGAGGATGTTTCTCTTGTGGGTCACCCGACCACCAGATTAAGGACTGTCCGAAGAGGAAGAGCGATGTCGGGAGTGGCAACCGGAGTAACAACAACAGCGGGAATAACAATCGGTTGAGCTATGGGGCACCAGCCAGTCAAGCCAACCGACCAACAGCCGGACGTTCAACATGACTGTTCAGGATACCATGGAATCCAAAGACGTGGTGTCAGGTATCATCCCAATCAATGATATAAATGAATATGTGTTATTTGATTCGGGTGCTACTTGCTCTTTTGTTTCCGAAGAATTTGCTAGTCAGTTAAATTTACCTTGTGAAAAGTTAGAACACCCTATGAACGTAGAAGTAGCAAATAAGGAAATTATCCCCGTAGAATGCATTCATAGGAATTGTTGTGCTGAATTGCGAGGATTTAAGCTTAATGTGGATTTGATACCAATTCGGCTGGGAGAGTTTGATGTAATCCTGGGAATGGATTGGCTATCAATTCACGTAGCAGTTATTGACTGTAAGAAGAAATGTGTACACCTGAAGACTCCTAACAAGTCAAAGGTGGTATTCTATGGTAATAAATCACCAAGACAATCTTGTTGTCTTACTATGATGCAAACCAAGAAATTGCTTAAGAAAGGTTGCGTATGTTATTTGGCCCATGTGGTTGATACTCGTCAGGTCGGGGATGAGATGAGTCAAATACCAATTGTGAGGGATTTCACTGATGTCTTCCCCGATGAACTTCCGGGACTACCGCCGGACAGGGAAACCGAGTTCGTTATCGATTTGGCACCAGGAACTGCACCAATATCGAAGCCGCCGTATCGAATGACACCTGTAGAAATGAAAGAGTTGATGGTGCAATTGCAAGAACTATTAGATAAAGGTTATATCAGACCAAGCGTGTCCCCATGGGGAGCGCCAGTTCTGTTTGTAAAGAAGAAAGATGGTTCGATGAGACTTTGTATCGACTATCAGGAATTGAACAAAGTTACTATTAAGAATAGGTATCCGCTTCCTAGGATTGACGATCTATTTGATCAACTTAAGGGAGCGAAATACTTTTCGAAAATCGACCTAAGGACGGGCTATCATCAGCTGAAGGTGAGGCAGGAAGATATCCCAAAGACGGCATTCAGGACTCGTTATGGGCACTTCGAGTTTCTGCTAATGTCTTTTGGATTGACGAATGCACCAGCAGCATTCATGGATATGATAAACAGAGTGTTCAAGCAGTACTTGGACAAGTTCGTAGTCGTATTCATCAATGACATCTTGGTGTATTCAGAGACAGAGGAGGAACATGCTGAACATTTGAAGATTGTATTGGAAGCTCTCAGAAAGGAGAAGTTGTACGCAAAGTTTTCGAAGTGTGAGTTTTGGTTGTAGAGGGTACAATTTCTGGGTCATGTCATCGACAAGAATGGTGTTTCGGTGGACCCAGCAAAAGTGGAAGCAGTTATCAATTGGGAACAACCGAAGACACCCACAGAGATCCGGAGTTTCTTGGGATTAGCGGGATACTATCGAAGGTTCATACAGGATTTTTCGAAGATAGCATCGCCATTGACCAACCTCACCAGGAAAACGGTTAAGTTCGTTTGGTCGGAGAAATATGAGGAAAGTTTTATGGAGCTGAAGAAGAGACTTAGTCAAGCACCGGTGTTGACCTTACCCGACAACACTGGGGTTTTGTAGTGTATAGCGACGCGTCACACAAAGGTCTTGGCTGTGTACTGATGCAACACGGCAAGGTCGTGGCGTACGCATCACGTCAACTGAAAGACTATGAGAAGGGTTACCCGACTCATGACTTGGAGTTAGCAGCGATAGTTTTCGCTTTAAAGATTTGGAGGCACTACTTATACGGGGAGAAGTGCGAGATATATACAGATCACAAAAGTCTGAAATATATCTTCACTCAAAAGGAGCTGAACATGAGGCAGCGCCGATGGTTAGAATTGATCAAGGACTACGACTGTGAAATTCTGTACCATCCGGGCAAAGCAAATGTAGTGGCTGATGCCTTAAGCAGGAAAGGCAAGGTGAAATTGATGCAGCTGACAGTTCAAGAGAAATTGATAAAGGACTTTGAACGTCTGGAACTGGAGGTTAGGTATCCAATGGAGGCAGACGAAAAAGTGGTCACCGTGATAGTAGGTCCGACTCTACTGGATAAGATACAGGAGGCTCAAGAATTTGATGAAGAATGCATTGACATTAAGGAGCAACTATCGGAGGGAAAGACATTGAAGTACAAGGTTGACAGCACAGGATTGCTGAGATTCGAGGGAAGGATCTGGATACCCTATGTACCAGACTTAAGGGAAGAAATTTTGCAAGAGGCCCATAATACGAGGTTCTCGGTACATCCGGGTAGCACCAAGATGTATCAAGATCTTCGTCAGCATTATTGGTGGCCGCATTTGAAGGGGGAAGTTGCAGAATTCGTCAGCCGGTGTTTAACTTGTCAGAGAATCAAGGCAGAGCACCAGCAGCCGAGTGGATTGTTACAACCCTTAGAGATTCCTGAGTGGAAGTGGGAGCACATCACAATGGATTTTGTGGTAGGACTTCCAGCAACACAGAAGGGTCTAGACGCCATATGGGTAATCGTGGATCGTTTGACCAAGTCTGCCCATTTTCTACTGATCAAGATCAAGTACAAATTGGAGCAGTTAGCGAAACTCTACGTAAAGGAGATAGTATCGCGACATGGGGTGCCGATTTCTATTGTGTCTGACAGAGATCCGCGCTTCACGTCAAATTTTTGGAGAAGTCTACAGGAGAGACTGGGAACACAATTAAGAATGAGTACGGCATATCATCCTCAGACTGATGGTCAGAGTGAGCGAACAATTCAGACCTTGGAGGATATGCTCCGGGAAGTCGTGATGGACTTAGATGGCAGCTGGGACGATCACTTGCCCCTGGTAGAGTTCGCTTACAACAACAGTCATCACACTAGCATTGGTATGCCGCCGTACGAAGCGTTATATGGAAGGAAGTGTCGAACGCCGTTGTGTTGGGATGAAGTTGGTGAACGGAGATTGTTGGGACCAGAATTGGTACAACAAACCGTGGAAATCATTAAAGTAATAAGACAGCGGTTAGTAGCAGCTCAAGATCGTCATAAGAAGTATGCCGACTTACATCGTCAGAAACGAGACTTTGAAGTTGGTAGCTTTGTGTTTCTGAAGGTATCACCCTGGAAAGGGAAGATCCGTTTTGGGAAGAAGGGCAATTTGAGCCCTAGGTTCATAGGACCGTTCGAGATTTTGAGGAGAATAGGCGAAGTGGCGTACGAGGTAGCATTACCTCCTGAACTTGAGCACATTCACAACGTGTTTCATGTATCAGTGTTGCGTCCGTATAAGCCAGATTACATGCATGTTATTTCCTATGAGCCAATTCAAGTCGAAAAGAATTTATCGTACGAGGAGATTCCTGTTCAAATCCTAGATAGGAAGGAACAGACACTGAGGAATAAAACCATTCATTCTGTTAAAGTTCTCTGGAGAAATCACGCGGTGGAAGAAGCCACGTGGGAACTCGAAGAGAAAATGAGAGCGAATTACCCCCAGTTATTCGAGTAACCTTAGATTAAAATTCTGAGGACGGAATTTTTATAAGGGGGAGAGGATGTAATGTCCAGTAAATTTTTAAACATTGTATTGATTTATTTTGATATATGAAATTCGTTTTATTTAATTTTACGAATTTAATTGGAGCCATGTGGGTATTATTATTTAATTATATAGGTACGTGGTCCAATAATTTTCTGTGCATTCAAGGGGCTCATTAATAGTTTGATTAAATTAGTGAGTTAACCCTAAGATTTGATTTGCAAGAAATTTGGAAAAAATTAATAAATAAATTCATTTTATTAAATAATTCGAGTCAAGAATTATTGGTAAAACAAATATTTAACTAATTAATTGAATTAATTATTCAATTAAAATGATAAGAGCATAATGTTATTTTGATTGGACTGGCCCATTTCGTTCCTTTTATTTTATTTCATTTCCGGATTGGGTCAAATCCCTTTCCTGATTAAGTCAAATGAGTGGGTTGGTCAAGGTAATTAAATTGGGCTTTTTCCTATTTAATTTATCCGGCCCAACCCTGTTGTGTTGAGCCCAAAAGCAATTGCCAGCCGGGTCAGTCCATTTCCTTTTCTTTTAGCCGGCTTGGATCCGTATGTAGCATACCAATAACCAAATTGTGGAAAAGGAGTTCGATCGGTGGGTTTAGTTGGGGAAAGAAAACCGAACGAAAGAAATCAAAATCCCTCAAACCTTCAATCAAACGGAATCCAAACCCTAACACCTCAATCAATCCATCAATCGAGCAAGAGACGGGAAGAAGAAGGCGCCGGCAATGGCTTGAAGAACCATCGGACGGAGCGGGGGAGGTATCGAGCGACCGAGCGCTCCTTCGGCGGACCAAAGATTCTAGAAAATAAGGGAGTCGACCGGCGATTAGACCGGTGAAAGCGCGCATGGCTCGAGGGCTGCCGGCGACGTCAGTGGACTTGATAGGTACGATCGGACGGCTACCCCTCCCTACCGACGGTCCTTGGAAAATCGATTGGGTAATACCCAATTGATTTGGGTAATTTTTCTCTATAAATTGAACCCCTCAAACCCCTAAACCAAGCTGCCGAATCCTTGTTTGTGAGTTCCAAATTAGAAAAATTAGGGTTTGAAATCTTAGAGAGGGAAGCCACTGTAAATGTCCAATTTGGTCACATATTTCGGTAGAAGAAGAAGAGTAGCAGTCCGGTCAACACCAAGGTATAGCGAGGATTTATTAAACCACTGTGATAATTATCTGTATTGGGTTTTGTATAAATTTCTTCTTGTGTACTTAGTTTGGTTTGTTTAGATTGGGATATGGTTTGTGTTCTGTGTAGTTGCCGATTGTGTTGGCTTATAATACTGTATTTAGATTATGGTTGTTCTATATTGGGATATTTGTACTGTGTTAATTCTTTGATTGGGAAACTGGTGAACCTAGAAAGGTTCTAGCAACTGATTTGGTTGTGTTAACTATTATACATTGTATTGTATTGTGTTGACTCATTTGGATTAAGGAATCTGGTATTGTGATTTCTAGGTGTAAATCTCTGTATATTGCCGAACTTCAATGTGCTGGTAATTTGGTCTTATTTGGTTTTCCGTTTGGGATGGGTATTGAGTTCAAAATCAGTATTGTTATAATCTGGGAAGAAATTGTTGCCTATTATGTTGGTTAATAAATTTTGTTAGATCGGAATTATGGCTGATAGTAGGAACTGGAAATTCAGTATTTGCTTGGGTTAGGTATTGTGACCATTCTCGGTAACTGAAGAAGAAAAAAAAATGTTTAGTATCCCTGTCAGTAGCTTTGCTGAGAATCAAATCTTGGCTTAGTTATTGATTAATTAATTTGGGTTAATAATATACTTGTAAATTAGTTAGTTATTAGAACTAATAAACAAAATCAATAAAGTAATTATTTATTATCAACGAATAATAAATAAAGATAATAAGTATTTAATTATTACTGATAATAATAATTAAATATGAATAAAGTTAATAAATTTATTATTTATTATTTATTAAATAATAAATAAAGATAATAAAAATATAACTATTATTTGATTAATAAATAAATAATAATGATGAATAAATTAGTAAGTAATTATTTATTATTTATCAATAAATAATAAATAAAGGCAATAAATATTTAATTATTATTATTATGTATGAATAAAGTTAATCAATTAATCATTTATTATTTATCACTAAATAATAAATAAAGATAATAAATATTTATTTATTATTTATTTAGTAATCAAATATGAATAAAATTAACGAATTAATTATTTATCACATATCAATAAGTAATACATAAAGATAATAAATATTTAATTATTATTTAATTAATATTAAATAATAATTATGTAGGAATGAAATTAATAAAGTAATTATTTATTATTTTCAAATAGTAATAAATAAAGGTACTAAATATTTACTTAAGTATGAATAAAGGTAATAAAGTAATTATTTGTAATAACAAATATAGATAATATGTATTTAATAATTATTTATTATGTAACATTACATAATAAATAAAGATAATAAATATCTAATTATTATTTAACTAACCTTAAATAATAATTAGGTATGAGTAAATTAATTATTCTTTATAGATAAAGATAATAATACTTAATGATCATTTAAGATTAAATAATAATAAGTAAAGATTATTAACCCATATTTAGAGACAATAAGGGTAATAATCTGAGCATTCGAAGAATAGTAATCATGATTAGCTAACAATTATTTTAATAGTTAAAGGTCATTGAGTTAAGTTCTGTTTAGCTAATGATTAGATAGGAATTAAATGTATATGGTGAATTGTTTATCCTTTAAATAAACAGTATAAGTGAGTGCATCGATATACAGTTATGCAATGCTAATGGATAAACCGACTTTATCAACTGATAGGTTATCCAAGATCAATTAATTAAAGCTAAAAATTTATCTGTAGCTGAGCAAACAGGCAAGTTCCCTAACTTCATTCTTTCAGTATATTGAATGCAAGTTCTATCTTACTCAACTTTTACATTAAGCAATATTTCTAAACCTTATGCATTATTTTTAATTCGTGCAAAAGGTATATATTATTGCAAGTTATTCTTTAAGCTTGAATCTTATCTCCAAGCATGTCTTAAGTGGTCTAATTACTTTTAAAATTATTCCACATCTATGTATTCATTGGCATTCGCACTTGTGCATTTGAATTCGTATAATTATTTAAGTTCTGAAATTCACGAACTATTCATGATTAAGTCTGAACCCTTGTCTCGGTCAGGCACGTATGTAAGAATTTATAAAAGCTATCCGAACCAATCAATGGTAAGGATTCTTAGACTGAATGAACACCCCTTTTATTATAGGGGAGTACCCCAGGTACCGTATATAAGGTACAACTAGCGGAATTAAATGTTATGCATACACATAGCGTACGCGAGGCTGATCCCCTCAAGTACTTATTCTGTAGCCAGTAACCAGAGGGTCAACTAGCTATTGACTCCTTTGGAAGTTAATGTTCAAAGTCTATTTGACTATCTCTTGTTCTAAAAGCAATTAAAGTTCTTGCTTCTAATAATTATTGAATTCCCTTTTTATATCCCTTTCACCATGATATATTCCTTATTGTTGTACTTTAAAACTTGCTGAGCAAACTCGTTGCTCATCCTTGCTATATCATGACTCCATTGCAGCTAAACCCGAGACGTCAGGAAAGAACAAAGGGAAGGAGAAGATGAAGTGATAGACTTCTTGTAGCAGATTTTCATTTTATGAATAGTTAATTTCTGTTAATGTAATTTAAACCCTGATAGTTATTTAGGGTATGGATTTATGTAAGTGTCTAAGGTTATTGTGTTCTGGGACTAGTAACACCTACTAAATGAACAGCATATGTTTATTATATTCCGCATTTTTAGTTAATATATGTTGTTGAAGGTGAATGATGTGTTGGATCGTGATGACCGAATCCGGGTATTTGGAGACCCGAATTTGGGGGCGTCACAGATTCTGCCTCAACTGACCTCCATTCTTATGCCAAGTTTCAACGATTTCAATCCCGCAAACTTCACTGAAGAAGATTCTTGTGCAAATATCAGATCTGCTGACACCCAAGGCTGACGACTTATCTAGAGAAGTAACTGATAGTGAGGACGACTTGATCTTGACTAATGAGCAGAAAAGGAAGAATGAACAATTCCTGTAAGAGATCCAATAGTAATTTGAAGAGCAATTCTCTCTCTCTTAGGGCCAAGAAGGAGATGGGGGAAAAGAAGACATTGACAGTACCAAACCGGCCATCGCCCAGGACATCATCCTTTTCCTTGATTGGACCAAGGTAGACATTCCTAGGGAATCTGACGATACAGAGAACGAGCAAGTCTCAGCCATCAATGAAGACATCTCCCCCCAGAATGTAGCCTCCATCTCGACCGTTGATGACGACATGACCACTGACAACTGGAAAGTCAAACCACAAATAGTGTATAAAGGGTAAAAAGCGGGAGATGAGTCGCATTGATCCCCGGAATCCAGAAGGGCTTTATCTTTACTCTATTTTATTTTCTGCACATTTATGTTATGTTCGTTTCATCTAATGAAATCTTATGTATGGAAAAACAGTTGCTATATAATGAGTATTTACGTTTTATTGTCAGGTGTCCCAATTTAAATGATTTTAGCCCTATTAATGATTGGCCAAATCTAAAAGATGATTATGATTTCAACATAGAGCTTGATTTCGATTTGATGGGGATCAAACAAGAGGCAGTGGATGACGAGGAGGTGCCCGAAGAAATCAAAAGATGGGTCAAAGATAAACCTAAACCCAACCTTGAGCAAACCACACCATTAACATTGAAACCTTGGAAAATCCCAAAGAACTCCAGTTAGGATCCGACCTCAACCCCATCCAAAAAGAAGAAATGACCCAGCTCTTGACCCAATATGAGGATGTATTTGTCTAGTCCTACGAAGATATGATCGGACTGTCCACTAATATAGTCGTTCATTGATTGCCAATCAAAGATGGTTTCAAGCCGGTTAAGCAAAAATTAAGAAGGATAAAACCAGAATGGAGCCTGAAGGTTAAAGAAGAAATCATCAAGCAATTCAAGGCTAGAATTATCATGGTATCCACATACCCCGAATGGTTATCCAATGTGGTCCTAGTCGCAAAGCCAGGAGGGAAAGTTTGAGTCTGTGTGGATTATCGAGATCTCAACAAGGCCAGCCTCAAAGACGATTTTCATGTGCCATTTATCCATATCTTGATAGATAACACCGCATAGTTCGAAATGTATTCGTTTGTCGACTGTTTCATCGGCTATCACCAGATCATGGTCATCAAGGAAGACAGGGAGAAGATGACATTTATCACTCCCTGGGGCACGTTTTGTTACAAGCGTTTGTCTTTTGACCTCACTAATGCTGGTGCTACATATCAAAGAGCGATGATGACTTTATTCCATGACATAATGCATGAAGAAATTGAGGTCAACGTAGACGACATCATTACCAAATCAAAAAAGGAAAAAAACCATGCAGCCCACTTATAGAAGTAATTTAACCGATTGCGCAAATACAATTTAAAATTGGATCCCGCTAAATGCGCCTTCAGTGTCAAATCAGGAAAGCTTTTGGGATTTCTCGTCAGCACCTGGGGCATCGAGATAGACCCCACCAAAATAAAGGCCATTACTAAAATGCCGGCACCGCGAACCAAGAAGGAAATACGGGGATTCTTGGGAAGAATCAACTTCATCAGCAGATTCATATCCCAATTGACAACAACTTGTGAATCCATCTTTAAATTTCTCAGGAAGAGTTCCTCTGGGGAATAGAATGAAGAATGTCAAAAAGCCTTCCACGTCATTAAACTTATCAGTGGACCGTTTGATCCATATACCGATTAACCAAATACTCGTCCCAAATACAAACCATTTTGAGCCAAACTTTTCAAATAGACCTAAACTTTCGAACTCGATCAACGACCCACTCCAGTGAGATCAGAGTGCATCTGGGCGTCTCCCAACAAATTTGACGCAGAACCCTCAAGTGGTAAATCAACAATGTGTTGGGGTCGTAATCATCCAAAAGAAGCGATAAATCAAACAAGTAGGGGAAGATACATCAAAAAGGGAAGTGATACATCAAAAAGTAAATGCTTTCTTTATATATTTAATTATTTGATATACATTAGTTTTCTATGATGAATGACAAAATAACATAGTCTATGTAGACAAGCTACAAATCTGAAGTCAAAGAGGCTAAAAAGGAAAGACAGGCTACAATCTCTAGAGTCTCAGGGGCAGAACGAAGCAAGCGTTGTGTGGATCGACCTGCCTCAACAAAGAAAGCGTTGTGTTGACGGTCTCATCCTGATCTTCTAAGACCCGACGAGCCTCACCAACAACCTTCTCTGCATAATCACGATAAGCATCCCTTTCAGAAGAGGCCGCATCTCTAGCAACTAAAGCAGCATCTCTCTCGGCATAGGCAGCGTCCATACCAGTCACTGCAGTCATCATCAGTGCACGAGCCTGGTCTTACTCAAATGTAAGGCTGCGAATGCGACTCTCCAATACTACCCTCGGTGTGTCCATAGACCCGGAGGAAGGGGGTGCATCTCCAACCAAGGCCACTGTCAAATCAGCAAATAACTCATCCTCAGAAGGCTCGGCATGAACATCTTCCATAGGCTCCTCCACAGATGAGCTATCATCAATATCAGCAACACGTGGTGATAAATTAGCCTCTAACCAAGCCAAATACTCAGGTGTCTGACCCGGATGACTGTCACGAAACTCTGTCGTCACACGATGAGCACAAAATCCATACACTCTCTGGCTAAATCCGCCTCGGTGGATGACAAAATAGGAAATCAATACTCATCAGCACTATCAAAAGAATAAAGATATTGCATCTGATCAAACTAATGCATCACCGCCAATGGATGGTAAGTAGTAACACACCTCAGTCCAGCTAGGGGAATGAAATCAAAGTCAGCCACATGGGTGATGACATTGAAAGACGAGCAAAACCTGGAGTACATCAATATCAAGAACGACTCAGATGGGTCATAAATGTCTGCGATAGTTGCCAATCGGACTCAGATGGGTCATACATCAATAGCAGAAACCATGTCAGCGATAGTTGTCAATCGGACTCATATGGGTCATAAATCAGACATACAACAAAACCGAACAACCGCGAAACTCCCTGTCCCCAAAAGTACGGCAATAGGTAGCGAATAAGAAGGTCTCAGCCAAGATTAATGGCAAAATAGTCTGATCCTCTCGAAGTGCCCTCACTACCATCACAACCCCGATATCCATGTGGTCCCCATAGATCGGCATATACAGAAACGAGACAATGCACATCATCAGAATGTCTGCTCGTACAAACCTCCATCTCTCCTCGGATGTGGCGAAGTCCTCCCAGTAGGCTGCAAAGCCCTCCGAAGAACCAAATCTATCAATCAGAAAGTCCAACGACACCACATGATCGGCAGTGATCTCAGATAACAGTATTGCTCGCCTCAAGCCAGTAGCAATCATAAACTGACGCCGCATGTGACCTACCTAAACCTGTGTGTAAGGGCCCACGAGAGGTAAATCGGTGAAACGGGCATACTCCTCAAGGGTCGGTGTAATCTCTAACAATCCAAATCGAAATACGTGGCGATCTGGAACCCAATGGGATATCCTAGCCTCAACAAATCCTCTGACACCTAGAATGACAGAAACGACATCGAATGCCTCAAAAGCCTACCAATTGTCGACCGATCCTCAACAGGCAAATCATCGAACCAGTGCCTCAACCTAGAGGCTATACTACCAGTGAAGTAATGATCCAAGCGAGTAACCGAAGAGGAAGCCATCTATAAAATCAATATCAAAAGACTACACAGGGATTAATTTTATGCATTTCATATAATAAGCATACATCAAGACAAATGAAATGAATGATCATGCATAATAACATCCGTAATCCATATATATAAAATATCTACGTCATTTCCTTTATACAATACACAAAAACGAAAAGAAAAAAAACATACAGGGAAAAGGGGCACAGGCGCCCAATAACTAATACAAATATGCTAAATGAAATCTACATCATTTATGAAAGCAGTATCGTCATCAAATTGACCAACTCGAGCTCATCTTGGCTCGGTGCATCTACGTCAAAGTTCAAATCAAGGTAGTAAAAGGACGGGACCCCTCCCTCTGGAATATCAGCAGCACCGGGGCCGGACGATGAACCGGTGCCTAAGCTGGCGGGATCACATGTGTAAGCCTCTGTTGGATCCCTACCTAACTGTTGGATAAAAAGCATAATTGATCGACCTGGTGAGTCAGACTGGCAATCTGGGACTGATGTGTAGGCTCGCAAATACAGGACATCCAGTCATATATCACTACCGATCCAGGCATAAGATCCCCCAAGAAATGTGTAGCCCGGGTCTGGGCACCAATAATCTGAGGCCTCGACCAGACAGCAAAATCCTCCGAGCCACTCGGACTATCCGACAACAGAAATCCATTCGTGCCATCAAAAGGAATCTTCGTGATCTGGGCATCAACAGGTCATAATCTCTGGGGAGGAGGATGGAAAGGGATACGGATCTCCCCTAAAACACACCAGAATGCCCGCACCCAAGATAAAGCTCCCAGCCTCCAAGGGTCAACAAGGGAACACGACGAGTGGATAATGCAAACTCTAGTCTAGTTGGGAAGCCACCCTTAAAACCCACGGCCAGATGCTAGGAGATGTACGGGACCCAAATCATGTCAGTCGTAGTACGCAGCTCAAGTTGGAGTCGATAATGGGTAAAACTGTCAGAAACAGGGACATCCTCCATGGTGGTCTGGTGCCATCGGCGACCCCGGGGATATGTATCCAAACCCAAAGTAGAGACTGGGCGAAGACACGAGAATCTCTTATAAGCCCAAAACTGAAAAAGAACGACAACAACTACGTCAATCAAAAAGACAAAAGCAAAAAGAATTACTAAACTTAAAAAGGAAGAGATGCTTACCAAGAGAAAAAGGAAGAAGCCCAGCCAAGCATCAGTCAGTCCCTTCAAGTGGAGGCGTATGCCCTGGAGGAAGTAGGTAAAAGTAAACGACCCCCAGTCATACTTGTTGGTCGATTTTGCAATCGATAAAATACACGCAATTATACGCAGTCCACAAGTAATATAATGAAAGCAGAGTGTCGAACCCAAGAGAAAATAAATGCTAATAAATATCAACTACCAATTTTATGTCAAATTACTCTTAATTAAAATAATTGATTATGACGTGTGATTTGGTAAACAATTAATCTAATAAGTGAAAATACAAAGAAAGACTGATTTGTTTTTTGGTTTATAAAGTAAAACAAGTTGAGGTCACAATTTCCTCAAATGCAAGATTTAATCTCCTAACTTCTCCTTTAACACAATAAATCATATAAATAGATAATCGAGAACTTAAAGCAATTATACACCTCCTCCGGTATTAGTATAAAAATCACATGTTTAATACAACACTATATTCCTATGTGAATTAATTAAACATGAGTCATTAAGGATACATTCTCAATGGCTACATATGGCAATTACGCATATTCCTATCCTAGCTGCAATTTATGAATTCACTCATATAAAGAAAAGTCCATAACATGTGCTTTCATATTGGTGATCTGAGTTTTATAATCCATTTTCCAATTTAGTATAAAACATCACATAAATCACTTTCCAGTTAATCCATACATTAAGCAAACAATATGAAAGTCCATTCAAACATGATTCATAAGAATTAAAGGGAAAGAAATTTAATTAACATTATACATTCAGTTCCATTGTAACCTCAGAATAAGGAATTAGTTCATCACTGTGAAAATAAATATTAAAGACAGAGAACTAAACATCATTGGACTATTTAATAAGCAGAGAAACTAAATTATATATGACTACTTGAAATCTCAAACTCCCTTTGCTAGTGAATAATCCTCCTTCAGTGTAGATAATTAGGCTTCCACTTAGTTGCAATGTTTCCACACTTGCTACCAGGTTCAGTTGTATTTCTTCTTTGTTTGCTCTGAAGGAAAACTGATGTGCAGTTCCTCTCCCTATCTCTGTTTTTCCTCTTTTAAGGGTCCCTTTTTCTCTCCTCCGCCTTATTGTCATCTATCTATGCGTGTGTAACATTCCTTTCTTGGTCCATTCCATCTTTTGGCTGCCCTAGGTTGATTCACAGACCAAGGAACCAACACAAGGCAGCTCCTTCCTCTCTCCTCCAAATCCCTTTTCCTTGTCGGAATCCATTTGTGAACCCAAGAAGAGATAATGAGATAAAAGGCTTTTAATTCAATTCCCATCTACCAAGAGAGCAGCAGGCATGGAAAATGAGAAAGCTCAGTAAAAGAAATAAAAGAAGGAGTCAATTATATCGAGACAGCAGAACGACGCAGGAAAACAAAGTCACGGGACCGGCGTTGCAGCACCGGCATAGAGCTTAAAAAAGGCGCTGCGACGCTGGGGCAAATTGCTCGATTCAGGGACCCGGATCTGGCGCTGCGGTGCCAGGATCTAGCACAAAATCGGCGTCGGTGCAGGCGTGTGTGTATATAGCTATCCCCGGCAACGGCGCCAAAAACTTGTTGGTCGATTTAGCTATCGATAAACACACACGTGCAAGTATACACGGTCCACAAGTAATATATGATAAGATATGAGTCGAACCCACAGGGAATTGTGACAAATAATAACCAAGTACTAATTGTATATCAATTTGATCTAATTTAAACGATAAAGGTTTGATTGTTTGTTGATTGATTGAGTTCAAAAGTCAAGTAATGAATAAAATAAGATAAAATATCAAGATAGAAAGGTCTAAGATTATAATTTCCCCCAACACGTCATTTGAATCTCCTAACTCTCTCTTTTCAATCAGTTATAACATACGAATTGACAACCGAGAAATCAAAACTACATAAGAGCCTCTGTCGATGGTTAATCACGAATCTTCCTAAGCGGTGCATAGGTATATGTCTATCCTATGCACTATCAAGAGACTAATTTCAAGAATGATTAATAGACACGTGTCACCACATCTAATTAATCCTCCCTTCAATTACTAACTTTCACATCGGAAGTCATTAAGACTAAATTCTCAATTGGTTGCATGCGGTAATTAGGTATATATCTATCCCAACTACTATCAAGATACCTATTATTACAGATAATTAATAAGACACACGTCACTTAATCCGATTAATAACCCTCAATAATCTATACTCTCGCATGTTATCATAACTAGGTCTTAACCTATAATCCGTTCGTCAAGTTCATATAGGTTCCCAAGGTAATTACGGGCCAAGCAATTAATCAAGAAAGCAAAGGCTATGATAATCAATTCACAAATGAATAACTAATATCAAAAAGAGAGAATTCAATTCAAATTATGTGTTGGGTTTCATTGAAATCTTAGAATACAAGCTTTAGTTCATGGTAGCTAAGCAAAACATCAAACACATGGTGTTCATCATAAAATTGAAATACAAATTCAAAAAAAAAGCAAGAGATGATAAAACCCATTTAGAAGATATTCATATTTTGCTTGCTTGGTTGATGTCAATCTCTAGCTTTTCCTCTTCATTTGGCATTCGTTTCTCTTTTTGCTCCTGAGCTTGTTGCTGGAATTTTCTTGATTTGTAGCCCTCAAGCTCTTCTTGATGATGTATGTGCAGCCTCCCAAAGTCTAGATATGCCTTGACAATCCTTTCCTTCTTGGTTCTTTGGCTTGTGCTGAGTTTTTCCTTGTATTGCAGCAATTTTGCTCTTAAATTGGTGTTTTAGTGTAGCCTCTCAATCCCTAGTTGTCTGATATGAAGCTTAGAAGAGATTATATATAGCCTCCATCAAGAAACCCTAGCAAAAATCGGACAAAATGGAACTTAAATCTCACTAAAACTGTGTCAGATCGCACTCAGCACGGCTTTGGCGCGCCCGCACGCCAGCGCGCGCGCCCGCACGCCAGCGCGCGCGCCCGCGCCCAGCGCCTGGGCCGCACGCTGGCCGCACGCCCACGCCCGCTGCCGAGGCCCCGCGCGTGCCCGCGCCCAGCGCCCATGCGCCCGCGCCCAGCGCCTGCCGCACACGCCCGCACGCCCACGCCGCACGCCCAGCAAGCCTACTTGTTGCACGCCCAGCGCACGCCCGCGCCCAGCGCCTGCCGCACACGCCCGCTGATGAGTGGGTTTTATACCTACGAATCAGGTATTGTTAAGCTTAATTATTGTAGTCTTTAAGTGTTTTTAGTATTATTTTACTTGTTTTTGTGTTTATTTATTGTAGATTGGAGCTGGTGGGGCAAAAGGGTAAATTTGGAGCTTAAAATACACTTAGTGGCATTTTTGTAAATTCCTGGGCAAGGGCTAGCGCCAACAGCGCTTGGGCTAGCGCCAGAGGCGCTAGTTCACGTTTTTGGGTGCTAAAGTTCAGCTGGAGGAGGAAAAGGAAGCCAATTCGGAAGAGGATTCTAGGCAATATTGATCATATAGTGAGAAGGAAACCCTAAGAAGGAACTTGGAGACTTTTATGATTATTATTTCTAATTTTCTAGAGATATTTTTGGAGAGTTTTTTACTTAGGATTATTATCGTTCAAGCATTGGATTTTGATGTGGGTTTAAGCTTACTTTGGAATTTTATTCACAATTGGGTTTGATCAATCTACTTCTTCTTTATTCAATTGATTGTTTATTTTCCATGTGTAGATTTGATCCCATAATGGCTTTTGGTTCAGACATGAACTAATCTCCATTATGGGATTCTAACGGATTTTAATATGTAGTTTAATTATAAGCTTGATTGTTAGAGTGTTTTGCATATCATAAGGAATTTCTATCATGATTGTTTTGCATGTATGAATGCTTGATCACCATTCGACTTCAGTATTTGTATGGAATTGAAAAATAACATATAAGTATGGATTGTAATCATGATAGCTTGCGAATATGAGGCTTAATTGGATAGCTTATTATTGTGTGAGTCAGATAGAAATATACTGTTTCACCGTAAGAGTCAAAATAAGGACTTGTGCTTAAAATCAATTAAATTGCAATTTCACATAGAAATATAGTGATTTTGGTTATAGTGGTGATTACATGGTGTCTATCAAGTATGGATATTATGTAAGTAGGTCATAATGCATTGACAAATGGTTATGTCTATTTTAGTGTCCTTGGCGACTTTTCTGTGATATGTGAACTTACTAGCATGATAGTGGTAATTAGATGAACTATTAAATGAAGTTAGGATCCCATTAATTCCAAGCTTGATATATTTCGTTAGTCTTTGCATATTTAGTTATTAATTAATATAGAAATAATTTTGTCACCATAAGTAAGACAATAGTTTAGGCAAATAAGTATAGTGATAGAACTGATGCATAGTGAATTAATTTAATCCTGTCTCTGTGGGACGATAATTTACTTCCTCTGTATTACTTGTTGACCACGTATACTTGCGTGAGTTAGAGCTCTTTTATTTAAGACTTAAAAAGAGGCAACAAGTTTTTAGCGCCGTTGCCGGGGACAGGCGTTAGATTTTTATTATTATCATCAATTTTAAGCTATATTGTTTGACTTAGACAAATCTAATCTTTTCTCATTTCTATTTTTATTTTTGTTTCAGGTACTTGTAGAATTTTATGCACACACGATCATCCAACTCAGAATTGACACCAGCACAGGATAATATTGACGACAGAGGTTGGAAAGCAAGAGTGCGTAGAAATTTATAAGCATAGTTGGAAGAAACTAGTTCGAATATGGCGGAAGAGCGAAGAGAGGAGTATAAAGCTTTGCGGGACTATTCTATGCCGAATATTAATGAACTGCAGTCTAGCATAGTCAGACCGGCAATAGCAGCAAATACCTTTGAGATTAAACCAGGAACCATTCGAATGGTGCAGAATTCGGTCCAGTTTGGGGGTGCTGCTACAAACGATCCTAATGAGCATCTTTTGAGTTTCATTGAAATTTGTGATACATTCAGTTACAACGGGGTGACGGAGGATGCCATTCGACTAAGACTGTTTCCATTTTCATTAAGGGATAGAGCAAGAAGTTGGCTTCATTCTTTGCCTTCAAGATCAATAACTACATGGGAGGACTTAGCACATAAGTTCTTAGCCAAGTTTTTCCCCATGGCGAAAACTGCAAAAATGAGGACAGCAATCTCTCAATTCGAGCAACAACAGGGTGAGTCCTTATACGAGGCTTGGGATAGGTACAAGGAGATGCTAAGGAAGTGTCCGCACCATGGGATGCTAGATTGGATGGTGATCAACACATTTTATAATGGATTGGGATGGCAATCTAGGCAGATGGTAGATGCAGCTGCGGGTGGAGCTTTAGGGGCAAAAAGCTATGACGAGGCGTATAACCTTATTGAGACTATGGCAGCAAATGATTTCCAGAATCCTACAGCCAGAACGTCACAGCCCAGAGTTGCAGGTTTGTTGGAAGTGGATGCTATTACTCAGTTGTCAGCACAGATGGCGGCTATGGCAAAGAAAATAGAGTCGCTGTCAGAAAACAAAGTCAAGTCAGTTGCTTTCGTATGCGAGATTTGTGCGGGGTCACACTCAACAGATCAATGTGCTATCAGCTCGGAGTCGATGCAGTATGTGAACACTTATAGGAAAGACCAAGGTCAGTTTCAGAACACATACCACCCCAACAACCGCAATCATCCAAACTTTAGTTGGTCAAATAATCAAGGAAATCAGCAACAACAGTTTCAGCAGAATCAACAGTTTCCATCTCAGCCAGTGCAGCAACAGTTTACTCCACGACCACCTTTTCCACCGGGATATTCTCAACAACAACAACATCAGACTCCAAATGCACCTCAGCAAGAAAAGAAATCAGAAATGGAGGAGATGATGTTAAAGTACATGGCAAATACAGAGGTGATGATCAAAAGCCAGGCAGTGGCTATTAAAAATCTGGAAGCTCAGATGGGGTAAATGGCGACTATGCTTAACAGTAGGCCCCAGGGTTCATTGCCAAGTAACACAGAGGCAAATCCACGGAGAGAAGGTAAGGAACAGTGTCAGGCCATTACACTCAGATCGGGAAAGCAATATTCAGGAAATGTACCAGACTCAGCAGCACCGAGTTTACAAGGGGATGACACTGGGGTAGAAACTGAGATAGAAAGTGAAGCTGAACAGAAAGAGAAGAAGGATGACTACGAGTCAGTAGAGAAGGAGAAAGCTAGTTCAGATAAGAAGCCCGTGAATACAGTACCGCAAGTTTACCCTCGAGTTCCGTATCCGCAAAGATTGAATAAACAGAGGGATGATAAACAGTTCAGAAAGTTTTTGGAGGTTTTTATGAAACTGCAGATCAACATACCTTTCACGGAAGCATTGGAACAAATGCTAAGTTATGCAAAGTTTATGAAGGGTATACTGTCAAGGAAGAGAAGGTTAGACGAGTTTGAGACAGTGGCCTTGACAGAGGAATACAATGCAGTGCTTCAACGTAAATTACCTCCAAAGCTGAAAGATCTGGGCAGTTTCACAATCCCATGCACGATCGGAAAGATGAGCTTCGATAAATGTTTGTGTGATCTTGGGGCAAGTATCAACCTGATGCCGTTATCAGTATTCAGTCAGTTGGGATTGCCGGAACCAAGACCAACAAATATCTCTCTGTAGTTAGCCGATAGATCTATCACATATCCACGGGGGATAGTGGAGGACGTACTGGTGAAAGTGGACAAATTTATCTTTCCGATGGACTTCATCATTCTGGATTATGAGGAGGACAAAAATATACCAATCATACTAGGGAGACCATTCCTAGCCACTGGGAGGACTTTGATAGACGTGCAAAAAGGGGAGCTTACAATGCGTGTACATGACCAGGAGGTGACGTTTAACGTTTTCAAAGCAATGAAGCTCCCAACCGATGAAGAAGAATGCTTCAGAGTAGATTTGGTGGATAGTATAGTGCATGATGAAGTTGGAAGTTTGTTGGGCTATGAACCACTGCAGCGAGTGATTGCTGAAAATTCAGATTTGGAGGATGAAGAATGTGCTGAACTTGTGCAATATCTGGATACCACCCTCAAATTCGGAAAATTCAGAACACCTATCGAGCCACTTACGAAAGCGGGAGAAACATCAGTAAAGTTGAAACCATCTCTTGAGATACCTCCTGAACTTGAACTTAAACCACTTCCAGAACATCTCAGGTACGCATTTTTAAATAAAGATTCAAAGCTACCTCTGATTATTTCTTCTGCACTAACATCTTTTTAAGAGGAAAAACTGCTACGAGTGCTTAGAGAGTTTAAATCAGCTATTGGATGGACCATAGCCGATATCAAGGGGATAAGCCCGTCTTTTTGCATGCATAAAATCTTACTGGAAGATGGTAGCAAGCTGACAGTTGAACAACAAAGAAGGCTAAATCCTATAATGAAAGAAGTGGTTAAGAAAGAGATTCTGAAATGGCTGGATGCGGGAATAATCTACCCTATCTCGGACAGTGCATGGGTGAGCCCTGTGCAGTGCGTACCAAAGAAGGGTGGAATGACCGTTGTCACCAATGAGAATAACGAGCTAATCCCAACGCGAACCGTAACAGGGTGGAGAATTTGCATGGACTACCGCAAGCTTAACAAAGCTACAAGGAAGGACCATTTTCCACTTCCGTTTATCGATCAGATGTTGGACCGACTGGCGGGTCATGAGTACTATTGCCTTCTAGATGGGTATTCAGGCTACAATCAGATTACGATAGCTCCAGAAGACCAGGAAAAGACTACGTTTACATGTCCATACGGCACTTTTGCCTTTAGAAGAATGTCTTTCGGGTTGTGCAATGCTCCAGCCACTTTTCAGAGATGTATGACAGCGATTTTTTCAGACATGGTCGAACAGAATGTTGAGGTATTTATGGATGACTTCTCGGTATTTGGTGATTCTTTCGATCTATGTCTTGAAAATTTGGTAATGGTTTTAAAGAGATGTGTTGAGATAAATTTAGTATTGAATTGGGAGAAATGCCATTTTATGGTGCAAGAAGGAGTCATACTGGGACACAAAGTGTCGAAGAAAGGCATTGAGGTGGACAGGGCAAAGCTGGAAACGATTGAGAATTTACCTCCACCCACGTCAGTAAGAGGTGTCCGCAGTTTTCTTGGTCATGCAGGTTTCTACCGCAGATTCATCAAAGACTTCTCCAAGATAACTAAACCATTATGCAGCTTATTGGAGAAGGATGCATAGTTTAATTTTGTTGAGGCTTGCATGAGGGCATTTGAGCATTTAAAGAATAAGTTAACATCAGCACCAGTTATCACAGCACCAGATTAGGCGTTGCCGTTTGAGCTGATGTGTGATGCCAGTGATTACGCAGTGGGGGCTGTTTTGGGGCAAAGGAAGGAGAAGATGTTTCATGTGATATACTATGCCAGCAAGACCCTTACAGATGCACAGTTAAACTACACCACCACAGAGAAAGAGTTATTGGCAGTGGTGTATGCCTTTGATAAATTTAGGGCATATCTGATAGGCACAAAGGTAATAGTGTATACGGATCACTCGGCAATTCGACACTTAGTGGCGAAGAAGGATGCAAAGCCCAGGTTGATCAGGTGGATATTGCTATTGCAAGAATTTGATTTGGAGATCAAGGATAGGAAGGGTACCGAAAACCAAGTGGCAGACCACTTGTCTCGACTAGAGCAGCCGGAAAGGGAGATAGAAGACAAAGTTGAAATTAATGAATCTTTTTCGGATGAGCAGTTATTTGTGGTGCAAGGGGAAGTGTCATGGTTTGCGGATTACGCAAATTATTTGGTGAGTAAGATGATACCTTCTGACTTGGTGGGGCACCAAAATAAAAAGTTCTTGCACGATGTTAAATGGTATATATGGGATGAGCCGTATTTGTTTAAACAGTGTGTGGATCAAATGATAAGAAGGTGTATCCTATATAGTGAGACCGAAGGGATTTTACAGGATTGCCATTCTTCTGTATATGGAGGACATTATGGAGGAGAGAGAAAAGCGGCTAGAGTACTTCAAGCAGGATTCTACTGGCCGACAATCTTTAAAGACGCTTACAGTTTTGTTCAGCGGTGTGATAGATGTCAGAGAGTTGGTAATATTTCAAAAAGAAATGAAATGTCTTTAAATACCATCCTTGAAGTAGAAGTTTTCGACGTTTGGGGGATTGATTTCATGGGGCCTTTTGTGTCTTCGTGCGGTAATCTCTACATCTTATTAGCAGTTGACTATGTGTCTAAATGGGTAGAAGTGGCAGCACTCCCAACAAATGATGCCAAGGTAGTCCTAAAGTTTTTTCATCGCAGTATTTTCACTAGATTTGGGACTCCTAGGGCTATTATCAGTGATGAAGGTAGTCACTTCTGCAACAGGCAGTTCACAGCGTTGCTGGCTAAGTATGGGGTAAATCATCGTATTGCTACAGCTTATCACCCCCAGACAAACGGCCAAGCGGAAGTATCCAATCGAGAAGTAAAAAGAATCCTCGAAAAAATTGTGAATCCGACGAGGAAGGATTGGTCCTTAAAGCTAGATGACGTTGTGTGGGCATATAGGACTGCGTACAAAACTCCGTTGGGTATGTCACCGTTTCAGCTGGTATATGGAAAAGCTTGTCATCTTCCGATGGAGCTAGAACATAAAGCATATTGGGCAATTCGGAAGTTGAACTTTGATTCGACAGCTGCAGGGGAGAAGCGTTTACTCCAAATCAATGAGTTGGACGAATTTCGACTACGGGCTTATGAAAACTCGAAGCTGTATAAGGAGAAGGTGAAGAAATGGCATGATCGTAAGATCATTGAGAGAACATTCGAACCGGGACAAAGGGTTTTACTTTTCAATTCCAGACTTAAACTTTTTCCCGGGAAACTGAAATCAAGATGGTCAGGACCATTCACAGTGAAGACGGTCTTTCCACATGGCGCGATTGAAGTATACGACAAATTTCCGGATCAATCGTTCAAGGTGAATGGATAGAAGCTGAAGCATTACTTTGGGGATGAGGTGGACAAACAGAAAGTCACCTTAATCTTATCTGCAACATGAGCTTCAAAGACAGTCAAGCTAATTGACTATAACTTAGCGCTATCTGGGAGGCAACCCAGCATTTTAATCTTCTGTTCTTCTTTTGTTTCGTAATTTATTTTCTCTGAACTTTGGAATATAAAAAAAAAAAAGGGTTTCTGTAACTAATTTTGGACTTGGGTTGATGTGTGTGCAGGTGGAAACTTGAAATTGGCCAAAAATTGACTAAGTGTGCTTATAAGCGCTATTAGCGCCCAACCTAGCATACCCATAGCGCCAGAGGCGCTCCACCTCGCCATGAGCTACTGTACCATAGCGCCAGAGGCACCTACACTTTGCCCAGCCAAGCGCCAGTAGCGCTACATCATGCCACGAGCTACTGCAACCTGGCGCTGGCAGCGCTCATCAACGCATGAAGCAAGCGCCAAAGGCGCTGCCCCAAGCCAACACAGTTTGCATAATAGCGCTATTAGCGCCCAACATAGCGCCAGCGGCGCTACACCACGCTACAACACACTGCATCATAGCGCTATTAGCGCTCACCCCAGTCAATCTATAGTGCCAGAAGCGCTCGGCAGGAAATTTTGAAAAAAAATAATAAAGTCTAAAACCCTAGGTCAGGCTTATTGAAAGTTTTGCACTACAAAGCCAATTTTGCTTCGCCTTCTACCTCATTCAAGCCGCCTCCAGCCGACTTTTCTCCATTGTTGCAGCATAGAAACTATTTTCCCCCAATCAAACATTAACAAACAGCCACCCACATTCTCAACTACCGTTGGCATTCAACACTTGCAACCATAGAACTTCTATAGCCAAGAAGGATTAAAGGTTCTCACATGGGTAATTCCAATTTCAAGTAAGCTTTACATTATTGATCAATTAGTACTTGAAATTGTTGGCTAGAAAGTTTAATTGCTAGTAGTTGGAGATAATTCTTTGGTTGCACTTGTAACCTAATTGAGTTTATGTTGGCTCAATTGGGATTGGGTTTAAGTTTCAATTGTCTATCTTTATGCTTGCAAGTTGTGGGAGAATTCATTGTGCTAAATTGGGTTATTCATAAGTTTGGGGGAAACATTGTCTAAGGGTTTTTAAAAGTGTGCACGCCAAGTGTTTGATAGATTGCCTCAATGAAAGTTTGAGTTCTTTTGGGTCTTGATTTGTGTTTAATTGGTTATAAATGGCTCCCAAAAGACATAAAGGGGAAAGTTCAGGTTCAGCTGTGGTAAAGTATGATAAGAAGAAATTTGTTAGCCCCGAAGCAAGTGATAGGTTTAAAAATTGGTCTTCCGGGAAATCTCTAATTCCTGAGCGTGGCTTGCTACCTATTGAGCGGGTAGATGGGGAGTTAGCTCAAATGATACGCAGCCGCAATTGGATGGTATTTACTGCACAACCCGAACCAGCTGCCATGAATATTGTGAAGGAGTTTTATGCTAATGCTAAAGAAGCTAATGGGAATCTGGTTATGGTTCGGGGTCAGGAAATAAATGTGGGCCGTAAAAGTATTAATGCATATTATGGGTTGCAGAAAATTCACAGGGATGGCTATACGAAATACTTGGAGGAGGATTTGGATTATTCTGAGATTATAGAAGTCCTCTGTGAGCCAGGGACTGAATGGAAGCTGACTGACCAACAAGAAGCTGTGCACTTTCCCTCAGCCAAATTGAGCAGATGTGGAAAAGCGTGGCATGCTTTTATCTGTGCCAAGTTGATGTTGTGCCGCCATATGAGCGATGTCATTAATCTGCGGGTGGCGTTATTGTTTTGCATTGCTCAAGGGAAGACAGTGGATATAGGGGAGATAATTCATGAATCTATTATACACACGCTTGAGGGTAGTACCACAGGTGGATTGCCTCACCCTTCATTGATCACAGATTTGTGCCGTCGAGCTGGAGTCAAGTGGGATAAAGATGAACTTATACAGGCCCCATTGCCTCCAATTGATCATGCTGTAATGGGACGGTACAGAGTATGGGGTGGAGGTGAGTCTCACCCGCGGGGTTTAGGTTTCATTCTACCACAGCAACAGCCACAGGAGCAGGCACAGGAACAGCCACCGCCTGTTGAGGATCCGGTTCCAGCCCCTACTATAGTTGAGACTATCCGACAGGACCTTCGGCACCATACTCGACGGATAGACTTAGTGGCAAGATCGATTCAGAGGGGTTTTGATCGGATGACTCGACAGCAGAGTCGACTTGCTAAGCGCCAGGCGGAGATTTATGCGTATAATGTTAACTGTTCTACAGCCTTGGCAGATATGTTTGGACGGTTGAATCCTTTGGCAGGACCATTCCAGTTTCCACCAGCTCCTCCTCTTTCTATTTACCCACCACCTGACTCGCCTTCTGGTGCGGATGATGAGGATGATGATGACGCTGCAGATGGCAGTGATGATGAGTAGTGTTCTTCATCAGGGGAGTCCTCTGTTCTTAATGTTTTATTCTTTTTTTCAATGAGAGCATTGTTTTGTTCAGTTTAGGGGGTAGTTTTTTTTGTTCGGTTTCATGCATTTAGTTTGTTTTGTTTTCTTGTGTTTAGACTTGTTGCATGGTAGTTGCATTGCGTTTTAGGTTGTGTTATGCATTTAGTTTCATGAATTAAGCATGCATTGATATAGTATCTAATGTGGCCAATGATAAGACTGGTTTCATGGTTTTAACTTGAGAAGAATTGAAAACTAGTACTTAGTGATGACTTTGATTAGGTAGTGAAGTTTAACCTGTCTGAAACTTTTGTTAGTAAGGAAAGCACACAATCAATTGTTTTGATTAGTTTAATTCAAATTGTTGCATAATTTTCTTCTGGTGGAAGATTTGGGGTTAAAACTTGATAATATCGGTGAAACATCCATTTAATAAAACACAGGCAAGAATCTAAGTTTGGGGGAATCTTGGGGAGTGAAGAAAAAAAAAAGGAAGAAGAGAAATTTGAAAATTTTGAACCTTTCCCAATTGAAGAATGGATCATGTGGTGGGTTGAGATGGAGCGTAAAACGCACTCACTCATAAACACATGGCACGAGATGGAGCGTAAAACGCACTCGTTCAAAAAAAAGCGAGATGGAGCATAAAATGCACTCACTAAAAAGAGAAAAAGTGTTTGACTTATTGGTGAAGGGTTTAAAAAGGATTTCAATATGACCTTAGTGATACCCCTATGCTTAGTGATTGCTTGAGTCAGTCGAATTGGTTGTGTTCACGGGTTGAATTGAGTTACAATTAAAAGTTTTCTTCTAAGAAGTCAATTATGTGATGGATTTGAATTGTAATTGATTGAAATGGTTGATATACACAAACGCACGACATGGGTGATGATAGGTGTAACTTAACTACTTGGTTGGAGTTAGAAACTGTGCATTGGTTAGAGATTTTACTTAAGTATGTATGATATCTTTGAGGCCTGATGTTGGACACTGTGTTGGTTGAATGTTTGATTCGTAGGCATGATAGTTTGTTTGCATTTGCATCATTGCATTGCTTGGGGACAAGCAATTGGTTAAGTTTGGGGGTATTTGATGAGTGGATTTTATACCTACGAATCAGGTATTATTAGGCTTAATTATTGTAGTCTTTAAGTGTTTTTAGTATTATTTTACTTGTTTTTGTGTTTATTTATTGTAGGTTAGAGCTGGAGGGGCAAAAGGGTAAATTTAGAGCTTAAAATACACTTAGTGGCATTTTTGTAAATTCCTAGGCAAGGGCTAGCGCCAGCAGCGCTTGGGCTAGCGCCAGAGGCGCTAGTTCACGTTTTTGGGTGCTAAAGTTCAGCTGAAGGAGAAAAAGGAAGCCAATTCGGAATAGGATTCTAGGCAATATTGATCAGATAGTGAGAAGGAAACCCTAAGAAGGAACTTGGAGACTTTTATGATTATTATTTCTAATTTTCTAGAGATAGTTTTGGAGAGTTTTTTACTTAGGATTATTATCGTTCAAGCATTGGATTTTGATGAGGGTTTAAGCTTACTTTGGAATTTTATTCACAATTGGGTTTGATCAATCTACTTCTTCTTTATTCAATTGATTGTTTATTTTCCATGTGTAGATTTGATCCCATAATGGCTTTTGGTTCAGACATGAACTAATCTCCATTATGGGATTCTAACGGATTTTAATATGTAGTTTAATTATAAGCTTGATTGTTAGATTGTTTTGCATATCATAAGGAATTTCTATCATGATTGTTTTGCATGTATGAATGCTTGATCACCATTCGACTTCAGTATTTGTATGGAATTGAAAAATAACATATAAGTATGGATTTTAATCATGATAGCTTGCGAATATGAGGCTTAATTGGATAGCTTATTATTATGTGAGTCAGATAGAAATATACTGTTTCACCGTAAGAGTCAAAATAAGGACTTGTGCTTAAAATCAATTAAATTGCAATTTTACATAGAAATATAGTGATTTTGGTTATAGTGATGATTACATGGTGTCTATCAAGTATGGATAGTATGTAAGTAGGTCATAATGCATTGACAAATGGTTATGTCTATTTTAGTGTCCTTGGCGACTTTTCTGTGATATGTGAACTTACTAGCATGATAGTGGTAATTAGATGAACTATTAAATGAAGTTAGGATCCCATTAATTCCAAGCTTGATATATTTCGTTAGTCTTTGCATATTTAGTTATTAATTAATATAGAAATAATTTTGTCACCATAAGTAAGACAATAGTTTAGGCAAATAAGTATAGTGATAGAACTGATGCATAGTGAATTAATTTAATCCTGTCTCTGTGGGACGATACTTTACTTCCTCTGTATTACTTGTTGACCACGTATACTTGCGTGAGTTAGAGCTCTTTTATTTAAGACTTAAAAAGAGGCAACACCCGCACGCCCACGCCGCACGCCCAGCGCGCCAACTTGTCGCACGCCCAGCGCGCCCGCACGCCGCGCCCATGCGCCCGCGCCCAGCGCCTGGGCCGCACGCTGGTGCCCCCATCTGCCGCACGCCGTGCCCGTGGCTTGGTCAACGCCGCACGCCGTGCATGCCTTCCAACACCGTGCTCGCTCAACTTCCAAATGTCATCAAATTAAGCCCCGAGCATCGCCAAACATAAATTTTCACCGTGTTATCATTCGGGCACACATATCTAAGCACGGGCTTGCCCTCGTGGCTTGGCGACGCCGCACACCGTGCACGCTTTCCGACGCCATGCACGCCCAACTACCAATTGTTATCAAATTAAGCACCGAGTGTCGCCAAGCACAAATTTCCATCATACTACCATTCGGGCACAGACGTTCAGGCACGGATATTGGGTCAATACAAACAACGATCCGAGCGGTATTTATTTCAATTCCTACAAATATAATGAAAATGCATCAAAGTAACATAAAACATGTAAAAATAACTAAAAACTAATTTATGTAGAAATAAGATAAAAATACATAAAAACCACATAAAATACCTAAAGTCTTGCAAATTATCAAGGCCAAAAGTACCCAAATTGTGTGTATAAAACACACTCATCAGGTGTCAGGTTCTAGCACAAAATCGGCGTCGGTGCAGGAAAAAGACTATTTTGCCCCCCTTTTCTCCCTGAAATACCTGAAATGCCCCTACTTCACATAATTCCACAAAAATAACACAAAACATTCATAATTAAAATGAAATAGGAATGAACATACAACTTCTCGAGGTTAAAAGTGTCTGATTTATAGGTATAAAACCTACTAATCAAATACCCCCAAACTTGAGCCTTTGTTTGCCCTCAAGCAACATAGATACCTATAAAAACACTACAAACTACTGACTATCGACACAATAAACAATGATTACAACACTCATGTGAAATATGGCCTCAAAGATCAGAAATAAGAATTCGTAGAGGACACAACACAGTGCCATGATAAAGGCTTCAATATAAACATTAGTTTAAACCAACCTTTGACCCTGCAGGTGTATATGTGAATACTAACTACTCCAACTAGCCACAACTCAGATACAATCATACAGACAACTGTTTAACGAAACTGCCAACTCTACAAACCCACCCGCTACATCAAAGCTGGTCGAATAAGGCACAAATGCAAGAAAATGAGTCTGACAGGGATAATATGCAGCTTATCCCAAGCAAGAATTAATACCTACTATAAATATGACGAGTGCGTTTTACGCTCCTTCTCGCCTCAATTTTCATGACTGATTAGTACAATGTCTAATTACCTTAGGCTTTTCAGAGCAACTCATATAACGAGCGTTTGATCAATGAATCCCAAACCAGTTGGCTTTAGGGCATTAGGCATAAAGACACCCCTAAGGATCTATTAACTCGAGTAGCAAAGGCCACATAATTAGACTAGCCAATTAAATTTTTTTTTTCAAAACCTTCCCGAATTTGCACAAGAGCCTAAATCATACAACCAATGCCAAATGTAAGTTTAAAAGAGTTAAAAAGGAAAATTTTCAAAAAACAATTAGCATATAAACTTGTCTAACTCATAACTAGCAACAGCAGTTGGTACGTGCTCAAAAGGAAAAAAACTGGATCATTAAAGGCAGTTTCAAACCAACATTTAAGTTAAAAACCTTCAACTACACATGCATGATCAACTCCCTTGAATAGCAATAAACATTCATATCATTGGCCATAATCACATAAACCAAAAATAAAACATTGCTGACTTAACTTAAAATAGCTAATTAATCTAAATGTCTACACCACCAAAATACGGAAAGCAATAGAAACCTAATAAGTTAACCTTATAAGGCATATGGCAGATAAGAAGGCAATAAATAAACACCCCCAAACTTAGGGCGACAATGCCCTCATCGGCTAGATAGACAGAATTTAAATAAAGTCTTCCCTGAGGTGATATCACTCCATATCCTCGTCATGGTAGCCTCATCGTGGCTAGGAGAAGGTGGTGGGTAAGGTGGCAGAACTGGAGGCACAGGGGTCTGAGAATGCTCGTATCCGGACGCCACCGCACCAGCTGAGTAGGCGGCGAACTGGCTGTGGTACTCCATCATCATATCTTGCCTCAGCGCCACTACATCAACTTTCCTTGTCAATTTGCCCAATGATGCTAAAATGGCTGCCATGGCTCCATCTGATGAAGAATCTACCTCCCTGTGCTCAGAAGATGGCCCAACCTGTGATGGAGATGCGCTCTGCGGCATTGGAAGAAATCCTTCACCCTCGGGTGTGACTCGGCCCCCTCCCACACCTTGTAGCGAGCGATCGTCGCATGATCAATGATGGTCATAGGTGGCTAGAGTATCTCATCAGCCCTCCACTCAACATTTGCTGCCTGACAAAGTGTTGTGATTAGCGATGGGTGAGGGAGGCCTCCTGAAATGGTACCGCTCAATGCCCTCCCTATTGTATCCTAAATGACCTGCCCTACATCAATCGGCGCCCCGGTTATAATAAAAAATAGCAAGACGGCTCTTTCTTTTGTGACATCGCTAATGTGCCTGGTTGGCATCATATTCGAACAAATAAAACTATACCAAGCCTTTCCATAGCGACTCGACTTGGTGTGGGCGAAACTGGTTTTCTCAGAAGTGCCTTCCCTATACTTCCACGCGGTTCCCGGCCTGCACAGATGCTGAATGATGTTGTCAAGGTTGCATCGTTCCATCCCATCTAACATGTAGTCATCGTCCTCAATATCCCCCAAGTGATAGTAGGCATTGATGGCGCTGCGATCAAATGCCACTGTTTTTCCCCGAACCTGAGAAACAAAACCATCCCTAGTCGTGGCATTGGCGTAGAATTCTTTCACTATGGAGATAACAGCAGCCTCAGGCTGGCGAGTAAATGGGACCCATCTGCGCTCCGTAATCATAGCTGACATCTCTCCGTCCTTTCGCAAATCAGGCCTAAGACCTCGCTCCAGTACGAGGCTCTTCCCCGCCAACACTTTATGAAATTTCAAAGTTGCCTGGGCGTTTACAAACCGTGCCCTGTCAAAATGCGCCTCCGACTAGGAAGTAGCACCTCGCTGCCTTTTGGATGCCATGCGTATCAAATATTCAACCACAAAGTTCAAAAGCCAGAACCCGAACTAGCAAACTGCACGAACAAACCTCAACTGACCACACCCAAGATAACCTTAATGAATGTTTTCCAAAACTGCCAACCCAATAGAGATCAACCTACAAACAAAGCACAACCAAGCCCAGTACTCAATGCTCAAGTAAAATAATGAAATCCTAACATGAACAACTAATTAAAAGTGTCATTGATAATACCAAGCATCCATGAGCCGAAATAAAAAGTGAAAACAGAGCCCATAACGCGACACATAAGCATCGAATAACCCAACATGCTCAACCTAACAAAATTTTTGCCCAAAACTAACCACAGAAAACAATAAGTTCACCTGGTAATTTAACAAACACATGGCGTGCAACTAAAAATATGAAAGGGAAATACTTTGTGGTTGTGGTTCCAAACCAAATTTTTTTTTTTAGCCTATTATAACAAAGATATCTACACCCAACAATCCAAAAGAAGGCACAACAAATCAATCCATCATGCATTAAGAGTGACAAACCTAAATACAAAGCTAAAAGAAAGCACAAATTGTACTTGTAAAACAAAATGTGGCCTAAGGAATCATTCAATCATCCTTCTTACCGACTCTTTTCATTGAACAAGAAGGAACCAAAAGCAACTAGGACTTACCGAATTTTGGGGAGAATTAACTAGGCTAACATTTAAACGAACCATCGTAGGGGAAATTGGAAGCCTCATGACTGAACTAGGGAGGCAAGCCTTGGAGAATCGACAATACATAGGTGGGTGAGCGAATTGGAGAAGAAATAAAGTAATGGCTAGGGTTTGGGTAAGGTCGGCAGCCACAAGGGGAATAAGGGGAAAGAGAAATTTGGGTTGGGAGGGCTTATGACTGCCGAAAAAAGTTTTTTTAAAACTGGATTTTTCGACTGGCGCTGCGGCGCCAGGTATGCAGTAGCTGCATGAAATTTCCGGCGCTGCCCAAATTTTTATTTTTTTTTCAGCAGGCCAAAATCATAAAATCAAATGCAAACTTTTAAACACAACTATGGCCTTGATCTACTAAAGCCAACCAACATTTACTGCAAGAAAGAGACATGAAGCTAACTAGAACAAAGAAAACAACTAAATGCAATGTTACCATTCACATAGTATAACTGGAGTTTTGTGGCCATGCATGCAAAAACAACATAAAATAAGCTAAAAAAAATGCAAATAAACTAAAACAGAAGGAAACAACTTAAGCTGCAAAACCAGATTTTATAGAAAAGGATATTGAGCAAGGGTTGCCTCCCCATAAAATGCCTCAATCTTTATAGTCATCGGCTCGACTATCCACTGCCTCATGCTGGATCCGCAAGACTGATTGAAGTCTTGTAAAGTTCAACGTCACCACCCCAATAATGTTTGAGCCTTTGCCCATTAACCTTGAATGTCCGCCTAGAATTGGGCTCCTCGACCTCTATGGCCCCGTGAGGAAAGACTTTGACAATAGTGAACGGACCTGACCATCTTGATTTCAGCTTTCTTGGAAAGAGCTTCATCCTTGAGTTAAATAGAAGGACAGCTTGACCAACCTCAAATTCCCGTCTGATGATTTTCTTATCATGCCACCTCTTAGTATTTTCTTTGTATAATTTGGCATTTTCATAAGACTGGAGTCAGAATTCGTCCATCTCATTCATTTGGAGAAGTCGCTTCTTGCCTGCTGCGTGCGCATCAAAGTTGAACTTTTTAATAGCCCAATATGCTTTATGCTCGAGCTCAACCGACAGGTGACAAGCCTTTCCATAGACTAGGCAGTATGGTGACATTCTAATTGGCGTTTTATATGTCGTTCATTACGCCCACAGTGCATCGTCCAACCTAGTAAACCAATCCTTTCTACTAGGATTCACGGTCTTTTCCAATATGCTCTTAACCTCCCTGTTAGAATCCTGCATGGCCCAACAAGCTACTAACTCCTCTCACAGATGTTGGAGGTGGAAGTTTTTCAATAGCTTCAACTTTAGCCTTGTCTACCTCAATCCCACTAGCAGATACTTTGTGCCCCAAGATGATTCCCTCTTGAACCATGAAGTGACATTTCTCCCAGTTCAATACCAGATTTGTCTCTACACATCGCTTAAGCACCAAAACCAAATTTTCCAAGCAAGAGTTAAAAGAATCACCAAATACCAAGAAGTCATCCATGAAAACTTCAACTGTTTGCTCTACCATATCAGAAAAAATAGACATCATGCACCTCTGAAACGTAGCAGGTGCATTGTACAACCCGAATGACATTCGCCGAAAGGCAAATGTCCCATAGGGACACGTGAAGGTTGTCTTCTCCTGATCCTCGAGGGCGATTGCAATTTGATTATACCCCGAATATCCATCCAAGAGACAGTAATATTGGTGCCCCGCCAGTCTATCTCTATGAATGGCAATGGGAAATAGTCTTTCCGAGTGGATTTGTTAAGTCTTCGATAATCCATGTACACTCATCATCCTATAACTGTCTGTGTGGGTATCAACTCATTGTTCTCATTAGTAACAACAGTCATATCCCTTTTCTTCGGGACATATTGAACGGGGCTCACCCAAGGACTGTCAGAGATTGGATAAATGATTCCAGCATCAAGCCATTTAATGATCTCTGCCTTCACCACATCTTTCATGATGGGATTCAAATGCCGCTGATGTTCAATAGTAGGCTTGGCATCATCCTCCATGAGGATCTTGTGCATACATAGGAACGGACTTATCCATTTAATATCAACAAGTGTCCATCCCAAAGCTGTCTTGTTATCTCTCAACACTTGTAAAAGTTTACTCTCCTGAACCTCATTCAATAATGCAGACATAATGATAGGTAGAGTAGATGATTCTCCCAGATAAGCATACCGTAGATGACTTGGTAGAGGCTTTAGTTCTAACTCGGGTGCTTGCTCCATTGCTGCAGTAATCTGGGAAGCAGAAGATTCTGGTCGATCTAATGATTCAAATGGTTGCTTAGAGTTAGTGAACCGTGGATATTCATTCAAAAAATCCACATACTATAAATAAGTAGGATCTTCCTCATCAATTGCTCTAATCAGGGTTGCCTCAAGCGAGTCAAAGTTGTAATTATTTAAAAATACCTCATTTACTGCCTCATCAACCATGTCAACCCAGAAACAATCCTCAGATTCACTAGGAAACTTCATAGCCCTAAAGACATTGAAAGTTACCTCCTGATCCTGGACTCTCATTGTGAGCTCTCCTTTCTGCACATCAATGATAGTTCTTCCCGTAGCTAAGAATGGTCGTCCAAGGATAATGGGCACCTCTCTATCTTCCTCGAAGTCCAGAACAATAAAATCTGCGGGAAATATGAACTTGTCCACTTTGACTAATACATCCGCCACTATCCCTTTTGGATAAGCCAATGATCTGTCCGCTAGCTGCAAAGTGACACTGGTAGGTTTGCCTCATTCAATCCCAACTTCCTATAGATTGACAATGGCATTAAATTAATGCTAGCCCCAAATCACATAAAGCCTTACTGATGGACTGGTTCCCAATGGTGCATGATATAGTGAAACTTCCCGGATCTTTAAGCTTAAGTGGAAGCTTATTCTGCAGTATAACACTACACTCCTCTGTCAGTGCTACAGTCTCATAATCTCCCATTTTCCTCTTTTTGGACAGAATCTCCTTCATGAATTTGGCATAACTGGGCATTTGCTCCAATGCTTCAGCAAATGGAATATTGAGGTGAAGCTTTTTGAACACCTCCAAGAACTTGGAAATTGTTTGTATAGCTTTTGTTTCTGCACTCTCTGTGGAAATGGCAAAGGCTGAATAAAAGGAACTGGCTTGCAATGCTCAACACTAGCTTTAGGAGGCAAGACTATGCTTTATCTTGCTTCCTTTTCCATGTCCCCATTAACTTGGCTCTGTACAGATGGTTCAACATCCTCATTATTCGCAATGGTAGGATTTTTCGTAGTTACCTCAACAACTCCAGGCAATTCAGTCCCACTACACAGTGTAATAGCCATACAATGCTCTTTTCTCTCCCTTTTTGGATTGACTTCAGTGTCACTCGGTAAAGCACCCTGAGGACGCTTGCTGACAGCATTTGCTAGCTGCCCCACTTGAGTCTCCAGATTCCGTAAGGACACCTCTTGATTACTCATTCTATTGTCACTGTGAGAAATAAATTTAGCTAGAATATCCTCCAGATTACTCTTCTTTTCCTGGTACTGAGGAGCTTGTTGCTGAAATCCTGGAGGGTGCGATGGCCTCTGTGAAGAAGGTTGAGAGGGTTGAGCCTGATTGTTATCTTTCCAAGAGAAACCCGGATGATTCCTCTAACCTGGATTATAAGCATTGTTACTCTACTGGTTGTAATTGCTGGAATTGTTAACATTTTGTGGCCTTTGGTAATTATTAACATACTACACGGACTCAGTATTGATGGCACATTGCTCACTAGCATGGTTCCCCTCACACAGTTCACAAACCAAAGACACATTACGAACAGGCTTTACTACCATAGTATCAAACTTCTTAGATAGACTAGCTACTTGAGCAGCTAAGGTCGTGATTGTATCAAATTCGATAATGCCTGCTACCTTGGGTTGATTCATCCTTGAAGAAGGCCATTGGTAGTTGTTAGCAGCCATGGTTTCCAATAATGCATAAGTATCATCAAAAGTTTTTCCCATTAGAGCACCACCTGCCGCGGTATCCACTCTGCCGAGTTAAACTGGTCAACCCATTGTAAAATGACTGCATTTGCAGCCACTGTGGAAGACCATGATGAGGACATCCTCGTAGCATTTCCTTAAACCGCTCCCAAGCTTCATATAAAAAATCTAAATCACATTGCGAGAAGGAGGTAATGTCATTCCTCAGTCTTATCAGGCGGGAAGAACTTTGCTAGGAATTTTTGGGCCAAATCAGCCCATGTAGTGATTGACCCTGATGGCAAAGAGTGGAGCCAACTTTTTGCCTTGTCACGAAGTGTGAAAGGAAAAGGCCACAGTTTAATAGCATCATCCATGACTCCGTTGTATTTGAATGTTCCACAAATTTCTATGAAGCTCACCAAATGCTCATTTGGATCATCCTTAGATAAACCCCCAAACTGCACATGATTCTGGATCATCTGTATTGTGCCTGATTTGATTTCAAAGTTGTTTGCTAGAATAACAGGCCTCTGTATACTGGAATGGATCTCTATGACAAGCGGCATTGCATAATCCCTTAAGGATTTGTTGTTCTCTTCTCCTGCCATGGTATTTGGGTTTAGTATGCCTTGGGCTCTTTCCGAACTAAACATCAAAAATTTCTTTCAATTTCAGGATCGTAACGAGTTATCTTAGATCCTTGAGAACGTGGCATACGAAATTAAAAGCACCTGCACAAGAGTGTAAACCAATAAATAACTGAAATAAAACAAATATATACCAATTTTAATTTAAAACTAATTTGATTGTTACTGATATTGACAAGTTTAGAATTTGTTTCCCCGGCAACGGCGCCAAAACTTGTTGGTTGATTTTGCAATCGATAAAACACACGCAATTATACGCGGTCCACAAGTAATATAATGAAATCAGAGTGTCGAACCCACGAGGAAATAAATACTAATAAATATCAACTACCAATTTTATGTCAAATTACTTTTAATTAAAATAATTGATTATGACGTGTGATTTAGTAAACAATTAATGTAACAAGTGAAAATACAAAGAAAGGCTGATTTGTTTTTCGATTTATAAAGTAAAACAAGTTGAGGTCACAATTTCCCCAAATGCAAGATTTAATCTCCTAACTTCCCCTTTAACACAATAAATCATATCTATATAATAAAACACAACTCATTTTGAATCTTTATTTATTATAAGCACAAAGACGGTTCAGATCTCATCTTAATTTTTTCAACTTAATCTAAAGGCTCACATTTCATTACATACAAAAAAATTTCCGCCCAAATTTCTCTCTTTTTCTTCCCTTTCTCTCTTCTCTACTCTTCCTTTTCTCTTTCCTCTCTCCTCTCTCCTATTTTCTCCACCTTCTCTCTTTCTCTCTCCTCTTATTCTTACTCGGTTACTCCTCCTTTTCTTTCTCTCTCTTCTCTATCCTCTTCCTAAGTCTCTCTTCCACCCTTTCTTCATTTACTTAATTAATTATTATTTTAAAATTTTATTTTAAATTCTAATAATTTTTTGGAGTGTATATATATGCATACATTTAAAATATATAATATAAAAAAAATTAATGGTAAGAAGACAAAATTAAAAACAAAATCATAACTTACTTATAATTCTTTTTCTTTTTTCTAGACAAGTAACAAATAAAAAAAAATTTCAACTGATATCACTTTTAATCCTATTATTTTCTCTCTGTTTTTACAATGGATCCCGCCCAAATTATACTGAGCTAATGATAAAATTGTCCCCCCAATTTGGACGAAAATCAATTTGATACTCAAAATTTGGGAATATTCAATCAATACCATTAAATATTTTAAAGCAACATGTCCCTTTTGGCCGGACCAACCAATTTTTCACCGAAAATTGCCAAGTGTCAAGGAGAGAGAAGAGAGAAGAGCAGGAATAAAAAAAACATATTATTTTTTTTGTTATTTTTTTCTTCTTTATCAAATTTCTCTCTGTTCCTTCTCTTTCTCTCTTCCCCTCTTCCTCCATTTACTTAATTAATTGTTATTTTAATATTTTATTTTAAATTATAATAATGTTTTGGAGTGTATATATATGTATACATTTAAAATGTATAATACATAAAAAAACATCAATGGTAAGGAGACAAAATTAAAAACAAGATCATAACTTACTTATAAAAAAAAGCAATTACAAAATAACTACAAAATCAAAAAAATAAATAGATTCTTTTTCTTTTTTTTAGACAAGGAACAAATAAAAAAGATTGCCAACTGGTATCACTTTTAATCATATTCTTTTCTCTCTGTTTTAACAATGGATTTGGATGTTATTGATTTTAAAAAAATTTAAGTTTCATTTTATGTATAACGTTTGATTTGTCAACATGTTTTTTGTTTGTCTAATTTAATATTACTTATTTTTTTATATATTGTGATTCCGTGTATACAATTGAATTACTAAGAAACTATGATTTTTTATTTTTTTTTTACCAATTTTGTAGTTGAGAGTTTTAGTTTGTTAATCTTAATGTTGCTTTGTAGCCTTCAAGCTTTTGTTCTGACATATAATTTGAATCTTTTGTTGGGTCTCATTTTTAAAAACTCTAAATTTGTTTGAACATTCCATAATTTGAAGCATCGATCAATATTGAAATCTCAATCTTTTCCAGTAGTTTGAAGCATATTTTGATTTTTTTTATAGTATACCTTTCAAGTTGTTAAATTCAATATGCTATTAATCGAGCATATTATTATAGAACAATGTGTTGGATGCAACTGCTGGTATGGTATTTTATTTTTGCATCAAAAATTTTTTTTATTATAATTATAATGTTGATAAATGGTTGGGTAGATAATTCTGTTAATGCAACACTTTATTATCATGTTACCTCACGTTGCTATATATACAAAGTGGAAAACGATACGATATACATTAAATCAACAAAATAATAATTAATTCTTTATGAGTTTATAAAGTTAACTACTTATACATGATTATGATGATTTTGGATATGAAATAATGGTTGTTTTGGTGGTTTGGATATGTATTGATGATTGTAAGTTTTGTAGACAGTTTTTAGATTTTTCTGGATATCTATTGTTAAAGGAAACTCTGCCGAATTTTTTTAAAATTAGTAGCGACTAGCTTGATTTTTGATGATTGGATATGTGTTAATGATTGAGTATGTATTATTTATTGTGGTTGTATGGTGAATTATGATAACTATTGTCTCTGATTGTAAGTTATTTTAGGTTGCAAAGAGTCTTTAGGTAATGTAGTATATTTCGAATTTTAATCTAATTTTTCGTTACTCCGTGCCTTCAGGCACGGGCAATTACTAGTAAATAGATAACCGAGAACTTAAAGCAATTATACACCTCTTCCGATAGTAGTATAAAAATCTCATGTTTATTACAACACTATATTCCTATGTGAATTAATTAAACATGAGTCATTAAGGATACATTCTCAATGGCTACACATGGCAATTAGGCATATTCCTATCCTAGCTGCAATTTATGAATTCACTCCTATAAAGAAAAGTCCATAACATGTGCTTTCATATTGGTGATCTGAGTTTTATAATCCATTTTCCAATTTAGTATAAAACATCACATGAATCACTTTCCAGTTAATCCATACATTAAGCAAACAATATGAAAGTCCATTTAAACATGATTCATAAGAATTAATAGGAAAGAAATTCAATTAACACTATATATTCAGTTCCATTGTAACCTCGGAATAAGGAATTAGTTCATCACTATGAAAATAAATATTAAAGACAGAGAACTAAACATCATTGGACTATTCAATAAGCAAAGAAACTAAATTATATATGACTACTTGAAATCTCAAACTCCCTTTACTAGTGAATAATCCTCCTTCAGTGTAGATAATTAGGCTTCCACTTAGTTGCAATGTTTCCACGCTTGCTACCAAGTTCAGCTCTATTTCTTCTTTGTTTGCTCCGAAGGAAAACTAATGTGCAGCTCCTCTCCCTATCTTTTTTTTCCTCTTTTAAGGGTCCTTTTTTCTCTCCTCCGCCTCATTGTCATCTACCCGTGCGTGTGTAACATTCCTTTCTTGGTCCATTCCATCTTTTGGCTGCCTTTAGTTGATTCACAGACCAAGGAACCAACACAAGGCAGCTCCTTCCTCTTTCCTCCAAATTCCTTTTCCTTGTCGAAATCTATTTGTGAACCCAAGAAGAGATAATGAGATAAAAGGCTTTTAATTCAATTCTCATCTACCAAGAGAGCAGCAGGCATGGAGAATGAGAAAGCTCAGCAAAAGGAATAAAGGAAGGAGTCAATTATATCGGGACAGCAGAACGACGTAGGAAAATAAAGTCACAGGACCAGCGCTACAGCGCCGGTATAGAGCTTAAAAAGGGCGCTGCGGTGATGGGCCAAATTGCTCGGTTCAGGGACCCGGATCAGGCGCTACGGCGCCAGGATCTAGCACAAAATCGGCGTTGCGGCGCCGGTGCAGGAAAAAGACTATTTTGCCCCCTTTTCTCCTTGAAATACCTGAAATGCCCATACTTCACCTAATTCCACAAAATAACACAAAACATTCATAATTAAAGTGAAATAGGCACGAGCATACAACTTCTCGAGGTTAAAAGTGTCTGATTTGTAGGTATAAAACCTACTCATCAATACTCCCCGATACGATCTACATCTCGAATGGCGCCCATTATGCTGAAATGAATGGTGGAGGAGTTATTCGCCAAGAAATAACCCCTTATAATGATCAAGAAGAGACGACAGAGAAGCCGATCACGCTGAATGGGATCCTCAGGGAACGACTTAGATAGAGCTCCTCTAATGGCATCAACTGCCAAGGCTCCGAAACAGATGTTATGGGGCTTAAAGTCCCGTCACGAGGAGAAAACCGCAGTAATGTGTGAACGACGGTAGGAGAGATAGTGGGCTAAAGGGCAACCCGACGGCCGAAAAACTCTATGCCAGTAATGTATTGCCAGTCCCAGGGTGTCATCATCACCTCATAGTCCAATAAATAAAGAGACTAGGTATGGTGGAACCACCTCTCCGATAAAGCGCAAAGGTAACCCCAGGGGCAGTGTCAGGGCGCTATAAAGAAGAAATGCTCGAAACCCTAGGAATGTACTCGAACTCTATAATGATCATGGTGGGTCTCATAGAAGGAATAGACACTAAACCAGTTACCTGAGGTTGTGTCTCCTCCGGGACCTACAATATCGGAATTTCAAGACAGCTATGACTAGAAACCAAAATGACTCAAAGGCTTCATAGATATACCTCATTAGCGCACAGGTACGCCGACGGATGATGACTCAGATCAAGTCCCAAAAGGTCTGGAATGGCCACCCGAGTGCCAGGAAGTGAGTGACCATGCGAAGGCGGCACAACCTCGTCAACACTTGGAGGATCCCCCTCCGCAGCAGCATCGTCGCTTGATCCGCGGCAATCGGATGAACACAGGCCTCCACCAGATGTCGAGACTGTCAAGAAACACGAGGAGATGGAGTGGCAGACGCCCTATAACGGCGAACCCCCGAGGAGGCCCGATGTGACCAAGAATTACCCGGATCTATAACTAAAAAAGATCAACCCCCTCAACATAAGGTACACACTGCCTAATTTTATATTAAAAGTCAAATGCGTTTGAATATAACATCATATATGTTATGCACGAGTATTGGGGGGAATCTTATGTTTTACTTTCTACATACCTAGCTCAGTCATCTAGCTCCTAAAAAAAAATTTGGTAGTACCTCCCCTAAAATATAGACTAATCGCCACCACAAGCGTACATGCATCACCATCTTATAGGTCCCCAGGGCACAACACAAGAATTATATATGGCGTACGACTTCCCACAGTTTAAAACTTCAATTTCAATCAAGCAAGGGCGAATAATAACGACAAAAATATTGCAATAAAATAGGAAACTCGTATTAGGAACCAACTCTTGCATTTTAAACATACAATTTTATCCGAAATGTGCGACGAAAAACGATCTCTTGTTACTAAAATTCTTACATCTGTTGGTTCAGAATATTAAAATATATGCAGGCATCAAGTTAGAATATTTTTATCAAGTCATTAAAGCATACATTGAGGATACATTGCATTTTAATTGACTAACACCCATAAGATAGCAAAACGAAATCAAAAACGGGTAAGAATGATATGAAAACACTACCTGTGAGCAAGCGAACGAACGTACGGAGTCAAAAATAGCAGAATCAGATCCCACAGAGCAGAATGTGCAGAAATATACGTGAAAAGCCAGAGAATCTGAAAAGAAGAGACAAGGTTGCGCGACTGGATTATACTCGCTGCGGGCAGCCGCAGGTACACCTGCGGTCAAGCTTAGTGGGTCCCACCCCTCCTATTTTGCTGCATATAAGGTTAAAACGTGTCCTTCTCAGCCCTAATAGGTGTAGCCACAAATAAAAATACCCTTTTGAAGCATGAAAAATCATTTCGGGCAATGATGCTTTCGAAAATTTGAAATTTAGTAACAAAGGATCTTAAGATATCCATCGACAGAAAGTCATAGAAATAAATCAAGAATGAGCAAAGCGGTAAAAATAGATCAAGAATAAATTAAACATAGGAGAGAACCGACCTCCGTTAAGGACAAGACTGAACAAGCAAAGAAATATCAAGGGCGAGACCTGGTTATTAAACACATACAAGGAAATATCAGGGATAAGACTTGGTAAATTGAATCCGTTAGGGATAACACTCGATAGACAAAGAAATATCGGGGATGAGAGCTGGTAAATTAAATCTGTTGGGGACGAGACTCAACAGACAAAGAAATATCGGGGACGAGACCTGGTAAATTAAATCCATTGAGGACAAAACTCAACAAGGAAATTTCGGGGACGAGACCCGGTAAATTAAACTCATTGAAGATGAGACTCAACAAAGAAATGTTAGGGACGAGATGTGATGATGAAACCCGTTGGGGACGAGACTCGACAAAGGAATGTCAGGGACGAGACCTGATGATCAAGCCCATTCGGAACGAGACTCAACAAAAGAATGTCAGGGACGAGACCTGATGATCAAGCCTGTAGGGGACGAGACCTGACGATGCAACTCAACAAAGGAATCGAGGGCGAGACCTGGTAATGTTAAAACTATGACAATTTCCCCCAGTGGAGCAACACAATAGTAAAGTTTAAAGCATTTCACACCATTGCATTATTTGATAATTGACTTGCATCCTTTCATATGATTATCTCGCATTGTCAATATATCTTGTCATGCATTGGGTGTCTATATATTTATCATGCTTGATGAGTCTGTTTTATACACACAAATTGGGTACTTTTAGCCTTGATAATTTGCAGGTCTTTAGCTTTTTCGTTTGGTTTTATGTGTTTTCATTTTATTGTTATGTAATGTAGTTTTGTACTACTTTTATATGTTTTTTATGCTTTTATGTGTTTTTACTTTGTTTTGTAGGGATTGAAATAAAGGCTCATTGGATCGATGTGTTTTTGGCTTGAGTCTAACATTCCCGCTGCTTGTTTCTCAATTTCACCCATGATGCAATCTGAATCTCTCAAAACTCAAAGAACGAAAGTTGTATATCTTCATCTCAGCTTTCCATAACATCCGGAATCATCCAATTTGAAGTTCGTATGAGGGAGTTATGGTCATTTTATCATCGGATTTTGCATGAATTTTACACAGCAGTTGCTTCGGGCTCAATTTACGCCTTTCTCCGGCCATTATCTCGACAAGCTCCAGTTATGAAAGTTGTAGATCTACTTTTCAGATTTCCATAGCCTACTTAATCGCCTTAATCCGAGTTCGGACAAAGAAGTTATGACCATTTTTCCAACAGACGTCAAAACGAATTTTGGCTACAGATGCAAGCTCGCCGGGGCGAGCTCCCCAGGCCATTTTCGGCGCCGGAGTTTTGCGATTTTTGGTCCAAAACTCGGGAAATATCTAGGTTTTGAAGGACCCAACTCTTATAACATCCAGGGGGCGACTGAAATAGGGGGCTAACTCCATTCTAACACATTCCAACTCCATTCTAACACCTTCTAACACAAAATCTAGAGATAGGAAGCTACCAAATACATCCAATTAGAGGGCCAAAGTGCTAAAATCAAGCTACATGAAGCAAGGCCAAAGAGCAAAAACATCAAGGATTGCAAAATCAAGGAGGAGAAGCTAGTGTTCATCATCAACCCATCAAACATCATATGAAAATCTACAAAAGTGATTTTATCTCTAGTTTCCCTTCTATTTTGTAATCCAACATGATGTATAATTTGAATATGATGTTATTTGTAGTTACCATGAAATAGAACTAATTTTCTAAAATTTCAATATAACCCAATATATAGTTTGAATTGAATGCTCTATCTTTGATGTTGGTTAATTATTTGTGATTGAATATCATAATTTGTGCTTTATATATTAATTACCTAGCTAGTAATTACCTTGGGAACTTATATGGAATTGAGAGAGGAAGTATAGGTTGAGACCTTGTTATGATATCATGTGAAAATTAGATATTCCTATAGGTAATTTATAAAATTAAGTGACGTGTGTTTTATTTATTACCCTCATGAATGGATACTTTGATTGTATTTAGGATAGACATATACCTAAATACCACATGTATCCATTGGAGAATCCATGTTTAATGATTTCTATTGCGAAAGTTGGTAATTGATGGAGTAGTTAATGAGGTTTTGTGACATACACCTTACTAATTGTTCTTGATATGAAAATCTTGCTAGTGTGTAGAATAGAGATATATCTATATACTGCATTGGGAAATACGTATTTGACCTTCGAGATAGGCTTGTATATACTTGTGATTTCTCGGATAACGATTCTTATGATTTAACTAGTTGAAAAGAGAGAGTTAGGACATTTAAATGAAGTGTTGAGGGAAATTGTGATCTTAGACTATTTAATATTAGATTTCATTATATTAAAGCTTTCTATAGTTCTTTGATTATTTGTTATCTTCATTATTGCAAAGCAACAAAAACAATTATCGTTTGTTTAAATAAGATTGAGATGATAAAAGGTTAATACTTGAAAAAGGCTAGTAATAATTCCTCGTGGGATCGATACTCTACTTACTCTATATTACTTGTTAACCGCGTATACTTGCACGTAAATTGTCGTTATATTAATCGGACAACAAGTTTTTGGCGCCGTTGCCGGGGAATTATTTTTCTAGTGTTTTTTCAATATTAGTCATAATCAAATTAGTCTTAATTTAAACTTCTATATAAATTTGTTTTTAGTTTATTTTATCATTTATTTTTCTGTTTTAATGCTTTCTTCTTTGCAAGGTACACCATGGATGATTTTGCTTATCAATGGTCGTACATGGGTATGACTGAACCAATGGAAACTGGGATTGATGGACTTAATGCATTTTCTGCATTGTCAGCACAATTTGAAACACTATCGAGGAAGTTGGATGCTCTAGTAGCAAAGAGCACTCAAGGTATAGCAGTGACATGTGATTATTGTACTGACAATCACCCGAGTCATCAATGCACCGTCAATTTTGGACCGGTACAATACGGTGGTGATTACCTCAATAACTATGCTTATCCCGATTATCACCAAGATTTGGGGTATCACTCGGATTCTACATGGAGCTACAATTATGAAGATCAATACTATGCTCTAAATCCAACATATGCACCAGAATTCTCATGTCCACCTCCATTGCCACAAGAAGAAAATTCAAAGGTGAGGGAATTCATGTCTAGGAGCATAGCAAACCACGAGGAGATGTTGAAAAGTTAGGAAATGTCAATTCGAAATCTTGAAAACCAAATTGGGGAACTTATCAACGTCATTAGCAATCTTCCTCAAGGTGAATGGCCCAATGACATGGTTCCTGAGATTGATGGAAAGCTCGTGCCAAATCTGCAACTGGATGAGCCGCAAGAGATAAAAATAGAGGAAACAATTGGGGATAAGGTTAACACAGTTGGCGAAGAGATTTGTATGAGCTCAAACAAAGATGAGTCAATTGTGTTAGTGCCCCAAGTGCCTTCTCTACCAAAGTTCAAGAATCCAGTCAGTTTTGCAAAACTGTGTCCTCTTGGTAGTCATGTCATCGGCAAGGCTCTTTATGACATGAGGGCTAGCATAACTTTGAAGCCATGGTGGGCCGAGGTAAAGAAGACAGAAGAAGAGCCCGCTATGCTTGACAAGCCCCAATGCCCTAGCACAGACACAACAGAGGAAGCACCTAGCTATTTGACATTTGAAATTGAGAACTTATCTACAAAAAGTAAGCTAGGTGACTTTAACTCAATGACTATCGCCAATGGGAACCTCCCAAAAGCTACATGGCTATTGATGGATGGTGGGTTCCTAAAATTTCGAAGGGGAATTGGATAAAAACAGGGAGTTAGTCAGGCCAAGGACTATAAACCGAGCGCTTAATGGGAGGCAACCCATTCATTTTTATTCATTATATTTCATTTACTGCATTTTCATAGCTTTCTAGTCTCGTGTGCTTTTAGTTAGTTTAGTTTTGCGGTTGAACTTGCGTAATAAAGTTGTTTTGATCTTATGTTGCTCAAACTAATGTATGTTATGTTGCACTATTGCAGATGGGAGATATTGAGACTGTGTGCAGGGTTGCATTGTGAAAATGCATAATTTTTTTCGGAACAGGTGAGCTCGCCCCGGCGAGCTCAAAAGAAGGTTTTTCGCGCCCCGACGAGCTCACAAGGCAGGATTTTCTCGCCCTGGCGAGCTAAAAAAAAAATCTTCTCAACCCGAATTGTATTGTAATTCACACTTCCAAACTCATTCTTCCCCTCTCCCACATGGATTCATCTTAACCCACTGAGCATTCAAAAGGATTCATCTCTAAATTGAAGGTACTAAACAAACAACTTCTTTTGCCAACACAAAGCAAGATACTCACTCCAATTTTTGCATACAAGTAAAATAAATTTGTAAATTGTGATGGGTATTCTTGGTTAGTTAAACTGTTGTACTTGGATTTGTATTGGGTAATCATGCACTGTCAAATTTGGATAAATGTAGATTGGTTGCCCAATTGAGTTTGTGTTGGCTCAATTGGAGGATTTTGGGTTATTCATTGCTATGATTTGATTGAATATTACAATAACTTAGCAATTTTTGTTGAAACTGAGTTTGGGGAGGTATTTGATGAAGAATTTCAATCAATGCACATCATGTAGTCAACGAATTGTCTAAAAGAATGTTGGCCTGATTGAGCATTGTTTGGTAAGGAATTGCTTGGTTATTATCTGAATGTCGTCCCAATGCATGTTCCTGAGCCATAACCGTTACCAGTGTATCCACCATCAGACTCAAATGTTTAGAAGGCTATAGTCGAGCATAACGCTTGGCCAATCAGGGAAGTTCTCAGTTTTTATTTCTTTATCTTATAAACAATGAGGACATTGTTCACTTTGAGTTTGAGGGTGGATCATATAGCATTGGATCATATAGCATTGGCATTATAGTTACATAAAATGTGTTAGTTATTTGTGCATTTTAATATTTGTTTGATATTTTGAAAAAAAAATTTAATTATTTTTAGGATGTGTCTCTTGAGCATTGTTTTAATTTGATTTGAACTACGATCCATGGTCTATGATAAGAAATTATTTGAATTGATTCTAACTCATGGAAAATGGATAAATGTTGCTTAGTCCTTGTGCTTAATCGTTATTGTTGGTTATTGTTTTGCTTATGCGTCCTTTCACTCTTTTGCACTTACCCATGAGTATTGAACTAGTTGTATGCTTAGAGGAGGCTTTTATAACCGAATGCTTGTGGGAAATATCTATAAACTCTAGAACTCGTTTAAACATCACTCAAAGCAAGGTGTCCAAATTTGTTGTGTTTGAATTGATGGTCATGTGGTGAGTTGAGATGGAGCGTAAAACGCACTCACTCATGGACGCATGCATAGAAGAGATAGAGCGTAAAACACACTCTCTTATAATTTTGATAAAAATAAGACATTTATGTTTGTCAAATCTTGCGTTGGGTTGAGATGGAGCGTAAAACGCACTCACCCACAAGAGTAGACTTAGGATAAGATGGAGCATAAAATGCACTTACATAGAGTCCTTTGATTTCATATTTTTGGAAATTGTGATTTGTATACCTTTGTATTGAGTGATGTGTTAAGCATATAGTTTTTGTGGTTTATTTTGATTATTTCATAAGGTAATGTGGTTGCATAACTTCATCCGAGCTTGATTGGTTTAGTGCTATTGGGTACTAACACACACACGGAAGGGACCTAAAGCAAGCTATAACTAGCTAATTGTAAATCTAGACTTGCAACGTTTTGATAGTTTCCTTGAGTTTTCATGTGTTTATGCCTTGAGACCATTGTTTAAACTTATTAACTCATTGCTCAAGATAAGTTAGTTTATTAGAAATGTTTAATTTTTATAGTTTGTGTGTTTTGCTTGAGGACAAGCAAAGATTTCAGTTTTGGGGTATTTGATGAGTGTGTTTTATACACACAAATTGGGTACTTTTAGCCTTGATAATTTGCAAGTCTTTAGCTTTTTCGTTTGGTTTTATGTGTTTTCATCTTATTGTTGTGTAATGTAGTTTTGTATTACTTTTATATGTTTTTGTATGCTTTTATGTGTTTTTACTTTGTTTTATAGGAATTGAAATAAAGGCCCATTGTATCGATGCGTTTTTGGCTTGAGTCTAACATTCTCGCTGTTTGTTTCTCAATTTGACCCATGATGCAATCCAAATCTCTCAAAACTCAAAGAACGAAAGTTGTAGAGCTTCATCTCAGCTTTCCAGAACATTCGGAATCATCCAATTTGAAGTTCGTATGAGGGAGTTATGGTTATTTTATCATCGAATTTTACACATCAGTTGCTTCGGGCTCACTTTAGGCCTTTCTCCGGCCATTATCTCGACAAGCTCCAGTTATAAAAGTTGTAGATCTACTTCTCAGATTTTCATAGCCTACTTAATCGCCTTAATCCGAGTTCGGACAAAGAAGTTATGGCCATTTTTCCAACAGACGTCAAAATGAATTTTGGCTACAGATGCGAGCTCGCCGGGGCGAGCTCCCCAGGCCATTTTCGGCGTCGGGGCGAGCTCGTCGCGGACAGCAGCTGTGTTTTTACAATTTTTGGTCCAAAACTTGGGAAATATCTAGGTTTTGAAGGACCCAACTCTTATAACATCTAGAGGGCGGCTGAAACAGGGTTCCAACTCCATTCTAACACATTTCAACTCAATCTAACACCTTCTAACACAAAATCTAGAGAGAGGAAGCTACCAAATACATCCAATTAGAGGGCCAAAGTGCTAAAATCAAGCTACATGAAGCAAGGCCAAAGAGCAAAAACATCAAGGATTGTAAAATCAAGGAGGAGAAGCTAGTGTTCATCATCAACCCATCAAACATCATATGAAAATCTACAAAAGTGGTTTTATCTCTAGTTTCCCTTCTATTTTGTAATCCAACATGATGTAAAATTTGAATATGATGTTATTTGTAGTTACCATGAACTAGAACTAATTTTCTAAGATTTCAATATAACCCAATATATAGTTTGAATTGAATGCTCTCTCTTTGATGTTGGTAATTATTTGTGATTGAATATCATAATTTGTACTTTATATATTAATTACCTAGCTAGTAATTACATTGGGAACTTATATGGAATTGAGAGAGGAAGTATAGGTTGAGACCTTGTTATGATATCATGTGAAAATTAGATATTCCTATAGGTAATTTATAAAATTAAGTGACGTGTGTTTTATTTATTACCCTCATGAATGGATAATTTGATTGTATTTAGGATAGACATATACCTAAATACCACATGTATCCATTGGAGAATCCATGTTTAATGATTTCTATTGCGAAAGTTGGTAATTGATGGAGTAGTTAATGAGGTTTTGTGACATACACCTTACTAATTGTTCTTGATATGAAAATCTTGCTAGTGTGTAGAATAGAGATATATCTATATACCGCATTGGGAAATACGTATTTGACCTTCGAGATAGGCTTGTATATACTTGTGATTTCTCGGATAACGATTCTTATGATTTAACTAGTTGAAAAGAGAGAGTTAGGACATTTAAATGAAGTGTTGGGGGAAATTGTGATCTTAGACTATTTAATATTAGATTTCATTATATTAAAGCTTTCTATAGTTCTTTGATTATTTGTTATCTTCATTATTGCAAAGCAACAAAAACAATTATCGTTTGTTTAAATAAGATTGAGATGATAAAAGGTTAATACTTGAAAAAGGCTAGTAATAATTCCTCGTGGGATCGATACTCTACTTACTCTTTATTACTTGTTAACCGCATATACTTGCGCGTAAATTGTCGTTATATTAATCGGACAACAATGCTCATTTCACTGCATTGCATAAACATGACAAAGAGGGGCATCTATAGACATCCAGAATTTTGCATGTATTTTCTAACCCTGGTAGGAGGACAAAAGAGTTATTTCAGCCAGAAGATGAGATATTCGAACAGAAGATTTTGGGACTCAAATCAACATGCACAAAACCATCATAACTACTGCGGAGTGACAAGTTACTTGAGACATGACGGTTGACCAATTGGCGTCGATGGGAAGATTTATTTCTGCATTTCGCTCTATCTTCCCGAATCCAGAATTGGCTAAACATATGTCATTGTGTAGCTCTCAGAAAGAGCTTTCCGGAATGGTATAACATGTCTCCTAACCCTTCTCGGATTGAAAGATACGAATATTTCAGCGAACTAGGCGATGAACCGACGGCTTGGCACGAAGTTAAAAGGCGTGTGGGCCCCACCTGAGCTAGCCATAGGTGTACCTGCGGCTGCCTAGAGAAACCTATAAATATCAAATTTCAATAGATTTTCAAAAAAAAGGAATCTTAGAGAGAGAAAGGGTGGAATTTTATAGTGAAACTCGAGATTTAAGTATAAATTGCTAGATTTTGTCCAACTTTATACTAGATTAGCTAAATATATACACATTGGAGAGTAAGAAAGTGTCAAATCTATTTCCCCAAGGTGAAAGATTCAATTTTTCTTATAAATTCAATATAAATCTCTTAGATCTCTTGCCTTTTGTTCATTGTTGCACTCAAAGTTGAGTTATTTTAGCCAGAAGATGAGATATTCGAACAGAATATTTTGGGACTCAAATCAACATGCACAAAACCATCACAACGACTGCAGAGTGACAAGTTACTTGAGACGTGACGGTTGACCAATTGGCGTCGATGGGAAGATTTATTTCTGCATTTCGCTCTATCTTCCCGAATCCAGAATTAGCTAACACATATGTCATTGTGTAGCTCTCAGAAAGAGCTTTCCGGAATGGTATAACACGTCTCCTAACCCTTCTCGGATTGAAAGATACGAATATTTCAGCGAACTAGGCGATGAACCGACGGCTTGGCACGAAGTTTGAGGCGCGTGGGCCCCACCTGAGCTAGCCATAGGTGTACCTGTGGCTGCCCAGAGAAACCTATAAATATCGAATTTCAATAGATTTTCAAAATAAAAGGAATTTTAGATAGAGAAAGGGTGGAATTTTATAGAGAAACTCGAGATTTAAGTATAAATTGCTAGATTTTGTCCAACTTTATACTAGATTAGCTAAATATATACACATTGGAGAGTAAGAAAGTGTCAAATCTATTTCCCCAAGGTGAAACATTCAATTTTTCTTATAAATTCAATATAAATCTCTTAGATCTCTTACCTTTTGTTCATTGTTGCACTCAAAGTTTGCTTATTTTTCGGTTGTCACACTTTTTTTCAAGTCCCTTTTAGATTTATATCATTTTTTGCATTTGTCATTGTCAAAGTTTGAATCTTTTCGCTAAATCCACCCTATATCTAGCTTGAATCTAGCTTATTAATGGTTTTAAAGATTAAAGCTTTAACCTTTTTGCTAGATCTTGCTTAGATCTATGGTGGATCTAGTCGTTTAAAATGATTTAAGTTAATTTTATAAACATTCTGCAAAACCCTAGATTCGTATCTAGTGGGGAGGAGATCCTAACTAATCGCGCTAGGGATTCTAATAATTGAATCACCTGATAGCGGTTTTAGGATATATTTTTATATATGCATTCGTTTTAATCCTGATTATGGCATTGTACGGATCCGAGGTATCTTAGATCTATAGATTTACATCATAGATTTTAATTTCCTTTCCATGGATCTTGTCAATACACATAGTCCCTCGAAATGTTGGCTTCGATATTACAATCTAAAAGATAGGGTTACGGGAACCCGCCTTTAGACCTCTTTTTGCTTACGTTTCAACATATTATGATGTGAGCCTAGAAATATTAGAGCCGAGATTCACGAATCGAATCTTGACTAGATTCCCACGATGGACATTATTTCGATTGTAAAGTTATTACCCAAGCATTGTAAATATAAATTTGGGCCTTAAAGCGGTATTGAGGGTCCCATCCCATGAAAATTGGATTTAAAGCTCCGTGATAGTGAAAATTGCGATTGCGGGGGTTCGGGGCTATCGAGATGGCTTTCATGCCCACGGATCGCCTCGACCTTATTTTGATATTTAATTTTCGGTTTATCACAAAAAAACTATTTTTAAACAAAACGACAAAAATCTTTTAAAATCAAATCGCTCGGGTTAGCAAAGCGACTAATAGAATAAAATTGAACGTAACAAAGAATCTCGATTCCTATTTGGTAGAAGGTTTGAAAATCATATTTTCCGAAACGTCACCCCAAAATGTTTTATCAATTAAAAGCTAAAACGAACCTTTCTCTTAAACCAAAATCCCTCACACAGACGTTCAAAGACGTTTTAAATTACTTTCAAGATAACGCACTCTTCACGATTACGATCCAAAGCTAGATAGCGATTTCTTTCAAAACCACACACACACACACTTCACACTTAGGAAAACAATAAGATGCGGTAACCGTGTTTTCACGGAAGTCGGGGGTGCTTAACACTTTTCTCTCGCTTAAGCAAGCCCCTGAACTCTATGAATCTCGGTTTCAAGACCAATTTTACAGAGTCGCATATTGGGCCACATCACGAAAAAATCTAAAAATTCGGATGAGTTGGTACATCCATTTCAAACCTTTACCAACTAGTGACTCTGTCTAAATTGGCTCATCAACTAAAATTGATCTTTCAAAACTCCATCGGCATTATGTCGGCTTTTTCCTAAAGTTCACCCTTTAAATCGAAATCTTAAAAAAGGGTAGAAACACACGAAATTAGGAAAATATTTTCCCCGGCATCGACATTTATACTCTAAGTCCTACATGTATTTCTATTGTAAGGACTTTACAACCTTCAGAGCCAAATGAACTTTAATCTTTTATCAAGCATTTCATCAGTTAGTTATTATTAAACTATATTCATCAAAGATAAATATGCGATTCACAACATTCATCAATGTATCATTTTCTTGACATGACAACTGTAAGCACACAATCAGACAGTTCACATAAGTCAATATGATCACATAGACATATAATCACATAATCACATTAACACCTAAACACCTAATCACTTAGATAATCAAGCACATAAGTACGTAGTCAACATTAGCACATAAACACATAATCACATAAGCATGTAGACATAATTTTATTTAAACAATCAAGATAATTATCATCAAATCAAACAACCTTCAACAAATTAAAATAATATTTCCTCCGTTTCAAAATAGAGTTTTACTTTAATTTTATTAATTAAAATTAATTTATAAATTTTAAAATTAATTTATAAAATATTTTAAATTTTAAATATTTTAAATCTTAGTATCTTTATCTTAATTTTAAAATCTTAATATTTTAAAATTAAGATCTTAGTATCTTAATTTTAAAATATTAAAATTAATTTATAAAATATTTTAAAATTTTAATAATTTTAAAATCTTAATATCTTAATTTTAAAATATTTAAATTTAAAATTAAGATACTATGATTTAAAATATTTTATAAATTAATCTTAAATTTTAATATTTTATAAATTAATTTTAATTAATAAAATTAAAATAAATTTTATTTTGAAACGGAGGAAGTATTATTTTAATTATTTCTATAGAAAATGATACTCAGTTTTTACAATTTTATTTTCTGATCGTAAAACTATCAATATAATTGATATACATCCGCACCATACTATATATCTTGGACATGGCGTAATAGCAAGTAAGATAAAAATAATTACCTTAAAAAAGTTACACTGTCGACATAGCTTGCAGCGAGAGGCAGTATGGCAGCAAGATTGAGGGGAAATGAGGCGCTTTGTTGTAATTTGATTTTAGCGGTAGGGAGAAATTAATTTTATTCTGGTGCTTCTTTAGTGGCATAGGCAATCGGTAGCCATATATGAAAATATCTATATATATACTCGCCTATTCGGTGTACTGAAGAAGCTTCCGCCTGCTAGAAAAGGAAACCAGAGTACTTTGCAAAAACTCACCATCCGAGAGTGATGATACCCTCTTCAAGTTCCCCTCCGATAAGTGAGCAAATGAGACAAATTAAAAGGGTCCGGAAAAAAAACAAGAAAAATGAACCAGAAGGACCCAATTTGGTTCCCAATAAACCCAATTTATCAGGGTGAAAGAGGAAGAAAAATGACGTATGTTTAAAAAAATCATCTTTTTATTTTTTATTTTTTATTATTGTATAATTAAATATATATGTGGTGATTTGTGGAATATTTTCTTTGTGTTTAATCTTTAATAGGAGAATTCAGTTGGGTCCTCAAATGTGCTTTTTCACTGTCATCAGTGCCACCGGAAGGACAGAGGCCGGGTTGTTCACTGTAAGAAATGTAATCGGAGGCAATTTTGTCTCCCCTGCATCACTAGATGGTATTCAATCTTTTAATCTGGGTTTTAATTTTTTTATGGTATTTCTCAAAATTGAGTCTAATTTCATAATTAATGTACCAAATTTCATGTAATTGAAGTTGTAAGTTGTGATCTTTGATAATTGATTGTGGTGAAGTAAAAAGTTTTGACCTTTAATGTGGATTATGCAGGGGGGTAATTTTTAAGGAAAATGATATTTCCATGTTTGTTTTTGATAATTCACAAGGTTTCCTCTCACATGTATGTGGGACCAATTCCACTCCCATATCATAGGAAACATTGTGAAAATTGGGTCTAATCTCACATACATGTTGTAGAAATGTATCAATTATGTACATTCAAATTGTATTATTTAGACTGTCAGAAGCATACATTTATACACATAGTTTGTCCCTAATTCTAGGAAGAAAGAATATAAAGAAGGAAACATTATACACACATTCTAACACTCCCCTTCAAGTTGGTGTATAGATATCTCGTATACCCAACTTAAAACACAATGGGTGAAACATTTTACCAGAAAGACCCTTAGTCAAAATATCAGCTAGCTGATGTTCCGTTTTTACAAAAGGCAAGCAAATAAGACTACTGATTAATTTTTCTTTGATGAAGTGTATGTCAATCTCAATGTGTTTCGTTCTATCGTGTTGCACTGGGTCGTTTGCAATACTAATGACTGCCTTGTTATCACAAAATAACTGCATAGGCCCTTTAGTTGTAACTCCCAAATCTTCTAATAAAGTTCGAAGCCACATTAGTTCACATATACCCAAGGCGATAGCCCGATATTCAGCCTCAGCACTAGATCTTGCCACCACGAACTGTTTTTTACTACGCCAAGTAACAAGATTACCTCCAACGAATGAACAGTAGCCTGATCTACGTCAGACGATCCTCTATAGAGCCAGCCCAATCTGAGTCGGAAAACGCTTCGACTCTCATATGACCATTTGGTGCAAACAATAAACCTTTTCCAGGAGCAGACTTAAGATACCTCAAAATTCTGTAAACGGTTTCCATATGACATTGTCGAGGATCATGCATATATTGGCTCACTATACCCACAACATAAGATATATCGGATCTAGTATGAGACAGGTATATCAGTCGTCCCACTAGACGTTGATATCTTTCTCTATCAACCGTAGGTCCTGTGCCTCCTTCTAGATGATGATTAACTTCAATAGGAGAATCAACAGGTTTACATCCTAGCATACTAGTTTCCGTTAATAGATCAAGGACATTCTTCCGTTGAGATAGAAAAATCCCACTGAAAGATCTTGCAACTTCAATACCAAGGAAATATTTCAAGGTGTCAAGATCTTTGATTTCAAACTCTTTAGTCAGACTTGCTTTGAGATTAACTATCTCTTCTCTATTATCCCCTGTCACCACAATGTCATTAACATAAACAATAAGAATGACAGTCTTACCATTTATTTGTTTAACAAATAGAGTGTGATTTGCTTTGTGGAATTTACCAAACCAGGCTCGAGGAGATTGCTTCAACCCGTATAAAGCTTTTCGCAGCCTACAAACCTTACCCTTGGTGACAGATGAAGCAAAACCAGAGGGTATTTTCATGTATACTTTTTCTTCTAAGTCACCATGAAAAAAATGCATTTTTCACATCCAATTGCTGAATATCCCAGCCAAAGTTTGCTGCACATGAGATTATGGTACGAACAGAGTTCATCTTTGTCACAGGAGCAAAAGTCTCCTGATAATCAATCCCATGGGTTTGAGTGTACCCTTTTGCAACTAGCCTGACTTTGAGTCTTTCAACTGTCCCATCTGGCTTTTGTTTTACTGTATATACCCATTTGCAACCAACTGGTTTTTTTCCATAAGAAAGAGTAACTAGTTCCCAAGTATCATTCTTTTTCAGGGCATTCATCTCTTCTATTATAGCATGTTTCCAGTTCTCGTTGCTAATTGCTTCTCTCCATCCCTGAGGAATAGATATAGAGGACAAAGAAGAAACAAAAGAATGGTAGGATGCAGATAATTTATCATATGATAGAAAATTTGAGATAGGATGTTGTGTACAAGATCTGACACCTTTTCTAAGAGCAATAGGAATGTCAGTATCATTAGAAGAACAAATAGGATTAGGATTCTCACCATTAGCATTATCAAGACTAGGTTCGGAGCACGGTTGATGTAGTGGTGCAGCGATGGTGACCTTATTTATTCCTTTCCGAGTATAGGTCCTCAACTCAGGCTCAGGCGGTTTATCACATGACTCTTGTAACTGTAACTCCCCCTGTGCAGAATTATCAGAAACAATAACAGGAATAGGAGAGGATGGTATAATAGTACTTGTAATACCAGTCTCAAAAGGAAGCTTCTCCTCATCAATAACATCCTCCCCTGAGGAGAAGGTGAAGAGGAATAAAAAGGTTCTAATTCCTAAAAAGTGACATCTCGAGTGACAAATACTTTGTTAAAAGGAGGATGATAACATTTATATCCTTTTTGGGTGGGAGAATAACCAATGAAAACACACCGAAGAGCCTTCTTGGGCCACACCTGCTTGTATAGGCATGGTTGTTGTACCAGTGATAAAGTGTTGTATTCGGTTAGCTTCAATGGACATACGACATGCTTGGGACCAAGCGAGGTAATTGTTTCCATCCAACTTAAATGGACTAAGAACCAAGGCAGAATTGAGATGATGATTTCTAATCAACTGTCCCTTATTAGTTTCAGTAATAGGGCCAGATTCTGCCATGGTGAGATAATAGGAGTAGCAAGAATTTATCCAAGGAAATAACAACAAGGATAATTTACAGCCTTAACAGTAAGCACCAGTGAAAAAAAAAGAAGCCAAACAGTGATAACAAGTCTAACAGTGATAGTCTTGAAGGAATTAATAGTCTTGAAGCAGTAAGTAATAAGCCCAACAGTGATAGCTATACCAACAGTGATAGTTAAACTCTTGAACGAACTGATAGTAAGCCAAACATAAATAAACCTTAATTTTTCTCTCTAGAACCACTGTAGATAGTAAGAGGGGGAGAGAGACGACCGTGCTGCAAAAAACCGCACTGGAAAAGCTTACGCGCTGGTCGGCGATGGCGCGTGGCGTCGGCGGTAGGCGCGTGGGGTGGCGCGTGAGGGCGCGTGTGGCAGTGGGTTTGATAAGCGAAACCTCTGTGTTGGTCGCCCGACACTAAGCAACCCAATTATGATCTCAATTTCTGTATATCTAACTGATTGGCTAGTTTTCTGATTGAAAACAAGAACAGTAGCGACGCGCGGAAGAAAGAAAAAAACTACTGAAAAGAAACTGGATTTGGCTTTGATACCATGTAGAAATGTATCAATTATGTACATTCAAATTGTATTATTTAGATTGTCAGAAGCATACATTTATACACATAGTTTGTCCCTAATTCTAGGAAGAAAGAATATAAAGAAGGAAACATTCAGAGGAAAACAAATCCTATACACACATTCTAACACATGTGGTATTCAATCTTTTAATTTGGTTGCCTTACATGAATGTGAGTCCCATTTACTATGCATGTGTGTGATAACGGGATGAATGTGGGTCCCATTTACTATGCATGTGTGTGATAACGGGAGGAGAGACTTGTGGAACTATCAAATTCTATTGTGGAAATATGATTTGCCGTTCCATAATTAATGTACCAAATCTCATGTAATTGAAGTTGTAAGTTGTGATCTTGATTGTGTTGTTGTAAAAAGTTTTGACCTTTACTGTGGATTAAGCAGAGGGAGTACTATTTTCAGGAAAAAGAGAAAAATCAAAGCTTTTACTAGTGCCATTCTTCAGCTGAGAAAGCTTTTGTTTTTCATAATAAATGTACCAAATCTCATGTAATTGAAGTTGTAAGTTGTGATCTTGATTGTGTTGAAGTAAAAAATTTTGACCTTTACTGTGGATTAAGTGGAGGGAGTACTTTTCAAGAAAAAAGAGAAAAATAAAAGCTTTTACTAGGGCCATTGCTCTGCTGGGAAAGCATTTGTTTTAACTCTAATTGATGTTTTGTTCATTTATTATATCTACTGTTGTTCTTTGAGAACCTGCAATAAACCTTTTGGTTTTGAATTGAAATTGTTGTTTATGTCCCATTTTAGCATTCATAACGTTATTAATTACTCCTCGGTCCCAAAAAAAAATGACTTAAGTACACCTTTTGCAAATTAAGACACTTAAAAGTAGAGGATATAGTATCAAAAAAGTTTTATTTTTGCCCATGGTGGACCTTACATATCGTACTCTAGGAATCTTTTTTTTCTTTATATTAGTGGACCCCACCTAAGTGCTTTTTAGGACAATTAGTGTTTATTTAACATCTTATGTGACAATTTTTTTTTGTACTTGATCCATCTTTTATAGGACGGAGGGATTATAAAGTTGGATTAGCCTATGAAATTGTTTAGCAGGGGTAGATATGGTGGTGTTGTGGTTATAACATGTTTATCAAACATACTTTTAGCTGTTGTTGCTGTTGTTTTTCTGTCATCGAGTATAATTTATTGAATAAAAGAAGAGAAAAATCAAAGCTCTTACTAGTGCAATTGTTCAGCTGAGAAAAAGCATTTTTCTTAACTCTGATTGATGTTTTGTTCATATATCTATTGTTGTTCTTTGAGAACCCGTGATAAACCTTTCACTTTCGAATTGGAAATTTTGTGTATGTCCCATAGCATTCATAACATTATTAATTATAAAGTGGATTAGTTTGTGAAATTTTTTAGCAGGGGAAGATGTGGTGGTGGTTATGGTTAAAACATATTTATTAAACATATTTTCTTTTTATCTTGATTTTTAGCTGTTGTTGCTGTTAGTTTTCTTATTTTCATCAGCATATTTTTGTCCTGATATCTAGGTATCCTAAGATGACGGAGGAGGATTTTGCTCAGGCTTGCTCTGTTTGTCAAGATAACTGCAACTGTAAAAGTTGCTTGCGCTTAGAAGTTAGAAGTGCCTCTTAATGTTGGTTTCTTCATCTCCTCAAAATTTTGTTATTGATTGATGTATTTCTGATAAGCCTTATGTTCAACATAATTATTTTATGCAATTTTGGATATTTGTTGTAGGATGCCAAGAGGTTCAAATTGGAAGTCACTCAAAATGAAAATTTTCTGCACTCCAAATATATCTTAAAAATGCTTCTCCCTTTCATAAAACAATTCAATGAGGAGAAAATGGTGGAGAAGGAGATGGAAGCAAAGATTAAAGGTATTTTTTATTTTTATTTTGCTGTAAAATAGAGACACAATGAACTTTATAAACAGATTATCCCACCAATAATCCCTAGTTTCTATTAACTTGGTGAAGAAATAAAACAAATTGTTGAGGTTTATTTCGTTTTATTGCTAAGCTAGAAATCTTTTCTTTTAATTAATACAAGAATCTTCGTATCTGGTTGTAAACAGGACAGGCTCGAATCTATTGTTCTTGTTTGATAAAAGTAGGTTAAAAGTATATCACCATTTGTACTGTCGTTAGTGTTTACTAATCTGTTGTTTGTTTGATCAGGATTATCCATATCAGACGTACAAATTCCATCGACAAACTACGAGTGGACGGAGCACGTGTACTGGTAGGTTTCCAGAATTCTATCTATGTTTTACACAACACTCTTTTTTCCTTAGTTTTGCTAAGAACTCAATGATGTTGCTTTAGTTTTGTAAAGAACTGACTGATGTTGCTTGTTCTATGCAGCGACAACTGCAAAACATCTATTACTGACTTTCATAGAAGCTGTACACGCTGTTCGTATGATCTTTGCCTCATCTGTTGCCGGGAGGTGCGCGATGGCTGCCTGCAGGGAGGTCAGCAGGAAGTGATTAAGCAATGTATTGACCCTGGTGTAGGTTACTTGCATGGTGGAAGATGTCATCAACTAGTAGCGGAACTTTGGGAATACCTGATGAAACTAAGGATGGGGATCATGTTGATTCGGCATCTGAATGGATAGTCCGTGAAGATGGCAGCATTCCTTGCCCGCCAGAAGATAGGGCTGGCTGTGGTGAAGGTGTATTAGAATTGAAATGTATCTTATCCGAAGATTGGGTTTCAGACTTGTTAGTGAAAGCTGAAGAATTAGCTAAAGTATACAAACTTAAGGACAAGTCTGAAACTCCTACACAATGGTGCTCCTGCGTCAACTTGGTGGGTGATATTGACACTACCAAAGAAAAGCTATGGAAAGCTGCATCTCGAAAAGATTCGAACGACAACTATTTGTACTGTCCAGCCGCTGTAGACATTCAAGATGAGGATACAAAGCATTTTCAGGCTCATTGGTTCAAAGGCGAGCCAGTGATTGTTAGTAATGTGCTTGAAACTACATGTGGTTTAAGCTGGGAACCAATGGTTATGACGTGGGCATTTCGGCAGATTAAAAACAAGAAACATTCCCAGCTTGCGGGCATGGTTGCAATTAATTGTTTGAATTGGTGTGAGGTGAGTTAGTTCATGCTTTTGTGGAACATCTAGTTTAATAGATATTCGTCTTAGAATCTTAGGTTTATTTATAAGTTCCAGAATTCACCATTCGTTTTGATAAATATATTTCATTGTTTTGAAATTAGAATTATTTATTAGATTAAATAACTATTCTAAAAGTTAGACGTGAATTCATTTGTTTGTTTAATATGATCTCAAATCATGTAGTTACAAAATAGTTGAGGGAAGTGGTGGCTATGAATAGACCTACGCTTGATAAGCCTAGCGATCTCGGTATAAATAGTGGAAGAAATCCCTTTCTTTTTCAGCCCTTTCTGTGCTGAGTTTCATCTTTCCCTTTTTTCGGTGATCCCAGTCCTGCTCTTTTGAATGAGAATAAACCCTTCGTCAGACCTGGATGGAATCAAATATGTAGTATTTATAGACAAAGTATTCAGTTATTGGGGAAAATCAATATACTTCTAATGTCGAATCAGGATCAACTAGGACAAAAATAAAGTATTGGGTCGAACTCTTCTTTAGTGTCAAGGAAATAGCTATGAATAGTTATCGACTTCCGAGAAGGAGTAGAAGAATGGGACCTATTATGGGACAGACAATGCATTACAGACGGATGGTCATTTCGCAAGAATTTTGCTAGGCTTACATTTCTTACAACTCATTATATTAGAAATTTATCTATTTATTTTGATTGCGACTCACATTCTCTTTGAGTAGGGTCAGAAGGCTGTATATTTGCTCTTTCTCACTTGTATATCTTGATCAATATAAATGATTTAGAGAACATTGTGTCTGGCTTGATGGTTTCAACCTTAAACTGATTTTGATTTAACAATAAGTCAATAATTAAATAAAGTTATATGAATAAAGATTTCTATAGGAATTGCACATGGGGTAAGAATCTTCCCTTTGCGTGTTTAAAATAACGAGTCATTCTAATGCCTTCCCATTTAGTTATTGGATAAAGTATTCTAGTTCTAACCTTTAGTCTCATCGATTTTGAATTTCCTGAAATATGCCTTTAATTGATGAAATTGAATAGCAGTATACGAGATGATATTAAGGAATATTTCCAAGATTTAACTTTAAGAGAGGAGATAAGTTGGTGATAAAAGGTTCGGTTTATATGCTAGGGAGTGGGATTGTCTTTCAAAGTTGTTTCTTAAGGTAGATATCAAGAGGAAGAGAATGAGCTTTACAATGAAATTTTTGCAGAGGTTGTAAGGAGTAATAGTTCTACTGCAGAGGCTATCTTGATGTCTATATGGGAGGAGAGTTAGAAGCCATGGCTAATTGGCCTAATCTGGTACCCCATATAAGTTTGGATTGTTCTTTGTGGCTGTTCCTTAACATTGCTGGATTTGGCGAAAGGAGATCTTTAGAGTTTTTTCAGGAGTTCTATGAATTGGTTTGTGTCAAGAGTATCATTTAAGATTGTATGAAATTGAATTTTAATTAGGATCAATTAGGTTTTTTAATGCAAGTCTAGTGTTTGGATTCATGTCTCATGGCTTAGCTAACTTAGTCCATTTTGATGAGCTGCCTTTTCCTACATTTTGGTTGGAAGAGATTCCTTCTAATATTCTTCCTTTTCTTGTAAGGGATGTCGAGGCTTAATAATATTTCCCAGTCCTGATTTGAACTTTTTTATCAGAATAAATAAATAAATACGATGTTTAAGAATTTAATATCTTTTCTTTCTGTCTTTTTATTTTTTTGGGGGAAAATCCACATAAACAATGTTATTAATCTAACTTTAAATAAATTCCTAATAGGATATGGATATATATGCAATCTAAATTCTTAAGTTTTACTCCAAATAGATTATTTGAATTTTGATGTATCAAATCCAAATCTCAATCCCGAATCCTTCCAATATGTCGCGAAACCAAATTAGCTAAGTATATAAATTTGGTTAAATAAATAGCCCTCATCTTCTACATGTAAAATAATCCTTGAAGATCAACAACAATAAATATGGTTAAATTAAAGCCCTCATTTTTCTACGTATATTAATTTTGCCAAAAAACAAAATAATTGTGAGGCCCCCAAATCCGGGTCCTTGAACTTCGGACTTGGTGCGTCACGATACATCATATTTACAACTATTGCGGAAGATATAAACATAAATTGTTTATACAATAATCTCTGCTACATATCCCAAGGTCTATAACCTTTATTTTAATACATATTTACCTTTAGATTCACAAAAGGTTTGCACAATTAACTTACATCAAATAACTAATTTAGTTATCATGCATAACACTATAATCTTGTCCTTTGCTTCTGTCTCCGTCTTTCCTCGAACATTTGTATCAATCTGAAATTTGTTATCATGATATAGCAAGGGTGAGTAACTACTTTGCTCAGCAAGTTTAAATACAATAAGGATATATCATGATTGAAAGAATGAATAAGCTTTAGAGTTTTTTCAACAATATAATAATTGTGAAAGAGCATGAATCAAAATTTTAATAATTGAATGACTGAATTCAATAATACAGGGTGTCAATAATGACCATGAACCAATTTAACTGAACCTTAAGGTAATGAAGGTGATCAGCCTTTCATACCTGATGAACATATGCAACATGCACTAAGTGCGAATCAATAAACAAAGATGTGGAATAATTGTCAATAATTAATCCACTAGCATGCTTGACACATAATAACTTGAGTTTGAGTTAAGGAACTTGCATTTCGATATGAAAATGAAGTTAAGATACTTGCACAAGGATAGGAAACTTGCTCAATATAAAAGTTGAGTAAGATGGAACTTGCCTGTACCGTCGATTACTTCTATGCAATTTAACTTAATCTCTTATGAAAAACCTATCAGTTATAAGATTGATCTTTCAATTAGCATCACATATATCACCTTATAATATCACTTCTTTATAAATAAGTTATCTAACATTTAACCACATAACTAAATATTAGATAACACCTTAGCACCATACGCATTCATAATTCTTTCTGGTTTTCCCTCCGCGCTAAGCTAAGTTTGAGAAATGGAATAGACTATTCTGCTGTTTTGGGTTGAGGCTCTTGTGCATCAATCAGTTGCAACCTCATCCCTAAAGAAGCCTGCCCTCAAGCTATTCCTCTCTATCTAATATTCCAACACTTTCTCGTCCCCAACTAGTTCGGTTCTTCCTGATTAGTCTTCTCTCTATATATAGGATTGAGAACTTCCTCCTATGACTCTTCAATAGAGGAAACAATTGAGCAAATCTTCTAGGGAGCGTACCCTTTGTTTCTACTCTTTATCTCTTCTAAAAACAACTAAAAATCTAAATAGAAAAAGAAAAAGTTCTATGGACCCCTTGAACGTCCGACCAATGAGGTGATGACACATGCATGCGATATATTGTCTCAAAAAAATAAAAAAAATAAAAATAAACGTATAGTATGTAAACTGAAGATGAGGATCAACCATGTATCTTGGAAAATAAAATAAACTAGTCATACTTGCTTGATGATATTAGTTGTCTGTGATGAATTCCGTTGAGTATGTTCTTGAGAGGCAGAGGGAGTTAAAATATAATAAGCTAGGTTTTGTATTTATTAACCTAAAATAAAAAATAAAAAATAAATGTATAGTATAAAAACTGAAGATGAGGATCAACCATGTATCATGGAAAATAAAATAAACTAGTCATACTTACTTGACGATACTAGTTGTTTGTGATGAATTCCGTTGAGTAGGTTCTTGAGAGGCAGAGGGAGTTAAAATATAATAAGCTAGGTTTTGTATTTATTAACCTAATATTCTTCTTATATATAAGTGCATTATGGACTTGGCTAAAGGGTTTTTGGGTGAATCTTCATACTTCCTTCAAGTTGGGAGTGTATATCATATGTATAGGATATGAATGTCCAATTTTGTTTTCCTATGTTAATGTTAAGGGTGATACAGAAATAAAATAAAAGTTTACTAAACTCGTTTTCCAATTCTTAGCTTTCCTGTGGTTTTGCCCAAGCAAGTTTCTAAGAAAAATTGGATGTTTTCTTACCTTTGCAGAGCTTTCCTAACTTAAAATACTTAGAAACAAGGGATTTCTAAGGAAAATTGTAATTTCTTTAGGTTTCCTATCCTTTCCTCTGTTTTTTAAACTTACAAACAAGGTGTTAAGTTTAAGGGAAGAAAACTTGAGAAAATTCGTCAACTCATAGAGCAAGTTGGAATTTATGTTAGAGGACTAAGAGTTAACACCAAAAGATATAGTTAAGTTGTGGGAGGAAGTTGAAACTTATGTAAGAGGACTAAGAGTTGACACCAAAAGATATAGTTAAGTTGTTGCATCCTCCCACGCTCAATCACATAAACAGCACAAATCTTATAAGACTCGTATGACCAGTCTCTATACTACTTCTAAACACTATTTTAACATATCCTCTAGCTCCACAAATACAAAAATTGATGCAGGAATATTTTAAAAGATGTTAAATAACAAAAAACCTAGAATTTTATTTATACTAGCAGAAAAACCGGCAACCCCCAGGTGTTTATCACTTCGCAAAGATCACTCGCATTCGCATAAAATGAGAGTAATGTTACTCATCTAAATTTTAATAATTAATAATCAGAATGTAATTTACTTGTTTGAATTACATCAGACACTCAAAATCTTAATTTTACTTGGAAAACAATAAAAATATTAAATGACTAAAATACCCTTACTAAGTATTAAAATTTCCTAATCTATTATAAAATATCCTAAATCCCTTTTATTAAATAGAATCATCTAATACAATACTAATATTTACAAAATATATTTTTTCCAAATATAGATAGATTTTTCAGCTCCTTTAATTTGTGCTCCCCATCAAAAACCAATTCCTTCCCTACCAGTTTCTCTAAACCAATGGAGAGTAGCTAAGGAGTCAGAAATGGAGCCATCCTGTCTAACTTCTCATCTTAAGAAGCATATTGGAGAAGCCTTTGGAATTGCTAAGCTACCAGCAGTCACCACATAGGGGAACTATTACATAGGACCGCCGAGAGTTCTTGAATAAAGGAGGATATACAAGCATCACAGAGAAGTCTATCAATAGCTCATACAGTGAAAGGGTGTAGCACTGAAGAAACAACATGGGAGGATGAGGAACCACTCATGCTCAACTTTCTAGATTTCATCCTATGCCCCTTAGGGCATGGGTATTGTTGAAGGGAAGGGCGGTGTTAAGATCAGAGACGATATAGAATTTCTAGTAGCTAGCTATAGCTAGAATAAGTATAATCCATGTTACTTACTGTGTATTGGTGTAGTGTCCTAGAAGAGTATGTTAGCATCCTAGAAAGTGATCCTAGATCTGTCTATGTATGATACATATAATTAAGCTTTTGATTGATCTGAAATAGAATTTGAGAGTGCACAGCTCTTGTGACGCACCTATGCTCTCTCATTTCTCACCTCCTTCTAATTTCTCATCTCCTTGTCCTCTTCTTCCTCAAGTTTCTAGTTATTTTCCCTATCAGTCAGAGACTCCATTAGAATCCTAACATACATCTACAACTCATTACACTTGAAGAACCTGTGATACAATCTGTTAGAATAATTCATACAATCTGCGAAAGATAAAGAAAAAGGACAAAGATGTTTATTACATATCTCAAAATATACAAATGAGAGCCTTGGTATAGGCTTGGACTCATAGCTATACAAGGAAGGAGATCTGTGATTACAATTGATTACTCCTACAATTATGCCTCTAAAATAATCTTTAGAATCCTCTAGATTTCTCTTACACAATCAATAACAAAGCCTCTGTGTTTAGCTACCCAACGCTCCGGCCAATACCTTAGCCATACTCTCAATCAGTAGAATTTTCCTTACTCTCATGTGTTTTCCAATGGAGACACTAAGGACCTTATTTCTAGAACCTAACATGGTAGATCCAAACCAACCATAATGGAATAGGAAAGCCAAAACCTTAATGGAAAAGGAAACCAAATCTTTAATAGAATAGGATTCAAGTCAAATCAAAACAATGCATTTGACTAACTCGATCTAGACATGGCATGAACTTTGGTGTGTGTGGTGTTAAAAAGAAATTTTTTGTAGTGATTTGGCATCATAATTGTATCCCTTTCAAAGTTAAAATAGTGATTTTTCCATTTTTTAGTTGTACGATTAAATCTTCAACTTTTCAATTGAAAGAAAATTTGAAGTTCGAGTGGCTTACAAATATGATAGCCCATTAGCATATTCCCTTGGTGAAGTTGTACACCTTCAAATATTCTGCTTTGGTTGTTGGAGTGTTGGAGTAACGTCATTATGAAGTATTTTATTGTAACATGGACTACATCTATAGGCAAATGGTGTGCGTAATCCTCTAATCCTGCATTATGAACTTTTGATTTATTTGCATTCTTTACAGTCATGTATAAAGGTTTCAGTGGGATTCGTCTCACCTGAAAATGTTCGTGAGTGCATCCGTTATGCTGAAGAAATCCGTGTGCTTCCTCAAAATCACAAGGCCAAGGAAGACAAGTTGGAGGTATCTGCGGACTGTCCTTGGTTTACTCATCTCAATACTATTATGTATTTACATTATTGCGTAATTTTACCATTCAATTAAAAATTACATTTTTCTTGTATCTTGCCTTCTCACCATGGCCATGGAATTTATTTTTACGCAGGTGAAAAAGTTGATTCTTCATGCAATAAGACAAGCGTTGGATGACTTGCAGAAGTTTACTATCTAAGTTAGTTTGTGTTTTAGTTCTTTTACTTCATGCTCTGGTTTGATGTACTACTGGATTCTTATTTCTGTAGTGTGTGGTTTTCTGCGGGTGGCAGACAAATCCTGGGACAGACCTTGGGGGTCTAGTAGGGGCCACCACCCCTACTATTTTTTATTTATTTTTACTTATTTGGTCTATATACATTTTTGTCTATCAGCCCCTAGTAGGTTTATATATTGTACAATATCCCTTAGATTTTACCCACATGAGGATGAATTTGCTCATCTTATATTGATCCCCACTTTATTTAGTGATTTACAATCTTTTCGTAGTTGTTTGTCACTGTGTTTGACATAAAATATTTATTTATTTAATTGTCACTATATTTTTTAAATTTATATTAATACTTTTTATTGTTTATTATATATAATGTACCAAAGCCCCCACTTGGCATAAATCCTGAGTCTGTCCCTGGAGAAAAGAAAAAAGTGGTGACAAATTCTCTGCTGAACTGATGGTTCATTGGGATTGTCTAAGAGCGTTTATGTTTTTTTTTATTATTATTGTTAGAAGATTTTCAATCGAAGCTCCAAAAAAAGGGTTGAGCCACGTACACGAATAGTATGCAGACTACCTATCCAAGGACTTTGAGATGTCCTCCGTGGACAAAAGGAGTTTAAGGAATCCAGAAAGGCTTCCTCAAGCCAACAATACCTTCAAGCAACTATATATATTAGGCAGTTCCTATCCACAAAATTTGTGTCATTGCTTTGGCCCTAGCTGCACCGAAAAAGACGTAATGGAGTAATTACCTGAAACCCATGTTACCCTTTTTCTTCTTCTGTACAATGCCTATTAATCAAGAAGTCTTTTACTAGGTCATTGAATGCCCCAAAAGAATAATAAGATGTTAACCAGCAACGAATAACCAGCAATTGACCAAGTAGACTTCCAAGGGAAAACTTCTACTTGTTAACCAGCAATGAATAATAAGATCTCACCAAGAAAATTCCTTTATCACTCCCACTCATCGCCCCTTATCCTCCCTGCCCGAACACGATTAATGATGCAGCGGGAAACATGAGTTAACCAAATGAAATTCCTGTGATGGTTATGAATTTTTGCTAATAAGTAATAACTTAAAATTACATGGCTGTAGCCAGGTTTGTACACTATTGTCGGTCAGGTTTCACCATTTTTTGGCAGAAAAAGATCATCGGCACCGAGGCAATCAGTTTCTTACAATGGAAAGCCAAAGCTGACCATTTAAGTCTATTCTGTTATGGTCATTTATACCATTTAATTCTTACAGTTTTCTTGGTTTGGTCCTATTGGTTTTGGCCTCTGCCTTAAACTCTAATTTTCCAGATTTGGCCCTAGTAGATAAAATGATGGATAGATATAATATAATGGTAGTAGGGAGTGGGAAAGATTGTACCTTTGGGGGAGTGCTGAGTTGTTATGGAACAACTGTTCGGAAGAATTTTGAAACCCTAGATTTTTTTCCTTTGACATAGAGGGCGCTGAATCTAAATAAGATTTGGGAGTAACTGAAGAAGTGAGATTAGGTGTTTAAAAGTTAAGGTTTTGTAATTTGTTTGCTAGAAAATAGGATTTTGTAGGAAAACTGACCTGGAGGTAGGATATAGGGTTCGATTCTTTAGATTATTCTCTTGGGATTTGATTCTTCATCACTTTGAGTCTTTAGAGTTCGCCCCTTTTGAATGTGAGGGACTAAGGGAGAGAAATCAAGTGATCTGATCTGGGCCTGAGTTATAACTGAGTGATCTGATCTGAACTGATATGTAATTTTTCCTTTCCCCTAGGGTTCGTGAGAGAGAGGCAGAGAGATGACAGTGTTAAAAATGCGAGTAATGGCGAGGTTCAAACGAGGAAAGGCTTATGGTGGATACCTAGGTACCCAGAGACGAGGAAAGGCGTAGTAAGCGTAGAAATGCTCTGTGGAGTTAAAAATAAGCAGAGATCCTTCTTCTGATGTATTATATTATCATGTATATATTTGGTTATATATATATATATATATATATATATATCTATATACGTAAGCCGGTCGTTCGGACCGGAACACAGGCAGTCCAGTCAGGAACGAATTAAGGGGCTACTAGCTTCCGATCATTGATCATTAGTCTCAGCTAAATCGAGTACCTAGTTAAGGAGCTCGGTAGTTTTTTATTTGTGCAAACCGCCACTAGCTGAACCTAATATATACGGACTGGTCAGTCTCGTTTGACCGGTTTTTTCGGTTTGTTGTACAGCCCTAGCTGTAGCCCTTAATGATATTGATAAGTAGTAGTTAGTGATACTTCCAAACTTGATATATATGATGATATCGGAACGTGTGGGCAAAAGGTATTACCAATAAGGATATCTTTAATAAGTTGAATAAGCTTAGTTCATAAAATTGCATTGGGTAAAATTAACATAACTGTCCATGTGAGATCTAAATTACTAGTATATGAAACCACTATTATTTAGAGATATGTCTGGTTATATTTTTAGAATAAATGACTTCTATGTTGTGATCTATATTTTGTGCTTAAACATAATAGGTTTTTTCATCTCATTTTGACTGCTGCTGCTTTTGGTTAACAAATTCTAATATTGGGTAAATACTAGTAAAAATGTTCTTAAACTTATAACCATTTAACAAGCCAAACTTTACCATATAAATCTAGTACGATCCTTTGGTATCATGTATTTTATGAAAATGAGAAAAATTATAATTGAACACTGTAGCTTGGAGACTGATATCCTGCCCTTGTCATACTTCCAGTCAGCCTATTAATTATGCTGAAGACAGCTTAGAGCCATCTGAATCATCTGGTGCTTGGTCAGAGGAGTCTTATCATAATGATGGATCCTTGGGATCAAAGATAGATTCCGTGCTTTGTACTAGTGATGAGGGAGTTGAGGATTCTAACCAGGGAGACTTTGTGATGGAAGCAGAGGCTCCTTCTGTGAAAGGTCAGAGCGGGGATCATACCTCGAGCTATGATGCTAGTGCTTCCAAAATTGCCTCCGAAACTGAGCGCAATAATGTTGAGGTACTCTAGTTCAATTCCTTTATATTCTTTTGTGTGTTCTTACATCCAATGGCGGATGCAGAATAAAGAAAGGGGCACTTGCCCACACTTGATTTTTGTAATTCTTTGTTAGTTTATGGGTATTCAAGTAAAGTGACCCTTCTTTAAGAAAAGATTTGATGACTTCAACAAATGAAGCTTAAAGAATGATTTTCTAGCATTTTTTTTTTAAATCTAGATTTGGTGAATTTTATTATTCCCACTGTTTAACAATAAAAGAGTCTCATTTGTCATTTTTTTTTTATAACAAAAAGAGTCCTCTTTTTGTTGTATGTTGTATAAAATAACACAATATCTTCAAATTTGTCATCATAATTTTATTATATGCCATCACTATTAAACTAAGAACTCATTATATTTTATGGTAAATATGAAATAAAAATATACCATTAATATTTGCATATATTACAAATAAGATTCTTTATATGTAATTGAGGGAGTAATTATTTATTATTTATTATTATTTAATTATAAGGGGGCTTCGTCTTAATGAAATTCATGCGCCAGCCCCTGCTTCCATCTGCTATTTTCTTCTCTTTTATGTTCTTTTTATGATGCAGATTGTCCCTCATACTACAAACAGCACTCAGACCATGCATACTCCTTCAACCTCAAGTGCTGCTCCAGTCTTTTCTTGTCAAACTCCCAAGTCACTCCCTACCGAGACGGTCGGGTTCTTTAACCAATTGGCAGACATGCTTCAAGGCGACAAGTTCAATCAGATTCTTCCTCCTCAAATTCAGCTCGACAACCAGACCATTGAGGAGTACGAGCAGTTGCTCAAAAAGGGTTTGTCCGGAGACCTTAGAGAGTTCGGAAAGGATTCAAGATATCAAGAGTTTAATGAAGTCTTAACCGGTTTGCTCGCTTGTCGGAGGATCCCTTCAAGCTTGCATCAAGGGTTCTTAGCCCTTCGACGTGGCTTGCCAAGTTTAGCTAGTAGAGCCTTCGAGCTCAACAAGGAAGTGACCAAAGGCATGATGCAGAGGGATACTATGTCCAAGATGGAGGAATTACAGGGTTATATCTGCAGATATCGTAAATGTGAGGATAGTCTTTTGAAGTTGGAGCAAGAGAAAGAATTCAACTTGTCCGAGATATATAGGCTGCAGGATCAGATAGTTAGGCTTCAAATTAGGAATGAAGTTATAAACTCCGAGATTGCCAATTTCACTGCTGAAGCTGATGCATTGCAGAAGGCTTCTGCTGATCAGAGTCATAAAATAACAAACCTTGAAGTAGATGAGGCTGCGCTCGAACGTTCTATGGATGCGTTGCATAATATAGAGCTTGATTGGAGAAACCGCGTGGCTGCACTAGACTATTAAATTGATTTTAATTCATATTTATTTGTGTTGTTTTTGTGATAGGGTTATGAAGTTTCGTAGTATAGACTATAGATCTTGAACTGACGAGCATTGTGTTTCTGTTTAGCCTGGGCTTTAGTCATTAGTTTTCAGAAGGGGGAAAAAGAAGCAGCTGTCAAATACATAGGTTCATGAAAGAAGTTGGGTCATGTTTGTTTGTGAGATTACAATCTAAGGATTATATTCTTATGAATTATTATCCCAAAGACTATTAATCATATGATTAAACAGTTATAATAACATGTTTGTTTTTACAATAACATGTTTATTTTTACGAGATTATTCGCGTTTGTAAATTTTTTTTAGGGGAAGAGAAAATAATTAAAATTCTTCCGAGTCTCATATTTGTGAGTTTTTTAGGGATAAAGGAAAATGATTTGGAAGTAAAATTGATTTTATTTTTGACTCAAATTTTTTTCCCAAAAGTGGAAGGATTTGGAGCGACGAGAAAAGATGATAAAGTTAGATATTTTATATTATCTAAAGTAACTTTTTAAAATAAATCATGTCATTTATTACATTAATATGTAAAGGTAATATAGTAATCGTGTAGTTTAAAAATAAAAATGTTTTTTCTTTCCTTCCCTCCTTATAAACTCACAAATAATGAAAAAAATAATTAAAATTTTATCATTTCCATTCTTTTTTAAAACTCACAAACATGGCAAGAAAAAATTATAATTTATTCCTATCCCTTTCTCTCATATACTTTCTTTTTCCATTCCATCTCTCAAAATTCACAAACGCAGCATAAATGTATAAATATTTTTGTTCACAAAAGGATAATATAAAATATATAAAGTGAAGAATAAATAAGTCATTTAATAGGGGGTTCATTAATATAAAAATAAAAATATTCGTCACTTTATATAATTTTGTGGAACCGTTAAAAATAAATTTTAATTTTTTTTAATTTTCTCTCTATTTTTATTTTAAAAAACGGAGGGAATAATAAATTTCCTTTTTTGAAATTACAAATAACACTAAAAAGAGCAAGAATCTCTCGACAAAAAGACAATAAAAAGAAAGTAAGAGAGTACTAAAAGGAGTACATAACGTAACCTTTTAAAATAAATATAAATCATGTCATTGATCTTGATGGGAAGGTGGTGAAATTGAGTCAGCAGAGAAAACCCATGAGCAAGGGGGTGAAGAAAAGAAGGAGAGTGGGGATTTGGGTGGAAAAGGGGAGGAAAATTGTATAGGTACTGAGGGGTTGGTGAAGGAAAAAGAAACAGATAAAATGGTTAATGATCAGAGAGGAAGTATTGGAAAAGAATTGGAGGGGGTTTCTGTGAATAAGAGGACTCTTCGGCGGAGGGCTGTGAAGTTGGAGGACCGATTTTGTGACCAAGTAGAGAATTTTTTTGAAGAACAGGATGAGGAATTTGGGTCAAAGAAGAGACGGAGAAGGGGTGTGGAAAAAGAGGTTGAAGAAGGGGAAGATGGGTCGGAAAAGAAACTGAGAAAGGGTCTGAAAAAGGTGGTTGAAGGAGAGGAAGATGGGTCACCAACAACTGATAGAGGGGAAGAACCAGATGCCCTTGAGACTGTTGGTAAGACTACTGAAGCTGTACCGAAGCAGAGGGGTGGTGGAAAGACCGATGATAATGTAATTTCTGTTTTTCTCGCTTATATTAACTCATTTTTTACTACTAACATTTGTTTATATGTTAGTATGGGATTTGTTTCTGATGTTTGGTTTAATTAATATTAACAGGGGCAGCCAAAATCTACTATGTGTCACCAGTGCCAGAGGAACGACAAAGGCCGGGTTGTACAATGTACTAAATGTATATGGAAGCGATATTGTGTCCCATGCATGACTAGATGGTATTTATTCTTCTTTTAGTGATTTTAGTATTTTGACTGTAAATTGAAATTGCTTCTTATGCCTTATTTCTCTTATTGACAGCTGTTTTTTGTACTAGTTTGTCAGTGTTGAGCAGGGACACTATTCCTGAAGTGTGTATTTGTATGTAGGTACCCTAAGATGACGGAAGATGATTTTGCCAAGGCTTGCCCTGTTTGTCAATTTAATTGCAATTGCAAACGTTGCTTGCGTTTACAAGTACCCAAAAAAGTCAGTTTCTTTAGCTCCTAACACTTTTAGTCGAATAATGTTTTACTTTGATGTTGGGTTCAACATACATGATATGTTATTTCCAATTTTTGTTGTAGGACAAGGAAAGGTTTGATTTGAAATTCAGTGTTGAAGAAAAGATTCAGTACTCTAAATATATCATACCTAAGCTTCTCCCATTTGTAAAACAATTATATGAAGAGCAGATGGCGGAGAAGCAGTTAGAAGCTAAAATTCAAGGTATTATAATTTAGTTCCCGAATTTTGGTGGGCATTACAGTTCTTTATGATTGCATTTCAACTAGTCTGGGTTGGTAATAAAGTAGGATGCTCAAAAGTCTTGCTTGAAAAATGGAGTAGAAAATAATATCCACACATGTTAGTGATTCCTGGTTTGTTTGTTTGCGCAGGATTATCTTTGTCTGAGCTTAAAGTACAAAACGCAAAGTGCGGGTTGGGTGAACGTATGAATTGGTAGGTTTACTGGAGCCATCTGTCTTTGCCATGAAAGTCTATTCCTTAGATTTTGGAAGGAATTAATTATTTCATATGTTCGATGCAGCGACAATTGCAAAACTTCAATTGCTGACTTACACAGAAGCTGTCCACAGTGTTCTTATGATATTTGCCTTATTTGTTGCCGGGAGATGTGTGATGGATGCCTGCGGGGAGGTCAAGAGGAAGTGATAATGCAATTTATAAACTCTGGGGTGGAGTACTTGCATGGTGGAAATCGTTGTCAAAAGTCACTACCAAGATGTGGACCTTTGGGTGTATCTGATGAAACTAGTGATAGGGGTCATGCAAAGTCGAAATTCGAGTGGAAATCCCAGGAAGATGGTAGCATCCCTTGTCCCCCTGAAACTATGGGTGGTTGTGGTAAAGGCCAATTAGAATTGAGGTATATATTAAAAAAGGATTTTGTTTCCAAATTGTTATCTGATGCTGAAGATTTAGGAAACTCCTGGACAGTGGTGCTCCTGTTTCAATTCAGTGTGTGAAATTGGCAGTGACAAAGTGAAGTTACTGAAAGCCGCATCTCGAGAAGATTCTGATGACAACTATCTATACTGTCCAACTGCTGTAGACATTCAACCTGCTGATTTGAGGCACTTTCAGTGCCATTGGTTGAAAGGTGAACCTGTGATTGTCAGTAATGTGCTTGAGACAACATGTGGTTTAAGCTGGGAACCAATGGTTATGTGGCGTGCATTTCGTCAGATCAAAAACCTGAATCAGTCCCGGCTATTGGACGTGGTTGCAATTAATTGTTTGGATTGGTGCGAGGTCAGTTTAAAATCTCCCTTTGTAGTACATTTTGTTTTACTTTCTCCTGCCTGCTCTAATGGGATTTTCTTCCTCTTTCTATCCAGAACTCTTGATCCACTGTTCGAGAGTTAATTCTGCTAGTATGGTAGTAATGCTGATTTGGCACTACTAAATTATAAGAATTCAAGATTTCATTTTAATGATCTTCTCGACTGTAAAATAGATAACCTTGATGATGTTTTACTTCGACTATATCTCATTGTTTTAAAATGTCAATTATTTCTCAAGTAGATGTTAATTTGAGCTGTTTATTTGGTGTGATCTGAAAACCATATAGTTATATAATACTCTCTCCATCCCAATTTTGTTGTCCCTATATGAGTTTTATGTACACATTAAATCAAAATAATGGGATTGGTATGAAGTAATTATAGTTACAAAATTAAACACCAAAAATCTTCAGATATCTATTCCCTCCATTATTCGGATATTGTTAACCCTTCCTTTTTTGATGTTCCTAAACAAACCTTGTATATTCTTTGAGAAGAGGAAATATTTTCTTTTCCATAAATATGTACATCATATGCAAGTAATTGGCATAGAGAAGATTGTGTTTCAGTTCAATTGATCTGTGTGAACAATAGGGTGCGAATCCCACCCAACAATGGTTTAGGCTATATTTGCTATTATGTTACTTGGGATTTATACTAGCTCAATATGTTTTAGTACTTTTTTATTCTTGGATTCGGCTGAAGATGACAAGCTCATGGACTATTTTTTTTATTTCTAAGGTTGTTTATGAGAGACTATATAATCCCAAGAAGGAAGTTGAGCTTAAATAGTATCCCCTTTTTAAGTAACAAATGGCCTTAGGAGTAAAAAAAATCAATGAGGTTGTCATGTCATCTTCGGACTAATACAAGGATAAAAATGTGCTTAAAGGTATTAAACTAGTATAAATATCTTAAAATAGTATAATCCATGCGACATATTTGCAAACAAACATAGGCTTAGAGTCATGGTTCAAAGTTGCGGTAGCGGTCTATGTTTCGGAAGCATTTTTGACTCGGTATTGGTTTCGGGCGATACTCACCGTTGCTATTTAAGAGCTTTGAATTTTTTTAAAATAGTTATGATTTTTTTTTAAATAATAAGAACAAGAAGATGAATCAATTAAGTTCGCAAAAAAACTATCTAGAACACATAATACTGTCCAAATGATAAAACATGCACTCATATCAAGGTTGCGGTTCGGCCCTTGCCGAACCCACTCTGATACGTCGAAATATCGTCTAATACTCTGAAACTTTGAACCACGGTTGGAGTAATTGAAGATGCTGTGTATTTTTTCCAAGAAAGTATATGGATAGTTGATTAGAAGTCGTCGTCTTTCTGACAATATAGAGGTATTATGATAACTTACCCAACATTTCTATTCTTATTAGTTTTGGTGCACTTTTAAAGGTTTGACGCATAGTTGTCATAGCGTCCTGGCGCAACAGCAGCATGGCGACGCTCGCCTCAAGGGAGGTTGTCTAGGCGTCCACAAGTCGTCGTCGAGGCGAGGCCGTGGAGGCCTAGCTGCCAAGGTGAGCGCGCTTTGGTAGTTGGGTCGATTTTAAATTGGCTTAACGACAATCCTTGACCGTGACCCATGGACTTTACCCATGACTAGTCGATTAAAAGAGGTAGAGAAGAACATTGAAAGTCTTTTGCATCTTTTATTTCTGTCAACTACGAAGAGAGACCTTAATCACAATTGCAAAGAGAAGCCCTAAAAGACTAAGAGGTGCACACAGCGCGAGTTGCCGACGACGGCCACACACGCAGCACTGTCGACCGCAATCTTTTGTTGTAGACAGAAAAAGGAAGAATACAAAGAATAAAAAAGAATAAAGAGATTTTTATCTATTAGCCACTTTTGTTCTCTCTTTTAATTTTGTTGGGGCATGATTTGGTGGGCCCGGACGATTCAGTGGGGTCTATCTCACCTGGAGGAATTTTTCCCACGTGGAAGTATATTCTGATTGGGAGATTTGATTGTTAAGAAATCTATAGTCCTAACTGATGTGATAAAAATATGTAACTGCAAGTGCACAGTGTCAAATTGAAGAACTGGCAAGTACAAGTCGAACCCACAGAGACTAGATTAGTTTTAACATATCCTTAATATCTATTTCAGACGAATTAGAAATAAAGATTGAGAATCAATTAACTATAATTAAACTAACTAATAATATGGAAGCAATCTAGGAATCCGAATCCATTAAATAATAAACATAACAAGTAATTCAATCTCTTCTATTTTTATAACTTAATTATGATTTTGATCTCCCTTCCCTTTAATTTAGTAATTTTATAATTAACGTGGGCAAGCATAGACTATGAAAATTTAAGGATTAACTATAACCCATCAAAACTTCTTTGAGCAAGCATGGATTATGAAAAACTCATATCTTAACAATAATCTATCAAAACCTCTTAATTAATTTAAAATCACATAAGAACTATAAAACGAAGGTATTTCAATAACGAAACATGAAGGCGAAATCAATTAAACATAAAAGCATAATTAATAGAAAAGATAAAAAATATTATCATGAATAATTATTTAATTTCCTCTTCATCCTAGATTAAAGAAATTAACTAGACATGAAAATAAATAAACTAACTAAAATAAAGAAGAAGTAGAAAATTAAAAATAAGAAAACTCCCTTTAATTAGCGATCATCCAACGAACGTATAATGAAGAAATAATTTAATCCTACTCCTACTTCTAACCAAACTAATACCTCCCTTCTCTCTAAAACAAGAGACCTATTTATAGGGAAAATAAATTTGTGCCCTAATTTACATTCATTGAACTTGGCCTCTTTTGTTCCCTCTTGATTTCAATCTCCACATGGTAATCTCCCAAGAGTCCTTTTCCATGTAGGTTTCAACTTCTTAGTGACAATCAATTTCTCATATCTTCTAGATTGACTTTCCTTTCTCTCGCTGGATTTGACTTGCACACCAAGATTATTCCACCTCCTTCCTTCTCGCTATAGGATTCTTCTTGGATATTTCTTTACATGAATAAGAGCATTAAATATTGCTTGATCACCAAGATTTTAACTTTATCACAACAAAATATAAAATCCTACAAAATAAAATAAAACATATTAATTTAATAAACTAATATACTTAAAAGGACAAAATTAGGGATAATAAAATGTATAAATTATGTGTTTATCACTAACTTTATTCATCTTCCAATTTCTAAGGAAAGAGTCAAGATTATATTCGACTTTCTTTCTTTAAGGAGATTGACTTTTATTCTATTATGGTAACTACCATAAAGGGATTCCTAATCCAATTCGGGGACAGGGCGATAAAGGAGGTGTGATCAGCTATAAATACAAGGCTATACTCTACTTCACAGGTAATGTCACTTTGAGCACTAAAGCATTAAGCCTCCATTGTTAACTTGTTATCCAGCCTGTACTTATTCTCACACCAAAGCTATCCTCCGGTGGCCCCGACTGTCAGCTCTCTGAGTGTGATTTCGTTTCTGGGCAGGATTGAACGGGTTATTCGGTGATTGGACGCATGAACGAATCTTGGCGTTAACAAATTTGATTGTCGGCTGTAATCCACTAAGATGTTATGTAATGAGTCACATGCCCCCCTAACAAAAACATAAATGTCGTGTTCCACATGTTGGGTTCCTACAAGCTAAGATAAGATTAATTTTTCTTTTTAACAAATAATAAATATTTCTTTCATAAAAAAGTAGTAAAATAATTATTTTGTTATTTTAAAAAGTAACATGTAATATTAGTTGCAATTGAGTTTAATTGCATGTACAATTTTAACCCTTAAAAGTTATAATTTTGACGACATAAATCATAAAATCATGCAACTCCAAATAAATATATAAATAATTATTTATTTCCTAAAATTAAATAAATATTGCATGTTCGTTTAATGTATTTTTTTTAGTGCAAGACATGAGAAACAAGCTTGAAAAAATTGAATAATAATTGTGTTTTATGTTTGATTGTTAAGTGTTGATATAATTATGTTTTTAATGATACTCCATGATATTAGTTATTATATTTTGGTGTTTAATTTATATAAAATTTCATTGTTCAATATACTTTTGATGTAAAATAGATAATGTTTAACTTGCACACTGTGAATGACTTGTTGCCATATGAACGCCATGACGGACACCTTATCGCCTAGGCGTTCTGGCGGTCAGCTACCGCCGCGCCTCGCCTCGCCATGGCGCCGTGACAACTGTAGTTTTACGTGGATGAAAGAAAGGGTGAAATAGAAAGGGAACCCCGTCTCAGAGATTCCTTACATAATAAAGGAATTGTGATCTCAATTAGATTTCTTATTTTTTTTGTTCACTTGGAAAAGGAAAAGGAAAAAAGTTAGTCTGGTTTAATTTTTGATATATACTCTGTCTGTTGTTCTAATATATAAGATTAAGTTTGACTTTCTAAAGAATCTGAGATGTTTTTCACATTCAAAATTGATGTGATTAATTTAACTTTTGATTCCATTAGATCTTGTATTTAGTATTTCTTGAGTAGTTTATAATTTTCATAGTTGTATTATCTAAAGTTAAATGAATTCATATCAATTTTGGATTTGAAAATATCTTAATTGACTCGAAAAAGTCAATATTAATCCTATATTTTAGAACGAAGGGATTTTTTTATATGTTGCCTCACCGATTTCAAATTCAATAAAATATGAAGGTTATGTTTAAAGCAATCATTTTTTTAATGCAAATAATTTTTTTAATGCAAATAATATACATAACCTCAGCTTTAAACTCGATTGACGTATAAACCATTGCTCCATTCCATTCGCAAACTTAAAAGCTGTAGAATTCCATCTTTGAATATGATCAACAATACGAACTCTTATTTTGATAAGCTTATGCTTCTTGATGCTTCAAATTCCTTTTCTACTAGAGTCTTTTAACTATTGCTGTTCATTTGTTCTGTTATCTCCTCGTGGTACATGATATTGTGCAAGGCAAGCGAATGTGTTTGAACCTTAGTCCATGGAGTCGAGGGCTGGTCCTAAGGTTTTATGAGTGTCTCATCTTTTATTATTGTAGAATGTGATGCAATTGTGGGTTAGGGCCATCATAGACTCGTACTATTTTTTTCTTTTAACTTTATGTGTATCTTACATTGTTTTGCTGTTGTGGATATAGGCTTCCAAGTCGACTTGAGTAGTACTAACGTTCATTGGTGTGCATTCTCCTGTCTATTTGATGAAATAAGGCTATCTCATTTTTTATTTTATTTTTTTAGTTTTACAATTTATATCGTAGTTATGATTTATATGCAAACAAAGATCGAGATATACCAGTTTTTTTTTTTTTTTAACCCTGATTAATGTATATTGTCAAAGTTTTACGGTACTTTTTAAATTTTCTTTCTCGAATTGTCTTATAGCTATTTTGAATCTGTAGAGGTTTGTTAGTTATTGTATTTCACAGATTTATTTCAGAAACTGCAGAATAAATTGATTATATCCTTTTATTTTATGCAGATGGATATTAATGTACACAACTTTTTCAAGGGCTATCTGGAAGGTCGATTTGACAGTCGAGGGTGGCCCCAAATTCTGAAGTTGAAAGACTGGCCCCCATCTAGCTTATTCGATGAGCACTTACCACGTCACGGTGCTGAATTTCTCAGTTGTTTGCCCTTCAAGGAATATACAGATCCACGTAGTGGCTACCTAAATCTTGCTGTCAAGTTGCCCAAGAAATCTTTGAAGCCCGATATGGGGCCCAAGAAATCTTTGAAGCCCGATATGGGGCCAAAGACGTATATTGGATATGGAGTTGCTCAGGAGCTAGGACGTGGAGACTGTGTAACCAAGCTTCACTGTGACATGTCTGATGCGGTATGTTTGTTTCTTAAATGTATAAACCAATTCCAATGTACATAAGATTGTGTGAAAACCTTGTAATGACAGTGAAACTTTATAATGTGCTCCCCCCTGCTCACCATGTCAAAACATCCAGCTTAAAAGTTTCCCTTTTTTGTGCCTTCTGTTGTCACATTTCTGTTCTTTCATTTATTTACTCTTTTTGAAGTTTACATCTCATAAAAAAAAACACGTGATATGTTACAGGTGAATGTGTTGACACATATTCAAGAAGTGACTCTTACATCTGAACAGCTCGTCAGGATAGAGAAGTTGAAGCAATGTCACATTGCCCAGGATCAAAGGGAATTTTTTGAAAATGAGCTGAAAGTGAATCATGTGGTCAAGAAGCAAAATGATAGTGTTGGTGGTGAACTACTTGAAAAACATGGAGAAAGTAGTGCATCTGCATTGACTGAGCAATGTTTTCTGACTAGGTTGGAGTCAGAGGAAGGCCTAGGATTTGGCAAAGAAACTAGTGAAAAAACTAGTGATGTTAATGGTTTAAATATCAAGACAAACAGGAACATGTTAAGTGGACATGCGACGGACCAAATGGTGAAGCAGCAAGATGGTATTCATGAGGAAAAGAGGGGAGAACTGGATGGAAATGCAGGGAATGGTGGTGTTGGATGTTCAGATAACAATATAGGGGGTTTTGAACACCCAGAGGGAGGTGCTCTTTGGGACATATTTAGGAGGCAAGATGCCCCTAAGTTGGAAGAATATTTGAAGAAATATTTCAAAGAATTTAGGCACATATATTGTTCTCCGGTGGACCAGGTAATAACATTTTGTGGTGTTCCATTTTTCATATAGAAGAATCTGCAGTATTATTGATCGAGTTAGTGCATTACAGATTCCTAAAATGCTCTGCTATTTCTAACACTCTCATCTTGCTTTCTTGAAGTAAAGTAACTTCAAATGTTGAGTTTTGAGGCTTGTTTTAGAATAGAAAGAATTTGTACTGTAAATTTAAGAAAGAAATTATCAAGATATATCAAATCTGTTTGATTTTAATAAGAATTATTTAATGAGGTTGTTTGATTTCATGGTATCTCAATAATCTTTACACATTTGCACAAGAAATATACTCAACCAATGATGGCCTTAAATAGACTCCTAGCATTACCTGTTATCTACTTATTGTAATATTTCTTTATACGGATTAGTAAAGAAGTTATAATTTCGTTGATCATCTATATGATACATGGACCTTCCTTATAGATCATCCTAGGGCTGCTGTTAACAAAACCTGAAATATTCGTTCGAAATTTCCGTAATTGTATCCGGTCAAAATGGATATCCAATACCCGGTCAAAACGGATATTCACATCTGATGGATACGAATATGGATATAGATACATCCATATCCACTAATATCCGTGTCGGCTTTTAAGATATATAGTACTAGATTTACTTGATATTAATGTTATTGTTATATTATGTATTGTGATTAAATTAAGAAATCAATTTATTATTTTTTTTCCCTTAAAATACATACTTAGTTATAATAAATTTAATGTTAGCATGCATTTTAAGACGGAAAGAACTCAAAATTTCACATTTAAACTTGATGCACAACATAATAATGAATAATATTCATTGAATATTATTTTTTCTAGCTATGTTTTGATTTATAGTTGACAATTGACTGTTGAAATAACCTTACCTTTTAGTTTTGTTATTTTTTTTGGTTGGTTAAAAATTAATTTAATTTGGATGTAAGAATTCTAATGTTATTTGGTGCTATTAAGTAATAAAATGAGTCTTTATCAAATTTTGGCACAAAAGTTAACTACATATATCAATTTTGTGTTTAGGGTAGTGAACTATTTAGGGTTGTAACTTGTAAATGTAATCCAAAACATATGTAATCCGTTCTATTATCTGGGTATATGCGGTCAAAGCACATATTATCCGATATCCAGTCAAAGCAGATAATATGCGGATTTGTATCCATTCAAAACGGATACAAATATACCTATATCCGCATCTGTTAACATCCCTAGATCATCCAAGAAAAATTAGTTTGGGAACCATGGATTTTGTTTGTTTAATATCTGTGGAATTAGAACGGTAGTTAGAATGAGCCAACTTAAAAACAGAATATTACAAATTTAAACCTACCAGATCTTGTAAATTCGCTTAATTAACTATTGCAGAGTCGAATTCACTTCCAACTCCTGTGCATAAAGGAGTGGCAACTAATATGCCTACAGTTGGAGTTAGGGAAAAGAGATTAGAAGTCATGTTACAAAAAGCATCTTCTCACAAATTATTCATCGTCCTATGTAGTCTGAATGCATACAAGAGTTTTTCAAAATGAGAGAATTACATTGGTTAAGGTTTTGTGCATAAAGAAGTTGAGGATAATCCGAGACTGTAAATTTTTTTTGTATTTATTGTTTAGAATTTATTATGTACAACTGGATGAAAGTTGATGTAATTAGATATTTAACTAAAGATTGGGGATACAGGGTATTTTATATTGATTAGGGTATTTTAATAATTAACTAGGGTATTTTAATATCTAGATTTTAGATAGATTATTTTTGTCTTGTAAGTGAACTTAGTGTTTTATTTCTATGTAAGTAAGGTAATCCCCACAACATTGTTAGAGTTTAACTATTTTTGATATTAAGAGTTTATGAAATTTGATACGTTTGCAATTAGTTGTTGGCGCAGGACAAGTTTAGAATATAGACTGAGAATGGTAAAGAAGGGTAGAAACACACATGAGAGCAAAACTTTAATAAACTTGCGGGATTACAGTACTTGTATAGAAATACTAAAACTTGAAGGCGAAGTAAAATTCAAATATCTTGGTAACCTAATTTAATAAGGAAAACAAGTGCTAATTACTTCCAACCATAATTCTCATCTAATTTTAAGAAACAAACTCCTAATGATAATCTACTAGTATGATTAGAAGATAATTAGATCAATTTATTTCTAAACAATAATACATATAACTAATTAATAGTCCTTCAATTTTCATATTTTGCTCTGTAGCAATCTTCTTGTCTACAGACAGAACTATATTGGTTGCGATCAAGAGACCCTAGTGTTTAGGTGTGGAGCCTAAACCCTAGTTATCTTTTTGTTGTTCTAGTTCAGTTTCTATTGGTTCACACTTTATAGAATGTCTTGAATCAAGATGCAGAACTTCTTAACATGCTAGTTTGCCAAAAGATTAATGTTCAACTATGAGATGAAATCTAATGTCATGTCCCTGTTTATATCATTTGATATTTGTTCTTTTTGTAATATATTTAATTTGATGTTACAGGTTGTTCATCCTATTCATGACCAAACTTTTTACTTGACTATGGAGCATAAAAGGAGGCTCAAGGAGGAATATGGTTGTTTTTTCATATATTTGACGTAATAGATGTAGAATGTAGTAGGAGCTATATCTTTTTTTTTTTGGTTGTCATGACCTTATGTTTTCTTGTTATTTAGGAATTCAACCCTGGGCATTTGTGCAAAAACAAGGAGATGCAGTATTTATTCCAGCTGGATGTCCTCATCAAGTTAGAAATTTAAAGGTAATTAGTTTATTCATATCGCTGTTTGTGTTTTATTCTAAAAAATAGATTAATACCTTCCCTTGCGGACTGTGTGGTGGTGAATATTGTTTGTTCTGCTGACAGCACTTTTACTTAGAATCATAGGCTATATTTGTTTGCAAGGATTATAATCCCGGGATTAATCCATGGGATTATAAACCCCAAGACTATTAATCCTAGGATTAAATAGTCCTAGTTATATGCTTGTTTTTTATCGGATTATTCATAAGATAACTTAAAATAATCTCATGTTATGTTTTTTTTTTTTCAGAATTAATTAAAGGATTGGATCAAAAAATATCGTTTGGACTATTATACCCTTACCAATAATAACATATTTTAAACTATAATTTAAACCATCAAAAAATGATAAACAATTAATTATAAACTTTCAAAATCTATTTTCTATCTATCTATTGTAAAGCTTTTTAAACTGTTACAAACTTTATCAATACACCTTAAGAATATAAAAAAATAAAAACAATAATGTAGTAGGGATATATAGTAGTAGTTAGGCCAAATCGTATTCCCCCTGTTTTTATATATATGTATATATATACACACACACACACACACACATATATATATATATATGCTCTTGAAGTTAATTTTAAATTTTGAAAATTTTAAAATTGATACTGAATTATTTAATTTTAATATTTTTTTTCCCAAAAGATCCCCTATTATTGTAAACTAACTAAAAACACCAGCTTACGGAAAGTGAAAATGGAAGCAGATTAGTTTCGGGTGAATGGATACTCTGAGATAGAACGAGAAAAGTGGAATTTTATTAATTCAACTTCTAAAACTCATATTTTTTGTTTCTAAAACATAAAAAAATGCATATTAATTTTAAAATTAAGAATTTTACAAATTGAATTATGAAATCAAAATGTAAATCTAATTTTGAAATAGGAGGAAGTACAATTAAATGATAAATACATCTTGATTTGTTTCTCTCTCTCCCTTAATTTTAATTTAAAAAAAAATTAGATTTAAGATGATGAACTTCTGACTTATCCTTTGGAAAAAAATCTGTAGACCAACATTTTCATATGTTTGGCATGACGTCTTAGGTCATTACGTCTCAAGGATACGCTAGTCATATTTGAAAAAATAAAGGTTAGTTTTGTCTATAAATTTTTAATCTCTAATGATGAGATTATAATACCTAGCTAGACATGATATTAAATAGTCCATCATATTAAGTCATTTTATAATCCCTGGACTAATAATTCCAAGTCCAAATTTAAAAACAAACAAAACACTTGGGATTAATAATCCCATCGCAAGTGTAATCCTTGCAAACAAACATAAACATAGTGTTAAATGGTGTTGTTGGTTTCATAGTTGTCACGGCGCCACGGCGAGTCATGGCGGTAGCCGACCGCTAGGACGTCTAGGCGACAAGGCGACCGCCATGGCGTCCGTATGGCGACAAGTCGTTTACAATGTGCAATTTATATATTATTTATTTTACTTAACAAATATATTGACAATAGAATTTCATATACATTAAAACCCAAAACATAACACTATGGAATAACATTAAAAGCACAATTATGTAAATACTTAACAATAACAATCCAAAAATAAAACACTTGATATTAAAAATTAGTAAAAGAAATGAAGAATTCAACAAACACCACATAGAAAATAAAGTTACAACCAACCATCACAAATAAGGCTTGGGTGCATGAGGAGGTCTTGGGATCCATTATTTCCAAAGGCAAGAATGTTAAACTATGTTCAAAAGAAAAAGAAAAAAAAAAAAATTGGGCCAGAGCTGCAGCTCGGCGTCTCACGGCGTCGCCTAGGCGACGCCTTAAGGCGCCAAGCTGCCAAGGCGCTCGCCTTAGCAGCTCTGCCCAAGTCGAGCTCTCGCCGTGCCATTTCTTCATCGCCTGGACGCCAAGGCGTCGCCTAGGCGACGCCTAGGCGACGCCGTGACAACTATGGTTGGTTTTAGTTTTTGGGACAGTATCATGATGTAACAATTGAATAAAAAAATAAATTAAAAGTCCAGGGGCAAACGTTAATTGCTTTCTAAGGTCCAAGTTTTCACATAACATTGCCTAATGCCTACTTAGTCTGGTTGTTTGTAAATAATGCTCCCATCTTTTGTTCCGTTCTATAAAATATGATGGCAACTTTCGGATTTCCGTTTCTTCAAGATTCTGGCAGACCAAGTGTCCAAAGAGATTTGTTTGTTGCATATCTTAAAATGTACTATGTTATCCACACGACACTGAGCAATATAAAGGAGTTAAAAAGGATTATTAATTAGTTATTTTATATTGTTTTTTAGAGGAAAAAATTGTAATTTTCATATTTAATTATTTTAGGTAGATTATTTGATTTTGGTGGTAGACAATTATTACTCCCTCCATTCCAAAATTTGAGCTACATTTGTAAAACGACGACTTTTAAGGATAATTTTATACTCTCAAATATAGCCTTAGTATTAGTTAGGAATTCAGTTGTGCTAGTGTGATATTGAAAATGATAGTAGAAAAGTAATGGCAAATTAGGAAAATCATGTCACTTTATAGTCCTAAAATAGAAATGTATCTCTTATTTTGGAACGGAGTAAAAAGGAAAACGTATTTCTAATTTTGGAGCATAGGGAGTAGGAGTTATTTCCTTTTTCTTAATTAGGCTTTTTTACTTGTCTTCCAAGGTGTTGGTCTCCTATATAAGTTGATGTACTCCTTCTGTCCCATAAAGATGTCTTAAAAACTCTTTTCACACAATTTAAGAAAAACAAAAGTTGAGGAGAGAAGATAATTAAGTTACCATTTTATCCACTGTGGACCTCGCGTAAGTACATTAAAGATTCTTCCTTTTCCTCCAAATTACTGGTCTCTCTACTTAATTACTTATGAGGGTAAAATAGACTTCAGATAACATTTTGAATTTGAACTATGTACGTTAGACGTCTTTTCTTAGACAATATTTTTTGTACTGCAGGCATTTTTGTGGGATGGAGGGAGTAATCTTTGAGCTCTTCGGAGTATGAATTGAGTTTAAAGCTTGTTCTTTAGTTGTGTGCGCTTTACGGATTCCACGGGTGGATAGGTTCCTTATCACTCTTCCTTCTCATCTTAATCTATATTTCTAAACTTTTTTAAAACCTGTCTTGTATCTAGGCTTGGTATAGTTTGATTTTATCCAAAAATCCAAACCTTAATAAGGTCTTCTGTCCTAAAATTATTGTCCCAAATTAGTGATTAGATATCATCCACTTATTGTTCATTGTTTTCATCTACAAAATACTGCCCAAACCTAAACTCAAAACCATCAGCTGCTGCCTAAAAAAGAAAAGAAGGTACTTCACACAGCACTGTTCGTCACCAAAAAAGGAGAAGGTTTTTTTTTGGGGGGGGGGGGGGTGGAACTCAATAGCAACCTTCACATTTATCCTTGGAAACCCTCACTGATTTGGAGTAATCTTTGACGCCGTCATCCTTTCGGCACCATAACAATTAGTTTAAACCAGAAATTTTAGTGGAATAAAAGGCTAGCCAACCAGAAAGAGAAGAAGAAATGATAGGGTAAATATTCAGCCATTGAAGCCTTTGTAGGGTACTGAGAATCATTGCTAGTTAGTTTCTTTTGTGCGAAGAGTTGAAGAAAGAGGTTACGGTCATTTAATTTTCATTTGGTATGCCAAACTACATCTAGCATCCCAAAGTTTTCTAAGATTTTTTTTTAATTGACAATGTTATAATTTTAAATCTGACCATAAACTTAGAAAATTTGTCAATTCAGTCCCTGGACTTTCACTCTTTCACAGAGCTGCCCCTGAAAATTCAGTCTCCACAGATTTAGCCCTCTTCTTTTTTTCCCCTTTGGCTCCTTTCTAGATTAAATAGAAGATACGTAAAAAAGAGTCGAAGCAAAAATGATTATTCAACTTTTCGAGAAAATTGATCCAAAGCCCTTTCTACCTTTTATACTTATTTCGTTATAGGTCACATGTAACAACTCGGGTCAAATCCCAAGTCAGAATCAAATTATGGCATGATAAGCCCCAACGCGCTTTCTTAATATCTTTTTGGGTCATCTTAGCCCACTATAGGCTCACCCAAAAGGTCATGACTGAAGGTATTAGTGATAGCAGCCTGAGTTCTTATATACACATCCAAATATCCCACATGTTCCGATGTGAGACTAGGGTGTTATAAACTCCCCCACTTAAATACTTGGCATCCCAGTCAGGTCGAACACATAATCACACATTAGTTCGTTAGGTATAATGTGTTTCGGTCAGCTTTAAAGGCCAAACTAACCCACACTTTTTTGCATGAGCCCTGTGGAGTCAAGTTACGAAGGTCTTGACCGGAAGAGCATCAATAGACCAAGAGTTGAGAAAGGCATCGTTCTAGCAAGTGGATGGTGCTTTCCTTTCTTGCTTGACCATGAGGCAATGACTCTTCTCCCCACTGTTCTTTTTTCTCTGACAGATGGTCAGAACTTCATTTGGGTTTGGACCCGTGCAATTAAGAGGTCTCCCTCAAAAGAACCAATCTAGACAATCATCTGACTCTCCGAAGATGTCCCCAATCTTGCCTTATCCGCCGAGCCTATCCGACTTGGATTTGTGAAACATATCGTACCTGATCTCTGGAGTAGCTCAAAAACTTTGCTTAACACGGAAATTGGTCTTTGATTATCCTAGCTTCCTTGTCAGATCATTTACTCTACTAATCTCAACTGAGCCTCAAGTTGGTGGAGATTAGTGCCTGACTAAAGCTTCGGATACTCATATTGTTCACGAGGAAATCCATATTTCAGCGCTAAATTAACTATTCAAGTTCAGTTTCTCTCAAATCAAATAGTGTTGACACTGTTTGATTAAGTTTTTTCAATTTTAAAATTATTTTCCTAGATCTCAGTTTCTCTCATCACTACACTCGTATACTCTTTAGGGGATCATGCTGGATCATCACCAAATGTTGCAGCAAGACTTCTTTAGTTATAGAGAGATTACAAATGAGAGGCTACTTAAGATTAATGAGTAACTAGATTGGTTTATGTATCATGTTATGAGAGGCTACTTAAGATTAATGTGTAATTATTTTCCTATCCTATGTATGTGAGTTATTAAAATATATAATAACATTTGTTCTAACTATATTATGCTATTATACTCTTATATGTATGTTTATTTTTTTTAAACAATATCTAAAGGTAACAATAACCTGACGTTATTACAAAAATAATAACAAAATGCTTTCTCAATTCAAATATGGAAGTCATTTTGATTTTTGAAGTTAATTTAAAATATTTTCAAATTCATATAATGAATATAAAATCATTTAATTTAAAATAATAGAAATATAATGTAGTAAACTATTCAAAAAAATTAATTATAAAATTTACTGTTTTTAACTTTTTTTAATGAATTATGTTAATTTTAAATTTGAAAATATCTCCATGGACTTTGATAAACCAAAATTAATCTTAATACTAGCTCTATATTTCTTTTATTTTTTTGGTGATTTAAAACTATTCAACTAAATGTAGGAACTAGATACTTGAAAGTTTGCACCTATATGAACATATATGGACAAAAGATGTTGCATGTAGGAAGCAAAAGTGTATGAAACCTTTTGTTTTAATGTCTTATAAGTTTGCTTGTTATTTACAAATTTTCTATGTATGAACTTAATACAAATTGGTGACTTACATATAAAAGAATTGTATTTTGTGAATATTATTATCTTATTATATATATATATATTATTATCTTATTATATATATATATTATTATCTTATTATATATATATATATATATATATATATATCTATATATATATATCAGTTGTAGTACGAGGCACATGTAGTTTATTATATTTTAGTCTAATTTAAAACTATATTTTTCTTGTTATATGTTTCCATAGCTAAACATAATATTTACGTCCGCCCCAGAGTTTATAAAAATTTAAATGAATTACCATGCATGCCTAATGTTAGAACACAACTGCTTTATTATTTTCTCAAAAAAAAAATGTAATCTATTCGAATAAAATTTTTAACATGCAAATATATACTTAAAGAATACCGGATGTCCTCTTGATTTAGCAACTCAACCCTTTTTCAGGTCTCTCTAGGCTGAGAGAACAACCTGACATTCTAACTACCATGAAGAATTTCTCCCATTTTATGAGCTATTGACGTCGCCGTCCCCGAAGAAAGGGAAAAAGAGGAGCGATCGAGCGGGTAGTTTTCATTGCTTGAAGGACGATTTGTCTATATCAAATAGAAAGTTTTATCCTTTTTGTCTTGTTATTTTTCCTTCTTCTCGGTTGGAATAAAAAATGCTCTCTTTGAACGAGAACTCGAAGAGAAGGGAGACAAGGTTCGGAACAGTCGTGCTTCGAGTCATTCAAGGGTTCAGCTCGGAAAGGAAGAGGCTTTGGAGCCTATAAGCAATAGATGTGACAGAAAGGGGTTTGAATCGATCAACTACAAGATTGGCTGGGGTGATTCTTTATAGCCAGAAGCAAATGTCTTTGTGGTTCCAGCCTCACTCCATGGGCGAGTAGCTGTTAAACCGGAACCAACAAGGGAAGAAGTATTTCTGGTTTTCCCTCCGCGCTGAGCTAAGTTTGAGAAATGGAATAGACTCTTCTGCTGTTTGGGTTGAGGCTCTTGTGCATCAATCAGTTGCAACCTCATCCCTAAAGAAGCCTGCCCTCAAGCTATTCCGCTCTATCCAATATTCCACGATAACACTTTCTCGTCCCCTACTAGTTCGGTTCTTCCTGATTAGTCTTCTCTCTATATATAGGATTGAGAACTTCCTCCTACGACTCTTCAATAGAGGAAACAATTGAGCAAATCTTCTAGGGAGCGTACCCTTTGTTTCTACTCTTTATCTCTTCTAAAATCAACTAAAAATCTAAATAGAAAAGAAAAAGAAGAACATTTGTATTCTATGAACTCCTTGGACGTCCGACCAATGAGGTGATGACACATGCATGCAATATATTGCGTCAAAAAATAAAAATAAATAAAAATAAACGTATAGTATGTAAACTGAAGATGAGGATCAACCATGTATCATGGAAAATAAAATAAACTAGTCATACTTGCTTGATGATATTAGTTGTCTGTGATGAATTCCGTTGAGTAGGTTCTTGAGAGGCAGAGGGAGTTAAAATATAATAAGTTAGGTTTTGTATTTATTAACCTAAAAGAGAAAAGAAAAAAGAAATGTATAGTATATAAACTGAAGATGAGGATCAACCATGTATCATGGAAAATAAAATAAACTAGTCATACTTACTTGACGATATTAGTTGTTTGTGATGAATTCGGTTGAGTAGGTTCTTGAGAGGTAGAGGGAGTTAAAATATAATAAGCTAGGTTTTGTATTTATTAACCTAATATTCTTCTTATATATAAGTGCATTATGGGCTTGGCTAATGGGTTATTGGGTGAATCTTCATACTTCCTTCAAGTTGGGAGTGTATATCATATGTATAGGATATGGATGTCCAAATTTGTTTTCCTATGTTAATGTTAAGGGTGATAAAGAAATAAAATAAAAGTTTACTAAACTCGTTTTCCAATTCTTATCTTTCTTGTGGTTTTGCCCAAGAAAGTTTCTAAGAAAAATTGGATCTAATTTTTCTTACCTTTGCAGAGCTTTCCTAACTTAAAAAACTTAGAAACAAGGGATTTCTAAGGAAAATTGTAATTTCTTTAGGTTTCCTATTCTTTCCTCTGTTTTTTAAATTTACAAACAAGGTGTTAAGTTTAAGGGAAGAAAACTTAGAAAATTCGTCAACTCATAGAGCAAGTTGGAACTTATGTAAGAGGACTAAGAGTTGACACCAAAAGATATAGTTAAGTTCTTGCATCCTCCCACGCTCAATCACATAAACAGCACAAATCTTATAAGACTCTCTATACTACTTTTAAACACTATTTTAACATATCCTCTAGCTCCACAAATACAAAAACTGATGCAGGAATATTTTAAAAGATGTTAAATAACAAAAAACCTAGAATTTTATTTATACTAGCAGAAAAACTGGCGACCCCCCGGTGTTTATGACTTTTCAAAGATAACTCGCTTTTGCATAAAAAGAGAGTAATGTTGCTCATCTCAATTTTAATAATTAATAATCAGAATGTAATTTACTTGTTTGAATTTGTTTGAATTACATTAGACACTCAAAAATTTTTCTTGGAGAACAATAAAAATATTAAACGACTAAAATACCCTTACTAAATATTAAAATTTCCTAATCTATTATAAAATATCCTAAATCCCTTTTATTAAATAGAAACATCTAATACAATACTAATATTTACAAAATATATTTTTTCCAAATATAGATAGATTTTTCAGCTCCTTCAATTTGTGCTCCTCATCAAAAACCAATTCCTTCCCTACCAGTTTCTCTAAACCAATGGAGAGTAGCTAAGGAGTCAGAAATGGAGCCATCCTGTCTAACTTCTCATCTTAAGAAGCATATTGGAGAAGCCTTTGGAATTACTAAGCTACCAGCAGTCACCACATAGGGGAACTATTACATAGGACCGCCGAGAGTTCTTGAATAAAGGAGGATATACAAGCATCACAGAGAAGTCTATCAATAGCTCATACAGTGAAAGGGTGTAGCACTGAAGAAACAACATGGGAGGATGAGGAACCACTCACGCTCAACTTTCTAGGTTTCATCCTAGGCCCCTTTGGGCATGGGTATTGTTGAAGGGAAGGGCGGTGTTAAGATCAGATACGGTATAGAATTTCTAGTAGATAGCTATAGCTAGAATAAGTAGAATCCATGTTACTAAGTGTGTATTGGTGTAGTGTCCTAGAAGAGTATGTTAGCATCCTAGAAAGTGATCCTAGATCTGTCTATGTATGATACATATAATTAAGCTTATGGATCTGAAATAGAATTTGAGACTGCACAGCTCTTGTGACACACCTATGCTCTCTCATTTCTCACCTCCTTCTAATTTCTCATCTCCTCGTCCTCTTCTTCCTCAAGTTTCTAGTTATTTTCCCTATCAGTCAGAGACTCCATTAGAATCCTAACATACATCCACAACTCGTTACACTTGAAGAACCTGTGATACAATCTGTTAGAATAATTCATACAATCTGCGAAAGATAAAGAAAAAGGACAAACATGTTTATTCCATATCTCAAAATATACAAATGAGAGCCTTGATATAGGCTTCGACTCATAGCTATACAAGGAAAGGAGATCAGTGATTACAATTGATTACTCCTACAATTATGCCTCTAGAATAATCTTTAGAATCCTCTAGATTTCTCTTACACAATCAATGACAAAGCCTTTGTGTTTAGCTACCCAAAGCTCCGGCCAATACCTTAGCCATACTCTTAATCAATAGAATTTTCCTTACTCTCTTGGAATTTTCCTTACTCTCTTGTGTGTTTTCCAATAGAGACACTAAGGGCCTTATTTCTTGAACCTAACATGGTAGATTCAAACCAACCATAATGGAATAGGAAAGCCAAAACCTTAATGGAAAAGGAAACCAAATCTTTAATAGAATAGGATTCAAGTCAAATCAAAACAATCCTGCTCCGCATTTGACTAACTCGATCTAGACGTGGCATGAACTTTGGTATGTGTGGTGTTAAAAAGAATTTTTTTGTAGTGATTTGGCATCATAGTTGTATCCCTTTCGAAGTTAAAATAGTGATTTTTCCACTTTTTAGTTGTACGATTAAATCTTCAACTTTTCAATCGAATAGGAAAATTTGAAGTTCGAGTGGCTTACAAATATGATAGCCCATTAGCATATTCCCTTGGTGAAGTTGTACACCTTCAAATTTTCTACTTTGGTTGTTGGAGTATTGCAGTAACGTCATTGTGAAGTATTTTATTGTAACCTGCACTACATCTATAGGCAAATGGTGTGCGCAATCCTCTAATCCCGCATTATGAACTTTTGATTTATTTGCATTCTTTACAGTCATGTATAAAGGTTTCAGTGAGATTCGTCTCACCTGAAAATGTTCGTGAGTGCATCCGTTATGCTAAAGAAATCCGTGTCCTTCCTCAAAATCACAAGGCCAAGGAAGACAAGTTGGAGGTATCTATCGAGTGTCCTTTGTTTCCTCAGCTTAATACTATTAAGTATTTACATATTTGCGTTTTACCATTCAATTAAAACACATTTTTCTTGTATTTTGCCTTCTCACCATGGACATGGAATTTATTTTTACGCAGGTGAAAAAGTTGATTCTTCATGCAATAAGACGAGCGTTGGATGACTTGCAGAAGTTTACTACGTATGTTAGTTTGTGTTTTAGTTCTTTTACTTCATGCTCTGGTTTGATGTACTACTGGATTCTTATTTCTGTAGTGTGGTTTTCTGCGGGTCGCAGACAAATCCAGGGACAGACCCTGGGGGTCTAGTAGGGGGCACCACCCCTACTATTTTTGCTTTTTTTTTTTACTTCTTTGCTCTATGTACATTTTTGTCTATCAACCCCCAGTAGGTTTATATATTGTTCAATATTCCTTAGATTTTACTCACCATAGTTGTCATGGCGTTGCCTAGGCGACGACTAGGCATCCTAGTGTTGGAGAAGGGCAAGGCAACGCCTTGGACGCCGAGCCGCCAACGGCTCACGGATTGTCGCCATACGGACGTCATGACGGGCGCCTTATCGTGTAGGCGTCCTGGCGGTCAACTACCGCCACTTCCCGCCTTGGCGCCGCGACAACTATGTTACCCACATGAGGATGAATTTGCTCATCTTATATTGATCCCCACTTTATTTAGTGATTTACAATCTTTTCGTAGTTGTTTGTTACTGTGTTTGACATAAAATATTTATTTATATAATTATCACTATATTTTTAAAATTTATATTAATACTTTTTATTGTTTATTATATTTAATGTACCAAAGCTCCCACTAGGCATAAATCCTGAGTCCGTCCCTGGAGAAAAGAAAAAAGTGGTGACAAATTCTCTGCTGAACTGATGGTTAATTGGGATTGTCTAAGAGTGTTTTTGTGTTTTTTTTATTATTATTGTTAGAAGATTTTCAATCGAAGCTCCAAAAAAGGGTTGAGCCACGTACACGAATAGTATGCAGACTACCTATCCAAGGGCTTTGAGATGTCCTCCGTGGACAAAAGGAGTTTAAGGAATCCAAAAAGGCTTCCTCAAGCCAACAATACCTTCAAGCAACTATATATATTAGGCTGTTCCTCCTATCCACAAAATTTGTGTCATTGCTTTGGCCCTAGCTGCACTGAAAAAGACATAATGGAGTAATTACCTGAAACCCATGTTACCCTTTTTCTTCTTCTGTACAATGCCTATTAATCAAGAACTCTTTTACTTGGTCATTGAGTGCCCCAAAAGAATAATAAGATGTTAACCAGCAACGAATAACCAGCAATTGACCAAGAAAATTCCTTTATCACTCCCACTCATCGTCCCTTATCCTCCCTGCCCGAACACGATTAATGATGCAGCGGGAAACATGAGTTAACCAAATGAAATTCCTGTGATGGTTATGAATTTTTGCTAATAAGTAATAACTTAAAATTACATGGCTGTAGCCAGGTTTGTACACTGTTGTCGGTCAGGTTTCACCATTTTTTTGGCAGAAAAAGATCATCGGCGCGGAGGCAATCAGTTTCTTACAATGGAAAGCCAAAGCTGACCATTTAAGTCGATTCTGTTATGGTCATTTATACCATTTAATTCTTTCAGTTTTCTCGGTTTGGTCCTATTGGTTTTGGCCTCTGCCTTAAACTCTAATTTTCCAGATTTGTCCCTAGTAGATAAAATGATGGATAGATATAATATAATGGTAGTAGGGAGTGGGAAAGATTGTACCTTTGGGGAGTGCTGAGTTGTTATGGAGCAACTGTTCGGAAGAATTTTGAAACCCTAGATTTTTTCCTTTGACATAGAGGGCGCTGAATCTAAATAAGATTTGGGAGTATCTGAAGAAGTGAGATTAGGTGTTTGCTGTTTAAATGTTAAGGTTTTGTAATTTGTTTGCTAGAAAATAGGATTTTGTAGGAAAACTGACCTGGAGGTAGGATATAGGGTTCGATTCTTTAGATTCTTCTCTTGGGATTTGATTCTTCATCACTTTGAGTCCTCAGAGTTCGCCCCTTTTGAATGTGAGAGACTAAGGGAGAGAAATCAAGTGATCTGATCTAGGCCTGAGTCATAACTGAGTGATCTGATCTGAACTGATATGTAATTTTTCTTTCCCCTAGGGTTCGTGAGAGAGGCAAAGAGATGAAAGTATTAAAACTGTGAGTAATGGCGAGGTTCAAATGAGGAAAGGCTTACGGTGGATATTTAGGCACCCAGGGACGAGGAAAGGCGTAGTAAGCAAAGAAATGCTTTGTGGAGTTCAAAATAAGCAGAGATCCTTCTCCTGATGTATTATATTATCATGTATATATTTGGTTATATATATATGTGTATTATATTATATTCGGTAGTTTTTTATTTGTACAAACCGCCACTACCTGAACCTAATAAATACCGACCGGTCAGTCTCGTTCGACCGGTTTTTTGGGTTTGTTGTACAGCCCTAGCTGTAGTCCTTAATGATATTGATAAGTAGTAGTTAGTGATACTTCCAAACTTGACATATATGATGATATCGGCAAACGTGGGTAAAAGGTATTACCAATAAGGATATCTGTTAGAAGCTAAGCTAAGTGCTGTGTGTGCTGTGTATGTTGCTTGTGTGTTGTGAGCACTGAGGAAAACAGGATCCATGTTTTCCTCCTCCACTAGCTCCAAACTCTTGTATATAAATGTAGCTACTATCAATGAAAGAAAATAAGAAAGAGTACATATTTACTTCTAGCTTTCTTCATGGTATCAGAGCCTACTGCCTTAACAATTTTTAGCAGTTAATATTTTCTTTCCTTTTTTCTTCCTTCCGCGTCGCTACTGTCCATACAATTCATCAGAAAGCTAGCCCAACAATTTTATATTGAGAAATTGACATCATATTTGGGATATCTGTTGCCGGGCGACCTCGTCAGAACTTTCAATTTTCCGACCCACCGCCGCACGCGCCGACCAGTCGCCAGAGCGCTGACGCCATGCGTCGGCGCGTGAGCCAGTTTCCGGCAGCCTTTTCCGGCGCGGCTTCTCTCAGTTTAGTCGCCTCTTCCTCTTTCCATCCACAGTGGTCTCCTAGAGAAAATATCAGGTTTGCTTGGATTTGGCTTAATTTTTGGTTCGGTTGGCTTGTTTTTCTTCATTGTTATCACCTGCGCCTTGTTGGCTTGAACCCTCGCACTGTTTGGTCTATATATTAGGTCACCATTGCTGGTATATCTATTTGGCTTATTTGTATTACCAAGTACTGTTTGGCTTTGGCTTATACACATACTGCTATATATACTGCTGCTGCTATTCGTACTGTTTGGCCTGTTCTGCTGCTATTCGTACTATTTGACACCAAAAAGGCTTGTTTTATCAGTGTTAAGTTAGTACCGTTTAAACCCTCGTACTATTTTTGGGAGCCTGCATATTATCCTTGTTGTTAAATTCCTTGGATAAATTGTTGCTCCTATTATATCACCATGGCAGAATCTGGTCCTATTATCGAAACAAATAAGGGACAAATGATTAGAAATCATCATCTCAATTCCGCTTTGGTTCTTAGTCCATTTAAATTGGATGGAAACAATTATCTTGCCTGGTCCCAAGCATGTCGTATGTCAATTGAAGCAAACCGAATGCAGCACTTTATCACTGGTACAAACACCATGCCTGTACAAGCAGGTACTGCTCAAGAAGAATGGAAATCTGATAACTCTATGGTAAAAACATGGATTTTTAACTCAATGGAACCTAGTCTAAGGAGTAGTTACATGTTCTTAGACACTGCATATGCACTTTGGGAAGCTATCTCTCAAACCTTTTCTATCTCTGGTGATATGTCTAAAGCCTATGATATTCGTAAACGAATTCGTGAGTTGGGCCAAGGAGAGAAATCTATGGCACAATATTTTGCAGAGATTAATGCACTTTGGCAGGAGCTTGATCATTATCGGGTTTTCTCAGCTAAATGTCCGGAAGATGCAGCAGCTTATCAAAAGTTTATTAATGAAGATAGAGTTGTGGATTTCTTGGCTGGTTTGAATATAGAGTTTGATCAAGTTCGAGCTCAACTGCTTGGTCAGACACCTTTTCCATCCCTGAGAGAGGCTCATGCTAGAGTCCAACAAGAGGAAAGTAGACGACGAGTGATGATACTAAAAGCAAATCCTGTTGACCGATCAGCCTTGATTGCCTCGTATCCTAAACCTGGCTTTCCCATTGAGAAGGAGTCCCGTGAATGTGACTATTGTGGGGGGAAGAATCATACCAGGGATCGTTGCTTTAAGCTCCATGGACGTCCTAGAGGACGTGGAGGTCGGTCTGGTCCTGGTCGTGGATGTGGATCCCATGCCTACATGTCTGCTCCACCTTCTGCTGATGTATCCGGCACTGCAAACACTACTACGACACTCACTCCTGAGGAAATCTTAGCCTTTCGGAAATTCTATTCCAAACCTACTTCCTCTCATTATGTCCAAACAGGTATACCTCCTTGTGCTTTTCATGTTTCATCCACTTGCCCTAGTTGGATTATAGACACAGGTGCCTCCGAGCATATGACAGGGTCCTCTAACCTGTTTACTTTATACACGCCCCGTTCTGGAAAAGACAAAGTTCGAGTTGCTGATGGCTCCCTGTCTTCTATCTCCGGGAGATTCTGTAGTTTGTACCTCTTCATTAACATTATCATCTGTTCTCCATATTCCTTCATTCACTACAAATTTATTATCTGTTCAACGTCTTTCTGAATCTATGCACTGTTCCGTAACCTTTTTTCCCAATCATTGTATTTTTCAGGACTTGGTGACGAGGCAGAAGATTGACAGTGGTAGTGCAGTTGATGGTCTCTATTATTTAGATGTTCCCTCATCTAATATGGTCTTTACTCAGGCTCATCACTCTATTTCAGACTCCAGCTTGATTTCTCTCCATCAATGGCATCGTCGTTTGAGTCATCCTTCCTTAAAGGATGTAACAAAACTCAGTTTTTGTGTGAACCATGTGAATTCGGTAAACACAAACGTTCGACTTATTCTGCTATTAACAGTCGTCATTCTAAGTCTTTTGCTATTATCCATACTGATGTATGGGGCCCTTCTCGGGTTGTCTCTCGTTCTGGTTTTAGGTTTGTTAGCTTTATGGATTGTCATTCTCGTGTCACTTGGATTTACCTTTTGCGTTCCAAAAATGAAGTTTTTGGTTGCTTTCAGGACTTTCATAAAATGATTCAAACTCAATTTAACGCTAAAGTCAAAATTCTCCATAGTGATAACGGTCGTGAATACAGTAATAATCACGTTTTTGAATCTTACCTCTCCCAACATGGCATCATTCTTCAAACCTCCTGTGTCAAAACCCCAGAACAAAATGGAGTAGCAGAAAGAAAAAATCGACACCTACTAGAAGTTGCCCGCACTCTTATGTTTACAATGAAAACGCCTAAATTTTTTTGGGGTGATGCGGTTCTGACTGCGGCATTCCTTATCAACCGCCTTCCTTCTAGAAGCCTTGGAAACAAAAGTCCTATCTCCTTTCTCCAGCACATAACCACCCCTTCCCCCTCGCCACGAGTTTTTGGATGTGTGTATTATGTTCATGATAAATCTTCCACTCGGGGTAAATTGGATCCCAAAGCCCTTCGATGTGTTTTCATTGGTTATTCTCCAACCCAAAAAGGTTATAAATGTTATCATCCCCCTTCTCACAAAGTATTTGTCACTCGGGATGTAACTTTTTGGGAGTCTGAACCTTTTTATTCTTCTTCACCGTCTCCTCAGGGGGAGGATGTTCTTAATGAGGAGACGTCTTTTGAAACTGGTATTACAAATACAAGTACAAGTATTATTATACCATCTTCTTCTACTCCTGTTGTTGTTTCTGATAATGCTACACAGGGGGAGTTACAGTTACAAGAGCCATCTTCCTCTACTTCTGTTGTTGTTTCTGATAATGCTACACAGGGGGAGTTACAGTTACAGTCCGAGCCTGAGTTGAGGACCTATACTTGAAAAGGGAAGAATAAGGTCACCATTGCTGCACCACTACACCAACCTTGCCCTGAACCGAGTCTTGGTAATACTAATGGTATGAATCCTGATCCTATTTGTTCTTCTGATGATACTGACATTCCTATTGCTCTTAGAAAAGGTGTCAGGTCTTGTACACAACATCCTATCTCGAATTTTGTTTCATATGATACATTATCTGCATCCTACCATTCATTTGTTTCCTCTTTGTCCTCTATATCTATTCCTCAGGGGTGGAAAGAAGCAATTAGCAACGAGAATTGGAAACATGCTATGATAGAAGAGATGAATGCCCTGAAAAAGAATGATATTTGGGAACTAGTTACTCTTCCTTATGGGAAAAGACCAGTTGGTTGCAAATGGGTATATACAGTGAAACAAAAGGCAGATGGGACAGTTGAAAGACTCAAAGCCAGACTAGTTGCAAAAGGGTACACTCAAACTCACGGGATTGATTACCAGGAGACTTTTGTTCCCGTGGCAAAAATGAACTCTGTTCGTACCATAATCTCATGTGTAGCAAACTTTGGCTGAGATATTCAGCAATTGGATGTGAAAAATGCATTTCTTCATGGTGATCTAGAAGAAGAGGTATACATGGAAATACCCTCTGGTTTTGCCTCATCTGTCACCAAGGGTAAGGTTTGTAGACTGCGAAAGACTTTATACGGATTGAAGCAATCTCCTCGAGCCTGGTTTGGTAAATTCCACAAAGCAATGATAAAACTTGGGTACAAACAGAGTCGAGCAGATCACACTCTATTTGTCAAACAAATAAATGGTAAGACTGTCATTCTTATTGTTTATGTTGATGACATTGTAGTGACAGGGGATAATAAAAAAGAGATAGTTAAACTCAAGGCAAGCCTGGCTAAAGAGTTTGAAATCAAAGATCTGGGCACCTTGAAATATTTACTTGGTATTGAAGTTGCAAGATCTTCCAGTGAAATTTTTCTATCTCAACGAAAGTATGTTCTTGATCTCTTAACAGAAACTGGCATGCTAGGGTGTAAACCTGTTGATTCTCCTATTGAGGTTAATCATCATCTATAAGGAGGCACAGGACCTACGGTTGATAGAGAAAGATATCAACATCTAGTGGGACGACTGATATACCTGTCTCATACTAGACCCGATATATCTTATGCTGTGGGTATAGTCAGCCAATATATGCATGATCCTCGACAAAGTCATATGGAAACCATTTACAGAATTTTGAGGTATCTCAAGTCTGCACCCGGTAAAGGTCTATTGTTTGCACCACATGGTCATATGAGAGTCGAAGCTTTTTCCGACTCAGATTGGGCTGGCTCTATAGAGGATCGTCGATCTACATCAGGCTACTGTTCATTTTTTGGAGGTAATCTTGTCACTTGGCGTAGTAAGAAACAGTCTGTTGTGGCAAGATCTAGTGCTGAGGCTGAATACCGAGCTATCGCCTTGGGTATATGTGAACTAATGTGGCTTCGAATCTTGCTAGAAGATTTGGGTGTTTCAACTAAAGGGCCTATGCAGTTGTTTTGTGATAACAATGCAGCCATTAGTATTGCAAATGATCCGGTACAACATGATAGAACGAAGCACATTGAGATTGACCGACACTTTATCAAAGAAAAATTAGTCAGTGGTCTTATTTGCTTACCTTTTGTAAAAACAGAACATCAGCTAGCTGATATTCTGACTAAGGGTCTTAGTGGTAAGATGTTTCATCCCTTGTGTTTCAAGTTGGGTATGCGAGATATCTATACACCAACTTGAGGGGGAGTGTTAGAAGCTAAGCTAAGTGCTGTGTGTGCTGTGTATGTTGCTTGTGTGCTGTGAGCACTGAGGAAAACAGGATCCATGTTTTCCTCCTCCACTAGCTCCAAACTCTTGTATATAAATGTAGCTACGATCAATGAAAGAAAATAAGAAAGAGTACATATTTACTTCTAGCTTTCTTCAATATCTTTAATAAGTTGAATAAGCTTAGTTCATAAAATTGCATTGGGTAAAGTTACCATGACTGTCCATGTGAGATCTAAATTACTAGCATATGAAACCACTATTATTTAGAGTTGTCTGGTTATATTTTTAGAATAAATGACTTCTATGTTGTGATCTATATTTTGTGCTTAAACATAATAGCTTTTTTCATCTCATTTTGACTGCTGCTTCTTTTGGTTAACAAATTCTAATATTGGGTAAATACTTGTAAAAATGTTCTTAAACTTGTAACCATTTAACAAACCAAACTTTACTATATAAATCTAGTAGGATCCTTTGGTATCATGTATTTTATGAAAATGAGAAAAATTATAATTGAACACTGTAGCTTGGAGACTGATATCCTGCCCTTGTCATACTTCCAGTCAGAGCGGGGATCATACCTCGAGCTATGATGCTAGTGCTTCCAAAATTGCCTCCGAAACTGAGCGCAATAATGTTGAGGTACTCTACTTCAATTCCTTTATATTCTTTTGTGTGTTCTTACATCCAATGGCGGATGCAGAATAGAGCAAGGGCACTTACCCACACTTGATTTTTGTAATTTCTTTGTTAGTATATGGGTATTCAAGTAAAGTGACCCTTCTTTAAAAAAGATTTGATGACTTCAACAAATGAAGCTTAAAGAATGATTTTCTAGCATTTTTTATTTTTTTTTGAAATCTAGATTTGGTGAATTTTATTATTCCCATTGTTTAACAATAAAAGAGTCTCATTTGTCATTTTTTTGTTCAACAAAAAGAGTCTTCTTTTTGTTGTATGTTGTATAAAATAACACAATATCCTCAAATTTGTCATCATAATTTTATTATATGCCATCACTATTAAGCTAACAACTCATTATATTTAATGGTAAATATGAAATAAAAATATACCATTAATATTTGCATATATTACAAATGAGATTCTTTATATGTAATTGAGGGAGTAATTTATTTATTATTTTTATTTAATTATAAGGGTGCCGCGTCTTAATGAAATTCCTGTGCCAGCCCCTGCTACCATCTGCTATTTACTTCTCTTTTATGCTCTTTTTATGATGCAGATTGTCCCTCAGACTACAAGCAGCACTCAGACCATGCATACTCCTTCAACCTCAAGTGCTGCTCCAGTCTTTTCTTGTCAAACTCCCAAGTCACTCCCTACCGAGACAGTCGGGTTCTTTAACCAATTGGCAGACATGCTTCAAGGTGACAAGTTCAATCAGATTCTTCCTCCTCAAATTCAACTCGACAACCAGACCATTGAGGAGTACGAGCAGTTGCTCAAAAAGGGTTTGTCCGGAGACCTTAGAGAGCTCGGAAAGGATTCAAGATATCAAGAGTTTAATGAAGTCTTAACTGGTTTGCTCGCTTGTCGGAGGATCCCTTCAAGCTTGCATCAAGGGTTCTTAGCCCTTCAACGTGACTTGCCAAGTTTAGCTAGTAGAGCCTTCGAGCTTAACAAGGAAGTGACCAAAGGCATGATGCAGAGGGATACTAGGTCCAAGATGGAGGAATTAGAGGGTTATATCTGCAGATATCGCAAATGTGAGGATAATCTTTTGAAGTTGGAGCAAGAGAAAGAATTCAACTTGTCCGAGATATATAGGCTGCAGGATCAGATAGATAGGCTTCAAATTAGGAATGAAGTTATAAATTCTGAGATCGCCAATTTCACCGCTGAAGCTGATGCATTGCAGAAGGCTTCTGCTGATCAGAGTCATAAAATAGCAAACCTTGAAGTAGAAGGGGCACTAGACGAGGCTGCGCTCGAACGTTCTATGGATGCGTTGTGTAATATAGAGCTTGATTGGAGAAACCGTGTGGCTGCACTAGACTATTAAATTGATTTTAATTCATATTTATTTGTGTTGTTTTTGTGATAGGGTTATTAAGTTTCGTAGTATAGACTATAGATCTTGAACTGACAAGCATTGTGTTTCTGTTTAGCCTGGGCTTTAGTCATTAGTTTTCAGAAGGAAAAAAAACAGCTGTCAAATACATAGGTTCATGGAAGAAGTTGGGTAATGTTTGTAAGTGAGGATTACAATCCTAGGACCATATTCTGGAATTATAATTCTAAGATTAATCTTAGGATTAAATAGTCCTAGTTACATGTTTGTTTTTTATGGATTTATTCATGGGATAACTTAAAATAATCTCATGTTATGTTTATTTTATCCAAGATTATTTAAAGGATTGGATTAAAACTTACCGTTTGAATTATTATACTTCTACCACTAATAACAAAGATATTATATTCTCATTAGTATGAGTATAGACACATGATAAGATATATCAGTTTTTTAAACAAAGTTAAAGGTTAGTTTTGTCTATAAATTTTTAGTCCTAAATGGTAAGAATTATAATATTTAGTTGGACATAATATTAAATAATCTTCTTTTTTAAGTCATTTTATTTTCTCAAAACTAATAGTTTCAAGTTTATTTTTAAAAATAAAATTTTAAAAATAAATATGAGATTTAGGATTAATAATCTAATCTATAATTTTTGCAAACAAACTGGGTGTTTTTAACAGTTTTTGGTTCATGTATGTTGTAGTTAATGCGTACAGGTTATGTAAGCCTACAAATAGAGGCTATTATGTTCATTTGTTCTTCAAAATTGAAATATAAAATTTTGTTCTCATATCTTCTTCATATTTACATAAATTGGTTTTTAGAGTAATTCCTTCATTATTGCATGCTGGTGCAACTTTCATTTTCTGTCCCTAGACTTTGTCAGAGCAATATGATGTTTATTAGTTATAATAAAATATAATGAATAAATATGATATTTTTGATTACAAATATGATATTTATTGAGTATCAATAAATATCATAGTGAAAGAAAAGTATGTATAAGCATGTACTCCTTCCGTTTCAAAATTAGAGATACAATTTGACTTCTGAGGTCAAACGACAACATATTAAATTTCAAATTGATGTGATGTGAATTTATTTAATTTTAGTTGATACAATTATTATAATTCTATAGTATATAACAAAAATTATTAATCATAAAATTTATTTCATTCTAAATTTTTATGAGTCATATCAATTTTAAAGTTTGATATACCGTCGTTTGATCTCAAAAGTTAAATTGTATCTCTAATTTTGAAAGAGAAGGAGTATTATATAAAATATTATAATTTTAATGACAATGACTCAAAAATTTACAAATACGTTTGTAACATTGAAAGAGAATGTGTGAATTGTACTCCTTCCGTTCCCAAAAAGATGACTAAAGATATAAAAATATTTTTGTCCTCAAAAGAATGAGATAAAGTCTATAATGTGAATTGATAATTAAGTCATTTAGTAAGATCCATTAGTATAGAAAATTAAAGTATTCATCAATTTATATAATCTTTATAGGACCATTAAAGATAAATTTAATTTTTTTTAATCCTATTTCTTTTATTTTTACTTTTCTTAATATATGTGCAAGAGTAATGTTACATACACAAACTATTCTACAAATATTTTATAAACTACTGATGTGGCATACTCCACCTCAGCTTTTTAAAAATTAAAATACCACGTCAGAAATTAACAAAGTAAATTAAAAAAAAACCCAAACAAATGAAAAAAAGAAGAAGTGCAAATCAGAAATTGAAAAATGAAACAGGGACACCATAGTTCTATCGCTTCTTCTTCTTTGTCTTCCTCAATTGGGATTTTATTTTTCGATTTGTCCGGAATATTGTTTCTTGTGATGAATCTTTGCAGCAGATCTGTCTATATAAAATTTGCATGCTTGAATTCTCTATTTCTTTCAGCTCCAGCCATATTTTAAACAAGAATAAACAAACCCACAAAGGAAATTTCTGTTAGAAAGTTGAATTCTAGCAAATTTTCTCTGAATATTGAGCAGTAAAATTCATTAAAAAAACAGTAAAATAAACAGAGAAACGAAAATTGGTAGTATTATTTTGAGTTATTTCTATTGAATTCAAAATTAGCAGAGACTGAATTAGTAGAATTTGGTTATGAGAAAGAATATAGATTGGATGAAGATGAAGACCCACATAACATACCATGAGAGAGAAAACTTTAGATCTAATGTATGTATTATGTATGTACACACACAACTCCTTTTTCAGATCTGATGTATTTGTTCGTGAGGCATATAAAAGTATTAATTGATTTGATGCTTGAAGATCCTTTTTCAGACCTGATGTATTTGATGATCTTCAGATCTAATGCTTGAAGAGTTTTCAATTTCTCATCCATGGTGGTTATCTTCTTCTATTGTGGTTATCTTCTCCGATTTATTTCCTCCGATTTAGTTCATGCTCGATTTTTTTTTTTTGCTTTGGTGGTTGCAAAATCGAAGCTTTAATGTGTTTTGCTGAGTTTTGCTGAGTATTTTGGTGGTTGCAAAATTGCAGGTAAATGGATCCGAGAGAATGAGTTTAGAGAGAGAAAACTTTAAAGAGAGAAAATGGATCTGAGAATTTAGAGAGAGAAAATGGATCTGAATTTTTGATTTACACTTCTTTTTTTTCATTTGTTTGGGTTTTTTTAAAAATTTACTTTGTTAATTTTTGACGTGGTATTTTAGTTTTTAAAAAGCTGAGGTGGAGTATGCCACATCAGCAATTTGTAAAATGTTTGTAGGATAGTTTGTGTATGTAGCATTACTCTATGTGCAAAATGTATTTTACTCATCTTTTGTCCCTCTTTTAGGGACATAGACTAATATTTTCGAAATTGGACAAAATTGGCCATTGAACTGGCTGAGTTGGGAACTAGTCCTAAGGACGAACTGGTTGATTCCGATTTTTCAAAAGAATGAGAATACATTTTTCAAAACTTGTCAAAAATTAGTTTTGATCGGACTAATGATTTAATCAAAAAGCTGGTAAGAAGATATAGATAAACTGTTTTAATTCGTTAAAGACTGAGTTTTTTCACAATGTTTATTAAAATCTTATGAGAAAATCAGAGGTGAGAGACACCTCAGGTTCTCGTGTGAGTTATCCCCCATAACAATTTTTTTCTTTAAAATTATAAAATATTCTTTTTGTACACAATATAGGAGGAAATGTATTTTTTATATATTCAGTTTTATAAAACGATCTCGTTTTTGTACTATAACTCACACACTTATATGCAACGTCCCTCACTATTTTTTTTTGTTGTCAAATCTTATTTGTGTACTAAAATTATATTTTACATTATCAATGAAGAGATGTTTTAGAATCTTCTTAATTATTAATAATAAACTTTTGTAAACACTTGATAGGAATACGATTAGTGGTGGAATCAGTTGCCTATCCGCTCCGTAATTTTTTGGGTTAATATTCAGAATATATTAATGTATTTGGCACTATTTAAATTGAATTGGAATAAATAATTTGTCTATTATATAAGTTATGATTTGTGTAATGATTATGCACTAGTCCACAAATCCCTTGCCAATCACATGTACGTATGGAAGTTTTCTCGGATAAATATTAGCATTACTCACTTGAATAGTGTAATATATTGGGTTAGTACTTTCTCTCGGTTAGTACTTTGAGAATATAATTATTAAATTTTTATCAGGATAATTAATTGACTTATGCAGATACCTTTAATATATTATAAAGCAATTGAATGGAAGTTAGATTTACTCGGGTGAAGTTATTTAAAAAAAAATATTATTCAAATATGTTATTTTCCAAATGCATCAGAAAGTAAGTGCTGAAAAGTAAATGACACAGAGAAATTTTAAGTGGTTCGGAGACTGAATAACTCTTACTCCACTCTTCTACTTCAATAAGTAGGAAATCCACTAAGATTCCTTCGAGTCACTTAGTCTTGGAATGATCACTCAGACCAGGACACTTAGTCCTTTGAATCACTTAGATTCTTTCGAGTCACTTAGTCTCAGAAGATCATCACTTAGACAATAAAGTGTTGATTTCAGGTTGTTGAGATGTGCTGCTAAGTTGGCAATATGATCTTTTTCTCAGGTACTTAGCAGCTTGAACTAGATGTTCAACTTTCGTAGAGTTTGTTTTTAGACTTTTTTAGAGCTTAGGCTTGATCAGATCGTTCTCCACTTAACTTTGAATCTTGGTTGCCTTTTATAGTTTGCCGAAAATTCTTCCCGTTGCTATGTTTTCGTTGGCGCATTTAATACTCAGATATTCTAGGATCATTAATGTTGACGTTTTAAGTTCATTTGTCAGCTGCTTTTTGTCATGCCTGTCATATCAGCCTGCAACTTCACCTACCACTTGTGAGTTGTCACTTTCAGCAAACTAGCTGATAGACACATCTTCTGATTTTTGATTTCTACTAAGGATCTTTGGAGAATGCATCGAGACCTTCAATCAGCAACGTTCCCATGTCAGTCCTATTGTCAAACCTGACTTTGCTCTACGAAAAGAGTAGTACTTTATGATTGCACTTTATGATCAACTCTATGAATATTGCTTTACGATTCTAGAGTTGACTTTACGATCTCATCTTTACTAAGCAATCCTTGAAATACTTTAAGACTTGAAACTAGTACTCTACGTTCAGTCTTCACTCAACGAATTTTGCTTGACTTTGCGATTCTATAAACTAATATTTACTTTACTAAATCCGTGAGAGCTTTACGATCAAACATTTGATCCACTACGAACATGAGTCAACTTTGCGATCCATCTTGACATTACGAACTGACAGAGTAACTTTATGATCAATGAAATCCTATCAACTATACATCAGATCAACTCAATAAGATCAACCTAACAATTTGATCTTTCTAAACTAAGTCCTTGTACATTAAATATCAAATCATCATTAAGGACTTTACAAAACTTACTGGTACAAATATACGTTAATCACATTCATCATCAAATTAAATATGCAAACTCTAACAAAATATATTACGGTTTATATTGTATTGACAATTTTAATAACGAATTTGCTTGAAATAATAATACAGATACAACTTTGAAATTCAAGTTTGAATAAATTTTGTTTATTTAAGACAATAATTTATAAGGAATCTACTAGATTATTCAACTAAATTTGTTGACCTACTTGGGCTAACCAAGAGGGGTGAATTGGTTATGATATTTTTTGCAAGTTTTCTCAAGAGTTAACGTAGCAAATGGAAGTTTAATAATAATCTAGAAGGGATAATAATTTAGAATGGAAGATTGAATAGATTATTATCAATTTAATAATTTTTCAGCCTTTCTGAATTATTTAAAATCAATTAAATAATGCGATTAATTAATGTGCGACAGAGTTAAAGAGACAAAAATAATTGATGAGTAGGTTTTATACCTATTATTTGGATACTTCTAGGCTTAATAATTTGTGTGTTTTTAAGTATTTTATGTTATTTTATAGAGTTTGTATTTATTTTATTATTTTTATTTATTTTGTAGGAATAAAGGAGTTAAGTGGCAAAATCGTGAATATTTGAAGCAATTGGGCGAGCAAAGAAGCAAGAAGAGAAAATGGACAGAAAGTCTTGAGCCGCGACACTCATTCATTAGAGCCGCAAGGATGGATCAAGGGTCGCGGCGCTCGAGTCATAAGCCGCGGCGCTCGGGGGCTTCATGGTCAGGCACGTGGCGTGCGTGGTGTGGCTGAGCTGAAGGGTTTAATTGTTGTTTGTTTTTCAATTAAAATGAGACACTTGTCAATTGAAGCCTAAAGAGTTATAAAGATTACAAGGCTGACTTCAATACAAATATCTCCACCTAGGGTTATAAATGTAATTTTAGTTCTATTAGGGTTAGGTGGAATAACTTCTATAAATAGTCTTATTTAGGGATTGTAAAGGAGAGGGGAAAAAAGGCCAAGGAACGCCATGTGAGGCTAACTCTCTTCTCAGTTCAAGAGCAAGTAAAATATCATCAAAGATGCAGTCCATGAATCAATGAAGCTTGGAGTTAGAAGAATGACGGGAGACAATTTTTCTTCTCTAAACTCTTATTTATCATTGTCTTTTATTGATGATTAATATTTTGTTGATTATAACTTTATTTGCTATGAACATGTTGTTAATTTAAGTATTTAATGGAATCCCTTGTGTAGTTTAAATTGAATTTCTTTCTATTTGATTGACACTATATGAATTGGTTCATTATATTTTGTGCATATTGATTAATTGTCTGACCAACAATTAGTGTGATACTTTAGATGAATTCGAGAGATGAAATTTAGTGTTAGATCTGAATATAATAACATGTGATTAGTTGTTCTTATTCGGATTGACTGCTAATTTGCGTATAGAATAAGAATATACCTATAGGCCATGTGTAACCAATTCGGGAATTTGTTCTTAATGAATCTATTCTAATTTAATTTGCATAGGAATATAGCAAGTTAGTTAGAGTGGGTATTTTTATTTGCTATCGAAAGAGGATTATAAATGAAATTATGTATTCCTGGTTAACAATTCATCGTGACCATATAATCAAATGAAAAGTTATGAGATTTGAATGAAGCACTGGGTGAAATTAAATTCTTAATTTTATTTATCTATGTAGTTGTATTTTATTTATTTTTAGTATTAGTTAAATTATTAATTTTAATTAATTCATACGTTTAAATAAGATTGACTTGATATAAAATTGGTACTTGGGAAAATGTTAGAATTAATTTCTCGTGGGAACGATACTCTTCTTATCGCTATATTGCTAAGTTAATCGCTCACACTTGCGTATATTTACCTAGTATTAAATTAGGCAAACAAGTTTTTGGTGCCGTTGTCGGGGAATTATTTTGTAATGTTTTCCAATATTGATTTCAATCAAGTTGATCTTAATTTAAATTTGTATTTTTGTTGTAGTTAATTTGTTTTATTTTTATTTTTTTAAATCATGCGTCTTAGCAGATAATATGAGACGGTTGCGGAGAGCGATAACTGACCTCTTTTCAGGGAAGTTTTTGCATTAATTTCTTTTATTGCATACTTTTAGGATAATGTCAGTTTCAAGTTTTGGGGTCTTCCTATATTTTGTTTTGATGTGTGGGTCTATGTCTGTAATTTTATTTATGAATTTTGAATTTTGTGGGTATATTCACTGCAAACCTTCATGAGACACAACTCGTCCACTTGGGATAAATTTGGGGTTTAAAGGCTTGTTGCACATGCTAAGTGCAATCGTGTTTCTTACGAAAATGGTGTTGTACTGTTGTTAAGTAGTGTCTCTTGGGCAATGAACTAATTGAACTTAAGATTTTTGGTCAATGGTAAAATTATGGTTTTAATTTAGTAATTTTTAGAAAAGGGATAAATATTGCTTAATCTGAATTTTGGCTTCTTGATAGTTTTTATTTTGTTTGAGACCCGGTAATTCTTTTATGCACATATCCATTTGGTTGAACTAGTTTTAACTTTGAGAAAATTTATGTATTAGATGCTAATGAAGGATATAAGAAAACCTCTATTGCTTACTTGATCATGTTACTATAAAGAGTTTATTAATATTAACTACTTCAATGTCCATCAAGAAAAGATATGAAGAGAAAAATCTGTATAAAAGTGATGGATATAAGCAAAGTTTGGCTAGTTTGTTTTTGTGGCCTTAGTTACTCGAACAAGTATGCCCTTAGGAGTGTCTCTACACTTAGTGACCTAAAGCCATCTGGTTTGGGATTCATTGGTGGAAAGTTCGCTACATGGGTAATTTTTGAAAAGCCTAAGAAAAACAAACATTGCACATGCCAAAATCAAAATACATACGAGATGGAACGTAAAACGCACTCGTACTATATAATAAAATAAAAAAGAAAATAAATAGCAATAAAATGTGTGAAGGTAAGTATAAAGAGGGGGTTTTTTTTGTAATTCTTCATATGCAGATATCTTTTACGAGCATTGACATTCATGAATTTATTCGAGTTTGATTAGTTTGATACGTTTGGAGTCACACACGCACAAAGGGTCTTGAATGAAATATGACTAATAAGATGTTGAAATCTTAGGCTTTGCATATTTTTAAAATTTTTTAGGAGTTATCATTTAAGAAATTTTTGAGGCCATGTTCAATTTCAAATTGGTTCATTGCTTCTTATATATTTAGTTGTTAGTTTTATTCTCTTTAGTTTTGTTTGAGTTCTTGAGGATAAACAAATATTTAAGTTTGTGGGTATTTGATGAGTATATTTTATACCTATTATTTGGATACTTTTAGGCTTAATAATTTGTGTGTTTTAAAGTATTTTATGTTATTTTATAGAGTTTGTATTTATTTTATTGTTTTTATTTATTTTGTAGGAATAAAGGAGTTAAGTGGCAAAATCGTGAATATTTGAAGCAATTGGGCGAGCAAGGAAGCAAGAAGAGAAAACGGACAGGAAGTCTTGAGCCGTGGCGCTGGATCAAGGGCCGCGGCGCTCGAGTCCTAAGCCGCGACGCTCGGTGGGTTCATGGTCAGGCGCGTGGTGCGCGTGGTGCGGCTGAGCTGAAGGGTTTAATTGCTGTTTGTTTTTCAATTAAAATGAGACACTTGCCAATTGAAGCCTAAAGAGTTACAAAGACTACAAGGCTAGCTTCAATACAAATATCTCCACCTAGGGTTATAAATGTAATTTTAATTCTATTAAGGTTAGGTGGAATAACTCCTATAAATAGTCTTATTTAGGGATTGTTGTTGGTGGTTTTCACAACCTATAAACTCGCACAAGTATACGCGACCTAACAAGTAGTATAGAAAAAGTCGAGTATCGAACCCACGAGGACAAAGTACTAGGTAGTAGCTCAAGTATTAAAATGTATCTCAACGGTCTTATTTAAACAAGTGAATAAGAGTTGTGTGTTGTAATCTATGAGGTAAAACACAGTTAAATAAGAAAGCGAGTTGTATCAAAGATGTCAAGCTAGGATTACAACTCCCCTAATGCCTCACCTAATATTCCTAACTCTCCATTTAACTAACAAATCACAAGAATGGCTAACCGAGAACACAAGGTACACATAAGCCTCTTCCGATGGTCAATTGCTTATCCCTTAGCTAGATAAATCACAATATTCCTATGGTGAAAATAACTAGACTAAGGGTTATTAATACTGGTCTCAAGGGTTACATAGGGCAAATAGACATATTCCTATTCTATCATGTAATTTGTGCACTCATTCCCTTGGGTAATGGTCATAACAAGTGTTGTTGTACTTAAGGAAAGGTATAACATCAATTTTTCAATATCAGTTAATACCTAAATCAATTCCTATCTCAAGCAATTGATAAATAAGCATGAATTACAACAATCCATTCAGAACATGATTCATTATATAAATAAGAGAGAAATTCATATTAAGCTAATCATTAAGTTACATTGCAATCCTAGAAATGTAATTAGTTCATAACTATAGAACTAATTAATACAGTCATGCTGTTCAACATAATTAAAATTACATGAATAGATGACAAAAATTGAAGAGAGAAAACTCCTGCGCGGAAGTGTTCTTGCTTCAGCTGCCTCCTTGTGTAGCTGCCTCCTTTTCTCTCTAAGTTGCTATATATCTCCTAAGTTGTCTGATCTTTCCTTATGTAGCAGCAGCTAGGTCATTACAGGAATGCCAGGTGGCTGGGAACCGGGGCTCACGCTGCGGCGTGGGCCTTGCGCCTTGCATTGGCGCTGCGGCGTGAGCTCCAGGTCCTTAGCTATAGCAGGCTCGCTGCAGCGCCAAACCATGAAGGAATGGTGCCGCTGCAGCGTGAGTTCCGTGTCCAAGCCAAGGGTGGCTCGCTGCAGCGCCAAACCATGAAGGAATGGTGCCGCTGCAGCGCGGGCTCCGCGTTTTTGCCATCCAGGGGTCTTTTTGTCCCTTATAACTTCAAATGAACACACCTCCCTTCTGAAAAGCAATAAAGCATAAGATAACAGATAAAACACAACTATACGCTAGAAGATAATACAATCAAGCAATTTCTTAAGTGATTAGGAACCCGATTCGCATGTATGAATCCCGTTCATCAAATACCCCCAAACTTAAGCTTTTGCTTGTCCCTAAGCAAACAAAAATATTTAAATAAAATTAAAACTCCAGTCTCAAGCTTAGGCTAAAAGTGATCTAAATTACTATATACCTGCATTATGGCCTCAAGGGTCAGAATTACAATTTCAAAGTAGAAACAAACTCATTAATCAAATCTAGCTCAAAACTCTAGCGTAGACTGCTACTGATCCAAATATGTGTGTGTGTGTGAATACCAACTGTTATAACCGTTTACATCTCAAACACAAACACAATTGCAAAAATGAAATTGTTGACTCAATCACTCATGCTACATCAAGCTTTTAGAACAAGACATCAAGTGTAAGAACAGACCACATGCATTATTAATATGTGAACAACAAAACTCAGTGAGACTTGTGCAGAAGTTTAATTACATTAGGCTATGCAGAGTCACTCCTGTAACGAGCTTTAGAACAATGACTCCCAATCTTGAAGGCTTTAGGGCATTAGGTGTAAAACACCCTCAAGAATTTACTAACTCGAGTAACAAAGGCCACGTAATTAGACTTGAGTCAAACTATTGTTTTTTTTAGAACACAATGACCTAATCTCAAGAATAACCGTGCAGTGCCTGAATACCTTTGGCTCTTCAAAGTTACCCGTGTAACGAGTGTTTGATCAAGGACTCCCAAGTCAGGCGATTTTAGGGCAATGGGTGTGAAAACACCCCAAAGGATCTACTAGCTCAAGTAACAAAGGCCACGTAAATAGGCGTGGTCAACTGGGGATTAGTGTTGCTAACCTGCCTAAGAATCTGTTTCTTACAATCATTGATTCATATACGATAAAACGAGATAATCACAACAATTTCCATAGCAAATAACCACTTAGGCTTGGTTGAAATAAAAACAGTTATAACATTTGGTATGTGCATGATAGGATGGATAGGATCAATAGCAGTGCTAACTAAACAAAATGATCTAAGACTCTATCTCTAAATGTTTAACATCATTGACAAAGCAATACCTCAATCATATCACTGGTCACAATCAAAATTTTCTTTTCTTTTACCCCAAGATAGGGTAATGAAAACCTGTGAAAGTCCCAAAAGATGGGTTAAAATCAAAACTGGAAGAATACCATAGGTTACTCATGCAGATAACACCATAATAGGCATCCATGGATAATAGATAATAAAACCTTAAGTTCAAAATAAACCAAAATATTGCAGTTCCAACATGCTACCAAAGTCCAAAATATCCAAAATAAAACCATCCTAACTATAGCAGTTCAAACATGTCATAACTCATAAATAAATAAATAAACAGAAATCAGCTAAAAACTCCCCCAAACTAGAACTGGCCAATGCCCTCAATGGCTGGAATGTGCTGGTGGTGCTGACGCCACATCCTCCGTAGTATCGCCCTCAGCATCATCCTCATCCCCCTCCTCGTCCTCGGCCTGATCGCCCTCTAACGGAGATGGAGGCGGGTATGGTGGAAAGACATGAGGCTCTAGAAACTGGTACGGTATGGAGTCCACGTCGTCACCTCTTGAGGCTGCATAGATGCTGGCCACCGTGTTGGCAAACTCAGCATGATACTGTGCAAATATATTCTACCTCTGGGCAATAGTGTCGTGTCTGCGGCTGAACGAGCCCATCCTGCTGTTGATTGTGTCTATCTTTTGATGCATGAGGTCCATTGAAGCCATCAGCGCAGCAAGTGGACCAGCAGAGGTGGAGCCAGGATCTGGAGTCTCGGTAGAAGTCTCACCCTCAATGGTAAGGGGCAGATCAGCACCTAGCAGGTAACCCTCGCCACACTCATGAGAAATGCCCCCGGGCCAAACAGTAAACCTATGAATGACATGGTGATCGATGACTGACATGGGTGCTTGAGTTGGGTCATCCGATCCCAACTGAACATTGGCCCGCTTGTAGAGACGGGTGATGAGAGAAGGGTGTGGGAGGCCTGAACCAATGTTACTCTTTATTGCCTTCTTAATGGACTCCTGTATGATCACCCCAATATCGACGTCCAGCCCAGTGATGATGGCAAATAGAAGCACAGCCCGCTCACGGGTGACATCGCTGAGGTGACGAGTAGGCATGATGTTGGAGCAGATAAAGGCATACCAAGCCTTCCCATAGCGGCTGAGGGCTAGCTGTGGGAAGCTTGTCTTTCCCCCCTGAAACTCGTTCACTTTCCAGGTTGTGCCGGGCTGACAGAGCCGGGCAATGATATCATCCTGGCTGTAACTGCGGTAGCCCCGCTCCTGGAAATCCTTGCCACAAAAGTTGGGCATGTCAAACAGAGCATAAATGGTCTTGCTGTCATACTTCACCAATTTTCCCCTGACAGTGACCTCGGTTGGTCCCTCAGCACTAGCATTGGCATAAAATTCTCGTACCACTGAAATTACTGCAGATTCGGGTGGCTTAGTGAAGTGGATCCACTTTCTTTTCATAATCATCTCAGTTAATTTCCCATCCTTATTGTGGTCTGGCCTAAACCCACGCTCTGGCAGAAGATTTCTCTTAGCAAAGGATTTGTTGTAACGATTCCACGCCTCAACACTTACGAATTTTGATTGGTCCCATTGTGGGGCCGATGAGGATGAGGAACCTCCTATGCTAAGGCGTTGACGCTTTGGTGCCATTACAAGATTCAAGCACAACACAAGACAAGTGAAATCAAATGCCCCACAACAAAAACCAATGCATAATTCAGCCCTAAAATAGCCAAACTCTGTGCCAATGTAGAACTAGAACAATGGTTAAGCTATTCAAAATCCAACTTAAGCACAAACTGAACCAAGATGCTACACAGGCAAATTATCAAACACTAGGTGTGCGTTGCATAAAACTAACTCAAAACAACCAAAGCCAGAAATCAAAATCCCACCAACTTGTTGGTCTCAGTAGATTAAAGCAGCCCAAGATGAAATCCCAAACACAAACCACCGCAATGATCACCCAAGTACTAACCACCACAGAAAATGGAAACAACTCCAACAATTTGAAACCAAAATTGAAGACTTACTTGGTGACAATTGGAGACAAATTGCAAGATGCGATGTGATGAATCCCACAATCAAACCAACATCAATACTTTGTGCGATGGGGCCAAGGATCCGGCTGCTGCAATGCTAGGAAAGCTTTGATTTGAGAGAGGTATGGCTAGGGCTTGGCTGCTGGTGTGTTGGTAGGCTGCCGAGCGTTTGGGGTATTTTAAAAACAAAAACACGGTGCTCGCGCTGCGGCGTGAAGAATCCTTTGTAAACTCACGCTGCGGCGTGAGACATTTGAATTGAAATCAGCGGCTCGCTGCAGCGTGAGCCATAGGCAAAATTGGCCACGCTGCAGCGCAACTCTCCAGTAGCTTATCAAAGGTGTTGACGCTGCAACGTGGATTGTCGCCGCTGCAGCGTGAGCTCTTGGCTAGGGAAGACACGGAGTTCGCGCTGCGGCGTGAATAATGCTGTGTAACCTCACGCTGCGGCGTGAGACATTTTAACTAACAAGACCGGCTCGCTACAGCGTGAACCATAGGCAAAATTGGTCACGCTGCAGCGCAATTCTCCAGTAGCTTATCAACCTGGTGCCACTGCGACGTGAAGAAAAGAGCATAGCCTCACGCTGCAGCGCGAGTTGCAACTTGACTCAAAAAATTAATGCAGTTCCTCCATTAACACCAGGGATGCCTGTTAGCAATTGTGACAAAAATTTTCTAGACTAAATTAACATGCCAATTCATAGAGCATATGTACCCTAAAGATTTGACACGAACTACCATGAATCAACACTAGCACGAATGCCAGATACTCATGGACCCAAAAATATTTCTACTTATTAAACTGTACTATCATACTATTTACACTCGCAATATGCAACAACGGTTAAAAATTTCCCATTGTACAACCGCAACTCTAACACATGCGAGACAACAGACTACAGAAATTAATCTAGATTCTATAAAAACTAAAATCAGACTTACACTAACGCAAACACGACTAGTAGCTATATGAACTGTAGATTATAAACAATAAAACTATTGAAATGAAACAGAAAGCGTAAAAAGGATAGAAATCGATACTCGGGTGGGGTTGCCTCCCCAACAAGCGCTTGTTTTATAGTCGTCAGTTTGACTATCCGCCCGGTTCATACCAGGTCACCAAGGGTGATTGAAGTCATTTGGCGGTCGACTTCGCCGCCCCAGTAATGCTTCAAACGCTGACCGTTCACCTTGAACGTTCTGTCGGAGTTAGGATCCTCCACATCAATTGCACCGTGGGGGTATACTTTAGCTATTGTGAAAGGTCCTGACCATTGGGACTTCAATTTCCCAGGAAATAACTTTAGACGGGAGTTAAAGAGGAGCACTTTCTGCCCCGGTTCAAATTCTCTCACGACAATCTTCTTGTCATGCCACCGCTTTGTCTTTTCCTTATACAACTTAGCGTTTTCATACGCTTGGAGACGGAACTCGTCTGACTCGTTCAGCTGTAGCATCCTTTTTTCACCAGCTGCATCCATATCAAAGTTTAGCTTTCGAATTGCCCAATAGGCATTGTGCTCCAACTCGACTGGGAGATGACATGCCTTTCCATATACAAGCCTATACGGAGACATTCTGATAGGCATTTTGTAGGCAGTGCGGTACGCCCATAATGCATCATCTAGCTTTTTGGACCAGTCCTTGCGGTTAGGGTTCACTATCTTTTCCAAGATCCGTTTGACCTCCCTATTAGACACATCCGCTTGACCACTAGTTTGTGGATGGTAAGCGGTGGCTATCTTATGGGAAACCCCATATTTTGCAAGAAGAGCTTCAAAGTACTTATTGCAGAAGTGCGTGCCCTTGTCACTAATGATGGCCCGAGGTGTGCCAAACCGAGTAAAAATATTCTTTCTCAGAAAGTTTAACACAACCATAGCATCGTTAGTAGGCAGAGCTACAGCTTCCACCCACTTGGAGACATAGTCCACATCGACTAGAATGTACAGGTTATTGTAAGAGGATGGAAATGGACCCATAAAGTCTATTCCCCAGACATCAAATAACTCAACCTCAAGGATGTTCTGCAGCGGCATTTCATGCCTCCTCGAAATGGTTCCTACCCTTTAGTAATTATCGCACCGCGATACATAGGAATGAGCGTCCTTAAACAGGATTAGCCAGTAGAAACCAGATTGAAGCACCTTTGCTGCAGTTCGTTGCCCCCCAAAGTGCCATGCATAATTAGATGAATGACAATGGTAGAGCACACCCTCAATCTCTCCTTCAGGCAGACACCGTCTCAAAATCTGGTCTGCACATAGTTTGAACAAGAACGGCTCGTCCTAGAGATACTGCCTAGCATCATGCAGGAATTTCTTCCTCTGGTGATAGTTCATGTCAGGTGGTAGCACATCACAAGTAACATAATTAGCACAATCTGCAAACCATGGTGCCACACTCTTGACCTCATATAACTGTTCATCCGGGAAGAAATCATCGATATCAAGTTCATTTTCTTTCGAGTTATTTGGATTTTCCAATCTCGATAGGTGATCCGCCACTTGGTTTTCAGTTCCCTTTTTATCACGAATTTCCAAATCGAATTCTTGGAGGAGAAGAACCCAACGAATCAACCTCGACTTTGCATCTTTCTTTGAAATTAGATATTTGATCGCCGAATGGTCCGTATACACAATGACTTTAGTTCCGATAAGATATGGACGGAACTTGTCAAAGGCATATACTACAGCCAGAAGCTGTTTCTCAGTGGTTGTGTAATTAAGCTGAGCATCTGTCAAGGTTTTACTGGCGTAGTAAATAGTGTGAAACACCTTATCTCTCCGTTGTCCCAACACTGCCCCTATAACATAATCGCTGGTGTCGCACATGAGTTCAAAAGGCAATGTCCAGTCAGGAACCACTACAATAGGAGCTGAGACGAGTCTCTTTTTTAGCAGATTAAAAGCTTCGAGGCAGGCCTCATCAATATTGAAAGGCATGTCCTTTTCCAATAGGCTACACAACGGCTTGGTGATTTTAGAGAAGTCCTTGATGAACCGCCTGTAAAATCCTGCGTGCCCCAGAAAACTCCTAACTCCCTTCATAGATGAAGGCGGAGGTAGATTATCAATAATATCAACCTTTGCTCTGTCTACCTCAATCCCATTAGTAGACACTCTGTGTCCCAGAATAATCCCTTCTCTAACCATGAAGTGACATTTCTCCCAATTGAGCACCAGGTTCGTCTCAACACATCTTTTCAGAACTGCTGTCAAATTTTATAGACAAGCCTCAAAAGAACTCCCGAAAATAGAGAAATCATCCATAAACACTTCAAGCGTCTGTTCCACCATGTCAAAAAAGATAGACATCATGCAACGTTGAAATGTAGCAGGAGCGTTACATAAGCCGAAGGACATTTTTCGGAAGGCGAAGGTCCCATATGGACATGTAAAGGTTGTTTTCTCCTGATCATCGGGTGCTATAACGATTTGATTGTAACCCGAGTATCCATCCAGAAGGCAATAGAATTCATGCCCAACGAGTCTATTAAGCATTTGGTCAATGAATGATAAAGGAAAGTGATCCTTGCAAGTGGACTTGTTCAGTTTCCTATAGTCCATACATACCCTCCATCTAGTGACTGTCCATGTTGGGATAAGCTCATTATTTTCATTAGATACCACTGTCATGCCGCCCTTTTTCGGCACACACTGTATTGGACTAACCCATGGACTGTCAGATATGGGGTAGATAATGCCCGCATCCAGTAAATTAATAATTTTAGCTCTGACAACCTCCTTCATGATGGGGTTCAACCGTCTCTGATGCTCAATAGAAGGTTTAGCCCCCTCCTCAAGGAGGATTTTGTGCATGCATATAGAGGGACTGATGCCCTTTATATCTGAGATCCCAAAGCTATTTTATATATCTTGAGGACTGTGATTCAAATTGTCGCTTGAACATATTTGCTCTCGGGGCAACTTCCAACCACTGAACATGCTCAAGATGAGAGGGATCTTCAATATTATATGCTCCAATCAAAGTGGCCTCAAGCGAGTCAGGAACACAATTTTCATAGAATACTTCTCGCTTAGCTTCTTCAACAACATCGATTCAGAAACAATCATCAGAGGCACTGGGATACTTCATAGACTTAAAGACATTGAACAGTACTTCCTGGTCTTGTACTCTCATAGTGAGTTCCCCTTTCTGTACATCTACCAATGTCCTGCCTGTTGCTAGGAATAGTCTGCCCAAAATGATAGGGACTTCCCTATCCTCCTCGCAATCCAGAATAATAAAATCAGCAGGGAATATGAACTTGTCCACTTTGACGAGCACATCTTCCACTATACCCTTAGGATAAGTAATGGATCTATCGGCCAGCTGCAGAGTCACACTGGTAGGCTTTACCTCATTCAGCCCCAACTTCTTGTAGATAGAAAGGGGCATCAAATTGATGCTAGCTCCTAAGTCACATAGGGCTTTTCCGATAAACTGATCCTCAATAGTGCATGGGATAGTGAAACTCCCAAGGTCTTTCAACTTGGTTGGAAGTTTGCTCTGAAGGATTGCACTACATTCCTCAGTAAGTGCCATTGTCTCATAGTCCCCCATTTTCCTCTTCTTGGACAAGATGTCCTTCATGAATTTCACATAGCTGGATATTTGTTCCAATGTCTCAGCAAAAGGAATATTGATGTGAAGTTTCTTGAAGATTTCTAAGAACTTTGAGAATTGCTTCTCAAGCTTTTGCTTCTGAAGGCGTTGGGGAAATGGTAGATGTTGGGCTACAGGACTTGGCTTGCTAACAGTTGGGGTTGGTATTGTGGATTTCTTGTAACGAATGCAATTTTTATGATTGAATAAAAATATTTATTGAGTTATATAAATATTTTTATTAATTTATTGAGTTAAATAAATAATTTATTAAGTTTTGTGAAATGGGTATATGTTGAGTTTAATAATGTTAAATGTTATTTGAATGTGATTTGTTGTGATTATTCTAATTTAATTTAATGATTAAATTAGATGATGAAAAGAATTATTTGAATAAATGATTTATGTTAATAAATAATTTATTTGAATAATATAATTCATTTGGTGTTATTGTTAATGGTTAAGTAAATTTATTATTTGAGTTAGTAAGGTTTAATTGAATTTATTTAATAATAAGTTCAATTAAATTAAATGTGTGACATTTTAAACTATATGTTATATTGGTTTATTAAAATAAATGAGAAAGTGTTTAATTCAGTTTTATCAAACAAGGCTCTATGATCTTTGTTTGAGAATAATGGATTATTTTATTTGTGTTTTACCAAATAAGGCCTTAAGACCTTTAGTTAGAATAATGGATTATTTTAATCTTGCTTTGCCAAACATAGCCTTATGGCTTTTTGAATTTTATAACTGATGAATTAAATTAGATTATACGTTATTATATTAAGTATCAGTTTTATTATTTTAAATTAACAGTTTTTATTTCATCAGTTTTATTTTACGTCTGTTGTAAAAAGAAAACAAAGAAGAGAAAGAACAGAGTTTGAGAGAAAGAAAGAACAGAGTTGAGAGAGAGCTCTGTGAAATTGAGGGTTGAGAGAAAAGAGAGAATTGAGAAAGAGAAGGAAATGAAGTGCTAAACTAAGAATTTTATATAGCTTGAAGGTATAATTCTTTTAGTCTTGTTCTTCATTATGTTCTTGTATATGATTTTTATTTCACTGTTTATGAATTCATATGCTAAATATATGAATTACTTGGTTATAATTGTTAGAAAACATGTGTTAGATGATTATGTGATGATTATAGATTAATTGGAATGATTAATCCATAAAGCATGTTTAGAATAGAGTTTTTTGAGTTTTACAGAGTTTATTTTCATGAGTGGTATATATGTATGAAGTTAATATTCAAATTGTTTGTTAATTGGTAAAATTATCATTTGTTTATGATTATTTGATGAAAAACAAGAATAATGCAAGAAGAATGGTTTTAATTGGTTGAAAAATGAGTTTACAGAGTTTGATTTTATTAAAATGGTTAAAACTTGAATATTTGGTTTTAACCGTGAATTTTGGTTTAAATTGGTTAATCATGTGTTTTATAATGCTTAGATTGATTAGAAACATGTTGGGTAAATGTTTTGTATCTTATATGATGTCTAGATATACTTAATTTGTTTTCTGGATGGTAGAATTCGGAAAATTTTGGCCAAATTTGGCCTAAGTTTTCACTGGTTCGCGAGCTGGGGAAGACGACAGTCAAGTCTATCGCCCCGACGATAGAAATGAACTGATTTCTTCGCCCCAGCGACAGAGTCGCCCCGGCGACAAAATTGTTAAGCATAACGCCGCCCCGGCGACAACCTCGCCCCGGCGACGATTTTGTTAAGTTTTTTCTGGCCCCGGCGAGAAACGCTACTGTTTAAAAAAAAAAAATTTAAAATTATTATTTTCTTTTCTGGGGAAGTTATGATGCATAATTAAACTTATATTAATGTGACTAATGTATTACCAAGATGGTTGCTAAACTAGTATTTGTTGACTATGGTATGCTAAATGAGATAAAGAGCAAGCCTTAAATGCTTTTAATTTTGTGACTAATTATGTTACTATTTTATAATTAAATGTTTAGGTTGTTTAAGGATCGTGAATTACTTAAATTTGTAATCTACGCTTGAGGCAAGTTTTCCTCCCTTAAACTTGAAAGTTATTTAAAGCAAGTTCCATATCTCTTCTTATTATTTTATGTTGAGCAAGTTTTCCTATCTTAAACTTGTTATTTCATTTAAAGCAAGTTTACTTATATTGAGCAAGCTTATTGACCTTAGCTTATTGATATTCAAGCAAGGTTACTATCATGATTATATACTTAAGTTTTATTCCAATCATTATTTGTTATTCAAACTTCGAGTACAGTTTCTATTGAGCAAACTCTATTGATGATTTAGGCTAGCAAACCCTTATTGATTCAGCTAGTCCTTAGTTGATGTGCGTTTCAAAGACTTAGAATGTTTTCTATACTTGTTCCAAGCCAATTTTCTTTTTGGTATGGATTCAGACGATAAACTGAGATGAACAACCCTAATATAGGGGATTACTTACGCGACAGCGTTAAAATGTTTGTGCACAATACATTGTACAAAGGGCTGATCCCCCTGAGTACGAGATGTTGGTCCATAGTCTATATGACTGTTAAAGGTTACAGTAGAAATACTTGTCAACCTAGGACATAGTTCGAGGTCTTGTGACCCTCAGATATTATTTCTAAATCTTGAAATCTATCTTTCCTTGAATCGAGCTTTCTAACGAGCTTTTAGACTTTAATCATTTATTGGTTGAGAATCATAAAACTATTATTCCTCAGTTGAAATCATTTCGTTTAAATATTATTGTTATCATACTTGTGAGCAATTGTTTGCTCACTCTTGCACTAATCATTGCAGCTAAGGCTGAGAAGTCGGACGAGCCGTCCACGAGCAAAGGCAAGGGCAAGATGCATAAATAGCTAAAGTCCTGTTATTTATTTGATGATTGATTGTAATAAGACTTATTTAAATTATGTTTATTCCGCATTTGATGTATTAAGGTTAAGATAACCTGGGATTTGAATGTTTAATAGTTTGGAGATGTAGCCCATTTTGGGTAGATGTTTCTTTAAGTTTATTAAATTGTTCTTTATTTTGGGTAGTTAGATGTGAGTGAATGAGATAGTGAACACCAAATCAGTGGGAATTAAGTACCTGGATTTGGGGGTGTCACAGGTTGGTATCAGAGCTGTAGGTTATGAACCTTTAGGTGGGGAAAACCTTAGGGTAGTAGCCTTTTAGAAGATAGAGAATATAGAGGTGATAAACTCTTATTGAGTTCTAAGGAATGAATTACGGAAATTCATAAAAGACAATAAAATGATTATGTGCTATGTGCTTATTTGATAATAAACTTATGTGCTCGCGAGTATTATCGATTAGTAATTAAAACTTAAAACTTTGTTGTCAGGATGACTGATAAAGGCGAGCCCAGCCAGACTAGAGAGGAGGAGCCCCGAGATATTCACGTAGTTCATGAGTAGCTAGTGCAGAGGGAGCCATCTCCATTGGTTACAGTTACAGGTCACGAGTATGAGCCTGAGACTGATCCTTAGGAGGACCCTGAGGAGGATCCTGAGGAGGACCCTGAAGAGGTTGAGGAGGAGGAGGAAGACCTTGAGGGGATATCACTATCTACTTTGGGTGTTCAGATGTACGAGCAGGTGTATGATCGCAACATAGAGTTGCAGGATAGAATGGAGGAGTTAGAGAGGCAGCTGGCGGAGCGACAGACTGCTTTGGAGCAGAAGAACAGTGAGATCGTGGAGCTAGATATACGTCTTGGAGACGTGGAGTGGAAGCTGGTTCATGTAGAGAGTGAAAAGGAGGAGTTAGAGGAACAGGCTGCAGAACGTCAAACCACTCTAGAGCAGAAGGATGCTGAGATCCAAGACCTTTCTTCACGTCTTGCAGAGGCTGAGCAGAGGCTGGCACAGTCTGAGTATCGACGAGGACAGCTGATAGCGAGGAATGAAGTTGTAAGAGATGAGTTGAGAGAGGAGTCAGCTAAGCGGGCGAGAGCTGAGACAGCTTGGCTGAGGGAGGCTGATCGCGCAGACCGTGTAGAGTGTGAGATGCGGTCAAAGAAGGCCAAGATTGATGAGATGGAGTATATTTTTCATACTACCATAGACAGAGCTCAAGATCGAGCTAATCGTCATCCAGATGTGATGGATCGTAGGATGATGACACGTATTATGGAGCAGGAACGCCAGGAAGCTGTGCGTCGTGGGATGTCATCATAGATTATGATTAGTTATGTTATTATGAAATTTATGAGTTAATAAGTTGTAAATCCCAGTTTCTATATAATGGGATAGAATAATGATGTAATCCTGGAACTTTGTGATTTCAGGATAGATGATTTGATGTAAATAACTACGATGTTATCCTTATTATATTTTGAAGCAGTTAATGAATAAAATGTGGAAGTTTATCAGATGTGTTATGTGTTTAAGAGTTGTTAATAAATGTTTAAGTTAAAACTTAAATGTTTGAGTAATTGAACAATAGTCTAATAACGAGAATTCTTAACAGTAAGATGCCGCCAAGAAGACAACTAACACGTCAACAGACCCCCAGAGGGATCTACCAATAATGAAGAAGTCAACGCTAATCCGATGCAACAGTTGGTGAATCTGCTAACGGGAGCCTTTGCAAATCAACCACAAGTTCATGCCACGACCTTCAAGGATTTCAAGGCTGTCGGACCTCCGGAATATCACGGGTCTATGAATCCGATAGAGGCTCAAACATGAGTCATGGAGATGGAGAAGGTGTTTGATGTCGCTAGGCTCAATGAGGATCAGAAGACGGCATTTGTAACCTTTATGATGAAGTCAGAAGCTAGTTATTGGTGGCAAGCAAATAAGACTCGAGGTGGCCAAGGAATTATTCCATGGGAGCGATTTAAAGAGATGTTTTTCGAGACCTACTTTCCGATAAGTGCTCAAAATCAAATGGAGGTGCAGTTTCTGGAACTGAAGCAAGGTACCATGACGGTACCTGAATATGCTGCAAAGTTTAATGAGCTGGCGCGATTTGCGCCATATCAGGTCAACACGGATGAGCGGAAGGCCAGAAGATTTGAGCAGGGACTGAAACCCTGGTTATATAGTAGAGTTTCGTTGTTTCAACTGAAGTCGTTTGCGGCAGTGCTGGAAAAGGCGATTATCGCTGAAGGAGGCAGTGATGCTCTGTCCAAGTATAACCAGGAGCAGAAGAAAAAGAAGAATGAGAATGAAAACAAGATAAGTAGTAGCCATGGGGGCAGTGGCCAGAAAAGGAAATGGAATGATAGTAACTCTGCGGGAAGTCAGTAGGGTAATCAGAAAAAGAAGATAGAGGTGTGCAGCAACTGTGGAAAGAGCCATATGGGTGTTTGTTTGAAGGGTAAGCGGGTGTGCTTCAACTGTGGACAAGAGGGTCATATTTCACCAAATTGCCCTAATCCAAAGAAAGGAGCATGTTTCATCTGCGGGTCGAAGGATCACTTTGCTCGGGAATGCTCTAAGAAAACAACTACGGGTGGAGCCAATTCAGGAAAGGGAAATAGCGGTGGTGGAGGCAATCTTACTATCACAGGACCCACGCAGCCCAACCGACCTACTGCTCGAACATTCAACATGACGGTGCAGGATGCTGTGCAGTCAAAGGATGTAGTGTCAGGTATCATTCCAGTCAATAATGTTAATGCTTATGTATTGTTTGACTCGGGTGCTACTTGCTCATTTATATCCGATGATTTTGCTAGAAAATTAGGGTTGCCCCAGGAAGAGTTAGATTACCCCATGAACATAGGAATTGAGAATAGGGAGGTGATTCCTGTTAAGTTTGTTCACAAAAACTGTTAAGTAAAAATTAAGGGTCATGTGATGACTGTCAACTTGATCCCAATTCGTCTTGGGGAGTTTGACGTCATTCTGGGAATGGATTGGTTGTTCAACCATGGGGCAGTTATTGATTGTCAAAAGAAGTGTGTGAACCTTATGACTCCGTCAAAGGTAGTGTTTTATGGCAGCAAGTCGCCTAGACAAACGAGCTGTCTGACAATGGTGCAGGCCAGAAAGATGTTGAGACAAGGGTGTGTAGGATATCTAGCCTACATAGTTGATACCCGTAAGGTGGGTGCAAAACTGGAGGAGATACCAGTAGTAAGGGATTTTGCGGACGTATTTCCTGATGATTTGCCAGGATTACCGCCAGATAGGGAAATCGAGTTTGTAATTGATTTAGCACCAGGAACGGCCCCTATATCGAAAGCCCCGTATCGAATGGCTCTGGTAGAAATGAAGGAATTAATGGTGCAATTACAGGAATTATTGGATAAGAAGTATATCCAACCGAGCGTTTCGCCGTGGGGAGCACCGGTATTGTTTGTTAAGAAGAAGGATGGGTCAATGCGTCTTTGCATTGATTATAGAGAGTTGAACAAGGTCACGATTAAAAACAAGTATCCGTTGCCAAGAATTGATGACCTGTTTGACCAACTGAAGGGAGCAAGATATTTTTCGAAGATAGATCTGCGAAGTGGATACCATCAGTTGAAGGTGAGGAAGGAGGATATACCAAAGACGGCATTTCGAACCAGATATGGTCACTATGAGTTTTTGGTTATGTCGTTTGGTTTAACGAATGCACCTGCAACATTCATGGACTTAATGAATAGGGTGTTCAAACCATTTCTGGATAAGTTTGTGGTGGTATTCATAGATGACATTTTGGTCTATTCCAAAACTCAAGAAGAACACGTGTTGCATTTAAGGGTGACATTGGAGGCGTTAAGAAAAGAGAAATTATATGCAAAATTTTCGAAGTGCGAATTTTGGTTGGAACGTGTTCAATTCCTTGGGCATGTTATCGATAAGGACGGGATTTCGGTGGATCCAGCGAAAGTGGAAGCTGTGATGAACTGGGATCAGCCGAAGACACCGTCGGAAGTGAGGAGTTTCCTTGGTTTGGCAGGATATTACAGACGTTTTATTCAAGATTTCTCTAGAATCGCCACTCCGTTGACGAATTTAACAAGGAAATCAGTGAAGTTTGTTTGGACGGAGAAGTGCGAAGAGAGTTTCCAAGAACTAAGGAAGAGACTAAGTTCGGCACCTGTGTTGACTTTGCCAGATGATACAGGAAATTTTGTGGTGTACAGTGATGCATCACATAAAGGACTTGGTTGTGTGTTGATGCAGAATGGTAAGGTTATTGCATATGCATCGCGCCAACTAAAAGATTATGAAAAAGGGTATCCGACTCATGATTTGGAGTTAGCAGCCGTGGTGTTTGCTTTAAAAATTTGGAGGCACTATCTCTATGGGGAGAAGTGTGAAATATATACGGACCATAAAAGTCTGAAGTATATTTTCACGCAGAAAGACTTGAATATGCGGCAGAGGAGATGGATAGAATTGATCAAAGATTATGACTGTGAAATTCTATACCATCCAGGGAAGGCTAATGTGGTTGCCGACGCTTTGAGTAGAAAAGGTCGGGAGAAACTGTTTATGTTAACTGCTCAGGAGGAACTTGTGGCGGAAATGGCTAAGATGGAATTAGAGGTGAAAAATCTGGCAGAGCCTAACGAAAAATTGTTCCAGATAGAAACTCAACCAACTTTGGTGGACAAAGTCAAGGAAGCGCAACTCAAGGATGAGGAGTGTATTAATATTCGAAAAAGAGTGCTTGAAGGTGAAGAGCTTAAATATAAAATCGATACCGAAGGGTTACTGAGATTTGAAGGCAGAATCTGGGTACCGTCAGTATTGGCAATCAAAGAGGAGATTTTGAACGAAGCTCACAGTTCACGATTTTCGGTTCACTCGGGAAGCACAAAGATGTACCAGGATCTTTGCCAACATTTTTGGTGGCCAAACATGAAAAGAGAGGTTGCCGAATGCGTTGCAAAATGTCTCACTTGTCAGAGAGTCAAAGCGGAGCATCAACGACCAAGTGGTTTGCTATAGCCCTTGGAGATACCAGAATGGAAGTGGGAGCATATCACGATGGACTTCGTGGTAGGACTTCCAACTACTCAGAAAGGTTATGACGCGATATGGGTTATAGTTGACAGATTGACGAAATCAGCGCATTTCTTGCCGATCAAAATCAGATTTACTTTGGATCAGCTGGCAAAGTTATATGTCAAAGAGATTATTTCGAGGCACGGTGTTCCAGTATCAATAGTATCAGATCGAGATCCACGATTTACATCAAAAGTTTGGAGGAGTCTACAAGCTTGTTTGGGAACGCAGTTGAGAATGAGTACAACTTATCATCCTCAAACCGATGGCCAGAGCGAAAGAACAATTCAAACGTTGGAGGATATGCTTCGAGCATGCGTTATGGATTTTAAAGGTAACTGGGATGATCATTTACCTCTGGTCGAGTTTGCTTACAACAATAGTTATCACGCTAGTATCGGCATGCCGCCCTACGAAGCATTGTATGGAAGGAAATGCAGAACTCCATTATGCTGGGATGAGGTTGGTGAACGACAACTATTGGGACCCGAGCTGGTACAACAAACTGCTGAAATTGTCAAGGTGATAAGAGCCAGACTGATAGCCGCTCAAGACAGACAGAAGAAGTATGCTGATCAACACCGACAAAATCGCGAATTTGACGTCGGGAGCTTTGTGTTTCTTAAAGTCTCTCCCTGGAAGGGAAAGATCAGATTTGGTAAAAAGGGTAAGCTGAGTCTGCGGTTTATTGGACCCTTCGAAGTGCTGAAACAGATGGGTGAAGTAGCTTATGAGGTAGCTTTACCTCCTGAGTTAAGCCATATTCACAATGTCTTCCACATATCGGTGCTACGACCATATAAGTCTGATTATAAACATGTCATAGAGTATGAACCGATAAAGTTTGAGCAAGATTTGTCTTATGAAGAAATACCTGTTCAGATAGTGGACAGGAAGGAGCAAGTACTTAGAAATAAAGTGATACCTTCTGTTAAGGTAATATGGAGGAACCACAGTGCTGAAGAAGCAACGTGGGAACTTGAAAAAATAATGATGCAAGATTTTCCCCAATTATTTGTTTAATCTTTATATTGCGATTCTGGGGACAGAATCTTTGTAAGGAGGGGAGAATGTAACGGACGATTTAATTGCATTGTGATTCTGGGGACAAAATCCTTTTAAGGAGGGAAAGATGTAACGAATGCAATTTTTATGATTGAATAAAAATATTTATTGAGTTATATAAATATTTTTATTAATTTATTGAGTTAAATAAATAATTTATTAAGTTTTGTGAAATGGGTATATGTTGAGTTTAATAATGTTAAATGTTATTTGAATGTGATTTGTTGTGATTATTCTAATTTAATTTAATGATTAAATTAGATGATGAAAAGAATTATTTGAATAAATGATTTATGTTAATAAATAATTTATTTGAATAATATAATTCATTTGGTGTTATTGTTAATGGTTAAGTAAATTTATTATTTGAGTTAGTAAGGTTTAATTGAATTTATTTAATAATAAGTTCAATTAAATTAAATGTGTGACATTTTAAACTATATGTTATATTGGTTTATTAAAATAAATGAGAAAGTGTTTAATTCAGTTTTACCAAACAAGGCTCTATGATCTTTGTTTGAGAACAATGGATTATTTTATTTGTGTTTTACCAAACAAGGCCTTAAGACCTTTAGTTAGAATAATGGATTATTTTAATCTTGCTTTGCCAAACATAGCCTTATGGCTTTTTGAATTTTATAACTGATGAATTAAATTAGATTATACGTTATTATATTAAGTATCAGTTTTATTATTTTAAATTAACAGTTTTTATTTCATCAGTTTTATTTTACGTCTGTTGTAAAAAGAAAACAAAGAAGAGAAAGAACAGAGTTTGAGAGAAAGAAAGAACAGAGTTGAGAGAGAGCTCTGTGAAATTGAGGGTTGAGAGAAAAGAGAGAATTGAGAAAGAGAAAGAAATGAAGTGCTAAACTAAGAATTTTATATAGCTTGAAGGTATAATTCTTTTAGTCTTGTTCTTCATTATGTTCTTGTATATGATTTTTATTTCACTGTTTATGAATTCATATGCTAAATATATGAATTACTTGGTTATAATTGTTAGAAAACATGTGTTAGATGATTATGTGATGATTATAGATTAATTGGAATGATTAATCCATAAAGCATGTTTAGAATAGAGTTTTTTGAGTTTTACAGAGTTTATTTTCATGAGTGGTATATATGTATGAAGTTAATATTCAAATTGTTTGTTAATTGGTAAAATTATCATTTGTTTATGATTATTTGATGAAAAACAAGAATAATGCAAGAAGAATGGTTTTAATTGGTTGAAAAATGAGTTTACAGAGTTTGATTTTATTAAAATGGTTAAAACTTGAATATTTGGTTTTAACAGTGAATTTTGGTTTAAATTGGTTAATCATGTGTTTTATAATGCTTAGATTGATTAGAAACATGTTGGGTAAATGTTTTGTGTCTTATATGATGTCTAGATATACTTAATTTGTTTTCTGGATGGTAGAATTCGGAAAATTTTGGCCAAATTTGGCCTAAGTTTTCACTGGTTCGCAAGCTGGGGAAGACGACAGTCAAGTCTATCGCCCCGGCGATAGAAATGAACTGATTTCTTCGCCCCAGCGACAGAGTCGCCCCGGCGACAAAATTGTTAAGCATAACGCCGCCCCGGCGACAACCTCGCCCCGGCGACGATTTTGTTAAGTTTTTTCTCGCCCCGGCGAGAAACGCTACTGTTTAAAAAAAAAAAATTTAAATTATTATTTTCTTTTCTGGGGAAGTTATGATGCATAATTAAACTTATATTAATGTGACTAATGTATTACCAAGATGGTTGCTAAACTAGTATTTGTTGACTATGGTATGCTAAATGAGATAAAGAGCAAGCCTTAAATGCTTTTAATTTTGTGACTAATTATGTTACTATTTTATAATTAAATGTTTAGGTTGTTTAAGGATCGTGAATTACTTAAATTTGTAATCTACGCTTGAGGCAAGTTTTCCTCCCTTAAACTTGAAAGTTATTTATAGCAAGTTCTTTATCTCAACTTATTATTTTATGTTGAGCAAGTTTTCCTATCTTAAACTTGTTATTTCATTTAAAGCAAGTTTATTTATATTGAGCAAGCTTATTGACCTTAGCTTATTGATATTCAAGCAAGGTTACTATCATGATTATATACTTAAGTTTTATTCCAATCATTGTTTGTTATTCAAACTTCGAGTACAGTTTCTATTGAGCAAACTCTATTGATGATTTAGGCTAGCAAACCCTTATTGATTCAGCTAGTCCTTAGTTGATGTGCGTTTTAAAGACTTAGAATGTTTTCTATACTTGTTCCAAGCCAATTTTCTTTTTGGTATGGATTCAGACGATAAACTGAGATGAACAACCCTAATATAGGGGATTACTTACGCGACAGCGTTAAAATGTTTGTGCACAATACATTGTACAAAGGGCTGATCCCCCTGAGTACGAGATGTTGGTCCATAGTCTATATGACTGTTAAAGGTTACAGTAGAAATACTTGTCAACCTAGGACATAGTTCGAGGTCTTGTGACCCTCAGATATTATTTCTAAATCTTGAAATCTATCTTTCCTTGAATCGAGCTTTCTAACGAGCTTTTAGACTTTAATCATTTATTGGTTGAGAATCATAAAACTATTATTCCTCAGTTGAAATCATTTCGTTTAAATATTATTGTTATCATACTTGTGAGCAATTGTTTGCTCACTCTTGCACTAATCATTGCAGCTAAGGCTGAGAAGTCGGACGAGCCGTCCACGAGCAAAGGCAAGGGCAAGATGCATAAATAGCTAAAGTCCTGTTATTTATTTGATGATTGATTGTAATAAGACTTATTTAAATTATGTTTATTCCGCATTTGATGTATTAAGGTTAAGATAACCTGGGATTTGAATGTTTAATAGTTTGGAGATGTAGCCCATTTTGGGTAGATGTTTCTTTAAGTTTATTAAATTGTTCTTTATTTTGGGTAGTTAGATGTGAGTGAATGAGATAGTGAACACCAAATCAGTGGGAATTAAGTACCTGGATTTGGGGGTGTCACAGGTTGGTATCAGAGCTGTAGGTTATGAACCTTTAGGTGGGGAAAACCTTAGGGTAGTAGCCTTTTAGAAGATAGAGAATATAGAGGTGATAAACTCTTATTGAGTTCTAAGGAATGAATTACGGAAATTCATAAAAGACAATAAAATGATTATGTGCTATGTGCTTATTTGATAACAAACTTATGTGCTCGCGAGTATTATCGATTAGTAATTAAAACTTAAAACTTTGTTGTCAGGATGACTGATAAAGGCGAGCCCAGCCAGACTAGAGAGGAGGAGCCCCGAGATATTCACGTAGTTCATGAGTAGCTAGTGCAGAGGGAGCCATCTCCATTGGTTACAGTTACAGGTCACGAGTATGAGCCTGAGACTGATCCTTAGGAGGACCCTGAGGAGGATCCTGAGGAGGACCCTGAAGAGGTTGAGGAGGAGGAGGAAGACCTTGAGGGGATATCACTATCTACTTTGGGTGTTCAGATGTACGAGCAGGTGTATGATCGCAACATAGAGTTGCAGGATAGAATGGAGGAGTTAGAGAGGCAGCTGGCGGAGCGACAGACTGCTTTGGAGCAGAAGAACAGTGAGATCGTGGAGCTAGATATACGTCTTGGAGACGTGGAGTGGAAGCTGGTTCATGTAGAGAGTGAAAAGGAGGAGTTAGAGGAACAGGCTGCAGAACGTCAAACCACTCTAGAGCAGAAGGATGCTGAGATCCAAGACCTTTCTTCACGTCTTGCAGAGGCTGAGCAGAGGCTGGCACAGTCTGAGTATCGACGAGGACAGCTGATAGCGAGGAATGAAGTTGTAAGAGATGAGTTGAGAGAGGAGTCAGCTAAGCGGGCGAGAGCTGAGACAGCTTGGCTGAGGGAGGCTGATCGCGCAGACCGTGTAGAGTGTGAGATGCGGTCAAAGAAGGCCAAGATTGATGAGATGGAGTATATTTTTCATACTACCATAGACAGAGCTCAAGATCGAGCTAATCGTCATCCAGATGTGATGGATCGTAGGATGATGACACGTATTATGGAGCAGGAACGCCAGGAAGCTGTGCGTCGTGGGATGTCATCATAGATTATGATTAGTTATGTTATTATGAAATTTATGAGTTAATAAGTTGTAAATCCCAGTTTCTATATAATGGGATAGAATAATGATGTAATCCTGGAACTTTGTGATTTCAGGATAGATGATTTGATGTAAATAACTACGATGTTATCCTTATTATATTTTGAAGCAGTTAATGAATAAAATGTGGAAGTTTATCAGATGTGTTATGTGTTTAAGAGTTGTTAATAAATGTTTAAGTTAAAACTTAAATGTTTGAGTAATTGAACAATAGTCTAATAACGAGAATTCTTAACAGTAAGATGCCGCCAAGAAGACAACTAACACGTCAACAGACCCCCAGAGGGATCTACCAATAATGAAGAAGTCAACGCTAATCCGATGCAACAGTTGGTGAATCTGCTAACGGGAGCCTTTGCAAATCAACCACAAGTTCATGCCACGACCTTCAAGGATTTCAAGGCTGTCGGACCTCCGGAATATCACGGGTCTATGAATCCGATAGAGGCTCAAACATGAGTCATGGAGATGGAGAAGGTGTTTGATGTCGCTAGGCTCAATGAGGATCAGAAGACGGCATTTGTAACCTTTATGATGAAGTCAGAAGCTAGTTATTGGTGGCAAGCAAATAAGACTCGAGGTGGCCAAGGAATTATTCCATGGGAGCGATTTAAAGAGATGTTTTTCGAGACCTACTTTCCGATAAGTGCTCAAAATCAAATGGAGGTGCAGTTTCTGGAACTGAAGCAAGGTACCATGACGGTACCTGAATATGCTGCAAAGTTTAATGAGCTGGCGCGATTTGCGCCATATCAGGTCAACACGGATGAGCGGAAGGCCAGAAGATTTGAGCAGGGACTGAAACCCTGGTTATATAGTAGAGTTTCGTTGTTTCAACTGAAGTCGTTTGCGGCAGTGCTGGAAAAGGCGATTATCGCTGAAGGAGGCAGTGATGCTCTGTCCAAGTATAACCAGGAGCAGAAGAAAAAGAAGAATGAGAATGAAAACAAGATAAGTAGTAGCCATGGGGGCAGTGGCCAGAAAAGGAAATGGAATGATAGTAACTCTGCGGGAAGTCAGTAGGGTAATCAGAAAAAGAAGATAGAGGTGTGCAGCAACTGTGGAAAGAGCCATATGGGTGTTTGTTTGAAGGGTAAGCGGGTGTGCTTCAACTGTGGACAAGAGGGTCATATTTCACCAAATTGCCCTAATCCAAAGAAAGGAGCATGTTTCATCTGCGGGTCGAAGGATCACTTTGCTCGGGAATGCTCTAAGAAAACAACTACGGGTGGAGCCAATTCAGGAAAGGGAAATAGCGGTGGTGGAGGCAATCTTACTATCACAGGACCCACGCAGCCCAACCGACCTACTGCTCGAACATTCAACATGACGGTGCAGGATGCTGTGCAGTCAAAGGATGTAGTGTCAGGTATCATTCCAGTCAATAATGTTAATGCTTATGTATTGTTTGACTCGGGTGCTACTTGCTCATTTATATCCGATGATTTTGCTAGAAAATTAGGGTTGCCCCAGGAAGAGTTAGATTACCCCATGAACATAGGAATTGAGAATAGGGAGGTGATTCCTGTTAAGTTTGTTCACAAAAACTGTTAAGTAAAAATTAAGGGTCATGTGATGACTGTCAACTTGATCCCAATTCGTCTTGGGGAGTTTGACGTCATTCTGGGAATGGATTGGTTGTTCAACCATGGGGCAGTTATTGATTGTCAAAAGAAGTGTGTGAACCTTATGACTCCGTCAAAGGTAGTGTTTTATGGCAGCAAGTCGCCTAGACAAACGAGCTGTCTGACAATGGTGCAGGCCAGAAAGATGTTGAGACAAGGGTGTGTAGGATATCTAGCCTACATAGTTGATACCCGTAAGGTGGGTGCAAAACTGGAGGAGATACCAGTAGTAAGGGATTTTGCGGACGTATTTCCTGATGATTTGCCAGGATTACCGCCAGATAGGGAAATCGAGTTTGTAATTGATTTAGCACCAGGAACGGCCCCTATATCGAAAGCCCCGTATCGAATGGCTCTGGTAGAAATGAAGGAATTAATGGTGCAATTACAGGAATTATTGGATAAGAAGTATATCCAACCGAGCGTTTCGCCGTGGGGAGCACCGGTATTGTTTGTTAAGAAGAAGGATGGGTCAATGCGTCTTTGCATTGATTATAGAGAGTTGAACAAGGTCACGATTAAAAACAAGTATCCGTTGCCAAGAATTGATGACCTGTTTGACCAACTGAAGGGAGCAAGATATTTTTCGAAGATAGATCTGCGAAGTGGATACCATCAGTTGAAGGTGAGGAAGGAGGATATACCAAAGACGGCATTTCGAACCAGATATGGTCACTATGAGTTTTTGGTTATGTCGTTTGGTTTAACGAATGCACCTGCAGCATTCATGGACTTAATGAATAGGGTGTTCAAACCATTTCTGGATAAGTTTGTGGTGGTATTCATAGATGACATTTTGGTCTATTCCAAAACTCAAGAAGAACACGTGTTGCATTTAAGGGTGACATTGGAGGCGTTAAGAAAAGAGAAATTATATGCAAAATTTTCGAAGTGCGAATTTTGGTTGGAACGTGTTCAATTCCTTGGGCATGTTATCGATAAGGACGGGATTTCGGTGGATCCAGCGAAAGTGGAAGCTGTGATGAACTGGGATCAGCCGAAGACACCGTCGGAAGTGAGGAGTTTCCCATTTTGGGTAGATGTTTCTTTAAGTTTATTAAATTGTTCTTTATTTTGGGTAGTTAGATGTGAATGAATGAGATAGTGAACACCAAATCAGTGGGAATTAAGTACCTGGATTTGGGGGTGTCACATTTCTCCTGCACATTCTTTTCTCCCCTAGACTTGTTACAATCAAGCTCCATAATGCTTTCCTTCTCAACAACTTGTTGATGCACTGTTGAGGTTTCTCCTCCAGTTTTATTCAATATTGTGCCACTCCGAAGGGTGACTGCCTTGCAATGCTCCTTGCCCTCCCGTTTTGGGTTGACATCCGTGTCACTAGGTAAGGTGCCTACAGGATGGCTATTCAAAGCAGTTGCCAACTGTCCCAAATGGACTTCTAGATTCCAGATTGCTGCCTCTTGACTGAGGCTCCTTGTTTCATTCTGAGCAATATATCTCGAGAGGAGATCTTCCACACTAGGTTTCCTGTCCTGTGGAGGTGGGTAAGATCCTTGAGAATGCTGTTGATTCTGAGATTGAAATCCAGGAGGATGTGAATAAGGTGGCTTGGTGGTAGAGGGTTAGGCTTGGGTGCTGTTATTGTTACTCCATGAGAAATTTGGGTGATTTCTCAATCCAGGATTGTAGTGTGTGGGGAGATTGGAATTCTGTTGTCGCCCGTAGTTAGAGACATACTGAACTGATTCCAAGCTAATGGGACATTGTTCAGTCGGGTGACTTCCCGCACACAATTCACATGGCACAGTGATACTCTGCACTGGCTGCTTCCCCATGGCTTGAATTTGCTTAGCAAGGCTCTCAACATGTGCCGATAGTGCAGTAATTGTGTCTACCTCATACATACTGGCCACTTTACCCGGCATTTTCCTCTCTGTTGGCCATTGATAATTATTTGCTGCCATAGTTTCCAATAGCTCATAAGCCTGGTCATATGTCCTCCCCATAAATGCTCCTCCAGATGCAGCATCAATACTTGCTCTGGTCTGCCCTGATACCCCGTTATAGAAAATCTCCACTAATAGCCAATTCGGCAGGCTGTGGTACGGACACTTTCTTAACAGATCCTTGTATCTTTCCCATGCTTCATAAAGAGTCTCAGCATCTACTTGTGAGAAAGACATGATGTTATTTCTGAGCTTGGCAGTTTTCGCTGGCGGGAAGAACTTTGCTACAAATTTCTGGGCCAAATCAGCCCATGTGGTAATTGAGCCCGAGGGGAGTGAATGCAACCAATTTTTAGCCTTATCCCGTAGGGTAAAAGGAAACAGTCTGAGCCTGATTGCGTCTTCAGTCACTCCGGTGTATCTAAAGGTGTCACAAATTTCCACAAAGTTGACTACATGATCATTGGGGTCATCATTCGGCAATCCCCCAAACTATAAATTGTTTTGGATCATTTGAATCGTGCTTGGCTTAATTTCAAAGCTGTTTACTGCAATAGGGGGCCTTTGAATACTTGCATGTAAATTTGTGACACGCGACATTGCATACTCCCGCAGAGTTTTCTGAATTTCCTCGGCCATTATAGCTGGAATAGGTATTTCCCTAGCTCTCTCTCTTCTCCTTCGTCTGAAAGTTCTGTCCACCTCAGGGTCAAGAGGTATTAAATCCTGATCCCTGCGAGGTGGCATACACAGTCTAACGTACCTGAGGGAAAGATTAAACAGATAAATCAGTATAAATTAAGATCGTTTAGAAGTAGTATTAATATTGAAAAACAAATAATACTAAGTCCCCGGCAACGGCGCCAAAAACTTGTTGGTGGTTTTCACAACCTATAAACTCGCGCAAGTATACGCGGCCTAACAAGTAGTATAGAAAAAGTCGAGTGTCGAACCCACGAGGACAAAGTATTAGGTAGTATCTCAACGGTCTTATTTAAACAAGTGAATAAGAGTTGTGTGTTGTAATCTATGAGGTAAAAGACAGTTAAATAAGAAAGCGAGTTGTATCAAAGATGTCAAACTAGGATTACAACTCCCCTAATGCCTCACCTAATATTCCTAACTCTCCATTTAACTAACAAATCACAAGAATGGCTAACCGAGAACACAAGGTACACATAAGCCTCTTCCGATGGTCAAATGCTTATCCCTTAGCTAGATAAATCACAATATTCCTATGGTGAAAATAACTAGACTAAGGGTCATTAATACTGGTCTCAAGGGTTACACAGGGCAAATAGACATATTCCTATTCTATCATGCAATTTGTGCACTCATTCCCTTGGGCAATGGTCATAACAAGTGTTGTTGTACTTAAGGAAAGGTATAACATCAATTTTTCAATATCAGTTAATACCTAAATCAATTCCTATCTCAAGCAATTGATAAATAAGCATGAATTACAACAATCCATTCAGAACATGATTCATTATATAAATAAGAGAGAAATTCATATTAAGCTAATCATTAAGTTACATTGCAATCCTAGAAATATAATTAGTTCATAACTATATAACTAATTAATACAGTCATGCTGTTCAACATAATTAAAATTACACGAATAGATGACAGAAATTGAAGAGAGAAAACTCCTGCACAGAAGTGTTCTTGCTTAAGCTGCCTCCTTGTGTAGTTGCCTCCTTTTCTCTCTAAGTTGCTATATATCTCCTAAGTTGTTTGATCTTTCCTTATGTAGCAGCAACTAGGTCATTACAGGAATGCCAGGTGGCTGGGAACCGGGGCTCATGCTGCGGCGTGGGCCTTGCGCCTTGCATTGGCGCTGTGGCGTGAGCTCCAGGTCCTTAGCCAAAGCAGGCTCGCTGCAGCGCCAAACCATGAAGGAATGGTGCCGCTGCAGCATGAGTTCCGTGTCCAAGCCAAGGGTGGCTCGCTGCAGCGCCAAACCATGAAGGAATGGTGCCGCTGCAGCGTGGGCTCCGCGTTTTTGCCATCCAGGGGTCTTTTTGTCCCTTATAGCTTCAAATGAACACACCTCCCTCCTGAAAAGCAATAAAGCATAAGATAACAGATAAAACACAACTATACGCTAGAAGATAATACAATCAAGCAATTTCTTAAGTGATTAGGAACACGATTCGCAGGTATGAATCCCGCTCATCAGTGACTCAAAATAGGTTGTGTGAACCTATTTTGTTGGCGTCACAGTTGGTATCAGAGCTTAGGAATATGATCTCTAGTAGAGATCTGGGATTAGAACTAGGAGGGGAGAGACGAGTAAAATCCTTCGCTAGTGTGTCCTACCTAAGCTATTTTGTTATTTAAGTAATTGATTTGGTTGTAGGGACAAGATGTGGCAAGTCTATTTTTTTAACTAATCTTTGTTTTGTGATCACATTTTAGAATGACATCTGAAAACCAAGAGATTCACTATGAAACAATTGTGGCTGAAAATCAGGAAGCTACAAGCAATATTGGTGCAAACTCAGAATGCTAACAACAGAATAAATGATGAATTTTTTAGGAACTTCATGCAATTCATGCAGAACCAGGCGAGAAGAGCTTCTGTCTATAATATTGGTGGAAACGCTGGTAACGTACGAAGGGTCACTGCCAAGCAGTTCAAAGAGTTGGGACCACCTGAATTTCTCGGCAAGTCAGACCCACTCAAGGTAGAGGCGTGGCTCAAACAATTGACCAAGATATTTGATGTACTGCGTTGCACTGACTAACAAAAGGTTCCTTTCGCTACCTTTATGCTACGAGGGGAAGAGGATCATTGGTGGGAATCCGTGAAACGTACCCGTCATTCGACAATCGAGATGTCTTGGGTCGAGTTCCAAGAATTATTTAACGAGAAGTATTTTTCGGAGAGTATTCGCCATATGAAGGAGGTGGAATTCATCAAACTAGAGCAGAATAACATAACTGTATCATAGTACGAAGCCAAGTTTGCCGAGCTATCTCGATTTGCGTCCCATTTGGTGGACACTAAGGAACAGATGACGCGAATGTTTTTACGAGGTTTAAAACCAGAAATTCGTCAATATCTCGTCTCTCATAAAATTTATCTATATTCAGATGTCGTGGATAGGGCTTAAGTAGTGGAGCAAGAGAAAGAAATACTACAACCAAGAAGCAACACCCAACAACGAGAGAGAAATTACGATAATAATCGTAATGGTGGCAACAATCTTCGAAATAATATTGATAACCAGCGAGGAGGGAATCACCACGCCGGAAATGGTAACCACTCCGGTGGTAATCCTGGCCCAGATAACAGAAGGAGTAAGTCAAGTGGAAACAATTCCAAGAAGAGGAGATTCAACAACTATGGAAAGGCACCAGCATCACCACCAGCACCAGTACCAATTTCGAGGGGAGGAGAACGACCACCAGTTAGATGTTTCAAGTGAGGAAAAGAGGGACACATCAGTCCAAATTGTACACAGTCGCCATCCCAGGTGTGTTATAATTGTGAAAAAGAAGGCCACATAGATCGATTTTGTCATGTAGTAAAATCAAGTCCAGATGCAATGATGACACCAAAGGCTGTCACAAACAAGTAAAAGTCTGTGGTACAAGGGAGAGCTTTTGTCGTGACATCCCAAAAAGCGCGGAACCCGAACGAGGTTATCACGGGTAAACTATTTATTAACTCTTGTGAAGTCTATGCCTTACTAGATACTGGTTCTACCCACTCTTTTATTTCACCTAAATGTGCTCAACGTCTGAACTTGACTTTTGAGAAAATAAATTTTGACTTATCTGTTGAAACACCATTAGGACAAACATTCGTTACATCTACAGTATATAAATCTTGTTTTATTCAAATCGACACCCTCACATTACCTGTTGATCTTATCTCCTTGGACATGCATGAATTTGATGTGATTTTAGGAATTGATTGGTTAACTACTCATCATGCTAAAATTGATTGCTTTCGTAAGGTCATTAGTTTTCATATTCCTAATCAACCTGTTATGCGAATTCAAGCAACCAAACCGTTGAAATTAATAACCGTCATTTCTTGTTACAAAGCCATTCGTTTATTGAAAAATGAATGTCAAGCTTTCTTAGCCCATGTAACTGATTTAAACAAAAGTACGTCAGATTTGAATAGTATTTTTGTTGTTAATGAGTTCCCAGACGTATTTCCCGAAGAACTTCCTGGCCTACCCCCAGACCGTGAAATTGAATTTTGTATCGACCTTGAATCTGGTACAAAACCCATTTCCAAAACCCCATATCGAATGGCTCCTATTGAACTTCAGGAGTTAAAATTCGAACTATAGGAGTTGTTAGATATTAGTTTCATACGTCCGAGTACATCACCTTAGGGTGCTCTTGTTTTATTCGTAAAGAAGAAAGACAAGAGTATGAGACTTTGCATTGACTATCGGGAGTTAAACCATGTCACCATATAAAATAGGTACATGTTACCTCGCATTGATGGTCTGTTCGACCAGTTACAAGGTGCTCAATTCTTTTCAAAGATCAATCTCCGTTTTGGATATCATCAGTTGAAAGTTAAAGCTGATGACATTCCGAAGACTGCTTTCAGGACTCGATACGGGCATTATGAATTCCTAGTCATGTCTTTCCGATTGACTAATGTTGTGACGCCCCCAAATCCGGGTTAACTCAAACCACACAGATTTAGTGCTCACTATCCATACATAATCACTAACTACCCATAAAACAGAAGGTTTTAAGTAAAGCAAACTGAATAATAAGCAAAAGAAATATCTCCCATAAAAGGGTTACATAGCTTCTCAAAATAAGTCCAGGTTCTCTAACCTTTATTACATCTCTTAAAATGCGGAAAAATAAATAAATAGCTAATAAATCTTGATTACACAACCATAAAAGTAAACCAATCTTCCTATAATAGCAAGTCACAGTTATTTGTTCATTTTTCCTTTTCCTTTGCTAGTAGACGACTCACTTGGTATTTCAACTTTAGCTACAAGGGTTTAGTATGCAAGGGTGAGCAAAACAAGTGCCCACCAAAATAACAATGAACACTTTAATAATTAAGAATGGAAACAGCTGAAAGCTTGATAGAAAATAAACAGAACATCAAGATATTCCGAAAGTGATATACTGAGGGCGACTAGACCACGAACCATGTCCTAGGTTAACAGATAAGTTTGTTTTAACCTTTAACAGTTTAATAAACTATAACTGGACTATCCATCTCGTACTCAGGGTGATTAGCCCGTTGTACAATGTATTGTGCACAACCATTCAACGCTTTTGCGTAAGTATTCCCCTATACTAGGGTGTTCTTCTCAGTTTTTTTTAATCTAAGAACTCAGTTCAACAAAATAGAATTTAAACAACTTAGATTATGATCAAAGATCAACAACTGTAACGAACGTAATTTTTGTGATTAAGTAAAAATATTTATTGAGTTATATAAATATTTTTATTAATTTATTTATTGAGTAAAATAAATAATTTATAAAGTTATGGTGAAAGAATTTATGTTAAATGTTATGCAATTGTGATTTGATGTGATTATTCTAATTTAATTTAATAATTAAATTAGATGATTATTGATTTATTTGAATAAAATGATTTATTGAATTATTTGGATTAATTTATTGATGGCCAACTAGAAGTTATGATTAAATTTATATTGTTACAATTTAATTGATTAAAGTGTGACAATTGAAGCATATCATATAATAAGTATTAAAATAATTAAAAGAAGATTAATTTATTTTTTTTACCAAACAAAGCCTTATGGCTTTTGAATTCCTATTTTTAATTTGGTATTTGCCAAACAAGCCTTAGAGACTTTTGAATTATGTAACTGATGATTTTAAAATTAAAGTACGTGATTATATTTTATCAGTTTTTATTTGTAAGTTTCATCAGTTCAATTGTTAAATATAGAAAAGAAAGAACAGAGCTTTTGAGAGAAAAGAAAAATTGAGAGTTGAGAGTTCTTTGAATTGAGAAGGAGAAGGAAGAGAATTGCTAAGCTAGGAAATCATCTTGTTTAGCTCAAAGGTATAATCCTTTTTAAAAAGTTCTTCACTATATTCTTATTACTTTACTTCTCTATAGGATTTCTATTTTACTGTATGTGAATTCATATGCTAAATACATGAATTATTTGATTATAATTGATTCTGTGACGCCCCCGAATTCGGGTCTCCAAATACCCGGATCCGGTCATCACGATCCAATACAAACATTCACCTCTAACAACATATGGTAACTCAAATGCGGAATAAAATACACATACGTTGTTCATTACAAGGTGTTACTAGTCCCAGAATACAAATAACCTTAAACATATACACAATCCGTACCCTAATAACTATCAGGGATTAAATTACGTTACAGTAATTAACTACACATAATTTTATTTTCTGCTACATGAAGCCTATCACTTCATCTTTTCCTTCCCTTTGTTCTTTCCTGACGTCTCGGGTTTAGCTGCAATGAGATCATGATATAGCAAGAATGAGCAACGAGTTTGCCCAGCAAGTTGAAAGTATGACAATAAGGATATATCATGATTAAGGAATTTCAACATTGGAAAAATCAGAAGCAAGAACAATAATTGCTTTTAGAACAATTGATAGTCAAATAGACTTTGAACGATAACTTCCAAAGGAGTCAATAGCTGGTTGACCCTCTGGTTACTGGCTACAGAATAACGTACTTGAGGGGATCAGCCTCGCGTACCCTATGTATATGCATAACATTTAATTCTGCTATTTGTACCTTATATACGGTACGTGGGGTACTCCCCTATAAATAAAGGGGTTTTCATACAGTCTAAGAATCCTTACCATTGATTGGTTCAGATAGCTTTTATAAATTCTCACATATTTGTCTGACCGAACAAGGGTTCAGACTTAACCATGTATGGTTTATAAATTCCTGAATTTAAATATACGAATTTCAAATGCACGAGTGCGAATGTCAATAAATATATACAGATGTGGAATAATTTTGAAAGTAATTAGACCACTTAAGGCATGCTTGGAGATAAAAACTCAAGCTTAAAGAATAACCTGCAACAGTATATATATACCTTTTTGCACGAATTAGAGATAGTGCATAAGGCTTAGAAATTTGCTCAATGTAAAAGTTGAGTAAAGAAGAACTTGTAATAATGTAAGAAGTTTAGGGTTAGGAACTTGCCTGTTTGCTCAGCTACAGATAAATTCTAGCTTTACTTAATTGATCTTGAGTGACCTATCATTGGATAAAATCGACTTATCAATTAATATGACATGGTGGCATATTGGCACACCTTGCTATATCTTTTACTTAGCAGGTAAAAATTCACCACCTACATTTAGTTACCATAAATGGTAGCTAATTAGGATTGTTTATCATTTGAGTACTCAACTACTACCTGTGTTTGTCTCAGCATATGGGCTAAAAATCTTTCATTTATTATTTATAAAATAAATAATGAATTTATTCTGACTTAATGACAACTAAGTAACAATTAATCACTTATCAATTTCCATTCACCTTAGAGGTAATTGAGTAATCATTAATCTTGTTCCATATTTAACATTAATTAAATACTTAACGTATCAATTCTACACACTCTTAATTACTATTCACTATTAGTAAAATAATCTTTAAGTGTTTATCCTCATTATTTAATAAGAACCAAAAATAGTCAACTTATTAATCTCCCTCATACTTAATCATTATTTCCTTAATGATTAAGTGGTTGTTATTCTTATTAGCTATATTCATACCTAATTATTATTAATCAATAATTAGATATTTATTATTATTTTTATTTATTATTAATAAATAATAAATGATTATTCCATTACCATTATTTATTAACCTTATTTATTGTTTATTGATAAATAATAAATAATTAATTTACTCTTTTATTCATATTCAATTATTATTTAATATCGAGCAAATAATAATTAAATATTTATTGTCTTATTATTATTAAATAAATAATCATTTTATTAACTTTATTTATACTTAATACTAATTAATTATTTACTATCTTTATTTATTATTAATGGATAAATGATTAATAGTTTCTTATACTTAATTATTATTTAATATTGAATAATAATTAAATATTTATTACCTTTATTTATTATTTACTGGCAAATAATTAAATTATTAACTTATGCATACTTGATTATTAGTTAATAGTAGTCAAGCAATAATCAAATATTTATTAGCTTTATTTATTATTCATGGGTAAAGAATAGGTAATTATCTCATTATTCCTATTATTATTAAATCTTCCCATGATAATTTGATTATTACACAATATTATTAGTTGGGATAATCCTATTTTCTCCTTAGGTATCATTACCAATTAATTAATAATGATTTAATCGCCCGTTATTATTACCCAGTTACCCTTAACACAGGTTAGACAGTTCTAGCCCCTTTCCTGACTGATGCGACTAGCAGCTCGCTTAGCCACTTAGCACCGAAGTGCCCAGGGCGCGGCTGTTGCCCGCACCACACACGGCCACAACCGAGATTTCCAGCAACAAGCCTTGATTACAATACTCGCTTCAGTTCTTATGAACAGCCATAATACTAGCATATGATAAACCCAAGTGCGAGCTGTATATAAACAAAGTTGTTGGCAGAACAACTAATACCCAAAATGAAAAAATAGTCCCGTTAAGGCATCATGACAAACACCTGGTGGGCATCCCTCAACAAAATACCAGCCTAATAACGGTATACCACCAACTGCCAGAACCTTAAGGTTTTTCTTAACACAAAATTCCCAAGTCAAGAATAACACAACCAATAACAGAGAAAAGAAGGAAAATAAAAGAAAAGTACAACCCAATTCAAAACAACATAATACGATATATGATTCAACAATTACAGAAAATACCAATCAATACATTGATACCATCTGAATACATCCCACACAAATTGGGAACTAGAGTTTAACTCAGTTTGCATAGAACTACTATATACCTTGGGGTTGACCGATTTTCCCTCCTCCTCCTTCTACCGAAATAGGTAATATAGCCGGCGAACTTTCACGGTGGCTTCCCGCTGCAATTTCACTCTCTGAGATTTTGAGCCCTAATGTATCTGTATACCTTTCTAATTGGGACTCACCAAACTCGGTAGCTTGGCTAGGATTTGGACTCAATCTGGACTCTCAACAGAGGAATCGGCAGCTTCATGGTTGGGGAAAGGGTTCAATTTATAGAAGAGATTTTGCCCAAATTGATTCGGGTATTACTCAAATTGGTCGGTTAAGGACCGACGGTCGGAGGAAAGGTAGCGATTGACGGCTCCCATCAAGCCTCGTCAATCACAGCTAGCACCGGTCGGCAAGTCTCGAGCTGTGTAACCCTCACCGGTCAAATCGCCGGACTTTCTGGAACCCTTGGTTCCTTTGATAACCCCTCCTACCGTCGCTTGTTTGTCTGCCTCGAACCCTTGAATCGCCGCCGGTCGCTGCTTTCCACTGCTATCACCGGCGATTGACAGCCCCTGCTCCTTTCTCTCATTCCTTGCTCGTCTGGCTCGACTGATTGATGGCTCGGGTCTAGCTAGGTTCGGCTACGCCTACTCCCCTCTTTCTTCGACTGACTGATTTGGGGTTTTCACTTGGTTTATCCCATTTAGATTTTCACTGGCAAAACTTTTCCCCCATCACCATGGGTTCAACCCGGCTGAGGAGAGGATTGGGCTCAGCCCAATCGGTTTAGGAATAAATATTTGTTCAGTCCACTTGGGTTGGGCCCAACTGAAGTAAGGAAGTTGGGTCGGCCCAATCGGAAATTAAAAATGGGAATTGGGTAGCTAAAATAAAAGAAAAAAAATAGCCCAACTTATTTTGTTAAAATTAATAATACTATGTTTCCAATATTTGAAATAACTAATTAATTTACCTAATTATTTAAAATATTTGTTTCAATAAAAATTTTCCGTTCGAATTATTTAAATCCGATATAGTAAAATTATTTATTAATTTTCCCAATTTTCTTGTCAATCAATTGTTAGGGTTAACTCATTAATTTATTCAACCTATTAGTGAGTCCCTTTAAGGCAAAGAAAATTTATTGGACCCTATTTTAGATATAATTAAATAATAATACCCACATGGATCCAATTAAATTCGAAAAATTATATAAAATGAATTTCATATATCAAAATAATTTGATACCATGTTTTGAAAATTTCTGGACATTACATCCTCTCCCCCTTATAAGAATTCCGTCCTCGGAATTTCAATCTAAGATTACTCAAATAACTGGGGGTAATTTGCTCTCATCTTCTCTTCGAGCTCCCACGTGGCTTCTACCACCGCGTGATTTCTCCAGAGAACCTTCACCGAGTGAATGATTTTATTCCTCAGCTTCTGCTCTTTCCTATCCAGTATTTGAACAGGAACCTCCTCGTACGATAAATCCTTTTCGACTTGAATTGGTTCATAGGAGATGACATGTTTGTAGTCTGGCTTATACGGACGCAACACTGATACGTGAAACACGTTGTGAATGTGCTCAAGTTCAGGAGGTAATGCTACCTCATACGCCACTTCGCCGATCCGTCTCAAAATTTCGAACGGTCCTATGAACCTAGGGCTCAATTTGCCCTTTTTTCCAAAACGGATTTTCCCTTTCCAGGGAGATACCTTCAGAAACACAAAGCTACCAACTTCAAAATCTCGTTTTTGACGATGTAAGTCGGCATACTTCTTCTGGCGATCCTGGGCTGCTACTAACCGTTGTCTTATTACTTTAATGATTTCCACGGTTTGTTGTACCAATTCTGGTCCCAACAACCTCCGTTCACCAACTTCATCCCAACACAACGGTGTTCGACACTTTCTTTCGTATAATGCTTCGTACGGTGGCATACCAATACTAGCATGGTAACTATTGTTGTAGGCGAACTCTACTAGTGGCAAGTGATCGTCCCAGCTGCCACTTAAGTCCATCACGACTGCCCGGAGCATGTCCTCTAGAGTCTGAATTATTCGCTCACTCTGACCATCCGTTTGAGGATGATATGCCGTACTCATTCTTAACTGTGTTCCCAGTCTCTCCTGTAGGATTCTCCAAAAATTTGACGTGAAGCGCGGATCTCTGTCAGACACAATATATACCGGCACTCCATGTCGTGATACTATTTCCTTCACGTAAAGTTTCGCCAACTGCTCCAATTTGTACCTGATCTTGATGGGTAGAAAGTGGGCAGACTTGGTCAACCGATCTACGATCACCCAGATGGCGTCTAAACCTTTTTGGGTTGTTGGGAGTCCTACCACAAAATCCATAGTAATGTGCTCCCACTTCCACTCGGGAATCTCTAAGGGTTGTAACAATCCGCTCGGCCGCTGGTGCTCTGCCTTGATTCTCTGACAAGTTAAACACCGGCTGACGAATTCTGTAACTTTCCCTTTCAAATGCGGCCACCAATAATGCTGACGAAGATCTTGATACATCTTGGTGCTACCTGGATGTACCGAAAACTTCGTATTATGGGCCTCCTGCAAAATTTCTTCCCTTAAGTCTGGTACGTAGGGTATCCAGATCCTTCCCTCGAATCTTAGTAGCCCTGTACTGTCAACTTTGAACTTCAGCGTTTTTCCCTCCAGTAGTTGTTTCTTAATGTCAATGCATTCTTCATCGAACTCTTGAGCCTCCTTTATCTTATCTAGTAGAGTCGGACCTGCGGTTATGGTACACAATTTTTCGTCCGTCTCCATCGGATACTTAACCTCCAGTTCCAGGCGTTCAAAGTCCTTTACCAATTCCTCTTGAACCGTCAGCTGCATCAACTTCACCTTGCCTTTCCTGCTTAAGGCATCAGCCACTACATTTGCTTTGCCTGGATGGTACAGAATTTCACAGTCGTAGTCCTTGATCAATTCTAACCATCGGCGTTGCCTCATGTTCAGCTCCTTTTGAGTGAAGATATACTTCAGACTTTTGTGATCTGTATATATCTCGCACTTCTCCCCGTATAGGTAGTGCCTCCAAATCTTCAAGGCGAAAACTACCGCCGCTAACTCCAAGTCATGAGTCGGGTAACCCTTCTCATAGTCTTTCAGCTGACGTGATGCGTACGCCACTACCTTGCCGTGCTGCATCAGCACGCAGCCGAGACCTTTGTGTGATGCATCGTTATACACTACGAAACCCCCAGTGTTGTCGGGTAAGGTCAACACTGGTGCTTGGCTAAGTCTCTTCTTCAACTCCATGAAACTCTCCTCACATTTTTCCGACCAAACGAACTTAACTGTTTTTCTGGTAAGATTGGTCAATGGCGATGCTATCTTTGAAAAATCCTGGATGAATCTCCGATAGTATCCCGCTAATCCCAAGAAACTCCGGATCTCTGTCGGCGTCTTTGGCTGTTCCCAGTTGATAACTGCTTCTACTTTTGCTGGGTCCACCGAAACACCATTCTTGTCTGTGACATGACCCAAAAACTGCACTCTCTGCAACCAAAACTCACACTTAGAAAACTTTGCATACAATTTCTCCCTCCTGAGAGCTTCTAATACAATCTTTAAATGTTCAGCATGCTCCTCCTCTGTTTCTGAATACACCAAGATGTCATCGATGAATACGACTACGAATTTATCCAAGTACTGCTTGAACACTCTGTTCATCATATCCATAAATGCTGCTGGTGCATTCGTCAATCCAAATGACATTACCAGGAACTCGAAGTGCCCATAACGAGTCCTGAATGCAGTCTTCAGGATATCTTCCTGTCTCACCTTCAGCTGATGGTAGCCTGTTCTTAAGTCGATTTTTGAAAAGTACTTCGCTCCCTTGAGTTGATCGAACAGATCGTCAATTCTAGGAAGTGGATACCTATTCTTAATCGTAACTTTGTTCAACTCCCGATAGTCGATACAAGCCTCATTGAACCGTCTTTCTTCTTTACAAACAGAACTGGAGCTCCCCACGGGGACACGCTCGGTCTGATATAACCTTTATCTAACAGTTCCTGCAGTTGCACCATCAACTCTTTCATTTCTACAGGTGCCATTCGATACGGCGGCTTCGATATTGGTGCGGTTCCCGGTGCCAAATCGATAACGAACTCGATTTCCCTGTCCGGCGGCAGTCCCGGAAGCTCTTCGGGAAAGACATCGATGAAATCTTTCACGACTGGTATTTGACTCATCTCATCCCTTACTTGACGGGTATCAACCACATGGGCCAAATAACATACACAACCTTTCTTAAGCAATCTTCTCGTCTGCATCATAGTAAGACAACAAGATTGTCTTGGTGACTTACTGCCGTAAAATACCACCTTCGACTTATTAGGAGTCTTCAGGTGTACACACTTTTCCTTACAGTCAATAACTGCTCCGTGGGTTGATAGCCAATCCATTCCCAGGATAACATCAAATTCTCCCAGCCGAATTGGTATCAAATCCACATTGAGCTTAAATCCTCGCAATTCAACACAACAATTCCTATGAATGTGTTCTACAGGGACAATTTCTTTGTTTGCTACTTCTACGTTCATAGGGTGTTCTAATTTTTCACGAGGTAAATTCAACTGACTAGCAAATTCTTCGGAAACAAAAGAGCAAGTAGCACCCGAATCAAATAACACATATGCATTTATATCATTGATTAGGATGATACCTGACACCACGTCTTTGGATTCCATGGCATCCTGAACAGTCATGTTAAACGTGCGGGCTGTCGGTCTGTTAGCTTGACTGGCTGGTGTCCCATAGCTCGGCCGGTTATTGTTCCCGTTGTTATTGTTGTTCCGGTTGCCGCTCCCGGCGTCACCCTTCTTCTTCGGACAATCCTTGATTTGGTGGTCGGGTGCTCCACATGAAAAACACCCTCCCTTTGGCTTATTCTGACATTGGGGTGCCATGTGCCCCGGTTGTCCACACCGGTAACAAACACTCTTTCCCTTCATGCACTCCCCCGTGTGGTTCTTACCACAATTACTGCACCTACCTGGCTTCTTCACCTCCCCTCCTGATTTGTTTCCCCCGGATGACTGACTCTCAGTCCACTTGCGTTTATTGGGGTTACTGCCCCCGTTGCTCCCCGCTTTCGGGCCCTCATGTCCCTTTTTCTTTTCTTGATTGTATTTGGCCAGGGCCTCACTGCCACCCTCTGCAATGATCGCCCTCTCCAACAATTCAGCAAATGTTTTGATTTTCAATACCGCAACAGAACGGTATAACCATGGTTTCAACCCTTGCTCAAACCTACGAGCTTTCCTTTCCTCGGTGCTGACCTGGTGAGTTGCAAACCGTGCCAACTCATTGAACTTAGCTGCGTACTCAACCACAGACATGTTCCCTTGTTTTAGTTCCAGGAACTTGATCTCCATCTCTTGCTTCATGCTCTCTGGAAAGTAATTTTCCAAGAACATCTCCTTGAAACGATCCCAGGCGACAGTGCCTCCTTCCACTCGGCCCCTATTGGCCTTCCACCAGTAGTTTGCCTCGCCCTTTAACATGAAGGTAGCAAAGCTTGTTTTTTATTCCTCTGCCACCCTTGCTACCTCGAAGACCTTTTCTATCTCTTCTATCCAGGTCTGTGCTTCTATTGGGTTAAGAGTTCCCTTGAACTCGGGTGGTCCGACCAATTTGAAATCCTTGAAATTTGCCAGATGATGCACTGGCTCGGCTGCTGCTTGGGTCCCTACAGGTGGCGGCCTTGATTGCATGGCTTCTGCCAGCATTTTTGCAAACATTCTCATTGGGTTGGATTGGTTCCCAACCTCACTTTTTGATTCTTCAACCTGTCGGTTTCGTGGTCATCCTCTTGGCGGCATGTTTGGATAAGGAAAATCCGCTGACTTTTACCTATAGTTTTATATTTTACACAATATGTCATAAAAATTAGTAATCAAGGGCAAAATATCTATCAACACACTTAATTCAAATGAAACCATTGCATTTATATTGATATACCACTGTTTGTACAAAGACTAAACCTGTGGCATACTTCTATAAATGAGCCACTGTGTGCCCTATCCATCAATAACCTTTCCCCTAGACAAAAGTGGGGAATCCTAACTTTTCATCCCTAAAATCCACAAAAGTTGGGGTTTAACTGCTACCCCAAGCATAAATACAAATATAAAGCTTCACAAGACAACATAAATATGTCCCTAATATGACAAAAAGTGGGACTGACTGTACTAAAGAAAATCAACTGCTCCATCAAGTCACTGCACATCACGACGGGTCCGTGCCTGCTGACCAGAAGAGAATGCTCCATCCCCTATCCTGCGACGAACAGAGCGGCTAGACTCACCTGCCTCAGACCGGGGCCTCCTGTAGGCTGCGTCTAGGGCATGTCCTCACTGTGCTGGCCTCCAACCGATCCTCTAACTGATCAACCCTCCTGGCCTCCCTGACCCAGGCCTCTCTGGCATGCATCCTCGCAGACACCTCCAGCCCCGCCTCGAACCTCATAGCCTCCTGTTTCGCCCTCAGGTGGGCGATCTGTAAATCCCTCTGCTCCAGCCTCTCTCTCAGCTCAGCGTTCCGGGCCACTAACTGATGTAGCAGTGGTCCGACCTGCTGCGCTGAGGACTCATAGCCCTGCAGCTGTACCTTCGCCACCCCTAAGTCGTGCTCGAGCTGGTAGGCCAGGTCTCTGTACTGGTCCTCCATAAACTGATGGGACTGATTTTGCTCTTCCAGGTGAGCTACCCGATCCTCCAGCTCCTCATTCCTACTAGTCAACCCCTCGATGATATCATCGGCAGTGGACCCCATGCCATCAACATCAGCAGGTGGCTCCTCTCCCTCGGTCTCGGGGTCCTCCTCCTCAACCTCTGGATCCTGACTGCCCGACCTCATGACTCTACCTACCACCGGCTCTGGTAGCTCCCTCTGGTAGTCCTCCTCCGACTCGGACTCCTCCTGTAGCAATCCTGGGGCAGTAGGAGCATAGCCCACCAGCTGCTCCGAAACTACTGGTATGTCTGTAAATATCTCCTCCTCTCGGACTCCACTACTCTCCCCTACGGCAGCCATCCTACAAACACACAAAAACTAACGTTAGTACAGCAATAAAATATATTCATTGAAGAAATGAAATTATATTTCATTGGGTACTACTCGACTCGATGAATTCCCCAATTCATCAAAACCACATATGATAAATCTCCTCGATTTATCTCCTAACACTCGATACGAGTTTACTATGAAGGTTATACCCTAGGTTTCGCGATCCTAAAGTTTATAACCTACAGCTCTGATACCAACCTGTGACGCCCCCGAATTCGGGTCTCCAAATACCCGGATCCGGTCATCACGATCCAATACAAACATTCACCTCTAACAACATATGGTAACTCAAATGCGGAATAAAATACACATACGTTGTTCATTACAAGGTGTTACTAGTCCCAGAATACAAATAACCTTAAACATATACACAATCCGTACCCTAATAACTATCAGGGATTAAATTACGTTACAGTAATTAACTACACATAATTTTATTTTCTGCTACATGAAGCCTATCACTTCATCTTTTCCTTCCCTTTGTTCTTTCCTAACGTCTCGGGTTTAGCTGCAATGAGATCATGATATAGCAAGAATGAGCAACGAGTTTGCCCAGCAAGTTGAAAGTATGACAATAAGGATATATCATGATTAAGGAATTTCAACATTGGAAAAATCAGAAGCAAGAACAATAATTGCTTTTAGAACAATTGATAGTCAAATAGACTTTGAACGATAACTTCCAAAGGAGTCAATAGCTGGTTGACCCTCTGGTTACTGGCTACAGAATAACGTACTTGAGGGGATCAGCCTCGCGTACCCTATGTATATGCATAACATTTAATTCTGCTATTTGTACCTTATATACGGTACGTGGGGTACTCCTCTATAAATAAAGGGGTGTTCATACAGTCTAAGAATCCTTACCATTGATTGGTTCAGATAGCTCTTATAAATTCTCACATATTTGTCTGACCGAATAAGGGTTCAGACTTAACCATGTATGGTTTATAAATTCCTGAATTTAAATATACGAATTTCAAATGCACGAGTGCGAATGTCAATAAATATATACAGATGTGGAATAATTTTGAAAGTAATTAGACCACTTAAGGCATGCTTGGAGATAAAAACTCAAGCTTAAAGAATAACCTGCAACAGTATATATATACCTTTTTGCACGAATTAGAGATAGTGCATAAGGCTTAGAAATTTGCTCAATGTAAAAGTTGAGTAAAGAAGAACTTGTAATAATGTAAGAAGTTTAGGGTTAGGAACTTGCCTGTTTGCTCAGCTACAGATAAATTCTAGCTTTACTTAATTGATCTTGAGTGACCTATCATTGGATAAAATCGACTTATCAATTAATATGACATGGTGGCATATTGGCACACCTTGCTATATCTTTTACTTAGCAGGTAAAAATTCACCACCTACATTTAGTTACCATAAATGGTAGCTAATTAGGATTGTTTATCATTTGAGTACTCAACTATTACATGTGTTTGTCTCAACATATGGGCTAAAAATCTTTCATTTATTATTTATAAAATAAATAATGAATTTATTCTGACTTAATGACAACTAAGTAACAATTAATCACTTATCAATTTCCATTCACCTTAGAGGTAATTAAGTAATCATTAATCTTGTTCCATATTTAACATTAATTAAATACTTAACGTATCAATTCTACACACTCTTAATTACTATTCACTATTAGTAAAATAATCTTTAAGTGTTTATCCTCATTATTTAATAAGAACCAAAAATAGTCAACTTATTAATCTCCCTCATACTTAATCATTATTTCCTTAATGATTAAGTGGTTGTTATTCTTATTAGCTATATTCATACCTAATTATTATTAATCAATAATTAGATATTTATTATTATTTTTATTTATTATTAATAAATAATAAATGATTATTCCATTACCATTATTTATTAACCTTACTTATTGTTTATTGATAAATAATAAATAATTAATTTACTCTTTTATTCATATTCAATTATTATTTAATATCGAGCAAATAATAATTAAATATTTATTGTCTTATTATTATTAAATAAATAATCATTTTATTAACTTTATTTATACTTAATACTAATTAATTATTTACTATCTTTATTTATTATTAATGGATAAATGATTAATAGTTTCTTATACTTAATTATTATTTAATATTGAATAATAATTAAATATTTATTACCTTTATTTATTATTTACTGGCAAATAATTAAATTATTAACTTATGCATACTTGATTATTAGTTAATAGTAGTCAAGCAATAATCAAATATTTATTAGCTTTATTTATTATTCATGGGTAAAGAATAGGTAATTATCTCATTATTCCTATTATTATTAAATCTTCCCATGATAATTTGATTATTACACAATATTATTAGTTGGGATAATCCTATTTTCTCCTCAGGTATCATTACCAATTAATTAATAACGATTTAATCGCCCGTTATTATTACCCAGTTACCCTTAACACAGGTTAGACAGTTCTAGCCCCTTTCTTGACTGATGCGACTAGCAGCTCGCTTAGCCACTTAGCACCGAAGTGCCCAGGGCGCGGCTGTTGCCCGCACCACACACGGCCACAGCCGAGATTTCCAGCAACAAGCCTTGATTACAATACTCGCTTCAGTTCTTATGAACAGCCATAATACTAGCATATGATAAACCCAAGTGCGAGCTGTATATAAACAAAGTTGTTGGCAGAACAACTAATACCCAAAATGAAAAAATAGTCCCGTTAAGGCATCATGACAAACACCTGGTGGGCATCCCTCAACAAAATACCAGCCTAATAACGGTATACCACCAACTGCCAGAACCTTAAGGTTTTTCTTAACACAAAATTCCCAAGTCAAGAATAACACAACCAATAACAGAGAAAAGAAGGAAAATAAAAGAAAAGTACAACCCAATTCAAAACAACATAATACGATATATGATTCAACAATTACAGAAAATACCAATCAATACATTGATACCATCTGAATACATCCCACACAAATTGGGAACTAGAGTTTAACTCAGTTTGCATAGAACTACTATATACCTTGGGGTTGACCGATTTGCCCTCCTCCTTCTACCGAAATAGGTAATATAGCCGGCGAACATTCACGGTGGCTTCCCGCTGCAATTTCACTCTCTGAGATTTTGAGCCCTAATGTATCTGTATACCTTTCTAATTGGGACTCACCAAACTCGGTAGCTTGGCTAGGATTTGGACTCAATCTGGACTCTCAACAGAGGAATCGGCAGCTTCATGGTTGGGGAAAGGGTTCAATTTATAGAAGAGATTTTGCCCAAATTGATTCGGGTATTACTCAAATTGGCCGGTTAAGGACCGACGGTCGGAGGAAAGGTAGCGATTGACGGCTCCCATCAAGCCTCGTCAATCACAGCTAGCACCGGTCGGCAAGTCTCGAGCTGTGTAACCCTCACCGGTCAAATCGCCGGACTTTCTGGAACCCTTGGTTCCTTTGATAACCCCTCCTACCGTCGCTTGTTTGTCCGCCTCGAACCCTTGAATCGCCGCCGGTCGCTGCTTTCCACTGCTATCACCGGCGATTGACAGCCCCTGCTCCTTTCTCTCGTTCCTTGCTCGTCTAGCTCGACTGATTGATGGCTCGGGTCTAGCTAGGTTCGGCTACGCCTACTCCCCTCTTTCTTCGACTGACTGATTTGGGGTTTTCACTTGGTTTATCCCATTTAGATTTTCACTGGCAAAACTTTTCCCCCATCACCATGGGTTCAACCCGGCTGAGGAGAGGATTGGGCTCAGCCCAATCGGTTTAGGAATAAATATTTGTTCAGTCCACTTGGGTTGGGCCCAACTGAAGTAAGGAAGTTGGGTCGGCCCAATCGAAAATTAAAAATGGGAATTGGGTAGCTAAAATAAAAGAAAAAAAATAGCCCAACTTATTTTGTTAAAATTAATAATACTATGTTTCCAATATTTGAAATAACTAATTAATTTACCTAATTATTTAAAATATTTGTTTCAATAAAAATTTTCCGTTCGAATTATTTAAATCCGATATAGTAAAATTATTTATTAATTTTCCCAATTTTCTTGTCAATCAATTGTTATTCAACCTATTAGTGAGTCCCTTTAAGGCAAAGAAAATTTATTGGACCCTATTTTAGATATAATTAAATAATAATACCCACATGGATCCAATTAAATTCGAAAAATTATATAAAATGAATTTCATATATCAAAATAATTTGATACCATGTTTTGAAAATTTTTGGACATTACAGATTCTAAGCATGTATTAGAGATTATGTGATGACTATAAATTAATTTGAAGGAGTTAATCCATGAAATCATGTTTTAGAATGAAGTTTTTGGTTTTACAGAGCTTTACTTTCATGTATGGCATATATGTATGAAAATTGGTGTTCAATTTGATTGTTAACTGGTAAATTGACATTTGATTATGATTAGATAATGAAAAACAAAAAGAATGCAAGTAGAATGGATTAAAATGGTTGAAAGATAAAGTCACAGTGTTTAATTTGATTAAAATGGCTAAAACATGAATATTTGATTTAAACAGGGAATTTTTGGTTCAATTTGATTGGTTATGTGTATTATAATGGTTAGAATGTTTAGAAACATGTTGGGTAATTGTTTTCTAGCATGTTTGATGTCGGGTATGTTTAATTTATGTGTTAGATGGTAGAATTCGGAAAATTTTGGCCAAATTTGGCCTAAGTTTTCACTGGTTCGCGAACTGTAGAAGGTGTCAGTCGCGTCTACCGCCCCGGCGGTAGAAATGAGCTGGAAATATCGCCCCGGCGGTCCTGTCGCCCCGGCGGCATATTTGCATTAGATTCCTCGCCCCGGCGACAGCCTCGCCCCGACGACGATTTTGTTAAGAAATTCACCGCCCCGACGGTGGAACAGTAGCTGGAAAAAAAAATTTATTTATTTGTTTTGTGATATTGCTATGTTGTTATATATATGTTTAAAACCTATATTGAGGTAATAAATGACTAATGAGTTACCGCAAGGGTTGTTAGCAAATATTTGTGGAATATCGAATGTCAATCGAGATGGTACAATAAAATAGGGTAAGAACGAGACTTAAAATGTATATGAATCTGTAACTAATTATCGTTATCGTTTTGTAATCAAAATGTATAGGGTGATTAAGGGACGTGCATTATTTGAATCTGTAATCTACGCTCGAGGCAAGTTTTTCACCCTTAATCTTATTATTTCGTTTAAAGAAAGTTTTTCTTCCTTAAACTTGTTATTTCTTTTAAAGCAAGTTTATTTTCATTGAGCAAGCTTATTAACCTTAGCTTATTATTATTCAAGCAAGGTTGTTATCATGACAAGAGTTTATATTTACTTCAGTCATTTATTGTTCGATCATTGATCGTTGTTCAAACTTCGAACATAATTTCTATTGTACAACTTCATTGATGAATCAAATACTTTAGTGACTAGCAAACCCTTATTGATTCAGCTAGTCCTTAGTTGATGAGCGTTCTAAAGACTTATAATATTTTAATAATTGTTCCGAACCAAGTTCCTTTTTGGTACGGATTCTGATACTAGACTGAGATGAACAACCCTAATATAGGGGATTAATTACGCGACAACGTTAAAATGTTTGTGCACAATACATTGTACAAATGGCTGATCCCCCTGAGTACGAGATGGATGGTCCATAGTCTATAAGACTGTTAAAAGTTACGATAGAAATACTTGTTAACCTAGGACATAGTTCGAGGTCTTGTGACTCTCAGATACACTTTTATCCTTGAATCTATACTCAGTTCTTGAGTTTAGCATTTTATTGAGCTTTCAGATTTTTGATTTATCATTGATTGACTTCAGAAAAACTATTACTCCCAGTTAAGCTTATTCCAATAATCATATAAATGTTATTGTTTCCATACTTGTGGGCAATTGCTTGCTCACTCTTGCATTAAATACATTGCAGCTAAGGCTGAGAAGTCAGATGAGCCATCCACTAGCAAGGGCAAGGGCAAGATGAGCAAATGAAGATGTTTAGTTTATTTGTTTAAGTTCTTTGTAAAAGGCTTATTTAAATTTTATGTTTTTATTCCGCATTGATGTAATAGAGATTAGATAACTTGAGATTTGTTTGATTAAGAGATTGGAGATGTAACCCCTTTTGTGGGAAGATGTTTTATTCAGTTTAATTATATTATCTTAATCATGGGTAGCTAGTAATGAATGTATGCTATAGTGAACACCAAATCTGTGGAGTTGAAGTATCTGGATTTGGAGGTGTCACAACAGACCCCTGAGGGATCTACCAACAACAACGAAGAAGCCAAAGCTAATCCAATGCAGTAGCTGGTAAACTTACTAACGGGAGCATTTGCGAATCAACCCCAAGCCCAGGCCACGACTTTTAAAGATTTCAAGGCTGTTGGACCCCCAGAATTTCAAGGGTCTATGAATCCGATCGAGGCACAAACCTGGGTCATGGAGATGGAAAAGGTTTTCGACGTCGCCAGGGTCAGCGAGGACCAGAAGACTGCATTCGCGACATTTATGCTGAAATCAGAAGCTAGTTACTGGTGGCAAGCTATAAAACCTGAGGCGGGCAAGGGATAATACCGTGGGAGCGATTTAAGGAAATCTTTTTCGAGACCTATTTTCCGGCAAGTGCGCAGAACCAAATGGAGGTGCAGTTTCTAGAGTTGAAGCAAGGTACCATGACGGTACCTGAGTATGCTGTAAAATTTAACGAGTTGGCGAGGTTTGCGCCATATCAGGTCAACACGGATGAGCGAAAGGCTAGAAGGTTTGAGTAGAGACTGAAGCCCTGGCTGTATAGCCGAGTATCGATGTTTCAACTGAATACATTTGCGGTAGTGCTAGAAAAGGCAATAATCGCTGAAGGAGGGAGTGATGCTCTGTCCAAATACAATCAAGAGCAGAAGAAAAAGAAGAGTGAAAATGATAACAAAGCAAGTGCTAGCCATGGTGGCAGCAATCAAAAGAGAAAGTGGACTGATAGTAGCTCTGGTGGCAGTCAGCAGGGAAGTCAGAAAAGAAAGGTGGAGGTATGCAGTAACTGCGGAAAGAGCCATATGGGTGTTTGTTTGAAGGGTAAGAGGGTGTGCTTTAACTGCAGTCAGGAGGGTCATATCGCACCGAATTGCCCTAGTCCGAAAAAGGGAGCATGTTTTACTTGCGGGTCGAAGGATCACTTTGCTCAGGATTGCCCTAAGAAAGCTACAGGTGGAGCTAGTGCAGAAAAGGGGAACAACAGTGGTGGCAAGTTGACTATCACAGGACCGACGCAGCCCAATCGACCTACCGCTCGAACATTCAACATGACGGTGCAGGACGCTGTTCAGTCAAAGGATGTAGTGTCAGGTATCATTCCGGTCAATAGTGTAAATGCTTACGTATTATTTGATTCGGGTGCTACTTGTTCATTTATATCCGATGATTTTGCTAGGAAATTAGAGTTACCTCAGGAAGAGTTAGATTACCCTATGAATATAGAAATTGTGAATAGGGAAGTGATTCCTGTTAGGTTTGTTCACAAGAACTGTCAGGTAAATATTAAGGGTCATGTGATGACAGTAAACTTGATCCCAATTTGTCTTGGGGAGTTTGATGTTATTCTAGGAATGGATTGGTTGTTCAATCATGGGGCAGTCATTGACTGCCAAAAGAAGTGTATAAATCTTAAGACTCCATCGAAGGTAGTATTTTATGGCAGCAAGTCGCCTAGACAAACGAGTTGTCTGACGGTGATGCAGGCCAGAAAGATGTTGAGACAAGGATGTGTAGGATATCTAGCCTACATAGTCGATACTCGAAAGGTGGGTGCAAAGTTGGAGGAGATACCAGTAGTTAGGGATTTTGCAAACGTGTTTCCTGATGATTTGCCGGGATTACTGTTAAGTTTGTATATAGCGCGAACATGCAATCAAATTACATAAACAGTGCGGAAGCGCGATAAAATTAGATTTTAAAAATTTTATACAAACCATCACCAAGATCAATCCTTGTGCTCAATTAACGATATTAACAAAAGATAAAGAGAATAAGAAATTATACCCTCGTAGAACAAAGATTCCTCGGGTACAAGTTCAACTCTTAGTCCTTCGTGTTCTTGATGAGTGTGTTTTATACACACAATTTGGGTACTTTTCGCCTTGATAATTTGCAAGTCTTTAGGTAGTTTATATAGTTTTTATGTATTTTTATCTTATTTTTACATAAATTAGTTTTTAGTTACTTTTACATGTTTTATGTTGCTTTGATGCATTTTTATTATGTTTGTAGGAATTGAAATAAAGACCGACCGGATCGTTGTTTGGATTGACTCATTGTCCGTGCCTGGACGTCGGTGCCCGAATGGTAATATGATGGATTGTGGTGATTGGCGGCGCCCGGTGCTTAATTTGACAATATTTGGCAGTTGGGCGTGCACGGCGTTGGATTGCGTGCACGGCGTTCGGCGTCGGCCAAGCCACGTGGGCATGCCCGTGCTTGGATGTCCGTGCCCGAATAATAACACGGTGAGAAATTATGTTTGGCGATACTCGGGACTTAATTTGATGACATTTGAAAGTTGGGCGTGCACAGCGTCGGAGTGCGTGCACGGCGTGCGGCGTCGACCAAGCCGCGGGCACGGCGTGCGTTGGGCGCTGGGCAGCCTCGGCATTGGGTGCGCGCGCGGGCGGCATGGGCGGCATGGCTCGGCAGCATCCAGGTGCTTGGGCGCGGGCGCACGCCTGAGGCGCCCGCGACAACGCGCATGTCTCGGCACACTCGGCGGCCTCGGCAGCGCAGCGGAGCGGCATGCAGGCGCCAGCGTGCGGGCGCACGTCTGGGGCGCGCGGGCGCGCGCGCTTGGCTCGGCGGCCTCGGCAGCGCAGCGGAGCGGCATGCAGGCGCCAGCATGCGGGCGCACGCCTGGGGCGCGCGCGCATGGCTCGGCAGCCTCGGAACTTGGGCGCGGGCGAACGCCGCCGTGCTGAGTGCGATCTGACACAGCCATAGTGCGATCTGAGCTCCATTTTATCCGATTTTGGCTAGGGTTTCTTCAGGAAGACTATATATATTCTCTTCTAAGCTACATATCAGACATCTAGAGTGAGGGAGGCTACAAAATACATCAACCAACAGAGACTCAAGGCTGCAAATTAAGCTGAATCAAGCCAAAAGCCAAGGAACTCAGTCAAGAAGAATTGCAAGGCCAAGGAGGAGAGCTAGAAACCAACAGCAACCAAAGGAACACCAGCTGAATAGCTTCAAAAGTGGTTTCATTTCTAGATTTCCATCTCCTTTGTAATTCGAATTTGACAATGTATCAATTGGAAATGATGTTTATTGTAGCTATCATGAACTAACCTTCCATTCTAGATTGCAATGGAACCCAACACTTAATTTGAATTGAATTCTCTCTCTATTGATTTTAGTTATGCATTTGTGAATTGATTGTCATAACCTTTGCTTCTAGATTAATTGCTTGGCCCGTAATTACCGTGGGAACCTATATGAACTTGACGAACGGATTATAGGTTAAGACCTAGTTATGATAACATGTGAAAGTATAGATTGTTGTGGGTTATTAATTGGATTAAGTGACATGTGTCTTATTAATTATCTGCAATAATAGGTATCTTGATAGTAGTTGGGATAGATATATACCTAATTACCGCATGCAACCTATTGAGAATCTAGTCTTAATGACTTCCGAGGTGAAAGTTGGTAATGGAAGGGAGGATTAATTAGATTTGGTGACACGTGTCTATAAATCATTCCTGAAATTAGTCTCTTGATAGTGTATAGGATAGACATATACCTATGCACCGCTTAGGAAGATTCGTGATTGACCATCGACAGAGGCTCTTACGTAGTTTTGATTTCTCGGTTGTCAACTCGTATGCTATAATTGACTAAAAAGAGAGAGTTAGGAGATTCAAATGACGTGTTGGGGGAAATTGTAATCTTAGACCTTTCTGTCTTGATATTTTACCGCATTTTACTCATTACTTAACTTGTGAACTCAACCAATCAACAAACAATCAAACCTTCATCGTTTAAATTAGATCAAATTGATATACGATTGGTACTTGGTTATTATTTGTCACAATTCCATGTGGGTTCGACTCTTATCTTATCATATATTACTTGTGGGCCGTGTATACTTGCACGTGTGTGTTTATCGATTGCGAAATCGACCAACAAGTTTTTGGCGCCGTTGCCGGGGAATTATTTTCTAATAATTACACCAATATCAATTCCAATCGACTTGGTCTCTTTTTAGACTTGTATATAATTTTCATTTTGTTTTGTAGGTATTCTTGATTTGTATGCCACGCTCACGTGATCTTGAGTTAATTCCTTACGATCCCGAGATCGCGAGAAATATTCGACGACTACGTAGAGAACGAATTCGAGGTATACCCAATCAAAATACCATGGCTGAGGAGGAGCCTAAAACCTTGAGGGAGTACACCATGCCTCTTGTTACAGATTTGCACTCAAGCATTTCCAGACCAGCCATTGAGGCCAATCACTTCGAAATTAAGCCTGGAACCATCCAAATGGTTCAAAACTGTTTGCAGTTTGGTGGGTTGCCCAATGACGACCCAAATGCTCATTTGGTGAGTTTTCTGGAAATTTGTGACACATTCAAGTACACTCAAGTGACTGATGATGCAATTAGACTCCGACTTTTTCCTTTCACACTCCGTGATAAGGCAAAGAGTTGGTTGCATTCGCTTCCCTCGGGTTCGATTACAAAGTGGGATGACTTAGCCCAGAAATTTTTGGCAAAGTTCTTCCCACCCGCGAAAACTGCAAGATTGAGGAATGACATCACATCGTTTGTCCAATATGATTCCGAGTCCTTGTATGAGGCTTGGGAGAGGTTCAAGGATCTAATTAGGAGATGTCCACACCATGGTTTGCCTCAATGGTTGCAAGTTGAGATTTTTTATAATGGGTTGACCAACGCCACTCGATCTAGTGTTGACGCAGCTGCAGGTGGTAGTTTAATGGGGAAGAATTTTGCGGAAGCCTACAAACTATTGGAAACCATGGCTGCAAATATCTATCAATGGCCTTCGGAGAGGAAAATGCCACAAAAGGCAACAGGAAAATTTGAGGTGGATCATCTCACCTCAATTACCGCACAGCTAGCCGCGCTCACAAAGGAAGTGAAAAATTTAGGAACTCATTCTGTGCAGAGCATTTCTGAAACCTGTGAGTTGTGTGTTGGAAATCATCCTACCGAGCAATGCCCCATCAATGCAGAATCCGTACAGTTCGTTGGTAATTACAATAGACAGCAAAACAACCCTCACTCCAATCACTACAATCCTGGATGGAAAAATCACCCAAATTTCTCATGGAGCAACAACAATAATACCCAAACCCAATATTCAGCTCCTAGGCATCAATATCCCCCAGGATTCCAAAATCAAACTCAATCACACCATCAACCCCAATCACACCAACAAGCCTCAAACCCACCTCCACCACAACAGGAGAAAAAGCCTAGTGGGGACGAGTTATTGGCTCAATTGGTTGCACAACATAGCGCTTAGATACGGAATATAGAGCTTCAGCTTGGGCAGATTGCAAGCGCAATGAATATCCGTCCCCCTGGTGCCTTACCTAGTGACACTGAAGTTAATCCGAAAAGAGATGGTAAGGAGCATTGCAAAGCTGTGACTTTGAGAAGTGGGAAGGAGCTACCGGAAGTTGTGAATGAGGTTCCAGCTGAAGCGGTGGTTGAGGATGCGAATGGGGAGAAAGAGGAAGAAAAGAGAAAAGAAGAAGAAAAGGAAAAGGAGCCAGTGCCAAAACCAGCGGGGAGCAAGCAAGGCCCTATGTATCCACCATGCCCGTTTCCACAACGTCAGCAGAAATTAAAGTTGGATAAGCAATTCTCTAAGTTCTTGGAGGTTTTCAAGAAATTGCACATAAACATCCCATTCGCTGAGGCATTGGAACAAATGCCTAGTTATGTGAAGTTCATGAAAGAAATCTTGTCAAGAAAGAGAAGGCTTGAGGAGTTTGAGACGGTGGCACTAACCGAAGAATGTAGTGCTGTATTACAAAGGAAGTTACCACCAAAGTTAAAAGATCCAGGGAGTTTCACGATTCCTTGCACAATTGGTAACCAATTCTTTGGCAAGGCCCTATGTGATTTGGGGGCAAGCATCAATCTAATGCCACTCTCAATTTATCAACAACTGGGATTAAGTGAGGCAAAACCTACAAATGTTACATTGCAACTTGCGGATAGGTCTCTCACATACCCAAGAGGCATAGTAGAGGATGTGCTTGTCAAGGTGGACAAGTTTATTTTTCCAGCGGATTTCATTGTCCTTGATTTCGAAGAAGACAGGGAGATACCTATCATCCTTGGGCGCCCATTCTTAGCCACAGGCAGAACTTTGATTGATGTGCAAAAAGGAGAGCTAACCATGCGTGTCCAAGACCAAGAGGTAACTTTTAACATTTTTAAAGCAATGAAATTTCCTAATGTGCAGGATGAATGTTTCAGGATAGACTTGATTGACGAGGCGGTGGAAGAGGTGTTCACAGTAACATATGAAGTTGACCCTTTTGAAGAATTGCTAGGAGAATCACTTGAGAGTGAACCTCTGTTTCCTAACGAGATGGTAAATGTGCTGAATGTTCCTCCATGTTTTATCAAGTTTAAGCAACTATTTGAACCGTTAGATAGACCAAGCAGCTCTAGTACCATTGCAAAATCCTCATGGGAGGAGCCACCTACTCTGGAGCTCAAACCATTGCCAATCCAATTGAGGTATGCGTATTTGGGTAATGCTAGTACTTTGCCTGTTATTGTGTCTGCTTCACTTGATGATGTGCAGGAAAGCAAATTGCTAAGAGTGCTACGGGAGTACAAAACAGCTCTGGGTTGGTCCATTGCCGACATCAAAGGAATTAGCCCTGCTTTTTGCATGCACAAGATCATATTGGAAGATGAGGCCAAACCCGTGGTTGAGCATCAGCGTAGATTGAACCCCGTCATGAAGGAGGTTGTCAAGAAGGAAATCATCAAATTGCTCGATGCCGGCATCATCTATCCCATTTCAGACAGTCCATGGGTCAGTCCAGTGCAATGTGTTCCAAAGAAGGGTGGCATGACAGTGGTGTCAAATGAAAATAATGAGTTGATACCAACTAGAACTGTCACAGGATGGAGAGTGTGCATGGACTACAGAAGATTGAACAAGACTACATGCAAAGATCACTTCCTGCTCCCATTCATTGATCAAATGCTAGACAGGTTGGCGGGACATGAATTCTATTGTCTCTTGGATGGATATTCGGGCTACAACCAAATTGCCATTGCCCCCGAAGATCAAGAGAAAACGACGTTCACTTGCCCATATGGGACATTTGCTTTCAGAAGAATGTCGTTTGGGTTATGCAACGCACCCGCCACCTTCCAAAGATGTATGATGACTATATTCTCTGATATGGTTGAGCAAGGATTGGAGGTTTTCATGGACGATTTCTCGGTTTTTGGAGATTCATTCGACTTATGCCTAGAAAACCTTGTGAAAGTGCTGAAACGATGTGTTGAGACAAATTTGGTGCTTAATTGGGAGAAATGCCACTTCATGGTGCAAGAAGGGATTATTTTGGGGCATAGAGTATCTTCAAAGGGGCTGGAGGTTGATAAGGCCAAGATCGAGACCATTGAGAAGCTTCCTCCACCAACCAACGTCAAGGGAATCCGTAGTTTCCTTGGACATGCTGGATTTTATAGGCGGTTCATCAAGGATTTCTCAAAAATTGCAAAACCGCTGTGTAGTTTCCTTGAGAAAGACACTCCTTTTGTCTTCGATCATGCATGTTTAGAGGCTTTTGAGTTACTAAGGAAGAAGCTTGTAAGTGCACCTATTATCGTGGCTCCGGATTGGAAGCTTCCGTTTGAATTGATGTGCGACGCTAGCGACTTTGCAATTGGTGCTGTATTGGGCCATCGCAAGGACAAGGTTTTTCATGTGATTTATTATGCTAGCAAGACACTAACTGGAGCTCAACTTAATTACACAACAACGGAGAAGGAATTGCTTGCTATCGTGTATGCCTTTGACAAATTTCGTGCCTATCTCATTGGCACCAAGGTCATTGTGTACACGGACCATTTTGCCATTAAGTACTTAATAGCAAAGAAGGACGCAAAGCCACGCTTGATTCGATGGGTTTTATTGCTTCAAGAGTTCGATCTTGAGATTAGAGATAAGAAGGGAACCGAGAATCAAGTGGTGGATCATTTGTCTAGGCTGGAAAATGCAGACCATGAGGCGGGGGATGATGTCATGATTAATGAATTTTTTTCGGATGAACAGCTTTTCGCCATCACACATGAGGTGCCATGGCATGCTGACTATGTCAACTATGTGGTGAGCCATGTCTTACCACCCGAGCTGAGCTATCAACAAAAAAGGAAATTCTTGCACGATGTGAAGCATTAATTTTGGGATGAACCTTTTCTGTTTAAGCAATGTGCTGACCAACTGATCCGGAAGTGCGTACCTCAATCTGAGATGGAAAGTATTTTGCAACAATGTCATGCCTCAGCTTTTGGTGGACACTATGGTGGAGATAGAACAGCGGCGAAGGTGCTTCAGTCTGGTTTTTATTGGCCAACGCTGTTCAAGGACGCCCATGTGTTTGTGCTGAAATGCGATCGATGTCAAAGAGTAGGGAACATTTCCAGGCGTCATGAGATGCCACTAACCACAATCTTAGAGGTTGAGATATTTGACGTTTGGGGTATCGACTTTATGGGCCCGTTTCCCTCTTCGTTCAACAATTTGTATATCATTGTGGCTGTAGATTACGTGTCAAAATGGGTTGAAGCAGCAGCGACACCCACCAATGATGCCAAGGTTGTGCTAAAGTTCCTTCGAAAAAATGTATTCACAAGATTCGGAACTCCGCGTGCAATAATTAGCGATGAAGGGTCGCACTTTTGTAACAAGAACTTTAATGCCCTTATTGCTAAATATGGGGTAACCCATAAAATTGCCACGGCCTATCATCCTCAAACAAGTGGTCAGGTGGAGGTATCCAATAGAGAGGTGAAAAGGATTTTGGAGAAGGTTGTAAACCCGAATAGAAAGGACTGGTCTTTGAAGCTTGACGACGCCTTATGGGCGTACAGGACGGCATACAAAACTCCTATCGGGATGTCACCTTATCAGCTTGTGTATGGGAAAGCATGTCATCTACCGGTGGAACTTGAACACAGTGCTTATTGGGCCATCCGGAAGCTAAACTTTGATTTGAATGCCGCGGGGGAGAAACGCCTCTTACAACTCAATGAGATGGATGAGTTTCGTCTCCAGTCCTATGAGAATGCAAAGCTCTATAAGGAGAGAGTCAAGAGGTGGCACGACAAGAAGATAATCGATGGGAAGTTTGAGGTTGGACAACCCGTCCTCCTCTATAATTCTCGGTTGAAGCTATTTCCCGGTAAGCTCAAATCACGATGGTCAGGGCCATTCTATATCAATCATGTATTCCCGCATGGTGCAATTGAACTGCGGGATGAGAAGACAAACCAATTGTTCAAGGTGAACGGGCAAAGAATTAAGCACTATTGGGGTGGCGACATCGAGCGCCAAAAGACCTCAATTAATCTCGTTGATCCGATATGAAGGGGGTATAGTCAGGCTGAAGACTTTAACTCAAGCGCTAATTGGGAGGCAACCCAATGTTTCATTTTAATGTTTAAGTCAAATTAAAAAAAAAATAAATCAAAAGGATGAATTTTAGCGTTAATTGTTTCTAATGTTGTTAATTTTGTTGCTACATGTAGGTATTTGTATCCAATTTTGGTAATTGAGCGATGCGTGTCAGCGAAACGCCGATGGCACGCCAGCAGCAGCACGCCAGCAGCACCAGGCAGGCGCCAGCCTGCGGGCGCACCAGGCGCCGCGCGCGCGCGCGCACCAGGCGCAACGCTCGACAGCAGGCGAGGCGCAGCAGGCGGGGCGCAGCAGGCGGGCGCATGCGGGCGCGCTAGGCGGCACCAGGCGCGCGCGGGCGCACAGCAGGCCGTGCGGCCGCACCTGGGCAGCTGGCTTGGTTCCTTAAATCACCACTTGGCTCATTTTTTTTGTCATTCCATTTTTATATCTCTCTCCTCCCACTTCATAGCCAACTTGCTTACAACTTACCCAAACTTAATTTTGTGACCCATTACATCATATTAGCACCCAATTGCGGTATCCCATCATCAATTTCACCTTCCATCTTGGATTTGAACAACAATTTGAAGGTTTTTGAAGAATTTCTTTGGGTTTTCACAAGTTCTCCAAATTAAGGTAACAAGGGCTATAAATTTCCAATTTTTCTTGCTTGGGTGCTGTGTTTTGGTGATTTTGATTAGCAGGTACATATCTAGCTCCCATTGCAAGGCTTTGTGGAGGGTTTGGCCTAGTCCCTATTGCACTTACACTTGTGATTTTTTGGAGTGCACGCCAACTGTTCGACAAATTGTCTGTGAGGGAATTCTTGGCTATTTTGAGTGTTTTGCTTGCAACTCTGATCCTGATGGCCACCAAACGACATAGGGGTGAACCTTCCTCATCTAGGGCATATGATAAGAAAAGGTTTGTCAGTGCGGAAGCCTCCGAACGTTACCACACCACCATGGTCACAAAATCTTTGATTCTAGAACGGGGTATTCTTCCTGACACAACAAATAATTGGGGGTTGGCAGAAATAATTAGGGAAAGAGGATGGGAAACTTTTGTCGCTCAGCCCGAGCCTGCGTGTATTCCTCTTGCCAGGGAATTCTACGCTAATGCATTAGAAGCTGAAAATTATGTGGTAACGGTTAGGGGCAAGAAAGTTTCATTTGGAAAAAGGAGCATTGAAGAATACTATAACCTACCTAAAAGCCATGGTGAGGATGACCTTACTAAATATGGGGCCGACAAGCCCGACTGGGATGCAGTGATTACAACATTATGCAAACCCGGTGCTCGTTGGGCTACGACAAGGGGAGAGCCGGTGCATTTTCGCCAAGGCGACTTAAGCAAATATGGGAAAGCATGGTTATACTTCATTAATGCAAAGCTATGGCCGACCACACACGCAACTCAAGTAATTCCAATGCGGGCTCTTATCCTGTTTTGTTTGGTAACTGGGCGGAGCATTAGTGTGGGTCGGTTGATTCGGAACTCAATTCTTCAGTTTGTTAATGGGAAGTCTTCAGGCGGGTTGCCACACCCATCCCTAATCTGCGGGTTGTGCAAGAGGGCCAAAGTTAAGGTGCATGCCCACAAGTTACTTCAACAACCACTCACACCCATTGACAGTCTAGCTATTGGCCTCTACAAGGTCTGGAAGCTGGCGGCACCGGAGCCACATGGACCTGGTTCTTGCCATTAGTTCAGCCTCACGGGCCCGAGGCGAGTGTCGGAACTCCACCACCAACCACGGAGCACACCGAGGCATCTAACTCTTCTATGGACCTACTGATTGCTGAGATGCGGGAGCTTCGTCGTGAAAATCAGGCGATGAGGGCCGAAATACAACAGAACGAGCAGGCGAGACTGTGGGACGAGCAGGAGCGAAAGCGTGAGCATAGGCGCATGTCCCGCCGCCTTGATCACTCCATTCAGCAAGTCAATTCCTTATGCATTTACACGACCGATTTTTGTAACGCGGCTGCACAGGTGATCAACAACAGCGGGGCCAATACCGGCCCCAATGCAGTCCAATTTCCCATGACACCTATGTTCCCGGAATATGGCTTTGACTCGGATGATGATGCAAGTGGGGGGAGTCACGCATTTGGCAATAATGACGATGACGCTGCTTGATTTCCCCGGTGATGTTCTCTTTTTAAATTTTGTCTATTTTAAACATCGAGGACTATGTTTACTTTAAGTTTGGGGGGGGTGTGTTAGTTTAATTGTGTGTGTTAGTTTAATTGTGTGTGTTGGTTTAAGTTAGTCATGTTATTGTGTCCAAGTGTGTGTGTTTCAAGAATGGCCAATGATATTCTGCTGGTTAAGGTGTTCTTTCTAAAGTAAGGCTCGAGCAGACTTAGTTACTTCTTAACATTATGGCTAACTCCCCTACTCTTGGTTAGGTCAACTCCTCACGTTTTCAGCATGCCTGTTAGTTAGTTAGTATTGAGAAACCTCATTTACTTTTATGTTTGGGCGATTATACTTGAAATGTACTGAACTCATGTCTGCAACCTGTTTTGTCATTTTAGGCTTTCATATAAGTTTGGGGGAAGTTATTAATTCAAAAAAAAAAATAAAAAAAAAAATAAAAATAAAAATAAAAAATAAAAATTTGACCAAGTTTAATTACGTGGCCTTTGCTACTTGAGTTAATAGACCCTTTGGGGTGTTTTACACCTAATGCCCTAAAGCCATCTGGTTTGGGAGTCATTGATCAAACGCTCGTTACATGGGTAGCTCTGAATAGCCTAATGTGATTAGACATTGCACGGTCATGCGATTAGTAAGGTGAGATGGAGCGTAAAACGCACTCACCAATGTGATTACTCATTACTGCATCAATGTACTTGGAAACCCCCCCCTTTCTTATTTGGTCGCCTTGTTTGATTTTCTCTAGGTAACGATGAGTTTGTAGATTTATAGTATAATCCGTCGGAAGTTGAGTTCATGCGTTAGCTCTTTCCTAACTGACATAAACAGATATCATGCACTCACACACACACTACTGGGATCTTGAGTAGCCGTATGCTGAGAGCTCTTGTTAAATTGTAACTTTTCAGTCTGCTTGGGCCCCTTTTTGATCTTTTTCCTTTGAGGCCAATTCTTGGAGTCACTTTACTCTAAATCCAGTGGTTTTTATATAAATTAGTAATTCTCTGTTTACTTGAGGACAAGCAAAGATTTAAGTTTGGGGGTATTTGATGAGTGTGTTTTATACACACAATTTGGGTACTTTTCGCCTTGATAATTTGCAAGTCTTTAGGTAGTTTATATAGTTTTTATGTATTTTTATCTTATTTTTACATAAATTAGTGTAGACACCCAAATTTTGCGTTTCCTTCTACTAACCTTGACAGGAGGGCGAAATCGTCAATTGAACCAGCTTGCAGGAACAAAAGAGCGGGCACAAAGGCGAGCGCCCGGCACCGCCGCAATGATTTGGGCAGCCCAAGTCGACGTGACAGCATGACCGTCCAAGGCAGGCATTTCCGAATGAGGTGGCACGTCTCCCGGAAGTTCCCGGACTGCGGAATACGAGCCTGTCAGCGAAAACCGACGTTGCGGTACGAAAATCGAGGCGTGGCACGAAAATCGAGAAAGTCAAGCCCGCCAGCCGCGGATAGATCTGCGGCCAAGTGGGTGCGCCAGCACGAAAACCGAGAAATCAGCACTACCAGCTGAGTGCGATGGGAGGCGTGCCAGCTGGCCAGCCGCAGATCCATCTGCGGCCAGCCGCAGATAGATCTGCGGCTGGCTCTGGCCAGCCTATTTAAGCCAGCTTCAGGCAGCATACAGGAGGTTCAGCAGTTTTGGAAGAAGAAGAATTTCTGCAGCAGCAAAAAAAACACGGAAATAGAGAGAAAATAGCTAGATTTTGCAACAAAATAGGGAGAAAGAAGAGGAAAAAAAGAGTGGAATTAATTCTTTTGAGTTTGATTGTATCAAATACATCCTTTATCCTATTCAAATACACAAGTTCACATCCATTTGAGATCAATTGCAAGGTGAAAATTTCTATTTGTTCTAGCAATTCATGTCCTATTGATTTGGGTAAATTAGATATAATTTTCATGTATCTTGTTGAACAATGAATTAGGGATTATGAGTGAAGTTTCCATCGGAATAAACTCTTCCTAATAACCCGATGATATTCGTTCATTAATTTCTTGGTTTGTTTTTAAGGTGTTATATTCGGTATCAATTCCTTTAAATCGTTATTTTAAGATGTCTTGGTATTGTTAGATTTATCCGGGTTGGTTTATTTTCTTGTAATATCCGATTGTTTGTGTGTGGATACTTGGTTGTGAGCCTAGGAAAGCGACCCCGGGGTCCCGATCCGATGATGGACATATCTTGATGTAAGAAGTAGAGATGATGTAGTTCTCATTGTAAATATGTAATCGTTGGGCCTTAAAACGACGCTAAGGCGAGAATCGTGCTTAAGGCCCCGAAATAGTGAAATTTGTGATTGTTGGCGTTCGGGGACATTTTGATGGCTTACATGCCCATGAATAGCCCCGACGCGTGTTTATGCTTGGTTTGATTTATGACACGAAATTGATTTCAAAGCTAAATGATAAGATTTTCATAAAATCAATCAAAGTAGGATATTCGAATCACGAGGTTAAAATTTGAAAAATGTTAATGAATGTCGATTCCTATCTAACGAGAAAGCTAAAGAAAATCGTTTTTAAACATCACAAAATTTGATTTTAGAAATAAGTAACGTTTTATTAAATCTTTATGCATAGGGTGAAAGAGATTCTAGAAATTGCCCGATCATTTCATGAAAGCAACGTATAGATCTCGATTCCTATTTTGACAAAGGTTTAAAACTCTCGTTTTGCCAAAACGACACTCAATGAAAAAAATCTCATAGTTTTGGACAATTAAAATCAAACCTTTCTCATAAAGAATAAAGCTTTCTCGTGTATGCCGAAAAGACATTCCGAAGCGTTCTCAAATTAAAACACGGTTTTCCCTAAAAAATCCAAATGATTCTTTCATACAAACCCACAACGACATTCACATAGGCACACACACACACACGCATACATACACACACATATTCATGAATTAAAGGATAGGAAAGTATCAAGATTGCGGTAACCGTGTTTCACGGAAGTCGAGGGGTGCCTAACACCTTCCCCTCACTTAAGCAAGCCCCCGAACTCTATGAATCTCAATTCGCAGACCAAATTAATTCGGAGTCACATGTGAGCCAGCGATTTACAAAAGAGCGAAAACTCGGATGAGTTGGTACATCCATTTCAAATATACCAACTGGCGACTCTGGTTAATTGGCTCATCATAAAAACGATCTTTCAAAACCCCGTCGACATCAATGCCGACCTTTTCCAAACGTCATCTAAATCAAAAGGCTAAAATTGGAAAAGACGAAGAGACGAGAAAACCCGGCGTCGACAGCTGGCGACTCTGCTGGGGACATTAGAGGGCTTAAGCCGCGTTCAAATCTTGATGCTATCATATCCTCTAAAATTCATGAATGTGTATGTACGTGCGATATTTTGACTTGTTTTACTTATTATTGTGTGTGAATGTGTGCCTTTTGTCCAATGAGTGAATGATTGAATGGAATTGCTTTACTTTAAAGTAATCATTTGCATACGGTGAGGACGATGAATGTGAATGTATGTTGAGAGAGTACCTCCTCCTGAGGCGAACCTGTCGGTTGCTTATTACTGGACTCGAAGGGGCTGCTCCCCGGAGATGGCTCAGGAAACGCACCACCCAAATCCGCTCCAATCGAAAGGATTCAGACGAGTAGATTGCGAAGATTTGGGGACCTTCATGCCGAAAAGCCCGCGAGAGTAACCCTAGGGTAGGTCAGCCTCTGATAAACCTAACGAAAGGGAAGCTTCTTCATGCCCTTTTATCATTCAGTCAAATAAATGTCATGTAAATGACATATAACTGTCATACCGGCATCATCGTAATAAATATGTCCTGTATCATGTGATTACATCACCTGCACATATAAAGAGAATACTGACATGGTTTTGCAGGAGGGCAATCCGTGCCACGTACCAAGGTTGTCTAAAAACTTCTAAATACTATCCTGTCATCAAACACTGACCTTGTTTTGCAGGATAAGATTAAGAGAACCGTGAAAGCGTGGCATAACGATCACAAAGAACTCGGAGTAGGGGCATGTTCGACCACAAAAAAAAGGGGGAAAAAGAAAAAGAAAAAGAAAAAAAAAGAAGAAAGAATAATATAATAATTATGCGTCAGTGTTGACATGCATCTGCCTAACTTGTAACTGGCACAGTACTAAACTACGGCCCTTGTTTGTTTTGCGAGATTGCCCCTACGACCCAACTAAGAGGCCGTAAAGTCCATACTCCATCCATCCAAATGGCAGAGGCCGGTAGCCATGAAATTACAGTTTCTGCCACTCCAACAATACGGCCGAATACGAGGGATTCATCCTAGGACTGAGATTAGCCCTAGGAATGAAAAAAAATGATAGTAGTTAGAGACTCGAATTGGTCATCCGGCAGGCCATGGGAATATACAGCACCAATGGGCATAAATGGGACCTAGCTACGGGACTGCTGAGATATCTGGAGGCCGAAGAAGCCCACAGACAAATGAACAAAGTACATGGCGATGTATGCGGAGCCCATATGAGCAGAACATTTTTGGCAAAGAAAATCATGTGAACGGTCACTATTGGCTAACCATGAAAACTGACTGCGATACTCATGTCAGGAAATGCCATCAATGCCAGATCCATGCTAATGCGATCCATGCACCTCCTAATGAGCTCCATTGCTTGACCTCACTGTGGCCAGTTGGACCGTGCAGCAGGTGATATCCCGGAAGGGGTAAATCCAGGAGTATGGCAGTGAATCCCGGCCAGTAGAAGATCAATGGGTTTTAAAATTCTGAGTTTTATTTTAAATCCCTACACGCTCATGTCATTCTGTCATGTTATCCAAAAAAAAAAAAGATCATGTGCTGAAATGTTTTAGATATATGACAAGCATTTTTGTTTTATGTCAGGTACCCCGATTTGAGGCATTCTAGCCTGACAAGCGATAGGCCAAATTTGAAGGAGGATCACAATTTTGGTGTAGAGCTAGATATCGATCTAATGGGGATTGAGCAGGACGAGACAGATATCGACAATACGCCTGGTGAGATCAAAGGATGGGTCGAGGGTAAACCCCAAACCCAGTTTAGACCAAGCCATCGCCATCAAACGTTAGAGCCCCTAACGATCACAAAGAACCCGGAGTAGGGGCAAATTCGAACACAAAAAAAAAAGAAAAAAAAAGAAAAAAAAAGAAAAGAGAAAAAATAGCCGAGTTGTTGAGCCTGTATGGAGATATGTTCGCTTGGTCCCGTGGCGACGTGAGTGGATTGTCCACAGACGTTATAGGACATCGACCGCCCATCAAGGGGGGTTCCGACTCATAAGCAAAAGTTGAGAACGTTGAAGCCTGAATGGAGGATGAAAATAAAGGATGAGATTGTCAAGCGGTTTAAAGCAGGAATCATCACGGTGTCTATTTACCCTGAATGGCTTTCCGACAGAATCCCAGTACCACAGCCTGGAGGAGAAGTGAGGGGCCGCAAAATCTGAACGATGCCCTCAAGGAGGAGATATATGACAAATTCAAGATCAAACATTTTGATTCAGTCATTTACCGGCCCAAAATGAGTGGGGCAGTGGGGGCTGCAAATAAAACACAAAGACGATCATGGGAAGAATGCCCGCCAATCATCGGGGATGGCCGGATTTATTGTCGCTCACCCTGTATGCCTATCGAACCTCAGTTCGCACCTTTAGAGGGGCAGCCCCTTACGCATCTCCCGGGCATGCGACAAGAGGGTGCGATCCCGAAAATTCAAAATAAACGATTTAGTCCTCAAAAGGATCGCGCCCTGCCAAGACGAAGCTATGGGGAATTTCGCTCTAAATTAAAAGGAGCCATCACGAAAAAAAAAAAAAAAAAAATTCAAAAATCCCCCAAACCTTCCGACAAGTCAAAGGACCGGATCTTTTGTCAGCCAGCGAGATACCGATGCGACCAGTACGAGGGAGATCACAAGAAAAGCAACTTAACACTGGGGCATTTGTCACTACCCAGGAAATGATGACGTGCAAATTGGTACACATGCAACAATCCCATCAACATGTACCATCATCATCAAATGCTACCTCATGTCAATTCAATCTTCAACGGTACGATCATCTGGCATTTGTCAAGCATAGTTTTCCCGGGATACGATGATCTGCGTGAAAGGGGGATTTTATTTGGCTTGATAGGAGTCGGATTAATTCTGACAAGCAACCGTGGAGCACGATTGTGAGTATGATTAGACGAAGAAGGCTATTCAACCTTTTGATCGGGTACAAAGCCTTAATTCAAAGCAACGTTTGCGATAGAATCGACCTCATGTGATAGCCCTCACTTTGCATTTGCACAAACTTTCAGTTGTGGGGTATAAAACTATGACGATGTTGATGGCAATTAACACGTAGTCAGACAGTCGATAATTATCAGGCTAATATCAAGAAGTCAGACGATAAATGATTATCAAGTTAATGTCTCGAATCGTGGCCTGGGTTATTCGAGTAATTAAGCCCAAGGGGTGTCTCTACACCTGGTGCCCTAAAGCCGTCTGGTTTGGGAGTCGCTGGCCCAACACTCGTTACATGGGTAACTCAGAGCCTAAGAAAACGAGCATTACAGTAGAGGAGGCCCGAGCAGATTCGAATCGTGGCATGGGCTACTCGAGTAATTAAGCCTAAGGGGTGTCTCTGCATCTGGTGCCCTAAAGCCGTCTGGTTTGGGAGTCACCGGCCTAACACTCGCTACATGGGTAACTCAAGCCTAAGAAAACGAATCTTGCGCAAGGTCAAGCAAAGAGTGAATGGTGCAAACCACCAGCTTGTCTCGAACCGTGGCCTTTGTTACTCGAGTAAATAAACCCGAAGGGGTGTCTGTACACCTAATGCCCCAAAATCGTCTGGTTCGGGAGCCATTGGTCCAAAACTCGTTAAATGGGTAACTTTGAAAAGCCTAAGAAAACGAGACAAGTGAAGTGGGCTAATAAAGAGAAAAGATAATACGAAAAAAAAACTCTCGGCCTTAAACAAGAGGTCATAGAAGAGAAACCCCTACTGAGTGCTGCATCGCACAGTGCATTTGTCATATGACGTCAATCCTGCTAAGAACGTTGTCGAGAATGAAGACAGAATGCCTTTGACGAGAGAAGGTAGTTCTTTTGAATTCGACCTTACTCACATACAATGACCATGAATGCTTGAAGGTGTTCTTACGATTTCATAACTCGTCAAATAGAAAATCATCAACTCACGAGGGATTGAATAAAAAAAAAATAAAAAAATAAAAAAATAATAAAAAATAAAAATAAAAAAATAAAAATACATTCACGGTTCACCACTTGCTAGATTATGTGATCAAAAGATATATTCAATTTCATGTGCTTTAACTGCATTTTTGTCGAGATTATAATATCTTTGTGTTGAACTAACACTAACGGCCCGAGCCTTTAAGTTTTGGCGTTTGTTAGTCATCTGATATGCAGGATCTTGCAGAGCTGTGGATAACTCAGCACAATCAATATCGCGAGTTCTCGATAGAAATTCTTGGTAGCGACACGCACCAAGGCATGGGGCAGTTAAGAATCGTGAAACGGAAGGAAGCTGAGGCTGCACAAAACTCCTCGTCATGGGGCCTCTCCCCAATCCCGACTATCAATGCCTCGACATCAAATCGATCCACGTGCATGAGCATATACAAGGATGATATAATGCTGGACAGCAGCATATCGGCCGTCAAGAATGATCAAAAGGCCAAGGAGCTAACATAGCTGTCGATCATCACAGAGGAGCGAAGCAGACTGCCTCAACTAGATGAAATGAAGACGACCAAAAACAGGCAGAGTATCAAACCAATGTTGAAGTTTAAAGACTACACTGCACGATGAGGCGTGATCCAATCAAATGTTGGCAAACGACGACTGTAGGTCGAATGTATCATTTGACTGAACAGGGGTCATTTCTATCTAAACATATGTTGTGCACATGCATCTGTCCATAACATATCTGCCAGATCATGCATAACACCTTTTTCATGCATGCAGGTACGATCAAAATGAAAATCTTCAGGAAAGTACAAGCACGTCGCTTTCAACCTCACAAATGATCAGAGTGATGGCTTTTGCGGCATGGTACGTGCACGATATTGGTGGGAGATCCAGGACAAAAGCTGATCAACAATCCCATCCAAAAAAAAAAAAAGAAAAAAAAAAAAGAAAAAGACAAAAAACAACAAACCCTGGGAAGGGCTGAGATCCACGCGAACCACAACAAGATGGTGAGCACCCCTGGGAAGGGCTGATATCCACAAAAAAGAAAAAAGACAAAAAACAACAAACCCTGGGAAGGGCTGAGATCCACGCGAACCACAACAAGATGGTGAGCACCCCTGGGAAGGGCTGATATCCACAAAAAAGAAAAAAGACAAAAAAACAAACAAACCCTGGGAAGGGCTGAGATCCACGCGAACCACAAACAAGATGTGTGAGCACCCCTGGGAAGGGCTGATATCCACAAAAAGAAAAAGACAAAAAACAACAAACCCTGGGAAGGGCTGAGATCCACGCGAACCACAACAAGATGGTGAGCACCCCTGGGAAGGGCTGATATCCACAAAAAGAAAAAAGACAAAAAACAACAAACCCTGGGAAGGGCTGAGATCCACGCGAACCACAACAAGATGGTGAGCACCCCTGGGAAGGGCTGATATCCACAAAAAAGAAAAAAGACAAAAAAACAACAAAACCCTTGGGAAGGGCTGAGATCCACGCGAACCACAACAAGATGGCGAGCAACCCTGGGAAGGGTGATATCCACAAAAGGAAAAAAGACAAAAAATAACAAACCCTGGGAAGGGCTGAGATCCAAGATAACCAACCGGCGACGATAACCGGGGGTTTCGCGATGGTGTGACCGGCGACGATACCCGGCCCCGACGAGACGATCGACCGGCGACGATAACGGCGATTACGAGATGGATGCCCGGCGACGAAAACCGGCTCGACAAGATAACCAACCGGCGACGATAACCGGGGGTTACGAGATGGGTGTCCGGCGACGAAAACCGGCCCCGACGAGACAATCGACCGGCGACGATAACCGGCGATTATGAGATGGATGCCCGGTGACGGGAAAACCGGCTCCGACAAGGATAACCAACCGGCGACGATAACCGGGGGTTACGAGATGGGTGTCCGGCGACGAAAACCGGCCCGACGAGACAATCGACCGGCGACGATAACCGGCGATTACGAGATGGATGTCCGGCGACGAAAACCGGCTCCGACAAGAATAACCAGCCGGCGACGATAAACCGGGGGTTACGAGATGGGTGACCGGCGACGATTACCCGGCCCGACGGAGGACGATCGACGGCGACGATAACCGGCGATCACGAGATGGATGTCCGTCGACGAAAACCGGCTCCGACAAGATAACCAACTGGCGACGATAACCGGGGGTTACAAGATGGGTGACCGGCGACGATACCCGGCCCCGACGAGACGATCGACCGGCGACGATAACCGGCGATCACGAGATGGATGTCCGGCGACGAAAACCGGCTCCGACAAGATAACCAACCGGCGACGATAACCGGGGGTTACGAGATGGGTGACCGGCGACGATAACCGGCCCCGACAAGACAATCGACCGGCGACGATAACCGGCGATTACGAGATGGATGTCCGGCGACGAAAACCGGCTCCGACAAGATAACCAACCGGCGACGATAACCGGGGGTTACGAGATGGGTGACCGGCGACGATACCCGGCCCCGAACGAGATGATAGATTGAAAGAGTGAACCCAAAGACTAACAAACACGGTCAAGGGGTTAATACATTGACACTCTTACGAATGTCTTGCATGCATTACATCTTGTGTTGTATCATAAGCTATATGTGTGGCATCATGTATGTACTGTCATTCTGACGAACTGTCATTCATGCATCGAGTGTCTATTCTTTATCCTGTTCATTTCATTTATCATTTCATAAACATGATAAAGAGGGGCAGCTGTAGACACCCAAATTTTGCGTTTCCTTCTACTAACCTTGACAGGAGGGCGAAATCGTCAATTGAACCAGCTTGCAGGAACAAAAGAGCGGGCACAAAGGCGAGCGCCCGGCACCGCCGCAATGATTTGGGGCAGCCCAAGTCGACGTGACAGCATGACCGTCCAAGGCAGGCATTTCCGAATGAGGTGGCACGTCTCCCCGGAAGTTCCCGGACTGCGGAATACGAGCCTGTCAGCGGGGAAAACGACGTTGCGGTACGAAAATCGAGGCGTGGCACGAAAATCGAGAAAGTCAAGCCCGCCAGCCGCGGATAGATCTGCGGCCAAGTGGGTGCGCCAGCACGAAAACCGAGAAATCAGCACTACCAGCTGAGTGCGATGGGAGGCGTGCCGGCTGGCTCTGGCCAGCCTATTTAAGCCAGCTTCAGGCAGCATACAGGAGGTTCAGCAGTTTTGGAAGAAGAAGAATTTCTGCAGCAGCAAAAAAAACACGGAAATAGAGAGAAAATAGCTAGATTTTGCAACAAAATAGGGAGAAAGAAGAGGAAAAAAAGAGTGGAATTAATTCTTTTGAGTTTGATTGTATCAAATACATCCTTTATCCTATTCAAATACACAAGTTCACATCCATTTGAGATCAATTGCAAGGTGAAAATTTCTATTTGTTCTAGCAATTCATGTCCTATTGATTTGGGTAAATTAGATATAATTTTCATGTATCTTGTTGAACAATGAATTAGGGATTATGAGTGAAGTTTCCATCGGAATAAACTCTTCCTAATAACCCGATGATATTCGTTCATTAATTTCTTGGTTTGTTTTTAAGGTGTTATATTCGGTATCAATTCCTTTAAATCGTTATTTTAAGATGTCTTGGTATTGTTAGATTTATCCGGGTTGGTTTATTTTCTTGTAATATCCGATTGTTTGTGTGTGGATACTTGGTTGTGAGCCTAGGAAAGCGACCCCGGGGTCCCGATCCGATGATGGACATATCTTGATGTAAGAAGTAGAGATGATGTAGTTCTCATTGTAAATATGTAATCGTTGGGCCTTAAAACGACGCTAAGGCGGAGAATCGTGCTTAAGGCCCCGAAAATAGTGAAATTTGTGATTGTTGGCGTTCGGGGACATTTTGATGGCTTACATGCCCATGAATAGCCCCGACGCGTGTTTATGCTTGGTTTGATTTATGACACGAAATTGATTTCAAAGCTAAATGATAAGATTTTCATAAAATCAATCAAAGTAGGATATTCGAATCACGAGGTTAAAATTTGAAAAATGTTAATGAATGTCGATTCCTATCTAACGAGAAAGCTAAAGAAAATCGTTTTTAAACATCACAAAATTTGATTTTAGAAATAAGTAACGTTTTATTAAATCTTTGTGCATAGGGTGAAAGAGATTCTAGAAATTGCCCGATCATTTCATGAAAGCAACGTATAGATCTCGATTCCTATTTTGACAAAGGTTTAAAACTCTCGTTTTGCCAAAACGACACTCAATGAAAAAAATCTCATAGTTTTGGACAATTAAAATCAAACCTTTCTCATAAAGATATAAAGCTTTCTCGTGTTATGCCGAAAAGACATTCCGAAGCGTTCTCAAATTAAAAACACGGTTTTCCCTAAAAAATCCAAAATGATTCTTTCATACAAACCCACAACGACATTCACATAGGCACACACACACACACGCATACATACACACACATATTCATGAATTAAAGGATAGGAAAGTATCAAGATTGCGGGTAACCGTGTTTCACGGAAGTCGAGGGGTGCCTAACACCTTCCCCTCACTTAAGCAAGCCCCCGAACTCTATGAATCTCAATTCGCAGACCAAATTAATTCGGAGTCACATGTGAGCCAGCGATTTACAAAAGAGCGAAAACTCGGATGAGTTGGTACATCCATTTCAAATATACCAACTGGCGACTCTGGTTAATTGGCTCATCATAAAAACGATCTTTCAAAACCCCGTCGACATCAATGCCGACCTTTTCCAAACGTCATCTAAATCAAAAGGCTAAAATTGGAAAAGACGAAGAGACGAGAAAACCCGGCGTCGACAATTAGTTTTTAGTTACTTTTACATGTTTTATGTTGCTTTGATGCATTTTTATTATGTTTGTAGGAATTGAAATAAAGACCGACCGGATCGTTGTTTGGATTGACTCATTGTCCGTGCCTGGACGTCGGTGCCCGAATGGTAATATGATGGATTGTGGTGATTGGCGGCGCCCGGTGCTTAATTTGACAATATTTGGCAGTTGGGCGTGCACGGCGTTGGATTGCGTGCACGGCGTTCGGCGTCGGCCAAGCCACGTGGGCATGCCCGTGCTTGGATGTCCGTGCGATGAGAAATTATGTTTGGCGATGCTCGGGACTTAATTTGATGACATTTGGAAGTTGGACGTGCACGGCGTCGGAGTGCGTGCACGGCGTGCGGCGTCGACCAAGCCGCGGGCACGGCGTGCGTTGGGCGCTGGGCAGCCTCGGCGTTGGGCGTGCGCGCGGGCGGCATGGGGGGCATGGCTCGGCAGCATCCAGGTGCTTGGGCGCGGGCGCACGCCTGGGGCGCGCGGGCGCACGCGCTTGGATCGGCAGACTCGGCGGCCTCGGCAGCGCAGCGGAGCGGCATGCAGGCGCCAGCGTGCGGGCGCACGTCTGGGGCGCGCGGGCCCGCGCGCTTGGCTCGGCGGCCTCGGCAGCGCAGCGGAGCGGCATGCTGGCGCCAGCGTGCGGGCGCACGCCTGGGGCGCGCGGGCGCGCGCGCATGGCTCGGCAGCCTCGGCAGCGCCATGGGCGGCATGTAGGCGCTTGGGCGCGGGCGCACGCCTGGGCGTGCGGGCGCACGCCGCCGTGCTGAGTGCGATCTGACACAGCCATAGTGCGATCTGAGCTCCATTTTGTCCGATTTTGGCTAGGGTTTCTTCAGGAAAACTATATATATTCTATTCCAAGCTACATATCAGACATCTAGAGTGAGGGAGGCTACAAAATACATCAACCAACAGAGCTCAAGGCTGCAAATCAAGCTGAATCAAGCCAAAAGCCAAGGAACTCAGTCAAGAAGAATTGCAAGGCCAAGGAGGAGAGCTAGAAACCAACAGCAACCAAAGGAACACCAGCTGAATAGCTTCAAAAGTGGTTTCATTTCTAGATTTCCATCTCCTTTGTAATTCGAATTTGACAATGTATCAATTGGAAATGATGTTTATTGTAGCTATCATGAACTAACCTTCCATTCTAAGATTGCAATGGAACCCAACACTTAATTTGAATTGAATTCTCTCTCTATTGATTTTAGTTATGCATTTGTGAATTGATTGTCATAACCTTTGCTTCTAGATTAATTGCTTGGCCCGTAATTACCGTGCGAACCTATATGAACTTGACGAACGGATTATAGGTTAAAACCTAGTTATGATAACATGCGAAAGTATAGATTGTTGTGGGTTATTAATTGGATTAAGTGACATGTGTCTTATTAATTATCTGCAATAATAGGTATCTTGATAGTAGTTGGGATAGATATATACCTAATTACCGCATGCAACCTATTGAGAATTTAGTCTTAATGACTTCCGAGGTGAAAGTTGGTAATGGAAGGGAGGATTAATTAGATTTGGTGACACGTGTCTATAAATCATTCCTGAAATTAGTCTCTTGATAGTGTATAGGATAGACATATACCTATGCACCGCTTAGGAAGATTCGTGATTGACCATCGACAAAGGCTCTTACGTAGTTTTGATTTCTCGGTTGTCAACTCGTATGCTATAATTGACTAAAAAGAGAGAGTTAGGAGATCCAATGACGTGTTGGGGGAAATTGTAATCTTAGACCTTTCTGTCTTGATATTTTACCGCATTTTACTCATTACTTAACTTGTGAACTCAACCAATCAACAAACAATCAAACCTTCATCGTTTAAATTAGATCAAATTGATATACGATTGGTACTTGGTTATTATTTGTCACAATTCCCTGGGGGTTCGACTCTTATCTTATCATATATTACTTGTGGGCCGTGTATACTTGCACGTGTGTGTTTATCGATTGCGAAATCGACCAACAGTTCTCCTCGAATGTTGCGGTGTGATTCCTTCCTTTGATCAACGTTAGCCACCCAAGTGTTTGGCCTCTAGAGGTGATCCACCAAGGAAGAACAACTATTGAAGAAGTTGGGTATTTGGCAAAACCCTAGTTTCTATCTCTATAGAAATTGTAAGTACTCTCCACAATCCAATGCAAGAGTGTGTGTGTGTGTAATCTATGATAAGACCCCTCTTATTTATAGATGTAGGAATAACCCTTCCCTAAACTATTTAGGATTAGGGTTTGTATTATAATTAAACTCCTTTAATTAATAATGCTCCTAATCAAATTAGGAATCCATGGGAGAGTACTTCTATTAATTAATTCCCAATCCCTATTAGGAATTAAATAATAGTAAAAGTAATAATAATAATAATAAGACTCATCTTATTAATTTATATTTAATATTTTCAAAATATTAAATAATAAATATTAAGCTATTTAATTTATTCTATCTCCATAGAGTAAATTAAATACACTTAACTTATTATTACAATTATGTCATTTACTTCTTAAATAAATATTTTCCTTTTGCGGTGTGACCCTTTAGGTTCTCCATATTAAACCGGTTGTGAATAAATCAATTAGAACAATTCTAATCTTATTTAAATAAATAAATTAAACTATTTAATTTATTTAAATATATAATATTTATTCTACAATAAGGGTAAGCCCCCTTAGCGATCAACGACTTTTCAGATAATATAGATTTCAACATTAATCACAAAAGAACCTTTGAGTAAATAGTTACCATACAATGTCCCAATTAAATATAAGACATGGATTTACTGTCAAGTCTTATTTTATTTAATTATATGTATTTCGATTCCCAAATGCACAACTCTAATTAATGCAAATTAGAAACTCCTTTCTAATTTCATTCTGCCTTGGCCAAGGACTACTGAGTTGTCATTTATCGAATCACATAGGACATTCACATCTTTTACTAGACGAGATAGATTCTTTGTTGATCATTCACCTATCTCCATGTACAACTAATTATACCCAATCATACCCTTTGATATACCCACAAGGTCTTAAGGGACATGTCAGAGTATAACTCATCATACACAAGATACTATGATGATCTCAAGTCCAAGGATCACTTGTACTACTATCACTAGAGGAATTCCTATTGACAGGCGAGTAAAACTCCATTAGGTATTCCTTAGCGAGTCACGTTCAGTGAACTTATTCTCTAATAAGCACCTGCATACTTGCTTTAGTGTCTCCACACAAATGATTATGAGATCAATCATCCTCTTCCTAAGAGCAAGCAACGTATGTACTAATCTATCCGGATTCACTAATCCCCAATTTAGTAATCCAACGATTAGGAACAGTCTTAGTTTGTGAGCTATCTAGAATTTAGATCTCATTAGCATGATCACCGTCATGATTCTAAAAGCATTGCTCAAAACTATGGGTTTATCACATTTAATATAACAACACTATGTAGATAATATAAAATGCCTTTTAAGAAAATCAATTCTTTTATTAATAAATGAATAAGATTACAAAGTATATGCTACATCATATCAAATATGATTGGCTTGTGTGCATACTACTTTCAATCTCCCACTTGCACTAAAGCCAATCGCCATTGTATCTAATACCCATCTTCTCTAAGTGATGATCAAACTGCTGTTGAGTTAAAGCTTTAGTAAATGGATCTGCAATGTTGTCTTGAGAGTCCACACGCTCCAGGGTGACATCTCCTCTTTCAATGATCTCTCTAATCAAATGAAACTGTCGCAACACGTGTTTGGATTTCGGATGAGACCTGGGTTCCTTAGCCTGCGCAACAGCTCCGTTGTTGTCACAGAATAAAGGTACTGCTCCTCTAATGCTAGGAACCACTCCAAGTTCAGTTATGAACTTCTTCATCCAAACAGCTTCCTTTGCAGCTTCACTTGCAGCTATGTACTCTGCCTCTGTCACTGAATCAGCAACTGTTTGCTGCTTGGAACTTTTCCAACTCACTGCGCCACCGTTTAAGGTAAACACGTACCCTGAAACGGATTTACTGTTATCTTGGTCCGTTTGAAAACTTGAGTCTGTATAGTCCTCTAGTTTCAATTCAGACCCACCGTAGACAAGAAATATATCCTTAGTTCTTCTCAAGTACTTTAGGATGTTTTTCACTACCTTCCAGTGCTCTTCTCCTGGATTCGACTGATATCTGCTTGTTACACTAAGTGCATGAGCGACATCTGGTCTAGTACATATCATACCGTACATGATAGATCCTATTGCGGAAGCATAAGGAATCTTACTCATCCGGTCTCTTTCCTCAGGTGTCTTTGGGGCCTGTTTCTTGGAGAGATGTATTCCATGGCTCATCGGCATGAGACCTCTTTTGGAATCTTCCATGCTAAACTTCTTTAGCATCGAATCAATGTACTTTCCTTGGGTCAAGCCTAGCATCCTTTTAGATCTATCTCTATAGATCTTTATCCCCAAAATATAGGATGCCTCACCCAAGTCCTTCATGGAGAAGTGTTTAGATAACCAAATTTTGATTGACTGTAGCATAGGAACATCATTCCCTATCAGTAATATGTCATCAACATATAATACAAGGAATGAAACAGCGCTCCCACTAACCTTCTTGTACACACAAGGTTCATCCTTATTTTTGATAAAATCAAACCTTTTGATTATCTCATCAAAACGGATGTTCCATCTTCGAGAAGCTTGCTTCAATCCATAAATGGATCGTTGTAGCTTACAGACTTGGTTTGTTCCAACCGTTGAAACAAAACCCTCTGGCTATATCATATATACATTCTCCTCAAGCTCTCCATTGAGGAAGGCCGTTTTCACGTCCATTTGCTAGATCTCGTAGTCATAATAAGCTGCAATTGCAAGCAAAATCCGAATGGACTTGAGCATAGCTACTGGTGAGAAGGTTTCATCATAGTCAACTCCTTGTCTTTGTTTGAAACCTTTTGCAACCAGTCGGGCCTTATAAGTCTCTACCTTGCCATCTGCTCTAGTCTTTCTCTTAAAGACCCATTTACACCCAATAGGCTTAATGCCCTCAAGTGGTGAAACCAAAGTCCATACTTGGTTTTCATACATAGAGTCCATCTCATATTTCATGGCTTCTAGCCATTTCTCTGAGTCTTCACTACTCATAGCCTCTTCGTAAGTCAATGGATCATCATCATCTATGATGCGTACCTCATCATCATCCTCTATGATGAATCCATACCTCTCAGGTATCTTCGGTACTCTTCCAGATTTACGAATAGGTTGTGGTACAGTAGGTTCTTCTACTTGGTCAGGTACCTGACTTTGATCTGGAGTATTTTGTGGTTCTTGAACTTCTTCAAGATATATCTTACTCCCACTGACCCCATCGAGGATAAACTCCTTTTCCAAGAAGGCAGCGTGTTTCGCAACAAACACCTTTTGATCAGTCGGGTGATAGAAATAATACCCTGATGTTTCTTTAGGGTATCCCACAAATCTACACTTGTCGGATCTAGTCTTCAACTTATCTTGCTCAAACCTTTTGACATAAGCTGGACAACCCCAAGTCTTAACATGCTTAAGATTTGGTTTCCTCCCTGTCCATATCTCATATGGGGTCTTTGGGACGGATTTGGTAGGTACCTTGTTAACTAGGTATGCAGCCGATTCTAGGGCATAACCCCAGAAGGATACTAGAAGGTCGGTAAAACTCATCATGGATCGAACCATGTCCAACAATGTTCGATTTCTCCTTTCAGATACACCATTCAACTGTGGCGTCCCTGGTGGAGTCCATTGTGAGATTATACCATTTTCTTTGAGACAATTGAGAAACTCATTGGTTAAGTATTCCCCTCCTCGATCCGATCGAAGAATCTTAATACTCTTACCAGTTTGTTTCTCTACTTCACTTCTGAATTCTTTGAACTTTTCAAACGATTCAGATTTGTATTTCATTAAATACACATATCCAAATGTAGAATGATCATCAGTGAAAGTAATAAAATAAGAATACCCTCCTCGTGCATTCGTTGTTATAGGTCCACATACGTCTGTGTGTACCAACGCTAACAACTCTGTAACTCTTTCTCCTTTTCCACTAAAAGGAGATTTAGTCATCTTACCCATGAGATAAGATTCACAAGTTGGATATGATTCGTAATCAGATAGCTCTAAAAACCCATCTTTATGCAACTTGGATAATCTTGTTTCATTGATATGACCGAGTCTACAGTGTCACATAAAGGTATAATTAACATCATCTCTTTTTCTTTTCTTAGTTTGTTCAATTTGAAGTATATTTTCATGCAAGTCAAGTATGTATAGTCCATTCAGTAAGTTCCCAACACCATATAAAACATCTTTATTATAAATACAACAACTGTTGTTCTTTATTATAATATCAAAACCATCCATATCCAATACAGAAATTGAAATAATGTTTCTAATGAGTGTCGGAACATAATAACAATTATTTAAACTAATGAACTTGCCCGAAGGCAGTGCTAAACGATAAGTCCCTACAGCTAATGCAGCAACCTTTGCTCCATTTCCCACTCGTAGGACGACTTCATCCTTGTCCAGCTTTCTACTTCTGCTTAGTCCCTGCACATTATTACATATGTGAGAACTACAGCCGGTATCCAATACCTAAGTAGAATTTTGACTTTCAGAAAAATTAATTTCAATCATGAACAAACCTAGATCGGAAGTCGAAGCTTCTCCAAGCTTCTTTTGGTCCGCAAGATACTCCTTGCAGTTCCTCTTCCAGTGTCCCGGCTTATTGCAATGGTAGCAAATTCCTTTGCTATCTGGATCAGGTTTATTTTTATCCTTTTTCTTTGCCTTGCCCTTAGCCTTCTTGCTTTTCTTCTTTTCAGAAGATACCTTGGGCCTCTTCCTTTTCTTGGAAGAATCATCCACTAGTAAGACTTGGTTCTTGTTGGATGAGAAGTGACCTTCAGCAGTTTTCAACATGTTAAGTAAACTCAGGCAAGCTGACGTCCAACTTATTCATGTGAAAATTCACAACAAATTGTGAGAAGGTGTCCGGGAGTGACTGCAAGATCAAATCTTGACTTAACTCCCCATCCATCACGAACCCAAGCTGTCCAAGCTGTTCAATCAGATTGATCATCTTAAGGACATGAGTCTCAACAGCAGTGCCCTCGGTCATACGAGATCGGAAGAGCTCCTTAGATATCTGATATCTAGCAGTCCTACTTTGCTCACCATACAACTCTTTGAGATGCAGCAATATAGTAGGAGCATCCATAGTTTCATGCTGACGCTGAAGCTCGTTACTCATGGATGCGAGCATGATGCATTGAGCCAAGATTGCATCATCTTGCCACTTTCTGAAAGTAGCAATCTCTTCCTCAGAGGCTGTTTCTGCAACACTTGCAGGGACAGGCGAATTTAGGACATAAGAAATCTTTTCAGCAGTGAGAACAATTCTCATATTCCTTAACCAGTCCGTGTAATTCAGTTCGGTCAGTTTGTTAGCATCAAGTATGCTACGCAGTGATAGTGAGTTTGATATTTTTAAATTCTGCATGTGAAATAGACAACATTTTAGCATGCATTCAATTTATTAATTACCAAAATAAATTAGGTCTTTATTTTAAATTGGTATCTCCCACTATTTTCATCAAACCATATTACCCTCATTATATATAGTTCGGCAAATCTAATTAAAGATTTACTAGTGAGAATAAGGATCCCATTTCAAATGTATATAGCTTTGTGGTGACACAACAAGCGATATATAAATAAATAGGTAGACAACTATTGTCAATTACATCACTATGTAACTCCTTGTATTTTGCCTCTTAGATTATTTTGATCAAGTGGGGACACATCCGAATCAAAATTATCCAAGTTAAGTCCAACCTAGCACTTCCATATATTCGAAAGAAAAACACTGCCCTTGTGGTGACACAACAAAACAGCATCGTTGAGTCTATTTATAAGCATCAAATGTGATAAAGCAACATCTTAAATATTTAATACTTGCCTTGTGGTGACACAACAAACTCATATTAAATATTTAATACTCTATTGTTTTACCATGCTAGAAGGCGACGTTCGATATTCCAAATATCTTTGAACGCTTAGGACTTAATATATTACTTTGAGGGATTTGTTATTATTAGTCTCATCTTGTTTAGCGCGCATGCACATATATATATAAAATACGCGTCATATTATTTTACATGCGAAGCATGTTGTATAATATATAATATATATATAGTAAACATGCACATATAGAATACTATATTCTACCCGGATTGATTATGGACTTTTATTCTAGTTTGGTTCACTAGAGCCACCATGTAACGATCGGGAATTTTGAATTTCCATGTGACCCGAGTTTATGTGTGAATGAAATGAATTTTTATTTTTATTTATATTATTATGTGTTATGTGCTTAAAGGTTGTGTTATAACCTAGAATATGTGTATGTGTTGAATTTTACGTGTTGTAGTGTCGTTAGGGTGAATTTATTAACTTCGCGAAAAATAGCAAATTCACTATTCACGGGGCACGCTTATCGAGACACTATTCACGCCATAATATTTTTGTGTCTTTTTCGACTTTAATAAATTTCATAAATACGTGTATACGTACGAATAATTTTTCCAAGTGTTAGATTTCCATTTCGAGCCCAATCGTGTTTTATTCGGTATCCGAGATATATAATATGACTGTTCCGGATGAATGGACAAACTCCGTAATAATTATTTTTATGTGTCCCATAACTATGGGAGTACCCATTTTAATTTTGGGTAGAGTTATTTACCAGTTTCGGTACAAAAGTGAGAGTTTTCGGATATATTTTTGGTATTTTCGGGTATCTAATTTGGCTTATTGCTCCAAGTGGGAACCACCAAACCACTTTCAACCAATCAAATTGCTAGGAAATGAGGAGAGAGAAATGAGCTTGCCGGCAAAGCCTTTGAAATGTTGGCCACCTTGAGCCATTAACCCATTACTTCCATTTTCTCCCAAAATTCCTCCACTTCTCCCAAATAATTCAACCATTTCATTTCTCTCTTGCAATCCATCAGCTCCTCCTTCAAACCCATTTCAGATTCTGCAGAGAGAGAGAGAGAGCTCGCTGAAAAAAGGAGAAGGAGGAAGAAGTCGCCGGAAGTTCGCCGGAAAAGAAAGGAGGAAGAAAAAGAAGGCACGGGTGAGGAAAAGGAGAATCCAAGCAAGGAAAACTCAAGCCAAGCAAGCCTAACAAGCTTCTTAATCATATAGGAAGGATTTACAGAGGTAAACAAGCAACCAAAATCGTTTCCATTTGATTTTTGTAAAGATTTTCGAGTTTTAAAGGTTTTTGAGCTCTTGAGCTTGTGATTCAATTTTCTTGCGATTCTTGTTGTTGTTATTTGTTTTGGATGTTTGTAAATGTTGTTAAGAGACTATAGAAGTCATTAATAACATCAAAGTGGAACAAAAATAGAAGAAATCCGTACCTATGCTTAAGGAGGATGAAGAACATGAAGAACAATGGACTTTTTGGACATTCGGACTTTTTAGAGGACTATAAATGCTAGATTTCGTGTTTGTTAATTTTATTTGTTGCTATGGTGTTGTAGTTCCATGAGTTACGAAGCTAACCCAGTTGGAATCGAGTAAAAAGATGTAAAAACGAAGATTTGGTGTTGATTTTGGTGAAGAACACCAAGAACACGAAAATAGTGTAACAACTTTGTACTTTGGCTTAAGATTTGGCCATGTTAATGTTAATGGGTAGATCTGCATTTTTGATATGTTGTAGCCCCATGAGTTAGGAGTCCATAGAGTCCGAAATGAACTAATTTGAACATGTATGGAAGAAGATATGAAGATCGGAGTGGAAAGAGGTCGGAAATTCGCGTCTGGGGATTTCTGCAGATTGCGGCCTGTATGCATGGCGCAGCTGCGCTGTTCATAAGGCCAAAAGGGGTGCAGCTGCGTCGTACACGTGTCAGGCGCAGACGTGCCCGAGTGGACTACTTTGACCTCCTGTAGTAAAATGTCCATAGCTTTTTCATACGAACTCGGATTGAGATGATTCAAGATGATTCGGAAAGAGAACGAGTAGCCCTACAACTTTCGTTCTTTACGTTTTTCGATTTGAGGTCTGTATCATGGCTTAAATTAGCCATTTATAGGACTGATGCGTAATTAGGGTCAATTGGAGGGCGTCGGGCATGCGCATTTGCACACGTAATGTCCCCGACCCTGTAAAGTGATGTTCTGACTTTCATAACATGATTATCATGATTTATAATGATACTTTGCATTAACCAATAAGTATTAGATAAATCGAATGGGCATGTTATGCGTACGCAATTGCGTGTCGTTTGGGCATTCGAATAGTGAAGTTGGGCGTATAGACGTACAAGCGTCGTAACGCCGTAACTAGTGGGCATAACCTTGTTTAATATTTTGTTTCTTATTTGAATGGGACATTATAGAGTTGTAAACAAATATTTGGTATCCCGTATGTGACTAATTGTATGTGAATATGTACCTAATTGTGTAGGATATTAAGGAGCGTGTGTTGTAATATTGTAGCAGCGCTTCAGGCAAGTTCCCTAACTTCATTCTTTCTACATATTGAATGCAAGTTCTTCTTTAACCCTTGTCTAACCCTTGTGTTGGGCAAGTTTCTAAACCTTATGCACTACTTTTATTTCGTGCAAATAGGTATATTGTTGCAGGTTTTATGACTCAAGTCGAGTTATTATTTTCAATTATTTTAGTGGACTAATTATTGCCAGTTACTCCACATCAAAGATAAATTATTGATATTCACAGCTTATGTATTTGAATTCATTATCTATTGTTAGACTGTGAAACGTTTAAGTTCTTCATTCATGAACTGTTTAAAGAAATAGTTTACGCCACTTGTTTCGGCTAGACGTATGTTTAATCATCATTGTTATTAAGTAAAGCTATCCAATCAAATTGTTTGGTTTGGATTCCTATGTAAAGCTAAGATGAACAACCCTCACAGCAGGGGAAACAGTATGTATGTTGGGAAACCGACACGCGCGCGAACAGTATGTAAAAGGGGTTATGCATAACACCGGGTACATTAGGCTGATCACCTATTGTATTAGTATGTTGGATTATCGGATGAATTTCTGGTGATTCTAGTAAAAGTTTAGTGTCAAAATGACCGCTCAGTATAGAATATTTCCTCCATTTGGAAACATTGAAACTATTCGGTCCTTAGAGGCCCTACAATTATGTTAATGAGATCATTCGTTGAGATTATGCAGATTCTTGAACTATCTTTTATTCTCTTGATTCTTGTAAGCTATGAAGTATTCATTTGATGATTCACGATTATTGTTATTATACTTGCTGAGCAAATTTGTTGCTCACCCTTGCTTTCTTTAAAATATTTCAGTTAGTGGAGCTCGTGGTGAAAGTTCAGGGATGGATAAAGGCAAAGGCAAAGCCACTGATTAGCTTTGTACTGTTAAGATTATCTTTTTGATTATGTATTAAGACTCGTTGACTCTTGTGATGTATTAAGACTTAATTACCCTTATGTATTAAGTTACGTTTTGTAGAAGTTTTTGTTTCGAGGCTTGGGACAGGATTATTTATGTTATATCAATATAAATATTCCTCTATTTCCGCTGTAATATATCGATAGTATGATGCATGTATTATATAGTGACGAACCAAGTCCGCGGTTCGGATGACCCGGATTTGGGGGCGTCACACATCAAGTGAACCAAAAGGTCAAACCTAGGGTGCAAGAATTAAATTTAAATATAACTATTACATTTAAACCCGGGCTCCATTACAAATGGGTCTTCAAGCGCTCCCTGCTTCTTTGTCTCTAATTCTTCAAAATTAATTCTAATTAGTCCTATTACAGAAACTATTTACAATAAATAGAAACCTTGATCAGCAGTCAAGGGAAAGTACATAGGAGGGAGATAAAATTTACATTAAGAAAAATTTGAGAAGACGAGGTACGCAGACCCCATTTATAAAAACCCATACATTCAAGCATCCACTAAAATAAATCCAATCACACATTGGTCAATAGTCCATAATCAATCTCTATTTATTATCATATATATCTCTATATGTATCAATAAATAACATTCATCTCATGAATAATAAATCCATTCCATATATGCATTGATATCAATTAATGGGAAAAAGTTTTGCTAATATTTAGTTTTGAAACAAAATAAACTCTTTTATTTTAATCAAAAACCAAATCCAAATTAAACTCCTTTAATTTTAGCAATCTGAAATCCTATTTCAGATAAAATAAACATCTTTATTTTAAACTTATATCAATTAAATAAACCATTTATTTCAATTGAAGGAAAAAAAAATTTTCGAATTCTGCTAGCCGGCGCAGCTGCGCCCAGAATGAACTAGACAACGGCGCAGCTGTGCTGCTCCCAGAAAAAGATGATTCTAGGTTTCGGCGCAGCTGCGCTCCAGAATGAACTGGATGCGGCGCAGCTGCGCCGTGTCGCTGACTCAGAATTTTTTTTATTCTGCCCAAAAAATTCGATCCAATCGCATATCAAGCATACATGGAATCATCAAAATCGATAATTAGCACAAGATTAGGCTCTGATACCACTGTTAGGTTTGTATATAGCGCGAACGTGCAATCAAATTACATAAACAGTGCGGAAGCGCGATAAAATTAGATTTTAAAATTTTTATACAAACCATCACGAAGATCAATCCTTGTGCTCAATTAACGATATTAACAAAAGAGAAAGAGAATAAGAAATTATACCCTCGTAGAACAAAGCTTCCTCGAGTACAAGTTCAACTCCTAGTCCTTCGTGTTCTCCTCGAATGCTGCGGTGTGATTCTTTCCTTTGATCAACGTTAGCCACCCAAGTGTTTGGCCTCTAGAGGTGATCCACCAAGGAAGAACAAGTATTCAAGAAGTTGGGTATTTGGCAAAACCCTAGTTTCTATCTCTATAGAAATTGTAAGTACTCTCCACAATCCAATGCAAGAGTGTGTGTGTGTAATCTATGATAACTTATTTATAGATGTAGGAATAACCCTTCCCTAAACTATTTAGGATTACGGTTTGTATTATAATTAAACTCCTTTAATTAATAATGCTCCTAATCCAATTAGGAATCCATGGGAGAGTACTTCTATTAATTAATTTCCAATCCCTATTAGGAATTAAATAATAGTAAAAGTAATAATAATAATAAGACTCATCTTATTAATTTATATTTAATATTTTCAAAATATTAAATAATAAATATTAAGCTATTTAATTTATTCTATCTCCATAGAGTAAATTAAATACACTTAACTTATTATTACAATTATGTCATTTACTTCTTAAATAAATATTTTTCTTTTGCGGTGTGACCCTTTAGGTTCTCCATATTAAACCGGTTGTGAATAAATCAATTAGAACAATTCTAATCTTATTTTAATAAATAAATTAAACTATTTAATTTATTTAAATATATAATATTTATTCTACAATAAGGGTAAGCCCCCTTAGCGATCAACGACTTTCCAGATAATATAGATTTCAACATTAATCACAAAACAACCTTTGAGTAAATAGTTACCGTACAATTCAATCCTTCTACCATACAATGTCCCAATTAAATATAAGACATGGATTTACTGTCAAGTCTTATTTTATTTAATTATATGTATTTCGATTCCCAAATGCACAACTCTAATTAATGCAAATTAGAAACTACTTTCTAATTTCATTCTGCCTTGGCCAAGGATTACTGAGTTGTCATTTATCGAATCACATAGGACATTCACATCTTTTACTAGACGAGGTAGATTCTTTGTTGATCATTCACCTATCTCCATGTACAACTAATTATACCCAATCATACCCTTTGATATACCCACAAGGTCTTAAGGGACATGTCAAAGTATAACTCATCATACACAAGATACTATGATGATCTCAAGTCCAAGGATCACTTGTACTACTATCACTAGAGGAATTCTTATTGACAGGCGAGTAAAACTCCATTAGGTATTCCTTAGCGAGTCACGTTCAGTGAACTTATTCTCTAATAAGCACCTACATACTTGCTTTAGTGTCTCCACACAAATGATTATGAGATCAATCATCTTCTTCCTAAGAGCAAGCAACGTATGTACTAATCTATCCGGATTCACTAATCCTCAATTTAGTAATCCAACGATTAGGAACAATCTTAGTTTGTGAGCTATCTAAAATTTAGATCTCATTAGCATGATCACCATCATGATTCTAAAAGCATTGCTCAAAACTATGGGTTTATCACATTTAATATAACAGCACTATGTAGATAATATAAAATGCCTTTTAAGAAAATCAATTCTTTTATTAATAAATGAATAAGATTACAAAATATATGCTACATCATATCAAATATGATTGGCTTGTGTGCATACTACTTTCAATTACCGCCAGATAGGGAAATTGAGTTTGTAATTGATTTAGCACCGGGTACAGCCCCTATATCAAAAGCCCCGTACCGAATGGCTCCAGTAGAAATGAAGGAGTTGATGGTGCAATTACAAGAGTTGCTGGATAAAAAGTATATCCAACCGAGCGTTTCGCTGTGGGGAGCGCCGGTGTTATTTCTCAAAAAGAAGGACGGGTCAATGCGTCTTTGCATTGATTATAGAGAGTTGAATAAGGTCACAATTAAAAACAAGTATCCATTACCAAGGATCGATGACCTGTTTGACCAATTGAAGGGAGCAAGATATTTTTCAAAGATAGATCTACGAAGTGGGTACCATCAATTAAAGGTGAGAAAGGAAGACATACCAAAGACGACATTTCGAACTAGGTATGGTCACTATGAGTTCTTGGTCATGTCATTTGGTTTAACGAATGCGCCTGCAGCATTCATGGACTTAATGAATAGGGTGTTTAAACCATTTTTGGATAAGTTTGTAGTGGTATTCATAGACGACATTTTGGTTTACTCCAAAACTTAGGAAAAACATGTGGAACATTTAAGTGTGACATTGAAGGTGTTAAGGAAAGAGAAATTATATGCAAAATTTTCAAAGTGCGAATTTTTGTTGGAGCGTGTTCAATTCCTTGGGCATGTTATCGATAAAGACGGGATTTCGGTGGATCCGGCTAAAGTGGAAGCTGTGATGAACTGGGATCAGCCGAAAACACCGTCAGAAGTGGGGAGTTTCCTAGGTTTGGCAGGTTATTACAGACGTTTTATTCAAGATTTCTCCAGGATCGCCACTCCGTTGACAAATTTAACAAGAAAATCAGTGAAATTTGTTTGGACAGAGAAGTGCGAAGAGAGTTTCCAAGAACTAAAGAAGAGGCTAAGTTCGGCGCCTGTGTTGTCTTTGCCAGATGACACAGGAAATTTTGTGGTGTATAGTGACGCATCACATAAAGGACTTGGTTGTGTGCTTATGCAGAATGGTAAGGTTATTGCATATGCATCGCGCCAACTAAAAGACTATGAAAAAGGGTATCCGACCCATGATTTGGAGTTAGTAGCCGTGGTGTTTGCTTTGAAAATCTGGAGGCACTATCTCTATAGGGAGAAGTGTGAAATATATACAGACCATAAAAGTCTGAAGTATATTTTCACACAAAAGGATTTGAATATGCGGCAGAGGAGATGGATAGAATTGATCAAAGATTATGATTGTGAAATTCTATACCATCCAGGGAAGGCTAATGTGGTTGCCGACGCTTTGAGTAGAAAAGGTCGAGAGAAATTATTTTTGTTAACTGCTCAGGAGAAGCTTGTAGCAGAAATGGCTAAATTGGAGTTAGAGGTGAAGGGTTTGGCAGAGCCTAATGAAAAATTGTTCCATCTGGAAACCCAACTAACTTTGGTGGAAAAGGTGAAGGAAGCGCAACTTCAAGATGAGGAATGTGTTAAGATACGGAAAAGAGTGCTTGAGGGAGAGGAGCTTAAATATAAAATCGACACCGAAGGGTTGTTGAGATTTGAAGGCAGAATCTGGGTTCCATCAGTGCTGGAGATCAGAGAGAAGATTTTGAACGAAGCTCATAGTTCAAGATTTTCGATACACTCGGGAAGTACAAAGATGTACCAGGATCTTCGCCAACACTTCTGGTGGCCAAACATGAAAAGAGAGGTTGCTGAATGTGTTGCGAAGTGTCTCACTTGTCAAAAGGTCAAAGCAGAGCATCAACGATCAAGTGGTTTGTTACAGCCCTTGGAGATACCAGAATGGAAGTGGAAGCATATCACAATGGACTTCGTGGTAGGGCTTCCAACTACTCAGAAGGGTTATGACGCTATATGAGTCATAGTGGACAGACTGACGAAATCAGCACATTTCTTGCCTATCAAAATCAGATTCACTTTGGATCAGCTGGCAAAGTTATACGTCAAGGAAATTATTTCGAGGCACGACGTTCCAGTATCAATAGTATTAGACAGAGATCCACGTTTCACATCAAAATTTTGGAGGAATCTGCAAGCTTGTTTGGGGACACAGTTGAGAATGAGTACAGCCTACCATCCTCAAACCGATGGCCAGAGCGAAAGAACAATTCAAACGTTGGAGGATATGCTTCGGGCGTGCGTCATGGATTTTAAAGGCAACTGGGATGATCATTTACCTCTGGTCGAATTTACCTATAACAATAGTCATCACGCGAGTATTGGGATGCCGCCATATGAAGCGTTGTATGGGACCCGAACTAGTACAACAAACTGCTGAAATTGTCAAGGTGATAAGAGCCAGATTGTTAGTTGCTCAAGACAAGCAGAAGAAATATGCGGATCAGCATCGTCAAAATCGTGAATTTGAAGTTGGGAGTTTTGTGTTTCTCAAAGTATCTCCCTGGAAAGGAAAAATTAGATTTGGTAAAAAGGGTAAACTCAGTCCACGATTTATTGGACCCTTCGAAGTGCTGAAACGAGTTGGCGAGGTGGCTTATGAGGTAGCTTTACCTCCTGAGTTAGACCACATTCATAATGTTTTTCACATATCGGTGCTACGACCGTATAAGCCTGATTATAAACATGTCATAGAATATGAACCGATACAATTTGAGAAAGATTTATCCTATGAAGAGATACCTGTACAGATAGTAGATAGGAAGGAGAAAGTTCTCAGAAATAAAGTGATACCTTTTGTTAAGGTAATCTGGAGGAACCACAGTGCTGAAGAAGCTATGTGGGAACTCGAAGAGAAAATGATGCAAAATTATCCTGAATTATTTGTTTAATCTTTGTATCGCGATTCTTGGGACAGAATCCTTGTAAGGAGGGAGAATGTAACGGACGAATTAATTGCGTTGTGATTCTGGGGACATAATCCTTTTAAGGAGGGAAGGATGTAACGAATGCAATTTTTGTGATTAAGTAAAAATATTTATTGAGTTATATAAATATTTTTATTAATTTATTTATTGAGTAAAGTAAATAATTTATAAAGTTATGGTGAAAGAATTTATGTTAAATGTTATGCAATTGTGATTTGATGTGATTATTCTAATTTAATTTAATAATTAAATTAGATGATTATTGAATTATTTGGATTAATTTATAGATGGCCAAATAGAAGTTATGATTAAATTTATATTGTTACAATTTAATTGATTAAAGTGTGACAATTGAAGCATATCATATAATAAGTATTAAAATAATTAAAAGAAGATTAATTTATTTTTTTTACCAAACAAAGCCTTGTGGCTTTTGAATTCCTATTTTGAATTTGGTATTTGCCAAACAAGCCTTAGAGGCTTTTGAATTATGTAACTGATGATTTTAAAATTAAAGTACGTGATTATATTTTATCAGTTTTTATTTGTAAGTTTCATCAGTTCAATTGTTAAGTATAGAAAAGAAAGAACAGAGCTTTTGAGAGAAAAGAAAAATTGAGAGTTGAGAGTTCTTTGAATTGAGAAGGAGAAAGAAGAGAATTGCTAAGCTAGGAAATCATCTTGTTTAGCTCAAAGGTATAATCCTTTTTAAAAAGTTCTTCACTATATTCTTATTACTTAACTTCTCTATATAGGATTTCTATTTTACTGTATGTGAATTCATATGCTAAATACATGAATTATTTGATTATAATTGATTCTAAGCATGTATTAGAGATTATGTGATGACTATAAATTAATTTGAAGGAGTTAATCCATGAAATCATGTTTTAGAATGAAGTTTTTGGTTTTACAGAGCTTTACTTTCATGTATGGCATATATGTATGAAAATTGGTGTTCAATTTGATTGTTAACTGGTAAATTGACATTTGATTATGATTAGATAATGAAAAACAAAAAGAATGCAAGTAGAATGGATTAAAATGGTTGAAAGATAAAGTCACAGTGTTTAATTTGATTAAAATGGCTAAAACATGAATATTTGATTTAAACAGGGAATTTTTGGTTCAATTTGATTGGTTATGTGTATTATAATGGTTAGAATGTTTAGAAACATGTTGGGTAATTGTTTTCTAGCATGTTTGATGTCGGGTATGTTTAATTTATGTGTTAGATGGTAGAATTCGGAAAATTTTGGCCAAATTTGGCCTAAGTTTTCACTGGTTCGCGAACTGTAGAAGGTGTCAGTCGCGTCTACCGCCCCGGCGGTAGAAATGAGCTGGAAATATCGCCCCGGCGGTCCTGTCGCCCCGGCGGCATATTTGCATTAGATTCCTCGCCCCGGCGACAGCCTCGCCCCGGCGACGATTTTGTTAAGAAATTCACCGCCCCGACGGTGGAACAGTAGCTGGAAAAAAAAAATTATTTATTTGTTTTGTGATATTGCTATGTTGTTATATATATGTTTAAAACCTATATTGAGGTAATAAATGACTAATGAGTTACCGCAAGGGTTGTTAGCAAATATTTGTGGAATATCGAATGTCAATCGAGATGGTACAATAAAATAGGGTAAGAACGAGACTTAAAATGTATATGAATCTGTAACTAATTATCGTTATCGTTTTGTAATCAAAATGTATAGGGTGATTAAGGGACGTGCATTATTTGAATCTGTAATCTACGCTCGAGGCAAGTTTTTCACCCTTAATCTTATTATTTCGTTTAAAGCAAGTTTTTCTTCCTTAAACTTGTTATTTCTTTTAAAGCAAGTTTATTTTCATTGAGCAAGCTTATTAACCTTAGCTTATTATTATTCAAGCAAGGTTGTTATCATGACAAGAGTTTATATTTACTTCAGTCATTTATTGTTCGATCATTGATCGTTGTTCAATCTTCGAACATAATTTCTATTGTACAACTTCATTGATGAATCAAATACTTTAGTGACTAGCAAACCCTTATTGATTCAGCTAGTCCTTAGTTGATGAGCGTTCTAAAGACTTATAATATTTTAATAATTGTTCCGAACCAAGTTCCTTTTTGGTACGGATTCTGATACTAGACTGAGATGAACAACCCTAATATAGGGGATTAATTACGCGACAACGTTAAAATGTTTGTGCACAATACATTGTATAAAGGGTTGATCCCCCTGAGTACGAGATGGATGGTCCATAGTCTATAAGACTATTAAAGGTTACGGTAGAAATACTTGTTAACCTAGTACATAGTTCGAGGTCTTGTGACCCTCAGATACACTTTTATCCTTGAATCTATACTCAGTTCTTGAGTTTAGCATTTTATTGAGCTTTCAGATTTTTGATTTATCATTGATTGACTTCAGAAAAACTATTACTCCCAGTTAAGCTTATTCCAATAATCATATAAATGTTATTGTTTCCATACTTGTGGGCAATTGCTTGCTCACTCTTGCGTTAAATACATTGCAGCTAAGGCTGAGAAGTCAGATGAGCTGTCCACTAGCAAGGGCAAGGGCAAGATGAGTAAATGAAGATGTTTAGTTTATTTGTTTTAGTTCTTTGTAAAAGACTTATTTAAATTTTATGTTTTTATTTCGCATTGATGTAATAGAGGTTAGATAACCTGGGATTTGTTTGATTAAGAGATTGGAGATGTAACCCCTTTTGTGGGAAGATGTTTTATTCAGTTTAATTATATTATCTTAATCATGGGTAGCTAGTAATGAATGTATGCTATAGTGAACACCAAATCTGTGGAGTTGAAGTATCCGGATTTTGGGGTGTCACAACAACAGTGATATACAATGATATAGATTTTGTATATCCAAGATATTAGAATAATGACTTTAATTAACTTGAGCTTTGAATAACAAGAATCCAAAATCAGAAGTTTAAGGCATGCAATAATAACTTGCTAAATGAGAAAGTAGGATTTAGAAGCTTGCATAAACTAGAATCGAGGTAAGATAAGAACACTTGCGTCAAGTAAATTTAAGATTTAAAACATGTTTAGTGTGAGAGAGTTGAGAATAGGAAACTTGCCTCGTGTGTAGTTTTCTTAATTACAAACCACGTACAATAAACAATCTACATATTCCGTTTGTATAGCAACAAAAATAATTAGCTACAATATTCACATACATTAACACTCCAATCCTCATCTCAATTTCCAATTAATCACTGATTATCAATCCTATTTCAGAAGCTACAAGCTTAGCTACAACAATATAATACTTTAAGAATCACCAAAACTTATCTTTAAGTTAAAGTATAACAACTTTATATTTAATCATCATTAAATATTCACTTAGAATCCATCTTAACATCTTGGTATTCCTTTATTATATTAATATAAGTTTTAATCCTGCATAGAGTGAGACATCGCAGTTACCCAAAAAAATAACTTTTCCAGCAATGATCTTGTCGGGGCGAGAATTTGCTTTACAATTTTCTCGCCGGGGCGAGAGTTTGCTTTACAATTTTCTCGCGGGGGCGAGAAACTCGACTGCAACCTCCCACAGTTCGCGAACCAGCGAAACACAGAACAAATTTTCCAAATTCTATCATCCAACTCACAAATCAAACACACCCAGACATCAAACACGTTGTAAAACAGCTACCCAACATGTTTCTAACAATTCTAACTATTATAAAACACATAATCAACCAATTAAAGTCCAAAAATTCATTGTCAAAACAAAATATTCATATTTTGGCCTATTTGATAAAATTTAACACTGTGAATTCATCTCTAAACCATTTTAATCCATTCCACTTGCATTCTTTTTGTTTTTCATCATATTAACACAATCAAAAGTCAATTTACTGATTAATATCCGAATTGAACATGAAATTTTATACATATAAGCCATACATGAAAGTGAAACTTTGTAAAAACCAAATACTCTATTTTAAAGCATGTTTTCATGGATTGATACCCACAAATTGATTTATAAACATTATATAATCGCCTAATACATGCTTTCTATCAATTACACCAAATAATTCATACATTGAGCAAATGAATTTACATACAGAGAAATAAAAATACATACAGAGAAGAAATAGTTTTACAGTAAAATGTTTTGAGAAAATTATAACTAGGATTTAGAATTCACCTTCTATTGTTTTGTTAATCCTCCTTACTAGAATTCTTGCCCCCAATTTCCAAACTTCTCCCTCAATTTCTCTCTTCTTCTCTGAATTTTGTTTTTGTTTAGCTTATGGAAGTAAACTGACTTCACGTGGTTTTTTATCAGTTCACCAGTTACAAATCCAAACAGACTTGTCAGTTAAAAAAAACTAAAAGGTCACAAAGCCTTGTTTGGCTAGACCTTAAAGAAAAACTCATTTTTACCAACCAAGAGCCACAAGGCCTTGTTTGGTTTAGCTAAATAAAACTCTTCTTCCATTTATTTTAATAACTCATTATACTATATAGTTTTAATTGTCACACTAACAATTTAATTAAACCTATTATTAAATAAATCCAATTAAATCTTACTAATTCAATTATAACTTTTATTTGATCAATACCATTATGCCAAACAAATTATTTTATTCAAATAAATCATTTACTCAAATAAAACAATTAATCATCTAATTTAATTATTAAATTAAATTAGAATAACCACATCAAATCACATTCAAATAACATCTAACACAATTACTCTTAACATGAATTACTCCACAATAACTTTATTATTTATTTATTTTACTCAATAAATAAATTAACAATAAAATATTTATTAACTCAATAAATAAATATTTTAAATTACTTACAGAATTCACAATCGTTACAAATGTTCCTGCTACTTTCATGGATATGATGAACCGAATATTCAAGGAATATTTGGATCATTTCGTGGTTGTCTTTATTGATGACATCCTCATATACTCCAAAAGTCGTGAAGATCATGAGCAACACTTGAGGCTGATACTTCAAAAGCTTCGTGAAAACAAGCTATATGCTAAGTTGAAGAAATGTGAATTCTGGCTTGAGGAAGAAGCATTCATTGGTCACGTGGTTTCTAAACAAGGAATATCGGTTGACCCGGCGAAGATTGAAGCGGTATCAAATTGGGAACAACCTAAGTCAGTAACCGAAGTACGAAGCTTTTTGGGCCTAGCTAGTTATTATCGGAGATTCATAGAAGGATTCTCTCGAATAGCCATTCCATTAACTCAGCTAACTCGGAAAAGCACAACATTCAAATGAAGCGAAGAACGCGAGAAGAGTTTTCAAGAACTCAAAAGAAGACTCATTTCCGCACCTGTATTGGCAATACCATCAGGATCGGAAGGATTTGTCATCTACATCAATGTTTCAGGTAAATGATTAGGTTGCGTTCTCATGCAACATGGGAAAGTTATAGCTTATGCGTCTCGACAACTCAATGAATATGAGAGGAATTATCCTACTCATGATCTAGAGTTGGCAGCAGTTGTTTTCGCGTTGAAGATCTGTAGACATTACTTGTATGGAGAGAAAGTGGAGATCTATACAGACCACAAAAGTCTCAAATATTTCTTCACCCAAAAGGAACTCAACATGCGACAACGATGTTGGATCGAGCTGTTGAAAGATTACGACCATACCATCCAATACTATCCTGGAAAGGCGAACGTAGTAGCTAACACATTGAGTAGAAGATCATATGCAAGTACGAGTGCGTTACTGACATTGCAAAGGCCCATTTTGGATGATTTACAAAAGATGGAGATAGAGTTAAAGACTCCAGGAACCCACGTGAAGATCGCACATATACGAGTAGAACCAGCTTTAATCGACAAAATTAGAGCTACTCAAGTTACAGACCCAGAGTTGGTGAATATGAAGAAGAAGGTATAAGAAGGTGCTATTCCAGAAGCAAGAGTCGACGAAGAAGGAATACTTCAAATCAATTCTAGATTGTGTGTTCCTAACGACTCTGACTTGAAATACAAAATCATAATGGAGGCACACAACACATCGTTTGCGATCCACCCTAGAAGTACCAAAATGTATCGTGATCTTCGACATACGTTTTGGTGGAGCAATATGAAGAGAGAAATCGCAGAGTTTATCTCAAGATGTTTAACTTGTCAACGTGTCAAGGCGGAGCATCAAGTACCAAGGGGTCCATTGTAACCACTTGAGATTCCAGAATGGAAGTGGGAACACATCAACATAGATTTCGTGACGGGTCTCCCCAAAGTTTCTCAAGGCTTAGAAGCAATTTGGGTCATTATAGATAGATTGACCAAGTCTTCTCATTTCTTGCCTATACGAGAAAACTATTCACTTGAGCATCTTGCTAGCATGTATATAAGCGAGATTATGAGATTGCATGGCATGCCAGTATCCATAGTTTCTGATCGAGACCCTAGATTCACTTCACAATTTTGGGTCAGCTTGCAGAAATCTATGGGCACTGAATTACGATTCAGTTTTGCATATCATCCCCAGACGGACGGTCAATCAGAGAGGACCATTCAAACTCTTGAAGATCTGTTGAGACTCTGCGTACTAGACTTGAAAGGAAGTTGGGACAAATACTTGCCATTGGTGGAATTCTCGTACAACAATAGTTATCAAGCAAGTATAGGCATGGCTCCCTTCGAGGCATTGTATGGACGAAGGTGTCGTTCTCTAGCATGTTGGGATGTAGTAGGCGAGGTAAAGTTGTTGGGACCAAAGTTGATACGTATGACTACAGAAACGATCCAAATGATCCGATAACGTATACAAGCAGCACAAGATCGACAAAAGAGTTATGTTGATCTTCATCGAAGGGACGAGAAATTCAATGTCGGAGACCATGTATTTTTACGTGTTGCTCCATGGAAAGGAGTTATGAGGTTTGGAAAGAGAGGAAAGCTTAACCCTCGATTTATCGGTCCATTTGAAATCCTCGACCGAGTAGGAACTGTGGCCTATAGACTCGCCTTACTGCCAAGCATGTCTCGTGTTCATAACGTTTTTCACATATCCATGCTACGTAAATGTGTGAAAGATCCAAACCACATTATTGAATTAGAACCAGACGAGATAGCAGAAGATTTAACATATGAGGAGATACATGTCAAGGTCTTAGATAAGAAGGAGCAAATTCTACGCTCAAATGTTATACCTCAAGTCAAAGTTTTGTGGAGAAACCATGATACTGAGGAAATGACCTAAGAGTTAGAATCTGAAATAAGAGCAAGGTATCCTCACCTCTTCGAAATGCCAGGTATGTACGTCAATTTTGAGGACGAAATTTCATAAGGAGGGGAGATTGTAAGACCCCGACTTTAGGAAATAAAAGTTTATTATTTTTCTTTATGATTATTGTTCTAAACAGTAAAGTGCTTAAATGATATAATGTTATAGTTAAGGGTGTTATATGCAAATTATCTGATATACAGTATGTCAGGAAATATTCCTTTTGTCGGGTAATATTCTTTCTGTCGGGGAATATTATATTCGGTAACGTACGACGACGCCGAAATAACAAAATATTGGTGGGCCCCATAATGACTAATTATCGAATACAGAAAACGACAATACTAATATTTTTATACACAAAATGTCAACGGTGGTAGGCCCCATATCGACAAATTGTCGGATACTGAAAATGACAGTATTTTGTCAACAGTATTATCACCTGCAACTGTTGAAATACCCGGTAATAAAAAAACAACAGTAAAACGCATTATTCCACAGTCGTACGCGTTATTCCACAGTAGTACGCAGTATTTTACAGTAGCACACGGTGTTGCACAATATTTATTTTTATTGATTCAATAATTGATAAAGTAGTAATTGCGCAGTATTTTGATTCAATAATTGTTGCAGTAGTATCTGTATAGTACTTTTTATTATTTGTCACGACATTGTAACTCATATTATTTGATATGATATTTTAGCATTATTGACAGTGTCTAAAAATTCTGTCAAGAAAAAAGGATATTTAATTATGCGCCGTTTATACGGAAGGCCCCTTTTTCCTGGGAATGATTTGGTTGTCAATATTATAAGTCCATAATATTAACGGAGAATAATTGTTGAAAGTCTGAAATAGTGTTCATTAAAAATACGTGAAACGTTTGTTGTAAGTTAACTCATATTTCTGTTGGACCCACACTTTATTCCGTGGGACCCACAACTATTTGATCGGTGGGACCCACACATTATTTTCGTAGAATAATTTCTTCAGATTTTGTTTCTTCCATGGGACCCACAGGTTATTCAATAGTGACTTACCGTCAGTAAATATTTAATTCAGTTTTTATTTTACCTTAGGGTTAAAAACCTAAGAGAAAGCATATTCTAAGAATATACTAAGGTATAAAGTATATTAAAAGAATATGCCAAGGGTATAAGTGTAATAAACCAAGAAAAGTTAGGGAAAAGACCCAAATGCCATCACCTTGATTTTCCTATAAATAGGAAGGATTATCTTAAGAAAATTTCAGAACTTTCCTTGCTTGTACTTCCTCTCTCTCTCTAAATTTCTTAAGTTCTCTTAGTGTGCTAGGTTATTTTGAGTATTTGTGAGAATACTAGTATTGTCCAAGGTAGTAAACTTCATAGAAAGCAACATCCAGTCATTTATTAACGAAGGTAGGGGATATCATTTATTTCATACTCGTATGTAATATCATTTGCTTTCATGTTCGTAAGTGATATTATTTTACTTCATACTCATAAGGGTTGTTATTCATTCTGTATTAATTTGTGGGGATAACTTGTCCGTGCAGATTGACGCATGTCTGGTGAATAACCTTTTGTATTTATTCCTTATTATTCTGTGGGAATAACTTGTCTGTACGGAGAATCGTACCTGGTGAATACCCCTTTGTATTCATCTGTCGGTATAACCTGTCTGTGCGGATTGATGCATGCCTGGTGAATAATCATTCGTATTCATTACTTATTAATCTTTTGTGGAAATGATCTGTTTACGTGGATTATCGCATGATGGGTGAAAATCCATTTGCAATTTCGTATATTCTTTCATAGATTGGATATTTTTTTCTTTTGTACTCTTCAAGGGATATCGTTTTCTTTCATATTTCTCCATTTATGCTAAGAAATTATTGTTTGTTTCCAAAACCTCATTTTTAAATGGTGAAAATCCCTGAAATTCGTAGAATATCCTTAATAGTTTGTGCTTCATCTAATATCTTTTCACCTGAATCTTTCTATTTCGTTTTATACGTTATAGTTGAATCGTGAATTTTATTTTATTCTTGAATATCATTCTTGAATTTGACTCCATAATTTGGTCATCGTGTTGGCAATTTGGACAATCTTTGATACTGGATAAATTAAATTACAAATCTGTAATATTTATTCTTATTCTTGATCTCACTGTATTTTGTTTATATCATTATCATCATCTTCATACTTAAATTATGGTGATAGTTCTCTTTGACCCGTAGTGCAAAGATGAACTGGCGTGGCAGGATTATGACCAAATTGTATATTGGTATAATCATGACTTTTGGTGTTACAGACAAAGGCGTATAGTGCAAGTTTTCTTTGGCCCGTAGTGCAAAGATGAACTGGCGTTTGGCATGATCATGATCGGTGGTGTTACAAATAAATATCTTTGGCACGTAATGCAAAGAGAGGCTGTTGAATATAAACTGTTGATTTGGATGATCATAAACAGGAACTGTTGATTGGTGTTACAGGGATAAAATATTGGTGGTGAACCTTTAACTTATAGAAGATGGTAGATATTATAATCTACTTGACTCTTCTAATGGATTGTTCGTTCTGCTGCAGTTGTTGTTGAAACAATTATAATATCTTTAAATCTCTGATTTATTATTGTTGAAGGCTAAAGATAATTTTATTCTTCATTATTTTAGTCATGATATTTCTTATTGGGCTATTTGTGTTCACCCTTTTCCTTTTTGTTCCATTGTTCTCCTCGAAAAATGAGAGTGTAGCGGGGACTAGCCGGGGAATGGAGTGATGGTCTGAGACAGTAGAAGTATCTCAATATATTATTATTAGTGTGGCAATAAATGTATTGAGATCTTAAGTTGTATTTGTATTGAAAGTCACAGTATGTGTATTGTCATATTTTGCATGACAATTATTAGTTGTAAATTAGAAAATTCGTATTTGTATTTGTATTTTGTAGAATGTAATTGGCGACTCAAAATGGGTTGTGTGAACTTATTTTGGGGGCCTCACATAAACAGCCCCATGAAATCAATTCCCCATACATCAAAGATCTCTACTTCCAATATTGTATTGAGTGGCATCTCATGGCGCTTCGAGATATTCCCAACCCGTTGACAAAAACAATCATATCTAAGCAAAAACTGGTGGGCATCCTTAAACAAAGTAGGCCAGTAGAACCCTGCTTATAGAACCTTTGTAGCTGTTCTTTCACCCCCGTAATCTCCGTCATACAAGGAATTGTGGCACTGATGTAAGATACTTTCTGCTTCGCTTTGTGGGATGCACTTTCTTATTATTTGATCTGGACATTATTTGAACAAGAATGGTTCATCCCACAAATATCTCCGTACATCGTGCAGAAACTTTTTCTTTTGTTGACTTTGTCAAATCCGGAGGGAGTACGTTGCTAACCAAATAATTGACAAAATTTGTATACCAAGGAACTTCTGCCTGAATTGCAAACAATTGCTCGTCCGGGAAGAACTCATTAATCACTGTCTTGTCTTCCTCTACATGCTCACTGTTTTCCAACCTCGATAGATGGTCTGCCACCTGATTTTCTGAACCCTTCATATCCTGGATTTCCAAGTCGAATTCTTGAAGAAGAAGTATCAATCTAATTAATCTTGACTTTGCATCTTTCTTCGAAATTAGGTATCTAATCGCTGAATGGTCCATAAACACCACCACTTTAGCTCCAATTAAGTATTTGCGGAACTTGTCAAATGCATACACCACTGCGAGCAACTCCTTTTCGGTAGTCGTGTAATTGAGTTGAGCATTAGATAATGTTTTGCTAGCATAATATATGGCATGAAAGAATTTATTCCTGCGTTGGCCTAAAACTGCACCAACTGCATAATCGCTAGCATCACACATCAACTCAAATGGCATAGTCCAATCCGGTGCCACAATCACTGGTGTTGTCGTCAATTTCTTCTTTAGTTGTTCAAAAGTCGTCAGACAGTCCTTGTCAAACTTAAAAGACACCTCCTTTTCCAACAAACTACATAAAGGTTTAGTGATCTTGGAGAAGTCCTTTATGAATCTCCGATAAAACCTGGCATGTCCCAAGAAACTCCGGATTCCCTTCACTGAAGTTGGTGATGGTAAGTTTTCAATGGTCTCGAGCATGGCCTTATCTACCTCCAATCCTTTTGCTAACACTTTATGCTCCAATATGATTCCTTCTTGTACCATGAAATGGTACTTTTCCCAGTTAAGCACTAAATTAGTGCCCACACACCTTTTCAGCACCAAAATCAAATTCTCTAAACAAATGTCAAATGAGTCACCGAAAATCGAGAAGTCATCCATGAACACCTTAACATTAGGTTCCACCATATCTGAGAAGATTGCCATCATAAACTTTTGGAAAGTTGTCGGTGCATTGCATAGCCCAAATGACATCCTCTTAAAAGTGAAAGTACCATACGGACAAGTAAACGACGTCTTTTCCTGATCCTCCGGAGCAATTGCAATCTGATTGTATCCCGAATATCCGTCCAGTAAACAGTAGTACTCGTGTCCCGCCAATCTATCCAACATCTGATCAATGAAAAGTAGTGGAAAATGATCTTTTCGGGTTGCTTTATTAAGTTCCCGATAGTCTATGCAAACCCTCCAACCGGTTACTATCCTCGTGGGTATCAACTCATTGTTCTCATTTGCTACCACAGTCATTCCCCCTTTCTTTGGTACAGATTGAACCGGACTCACCCATGAACTGTCAGAAATGGGGTATATAATTCCAGCATCCAGCCATTTTAAGATCTCTTTCTTGACTACCTCTTTCATAATTGGATTTAATCTTCTTTGTTGTTCCACTATAGGTTTGGAATCATCTTCCATAAGTATCTTGTGCATGTAGAATGATGGGCTTATTCCTTTGATGTCAGCAATGGTCCATCCAATTGTAGTTTTGTATTCCCTCAGAACTCGAATCAGCTTACTTTCCTGAAATGTGGTTAGTGCAGATGCAATAATAACATGTAAAGTGTCTAATTCACCCAAATAAGCATACCTGAGATGATTAGCCAAAGGTTTAAGCTCAAGTGAATGAGGTATCTCAAGAGATGGCCTTAAACGATCTAAAGATTTGTCTGCAAATTCCAAAGATTCAAAAGGGATCTTAAACTTGCTTACTCGTGGTACTGCATCCAATATCTGTAAGTATTCAACCAACTCTAGATCATCCATGTCAATATCCCCCATCAGTGTGGTTTCCAACGGGTCATTGTTCATAACCTTCAGAAGCTCATCATTCACGGCCTGTTCAACCACATCCACCCAGAAGCATTCTTCTTCGTTTGAAGGGAATTTCATTGCCTTAAATACGTTGAATGTGACCTCTTGATCTTGGACCCGCATAGTCAGCTCTCCCTTCTGAACATTTATTAGAGTCCTCCTAGTGGCTAGAAATGGCCTTCCAAGAATAATGGGAATGTCCTTGTCTTCCTCATAGTCTAGGATGATAAAATCAGCTGGGAAGATGAACTTATCTAACTTTACAAGAGTGTCGTCCACAATCCCTCTCGGATAAGTAACAGACCTATTTGCAAGCTGAAGAGATATGTTTGTTGGTTTTGGTGCAGGAAGTCCCAACTGAGTGTATATTGATAAAGGCATGAGATTTATACTAGCACCCAAGTCACACAAGCATTTACTGAATGATAAGCTACCAATAGTGCACGGTATGGTAAAACTGCCAGGATCCTTCAATTTGGGAGGTAGCTTTCTCTATAACACTGCACTGCATTCCTCAGTCAAAGCTACTGTCTCAAATCTTCTAACTTCTTCTTCCTTGACAGAATACCCTTCATGAATTTGGCATAGCTCGACATCTATTCTAAAGCCTCTGCAAAAGGTATGTTGATCTGTAGCTTTTTGAACACCTGGAAGAATTTGGCAAACTATTTATCTAATTTCTATTTTTGAAGTCTTTGAGGAAATAGAACTGGTGGGAATACTTTTAGTGTAGCAGCAACATGGGTTTTATCAGTGGTTTCTCTCTATTCTGGCTCAGGTTCCACATTGTTGTCCTTTTTCTTAGAAATTTCTGCAGATTCCAAGTCTGGGGAAGGGCACAACTACGCTGCCTCCTTTTGTATTCCAGGTGCCTACAGGGTTTGTTTTCCACTTCTAAGTGTTACTGCTTGACATTGCTCTTTCCCTTCTCTCCTTGGGTTAGCTTCTGTGTTACTAGGAAAAGATCCTTGAGGTCTATTTGACAACATATTGGCAATTTGCCCCACTTGATTTTCCAAATTTTTGATGGTCGCCGCTTGGCTTTTTAGCATCACATCATTATTGGCCATGTATTTCATCATGAGCTCTTCCAAGTCTGGCTTTCTTTCAGGTTGTGAAGGTGCTTCTGCATGTTGTTGTTGATTTTGGAACCCCGAGGGATAGTGTGGTCTTGGAACTTGTTGATGGTTTTGGTTGTTGCTCCATGAGAAGTTGGGGTGGTTTCTAGCTCCAGAATTGTAGGTGTTTTGGTATGGATTTGGTGGTCTCTAGTAGCTACCCACAAACTGAACTGCCTCAGGATTAATGGCACATTGGTCGGTGGCATGTGTCCCCACACATAGCTCACAAACTAGGGCTACTTGCTGCACTTTTGAATCGACCATGGAATCAATCTTCTTTGACATAGCTGACAACTGAGCTGCTAAAGCTGTGATGGCATCCACTTCTAATACCCCGACCACTTTTTACTAAATGACTCTAGAAGTTGGCCATTGGTAGTTATTTGCAGTCATGGTTTCTAACAACTCATATGCCTCTTCATAATTCTTGGCCATGAATGCCCCTCCCGAAGCTGTATCAATATTAGTCTGAGTTGTTAGGTTTGTATAACGCGAACATGCAATCAAATTACATAAATAAAACGGAAGCGTGATAAAACGAATTTTAAAATTTTTCATACAAACCATCACCATGATCTTTTCTTATGCACAATTATTAATTAAACGAAAGAGATGGAGAATAAGAATTATACCCTTGTAGAATTCTAGCTTCCTCAGATACAAGTTCACCTCCAATTCCTTCGCGTTCTCCTTGAATTCCACCGATTAAATTCCTTCCTTTGATTAACGTTAGCCACCCAAGTGTTTGGCCTCTAGAGGTGATCCACCAAGGAATAATACTTGTTCAAGAAGATGGGTGTTGGCAAAACCCTAGTTTCTATCTCTATAGAAATTGTAAGTACTCTCCACAATTGTTATGCAAGAGTGTGTAACCCTAATCTATGATAAGAATCCTCTTATTTATAGATGTAGAAAAAACCCTTCCCTAAACTATTTAGGATTAGGGTTTCTATTTTAATTTAACTCCTTTAATTAAATCAACCTCCCAATCCCTATTAGGAATTAAATAATAGTAATTGTAATAATAATAATAAGACTCCTCTTATTAATTTATATTTAATATTTCCAAAATATTAAATAATAAATATTAAGCTATTTAATTTATTCTATCTCCATAGACTAAATTAAATATACTTAACTTATTGTTACAATTATGCCATTTACTTCTTAAATAAATATTTTCCTTTTGCGGTGTGACCCTTTAGGTTCTCCATATTAAACCGGTTGTGAATAAATCAATTAGAACAATTCTAATCTTATTTAAATAAATAAATTAAACTATTTAATTCATTTAAATAAATAATATTTATTCTACAATAAGGGTAAGCCCCCTTAGCGATCAACGACTTTCCAGATAATATAGATTTCAACATTAATCACAAAAGAACCTTTGAGTAAATAGTTGCCGTACAATTCAATCATTCTTCCATACAATGTCCCAATTAAATATAAGACATAGATTTACTGTCAAGTCTTATTTAATTTAATTATATGCATTTTGATTCCCAAATGCACAACTCTAAATAATGCAAATTAGAAACTCCTTTCTAATTTCACTCTGCCTTGGCCAAGGACTACTGAGTTGTCATTTATCGAATCACATAGGACATTCACATCTTTTACTAGACGTGATAGATTCTTTGTTGATCATTCACCTATCTCCATGTACAATTTATTATACCCAATTATACCCTTTGATATACCCCAAAGGTCTTAAGGGACATGTCAAAGTATAACTCATCATACACAAGATACTATGATGATCTCAAGTCCAAAGATCACTTGTACTACTATCACTAGAGGAATTCCTTTTGACAGGCGAGTAAAACTCCATTAGGTATTCCTTAGCGAGTCACGTTTAGTGTACTTATTCTCTAATAAGCACCTACATACTTGCTTTAGTGTCTCCACACAAATGATTATGAGATCAATCATCCTCTTCCTAAGAGCAAGCAACGTATGTACTAATCTATCCAGATTCACTAATCCCCAATTTAGTAATCCAACGATTAGGAACAATTTTAGTTTGTGAGCTATCTAGAATTTAGATCTCATTAGTATGATCACCATCATGATTCTAAAAGCATTGCTCAAAACTATGGGTTTATCACATTTAATATAACAGTACCATGTAGATAATATAAAATGCCTTTTAAGAAAATCATTTCTTTTATTAATAAATGAATAAGATTACAAAGTATATGCTACATTATATCAAATATGATTGGCTTGTGTGCATACTACTTTTAATCTCCCACTTACACTAAAGCCAATCGCCATGGTATCTAATACCCATCTTCTCTAAGTGACGATCAAACTGTTGTTGTGTTAAAGCTTTAGTAAATGGATCTGCAATGTTGTCTTGAGAGTCCACACGCTCCAGGGTGACATCTCCTCTTCCAATGATTTCTCTAATCAAATGAAACCGCCGCAACACGTGTTTGGATTTCTGATGAGACCTGGGTTCCTTCGCCTGCGCAACAGCTCCGGTGTTGTCACAGAATAAAGGTACGGCTCCTCTAATGCTAGGAACCACTCCAAGTTCAGTTATGAACTTCTTCATCCAAACAGCTTCCTTTACAGCTTCACTTGCAGCTATGTACTCTGCCTCTGTCACTGAATCAACAACTGTTTGCTGCTTGGAACTCTTCCAACTCACTACGCCACCGTTTAAGGTAAACACATACCCTAAAACGGATTTATAGTCATCTTGGTCCGTTTGAAAACTTGAGTCTGTATAGCCCTCCAGTTTTAATTCAGACCCACCGTAGACAAGAAATACATCCTTAGTTCTTCTCAAGTACTTTAGGATGTTTTTCACTGCCTTCCAGTGCTCTTCTCCTGGATTCGACTGATATCTGCTTGTTACACTAAGTGCATGAGCGACATCTGGTCTAGTACATATCATACCGTACATGATAGATCCTATTGCTGAAGCATAAGGAATCTTACTCATTCGGTTTCTCTCCTCAGGTGTCTTTGGGGCCTGTTTCTTGGAGAGATGTATTCCATGGCTCATCGGCATGAGACCTCTCTTGGAATCTTCCATGCTAAACTTCTTTAGCATCGAGTCAATGTACTTTCCTTGGGTCAAACCTAGCATCCTTTTAGATCTATCTCTATAGATCTTTATCCCCAAAATATAGGATGCCTCACCCAAGTTCTTCATGGAAAAGTGTTTAGATAACCAAATTTTGATCGACTGTAGCATAGGAACATCATTCCCTATCAGTAATATATCGTCTACATATAATACTAGGAATGAAACAACGCTCCCACTAACCTTATTGTACACACATGGTTCATCCTCATTTTTGATAAAATCAAACCTTTTGATTATCTCATCAAAACGGATGTTCCACCTACGAGAAGCTTACTTCAATCCATAAATGGATCGTTGTAGCTTACAGACCTGATTTGTTCCAACCGTTGAAACAAAACCCTCTGGTTGTATCATATATACATTCTCCTCAAGCTCTCCATTGAGGAAGGCCGTTTTCACGTCCATTTGCCAGATTTCGTAGTCATAATAAGCTGTAACTGCAAGCAAAATCCGAATGGACTTGAGCATAGCTACTGGTGAGAAGGTTTCATCATAGTCAACTCCTTGTCTTTGTTTGAAACCTTTAGCAACCAGTCGGGCCTTATAGGTCTCTACCTTGCTATCCGCTCCAGTCTTTCTCTTAAAGACCCATTTACACCCAATAGGCTTAATGCCCTCAGATGGTGTAACCAAAGTCCATACTTGGTTTTCATACATGGAGTCCATCTCGGATTTCATGGCTTCTAGCCATTTCTCTGAGTCTTTACTACTCATAGCCTCTTCGTAAGTTAGTGGATCATCATCATCTATGATGTGTACCTCATCATCATCCTCTATGATGAATCCATACCTATCAGGTATCTTCGGTACTCTTCCAGATTTACGAATAGGTTGTGGTACATTAGGTTCTTCCACTTGGTCAGGTAGCTGACTTGGATCCGTAGTATTTTGTGGTTCTTGAATTTCTTCAAGATATATCTTACTCCCACTGACCCCTTCAAGGATAAACTCCTTTTCCAAGAAGGCAGCGTGTTTCGCAACAAACACCTTTTGATCAGTCGGGTGATAGAAATAATACCCTGATGTTTCTTTAGGGTATCCCATAAATCTACACTTGTCGGATCTAGTCTTCAGCTTATCGTGCTCAAACCTTTTGACATAAGCTGGACAACCCCAAGTCTTAACATACTTAAGATTTGGTTTCCTCCCTATCCATATTTCATATGGAGTCTTTGGGACGGATTTGGTAGGTACCTTGTTAAGTAGGTATGCAGCCGACTCTAAGGCATAACCCCAGAAGGATATTGGAAGGTCGGTAAAACTCATCATGGAACGAACCATGTCCAACAATGTTCGATTTCTCCTTTCAGATACACCATTCAACTGTGGCGTTTCTGGTGGAGTCCATTGTGAGATTATACCATTTTCTTTGAGACAATTAAGAAACTCATTGGTCAAGTATTCCCCTCCTCGATCCGATCGAAGAATTTTAATACTCTTTCCAGTTTGCTTCTCCACTTCACTTCTGAATTCTTTGAACTTTTCAAATGATTCAGATTTGTATTTCATTAAATACACATATCCAAATCTAGAATGATCATCAGTGAAAGTGATAAAATAAGAATACCCTCCTCGTACATTTGTTGTCATAGGTCCACATACGTATGTGTGTACCAACGCTAACAACTCTGTAACTCTTTCTCCTTTTCCAGTAAAAGGAGATTTAGTCATTTTACCCATGAGACAAGATTCACAAGTTGGATATGATTCGTAATCAGATAGCTCTAAAAGCCCATCTTTATGCAACTTGGATAATCTTGTTTCATTGATATGACCGAGTCTACAGTGCCACATAAAGGTATAATTAACATCATCTCTTTTTCTTTTCTTAGTTTGTTCAATTTGAAGTATATTTTCATGCAAGTCAAGTATGTAAAGTCCATTCAGTAAGTTCCCAACACCATATAAAACATTTTTATTATAAATAGAACAACTGTTATTCTTTATTATAATATCAAAACCATCCATATCCAATACAGAAATTAAAATAATATTTCTAATGAGTGTCGGAACATAATAACAATTATTTAAACTAATGAGCTTTCCCGAAGGCAGTGCTAAACAATAAGTCCCTACAGCTAATGCAGCAACCTTTGCTCCATTCCCCACTCGTAGGACGACTTCATCTTTGTTCAGCTTTCTACTTCTGCTTAGTCCCTGCATATTATTACATATGTGAGAACTACAGCCGGTATCCAATACCCAAGTAGAATTTTGACTTTCAGAAAAATTAATTTCAATCATGAACAAACCTAGATCGAAATTCGAAGCTTCTCCAAGCTTCTTCTGCTTTTGATCCGCAGGATACTCCTTACAGTTCCTCTTCCAGTGTCCCGGCTTATTGCAATGGTAGCAAATTCCTTTGCTATCTGGATCAGGTTTCTTTTTATCCTTGATTTTTTCCTTGCCCTTAGCCTTCTTGTTTTTCTTCTTTTGAGAAGATACCTTGGGCCTCTTCCTTTTCTTGGAAGAATCATCCACTTGTAAGACTTGATTCTTGTTAGATGAGAAGTGACCTTCAGCAGTTTTCAGCATGTTAAGTAACTCAGGCAAGCTGACGTCCAACTTATGCATGTGAAAATTCACAACAAATTGTGAGAAGGTGTCCGGGAGTGACTGCAAGATCAAATCTTGACTTAACTCCCCATCCATCACGAACCCAAGCTGTCCAAGTTGTTCAATCAGATTGATCATCTTGAGGACATGAGTCTCAACAGCAGTGCCCTCGGTCATACGAGATCGGAAGAGCTCCTTAGATATCTGATATCTAGCAGTCCTACTTTGCTCACCATACAACTCTTTGAGGTGCAACAATATAGTAGGAGCATCCATAGTTTCATGCTGACGCTGAAGATCGTTACTCATGGATGCGAGCATGATGCATTGAGCCAAGATTGCATCATCTTGCCACTTTCTGAAAGTAGCAATCTCTTCCTCAGAGGCTGTTTCTATAACATTTGCAGGGACTGGCGAATTTAAGACATAAGAATTCTTTTCAGCAGTGAGAACAATTCTCAGATTCCTTAACCAGTCCGTGTAATTCGGTCCGGTTAATTTGTTAGCATCAAGTATGCTACGCAGTGATAGTGAGTTTGACATTTTTAAATTCTGCATGTGAAATAGACAACATTTTAGCATACATTCATTTTATTAATCATCAAAATAAATTAGGTCTTTATTTAAATTGGTATCTCCCACTATTTTCATCAAACTATATTACCCTCCTTATATAGTTCGGCAAATCTAATTAAAGATTTGCTAGTGAGAATAAGGATCCCATTTCAAATGTATATAGCCTTGTGGTGACACAACAAGCGATATATAAATAAATAGGTAGACAACTATTGTCAATTACATCACTATGTAACTCCTTGTATTTTGCCTCTTAGATTATTTTGATCAAGTGGTGACACATCCGAATCAAAATTATCCAAGTTAAGTCCAACCTAGCACTTCCATATATGTGAAGAGAAAAAGACCGTCCTTGTGGTGACACAACAAAACAGTAATGTTCAATTCCTTAATAAGCATCAAATGTGGTAAGACAACATCTTAAATATTTAATACTTGTCTTGTGGTGACATAACAAACTCATATTAAATATTTAATACTCTATTGTTTTTTGATGAGTGTGTTTTATATACACAAATTGAGTACTTTTAGCCTTGATAATTTGTAAGTCTTTAGCTATTTCGTTTGGTTTTATGTGTTTTCATCTTATTATTGTGTAATATAGTTTTGTATTACTTTTATATGTTTTTGTATGCTTTTATGTGTTTTTAATTTGTTTTGTAGGAATTGAAATAAAGGCCCCTCGAGTCGTTGCGTTTTTGGCTCGAATCTAGCATTCCCGCTGCTTGTTTCTCAATTTGACCCATGATTCAATCCGAATCTCTCAAAACTCAAAGAACGAAAGTTGTAGATCTTTGTCTTAGCTTTCCAGAACATCCAGAATCATCCAATTTGAAGTTTGTATGAGAGCGTTATGGTCATTCTACCATCGGATTTTGCATGAATTTTACATAGTAGCTGCTTCCAGGCCAATTTGATCCTTTCTCCGGCCATTATCACGTCGAGCTCTAGTTATGGAGTTGTAGAGATACTTCTTAGCTTTCCATAGCCTCCTTAATTGCCTTAATCAGAGTTCGAACGAAGAAGTTATGACCATTTTACCAACAGACGTCAAAACTATCTCGCGGTACAGAACACCTCCGGGGCGAGAGCGTCGCCGAGGCGACGGAATTCAGGCCAAAATCGTCGCCGGGGCGAGAAACGCTTCTGACTCTGCGAATTTTTTGGTCCAAAACTCGGGAAATAGCTAGGTTTTAGTGCCCCAACTGATATAACACCAAAGTGGCGGCTGGAACTTCATTGTAACACATACCCACTCATTCTAACTCATCCTAACACCTTCTAACACAAAATCTAGAGAGAGGAAGCTACCAAATACATCAAATTAGAGGGCCAAAGTGCTAAAATCAAGCTACATCAAGCAAGGCCAAGGAGCAAAAACATCAAGGATTGCAAAATCAAGGAGGAGAAGCTAGTGTTCATCATCAACCCATCAAACAACATATGAAAATCTACAAAAGTGGTTCTATCTCTAGTTTTCTCTTCTATTTTGTAATCCAACATGATGTATAATTTGAATATGATGTTATTTGTAGTTACCATGAACTAGAACTAATTTTCTAAGATTTCAATGAAACCCAATATGTAGTTTGAATTGAATGCTCTCTCTTGGATATTGGTTATTCATTTGTGAATTGGGTATCATAATTTATGCTTTATGAATTAATTGCCTAGCTAGTAATTACCTTGGGAACTTATATGGAATTGAGAGAGGAAGTATAGGTTGAGACCTTGTTATGATATCATGTGAAAATTAGATATTCCTATGGGTAATTTATGAAATTAAGTGACGTGTGTTTTATTTATTACCCTCCTGAATGGATAAGTTGATTGTATTTAGGATAGACATATACCTAAATACAACATGTATCCATTTGAGAATCATGCTTAATGATTTCCATTACGAAAGTTGGTAATTGATAGGGTGATTAATGAGATTTGGTGACACGTGTCTTGTTGATTATTCTTGATATTGGATTCTTGCTAGTGTGTAGAATAGAGATATTTATACACCGCGTTGGGAAATACGTATTTGACCATCGAGAGAGGCTTGTATATACTTGTAAATTCTCGAATAACAATCCTTGTGATTTAACTAGTTGAAAAGAGAGAGTTAGGATATTCAAGTGAAGTGTTGGGGGAAATTGTGATCTTAGACTTGTTAATATTTGATTTCATTATCTTAAAGCTTTCCATAGTTCTTTGATTATTTGTTATCTTCATTAATGCAAAACAACAAAAACAATTATCGTTTGTTTAAATAAGATTGAGATGATAAAAGGTTAATACTTGGAAAAGACTAGTAACAATTCCTCGTGGGATCGATACTCTACTTACTCTTTATTACTTGTTGACCGCGTATACTTGCGCGTAATTGTCGTTATATTAATCGGACAACAAGTTTTTGGCGCCGTTGCCGGGGAATTATCTTTCTAGTATTTTTTCAATATTAGTCATAATCAAATTGATCTTAATTTAAATTTGTGTATAAATTTATTTTTACTTTATTTTAACATTTTTCTGTTTTGATGCTTTACGAAGTACACCATGGATGACTTTGCTTATCAATGGCCATACACGAGTATGACTCAACCAAGGGAAATTGGGATTGATGGACTCAATGCACTCTCTAATTTGTCAACACAATTTGAAACACTATCAAGGAAGTTGGATGCCTTTGTAGCAGAGAGCACTCAAGGTATAACAGTTACTTGTGATTATTGTGCTGACAATCACCCGAGTCATCAATGCACCGTCAGTTTTGGACCGGTACATTACGGTGGTGATTACTTCAACAACTATGATTATCCCGATTATCACCAAGATTGGGGGTATCACCCGGATTCTATATGGAGCTACAATTATGATGATCAATACTATGCTCCAAGTCCAGTTGTTGCACCGGAATTCTCATGTCCACCTCCATTTCCACAAGAAGAGAAGATGTCAAACTTTGAGCAACTTGTGTCCAAGATCATGGCTTCGAATGAGGAGATGTTGAAAAGTCAGGAAATATCAATTCAAAATCTTCAGAATCAGGTTGATCAAATGTTCAAAGCTTTGAACAACTGTCCTCAAAATAATTGGTGTTATGACCTGGATTCCGAGAGTTATGGTGAGCCCGAACCAAATCTGTAACTGGATGAGCCACGAGAGATAGAAATAGAGGAGACAATTGGGGATAAGGTTAACACAATCGGCGAATAGATTTGTATGAGTTCAAACGAAGATGAGTGAATTGTGTTAGTGCCCCAAGTGCCTTCTCCACCAAAGCTCAAGGATTCGGGCAGTTTTGCAGTACCGTGTCCACTTGGTAGTCATTTCTTAGGCGAGGCTCTATGTGACGATGGAGCTAGTATGAATGTGGAACCATGGTGTGAGGACGTAGGGGTCCATGAGAAGAAAGCTGAAAATTCTATTGTGTTTGTGGAGCTTCAATTTAACATTCTTTTCACAAACACAATGGAACAATCATCTAGTTTTGTGAAGTCCTTAAGTGAGGTTGTGCCTAAAAGTACCAAGCTAGGTGAACATGATACAATGACCCTTACTGAGGCGAAACCCTCAAATATTACATGGCTATTAATGGAGGGTGGGTTCCTCAATTATCGAAGGGGAATTGGATAAAAGCAGGGAGTTAGTCAGGCCGAAGACTTTAAAACAAGCGCTTCTTGGGAGGCAACCCAATTTTATTGTTTTGATTTTGATTTTTTTCAATTGCTTTTTAGTTTGTTTAATTGCATTTTAATTTCTTTAGTCAATTGCTTTCAGGTACCGAATACTAAGCAAATTGGTGTGCGCTCCCAACTTAGGGGACTTGAAAGATGATATTAATAGCGCTTGACACGTTCTCAGGGAAGTCTTCTATTTTATTTTTTCCCCTATTTCAGACATTGAGGACAATGTCAAGTTTAAGTTTGGGGGTATGGGCATTAGTATTTAGTATTTGTGTTTTTAATTTAGTATTTGTGTGTTGTTAGTGGTGTTTTTTTTTCCAAAAAAAAAAAACAAAAAACATTTATTTATTTTTAAGATGTGTCCCTTGAGCATTGTTTTAATTTGATTTGAACTACAATTCATGGTCTATGATAAGAACTTGATTGAATAATTTCTAAATCATGGAAAATGGATAAATGTTGCTTAGTATTTGTGCTTAATCGTTATTGTGGTTATTGTTTTGCTTATGCGTCCTTTCACTCTTTTGCACTCACCCATGAGTATTGAGCTACTCGTATGCTTAGAGAAGGCTTTTATAACTGAATGCTTATGGGAAATATCTATAAACTCTTGAACTCGTTTAAACAGCATATCTCATGAATGTGGAGAGGGGTACCTACCGGGTCCTGAGCCGACCCCTGCGATTGAAGGTGAGACTTCCACCCCGACTCTAGAGCTTGGTTCCACTTCTACAGGGCCACTAGCAGCTCTGATGGCTTCCATGGACCTCATGAATCAGAAGATAGACACGGTCAACCACATGATGGGCTCTTTCAGTCGAAGGATGGATACTATTGCTCAGAGGCAGAATATTTTTGCGCAGTATCATGCCGAGTTCATCAACACAGTGGCCAACATCTATGCAGCTTCGGGTGGAGACGATGTGGACTCTATGCCGTTTCAGTTTCCAGAGCCTCCTGTCTTTCCACCGTAAGTGCCTCCATCTCCAGCAGAGGGCGATCATGCTGAGGATGATGAGGGGGATGATGATGATGGAAAGAGCGATAATGCAGAGGATGCGGGGGCAGGCTGAGCTTCTACAACACTATCCAGCCAATGAGGGCATTGACCGATTCTAGTCTGGGGGAGTTGTTAGCAAATTTCTTATTAGTATTATATATGAGTTGTTTTATGTTTGAACTGCAGTATTTTGGATTTTTTGGGCTTTGGTAGCCGTTGACTTATTATCTTACGGTTTATTATCTATGGATGCCTACTTTTGGTTTTATCTGTATGAATTAAAGATGCATGAGCAGCTTTTGTTTTTCTTTCAGTTTTGGTTTATAGCCATCTTTTGGGGCTTTCATAGGTTTTCGCACTTATTGCCATGCTATGGTTTTATTACCCTATTTTGAGCTGTAATTAACCAGGGGTAAAAGAAAAGAAATTTTTTGATTTTGGCCAGTGATATGATTGAAGTATTGCTTTGTCAAAGATGTTAAACATTTAGAGATAGAGTCTTAGATCATTTTGTTTAGTTAGCACTGCTGTTAATCCTGTCTATCCTATCGAGCACATACCAACTGTTAGAACTATTTTTATTTCGACCAAGCCTAAGTGGTTAATTGCTATGGAAATTAATGTGTTAACTCGTTCTAATGTAAGTGAATCAATGATAGTAAGATATAGATTCTTAGGCAGGTTCGACTTTATAATTGGGTTATAAAAAAAACCCATAGCATTAATTAACAGTAATCCCCAGTTGACCACGCCTAAGTACGTGGCCTTTGTTACTTGAGTTAGTAGATCCTTAGGGGTGTTTTACCTATTGCCCTAAAGTCATCTGACTTGAGAGTCCTTGATCAAACACTCGTTACACGGGTAACTTTGAAGAGCCAAAGGTAATCAGGAACTACACGGTCATTCTTGAGATTAGGTTAATGCGTTGATAACGAATAAAACTCTAGTTTGACTTAAGTTTAATTACGTGGCATTTGTTACTCGAGTTATTAAATTCTTGGGGGTTTTCTACACCTAATGCCCTAAAGCCTTCAAGCTTGGGAGTCATTGTTCTAAAGCTCGTTACAGGAGTAACTCTGCATAGCCTAAGGTAGTTAAATTTCTGCACAAGTCTCACTAAGTTTTGTTGTTTTTGTTGTTTACATGTTAATTCTTGGTGGTCTGTTCTTGCACTTGATGTCTTATTCTGAATGCTTGATGTAACATGAGTTATAGAGTCAGCATTTTCTTTTTTGCAATTGTGTTTGTGTTTGAGATATAATTGGTTATAACAGTTGGTAATCACACACACAGATTTGGGTTAGTAGCAGTCTATGCTAGAGTTTGGAGCTAGATTTTATTAATGAGTTTGTTTCTACTTTGAAATTGTAATTCTGATCCTTGAAGCCATAATGCAAGTATATAGTAGTTTTGAAACAAAAAAAGAATTAATGAGGCAGCCACACAATGAGAGAGGAGTTGAAAGAAGAACACTTCAGAAAAGGAGTTTTCTTGTTTCAAATCTTTCATTCGTTTGCGTATTTTTTATCATGTTGAACACTATGATAATGTTAATTAGTTCTATAGTTATGAACTAATTACATTTTTAGGGTTGCAATGTAACCTAATTATTAGCTTAATTGAATTTCTCTCATATTTATATAATGAATCATGTTCTTAATGGATTGTTGTATTTCATGCTTATTTATCAATTGCTTGAGATAAGAATTGATTTAGGTATTAATTGATATTGGAAAATTGATGTTATACCTTTCCTTAAGTACAACAACACTTGTTATGACCATTGCCTAAGGGAATGAGTTCATAAATTGCGTAATAGAATAGGAATATGTCTATTTGCCTTGTGTAATCATTGAGATTAATATTAATGACCCTTAGTCTAGTTATTTTCACCATAGGAATATTGTGATTTATCTAGCTAAGGGATATGCATTTGACCATTGGAAGAGGCTTATGTGTACCTTGTGTTCTCGGTTGACCATTCTTGCGATTTGTTAGTTAAATGGAGAGTTAGGAATTTAGGTGAGGAATTAGGGGAGTTGTAGTCCTAGCTTGTCATCTTTGATTTAACTCGTTTCCCTATTTCACTGCATTTACCGTATAGTTTAAAGCACACAACTTTTATTCAATTGTTTAGATAAGATCGTAGAAATAAATTTTAATACTTGAGCCAGTATTTAGTACTTTGTCCTCGTGGGTTCGACACTCTACTTTATCTATATTACTTATTAGACCGCTTATACTTGCGCGTGTTTTATTGATCGTGAAAATGACTAATAATACCCGAGCTACACATTTCCTGGGGGATCTTGTGCCTGGATCAGTGGTGATATCTGACTGGATGTCCTGTATTCGCGAGCCTACACATTAGGCCCAGATTGCTAGTTTGACTTATCAGGTAGATCAGCTCTGCTTCTTCATCCGCCAGCTAGGTAGGGACCCGTCAGAGTCTTACACATGTGATCCTGTTGGATTAGGCGCTGGTTCTTCATCTGGTCCAGGTGCCGCTGATATTCCGGAGGGAGGAGCCCCGCCCTTTTATTTCCCAGACTTGAACTTCGATCCAGAGGCATTGAGCCAGGAGGATTTAGCTAGAGTCGGTCGGTTCGATGATGATACTACTTTCATAGACAATATAGATTTGGAAGCTGTCGTTTACACTCCAAAATTAAATCCTTACTTCTACTCTACTAACACATAAATTAGTATAGTGACAAGTAAGGGTCGATCCTACAGAGAGTGAAATTGTCCTAATTTATTCTATCGTTTTCTAAATCTAATTAAATAATAAGTAAAAATGGGGGTTTTGAATTATGATTAACTAATTAATAAAAACATAAATTAAAATAATATGAATAACAAATGAATTAAAGCTTCAGTTCTTCAGTTCAACTTCACCTTTTCACAACAATGGATTAACTAAGTATAACACTATTTATCCTTCAATGAAATTAATAACCCTAGATAACCGCAATCGCTAATTATCCGAAATTCCTCTTAGATTTTAAATCTAATGTGACAATCGCCCCACTAGACCTTAACTATCATACAACCTAGAACTATCAGTCTAGATTTAATATAACAGTAGCATTAAGAATTAGAGAATTAGATTAATTCAAGCAATAATCACACAATCAGGGATTATTTAACTTGCCTTCTAATAATCTTAGCAATACTCAAAAGCTTGTCCACAATTATGTATTACTAATCGCTACATATGATTAGATACAATATCGTTTGCTTAATACTATACCTTAATCTAGCAGATGATATCAATCAGATTAATTTGACTGGCCATATCAAATCAATAAGATAAAATAGCACACAATCAATCAATGTAGATTATCAGAATAAATTTCATGTAAGAAGGAATAAATAATATAAACTTAATCAAACCATTAATTGCAAAGAAGATTTAACATCCCTTAGAACTGAAATAGAAAACTTAGCCTCACATGCCTTCAATTTTCAATCTCCAAAACTAGGGTTTGCAGTTGTAGAAGAATGTCTGTAAAACCTAACTAGAAACATCTATTTATCGTCCTAAAATAAAGTCATAAATCTATAAGAAATAATATTGCAAATTCCAGTCGTAATCCTCAGCAATTGTAAAGTTGGGAAAAATCTGTCGCACGGCCACGCGCCCACGGATGGACCCCAGCGCCACGGCCCTACCTTCATAGCGCGACTACCCAAATTGGAGCGTCGCTGCTCTTCCTTCTGAGCGCCGCGACCCTTAACATTCTACCACTTTTTCTTCTTTTGCTCCTTGCGCTCCCATTTTGATCCTTTTTTCCTCTTTTTCTCTTTTCAATTCCAATTCTTCCTGAAATCAATAAACACCTTAGTAAGCTCATATACACATAAAACATGCAATAAAACTAAATATAAAGGAATCAATATTATCGAATATTACGCACTTATCAAATTTCCCCACATTTAGCCTTTACACGTCCTCATGTAAACCAAAACAAAGGTCATATTGAAATCAACGAAATTCTATTCAACCAAACTTTTAAAAGTTTTTATTCAATTACCAACCATGAATGTCAATGATGAGTGGGTTTTATACCTACGAATTAGTTATCCTTTGAACTCAATTCTTTGCTATCCTTAGGTGTTTTTAGTATCTATTTACTTGTTTTATGCTTTTGTTGTGCAGGGAACAGTTGTGGACGATCGTGGTGGTTTTTGGCAAGACCAGGGGCAAAAGGGTAATTTCAGCAGGACATGTGACCTCGCCACGGCGGGCTCCCCAGGCCAATTTCCTCGCCGGGGCGAGCTCTCGCCGGGGCGAGCCTCCAAGGCCAATTTCTTCGCCGGGGCGAGCCCTCGCCGGGGCGAGCTCCCCAGGCTGTTTTTCTCGCCGGGGCGAGAGCGCGATTTTTGGTGCGGCTGGCTTTGTCTGTTCTGCTATTGTGGCGCACTAGAGGAGGAATTTCAGGAACGGGAAAATGAGGAGAGAGGCAATTCAGATGAGAAATCATCCAGGGAGTTGGTATTGCATTATTCAAGCTTGGTTACACACATTGAAAAAGCTAGGGTTTGGAGCTAAAAAGAGAAGAAGAAAGGAACAAAAGGAAAATTATCAGAATTTCATCAACTAAGGAGGCTTGAAGCACGAATTAGGAGGGCAAGGATTAGAGAAGAAGAATCACACCACACCAATTCGAGAATATTATCACAAAAAGGGTGTATCTTCATATGTTTTAGTTCTTCTTTCTTATTTTGTAACTTCAACCATGTACTATACTCAAATTATGATGTTATTGAGATTTGATATGAACTAAACTCATCATTCTAAGATTGCAATGGAACCCAACTTGTAGTTTAAATTGAATGCTCTCTCTTGATTGGTATTTAGGCATTTTGTGAATTGGAGTTCATAACCTTTGCTTAAGGATTAATTGCTTGGCCCGTAATTACCTTGGTAACTTATATGGAATTGAGAGAGGAAGTATAAGTTGAGACCTAGTTATGAATTCATGTGAAAATTGGATATTCTTTATGGACAATGTATGAGATTATGTGACGTGGGTCTTATGTATTATTCTTGAGGATTGATAATTTGATTGTATTTAGGATAGAAATATACCTAAATACCACATGTATCCTATTGAGAATCCGTGTTTAATGATTTCTATTGTGAAAGTTGGTAATTGATAGAATGGTTAATGAGATTTTTACGTGACACGTGTCTTATTAATTTTTCTTGATATGAGATTCTTGCTAGTGTGTAGAATAGAAATATATCTATACACCACAATAGGAAATACGTATTTGACCATCGAGAGAGGCTTAGACATACTAGTGACTTCTCGGATAACAATTCTTATGTTCTAATTTACTAAACAAGAGAGAGTATGATGTTTAAATGAAGAGTTGGGGGAAATTGTAATCTTAGATCTTTTTATCTTGAATTCTATCCGTGTGTAGTTAAACTTTATTCTCTAAATTATCTTTATTTAGTTATTGATCAACAACAAAACAAATCCTATTATCATTGTTTAAATTAGATTGATTTTTCATGCGATTGATATTTGGTAATTATTTAGCATAATTCCTCGTGGGTTCGACACTCTACTTATCATATATTACTTGTGGACCGCGTATACTTGCGCGTGTTTTATTGATTGCGAAATCGAGCAACAGTCAACACTAATCAACAAAAATCTGATCAACACGTCATCAATCAATTCACAATAACAACTTTATCATTTACCAGTAAAATATTTTCAAATTAAAATGCATCCACATAAGTATCTTTCCTATGATCAACATACATATCCAACTAAGTTCATATGGAACAACAACTGTGCACAACCGATTCACAACCTAGAACATATTTTCCTGCTATTCTTTTTCACCAAATAGAACCTTTAAATTTCAATCTTTATAGGTGATTGCATTTTATACTCCATATCACACTATACACATTCTTTTTTCTTTTGTAAGTGAGTGCGTTTTACGCTCCATCTCACTTATGCATGTGTTTATAGGAGAGTGCGTTTTACGCTCCATCTCAACCCACCACAATATTTTGCTTCTTTTTTTATTCAATCTTTCTTCAATTTTTTCTTTTTCATTTCATTTTTTCTCAGCATGGTTCTAATATTCAAAATATAGCAGTTCAACAATCTTAAATCATGAAATCAGTGCACATAGTCAGACCCCACATAAAACTCAACCAAGTAAGCATGCATCTCATATTCAAGTGCTCATGTAACATAAATTCAATTAAAATCAGTCAACTATGGATCCTGACTCAGTTATCATCATTCATCAATTAATTAAGCATCAACCAAATTCTATTAATCAGCATCAACTTTTAATTTATGAGCGTAACCCTTAAAAACTTAGCGAAATAAAATCATAGATTTTTTTTTCTTAAGGCAAAGCAATTTTTTTTTAAGTTTTCCACAAGCACATCAGAACTTAAGCATAAATTATACTAAACTACCCTAAACCTCTTCTCCACACTCAAATCTTACATTGTCCCCAATGTAAGACAATCATGCAAAGACGAAGTAACTAGCTAAAATACAACTAAAAAGTAAAAAGGGATATAAAAACAAATCTAAAATCTTGGGTTGACTCCCAAGCAACGCATTTGTTTAACGTCGTTTGCTCAACACCAATCCTCTCAATCAATCATAGACCGGGTCCGCCAAGTCCAACATCTCAACAGTCTCCAATTGATATCCTTCATATAAGGGTTTGAGCCAGTGGCCATTGACCTTAAATATCTTCCCTGTCTTTGGATTTTGTATATCTATAGCACCATGAGGAAAAATATTAGAAACAACAAATGAACCTTCCCAACGAGAACACAACTTACTTGGAAATAATTTCAGCCTCGAATTATAAAGGAGAACTTTTTGTCCAACGGTGAAAGTCTTCCTCAAAATTTGCTTATCATGGAACGTTCTTGTCTTAGCCTTGTACAGTTTAGAACTCTCATATGAATCATTCTGCAATTCCTCTAGCTCTTGTAACTGCAACTTCCTATGGACTCCAGGTTGATCCAAGCTCATATTGCACTGCTGAATTGCCCAGAAACCCTTGTGTTCCAGCTCCACAGGTAGGTGACATAGTTTCCTAAACACCAGCCTATACGGGGACATACCAATGGGAGTTTTGAATGCAATTCTATAAGCCCAAAGTGCATCTTCTAACCGTAGACTCCAATCTTTTTGTGTTCGGGTTGATTACCTTTTTCAAAATAGACTTGACCTCTCTATTAGATACCTCAGCTTGGCCATTACTCTGCGGATGACAGGATGTAGAAACTCTATGAAGAACATTGTATTTCTTGAACAAAGTGGCTAACACCCTATTGCAAAAATGTGTTCCGCGATCACTAATAATGGCTCTTAGGGCTCCAAACCTGACAAATATGTTAGACTTGACAAAATCTGTAACAACTTTAGAGTCATCAGTCTTGGTGGCTTTAGCTTCCACCCATTTAGAAACATAGTCAACAACCAGAAAAATATAAATATTACCATAAGAAACAGGAAAAGGTCCCATAAAATCAATACCCCAAACATAAAAATTCCAACAATTAAGATGGGAGTTTGTGGTATTTGATTCTTACTCGATATATTTCCTGACCTTTGATAATTTGCACATGATTTACAAAACAGATAAGAGTTTTTAAAAATATTTGGCCAATAGAAACCACATTCTAAAACCTTATGGGTTGTCCTTTTTGGTCCAAAGTGACCTCCACAAGCAAAGAGTGACAGAAATTTAGAATCGACAAAAATTCGCTATTAGGCACACACCTTCTAACTATTTGGTCCGCACAAAATTTTCACAAATACGGGTCATCCCATACATAGTGTTTGGCATCACTTTTAAGTTTCTCTTTTTGGGATTTAGAGAATTCACTAGGAATATAATCACTCACTAGATAATTTACTATATCAACATATCATGGAACCGTATCAGCAATGGAAAGTAGATGCTCATATGCAAAAGAGTCATGCAATGGAAGAGCTTCCTCATCTTTGCTCAGTCTACTCAAGTGATCCGCCACCAAGTTGTCTGCTCCTTTTTTATCTCGAATCTTCAGATCAAATTCTTGTAGCAGTAGAATCCATCGAATGATCCTCGGTTTAGATTCCTTCTTGGTGAGCAAATACCTTAGAGCAGCATGGTTAGAATAAACTACAACTTTAGTACCAAACAGATATGATCGAAACTTGTCTAAAGCAAAAACAACAGAGAAAAGATCTTTTTCGGTTGTAGAGTAATTAATCTGAGTAACATTCAAAGTCCTAGAGGCGTAGTAGATGGCATGAACAACTTTGTCGACTCTTTGTCCCAAGACAGCTCCTACTGCATAGTTACTTGCATCACACATGATCTCAAATGGCAACTTTCAATTTGGTGATTGAATCACTAGTGCTGAGGTTAACAATTTCTTCAGCTTCTCATACGCTTCTTTGCACTCATCATTAAACTGGAATTCCACATCCTTTTGCAGTAACTTACACAAAGGCAACATTATCTTCGAAAAATCCTTGATAAATCTATGATAGAATCCTGCATGTCCAAGGAAAGAAAGAATCTCCCGCACACTCGATAAAATCAGATGACAATAACTTTTGATGAGAAGCAAGTAATTGAATGGAATAAACTGCATACTTATCTGAAATTTTAGGTAAAGGATGTAACGCGCCCACAGTTTCCCTCAATTCCTGATTCTGCTCAATCTCTTCTTCCTTGTCCAAGTCCATGCTATTTTTAATGGCAACCTCCAAGTTTTCCTGATGAATTTATTCAAAAGATCGCTGCACCAAAGAGTCAATAATGTCAATCGCAAAAACATGATTAATATCACTAGGATACCTCATGGCCTCATATATGTTAAACTAAATCTTTTCACCATCAAACTCCATGGTCAAGGTCCCATTATGCACATCAATCATTGTCTTTGCTATTTTCAAGAATGGCCTTCCTATCAAGATATGTGAAGGATTCAGAGATGTATCATCCTCCATGTCCACAATGTAAAAATATGCAGGAAAGATTAATTCATTCATCTGCACCAAGACATCTTCAATCACCCCTTGGGGGTAAGTGTAAGTATGATCAGCCAATTGAATAATAACACTAGTTTGTTTCAAACGGACTAGATTTAAAGAAGCATAAACAAATAATGGCATAACATTAATTGAAGCTCCTAAATCTAGCATAGTTTTCTCAAATCTGGTATTACCTATCTTATATGGAATCGTGAATATACCCGGATCTTTACATTTAGGTGGCATTTTTCTTTGGAGAACCGCGAATACATTCTCACCCATAATGACTTTCATCATTTTTCAATTTTCTTTTATTAGTGCATAATTCTTTTAAAAATTTTGCATACCTTGACACCTGTTTTATTGCATCAAGTAAAGGGATATTCACCTCAACCTTCCTGAAAGTCTCTAGAATTTCCTTCTCTTGCCCATCCTTCTTTGAAGTTCTAGGATTCCTAGGGGGAAAAGGTAAATGATTAGTCTTGAGCTGAATAAGAGGGTTAGGTATTACCTTAGATATTTCTGTTTCCTCCTTAGCTTTTTCCTCCTCAAAATCAACAGTGGCTTTTGGTGTATCCATTTATTTTCCACTCCTCAAAGTTATGGCACTTGCATTCTCTCTCGGGTTAACAACAGTTTGAGAAGGTAGCTTCCTTGAACCTTGAGAGTCCAATCGTCCACCTGTAGTAGCAAGTTGACTCATCTGATTCTCCAAATTATGGATGGAAATCCTTGTCTCTTGTTGAAATTGCTTTGGTTCATGAATGCTTTGAACATATCTTCAAGGGATGTTCCAGAACTAGCAGGTGCTTCTTGCCTTGTGGATACTGCTATTGAGCTGGCTGAAATCCTTGCTGCCTAGGTGGATAAACACTTTGCACTGGTGGTTTATTTCCTCCATAACTGAAATTGGGTTGATCCTTCCAACCTAGATTGTAGGTATTTAAGTAAGGATCATACTTTCTCTGCAGCTGTGCCTGATAGTTTCCCACTACATTGGCTTGTTGCACAGTCTCATCTTCTTGCAATGTTGGGCATGCATCTATATTGTGACCCGTCATTAAGCATATCCCACAAGCCTTCGCAACTGGCATGTTCCCTGCAACTGTTTGTCTAACCATAACAGTTAAGTCAGAAATTTGTTGTTTAATATTACTTGCGCTCACCTCATTTACCCTTTTCGGTGCATGATCATTCCTGGTTCCGTATTATTGGGAGTTAGCCGCCATATTTGCAATCAAGTTTATTAGTTTCCAGAGGCACAAAAGATATCTAGAAGGGGGGTTGAATAGATACTTTATAACTTTTTAGTACTTTTCAAAATGACTTGATTAATAAACAAGTTAATTAAGCACAGCGGAATGTAAGATTAATTTTAATCCCCCTTTAAGATAGAACAATTATAACAAATATGATAAAGCAGTGATATAGCAGTTATAGCAATTATGGAGTGCTGAGAAAGAGAGAATGAAAGACACAAGGCTTTAAGTGGTTCGGAGCACACAAGACTCCTACTCCACTATTCTACTCCTTGAGTAGCAAATCCACTAAGGATATCTATACAGCTTGAATCACTAGGATTCCTTCAAGGCTTACAGCCTCAGAACTCCAGTACACTAAGTACTCTTCAAGGCCAGCAGCCTTGGAACTCTGTACACTAAGACCCGCAGCCTTAGAATCTCTTGTACCCTTTGGTACTCAGCAAGTCCAACAGACTTGACTTTGGTTGGTCACCTGTTAACCCTTTTCACTTGATTTAGAGTGTTTGTATTGTTACTACTGAGTTGCTTGAAGCATATGGTCTGATGAACTCAGTAGCGAAGCAAGATGTTCATCTTTGATCATAGAGTGGTACTTTGACAGATTTGATTTCTTTTCGTCGTTCTCGCTATTTGGTTTCTTCAATCTATTTGCCTTATATTGATGCCTTTGAATCCTTCCTTTGGATATGAGACCATTGCATCTGATATTTCCATTGAGACCTGTTGCTGAACTTAAGAATAGTTTATTCCTTGTTGTGCGCGGTAGTGGGATGAGTCAGCATCCATTATCTTGCTCCAAGATGGTGGTAAGGATAATGCTCTGAATATCTGCAGACCATAGCTATTTGTTCCCCACCGACTTTGATTCTTTGTTCAGATCAATTAAGTATTCAGCAACTTTCTTGGGCAAGTTATTTTACTGATCAGTCAATATAGGCAATCGTAGAATATTAAACTCAGTTCTTGGTAGCTTGTCTGAATGAGGGTCGTAGAGTGTTTGGCTGTCTAAACTATCTTTTGGTGAGACTTGATCTTTGCAGACGTTCATGGTGATCTTTCATGTTGTGTTTGGATCACTTAGAGATAATATCAAACTTTTGCTCCTTTATCTCTTTGAAAACTATCGTCTAGAAAATGCAGATGTGATTCTACGATCGATCTTGACTGATGATAGAATTAACTCTACGATCTGCTAAGTCACTTGCATTTGTCTGGCCAAGCTTCACTCTACGTCTTCCAGGCCCAACTCTACGATACAACTGGCCGAGCTTCACTCTACGTTAGTCTGGTCCAACTCTATGATGTCGAGAGTGAGCTTTGTGGCTGACCAAGCCTCACTTTACGATAGCTTGGTCCAATTCTACGATGCCGAGAGTGAGCTTTGTGGCTGACCAAGCCTCACTTTATGATAGCCTGGTCCAACTCTATGATGCCGAGATAAAACTCTGTGTGTGCCTGGCCCAACTCTACGATCCTTAGTGAGCTCTTTGATTCACCGAGCCTTACTCTACGTTAGTCTGGCAGACTCTGCGATGACATGCTGACTGAACTCCAAGCTGTCTGTCTGCTCTACGATCCTTCACTGGATGCTTCGTGTAGTACTCAACGATCAGTCTGGTCTTTACATATATCATTTCAGCTCATAAGATCAACCTAACAAGTTTGATCTTTTTCATTAAGGATTTTTCATATTCAGCTACTGAAACACATATACGTTAATATCACAACATCAAATTAAAACCTGTGATTCCTAACAATCTCCCTCTATTTGATGTTGACATAAACCAATAGTTTTGAATCATCTCATCAATTCTAATGCAATTACTTATAAAGATAAATGTGTCTAATAGTACAGTGAACAACTATATTTCTAGATAAAATCATGAATTTTATTGATGAACATATGATTATTACAATAAATGACAGTTACATAAATAAGGAGAAAGAAGAGAAAAAAAATGCTTTTCAGACCTTAGTTCCTATCTCTTCCTCTTGATACTTTCTTTTTGATTCTTAGAGGATTTGCCCGCTCATAAGCCACTCTTTGTCTGTGCCTTTCCCTGCCTTCTTCAGTCATGCGCTGGAATTCTTCAATCCGGTCTTGTCGGAGTCCGGATGATGACCTATGACTTCCTTCTTCACCATAGTGGTGAGTCCCATGCAAATGGCGATTCAAGAGAGCAGGATCCCTGATGGTATACGTACTCTAGTGGTGGGTACATCTGGTTGTCTTCTAGGGACTTCACTCCTTATTGGAGCCGTAGTCACTGGCTCATCATTAGGATTGGATGATCTCTTTCTCTGTTCCTCCCCTCTTCTACTTGATTCACCCTTATTCCCCTTATGATTATTCTCCCCCTTTATGTCAACATCTAGGGTTTGAACATCTTGGGATAATTGATGCACTCCTTGCACTAGTTCTTGCATTTGCGAACGAGACTGAAGGATGTCATTTCTATTTTCTTGAACCATTTCCTCAGTCTGTATTCTTTGGTGATGAATCATAGCCAAGGTTGCATCTGTGCGTTGCATTTGCTGAAGGAAGGCTTCCTTAAAATGATGAATAGAGTCTCGAAGCTCAAGGATGCGGTCATTTGTGGCCTTGTTGGATTGCTCAACCACTTGTTGTAGTGATATGACTGTGGCTTTATGCTTGGCAATTTCATCATGATAAAGTTGGTCCCTTTTGTCAATGCCTGCCATCAATTCTTTGAGTAACTCCCTCAGCCGTTTGGTCAGTACAGTACTCAAACTGTTTGAGTGATTATTTACAACATCAATAACATTGTCAAGTTTTCGATGGAGGGCTAGAGAATTCGCTTCAAGATTCTCCTCTATATCTGTCGCCATGTGGGCTGTGAGGTCGGCCATTTGACCTTAGTGGGCAATTGGTTGACTCGATTCAGAATTTATTTTATCTTAGTTGAAGGGCCTTCCTTATTGATTCTTTGTAGATTGGATAGGGCAGTAAAGATGTCAAAAAATTTATTGTTTGATGAGGATGGAATATCAGACTGAGTGATTGGGGTAGTGATTTATCGTGTGGGAAGGGAGACTTGATCAATCGTAGAGTCAGGGTATTCTACGTTTGTGAACTCTACGTTTTGGGGTAGGAGTGTGGGCTGTGTTGCAGTCGTAGAGCTTAGGGACTCTACGACAGGAGATGGTTGTTCAGTTTGTCCATCAGTCACAGAGTGCTGAGACCCTATGACTGAAAGTTGGTTCCTTGGGTCAGGAATGACCTCAATCCATCTGGGTAATTCATCAAATAGATAGAAGATTGATGAGGGAGAGTGATTCAGCTTGAAGGATGAAGGAATATAATATACCTTTTGCTAGTTAATTTGGAATGGACTGTTGGTGAGCAGCTTCTGAGCAAAGGTGTCAATTCTTGGAAATTCTTGAGCAAGCACTGAAATTGCTGGGTAAGTCTTGAAGGCCTAGAACATGTGATCCCAAGAATTTAGGATTAAAGCCTGGTGGAAGGACATCCTTGGTAAGTAGGCAAATAATCAATTATAATTGATGTGCTTTTCTTCATTTCTGCCTTCAACAATGATTTCCAGACTCTCATCTTCACTCTTATCACTTGTTCCATCACTGATCTCTACAGCCTCAGCTTCTTCAACCAATGGTTCTTCTCCAGGTTCAGTTGCATGAGCTTCTTATAGCTCCCCCTCAACCTGAGCCTGAACTTGCTCGGGGACTTCAGGAATCTCCCCCTCAGTTTGATCCTTTCTTGTTTCACCAGTTTCTTGATACTCCCCCTCAGTAGGGACTTCTTCCCTTTCTGATGCAATTGGGGTTCTTTCCACACTATCAGCTGCAAATTGATCAGAGGACATTAGCCTTCTTTCTTTGTCCTTGGTCCGCATTATTGTTTCTCTGAGTTCCTTTTGGGCTACAATCATTAGCCTTTTCTTCATTCTCTTTCTCTTGGGTTCAGTGACCTTCTTAGCCATCTCTTCACGTTCTTCTTGATGCTCTGGTGTGCCAACCATTCTAGCTTCCTGCTTTTCAGCAACATCTTCAATGTTAGGCTGACCAGCCTTATTAGCAGCATTTTCAGCTCTTGACTCTACGATCGTAGAGTTGGGGTCTTCAACGATCGTAGGGAGGCTTTTCTTTGAGCTGCGTTTTCCCTTCTTATGATACACCTTAAGGATAGGTGTATTTTCATCATATACTTCTCCTTTTTGCTTCTGCATTCTTTTCTTCATTGATGGTTGTTTTGTAGGCAGAGTAGGAATTTCTGGCTTTTGGAGAGTCTCATTGGTTGATCCTTTAGGTTCATCCTCCAGTTGGGACACCTCTTTAGCCTTTCTCTTTCCTTTGTTCTTCCTGGTCAGGGCAGGTTGTTCCTGATTTACCTCTTCAGTATCTCCAATGAGTGACAAGTTTCTCATTAGGGGCCTCTTTGTAATATTCCGAACCCTACTAAGATTTATATATGTAAATTATATGTTTATTAAATGAAATTTCTTGTTCCGACTTTGTGTTATGTGATAGTATATTTTATTAAAGAATTAGGTCAAATAAAAAAAAATTCGCCAAGCAGCTGTGTCGTGCTTACACGGACAAAATGATTTGTCGTGCTTCCGACGATTTCACCGAGAAACATCTCGGCAAACTATTTTTGTAAGCTGTTGTGTCGTGCTTAGAAATGACGAAGTGATTTGTCGTGCTTTGGAGTTAATATAATATTATATTAACTGATAAAAATCTAAAATAAGTTAAGTAGGGTTTAAAATGATAAACTAAATTAGAAAACCCTAATTAGTAAAATTTGTCTGAATTGTTAAACCAAAACCCTAATTATTACGGAAGAATTCTAATTGATATAATTAGATTCTAAGTAATAAATAATAACATTAATTATGAATCATTTAACCTAGATTAAAACCCTAATTGAAAGATTTAAACCCTAATCTATGAATTAGAAAACCCTAACCCTAATTTGGAAATCCTAACCCTAATTAGGAAATACTAACCCTAATTAGTAAACCCTAATTATGAAATTATGAATTTCTAAATCTTAATAATGAAACTTAAGCTTAATTAAGTTATTACTAACCTAATTAAGTTACCCTAATCATTAATTATCAAACCCTAATCAAAATTAAGATGAATTAAACCTAGGTTAGTAAACTAACCAATTGGAAAATTTGAAGGAGTATGCTAGCATGTGTTCAACACACTTTGACACACTCTAGCACAAGCATGAGCCCAAGATCAGATTGCAAGCAACACAAGTAACAATGCCAAAATATTTATGGAGGCAAAATGTGGAAAAATGACCTAAAAACCCTAATATGCAAGTTCTATAAATAGGCAACCATTCTGATCATGTGAGCCACGAAATTTTGAAACCTAAACACTTATATTACCAGCCATAATAAGCCTTAATAGCTGCAAGAACAGAATCAAAGATCAGAAATCAAAAGAAGCTCAAAAGGTGCAAAAACCCTAATTTTATACTAGATCTTTAAAACTTTGTTAGATGTTATGTTTAAATATTTAAAGATATGTAATAACATGTTATTTAGTGATCTGGGTTGGTTAAACAAGGATCCATAACATTTAAATAGTCAAAATTGATGAAAAACATGAACTCACTTTGGCAGCCCAGAATGGTCTGACAAGCTATTTTGTCAGACATTTTGATCGGCTTAAATTGGTCGTTTGATCTTTTTTAAAGTTTGTATATGTAGTATGCCATGTTAACATGTCTAGGATGGAAGATATTAATGGTCAAAACCCGTTGACCGATCACGGATGCTGAATTCTGGGCAACCCAGAAAATTCTAAGTAAATCTGACAGCTGTCTGACAATATTTGACCGGCTTTAATCTTGCTTATATGATGTTTGTAAATGTTATTTCTTGGCTTAAACATGTTCTATGCCATGTATACTACAACCTTGAATCATTAAATCACATAAATAATAAAAACCATGCAAGTTATTAACGGTCAAACATGGTTGACCGACCATGACCAAAGAGTTTCTGGGTTACCCAGAAACTCAAGAACAGCATGAACATGCTAGTTTGACCATGATTTATCTACCATCATATGATGTTGTATGAGCTAAGTTAATACATGTCGTTATACTCTGCCATGTAGGCTACAACAACAAACAAAAATCAAACTCAAAACATTAACCAACTAGAAATCATTTGCGGTCAAAAGTCCCTACTCGACCATGACCGACTGTTATTCAATGAAGAACACTTTTAGCGACACTCTCCTTCCCAAACCCAGAACACTAAGTTTATATGCAGTCCGTCGCTAAAGGCCTTTTGCGACGGTTTTTAATAAAAATTAATAAAAATAATTAAATAAATTATATAAAATTATAAATAAATATTAAAAATTCATATTAATTAATAATAATATTACAAAATTCATTTTTAATTATATTTAATATTTTTATATATTCTGATAAATATTTTTATATAATTATTTAATTTAATTAAATATTAAATTATTTAATAAATATTTTAAATAAATGATTTAAAAATGATATTAATGTATTTAAAATATTTTAAATTATAATTAATTCATTTAAAAATATTACCAACTTTCCAAAATTATTTAAAATAATAAATAAAATATTTAAAATAAAATTCTAAATATTTAATAATATTACAAATGATAATTAAATCATTTAAATATTAAACTAAGTTTTAAAAATTATTATAAATAATAATTACATCATTTAAATGATAAAATAAATTCTAAAAATATTATTAATGATAAAATAAATCATTTAAATAATATTTTATCTGTCTAAAAATATTATAAATGATAAATAAATCATTTAAATAATATTTAAAGTATCTAAAATTATTCTAAATGATAAATAAATTATTTAAATAACATATTAAATGTTCTAAAAATATTCTAAATGATAATTAAATCATTTAAAAATATTCCTAAGCTTGTAAAATTATTTAAAAATACTTTCAAGCTTATAAAAATTATTTAAAAATAATATTAAGCTTCTAAAAATGTTATAAATGATAATTAAATTATCTAGACTAATATTTAGAATTCTAAATGAAGTTTTATTGATAAACCTATGTGTTTAGCTATCTAATGACGCGACCGAGATAACGAATCGACGTCGAACCTTCGTGAAACTTGTCTAGCTTAATTAGATAAGTATTATTTTAAATTTTAACATTTATTATTGATATGAATAGACATAAATAGACTACCCAACGTTGATAAACAGCGTAAACTTAACGTGCTATGCACACACAAGTGTTCTAACCTTATTCAACTTATATTATACAAGTATTATACATCTTGCTATCAATTATTGTGAAGTTATTGCTTCTTGTTCAACATAACTTAAAAATGAATCATTGTTCATATATTAAAGCTTAAATTTGTTGTGTCAAACTAAATTGTTTTGGTACGACATCTTCTACTCAGTAAAATGAGACACCTTGGATGGAAGGTGATCTCGAAAGCCTTATGATAAGGTAGCGTGACGTCAATGAAATAAAATTGACATAAATGGTAGGATGATATGCATATTCCTAGGATATTGGTGAGGCTGATCACCTACCAGATATCCAAAACTCAAATGGTTCTAAGTCATTAAAGACTGATAGAACTAAGTGAAATATATGGTTCATGTACAGAACCCTCAGTATAGATCATTGACATCTTTCAAATCAAACATATTGTGTTTACATATTCAAATGAACTTGCTGAGCATTTGTAGCTCATTCTTGCGCATATCTTCCTTGCAGCTTTAAATGATAATCCCAGCACCTCTGGTACAGACAAAGGAAAAGGACATGTTTACTAGTTTTATTTACTGTTTTTGAATAATTCAAGTCTTTGATAAGGCTTTGTTGTAATAACTTAGTACTGAGAACGATGTAACCGAACTTAATGATATGTAATATATTATCATCCTTTATTACATCGAATGCGTTATACTCTGATCTTTACTTTCTTTAGAATAGTTGTACTAAGTTAGTACAGTATCTATATGAACTATACATCTGAATGAGGGTATTTGAATGATATTGATAGTTCTATAAGCTCTGGGGTTACACTTAATGAGCGCCGGTAAGGTGCCATCTTTACCGGAATGCGCCCCTCAGTTCTAGGGACAATCTTATTATTAATACTGTGAATGTCAGATAGATAGGAACTATTGATATGAAAGAGATATCCACAAGATATGAATCTATACATCCAAGTGAGGGTATCCAAACAAAGATAATGTTCTGACGAGAACTATTATATGTTATGGGATACTGTGAACCTTGGATAGATAGAAGTTATATATTATGGAATATTTATAGTGAAATAAGTATCACGTGAGCACCAAATCTGCTACAGGGAGTGTAGAGAATTTGGGGGCATCACAAGTTGGTATCAGAGCTGTAGATTATATCTCTAAGGTAGTTAGGAAATACCTTAGGATATAATTTTTGAGTCCGTAAAATACTTAATACACATAAGATAACCTTAAAAGCCTTATATTTTTATGTAAACATGCTTCATCATAATACTAAACAAGTAAAATTCTTTTGTAGGATGGCAGACCCAGATTGGGGAGATAGTTCAGGGGAGATAGGTTCACAGGTGATAGAGCTTGAGCAGGGCAGTGATCCTGAAGGACAAGAAGTTTAATATAACTTAGAATTCCATGATGCGGTAGAGGTAGAACCTAATGAGGACACTGCAGAGGTTCAGATTATAGAAGAAGGAGAAGAGGAGGAAGAACCAATATGGCGGGATATATCAGAAGTTCGAAATCAATATGTAGAAGAGTTAGAAGAAGGAAACCCAGGGGATGAAAATCTACTAGAACAAGCCCAGATGGAAATACATACCTTGAACAATAGGGTAACATATGTGGAAGAAAGGTTGGAGAATGAAGGACGATTAAATATCCGACTTCAGTCACTATTGTCAAGAAAGGAAAGAGAAAGATATCAAATCCAAGCAAGGCTTGATAGAACTAATAAAGAATTTCGTGAAACACTTGTGAATCTGGATAAGCAAGTAGAGGATTATCCCGTAGAGAATGGAAAGACTGGATACGACATCAATAGGTGGGTAGTATCCAGTATGCTGTGTGATGAGTATCGTAAGATTAAGCTTTAGATAAACCTGGTCACCAAAGTGTGTATGTACATAGTATCTAAACTACTTTACCCAAGTTTTGCGAAACTGGTTTGGGAATTCTAGTAGTACTTATATAAACTACTAGCCGAATATGTAAACCTTCTGTATGAATATACAAATTATGTTTGAACAATATGTGCATTACATACTTGTAATTATACTAGATTTCTTACTTATATAGCCTAAGGCCGCCTTGAAGAAGACCATATACATTAGTAGTAGAGGCAGAAAATAGAGAAGTAAACCCAACCAACAGTTAATAGATTCAGATATATCTTTTAATCGTAAAAATTACAAATCGAGAAATAATTTCTGTTAAAACCATATATAGACATTGTAACGTAGAGACTAAGGAACACAAATTTCTTGTGAACCTTATTCCTATACCGTTGGGAGAATTCGATATATAAACTTAGATATAGATTGGTTGGTTAATCATAATACAATGATTGAGTGTTATCAGAAACGTATAAACCTATTCACTACGTCGAAGTCAAAGGTAGTGTTCAATGGTGGTTGTTCACCTAAACGATCTGGATGTTTGACAGTAATGCGAGTAGAGAGATTGCTTAGGAAGGGTTGTACAGGTTATTTGGTATATATAGTGGATACTCGTAAGGAAGGAGTAAAGCTAAACCAAACACCTGTAGTTAGGGAATTTCAAGATGTGGTTCCCGATGACTTACCAGGTCTTCCTCCGGATAGGGAGATCGAGTTAGTTATCAATCTTGCACCTGGTGCAGCGCCAGTTTCGAAGGCACCGTATAGGATGGCACCAGTGAAGTTGAAAGAGTTACTTGTGCAGTTACAAGAACTCTTAGACAAGAAATACATACAACCTAGCGTTTCACCTTGGGGAGCACAATGTTGTTTGTAAAGAAGATGGATGGAATTTTGAGATTATGTGTTGATTCTAAAATGTCAGAAGTGTAAAACCAAAATAAGTCATAAAAAGAATGACAAATTCAGATTAAACAAGGATGAGGTACTAAGGTACGAGGATAGAATTTGGGTACCCTCCGTACAAGAACTCAAAGATGAAATACTGAATGAAGCCCATAGTTCTAAGTTCGCCGTATATCCAGGTAGTACAAAAATGTACAAAGATTTAAGCCGACACTTTTGGTTGTCTAACATGAAAAGAGAAATAGCGGAATGGGTAAGTAAATGTTTAACGTGTTAAAGGGTTAAAGTTGAACACAAAAAAGCTGAGTGGATTACTATAACCCTTAAAAATTCCTGAGTGGAAATGGGAACATATTACCATGGACTTCATAGTAGGTCTTCCAAATACACCGAAAGGTCACAATGTCATTTGGGTAATTATAGATCGTCTTACCAAGTCAGCTCATTTTCTACCCATAAAAGTTAACTTCAGTCTTGACCAGTTAGCCAAACTTTAAATCAATGACATTATTTTTAGACATGGAGTCCCAGTTTCTATAGTATTAGACTGAGATCTCCGATTTACTTTGAACTTTTAGACAAGTCTCTAGAAACACTTAGGAACCCAGTTGAGATTAGGCACAATTTATCACCACAAACCGACAGTTAGAGTGAGAAAACAATTTAAGGACATGTTGCGAAATTGCATCATGGACTTCAAGGGAAGTTGGGAAAATCAGTTACCTTTAGTAGAATTTGCTTACAACAATAGTTACCATGCAAGCATAGGAATGCCACCATTTGTAGCTTTGTACGGAAGGAAATGTAGGACGCCGAAGAAGTCAGTGGTAAATTGATAGGTACGCTTGTGAGGTGATATCTTTTATGGATATGAGTCACAAGTTCGTATCATAGATAGGAAAGAACAAAATCTACGGAATAAAGTGATACCTTCAGTCAAGGTTATTTAGGGAAATCAAAACATAGAGAAAACTACGTGGGAGCTCGAGAGAAAAATGCGAGATAATTACCCACACTTGTTTTTATAACCCGTACCATAATTTCGAGGAAAAAATTCTTATTAGTGGGGGTGAATGTAATATTCCGAACCCTAATAAGATTTATATATGTAAATTATATATTTATTAAATGAAATTTCTTGTTCCGACTTTGTGTTATGTGATAGTATATTTTATTAAAAAATTAGGTCAAATAAAAAAAATTTCGCCAAGCAGCTGTGTCGTGCTTACACGGACAAAATGATTTGTCGTTCTTCCGACGATTTCACCGAGAAGCATCTCGACAAACTATTTTTGTAAGCTGCTGTGTCGTACTTAGAAATGACGAAGTGATTTGTCGTGCTTTGGAGTTAATATAATATTATATTAACTGATAAAAATCTAAAATAAGTTAAGTAGGGTTTAAAATGATAAACTAAATTAGAAAACCCTAATTAGTAAAATTTGTCCGAATTGTTAAACCAAAACCCTAATTATTACGCAAGAATTCTAATTGATATAATTAGATTCTAAGTAATAAATAATAACATTAATTATGAATCATTTAACCTAGATTAAAACCCTAATTGAAAGATTTAAACCCTAATCTATGAATTAGAAAACATTAACCCTAATTTAGAAACCCTAACCCTAATTAGGAAACACTAACCCTAATTAGTAAACCCTAATTATGAAATTATGAATTTATAAATCTTAATAATGAAACTTAAGCTTAATTAAGTTATTACTAACCTAATTAAGTTACCATGATCATTAATTATCAAACCCTAATCAAAATTAAGATGAATTAAACCTAGGTTAGTAAACTAACCAATTGGAAAATTTGAAGGAGTGTGCTAGCATGTGTTCAACACACTTTTACACACTCTAGCACAAGCATGAGCCCAAGATCAGATTGCAAGGAACACAAGTAACAATGCCAAGATATTTATGGAGGCAAAATGTGAGAAAATGACCTAAAAACCGTAATATGCAAGTTCTATAAATAGGCAACCATTCTGATCATGTGAGCTACGAAATTTTGAAACCTAAACACTTATATTACCAGCCATAATAAGCCTTAATAGCTGCAAGAACAGAATCAAAGATCAGAAATCAAAAGAAGCTCAAAAGGTGCAAAAACCCTAATTTTATACTAGATCTTTAAAACTTTGTTAGATGTTATGTTTAAATGTTTAAAGATATGTAATAACATGTTATTTAGTGATCTGGGTTGGTTAAACAAGGATCCATAACATTTAAATGGTCAAAATTGATGAAAAACATGAACTGACTTTGGCAGCCTAGAATGGTCTGACAAGCTATTTTGTCAGACATTTTGATCGGCTTAAATTGGTCGTTTGATCTGTTTTAGAGTTTGTATATGTAGTATGCCATGTTAACTATAATATTCAATTGGTATAATAGTAAAAAAAATGTCTAGGATGGAAGATATTAATGGTCAAAACCCGTTGACCGATCACAGATGTTGAATTCTGGGCAACCCAGAAAATTCTAAGTAAATCTGACAGCTGTCTGACAATATTTGACCGGCTTTAATCTTGCTTATATGATGTTTGTAAATGTTATTTCTTGGCTTAAACATGTTCTATGCCATGTATACTACAACCTTGAATCATTAAATCACATAAATAATAAAAACCATGCAAGTTATTAACGGTCAAACATGGTTGACCGACCATGACCAAAGAGTTTCTGGGTTACCCAGAAACTCAAGAACATCATGAACATGCTAGTTTGACCATGATTTATCTACCATCATATGATGTTGTATGAGCTAAGTTAATACATGTCGTTATACTCTGCCATGTAGGCTACAACAACAAACAAAAATCAAACTCAAAACATTAACCAACTAGAAATCATTTGCGGTCAAAAGTCCCTACTCGACCATGACCGGTTGTTCTTCAATGAAGAACACTTTTAGCGACACTCTCCTTCCCAAACTCAGAACACTAAGTTTATATGCAGTCCGTCGCTAAAGGCCTTTTGCGACGGTTTTTAATAAAAATTAATAAAAATAATTAAATAAATTATATAAAATTATAAATAAATATTAAAAATTCATATTAATTAATAATAATATTACAAATTTCATTTTTAATTATATTTAATATTTTTATATATTCTGATAAATATTTTTATATAATTATTTAATTTAATTAAATATTAAATTATTTAATAAATATTTTAAATAAATGATTTAAAAATGATATTAATGTATTTAAAATATTTTAAATTATAATTAATTCATTTAAAAATATTACCAACTTTCCAAAATTATTTAAAATAATAAATAAATTATTTAAAATAAAATACTAAATATTTAATAATATAACAAATGATAATTAAATCATTTAAATATTAAACTAAGTTTTAAAAATTATTATAAATAATAATTACATCATTTAAATGATAAAATAAATTCTAAAAATATTATTAATGATAAAATAAATCATTTAAATAATATTTTATCTGTCTAAAAATATTATAAATGATAAATAAATCATTTAAATAATATTTAAAGTATCTAAAATTATTCTAAATAATAAATAAATTATTTAAATAACATATTAAATGTTCTAAAAATATTCTAAATAATAATTAAATCATTTAAAAATATTCCTAAGCTTGTAAAATTATTTAAAAATACTTTCAAGCTTATAAAAATTATTTAAAAATAATATTAAGCTTCTAAAAATGTTATAAATGATAATTAAATTATCTAGACTAATATTTAGGCTTCCAAATGATGTTTTATTGATAAACTTATGTGTTTAGCTATCTAATGACGCGACCGAGATAACGAATCGACGTCGAACCTTTGTGAAACTTGTCTAGTTTAATTAGATAAGTATTATTTTAAATTTTAATATTTATTATTGATATGAATAGACATAAATAGACTACCCAACGTTGATAAACAACGTAACTTAACGTGCTACGCACAGGCAAGTGTTCTAACCTTATTCAACTTATATTATACAAGTATTATACATCTTGCTATCAATTATTGTGAAGTTATTGCTTCTTGTTCAGCATAACTTAAAAATGAATCATTGTTCATATATTAAAGCTTAAATTTGTTGTGTCAAACCAAATTATTTTGGTACGACATCTTCTACTCACTAAAATGAGACACCTTGGATGGAAGGTGATCTCGAAAGCCTTATGATAAGGTAGCGTGACGTCAATGAAATAAAATTGAAATAAATGGTAGGATGATATGCATATTCCTAGGATATTGGTGAGGCTGATCACCTACCAGATATCCAAAACTCAAATGGTTCTAAGTCATTAAAGACTGATAGAACTAAGTGAAATATATGGTTCATGTACAGAACCCTCAGTATAGATCATTGACATCTTTCAAATCAAACACATTGTGTTTACATATTCAAATGAACTTGTTGAGCATTTGTAGCTCATTCTTGCGCATATCTTCCTTGCAGCTTTAAATGATAATCCCAGCACCTCTGGTACAGACAAAGGAAAATGGCATGTTTACTAGTTTTATTTACTGTTTTTGAATAATTCAAGTCTTTGATAAGGCTTTGTTGTAATAACTTAGTACTGAGAACGATGTAACCGAACTTAATGATATGTAATATATTATCATCCTTTATTACATCGAATGCGTTATACTCTGATCTTTACTTTCTTTAGAATAGTTGTACTAAGTTAGTATAGTATCTATATGAACTATACATCTGAATGAGGGTATTTGAATGATATTGAGAGTTCTATAAGCTCTGGGGTTACACTTAATGAGCGCCGGTAAGGTGCCATCTTTACCGGAATGCGCCCCTCAGTTCTAGGGACAATCTTATCATTAATACTGTGAATGTCAGCTAGATAGGAACTATTGATATGAAAGAGATATCCACAAGATATTAATCTATACATCCAAGTGAGGGTATCCAAACACAGATAACGTTTTGACGAGAACTATTATCTATTATGGGATACTGTGAACCTTGGATAGATAGAAGTTATATATTATGGAATATTTATAGTGAAATAAGTATCACGTAAGCACCAAATCTGCTACAGGGAGTGTAGAGAATTTAGGGGCGTCACACTCTTTGCTCCACTTGTCCGTCCACTTATCCTCAAGTTTTCTACTGGATTTCTCTTCCAGTTTACAAACAACTTCTTTGTGATCTTCTTGTTGGGGTTGAGGGTTTCGCCTTCATCATCCTCAATTTTGTCACCAAGTGCTGATTGCAAAAGGATGCTTATGAGTCTTCCGTAGAACATTTTCCCGCCGCCCTTGGATTTTTCAGCACTTTGAACTCGGTTGTCAATCCATTCTATTAACAAGGCTCCGAAGTTGATGTCGATTTTGAAGACGATGGCAGTCATGATTTTCAATTGAAGTTCACTAACTGAATCATGAGTTGTATCTTTGCAAAGGATACACTTTCCCACAATATCAGCGAGAAATTCATACTTTTAGGGAAACTCCTTGTTCTTTAACCCTCTTAACTTAGGATTATCCTTGTGATGCATTCACTCCAGCCCTACTTCTGTATCGCTGCAGCTTAGAGAGGCGAGGCCTTCAGTGTTAAAGCCTAGGGCTAGATTTACTTCTGACGGGCTGAGTTGAATGGATGTGCCCTTTACCTTGGTGGATAGAATACCATCAGCATAGACTCTATTTTCGTAGAACTCTTTCACCAATTTTGAGTAAATTTTTGTTTTGGTCTCAAGAGCCTCCTATAGTTCAGCACGCTTTAGGAGAGAAATGATCTTCTTATACTGCCTCTCAGCGTTGGAGAAATCGTCAAAATCTAGTTCGTTGCCTGGAACGACTGGAGATGGTGCCATTGTTGATTTCTAAAATAGAAACGAAAGTATCTGAGTGTATGTCTGTACTTTGAACAATTAGGGTTTTGGCGAGAGGGAGAGACGATTGAAATTTTAAAATCAAAATGCGAAAAAAAGTGGACACATGTTTCGTTCTGAGTGAGGCATGTCTTCTATTTTGTGGGATAAGACCTTCTTGCCCTTAGCTCCCCCTGAGCTCTATAATCCCTCCTTGAGTCATTCTGACTCTATGAACGCTTTCCCACTTTACGAATTGTTCTTGTCCCACTCTACGAACAGGCTGTACTCTACGACTTCTTCTGTGTTTGGCTTAAATTCTACAAAGTTAGTCGGTTCCAACACAAAGTATTATGAATGTAAGTTTAGCATTCCTAGTTCACTTATCAGCATATTAAACCTTGACTCATCCAATGGCTTTGTAAATACATCAGCAAGTTGGTTTTCAATTGGAATATAGCTTAATGAAATGTTATCATTTTGTACATGATCTTTAATGAAGTGATATCTTATATCTATGTGCTTGCTTCTTGAGTGCATGACAGGATTATGTGTTATAGCAATAACACTGGTATTATCACAATGTACAAGAATAGATTTAAACTCAAACCCATAGTCGGCTAGCTGATTTTTCATCCAAAGGATTTGTGCACAATAACTGCCTGCTGCAATGTATTCAACCTCTGCTGTTGAGGTTGACACTGAGTTCTGCTTTTTGCTAAACCAAGAGACAAGTCGACTTCCAAGCAATTGACATGCTCCACTTGTGCTCTTTCTATCAATTTTACAACCTGCATAATCAGTATCTGAGTATCCTATTAGATCAAAGGGTGACTCCTTAGGATACCAAAGTCCCAAGCTAGGAGTGCCCTTCAGATACCTGAAAATCCTTTTTACAACCATTAAATGTGATTCCTTGGGATTGACTTGAAATCTAGCACAAATACAAGTAGCAAAACCGATATCTGGTCTACTAGCTGTTCAGTATAGGAGAGAGCCTATCATACCTCTGTATTGAGTAATATCAATACTTTTACCTTTCTCATCTTTGTCAAGCTTAGTTGCAGGTGCCATGGGAATTTTCATGATGGTGGTTGAATCTATGCCATACTTCTTTAATAAGTCTTTAATGTATTTGGCTTGGTTGATGAATATACCTTCATCAGTTTGCTTCACTTGAAGTCCAAGAAAGAATTTCAGTTCTCCCATCATGCTCATTTCGAACTTGCTTTGCATTAGCTTAGCAAACCTTTCACACAACTTTTCATTAATAGAACCAAAAATTATATCATCCACATAGATTTGAACTAGAAGTAATTTATCCTTGTGTTTCCCAAGGAATAAAGTAGTGTCTACTCTACCTCTAATGAATCCCTTTTCAGTAAGAAAATTTGTAAGAATTTCATACCATGCTCTAGGTGCTTATTTTAAACCATATAAAGCTTTATCTAATTTATACACATAATTAAAAAAGGTTGGATTGATAAAACCTGGAGGTTGTTCCACACAGACTTCTTCTTAAAGTTCTCCATTGAGAAATGCACTCTTGACATCCATTTGGAAGACTTTGAATTTCATGTGAGCTGCATGGGCAAGGAATATTCTGATGGCTTCCAATCTTGCAACAGGAGTAAAGGTTTTATCATAATCAACTCCTTCTTCCTGTGAGTAACCTTTAGCTAGTAATCTTGCTTTGTTTCTTATGATGACACCCTCTTTATCCATCTTGTTACTGAACACCCATTTAGTGCCAATGACTGGATGTTGTTTTGGTCTTTTAACTAGTCTCCAGACCTTGCTTCTTTCAAATTGGTTGAGCTTCTCTTGCATAGCCTCTATCCAGCTTGAATCTTCTAATGCTTCTTCTACCTTCTTGGGCTCTATTTGAGAGAGAAAGCTTAGGTAGATGCATTCATTTTGAGTTGTTGATCTTGTCTTTAATCTGGAATCAGGATCTCCAATGATGAGATCTCCAGTGTGATCCTTTGTCCATTTTCTCCTTCTTGGGACATCTGTTCTGATGTTCTCTTATCTGAGTTCTTCTAGATTGACTTCAGGTTCAGGTCGTAGAGTCTCACTATCTAGTATTGTGAACTCTACGATTTCTTCTTCCCGCTCTATGTTTTCTGGTTCTGGCTCTTCGTTCGTAGTGTCTAACTCTACGTTTTTTAATTCTGCAATCGCAGAGTTCTTTTCTGCACTTTCGTTGAGTGGAACATCATTCCTTGTAGGGTCTGATTCATCAAAGGTTATATGAATGGAGACTTCTACAGTTAGAGATTCTTTATTGAATACTCTACAAGCTTTGTTGTCCATAGCATAGCCAAGGAAGATTCCTTCATCTAACTTTGGCTGGAATTTGGTCAGGTACTTCTTTCCATTATTGAAAATGTAACACATACAGCCAAATGCACGAAAGTAGCTGATGTTTGGCTTTCTTCCTTTCCACAGCTCATAAGGAGTCTTCTTGAGAATTAAGTGAACAAGCGATCTGTTTTGAGTGTAGCCAGCAGTGTTGACAGCTTCTACCCAGAAATACTCAGGTAGGTGAGTAGCTGCAAGTAGAGTTCTTCCTGCTTCAATCAGAGTCCTATTCTTTCTTTCAGCTACTCCATTTTATTGAGGAGTTCTTGGTGCTGAGAAGTTATGATTGATGCCATTTTCTTCACAATACTGTTCTACCTCAGAGAAATCAAACTCTTTTCCATGATCACTTTTGATAACTTTAATTTTCTCCTCTTTCTCATTCATAACTAGTTTGAACAGTTTGATTAGTTGAGAGCAGGTTTCATCTTTGGAGCTTAGAAAGAATGTCCATGTGAATCTGGTGTAGTCATCCACTACCACTAATGAATACCTCTTTCCTCCAAGACTTGCAGCTGGGATAGGCCCAAATAGATTTATATGGAGTAACTATAGGGGCTTATCATTTGAGTTGATTGCTTTGCCTTTGAATGAGCTTTTTGTTTGCTTTCCAAACTGACATGCTTTGCAAGGTTTCTCTTTGATGAAGTTGAACTTTGGCAATCCTGTTACAAGGTCTTTGGAGGCCAATTTTGACATACTTTTGAAGTTTAGGTGAGACAGTCTTCTATGCTATAACCAGGAGAGATCTTCAGAGGCTTTGGCAAGGAAGCATATTGTCTCATCATGACTTAGCTCAGCAAGGTTGACAATATAGACATTTCCTTCTCTTGATCCTATCAGCTTTGTAACGACCCCAAAATTCAAACAAATCAACTTTCCACATCGGTCGTTAATAATACATCCATTTTTTGACTTTACAACATTATTCAATGCTAAACTTAATAAAATGCGGAATAATTTTAAACTTTTCAGTTTTCTTTCTTTGCTTTCCCTAAATCATAACCTTTAATCATTTACATATTCTAAAATCATATTTACTTAATGATTATCGATTCCAATCCGAGAACGCTTTTCTTTTTTTTCGGTATATAGCTCCGCGAGCAAGGAGCGCCGTTTCACATAAGGAAGAGATAGAATAAGCGCTGTGGCACTTCGCCTAATTCTTTTGAATCCCGACCCGGTTTTTCCCCACTAACTAATTACGTTACGACCACTGAACAAACTTGGTTGATGAACATGGTTTATGCGCTTCGTCAAAGTTATAATAAAAAAATAAAACTTCTAGATTTAATACCCTTTATACATCGGATAATATTAAATTTACAACTCAATACAAATTTAATAGCTCTACATCTGTTACATTTAATACATTCTCAAGTACATCATTCAGAACCTTAATCATGGTTCAAAAACATAATTTAAGCTAAAACAATTAATCTGCATGCATTACGTCTGAATCATGCCATTCAAGCAGCACTTAACTTTACCTTGTATCTTTAACCTGCAAAAGTGGTTATTTGCAAGAATGAGCTCGACAACTCAGTAAAATCTAACAGTTTGCATGCATCACATAGCACATAGATAACATGTTCATCATCTAAATCATAATCATTTGACTAAACAAGTCATGCATAACGATCAACACATAACAATTAGAGATTGAGTTCCATAACTCAATCAGCATTCTTTACTCAACGAACGTAGTCATATTTTGACTTTGTCGTTTCATACTTGCAACATATATAAAATACATCATGCTTTATACATCATATGATTAAAATAACTAATCAATTAATTCACATAACAAATATGAACTGAAAGACTTGCTTGGTTTGTAGATTATCAATTACCATAACCAGTGTAACGATCGGGAATTTTAGATTTTCTTGTACCCCGAGTTATGTATGAATAAAACGAATTTTTTATTTATATTTATATTATCATGTGTTATGTGCTTAAAGTTGTGTTGCAACCTAGAAAATGTGTATGTGTTAAATTTTACGTGTTATCGTGTCGTTGGAGTGAATAAATTGATTTTTGCGAAAATTCATAAAATTAATATTTGATGAGTGTGTTTTTTATACACAAATTGGGTACTTTTTGCCTTAATAATTTGTAAGTCTTTAGCTATTTCGTTTGGTTTTATGTGTTTTCATCTTATTGTTGTGTAATGTAGTCTTGTATTACTTTATATGTATTTGTGTGCTTTTATGTGTTTTTACGTTGTTGTGTAGGTATTGAAATAAAGGCACTTTGGATCAATGCGTTTTCGGCGTGAATTTGACATTTCAGCTGCTTGTTTCTCAATTTCACCCATGATCCAATCCGAATCTCTCAAAACTCAAAGAACAAAAGTTGTAGATTTTGATCTTAGCTTTCCAGAACATCCAGAATCATCCAATTTGAAGTTCGTATGAGAGAGGTATGGTCATTTTACCATCGGATTTTGCATGCATTTTACATAGCAGCTGCTTCCAGGCCATTTTGAGCCTTGCTTCAGCCATTATCTCGACGAGCTCCAGTTATGGAAGTTGTAGAGCTACTTCTTAGCTTTCCATAGCCTACTTAATTTCCTAAATCCGAGTTCGGACGAAGAAGTTATGGTCATTTTACCAGAGCTTGCCGGGGCGGGAATTTCCTACACAAATTCCTCGCCACGGCGAGAGCTCGCCGGGGCGAGAAAACTTAGGCCAAAAAGCTCGCCGGGGCGAGCTCGTCGCGGACAGCAGCAGATTTTTTGGGGTTTTTGGTCATTTTTGATGGCTAAGCTAGGTTAGGGCATCCAGGGGGTTTACATACTGATGAGGGGCTCGAAATTAAGAGTTCCATACATTCATAGGAGCACTCTAGGTATTGAAGAAACACATTCAAAGGGAGCAAAACCTAGATTTAGTTAGGGTTAGAAAGTGAGTTCTAGAGAGGGGGAGCTACAAATTTCATCACCAAGAAGGGCTTGAGCTTTGCAATTCAAGGACTTTCCAGCAACAAGTTAAGAAGCAATTGAAGAAAGGAGTGCTAAAGGAAGAGGAGAAGCTAGAGATTGACAACAACCAAGCAAGCAATTGATGAACATCTCAAAAGGGGGTTTATTTATTTTTAGCTTTCCTTTGAATTTGTATCTCTATTTCATGATGAATACCTTGTGTTTGATGTTATTTGTAGCTACCATGAACTAGACCTTGTATTCTAAGATTTCAATGGAACCCAATATGTAGTTTGAATTGAATGCTCTCTCTTGGATATTGGTTATTCATTTGTGAATTGGGTATCATAATTTATGCTTTATGGATTAATTGCCTAGCTAGTAATTACCTTGGGAACTTATATGGAATTGAGAGAGGAAGGATAGGTTGAGACCTTGTTATGATATCATGTGAAAATTAGATATTCCTATGGGTAATTTATGAAATTAAGTGACGTGTGTTTTATTTATTACCCTCATGAATGGATAATTTGATTGTATTTAGGATAGACATATACCTAAATACCACATGTATCCATTGGAGAATCCATGCTTAATGATTTCTATTGCGAAAGTTGGTAATTGATGGAGTAGTTAATGAGGTTTTGTGACATACACCTTACTAATTATTTTTGATATGAGAATCTTGCTAATGTGTAGAATAGAGATATATCTATACACCGTAATAGAGAATACGTATTTTACCATCGAGAGAGGCTTAGACATACTTGTGACAACAAATTTCATGAGCACTATTCACGCCCGAATATTTTTGCGTCTCTTTCTATTAATTTTGTTAAGACGTGTATGCGAAGGAATAAATTTTTTTCAAGTGTCAAAAATTTTATTGGAGCTGATACGTGATTTAATCTGTATCCGAAATGTATAATATGGGTGTTCCGAATAAATGGAAAAATCCCATAATAAATATTTTTACGCATCCCAATAATTTATGGGAGTACCCATTTTAATTTTGGGTAGAGTTATTTACCAAATTTGGTACATAAGTGGGAGTATTCGGGTATATTTATCTGTATATTTTGATTAATTGGAGAGGCAATTAAGCCTCAACCAATCAGGAGGGAGCATTAATTGAATTAGCCAATCAAATGAGGGAGGGTAGACCGTCACATTACACTAAACATGGGTTTGATAACTTCATAAAACATCCTCCTCAAATTTGTTTTCAAGAGCTCGGGCAAAGCATTTTTTTTGCTTACCAATTCATTCCCCATCCTCCCGAAGCCACCTTATCTCCCCATCAGCTCATTTTCCTTCTCATTCAAACCATCAACATACTTCCTATTTGCAAGCAAGGAGAGAGCTATAGAGAGAGAAAGAGAAGGAGTGTTCGGGAAGAAAAAGGAAAGCAAGGAAGGAGGGAAAAGAAGGAGAAGAGCAGCAAGAAGGAGTCCAGGAGCACTTTAGCAACCATCTCATCCTACACAAAGCAAGCAACAAAGAGGTAATCACAAACCATAACCATGTCTTCTCCAATTGAAGTTTTCATGAGTTTTTTTTGCTTTCATGCTTGCGGGTTGGATTTTGTTGATTTTTGTTGTTGTTGGTTGTGTTGAATCTACCATGGAGGTTCTTAAGAAGCTATATAAACCATTAACACCCTCAAAGTGGAACAAAAACAAGGAAAGATCCGAACCTTGGCTTAAAGGATGAACTTTGGACATTTTTGGACTTTTGGGCCTTTGGACTATTAGAGGACTGTAAAGCCTTGATGGTGTAATTATCTTAATTGTTTGTTGTTATAATATCGTACTTCCCTGAGTTGTGAAGATAACCTAGTTGGAATGAATCAAAATGACGCTATAATGAAGTCACAGTTGCCATTTGTGTGAGATATTTCATGGTTGCGAAAAACAGAGCATGCAGTTTATGTTTTAGCTCAAGATTTGGTCATGTTAGTGATTGTCGTCCTGAAATTGTGATATGTTGTAGCCTCATGTCTTGGGAATCCATAGAATCCGTAAGGGATCAAATTGATCGAGTATAGGAAGAGTTATAGCAACTGGAGCTAGGCGAGGTGACTGTGTCGCGGAACTGCAGGAACTGCAGTTCGCTACTGCAACTGCTACTGCATGGCGCCTGGTCCGGGTTGGGTTAGGCTGGACCGGGTCGGGTTAGGCCAGACCGGGTTGGGCCGGATCGGGTCGGACCCAGTAAATTTTTCCCGCGAGTCTAAAACTTATATTTTTGTACAAAATGAATAGAAACGCTTATATCTGGTTGAAGCCTTATGTGCTTAATTTATACCCGTGTCAACCAAAGCGATGTTGTCTTAAGGCGTAAATTGAATAAACTGATTGCAAATTACGCTTGGTTTTCAGGGGGCGCTGCCCCCCGACCCCCGCCAACTGGGCAGCTACTCGCTCACCGGGGAGCGAGACCCCCGACTGGGTAAGCGTAGTGGCAATCAATGTATTTTAATGATGTGATGACTGTAATGAACCTAGTCCTTATGTGACTAATATTTATGATAATTTTAATGAACTATGTAGGATATTCTTGACGGACGATTAACGTCAAGATATTAACGCACGTGCAAGGCAAGTTCCTTACTCAACCATCATTTAATTGTGCAAGTTTTCCTTACTCGATTTATTTATTGGGCAAGTTTCGAATTCATTTATCTATCGAGCAAGTCTCCTATCTTATTCAAGTTATTATTGTGCAAGTTTACTTACCCTACTCAAAATTATATTCGAGCAAATATTATTTATTGAGCAAGCTTATTGAGCTTCTTGACTCCGTTCAAATTACTTATCAATTTAGCAATTAGTATGCTAGTATTCATACTTTTATTCAAGTATTGCGATGAAAGCCCATTTCATGCAATGTTATATTGTGTGATTCCAAAGATTATGAATTGTTATTCATTCAAGATATTTTTGATGCTATTAGGCATGTTGTTGAACCTTAAAGTTCTTTATTCCATAAACTATTTGAAAGTTATGTCAAAGCTAATTGCTTCAGCTAGACACTTATTGATTTGTTTATTGAAGTGAGGTTAAGTCCTCCAACTATTATTGTTGTTAAGTAAAGTTGTCCGATCAAATTGCTTTGGTCCGGACTCCTATGTAAAGCTGAGAAGAACAACCCTCATAGTAGGGGAAATTGTATAAACGTTGGGAAATCGACACGCGCGTAAATGGAAAATGTAAGGCTTATGCATAACGCCAGGTACCCTAGGCTGATCACCTATTGTACCAGTTTTGTGGATTATCGGATGAATTTCCAGTAATTCTAGAATAGAGTTTTGTGCCTTGGTGCTCACTCAGTATTGAATAGTCTCTTTCTTTGGGAAACTTTAAAATCCTTCGGTCCTTAGCGGCCACTATAACGGTGATGAAAGAAGTTGTTTATTTCCTTGTGTTATCTAAATTTTTACTCCTGTGAGCTATATAGTCATTCATGTGATTATTCACTGCTTTAATACTTGCGGGGCTAATTTGTTGCTCACCCTTGTTCTTTGTTGTTGCTGCTGAATTTCCTTGATCTGCTGTTTCTACTGATGAATCTTTTGAAGTGTCTGACTAGTAAGGCAGCTCCTTCATCACTGATTTCTTCATCATCATCTGAGTCATTGTCTGATTCATGTTTGTCAGCTTTCCTTGATGTGGATGCCTTGAGAGCAATTCCTCTTTCCTTCTTCTTTCCTTCTGACAATGTTTCAGCTCTTTGAGTTAGCTCCAATTCATAGGTGAGAAGATTTCCATATAACATATGCACAGTCATCTCATGGAGATTCTTTGATTCTCTAATGGCGGTGGTTTTGGCATCCCACTTACTAGGCAAGGCTTTCATGAATTTGATGATGAGATCTTTGTTTGGGTAGACCTTTCCATATGCTCGAAGAGAGTTGAGCAGTAGGTTGAACCTCTCATATGTGGAGGTAATGTTTTCCCCGGAGATATGGGTAAACATTTCATATTGCTGTGTGAGTAATGATTATTTTTTTCTCTTACTTCTTCAGTCCCTTCATTCATGATTAATAATGCATCCCAAACTTCTTTTACTATTTGGCAGTTGACGACGTTTTCAAATAGCTCATCTTCAAGAGCCATTAACAAAATGTTTTTGGCTCTCTTGTCCAGCTAAACTGCTTTCTTCTCTGTATCTGTCCAATCTTTTCTTAATTTGATTGAGACTTTATTTGGATCGTCAGTAGTTGGTGTTAGCTTTGTTGGTACATAGGGCCCACTGATGACAGCGTCAAACAGATCCTCATCTATGGCGTCCATGTAAGCTTGTATGCGAACTTTCCAGTTTGCAAATTTTTCTTTGTTGTAAAGAGGTGGTTTGTTTCCTCCACCTAGCTCAGAGCCATTTTTAGTTTGTGTCATTGATCTACTCAAGCTGGTTAAGCTTTCTTAGTGAGAACCTGCTCTGATACCAATTGTTAATTTCTAGAGGCACAAAACATATCTAGAAGGGGGGGTTGCATAGATACTTTGTAACTTTTTAGTACTTTTCAAAACGACTTAATTAATAAACAAGCTAATTAAGCACAGTAGAATGTAAGATTAATTTTAATCCCCCTTTAAGATAGAACAGTTATAACATATATGATAAAGCAGTGATATAACAGTTATAGCAATTATGGAGTGCTGAGAAAGAGAGAATGAAAGACACAAGGCTTTAAGTGGTTCGGAGCACACAAGACTCCTACTTCACTATTCTACTCCTTGAGTAGCAAATCCACTAAGGATATCTTTACAACTTAAATCATAAGGATTCCTTCAAGGCCAGCAACATCGGAACTCCAGTACACTAAGTACTCTTCAAGGCCAGCAGCCTTGGAACTCTGTAGATTAAGACCCACAGCCTTAGAATCTCTTGTACCCTTTGGTACTCAGCAAGTCCAACAGACTTGACTTTGGTTGGTCGCCTGTTGACCTTTTCACTTGATTAAGAGTGTTTGTGTTGTTACTACTGAGTTGTTTGAAGCATATGGTCTGATGAACTCAGTAGCGAAGCAAGATGTTCGTCTTTGATCTTAGAGTGGTACTTTGACAAATTTGATTTCTTTTCGTCGTTCTCGCTATTTGGTTTCTTCAATCTGTTTGCCTTATATTCATGCCTCTGAATCCTTCCGTTGGATATGAGACCGTTGCATCTGATATTTTCGTTGAGACCTGTTGTTGAACTTAGGAATAGTTTATTCCTTGTTGTGCGCGGTAGTGGGATGAGTCAACATCCATTATCTTGCTCCAAGATGGTGGTAAGGATAATGCTCTGAATATCTGCAGACCATAGCTGTTTGTTCCCCACCGACTTTGATTCTTTGTTCAGATCAATTAAGTATTCAACAACTGTCTTGGGCAGGTTATTCTACTGATCAGTCAATATGGGCAATCGTAGAATATTAAACTCAGTTCTTGGTTGCTTGTCTAAATGAGGGTCGTAGAGTGTTCGGCTGTCTAAACTATCTTTTGGTGAGACTTGATCTTTGCAGACGTTCATGGTGATCTTTCATGTTGCGTTTGGATCACTTAGAGATAGTATCAAACTTTTGCTCCTTTATCTCTTTGATAATTATCGTCTAGCAAATGCAAATGTGACTCTACGATCGATCTTGACTGATGATAGAATTAACTCTACGATCTGCCGAGTCACTTGCGTTTGTCTAGCCAAGCTTCACTCTACATCTGCCAGGCCCAACTCTATGATACAACTGGCCGAGCTTCACTCTACGTTAGTCTGGTCCAACTCTACGATGCCGAGAGTGAGCTTTGTGGCTGACTAAGCCTCACTCTACGATAGCCTGGTCCAACTCTACGATGTCGAGAGTGAGCTTTGTGGCTGACCAAACCTCACTCTACGATAGCCTGGTCCAACTCTACGATGCCGAGATAAAACTCTGTGTGTGCCTGACCCAACTCTACGATCCCGAGTGAGCTCTTTGATTCGTCGAGCCTTACTCTACGTTAGTCTGGCAGACTCTGTGATGACATGCTGACTGAACTCCAAGCTGTCTGTTTGCTCTATGATCCTTCACTGGATGCTTCGTGTAGTACTCAACGATCAGTCTGGTCTTTACATATATCATTTCAGCTCATAAGATTAACCTAACAAGTTTGATCTTTTTGTATACTAAGTCTTTGTACATATATATTTATTTCATTAAGGACTTTACATATTCAGCTACTGAAACACATATACGTTAATATCATAACATTAAATTAAAACCTGTGATTCCTAATAAAGTTCTTTGCAGCATCTGGAGTTTTATCAACTAGTGCTTCTCCACTCGCGACATTGATCATACTCCTATCCATTAGTAGAAGCCCTCATAAAAGTACTGGATAAGGTGTTGATCATCAATTTGATGTGGTGTACAGCTAGAGCACAACTTCTTGAACCTTTCCCAATACTCGTAAAGAGTCTCTCCGCTGAACTGTCGCATTTCGCATATCTCCTTCCTTATGTTAGCTACTCTTGAAGCAGGGAAGTACTTCTCCAAGAACAACTTTTTCATATTATTCTAAGACTGTATTAATCCGGAGGGAAGATAATACAACTAATCATTCGCTAAGTCCGCCAATGAGAATAGAAAAGCTCTGAGCTTTATCTGATCCTTAGTAATTCCTTGCGGCTTCATGGTGGAACATACCACATGGAACTCCTTCAAATGCTTGTATGGATCTTCACCTGTAAGACCATGAAAGGTAGGCAAAAGGTGGATTAGTCCGTATTTTAGTTCAAAAGCAGCAGTCAAAGTAGGGTATTCAATGCATAAAGGTTGTTGCTTGAGATTAGGAGTGACTAATTCTTTCAACATCCTGTTGTTATTTGGCTCTGCCATCTCTTTCTCTTCTTCTGATTTGGTGGATAACTTGTTTGACAGTAGTTCCAGTGCGATGTTAAGGCCTGGTGATGGAGCTTCGTCGAAATCTACAATTGTGCTTCGAGATTGACAAGCCTCATTCCTTAACTTGCGTGCAATTCTCTCTATTTTTGGATCAAAATTCAATTCCATAGAGTAAGAGGATCGAGTCATAAATTGAAACAAAAAAAAATAAAAATTAAATAAATGAAAACAAAGAATAAATAAAAACAAATAACACTTTCCGGCAACGACGCCAAAATTTGGAAGCTGTCGTTTACATTCAAAAATTAAATCCTTACTTCTATTCTACTAACACAAAAATCAGTATAGTGACAAGTAAAGGTCGATCCCACAGAGAGTGAAATTGTCCTAATTAATTCTATCGTTTTCTAAATCTAATTAAATAATAAGTAAAAATGGGGGCTTTGAATGTTGATTAACTAATTAATAAAAACAAAAATTAAAATAATATGAATAACAAATGAATTAAAGTTTTAGTTATTCAGTTCAGTTTCACCTTTTCACAATAATGGATTAACCAAGTATAATACTATTTATCCTTCAATGAAATTAATAACCCTAGATAACCACAATCGCTAATTATCCAAAATTCCCCTTAGGTTTTAAATCTAATGTGACAATCGCCCCACTAGACCCTAACTATCATACAACCTAGAACTATCATACAACCTAGAACTATCAGTCTAGATTTAATATAATAGTAGCATTAAGAATTAGAGAATTAGATTAATTCAAGCAACAATCACACAATCAGGGAGTATTTAACTTGCCTTATGATAATCTTAGCAATACTCAAAAGCGTGTCCACAATTATGTATTACTAATCGCTACTTATGATTAGATACAATATCGTTTGCTTAATACTATATCTTAATCTAGCAGATGATATCAATTAGATTAATTTAACTGGCCATATCAAATCAATAAGATAAAATAACATACAATCAATTAAAGTAGATTATCAGAATAAATTTCATGTAAGGAGGAATAAATAATATAAATTTAATCAAACCATTAATTGCAAAGAAGGTTCAACATCCCTTAGAACTGAAATAGAAAACTTAGCCTAACATGCCTTCAATCTTTAATCTCTAAAACTAGGGTTTGCAATTGTAGAAAAATGTCTGTAAAACCTAACTAGAAACATCTATTTATAGTCCTAGAATAAAGTCCTAAAGCTATAAGAAATAATATTCCAAATTCCAGTCGTAATCCTCAGCAATTGCAAAGTTGAGAAAAATCTGTCGCACGGTCATGCACCCACGTGCCCACGGATGGACCCCAGCGCCGCGACCCAACTTTCATAGCGTCGCGGCCCAAATTGGAGCGCCGTGGCTCTTCCGTCTGAGTGCCGCAACCCTTAACATTCTGCCACTTTTTCTTCTTTTGCTCCTTGTGCGCCCATTTTGATCCTTTTTTCCTCTTTTTCTCTTTTCAGCTCTAATTCTTCCTGAAATAAATAAACACCTTAGTAAGCTCATATACACATAAAACATACAATAAAACTAAATATAAAAGAATCAATATTATCGAATATTACGCATTTATCAAGATTTCATTTAGCAGACTTGTATTAGTTATTGGGCGTCTGTCCCCCTTTTCCCTGTATATTTTATCTTCTATGTTTTCATGTACTGTAAAAAGATGATGCTTATGTAAAAATTTATGTATAATTTGCAGTTTTATATGTATGGATCAGTTAAAGATGCTAATGTACATGGTTATTTGTTTTATTTTTCGTGATGCATGCTTATTATATATAAATTGTATAAGATTGACCCCTGTGTAGTCTTCTAATACTATTTTTACAGATGGCCTCATCTTCTATTACTCGTTTGGATCATCATTCCACTAGCAGTATTGCTTCCAAACTTAGGGATTGGTTCGATGATCTGCCCGCCGAGGATCGTTCTACGATTGGTACGTTACTGAGCCATTCGCTGTCATTTTTATCCTTCCAGGTGCCGGAGGTTTTTGTTGATGCTATGATTGCTCGTTGGATTTCAGCTCACCATGTTTTCTGGTTTGGGTCTTTAGAGTTGACGCCGACCCTTGAGGAATATGCTCGTATTACAGATTTACCTTTAGCAGGCCCCTGTGCTCGGGTTCCTATGGGTCGCATGCGCCGACAGTTCATGCCTACTACTGGCTTGAGGCGATCAGTGGTTTTGTCTGACATTACTGCTGGGCATGTCGTGTCCCTGGATTTTTTGATTGATAGGTTTGGTTCCCTTGGGAGTTTTGCCACCTTTAGGGATGGCTTTGTTATCCTTGAGGATAGATGGAGATATGCTCAGGCCGACATTCTGATGATGTGTATAATCTCGTTTTTGTATATGCCAATTTATGGAGATCATATAGACGTTGGAGTTGTGATGGTGGTCAGGGCGGTTCATGAGGATCGGACCATCTTGCCCTTAATTCTTGCTGAGACATATATATCCGCCACATATTATCGGACCTTTGCAGATAGAGAGTTCCATAGCAGTTCCGTTCTGTTATATGTTTGGTTTATGATGCATCTGAGGCCGATTGGTAGTTTTCGACGACATATTTTTTGCTTTGGACACAGTATTGCCATTAGGTATTCTTTCTGTCCTTCGTCGTGCGTGGACCCGACATCTTGGATGACCTTTCTGGAGGCTATTGAGGAGCCATTTTCTATATTGATGTATACAGGTCATTGCTCACCTTTCAACGTTATTACCCATGTTGCAGACTTGGATTTCCTCCCTCTAGCTGGTTTGAGGGGTGTTACTACTTATCATCCTTTGGCCATGATGGGTCTGTTCGATCAGAGGCAAGATCTCTATTCTTTTGCTGGGGCTGATGAGTATTGAGTCCCCATTCTATCCTCCACTAAGAGTGCTTTAGCCAGAGTGTATGGATTTTAGGCCCATCACGTTACTACAGAGTTCCGAGGCGGTCATTCAGGTCAGTCGCCGGAGTATTTGGCTTGGATAGAGTCTTATTTATTACTTGATGTCGCAGATGTTGATGACAGTTCATTTGAGGAGGAGCGCATGGAGGACCCTGAGGATGATCCGGTAGATTCGTCAAAGGATGAGTTAATTGTGGGTCTGACGGAGGCCTTGACTGGAGATGTACACCCTGCCCTTGCCTCTACTGCCACATTGATAGCTATTTTAGAGAGTCGCATTCGCAGCCTTACATTTAAGCGGGATTAGGCTCGGGCACTTATGATGACTGCAGTAGCTGGTAGGGATACTGCTTATACTGAGAGAGATGCCGCTTTGGCCGATAGAGACACGACTTTTTCTGAGAGAGACGCTCATCGAGATTATGCAGAGGAGATCGTTGGTCATGCTCGTCGGGTTTTAGATGACCAAGACAAGACCATCCGTACTGCGCTGGCTTTGCTAAGACGGGTTGAGATAGTAGAGCAGGAACTCCGCTTTGCCCTTGAGACTTTAGAGATTGCGGCCTGACTCTCACTTCTGGCTTCTCCGACTTCAGATTTGTAGATCATATCTTACTTTTTTGCACAGACTATATCATTTTGTCATTCATCACAGAAAACTAATGTATATCAAACAATCGAATATATAAAAAGATTTACACTTTTGGGCTAACTTCCCTTTTTGATGCATCTTCCCCCACTTATCTGATTCACCACTTCTTTTTGATGATTATGATCTCGATGTATTGCTGATTTACCATTGGAGGGTCTCGCGTCGGATTTGACGGATGATGCCTAGATGCAATCCAATCTCATTAGAGTGGGTCGTTGATCGGGTTAAAGGGGTACAATGGTTTAGATTTATTTGGAAAATTTAGCTTGGGGATTCTTATCTTAGTTGGAATTGTGTTCGGGATGGCTATTTAGTTGGTCGAAAGACAAATCAGGTGGTCCACTAGTAAATCTATCATGCTTGACAGATTTTTTTGAAATTTTATAGGGATCAGATCGCACCAAAATTGGCTGCCTACGTACTCCTATAATAATTAGGAGATCAGGTCTTACGCAGTTCAGGCTAAGCATAACCTAAGATTGATGGACTAATTAATTTTTTTTAATCTATAGGGAAGGATTTCTCACAGATAGTATCGTTTCACAGAATCTGCATTAAGAGGTTAGGGGAACACCTCGTCGTCCATTTCTTGAAGTATCAAATCTCCTTTTGACAAAACTGTTTTAATAACGAACGATCCCTCCCAGTTTGGCTCAAATTTCCCTCAGGCTTCATCTTGGCAAGGAATAATCTTCTTTAATACCAAATCATTTTCTCTCAACTTTTGGGATCGTACTTTTTATTATAGGATCTAGAAATGCGCTGTTGATATAATTGCCCATGGAAGATGGCAGCCATTCTCTTCTCATCTATCAGGGCTAGTTAGTCGTATTGATCTTGTATCCATTGCCTTTCATCAATTTGGGCATCCAACAATGTTATGAGGTATGCCATTTCGACTAGCAATACGACCTCCGTGCCGTATACCAAGGAGTAAGGAGTTGCCCTGGTCGATGTACGAACTGACGTTCGATAAGCGAGTAAGGTAATGGGTAATAAATCTCGCCACCCTCGATGGTTTACTGCCATTTTCTCCATAATTTTCTTGATGTTCTTGTTGGCCTCTTCTACAGCCTAGTTCATCTTTGGTCGGTAAATAACTGAATTGAGATGTTTAATTTTGAATTTTTCACATAGCTCTTTCATCATTATATTGTTCAAATTCTTGGCATTGTCTGATTCTAGAATTTTTGGTTGTCCGTACCGGCATATGATGTTGTTCCGAATGAACCGACAATCACTTCCTTCGTCACTTTAGGGAAAGAGGCTGCTTCTATCCATTTGGTAAAGTAATCGATCATGGTGAATATGAATCGATGCTCGTTGCTTGCTTTGGGCTCGATTGGGCTGATTACATCCATCCCCCACATAGAGAAAGGCTAAGGAGATGTCATACAATGTAGATTGTTGGGCAGTGCATGGATGATATTGGCATGTATTTGAAACTGATGGCATCGCTTGCTGTAATGATCATAGTCTGCTTTATGTGACAACCAATAATGCCCTGTCCTTAGGATCTTTTTGACAAGGAGAGGGCCACTCATATGTGGTCCACATACACCGCCGTGTACCTCATTCATTAGCCTCTGGGCTTGGTATTTTTCTAGACATCGCAAGAGTCCCATACTGACGTTTCTCTTGTATAAGGTGTCTCCGTTCAGATAGAATTTTAACGCCATCTTTTGGATTCGCTGTCTCTCGGTTGGGTTTGCCTCAGCAGGGGTGGATCTGTCGTATAGATATTCCTTGATGTTGTGATACCCTAGTTGTTCGTATTGAGGGATTTCGTCTAAAACTTCCCCGACAAAGCGCTAATAGGCAGGGTTATGCTGTATTGCAAATTTGATGACGGGTGCCTCCTTCCTTTTAGACACATGTATTAATGCTGCCAATGTGGCCAGTGCATCTCCAAATCGTTTCTATTCCATGGAATATGCTTAAAGGCGATATCTTCAAATTCCTTCTCCATTTTGATGACATGCCGATGATAAGGGAGTAAGTGGAATTCCTTGGTGTTGTATGTTCCCATGGATTGCCAGATGACCAATTTTGAATCTCCGAAAACGGCTAATCGCTTGACTCCCATTCTTCGGGCCATTTCTACTCCCAAAATATATCCCTCGTACTCAGCCGTATTATTGGAGTTGCAGAATTGTAATTTCGTGGCCGCGGGGTATTGTTCTCCCGTGATGGATATGAGAACTGCTCCAGCTCCAGCTCCAGCTCCTTCCACATTCATAGCGCCGTTAAAGTATAATCTCCAAACTTGGCCTTTGTTTTTGCGCATTGTTAGTTAGATGACCATTACACCTTCATCGGGGAAGTACGTTTCCAATGGATCGAATCCTCCTGTGGGTGCCTCAGACAGTTGGTCTACAATTCCTTGGCCTTTGATTGATTTATGTGTTACGTAAATGACGTCGAATTGTTGGAGGATTAACTGCCATCTTGATAACCGGCAGTTTAGCATAGGTCGGTCGAAAATATACTTCAAGGGATCCATACGAGAAATCAGATATGTCGTGTGGCCATGCAGGTAATGCTACAGTCTCATAACAGCCCATGTTAATGCATAACATGTTTTCTTGATCAACGTATAGTTTTGTTTGCAACTGCTGAACCTCTTGCTCAGATAATATATAGTTCTTTCCTTGCCCATGTCGTCCTTTTGTCCCAACATGCATCCCATAGCGTGGGGATTGACAGAGATGTACATGAATAGAGGAACTCCCTCCCTCGGGGGTATCAGAACAGGTGTTTTTATCAACTGTTGTTTGATGATGTGGAAGGCTTTTTGACACTATTCACTTAATTTCCCGGAGGAACTCTTCCTTAGCAACTTAAAGATTGGCTGGCAAGTCGTTGTCAGTTGTGATATGAATCGGCTGATAAAATTGATCCTTCCTACGAATCCCCGTATTTCTTTTTCGGTTTGCAGCACCGACATTTCAGTAATGGCTTTTATCTTGGCGGGGTCTATCTCAATGCCCTGGTTGCTGACAAGAAATCCCAAAAGCTTTCCTGATTATATTTATGCAGTCGGTCAAACAACTTCTGCAGGTGGACTGCGTGCTCATCTTCCTTTTCGATTTGACAATGATGTCGTCTACGACCTCAATTTCTTTGTGCATCATGTCATGAAATAAGGTCATCATTGCTCTTTGATAGGTAACGCCGACGTTGGTCAAATGCCTATAACAAAATGTGCCCCAGGGGTGATAAAAGTCGTATTTTCTCTATCTTCCTCGGCGACCTAATTTGGTGATAGCCAAAAAAACAGTCGACGAATGAGTACGTTTCGAACTATGCGGTGTTATCTATTAAGATATAAATAAATGGCACCGAAAAATCGTCTTTGAGGCTGGCCTTGTTGAGATCCCAGTAATCCACACAAACTCGAACTTTCCCTCCTAGCTTTGGGACCGAGACCATGTTGGACATCTATTCGGGGTAAGTGGATACCATGATTATTCCAGCCTTAAATTGCTTGATGATTTCTTCTTTAACTTTTACGCTCCATTCTAGTTTTAGCCTCCTCAACTTTTGTTTGACTGGTTTGAAACCTTCTTTGATTGACAATTGATGAACGACTATATCCGTGGACAGCCCGATTATATCTTCATATAACCATGGGAATACATCTTCATACCGGGTTAAGAGTTGGGTCATTTCCTCTATTGGCTTGGCGTGAGGTCGGATCTTATGTGGAGTTCTTTGGGGTTGTCAAGGGTTCTAACATTAATGGTGGTGGTTTGCTCGAGGTTTGGTTTGGGCTTGTCTTCAATCAATCTTCTAATTTCTTCGGGCACCTTTTCGTCATCCACCTCCTCTTGTTCGATCCCCATCAAATCGAAATCCAGCTCTACATTGAAATCATAATCATCTTTTGGATTTGGCCAATCGTTAATAGGGCTCAAATCATTCAAATTGGGACACTTGACAATAAGACGTAAATGGTCATTATATATGACAATAAGACGTAAATGATCATTATATAACAACTGTTTTTCAATACATAAGCTTTCATTAGATGAAATGATTATAACATAAACATGCAGAAAGTAAAATAGAGCAGAGATAATAACATCCTATATTCCGGGGATTTTTACAACCAATCTCCCATCTTTTACCCTTTATGGACTATCTGCACTGTCCAATTATTAGTGGTCATACAGTCATCAATAGCCGAGATGGAGGCGACACTTTGGTGAGTGATGTCTTTAATGATGGCCGAGACTCACTCATTCTCTGGATTGCCACACTCCTTGGGGATGTCCACCGTAATCCAGTCGATGAAAGGGGTGATTTTCTGGTTGGTGGCCTGACTGGCATCGTCATCGCCTTCTTTTCCCTCATCTCCTCCTTGGACTTGGGAGAGATATAACTGTCTTTCAAACAGTTGCTGGATCTCTTGCAGGAATTGCTCATTCTTTGCTTTCTATTCCCCAGTTGAGATCAAGATGTCTTCATCGTCAATTACTTCTTCAGCTGAGCCATCAACCTTATAGACCCGATATATGTGTAGGGATCTTCTCCAACGGGTCCTTGGGACTGAAACGCTGAATTTTGGCATAAGAATGGTGGCCATCTAAGGTGGAACCTTCTTTTAAGGATTTCTTCGCCTGAACCCACTAGAATAACCTAGCCCTGCTTTTCCCAATTGAGTGGGCATTTGGATCGGATCTTTAATTCCTTGGCCATTTCTTCCTAATCCCTGGCCTGATTGATACTAACGGGTGATCATTTCTCGAGCTACCGACATTATTTCAGGAGATACCCTTGGCTTCAGAGCAAGGGAGCCTATGGATTGATACCGGACAGTACTTACCTCAAAAGCCTGGAAACTGGCGGGCTCGACTCCTTCATCCAGACCAATTAGTCGTGCAGATGGGGAGGATATTCGGGTTCTGCTAACACAGTCACTAGATTTCTGTTGATGATATATTTTAGTTGTTGGTGAAGCGTCAACGGAACTGCCCTTTCCATGTGGATCCATGGTCGTCCCAACAACATATTATATCTAGTAGTAATGTTCAATACTTGGAACGAGATGTTAAGGGTATAGGGACCTATCTCCATAGGGAGTTTGATTTCTCCTACAGTGTCCCTTCTCGATCCGTCAAATGCTTTGACCACCACATGACTGCTTTAGATTCGATTGGGATTGATCTTTATTCTTTCTAAGGTATCATAACGATATATATTTAGGGCTGACCCTCCATCAATTAATACACCTCCCAATTCATATCCTGAGGAAATCACTGCGATGTGCAGGGGTTTACGGGGCCCGGTTCCCACGATCGATATGTCATCGTCGGTGAAAAAGATCATATTACTATCTAGGAGGTCGCCAATCATGTGGTTAAATTTCTCTATATCCACAGTTTTGGGGAGATGTGCCTCTTTTAAGACTTTGATCAATATCTTCCGATGATTTTCGGATGCCAAGGCCAAATCGAGGATGGAGATTTGGGCTGGAGCTTCTTCAAGTGATTTCATAATCTTTACCTCATTATGTCCCATTTTGGCAAGGAATTCGATTGCCTTTTCTTCGGGTACTTTCATCACAGGTTTCATTACAGGTTTTGTGGCTCACTTCGGTAGATATAAAGGGTTTACCTGGGGCAAGACGGTAGTGCATTCGGATGCTTCTCCCATTTCCTTTTTCATAATTCCAGGGGACTGCCTTCAAGCTGATGATGGGATATTGTGGTCTTGATGCCAACACAAGGGGTTCAAGGGCCTTTTTTGCTTCCTTTGTCGCTCCTTGAACTATAAGGGGTTCAATTTTTGCGCCTTCCAGATATGTAATTACATCCACAACTTCGTCTAAACTTTTTATTTTCGATGGGTACGACAAACCCATCATTTCCATGGTATTTCCCTCAGCAGAGATGACCTCAATCTTGCTTGCTATTCTTAATTCCCCAGTTTTAATGAAGTTTTGAATCTTATGCTAGAGGGCCCAACACTCTTATGTGGCACGGGCTGATGAATTCGAATGATACATGCAAATTTTTGTAGGGTCATATCTCTTCGATCGAGGGTTGATGTGTGGCAATACCTCCGTGACCTTTTCCTTGCTTATCAACAGGTGCAATGTTTCTTCCTTGGATTGTCCTAAAGGAGTAAACTTTCAATTCATAGCCAACACATGGTTCATCCTTTCTTTGTTCACCAGCCTAGCCTCCCTGGCTATCTTATCTTCCCATTTTTCTTGCACTTGGAGCCTAGCCTGATCCTCCTCAGTGAGGGAAATGACTCTGGGAGGAGCCGCAATTATTTTATCCTTTGAGACTTGGCTAATCATTTGTCGCGTGAGCTGATGCTGGTATACGATCAATTCGGTTAGCTGACCCAACTGCATGTTTATGTTGGCTAATTCTTGTCTCATTGCATGGTTGCTTCCTGAATACTCCCCTTCTAGAGTACTTGCCTTGGATCGCAGAGGATAGTCTTCAATCTTCCTCAAATACTTGTGATTTCCTACCTTCCCAGAGCCAATCATATTCATTCCTTCTATATTGTACTGAGGGAGAAGGTTGGTGTGAACGTTGGGCTGCTCCGGTGGCGTCACCACAATCTCCCCGCTCTCTATCAGGTTTTGAATTTTGTGTTTTAAAGACTAGCATTCTTGGGTATCATAACCAGGGGATCCAGAATGGTACGCGCATCTCTTGCTGGGATCATACCTCTTGCCTTTGGGTTCAGCTAGTGGAGCAAGTTCGATAATCTTCTTTTGAGCCAATAGAAAAGTCAATATATTTTCAAGGGAATCACTACGAGGAGTGAATTCATGCCCGTGCCTATCTTCAACGCTTTTCTGTTGGGTTTGACTTAGAGAGAATGTTGGTTGTTGATGAGGGGGTTTTATACCTATGAATTAGGTATTGTTGAGCTTAATTATTATTATCCTTAAGTGTTTTTAGTATCATTTTATTTGCTTTTATGTTTATTTATTGTAGGATGGAGTTGGAGGGGCATATAAGTCATTTGGTGAAGAAAAGAATTAAAAAGGATAAAAAATTGGGTTGAGTGGCATTTTTATAAATATGTGGTCCTGGTCAAGCGTCTAGGCACTTGGATTTGCAGAATGTGAAGGTTTTGTGCGGCTGTGAGGAAAACTTGAAGCCAATTAGGAATCCGAATGAGGGTTTTATTAATATACAAAGGAGAAAACTTCAGAAAAAAAACATAACAAGAGTTTTTGCAGAGACATAAGGAGGAGCACACGAAGAAAGATTGCAAGGGCTGGAGATCAAGAAGAAGATTAGGAGTAACCAAAGAGTTCCTTCTATTCCCTTTTAAATCTTTGATTCTTGTAATTAATTGGGATGTTTAATTTTATGACTTGGATGATGTTTCCTTTCATTGTTATGAACTAATTTCCAAATTAAGATTGTAACGGAACTTGGTATGAATTTTAAATTGATACTTTTTATTTAATATAAGTTAGTTTTCATTGAATCAATTATTATATCTTGTGCTTGTTGAATAATTGCTTGGCCAACAGTTATTGGGATAATCTATATAAAATTGGAAAATGGAATTTAGATTGAGATCTGGATATAATAACATCTGTTCATATAATCTGAATAAGATTAATATGATTAGCATGTAGGATAGGAATATACCTGCGTATCTTTTGTAACCACTAAAAGAACTTGAGCTTAAAACCCTAATTAATTTGATTCACATAGGAATATAGTGAGTTAATTAACTAGGGTGTTCTTTATAATTCTATTGCTTGATTGCTAGATTTATGAAAATTTGTTTACGTATCATTCAGAAGAAGTGCGTGAAATCTGGGACGAGTTCTGGGTTATTGATTAATGTTAACTATCTGTATTAAATAGTCAGTAAATTGATTTAAATGAAATACCAAGGGAAGTTGTAATCTTAACTCATTAAATCTGTGATTTATTCTTGTGAACATTATCTATTAGTTAATTTTAGTCATTTTTCATTTTCAACTTAAAACCAAGATTCGAAATTTAAATAGTATTAATTAAATTATTTTTTGGTAATTGATAGATATTAAGTTATTTCCTCGTGGGAATGATATCCTTGCTTGTCGAATATTATAAACGAACGCGTATACTTGCGTGTTAAGTGCTATTTAGAAATTGGGCAACAAGTTTTTGGCGCTGTTGTCGGGGAAATTATTTTAATATTTTATCATTATTAATTTTGATAAAGTTAATCTTAATTTAAACGTTTTTTCCTTTCTTTCTTTCTATCTTACTTCCTTTTCAGGTACTATGACTGCATTTAATTATCAATAGTCGTATGAGGGAATGACACAACCAAGGGCGACAATGATAAGCGACGTTGATGCATTTACAACATTATTAGCCCAGATAACAACGCTTTCAAGTACAGTTGACGCTCTTGCGAGTCAGTCCATTCAAAATGCTTACTATCAACATCATCCCAGTACCAACCCAAATCTCTATCATCCAGGTTGGCAGGATCACCAAGACTTTTCATGGAGCTATGATAATCAGGATCAATTCTATACTCTAAGTCCATCATACCCACCAGAATTCTTGTATCCACCTCCACCACAATAAGAGCTGATGAATTTTGAGGAACGCCTTACCAATTTCATAGAGCAGTATGAGATGACAATGAACAATCAACAAGAGGCACTTCGAAATCTCAAGAATCAAGTAGAACAGCTAGCCAGTGCACTTAAAAATTGTCTTTTTAATACTTTGCCAAGCGATACGGAGTTAAATCCAAGAAGAGAAAGCGTGGAGCATGACAATGTAATTCCATGTTGGAATGGTGAAGAGCTACATAAGGCTGAGGGAGAAAAACTAAAAAGGTCACACTGTAATATAGAAGATATTAATGAAGCTGAAAAGAAAAGGGTCAAGAATTGGCCACAAGAAGAAGAGGTTACATTCAAGGTAATCAAGCTTCCATATAATCGTGAGGAGTGCTTCTGGATTGATGTGGTTACGGATGCAGGAAACGTTGAATCCGATGATGAGAATTATTTTCTGCCAATGGATGAAGATAAGTTTGGGGGTTTTCAAATGTATAATGATGCTAAGGAAATGAAAGAAAAGACTAAGAGGAGGCATGCAATGATAATTTTTGCGATTGAACCAGATTGAGAGAAGATGAAGTAGTCAGGCTAAGGACGTTAAACTAAGCGCTGACTGGGAGGCAACCCAGAATTTATTTTTATTCATTTTATTTTTAGTTCATTTAGTTATTAAATATTTATTTTTCTTTAGCTTAGGATTTTGTATTAAATTATTATCTCCTTGTACTTTAAAATTAATTATTGGTTTTTTTTGGGTTGCAGGTTGGTAGCATGAAGGAAGCTAGAATTTGGCTAAGTATTAGTCCCAAGCACCTAGGCGCCCATTACAAAACAATCCCAAGCGCCTAGGCGCTTCAGCCAAAACTTAGAAAAAAAATGAGCCCTAGTTCGAAAAATTGCAACACAAACCCAACTATTCTCTCTCATAATTCAACCAAACCTCTCTTCCATTCCTTCACAACCCCGCGGCATCTTTTATTATCCTCTCCCAATCCAAAACTAAAACAATTTCTCCCACCCATAATCAACAAGAATCAATTCAACTATCAGATTGGGGTTGAATCAAGTTTGGGGGAGGTTCTCAAAAGGGCTTCACAATGGTGTTTTTAACTTCGTATTCCAACTGTTTGAAAAATTTCCACAATGAGGTTCTTCACCAATTGGGATCATTTTCAATTCCTACCACTACCAGACTTAGACCCCTGATGACGACAAGGAGGCTGATGCAGATGATGATGATATGGAGTAAGACGTTTATCAGGGAAGTCCTCAGTTCTTGATTTCTCTATGTTTTACACAATGAGGACATTGTGTCATTTAAGTTTGGGGGTGGATTATGTGCATATAGTTAGGCTCATGTTCATGGTTAGATAGTTTAAAATCATGTTTGATTTTGTTTCATTAAATGATGCATGTTGCTGTTATTTGCATTAGTAGTGCATGTTAATTGTTTAGGTTGTGTTATGCATCTAGTTTTATGAATTAAGAAAAAATTGATATAGTGTCTAATGTGACCAATGATAAGATTGGGTTGATGGTTTTAACTTAAGAAGAATTGAAAACTAGTGCTTAGTGATGGCTTTGACTATGAAGTGAGGTTGATCTTGTCTGAATTCATATAAGTGAGAAAAGCGCATAATCAATTGTTTTGATCAATTTAATTCAAATTGTTACATAATTTTCTTCTGGGGGGAAATTTGGGTTAAAACTTGATAATATCGGTGAAACGCCCATTAAAGCAGAAGCAAGCACTGATCTAAGTTTGGGGGGATCTAGGGGTGTAAATATGTTTAAAAAAAAGGTTAAATTTTTTTTGAACCTTTCCCAATTAAAGAATGGATCTTGTGGTGGGTTGAGATAGAGCGTAAAACGCACTCACTTATAAACACATGCAATGAGATGGAGCGTAAAACGCACTCGTTCAAAAGAAAGTGAGATGGAGCATAAAATGCACTCACTAAAAAGGAAAAAAAATTGTTTGAATTCCTAAGGAAGGTTTTAAAAAGGATTTAAATGTTTTAAATAACCTTATGATTGCTTAGGGACCCCTATGCTTAGTGATTGCTTAAATCAGCTGAATTGGTTGTGTTCACAGGTTGAATTGAGTTAAACTTGAAAGTTTTCCTCTAAGAAGTTAATTATGTGATTGGTTTGAGTTGTGATTGATTAAAATGGTTGATATATACACATGCACAACATGGGTGATGACAGGTGTAACTGAACTAATTGGTTAAAGTTATAAACTTTGCATTAGTTGGATGTTTTGTTTAAGTACTATATGATATCTTTGAGGCCTGGTGTTGAATACTATGTTAGTTGATTGTTTAATTCGTAGGCATGATAGTTAGTTTGCATTTGCATTATTGCATTGCTTGGGGACAAACAATTGGTTAAGTTTGGGGGTTTTTGATGAGTGGGTTTTATACCTATGAATTAGGTATTGTTGAGCTTAATTATTATTATCCTTAAGTGTTTTTAATATCATTTTATTTGCTTTTGTGTTTATTTATTGTAGGATGGAGTTGGATGGGCATATAAGTCATTTGGTGAAGAAAAGAATTAAAAAAGATTAAAAATTGGGCTGAGTGGTATTTTTGTAAATATGTGGTCCTGGTCAAGCGCCTAGGCGCTTGGATTTGCAGAATGTGAAGGTTTTGTGCGGCTGTGAGGAAAATTTGAAGCCAATTAGGAATCCGAATGAGGGTTTTATTAATATACAAAGGAGAAGACTTCAGAACAAAAAACATAACAAGAGTTTTTGCAGAGACATAAGGAGGAGCACACGAAGAAAGATTGCAAGGGCTGGAGATCAAGAAGAAGATTAGGACCAACCAAAGAGTTCCTTCTATTCCCTTTTAAAGCTCTGATTCTTGTAATTAATTGGGATGTTTAATTTTATGACTTGGATGATGTTTCCTTTCATTGTTATGAACTAATTTCCAAATTAAGATTGCAATGGAACTTGGTATGAATTTTAAATTGATACTTTTTATTTAATCTAAGTTAGTTTTCATTGAATCAATTATTATATCTTGTGCTTGTTGAATAATTGCTTGGCCAATAGTTATTGGGATAATCTATATAAAATTGGAAAATGGAATATAGATTGAGATCTAGATATAATAGCATCTGTTCATATAATCTTAATAGGATTAATATGATTAGCATGTAGGATAGGAATATACCTGCGTGTCTTTTGTAACCACTAAAAGAACTTTAGCTTAAAACCCTAATTAATTTGATTCACATAGGAATATAGTGAGTTAATTAACTAGGGTGTTCTTTATAATTCTATTGCTTGATTGCTAGATTTACGAGGATTTGTTTACGTATCATTCAGAAGAAGTGCGTGAAATCTGGGACGAGTTCTGGGTTATTGATTCATGTTAACTATCTGTATTAAATAGTTAGTAAATTGATTTAAATGAAATACCAAGGAAAGTTGTAATCTTAACTCATTAAATCTGTGATTTATTCTTGTGAACATTATCTATTAGTTAATTTCAGTCATTTTTCATTTTCAACTTAAAACCAAGATTCGAAATTTAAATAGGATTAATTAAATTGTTTTTTGGTAATTGATAGATATTAAGTTATTTCCTCGTGGGAACGATATCCTTGCTTGCCGAATATTATAAACAAACGCGTATACTTGTGTGTTAAGTGCTATTTAGAAATTAGGCAACAGTTATGGCAGCTGAGGATGATTGCCCTGCATTCTGATGGGCGGATTGTTGTCGTTCCTTCGAGATTGCCCCTGTAGCACTAGGGAGACATCTTCTTCTTTCTTCTTATGGCCTCTTTTGGGCGCACCTCCATAATTGCCCAACTGGATGTGCTCTGCTACGGCTTCTAATGCAGTAAGGTCCTTGATTTTTCCGGCTTTCAATCTCATCTCTGCCATCTCTCCTTGTTTTATCATTTCAGAAAACGGCTTATCAATGCCAACCAATACCCTCTCATAATATGGAGCTTCTTGAATGTCAATAAATGTCATTACCATTTCATTTTCCTCCATCGGTAGGCTTACTTGAGCTGTCATTCACCTCCATCTTTGGGCATAATCTCGGAATAAATCACTGGGTTGCTTTTTGATCTAAGTTATTTGATATCTATCAGGAGCTATCTAGGATTAGAAATTGTACTGATTCAGGAAAGAATGGGCTAATTCCTCCCAGTTGTGGATTTTAGAGTTCTCAAGTCGAGCATACTAGGTTCTTACTTCATCGGTCAGACTTTTCTGGAAGAGCTGCATTCTAAGGCATAAGATCCGAGCTCCCCTATGTACACTTTCAGGTGAGTGTAAGGGTCGCCTAATCCGTTATACTTCTCAAAGTCTGACACTTGGAACTTGTCAGGATACCTGGCTCCTGGAAATATGCATAGGTCAGAATACTGCACACTTCCGTAATTTCTCGCTCCTTTCATGGACCTTATGGTATCTTCTATTTGTTTCACTTTCTTTTTAATCCCTGCATCTTCCTTATCATCCGGGACATTGACTACTTCTTTTGTCTGATTTGCAGAACCCTTGGTATTCTTACTACCGAACTGGAACACAGGGGCCTAAATCTACGTATCTTGGGTTTGATGGCTTCCTAGACCTGAGGACTCAGGTTGATCTTTGGTCGCTTTGGATTGTTCTTTCAATAGACTGGTTATCTCGGCTATCTTCTTTTAAAACTCTCGAACTCTTCCCGGGAAACAGGGATTTAATCTGGTATGGAACTTTCGGCCATTTTGATAGGTGGTGTTCGAACCTTATGAGCTCAGTGCCGGGTTCTTGGACCAATCTACAAATAAAACAGGATGTAGTTTAGTTTTGAGAATCGGTAGATACGGATGCATGCTAATGCAGTGTGTTTCGTGTCGAGGGTTTTTTAATATTTTCCTACAAAACAACGATTAGTGGTTTTATGACAGGATGAGAATATGGAAGATGATTAAATTGAATATGGATAACATTTTACATATAGGGAGTAACAGGGCATGAAGAGACTTCCCATAACGTTGGGTTTATTTGAGGCTGACCTACCCTAGGGTTACTCTCGCGGGCTTTTTGGCATGAAGGTCCTCAGATCTTCGTAACTTATTCGATGGGAGTGAATCTGATCTTTCAATTGGAGCGGATCTGAGTGGTGCCTTTCTTGAGTCTCGCGGGGAAATGCCGCCTTGAGTCTAGTAATCAACAACCAGTGGGTTCGCCTGCTGAGGAGGAATAACACAGCATACATTCGCATATATTCATCGTGCCTCACTACATGCATATGATGACATTTTGAAGCATTAAATTAAAGCATTCAAAAATATAAGGCATTCATCGCAACATTCATTCAAACCATTCACACCGCACATAGATAAGAAAGGAAAACAACAAGATTGCACCCGACTTAAGCCCTCTAAGTCCCCAACAGAGTTGCCAGCTGTCGACGCTGGGATTTGTAATTTCCTAGTTTCATTATTTTTAAGATTTCAGTTATTCATTTAAAGGGTGAGTTTTAGGAAAAATACCAACATAAATGTCGACGGGGTTTCGAAAAGGTTGATTTTAATGATAGGCCAATTGGACAGAGCCGCAATTGGTAAATATTTAAATGGATGTACTAACTCATCCGGATTTTTAGATTTCGCAATATGGCCCAATATGTCATTCCGTAAAATTGGTCTCGAAACCGAGATTCGTAGAGTTCAGGGGCTTGCTTAAGCGAGGGGAAGGTGTTAGGCACCCCCCGACTTCCTTGAAAACACGATTACCGCATCTTATTGTTTTCCTAAGTGTGTGTGTGTGTGATTTTGAAGGAAATCGCTATCTAGCTTTGGATCGAAATCGTGAGAAGTGCGTTATTTTGAAAACAACTTAAAGCCTCTTTGAACCTATGCACGAGGGATTTAATTTAAAGAAAAAGTTCATTTTAATTTATGATTTTAATAGAAACCGTTTTTTTGGGTGACATTTTGGAAAACACGATTTTCAAACTCTTCGCCAAATAAGAATCGTGATTCATCATTACTTTCAATTTTAAGTTAAAGTGGTCTTACTAACACGAGCGATTTAAGTTTGATTTTAGAAGATCTTTGTCGTTTTGTTTTAGAAGTCATTTTTTGGTGATAAACGGGAAATTAAGTATCAAAATAGGGCCAGGGCAATCCGTGGGCATGAAAGCCATCTTAATAGCCTCGAACACCTACAATCGCAATTTTCACTATCATTAAGGCCTTATATCCGGTTTTCATGGGATGGAACCCTCGATACCATTTTAAGGCCCAAGTTTATATTTACAATGATTGAATAATAACTTTACAATCAAAATAATGCCCGTCGTGGGAATTAGATCAAGATCCAATTTGAGGATCTCGACACTCATATTCCTAAGCTCACATTGATAAATAATACATTGAAATGCAGCTTAAAATAAAGATCTAGGAAAGAACTCTCGTAACCCCTTCTCGTAGATCGCATAACCGAAACCAACATCGCGAGGGACTACATATATTGAGGAGATCCATTAACAGGACTTAGATCCAGGGATCTAAGATTCCCTAGATCTATTCAATGACATAATCGAGATTTAAATCGAGAAATATATCCCAAACTAGCTATTAGGTAATTCAATCGTTAGAATCCCTTGACGATAGGTAGGTGTAACCCCCTCACTACTAGATATGGATCTAGAATTATACGGGGTAAAAAAATAGACTTAAAACATTGAAAGCGACTAGATCCACACTAGATCTAAGTCGAATCTAGCATAGAGGTTAAAGCTTTGAACTTTGAAACTGTCAATAAACTAGATTCAAGCTAGGTCTAGGGTGGATCTAGTGAAAAGATTCAAACTTTAACAATTTCAAGACAAAACAATTGGTAAACTAATTTAAATCTAAGGGAAATCGATAAATATATACAATAATCGAAAAATACACGAACTTTAAGCATAACAATGGACAAAATGCAAGAGATCTAATAGATCTACATTGAATTTATTAGAAAGATTGAATCCTTCACCTTGGGGTATGAGATTTAACACTTCCTTGCTCTTGAAAGTGTATAGATCTAGCTAATCTAATGCAAAGTTTGAGAAAATCTAGCAAATATAAGCTAATTCTCGAGCTCCTCTCTCTAAAATTCTTCATTTTCTCTCTCTAAAATTCCTCTCTTTTTTAAAATCTGCTGAAAATCGACATTTATAGGCTTTCCCTGGGCAGCCGCAGGTGCATCCGTGGCTGGTCTAGGTGGGGCCCACCTGCCTCAGTTTTTGAGTCATGCTGTCATTTTTCCGTCTTATTCGCTGAAACATCCATAACTTTCAATCCGGGAAGAGTTGGGAGACTTACCATTCCAGAAAGCTCTTTCCGAGAGCTATACAATGACATAAGGTTCGACCAATTTCGGGTCTGGAAAGATAAAGCAAAAAGCAAAAATGGATCTTCCCAAAGATGCCGACTGGTCCAGCTTCATGCTTCGCGTAGTTTGTCACTCGGTGGTTGTTGAGATAGCTTCGTGTATTTTGACTTGAGCCCCAAAATTCTCTATTTGGACTTCTCGTCCTCTGGATGAAATGAATCTTTTGCCCTCTTGCTAGGGTTAGAAAATATATACGAAATTCTGAGTGTCTACATTAATTACTCGAATAACCTAAACCACGATTCGAATCTACTTAGGTCTCTCCTCCTTCTAGCATTTATCCTCATCGCAATGCTCATTTTCTTAGGCTCTAAGTTACCCATGTAACGAGCGTTGGGCCGGTGACTCCCAAACCAGACGGCTCTAGGGCACTAGGTGTAAAGATACCTTTCAGGCTTAATTACTCGAGTAACCCAGGCCACGATTCAACACATTAGATTAGCCATTATTTACCCTCTAACTTCGCACTAACCGTCGTCATTGTCGTTATAGATTTATAACCCACAACTAAGAGTCAGGGCACACACAAAATGCAGACTCGCATATGAGGTCGATTTTGCTCCAAACAACACTTTGAACTAGGAATTTATGCCTAATCAAAAGGTTGAATAGTCTTAATCTTCTAATCGTACCCATGATTCCTGTTCCACGGACGCTTATCAGAATTAATCCAATTCATAACAAGTCAAACAAATTTTCTCTTTAATTTTTTTTTCTTCTTTTTAGGCTCTAATGCAAGATTTATCTATATTTAGACTATCTACTATCGCTAATGCATGTAAATGGAGATAGGAAATAAATAAAGAGATGAAAGAGTCGTACCGTACCTTACATGTGGATCGTTGTATCCTAAGAAAATTATGACAAAAAAGACCAAATGATCGTACCAGTTTACCAGTGAAATGATATGAGGGAAACTGATAAGATGTGTGTTTGACGGATGGGCTGATAAGATCTCGAGATCCTAAGAATCCTTTACTTTATAACCTACCTAATGACCTGGTAGAGGGTACGAGCTTTGACGTTCGGGTGCCCTGATCATTATTTCTGACTTGTAGGTGCACTTGGCTTCGATGACCTTTTTCTTCTGATTTGACGAAGGTTTGTGATTAAGGGTCGTCACCCTCTTGAGGTCATGAGAGTGGTAATCAGATAGTTACTTTGCATCATTGAGTCGATATTTGTCACGATCCTCTTTTTATTTGCATTGCTTATCGTCTTGGGTTGTATCTATCCCTGTTGATGATCATGCTAGATATGTTGCCACGTGTCTCATTTCATATTATCACTTCAGCTTCAATGATTAATGTCGAGACGTCCTCGAATTCCATTAGATCTTACGAGCTTGGCTTGGTTTAGGATGTGATGATTTCCACCGGGTTTGGTTTGATCCGTAAGGCTTGATTTGTGGATTTGTTTCTGGGAACCGGTTGTCGGGTATGAGATAGACTCTACCATGATGGCCGCCTATCTACTTCTGTAGGTCAAAAAGAGATCAAGTTTTCTCGTATTTCATGGTTTGAAGAGTCGTATCTTGTGATTGCTAAATTGTTAAAAGGGTTTTGGGAGTTTTTATGAGGATTGGACCGCACCACAACTTGTTTCCTATGTACTCCTTTGAAAGGAGATCATGTCTCACGTAGTTCACGCCATGGATATAATAAGATTAATTTTTTTGATGATTTTTTTGACATAGCTGAGTCCGGATAACAGATGAAATAACAGATAAACATTAAGATAGATAACATGCCTCAAATTTCTTGTCCCTTGAGGTTCCCCATCCTTTACTAGAATCACTTGTTGGTTTGAATTAGATTTGAATTTCCTCATTCCATTGTATGGCCTTCTCCACAACCTTTATGAAGTTTGCTTCTGGATTTTTGTTAAGGTCGCGATCTTCCACATTCACTTGGTCAATTGTTAGGGGTTTAATTATTATTGACATAAGGCGCCTCTTTTTGCCTTTTCCTCCAGCTCCGATTTTATCGTTTTCTTGCTCGAAATTGTTGTCTTTTGTTGGTTCATGAAGTCAAGCTTCCCTGTAATTGGTGCTTCTGAAATTGCATTCTCCTTGTTAGCAGTACCGACCATTTTCTTTCTTTCATTACTAGATTCAACCCCTCTTCTGTAATCTTGTCTCGTTCTAGCCTTTCATGAGCAAACCCACTGTGGATTGAGTCATTGTCTTGAACTGCGGGTGTGATCACAATCTCCCCTGTTTTGATCAAACCTTTCACTAAGTTTAAAAATGACTAGCATTGTTCTGTGGAATGCCCCGAACCTCTCGAATTATAAGCACAGTGCTGTGAGGGGTCGTAATTTCGTGCCCCTATACCCATAGGAGGGGGAAGGTTTGAAATTTTCTTTTGTTCCAGTAACTTCATCAAGACTTCTTCCATGGATTCTATAATAGGGGAAATTTTATCTTTGGACTTTTCTTCGTGTTTGTTTCTCCCTGATTTTTAGGGTCACAAAGGTTGTACTCTTCGGGGGTCTCTTCATTATTGCTCCCATGTAGAATTACTGGAGTATTCCCCCTACTTGTGGGAAGCTTCTTTTCTTGTCGCATGGATGGGTATCGGCAATGGTCTTCTCCTTCAATGTTCCCGTATCCTTTAGTTTTGCAGCTCAAATTTTCTTATCCACCCTACCTTCTTTTATGACAATTTTAGCAAACGACATATCTTTTAGGGACAAGATACTTTCGTAATAAGGATATTCATGTGTTTCGACAAAGATTTTGACCATTTCTTGTTCCTATAGGGGTGGAATTGCCCGATCTGCTAATGACCTCCATCTTTGGGCATAATCCTTGAAAGATTCATCTGTCCTCTTAGTCACCCTCATTAGCCTACAATGATGTGGTGTCATTTGTATCTGGTAACTATATTGGGATAAAAAGGTCCGTGCAAGCTCTTCCTATGTGTTAATCTTTAATTCATCCAATGTAGCAAACCAGGTTGTTGCATTGTCAGTGAGACTTCTCCAAAACATTTGCATGCGATGGACTTCATCCTCAGCTTGCGCTCCTAGTTGTCCCAGGTATATCTTTAGATGAACATAAGGATCGCCGATACCAATATATCTCATAAAGTTAGGAATTTTAGACCTTTGTAGATATTAGTTTCCTGGAAATCTATCTATATCTGATTCTTCATTTCCAATGACTACCGGTTTTTCATTAATTTGAGCTAAGGTTATGTCGAGACATCTGATCTTCTCACCAAGTGACTTATTTTTGGGATTGTTGGTCAAAGTCAATCGGCGACTTAATGAAGTTATTTGGCTTAAACTTACAGTGAGTAGCCTTGATTTGTTGACATGATTCCTCGAATTAAGCTATACTGTTCCTTTACTAGATCTGACAATCTGATCATCTGCCCTTTCAACTCGTCGAACTCATCTCGGGATACCACAACTTTGTTGGTGGGTGGAGAGTTGGATAAAGCTATGGGGGCTAGGCCTTCGTGTGGAGTTCTTGCTTCCACTTCGCTTGGGGGTTTTTCGATCCTCCGTATATTTTCCCTAATTTTTCCTTACTTCACTTTCTTCTTCCAGCATATTCACGCTTAAATTGGTTGTCCTTTTGGGTTGCTCTCCATTATGTACCATGATCTCTCTGATATCGATCAAGTCTTGTATTTTGCGTCTCAAAGCCCAACATTTCTTTGTAGAGTGGCCTGGAGCCTTTGAGTGATATGCATGATGAGTGGGTTTTATACCTACAAATTGGATATCTTTCAGGCTCAATTATTTGCTATCTTTAAGTATTTTTAGTATTATTTTACTTGTTATTGCATTGGTTTTGTAGGAGGCGGCTTCGGATGGCCATTTCTGGAAAATTTGGGCTTAGTGGCATTTTGGTAATTCTAGAAAACTGGCCCGCGCTAGGGCGCGCGTTCTCAGGCCAAATCTGGCGCCAGGGTGGGCTCGTCGGGATTTGTCAGCGGTTGTGTTTGGTTTTTTCTACCAATAGTGGGATGGCTTGGGAGGAATTTCAAGAACGTGACAGAGACTGAAAAGAAAGAATGATCAAATTATTGAGCACACATGGATTGCAAAGGAGGAATTAATTGAACCTATCATGGAAAAGAGCTAGAGAGAAGAAGAACCACCATAGCATCACCAAGAAGCTAAGGAATGCAATTTTGAGAAGGAAAGCTAGGAAAGAAGATACTACTAAGCAAGCAATTCAGGAATCAATCTAAAAAGGGTTTTATCATTCTATTTTCTAGTATTTCATTCTTGTTTTGTAATTCCAAAACCATGTTATGTAAATTGAATATGATGTTAATTAGAGCTATCATGAACTAAACTTTTTATTCTAAGATGCCAATAGAACCCAACTCATAGTTTGTATTGAATACTCTCTCTTTGAATATTAGTTAGTCTCTTGTGAATTGGATATCATAACCTATGCTTATGGATTAATTGCTTGGCCCATAATTACCTTGGTAACCTATATGAAATTGAGAAATGGAGTATAGTGTTGAGACCTAGTTATGAGTTCATGTGAAAGTTGGATATTCTTGTGGGTAGTTTATGAGATTATGTGGCTTGTGTCTTATTTATTATCCTCAAGAATAGATAATTTGATAGTATTTATGATAGATATATACCTAAATACCGCATGCATCCATTTGAGATTCTATGCTTAATGATTTCTATTGCGAAAGTTAGTAATTGAGAGAGTAGTTAATGAGATTTTAACGTGACACGTGTCTTGTTAATTATTCTTAATATTGGTTTCTTGATAGTGTATAGAATAGAGATATATCTATATGTCGTATTAGGAAATACGTATTTAACCATCGAGAGAGGCTTTTATATAATTGTGATTTTTCGGATGACAATTCTTGTGTACTAACTAGTTGAAAAAGAGAGAGTTAGGATATTCAAATGAAGAGTTGGGGGAAATTGTAATCTTAGATCTTCCTTTCTTGAATTCTTTCCGTGTTTTATTTAATTCTTGCTTTATTAATTGTCTTGTTAGTTTTAATTTTCAACAAAATCAAATCAATATATCTTAGTTTAATTATAATTTCATGAATTTGCAAATCATTGATCATTGGTTTAATAAAATCGAGTTAATATAAAATTGGTAGTTGTCAGTATAGATAGAAATTATTCTTCGTGGGAACGATACTTTACTTTCACTTTATTACTTATTGACCACGTATACTTGAGCGTATTTGTCATTTTATAAATCGGACAACAAGTTTTTGGCACCGTTACCGGGAAATGATTTGTATTTATAATTTTCAATATCAACTTTTTCATGACTTTGTTTTTAATTCTTGTTTCAGGTGTTCTTGACTAGTGCATGCAAACGCGATCAAAGAAATCAGAGTTGTTTCCTTTCGAGGACGACATTGACAAGAGATTACAGAAATTGCGTAAGTGGGTAAAGGATATTCAAGAGACACTTGAAAAGCAAGACAGTATGGCGGCAGAGGAGCATAAAGCATTGAGAGACTATGCAACGCCACGTATAAATGAATTGCAATCTAGTATCACGAGGCCAGCAATAGCCGCTAATTCCTTTGAAATCAAACCAGGAACAATACAAATGGTGCAAAACTCGGTACAGTTTGGGGGTATGGCTAATGATGACCCAAATGAGCATTTATTGAGCTTCATTGAGATATGTGATACTTTCAAATTTATTGGAGTGTCGGATGATGTTGTGAGGCTTAGACTCATCCCATTCACATTGAGAGACAAAGCTAAGAGTTGGCTTCACTCGTTACCGCCGGGTTCCATTACTACATGGGCAGACTTAGCACATAATTTTTTGGCAAAATTCCTCCCTCCTACAAAGACTGCTAAGATGAGAAATGATATTTCAACCTTTGAGTAACAATATGGAGAGTCATTGTATGAGGCATGGGAAAGATACAAAGAATTGCTTCGAAGATGCCCTCACCATGGATTACCTCAATGGATGCAAATAAATACCTTTTACAATGGGTTGGGAACTCACACTCGTGAAAGTAGTATGCACACAAGCCAATCATATTTGATATGATGTAGCATATACTTTGTAATCTTATTCATTTATTAATAAAAGAATTGATTTTATTTAAAGGTATTTTATATTATCTGCATGGTGCTGTTATATTAAATGTGATAAACACATAGTTTTGAGCAATGCTTTTAGAATCATGATGGTGATCATGCTAATGAGATATAAATTCCAGATAGCTCACAAACTAAAATTGTTCCTAATCGTAGGATTACTAAATTGGGGATTAGTAAATCCAGATAGATTAGTACATACGTTGCTTGCTCTTAGGAAGAGGATGATTGATCTCATAATCATTTGTGTGGAGACACTAAAGCAAGTGTGTAGGTGCTTATTAGAGAATAAGTTCACTGAACGTGGCTCGCTAATGAATACCTAATGGAGTTTTACTCGCCCGTCAATAGGAATTCCTCTAGTGATAGTAGTACAAGTAATCCTTGGACTTGAGATCATCATAGTATCTTGTGTATGATGAGTTATACTTTGACATGTCCCTTAAGACCTTTAGGGTATATCAAACGGTATGATTGGGTATAATAAGTTGTACATGAATATAGGTGAATGATCAACAAAGAATCTACCACGTCTAGTAAAAGATGTGTATGTCCTATGTGATTCGATAAATGACAACTCAGTAGTCCTTGGCCAAGGCAGAATGAAATTAGAAAGGAGTTTCTAATTTGCATTATTTAGAGTTGTGCATTTGGGAATCAAAATACATATAATTAAATAAAATGAGACTTGACAGTAAATCCATGTCTTATATTTAATTGGGACATTGTATGGTAGAAGGATTGAATTGTACGGCAACTATTTACTCAAAGGTTCTTTTGTGATTGATGTTGAAATCTATATTATCTGGAAAGTCGTTGATCGCTAAGGGGGCTTACCCTTATTATAGAATAAATATTATTTATTTAAATGAATTAAATAGTTTAATTTATTTATTTAAATAAGATTAGAATTGTTCTAATTGATTTAATCACAACCGGTTTAATATGGAGAACCTAAAGGGTCACACCGCAAAAGAAAAATATTTATTTAAGAAGTAAATGGCATAATTGTAATAATAAGTTAAGTATATTTAATTTAGTCTATGGAGATAGAATAAATTAAATAGCTTAATATTTATTATTTAATATTTTGGAAATATTAAATATAAATTAATAAGAGGAGTCTTATTATTATTATTACACCAAATCTCTTGATGACATTGTGATCAATAACTGACATGGGCGCCTGTGTTGGGTCATCTGGCCCCCACTGAACCTTGGCCCGCGTGCAAAGACGAGTGATCAGAGACGGGTGTGGGAGGCCTAAAGCAACGTTACTCTTAATTGCCTTTCTTATGGACTCATGTATGATCACCCCAATGTCGACATCCAACCCAGAGATGATGGCAAACAGAAAGACAGCCCGCTCTCGGATGACATCGCTGAGGTGGCGCGTAGGCATGATGTTTGAGCATTAAAAGCATACCATGCTTTCCCATAGCGGTTGAGGGCTGGCTGTGGGAAACTTGTCTTTTCCCCCTGAAACTCATTGATCTTCCATGTTGTGTCGGGCTGACAGAGCTGCGCTATGATCTCATCTTGATTGTAACTGCGGTAGCCTCGCTCTTGGAAGTCCTTGCCATTGTAGTTAGGCATGTCGAAAACAGAATTAATGGTCATAGCGTCAAAGTTTACCAACTTGCCCCAGACAGTAACCTCTGTTGGCCCCTCTGCACTGGCATTAGCGTAAAACTCCCATACGACTGATATTACCGCAGATTTGGGTGGTTTGGTGAAGTGGACCCACTTCTTCTTCAAGATCATCTCTGTCAATTTCCCGTCCAAATTCTAATCAGGCCTAAACCCACGCTCAGGCACAAGGTTTCTTTTAGCGAATGATTTGTTGTATCTATTCCAAGCCTCAAGACTAATGAACTTGGTTTGGTCCCAGTGCGGGGCCGTTAAGGAGGAACCTCCTATGTTAAGGCGTTGACGTTTTGGAGCCATGACGAGATTTCAAGCAATTACTTTGCCCAAGTGAAATCAAATGTCCAATAGCAGTGCCAAAAGTACCCCGATGCTAACCAATCACAAGCCACAAACTCACACTATTGGTCAATATGGAATTCAACCCCAATTTCAGCCAAAATGAGTGCCAATGTAAAGCTAAATCAATGGCCAAGCTATTCGAGCAAACATAAAATCCAAACTGAGCCCAAACTGAACCAAAACGTTACTCAAGCAAATTATCAAACAGGAGGTGTGCGTCGCCCAAAACTAACTTAAAATGCCAGTGCAAGATATCTACTTGTGGTCACAGGAGTTTTAAATAGCCCAAAATGGTAACCAAATACAAATCAAAGGCAAGATTTACTCAAGTTCTCACAACCACATAGAATGAAACTCCACAATTCAAAATAGAAATTGAAATGTTACTTGGTGAAAATTGGAGGAATCCCTAGATTTGTAGTGATGAATCCCCAAAGTCACCAACTTAAGTGATTGAGGGCTTAGGAACTCTGTTAGCAGCAAAGGGAGGATTTGGGGAGGGTTGTTTGATTAGGGCACGGTAGGAACTCTGTTGCTACTTTGATGTGGTGGGTTGCCGAGCATCGGGGGTTTTTAAAAACTAAAATTCAGCATTGGCACTGCAGCGTATTCTTCCTTTGTAAATTCACGCTGCAACGTGAGGCTTCCATGTGCAAGAAACAAAGGCACGTTGTGTTAGGTTTGTACATAGCGCGAACATGCAATCAAATTACATAAATAGTGCGAAAGCGCGATAAAACTGATTTTAAAATTTTTCATACAAACCATCACCATGATCTTTCCTTGTGTTCAATTATCAATTAACGAAAGAGATAGAGATATAGAATTATACCCTCGTAGAAGTGTGCTTCCTCGGTTACAAGTTCATCTCCAATTCCTTCGCGTTCTCCTTGAATTTCACCGATGGAATTCCTTCCTTTGATCAACGTTAGCCACCCAAGTGTTTGGCCTCTAGAGGTGATCCACCAAGGAATAAAAGTTATTCAATAAGATGGGTGTTGGCAAAACCCTAGTTTCTATCTCTATAGAAATTGCAAGTACTCTCTCTCCAATTCTCATAGAAGAGTGTGTAAATTGTCTAACAGTCTAATTGTCTAACCGTCTAACCCTAAATCATAATAAGACTCCTCTTATTTATAGATATAGGGAACCCTCCTAAACTATTTAGGATTAGGGTTTTTATTTTAATTAAACTCCTTTAATTAATTAAACTCCTAATCCAATTAGGAATTTATGAGAGAGTATTTCTATTAATTAATTCTCAACCCTATTAGGAATTAAATAATAGTAATTGTAATAATAATAATAAGACTCCTCTTATTAATTTATATTTAATATTTTCAAAATATTAAATAATAAATATTAAGCTATTTAATTTATTCTATCTCCATAGATTAAATTAAATACACTTAACTTATTATTACAATTATGCCATTTACTTCTTAAACAAATATTTTCCTTTTGCGGTGTGACCCTTTAGGTTCTCCATATTAAACTGGTTGTGAATAAATCAATTAGAACAATTTTAATCTTATTTAAATAAATAAATTAAACTATTTAATTCATTTAAATAAATAATATTTATTCTACAATAAGGGTAAGCTCCCTTAGCGATCAACGACTTTCCAGATAATATAGATTTCAACATTAATCACAAAAGAACCTTTCAGTGAATAGTTACCGTACAATTCAATCCTTCTACCATACAATGTCCCAATTAAATATAAGACATGAAATTATTGTCAAGTCTTATTGTTGGTCGATTTCACAACCGAAAAATACGCGCAAGTATACGCGGTCAACAAGTAATAAAGTGATAAGAAAGTTGTCGAACCCACAGGGAATTGTTCTAGTGTATCCCAAGTACCAACTATATATCGTCTCGATTTTATTTAGACAAATGAAGATTTGAGTTTTTGTTGTTTGTAATAATTAAAAGATATGAAAAGCATTAAGATAATGAAATCAAATATTAACAAGTCTAAGATTGTAATTTCCCCCGACACTGCATTTGAATATCCTAACTCTCTCATTTGAACTAATTAACAATATAGAAATGCCAACCAAGAAATCAAAGCTACTTATAAGCCTCTGTCGATGGTCAAATTCGAATCTTCCTAATGCGGCATGTAGGTATATGTCTATCCTACACACTATCAAGAGACTAATTTCAAGAACAATAACAAGACACATGTCACTAAATCTCATTAAACGTCCTTTCAATTACCAACTTTCACATAGGAAGTCATTAAGAATAGATTCTCTATTGGTTGCACACGGTATCTAGGTATATGTCTATCCTAAATACTATCAAGTTACATATTATTGAGGATAATCAACAAGACACACGTCACTTAATCTTAATTAATAACCTACAACAATCTTTAACTCTCGCATGATATCATAACAAGGTCTAAACACTATAATCCGTTCGTCAAGTTCATGGTAATTACGAGCCAAGCAATTAATATATGAAGCATAAATTATGACATACAATTCACAAATGAGTAATTAATAACAAAGAGAGAGAAATCAATTCAAACTATGTGCTGGGTTCCATTAAAATCTTAGAATAAGCTCTAGTTCATGGTAGCTAGGCAAAACATCAAACACATGGTGTACATCATGAAATAGAAATACAAATTCAAAGGAAAGCAAGAGATGATAAAACCCATTTAGAAGATATTCATATGTTGCTTGCTTGGTTGATGTCAATTTCTAGCTTTTCCTCTTCCTTTGGCATTCTTTTCTCCTTTTGCTCCTTGGCTTGTTGCTGAAAATCTCTTTGAATTGCAGCCCTCAAGCTCTTCTTGGTGATGTATGTCCAGCCTCCCTATGTCAAGATGTCCATTTGACACTCCTTTCCTTCTTGGTTCTTTTGATTTTATTGAATTTCCCTTGTGTTGCAGCACTTTTGGTTCTCTAATTGATGTGTTTGTGTGGCCTCCCAATTCCTAGATATGAAATATGAAGCCCCAATGAGATATTCTATAGTGCCTCCATGAAAAACCCTAGCCAAACATCAGATTTTGGGTCAAAAAGTGAGCTGGAATCACACTAGGAGCTCAAAAGATCGCACTCAGCACGCCCGGGCGCGCCCGCACGCTATCCGCCGCGCCCGCGCCCAGCCCCTGGCCATGCCGCACGCCCACAGCACGCCCACGCCGCGCGCGCGCGCTGGCTGCCTGGTGCCTGGCGCCGATTGCCCGAGCCCAAGGCTTGTAGCCCGACTCAGCTTTGACCTCTGTTAGTAAAATGCCCATAACTTCTTCGTCCAAACTCGGATTAAGGCGATTAAGTAGGATATGGAAAGCTAAGAAGGAGCTCTACAACTTTCATAACTGGAGCGTGACGAGAAAATGTCCGGAGAAAGGCTCAAATTGAGCCCGAAGCAACTGCTGTGTAAAATTCATGTCAAATCCGATGGTAAAATGGTAATAACTCTCTCAAACGAACTTCAAATTGGATGATTCAAGATGTTCTGGAAAGCTAAGACAAATATCTACAACTTTAGTTCTATGCGTTTTGAGAGATTCGGATTGGATCATGAGTGAAATTAGGAAACAAGCAGCTACAATACCGAAAAGCAAGTTATGGGTATTGATTCCAAGGAGCTTTTATTTCAATTCCTACAATACAACATAAAAACACATAAAAGCTTCCAAAAACATATAAAACCAATAAAAAACTACATTACATAACAATAAGATAAAAACACATAAAACCAACTGAAATGACTTAGGATTTACAAATTATCAAGCTCAAAAGCACCTAATTTGTGTATATAAAACACACTCATCAAATACCCCCAAACTTAAATCTTTGCTTGTCCTCAAGCAAAACAAACCTAAACTACATACTTCAAACTCTTGTAATAAACCTAACTTGAGCAATGAATTAATAAGCCGACAATGGTCTCAAAGGCATCAACACTTGGAACTCAAGAGAACAAACAAAGAGTTGCACGTCTAAAATTTTAGTTAGCTAGTCATACTCTACTTAAGGCCCCTTCCGTATGTGTGTGTGTGAGTAACCAATAGCACTAAACCAATCAAGCTCGGATGAAACTATGCAACCACATTACCTTATGAAATAATCAAATAAACTTCAAAACAACATGCTTAACACATCACTCAATACAAAGGTATACAAATCACAATTTTCAAAAATTTTGAGAACCAAAGGCTTTAGGTGAGTGCATTTTATGCTCCATCTCAACCTTAAGCGCGCTCATATGGGCAAGTGCGTTTTACGCTCTATCTCAACCCCCTGCAAGATTTGCAATACAACAATTATCTTTCTTTAATCTCAATTATAAGAAAGTGCATTTTACGCTTTATCTCTCCTACGCATGTGTCCATGAGTGAGTGTGTTTTACGCTCTATCTCAACTCACCACATGACCATCAATTCAAGCATAACAAATTTAGACACCTTGCTTCGAGTGATGTTTAAACGAGTTCTAGAGTTTATAGATATTTTCCACAAGCATTCGGTTATAAAAGCCTTCACTAAGCATACAACTAGCTTAATACTCATGGGTAAGTGCATAAAAGTGAAAGGACGCATAAGCAAAATAATAACCAATGAACGATAAGCACAAAGATTAAGCAACAATTGTCTACGTCTCATGAGTTAGATTCTCTTCAAACAAGCCATTATCATAGACCATGGATTATGGTTCAAATCAAATTAAAACAATGCTCAAGGGACACATCCTAAAAATAAATGAATTTTTTTTTTGAATAAAAAGAAAAACATACTTAAATCACACAAAAACTAAATTAAAAACACACAAATATGAAATACTACCCCAAACTTAAACTTGACATTGTCCTCAATGTCTGATATAGGAAAAATTAAAATAGAAGACTTCCCTGAAACCGTGTCAAGCACCATTGATATCATCTTTCAATACCTCTAAGTTGGGAGCGTACCTGAAAGCAAATGACTAAAGAAATTAAAATGCAATTAAACCACTAAAATGCAATCAAACAAAAATAAAAGCAAAACAGTAAACTTGGGTTGCCTCCCAAGAAGCGCTTGGTTTAAAGTCGTTAGCCCGACTCCTTTATTTCCCATCAATCTGGCTCAATCGCAAAATTGACCATAGCATGCCGCCTCGATGTTATTTCTTTGATTTGCATGGAATGCATGCCAAATTGGCGACCCTCAAAATTTGTATCATCAAATGGCAAGAAGAAGCTTTCATCATCCGCTTTATCCATCATTGCACTTTTGTCAAGTTCCACATGAAGATATTCTTCATGAACCAATGGGTGTTCGATGGCTTTGAAAACCTCGAATGTGACTTCTTGATATTCAATTTCCTTTTCATAATCCCTATTCATGCTCCTTGTCTCATCAACATTAGAATCAACATTCATAGTAGGATGTATACTCTCAAAATTTTCACTAATAGCTTCGTGCGACTCCTCGCCATTTCCTTGATCATCCACCATACACTGCTCTTCATCATCCTCCATAGGGTCAATCTCAGTATCGCTAGGTAAGGTGCATTGCGGGTGAATAATGTAAGTATTGGCAACATAGTTCATTATGCTCTGGACTGAAGCTTGTAGATTTGCCAACCTAACCTCATTTTGAGAGATATGAGATATGTTCCCACTCATGAGCTCCTCCCTCATTCTTTCCTCTCCGTCATATCTATGCGAATTCACCATATATTGCTCTTCACCTTCCTCTATGGGGTTAATCTGTGTAATGCAAGGTAAGGTGCTTTGCGGGTGAATAACAATAGCATCCACGATTTGTGCCGTTAGATTCTCGAGGTTCCGTAATGAATTTAGTTGCTCAATGTACATAGGAAGAATCTCCTCCAAATTAGATGTATCCTCATAGTATGGTGGAGGTTAGTACATAGATTCTGAATAGTATAAGAGATTTGGATCATAGCCTTGATCTTGATTGTTGTCCTATGAAAAGCTTGGACAATCATGCCAACCCGACTGATAGTAGTTTGGGTAGTAGTCAGCTTGATTCTGACTGTAGGCATTTTGAGTGGACTGGCCTTTAAGAGTGTCAACAGCCCTTAAAAGCGTTGCAACTTGTTCTTGCAACTGCTCAAGAAGTTTTGACGAACTTGGTTGCGCCGTCCCCTCATAATCCCATTGATAATTATGCTCATCCATTAACTGAAAACAAAATCAAAACAAAACAAAATAATGATAAGAAAATTATTTACAAGTCTAAATTAAGACCAAATCGATTGACATTATTATTGGAAAACATTAGAAGAACAATTCCCCGGCAATGGCGCCAAAAACTTGTTGGTCGATTTCACAACCGAAAAATACGCGCAAGTATACGCGGTCAACAAGCAATAAAGTGATAAGAGAGTTGTCGAACCCATAGGGAATTGTTCTAGTGTATCCCAAGTACCAACTATATATCGTCTCGATTTTATTTAGACAAATGAAGATTTGAGTTTTTGTTGTTTGTAATAATTAAAAGATATGAAAAGCATTAAGATAATGAAATCAAATATTAACAAGTCTAAGATTGCAATTTTCCCCGACACTTCATTTGAATATCCTAACTCTCTCATTTGAACTAATTAACAACATAGAAATGCCAACCGAGAAATCAAACCTACTTATAAGCCTCTGTCGGTCAAATTTGAATCTTCCTAATGCGGCATGTCGGTATATGTCTATCCTACACACTATCAAGAGACTAATTTCAAGAACAATAACAAGACACGTGTCACTAAATCTCATTAAACGTCCTTTCAATTACCAACTTTCACATAGGAAGTCATTAAGAATAGATTCTCTATTGGTTGCACACGGTATCTAGGTATATGTCTATCCTAAATACTATCAAGTTGCATATTATTGAGGATAATCAACAAGACACACGTCACTTAATCTTAATTAATAACCCACAACAATCTTTAACTCTCGCATGATATCATAACAAGGTTTAAACACTATAATCTGTTCGTCAAGTTCATATAGGTTCCCATGGTAATTACGAGCCAAACAATTAATATATGAAATATAAATTATGACATACAATTCACAAATGAGTAATTAATAACAAAGAGAGAGAAATCAATTCAAACTATGTGTTGGGTTCTATTGAAATCTTAGAATAAGCTCTAGTTCATGGTAGCTAGGCAAAACATCAAACACATGGTGTACATCATGAAATACAAATACAAATTCAAAGGAAAGCAAGAGATGATAAAACCCATTTAGAAGATATTCATGAAAGTAGTATGCACACAAGCAAATCATATTTGATATGATGTAGCATATACTTTGTAATCATATTCATTTATTAATAAAAGAATTGATTTTCTTAAAAGGCATTTTATATTATCTACATGGTGCTGTTATATTAAATGTCATAAACCCGTAGTTTTGAACAATGCTTTTAGAATCATGATGATGATCATGCTAATGAGATCTAAATTCTAGATAGCTCACAAACTAAAATCGTTCCTAATCGTTGGATTACTAAATAGGGGATTAGTGAATTCGGATAGATTAGTACATACGTTGCTTGCTCTTAGGAAGAGGATGATTGATCTCATAATCATTTGTGTGGAGACACTAAAGCAAGTATGTAGGTACTTATTGGAGAATAAGTTCACTGAACGTGGCTCGCTAAGGAATACCTAATGGAGTTTTACTCGCCTGTCAATAGGAATTCCTCTAGTGATAGTAGTACAAGTGATCCTTGGACTTGAGATCATCATAGTATCTTGTGTATGATGAGTTATACTTTGACATGTCCCTTAAGACCTTTGGGGTATATCAAAGGGTATGATTGGGTATAATAAGTTGTGCATGGAGATAGGTGAATGATCAACAAAGAATCTACCACGTCTAGTAAAAAATGTGAATGTCCTATGTGATTCGATAAATGACAACTCAGTAGTCCTTGTCCAAGGCAGAATGAAATTAGAAAGGAGTTTCTAATTTACATTATTTAGAGTTGTACATTTGGGAATCGAAATACATATAATTAAATAAAATAAGACTTGACAGTAAATCCATGTCTTATATTTAATTGGGACATTGTATGTTAGAAGGATTGAATTCTACGGTAACTATTCACTGAAAGGTTCTTTTGTTATTAATGTTGAAATCTATATTATCTGGAAAATCGTTGATCGCTAAGGGGGCTTACCCTTATTGTAGAATAAATATTATTTATTTAAATTAATTAAATAGTTTAATTTATTTATTTAAATAAGATTAGAATTGTTCTAATTGATTTATTCACAACTTGTTTAATATGGAGAACCTAAAGGGTCACACCGCAAAAGAAAAATATTTATTTAAGAAGTAAATGGCATAATTGTAATAATAAGTTAAGTTTATTTAATTTAATCTATAAAGATAGAATAAATTAAATAGCTTAATATTTATTATTTAATATTTTAGAAATATTAAATATAAATTAATAAGAAGAGTCTTATTATTATTATTACTATTACTATTATTTAATTCCTAATAGGGATTAGGAATTAATAGAAGTACTCTCCCATGAATTCCTAATTGGATTAGGAGCATAATTAATAAAAGAGTTTAATTATAATAGAAACCCTAATCCTAAATAGTTTAGGGAAAGGGTTATTCCTACATCTATAAATAAGAGGAGTCTTATCATAGATTGGGGTTACACATTCTTGCATTAGATTGTGGAGAGTACTTGCAATTTCTATAGAGATAAAAACTAGGGTTTTACCAATACCCAACTTCTTGAATACCTATTCTTCCTTGGTGGATCACCTCTAGAGGCTAAACACTTGGGTGGCTAACGTTGATCAAAGGGAGGAATCTCATCGGTGGAATTCGAGAAGAACACGAAGGACTAGGAGTTGAACTTGTACCCGAGGAAGCTTTGAACTACGAGGGTATAATTCTTATTCTCTTTCTCTTTCGTTTAATTGATAATTGAACACAAGGATAGATCATGGTGATGGTTTGTATGAAAATTTTAAAATCCGTTTTATCACGCTTCCGCCCTATTTATGTAATTTGATTACATGTATGCGTTATATACAAATCTAACAGTGGTATCAGAGCCTAATTCTTGTGTTAATTATTGATTTTGATGATTCCATGTATGAATTGATATGCGATACGATCGGATTTTGGGCTGAGAAAATTTTTCTGAATCTGTATCGAGGCGCGGCCGCGCCGCTTCCAGTTCATTCTGGAGCACGGCCGCGCCCTAACCCAGAAAAACGTTTCTGGGGGGGCAGCGCGGCCGCGCCGCTCCTAGTTCAAATTGGAGCGCGGTCGCGTCAGTGTCCAGACTTTAAAATTTTTTTGTTTTTCTCAATTAACATAAATGGTTTATTTAATTGATAAAAGTTTAAAATAAAAGAGTTTATTTTATCTGGAATAGGATTTCAGATTGCTAAAATTAAAGGAGTTTAATTTGGATTTGGTTTTTGATTAAAATAAAAGAGTTTATTTTGTTTCAAAACTAAATATTAGCAAAACTTTTGCCCATTAATTGATATCAATGCATATATAGAATGGTTTTATTATTCATGAGATGGATGTTATTTATTGATACATATAGAGATATGTATGATAATAAATAGGGATTGATTATGGACTATTGACCAATGTGTGATTGGATTTATTTTAGTGGATGCTTGAATGTATGGGTTTTTATAAATGGGGTCTGCGTACCTCGTCTTCTCTAATTTTTCTTAATGTAAATTCCATCTCCCTCCTATTTACTTCCCCTTGACTGCTGATCAAGGTTTCTATTTATTATAAATAGTTTATGTAATAGGAATAGTTAGAATTAATTTTGAAGAATTGGAGACAAAGGAGCAAGGAGCGCTTGAAGACCCGTTTGTATTATAGCCCGGGTTTAAATGTAATAGTTATATTTAAATTTTATTCTTGCACCCTAGGTTTGACCTTTTGGTTCACTTGGTGGCTCTAGTGAACCAAACTAGAATAAAAGTCCATAATCAAGCCGGGTAGAATATAATATTCTATATGTGCATGCTTTCTATATATATATATTATATATTATCCAACATGCTTCGCATGTAAAATAATATGACGCGTATTTTATATATATATGTGCATGCGTGCTAAACAAGATGAGACTAATAAATTACAAACCCCTCAAAGGAATCATATTAAGTCCTAAGCGTTCAAAGATATTTGGAATATCGAACGTCGCCTTCCAGCATGGTAAAGCAATAGAGTATTAAATGTTTAATATGAGTTTGTTGTGACACCACAGGGCAAGTATTAAATATTTAAGATGTTACTTAATCACATTTGATGCTTATAAATAGACTGAACAATGTTGTTTTGTTGTGTCACCACAAGGACAGTGTTTTTCTTTCGAATATATGGAAGTGCTAGGTTGGACTTAACTTGGATAATTTTGATTCGGATGTGTCACCACTTGATCAAAATAATCTAAGAGGCAAAATAAAAAGGAGTTACATAGTGATGTAATTGACAATAGTTGTCTACCTATTTATTTATATATCGTTTGTTGTGTCACCACAAGACTATATACATTTGAAATAGGATCCTTAGTCTCACTAGCAAATATTTAATTAGAATTGTTGAACTATATAATGAGGGTAATATAGTTTGATGAAAATAGTGAGAGATACCAATTTAAAATAAAGACCTAATTTATTTTGGTAATTAATTAAATGAATGTATGCTAAAATATTGTCTATTTCACATGCAGAATTTAAAAATGTTAAACTCACTATCACTGCGTAGCATACTTGATGCTAACAAACTGACCGGACCGAATTACACGGACTGGTTAAGGAATCTGAGAATTGTTCTCACTGCTGAAAAGATTTCTTATGTCCTAAATTCGCCAGTCCCTGCAAGTGTTGCAGAAACAGCCTCTGAGGAAGAGATTGCTACTTTTAGAAAGTGGCAAGATGATGCAATTTTGGCTCAATGCATCATGCTCGCATCCATGAGTAACGAGCTTCAGCGTCAGCATGAAACTATGGATGCTCCTACTATATTACTGCACCTCAAAGAGTTGTATGGTGAGCAAAGTAGGACTGCTAGATATCAGATATCTAAGGAGCTATTCCGATCTCGTATGACCGAGGGCACTGCTGTTGAGACTCATGTCCTTAAGATGATCAATCTGATTGAACAACTTGGACAGCTTGGGTTCGTGATGGATGGGGAGTTAAGTCAATATTTGATCTTGCAGTCACTCCCTGACACCTTCTCACAATTTGTTATGAATTTTCACATGAATAAGTTGGACGTCAGCTTGCCTGAGTTACTTAACATGTTGAAAACTGCTGAAGCTCATTTCTCATCCAACAAGAACCAAGTCTTTCTAGTGGATGATTCTTCCAAGAAAAGGAAGAGGCCCAAGGTATCTTCTGAAAAGAAGAAAAATAAGAAGGCTAAGGGCAAGGCGAAGAGAAAGGATAAAAAGAAACCTGATCCAGATAGCAAAGGAATTTGCTACCATTGCAATAAGTCGGGACACTAGAAGAGGAACTGCAAGTAGTATCTTGCGGACCAGAAGAAGCTTGGAGAAGCTTCGACTTCCGATCTAGGTTTGTTCATGATTGAAATTAATTTTTCTGAAAGTTAAAATTCTACTTGGGTATTGGATACCGGTTGTAGTTCTCACATATGTAATAATATGCAGGGACTAAGCAGAAGTAGAAAGCTGAACAAGGATGAAGTTGTCCTACGAGTGGGAAATGGAGCAAAGGTTGCTGCATTAGCTGTAGGGACTTATTGTTTAGCACTGCCTTCGGGCAAGTTCATTAGTTTAAATAATTGTTATTATGCTCCAACACTCATTAGAAACATTATTTCAATTTCTGTATTGGATATGGATGGTTTTGATATTATAATAAAGAACAACAGTTGTTCTATTTATAATAAAAATGTTTTATATGGTGTTGGCAATCTGCTGAATGGACTTTACATACTTGACTTGCATGAAAATATACTTCAAATTGAACAAACTAAGAAAAGGAAAAGAGATGATGTTAATTATACCTTTATGTGGCACTGTAGACTCGGTTATATCAATGAAACAAGATTATTCAAGTTGCATAAAGATGGGCTTTTAAAGCTATCTGATTACGAATCATATCCAACTTGTGAATCTTGTCTCATGGGTAAGATGACTAAATCTCCTTTTAGTGGAAAAGGAGAAAGAGTTACAGAGTTGTTAGCGTTAGTACACACAGACGTATGTGGACTGTAGACACCCAAATTTTGCGCTTCGTATACTAACCGTGACAGGAGGGCAAAATCGTCAAATGAACCGGCCTGTGAGAGCGAGGGATGCACAAGTGCGAACACTCGACGCCACCGCAATGATTTGCAAATCAAAACCGACGTGACAGCAGGGCCGTCCGAAATGAGCATGCCCGAATGATGTGGCACGTCTCCCAGTGATTCCTGGACTACAAAATACAAACCTATCGGCGAAAACCGATGTCACGACACGCGAATCGAGGTACGGCACGGAAATCGAGAAAATCAGCCCACCCGGCCGCGGATTGATCTGCGGCCAAACGATTAAAATAATGGTGGTGCGCACGGGACTCGAAACCAGGAAACCAGCTGAGTGCGATGGGGGGTGGGCCAGCCAGCCGCAGATCAATCTGCGGCTGCCCTAGCCAGCCTATCTCAGCTCAGTTTCTTCATTTCATCCAGGAGAGGTTCAGCAACAAAAAAGGAGGCGGCAGCAGCGGAAAAGAGAGGAGAAAAACAGCAAAAAATAAGAGAAATTAAGAGAGAAAAGAGGGAGAAATAGTGAGCAATTGTACCCATTTTGTGAGATTATATCTCATATTTTCTACTCTATTCAATACACAAACTCATACATATTGTGGCGATTATTTGCAAGGTGAAAAATCCTTTGTTTTAGCATTTTGTTTTACCATTTTTGTTAAGCTTTTTGTCATCCAAATTATATTAAATGTAGTTGTTCTTGTATAATGTTGTGAATCCATGGATTGAGGGTTATTAGTGAGGGTTCCCAAATGGAACGAAATTCCTCCTAATGGCCCGATGATATCTATTTGGTGAATTTTAGCTCATTGTAATGATGTATTATGCATAGTTTATTTAGATTGTTATTTTTAGGATCTTGTGGGTGTGTAGCGATTTTGGATGTGAGCCTAGGAGCGCGACCCCGTGGTCCAAATCCGACGATGGACATCTTTTGATATATGTAATAAATTCGATGTACCTTTCATTGTAAATATGTAATCGTCGGGCCTTAAAACGACGCCAAGGTGAGAATCGTGTTTAAGGCCCCGAAATAGTGAAACTTGTGATTGTAGGCGTTTGGGGTTATTTTGATGGCTTACATGCCCATGAATAGCTCCGACGCGTGTTTATGCTCGATTTGATTTATGAGACGAAATTGATTTCAAAGCCAAATGATAAGATCTTCATAAAATCAATCAAACTAGGCTATTAGCATCACGAGGTTAATAAATGGGAAGTGCTAATGAATGTCGATTTCTATTTCAAACGAGAAAGCTAAAGAAAATCGTTTTCAAATATCATAAGGAATGATTTTGTCAAATAATTGACGTTTTATTAAACCGTTGTGCATAGGGTTAAAGAGATTCTAGAAGTTGCCCATCGTTTGAGTTACGAAAGCAACGTATAGATCTCGATTCCTATTTTGACGAAGGTTTAAAACTCTGGTTTCACCAAAACGACACCTAATGAAAATCTCATAGTTTTGACAAATTAAAATCAAACCTTTCTTATAAAGAATCAAGCTTTCTCGTATAAATCGAAGGACATTCCGAAGCATTCTCAAATCAAAGCACGATTTTCCCTAAAAAATCCAAATGATTCTTTCATACAAACTCACCACAACATTCACGTAGGCACACACACACACACGCGCGCACACGCACACGTTTCATGAATTAAAGGATAGGAAAGCATCAAGATTGCGGTAACCGTGTTTCACGGAAGTCGGGGGGTGCCTAACACCTTCCCCTCGCTTAAGCAAGCCCCCGAACTCTATGAATCTCGATTCGCGGACCAATTAATTCGGAGTCACATATGAGCCAGCGATTTATAAAAAACGAAAACTCGGATGAGTTGGTACATCCATTTCAAATATACCAACTGGCGACTCTGGTTAATTGGCTCATCATAAAAAACGATACTTCAAAACCCCGTCGACATTCAAGCCGACCTTTTCCAAAAAATCATCTAATCAAAAGGCTAAAATTGGAAAAGACCAAATATCGCATAAGCGGATGAAACCGGCGTCGACATGGACCTATGACAATGAATGCACGAGAAGGGTATTCTTATTTTATTACTTTCACTGATGATCATTCTAGATTTGGGTATGTGTATTTACTGAAATACAAATCTGAATCGTTTGAAAAGTTCAAAGAATTCAGAAGTGAAGTAGAGAAGCAAACTGGTAAGAGTATTAAGATTCTTCGATCGGATCGAGGAGGTGAATACTTGACCAATGAGTTTCTAAGTTGTCTCAAAGAAAATGGTATAATCTCACAATGGACTCCACCAGGAACGCCACTGTTGAATGGTGTATCTGAAAGGAGAAATCGAACATTGTTGGACATGGTTCGTTCCATGATGAGTTTTACAAACCTTCCAGTATCGTTCTGGGGTTATGCTCTAGAATCGGCTGCATACCTACTTAACACGGTACCTACCAAATCCGTCCCAAAGACTCCATATGAGATATGGACAGGGATGAAACCAAATCTTAAGCATGTTAAGACTTGGGGTTGTCTAGCTTATGTCAAAAGGTTTGAGCATGATAAGCTGAAGACTAGATCCGACAAATGTAGATTTGTGGGATACCCTAAAGAAACATCAGGGTATTATTTCTATCATCCTACTGATCAATAGGTGTTTGTTGCGAAACACACTGCCTTTTTGGAAAAGGAGTTTATCCTCGAAGGGGTCAGTGGGAGTAAGATATATCTTGAAGAAGTTCAAGAACCACAAAATACTCCGGATCAAAGTCAGGTACCTGACCAAGTAGAAGAACCTACTGTACCACAACCTATTCGTAAATCTGGAAGAGTACCGAAGATACCTGAGAGGTATGGATTCATGATAGAGGATGATGATGAGGTACGCATCATAGATGATGATGATCCATTGACTTACGAAGAGGCTATGAGTAGTGATGACTCAGAGAAATGGCTAGAAGCCATGAAATCCGAGATGGACTCCATGTATGAAAACCAAGTATGGACTTTGGTTTCACCACCTGAGGGCATTAAGCCTATTGGGTGTAAATGGGTCTTTAAGAGAAAGACTGGAGCAGATGGCAAGGTAGAGACCTATAAGGCCCGACTGGTTGCAAAATGTTTCAAACAAAGACAAGTAGTTGACTATGATGAAACCTTCTCACCAGTAGCTATGCTCAAGTCCATTCGGATTTTGCTTGCAATTGCAGCTTATTATGACTACGAGATCTGGCAAATGGACGTGAAAACGGCCTTCCTCAATGGAGAGCTTGAGGAGAATGTATATATGATACAGCCAGAGGGTTTTGTTTCAACAGTTGGAACAAACCAAGTCTGTAAGCTACAACGATCCATTTATGGATTGAAGCAAGCTTCGTGAAGATGGAACATCCGTTTTGATGAGATAATCAAAAGGTTTGATTTTATCAAAAATGAGGATGAACCTTGTGTGTACAAGAAGGTTAGTGGGAGCACTGTATCATTCCTTGTATTATATGTTGATGATATATTACTGATAAGGAATGATGTTCCTATGCTACAGTCGATCAAAATTTGGTTATCTAAACACTTCTCCATGAAGGACTTGGGTGAGGCATCCTATATTTTGGGGATAAAGATCTATAGAGATAGATCTAAAAGGATGTTGGGCTTGACCCAAGGAAAGTACATTGACTCGATGCTAAAGAAGTTTAGCATGGAAGATTCCAAGAGAGGTCTCATGCCGATGAGCCATGGAATACATCTCTCCAAGAAACAGGCCTCAAAGACACCTGAGGAGAGAGATCGCATGAGTAAGATTCCTTATGCTTCCGCAATAGGATCTATCATGTACGGTATGATATGTACTAGACCAGATGTCGCTCATGCACTTAGTGTAACAAGCAGATATCAGTCAAATCCAGGAAAAAAGCACTAGAAGGCAGTGAAAAACATCTTAAAGTACTTAAGAAGAACTAAGGATGTATTTCTAGTCTACGGTGGGTCTGAGTTGAAACTAGAGGGCTATACAGACTCAAGTTTTCAAACGAACCAAGATGACAGTAAATCCGTTTCAGGGTATATGTTTACCTTAAACGGTGGCGCAGTTAGTTAGAAGAGTTTCAAGCAGCAAACAGTTGCTGATTCAGTGACAGAGGCAGAGTACATAGTTGCAAGTGAAGCTGCAAAGGAAGCTGTTTGGATGAAGAAGTTCATAACTGAACTTGGAGTGGTTCCTAGCATTAGAGGAGTTGTACCTTTATTCTGTGACAACAATGGAGCTGTTGCGCAGGCTAAGGAACCCAGGTCTCATCAGAAATCCAAACACGTGTTGCGGCGGTTTCATTTGATTAGAGAGATCATTGAAAGAGGAGATGTCACCTTAGAGTGTGTAGACTCTCAAGACAACATTGCAGATCCATTTACTAAACCTTTAACTCAACAGCAGTTTGATCGTCACTTAGAGAAGATGGGTATTAGATACCATGGCGATTGGCTTTAGTGCAAGTGGGAGATTGAAAGTAGTATGCACACAAGCCGATCATATTTGATATGATGTAGTATATACTTTGTAATCTTATTCATTTATTAATAAAAGAATTGATTTTCTTAAAAGGCATTTTATATTATCTACATGGTGCTGTTATATTAAATGTGATAAACCCATAGTTTTCAGCAATGCTTTTAGAATCATGATGATGATCATGCTAATGAGATCTAAATTCTAGATAGCTCATAAACTAAAATCGTTCCTAATCGTTGGATTACTAAATGGGGGATTAGTGAATCCGGATAGATTAGTACATACGTTGCTTGCTCTTAGGAAGAGGATGATTGATCTCATAATCATTTGTGTGGAGACACTAAAGCAAGTATGTAGGTACTTATTGGAGAATAAGTTCACTAAACGTGGCTCGCTAAGGAATACCTAATGGAGTTTTACTCGCCTGTCAATAGGAATTCCTCTAGTGATAGTAGTACAAGTGATCCTTGGACTTGAGATCATCATAGTATCTTGTGTATGATGAGTTATACTTTGACATGTCCCTTAAGACCTTTGGGGTATATCAAAGGGTATGATTGGGTATAAAAAGTTGTGCATGGAGATAGGTGAATGATCAACAAAGAATCTACCACGTCAAGTAAAAGATGTGAATGTCCTATGTGATTCGATAAATGACAACTCAGTAGTCCTTGGCCAAGGCAGAATGAAATTAGAAAGGAGTTTCTAATTTACATTATTTAGAGTTGTACATTTGGGAATCGAAATACATATAATTAAATAAAATAAGACTTGACAGTAAATCCATGTCTTATATTTAATTGGGACATTGTATGGTAGAAGGATTGAATTGTACGGTAACTATTCACTGAAAGGTTCTTTTGTGATTAATGTTGAAATCTATATTATCTGGAAAGTCGTTGATCGCTAAGGGGGTTTACCCTTATTGTAGAATAAATATTATTTATTTAAATGAATTAAATAGTTTAATTTATTTATTTAAATAAGATTAGAATTGTTCTAATTGATTTATTCACAACCGATTTAATATGGAGAACCTAACGGGTCACACCGCAAAAGAAAAATATTTATTTAAGAAGTAAATGGCATAATTGTAATAATAAGTTAAGTGTATTTAATTTAATCTATAGAGATAGAATAAATTAAATAGCTTAATATTTATTATTTAATATTTTAGAAATATTAAATATAAATTCATAAGAGGAGTCTTATTATTATTATTACTATTACTATTATTTAATTCCTAATAGGGATTAGGAATTAATAGAAGTACTCTCCCATGAATTCCTAATTGGATTAGGAGCATAATTAATTAAAAGAGTTTAATTATAATAGAAACCCTAATCCTAAATAGTTTAGAGAAAGGGTTATTCCTACATCTATAAATAAGAGGAGTCTTATCATAGATTGGGGTTACACATTCTTGCATTAGATTGTGGAGAGTACTTGCAATTTCTATAGAGATAGAAACTAGGGTTTTGCCAATACCCAACTTCTTGAATACCTATTCTTCCTTGGTGGATCACCTCTAGAGGCCAAACACTTGGGTGGCTAACGTTGATCAAAGGAAAGAATCTTATCGGTGGAATTCGAGGAGAACACGGAGGACTAAGAGTTGAACTTGTACCCGAGGAAGCTTTAAACTACGAGGGTATAATTCTTATTCTCTTTCTCTTTCGTTTAATTGATAATTGAACACAAGGATAGATCATGGTGATGGTTTGTATGAAAATTTTAAAATCCGTTTTATCACGCTTCCGCCCTATTTATGTAATTTGATTACATGTATGCGTTATATACAAACCTAACAATCCATATGTTGCTTGCTTGGTTAATGTCAATTTCTAGTTTTTCCTCTTCCTTTGGCATTTTTTTCTCCTTTTGCTCCTTGGCTTGTTGCTGAAAATCTCTTTGAATTGCAGCCCTCAAGCTCTTCTTGGTGATGTATGTGCAGCCTCCCTATGTCAAGATGTCCATTGGCACTCCTTTCCTTCTTGGTTCTTTTGATTTTGCTGAATTTCCCTTGTGTTACAACACTTTTGGCTCTCTAATTGATGTGTTTGTGTGGCCTCCCAATTCCTAGATATGAAATATGAAGCTCCAATGAGATATTATATAGTGCCTCCATGAAAAACCCTAGCCAAACATCAGATTTTGGGTCAAAAAGTGAGCTGGAATCGCACTAGGAGCTCAAAAGATCGCACTCAGCACGCCCAGGCGCGCCCGCACGCTATCCGCCACGCCCGCGCCCAGCCCCTGGCCATGCCGCATGCCCACAGCACTCCCATGCCGCGCGCGCGCACGCTGGCTGCCTGGTGCCTGGCGCCGCGCGCCCGCACCCATTCCGCTTGCCCGCGCCCAAAGCCTGTAGCCCGACTCAGCTTTGACCTCTGTTAGTAAAATGCCCATAACTTCTTCGTTCGAACTCATATTAAGGCAATTAAGTAGGCTATGGAACGCTAAGAAGGAGCTCTAAAACTTTCATAACTGGAGCTTGACGAGCAAATGTCCAGAGAAAGGCTCAAATTGATCCCGAAGCAACTGCTGTGTAAAATTCATGCCAAATCCGATGGTAAAATGGCAATAACTCTCTCAAACGAACTTCAAATTGGATGATTCAAGATGTTCTGGAAAGCTAAGACAAATATCTACAACTTTAGTTCTTTGCATTTTGAGAGATTTGGATTGGATCATGGGTGAAATTAGGAAACAAGCAACTACAATACTGAAAAGCAAGTTATGGGTATTGATTCTAAGGAGCTTTTATTTCAATTCCTACAAAACAACATAAAAACACATAAAAGCATACAAAAACATATAAAACCAATAAAAAACTACATTACATAACAATAAGATAAAAACACATAAAACCAACCGAAATGACTTAGGATTTACAAATTATCAAGCTCAAAAGCACCTAATTTGTGTATATAAAACACACTCATCACTTATTTTATTTAATTATATGTATTTCGATTTTCAAATGCACAACTCTAATAATGTAAATTAGAAACTCCTTTTTAATTTCATTCTGTTTTGGCCAAAGACTTCTGAGTCGTCATTTATCGAATCACATAGGACATTCTCTCCTTTTACTAGAAGTGGTAGATTCTTTGTTGATCATTCACCTATCTCCATGTATAACTTATTATACCTAATCATACCCTTTGATATACCCTAAAGGTCTTAAGGGATATGTCAAAGTATAACTCATCATACACAAGATACTATGATGATCTCAAGTCCAAGGATCACTTGTACTACTATCACTAGAGGAATTCCTATTGACAGGCGAGTAAAACTCTATTAGGTATTCCTTAGCGAGCCACGTTCAGTGAACTTATTCTCTAATAAGCACCTACATACTTGCTTTAGTGTCTCCACACAAATGATTATGAGATCAATCATCCTCTTCATAAGAGCAAGCAACGTATGTACTAATCTATCCGGATTCACTAATCCCCTTTTTAGTAATCCAACGATTAGGAACGATTTTAGTTTGTGAGCTATCTAGAATTTAGATCTCATTAGCATGATCACCATCATGATTCTAAAAGCATTGCTCAAAACTATGGGTTTATCACATTTAATATAACAGCACCATGTAGATAATATAAAATGTCTTTAACAACCGAATAAGATTACAAAGTATATGCTACATCATATCAAATATGATTGGCTTGTGTGCATACTACTTTCACGCTGCGGCGCCACTTGAAGGCAAAAATGGTGCCGTTGTAGCGTGGCTTTGTGTCGCTGTAGCGTGGAGTAGTGTCTTGGGAGTATTCAACATTGGCGCTGCAGCATGATGCTAAAGCATTAGCCTGACGCTGCGGCGTGAGTCTTGGCTTGGCATAAATTATGCAGTTTTCCTGCATCAGCACAAGGGATACATGTTAGCAATTCCCATAAAAAAATCTAAACTAACTAAACTAGCATGCCAAATCATAGTGCTCATGGACCCTAAGGATTCGAACATAAAACAACCATGATTTCACACTTAATACATATGCAAGATATAAATGGACCAAAATTTTCCTAATTTTTAAATGTACTATAATACTATTTACACTTGCAAACATGCAAAAACGGTTAAAAACTTGCCGACTATACAACCGCAACTTTAAACACATGCGAGACTACAGAAATCACTCTAATTTCTATAAAAATTAAAAACAGACTTAAACTAACACAAACACCACTACTGCCAGAAATATCAACAAAACCAAATAAAACTGCATAGCCTACTACACTAACATTAAGAACATAAATAAAAATATACTATTAATATGAAGCAGAAAGCTAGAAAGGGTAGAAATCGATACTGGGGTGGGGTTGCTTCCCCACCAAGCGCTTGTTTTAGAGTCGTCGGCTTGACTATCCACCTGGTTCATACTAGGTCACCAGGGTAATTGAAGTCATTTGGCGGTCGACGTCACCGCCCCAATAATGCTTCAGACGTTGACCGTTCACTTTGAACGTCCTATCAGAGTTAGGATCCTCCACCTCAATTGCACCATGAGGATACACCCTAGCTATTGTGAAAGGCCCTGACCATCGAGACTTCAATTTTCCAGGAAACAACTTCAGACGGGAGTTAAAAAGGAGCACTTTCTACCCTAGTTCAAATTCTCTCTCTACAATCTTCTTGTCATGCCACCGCTTTGTCTTCTCCTTATATAACTTAGCATTTTCATATGCTTGGAGACGAAACTCATCCGACTCATTCAGTTGTAGCAGCCGTTTCTCACCCGCTACATCCATATCGAAGTTTAGCTTTTGAATTGCCCAATAAGCACTGTGCTCTAACTCGACGGGGAGGTGACATGCCTTTCCATATACAAGCCTATACAGAGACATTCCGATAGGTGTTTTATAGGCAGTGCGGTACGCCCACAATGCGTCATCTAGCTTTTTGGACTAGTCCTTGCGTTTAGGGCTCACTATCTTCTCCAAGATCCACTTGACCTCCCTATTAGACACCTCCGCTTGACCACTAGTTTGCGGGTGGTAAGCGGTGGCAATCTTATGGGAAACCCCATATTTTGCAAGAAGGGCTTTGAAGTACTTGTTGTAGAAGTGTGTGCCCTCATCACTAATGATGGCCCGAGGTGTGCCAAACCGAGTAAAAATGTTCTTTCTTAGAAAGTTCAGCACAACCTTGGCATCGTTAGTGGGCAGAGCTACAGCTTCCACCCACTTAGAGACATAGTCCACAACGACTAGAATGTACAGGTTATTGTAGGAGGACAGAAATGGGCCCATGAAGTCTATTCCCAGACATCAAATAACTCAACCTCAAGGATGTTCTACAGAGGCATTTCATGCCTCCTTGAGATGGTTCCTACCCTTTGGCAATTATCACACCGCAATACATAGGAATGAGTGTCCTTAAACAGGGTTGGCTAGTAGAAACCAGATTGAAGCACTTTTGCTGCAGTTCGTGCCCCCCAAAGTGCCCTCCATAGTTAGATAAATGACAATGGTGGAGCACACCGTCAATCTCTCCTTCAGGCAGACATCGTCTCAAAATCTGGTCTGCACATAGTTTGAACAGGAATGGCTCGTCCCAGAGATATTGCTTAACATCATGCAGGAATTTCTTCCTCTGCTGATAGTTCATGTTAGGCGATAGCACATTACAAGCAGTATAATTAGCAAAGTCTGCATACCATGGTGCTACACTATCGACCTCATACAACTGTTCATCCGGGAAGAAATCATCGATATCTGGCTCATTTTCTTTCGAGTTAATTGGATTCTCCAATTTCGATAGGTGATCCGCAACTTGGTTTTCAGTTCCCTTTTTATCACGAATCTCCAAATCGAATTCTTAGAGGAGAAGGACCCATCTAATCAACCTTGGCTTTGCATCTTTCTTAGAGATTAGATATTTGATCGTTGAATAGTCAGTATACACAATGACTTTAGTTCCAATGAGATATGGCCGAAACTTATCAAAGGCATATACTACTGCCAGAAGCTCTTTCTCAGTAGTTATGTAATTAAGTTGAGCATCTGTAAAGGTTTTACTGGCGTAGTATATAGTGTGAAACACCTTATCTCTCTGTTGTCCCAACACTGCCCCAATAGCATAGTCGCTGGTGTCGCACATGAGTTCAAAAGGCAATGTCCAGTCAGGGACCACTACAATAGGAGCTGAGACGAGTCTCTTTTTCAACAGATTAAAAGCTTCTAGGCAGGGCTCATCAATCTTGAAAGGCATGTCCTTTTCCAATAGGCTACACAACGGCTTGGTAATTTTAGAGAAGTCCTTGATGAACCGCATGTAAAATCCTGCATGCCCCAGAAAACTCCTAACTCCTTTCACTGATGAAGGCGGTGGAAGATTATCAACAATATCAACTTTTGCTCTGTCTACTTCAATCCACTAGCAGACACTCTATGCCCCAGAATAATCCCCTCTCTTACCATGAAGTCGCATTTCTCCCAATTCAGAACCAGGTTCATCTCAACACATCTTTTCAGAACTGCAATCAAATTTTGTAGACACGCCTCAAAAGAACTCCCGAAAATAGAGAAATCATCCATAAACACCTCAAGCGTCTGTTCTACTATATCAAAAAAAAAGACATCATACAACGCTGAAATGTAGCAGGAGCATTACATAACCCGAAGGACATTTTTCGGAAGGCAAAGGTCCTATATGGACATGTAAACGTTGTTTTCTCCTGATCTTCGGGTGCTATAGCAATTTGATTTTACCCCAAGTACCCATCCATAAGACAATAAAATTCGTGCCCAGCGAGTCTATCAAGCATTTGGTCAATGAAGGGCAGAGGAAAGTGATCCTTACAAGTGGACTTGTTCAATTTCCTATAGTCCATACAGACCCTCCATCCAATCACCGTCTGTGTTAGGATAAGCTCATTGTTCTCTTTAGACACCACTGTCATGCCGCCCTTTTTTGGCACACATTTTATTGGACTAACCCATGGACTGTCAGATATCGGGTAGATAATGCCTGCATCCAGTAACTTAATAATTTTTGTTCTGACAACCTCCTTCATGATGGGGTTTAACCACCTCTGATGCTCAATAGAAGGCTTAGCCCCCTCCTCAAAGAGGATTTTGTGCATGCATAAAGAGGGACTGATGCCCTTTATATCTGAGATAGACCACCCCAAAGCTGTTTTATATGCCTTGAGGACTGCGAGGAGCTTCTCCTCCTGTGCCTCATCTAGTGATGCAGAAACTATAACTGCCAAGGTAGAAGCATCACCTAGATAAGCATACCGCAAGTGGCTTGGCAATAGCTTAAGATCAAGCACAGACGGTTCTATAACTGAGGGTTGTGACTGGGACGTGGATGCTTCTTGCTCATTCAAAGATTCAAATTGTCGCTTGAACATATTTGATCTCGGTGCTGCTTCCAACCACTGAACATGTTCGAGATGAGAGGGATCTTCTATATTACATGCACCAATCAAAGTGGCCTCAAGCGAGTCAGGAAAGCAATTTTCATAGAATACTTCTCGCACAGCTTCGTCAATCACATCGACTCAGAAGCAATCTTCAGAGGCATTGGGGTACTTCATAGACTTAAAGACATTAAACATTACTTCCTGGTCTTGTACTCTTATTGTGAGTTCCCCCTTTTGTACATCTACCAATGTCCTGCCTATTGCTAGGAATGGTCTGCCCAAGATGATAGGGACCTCCCTATCCTCCTCGCAATCCAAAATAATAAAATCAGTAGGGAAGATGAACTTATCCACCTTGACGAGCACGTCTTCCACTATTCCCTTCAGATAAGTAATGGATCTAGCAGCCAGCTGCAGAGTCACACCGGTAGGCTTTACCTCATTCAGCCCCAACTTCTTGTAGATAGACAGGGGCATTAGATTGATGCTAGCTCTTAAGTCGCATAGGGCTTTTCCGTTAAACTGATCCCCAATAGTGCATGGTATAGTAAAACTCCCAGGGTCTTTTAACTTGGCTGGAAGCTTGCTCTGAAGGATTGCACTACATTCCATAATAAGTGCCACTGTCTCATAGTCCCTCATTTTCCTCTTCTTGGATAAGATGTCCTTCATAAATTTCACATAGCAGGGCATTTGCTCCAGCGCCTCCGCAAACGGGATATTGATGTGAAGTCTCTTGAAATTTTCTAAGAATTTGGAGAATTGTTTCTCAAGCTTTTGTTTCTGAAGGCGTTGGGGAAATGGTAGTTGTTGGACTACAGGACTTGGCTTGCTAACAGTTGGGGTTGGTATTGTGGATTTCTCCTGTACATTCTATTCTCCCCCAGACTTATCACAATTTAGCTCCACATTGCTTTCCTTCTCAACAACTTCCTGATGCACTGTTGAGGTCTCTCCTCCAGTTTCATTCAATATTGTGCCACTCCGAAGGGTAACTGCCTTGCATTGCTCCTTGCCCTCCCATTTTGGGTTGACATCTGTGTCACCTGGCAAGGTGCCCAAAGGACGGCTATTCAAAGCAGTTGCTAACTGTCCCAATTAGACTTCCAAATTCCGGATAGCTGCCTCTTGATTGATGCTCCTTGTTTCATTCTGAGCAATATATCTCGAGAGAAGATCTTCCACACTAGGCTTCCTATCCTGTGGAGGTGGCGGTGGGTAAGATCCTTGAGGATGCTATTGATTCTGAGATTGAAACCTGGGAGGGTGTGAATATGGTGGCCTGGCGGCAGAGGGTTGGGCATGGTTGCTATTATTGTTGCTCCATGAGAAATTTGGGTGATTTCTCAGTCCAGGTTGGTAGTGTGTGGGGAGATTGGAATTCTGTTGCTGCCCGTAGTTAGAGACATACTGAACTGATTCCGAGCTAATGGGACACTGTTCAGTCGGGTGACTCCCCGCACACAATTCACATGGCATAAGGACACTCTGCACCGTCTGCTTCCCTATGGAATAAATTTGCTTTGCAAGGCTATCAACATGTGCAGATAATGCAGTTACTGTGTCTACCTTATAAATACCGGCCACTTTACTCAGCATTTTCCTCTCTGTCGACCATTGATAATTGTTTGTTGCCATAGTTTCCAATAGCTCATAAGCTTTGTCATACATCTTTCCCATAAATGCTCCTCCAGATGCAGCATCAATACTTGATCTGGTATGCCCTGATACCCCGTTGTAGAAAGTCTCCACTAATAGCCAATTCGGCAGGCTGTGGTGAGGACACTTTCTCAACAGATCCTTGTATCTTTCCCATACTTCATAAAGAGTCTCAGAATCTAATTGTGAGAAAGACATGATGTTATTTCTGAGCTTGGCAATTTTCACTGGCGGGAAGAACTTTGCCGCGAATTTCTGGGCCAAATCAGCCCATGTGGTAATTGAGCCCGAGGGAAGCGAGTGCAACCAACTCTTAGCCTTATCCTGTAGGGTAAAAGGAAACAGTTTGAGCCTGATTGCATCTTCGGTCACTCCGTTGTATCTGAATGTGTCACAGATCTCCACAAAGTTGACTACATGATCATTAGGGTCATCGTTCGGCATCCCCCCAAACTGTACATTGTTTCGGATCATTTGAATCGTGCTTGGCTTAATTTCAAAGCTATTTGCCTGAATAGCTGGCCTTTGTATACTAGCATGTAAATCTGTAACATGCGGCATTGCATACTCCCGCAAAGATTTTTGAATTTCCTCGGCCATTATAGTTAGAGTAGGTATTTCCCTAGCTCTTTCTCTTCTCAGTCGTCTGAAAGTTCTGTCCACCTCAGGATCAAGAGGTAATAAATTCTGATTCCTGCGAGGTGGCATACACAGTCTAGAGTACCTGAGAGGAAGATTAAACAGATAAATCAGTTTAAATTAAGATCGTTTTGAATTAGTATTAATATTGAAAGACAAATAATACTAAGTCTCCGGCAACGGCGCCAAAAACTTGTTGGTCGTTTTCACGATCAATAAATCACGTGTAAGTATACGCGGTCTAACAAGTAATATAGATAAAGTAGAGTGTCGAATCCACGAGGACAAAGTACTAAATACTGGCTCAACTATTAAAATTTAGCTCTACGATCTTATCTAAACAATTGAATAAAAGTTGTGTGCTTTAAACTATACGGTAAATGCAGTGAAATAGGGAAACGAGTTAAATCAAAGATGACAAGCTAGGACTACAACTCTCCTAATGTCTCACCTAAATTCCTAACTCTCCATTTAACTAACAAATCGCAAGAATGGTCAACCGAGAACACAAGGTACACATAAGCCTCTTCCGATGGTCAAATGCATATCCCTTAGCTAGATAAATCACAATATTCCTATGGTGAAAATAACTAGACTAAGGGTCATTAATATTAATCTCAATGATTACACAAGGCAAATAGGCATATTCCTATTCTATTATGCAATTTATGAACTCATTCCCTTAGGCAATGGTCATAACAAGTGTTGTTGTACATAAAGAAAGGTATAACATTAATTTTCCAATATCAATTAATACCTAAATCAATTCCTATCTCAAGCAATTGATAAATAAGCATGAAATACAACAATCCATTCAGAACATGATTCATTATATAATATGAGAGAAATTCAATTAAGCTAATCATTAGGTTACATTGCAACCCTAGAAATGTAATTAGTTCATAACTATAGAACTAATTAACATTATCATAGTGTTCAACATGATCAAAAATACACAAACGAATGAAAGATTTGAAATAAGAAAACTCCTTTTTCTGAAGTGTTCTTCTTTTAACTCCTCTCTCCTTGTGTGACTGCCTCCATAATTCCTTTTTGTTTTAAGATCCCTTGGTCTCTGCAGCAGTTAGGTCATTTAAAGCATTGTCGGTGCGAAGCTCGCGCGACGGCGTCGGCATTGCACCTTGCTTTGGCGCTGCGGGGTGGGCTCCTTGCCTTGGTCAATAGGTGGTCAATGCAGCGCCAATCCATGAAGGAATGGTCACGCTGCAGCGTGAGTGGCTGGTGAGTTGGCGGTGCGGCGCCATAAAAGAATAGTAAATCGACGCTGCAGCGTCGACCTTTGAAAAGTGGTCCTTTTGCCCTCTTTTAGCTGGAAATGACCAAATCTCCCACCTGAAAAGCATTTAAGTAGAAGATAACAAAAACATCATATTAAAGCACCAGAAGGTATGACAATCAAGCAATTTCTTAAGTAATAAGGAGTCTGATTCGCAAGTATAAATCCCACTCATCAGGTATAGGTGCCAATAGTCTGAGGCCTCCACTAGATCCTCTAAGCTGCTAGGACCATCCGACAACAAGAATCCATCTGTGCCATCAAGGGGAATCTCTACAATCTGTGCATCGACAGGCCACGATCTCTGAGAAGGAGGATGTGAGGGTTTGTGGATCTCCCCTGAAACACACCGGAATGCCCGCTCCCCGAGGTAAAGCTCCCAGCCTCGAAGGGTTAACATAGGAATGCGGCGAGTGGATAATGTAAACTCTGCTCCGGTCAGGAAACCACCCTCAAAACCCACGGCCAGATGCTTGGTTGTATATAGAACCCAGACTACGTCGGCAGCAGTAATCAGCTTAAGCTGGAGTCGATAATGGGTAAAGCTCTCAGATACAGTGACCTCCTTTAGAGTGGTGTGATGCCATCGACGACCCCATGGATAGGTATCCAAACCCAAAGTGGTAACCGAACAAAGGCAGGGGAACCTCTCTTTAGCCCAGAACTGAAAAGAACAACAGCGACTACATCAGTCAAAATGACAAAAGCAAAACCATGAAAAACGAAGAATTGAAAAAAAGGGTTACCAAGAAAAAAGGGAAAAAGCCAAGCCCAGCATCGATCTGTCCCTACGAGTGAAGACGCATACCCTAGAAGTAGTAGGCAAATGTGAACGATCCCCAATTATACTCCCCGATACGATCTACGTCTCGGATGGCGCCCACTATGCTGAAATAAATAGTAGCGGAGTTGTTCGCCAGGAAATAACCCCTTATAAAGATCAAAAAGAGTCGACGAAGAAGCCGATCATGCTCGATGGGGTCTGTGGGGAATGGCTCCGATAAAGCTCCTCTGACAGCATCAATCGCCAGAGCTCCAAAACGAATGTTGCGGGCCTTAAAGACCCTGTCACGAGGAGAGAATCCCAGTAGTACACGAATAGCAGTGGGAGAAATATTAGGCTCCAGGGCAACTCGACAGCCAGTAAACTCAATGCCCATAATATAGGGCCAATCCAAAGGTGTCATTGTCACCTTGCAGTCTAGCAGATAAAGAGATTGGCTCTGGTGAAACCATCTCTTAGACAAAGCACGAAGATAACCCCAGGGGCAAGATCGGGAAGCTGTAGTGAGAAATACTCGAAACCCCGGCAATTTACTCGAGCCCGGTAATGGTCATGAAGGGTTCCATAAAGGGAGTAGACACTAAACTAGTTGCCCCGAGGCTGTGTACACTCTAGAACCTGCAATACCGGGAATCAAGACAACTACGACAGGAGATCAAAATGACTCAAGAATTTCATAAATATACCTCATTAGCGCACAAGTACGCTGACGGATGATGACTCAAATCAAGCCCTAAAAGATCTGGAGTGGGCGAAACAGCTGTGTCAATATCAGGAAGATACTCATCCACAGCAGCATCATCGGCTCGATCTACCCCAATCGGACGAATACAGGCCTCCGGCAGATGTCAGGGATGTCTAGTAACGAGAGGAGATAAAACAGCAGTTGCCCTACGGCGACGAACCCCCGAGGATGCCTGGTGGGATGAAGAACTACTCGGTATATCCGGGTCCATGGCTAAACAAAGATCAGGCATCTCAACATAAGGCATACCCCGTCTAATCCTATATTAATGTCAAGTGCATGAACATATTTGGGCCCAACATCATGAATGTTCTGCACGAGCGTGGGAGGGAAGCCTACGTCTTTACTCCTAGGTGCCTAATCTCGATCAGTCATCTGGCCCATGAATTTTTTTTGGCAGAATCTCCCCTAAAATACGGACTATCCGCAAGCACATGGGTGTGCATAGATGACCTTTTATAGGTCCCCATGGCACAACACAAGAAATAAGCATAATATACGATTGTTTTTTATATTTTAAAATTCCAATGTAAATCGAACGAAGGCGAATAACAGCGATAAAAATATTTTGAAAATGGGAAAATTGCATAAGAAACCAATTCCCACATTAAAACAGATACTTTTTTATCAAAAATGTGCACCAAAAGATGTTCTCAGATCATGAAAAAATTTTACATCTACGTGTCCAACATATTAAAATACATGCATACACCGAAATAGAATATTTTTATCGAGTCACTAGAGTATACATTTTTGATACATTGTGATCTAACTAACTAGCATCCATAACACAACGAAACGAAATCAAAAACGTGTAAAAGTTATGTGAATACGTTACTTGCGAGAAAACAAACGAATGTACGGAGTCAGAAATGGCAGAATTGAATCCCACGAAGCAGAATAAGCGAGAGTACACGTGGAAATGCAACAGAATGTGAAGAGGAGAATCAAAAGAACACGAAAAGAATGGAAAAAAAGCCGCCCGAAGACGGGCTATCATCAACTAAGGGTGAGACGGGAGGATATCCCGAAGACGGCATTCAGAACTCGTTATGGACATTTCGAGTTTCTGGTTATGTCAATTGGCCTTACAAATGCACCAGCGGCATTCATGGATATGATGAACAGAGTGTTCAAGCAGTATTTGGACAAGTTCGTGGTAGTATTCATCGATGATATCTTGGTGTATTCAGTGTCAGAGGAAGAACATGCTGAACATCTAAGGATTGCCTTGGAGGCATTAAGAAGGGAGAAGTTATACGCGAAGTTTTCAAAGTGTGAATTTTGGTTGCAGAGGGTGCAGTTTCTTGGACACGTCATTGACAGTAATGGTGTTTCGGTAGACCCAGCAAAGGTGGAAGCCATTATCAACTGGGAGCAACCAAAGACGCCAACGGAGATCAGGAGTTTCCTAGGGTTAGCGGGATACTATCGGAGATTCATCCAGGATTTTTCGAAGATAGCATCACCGTTGACCAATCTGACTAGAAAGACGGTAAAGTTTGTCTGGACAGAGAAGTGCGAGGAGAGTTTCTTGGAGTTGAAGAAGAGACTTAGCCAAGCACCAGTGTTGGCATTACCAGACGACACTGGAGGTTTTGTAGTATACAGTGATGCGTCACACAAGGGCCTTGGTTGTGTACTAATGCAGCACGGCAGGGTCATTGCGTACGCTTCACGCCAGCTGAAGGACTATGAGAAGGGATACCCGACTCATGATCTGGAATTAGCAGCAGTAGTGTTCGCCTTGAAGATTTGGAGGCACTACCTATATGGAGAGAAGTGCGAGATATATACAGATCACAAAAGTCTGAAATATATCTTCACTCAGAAGGAGCTGAATATGAGGCAGCGCCGATGGTTAGAATTGATCAAGGATTACGATTGTGAGATTCTGTACCATCCGGGAAAAGCAAATGTAGTGGCAGATGCCCTAAGTAGGAAAGGCAGAGAGAAGTTGATGAGGCTTACAACTCAGGCAGAGCTGATAAAGGACTTTGGACGCCTGGAACTGGAGGTTAAGTATCCAATGGAGACGGACGAAAAATTATTCACCGTGACAGTGGGTCCGACTCTACTGGATAAGATAAAGGAGGCTCAAGAATTTGATGATGAATGCATTGGCATTAAGAAGCAACTATCGGAAGGAAAAACGTTAAAGTTCAAGGTTGACAGCACGGGTCTGCTGAGATTCGAGGGAAGGATCTGGATACCCTATGTACCAGACCTAAGGGAAGAAATATTGCAGGAGGCCCATAATACGAGATTTTCGGTACATCCGGGTAGCACCAAGATGTATCAAGATCTTCGTCAATATTATTGGTGGCCGCATTTGAAAGGGGAAGTTGCGGAATTCGTCAGCCGGTGTTTAACTTGTCAGAGGGTCAAGGCAGAGCACCAACGGCCGAGCGGATTGTTGCAACCCTTAGAGATTCCCGAGAGGAAGTGGGAGCACATCACTATGGATTTTGTGGTAGGACTCCCGATAACACAAAAGGGTCTAGACGCCATCTGGGTGATCGTAGATCGGTTGACCAAGTCTGCCCATTTTCTACCGATCAAGATCAGGTACAAATTGGAGCAGTTGGCGAAACTCTACGTAAAGGAGATAGTATCGCGACATGGGGTGCCGGTTTCTATTGTATCTGACAGAGATCCGCGCTTCACGTCAAATTTTTAGAGAAGCCTACAGGAGATACTGGGAACACAGTTGAGAATGAGTACGGCGTATCATCCTCAGACCGATGGTCAGAGCGAGCGAACTATTCAGACCTTAGAGGACATGCTCCGGGCAGTTGTGATGGACTTAGGTGGCAGCTGGGACGATCATTTGCCCTTGGTAGAGTTCGCTTACAACAATAGTTACCACGCTAGCATTGGTATGCCACCGTACGAAGCATTATATGGAAGGAAGTGTCGAACGCCGTTGTGTTGGGATGAAGTTGGTGAACGGAGATTGTTGGGACCAGAATTGGTACAACAAACCGTGGAAATCATTAAAGTAATAAGGCAGCGGTTAGTAGCGGCCCAGGATCGTCAGAAGAAGTATGCCGACTTACATCGTCAGAAGCGAGACTTTGAAGTTGGCAGCTATGTATTTTTGAAGGTATCTCCCTGGAAAGGGAAGATCCGCTTTGGGAAGAAGGGAAAGCTGAGCCCTAGGTTCATAGGACCTTTCGAAATATTGAGGAGAATAGGCGAAGTGGCGTACGAGGTAGCATTACCCCCTGAGCTTGAGCACATTCACAACGTGTTTCATGTATCGGTGTTACGTCCATATAAGCCAGACTACAAGCATGTTATTTCCTATGAGCCAATTCAAGTCGAGAAGGACTTATCGTACGAGGAGGTTCCTGTCCAGATTCTCGATAGGAAGGAACAGAAGCTGAGAAACAAGACCATACATTCCGTCAAAGTTCTCTGGAGGAATCACGCAGTCGAAGAAGCTACGTGGGAACTCGAAGACAAAATGAAGGCGAATTATCCGTTCTTATTTGAGTAACCCTATTTTTGCAATTCCGAGGACGGAATTTTTATAAGGGGAGAGGGATGTAATGCCCGTGAATTTTGAACGTCCTTATTAATTAAATCTAATTTAATTCAATGAGTTAACGTTGTGTTCTATTTAAACCAGCTTGGGTTAATTGGTGGGAGATGTATAAGATGTGTCTATACTCGTGTTGGCAGGTATGCTATAACTATGGTTAAGAGATAACCATAGGTGAGTCAAGTGTAGGAATTGGTGGGTAATGACTAAAATGGCCAAGAGTGGTTAATAACCAAGGTAATTATGTAAGGGCAATAACCATTGTATATCCAAGTGGTTAATAACCAATGAAATGATGGCGGGATAATAACCATTGTGTTTAACCAATGTAATGATGGCAAGATAATAACCAATGTCTAATAACCAATGAAGAATGGGTAATAACTAATGGATAATTAAGATTTTGCGAAAAGACTATTTTAACCTTGAAAGAGGTTGGGAAAGGACTAAAATCACCCTTGAGGAAGTTGCTAGGAAACTTCCTACTATTGATGAATTGACCAAATTGCCCTTGCCTAGTCATGATTAATGACTATTTTGCCCATGGTCTCTACTTTCCTATAAATAGGACCCCTCACCAAAGTTAACAAGGGTTGGCTCACTTATTATTCACCAAGTAGAGAGTTTGTGAGCTTGAGAGAGTTTTGAAGAGAGAAGCAAGAGCAAGTCTTGTGAGAGGAAGAAGAAGACCTTGAAGTGTTTACGCCATCTCCATCCGCATAGCCATTAAAGCTAGGTATAAACTCCATTCCTTCAAACCCTAGTTTCTTGTTGCTAGTATTATATTATGATTTCTACACACTATTTTGTTGGAAACTTTTATGTGTGTTGATTGGGGTTGGTGGTATAAAGGGAGTATTCATGGATCAAAGTTTTTATTTTTGTTAGATCTACATTTTTCTAAAAGATTGTTTAACTCATGATTTTAAAACCAAGGTATGGATCTTCATTTCTTTTAAAACCCTAGTTGTGTGTGGGATTAATTTTTGGTTGTTGTTTGATGCTTATGGAAGAAATGAAGCATGTATAGGTCTAAGTTTTATTTTGCTAGATCTAAGTTTTATCTTGCTAGATCTATATTATTGCAAAAATATGTTTATCAAATATGGTTTAAAGCTATATAAGAAGAGATCTTGGTCTTGTATGCTTTATTGATAGCATATATAGGTTTTGAAATTTTTATAACATGTTTTGGTGGGATTGTATGCTAAAACATGGGAGTAATATTATTTATTGGAGTATAAAATTTATGGGTGAAAAATATTGATTTAAGTCATAAATATTTTATCTTAATATTAGAAATATTTTTGTAGTCATGGGCAAATTTTTGGAAATTTATTTGGGGTATAAAACTTGTTTAATGGTGATTAGAAACCATTTGGTGTGAAAAGAAAAGAAAAGGGAGGAAACCAAACTCCCTGTATGCTGCCGCGTGAAGGAGAGAAAGACAGGCCGCGCATGGCGCGCGTTTAAAAAAAAAAAAAAAGGGGCTTGCCGCGCATGGCGCGCCAGCGTATTCTTTCAACCAGCGGCAGCCAAACGGCGCCGTTTTGGGCCAGGCGGGGAAAGCGCACACGCATTGCGCGGGCGGACAGTCAGGCGCGAAATTACCATCCTGCCCCTCCGTCCGAATTTCAACTTATTTACCAGAATGCCATCAAGGGTTAATTTTAATTAAATTTAATGTTTTAAATATTATTAATTAATTTTGTAAAATTAGTAAATGTACAAAATTAAGTTTGCGCATTAAATATTATATTTTGTAAATATATTAGTAATTAATTATTGTTAATTATTATTAAATAATGATTAAGGATAATTAAGAATTGTAAATTAATTATTTATTATTTGATTAACTTTAAATAATAAATAAACTTAATTAGTTATTATTTATTATTAAATAATAACTAAAGATAATTATTACTTACTAATTAATTATTTATTATTTGATTAACTTTAAATAATAAATAAACCTAATTAGTTATTATTTATTAAATAATAACTAAAGATAATTCTTATTCACTAAGTAATTATTTATTACTTGATTAACCTTAAATAATAAATAAATCTAATTAGTTATTATTTATTATTAAATAATAACTAAAGATAATTCATATTTACTAATTAATTATTTATTATTTAATTAATTTTAAATAATAAATAAATCTAATTATCTATTATTTATTATTAAATAATAACTAAAGATAATCGTTACGCACTAATTAATTACTTGATTAATGTTAAATAATAAACAAACCTAATTAATAATTATTTAATCTTAAATAATAATTAAAGACAATTAAAATTTATAATTTGATTAATAATTAAATAATAAGTGAATATAATTAGTTATTAATTACTATTAATAATAATAACTAAAGATAATTAATTAATTACTATTTGATAGTAATTAATTGAAGATAGAGTCAATAAAATAGAGAGAGCTTAATAACCCATTAATTAAACAATCATAATAAATTGCTTAAGGGTTTAATAAATAAATATTACTTAAGAAAGAGTAATGTTAATCAATTGAACAATTATTATTAATTGTTTAAGGGTTTAATAAGTGTTTTTCACTTAAGGGAAACATTGGTAATTAATTAAACCATCAACCTAAGGATCAATTAAGTGTCTTATAGGATTTACGATAGTTTATGTGTGCTATGTGATTTGCTTAATTGTTAAATAAATAGCATAAGTAAGCGTGTCGATATACAACTACGCAGTACTAATTGATAGATCAACATTATCAATGTTAGGTTCTTCAAGGCCAATTAGTTAAAGCTAGAATTATTTGTAGCTGAGCAGACAGGCAAGTTCCCTAACTCAAACTCGAGTTATTATTTTCGAAGCATGTTAGTGAATAATTATTATCAATTATTCACATCTATACTATTTATTGAGATTCGCACATTGTGCAATTGAATTCCTATCCTATTATGATTGAACTGTAAATTTAATTAAAGTTCTTTCAAGTATGAATTGTTTATGAGATCGATCTATGCTATTTGTATTAGCTAGATCCAGCATGTCTAAATTGGTTAAGACAATGGTATTTTAAAAGTTGTTCTTATTAAATTGTTGTGGTAAGAACTCTTGGCTGAGAAAAGGATAAACTTGTTTAAGGCATGATATCAATGCTGGTTATTAAGTGTTTATGCATAAATCACGGGGTATGAGAGGCTGATCCCCTCGATTACCAAAACTTTTTAAGAGGTCCAGCTTACATGCTGAGAACCTTGGAAAACGTCCTTGGTTATTTCAAACCACTCAGTAATTGTCATTCAATTATTCGGATATTCAACTGTTGTTTACTAATTCATGTTCCTTCACACCCTTATACTGTTGTTGAACATTGAAAGCAAAATTTCCTTCTATCATGATATATCTCTTGTGTATATACTTGCTAAGCAAATTAGTTGCTTACCCTTGCTATATCATGATCTTTATTTCAGCTAAGGCAGAAACGTCTAGAGGAGACAAAGGAAAAGGGAAGGTGCAGGAATAGATTCCCGATAGTGCCTATGTACTAGTTATTATTGAATGTTGTTTGATTAGGTGAACCTTTTGTTGTATTAAGGGTACGTTTTATGTTAAGGTTAAAGAACCTTGGGACCAGAATTGTAAGACTTTATTTCCATTCGATAAACAATGTATGTTTATTATTCCGCATTTAGTTAGATAGTATGTTTGTCGTCGATTATCGTGAGCACTGAATTCGAGGTTTGGAAACCTGGATTTGGGGGTGTCATAGGTTGGTATCAAAGCTGTAGGTTATAAACGTTAGGAACAAGAAACCTAGGATATAACCTTAGTAGAAAACTCACATAGAGTATGAAGGTGATGGGTCGGGGAGATTCATAGAGTTCTAGTCGTACCGAATAAAATATCATTTCATTTCATCAATGAATATATTTTATTGTGGTACTAATATGGATTTATTGTGCGATGTTTGTAGGATGTCGAACGAGAGTCAAGATAGCTGTCCAGTGACCCAGGAGCCCATAGAGCCTGATGTGATAGGAGATTTGCTGGCAAGGAACGCCGAGCTAGAGGTAAAGGCTGAAAAAATAGAGGCGCAGAACCACATCCACCAGATTTCTGAACAGCAGTACAAGGACGCTGCTTATCAGGCCCAGGCTGAGTTAGCCGAGTTACGAAGGAGGCTGCTGCTAAGGGAGCTGCAGTTAGGACAATTGAAGGATGAGGTAAAGGCTAAGGATGCGAAGATAGTTGATTTGGAGCGAGCCTTAGACATCGTCTGGATGCAGTTCGACGCTAGATGGATGAATCTGCCCTCCAGTAGCGAGAGCAAGCGTGAGTTGCATTCACCTTGTGTCCCCTAGAGGATAGTTGGAAGTGGGTGGTTATGCCTTGATCAGTGTTATTGGTACTATCATTTGAATTACTAGAGTTTGTATTAACCTCAGCAAGGTGCGGGGTAATTCGTATGTAGGATGTACTTCCCAACTATATAGGTAGGAAAGAATGGTTTAAGTGAATCCCACCTTTTGTTATATTAAATGGGATAGTAGCAATTATGACAATATGCCTGTGATAAACGTGTAAGACGCTTAAGTCGGTATATGAATATAGATGCATTATTATGGTATGTGCCTGAGAATTTTACTTGATATACCATTTATGCAATGATTATGTTAATTCAGTGAGACTGAATCGGTATCTTAGTAACTTAAATCACTAATCGGGAAAGCAGAATTTCCGAGGTTGGGAAATCTAAAACTTCCACACAAGAGTCATGTGATTATTGTATTACATGCTAAATACTTATGTTTTGAGAAAGCCCGAGTAACGTGTTAGGGTTTGCTTAAACAGATAATGCCGCCCAGACGAATCCTACGAAACCAAGGGAATGAAGAGTCAGTTAACAATGTAGAGGGAACTCCACCAAACCCAATGCAAAATTTTATCAACATGATGGCGGAAGCTCTGCGGAATCAAACGACTACCGCAGGAAACCAGACGGGCAACCACTTAGCCAATTTTAAAGACTTCAAGGCAGTAGGGCCTCCGGAATTTAGAGGAACAGCGAACCCGATAGAGGCCCAGTCATGGATAAAGGAGATTGAAAAGGCCTTTGTCATCGCTAGAGTCGCTGAAGAGCAGAAGACAGTTTTTGCTACTTACTTAATGAAAGGTGAGGCTAACTTCTGGTGGGAAGCCAATCAGAACAAAGCTGGAACTGGAGTCGTGGCGTGGGAAGCTTTCAAGACGTTGTTTTTCGAGAATTACTTTCTTGAGAGTACGCAGGCAAAAATGGAGATCAAGTTTCTAGAATTGAAGCAAGAAAATTTGTCAGTGTCGGAGTACGCTGCAAAATTTAATGAATTGGCTAGATTCGCCCACATCAGGTGGATACTGAAGTGAAGAAGGCCAGGAGATTCGAGAATGGATTAAAGCCGTGGATCTACAGCAAGGTAGCGATTTTGCAAATTACATCGTTCTCAACCTTGTTGGAGAAAGCTCTCATTGCTGAAGGTGGGAGTGAAGCGGTTTCGAAATATAATCGGGAAAGGAACAAAAAGAAGGTAGAAGGAGGAAATGTAAATGTTAGCGGTGGGAAACATTGGTAATTAATTAAACCATCAACCTAAGGATCAATTAAGTGTCTTATAGGATTTATGATAGTTTATGTGTGCTATGTGATTTGCTTAATTGTTAAATAAATAGCATAAGTAAGCGTGTCGATATACAACTACGCAGTACTAATTGATAGATCAACATTATCAATGTTAGGTTCTTCAAGGCCAATTAGTTAAAGCTAGAATTATTTGTAGCTGAGCAGACAGGCAAGTTCCCTAACTCAAACTCGAGTTATTATTTTCGAAGCATGTTAGTGAATAATTATTATCAATTATTCACATCTATACTATTTATTGAGATTCGCACATTGTGCAATTGAATTCCTATCCTATTATGATTGAACTGTAAATTTAATTAAAGTTCTTTCAAGTATGAATTGTTTATGAGATCGATCTATGCTATTTGTATCAGCTAGATCCAGCATGTCTAAATTGGTTAAGACAATGGTATTTTAAAAGCTGTTCTTATTAAATTGTTGTGGTAAGAACTCTTGGCTGAGAAAAGGATAAACTTGTTTAAGGCATGATATCAATGCTGGTTATTAAGTGTTTATGCATAAATCACGGGGTATGAGAGGCTGATCCCCTCGATTACCAAAACTTTTTAAGAGGTCCAGCTTACATGCTGAGAACCTTGGAAAATGTCCTTGGTTATTTCAAACCACTCAGTAATTGTCATTCAGTTATTCGGATATTCAACTGTTGTTTACTAATTCATGTTCCTTCACACCCTTATACTGTTGTTGAACATTGAAAGCAAAATTTCCTTCTATCATGATATATCTCTTGTGTATATACTTGCTAAGCAAATTAGTTGCTTACCCTTGCTATATCATGATCTTTATTTCAGCTAAGGCAGAAACGTCTAGAGGAGACAAAGGAAAAGGGAAGGTGCAGGAATAGATGCCCGATAGTGCTTATGTACTAGTTATTATTGAATGTTGTTTGATTAGGTGAACCTTTTGTTGTTTTAAGGGTACGTTTTATGTTAAGGTTAAAGAACCTTGGGACCAGAATTGTAAGACTTTATTTCCATTCGATAAACAATGTATGTTTATTATTCCACATTTAGTTAGATAGTATGTTTGTCGTCGATTATCGTGAGCACCGAATTCGAGGTTTGGAAACCTGGATTTGGGGGTGTCACAGTTCTTCTTTCAACTCCTCTCTCCTTGTGTGACTGCCTCCATAATTCCTTTTTGTTTTAAGATCCCTTGGTCTCTGCAGCAGTTAGGTCATTTAAAGCATTGTCGGTGCGAAGCTCGCGCGGTGGCGTCGGCATTGCACCTTGCTTTGGCGCTGCGGCGTGGGCTCCTTGCCTTGGTCAATAGGTGGTCACTGCAGCGCCAATCCATGAAGGAATGGTCACGCTGCAGCGTGAGTGGCTGGTGAGTTGGCGGTGCGGCGCCATAAAAGAATAGTAAATCGGCGCTGCAGCGTCGGCCTTTGAAAAGTGGTCCTTTTGCCCTCTTTTAGCTGGAAATGACCACATCTCCCACCTGAAAAGCATTTAAGTAGAAGATAACAAAAACATCATATTAAAGCACCAGAAGGTATGACAATCAAGCAATTTCTTAAGTAATAAGGAGTCTGATTCGCAGGTATAAATCCCACTCATCAGGTATAGGTGCCAATAGTCTGAGGCCTCCACTAGATCCTCTAAGCTGCTAGGACCATCCGACAACAAGAATCCATCTGTGCCATCAAGGGGAATCTCTACAATCTGTGCATCGACAGGCCACGATCTCTGAGAAGGAGGATGGGAGGGTTTGTGGATCTCCCCTGAAACACACCGGAATGCCCGCTCCCCGAGGTAAAGCTCCCAGCCTCGAAGGGTTAACATAGGAATGCGGCGAGTGGATAATGTAAACTCTGCTCCGCTCAGGAAACCACCCTCAAAACCCACGGCCAGATGCTTGGTTGTATATAGAACCCAGACTACGTCGGCAGCAGTAATCAGCTTAAGCTGGAGTCGATAATGGGTAAAGCTCTCAGATACAGTGACCTCCTTTAGAGTGGTGTGATGCCATCGGCGACCTCATGGATAGGTATCCAAACCCAAAGTGGTAACCGAACAAAGGCAGGGGAACCTCTCATTAGCCCAGAACTGAAAAGAACAACAGCGACTACATTAGTCAAAATGACAAAAGCAAAACCATGAAAAACGAAGAATTGAAAAAAGGGTTACCAAGAAAAAAGGGAAAAAGCCAAGCCCAGCATCGATCTGTCCCTACGAGTGAAGACGCATACCCTAGAAGTAGTAGGCAAATGTGAACGATCCCCAATTATACTCCCCGATACGATCTACGTCTCGGATGGCGCCCACTATGCTGAAATAAATAGTAGCGGAGTTGTTCGCCAGGAAACAACCCCTTATAAAGATCAAAAAGAGTTGACGAAGAAGCCGATCATGCTCGATGGGGTTTGTGGGGAATGGCTCCGATAAAGCTCCTCTGACAACATCAATCGCCAGAGCTCCAAAACGAATGTTGTGGGCCTTAAAGACCCTGTCACGAGGAGAGAATCCCAGTAGTACACGAACAGCAGTGGGAGAAATATTAGGCTCCAGGGCAACTCGACAGCCAGTAAACTCAATGCCCATAATATAGGGCCAATCCAAAGGTGTCATTATCACCTTGCAGTCCAGCAGATAAAGAGATTGGCTCTGGTGAAACCATCTCTTAGACAAAGCACGAAGATAACCCCAGGGGCAAGATCGGGAAGCTGTAGTGAGAAATACTCGAAACCCCGGCAATTTACTCGAGCCCGGTAATGGTCATGAAGGGTTCCATAAAGGGAGTAGACAGTAAACTAGTTGCCCCGAGGCTGTGTACACTCTAGAACCTGCAATACCGGGAATCAAGACAACTACGACAGGAGATCAAAATGACTCAAGAATTTCATAAATATACCTCATTAGCGCACAAGTACGCTGACGGATGATGACTCAAATCAAGCCCTAAAAGATCTGGAGTGGGCGAAACAGCTGTGTCAATATCAGGAAGATACTCATCCACAGCAGCATCATCGGCTCGATCTACCCCAATCGGACGAATACAGGCCTCCGGCAGATGTCAGGGATGTCTAGTAACGAGAGGAGATAAAACAGCAGTTGCCCTACGGCGACGAACCCCCGAGGATGCCTGGTGGGATGAAGAACTACTCGGTATATCTGGGTCCATGGCTAAACAAAGATCAGGCATCTCAACATAAGGCATACCCCGTCTAATCCTATATTAATGTCAAGTGCATGAACATATTTGGGCCCAACATCATGAATGTTCTGCACGAGCGTGGGGGGGAAGCCTACGTCTTTACTCCTAGGTGCCTAATCTCGATCAGTCATCTGGCCCATGAATTTTTTTTGGCAGAATCTCCCCTAAAATACGGACTATCCGCAAGCACATGGGTGTGCATAGATGACCTTTTATAGGTCCCCATGGCACAACACAAGAAATAAGCATAATATACGATTATTTTTCATATTTTAAAATTCTAATGTAAATCGAACGAAGGCGAATAACAGCGATAAAAATATTTTGAAAATGGGAAAATTGCATAAGAAACCAATTCCCACATTAAAACAGATACTTTTTTTTATCAAAAATGTGCACCAAAAGATGTTCTCAGATCATGAAAAAATTTTACATCTACGTGTCCAACATATTAAAATACATGCATACATCGAAATAGAATATTTTTATCGAGTCACTAGAGTATACATTTTTGATACATTGTGTTCTAACTAACTAGCATCCATAACACAACGAAACGAAATCAAAAACGTGTAAAAGTTATGTGAATACGTTACTTGCGAGAAAACAAACGAATGTACAGAGTCAGAAATGGCAGAATTGAATCCCGCGAAGCAGAATAAGCGAGAGTACACGTGGAAATGCAACAGAATGTGAAGAGGAGAATCAAAAGAACACGAAAAGAATGGAAAAAAAGCCGCCCGAGTGGGGTATATCCACCTAAGCGAAGCCCAGTGGGCTCCACTCCTCCTATTTTGGTGTACGTCAGGTCAAAACACATCCCTTTCAGTCCAAATAGGTGTAACCTCGAAGAAAAATGCATTTTTGAAGCCTAAAAATGTCATTTTCGGGCAATGACGGTCACGAGAATCTGAAATCTGTCAACAATTAGACTTAAGATACCGAATGATGAAAAATGATAAATAAAAAAAACAAATTAAAAATGAGAAAATCGATAAAAAAATGAACCAAAAATGAGAAAAACAGTAAAAACGAGTCAAAAAATGAGAAAGAATAGGCAAACATTAAAGAAGATGTATCTTCTTGTGATTAAACGGCATTAAACCCGTTGGGGACGACACTCAACAAAAGTGTCAGGGACGAGACCTGGTGATTAAACCGTTGGGTACGCGACTTAACAACAAAAATGTCAGGGATGAGACCTGGTGAGTAAACCCATTGGGGATGAGACTCAACAACAAAAGTGTCAGGGACGAGACCTCGTGATTAAACCCGTTGGCGATGAGACTCAACAACAAAGTGCCAGGGACGAGACCAAGTGATTAAACCCGTTGGGGACGAGACTCAACAACAAAAGTGTCAGGGACCAGACCTGATGATCAAATCCATTGGGGACGAGACTCAACAACAAAATTGTCAGGGACGAGACCTGGTGATTAAACCCGTTAGGGACAAGACTCAATAAAAAGTCTTAGGGGCGGACCTAATGATAAATCCTGTGAGGACAAGACTCAACAAAAACGTCGGGGACGAGACCTAATAACAAAACCGTGGAGAATGTGACTCAGCAGGGAAATCGGGGGCGATACCCGGTGATGTCAATACAATGATAATTTTCCCCAACAGAGCGACATGGTATTGGAATTCAGCATCTAGCATCAGTACATCATCTTATATTTGACTTGTATCCTTTTATATCATTATCTTGCATTCTCAATATATCTTGTCATGCATTGAGTGTATATATCTTTATCATGCTCAATTCATTGCATTGCATAAATAAGACAAAGAAGGGCATCTGTAGACACCCGAAATTTCGCATATATTTTCTAACCCTGGCAGGAGGGCAAAAGAGTCATTTTAGCCAGAGGACGAGACCTCCAAACAGAGGATTTCGGGGCTCAAGTCAAAGTACACGAAGCTATCTCAACGACCACTGAGTGACAAACTACGTGAAGCATGACGCTGGACCAGTCGACATCTTTAAGAAGATCTATTTCTACTCTTTGCTTTATCTTCTCGAACCTGGAATTGGCCAAACCTTATGTCATTACGTATCTCTTGGAAAGAGCTTTCTGGAATGGCATGGCACGTCTCCCAACTGTTCCCGGATTGAAAGTTACGAACGTTTCAGCGAATAAGACGGAAAGACGACTACATGACACAAAAATCGAGGCAGGTGGGCCCCCACTAGCGGCTACATAGGGAAAGCCTATAAATGTCAGTTTTTAGCAGATTTTGAATATGAGAGGAATTTTAGAGAGAGAAAGTGAAGAATTTTAGAGAGAGGAGCTCGGAAATTAGCTTAGTTTTGCTAGATTTTCTCAAACTTTACATTAGATTAGCTAGATCTATACACATTCAAGAGCAAGGACGTGTTAAATCTCATACCCCAAGGTGAAATATTCAATCTTTCTAATAAATTCAATGTAGATCTATTAGATCTCATGTGTTTTGTCCATTGTTGTGCTTAAAGTTCGTGTATTTTTTAATTATTGTATTTGTTTATCGATTTCCCTTAGATTTATATCATTTTACCGATTTTTTTATCTTGAGATTGTTAAAGTTTGAATCTTTTCACTAGATCCACCGTACACCTAGCTTGAATCTAGTTTATTGACGGTTTCAAAGTTCAAAGCTTTAACCTCTATGCTAGATTCGGCTTAGATCTAGTGTGGATCTAGTCGTTTTCAATGTTTCAAGTCTATTTTGTTTACCACGTACAATCCTAGTTCCTTATATCTAGTGGTGAGGGGGTCCCACCTACCCGCCGTCAAGGGATTCTAACGATTGAATCACCTGATAGTCAGTTTAGGATATATTTCTCGATTTAAATCTCGATTATGTCATTAAATGGATCTAGGGAATCTTAGATCTCCGGATCTAAGTCCCGTTAATGGATCTCCTTAATACATATAGTCCCTCGTAATGTTGGTTTCGGTTATGCAATCTACGAGAAAGGGGTTACGGGAGTCCTTTCCTAGATCTTTATTTTAAGCTGCATTTCAATGTATTATCTATCAATGTGAGCCTAGGAATATGAGGGTCGGGATCCTCAAATTGGATCTTAACTAATTCCTACAATGGACATTATTTCGATTGTAAAGTTATTATCCGATCATTGTAAATGTAAATTTGGTCCTTAAAACGGTATCAAGGGTTCCATCCCAGGAAAATCGAATTTAAGGTCCCGTGATAGTGAAAATTGCGATTGTAGGTGTTCGGGACTATTGAGATGGCTTTCATGCCCACGGATCGCCCTAGCCCTATTTTGATGCTTAATTTCCCGTTTATCACCAAAAAAAGATTTCTAAAACAAAATGACAACTATCTTCTAAAATCAAACTCAAATCGCTCGGGTAAGTAAGACCACTTTAACTTAAAATTGAAAGTAACGATGAATCTCGATTCCTATTTGGCGAAGGGTTTGAAAATCGTGCTTTCATAAACTTCACCCAAAAAGCGGTTTCTATCAAAATCATAAACTAAAATGAACTTTATCTTTAAATCAAATCCCTCGTACAAAGGTTCAAAGAGGCTTTAAGTTGCTTTCAAAATAACGCACTTCTCACGATTTCGATCCGAAGCTAGATAACGATTTCCTTCAAAATCACACATACACATACACACACTTCACACTTAGGAAATAATAAGATGTGGTAACCGTGTTTTCACGGAAGTCGGGGGGTGCCTAACACCTTCCCCTCGCTTAAGCAAGCCCCCGAACTCTATGAATCTCGATTTTGAGATCAATTTTACGGAGTCACATATTGGGCCATATTGCGAAATCTAAAAATCTTGATGACTTGGTACATCAATTTAAATCTTTACCAACTGACGACTCTGTCCAATTGGCCCATCATTAAAATCAACATTTTCAAAACCCCGTTGACATTTATATCGGTATTTTTCCTAAAACTCACCCTTTAAATGAATAACCAAAATCTTAAAAAGGGTAAAAACAACGAAATTAGGAAAAATTGTAAATCCCGGCATTGACAATTAAGCCTGAAGGGTGTCTTTACACTTGGTGCCCTAAGGCCATCTGGTTTGGGGAGTCACTGGCCCAACACTAGCTACATGGGTAACTTAAGCCTAAGAAAATGAATCTTGCATAAGGTTAGGCAAGGAATAAATAGAGTAGACCACCAAACCTGTCTCGAAGTGTGGCCTTTGTTACTCGAGTAAGTAAACCCGAAGGGGTGTCTTTACACCTAGTGCCCTAAAGCCATTTGGTTTGGGAGTCATTGGTCCAAAACTCGTTAAATGGGTAACTCTGAATAACCTAAGAAAACGAGACGAGTTAAGTGAGTAAGAAAAAGAGAGAAAAAAAATATAGAGTCAAAAAGAAGAAAATTCTAGGCGAGAAGAATTAAGATCATCTAAAGTTATGGAAGAGAAATCCCTGCTAAGAGTTATGACATTCATAGTGCGCATGTCATATGACATCAATTCTGTGAAGAACGGCACCGAGAATGAAGACGGAGTACCTTTAATAAAGGAAGGTAGTTCTTTTGAATTTGATCTTACTCATGCATAATGACTATGGATGTTTAAAAGTTTTCTTGCAATTTCATAACTTGTTAAATGAAAAATCGTCCAAATAAAAGAAATAAAAATAACTTTGAGATTAATATATACACGGCACATCATTCACGATTCAAAACTTTCTTAGGAAAGATTCATTTTCCTGATCGATTTTAAGTTCTTTAGCGATAAGATAAAAACACCACGAATACGAGTTAAATGGTAGAATGAATGATATGCCTCATTGACAAGATTATACTAATCCTTATATCGGAGATATCCCTGACGGCCCGAGCCGTCAAGCTTTTTGTGCATTTTATTATTTGCCTGGTGTGCAGGATATTGCTCATTATGGGTAACTTGGCGTGGTCAACGAAGCGAGTTTCTTATATGAATTCCCGATAACAGCACGCACAAGGGTTGGGGCAATTTTAAGATTCGACCAAGCTTCTCATCAGAAGAAATGAGAGACTCTCTAAAGAAATTATGATGAAGTAAGCTCACTACGACAAAGGAAGGGTAAAGACAAAATTCCCTACCTAAGAGAATTCCTAACTCAAAACGATCGCCTTGTCGGTAAAATCATATTATTTGACTAAACAGGGGTCATTTCCATCCAAGCATATATACAATAAACATGCATCACGATAATGAAAATGAATGAGCATGCAACGACTAACGAAGCAAATCTATACATAAAATATATAGACATTATCCCTATACAATACATGAAAACATAAAAAGATAAAATATACAAAGAAAGGGGCACAGACGCCCAACAACTAACACAAGTTTGCTAGGACAATAAAAGGGCGGGGCACCTCCTCCAGGAATGTCAACAGCACCAAGACCGGCGGTCAAACCAAAGCCCAATCCAGCAGGATCATAGGTCGCCTTTGCTAGATCTCCTCCTAACCAACGAACGAAAAAGGATAACTGATCTACCTGGGGAGTCAAACTAGCAATTTGATTCTGATGGGTCGGTTCTTGAACACAGGTCATCCAATTAGACATCGTCACTGACCCCGACACGAGATCTCCTAAGAAATAAGTAGCCGCACCAATAGTCTAGGGCCTCCACCAGGTAGTAAAAGCCTCTGAGGTACTAGGCCATCAAATAACAAGAAGTCGTCCATGCCCTCTAGGGGAATCTCCGCAATTGGCATGTGAACAGGCTAGGATCTCCGAGGAAAGGGGTGAAAGGGGATACAAATCTCCCCCAAGACACATCTGAGAGCTCATTCTCCGAGATAAAGCTCTCAACCTCCATATGATAACAATGGAACCCAGCGGGTAGATAATGCAAACTCTGGCCCATTCGAAAAGCCATCCTCAAAATCGACAGACAGATGCTCTGATGAATAGGGAACCCAAGTTACGTCAACGACAGTAATCAACTCCAGCTGAAGACGACAATGTGTATAGCTATCCAAAACGGGGATCTCCTTTAAAGTAGTATAATGCCACCGACGACCACAATGATATGTATCCAAGCCTAGAGTGGTGATGGGACGAAGACATGGGAGTCTCTCATAAGCCCAAAATTGAAATATCAACAACGACTACATCATAACAGTGACAAAAACCAATATAGACTAAAAGAACGAAATGAATGAAACAAATCGGAAAAGGAACCTACAGGAGAAATGGAAAAAAGTCGAGCCAAGAGTTGGTCTGACCCTCCGAATGAAGACGCGTCCCGTGGAGAAAGTATGCAAAGGTGAATGATCCACAATCATAATCTCCAATGCGATCAACATCTTGAAGAGCTCCCACTAGACTGAAATGGACTGTAGCGGAGTTATTCGCCATAACACAGCCCCTCACAATGATCAGAAAGAGATGCCGCAAAAGTCAGTCACGCTCAACAAGGCCGGCCGGGAATGGCTCTGATAAGGCCCTTCGGATGGCCTCAAATGCTAAAGCACCGGAATGAACACTACTGCGGGCCTTGAAGGCCCGATCGTGTGGAGAAAAATCCTAATGGGGCTCAAACAACGGTCGGTGAAATGTCAACATCGAGGGGAACCCACTGTCCGGTGAACTCAATGCCCATGATGTAGCGTCAATTCAAAGGTGTCATCATCACCTCACAATCCAACAAATGAAGAGACTGACTCTGATGAAACCATCTCTTAGATAGAGCACGAAGGTAACCCTGGGGCAGCGTCGGGGAGCTATAGTGAAGAATGCTCAAAGCCCCAGGAATCTACTCAAGCCCGATAATCAGCGTGAAAGGCGTGATAAAGGGAGTAGACACTAAACCAGTTGCCTTGAGGCTGTGTACACTCCGAGACCTATAACGTGAAGAATTGAGACGACGTTGAGACGAAAAGAGAAAAATAATATAAAAAACAAATCAAAAATGAGAAAAATGATAAAAAAACAGATCAAAAATGAGAAAAGATAGACAAACACCAAAGAAGATGTGTCTTCTTGTAATTAAACGACATTAAATCCGTTAGGGATGAGACTCAACAAAAAGTGTCAAGGACGAGACCTGGTGATTAAACCCGTTAGGGACGAGACTCAACAAAAAAGCGTCAGGGACGAGACCTGGTGATTAAATCCGTTATGGACGAGACTCAACAAAAAGTGTCAAGGACGAGACCTGGTGATTAAACCCATTGGGGACGAGACTCAACAAAAAGTGTTAGGGACGAGACCTGGTGATTAAACCCATTGGGGACGAGACTCAACAAAAAGTGTCAGGGAGGAGACCTGGAGATTAAACCCGTTAGGGACGAGACTCAACAAAAAGTGTCAAGGACGAGACCTGGAGATTAAATCTGTTGGGGACGAGACTCAACAAAAAATGCCAGGGAAGAGACCTGGTGATTAAATCCGTTGGGGACGAGACTCAATAAAAGTGTCAAGGACGAGACCTGGTGATTATATCTATTGGGGACAAGACTCAACAACAACGTCAAAGACGAGACCTGATAACAGAACAATGGAAGGAAAGACTTGATGATATGCCTATTGAGGATAAGACTCAAGAAAGGATGATATGCCCGTTGAGGACAAGACTCAAGAAAGGAATCGGGTGCGAGACCCAGTAATGTAAATACCATGACAATTTCCCCCAGCGGGACAACATAATAGTAAAGTTTAAAGCATTTCACACCATTGCATTATTTGATAAATTAACTTGCATCCTTTTATATGATTATCTTGCATTGTAAATATATCTTGTCATGTATTGGGTGTATATATCTTTGTCATGTTCATTTCATTGCATTGCATAAACATGACAAAGAGTATCTGTAGACACCTAAAATTTTGTATATATTTTCTAACCCTGGCAGGAGGGCAAGAGAGTCATTTTAGTCAGAGGACGAGACATCCGAATAAAGGATTTCGGGGCTCAGATCAAAGTACAAGAAGCCATCACAACGACCGCGGAGTGACAAGCTGTTAGGTTCGTATATAGCGCGAACATGCAATTAAATTACATAAATAGTGCGAAAGCGCGATAAAATCAGATTTTAAAATTTTTCTTACAAACCATCACCATGATCATCCTTGTGCTCAATTATCAATTAAACGAAAGAGATAAAGTATGAGAATCATACCCTAGTAGAACCTTGCTTCTACAGGTACGAGTTCACCTCCAAATTCTTCGCGTTCTTCTTGAATTCCACCGATTAGATTCCTTCTTTTGATTAACGTTAGCCACCCAAGTGTTTGGCCTCTAGAGGTGATCCACCAAGGAATAATATGTATACAAGAAGATGGGTATTTGGTAAAACCCTAGTTTCTATCTCTATAGAAATTATAAATACTCTCTCTCCAATTCTTATGGAAGAGTGTGTAATTGTCTAACCCTAAATCATGATAAGACTCCTCTTATTTATAGATATAGGGAACCCTCCTAAACTATTTAGGATTAGGGTTTTTATTTTAATTAAACTCCTTTAATTAATTAAACTCCTAATCCAATTAGGAATTTATGAGAGTACTTTTATTAATTAATTCCCAAACTCTTTTAGGAATTAAATAATAATAATAATAGTAATAATAATAATAAGACTCCTCGTATTAATTTATATTTAATATTTCCAAAATATTAAATAATAAATATTAAGCTATTTAATTTATTCTATCTCCATAGATTAAATTAAATACACTTAACTTATTATTACGATTATGCCATTTACTTCTTAAATAAATATTTTCTTTTTGCAGTGTGACCCTTTAGGTTCTCCAAATTAAACCGGTTGTGAATAAATCAATTAGAACAATTCTAATCTTATTTAAATAAATAAATTAAACTATTTAATTCATTTAATTAAATAATATTTATTCTACAATAAGAGTAAACCCCCTTTGTCGACACCGGGAGGAAATCGCTTCGGTTACGATTATTACCCTTTCCAATTTTAGCCTTTTTATTAGATGATTTTTTGGAAAAGGTCGGCACAAGTGTCGACGGGGTTTTGAAAGATCATTTTTTATGATGAGCCATTTAACCAGAGTCACCAGTTGGTATATTTAAAATGGATGTACCAACTCATCCGAGTTTCGTTCTTTCGTAAATCGCTGGCTCATATGTGACTCCGAATTAATTGGTCTGCAAACCAAGATTCATAGAGTTCGGGGGCTTGATTAAGTGAGGGGAAGGTGTTAGGCACCCCCCAACTTCCGTGAAACACGGTTACCGCAATCTTGATGCTTTTCCTATCCTTCAATTCTTAAAATGTGTGTGTGCGTGCGTGTGTGCCTATGTGAATGTTGTGGTGAGTGTAGACACCCAAATTTTGCACTTTGTACACTAACCCTGACAGGGGGGCAAATCCGTCAAATGAACCGGCCTGCGAGAGCGAAAGACTTGGCACAAGTGTGAACACTCGATGCCACCGCGACGATTGGCAGTCAAAACCGACATGACGACATGGCCATCCGAAACGGGCATTCCCGAATAAGGTGGCACGTCTCCCGGAAATTCCCGGACTGCAGAATACAAGCCTGTCAGCGAAAATCGACGCCATAACACGAAAATCGAGGCGTGGCATGAAAATTGAGAAAGTCAAACCGTCCAGCCGCGGATTGATCTGCGGCCAAATAGTGCGCCTTTTGAAAACACGGATCTCGAAACACGGAACTCGAAACCAGGTGAGCGGAAGGCAGGCGGCCAGCCAGCCTATTTCAGCTCATCTCCGTTTCAGCATACAGAGAGTTGGAGAGTTCAGCAATTTTGGGAGGAAGAAGAATTCAGCACAGCAGCAGCACGGATTTTGAGAGAGAAATAGCTAAATTTTGCAACAAAATAGGAAGAAAAGAGAGAAAAAAAGAGAGGATTTATATTCTTTTGATTTTGATTGTATCAAATATCCTTCTAATCCTATTCAAATATACAAGTTCACATCCATTTGAGATCATTTGCAAGGTGAAAATTCCCTTTGTTCTAGCAATTTGTATCATATTATTTGGTTAAATTAAATGTAATCTTCATATATCTTGTTGAACAATCACGGATTAGGGATTATTAGTGAAGGTTCCATCGGAACAAAAAAATTCTTCCTAATAACCCGAGGATATCCAATTGGTGAAATTTCTAGCTTGTTTATGGTGATGTATTGGGTGTAAATTATTTAGATCATCATTTTCGGATGTCATGGTGTAATTAGACAAATCCGTGTTGGTTAGTTTTGTAGTATTCATTTCGTGGGCATGTAGCAATATTGGGTGTGAGCCTAGGAACGCGACCCCGTGGTCCAAATCCGATGATGGACGTTTTGATGTATGTAATAGATTCAAGGTGCTCGTTTTTGTAACATGTAATCGTCGGGCCTTAAAACGACGCTAAGGCGAGAATCGGGTTTAAGGCCCCGTAGTAGTGAAATATGTGATTGTTGGCGTTCGGGGATATTTTGATGGCTTACATGCCCGTGAATAGCCCCCTACGCGTTTTGATGTTTAATTTGAATTGTAACACCAAACAAAAGATTTCAAAGCCAAAACAATAAAGATTTTTTCTAAAATCAATCAAAGTAGGATATTAGCATCACGGGGCTAAGAATTGGAAATGCTAATGAAAGTCAATTCCTATTTTACGAGAAAGCTAAAGAGAAGTTGTTTCCAAATGTCACAAAAATGGTTTTATAAAAGGAAATAACCATTTTACCAAACCTTGATACATAGGGCGAAAGAGATCCTAGAAATTGCCCATCATTTATGAAAGCAACGTATAAATCTCGATTCCTATTTTGGCTAAGGTTTAACAAATTCATGTTTTGTCAAAGCAACACTTAATGAAAAATCTCATAGCTTTTACCAATTAAAATCAAATCTTTCTTATAAAGCTTTCTCGTGTATGCCGAAAAGACACTCCGAAGCGTTCTCAAATTAAAGCATGACTTTCCCTAAAAAATCCAAGTGATTCTTTCATACAAACTCACCACAACATTCACATAGGCACACACACACACACACACACGCACACACACCCATTTCATGAATTAAAGGATAGGAAAAGCATCAAGATTGCGGTAACCGTGTTTCACGGAAGTCGGGGGGTGCCTAACACCTTCCCCTCGCTTAAGTAAGCCCCCGAACTCTATGAATCTCGGTTCGCCGACCAATTAATTCGGAGTCACATATGAGCCATCGATTTATAAAAAACGAAAACTCGGATGAGTTGGTACATCCATTTCAAATATACCAACTGGCGACTCTGGTTAATTGGCTCATCATAAAAAACGATCTTTCAAAACTCCGTTGACATTTATGCCGACCTTTTCCAAAAAATCATTCAATCAAAAGGCTAAAATTGGTAAAGGACGAAAACCCGGCGTCGACAGCTGGCGACTCTGTTGGGGATATTAGAGGGCTTAAGCCGCTTTTGAATCTTGATGTTATCATATCCTTTAAAAATTCATGAATATGTGTGTGCATGCGATATTTTGATTTTTTGTGCTTTTTTTGTGTAAATGTGTGTTTTGTCCAATAAATGAATATTTGAATGGAATGGCTTTACTTCAAAGAAATCATTTGCATACGGTGAGGATGATGAATGTGAATGTATGTTGAGAGAGTACCTCCTCCTGAGGCGAACCTGTCGGTTGCTTATTACTGGACTCGAAGGGGCTGCTCCCTGGAGATGGCTCAGGAAATGCACCACCCAAATCCGCTCCAATCGAAAAAACTCAAACGAGTAGATTGCGAAGATTTGGGGACCTTCATGCCGAAAAGCCCGTGAGAGTAACCCTAGGATAAGTCAGCCTCAGATTAACCCAACGCAGGAAAAGTCTCTTCATGCCCTTTTACGTTCACGCGTATAAATGTCATGATCCCATTCATATATGCTTCCCTTTCTAGCAAAAGAAATTACTAACCTCTATGTTTTGCAGGTAACAACTGGGGAAGCATAATAAAGTCATGTTTAGCATTTGTTATTGCATTAAAGGACTACTAACTTTCTGTTTTACAGTGAAAGATTAAAAAACCCAAATCACAAAAAAGGTTACAGCTTTAGCATGCATTCATATCCTTTCATTACCCAGGACTAAACTTCGAAACATTGTCTCTGTAGGATTGCTCCTCAAACCCATTCGCAGTCTAAAAGGGCCCAAAACTCTACATCTGAAATGGCTGAGCTACCACCTACTAATCCTGGCTCCATATCTAGGGAGGAATTTGATGATTTCAAGAAGCAGATGTTAGAAATGGCCATCATGCTGAGGGAACAATTGATACCTCGACAGGATCCACCTAAAGAGGACCCACCCCAACCTAAGGGCGAGCCAGTCGCCCCGAAGGCCATTCCCGTACCTAACAAGACAGTGATTATTATCCCAGAAGAGGGAGATACGGATGACCTGTGAAAGAAAATGAAACAAATGGAGAAAACTATCCAATCTATGAAGGACATAGGGTCCCTAGGCAGGGTGAATTACTCAGATTTTTGTGTCTTCCCCGGAACCAGATATCCGGAGAAATTTAAAATTCCTGAGTTCGAGAAATACAATGGAAAAGGGGATCCTTATACACATCTGAAAATCTACATTGGAGAGTTGGGATCTTATGCAGAAGACGAGGGTCTAAGAATGCAACTTTTTCAAAAGAGTTTGACGGGAGAAGCGAGAATCTGGTATGCCCGTCTGGACAATGCCCGGATTCACAATTGGGAGGAATTGGCCCACACCTTCTTAACACAGTATAGCTTCCAAGCACAAATGGCCCCTGATAGATACCAAATGATAAAAGTTAAGAAGCAACCCAGGGAATCCTTCAGGGATTATGCACAACGATGGAGGGATATGGCCGCACAGGTGAATCCCCCGATGAGCGAGTCAGAGATGGTAATGACTTTCGTAGATATTCAGGAGGCCCCGTATTATGAGCTGGTTATATCAGGGATTGGTCAGCCTTTCGCCGAGATGATTAAACACGGAGAAATGGTGGATATGGGTCTGAAGTCTGGTAAGATTCGGGATTTCACGACTTTAGAAACGGCTGCAGAACAAATACAGAGTGGAAATTATGGCAGCACTTCCCGTAGAGTGCAAAAGAAGAAAGAGGAGGATGTTTCCCTCATCCTTCAGGGTTCGTCTAGAAAGGCAGAGAACCATCTTCCGGTACCGATGCAGAGAGTAGGGCCATCCCGACAGCCTAACTTCGTTGATTAGAGGGCGGAAGGGCGAAGGAGACATGAGGCCTCGCAAAATCGAGTATTCACCCCACTCGGGGAGCCTCTCGAGCAGATTTTGGCGGTATTGATGGCCCAAAAAAAGATAATCAATTTGGCGCCCCCAAGTGACCCAAAGGGAAGAAGGTTTAACCCAAGCAAGCGATGCGCATACCACTCGGGTTCCCCGGGTTATGATACGCAGGATTGTTGGACGTTGAAGCATATAATTCAGAACATGATTGACAATGGGGAAATTATGGTGGAACAGCCAGACTCCCCGAATGTTAAGGCGAATCCCCTGCCAAGACATGATGGAGGGGGAGTAAATGTGGCGGAGGCCAGTGAGGCCGAGGGGCCGTCAAGGCTGAATTATGTAAAGAAAATCGATGAAATGATCAACATAATAAGTGATCACGGGAATACACGGGGAGTGCCAATTAGATTGGCAGGGGTAAGCAGAAATATCACGGAGGGACCTGTCAAGCTGGCAGCTCCGAAACCCCTCATCCTTGCAGCGAGATCGCAAATCCCTATCAGCAGTCTAAAGACGGTACCATGGAATTATGGGGGGGTGCCAGAGGAAGTGGCCAGTTGTGCTTCTGTGACGACGAAGGGGAATCCCTTATATCTTCTCGGGTGAGTCCTGGAGAGCCAAAAGAAGAAAAATGAAGAGATATCCGAGGAGAAGGCCATAGAATTCTTGAAAAGGATGGATCACCCGGAAACAAGAGGGATCCAGATTTTAAATGAGGAGTCGGCCCTGACATCAATCATGGACTTGGTGTTATCATCCAATGATCACTGCAAAACCCTGGCAAAAATCCTGGAGGAGGCATATGTGCCCAAAGAAATTAGTGAGGAAGGTTTCGGCCATCTGTTGGAGAGTGATGTGATATCCTTTGCAATGAGGACATCCCCAAGGAGGGAAGGGGGCACCGAAAACCGCTACATATTGCAGTAATCTCCTCAGGTTATGTCATGAATGGGGTGCTGATTGATGGGGGATCGGCCTTGAATATCTGTCCCCTCAGTACATTGCAGAAGATGAACATCAATCCCAAGTGCCCACGGGCCAGTCATGTAGTGGTGCAAGCTTTCGATGGTTCCCGGAGGGATACAATTGGAGAGATAGAATTGCCGGTGGAAGTAGGACCTTGCACTTTTGATATCTCTTTCCAAGTCCTAGACATTGCCGCCAGTTATAACCTGTTATTGGGGAGGCCGTGGATACACATGGCCGGGGCAGTTCCTTCCACGCTACACCAGCAAATCAAATTAATCATCGACGGAAATCTGGTTACGATCTCGGCAAAATGTGATGAACCTTCTCCTCCCAGGAATGGCCTACCAGTGATCAATGTGGACGAGTCGGCGGCACCTGCCAGTTTTCAGGCGCTGGAAATTAGTACTCCCCACTACAGGTGCCTGGGAGCCCCAGCCGTGAAACCTAAGGTCTCTCCAGAACTTACCTTCGTTGCAAAGGAAATGATGAAAATGAAATTCCAGCCTGGACAAGGATTAGGAAAGAGTAGCCAAGGAATCACCGAGCCCATTCAGCTACCCCATCAGATAGGTAAAGCAGGGTTGGGATATCGTGAAGGCGTAGCACGGAGACACCATCAAGGTGCGGCTCCGATTCGGCTGGCTGGCAGTCTGGTGACCAGGGTCAACAATGAACAGGGGATAAGCGAGCCTGTGATTGAGTCAGGGGATGAAGAATTAACCCCCGCAAGTGATGAATCGGCCAAGAGGGAGAGTTTCCTACAAGAGGTCGCAAGAGAGTTTGAAACCAAGTGTCATATCCCCGGACAATTAACAAGCAGTAGAGAGGGGACGGATGTTGTCACGCCACCGGGAGCCCAACAAGTTGTGCTTGTCATCGATTGGGCAGGGCTAGTGATTCCCGAAGAAGGTAGGAGAAGGGACTCAGGCGAAGTAGCCGTAGTCATCGGGGAAGTGCCTGATGTGAGACCCCCTTTTATCCAGCACATTTCATCTGATCTAACCGTCGACAACTGGACCATGAGGCCAGTGATATCCAAACAAGGGTAAAACCCGACATCAGGGTGGTAGACCCCAAAGGATGGGAGGATGAAGATTTTATTTTTGTTGTTGTTTTATATTTGCATAATTATGTCGTTTCTTCGTGTTATCTGAAAATGTGATCATTGTGGAAAATAACTTATATATGACAAGTATTTTGTTTCATGTCAGGTGTACCAATTTGAGTAATCCTTGCCTAACAAACGGTCTTTCAAATTTGAATGATGATTATGATTTTGACATTGAGCTGGATTTCGATTTAATGGGCATTGAGCAAGACGAGACAGATTACGACGACGCGCCTGACGAGATCAAAGGATGGGTCGAGGATAAACCCAAACCCAACTTGGACCAAACCATCACCATAGATATTGGAACCCCTGACAAGCCAAAAGAACTCAAGATAGGGACGAACCTTACCCCTAGCCAAAAAGCAAAAATGACTGAGTTGCTAAGCCAATATGAGGATGTCTTTGCCTGGTCTCATGAGGACATGATCGGATTATCCACCGATATCGTGGTACATCGGTTGCCCATCAAGGAGGGTTTCAGGCCTGTCAAGCAAAAATTAAGAAAGTTGAAACCGGAGTGGAGCTTAAAAGTGAAGGAGGAGATCATCAAACAGTTCAGGGCCAGAATCATTATGGTGTCTACCTACCCAGAATGGCTATCCAATGTAGTCCCGGTGGCTAAGCTTGGAGGGAAGGTGAGGGTATGTGTAGACTATAGAGATCTAAACAAGGCCAGTCTCAAGGATAACTTCTCGGTGCCTTTCATACACATCCTGGTAGATAACACAGCCCAGTACGAGATGTACTCCTTTGTTGATTGCTTCGCGGGGTATCATCAGATAATGGTGGCGGAAGAAGATCGGGAAAAGACCGCGTTCATCACCCCTTGGGGCACCTTCTGCTATAGACGATTGGCTTTTGGTCTCACAAACGCGGGGGCTACTTATCAGAGAGCCATGATGGCCCTGTTCCACGACATGATACATAAGGAGATAGAGGTCTACGTGGATGACATTATCGTGAAGTTAAGGGTAGAATCTGACCACATAACCCATCTTAGAAAGCTATTCGACCGGCTCAGAAAGTATAATTTGAAGCTCAATCCAGCGAAGTGTGCTTTCGGAGTGCAGTCGGGTAAGCTCTTGGGATTCCTGGTTAGTGATCGAGGCATTGAGTTGGATCCAGCAAAGATTAAGGCCATTGTGGATATGCCAGCACCTCACACGGAGAAGGAGATAAGAGGATTCCTCAGAAGAATAAACTTCATCAGCCGTTTTATATCCCACTTGACGACTACATGCGAACCAATTTTCAAATTGTTAAGGAAAGGTGCTTCCCAAGAATGGAATGAGCAATGTCAGAGGGCTTTTCAGACCATTAAAAAACAACTGACAGAGGCACCAGTGCTGGTACCCTCGAAGGACGAGATCCCTCTGTTTATGTATATATCGGTCAATGCCATCGCGATGGGATGTATGCTGGGGCAGAAGAATGAGGCAGGTAAAGAGCAGGCCATCTATTGTAACGCCCCCAAATCCGGGTTACCTTATCCACGAATTCGGTGCATCACTGTGCCACTCATATATCAATCTAACAACAACTTATTGCGGAATAATAAAAATATTTATATTGATATAATATAAATATTGTCGTCCCAAGCCTCGAAACCATAACTAAAACATGATATTACTACATGAAAGTAATTACAAGATTATTACAACATGTTCCCATCTAATCTCAGGTACGAAGACCTTAATTAATACATCATTTAATAATCATTACAAATTTAATATTACTCCTGCTGTATATATAACAGTCCATATCAATACAAGCATTAACAATTATTACCTCAAACTCTCCTCAATCTCAGGTTTCGTAACATTTAACTAAAACACTTATGATCAAGGTTGAACAAATACCATTGATCATTTACAAAGTCTCCTATGTGAACGCAAGGTTCGGATTCTGACTTTAGTCAATCCCCGAATATATGCAAAGTTACCCAACAACTATACATTCATTATAAAGATGTCCTTTATACATTATCGTCATCCTTGTAGTTTACTATAATAATTAACTAACATAATCACATCATAAATATTATAATGGACAACCTTCATCTTTAACTCAAGGTTTACATATTCAAATTCATGTACATCATACACTGTCATCACAGCTAAATAATTACAATAAAGAAATAGTTTGCAACCTTCTTGAATCCCTGTGCCTCTAATCCTTATCATCATGATATCAAGATAATTGCATTGCATCGTAAATCTGCAAAAGTTTTATTTTTGCAAGAATGAGCACGACGGCTCAGCAAGAACTAACAGTTTTCACATTTCATGCTTCACGTAACACATAAGCTTATATTTTATCCATGCATCATGATTCTCATACTATGCATCTTACTCATGCATAATAAATCTTATGCAATTCATCAATATATATGCATCATGCATCTCATAGCATACCTCATGCATCTCACATTGTATGTTTACAATAATTCAAGTTCCACATAGAACAATATAGTCACATAATTGCACATTGTGCACACTTTAATCATGCTCACATATAATCCACATAATAAGGAAAGATTTAGTAATCCAGTCATGTACATCAATACATTTAAACAAGTTAACAAGTTACTGAAAGAACTTGCCTTGAGCGTTCCTTGCCAAATTATGATGGCTCGTCCTTCAAATATCCTACACAATTTATTTAACAATAAAATACCAATTAGCCACTAAAAAGTCTTCATATATTGGTTCACATTATAATAATTATTATCTCATATTGTTCGCGCATTATAGATAATTAACACGATTAACTCCAAAACGTTACTCGGCGTCGCGTCGTTTGAAAACGTTACGACCCTTACCATTATCAATACTTATTGGTTACATTAACCTCATCCTCATCCCATATCTTATAATGTTCTTTTCATTAGAATCGAAACACTATTTAAGTTCTTTAACACTTTAAGTGGCGTTTCGACGTTTACACGTCACACACCTAAATCGTCTCGTTAGAATATGCTTAACATGCCCATACATTGGGTTATAACACTCTATCATATTTCATTATTATTAGAAACAAAATATTAAACAAGGTTATACACACTTGTTACGGCGTTACGACATTTGCACGTCCGTATGCCACACTTGTCTATTCGAACGCCCAACTGACACGCGATTGCGTACGCTTGGCACGCCCATTCGAATTGTCTAATACTCAATGGTTAACACTAAGTATCATTATAAATCATAAATATCATATTATGAAAGTTAGAACATCACTTTACATTGTCGGGAGCATTACATGTGCTTACGCGCATGCCCGACACCCTCCGATTGCCCCCAATTACACATCAGTCCTATAAATGGCCAATTTATACCAATCTACAGACCTCAAATTGAAAAACTTAAAGAACGAACGTTGTAGGTCTACTCGTTCTCTTTCCGAATCATCTTGAATCATCTCAATCCAAGTTCGTATGAGAAAGTTATGCCCATTTTAGTAAAGGGCGTCAAAGCCGTCTAGCAAACTGCAGCCCCAGCGCGGCCAGCGCTCAAATGGCCTTAAAATGAGCGCCGTCGGCGCTCAACCGGCTGTATCCCAGGTAAGAAATTGCACCAGCTTCGCGGCTTTGACCTCCTCTCACTCCGATCTTCATAACTTGTTCAATACACGTTCAAATTGGTCCATTTCGGACTCTATGGACTCCTAATTCATGGGGCTACAACATATCAAAAATGTAGAGCTACCCATTAACATTAACATATTCAAATCCTTGACCAAAGTATCAACTCACGTTTTATTTTCGTGTTCTTGGTGTTCTTGGTGTTCTTCACTAAAATCAACACCAAATCTTTGTTTTAATCCCTTTTTACTCCATTCCGACTGGGTTAACTTCATAATCCATGGAAGTACAACATCATACCAACAAATAAATTAACCAAACACAAAATCAAAGCTATATGTCCTCTAAAATTCGTCCAAATGTCCAAAGTTCCATTGTTCTTCATGTTCTTCATCCTCCTTAAGCATAGGTACGGATTTATTGCGTTTTTATTTCACTTTGATGTTATTAATGGCTTATATAACCTCTTAACAACATTTACAACCATTCACAACCAACAACAACAATAGAAAATCTCCAGAAAATCAAAACCCATTACAAAAGCTTGAAAACTCAAAAATGGAGGAATGATCTTGAGGTTGGGATTTTACCTCTTGTTAATCCGTTCAAAAGTTAGAGAAAATGAACTAGAGCTTGCTTGAAGGTTCTTCTTCCTCCTTGGACTCACCCGCGCACTCATCTTCTACTCTTCTTCTTGTTCTCCTTCTCTCCCGAACCCTCCTTCTTTTCTTTGTTGTTCTTCTTCCTTGCTTCTGTAGGAATTTTCTCTCTCTCTCTCTCTATCTTCCATCTGCAGCAACAAGGTATGGAATGGGAGGAGAGAATGAATGATTGAATGGAATGGGAGAGTGGAGGTGTAAATTTGGGAGAAAGTGGGTTTGGTGCTCAAGGTTGGCCACCAAATTCCAACTTGCCAGCAACCTCCCTCTTTGCTCTCATTTGATTGGTCTAATGTGGTTGGGTGGTTCCCACTTGGAGTAACAAGCCAAAATAAATACCTGAAAATACCAAAAATATATCCGAAAACTCCCACTTTTGTACCAAAACTGGTAAATAACCCTACCCAAAATTAAAATGGGCATTACCATAAATATTTGGATGGGTAATAATAATTATTATGGGATTTGTCCAAATATTCGGAACACCCATATAGCACATTTCGGATACGGATTAAATCACGTATCAGCTCAAATAAAATTTCTGACACTTGGAAAAATTATTCCTACGCATACACGTATTTATGAAATTATTCAACATTGAAAAAGACACAAAAATTTTATGGCGTGAATAGTGCCTCGAGAAACGTGCCCCGTCAATAGTGATTTTGCGATCTTTCGCAAAATCAATTATTCACTCCTACGATTCAATAACGCATAAAACTTCATGCGTTGACATCATCCAGGTTATAAAATAACCTTTAAACATGTCACATAAAAATAATATTTAATCCATTTAATAATATTAATAAACCCAAATTACAAGGGTATTCACGATTCGCGATCGCTACTCTTCCCGATTAACTCCCCATAATCATATACATCAACGTACATATATCTCACCCATATTTTGGGTTAGCGTCTTTACAATAAATAACTCGTCCAATAATATTATCCTTCAACTATTTATTTAATCCAATAAATAGTACTCTAGCGATATTTCTCGAATCCGCCAAATTAGCTAATACGAAAACTTTCATACTTACTAATCATCGTCTACACATAATCTAGGTTATAATATAACCTTTAAACGCTTAACACATAATAATATTAATAAAAGTCTATTTTATTCAATAATATTTGTAAGCTCGGATTATCCAGCTATCCACGACTCGCGATCGTTATAATAATCAACTATTAACTCATTCATTTTGAATCCATGTATATATTTCACATTTATATATATACATATTAAGCTCACCAATTAAAATTACATAAATATATATAACACATATATATTCAAACACGACTCATAATAAGAATTATTCTATATTAAATTCTTATTATAATTAATCTCGAAAATCCGGGTTGTCACATCTATTACCTCAGCAAGAGATTTAGCCAATGTGAACAGAATTACACTCCCATCGAGAAGACCTGTTGCGCTCTGGCCTGGGCTGTAGGGAGATTACAGCACTACCTCCATGGGCGTACCACGTACCTGATATCGAGGATGGATCCCTTGAAATATATTTTTGAAAGGCCCATGCTGAACTGTCGACTATCAAGATGGCAGTTAATCTTACAACAGTTCGACATGGTGTACGTAACTCAGAAAGCCATGAAAGGACAGGGAATTGCAGATCAGTTGGCAGAGACCCCATCAGGAGGAATGGAGCCGTTAGAAACTCCTCTACCGGGCGAAGATATATTTTGGGTATCACACACGAAATGTGATGACGAGGGGCAATTCTGGAAGCTATATTTTGATGGTGCCATGAATGCTGAAGGGGCAGGAGCCGGAGCGGTCCTGGTCTCTATCACCGGAGAGCAATACCCTGTGGCCACTAAATTGCAGTTCAGTAATTCGAACAACACAGCTGAATACGAGGGATGTATATTGGGACTCCGCTTTGCCCGCGATATGGGAGTGAAGAGACTGGCGGTGTTCGGGGATTCAGAATTGGTAATCAGACAGGCAATCGGGGTATACAGCACAAAGGAGCTTCGGTTACTTCCATACCATCGTTGTGTTACCCAGTTGATGCAAGAGTTCGAAGACATCGCTTTCCGAGATATTCCCCGGGGACGGAATGATTTTGCGGATGCGTTGGCAACCCTGGCTTCCTTAATCCATATAAGCAAAAGAAAAGATGTTCCACAGATTGAGATAGCAGTACAGAATGCCCCGGCATACGAGGAGCATGTTGCAGTATTATCAGATGAAGTGGTTCTGCCAAAGCAACCTTGGTATCACGACATAAGGGAGTACCTGAGGGATAGATCCATTCCCGACCAGGCCAGCCAAGCTGCGAGGATGAGGATTCAAAAGATGGCAATGAAATTTTACCTGAGTGGGGATTCACTCTACAAGAGGGATGCTGGATTGGGACTGTTGCAATGCGTAGATGAGACACAGGCCCAAAGGATTATGAACGAAGTACATGGTGGAGTGTGTGGGCCACACATGAGTGGACCGATGCTGGCTAGAAAGATCTTAAGAACGGGGCATTATTGGTTGACACTAAAAGCCGACTGTGACGATCATGTCAAACGGTGTTACCAATGCCAGGCACACGGCAATGTGATCCATACGCCTCCCAATGAACTGCACTGTATAACTTCCCCGTGGCCATTTGCAATGTGGGGAATGGATGTAATCGGACCAATAGAGCCCAAAGCGAGCAACGGACACCGATTCATTTTCGTCATGATCGATTATTTCACCAAATGGGTAGAGGCAGCTTCTTTCCCCAAGGTAACTCAGGAGGTCATCGTCGGTTTCATCAGGAATAATGTCATTTGTCGATACGGGCAACCTAGCGAGCAACGGACACCGATTCATTTTCGTCATGATCAGATGAAGTGGTTCTGCCAAAGCAACCTTGGTATCACGACATAAGGGAGTACCTGAGGGATAGATCCATTCCCGACCAGGCCAGCCAAGCTGCGAGGATGAGGATTCAAAAGATGGCAATGAAATTTTACCTGAGTGGGGATTCACTCTACAAGAGGGATGCTGGATTGGGACTGTTGCAATGCGTAGATGAGACACAGGCCCAAAGGATTATGAACGAAGTACATGGTGGAGTGTGTGGGCCACACATGAGTGGACCGATGCTGGCTAGAAAGATCTTAAGAACGGGGCATTATTGGTTGACACTAAAAGCCGACTGTGACGATCATGTCAAACGGTGTTACCAATGCCAGGCACACGGCAATGTGATCCATACGCCTCCCAATGAACTGCACTGTATAACTTCCCCGTGGCCATTTGCAATGTGGGGAATGGATGTAATCGGACCAATAGAGCCCAAAGCGAGCAACGGACACCGATTCATTTTCGTCATGATCGATTATTTCACCAAATGGGTAGAGGCAGCTTCTTTCCCCAAGGTAACTCAGGAGGTCATCGTCGGTTTCATCAGGAATAATGTCATTTGTCGATACGAGCCCAAAGCGAGCAACGGACACCGATTCATTTTCGTCATGATCGATTATTTCACCAAATGGGTAGAGGCAGCTTCTTTCCCCAAGGTAACTCAGGAGGTCATCGTCGGTTTCATCAGGAATAAGCAAAAGAAAAGATGTTCCACAGATTGAGATAGCAGTACAGAATGCCCCGGCATACGAGGAGCATGTTGCAGTATTATCAGATGAAGTGGTTCTGCCAAAGCAACCCTGGTATCACGACATAAGGGAATATCTGAGAGATAGGTCCATTCCCGACCAGGCAAGTCGAACTGAGAGAATGAGAATTCAAAAGATGGCGATGAAATTTTACCTGAGTGGGGATTCACTCTACAAAAGGGATGCTGGGTTGGGACTGCTGCAGTGCGTCGATGAAACGTAGGCCCAAAGGATTATGAATGAAATCCATGGTGGAGTGTGTGGGCCACATATGAGTGGACCGATGCTGGCCAAAAAGATCTTGAGGACAGGGCATTATTGGTCAACGCTGAAAGCCGATTGCGATGATCATGTCAAACGGTGTTACCAATGTCAGGCGCACGGTAATGTGATCCATACGCCTCCCAATGAACTGCACTGTATGACCTCCCCGTGGCCATTTTTAATGTGGGGAATGGATGTAATCGGACCAATAGAGCCCAAAGCGAGCAACGGACACCGATTCATTTTCGTCATGATCGATTATTTCACCAAATGGGTAGAGGCAGCTTCTTTCCCCAAGGTAACTCAGGAGGTCATCGTCGGTTTCATCAGGAATAATGTCATTTGTCGATACGGGCAACCTGAGGTCTTGGTCTCCGACAATGCCAAGAATTTGAACAACGCCCTCATGAAGGGATTGTGCGACCAGTTTAAGATCAAGCACCTCAACTCCGTCATTTACCGTCCTAAGATGAATGGGCAGTGGAGGCTGCAAACAAGAACATCAAGAAGATCATGGCGAAAATGTCTGCTAATCATCGGGGATGGCCAGATTTGTTACCCCTCACCCTGCTAGCATACCGAACGTCAACGCGTACTTCTACAGGGGCAACCCCTTACGCTTTGGTGTATGGAATGGAGGCCGTTCTGCCAATTGAGGTTGAGATGGCGTCCCTCAGAATAATGATCGATGCTCAGATAAGCGAGGAGGATTGGATGCAAAGTCGATACGACCAATTGGCCCTAATTGATGAAAGGAGGGTGGCTGCTGTTTGGCATGGTCAGTTATATCAACAAAGGATCTCTCGATCGTACGACAAAAGGATAAGACCCCGGAAGTTCAAGGAAAATGATTTGGTACTAAAAAGAGTCATGCCTTGTCAAGACGAAGCCAAGGGGAAGTTTGCCCCGAACTGGGAAGGACCGTTCGTGATTAAGAAAGTGCTATCCAGAGGAGCCCTCATATTGCAAGAAATGGATGGTGAGGTATTTCCACAACCCCTCAATTCTGATTCGGTGAAGCGGTTCTACGCTTGAATCATCAATTCTCCCTTTTCTTTGAGGAACGAACTACGTAGGACCTGATCTCCCAACTTGTGGGGGTACTGTAGACACCCAAATTTTGCGTTCCTTGTACTAACCATGACAGGAGGGCAAAATCGTCAATTGAACCGGCTTGCGGGAGCGAAGGAGTGGGCACAAGTGCGAGCGCCCGACACCACCGCATTGTTTTGGCGACCAAGGCTGACGTGACAATAGGGTCGTCCGAAACGGGCATCCCCGAATGAGGTGGCACGTCTCCCGGAAATTCTCGGACTGCAAAATACGAGCCTGTCAGCGAAAACCGACGTTACGGCATGAAAATCGAGGCGTGGCATGGAAAACGAGAAAGTCAAACCGTCCAGCCGCGGATTGATCTGCGGCCAAATAGTGCACCTTTTGAAAACACGGATCCCGAAACACGGAACTCGAAATCGGGGTGAGTGGAAGGCAGGCGGCTGGCTTTGGCCAGCCTATTTCAGCTCATTTTTGCGCAGCATACAGGGAGTTGAAACAGTTCAGTAGTTTTGGAAGAAGAAGAATTTCTGCAGCAGCAAAAACACGGAAATAGAGAGAAAATAGCTAGATTTTGCAACAAAATAGGGAGAAAGGAGAAGAAAAAAAGAGAGGATTTAATTCTTTTGATTTTTGTTGTATCAAATACACTCCTTATCCTATTCAAATACACAAGTTCACATCCATTTGAGATCAATTGCAAGGTGAAAATTTCTATTTGTTCTAGCAATTCATGTCATATTGATTGGGTAAATTAGATGTAACTTTCATGTATCTTGTTGAGCAATCATGGATTAGGGATTATTGGTGAGGGTTCCATCGGAACAAAATTCTTCCTAATAACCCGAGGATATCCAATTGATGAAATTTCTAGCTTGTTTATGGTGATTCATTGGGTGTAATTTATTTGGATTGTCATTTTAGGATATCATGGTGTATTAGATCAATCCGGGTTGGTTAATTATGTAGTATTCATTTTATGGGCATGTCATAATCTCGTGTGAGCCTAGGAACACGACCCCGTGGTTCAAATCCGATAATGGACGTTTTGATGTATGTATAGATTCAAGGTGCTCGTTTTTGTAATATGTAACCGTTGGCCCTTAAAACGACGTTAAGACGAGAATCGGGTTTAAGGCCCCGTATTAGTGAAATATGTGATGGTTGGCGTTTGGGGATATCTTGATGGCTTACATGCCCGTGGATAGCCCCAACGCATGTTTAGGCTTGATTATATTTCGTGACACCAAAATGGTTTCAAAAGATTAAACGACAAAGATCTTTTCTAAAATCAATCAAAGTAGGATATTAGCATCACGAGGCTAAAAATTGGAAATGCTAATGAAAGTTGATTCCTATTCTACGAGAAAGCTAAAAAAGGTTATTTTCAAATGTCACAAAAAATGGGTTTTATAAAAGAAATTAAAGGTTTTATTAAACTTTGATGTATAGGGCGAAAGAGATCCTAGAAATTGCCCATCATTTATGAAAGCAACGTATAAATCTCGATTCCTATTTTTGCCAAGGATTAATAAAATCCTCTTTTGCCAAAACGTCACATAATAAAAATCTCCTAATTTCGACAATTTGAATCAAACCTCTTTCATAAAGCTTTCTCATGTATGCCGAAAAGACATTCCGAAGCGTTCCCAAATTAAAGCACGACTTTCCCAAAAATCCAAATGATTCTTTCATACAAACTCACCACAACATAGGCACACACACACACACACACCGGCACATACACACATTTCATGAATTAAAGGATAGGACAGCATCAAGATTGCGGTAACCGTGTTTCACGGAAGTCGGGGGGTGCCTAACACCTTCCCCTCGCTTAAGCAAGCCCCCGAACTCTATGAATCTCGATTCGCAGACCAAATTAATTCGGAGTCACGTATGAGCCAGCGATTTATAAAAAGCGAAAACTCGGATGAGTTGGTACATCCATTTCAAATATACCAACTGGCGACTCTGATTAATTGGCTCATCATAAAAAGCGATCTCTCAAAACCCCGTCGACATTAATGCCGACCTTTTCCAAAAAAAATCATGCAATCAAGAGGCTAAAATTGGAAAAGACTAAAAAAGGACCCACGAAGCGAAAACCCGGCGTCGACAGCTGGCGACTCTGCTGGGGACATTAGAGGGCTTAAGCCGCATACAGGTCTTGATGCTATCCTATCCTTTTAAAATTCATGAAATGTGTGTGCGTGCGATATTCTGACTTTTATTTTTGTTGTGTGAATGTGTGTTTTTGCCCAAATGAATGAATGATTGAATGGAATTGCTTTTCTTTTAAAATAATCATTTGCATACGGTGAGGGCGATGAATGTGAATGTATGTTGAGAGAGTACCTCCTCCTGAGGCGAACCTGTCGGTTGCTTATTACTGGACTCGAAGGGGCTGCTCCCCGGAGATGGCTCAGGAAACGCACCACCCAAATCCGCTCCAATCGAAAGGGCTCAAACGAGTAGATTGCGAAGATTTGGGGACCTTCATGCCGAAAAGCCCGTGAGAGTAACCCTAGGATAGGTCAGCCGCAGATTAACCCTACGCAGGAAAAGTCTCTTCATGCCTTTTTACATTTCACGCATAAATGTCATGATATTAATCATATTCGCCTCCCTTTTGCCGAGAGAAATTACTAACCTCTATGTTTTGCAGGGAACAGCTGGGGAGCTTAATAAAGCCATGTTTAGCATTTGTCATTGCATTAGAGGACTACTAACTTTCTGTTTTACAGGGAAAGATTAAAAAACCCCAAAAACACAAAAATTACAGCTTTAGCATGCATCCGCATTTTTATTCCCCACAACTAAACTTCGAACCTTGGTTTCTGTAGGATTGCTCCTCAAACCCGTTCGCAGTCTAAAAGGGCCCAAAACTCCATATCTGAAATGGCTGATATTCCATCTACCAATTTCGGTGCCATATCTAGGGAGGAATTTGATGACTTTAAGAAGCAGATGTTAGAAATGGCCATAATGCTAAGAGAGCAGTTGATACCCAGGCAGGAACCACCTAAGGAGGATCCACCTAAGGGCGAGCCAGTCGTCCCAAAGGCCATTCCCGTACCAAACAAAAAAGTGATTACTATCCCGGAAGAGGGAGATACAGATGACTTGCGGAAGAAAATGAGACAAATGGAAGAAACCATCTAATCTATAAAGGGCATAGGGTCCCTCGGCAGGGTTAACTATTCAGATTTATGTGTCTTCCCCGGAGCCAGATACCCGGAGAAATTTAAAATCCCCGAGTTTGAAAAATACAATGGGAAGGGGGACCCCTACACACACTTGAAAATATACATTGGAGAACTCGGGTCTTATGCCGAGGACGAAGGGTTGAGAATGCAGCTGTTCCAGAAAAGCTTAACGGGGGAGGCAAGAATTTGGTATGCCCGCCTTGACAACGCCCGAATCCACAACTGGGAGGAACTGGCCCATACCTTCTTAACCCAATACAGCTTTCAGGCCCAGATGGCCCCTGACAGGTACCAAATGACAAAGGTTAAGAAACAACCTAGGGAATCCTTCAGGGAATATACGCAACGATGGAGGGGCATGGCCACGCAGGTGAACCCCCCGATGAGCGAATCAGAGATGGTGATGACTTTTGTAGACATTCAGGAGGCACCGTATTATGAACGAGTCATCTCGGGGATTGGAAGACCCTTCGCTGAAATGATTAAACATGGAGAGATGGTAGATATGGGGTTGAAATCGGGTAAAATCCGGGATTTTACTGCTTTAGAAACTGCTGCCGAGCAAATACAGAATGGAAACTATGACAGCACTTCCCGGAGGGTCCAAAAGAAGAAGGAAGAGGATGTCTCCCTCATCCTACAAGGGTCATCCAGAAAAACAGAAAGTCATCTTCCGGTACAGGTGCAAAGGGTAGGGCCATCCCGACAGCCAAACTTCACAGATCAAAGGGCAGAGGGGCGAAGAAGATATGAGGCCTCGCAAAATCAAGTATTCACCCCGCTCGGGGAGCCGCTTGAACGGGTATTAGCGGTATTAGTAGCCCAAAAGAAGATAGTTGGGTTGGCACCCCCGAGTGACCCAAAGGGTAGAAGGTTTGACCCGAGCAAGCGGTGTGCATACCACTCCAGTTCCCCTGGCCATGATACACAAGACTGTTGGACGTTGAAGCATCGAATCCAGAACCTGATTGACAATGGGGAAATTGTGGTGGAACAGCCAGACTCCCCGAATGTTAAGGCAAATCCCCTGCCAAGACATGATGGAGGGGGGGTCAATGCGACAGAGGCGAGTGAAGCTGGGGGGCCGCCAAGGTTGAACTATGTGCAGAAAATTGAGGAAATGATCACCGTGATACATGATCATGGGAGTGCACGGGGCACGCCCATCAGGTTGATAGGGGTAAGTACGAATAGCACGGAGGGACCTGTCAAGTTGACGGCTCCGAGGCCCATCATCCTGGCGGCAAGGCCGCAAATCCCTATCATTAGTCTGAAGACTGTACCCTGGAATTATGAGGGAATGCCAGAGGAAGCGGCCAGTTATGCTTCTGTGACGACAAAGGGGAACCCCTTATATCTTCCCGGGCGAGTCCTTGAGAGCCAAAAGAGAAAAAATGAAGAGATTTCCGAGGAAAGGGCAATAGAATTCTTGAAAAGGATGGATCACCCGGAAACAAGGGGGATCCAGGTTTTGAATGAGGAGTCAACCCTAACATCAGTCATGGATTTAGTGTTGTTATCCAATGGGCATTGCAAAACCCTGGCGAAGGTTCTGGAGGAGGCATACGTGCCCAAGGAAATTAGTGAGGAGGGTTTCGGCCAGCTGGTGGGCCACCTATTGGAGAACGATGTAATATCCTTTACGGATGAAGACATACCCAAGGAGGGAAGGGGACACCAGAAACCGCTACATATTGCGGTAATCTCTTCGGGTTATATAATGAATGGGGTGCTGATTGATGGAGGATCGACATTGAATATCTGTCCCCTCAGTACCTTGCAGAAGATGAACATCAACCCCAAGCGCCTACGAACCAGTCATGTGGTGGTACGAGCTTTCGATGGTTCCCGGAGGGATACAATGGGAGAGATTGAATTACCGGTGGAGATAGGACCCTGTACTTTTGATATATCTTTCCAGGTCCTAGATATTGCAGCCAGTTATAACATGTTATTGGGGAGGCCATGGATACACATGGCCGGGGCAGTTCCCTCCACGCTCCACCAACAAATCAAGCTAATCATCGATGGGAATCTGGTAATAATCTCGGCCGAATGTGATGACCCTTCTCCTCCTAGGAGTGACCTGCCATTGATCAATGTGGATGAGTCGGCAGCACCTGCCAGCTTTCAAGCACTGGAGATTAGCACTCCCCGCTATAGATGCCTGGGAGCTCCAGCTGTGAAACCTAGGGTCTCTCCCGAACTTACCTTTGTGGCAAAGGAAATGATAAAAATGAACTTCCAGCCTGGACAGGGGTTAGGAAGGAGCAGTCAGGGAATCACCGAGCCCATCCACCTACCACAGCAGATAGGCAAAGCAGGGTTGGGATACCATGAGGGCGTAGCACGGAGACATCGTCGGGGTGCGGCTCTGATTCGACTAGCTGGCAGTCCAGTGACCAAAGTCGACAATAAACAGGGGATCAGCGAGCCTGTGATTGGGGCAGGGAATGAAGAATTAACCCCCGCACATGATGGCTCGGCCCGGAAGGGAAGTTTCCTGCAAGAGGTCGCGAAAGAGTTTGAAACCAAGTGCTATATCCCCGGACAATCAACAAGCAGTAGGGAGGGGACGAATATTATCGCATCACCGGAAACTCAACAAGTTGTGCCTGTCATCGATTGGGCAGGACTGATTATTCCTGGAGAGGATAGGAAGGAGGACTCAAGTGACGTATCCGTAATCATCGGAGAGGTGTCCGATGTAAAGCCCCCTTTTATCCAGCGCATTTCATCTGACCTGACCGTCGACAACTGGACCATGAAACCAGTAATATCCAAACAAGGGTAAAACCCGACGTCAGGGTGGTAGACCCCAGAGGATGGGGGAATGAAGAAGTTTATTTTTGTTGTTGTTTTATTTCTGCATAATTATGTCGTTTCTTCGTGTTATTTTTAAAATGCGATCGTCGTGAAAAATGATTTATATATGACAAGTATTTTGTTTCATATCAGGTGTACCAATTTGAGTAATCCTTTCCTGACAAACGGTCTTTCAAATTTGAATGATGATTATGATTTTGACATTGAGCTAGATTTCGATTTAATGGGCATTGAACAAGACGAGATAGATTACGACGATGCGCCTAACGAGATCAAAGGATGGGTCGAGGATAAACCCAAACCCAACTTGGACCAAACCGTCACCATTGATATTGGAACCCCTGACAAGCCAAAAGAACTCAAGATAGGGACAGACCTTACCCCCAGCCAAAAGGCCGAAATGACTGAGTTGCTAAAACAATATGAGGATGTCTTTGCCTGGTCTCATGAGGATATGATCGGATTGTCCACCGACATTGTGGTACACCGATTACCCATCAAGGAGGGTTTCAGGCCTGTCAAGCAAAAATTAAGAAAATTAAAATCGGAGTGGAGCTTGAAAGTAAAGGAAGAGATCATCAAGCAGTTCAGGGCGGGAATCATTATGGTGTCCACTTACCCGGAATGGCTATCCAATGTAGTCCCAGTGGCTAAGCCTGGAGGAAAGGTGAGGGTATGCGTAGACTACAGAGATCTAAACAAGGCCAGTCTCAAGGATAACTTCCCGGTGCCTTTCATACACATCCTGGTGGATAACACAGCCCAGTACGAAATGTACTCTTTTGTGGATTGCTTCGCGGGATATCATCAGATAATGGTGGCGGAAGAAGATCGGGAAAAGACCGCATTCATCACCCCTTGGGGCATTTTCTGCTACAGACGATTGGCTTTTGGTCTCACAAATGCGGGGGCTACTTATCAGAGAGCCATGATGGCCCTATTCCACGATATGATGCACAAGGAGATAGAGGTCTACGTGGATGACATTATTGTAAAATCGAGGGTAGAATCTGATCATGTAACCATCTCAAAAAGCTATTCGATCGGCTCAGAAAGTATAATTTGAAACTCAATCCAGCCAAGTGTGCTTTCGGAGTGCAGTCGGGTAAGCTCTTGGGATTCCTAGTTAGTGATCGGGGCATTGAGTTGGATCCAGCAAAGATTAAGGCCATTGTGGATATGTCGGTGCCTCACACAGAGAAAGAGATAAGAGGATTCCTCGGGAGGATAAACTTCATCAGCCGTTTTATATCCCACTTGACGACTACATGCGAGCCCATTTTCAAATTGTTAAGAAAAGGGGTTTCCCAAGAATGGAATGAGCAATGTCAGAAGGCTTTTCAGACCATTAAAAAGCAACTGACTGAAGCACCAGTGCTGGTACCCCCGAAGGATGGGATCCCTCTGTTTATGTATATATCGGTCAATGCCATCGCGATGGGATGTATGCTGGGACAAAAGAATGAGGCAGGTAAGGAGCAGGCCATCTATTACCTCAGCAAAAGATTTAGCCAATGTGAACAAAATTACACTCCCATCGAAAAGACCTGTTGTGCTCTGGCCTGGGCCGCAGGGAGATTACAGCACTACCTCCATGGGCATACGACGTACCTGATATCAAGAATGGATCCCCTGAAATATATTTTTGAAAGGCCCATGCTGAATTGTCGGTTGTCAAGATGGCAGTTGATCTTACAACAGTTCGACATAGTGTACGTGACTCAGAAGGCCATGAAAGGGCAGGGAATTGCAGATCAGTTGGCAGAAACCCCGTCAGGAGGGATGGAGCCCTTGGAAACTCTTCTTCCGGGCGAAGATATATTTTGGGTATCACGCGAGAAATGTGATGACGAGGGACAGTTCTGGAAGCTGTATTTTGATGGTGCCATGAATGCCGAAGGGGCAGGAGCCGGAGCGGTCTTAGTCTCTATCACCGGAGAACAATACCCCGTGGCCACTAAGCTACATTTCAGCAATTCGAACAACACCGCTGAATACGAGGGATGTATCTTGGGACTCCGTTTGGCCCGCGACATGAGAGTGAGGAGACTAGCGGTGTTTGGGGATTCAGAATTGGTAATCAGACAGGCAATTGGGGTGTACAACACTAAGGAGCTTCGGTTACTTCCATACCATCGTTGTGTTACCCAGCTGATGCAGGAGTTCGAAGATATCGCTTTCCGCCATATTCCCCGGGGACGGAATGACTTTGCCGATGCATTGGCAACTCTAGCCTCCTTAATCCACGTAATAAAAAACAGGGATAATCCACAGATTGAGATAGCAGTACGGAATGCTCCGGCGTATGAGGAACATGTGGCAGTGTTATCGGACGAGGTGGTGTTGCCAAAGCAGCCCTGGTATCACGACATAAGGGAATATCTGAGAGATAGGTCCATTCCCGACCAGGCAAGTCGAACTGAGAGAATGAGAATTCAAAAGATGGCGATGAAATTTTACCTGAGTGGGGATTCACTCTACAAAAGGGATGCTGGGTTGGGACTGCTGCAGTGCGTCGATGAAACGTAGGCCCAAAGGATTATGAATGAAATCCATGGTGGAGTGTGTGGGCCACATATGAGTGGACCGATGCTGGCCAAAAAGATCTTGAGGACAGGGCATTATTGGTCAACGCTGAAAGCCGATTGCGATGATCATGTCAAACGGTGTTACCAATGTCAGGCGCACGGTAATGTGATCCATACGCCTCCCAATGAACTGCACTGTATGACCTCCCCGTGGCCATTTTTAATGTGGGGAATGGATGTAATCGGACCAATAGAGCCCAAAGCGAGCAACGGACACCGATTCATTTTCGTCATGATCGATTATTTCACCAAATGGGTAGAGGCAGCTTCTTTCCCCAAGGTAACTCAGGAGGTCATCGTCGGTTTCATCAGGAATAATGTCATTTGTCGATACGGACAACCTAAGGTTCTGGTCTCTGACAATGCCAAGAATTTAAACAACGCCCTCATGAAGGGACTGTGTGACCAGTTCAAAATCAAGCACCTCAACTCCGTCATTTACCGTCCTAAGATGAATGGGGCAGTGGAGGCTGCAAATAAGAACATCAAGAAGATCATGGCCAAAATGTCTGCCAATCATCGGGGATGGCCGGAACTGCTACCCCTCACTCTGTTGGCATACCGAACATCAACGTGTACTTCTACAGGGGCAACCCCTTACGCCTTGGTGTATGGAATGGAGGCCGTTCTGCCAATCGAGGTTGAAATGGCATCTCTTAGAATAGTGATCGATGCTCAGATAAGCGAGGAGGATTGGATGCAAAGTCGATACGACCAATTGGCCCTAATTGATGAAAGGAGGGTGGCTGCTGTCTGGCACGGTCAGTTATATCAACAAAGGATCTCTCGATCATATCGCAAAAGGATAAGACCTCGGAAGTTCAAAGAAAATGATTTGGTGTTGAAAAGAGTCATGCCTTGTCAAGACGAAGCCAAGGGGAAGTTCGCCCCAAACTGGGAGGGGCCGTTTGTGATTAAGAAAGTGTTATCCGGAGGTGCCCTCATATTGCAAGAAATGGATGGTGAGGTATTTCCACAACCCCTCAATTCTGACTCGGTGAAGCGGTTCTACGCTTGAATCATCAATTTCCTTTTTCCTCTGGAAGCGAACTACGTAGGACCTGATCTCCCAACTTGTGGGGGTACGTAGGCAGCCATCATGGCGCGGTCCGATCCCTTAAAAAAATAATCCTTTCCCTAACCAAAACCAATTTTCAATAGCCAGATAAAGCCTTCCTACACCCTCAAAACCTTCCCGAAACTAGCTGCCTAACCAGCTTCATCCCAAAGGACATAACCCTGATCCAACCAAACAGTTATCCAAAATCTGAGATTCAATCCGATGAAATCAAAAGGTGTGCGGCAATATCTGTCAAATCTCCATCAAGACTTGAGAAGAGAAAGAAGGCGAAATGTCAAAATCGTGGTCAACTGGATAAAATGAGGATCTAATGAAAGGCAATGATACGACAAAAGGGAAAATGACTAAATTTAAATGCATGTCTATATATATGAGTCATTTTATTACAAGATTTCTTTTTCGATAACTGATGAAACTAACATAGTCTATGCAGGAAATAAAATAATCTACAAATCTGAAACTAGCTGAAGCAGGATGGATAAGGTGGTGGATAGATCTGAAGCATCAGCATCTCCTGCAATCTGCTGCCCCATCATATCAATACGATCCAGTAAAGTAGTGGCTCGGCTGACAGTCCCAAAATGGGCATCTACAACTGCCCTGGTCTGAAGTATAATGGCCTCTCTGTCAGCAATGGCAGCGTCTCTAGCCCGAATGGCATCGTCTCTCTCGACAAAAGCGGCATCCCTTTCGGCTTCAGCAGTAATCAGGGCCAGGCGGAGTCGGGTATTCTCAGTAACCCGACTCGGGGCAGAATCAGCTGAGATGGGGTGGTCTGTGGTATTTTCTGGGAGAATCACTCCAGAGTCATCAAAGGCCCCAGTCTGACTCAAACTGGCCGGGTCCAAGTCTCCGCGCAACCACTGCACGTAAGCAAATGTCTGGATGTGACAACCCTCACTATATTCGGCAAGGATCCTGCAAGACCAAAGCTCGTATACCCGCAGTAGATCCCTCTCTGTTCGGGATGATATAAGGAATCGGTAGGCGGCTGCACCCGCGAAAGGGTGTAAATCCTGGGTCTGATCAAACTGCCCCATAACTGCTAGGGGATGATAAGTCGTCACGCCCCTCAAGCCAGCAATGGGGATGAAGTCCAGCTCGGGCACATGAGTCAAGAAGCTCATAAAGGAGCAATAGCCCGAGTAGACCAATAGATGAAAGGGATCCCCAATGACAGACAAAAATGATGTCCAGGAGGCCACATCAGTACAGCTCACGGGACGAAACGAAAACTGTGTGGTTTTGTCGTGGCTAAAGCAAAACCCTTGGCGACGGAAGTGGCCGATGGGACTGAGATGACTCATGAACCACACGTATAACAAAGTCGAGCTCCCTCTGAATACTCGGCCGCGGAAGGATTGGCAATATGAGGCTGACATGTAGGTATCCGCCAATATCATGGGAAGAATGGTGTGATCCTCCTGAAGAGCTCGAACGGCCGCTACAACCCGCATGTCCAACTGATCAGGTCCTGCGGGCAAGTACAAAACTGAGACGACACAGGCCATCAGAACATACACCCTCAAGGCATTCCAGCGCTCCTCGGACACGGAAAAATCACCGAGGAAGAGACGAAAACTGTCAGGTGAGCCAAATCGGTCAATCAAGAACTGAAGAGGAACCATATGGTCTGATGTGATCACCGGTAACAAGACAGCCCTCCGCAGGTTGGTAAAGGTCAAGAACTGACGGCGCATGGAACCAGCCGTGACCCTGGCACAAGGTCTATCCAAAGGCAAGCCGGTAAAGCGAGCATACTCCTCGAGGGTAGGGGTCAGCTCTACCGTCCCTAACCTGAACACCTGACGGGCAGGCGCCCAATAGCTCAGAATACCATCCATAAAGCCCACTGGCACCTGAAGGGTTAATAAGGAACAAGAATGGCCCAAAAGACCGTCTGCGATGACCCGGTCGGCCGGCAATAAACTGTCCAACCAGCGGAGGAGACTGCCAACCAACCCTGTGGAAGGAATAAAATCCAAACGTATCACGGCATCTGAGGACGACATCTGTGAAAAAAATAGTATCAAAAAGACTGTACAGGGGTCGTTTTCTATCCATAAATAAGAAAAGCATACATCATACAGTTAATAATAAAACAAATGAAGATCATAGGGATAAAAGAGAAATACTGTGCATGACATAAATAAATGAATTCAGTACATAGTGCATAGAATAAAATAAAAAAAAATATTAAATAAATAAGTCCAAGCAGGTACAGGTACAAAAGCCTTATCCTATCCTGAGCTAAATAAAGTCAATCTCATCGATAAAAGCGGGATCCTCAAACTGATCCCCTGGGGTCATCGAGGTCGGAGGACCGAAGTTCATGTCCGGAATGTAGGGCTGCGCTGTGGCATCAGACGAGCTCGGGCCCGCATCATAACCCGTACCGTCAGGATCATAGGCATAAGCATCCTCTAGAGTCCGGCCCAGCACCCAAAGATATAGAGACAACTGGTCCACCTGGCGGGTCAAAGTGGCGATCTGCTCGGCATGAGTGGGAGTCCGAACGCAGGCGGCCCAATCAGTCATCATCACCGAGCCGGGGACCATATCCCCGAGGAAGAATGTGGCCCGGGTCTAAGGACCAATGGTGCGGGGCACCCACCAAGTACGGAAGGCATCACTGGTACTGGGACCCGTCGAAAGCATCCGGCCGTCCTCCCCTGCAAGCATGATCTCTGAAGGCTGAGAATCCAGCGGCCAGGAAGTAGCGAAAGGAAGGGAGTGCGGGATGCGGATCTCTCCGGTAACACATCTGAAGGCGCGCTCCCCCAGGTACATAACCCATCCTCCAACACTCTACAAAGTGAGGCGACGGGTGGAAAGTGCAAACTCCGGGCCGGTAGGATGCCCATCTATAAACCCCACATCCAGATGCTCAGAAAGATAAGGCCTCCAGACGACCCCTGCAGCCGTGATCAGCTCCAACTGGATGCGGCAGTGTGCAAAGCTGCCAGATACCGGGACCTCCTCCAGGGTGCTATGATGCCATCGCCGACCCCAGGGATAGGTATCCAAGCCAAGAGTGGTGACAGGCCTCAGACATGGGAGACGCTCGTAGGCCCAGAACTGTGAACAGAAACAGGGGAAAGCATGAGTAACCTATAAATGCAGGAAGGGGAAATAAATGAAGGAAAGTCTAATAAAAAGAGGGAAAAAGAAACCTCACCAGCAGGAAGTGATAAAATCCGAGCCAAGCATCTGTCTGGCCCTCCGAGCGTTGACGCATACCGTGGAGGAAATAGGTAAAGGTGAATGACCCCCAGTCATAGTCACTGATGCGGTCCACGTCTCTGACCGCTCCCACGACGCTGAAATGAATGGTGGAGGAGTTGTTCCCTAGGAAACAACCCCTCATGATGGTCAGGAACAGACGTCGGAGCAGAATATCCCGAGTACCCTGATCCGCTGGAATGGGCAGCGCATAGAGACCCCCGACCGCATCAACAACCAAGGCGCCAGACCGAATACTACGGGCCTTAAAGACCCGGTCCTCAGCAGCGAAGCCCAATAAAGCCCGGACCTCCGCAGGAGTGATGTCGAGATCTAGAGGAACGCGGGACCCGGTAAACTCTATGCCCGTAATGTACCTCCAGTCCCATGGGGTCAGCACAACCTCGCAGTCAAGAAGGTGAAGAGACTGCGTCTGGTGGAACCAGCGCTCGGATAAGGCCCTCATGTAACCCCAGGGGCACTGCCGAGGGATGATAGTGAAGAAGTGACGGAAGCCCCAAGAATCCACCATCGCCCGGTAGTCGCTGTGCAGAGCCGTGTAGAGGGAGTAGATGTTGAACCAGTTGCCCCTCGGCTGGGTAAACTCGGGTACCTGGGGCAATCACCAAGGGGTCAGTCCGGATAAAAAGGAGGATTGAGAATTTGAGAATAAAATCAGAATATAATGGGATGTACCTCGTTAGCCACGAGAGATGCTGAGGGGTGTCGACTGAGATCCCGACCCAGAAGATCGGGTATCTGTACAGGGGCGCCAGAAGAAGCCTGATGAGTAGATGGAGCCGGTGTGCTGGAGGATGGCCCCTCTGCCGCGACCTCCGAAGGGACAACCTCCTCAACGTCCGGATGATCGGGACGGATGACAGCCTCCGCCAAGCGACGAGCCTGACGGGTCCGAGGAGGAACAGGAGCAGGTGCAGCCCTACGGCGGCGAACACCCGAGGTCCGTGACACGGAGGAGCTACTATGAGCATCGGGATCCATAGCTGGAATAGAACAGGCAAGGAGGAAGGTAAGTTCCCTTTTGAATTATGTCACGAATATTCTAAATTCCTACCCTCATCATATAATTAATGCAACATGATGCATGTTTATGGTATGTGCATTAAAAAAAAAAAATCGGTAGAGTTCCGTTTGTAAAATGGACATCCCAAGCATAAGCCAAACATGTTTTCCATCAATCCAAGCCTCAAACAGATCAAAATTGCATTCATAAGTGTAATTACAGCATGTAATGCATGATTTTCTTGCAGAAAAGGAATAAAAGTATGTGGGACCGCATCATGAGCATAAAATAGGACTCACACAGTTGATACATAGCATGTATATATGATCATACATAATATAGCATTGTAAAGCATACATCTTCTATCTATAGCAAGTAAATAGCCAAATGTATAGCAAAACATTGACGAAATTGAAAAAGTGAACGGTCAAAGTGTTACCTGTAGCGCGTGGAACGATCCTACCGGAGCAGTTTTTGCAGAAAAGTTGGGAAACTCGACAAAGGGTCCTTGCAAACGAGCAAAATCACAGGAATCTATGTGGGGTACGAAGTGAAAGTGACAGATCTGGAAGCGGCGAGCCGCTTATGAATCCCGATCTTAGCCGCAGATCTATCTGCGGCTGGCCGCAGATCAATCTGCGGCTGGCCGCAGATCCATCTGCGGCTGGCCCTGGTGGGTCCCCTTGGTTCCCTTACAGCCGTTTGATGTATCTAGAGAAAATGAATTACGAGATGGGTGACCGGCGACGATACCCGGCCCCGACAAGATAATCGACCGGCGACGATAACCGGCGATTACGAGATGGATGTCCGGCGACGAAAACCGGCTCCGACAAGATAACCAACCGGCGACGATAACCGGGGGTTACGAGATGGGTGACCGGCGACGATACCCGGCCCCGACAAAACAATCAACCGGCGACGATAACCAGCGATTACGAGACGGATGTCCGGCGACGAAAACTGGCTCCGACAAGATAACCAACCGGCGACGATAACCGGGGGTTACGAGATGGGTGACCGGCGACGATACCCGGCCTCGACAAGATAATCGACCGGCGATGATAACCGACGATTACGAGACGGATGTCCGGCTACGAAAACCGGCTCCGACAAGATAACCAACCGGCGACGATACCCGGCCCCGACAAGACAATCGACCGGCGACGATAACCGGCGATTACGAGACGGATGTTCGGCGACGAAAACCGGCTCCGACAAGATAACTAACCGGCGACGATAACCGGGGGTTACGAGATGGGTGACCGGCGACGATACCCGGCCCCGACAAGACAATCGACCGGCGACGATTACCGGCGATTACGAGACGGATGTCCGGCGACGAAAACCGGCTCCGACAAGATAACCAACCGGCGACGATAACCGGGCGTTACGAGATGGGTGACCGGCGACGATACCGGCTCCGACAAGACAATCGACCGGCGACGATAACCGGCGATTACGAGACGGATGTCCGGCGACGAAAACCGGCTCCGACAAGATAACCAACCGGCGACGATAACCAGGGGTTACGAGATGGGTGACCGGCGACGATACCCGGTCCCGACAAGACAATCGACCGGCGACGATAACCGGCGATTACGAGATGGATATCCGGCGACGAAAACCGGCTCCGACAAGATAACCAACCGGCGACGACAACCGGGGGTTACGAGATGGGTGACCGGCGACGATACCCGGCCCCGACAAGATGATCATCAGCCTCGACACCCTTTTCTGAATGTTTTGCATCAATGGCATCTTGCGTTGCATCATAAATCATATGTGTTGCATCACGTATCCATTGTCATCCTTGTGCATTGTCATTCATGCATCGAGTGTCTTTTCTTTATCCTGTTCATTTCATTAAACATTGCATGAACATGATAAAGAGGGGCAGCTGTAGACACCCAAATTTTGCGTTCCTTGTACTAACCATGACAGGAGGGCAAAATCATCAATTGAACCGGCTTGCGGGAGCGAAGGAGTGGGCACAAGTGCGAGCGCCCGACACCACCGCATTGTTTTGGCGACCAAGGCTGACGTGACAATAGGGCCGTCCGAAACGGGCATCCCCGAATGAGGTGGCACGTCTCCCGGAAATTCTCGGACTGCAAAATACGAGCCTGTCAGCGAAAACCGACGTTACGGCACGAAAATCGAGGCGTGGCACAGAAAACGAGAAAGTCAAACCGTCCAGCCGCGGATTGATCTGCGGCCAAATAGTACACCTTTTGAAAACACGGATCCCGAAACACGGAACTCGAAATCGGGGTGAGTGGAAGGCAGACGGCCAGCCAGCCTATTTCAGCTCATTTTCGCGCAGCATACAGTGAGTTGAAGGAGTTCAGCAGTTTTGGAAGAAAAAGAATTTCTGCAACAGCAAAAACACGAAAATAGAGAGAAAATAGCTAGATTTTGCAACAAAATAGGGAGAAAGGAGAAGAAAAAAAGAGAAGATTTAATTCTTTTGATTTTTGTTGTATCAAATACACTCCTTATCCTATTCAAATACACAAGTTCACATCCATTTGAGATCAATTGCAAGGTGAAAATTTCTATTTGTTCTAGCAATTCATGTCATATTGATTGGGTAAATTAGATGTAACTTTCATGTATCTTGTTGAGCAATCATGGATTAGGGATTATTGGTGAGGGTTCCATCGGAACAAAATTCTTCCTAATAACCCGAGGATATCCAATTGATGAAATTTCTAGCTTGTTTATGGTGATTCATTGGGTGTAATTTATTTAGATTGTCATTTTAGGATATCATGGTGTATTAGATCAATCCGGGTTGGTTAATTATGTAGTATTCATTTTGTGGGCATGTCATAATCTCGTGTGAGCCTAGGAACGCGACCCCGTGGTTCAAATCCGATAATGGACGTTTTGATGTATGTATAGATTCAAGGTGCTCGTTTTTGTAATATGTAACCGTTGGGCCTTAAAACGACGTTAAGACGAGAATCGGGTTTAAGGCCCCGTATTAGTGAAATATGTGATGGTTGGCGTTTGGGGATATCTGGATGGCTTACATGCCCGTGGATAGCCCCAACGCATGTTTAGGCTTGATTATATTTCGTGACACCAAAATGGTTTCAAAAGATTAAACGACAAAGATCTTTTCTAAAATCAATCAAAGTAGGATATTAGCATCACGAGGCTAAAAATTGGAAATGCTAATGAAAGTTGATTCCTATTCTACGAGAAAGCTAAAAAAGGTTATTTTCAAATGTCACAAAAAATGGGTTTTATAAAAGAAATTAAAGGTTTTATTAAACTTTTATGTATAGGGCGAAAGAGATCCTAGAAATTGCCCATCATTTATGAAAGCAACGTATAAATCTCGATTCCTATTTTTGCCAAGGCTTAATAAAATCCTCTTTTGCCAAAACGTCACATAATAAAAATCTCCTAATTTCGACAATTTGAATCAAACCCCTTTCATAAAGCTTTCTCGTGTATGCCGAAAAAACATTCCGAAGCGTTCCCAAATTAAAGCACGACTTTACCAAAAATCCAAATGATTCTTTCATACAAACTCACCACAACATAGGCACACACACACACACACCGGCACATACACACATTTCATGAATTAAAGGATAGGACAGCATCAAGATTGCGGTAACCGTGTTTCACGGAAGTCGGGGGGTGCCTAACACCTTCCCCTCGCTTAAGCAAGCCCCCGAACTCTATGAATCTCGATTCGCAGACTAAATTAATTCGGAGTCACGTATGAGCCAGCGATTTATAAAAAGCGAAAACTCGGATGAGTTGGTACATCCATTTCAAATATACCAACTGGCGACTCTGATTAATTGGCTCATCATAAAAAGCGGTCTCTCAAAACCCCGTCGACATTAATGCCGACCTTTTCCAAAAAAAATCATGCAATCAAGAGGCTAAAATTGGAAAAGACTAAAAAAGGACCGACGAAGCGAAAACCCGGCGTCGACAGGTACGTAGGCAGCCATCATGGCGCGGTCAGATCCCTTAAAAAAATCATCCTTTCCCTAAGCAAAACCAATTTCCCTGCAACCAGATACCTTCCTACACCCCCGAAACCAATCGCCTAACCAGCTTCATCCCAAATGACATAACCCTGATCCCACCAAAACAGATAACCAAAATCTAAGACCCAGTCCGATAAAATCAACAGGGGTACGGCAATATCTGTCAAATCTCCCTCAAGACTTGAGAAGATACAAAAAGCGAAATGTCAAAATCGTGGTCAACTAGATAAAATGAGGATCCAATGAAAGGCAACGATACGACAAAAAGGGGAAAATGACTAAATTTAAATGCATGTCTGTATATATAAGTCATTTTATTACAAGATTTCTCTTTCGATAACCGATGAAACTAACATAGTCTATGCAGGAAATAAAATAATCTACAAATCTGAAACTAGCCGAAGCAGGATGGACAAAGTGGTGGATAGATCTGAAACATCAGCATCCCCTGTAATCTGCTACCCCATCATATCAATGCGATCCAGTAAAGCAGTGGCTCGGCTAACGGTCCCAGAATGAGCATCTATAACTGCTCTGGTCTGAAATACAATGGCATCTCTGTCAGCAATGGCGGCATCTCTAGCCAGAATGGCATCATCTCTCTCGACAAGAGCGGCATCCCTCTCAGCTTCAGTAGTAATCAAGGCCAAGCGGAGTCGGGTATCCTCAGTGGCCCGACTAGGGGCAGAATCAGCTGAGATAGAGTGATCTGCGGTACCATCTGGGAAAATCAATCCAGAATCACCAAAGGCCCCAGTCTGACTCAAACCAACCGGATCCGAGTCCCCACGCAACCACTACACGTAAGCGAATGTCTAGATGTGGCAGCTCTCACTATGTTTCGCGAAGATCCGGCGAGACCAAAGATCGTATACCCGCAGTAGGTCCCTCTCTGTCTGGGATGATATAAGGAATCGATAGGCGGCTGCACCCGTGAAAAGGTGAAAATCCTGTGTCTGATCAAACTGCCCTGTAACCGCCAAGGGATGATAAGTCGTCACGCCCCTCAAGCCAACAATAGGGATGAAATCCAGGGTGGGCACATGAGTCAAGAAGCTCATAAAGGAGCAATAACCCGAGTAGATCAGGAGATGAAATGGATCCTCAATGACCGACAAGAATTCTACCCAGGAAGCCGCATCGGTACAGCTCACGGGACGAAATGAAAACTGCGTTGCTATGTCATGGCTGAAGCAAAACCCTTGGCGACGGAAATGGCCGATGGGACTGAGATGACTCATGAACCACACGTATAACAAAATCGAGCTCCCTCTGAATACTCTACCTTGGAAAGACTGGCAGTATGAGGCAGACATGTAGGTATCCGCCAATATCATGGGAAGAATGGTGTGATCCTCCTGAAGGGCTCGAACGACCACGACAACCCGCATGTCCAACTGATCAGGTCCTGCAGGCAAGTACAAAACTGAGACGACACAGGCCATCAGAACGTCTACTCTCAAAGCACCCCAGCGCTCCTCGGACACGGAAAAATCGCCGAAGAAAAGATGAAAACTATCGGGTGAGCCAAATCGGTCAATCAAGAACTGAAGGGGAACCAGATGGTCTGATGTGATCACCGGTAACAAGACAGCCCTCCGCAAACCGGTGAAAGTCAAGAATTGACGGCGCATGGAACCAACTGTAACCCTAGCATAAGGGTCATCCAAAGGCAAGCCGGTGAAACGAGCATACACCATCGGGGGTTAGCTCTACTGTCCCAAATCTGAACACTTGACGGACAGGGGCCCAATAGCTCAGAATACCCTCCACAAAGCCCGCTGGCACCTGAAAGGATAATAAGGACCAAGAATGGCCCAAAAGACCATCTGCGATGACCCTGTCGGCCGGCAATAAACTGTCCAACCAGCGGAGGAGGATGCCAACCAAACCTATGGGAGGAATGAAGTCCAAACGTACCACGACATCTGAGGACGACATCTGTGAAAAAATAGTATCAAAAAGACTGTACAGGGGTCATTCTCTATCCATAAATAAAAAGCATGCGTCATACGGTTAATAGTAAAGCAAATAAATTTCATAGAGATAAAAGAATAAAACTGTGCATAAATGAGTAAATGAGTTCAGTACATAGTGCATAAAATGAAAAAAATAAACCTAAACAGGTGCAGGTACAAAAGCCCTATCCTATCCTGATCTAAATAAAATCAATCTCATCTATGAAAGCGGGATCCTCAAACTGATCCCCTGGGGTCGTCGAAGTCGGAGGACCAAAATTCATGTCAGGGATGTATGGCTGCGCTGTGGCATCGGATGAGCTCGGGCCTGCATCATAACCCGCACCGTCAGGATCGTAGGCATAAGCATCCTCTAGAGTCCGGCCTAACACCCGAAGATATAGGGACAACTGCTCTACCTGCCGGGTCAGTGTGGCGATCTGCTCTGCATGGGTAGGGCTCCGAACGTAGGTTGCCCAGTCAGTCATCATCACCGAGCCGGGGACCATATCCCGGAGGAAGAATGTGGCCCGGGTCTGAGGACCGATAGTACGGGGCACCCACCAAGTACGGAAAGCATCACTCGTACTGGGACCCGTAGAAAGCATTCGGCCGTCCTCCCCGGCGAGCATGATCTCCAAAGGCTGAGAATCCAGCGGCCAGGAGGTAGTGAAGGGAAGGGAATGCGGGATGCGGATCTCTCTAGTAACGCATCTAAATGCGCGCTCCCCCAGGTACATCACCCATCCTCCAACACTCTGCAAAGTGAGGCGACGGGTGGAAAGCTCGAACTCCGGGCCAGAAGGATGCCCATCAGCAAACCCCACAGTCAGATGCTCGGAGAGGTAGGGAACCCAGATGACATCAGCAACCGTGATCAGCTCCAGCTGGATGCGGCAGTGTGCAAAGCTGCCAGATACCGGCACCTCCTCTAAAGTGCTATGATGCCATCGCCGGCCCCGGGGATAGGTGTCCAGGCCAAGAGTAGTGACAGGCCTCAGACATGGGAGACGCTCGTAGGCCCAGAACTGCGAACAGAAATAGTGAAAATGCATGAGTAACTGTCAAATGCAGAAAAGAGAAATGAAATAAAGGGAAGTGCAGTAAGTAAAGAGGTAAAGAAGGCTCACCAGCAGAAAATGGTAGAATCCGAGCCAGGCATCTGTCTGTCCCTCCGAGCGTAGACGCAGACCGTGGAGGAAATAAGCAAAGGTGAATGACCCCCAATCGTAGTCACCGATCCGGTCAACGTCTCTGACAGCCCCTACGACGCTAAAGTGGATGGTAGAGGAGTTGTTCCCTAGGAAACAACCCCTCATGATGGTCAGGAACAAGCGCCGTAGCAGGATATCACGAGTGCCCTGATCCGCTGGAATAGGCAGTGCGTATATACCCCCAACAGCATCGACAGCCAAAGCGCCAGACCGAATACTACGGGCCTTAAAGACCCGGTCCTCAGCGGCGAAGCCCAATAAAGCCCGGACCTCCGCTGGAGTGATGTCGAGATCTAGAGGAATGCGGGACCCGGTAAACTCTTCCCAGGGGGTCAGCACAACCTCGCAGTCAAGAAGATGAAGGGACTGAGTCTGGTGGAACCATCGCTCAGATAAAGCCCTCATATAACCCCAGGGGCACTGACGGGGGATGATAGTGAAGAAATGCCGAAAGCCCCAAGAGTCCACCATCTCCCGGTAGTAGCTGTGCAGAGCTGTGTAGAGGGAGTAAATGTTAAACCAGTTACCCCTCAGCTGGGTAAACTCGGGCACCTGTGGAAAAAATGATGAATGGATCAGTCCAGATCTAAACAAAATTTGAGAATAAGTTTAGAGAAGTACTTTAAGCATACCTCATTAGCTACAAGAGATGCCGAGGGGTGACGACTGAGATCCCGACCCAGTAGATCGGGTATCTGCACAGATGCGCCAAACGGGGCGCTATGAGGAGATGGAGCCGGTGTGCTGGAGGATGGCCCCTCTGCCGCAACCTCCGGAGGAGCAGCCTCCTCAACGTCCGGGTGATCGGGACGGATGACAGCCTCCGCCAAGCGACGAGCCTGACGGGTCTGAGGAAGAACAGGGGCAGGTGCAGCCCTACGACGGTGAACACCCGAGGTCCGAGACGCAGAAGAGCTACTAGGAGCGTCGGGATCCATAGCTGGAATAGAACAAGCGAAGAGGAAGGTAAGTTCCCTTCTGAATTACGTCACGAATATTCTAAATTCCTACTCTCATCATATAATTAATGCAGCATAATGCATGTTTACTATATACAAAAAAAAAATCGGCAGAGTTCCGTCTGTAAAATGGACATCCCATGCATATCCAAGCATGTTTTTCAAAGAACCCAAGCCACAACAAATCAAAGTTGCATTCATATGTGTAATTAAAGCATGTAAGGGACCATAATGCATGATTTTCTTTCAAAAAAGGAACAAACAGATATGTGGAACCGCATCATGAGCATAAAATAGGACTCACACAGTTGATACATAGCATGTATATATGATAATACATAACATAGCGTTGTAAAGCATACATTTTATCTCTAAAACATGCAAATAGCCAAATGTATAGCAAAACATTGACGAAATTGAAAAGTGAACGGTCAAAGTGTTACCTGTAGCGCGTAGATCGATCCTACCGGAGCAGTTTTTGCAAAAAGGTTGGAGAAACTCAGCAAGGGAGCGTGCAAAGGTCGAAAAGTCGCATGGGGTACGAATGAAAGTGACAGATCTGGGAAGCGGCTGGCCGCTTAAAGCCCCGATCTTGGTCGTAGATCAATCTGCGGTTAGCCGCAAATCAATCTGCGACTGGCCGCAGATCAATCTGCGGCTGGCCGCAGATCCATCTGCGGCTGGCCGCAGATCCATCTGCGGCTGGCCGCAGATCCATCTGCGGCTGGCCGCAGATCCATCTGCGGCTGGGCCCAGTGCTCCCCCATTGGTCCATTGCAAGCCTAATCAATTCCAAAGCCCATTTGACTCATAATGTGATAATAAAAGACAAGATTTTGATGAATCAGGTGTCGAACACGGCTTCTCAATTCAACCGAGTGATCGGATACGAGACCCGGCACTCACGAGATAATCGACGGCGACGATAACCGGCGATTACGAGATGGGTGACCGGCGACGAAACCTGGCCCCGACGAGACAATCGACGGCGACAATAATCGGCGATCACGAGATGGGTGACCGGCGACGAAACCCGGCCCCGACGAGACGATCGACCGGCGACGATAACCGGCAAACACGAGATGGGTGACCGGCGACGAAACCCAGCCCCGACAAGACAACCAACCGGCGACGATACCCGGGGGTTACGAGATGGGTGACCGGCGACGAAACCCGGCCCCGATGAGACAATCGACGGCGACGATAACCGGTGATTACGAGATGGGTGACCGGCGACGAAACTCGGCCCCGACAAGACAACCAACCGACGACGATACCCGGGGGTTACGAGATGGGTGACCGGCGACGAAACCCAGCCCCGACGAGACGATCGACCGGCGACGATAACCGGCGATCACGAGATGGGTGACTGGCGAAAAAACCCGGCCCCGACGAGACTATCGACCGGCGACGATAACTGGCGATCACGAGATGGGTGACCGGCGACGAAACCCGGCCCCGACGAGACGATCGACCGGCGACGATAACTGGCGATCACGAGATGGGTGACCGGCGACGAAACCCGGCCCCGATGAGACGATCGACCGGCGACGATAACCGGCGATCACGAGATGGGTGACCGGCGACGAAACCCGGCCCCGACAAGACAACCAACCGGCGACGATACTCGGGGGTTACGAGATGGGTGACCAGCAATGAAACCCGGCCCCGACGAGACGATCGACCGGCGACGATAACCGGCGATCACGAGATGGGTGACCGGCGACGAAACCCAGCCCCGACAAGACAACCAACCGGCGACGAGACCCGGGGGTTACGAGATGGGTGACCGGCGACGAAACCCGACCCCGACAAGACAACCAACCGGCGACGAAACTCGGCCCCGACGAGACAATCGACGGCGACGATAACCAGCGATTACGAGATGGGTGACCGGCGACGAAACCCAGCCCCGACAAGACAACCAACCGACGACGATACCCGGGGGTTACGAGATGGGTGACCGGCGACGAAACCCGGCCCCGACGGGACGATCGACCGGCGACGATAACCGGCGATCACGAGATGGGTGACCGGCGACAAAACCCGGCCCCGACGAGACGATCGACGGCGACGATAACCGGCGATCATGAGATGGGTGACCGGCGACGAAACCCAGCCCCGACAAGACAACCAACCGGCGACGATACCCGGGGGTTACGAGATGAGTGACCGGCGACGAAACCCGGCCCCGATGAGACGATCGACCGGCGACGATAACCGACGATCACGAGATGGCTGACCGGCGACGAAACCCGGCCCCGACAAGACAACCAACCGGCGACGATTCCCGGGGGTTACGAGAAGGGTGACCGGCGACGAAACTCGACTCCGACGAGACGATCGACCGGCAACGATAACCGGCAATCACGAGATGGGTGACCGGCGACGAAACCCATCCCCGACAAGATAACCAACCGGCGACGATACCCGGGGGTTACGAGATGGGTGACCGGCGATGAAACCCCGGCCCTGACGAGACGATCGACCGGCGACGATAACCGGCGATCACGAGATGGGTGACCGGCGACGAAACCCGGCCCCGACAAGACAATCGACGGCGATGATAACCGGCGATTACGAGATGGGTGACCGGCGACGAAACCCGACCCCGACAAGACAACCAACCGACGACGATACCCGGGGGTTACAAGATGGGTGACCGGCGACGAAACCCGGCCCCGACGAGACAATCGACCGGCGACGATAACCGGCGATCACGAGATGGGTGACCGGCGACAAAACCCGGCCCCGACGAGACGATCGACCGGCGACGATAACTGGCGATCATGAGATGGGTGACCGGCGACGAAACCCGGCCCCGACGAGACGATCGACAGCGACGATAACCGGCGATCACGAGATGGGTGACCGGCGACGAAACCCGGCCCCGACAAGACAACCAACCGGCGACGATACCCGGGGGTTACGAGATGGGTGAACGGCGACGAAACCCGGCCCCGATGAGATGATCGACCGGCGACGATAACCGGCGATCACGAGATGGGTGACCGGCGGCGAAACCCGGCCCCGACAAGACAACCAACCGGCGACGATACCCGGGGGTTGCGAGATGAGTGACCGGCTACGAAACCCGGCCCCGATAAGACAATCGACGGCGACGATAACCGGCGATTACGAGATGGGTGACCGACAACGAAACCCGGCCCCGACAAGACAACCAACCGGCGACGATACCCGGGGGTTACGAGATGGGTGACCGGCGACGAAACCCGGCCCCGAACGAGGCGATTGATTGGAAGAGTGAACCCAACGACTAACAAATACGGTCAGGGGGTTGATGCGTTGACACTCTTACGAATGTTTTGCATGCATTACATCTTGTGTTGCATCATAAGCTACATGTGTTGCATCATATATGTACTGTCATTCTTAGACACTGTCATTCATTCATCGGGAGTCAATTTCTTTATCATGTTCATTTCATTTAATATTTCATAAACATGATAAAGAGGGGCAGCTGTAGACACCCAAATTTTGCACTTTGTACACTAACCCTGACAGGGAGGCAAATCCGTCAAATGAACCGGCCTGCGAGAGCGAAAGACTTGGCACAAGTGCGAACACTCGACGCCACCGCGACGATTGGTAGTCAAAACTGACGTGACGACATGGCCATCCGAAACGAGCATTCCCGAATAAGGTGGCACGTCTCCCAGAAATTCTCGGACTGCAGAATACAAGTCTGTCAGCGAAAATCGACGTCACGGTACAAAAATCGAGGCGTGGCACGAAAATTGAGAAAGTCAAACCGTCCAGCCGCGGATTGATCTGCGGCCAAATAGTGCGCCTTTTGAAAACACGGATCTCGAAACACGGAACTCGAAACCAGGTGAGTGGAAGGCAGGCGTCCAGCCAGCCTATTTCAGCTCATCTCCGTTTCAGCATACAGAGAGTTGGAGAGTTCAGCAATTTTGGGAGGAAGAAGAATTCAGCACAGCAGCAGCACGAATTTTGAGAGAGAAATAGCTAAATTTTGCAACAAAATAGGAAGAAAAGAGAGAAAAAAAGAGAGGATTTATATTCTTTTGATTTTGATTGTATCAAATATCCTTCTAATCCTATTCAAATATACAAGTTCACATCCATTTGAGATCATTTGCAAGGTGAAAATTCCCTTTGTTCTAGCAATTTGTATCATATTGTTTGGTTAAATTAAATGTAATCTTCATATATCTTGTTGAACAATCACGGATTAGGGATTATTAGTGAAGGTTCCATCGGAACAAAAAAATTCTTCCTAATAACCCGAGGATATCCAATTGGTGAAATTTCTAGCTTGTTTATGGTGATGTATTGGGTGTAAATTATTTAGATCATCATTTTCGGATGTTATGGTGTAATTAGACAAATCCGTGTTGGTTAGTTTTGTAGTATTCATTTCGTGGGCATGTAGCAATATTGGGTGTGATCCTAGGAACGCGACCCCGTGGTCCAAATCCGATGATGGACGTTTTGATGTATGTAATAGATTCAAGGTGCTCGTTTTTGTAACATGTAATCGTCGGGCCTTAAAATGACGCTAAGGCAAGAATCGGGTTTAAGGCCCCGTAGTAGTGAAATATGTGATTGTTGGCGTTCGGGGATATTTTGATGGCTTACATGCCCGTGAATAGCCCCCTACGCGTTTTGATGTTTAATTTGAATTGTAACACCAAACAAAAGATTTCAAAGCCAAAACAATAAAGATTTTTTCTAAAATCAATCAAAGTAGGATATTAGCATCACGGGGCTAAGAATTGGAAATGCTAATGAAAGTCAATTCCTATTTTACGAGAAAGCTAAAAAGAAGTTGTTTCCAAATGTCACAAAAATGGTTTTATAAAAAGAAATAACCGTTTTACCAAACCTTGATACATAGGGCGAAAGCGATCCTAGAAATTGCCCATCATTTATGAAAGCAACGTATAAATCTCGATTCCTATTTTGGCTAAGGTTTAACAAATTCATGTTTTGTCAAAGCAACACTTAATGAAAAATCTCATAGCTTTTGCCAATTAAAATCAAACCTTTCTTATAAAGCTTTCTCGTGTATGCCGAAAAGACACTCCGAAGCGTTCTCAAATTAAAGCATGACTTTCCCTAAAAACTCCAAGTGATTCTTTCATACAAACTCACCACAACATTCACATAGGCACACACACACACACACACACCCATTTCAGGAATTAAAGGATAGGAAAAGCATTAAGATTGCGGTAACCGTGTTTCACGGAAGTCGGGGGGTGCCTAACACCTTCCCCTCGCTTAAGTAAGCCCCCGAACTCTATGAATCTTGGTTCGCCGACCAATTAATTCGGAGTCACATATGAGCCATCGATTTATAAAAAACGAAAACTCGGATGAGTTGGTACATCCATTTCAAATATACCAACTGGCGACTCTAGTTAATTGGCTCATCATAAAAAACGATCTTTCAAAACCCCGTCGACATTTATGCCGACCTTTTCCAAAAAATCATTCAATCAAAAGGCTAAAATTGGTAAAGGACGAAAACCCGGCGTCGACAGTAAGTTTGCATGAAGAAACCATTTGGGTTTTTATGAAAAGTCGTGTTTTATTTTGAGAATGCTTTAGAATGTCTTTCGGCTTATACGAGAAAGAAAGGTTTGATTTTAATTGTCAAAAACTGTGAGATTTTCATTAGGTGTCGTTTTGGCAAAACAATAGTTTTTTTAAACCTTCATCAAAATAAGAATCGAGATCTATACGTTGCCTTCATAAACTAAATGACGGGCAACTTCTAGGATCTCTTTAACCCTATGCACAACGGTTCAATAAAACGTCATTTATTGTTATAAAACCATTTTTTGATGCTTGAAGACGATTATTTTCTTTAACCTTCTCGTTTAAATAGGAATCGACATTCATTAACACTTCCAATTTTTAAGCCTCGTGGTGCTAATAACCTAATTTGATTGATTTTATGGAAATCTTCATCGTTTAGCTTTGAAATCAATTTTTGTGTCGCGAATCAAATCAAGCATCAAAATGGTGGGGGCTATTCATGGGCATGTGAGCCATCAAAATAACCCCAAACGCCCACAATCACGTATTTCACTATTACGGGGCCTTAAACCCGATTTTCAACTTGATATCGTTTTAAGGCCCGACGATTACATATTTACAATCAAGGATAATTGATCTTATTACACACATCAAAATTGTCCATCATCGGATTTGGACCACGGGGTCGCGTTCCTAGGCTCACATCCGAAACCTCTACACACCCATAAAATGGATAATACACCAGTGAACAACACCGAGTCACCTAACACGCCACAATATCCTAAAATAGCAATTTAAATACACTACGCCTAATTCATTATCATAACGAACTAAAAATCACCAAACAGATGTCATCAAACCATTAGGAAGAATTTTGTTCTGTTGGAACCCTCACTAATAGTCCTCAATCCTTGTATCCTCAATAATATACAAGAAAAACCACATTTAATATAGCTCAAATGATAAAATTTGACAAAATGATATAACAAAAATGCTATAAGAACGTCCTTTTTTACCTTGCAAATGACACCACGATGCGTATAAACTTGTGTATTGAATAGAGTAGGAAATATATGTGCTATAATCTCCCAAAAGGGGTACAAATCCTCACTATTTTCTCTCTTTTCTCTCCCTAACTCGCTACTGCTGTTGCTATTTTCTTCCTCTTTTCCAATTTCTTCCGCTGCTGTGTAACCTCTGTATGCTGAATGAAGGAATGAGCTGATAAAGGTTGGCCAAGGGAAGCTGGCCGCAGATTGATCTGCGGCTGGCCTTGGTTCCTCCGCGCCCATCGCTCACTTCAGCCCGCCATGCACTTCAGTTATTTTAATCCTTCTCGGTTTTCGTACCGCACCTCGATTCTCGCGTCATGTTGTTGGTTTTTTGCTGAGAGGCTTACATTTTGCAGTCCGAGAATCGCTGGGAAACGTGCCACGTCGTTTCGCTTTGATCGTTGTCGTGTCGGCTTTGATCGCACGTCGTTGCGGTGGCTCCGAGTGTTTGTACTTATGTCCATCTTTCGTTCTCGTAGGCTGGGTCTCGTATATGGTCGCTTATTTCGTAATCACCAGGTCTCGTGTCCGGATGATTGTCTTGTCTGCGCCGGGTCTCGTATCTGGTCGCTCCTCTCGTAATCACCGGGTCTCGTATCCGATTGATTGGTTTGTCCGTATTGGTTCTCGTGTCCGGTCGCTCGTCTCGTAATCACCGGGTCTCGCATCCGGTTGATAGTCTTGTCTGCGCCGGGTCTCGTATCCGGTCGCTCATCTCGTAATCACCGGGTCTCGTATCCGGTTGATCGTCTTGTCTGCGCTGGGTCTCGTATCCAGTCGCTCGTCTCGTAATCACCGAGTCTCGTATCCGGTTGATTGGTTTGTCTATATCGGTTCTCGTGTCCGGTCGCTCGTCTCGTAATCACCGGGTCTCGCATCCGGTTGATAGCCTTGTCTACGTCGGGTCTCGTATCCGGTCGCTCATCTCGTAATCACCGGGTCTCGTATCCGGTTGATCGTCTTGTCTGCGCCAGGTCTCGTATCCGGTCGCTCGTCTCGTAATCACCGGGTCTCGTATCCGGTTGATCGTCTTGTCTGTGCCGGGTCTCGTATCTGGTTGCTCGTTTCGTAATTACCGGGTCTCGTATCCGGTTGATTGATTCACCATGTTCCATACCCGATTGGTTGAAACCTCGTATTTTTTAAGTCAAATGGATTTGAAATGGGTCAATTTTGCAAAGGAGGGAAAAGGAGGGAAACAGGGCCCAGCCGCAGATTGATCTGCGGCCATGATCGGATCTTATAAGCGGCTCGCCCCTTCCTAGATCTGTCACTTTTAACCTATACCCCACATTGGTTTTCGCGATTTTGCGCCTCTGCACATCCTTTTTGCCAATTTTTCTAGCCTTCTCGCAAAAACCGCTCCGGTTAGATCGATCTACACGCTACGGGTAACATTTTGACCGATTGTTTTCTTATTTCGTCAATGTTTTGCTATACATTTGGCTATTTTGCATAAATGTATGCTTTGAAATACTATGCCATGTATTATTGCATGTATATGTTATGTCTCAACTGTGCGAGTCATATTTGGTGTTCATGATGCGGGTCATACACACTTGTCATTTTTTGAGAGAAAGCATGCATTATGGTCATTTTCGTGTTACAATTAACCATATAAAATGCACTTTTGACCTGTTGTGACTTGGGTTAATTGAAAACATGCTTGGCTGTGCATGGGATGCTCATTTTATAGACGAAACTTTGCCGATTTTTTTTTTAATGGAGTCCCACTAAAATCTAATTCATGCATATATGATAAACACGCATCATGCTGCATTATTTCTGTGATGAAGATAGGTAGATAAAATATTTCGTGACTCAATTAGAAATATAATGTACCTCCCTCTTTGACTGTGTCGTTCCAGCTATGGATCCTGATGTTCCCAGCAGCTCCACTGCATCTCATGCTTCGGGTGTTCGCCGCCGTAGGGCTGCACCTGCCCCGACTTTGCCTCGGACTCGCCAGGCTCGTCGACTGGCAGAGGCTGTCATCCGGCCCGATCACCTTGAGGCTGAGGAGGCCGTTCTTCCAGACATTGAGGCAGAGGGGCCGTCCTCCAGCACACCGGCTCCATCTACTCGTCGCGTTCTACCTGGCGCCTCTGTACAGGTACCTGATCTGTTAGGCCGAGACCTCAGTCGTCACCCCTCAGCATCTCTTGTTGCTAATGAGGTATATTCATTACTCCTCTGAATTCATTCTCAATCTCTGCTCGTATCCGGACTGATCCCTCAGTGATTGCCACAGGTGCCCGAGTTCACCCAGCCGAGGGGCAACTAGTTCAACATCTATTCCCTCTACACAGCACTGCACGCTGATTATCGCACGGTGGTGGATTCCTGGGGTTTCCGCTCTTTCTTCACTATCATTCCCCGTCAGTGCCCCTGGGGTTATATGAGGGCTTTGTCTGAGCGATGGTTCCACCAGACCTAGTCCCTTCATCTTCTAGACTGCGAGGTTGTGCTGACTCCTTGGGATTGGAGGTACATCACCGGTATTGAGTTCACCGGAGTCCGTGTCCCTTTGGATCTAGACATTACTCCAGCGGAGGTCCGAGCTTTATTGGGTTTCGCTGCCGAGGACCGGGTCTTCAAGGCCCGCAGCATTCGGTCTGGCGCTTTGGCTGTTGACGCTGTTGGAGGCATATATGCGACGCCCTTCCCTGCAGATCGAGCCACTCGTGATATTCTGCTCCGGCGTCTGTTCCTGACCATTATGAGGGGTTGTTTCCTGGGGAACAACTCCTCTACCATTCATTTCAGCGTCGTCAGAGCTGTCAGGGATGTAGACCGGATCGGCGACTATGATTGGGGGTCCTTCACCTTTGCCTACTTCCTCCACGGTCTTCGTCTTTGTTCGGAGGGACAGACAGACGCTTGGCTTGGGTTCTACCCCTTCCTACTAGTAAGCCTTCTTTTCTTACTACACCTCCTATCATTTTATTTCTTTTTTCTGCATTTGCCGGTCACTCAGGCCGTTTTCTGTTTATGTTCACAGTTCTGGGCTTACGAGCGACTCCCATGCCTGAGGCCTGTCACGACTCTCGGCTTGGATACCTATCCCCAGGGTCGGCGGTGGCATCATAGCACTTTGGAGGAGGTCCCGGTATCTGGAAGCTTCGCACACTGCCGCATTCAGTTGGAGCTGATCACTACCGCTGAGGTCGTCTGGGTTCCCTACCTTTCCGAGCATCTGATCGTGGGATTTACAGATGGATATCCCTCCGGCCCAGAGTTCGCACTTTCCACCCGTCGCCTCACCTTGTAGAGTGTTGGAGGATGGGTGATGTATCTGGGAGAGCGCGCATTCAGATGCGTTACTGGAGAGATCCGCATTCCGCACTCCCTTCTGATGAGTGGGTTTTATACCTACGAATCAGGTATTGTTAGGCTTAATTATTGTGGTCTTTAAGTGTTTTTAAGTATTATTTTACTTGTTTTTGTGTTTATTTATTGTAGGTTGGAGCTGGAGGGGCAAAAGGGTAAATTTGGAGCTCAAAATAGACCTAGTGGCATTTTTGTAAATTCCTGGGCCAGACATAGCGCCAGCAGCGCTAGGGCTAGCACCAGCAGCGCTAGGCCACGTTTTTGCACTATTTGTCCAGCTGAAGGAGGAAAAAGAAGTCGATTCTGAAGAGGATTCTAGTCCATATTGATCAGATAGTGAGAAGGAAACCCTAAGGATAAAAAACTTGGAGACTTTTATTATTATCATTCTACTTTACTAGAGATAGTTTTAGAGAGATATTCTGTGGATTACTTTTGTTCGAGCATTGGATTTTGATGTGGGTTTAAGCTTTACGTTGGATTTTATTCTTCAATTGGGTTTGATCAATCTAATTCTTCTTACTTCAATTGATTGTTTACTTTTCCATGTTTAGTTTTGATCCCATAATGGCTTTTGGTTCAGATATGAACTAATCTCCATTATGGGATTCTAACAGATTTTAATATGTAGTTTAATTATAAGCTTGACTGTTAGATTGTTTTGCATATCATAAGGAACTTTTATCATGATTGTTTTGCATGTATGAATGCTTGATCACCATTCGATTTCAGTACTTGTATGGAATTGAAAAATAACATATAAGTAAGGATTGTAATCATGATAGCTTGCGAATATGAGGCTTAATTGGATAGCTTAATATTTTATGAGTCAGATAGAAATATACTGTTTCACCGTAAGAGTCAAAATAAGGACTTGTGCTTAAAATCAATATAATTGCAATTTCACATAGAAATATAGTGATTTTGGTTATAGTGGTGATTACATAGTGTCTATTGAGTATGGATATTATGTAAGTAGGTCATAATGTATTGAAAGGTGGTTATGTCTATTTTAGTGTCCTCGGCTACTTTTCTGTGATATGTGCATTGTCTAGCATGATAGTGATAATTAGATGAACTATTAAATGAAGTTAGGGTCCCATTAATTCCAGGCTTGATATATTTTGTTAGTATTTGCATAGTTAGTTATTAATTGATATAGGAATAATTTTGTCACCAAAAGTAAGTCATTAGTTTAAGCAAATAAGTGTAGTGATAGAGCTGATGCATAGTGATTTAATTTAATCCTGTCTCTGTGGGACGATACTCTACTTCCTCTGTATTACTTGTTGACCACGTATACTTGCGTGAGTTAGAGCTCTTTTATTTAAGACTTAAAAAGAGGCAACAAGTTTTTGGCGCCGTTGCCTGGGATAGGCGTTAGATTTTTATTATTATCATTAGTTTTAAGCTATATTGTTTGACTTAGACAACTCTAATCTTTTCTCATTTCTATTTTTATCTTTGTTTTGGTTTCAGGTACTTGTAGAAGTTTTATGCACACACGCTCATCCAACTCAGAATTAACACCAGCTCAGGATAATATTGACGGAAGAGGTTGGAAAGCAAGAGTGCGTAGGAATTTGCAAGCACAGTTAGAAAGAACTATTCCGAAGATGGCGGAGGAACAGAGAATTGAGCAAAGAGAGGAACATAAAGCTTTGAGGGACTATTCCATGTCGAATATCACTGGATTGCAGTCTAGCATAGTCATATCGGCAATAGCAGCAAATACCTTTGAGATTAAACCAGGAACCATTCAAATGGTGCATAATTCGGTCCAGTTTGGGGGTGCTGCTACAGACGATCCTAATGAGCATCTTTTGAGTTTCATTGAAATTTGTGATACATTTAGGTACAATAGGGTGACGGAGGATGCTATCCGACTAAGGCTATTCCCATTCTCATTAAGGGATAGAGCAAGAAGTTGGCTCCATTCTTTGCCTGCAGGATCAATTACTACATGGGAGGACCTAGCACAAAAATTTCTAGCCAAGTTTTTCCCAATGGCTAAAACTGCAAAACTAAGGACAGTAATTTCTCAATTTGAGCAACAACAGGGTGAGTCCTTATACGAGGCTTGGGATAGGTACAAGGAGATGCTAAGGAAGTGTCCACACCATGGGATGCTAGATTGGATGGTGATCAACACATTTTATAATGGATTGGGATGGCAGTCTAGGCAGATGGTAGATGCAGCTGCGGGTGGAGCTTTAGGGGCAAAGAGCTATGACGAGGCTTATAACCTTATTGAGACTATGGCAGCAAATGATTTTCAAAATCCTACAGCCAGAACGTCACAGCCCAGAGTTGCAGGTTTGTTGGAAGTGGATGCTATTACCCAGTTGTCAGCACAGATGGCAGCTATGGCAAAGAAAATAGATTCGTTGTCGGAAAGCAAAATCAAGTCAGTTGCCTTCGTTTGTGAGATTTGCGCGGGGTCGCACTCAACAGATCAATGTGCTATCAACTCGGAGTCGGTGCAGTATGTGAACACTTATAAGAAAGACCAAGGTCAGTTTTAGAACACATACCACCCCAACAACCGCAATCATCCAAACTTTAGTTGGTCAAACAACCAAGGAAATTTAGCAGCAGCAGTTTCAGCAGAACAATCAGTTTCAGCCGGCGCAGCAACAGTATGCTCCACGACTACCTTTTCCACCGGGATATTCTCAACAACAACATCCTACTCCATATGCACCTCCGCAGGAAAAGAAATCAGAAATGGAGGAGATGATGTTAAAGTACATGGCAAATACAGAGGTGATGATCAAAAGCCAGGCAGTGGCTATTAAAAATCTGGAAGCTCAGATGGGGCAAATGGCGACTATGCTTAACAGCAGGCCCCAGGGTTCATTGCCAAGTAACACAGAGGCAAATCCACGGAGAGAAGGTAAGGAACAGTGTCAGGCCATTACACTCAGATCGGGAAAGCAATAGTCAGGAAATGTACCAGACTCAGCAGCACCGAGTTTACAAGGGGATGACATTGGGGTAGAAACTGAGATAAAAATTGAAGATGAACAGAAAGAGAAGAAGGATAACTACGAGTTAGTAGAGAAGGAGAAAGCTAGTTCAGATAAGAAGCCCGTTAATACAGAATCACAAGTTCACCCGCGAGTTCCATATCCGCAAAGATTGAATAAGCAGAGGGATGATAAACAGTTCAAAAAGTTTTTGGAGGTTTTTAAGAAACTGCAGATCAACATACCCTTCGCGAAGGCATTGGAACAAATGCCAAGTTATGCAAAGTTTATGAAGGGTATACTGTCAAGGAAGAGAAGGTTAGACGAGTTTGAGACAGTGGCCTTGATAGAGGAATGCAGTGCAGTGCTTCAACGTAAATTACCTCCAAAGCTGAAAGATCCGGGCAGTTTCACAATTCCATGCACGATCGGAAAGATGAGCTTCGATAAATGTTTGTGTGATCTTGGGGCAAGTATCAACCTGATGCCGTTGTCAGTATTCAGTCAGTTGGGATTACTGGAACCAAGACCAACAAATATATCTCTGCAGTTAGCCGATAGATCTATCACATATCCACGGGGGATAGTGGAAGACGTACTGGTGAAAGTGGACAAATTTATCTTTCCGGCGGACTTCATCATTCTGTATTATGAAGAGGACAAAAATATACCAATCATACTAGGAAGACCATTCCTAGCAACTGGGAGGACTTTGATAGACGTGCAGAAAGGGGAGCTTACAATGCGTGTACATGACCAGGAGGTGACGTTTAATGTTTTCAAAGCAATGAAGCTTCCAACCGATGAAGAAGAATGCTTCAGAGTAGATTTGGTGGATAGTATAGTGCATGATGAAGTTGGAAGTTTGTTGGGATATGAACCACTGCAGCGAGTGATTGCTGAAAATTCAGATTTGGAGGATGAAGAATGTGCTGAACTTGTGCAATATCTGAATACCACCCCCAAATTCGGAAAGTTCAGAACACCTATCGAGCCACTTACGAAAGCGGGAGAGACATCAGTAAAGTTGAAACCATCTCTTGAGATGCCTCCTGAACTTGAACTTAAACCACTTCCAAAACATCTTAGGTACGCATTTTTAAATAAAGATTCAAAGCTACCTGTGATTATTTCTTCTGCACTAACATCTTTTCAGGAGGAAAAACTGCTACGAGTGCTTAGAGAGTTTAAATCAGCTATTGGATGGACAATAGCCGATATCAAGGGGATAAGCCCGTCTTTTTGCATGCATAAGATCTTATTGGAAGATGGTAGCAAGCTGACAATTGAACAGCAAAGAAGGCTCAATCCTATAATGAAAGAAGTGGTTAAGAAGGAGATACTGAAATGGCTGGATGCAGGAATAATCTACCCTATCTCGGATAGTGCATGGGTGAGCCCTGTGCAGTGCGTACCAAAGAAGGGTGGAATGACCGTGATCACCAATGAGAATAACGAGCTGATCCCAACGCGAACCGTAACAGGGTGGAGAATTTGCATGGACTACCGCAAGCTTAACAAAGCTACAAGGAAGGACCATTTTCCACTTTCGTTTATCGATCAGATGTTGGACCGACTGGCGGGTCATGAGTACTATTGCCTTCTGGATGGGTATTCAGGCTACAATCAGATTACGATAGCTCCAGAAGACCAGGAAAAGACTACGTTTACATGTTCATACGACACTTTTGCCTTTAGAAGAATGTCTTTCGGGTTGTGCAATGCTCCAGCTACTTTTCAGAGATGTATGACAGCGATTTTTTCAGACATGGTCGAACAGAATGTTGAGGTATTTATGGATGCCTTTTCGGTATTTGGTGATTCTTTCGATCTATGTCTTGAAAATTTGGTAATGGTTTTAAAGAGATGTGTTGAAACAAATTTAGTATTGAATTGGGAGAAGTGCCATTTTATGGTACAAGAAGGAGTCATACTGGGACACAAAGTGTCAAAGAAAGGCATTGAGGTGGACAGGGCGAAGCTGGAAACGATTGAGAATTTACCTCCACCCACGTCAGTAAGAGGTGTCCGCAGTTTTCTTGGTCATGCAGGTTTCTACCGTAGATTCATCAAGGACTTCTCCAAGATAACTAAACCATTGTGCAGTTTATTGGAGAAGGATGCACAGTTTAATTTTGATGAGGCTTGCATGAGGGCATTTGAGCATTTAAAGAATAAGTTAACATCAGCACCAGTTATCACAGCACCAGATTGGGCGTTGCCGTTTGAGCTGATGTGTGATGCCAGTGATTACGCAGTGGGGGCTGTTTTGGGGCAATGGAAGGAGAAGATGTTTCATGTGATATACTATGCCAGCAAGACCCTTACTGATGCACAGTTAAACTACACCACCACAGAGAAAGAGTTATTGGCAGTGGTGTATGCCTTTGATAAATTTAGGGCATATCTGATAGGCACAAAGGTCATAGTGTATACGGATCACTCGGCAATTCGACACTTAGTGGCGAAGAAGGATGCAAAGCCCAGGTTGATCAGGTGGATATTGCTGTTGCAAGAATTTGATTTAGAGATCAAGGATAGGAAAGGTACCGAAAACCAAGTAGCAGACCATTTATCTCGACTAGAGCAGTCGGAAAGGGAGATCGAAGACAAAGTTGAAATCAATGAATCTTATCCGGATGAGCAGTTGTTTGTGGTGCAAGGGGAAGTGCCATGGTTTGCGGATTACGCAAATTATTTGGTGAGTAAGACGTTACCTTCTGACTTGGTGGGGCACCAAAAGAAAAAGTTCTTGCACGATGTTAAATGGTATATATGGGATGAGCCGTACTTGTTTAAACAATGTGCAGATCAAATGATAAGAAGGTGTATCCCATATAGTGAGACTGAAGGGATTTTACATGATTGCCATTCTTCTGTGTATGGAGGACATTATGGCGGAGAGAGAACAGCGGCTAGAGTACTTCAAGCAGGATTCTACTGGCCGACAATCTTTAAAGATGCGTATAGTTTTGTTCAGCGGTGTGATAGATGTCAGAGAGTAGGTAATATTTCAAAGAGGAATGAAATGCCTTTGAATACGATCCTTGAAGTAGAAGTTTTCGATGTTTGGGGGATTGACTTCATGGGCCCTTTCGTGTCTTCGTGCGGTAATCTCTACATCTTGTTAGCCGTTGACTATGTGTCTAAATGGGTAGAAGTGGCAGCACTCCCGACAAATGACGCCAAGGTAGTCCTAAAGTTTTTGCATCGAAGTATTTTCACGAGATTTGGGACTCCTAGGGCTATTATCAGTGATGAAGGTAGTCACTTCTGCAACAGGCAGTTCACAGCGTTGCTGGCTAAGTATGGGGTAAATCATCGTATTGCTACAGCTTATCACCCCCAGACAAACGGCCAAGCGGAAGTATCCAATCGAGAGGTAAAAAGAATTCTCGAAAAAATTGTGAATCCGACGAGGAAGGATTGGTCCTTAAAGCTAGATGACGTTGTGTGGGCATATAGGACTGCATACAAAACTCCGTTGGGTATGTCACCGTTTCAGCTGGTATATGGAAAAGCTTGTCATCTTCCGATGGAGCTTGAACACAAAGCATATTGGGCAATTCGGAAGTTGAACTTTGATTCGACAGCTGCAGGGGAGAAGCGTTTACTCCAAATCAATGAGTTGGACGAATTTCGACTACGGGCTTATGAAAACTCGAAGCTGTATAAGGAGAAGGTGAAGAAATGGCATGATCGTAAGATCATTGAGAGAACATTTGAACCGGGACAAAGGGTTTTACTTTTCAATTCCAAACTTAAACTTTTTCCCGGGAAGCTGAAATCGAGATGGTCGGGACCATTCACAGTGAAGACGGTTTTTCCACATGGCGCGATTGAAGTATACGACAAATTTCCGGATCAAATGTTTAAGGTGAATGGACAGAGGTTGAAGCATTACTTTGGGGATGAGGTGGATCGACAGAAAGTCACCGTAATCCTTTCTGCGACATGAGAATCAAAGACAGTCAAGCTAATTGACTATAACTTAGCGCTATCTGGGAGGCAACCCAGCATTTTAATCTTTTATTCATCTTTTGTTTCGTAATTTATTTTATTCTAAAAAAAAAAAAAAAAAAAAAGTTTCCGTAACTAACTTTGGACTTGGGTTGATGTATGTGCAGGTGGGAACTTGAAATTGGCCAAAAATTGACCAAGTGTGCTTATAGCGCCAGAGGCGCCCAACCTAGCAAACTCAAAGCGCCAGAGGCGCTCCACCTCGCCTTGAGCTACTGGACCATAGCGCCAGAGGCGCCCACAAAATGCCCATCCAAGCGCCATTGGCGCTACATCATGCCCGGTTTAGTACATAACCAGCGCCAGCAGCGCTCGTCAACATACGAAGCCAGCGCCAACGGCGCTGCCCCATGCCAACACAATTGCTTCCTAGCGCTATTAGCGCTCCCCATAGCGCCAACGGCGCTGCCCAAAGCTCCAACACACTTCACCATAGCGCTGTCAGCGCTCCCTTCAGTAACTACATAGCGCTAGAAGCGCTCAGTATAAAAAAAAAAATTTTAAAACCCTAGGTCGGGATTCTTGAAGGCTTTTCACTCCAAAATCAATTTTGTTCTTCATCTACCTAGTTTCAGCCGACTCCAGCCCAGTTCTCTCCATTGTTGCTACATAGAAGCATTTTTTCCCCAAATCAAACATCAACAATCACCCCCAAATCAAACATCAACAATCACCCACCCATAGTCCCCACTACCGTCGGATTTCAACAAGTACAACCAACGAACTTCCATAGCCAAGAAGGATTAAAGGTTTTCACATGGGTAATTCCAACTTCAAGTAAGCTTTACTTTATTGATCACTCCAAACTTGAAATTGTTGGTTAAAGATTTGAGTTGCTAGTATTTGGAACAAGTTTTTGATTGTGCACCCAATTGAATTTGTGTTGGCTCAATTGGGATTGGGTTTAATTTCTAATTGTCTATATTTATGCTTGTAAGTTGTGGGGAATTTTTATTGTGCTAAATTGGTTTATTCATAAGTTTGGGGGGAACTATTGCACAAGGGTTTTTCAAGTGTGCATGCCAAGTGTTTGACATATTGCCCCAACGAAATTTTGAGTTCTTTTGGGTCTTGACTTGTGTTTAATTGGTTATTAATGGCTCCCAAAAGACATAGAGGGGAAAGTTCAGGTTCATCCACTGTGGTAAAGTATGATAAGAAGAAATTTGTTAGCCCCGAGGCAAGTGATAGGTTTAAAAATTGGTCTTCCGGGAAGTCTCTAATTCTTGATCGGGTAGATGGGGAGTTAGCTCAAATGATACGCGGCCGAAATTGGATGGTATTTACTGCACAACCCGAACCAGCTGCCGTGAATATAGTGAGAGAGTTTTATGCTAATGCTAAAGAAGCTAATGGGAATCTGATTATGGTTCGGGGTCAGGAAATAAATGTGGGCCGTAAAAATATTAATGCGTATTATGGGTTGCAGAAAATTCACAGGGATGGCTATACAAAATACTTGGAAGAGGATTTGGATTATTCTGAGATTATAGAAGCCCTCTGTGAACCAGGGACTGAATGGAAGCTGTCTGACCAACAAGAAGTTGTGCACTTTCCATCCGCCAAATTGAGTAGATATGGGAAAGCATGGCATGCTTTTATCTGTGCTAAGTTGATGCCGTGCCGCCATATGAGCGATGTCATTAATCTGCGGGCGGCGTTATTGTTCTGCATTGCTAAAGGGAAGACAGTGGATATAGGGGAGATAATTCATGAATCTATCATACACACGCTTGAGGGTAGTACCACAGGTGGACTGCCTCACCCTTCATTGATCACTGATTTGTGCCGTCGAGCGGGAGTCCAGTGGGATAAAGATGAAGTTATGCAGGTCCCATTGCCTCCCATTGATCATGCTGCAATGGGACGGTACAGAGTATGGGGTGGAGGTGAGTCGCACCCGCGGGGTTTAGGTTTCATCCTACCGCAGCAGCTACCACAGTAACAGGCACAGGAGCAGGCACAGGAACAACCACCACCTGTTGAGGATCCTGTTCCATCCCCTACTATAATTGAGACTATCCGACAGGATCTTCGGCATCATACTCGTCGAATAGACTTAGTGGCAGGATCGATTCAGAGGGGTTTTGATCGGATGACTCGACAGCAGACTCGACTTGCTCAGCGCCAGGCGGAGATTTATGCGTATAATGTTAACTGTTCGACAGCCTTGGCAGATATGTTTGGACGGATGAATCCTTTGGCAGGACCATTCCAGTTTCCACCAGCTCCTCCTCTTTCTATTTACCCACCACCTGACTCACCTCCTGATGCGGATGATGCAGACGATGATGATGACGCTGCCAATGGCAGTGCTGACGAGTAGTGTTTCATCAGGGGAGTCCTCTGTTCTTAATCTCTTATTATTTTTCAATGAGGACATTGACTTGTTTAGTTTGGGGGGTAGTTTTTTTGTTTTCATGCATTTAGGTTGTTATGTTTCATTGTGTTTAGACTTGTTGCATGGTAGTTACATTGCATTTTAGGTTGTGTTATGCATGTAGTTTCATGAATTACACATAAATTGATATAGTATCTAAAGTGGCCAATGATAAGACTGGTTTCATGGTTTTAACTGGTGAAGAATTGAAAACTAGTGTTTAGTGATGACTTTGATTAGGTAGTGAAGTTTAACCTGTCTGAAACTTTTGTTAATAAGGAAAGCACACAATCAATTGTTTTGATCAGTTTAATTCAAATTGTTGTATAATTTTCTTCTGGTGGAAGATTTGGGTTAAAACTTGATAATATCGGTGAAACGTCCCTTAAATGAAAAACAGGCAAGAATCTAAGTTTGGGGGAATTTTGGGGTGAAAGAAAAAAAAAGAACAAAAAGAGAAATTTGAAAATTTTGAACCTTTCCCAATTAAAGAATGGATCATGTGGTGGGTTGAGATGGAGCGTAATCACTCATAAACACATGGAACGAGATGGAGCGTAAAACGCACTCGTTCAAAAGAAAGTGAGATGGAGCATAAAATGCACTCACTAAAAAGAAAAATTTTGTTTTAAATTCCTGGGGAAGGGTTTAAAAAGGATTTAAATGTGTTAAAATAACCTTAGTGATGCCCCTATGCTTAGTGATTGCTTGAATCAGTTGAATTGGTTGTGTTCACGGGTTGAGTTGAGTTGCAATTGAAAGTTTTCTTCTAAGAAGTCAATTATGTGATGGATTTGAATTGGAATTGATTGGAATGATTGATTTACACACACGCACAACATGGATGATGACAAGTGTAACTTGATTAGTTGGTTAAAGTTAGAAACTTTGCATTGGTTAGAGATTCTACTTTAGTATTTATGATATCTTTGAGGCCTGATGTTGGATACTGTATTGGTTAATTGTTTGATTCGTAGGCATGATAGTTAGTTTGCATTTGCATCATTGCATTGCTTGAGGGCAAGCAATTGGTTAAGTTTGGGGGTATTTGATGAGTGGGTTTTATACCTACGAATCAGGTATTGTTAGGCTTAATTATTGTGGTCTTTAAGTGTTTTTAAGTAATATTTTACTTGTTTTTGTGTTTATTTATTGTAGGTTGGAGCTGGAGGGGCAAAAGGGTAAATTTGGAGCTCAAAATAGACCTAGTGGCATTTTTGTAAATTCCTGGGCCAGACATAGCGCCAGCAGCGCTAGGCCACGTTTTTGCACTATTTGTCCAGCTGAAGGAGGAAAAAGAAGTCGATTCTGAAGAGGATTCTAGTCCATATTGATCAGATAGTGAGAAGGAAACCCTAAGGATAAAAAACTTGGAGACTTTTATTATTATCATTCTACTTTACTAGAGATAGTTTTAGAGAGATATTCTGTGGATTACTTTTGTTCGAGCATTGGATTTTGATGTGGGTTTAAGCTTTACGTTGGATTTTATTCTTCAATTGGGTTTGATCAATCTAATTCTTCTTACTTCAATTGATTGTTTACTTTTCCATGTTTAGTTTTGATCCCATAATGGCTTTTGGTTCAGATATGAACTAATCTCCATTATGGGATTCTAACAGATTTTAATATGTAGTTTAATTATAAGCTTAACTGTTAGATTATTTTGCATATCATAAGGAACTTTTATCATGATTGTTTTGCATGTATGAATGCTTGATCACCATTCGATTTCAGTACTTGTATGGAATTGAAAAATAACATATAAGTAAGGATTGTAATCATGATAGCTTGCGAATATGAGGCTTAATTGGATAAATTAATATTTTGTGAGTCAGATAGAAATATACTGTTTCACCGTAAGAGTCAAAATAAGGATTTGTGCTTAAAATCAATATAATTGCAATTTCACATAGAAATATAGTGATTTTGGTTATAGTGGTGATTACATAGTGTCTATTGAGTATGGATATTATGTAAGTAGGTCATAATGCATTGAAAGGTGGTTATGTCTATTTTAGTGTCCTCGGCTACTTTTCTGTGATATGTGCATTGTCTAGCATGATAGTGATAATTAGATGAACTATTAAATGAAGTTAGGGTCCCATTAATTCCAGGCTTGATATATTTTGTTAGTATTTGCATAGTTAGTTATTAATTGATATAGGAATAATTTTGTCACCAAAAGTAAGTCATTAGTTTAAGCAAATAAGTGTAGTGATAGAGCTGATGCATAGTGATTTAATTTAATCCTGTCTCTGTGGGACGATACTCTACTTCCTCTGTATTACTTGTTAACCACGTATACTTGCGTGAGTTAGAGCTCTTTTATTTAAGACTTAAAAAGAGGCAACACCTTCCCCTCACTACATCCTGGCCGTTGGATTCTCAGCCTTCAGAGATTATGCTCGCGGGGGAGGATGGCCGGACACTTTCTTCGGGTCCCAGCACGAGCGAGGCTTTTCGTACCTGGTGGGTGCCCCGCACTATCGGTCCTCAGACTCAGGCCACATTCTTCCTCAGAGATATGGTCCCCGGCTCGGTGATGATGACTGATTGGGCCGCCTGCGTTCGGAGTCCCACCCATGCTGAGCAGATTGCCACTCTGACCTGCCAGGTGGACCAGCTATCCTTGTACCTTCGGGTGTTGGGCAGGACCCCAGAGGATGCCTACGCATATGATCCTGACAGTGCGGGTTTCGACACAGGCCCGAGCTCATCTGATGCCCCCGTGCAGCCATATATCCCTGATATGAACTTCGGGGCTTCGACTTCGACGACTCCCGGGGATCAGTTCGAGGATCCCGATTTCATAGATGACATCGCCTTTGATTAGATCCTGATAGGATAGGGCCTTTTGTACCTGAACCTGTTAGATTTATCTTTCCATTTCATGCACTATGTATTGAACTCATTTGTTTATTTATGAACAGTTTTTATCATTATGACCGTTCAATTACTTTATTATTAACTGTATGATGCATGCTTTTTGTTCATGGATAGAGAATGACCCCTGCACAGTCTTTTTGATACTATTTTTCACAGATGTCGTCACCAGATGTCGTGGTACGTTTGGATCTCATTCCTCCCACAAGGTTGGTTGGCAGTCTTCTCCGCTGGTTAGACAGTTTGTCGCCGGCCGACAGGGTTATCGCAGATGGCCTCCTTGGACATTCCTAGTCCTTATTATCCTTTCAGGTGCCGGTGGGCTTTGTGGAGGGTATTCTGAGCCATTGGACCCCTGCCCGTCAGGTGTTCAGGTTAGGGACCGTGGAGCTGACCCCCATTCTCGAGGAGTACGCCCGCTTTACCGGTTTATCTTTGGATGGTCCTTGTGCCAGGGTCACAGCTGGTCCCATGCGCCGTCAGTTCTTGACTTTTACTGGGTTGCAGAGGACAGTTCTGTTATCGGTGATCTCATCAGACCATCTAGTTCCCCTTCATTTCCTGATTGACCGATTCGGCTCACCCGACAGTTTTCGTCTATTCTCTGGTGATTTTTTCGTATCTGAGGAGCGTTGGGGCGCTTTGAGAGTAGACGTTTTGATGGCCTGTGTCATCTCAGTTTTGTATTTGCCAGCCGGATCCGATCTGTTGGATATGCGAGTTATTACGGCCGTTAGAGCCCTTTAGGAGGCTCACACCATTATTCCCATGATACTAGCAGACACCTACATGTCAGCCTCATATTGTCAGTCTTTCCGAGGCAGAATATTCAGAGGGAGCTCTATTTTGTTGTATGTGTGGTTTATGAGCCATCTTAGCCCCATCGGTCATTTTCGTCCCCATGGGTTTTGCTTAAGCCACGACATAGCCATGTAATTCTCGTTCCGTCCCGTGAGTTGTGTTGACGCGGTTTCCTGGATAGAATTATTATCGGCTATTGAGGATCTTTTTCATCTCCTGATCTATTCAGGTTATTGCTCCTTTATGAGCTTCTTGACTCACGTGCCCAACCTGGATTTCATCCCTATTGCTGGTTTGAGAGGCGTGACGACTTATCATCCCTTGGCGGTTACGGGGCAGTTTGATCAGACACAGGATTTTCACCCTTTCACGGGCGCCGCCGCCTACCGATTCCTTATATCATCCCAGACAGAGAAAGATCTACTGTGGGTATATGATCTTTGGTCTCGCAGGATCTTTGCCGAGTATAGTGACAGTTGCCCCATCCAGACATTTGCTTATGTGCAATGGTTGCGCGGAGACTCGGATATGGTTGGTTTGAGTCAGACTGGGGTTTTTGATGACTCTCGAGTATTTTCACAGATGACACCGCCCCAGAGGTATTTATTCCCCCCGAATCTATAGAGATGACCTCGAGATATGATTCCATCTTAGCCGATTCTGCCCCTAGTTGGGTCACTGAAGATAGCCGGATCCGGCTGGCCTTGATTACTACTGAAGCTGAGAGGGATGTTGCTCTTGTTGAGAGAGATGCTGCCATTCTGGCCAGAGATGTTGCGCTTGCTAACAGAGACGCCATTGTATTGCAGACTAGGGCAGTTATAGATGCTCACTCTGAGACTGTCAGCCGAGCCACTGCTTTATTGGATTGCATCGACATGATGGGGCAGCAAATTGTAGGGGATGTCGATGCTTCAGATCTATCCACCACTTTATCCATCCTGCTTCAGCTAGTTTCAGATTTGTAGATTATTTTATTTCCTGCATAGACTATGTCAATTTCATCGGTTATCGAAAGAGAAATCTTGTAACAAAATGACTTATATATATATAGACAAGCATTTAAACTTAGTCATTTTCCCTCTTTTGTCGTATCGTTGCCTTTCATTAGACCCTCATTTTATCCAGCTAACCACGATTTTGATATTTCGCCCTCTTTCTCTCCTCAAGTCTTGATGGAGATTTGACAGATATTGTCGCACCCCTGTTGATTTCATCGGACTGAGTCTTAGATTTTGGCTAACTGTTTGGTTGGGCTAGGGTTATGTTACTTGAGATGAAGCTGATTAGGGGGCTGGTTTCGGAAAGGTTTCGAGGGTATAAGAAGGTTATTCTGGCTATTGGGAATCGATTTTGGTTAGAGAAAGTATTATTTTGTAAAGAATTGGACCGTGCCCTGATGGCTGCCTACGTATTCCCACAAGTCGGGAAATCAGGTCCTACATAGTTCATTTTTCAAAGAAAGAGGAGAAGATGATGATTTCAAGCGTAGAACCGCTTCACCGAGTCGGAATTGATGGGCTGTGGAAACACCTCACCATCCATCTCTTGCAATATGAGGGCTCCTCCGAACAGCACTTTCTTAATCACAAAAGGTCCTTCCCAGTTCGGGGCGAACTTCCCTTTGGCTTCGTCTTGACAAGGCATGACTCTCTTTAGCACTAGGTCATTCTCCTTGAATCTCCGAGGTCTTATCTTTTTGTCGTACGATCGAGAGATTCTTTGCTGATATAACTGGTCGTGCAAAACAGCAGCCACCCTCCTTTCATCAATTAGGGCCAACTGATCGTACCGACTTTGCATCCAATCCTCCTCACTTATCTGAGCATCGATCAAGATTCTGAGGGACGCCATCTCAACCTCAACTGGCAAAACAGCCTCCTTTCCGTAGACCAAAGCGTAAGGGGTTGCCCTTGTAGAAGTACGCACCGACGTTCTGTACGCCAGCAGGGTGAGAGGTAGCAGCTGTAACGAATGCAATTTTTATGATTGAATAAAAATATTTATTGAGTTATATAAATATTTTTATTAATTTATTGAGTTAAATGTGGGTATTTGTTGAATTTAGTAATGTTAAATATTATTTAAATGTGATTTGTTATGTTTATTCTAATTTAATTTAATGATTAAATTAGATGATGAAAAGGTTTATTTGAATAAATAATTTATTTGAATAAGAGAATTTATTTGGTATTATTGTTATTTGTTAAATGAAATTATTATTTGAGTTAATTATATTTAATTGAATTTATTTAATAATAAGTTCAATTGAATTAAATGTGTGACATTTTAAACTATATGTTATATTGGTTTATTAAAATAAATGAAAGGAGTTTTAATTTAGTTTTACCAAACAAGGTCTTATGATCTTTGTTTGGAAATAATGGGTTATTTTAATTGTGTTTTACCAAACAAGACATAAGAATAATAGGTTATCCTTAATTGTAATTGCCAAACATAGCCTTATGGCTTTTGAATTTTATAACTGATGAATTAAATTAGATTTTTACGTTATTATTTGATTTAATTGTCAGTTTTTATTTTCTTAATTCTATCAGTTTATTTTTTTTTAAGTTGTGTCTGTTGTAAAAGAAAAGAGAAGAACAGAGAGAAAAAGAAAAGAAAGAAGAACATCAGAGTTTGAGAGAAAAGAGAGAGCAGAGTTTGAGAATTTGAGAATTGAGAAGAAAGAATTGAGAAAGAACTTGTAATTTTAAAAGAATTCATCAAGTTCCTAAAGTAATTGAAGGTATAATTTCTTTTTCCTTTTGGTTTTATTCTTCTGTATATAGTTTTAGTTACTGTATGTAAATTCAATTGTTAGAATATATGAACTATTTGATTATAGTTGTTGTAATTGGTAATAATCATGTGTTAGATGATTATATGATGATTAACAATTAATTTAGAGGTATTAATCCATGAAAACATGCTTTAGAATTGAGTTTTTAGTTTTTACAGAGTTTACTTTATGAATTGTATATATGTATGAAAATTGATGCTCTAATTGGTTATTAATCGGTAAATTGATAATTGTTTATGATTATTTGATGAAAAACATGAATAATGCAAGAAGAATGGGTTCAATTGATTGAAAAATGAATTTACAGAGTTTTGTTTTATGAAAATGGCAAAAACATGGTTATTTTATAAAACAGTGAATTTTTGGTTTTAAATTGATTGATTATGTGTTTTATAATGCTTAGATTAGTTAGAAACATGTTGAGTAAATGTTTTATATCATATATGGTGTTTGGGTATATCTAATTTGTTTTCTGGATGGTAGAATTCGGAAAATTTTGGCCAAATTTGGCCTAAGTTTTCACTGGTTCGCGAGCTGGGGAAGACGACAGTCAAGTCTATCGCCCCGGCGATAGAAATGAACTGGTTTCTTCGCCCCAGCGACAGAGTCGCCCCGGCGACGAAATTGTTAAGCTTTTTCTCGCCCCGGCGAGAAACGCTACTGTTTAAAAAAAAAAAAAAAAATTTAATTTATTATTTTCTTTTCTGGGAAATTATGATGCATAATTAAACTTATATTAATGTGACTAATGTACTACCAAGATGGTTGCTACTTAGCATTTGTTGTCTAAAGTATGTTAAATGAGATACTATAATTAGGTAAAAGGAACCTAAAGTGATTATAAATTTTGTAACTAATTTATGTTACCATCTTATAATTAATTGTATAGGTTGATTTAAGGATCGTGAATTATTTAATTTGTAATCTACGCTTGAGGCAAGTTTCCTTATCTCAACTTATTACTTTTACGTTGAGCAAGTTTCCTTATCTCAACTTATTACTTTTACGTTGAGCAAGTTTCTTTATCTCAACTTATTACTTTTACGTTGAGCAAGTTTCTTTATCTCAACTTATTACTTTTACGTTGAGCAAGTTTCCTTATCTCAACTTATTACTTTTACGTTGAGCAAGTTTTCTTTCTTTAAACTTGTTAAATTATTATAGCAAGTTTTCTATTTCTTAAGCTTGTTATTATTTCAACAAGTTTACTTCCTTTGAGTGAATTAATTAACCTTAGCTTATTGTTATTCAAGCAAGGCTGATATCATGTTGAGTAATTATATTTTGTTTCAGATATTATTTATTCAGTCTTTGATTATCATTCAAACTTCGAATACAAACTTTACTAAAGAACTAGACTAGCAAACCATTATTGATTCAGCTAGTCCTTAGTTGATGAGCGTTTCAAAAACTTAGATTATCTAAACTTGTTCCAAGCCAAGTTCTTTTTGGTACGGACTCTTATTATAAACTGAGATGAACAACCCTATCATAGGGGATTATTACGCTTAGCGTTAAAATGTTTGTGCACAATACATTGTACAAAGGGCTGATCCCCCTGAGTACGAGATGAAGGTCCATATATAGTCTTTAAGACTGTTAAAGGTTACGGTAAAAAAAAAGTACTTGTTAACCTAGGACATAGTTCGAGGTCTTGAGACCCTCAGATATATTCAAACTTTGATTACTTATTGATTAACTTCAAAAAAATCATTGCTTCTCATTTGAACTCTATTTCAATTAAAAGTTATTGTTATCATTCTTGTGGGCAATTGTTTGCTCACTCTTGCATTAAATATTTCAGCTAAGCCCGAGAAGCAGGACGAGCCGTCCACCAGTAAGGGCAAGGGCAAGATGCAGAAATAGTTCTAGATTTATTAATTAATTGATGAACATTTGTACCAGACTTATTTTAGACTTTTTTTTTTATATTCCGCATTTGATGTATTAAGGTTGTGGTGACCTGGGATTTTAATTATTGATGTAACCCGGTTTGGGAGATGATTAATTAAGTTTATTTTAATTGCTTAATTATGGGTAGTTAGATGTGAATGAATGGGATAGTGAACACCAAATCAGGGGAAAATTAAGTACCCAGATTTGGGGGTGTCACAGGTTGGTATCAGAGCTGTAGGTTATGAACCTTTAGGTGGGGAAAACCTTAGGGTAGTAGCCTTTTAGAAGATAGAGAATATAGTGGTGATAAACTCTTATCGAGTTCTAAGGAATGAATTACGGAAATTCATAAAAGACAACAAAATGATTATGTGCTATGTGCTTATTTGATAATAAACTTATGTGCTCGCGAGTACTATCGAGTATTGTCAATTAGTAATTAAAACTTAAAACTTTGTTGTCAGGATGACTGATAGAGGAGAGCCCAGCCAGACTAGGGAGAAGGAGCCCCGAGATATTCACGTGGTTCATGAGCAGCTAGTGCAGAGGGAGCTATCTCCATTGGTTACAGTTACAGGTCACGAGTATGAGCCTGAGACTGATCCTGAGGAGGACCCTGAGGAGGATCCTGAGGAGGACCCTGAAGAGGTTGAGGAGGAGGAGGAAGACCCTGAGGGGATATCATTATCTACTTTGGGTGTTCAGATGTACGAGCAGGTGTATGATCGCAACATAGAGTTGCAGGACAGAGTGGAAGAGTTAGAGAGGCAGCTGGTGGAGCGACAGTCTGATTTGGAGCAGAAGAGCAGTGAGATTGTGGAGCTAGACATACGTCTTGGAGACGTGGAGTGGAAGTTGGTTCATGTAGAGAGTGATAAGGAGGAGTTAGAGGAACAGGCTGCAGAACGTCAAACCACTCTAGAGCAGAAGGATGCTGAGATCCAAGACCTTTCTTCACGTCTTGCAGAGGCTGAGCAGAGGCTAGCACAGTCTGAGTATCGACGCGGACAGTTGATAGCCAGGAATGAGATTGTACGAGATGAGTTGAAAGAGGAGTCAGCTAAGCGGGCGAGAGCGGAGACAGCTTGGCTGAGGGAGGCTGATCGTGCAGATCGTGTTGAGTGTGAAATGCGGTCAAAGAAGGCCAAGATTGATGAGATGGAGTATATTTTTCATACTACCATAGACAGAGCTCAATATCGAGCTAATCGTCATCCAGATGTGATGGATCGTAGGATGATGACACGCATTATGGAGCAGGAACGCCAGGAAGCTGTACGTCGTGGGATGTCATCATAGATTATGATTAGTTATGTTATTATGAAATTTATGAGTTAATAAGTTGATTAATCCCAGTTTATTTAATGGGATAGAATAATGATGTAATCCTGGAACTTTGTGATTTCAGGATAGATGATTTGATGTAAATAACTACGATGTTATCTCTATTATGTTTTTAAGCAGTTAATGAATAAAATGTGAAAGTTTATCAGATGTGTTATGTATTTAAGTGTTGTTCATAAATGTTTAAGTTAAGACTTAAATGTTTGAGTAATTGAGCAATAGTTTAATAACGAGAATTCTTAACAGTAAAATGCCTCCAAGAAGACAACCAACACGTCAACAGACCCCCGAGGGATCTACTAACAACGAAGAAGCCAACGCTAATCCCATGCAGCAGTTGGTAAATTTGTTAACGGGAGCCTTTGCGAACCAACCCCAAGCGCAGGCCACGACCTTCAAAGACTTCAAGGCTGTCGGACCTCCAGAATTTCAGGGCTCCATGAATCCGATTGAAGCTCAAACATGGATCATGGAGATGGAGAAAGTGTTCGATGTCGCCAGAGTCGGTGAAGACCAGAAAACGGCATTTGCGACATTCATGCTGAAATCAGAAGCCAGCTACTGGTGGCAGGCAAACAAAACTCGTGGTGGTCAGGGTATAATACCGTGGGAGCGGTTTAAAGAAATATTTTTCGAGACATACTTCCCAGTAAGCGCGCAGAACCAGATGGAAGTGCAGTTCCTAGAGCTGAAGCAAGGTACTATGACGGTACCTGAATATGCTGCAAAGTTCAATGAGCTGGCAAGGTTTGCGCCATATCAGGTTAACACGGATGAGCGGAAGGCTAGGAGATTTGAGCAGGGACTGAAACCTTGGTTATATAGTAGAGTTTCGTTGTTTCAACTAAGTTCATTTGCGGCAGTGCTAGAAAAGGCAATTATCGCTGAAGGAGGCAGTGATGCTCTGTCAAAGTACAACCAGGAGTAGAAGAAAAAGAAGAATGAGAATGAAAACAAAGCAAGTGGTAGCCATGGGGGCAGTAATCAGAAAAGGAAGTGGAATGATAGTAACTCTGTGGGAAGTCAGCAGGGTAATCAGAAGAAGAAGATAGAGGTATGCAGCAACTGTGGGAAGAGCTATATGGGTGCTTGTTTGAAGGGTAAGCGGGTGTGCTTCAACTGTGGACAAGAGGGCCATATTTCACCAAATTGCCCTAATCCGAAGAAAGGAGCATGTTTCATTTGCGGGTCGAAGGATCACTTTGCCAGAGAGTGCCCTAAGAAAACAGCTCCAGGAGGAGCTGGTGCAGGAAAAGGGAGAGCAGCGGTGGAGGTAATCTGACTATCACCGGACCGACACAGCCCAACCGACCTACCGCTCGAACGTTCAACATGACGGTGCAGGACGCTGTGCAGTCAAAGGATGTGGTGTCAGGTATCATTCCAGTCAATAATATTAATGCTTATGTATTGTTTGACTCGGGTGCTACTTGCTCATTTATATCCGATGATTTTGCTAAGAACTTAGAATTACCCCAGGAAGAACTAGATTACCCTATGAACATAGAGATTGCGAATAGGGAAATAATTCCTGTTAAACTTATCCACAAGGATTGTCAAATAGATATTAAGGGTCAGATAACGACGGTAAACTTGATCCCAATTCGACTTGGGGAGTTTGACGTTATATTGGGTATGGATTGGTTGACTAATCATGGGGCAGTCATTGACTGTCAAAAGAAGTGTATAAACCTTATGACTCCGTCAAAGGTTGTATTTTATGGTAGCAAATCGCCTAGACAAGCGAGTTGTCTGACGATGATGCAGGCCAGAAAGATGTTGAGGCAAGGCTGTGTAGGGTATCTAGCCTACATAGTTGATACGCGAAAGGAAGGTGCAAAGTTGGAAGAGATACCAGTGGTTAGAGATTTCGTGGACGTGTTTCCTGAAGATTTACCAGGATTACCGCCAGATAGGGAAATCGAGTTTGTGATTGATTTAGCACCGGGAACGACCCCTATATCGAAGGCCCCGTATCGAATGGCTCCAGTGGAATTAAAGGAGTTGATGGCGCAACTACAGGAGTTGCTAGATAAAAAGTATATTCAACCAAGCGTTTCGCCGTGGGGAGCGCCGGTATTATTTGTTAAGAAGAAGGATGGATCAATGCGTCTTTGCATTGATTATAGAGAATTGAACAAGGTCACGATCAAAAACAAGTATCCGTTGCCAAGGATCGATGACCTGTTTGATCAACTAAAGGGGGCAAGGTACTTTTCAAAGATAGATTTACGAAGTGGGTACCATCAGTTGAAGGTGAGACAGGAGGATATACCAAAGACGGCATTTCGAACTAGATATGGTCACTATGAGTTTTTGGTTATGTCATTTGGTTTAACGAATGCGCCTGCAGCATTCATGGACTTAATGAATAGGGTGTTCAAACCATTTCTGGATAAATTCGTAGTGGTGTTTATAGACGACATCCTCGTATATTCCAAAACTCAGGAAGAACACGTCGAGCATTTGAGGGTGACATTAGAGGCGTTAAGGAAAGAGAAATTGTATGCAAAATTTTCGAAGTGCGAATTTTGGTTGGAACGTGTGCAATTTCTTGGGCATGTGATTGATAAGGACGGAATATCGGTAGACCCATAAAAAGTCGAAGCTGTGATAAACTGGGATCAGCCGAAAACACCGTCAGAAGTGAGGAGTTTCCTAGGTTTGGCAGGATATTATAGGCGTTTTATTCAAGATTTCTCGAGAATCGCCACTCCGTTAACGAATTTAACAAGAAAATCAGTGAAGTTTGTTTGGACAGAGAAGTGCGAAGAGAGTTTCCAAGAACTAAAGAAGAGACTAAGTTCGGCACCTGTATTGTCTTTGCCAGATGATACAGGAAATTTTATGGTGTATAGCGACGCATCGCATAAGGGACTTGGTTGTGTGTTGATGCAGAATGGAAAGGTTATTGCATATGCATCGCGCCAACTAAAAGACTATGAAAAAGGGTATCCGACCCATGACTTAGAGTTAGCAGCTGTGGTGTTTGCTCTGAAAATCTGGCGACACTATCTCTATGGGGAGAAGTGTGAAATATACACAGACCATAAAAGTCTGAAGTATATTTTTACACAGAAAGATTTGAATATGCGGCAAAGGAGATGGATAGAGTTAATCAAGGACTATGATTGTGAAATCCTATACCATCCGGGAAAAGCCAATGTGGTTGCAGACGCTTTGAGCAGAAAGGGTCGGGAGAAATTGTTTTTGTTAACCGCTCAGGAGAAGCTCGTGGAGGAAATGGCTAAGTTGGAACTAGAAGTAAAGAATCAGATGACGTCGACCGAAAAATTATTTCAGATAGAAACCCAACCAACTCTGGTGGAAAAAGTGAAGGAAGCGCAACTCAAAGATGAGGAATGTGCTGAGATACGGAAAAGATTGCTTGAGGGCGAAAAGCTTAAATACAAAGTTGACACTGAAGAACTGCTTAAATTCGAAGGCCGAATTTGGGTTCCGGCAGAACTAAAGATCAGAGAAGAGATTTTGACTGAAGCCCATAGTTCAAGATTTTCGGTTCACCCAGGAAGTACGAAGATGTACCAAGATCTTCGCCAACATTTCTGGTGGCCAAACATGAAAAGAGAGGTTGCTGAGTGTGTTGCGAAGTGCCTAACCTGTCAGAGAATAAAAGCAGAACATCAACGACCAAGTGGTTTGCTACAGCCTTTGGAGATACCAGAATGGAAATGGGAGCATATCACGATGGATTTCGTGGTAGGTCTTCCAGCTACTCAGAAGGGATATGACGCGATATGGGTCATCGTGGATCGACTGACGAAATCAGCGCACTTTTTACCAATCAAAGTCAGATTCACTTTAGATCAGCTAGCGAAGTTATATATCAAAGAAATTATCTCGAGGCACGGTGTTCCAGTATCAATAGTGTCAGACAGGGATCCGCGGTTCACATCAAAGTTTTGGAGGAGTCTGCAAACTTGTTTGGGGACACAATTGCGAATGAGTACAGCCTATCATCCTCAAACCGATGGCCAGAGTGAAAGAACAATTCAAACGTTGGAGGACATGCTGAGAGCGTGTGTCATGGATTTCAAGGGCAACTAGGATGATCATTTACCTTTGGTCGAATTTTCTTACAACAACAGTCATCACTCCAGTATCGGCATGCCACCCTACGAAGCGTTGTACGGAAGGAAATGCAGAACTCCGTTATGCTGGGATGAGGTTGGTGAACGTCGACTATTAGGACCCGAGCTGGTGCAACAAACTGCTGAGATTGTTCAAATAATAAGAGCCAGACTGATAGCCGCTCAAGACAGGCAGAAAAAGTATGCTGACCAACACCGACAAAATCGCGAATTTGAGGTCGGCAGCTTCGTGTTTCTCAAAGTATCTCCCTGGAAAGGGAAAATCAGATTTGGAAAGAAGGGTAAACTAAGTCCGCGATTCATTGGACCCTTTGAAGTGCTGAAACGGGTGGGTGAGGTAGCTTATGCGGTAGCTTTACCTCCTGAGTTAGGCCACATTCACAATGTTTTCCACATATCGGTGCTACGACCGTATAAGTCTGATTATAAACATGTCATAGAGTATGAACCGATACAGTTTGAGCAAGATTTGTCTTATAAAGAGGTTCCTGTACAAATAGTGGACAGGAAAGAACAAGTCCTTAGAAGTAAAGTGATACCTTCTGTAAAGGTAATATGGAGGAACCACAATGCTGAAGAAGCAACGTGGGAACTCGAAGAGCAAATGATGCAGAATTACCCTCAATTGTTTGTTTAATTATATATATTGCGATTCTGGGGACAGAATCTTTGTAAGGGGGGGAGAATGTAACGGACGATTTAATTGCGTTGTGATTCTGGGGACAGAATCCTTTTAAGGAGGGAAAGATGTAACGAATGCAATTTTTATGATTGAATAAAAATATTTATTGAGTTATATAAATATTTTTATTAATTTATTGAGTTAAATGTGGGTATTTGTTGAATTTAGTAATGTTAAATATTATTTAAATGTGATTTGTTATGTTTATTCTAATTTAATTTAATGATTAAATTAGATGATGAAAAGGTTTATTTGAATAAATAATTTATTTGAATAAGAGAATTTATTTGGTATTATTGTTATTTGTTAAATGAAATTATTATTTGAGTTAATTATATTTAATTGAATTTATTTAATAATAAGTTCAATTGAATTAAATGTGTGACATTTTAAACTATATGTTATATTGGTTTATTAAAATAAATGAAAGGAGTTTTAATTTAGTTTTACCAAACAAGGTCTTATGATCTTTGTTTGGAAATAATGGGTTATTTTAATTGTGTTTTACCAAACAAGACATAAGAATAATAGGTTATCCTTAATTGTAATTGCCAAACATAGCCTTATGGCTTTTGAATTTTATAACTGATGAATTAAATTAGATTTTTACGTTATTATTTGATTTAATTGTCAGTTTTTATTTTCTTAATTCTATCAGTTTATTTTTTTTTAAGTTGCGTCTGTTGTAAAAGAAAATAGAAGAACAGAGAGAAAAAGAAAAGAAAGAAGAACATCAGAGTTTGAGAGAAAAGAGAGAGCAGAGTTTGAGAATTTGAGAATTGAGAAGAAAGAATTGAGAAAGAACTTGTAATTTTAAAAGAATTCATCAAGTTCCTAAAGTAATTGAAGGTATAATTTCTTTTTCCTTTTGGTTTTATTCTTCTGTATATAGTTTTAGTTACTGTATGTAAATTCAATTGTTAGAATATATGAACTATTTGATTATAGTTGTTGTAATTGGTAATAATCATGTGTTAGATGATTATATGATGATTAACAATTAATTTAGAGGTATTAATCCATGAAAACATGCTTTAGAATTGAGTTTTTAGTTTTTACAGAGTTTACTTTATGAATTGTATATATGTATGAAAATTGATGCTCTAATTGGTTATTAATCGGTAAATTGATAATTGTTTATGATTATTTGATGAAAAACATGAATAATGCAAGAAGAATGGGTTCAATTGATTGAAAAATGAATTTACAGAGTTTTGTTTTATGAAAATGGCAAAAACATGGTTATTTTATAAAACAGTGAATTTTTGGTTTTAAATTGATTGATTATGTGTTTTATAATGCTTAGATTAGTTAGAAACATGTTGAGTAAATGTTTTATATCATATATGGTGTTTGGGTATATCTAATTTATTTTCTGGATGGTAGAATTCGGAAAATTTTGGCCAAATTTGGCCTAAGTTTTCACTGGTTCGCGAGCTGGGGAAGACGACAGTCAAGTCTATCGCCCCGGCGATAGAAATGAACTGGTTTCTTCGCCCCAGCGACAGAGTCGCCCCGGCGACGAAATTGTTAAGCTTTTTCTCGCCCCGGCGAGAAACGCTACTATTTAAAAAAAAAAAAAAAATTAATTTATTATTTTCTTTTCTGGGAAATTATGATGCATAATTAAACTTATATTAATGTGACTAATGTACTACCAAGATGGTTGCTACTTAGCATTTGTTGTCTAAAGTATGTTAAATGAGATACTATAATTAGGTAAAAGGAACCTAAAGTGATTATAAATTTTGTAACTAATTTATGTTACCATCTTATAATTAATTGTATAGGTTGATTTAAGGATCGTGAATTATTTAATTTGTAATCTACGCTTGAGGCAAGTTTCCTTATCTCAACTTATTACTTTTACGTTGAGCAAGTTTCCTTATCTCAACTTATTACTTTTACGTTGAGCAAGTTTCTTTATCTCAACTTATTACTTTTACGTTGAGCAAGTTTCTTTATCTCAACTTATTACTTTTACGTTGAGCAAGTTTCCTTATCTCAACTTATTACTTTTACGTTGAGCAAGTTTTCTTTCTTTAAACTTGTTAAATTATTATAGCAAGTTTTCTATTTCTTAAGCTTGTTATTATTTCAACAAGTTTACTTCCTTTGAGTGAATTAATTAACCTTAGCTTATTGTTATTCAAGCAAGGCTGATATCATGTTGAGTAATTATATTTTGTTTCAGATATTATTTATTCAGTCTTTGATTATCATTCAAACTTCGAATACAAACTTTACTAAAGAACTAGACTAGCAAACCATTATTGATTCAGCTAGTCCTTAGTTGATGAGCGTTTCAAAAAAAAACTTAGATTATCTAAACTTGTTCCAAGCCAAGTTCTTTTTGGTACGGACTCTTATTATAAACTGAGATGAACAACCCTATCATAGGGGATTATTACGCTTAGCGTTAAAATGTTTGTGCACAATACATTGTACAAAGGGCTGATCCCCCTGAGTACAAGATGAAGGTCCATATATAGTCTTTAAGACTGTTAAAGGTTACGGTAAAAAAAAAATACTTGTTAACCTAGGACATAGTTCGAGGTCTTGAGACCCTCAGATATATTCAAACTTTGATTACTTATTGATTAACTTCAAAAAAATCATTGCTTCTCATTTGAACTCTATTTCAATTAAAAGTTATTGTTATCATTCTTGTGGGCAATTGTTTGCTCACTCTTGCATTAAATATTTCAGCTAAGCCCGAGAAGCAGGACGAGCCGTCCACCAGTAAGGGCAAGGGCAAGATGCAGAAATAGTTCTAGATTTATTAATTAATTGATGAACATTTGTACCAGACTTGTTTTAGACTTTTTTTTTTATATTCCGCATTTGATGTATTAAGGTTGTGGTGACCTGGGATTTTAATTATTGATGTAACCCGGTTTGGGAGATGATTAATTAAGTTTATTTTAATTGCTTAATTATGGGTAGTTAGATGTGAATGAATGGGATAGTGAACACCAAATCAGGGGAAAATTAAGTACCCAGATTTGGGGGTGTCACAGGTTGGTATCAGAGCTGTAGGTTATGAACCTTTAGGTGGGGAAAACCTTAGGGTAGTAGCCTTTTAGAAGATAGAGAATATAGTGGTGATAAACTCTTATCGAGTTCTAAGGAATGAATTACGGAAATTCATAAAAGACAACAAAATGATTATGTGCTATGTGCTTATTTGATAATAAACTTATGTGCTCGCGAGTACTATCGAGTATTGTCAATTAGTAATTAAAACTTAAAACTTTGTTGTCAGGATGACTGATAGAGGAGAGCCCAGCCAGACTAGGGAGAAGGAGCCCCGAGATATTCACGTGGTTCATGAGCAGCTAGTGCAGAGGGAGCTATCTCCATTGGTTACAGTTACAGGTCACGAGTATGAGCCTGAGACTGATCCTGAGGAGGACCCTGAGGAGGATCCTGAGGAGGACCCTGAAGAGGTTGAGGAGGAGGAGGAAGACCCTGAGGGGATATCATTATCTACTTTGGGTGTTCAGATGTACGAGCAGGTGTATGATCGCAACATAGAGTTGCAGGACAGAGTGGAAGAGTTAGAGAGGCAGCTGGTGGAGCGACAGTCTGATTTGGAGCAGAAGAGCAGTGAGATTGTGGAGCTAGACATACGTCTTGGAGACGTGGAGTGGAAGTTGGTTCATGTAGAGAGTGATAAGGAGGAGTTAGAGGAACAGGCTGCAGAACGTCAAACCACTCTAGAGCAGAAGGATGCTGAGATCCAAGACCTTTCTTCACGTCTTGCAGAGGCTGAGCAGAGGCTAGCACAGTCTGAGTATCGACGCGGACAGTTGATAGCCAGGAATGAGATTGTACGAGATGAGTTGAAAGAGGAGTCAGCTAAGCGGGCGAGAGCGGAGACAGCTTGGCTGAGGGAGGCTGATCGTGCAGATCGTGTTGAGTGTGAAATGCGGTCAAAGAAGGCCAAGATTGATGAGATGGAGTATATTTTTCATACTACCATAGACAGAGCTCAATATCGAGCTAATCGTCATCCAGATGTGATGGATCGTAGGATGATGACACGCATTATGGAGCAGGAACGCCAGGAAGCTGTACGTCGTGGGATGTCATCATAGATTATGATTAGTTATGTTATTATGAAATTTATGAGTTAATAAGTTGATTAATCCCAGTTTATTTAATGGGATAGAATAATGATGTAATCCTGGAACTTTGTGATTTCAGGATAGATGATTTGATGTAAATAACTACGATGTTATCTCTATTATGTTTTTTAAGCAGTTAATGAATAAAATGTGAAAGTTTATCAGATGTGTTATGTATTTAAGTGTTGTTCATAAATGTTTAAGTTAAGACTTAAATGTTTGAGTAATTGAGCAATAGTTTAATAACGAGAATTCTTAACAGTAAAATGCCTCCAAGAAGACAACCAACACGTCAACAAACCCCCGAGGGATCTACTAACAACGAAGAAGCCAACGCTAATCCCATGCAGCAGTTGGTAAATTTGTTAACGGGAGCCTTTGCGAACCAACCCCAAGCGCAGGCCACGACCTTCAAAGACTTCAAGGCTGTCGGACCTCCAGAATTTCAGGGCTCCATGAATCCGATTGAAGCTCAAACATGGATCATGGAGATGGAGAAAGTGTTCGATGTCGCCAGAGTCGGTGAAGACCAGAAAACGGCATTTGCGACATTCATGCTGAAATCAGAAGCCAGCTACTGGTGGCAGGCAAACAAAACTCGTGGTGGTCAGGGTATAATACCGTGGGTGGTTTTTAAAGAATTTTTTTTCGAGACATACTTCCCAGTAAGCGCGCAGAACCAGATGGAAGTGCAGTTCCTAGAGCTGAAGCAAGGTACTATGACGGTACCTGAATATGCTGCAAAGTTCAATGAGCTGGCAAGGTTTGCGCCATATCAGGTTAACACGGATGAGCGGAAGGCTAGGAGATTTGAGCAGGGACTGAAACCCTGGTTATATAGTAGAGTTTCGTTGTTTCAACTAAGTTCATTTGCGGCAGTGCTAGAAAAGGCAATTATCGCTGAAGGAGGCAGTGATGCTCTGTCAAAGTACAACCAGGAGTAGAAGAAAAAGAAGAATGAGAATGAAAACAAAGCAAGTGGTAGCCATGGGGGCAGTAATCAGAAAAGGAAGTGGAATGATAGTAACTCTGTGGGAAGTCAGCAGGGTAATCAGAAGAAGAAGATAGAGGTATGCAGCAACTGTGGGAAGAGCCATATGGGTGCTTGTTTGAAGGGTAAGCGGGTGTGCTTCAACTGTGGACAAGAGGGCCATATTTCACCAAATTGCCCTAATCCGAAGAAAGGAGCATGTTTCATTTGCGGGTCGAAGGATCACTTTGCCAGAGAGTGCCCTAAGAAAACAGCTACAGGAGGAGCTGGTGCAGGAAAAGGGAGCAGCGGTGGAGGTAATCTGACTATCACCGGACCGACACAGCCCAACCGACCTACCGCTCGAACGTTCAACATGACGGTGCAGGACGCTGTGCAGTCAAAGGATGTGGTGTCAGGTATCATTCCAGTCAATAATATTAATGCTTATGTATTGTTTGACTCGGGTGCTACTTGCTCATTTATATCCGATGATTTTGCTAAGAACTTAGAATTACCCCAGGAAGAACTAGATTACCCTATGAACATAGAGATTGCGAATAGGGAAATAATTCCTGTTAAACTTATCCACAAGGATTGTCAAATAGATATTAAGGGTCAGATAACGACGGTAAACTTGATCCCAATTCGACTTGGGGAGTTTGACGTTATATTGGGTATGGATTGGTTGACTAATCATGGGGCAGTCATTGACTGTCAAAAGAAGTGTATAAACCTTATGACTCCGTCAAAGGTTGTATTTTATGGTAGCAAATCGCCTAGACAAGCGAGTTGTCTGACGATGATGCAGGCCAGAAAGATGTTGAGGCAAGGCTGTGTAGGGTATCTAGCCTACATAGTTGATACGCGAAAGGAAGGTGCAAAGTTGGAAGAGATACCAGTGGTTAGAGATTTCGTGGACGTGTTTCCTGAAGATTTACCAGGATTACCGCCAGATAGGGAAATCGAGTTTGTGATTGATTTAGCACCGGGAACGGCCCCTATATCGAAGGCCCCGTATCGAATGGCTCCAGTGGAATTAAAGGAGTTGATGGCGCAACTACAGGAGTTGCTAGATAAAAAGTATATTCAACCAAGCGTTTCGCCGTGGGGAGCGCCGGTATTATTTGTTAAGAAGAAGGATGGATCAATGCGTCTTTGCATTGATTATAGAGAATTGAACAAGGTCACGATCAAAAACAAGTATCCGTTGCCAAGGATCGATGACCTGTTTGATCAACTAAAGGGGGCAAGGTACTTTTCAAAGATAGATTTACGAAGTGGGTACCATCAGTTGAAGGTGAGACAGGAGGATATACCAAAGACGGCATTTCGAACTAGATATGGTCACTATGAGTTTTTGGTTATGTCATTTGGTTTAACGAATGCGCCTGCAGCATTCATGGACTTAATGAATAGGGTGTTCAAACCATTTCTGGATAAATTCGTAGTGGTGTTTATAGACGACATCCTCGTATATTCCAAAACTCAGGAAGAACACGTCGAGCATTTGAGGGTGACATTAGAGGCGTTAAGGAAAGAGAAATTGTATGCAAAATTTTCGAAGTGCGAATTTTGGTTGGAACGTGTGCAATTTCTTGGGCATGTGATTGATAAGGACGGAATATCGGTAGACCCATAAAAAGTCGAAGCTGTGATAAACTGGGATCAGCCGAAAACACCGTCAGAAGTGAGGAGTTTCCTAGGTTTGGCAGGATATTATAGGCGTTTTATTCAAGATTTCTCGAGAATCGCCACTCCGTTAACGAATTTAACAAGAAAATCAGTGAAGTTTGTTTGGACAGAGAAGTGCGAAGAGAGTTTCCAAGAACTAAAGAAGAGACTAAGTTCGGCACCTGTATTGTCTTTGCCAGATGATACAGGAAATTTTGTGGTGTATAGCGACGCATCGCATAAGGGACTTGGTTGTGTGTTGATGCAGAATGGAAAGGTTATTGCATATGCATCGCGCCAACTAAAAGACTATGAAAAAGGGTATCCGACCCATGACTTAGAGTTAGCAGCTGTGGTGTTTGCTCTGAAAATCTGGCGACACTATCTCTATGGGGAGAAGTGTGAAATATACACAGACCATAAAAGTCTGAAGTATATTTTTACACAGAAAGATTTGAATATGCGGCAAAGGAGATGGATAGAGTTAATCAAGGACTATGATTGTGAAATCCTATACCATCCGGGAAAAGCCAATGTGGTTGCAGACGCTTTGAGCAGAAAGGGTCGGGAGAAATTGTTTTTGTTAACCGCTCAGGAGAAGCTCGTGGAGGAAATGGCTAAGTTGGAACTAGAAGTAAAGAATCAGATGACGTCGACCGAAAAATTATTTCAGATAGAAACCCAACCAACTCTGGTGGAAAAAGTGAAGGAAGCGCAACTCAAAGATGAGGAATGTGCTGAGATACGGAAAAGATTGCTTGAGGGCGAAAAGCTTAAATACAAAGTTGACACTGAAGGACTGCTTAAATTCGAAGGCCGAATTTGGGTTCCGGCAGAACTAAAGATCAGAGAAGAGATTTTGACTGAAGCCCATAGTTCAAGATTTTCGGTTCACCCAGGAAGTACGAAGATGTACCAAGATCTTCGCCAACATTTCTGGTGGCCAAACATGAAAAGAGAGGTTGCTGAGTGTGTTGCGAAGTGCCTAACCTGTCAGAGAATAAAAGCAGAACATCAACGACCAAGTGGTTTGCTACAGCCTTTGGAGATACCAGAATGGAAATGGGAGCATATCACGATGGATTTCGTGGTAGGTCTTCCAGCTACTCAGAAGGGATATGACGCGATATGGGTCATCGTGGATCGACTGACGAAATCAGCGCACTTTTTACCAATCAAAGTCAGATTCACTTTAGATCAGCTAGCGAAGTTATATATCAAAGAAATTATCTCGAGGCACGGTGTTCCAGTATCAATAGTGTCAGACAGGGATCCGCGGTTCACATCAAAGTTTTGGAGGAGTCTGCAAACTTGTTTGGGGACACAATTGCGAATGAGTACAGCCTATCATCCTCAAACCGATGGCCAGAGTGAAAGAACAATTCAAACGTTGGAGGACATGCTGAGAGCGTGTGTCATGGATTTCAAGGGCAACTGGGATGATCATTTACCTTTGGTCGAATTTTCTTACAACAACAGTCATCACTCCAGTATCGGCATGCCACCCTACGAAGCGTTGTACGGAAGGAAATGCAGAACTCCGTTATGCTGGGATGAGGTTGGTGAACGTCGACTATTAGGACCCGAGCTGGTGCAACAAACTGCTGAGATTGTTCAAATAATAAGAGCCAGACTGATAGCCGCTCAAGACAGGCAGAAAAAGTATGCTGACCAACACCGACAAAATCGCGAATTTGAGGTCGGCAGCTTCGTGTTTCTCAAAGTATCTCCCTGGAAAGGGAAAATCAGATTTGGAAAGAAGGGTAAACTAAGTCCGCGATTCATTGGACCCTTTGAAGTGCTGAAACGGGTGGGTGAGGTAGCTTATGCGGTAGCTTTACCTCCTGAGTTAGGCCACATTCACAATGTTTTCCACATATCGGTGCTACGACCGTATAAGTCTGATTATAAACATGTCATAGAGTATGAACCGATACAGTTTGAGCAAGATTTGTCTTATAAAGAGGTTCCTGTATAAATAGTGGACAGGAAAGAACAAGTCCTTAGAAGTAAAGTGATACCTTCTGTAAAGGTAATATGGAGGAACCACAATGCTGAAGAAGCAACGTGGGAACTCGAAGAGCAAATGATGCAGAATTACCCTCAATTGTTTGTTTAATTATATATATTGCGATTCTGGGGACAGAATCTTTGTAAGGGGGGGAGAATGTAACGGACGATTTAATTGCGTTGTGATTCTGGGGACAGAATCCTTTTAAGGAGGGAAAGATGTAACGAATGCAATTTTTATGATTGAATAAAAATATTTATTGAGTTATATAAATATTTTTATTAATTTATTGAGTTAAATGTGGGTATTTGTTGAATTTAGTAATGTTAAATATTATTTAAATGTGATTTGTTATGTTTATTCTAATTTAATTTAATGATTAAATTAGATGATGAAAAGGTTTATTTGAATAAATAATTTATTTGAATAAGAGAATTTATTTGGTATTATTGTTATTTGTTAAATAAAATTATTATTTGAGTTAATTATATTTAATTGAATTTATTTAATAATAAGTTCAATTGAATTAAATGTGTGACATTTTAAACTATATGTTATATTGGTTTATTAAAATAAATGAAAGGAGTTTTAATTTAGTTTTACCAAACAAGGTCTTATGATCTTTGTTTGGAAATAATGGGTTATTTTAATTGTGTTTTACCAAACAAGACATAAGAATAATAGGTTATCCTTAATTGTAATTGCCAAACATAGCCTTATGGCTTTTGAATTTTATAACTGATGAATTAAATTAGATTTTTACGTTATTATTTGATTTAATTGTCAGTTTTTATTTTCTTAATTCTATCAGTTTATTTTTTTTTAAGTTGCGTCTGTTGTAAAAGAAAATAGAAGAACAGAGAGAAAAAGAAAAGAAAGAAGAACATCAGAGTTTGAGAGAAAAGAGAGAGCAGAGTTTGAGAATTTGAGAATTGAGAAGAAAGAATTGAGAAAGAACTTGTAATTTTAAAAGAATTCATCAAGTTCCTAAAGTAATTGAAGGTATAATTTCTTTTTCCTTTTGGTTTTATTCTTCTGTATATAGTTTTAGTTACTGTATGTAAATTCAATTGTTAGAATATATGAACTATTTGATTATAGTTGTTGTAATTGGTAATAATCATGTGTTAGATGATTATATGATGATTAACAATTAATTTAGAGGTATTAATCCATGAAAACATGCTTTAGAATTGAGTTTTTAGTTTTTACAGAGTTTACTTTATGAATTGTATATATGTATGAAAATTGATGCTCTAATTGGTTATTAATCGGTAAATTGATAATTGTTTATGATTATTTGATGAAAAACATGAATAATGCAAGAAGAATGGGTTCAATTGATTGAAAAATGAATTTACAGAGTTTTGTTTTATGAAAATGGCAAAAACATGGTTATTTTATAAAACAGTGAATTTTTGGTTTTAAATTGATTGATTATGTGTTTTATAATGCTTAGATTAGTTAGAAACATGTTGAGTAAATGTTTTATATCATATATGGTGTTTGGGTATATCTAATTTATTTTCTGGATGGTAGAATTCGGAAAATTTTGGCCAAATTTGGCCTAAGTTTTCACTGGTTCGCGAGCTGGGGAAGACGACAGTCAAGTCTATCGCCCCGGCGATAGAAATGAACTGGTTTCTTCGCCCCAGCGACAGAGTCGCCCCGGCGACGAAATTGTTAAGCTTTTTCTCGCCCCGGCGAGAAACGCTACTGTTTAAAAAAAAAAAAAATTAATTTATTATTTTCTTTTCTGGGAAATTATGATGCATAATTAAACTTATATTAATGTGACTAATGTACTACCAAGATGGTTGCTACTTAGCATTTGTTGTCTAAAGTATGTTAAATGAGATACTATAATTAGGTAAAAGGAACCTAAAGTGATTATAAATTTTGTAACTAATTTATGTTACCATCTTATAATTAATTGTATAGGTTGATTTAAGGATCGTGAATTATTTAATTTGTAATCTACGCTTGAGGCAAGTTTCCTTATCTCAACTTATTACTTTTACGTTGAGCAAGTTTCCTTATCTCAACTTATTACTTTTACGTTGAGCAAGTTTCTTTATCTCAACTTATTACTTTTACGTTGAGCAAGTTTCTTTATCTCAACTTATTACTTTTACGTTGAGCAAGTTTCCTTATCTCAACTTATTACTTTTACGTTGAGCAAGTTTTCTTTCTTTAAACTTGTTAAATTATTATAGCAAGTTTTCTATTTCTTAAGCTTGTTATTATTTCAACAAGTTTACTTCCTTTGAGTGAATTAATTAACCTTAGCTTATTGTTATTCAAGCAAGGCTGATATCATGTTGAGTAATTATATTTTGTTTCAGATATTATTTATTCAGTCTTTGATTATCATTCAAACTTCGAATACAAACTTTACTAAAGAACTAGACTAGCAAACCATTATTGATTCAGCTAGTCCTTAGTTGATGAGCGTTTCAAAAACTTAGATTATCTAAACTTGTTCCAAGCCAAGTTCTTTTTGGTACGGACTCTTATTATAAACTGAGATGAACAACCCTATCATAGGGGATTATTACGCTTAGCGTTAAAATGTTTGTGCACAATACATTGTACAAAGGGCTGATCCCCCTGAGTACGAGATGAAGGTCCATATATAGTCTTTAAGACTGTTAAAGGTTACGGTAAAAAAAAAATACTTGTTAACCTAGGAAATAGTTCGAGGTCTTGAGACCCTCAGATATATTCAAACTTTGATTACTTATTGATTAACTTCAAAAAAATCATTGCTTCTCATTTGAACTCTATTTCAATTAAAAGTTATTGTTATCATTCTTGTGGGCAATTGTTTGCTCACTCTTGCATTAAATATTTCAGCTAAGCCCGAGAAGCAGGACGAGCCGTCCACCAGTAAGGGCAAGGGCAAGATGCAGAAATAGTTCTAGATTTATTAATTAATTGATGAACATTTGTACCAGACTTGTTTTAGACTTTTTTTTTTATATTCCGCATTTGATGTATTAAGGTTGTGGTGACCTGGGATTTTAATTATTGATGTAACCCGGTTTGGGAGATGATTAATTAAGTTTATTTTAATTGCTTAATTATGGGTAGTTAGATGTGAATGAATGGGATAGTGAACACCAAATCAGGGGAAAATTAAGTACCCAGATTTGGGGGTGTCACAGCAGCAGACATTCTCGCCATAATCTTCTTGATATTCTTATTTGCAGCCTCCACTGCCTCATTCATCTTAGGACGGTAAATGACAGAGTTGAGGTGTTTGATCTTAAACTGGTCACATAATTCCTTTATGAGGGCATTGTTCAAATTCTTGGCATTGTCGGAGACTAAGACTTCAGGTTGCCCGTATCGGCAGATGACATTATTCCTGATGAAGCCAATGATGATCTCTTGAGTTACTTTAGGGAAAGAGCCTGCCTCTACCCATTTAGTGAAGTAATCGATCATGACGAAGATAAATCGGTGTCCGTTGCTTGCTCTGGGCTCCACTGGTCCGATTACGTCCATACCCCACATTGAGAATGGCCAAGGGGAGGTCATACAATGTAGTTCATTGGGAGGCTCATGGATTACGTTGCTGTGCGCCTGGCATTGGTTCGTTTGACATGATCATCGCAGTCGGCTTTCAGTGTTAACCAGTAATGCCCCGTTCTCAAGATCTTTTTGGCCAGCATCGGTCCACTCATGTGTGGCCCACACACTCCACCATGTATCTCGTCTATAATCTTTTGGGCCTGCGTTTCATTTACACATCGCAACAATCCCAAACCGGCATCCCTCTTGTATAGTGAATCCCCGCTCAGATAAAACTTCATCGCCATCTTTTGGATTCTCAACCTCTCAACTCGGCTTGCTTGGTCAGGAATGGATCTATCCCTCAGATATTCCCTTATATCGTGATACCAAGGCTGCTTTGGCATAACCACCTCCTCCGATAATACTGCCATGTGTTCCTCGTAGGCCGGGGCATTCTGTACCGCTATTTCAATCTGTGGAACGTCCCTGCTTTTGATTATGTGGATTAAGGAAGCCAAAGTTGCCAATGCATCGGCAAAATCATTTCGTCCCCGGGGGATATGTCGGAAAGTGATATCTTCAAATTCTCGCATCAATTGGATAACACATCGGTGGTATGGAAGCAACTAGAGTTCCTTCGTGCTATACTCCCCGATCGCCTGTTTGATCACCAGCTCTGAGTCCCCGAACACCGCTAGTCTCTTCACTCCCATATTGCGGGCAAAACAGAGTCCCAATATACATCCCTCATACTCAGTTGTGTTATTCGAGTTGCTGAACTGCAATTTAGTGGCTATGGGGTATTGCTCCCCGGTAATAGAGACCAGGACTGCTCCGGCTCCTGCCCCTTCAGCATTCAAGGCACCATCAAAATATAACTTCCAGAACTGCCCCTCGTCATCACACCTCGTTTGTAAGACCCAGAATACGTCCTCGCCTGGCAAAGGAGTTTCTAAAGGTTCCATCCCTCTTGCTGGCATTTCCGCTAACTGATCTGCAATTCCCTGCCCTTTCATGGCTTTCTGAGTCACGTATACGATGTCGAACTGCTGTAAGATTAACTGCCACCTTGATAGTCGACAGTTCAGCATGGGCCTTTCAAAGATATATTTCAGGGGATCCATTCTCGATATCAGGTACGTAGTATGCCCATGGAGATAGTGCTGTAATCTCCCTGCAGCCCACGCCAGAGCACAACAGGTCTTCTCGATGAGAGTGTAATTCTGTTCACATCGGCTAAATCTCTTGCTGAGGTAATAGATGGCCTGCTCTTTACCTGCCTCATTCTTCTGTCCCAGCATACATCCCATCGCAATGGCATTGACCGATATATACATAAACAGAGGGATCCCATCCTTCGGGGGTACCAGCACCGGTGCTTCTGTCAGCTGCCTCTTAATGGTCTGAAAGGCTTCCTGGCATTGCTTATTCCACTCTTGGGAGACATCTTTCCTTAACAGTTTAAAAATTGGCCCGCATGTCGTTGTCAAGTGGGATATGAAGCGGCTAATGAAATTTATTCTTCCCAGAAATCCTCTTATCTCCTTTTCTGTTCGAGGTGCCGGCATATCCACAATGGCCTTAATCTTCGCCGGATCCAACTCAATGCCCCGATTACTAACCAGGAATCCCAAGAGCTTTCCCGACTGCACTCCAAAAGCACACTTTGCCGGATTGAGCTTCAAATTATATTTTCTGAGCCGATCGAATAGCTTTTTGAGATGGGTTATATGATCAGATTCTACCCTCGATTTCACGATAATGTCATCCACGTAGACCTCTATCTCCTTGTGCATCATGTCGTGGAACAAAGCCATCATGGCCCTCTGATAAGTAGCCCCCGCATTTGTGAGACCAAAAGCCAATCGCCTGTAGCAGAAGGCGCCCCAAGGGGTGATGAAAGCGATTTTTTCCTGGTCTTCCTCCGCCGCCATTATCTGATGATATCCCGCAAAGCAATCAATAAAAGAGTACATCTCGTACTGGGTTGTGTTATCCACCAAGATGTGTATAAAAGGCACTAGGAAGTTGTCCTTAAGACTGGCCTTGTTCAGATCTCTATAGTCGACACATACCCTTACCTTCCCTCCAGGCTTAGCCACCGGGACTATATTGGACAGCCATCCTGAGTAAGTGGATACCATAATGATTCCGGCCTTGAACTGTTTAACGATTTCTTCCTTCACCTTCAAGCTCCACTCTGGTTTTAGCTTCCTTAGTTTCTGCCTGACAGGCATGAAACCCTCCTTGATGGGCAACTGGTGTACCACAATGTCGGTGGACAATCCGATCATGTCCTCATGAGACCAGGCAAAAACATCCTTATACTGGCTTAGCAATTTGGTTATTTCTGTTTTCTGGCTAGGGGTCAGGTCTGTCCCTATCTTGAGCTCTTTGGGTTTGTCAGGGGTTCTGATATTTATGGTGATGGTTTGGTCTAAGTTGGGTTTGGGTTTGTCTTCGACCCATCCTTTGATCTCGTCAGGCGTGTCGTCATTATCCGTCTCATCTTGCTCAATGCCCATTAAATCGAAATCCAACTCAATATCAAAATCATAGTCATCTTTCAAATTTGAAACATCGTTTGTTAGGCAAGAAATACTCAAATTGGTACACCTGACATGAAACAAAAATATTTGTCATATATATAAGTCATTTTACCACAATGATCGTCTTCAAAATAACATGACAAAATAACATAACCATGCAAAATTTAAAATAAAGGACAAAAACTGGTATCCATTCATCCCCCGCCATCCGGGGATACCACCCTGACGCCATATTTTACCCTCGTTTAGATATTACTGGCTCCATCGTCCAGTTGTCGGTGGTCAGATCGGCCGGAATGCGACAGATGAAAGGCGACTTCGTATCGGGAACTTCCTTGATGACCACAGCCACATCGCATTGGTCCTTCTTCATAACCTCCTCAGGAATAGTCAGCCTCGCCCAATCGATGACAGGCACACTCTGTTGGGCTCCTGAAGGCGTGGAAACATCCTTCCCTTTTCCACTGCCTACTGACTGTCCAGGGATATAACACTTGGTTTCAAACTGTTGCATGACCTCCTACAGGAACCTCTCCTTTTTGGCCGACTCATCATTCGTGGGGGTCAATTTGTCACCTCCTGTCTCAGACACAGGCTGGCCAGTACCCTGTTCATTGTTGATTTTTGGCATAAGACCTTCGGCCAGTCGAGTTGGGGTCTCCACTTGAGAATGTTTCCGTCCTACGCCTCCATAATACCCCAACCCTGCCTTGCCTATCTGATTGGGCAGTTGAATAGGCTCAGTAATTCTTTGACTATTTTTTCCCAACCCTTGCCCAGGTTGAAACTTCATCTTCATCATTTCTCTAGCAACAAAGGTAAGTTCAGGAGAGACCTTAGGTTTTACGGCTGGAGCCCCCAGACATCTGTAGTGGGGAGTATTGATTTCCAGCGCCTGAAAACTGGCGGGTACCGCCGATTCGTCCAAATTAATCACCGGCAGGCCATTCCTGGAAGGAGAAGGGTTATTACGCTCTGTAGAGACCGTCACCAGGTTTCCGTCGATGATAAACTTAATTTGCTGGTGTAGCGTAGAGGGAACTGCCCCAGCCATGTGTATCCACGGCCTTCCCAATAACATGTTATAACTTGTCGCGATATCCAGGACTTGAAATGAAATATCGAAAGTACAAGGCCCTATTCCCACAGGCAATTCTATCTCCCCCGTCGTATCCTTTCGGGATCCGTCAAAAGCTCGTACTACCACATAACTGGCCCGCAGGTGCTTAGGATTGACGTTCATTTTTTCCAACGTACTAAATGGACAGATATTCAATGTCGATCCCCCATCAATTAGCACCCCATTCATAACATATCCTGACGAGATTACCGTAATATGCAGCGGTTTCCGATGCCCCTTCCTTCTTTGGGGATATCATCATCTGTGAATGATATTACATTATTTTCTAACAGATGATCCACTAGGTGGCCGAACCTTTCTTTGCTAATCACCTTGGGAACGTGTGCCTCTTCCAGGACTTTGGCCAGAATTCTGCAGTGATCGTCAGATGATAATACCAAATCCATTATCGATGTCAGGGTCGATTCCTCGCTCAATACCTTGATCCCCCTTGCTTCTGGATGATTCATCTTCCTTAAGAATTCCATAGCTTTCTCCTCAGATATCTTTTCGTCCCTCTTCTCTTTGCTCTCAAGGACTCGTCTTGGAAGATATAAAGGATTCCCCTTTGATGTTACCGAAGCACAACTGGCCGCCTCCTCTGATACTCCCCCGTAATTCCACGGTACTGTTTTTAGGCTACTAATGGGGAGTTGTGGTCTTGCTGTAATGGTGAAAGGTTTCGGAGCCGTTAACCTGATAGGCACTTCTGTGATACCCCTGCTCAGACCTGCCAACCTGATCGATGTCCCTCGTATACTCTCCTGACCACTTGTCATGCCAATCATCTCGTCAATTCTCTTTACATAATTCAGCCTTGGTGGTCCTCCGGCTTCGCTGGCTTCCACCACATTGACCCCTTCCCCATCATGCCTAGGTAGAGGATTTACTTTAACATTTGGTGGCTCTGGTTGTTCCACCACGATCTCCCCGCTATCGATCATGTTTTGAATCTTGTGCTTCAGCGTCCAGCACTCCTGAGTATCATGACCAGGGGAACCCGAATGGTAGGCACACTTCTTACTCGGGTCAAATCTTCTCCCTTTTGGGTCAATTAGGGGTGCCAAATCGACTATCTTTCTCTGTGCTATTAAGACTGCCAAAATCTGTTCAAGAGAATCCCCAAGCGGGGTGAATACCCGATCTTTTGTGGCCTCAAACCTTCTTCGTTCGTCCTTTGATTATTGAAATTAGATGGTCGGGGTGGCACGATTCTCTGTACTTGCACTGGAGGGCTATTATCCACCTTCCTAGATGATCCCTGCAGGATGAGGGAAACATCTTCCTCCCTTTTCTTTTGGGTCCTGCGGGAAGTACTACCATAGTTTCCACTATGGGTTTGCTCCGCAACGGCCTCTAGGGCTGTGAAATCTCGGATCTTGCCAGACTTTAACCCCATGTCAACTATTTCTCCATGCTTTATCATTTCGGCAAAAGGTCTTCCAATCCCCGCAATCACTCGCTCATAATAGGGCGCCTCCTGAATATCCACAAAGGTCATTACCATCTCCGCCTCGCTCATTGGGGGATTCACCTGTGCAGCCATACCCCTCCACCGCTGTGCATAGTCTCTAAAAGATTCTTTTGGTTGCTTCTTGATCTTTGTCATCTGATATCTGTCAGGGGCCATCTGTGCCTGGAAACTATATTATGTCAGGAAAGTATGGGCCAACTCCTCCCAGTTGTGGATCCGAGCATTGTCAAGGCGGGCATACCAAGTTCTTGCTTCCCCCGTTAGGCTCTTTTGGAATAACTGCATCCTCAGTCCTTCGTCCTCTGCATAAGACCCAAGTTCCCCAATGTATATCTTCAGATGTGTATAAGGGTCTCCCTTCCCATTATATTTCTCAAATTTAGGGATCTTGAACTTCTCCGGATATCTGGTTCCTGGAAACACACAGGTCTGAATAATTGACCCTGCCCAGGGAACCTATGCCTTTCAGAGACTGGATAGTCTCCTCCATCTGCTTCATTTTCTTTCGAACGTCATCAGTGTCTCCCTCCTCTGGGATAGTGATCACTGTCCGTTTAGGTGTAGGAATGGCCTTTGGGATGACTGGCTCGCCCTTAGGCTGGGGTTGATCATCTTTAGGCGGATCCTTGCTTGGCGGATCCTGCTTAGGTAGCAACTGCTCTTTCAGCATCGTGGCCATTTCCAACATCTGTTTTTTAAAGTCATCGAATTCCTCCCGAGATATGGAACCAAGATTAGTAGGTGGAATATCAGCCATTTCAGATGTAGAAACCTGGGCCATCTTAGATTGCAAACGCGTTTGAGGAGCAATCCTATAGAAAAAAACGGTTTGGAGTTTAATCTTTGGGAAATGAAAGATGTGGATGCATGTTAAAGCTGTAACTTTTGTGTTTTTGGGTTTTTTAATCTTTCCCTGCAAAACAAAATGTTAGCAGTTCCTTATTGCAATAATAATTGATAGACACGAATTATTATGCTTTCCCAGCTATTCCCTGCAAAACATAGAGGTCAGTACTTTCCTTTGACAACAGGGAATGTATATGTAAAAATATTGAATGGGACTATGACACTTATACGCGTAAACGTAAAAGGGCATGAAGAGATTTTCCTTGCGTTGGGTTAATCTGAGGCTGACCTATCCTAAGGTTACTCTCGCGGCTTTTCGTCATGAAGGTCCCCAAATCTTCGCAATCTACTCTTCTGAATCCTTTCGATTGGAGCGGATATGGGTGGTGCGTTTCCTGAGCCATCTCCGGGGAGTAGCCCCTTCGAGTCCAGTAATAAGCAACCGACAGGTTCGCCTAAGGAGGAGGTACACTCTCAACATACATTCACATTCATCGTCCTCACCGTATGCAAATGATTACTTTAAAGTAAGCAATTTCATTCAATCATTCATTCATTGGACAAAACACACATTCACACAACAACAAGTAAAATAGGTCGAAATATCACACGTACATACACTTTCATAACTTTTTTAAAGGATAGGACAGCATCAAGATTTGAACGCGGCTTAAGCCCTCTAATTTCCCCAGCAGAGTCGTCAGCTGTCGACGCCGGGAGGAAATCGCTTCGGTTGCGATTATTACCCTTTCCAATTTTAGCCTTTTTATTAGATGATTTTTTGGAAAAGGTCGGCACAAGTGTCGACGGGGTTTTGAAAGATCATTTTTTATAATGAGCCATTTAACCAGAGTCGCCAGTTGGTATATTTGAAATGGATGTACCAACTCATCCGAGTTTCATTCTTTCGTAAATCGTTGGCTCATATGTGACTCCGAATTAATTAGTCTGCAAACCGAGATTCATAGAGTTCGGGGGCATGATTAAGTGAGGGGAAGGTGTTAGGCACCCCCAACTTTTGTGAAACACGATTACCGCAATCTTGATACTTTTCCTATCCTTCAATTCTTAAAATGTGTGTGTGCGTGCGTGTGTGCCTATGTGAATGTTGTGGTGAGTTTGCATGAAGAAACCATTTGGGTTTTTATGAAAAGTCGTGTTTTATTTTGAGAATGCTTTAGAATGTCTTTCGGCTTATACGAGAAAGAAAAGTTTGATTTTAATTGTCAAAAACTGTGAGATTTTCATTAGGTGTCGTTTTGGCAAAACAATAGTTTTTTTAAACCTTCATCAAAATAGGAATCGAGACCTATACGTTACCTTCATAAACAAAATGACGGGCAACTTCTAGGATCTCTTTAACCCTATGCACAACGGTTCAATAAAACGTCATTTATTGTTATAAAACCATTTTTTGATGCTTGAAGACGATTATTTTCTTTAACCTTCTCGTTTAAATAGGAATCGACATTCATTAACACTTCCAATTTTTAAGCCTCGTGGTGCTAATAACCTAATTTGATTGATTTTATGGAAATCTTCATCGTTTAGCTTTGAAATCAATTTTTGTGTCGCAAATCAAATCAAGCATCAAAATGGTGGGGGCTATTCATGGGCATGTGAGCCATCAAAATAACCCCAAATGCCCACAATCACGTATTTCATTATTACGGGGCCTTAAACCCGATTTTCAACTTGATATCGTTTTAAGGCCCGACGATTACATATTTACAATCAAGGATAATTGATCTTATTACACACATCAAAATTGTCCATCATCGGATTTGGACCACGGGGTCGCGTTCCTAGGCTCACATCCGAAACCTCTACACACCCATAAAATGGATAATACACCAGTGAACAACACCGAGTCACCTAACACGCCACAATATCCTAAAATAGCAATTTAAATACACTACGCCTAATTCATTATCATAACGAACTAAAAATCACCAAACAGATGTCATCGGACCATTAGGAAGAATTTTGTTCCGTTGGAACCCTCACTAATAGTCCTCAATCCTTGTATCCTCAATAATATACAAGAAAAACCACATTTAATATAGCCCAAATGATAAAATTTGACAAAATGATATAACAAAAATGCTATAAGAATGTCCTTTTTCACCTTGCAAATGACACCACGATGCGTATAAACTTGTGTATTGAATAGAGTAGGAAATATATGTGCTATAATCTCCCAAAAGGGGTACAAATCCTCACTATTTTCTCTCTTTTCTCTCCCTAACTCGCTGCTGCTGTTGCTATTTTCTTCCTCTTTTCCAATTTCTTTCGCTGTTGTGTAACCTCTGTATGCTGAATGAAGGAATGAGCTGATAAAGGCTGGCTAAGGGCAGCCGCAGATTGATCTGCGGCTGGCCTTGGTTCCTCCGCGCCCATCGCGTACTTTAGCCCGCCATGCACTTCAGTTATTTTAATCCTTCTCGGTTTTCGTACCGCATCTCGATTCTCGCGTCGTGCTGTTAGTTTTTTGCTGAGAGGCTTGCATTTTGCAGTCTGGGAATCGCTGGGAAACGTGCCACATCGTTTCGCTTTGATCGTTGTCGTGTCGTCTTTGATCACACGTCGTTGCGGTGGCTCCGAGTGTTTATACTTATGTCCATCTTTCGTTCTCGTAGGCTGGGTTAATTGACGATTTTGCCCTCCTGTCAGGGTTAGTATACGAAGTGCAAAATTTGGGTGTCTACACCCTTAGTGATCAACGACTTTCCAGATAATATAGATTTTAATATTAATCACAAAAGAACCTTTCAGTGAATAGTTACCGTACAATTCAATCCTTCTACCATACAATGTCCCAATTAAATATAAGACATGGAATTACTGTCAAGTCTTATTTTATTTAATTATATGTATTTCGATTCTCAAATGCACAACTCCGATTAATGCAAATTAGAAACTCCTTTCTAATTTCATTCTGTTTTGGCCAAAGACTTCTGAGTTGTCATTTATCGAATCACATAGGACATTCACATATTTTACTAGATGTGGTAGATTCTTTGTTGACTATTCACCTATCTCCATGTACAACTTATTATACCCAATCATACTCTTTGATATACCCTAAAGGTCTTAAGGGACATGTCAAAGCATAACTCATCATACATAATATACTATGATGATCTCAAGTCCAAGGATCACTTGTACTACTATCACTAGAAGAATTCCTATTGACAGGCGAGTAGAACTCCGTTAGGTATTCCTTCAGCGAGTCACGTTCAGTGAACTTATTCTCCAATAAGCACCTACATACTTGCTTTAGTGTCTCCGCACAAATAATTATGAGATCAATCATCCTCTTCTTAAGAGCAAGCAACGTATGTACTAATCTATCCGGATTCACTAATCCCTTTTTTAGTAATCCAATGATTAGGAACGATTTTAGTTTGCGAGCTATCTAGAATTTAGATCTCATTAGCATGATCACCATCATGATTCTAAAAGTATTACTCAAAACTATGGGTTTATCACATTTAATATAACAGGATCATGTAAATAATGAAAATGCCTTTAATACGAATAAAATTACAAAGTATATGCTACATCATATCAAATATGATTGGCTTGTGTGCATACTACTTTCACAAGCTAGTCAAGGCATGACAGTTAATTGACTAGCATCGACGGGAAGATCTATTTCTATATTTTTCTTTATCTTTTCGGATCCGAAATTGGCCAAATCTTATGTCATTGCGTAGCTCTCGGAAAGAGTTTTCCGGAATGGTATGACACATCTCCTAACTCTTTCCGGATTAAAAGTTACAGATATTTCAACGAACAAGACAGAAAGTCGACTACACGACACGAAAACCGAGGCAGATGGGGCCCCACCTGGGCCAGTCGCAGATGCACCTTATATTAGAGAGAGGAGCTCGGGAATTGGCTTAGATTTGATAGATTTTCTCAAACTTTATATTAGATTAGCTAGATCTATACACATTTAAGAGCAAGTAAGCATCAAATCTCATATTCCAAGGTGAAAGATTCAATCTTTCTCATAAATTCAATGTAGATCTATTAGATTTCTCGTGTTTTGTCCATTGTTGTGCTTAAAGTTTGTTCATTTGTCGATTATTGTATCTTTTCATAGATTTTCCTTAGATTTAAATTCTTTTACCAGTTGGTTTGCTTTGAAATTGTTAAAATTTGAATCTTTTCACTAGATCCACCCTAGATCTAGTTTGAATCTAGTTTATTGACGGTTTCAAAGTTCAAAGCTTTAACCTTTATGCTAGATTCGGCTTAGATCTAGTATAGATCTAGTCATTTCAATGTTTTAAGTCAATTTTACTTACCCCATAAAATCTTAGATTCATATCTAGTGGTGAGAAGGTCCCAACTACCCGTCGTCAAGGGATTCTAACAAATGAATCACCTAATAGCCAGTTTAGGATAAATTTCTCAATTTAAATCTCGATTGTGTCATTGAATAGATCTAAGGAATCTTAGATCCACAGATTTATTCCCGCGGATTTAAGTCCGGTTAATGGATCTCATCAATACATATAGTCCCTTGCGATGTTGGCTTCAGTTGTGTGATCTACGAGATAGGGTTACAAGAGCCATTTCCTAGATCTCCTTTTATTGTTTATTTTCTTATTTCAATGTATTGTTTATCATGATGTGAGCCTAGGAATATGAGGGTCGGGATCCTCAAATTGGATCTTGACCTAATTCCCACAATGGACATAGTTACTCGAATGTAATATTAAAATGCAATCTTGTTGTATATGTAATGTTGGTCCTTAAAACGATATCGAATGTTTCATCCCGAGAAAATCGGATTTAAGGCCCCGTAATAATTGTTAGGTTTGTATATAGCGCGAACATGCAATCAAATTACATAACTAGTGTGGAAACGCGATAAAACGGATTTTAAAATTTTTCATACAAACCATCACCATGATCATCCATGTGCTCAATTATCAATTAAACGAAAGAGATAAAGTATGAGAATCATACCCTTGTAGAACCATGCTTCCACAGGTACGAATTCACCTCCAAATCCTTCGCGTTCTCCTTGAATTCCACCGATTAAATTCCTTCCTTTGATCAACGTTAGCCACCCAAGTGTTTGGCCTCTAGAGGTGATCCACCAAGGAATAATAGTTGTTCAAGAAGATGAGTGTTGGCAAAACCCTAGTTTCTATCTCTATAGAAATTGCAAGTACTCTCTCTCCAATTCTTATGGAAGAGTGTGTAACTGTCTAACAGTGTAACTGTCTAACAGTCTAACTGTCTAACCCTAAATCATGATAAGACTTCTCTTATTTATAGATATAGGGAACCCTCCTAAACTATTTAGGATTACGGTTTTTATTTTAATTAAACTCCTTTAATTAATTAAACTCCTAATCCAATTAGGAATTTATGAGAGAGTACTTCTATTAATTAATTCTCAATCCCTATTAGGAATTAAATAATAGTAATTGTAATAATAATAATAATAAGACTCCTCTTATTAATTTATATTTAATATTTCCAAAATATTAAATAATAAATATTAAGCTATTTAATTTATTCTATCTCCATAGATTAAATTAAATACACTTAACTTATTATTACAATTATGCCATTTACTTCTTAAACAAATATTTTTCCTTTTTGCGGTGTGACCCTTTAGGTTCTCCATATTAAACCGGTTGTGAATAAACCAATTAGAACAATTCTAATCTTATTTAAATAAATAAATTAAACTATTTAATTTATTTAAATAAATAATATTTATTCTACAATAAGGGTAAGCCCTCTTAGCGATCAACGACTTTCCAGATAATATAGATTTCAACATTAATCACAAAAGAACCTTTCAGTGAATAGTTATCGTACAATTCAATCTTTCTACCATACAATGTCCCAATTAAATATAAGACATGGAATTACTGTCAAGTCTTATTTTATTTAATTATATGTATTTCGATTCTCAAATGCACAACTCTGATTAATGCAAATTAGAAACTCCTTTCTAATTTCATTCTGTTTTGGCCAAAGACTTCTGAGTTGTCATTTATCGAATCACATAGGACATTCTCTCCTTTTACTAGAAGTGGTAGATTCTTTGTTGATCATTCACCTATCTCCATGTATAACTTATTATACCCAATCATACCCTTTGATATATACCCAAAGGGTCTTAAGGGACATGTCAAAGTATAACTCATCACACACAAGATATTATGATGATCTCAAGTCCAAGGATCACTTGTACTACTATCACTAGAGGAATTCCTATTGACAGATGAGTAAAACTCCATTAGGTATTCCTTAGCGAGCCACGTTTAGTGAACTTATTCCACAATAAGCATCTACATACTTGCTTTAGTGTCTCCACACAAATGATTATGAGATCAATCATCCTCTTCATAAGAGCAAGCAACGTATGTACTAATCTATCCGGATTCACTAATCCCCTTTTTAGTAATCCAACGATTAGGAACGATTTTAGTTTGTGAGCTATCTTGAATTTAGATCTCATTAGCATGATCACCATCATGATTCTAAAAGCATTGCTCAAAACTATGGGTTTATCACATTTAATATAACAACACTATGTAGATAAAGTAAAATGCCTTTAACAATCGAATAAGATTACAAAGTATATGCTACATCATATCAAATGTGATTGGCTTGTGTGCATACTACTTTCAATCTCCCACTTGCACTAAAGTCAATCGTCATGGTATCTAATACCCTTCTTCTCTAAGTGACGATCATCCTGCTGCTTGGATAAAGCTTCATTAGATGGATATGCAATGCTGTTCTCGAGAGTCCACTATCTCTATAGTGACTTTTCTTCTTTCAATGATTCCACTAATCAAATGAAAGTGCCGCAACACATGTTTGAATCCAAGATGAGACTTAGGAACTATTCCTAGTTCTGTAATGAACTTTTCATCCAAACAATCAACTTGTAGCTTCATTTACAGCTATATACTTTGTCTTTGTCACTAAACCAGCAACTCTTTGCTGTTTGGAACATTTCCAATTCACTGCACCACCTTTCAAGGTAACGATTTACCTTAAAGTGGATTTGTTATCGTCTTGGTTAGTCTGAAAAACTTGAGTCTGTTTAGCTCTCTAGTTTTAATTCAGACCTACAATGAATCATGATCACATTTTTAGTACCGGTTAAGTACCTAAAGATGTTTATCACTGTCTTACAGTGATCTTCTCCAGAATATGACTGATTAACATCAGGCCTAGTATATTCATTGCATACATGATAGTAACTCATGCGATCTCTCTTTCAATTGGGGACAATTTTAGAGAGATACACTCCATGGCTCATCATCTTGAGACCTCTCTTGGAGTTTGCCATGCTAAACGCCTTTAGCATCGAATGAATACGCGTTCATTGGGTCAAGCCGAACATCCTTTTAAATCTTTCTATATAGATTTATATCCCCAATTTATAGGATGCTCCTCCCAAGTTATTCATGGAGGAATGTTTAGACAATTTTATCTTTACTGAATGTAGCATTGGTGTGTCATTCCTTATAAGTAATATATCAACATATAATACTAGGAATGTCACAGTGCTCCCACTGACCTTTTGTATACACTAGGTTCATTCTCGTTTTTGATAAAATCAAACTCTTTTGATTGTCGCATCAAAATGAATGTTCCATCTTTGAGAGGCTTGCTTCAATCCATCAATGGATCATTGTAGCTTAAAACACGATTTGCTTCAACCTTTGAAACAAATTCCTCTGGCTGTATCATACATACATTCTCCTCAATTCTTCATTGAGGAATGGCGTCTCCACATCCATTTTGCCAGATTTCGTAATAAGCTGCAATCACAAGCAAAATCCAAATGGACTTGAGCATTACCCGGTAATAAGGTTTTATCACAGTCAACTCCTTGACTTAAAAAAACTTTTAAACAGGTCTGGTCTTATAGGTCTCCACCTTGCCATTTGCCTCAGTCTTTCTCTTAAAGACCCATATTCAGACTCTAGGCACTATGCCCTTTTGTGGAGTAACTAGAGTCTATACTTGGTTCTCATACATGGAGTCCATTTCGGATTTCATGGCCATCTGCCATTTCTCTGAGTGTCTTCTACTCATAGCCTCATCGTATATAACTGGATCATCATCCTCTATGATGCGTACCTCATCATCATCCTCTACGATGAATCCATACCTCCCAGGTATCTTCGGTACTCTTCTAGATTTACGATTTAGTTGTGGTACAATAGGCATATCTACAGGTTCCTCGGTTAGACTTAAAGTGTTTTGTGGTTCTTGAACTCCTTCAAGATCTATTACCCTCTCACTAGCTCCTTCAATGATAAACATCTTTATCTAAGAAGGCAGCGTGTAGGATTATAATAATAATACCCTAAACTTTCTTTAGGATATATCACAAGTCTGCACTTGTCAGATTTTGTCCCAAACTTATCTTTGAAACCTTTTCACATAAGCTAGACAACCCTTATCTTAACATACTTAAGATTAGGAATCCTCCCTATCCATAACTTTTATGGAGTCTTGGGGCCGGATTTTGAGATTACCTTATTTTGTAGATATGCAGTCGTTTCTAGGGCATAACCCCAGATGGATACTAGAATGTCGGTAAAAATCATCATGGACTGCACCATGTCCAACAAGGTACATTTTCTCCTTTTAGATACACCAATCAATTATTGCGTATCAGGAGGTGTCCATTATGAGAAAATACCATTTTGAGATGATCTAGAAACTCATTGCACAAGTATTCTTTCCTCGATCTAATCAAAGAATCTCAATACTTTGTCAAATTGTTTCACTTCTGAATTCTTTGAACCTTTCAAATGATTCAGACTTGTATTTCATCAAATACACATATTCAACTCTTTGAATGATTATCTCCTTTTTCTTTTACTAGTTTATTCAATTTGCAAAATTATTTTTCATGTAAGTCAAGTATATAAAGTCTATCAAGTAATCTTCCAGTTTCAAACAAAATATTATCATTATAAATAGAACAACAATTGTTCTTAAATATAATACCAGAACCTTCCTTGTCCAACAACAAAAGTTCTAATATTTCTAATGAGAACTGGAACATAATAACAATTTATTAACTTAATAGACTTGCCCGTAGGCAATGCTAAATTATAAGTTCCTATGGTTAATGCAGCAACCTTTGCTCTATTCCCACACATAAGATTACTTACTCTTAGTTTAGCTTTCTACTTCTTCTTAGTCTTTGCATTGGATTGCATACGTGAGAACTACAGCCGGTATCCAATACCCAAGTAGAACCTTAATTTACAGAAAGATTTATTTTTATCATGAACAAACCTATATTTGTAACCGAAGCTTCACTAAGCTTCTTCTGGTTAGCCTTTGTAAGATTCTCCTTACAGTTTCCTTTCTAGTATCTAGGCTTATTGTAGTGGAAGCAAACTCCTTTGCTATCTGCATCAGTCTTGTTCTTATTGTCCTTTGTTTTTGCCTTTCCATTTACCTTCTTTGAATTGTTCTTCTTTTAAGAAGATCCTTTGGCCCTCTTCCGCTTCCTGGAAGAATTATCTACCAGTAAGACTTAGTCTTTCTTGGTTGGAAAGTGACTCTTTACTGTTTTTAACATGTTTAAGCAACTCAGGCAGGCTGACATATAGCTTATTCATGTGGAAATTCACAACAATTTGTGAGAAAGAGTCTGGAAGTGATTGCAAGATCAAATCTTGGATCAACTCTCCATCCATGACAAAACCTTGTTGTCCTAATTATTCAATCAGATTGATCATTTTTAGGACATTTGTCTATACTGTAGTGCCATCGGTTATTCTAGATTGGAAGAGCTCCTTAGATATCTGATATCTAATAGTCCTACTTTCCTCACCATTCAACTCCTTGAAGGTGCAGAAGTACAGTAGGAGCATCCATAGTTTTATGCTGACGCTGAAGCTCGTTACTCATAGATGCGAGTATGATGCATTGAGCCAACTGTGCATCATCTTGCCACTTTCTCTAAAAGTAGCAATCTCTTCCTCTGAAGCATTGTCTACAACCATTGCAGGGATAGGCATATTAAGCACATAAGATAGCTTTTCAGCCTTGAGAACTATTCTCAGATTCTTTAACCAATCCTTTTAATTTGGTCCGGTTAATTAGCATCTAATATGCTCCGCAGTGATAGTAAATTAGACATTGTAAAATTCTGTAAATGAATTTGTAATTTAACAACATATTAGCATATATTCATTTCTTAATTAATTACCAAAATAAATTAGGTCTTTATTTTAAATTGGTACCGCACTATTTTCATCAAACTATATTACCCTCAATATATATGGTTCGACAATTCTAATTAAAGATTTGCTAGTGAGAATAAGGATCTCATTTCAAATATATATAGCCATGTGGTGACACAACAAATAATATATAAATAAATAGGTAGACAACTATTGTCAATTACATCACTATGTAACTCCTTGTATTTTGCCTCTTAGTGTAATGTCCAGAAATTTTTAAATATTGTTTTAATTTATTTTAATATATGAAATTCGTTTTATTTAATTCTACGATTTTAATTGGATCCATGTGGGTATTATTATTTAATTATATAAATACATGGTCCAATAAATTTTTGTGCATTAAAGGGACTCACTGAGAGTTTAAATAAATTAGTGAGCTAACCCTAAGAATTTAATTGCAAGAAAATTGGGAAGAAAATTTATAAATAAATTCATTTTACTATTATCGGATTTAAATAATTCGCACGAGGACTTTTTGTTGAAATAAATATTATAAATAATTAATTAATTGAATTATTTGTTAAATTTAAATATTTGGAGCATAGTGTCAATAATGTTAATAAACAAATTGGGCTACCTTATTATATTCCAATTAACCCAAATTTTAATAGGCCTGAGCCCAATTTAATTTTTAGTTCTCTATTGGGCCATTTTTCTAATCAATTTAGTCGGCCCAACCCTATTGGGTGGAGCCCAAATTCCTCCTAGCCCAATTTGAGCCCATTCCTTATTTCTTTGCCAGCCGGGTTATGATTAGCAAACGGGTCGATCCAAGCAAATTGGGGAAACCGGTTAATTTGAAGATAACCGAGCATTCTGCAATTGAAAACCCCAAACCAAAACAACCGAGCAAAAGAAAAAGGAAGAAACCCAAACCCCATCAATCGAATCAGACGAGCCAGAGACGGGAGGGAGAATCGAGGTTGTCAATCGCTGGCTCGAGTTGACCGGCGGCGTAAAGGGAGACCAGCGGGCTAAGCGGGGAATCGGCGTGAGCAACCGAGCTGCCATCAACGGACCAAGGGTCCCTGAAATCCGACGACGCGACCGGTGAGGCCACGCGGCTCGAGGTGTCGGCCGAACCCAGCTGGGAAATGACGGGAACCGTCAGTCGCTGCACATCCCTTCTACCGTTGGTTATTAATTCGCCAATTTAGGTAATACCCAGTTCATTGGGTAATCGATTTTCTATAAATTGGGCACCCAAACCCTAAATTAAGCTGCTAGGATTTTTTTTTTTTTTTTTTTTGCAATTCGAATTAAAGGGAGAGCAGCCACTGAGAGGAGAAGAATAACAGAGGTTCGATCGGACCCAAGGTATACAATAGTTCCAACGCCTGTGATGATTTTCCGTTTAGGATTTTATGTAGATTTTCGTTATTTCTTTTTTTCTGTACTAGGATTTGTTGGTTGTATCATATACTGTGATGGTTATAATATATATTGTTTTTGGAATTGTATAATATTGCTTGGGTTTGAAAATTTGGAATTTGTGATGTGTTAGTTCTTTGTTGGGAATCTGGTGTTGGCGAACCTTAAAGGTTCTGTACTGAATTTAGGCCAATATAGAATTCTGGAATTGGTATAATGCCTAGATTACACTCTGTTTTTCTGTTTAGAATTTGTTGCCTACTATGTTGGGTAAATGTTTGGAATAAAATTTGCAGGGGCTGGATATCATTGTAACTGTGATCTTGGCAACACAAAACTATTAACTGAGTATACAACAACTGAATTGTTTGAATAAATTGTGTAATTCAATGGAGCCAACTGTGAACCAAATGTACTGTCATTAGCTTAACTAGTGGTTATTAATGGAAGCTAATAATACACTTGTAAACTAATGAGCTATTACAACTAATAAATAAAACTAGTAAGTTAATTAATTATTATTTATCAATAAATAATAAATAAAGATAATAAATATTTAATTATTATTTAATTAATAATAAATAATAAATGAAGCTAATAAAGTAATTATTTATTATCAAATAATAATAAATAAAGATACTACATATATAATTATGTATGAATAAAGTATTATCAATAAACAATAAATATTTAATTATTATTAGATAATAAGTAAGTATGAATAAGAAGTAATAAAATAATAGCCTTATATGCTATTATATTTTCCATATATAGTAAATTGTTTATTTATTTTTTTTAAAAAACAATGATTAAGAATTGTAAATTAATTATTTATTATTTGATTAACTTTAAATAATAAATAAACCTAATTAGTTATTATTTATTACTAAATAATAACTAAAGATAAGTTCATTAATAATTATTTGATTAACTTTAATTGATGAATAAACCTAATTAGTTATTATTTACTATTAGATAATAACTAAAGGTAACTCTTACTCACTAATTAATTATTTACTATTTGATTAGCTTTAAATAATAACTAAATCTAATTAATTATTATTTAATCTTAAATAATAATTAAAGACGATTAAAAATTAATAATTAATTATTATTTAATTACTAATTAAATAATAAGTAAATATAATTAGTTATTAATTATTAACTAAAGATAATTAATTAATTACTGTTTAACGAATATTAAATAGTAATTAAATAAAGATAAAGTGAATAAAAATAAGGAGATTTTAAATAACACATTAATTAAACAATTATGATAAATTGTTTAAGGGTTAATAAATGAATATTACTTAAGAAAAAGTAATGATTAATTAATTAAACAATTATAATTAATTGTTTAAGGGTTCAATAAGTGTTTATTACTTAAGGGATTCATGGTTGATTTATTTAAACCATCAACCTAAAAGTCAATTAAGTGTCTTATAGGATTTACTATAGTTTATTTACTTATGTGTGTTATGTGATTTGCTTAATTGTTAAATAAATAGCATAAGTAAGCGTATCGACGTACCACTACGTAGTACTAATTGATAGACCGACATTATCTATGTTAGGTTCTTCAAGGCCAAACAGTTAAAGCTAGAATTATTTGTAGCTGAGCAAACAGGCCAGTTCCTAACCCTAAACTTCTTACATTATTGCAAGTTCCCTAACTCAATCTCGAGTTATTATTTTTGAAGCATGTTAGTGAATAATTATTGTCGATTATTCACATCTATACTGATTATTGAGATTCGCACCTTGTGCAATTGAATTCCTATCCTATTATGATTGAACTGTAAATTTAATTAAAGTTCTTTCAAGTATGAATTGTTTATGAGATCGATCTATGCTATTTGTATCAGCTAGATCCAGCATGTCTAAATTGGTTAAGACAATGGTATTTTAAAAGTTGTTCTTATTAAATTGTTGTGGTAAGAACTCTTGGCTGAGAAAAGGATAAACTTGTTTAAGGCATGATATCAATGCTGGTTATTAAGTGTTTATGCATAAATCACGGGGTATGAGAGGCTGATCCCCTCGATTACCAAAACTTTTTAAGAGGTCCAGCTTACGTGCTGAGAACCTTGGAAAATGTCCTTGGTTATTTCAAACCACTCAGTAATTGGCATTCAATCATTTGAATATTCAACTGTTGACTGATAATTCATATTTCTTCACAATTCTATACTGTTGTTGAACATTGAAAGCGAAATTTCCTTCCATTCATGATATATCTCCCTTGTGTATAAACTTGCTAAGCAAACTAGTTGCTTACCCTTGTTATATCATGATCTTCATTTCAGCTAAGGCAAAAACGTCTAAAGGAGACAAAGGAAAAGGGAAGGTGCAAGGATAGATGCCCGATAGTGCCTATGTACTAGTTATTCTTGAATGTTGTTTGATTAAGTGAACCTTTTATTGTATTAAGGGTACATTTTATGTTAAGGTTAAAGAACCTTAGGACCAAGATTGTAAGACTTTATTATTATTTCAATAAACAATGTATGTTTATTATTCCGCATTTAGTTAGAAAGTATGTTTGTCGTTGAGTATCGTGAGCACCGAATTCGAGGTTAGGAAACCCGGATTTGGGGGCGTCACAGGTTGGTATCAGAGCTATAGGTTATAAACGTTAGGAATGAGAAACCTAGGTTATAACCTCGGTAGAAAACTCATATAGAGTATGTAGGTGATGGGTTGAGGAGATTCATCGAGTTCTAGTTGTACCGAATAAAATATCATTTCATTTTATCAATGAATATATTTTATTGAGGTACTGACATGGATTCATTGTGTGGTGTTTGTAGGATGTCGGACGAGCGTCAAGATAGCCTTTTAGTTAACCAGGAGCCCATAGAGCCTGAGGTGATAGGAAACTTGCTAGCAAGGAACGCCGAGCTAGAGGTAAAGGCTGAACAATTAGAGGCGCAGAACCACATCCACCAGATTTTTGAACAGCAGTAAAAGGACACTGCTTACCAGGCCCAGGCTGAGTTAGCCGAGTTGCGAGGGAGGCTGTTGCTGAGAGAGCTACAGTTAGGACAGTTGAGGGATGAGGTGAAGGCTAAGGATGCGAAGATAGTTGATTTGGAGCGAGCCTTAGACATCGTCTTTAGGCAGTTCGATGCCAAATGGATGGATCTGCCCTCTAGTAGCGAGAGCAAGCGTTAAATTGTATTCACCTTGTGTCCCTTAGGGGATAGTTAGAAGTGGGTGGTTATGCCTTGAGCAGTGTTATTGGTACTACCATTTGATTTACTAGAGTTTGTATTAACCTCAGCAGGTGCGAGGTAGTTCGTATGTAGGATATACTTTCCAATTATGTAGGTAGGAAAGAATGGTTTAAGTGAGTCCCACCTTTTGTTATATTAAATGGGATGGTAGCAATTATGACAATATGCCTGTGATAAACGTGTAAAATGCTAAAGTCGGTATATGAATATAGATGCATTACTATGGTATATGCTTGAGAATTTTACTTGATATACCATTTATGCAATGATTATGTTAATTTAGTAAAACTGAATCGGTATCTTAGTAACTTAAATCACTAATCGGGAAAGCAGAATTTCCGAGGTTGGGTAATCTAAAACTCTCACACAAGAGTCATGTGATTATTGTATTACATGCTGAATACTTATGTTTTAAGGAAGCCCGAGTAACGTGTTAGGGTTTGCTTAAACAGATAATGCCGCCCAGACGAATCCTACGAAACCAAGGGATTGAAGAGTCAGTTAACAATGTAGAGGGAACTCCACCAAACCCAATGCAAGATTTTGTGAACATGATGGCAGAAGCCTTGCGGAATCAAACCACTACTACAGGAAACCAGGCAGGCAACCACTTAGCCAATTTTAAAGACTTCAAGGCAGTAGGGCCTCCGGAGTTTAGAGGAACAGCGAACCCGATAGAGGCCCAGTCGTGGATAAAGGAGATTGAAAAGGCCTTTGTCATTGCTAGAGTCGCTGAGGAGCAGAAGACAGTTTTTGCTACCTACCTAATGAAAGGTGAGGCTAACTTTTGGTGGAAAGCCAATCAGAACAAAGCTGGAACTGGAGTCGTAGCGTGGGAAGCTTTCAAGACGTTGTTTTTCGAGAATTACTTTCCTGAGAGTACGCAGGCAAAAATGGAGATCAAGTTTCTAGAATTGAAGCAAGAAAATTTGTCAGTGTCAGAGTACGCTGCAAAATTCAATGAATTGGCTAGATTCGCCCCACATCAGGTGGATACTGAGGTGAGGAAGGCCAGGAGATTCGAAAATGGATTAAAGCCGTGGATCTACAGCAAGGTAGCGGTTTTGCAAATTACATCGTTCTCAACCTTGTTGGAGAAAGCTCTCATTGCTGAAGGTGGGAGTGAAGCGGTTTTGAAATATAATCGGGAAAGGAACAAGAAGAAGGTAGAAGGAGGAAATACAAATGTTAGCAGTGGTGGCAGCAACAACAAGAAGCGTCAATGGAGCAGTGGGGGTAGCAATTCTGAAATGCAGCAAGGGAGCATACAGCAGAAAAGGCAGATGTGTGGGAATTGCGGAAAGGGTCACTCGGGAGAGTGCATGAAGGGAAAGATGGTTTGTTATACCTGTGAACAAGAAGGGCATATCTCGCCCAATTGTCCTAAGGCGAAGAAGGGAGGTTGTTTCAATTGTGGAGAGATAAGACATCGGAGCAAGGAATGTCCCCGGAAAAGAAACATGGAAGGCGGAAACGGCAATAGGGGCAACAACTCGAGGGCAACCAGTGGAGGACCAACCCAGCCAAATAAGCCAACAGCGAGGACCTTCAACATGACAGTACAAGATGTTGTGGCATCCAGAGAGGTGGTGTCAGGTATTATTCCAATCAACAACATAGATGCCTATGTGCTATTTAATTCGGGAGCTTCATGTTCTTTTGTTTCTGATGAATTTGCTCAAAGACTTAATTTGCCTAGTGAACTGTTAGAACACCCGATGAATGTAGAAGTAGCGAACAAAGAGATTATCTCCGTAAACTACATTTATAAGAATTGTTGTGCCGATGTGAGAGGGTTAAGGCTTAACGTGGACTTACTACCAATTCGTCTTGGCGAATTTGATGTCATCCTTGGAATGGATTGGTTAGCGAGCCACGGGGCGGTCATTGACTGTAAGAAAAAGTGCATACACCTGCAGACTCCGGGTAAGTCGAAGGTGGTGTTCTATGGTAATAAATCGCCGAGACAATCTTGTTGTCTGACGATGATGCAAGCAAAGAGATTGCTTAAGAAGGGTTGTATAGGTTATTTGGCTCACGTGGTGGATACTCGACGGGTCGAGGGTGAACTGAGTCAGATACCCGTTGTAAGGGATTTCGCTAATGTTTTTCTAGATGAACTTCCGGGACTGCCACCGAATAGGGAGATAGAATTTGCAATCGACTTGGTACCTGGGACGACACCGATATCTAAGGCGTCTTACCGAATGGCACCAGTAGAGATGAAGGAGCTGATGGTTCAACTGCAGGAACTGTTAGACAGGGGTTATATCAGGCCGAGCGTGTCACCATGGGGAGCGCCAGTTCTGTTCGTAAAGAAGAAGGATGGCTCGATGAGGCTTTGTATCGACTACCGTGAGTTGAACAAAGTTACGATTAAGAATAGGTATCCGCTGCACAGGATAGACGATCTATTTGATCAACTCAAGGGAGCAAAATACTTTTCGAAGATTGATTTAAGGACGGGCTATCATCAACTAATGGTGAGGCAGGGGGATATCCCGAAGACGGCATTCAAAACTCGTTATGGACATTTCGAGTTTCTAGTTATGTTATTTGGACTGACAAATGCACCAGCGGCATTCATGGATATGATGAACAGAGTGTTCAAGCAGTATTTGGACAAGTTCGTGGTAGTATTCATCGATGACATCTTGGTGTATTCAGTGTCAGAGGAAGAACATGCTGAACATCTAAGGATTGCCCTTGAGGCATTAAGAAGGGAGAAACTGTACGCAAAGTTTTCGAAGTGTGAATTTTGGTTGCAGAGGGTGCAGTTTCTTGGACACGTCATTGACAGTAATGGTGTTTCGGTAGACCCAGCAAAGGTGGAAGCCATTATCAACTGGGAGCAGCCAAAGACACCAACGGAGATCAGAAGTTTCCTAGGGTTAGCAGGATACTATCGGAGATTCATTGATAAGTATAAAATATGTTATGTTTTTATCTTTTAAATATCTAGTCTTTTATACTTATTTGGCACCTAAATGTACTCACTATTCTTATATTTTGATTTAGGTTGCAAATGGAGCCATTAAATGAAAACTTTGTTATTTCCGCACTTTTGGATTGTTTTGAAATTCGTCTGTCCGCTTGAGGCTCAATTTTATACTTGATCAGGCCTTATTCTTTCAAAACTCAAAGAAGGAGAATTGTAGATCTATTTCTTAGCTTTTCGGATCATCTTGAAACGCCTAAATTGAAGCTCGGATGAGAGAGTTATGACCATTTTACCCACATATGTCAAAGTTGAAAATTTCAGAAAATTAAGCTTTTGGACAAATTGACCTTTGGGGCTTCGGTTGAGATTTGAATTGTGTTAAAGTTCCGAAATGAAAACGTGGTCTTCTTGAAATTTTTAGTAGACTTCTCAAGCTTTCCAGAATGGTATGGTGAGCAAAAATCTGAGTTCATTTGGGCCTCCAAATATTGCTTTTTAGACAGCTGATCCGAATCCCGCATGGACTAGATTCCTGTTCGGACCAGTTGGAGTGTTTGGGCCATAACTTGCGCGTCCCAACTCCAAATCAGGTGATTCAAAAGCCCAAATTCATTAGAAACTCCAGGGCTACAACGTTTCTTCTTTGCTCAAGTCCAAAATGGGCAGTCTACTAATTCAAAATTACCTTGCAAGCTGCTGATCAGTTTTGGTGTCAGATTTTGACTTCTTATGAGGTGCACATTTTTGGGTTTTTGATTGCCTTAGATGGCTGATTCACATGACCAAGATTAGTTGTTGGATCTTGACATCTTGTACACTTGAGTGCCTATAAATACCAAGTGAAGCTAGGTTTGTATTTTGCTAATTCACAAATTAATACACACCATCTTCTTCTTCTTCTTCTTCATCTTCTCCAAATTCTAGTGTAATTAGTAGGGAAAGAGGATCACCTCCATAGTGAGGTTGTTGTCCTCACCCCTTTCATAAATTAGTAAGGAAAGAGGATCACCTCCATAGTGAGGTTGTCGTCCTCACCCCTTTTAGAATTGAAGAAAATATTAATTGGACTTAATATGTTAGGCTAGTTCCTTTACTCAGTTCAAAGGGGATGTTTAACCTTGTTTACATGTAATGGTTTGATTAAGTATAAGCTATTTATTCCTTCTTACATGAAGTTCATTCTTGATAATCTATTTTAATTGTTGAATGATATTTATTCCAATTGGTTTAATGTGATCGGTTAAGTCTTGATTAATCTCATCTGCTAGATTAAGGGACAGTATTACGTGTAATTGATATTGTTCCTAATCATAAGTAGCAATTAGTAATACATGATTGTGGTCAAGCTTTTGAGTATTGCTATGATTATCGGAAGACAAGTTAAATAATCCGAACTTGTGTGATTGTTGCTTGGATTAGTCTAATTCCCTAGTTCTTAATACAACTATTATATTAAATCTAGAGAGCTTGTTCTAGGTTGTATAATGGTTAGAATCTTGTGAAGAGCTTGTTTCATTAAGTGATAATCTAAGGGGAATTTCGGGTAGTAGAGCTTGTTACTACATAGGGCTATTAATTTTATTGAAGGATAAATATTGCTTTACTTAATTATTCTATTGTTGTAAAAAGGTGATACTGAACCGGAAGAACTGAAATTTTTAATTAATTGGTTATTCTTATCACTTTAAATTTTGTTCTTGATAATTAGTGAAATCAAATTATAAACTCCCCCCTTTTTGGTAAACAAAGAATAATTTTAGACTAATCACTCTTTGTGGGATCGACTCTTACTTACACTGCTACATTATTATCTTTCACAGTAAGGTTTTATTTTTGGTTACTTGCGACAGCACACCAAATTTTGGCGCCGTTGCCGGGGAGTGATTTTAGTTTATTTTTCTTTGTTATCATTATTTTTGTCTTTATTTTATTATTATTTTTTTTGTACTCAGGTAATTTGAATTTCCTTTGATTGTTTATGTCCAAAACTCGATCTACTAATCAAGGTGATTTAAAGTGTGATCCAGAAATAGAGAGAACCATTCGTAGATTAAGGAAGGTAGCTCGGAATAATTGTGAAAAGAAGGACACCATGGCAGAAACCCGAACTTTGAAGGAGCTTGCGGCCCCTACTTTGAATCAACAACCTTTATGCATAATCTTCCCTAATCTAGATGCTAATACTCATTTTGAATTAAAATCTGGACTAATACATCTTTTACCTACTTTTCATGGTTTGGCAGGTGAAGACCCTCATAAACATTTGAAGGAATTTCATGTGGTATGCACAAGTATGAAGCCTACCGGAGTAACCGAAGAACAAATCAAGTTAAGAGCCTTTCCATTTTCTCTAAAAGATTTGGCTAAGGATTGGCTTTACTATTTACCCTCCGGAAGTATCACAAAATGGGAAGAGATGAAAATATTATTCTTAGAAAAATATTTTCCCGCTTCAAGAGCAGCCAACATTCGAAAAGAAATTTGTGGTGTGAGGCAGAATAATGGAGAAACCATCTACGAGTATTGGGAACGTTTTAAGAAACTATGTGCAAGTTACCCCCATCATCAAATTAGTGATCACCTCCTCATCCAATACCACTATGAAGGTCTTTTATCTACAGATAGGAGCATGATTGATGCTGCTAGTGGAGGAGCTCTGGTGGACAAGACTCCCGAGGCTGCAAGAAATCTCATTGCAAATATGGCAGCTAATTCTCAACAATTTGGCAGTCGACTTGATTTCTCACCTAGGAATGTGAATGAGGTAAATGTTTCTGCTATTGAACAACAAATTGCAAGTCTAACTTCTCTTGTTCGTCAAATGGCTACAGGAAACATGCCAGCAGCAAAAGCTTGTGGTATTTGTTTGTTAACAAATCACAATACAGATGCATGCCCAACACTGCAAGAGGATGATAATATGCAACAGGAAAATGCAGTGGGAAATTATCAAGGACAACCCCAAAGAAAATATGATCCTTACTCTAACACTTACAATTCTGGATGGAGGGATCATCCCAATTTGAGCTATGGAGGTACTAGGCCACCAGTGCAAGGTGTTTTCCCAAATGGGCAGCAAAGTTTTCAACCAGTTCAACCACAGTACCAACCTAGACAAGCTGCCCCTGTTAATTCTGGAACATCTCTTGAGGACATGTTCAAGGCATTCATGAATCAAACACAACAATTCCAGCAAGAGACAAGGACTTCCATCCACAATCTCGAAAATCAGATGAGTCAACTTGCTACGACAGTTGGTCGATTGGACTCTCAAAGTTCAGGGAAGCTACCTTCTCAAACTATTATCAATCCGAGAGAGAATGCATGTGCCATAATTTTGAGGAGTGGAAAACAATTGGAAGCACCAAAAGTTACTTGTGAACTTGAGGAAGATAAGGCTAAGGAGGATGCAGAAATATCAAAGGTAAAACCTAACACTCATGTTCAGCTAAAGACTAATCCTTTACCTTTTCCTCCCAGGAATCCTAAAACTTCAAAAAAGGATGAGCAAGAAAAAGAAATTCTAGAAACTTTCAGGAAGGTAGAGGTGAATATTCCTTTACTAGATGTAATTAAGCAAGTGCCCAGATATGCAAAATTTTTGAAAGAATTATGCACTAACAAAAGAAAATTGAAAAATGATGAAAGAGTCATTGTTGGTGAGAATGTATCAGTAGTCCTTCAAAGAAAAATGCCCCCTAAATGTAAAGATCCAGGCATGTTTACAATTCCATGTAGAATAGGTAATATCAGATTTGAGAAAGCTATGCTAGATTTAGGAGCTTCAATTAATGTCATGCCATTATCTATTTTTGCTTCTTTAAATCTAGGTCCTTTGAAACAAACTGGTGTTGTTATTCAATTGGCTGATCGTACTAACACTTACCCCCAAGGGGTAATTGAAGATGTCTTGGTGCAGGTGAATGAACTAATCTTTCCTGCAGATTTTTACATAGTGGATATGGATGATGATAAATCCCCAAATCCTGCACATATACTTCTAGGGAGGCCATTTTTGAAAACAGCAAGGACTATGATTGATGTGCATAATGGAACCTTAACCATGGAGTTTGATGGTGAAAAGATACAATTCAACATATATGAGGCCATGAGGTATCCTAGTGATATTCACCATGTTTTTGCTATTGATGTACTTGACTCTTTAGTGCAGAAGTCTTTTGAACACACACAAAAGGAAAGTTTGGAGGTTGCCATCACCAACAGTCTGGAATTAGATAAAGAAGAAGAGATTGAGCAGAATCAGGACTTGAAAGAGACTGTAGCTGCATTACATTCTTTACCTAAAACCTCAGCTAAATATGCAGTTTATTCTATTCAATTGCCTAGTTCTCATCAAAAGTTATTACCATCTGTTGTGCAGGCCCCAACCTTAGAACTGAAACCATTACCTGCACACTTAAAGTATGCATTCTTAGGGAAGAATGAGACGCTACCAGTGATTATTGCTAACAATCTAACCAAAGTACAAGAAGACAAACTGCTCAGAGTCCTAAGGGACCATATAACAGTCTTTGGTTGGACTATAGCAGATATCAAAGGTATCAGTCCTGCTATGTGCATGCATAGAATCCTTTTAGAAGATGGAGCCAAGCCCACTAGAGATGCACAAAGAAGACTTAATCCACCCATGATGGAGGTAGTGAAGAAGGAGGTGCTGAAATTACTTGATGCAGGTATAATTTATCCCATCTCAGACAGTCAATGGGTAAGTCCAGTATATGTAGTACCAAAGAAATCTGGAATCACAGTCATCAAAAATGATGATAATGAGTTGGTGCCTACACGTATGTAGACAGGATGGAGAGTTTGTATTGATTACAGGAAGTTAAATGCTGTAACTAGAAAGGATCACTTTCCTCTTTCCTTTTATTGATCAAATGTAGCCGGGCATGCTTATTACTGTTTTCTAGATGGTTTTTCAGGTTATAACCAAATTGTGATTGCACCCAAAGACCAAGAAAAGACCACATTCACATGTCCTTTTGGTACATTTGCGTATCGTAGAATGTCCTTTGGACTGTGTAATGCATCAGGTACCTTCCAACGATGTATGGTAAGCATCTTTTCTGATTTTCTTGAAAACTGCATTGAAGTATTTATGGATGACTTCACAATACATGGTGATTCTTTAGATGCATGCCTCGATAATCTGACTCGTGTGCTAGATAGATGCTTAGAAACTAATCTTGTTCTTAATTGGGAAAAGTGTCACTTTATGGTGGAACAAGGTATAGTACTTGGCCATGTGGTTTCATGATGAGTAGGTTTTATACCTACGAATTTAGTGCTTTTGAGCTTAATTTGTTGTTATCTTTGAGTATTTTTATTATCATTTTATTCATTTTTGTGTTTATGTTGTGCAGGAGGAAATTGGAAGGGTAACAAGGTCAATTCAGGTGTTTGGGAACTAAACTTGAAGCTAGGGGCGTTTTGGTAATTTTGGACATGGCGCCGGGGCGCTATAAATGAACTGGATATGGCGCCGGGGCGCCAAAGGCAGTTTAGGCGCGGTAGATTATCTACTAGAAGCAGAATTGGATACGGAAAAGGACTTAATGCTTATCTTATGTAATTAGGGCAACATTAGAATAGGTGGGGATGATTGATTATTATTCTACTTTTCTTTAGAGAGATCTTAGAGATATTTTTGTGGATTACTTTTGTTCAAGCTCAGGATTTTGATGTGGGTTAAGCTTACTTTGGAATTTATTCACAATTGGGTTTGATAAAATTACTTCTTCTTAATTCAATTAATTGTTTATTTTCCATGGATAGTTTTGATCCCATAATGGCTTTTGGTTCAGTCATGAACTAATCTCCATTATGGGATTCTAACGGATTTTAATATGTAGTTTATTTACAGTCTTGATTGCTAGATTGATTTACTTATCATAAGGATTTTCTATCATGATTGTTTTGCACGTGTGAATGCTTGATCACCATTCGATTGTAGTACTTGTATGGAATTGAAAAATAACATATAAGTATGGATTGTAATCATGATAGCTTGCGAATATGAGGCTTAATTGGATAGCTTAATATTGTGTGGGACAGATAGAAATATACTGTTTCACTGTAAGAGTCGAAATAAGGACTTGTGCTTAAAATCAATATAATTGCAATTTCACATAGAAGTATAGTGATTTTGATTATAGTGGTGATTACATAATGTCTATTGAGTATGGATATTATGTGAGTAGGTCATAATGCATTGACAAATGGTTATGTCTATTTTTGTGTCCTTGGCTACTTTTCTGTGATATGTGAACTTACTAGCATGATAGTGGTAACTAGATGAATTATTAAATGAAGTTAGGATCCCATTAATTCCAAGTTTGATATATTTCGTTAGTATTTGCATATTTAGTTATTAATTGATATAAAAATAATTTTGTCACCAAAAGTAAGTCAATAGTTTAGGCAAATAAGTATAGTGATAGGACTGACGCATAGTGAATTAATTTAACCCTGTCTCTGTGGGACGATACTCTACTTCTTCTGTATTACTTGTTGACCACGTATACTTGCGTGAGTTAGTGCTATTTTATTTAAGACTTAAAAAGAGGCAACAAGTTTTTGGCGCCGTTGCCGGGGACAGGCATTAGATTTTTATTATTATCATCAGTTTAAAGCTATATTGTTTGACTTAGACAACTCTAATCTTTTCTCATTTCTATTTTTATTTTTGTTTTGGTTTCAGGTACTTGTAGAATTTTTATGCACACACGCTCATCCAACTCAGAATTAACACCAGCTCAGGATAATATTGACGGAAGAGGTTGGAAAGCAAGAGTGCGTAGGAATTTACAAGCACAGTTAGAAAGAACTATTCCGAAGATGGCGGAGGAACAGAGAATCGAGCAAAGAGAGGAACATAAAGCTTTGAGGGACTATTCTATGCCAAACATCACGGGATTGCAGTCTAGCATAGTCAGACCGGCAATAGCAACAAATACCTTTGAGATTAAACCAGGAACCATTCAAATGGTGCAGAATTCGGTCCAGTTTGGGGGTGCTGCTACAAACGATCCTAATGAGCATCTTTTGAGTTTCATTGAAATTTGTGATACATTTAGGTACAATGGAGTGACGGAGGATGCTATCCGACTAAGGCTATTCCCATTCTCATTAAGGGATAGAGCAAGAGGTTGGCTCCATTCTTTGCCTGCAGGATCAATTACTACATGGGAGGACCTAGCACAAAAATTTTTAGCCAAGTTTTTCCCAATGGCTAAAACTGCAAAACTAAGGACAGCAATTTCTCAATTTGAGCAACAACAGGGTGAGTCCTTATACGAGGCTTAGGATAGATACAAGGAGATGCTAAGGAAGTGTCCACACCATGGGATGCTAGATTGGATGGTGATCAACACATTTTATAATGGATTGGGATGGCAATCTAGGCAGATGGTAGATGCAGCTGCGGGTGGAGCTTTAGGGGCAAAGAGTTATGACGAGGCTTATAACCTTATTGAGACTATGGCAGCAAATGATTTTCAAAATCCTACAGCCAGAACGTCACAGCCCAGAGTTGCAGGTGTGTTGGAAGTGGATGCTATTACTCAGTTGTCAGCACAGATGGCTGCTATGGCAAAGAAAATAGATTCGTTGTCAGAAAGCAAAGCCAAGTCAGTTGCCTTCATATGTGAGATTTGCGCGGGGTCGCATTCAACAGATCAATGTGCTATCAACTCGGAGTCGGCGCAGTATGTGAACACTTATAAGAAAGACCAAGGTCAGTTTCAGAACACATATCACCCCAACAACCGCAATCATCCAAACTTTAGCTGGTCAAACAACCAAGGAAATCAGCAGCAGCAGTTTCAACAGAACAATCAGTTCCAGCCAGCGCAGCAACAGTATGCTCCATGACCACCTTTTCCACCGGGATATTCTCAACAACAACATCCTACTCCATATACACCTCCGCAGGAAAAGAAATCAGAAATGGAGGAGATGATGTTAAAGTACATGGCAAATACAGAGGTGCTGATCAAAAGCCAGGCAGTGGCTATTAAAAATCTGGAAGCTCGGATGGGGCAAATGGCAACTATGCTTAACAGCAGGCCCCAGGGTTCATTGCCAAGTAACACAGAGGCAAATCCACGGAGAGAAGGTAAGGAACAATGTCAGGCCATTACACTCAGATCGGGAAAGCAATATTCAGGAAATGAACCAGACTCAACAGCACCGAGTTTATAAGGGGATGACACTGAGATAGAAACTGAGATAAAAATTGGAGAGGAACAGAGAGAGAAGAAGGATAACTACGAGTCAGTAGAGAAGGAGAAAGCTAGTTCAGATGAGAAACCCGTGAATACAGTACCGCAAGTTCACCCTCGAGTTCCATATCCGCAAAGATTGAATAAACAGAGGGATGATAAACAGTTCAGAAAGTTTTTGGAGGTTTTTAAGAAACTGCAGATCAACATACCTTTCGCGGAGGCATTGGAACAAATGCCAAGTTATGCAAAGTTTATGAAGGGTATACTGTCAAGGAAGAGAAGGTTAGATGAGTTTGAGACAGTGGCCTTGACAGAGGAATGCAGTGCAGTGCTTCAACGTAAATTACTTCCAAAGCTGAAAGATCCGGGAAGTTTCACAATTCCATGCACGATCGGAAAGATGAGCTTCGATAAATGTTTGTGTGATCTTGGGGCAAGTATCAACCTGATGCCGTTGTCAGTATTCAGTCAGTTGGGATTGTCGGAACCAAGACCAACAAATATATCTCTGCAATTAGCCGACAGATCTATCACATATCCACGGGGGATAGTGGAAGACGTACTGGTGAAAATGGACAAATTTATCTTTCCGGCGGACTTCATCATTCTGGATTATGAAGAGGACAAAAATATACCAATCATACTAGGGAGACCATTCCTAGCCACTGGGAGGACTTTGATAGACGTGCAGAAAGGGGAGCTTACAATGCGTGTACATGACCAGGAGGTGACGTTTAACGTTTTCAAAGCAATGAAGCTTCCAACCGATGAAGAAGAATGCTTCAGAGTAGATTTGGTGGATAGTATAGTGCATGATGAAGTTGGAAGTTTGTTGGGATATGAACCACTGCAGCGAGTGATTGCTGAAAATTCAGATTTGGAGGATGAAGAATGTGCTGAACTTGTGCAATATCTGAATACCACCCCCAAATTCGGAAAATTCAGAACACCTATCGAGCCACTTACGAAAGCGGGAGAGACATCAGTAAAGTTGAAACCATCTCTTGAGATGCCTCCTGAACTTGAACTTAAACCACTTCCAGAACATCTCAGGTACGCATTTTTAAATAAAGATTCAAAGCTACCTGTGATTATTTCTTCTGCACTAACATCTTTTCAGGAGGAAAAACTGCTACGAGTGCTTAGAGAGTTTAAATCAGCTATTGGATGGACCATAGCCGATATCAAGGGGATAAGCCCGTCTTTTTGCATGCATAAGATCTTATTGGAAGATGGTAGCAAGCCGACAGTTGAACAGCAAAGAAGGCTCAATCCTATAATGAAAGAAGTGGTTAAGAAGGAGATACTGAAATGGCTGGATGTGGGAATAATCTACCCTATCTCGGATAGTGCATGGGTGAGCCCTGTGCAGTGCGTACCAAAGAAGGGTGGAATGACCGTGGTCACCAATGAGAATAACGAGCTGATCCCAACGCGAACCATAACAGGGTGGAGAATTTGCATGGACTACCGCAAGCTTAACAAAGCTACAAGGAAGGACCATTTTCCACTTCCATTTATCGATCAGATGTTGGACCGACTGGCGGGTCATGAGTACTATTGCCTTCTGGATGGGTATTCAGGATACAATCAGATTACGATAGCTCCAGAAGACTAGGAAAAGACTACGTTTACATGTCCATATGGCACTTTTGCCTTTAGAAGAATGTCTTTCGGGTTGTGTAATGCTCCAGCCACTTTTCAGCGATGTATGACAGCAATTTTTTTAGATATGGTCGAACAGAATGTTGAGGTATTTATGGATGACTTTTCGGTATTTGGTGATTCTTTCGATCTATGTCTTGAAAATTTGGTAATGGTTTTAAAGAGATGTGTTGAAACAAATTTAGTATTGAATTGGGAGAAGTGCCATTTTATGGTACAAGAAGGAGTCATACTGGGACACAAAGTGTCGAAGAAAGGCATTGAGGTGGATAGGGCAAAGCTGGAAACTATTGAAAATTTACCTCCGCCTACGTCAGTAAAAAGTGTCCGCAGTTTTCTTGGACATGCAGGCTTCTACCGCAGATTCATCAAGGACTTCTCCAAGATAACTAAACCATTGTGCAGTTTATTGGAGAAGGATGCACAGTTTAATTTTGATGAGGCTTGCATGCAGGCATTTGAGCATTTGAAGAATAAGTTAACGTCAGCACCAGTTATCACAGCACCAGATTGGGAGTTGCCGTTTGAGCTTATGTGTGATGCCAGTGATTACGCAGTAGGGGCTGTTTTGGGGCAAAGAAAGGAAAAGATGTTTCATGTGATATACTATGCCAGCAAGACCCTTACAGATGCACAGTTAAACTACACCACCACAGAGAAAGAGTTATTGGCAGTGGTGTACGCCTTTGATAAATTTAGGTCATATCTGATAGGCACAAAGGTGATAGTATATACGGATCACTCGACAATTCGACACCTAGTGGCAAAGAATGATGCAAAGCCCAGGTTGATCAGGTGGACATTGCTTTTGCAAGAATTTGATTTGGAGATCAAGGATAGGAAGGGTACCGAAAACCAAGTGGCAGACCACTTGTCTCGCCTAGAGCAGCCAGAAAGGGAGGTAGACAGCAAAGTTGGAATTAATGAATCCTTTTCGGATGAGCAGTTATTTGTGGTGCAAGGGGAAGTGCCATGGTTCGCGGATTATGCAAATTACTTAGTGAGTAAGATGATACCTTCTGACTTGGTGGGACACCAAAAGAAAAAGTTCCTGCATGATGTTAAATGGTATATATGGGATGAGCCGTATTTGTTTAAACAGTGTGCGGATCAAATGATAAGAAGGTGTATCCCGTATAGTGAGACCGAAGGGATTTTACATGATTGCCATTCTTCTGTGTATGGAGGACATTATGGCGGAGAGAGAACAGCGGCTAGAGTACTTCAAGCAGGATTTTACTGGCCGACAATCTTTAAAGATGCATAGAGTTTTGTTCAGCGGTGTGATAGATGTCAGAGAGTAGGTAATATTTCAAAGAGGAATGAAATGCCTTTGAATACAATCCTTGAAGTAGAAGTTTTCGACGTTTGGGGGATTGATTTCATGGGCCCTTTCGTGTCTTTGTGCGGTAATCTCTACATCTTGTTAGCCGTTGACTATGTGTCTAAATGGGTAGAAGTGGCAGCACTCCCGACAAATGATGCCAAGGTAGTCCTAAAGTTTTTGCATCGAAGTATTTTCACTAGATTTGGGACTCCTAGGGCCATTATTAGCGATGAAGGTAGTCATTTCTGTAACAGGCAGTTCACAGCGTTGCTGGCCAAGTATGGGGTAAATCATCGTATTGCTACAGCTTATCACCCCCAGACGAACGGACAGGCTGAAGTATCCAATCGAGAAGTAAAAAGAATCCTCGAAAAAATTGTGAATCCGACGAGGAAGGATTGGTCCTTAAAACTGGATGATGTTGTGTGGGCCTATCGGACTGCTTATAAAACTCCGTTGGGCATGTCACCATTTCAGCTTGTTTATGGAAAGGCTTGTCATCTTCCTATGGAGCTCGAGCACAAGGCATATTGGGCAATTCGTAAATTGAACTTTGATTCAACAGCTGCAGGGGAAAAACGATTACTTCAAATCAATGAATTGGACGAATTTCGATTACGAGCATATGAAAACTCGAAGTTGTACAAGGAGAAGTTGAAGAAATGGCATGATTGTAAGATCATAGATAGAACATTTGAACCGAGTCAAAGGGTTTTACTTTTCAACTCCAGACTCAAACTTTTTCCCGGGAAGCTGAAATCAAGATGGTCAGGACCATTCACGGTGAAGACGGTTTTCCCACATGGCGCGATTGAAGTATACGACAAATTTCCGGATCAATCGTTCAAGGTGATTCGACAGAGGTTGAAGCATTACTTTGGGGATGAGGTGGACAGACAGAAAGTCACCTTAGTCCTTTCTACAACATGATCTTCAGAGAAAGTCAAGCTAATTGACTATAACTTAGCGCTACCTGGGAGGCAACCCAGCGGTTTAATTTTGTTTTTTTTTTCCTTTGTTTAGTCAATTGATTATATTATTTTTTTTCCTTGGGTGTTTGGGCATTTTGTAGCATGTAGAAGCTTGAATTGGACAACATTTGCTTACGTATGGGAAGAAGGTAGTCATCAAGCACAAATGCAGCGCCCCCGCGCCAAAAGCAGAACGGTCTCAAAAGTTATAGCGCCCCGGCTCTATAATACTAAAAAGAATAGCGCCCCGGCGCTAAGGCTCCCTCACTAGTACTGTTTATGGCGCCCCGGCGCTATAAAACAAAGGGTATGGCGCCCCGGCGCTATAGCTAATTCCCAGACACTGCTTATGGCGCCCCGGCTCTAAAGGTAAGGCAAAATATGGCGCCCCGGCGCTATAATCGGCATTTAAAAAAAATAGGGCTTCCAGCCCTAAACAGGTACCACAATAGTAGCCTTTGTTCTTATTTCTTCCCTTTTTTCTTCCATTTATCTCAATTTCTCCCAAAGAATTTTGTTCCCAAGTAGTACTTGTACACAAGCAATTTTGCTAGCACGGATTTAGGGTCTGGATTCAGCACTCTCTCCCTATTTTTTCTCTCTTTCAACGGTACGTCAAGGTTAGTTATTTTGTTGTTTCAATTGAATTAGTTATGTACGGTATGAGGCGAATTTATCAAAAACTCTTGTTTGTTTGACATGATACCTTGTTTGGGAATGCCTTATCTATGATTGGGGTTCATGTTTGCACTTATTGAAGTATTGCATGTTGAAATTTCCATGTCGCCCACTAGGTGTTTGATAATATGCTTGGGTTAATGTTTTTGGGGATAATGTGCAATTACATGCTTGATGGCTCATGATACCTAGTTAACGTGCCTATGATTAGATTGCCTATGCATTGCCTTGCCACATCCGTTTTGGGAAACCCTCATGATGTTAGTCTACAATTGGGTTTATAATTGGCACCATGGTATCTGCGCAATATGGTATAATTTTCACTATTGGGTATTGTCATTGCTTCCTCGTTTGGTTCTTGTAGCAATTATGGGCATGATGACACTTATGTGGCTTGAATCACTATGAAATTGCTATAGATCTTACGTTTGGGGGTTTCCACTATGCACTTGTTATATGATCATTGCACTAGTTCTTAGTTGACTATTTTGTTGTGCGAATATGTTATGGTACAATGAACTGAATTAAATATTTCTTGCTTTTAGGTAACTATGGCATCCAAAAGACAACGTGGGGAAGGATCTACTTCTACCCCAACCAAGACCTTTGACAAGAAGCGATTTGCTAGTGCAGAAGCGCAAGATAGATATCTTAAATTCGCACAGCGGTCATTAGTTCCAGAACGGGGGTTGCAACCAACTGCACAAGATGGCGAGATGGTTTTAATGATTGCTGAGCGTCGATGGGGTTTGTTCACGGCACAACCGGATCCAGCAGTTATAGCCGTGGTAAAGGAATTTTATGCGCATGTTAAGGACCGTGACGGGTTTACGGTGCGAGTGCGAGGAAAGACTGTGAATTTTGATTGCTCGGAGATTAATCACATATATGACTTGGCAGATTCGGGTTCTCATAATGAGTACACAGCTTTTGTGCGTAATGGACCTGACTACGATCAGATAATTCAAGAATTGTGTCAGCCGGGTACAACATGGAAAGCTCGTGGGCGCGGTAGCATGAACTTTCCGCAATCCAGGCTCAGTCAGTATGGAAAGGCATGGTATGCATTCTTGTGTGCTAAACTAATGTCGTCTACTCATGTGAGCGATGTGACAAAGGAAAGAGCCGTGCTTTTGTATTGTTTGGTGACTGGGAAGACCATGAACGTTGGCCTTATTATTAGGAACTCCATTATCCGTGCTGCAGAGGGTGGTACCACTGGTGGGTTACCACACCCCTCTCTTATTTGTGCTCTCTGTGCACGGGCGGGGGTCAAATGGAAGGATGATGAGATGATGCAGCCGCCTATGCCTGTTCTGGACCACAAGATGATTATACGCTATACTATTAAATGGACATGAGGTCAAAGTCATCCGCGTGGGTTAGGATTTATAGTGTCACAGCCAGATCCTGCAGCTCAGCCAGCACCTAACCCTGCATCATCTAGTTCTTATACTGCACCGCCTCGTTTTGAAGTCCCGTTTGAGGTCCAACGTGAAATTGATCGGTGGTTCTACAATATAGAAGCCCAAAATGTTCGTTTGGTTGAGCGACAAGATACCATGTACGAGTATAATGTTTCCTTCAACAATTCCATGGTCAATATGTTTGCTCGGCTGAATCCTTCGGTTGATTCAAGTCAGTTCCCATCTGCACCTGTTTTACCTGTGTTCCCTCCGTCTGATTTGGAGCGCAGTGATGATGAGGACCAGAATGATGAGGAGGTTCCTCCTGCAGAGTAGTTTGTTCAGGGAAGTCCCCCATTCTTCGTTTTTTTTATGTTTTTTTTTTCAATGAGGGCATTGCTGTACTTAAGTTTGGGGGTTGTTTTTCTGTTGTTTTGTGTTTGAGTTGTTGATAGTTAATGCATATAGAGTAGGTGCACGTTATTATTGATCCAATTCATTTATGTTTAGTTATATTTATGTTTGCATGACATTGATAGATTAGGATTGCATTTTAGGTTATGTTTTGCATTTAGCTGCATGAATCGAGCGATATATGATGTGTAGTCCTTTAATTTTGGGCCAATGATGAGAATTGATTGATAATTTGTGATTCACTTAGAGTTGAAAGCTGACCTAAGTGATGATGTAACCAGTGAGTTAATTTGGCTAGTTTAATACTCATGTTAGCAATCTTAAAAATTGATGTATTGGTTAATCTAATTTAAATCCTTACATACTCTATTTCTGGTAAGAACTTTGGGAATAATGTGATGAAATCGGTGAATCTTCTTTGAAGGCTAATGTAAGCAAGGACCTAAGTTTGGGGGAGTCAAAGAAAAAAAAAATGGAAAATTTTGAACTTTTCCCGATTAAAGAATGGAACATGTGGTGTAATGAGATGGAGCGTAAAACGCACTCATTCTTAAACACGTGTAACGAGATGGAGCGTAAAACGCACTCGTTCAAAAGAAAGTGAGACGGAGCATAAAATGCACTCACTAAAAAGTTGAAAGTTGGGGAAGGGTTAAAAAACGATTTAAGTGTGGTAATTAAACCTTGGTGACGATCCTGTGCTTAGTAATTGCTTACAGTAGGTAGATTGGTCGTGTTCACTGGTAGAGTTAAGTAAAACTGGAGTTCTTTCTAAGAAGTTGATTAAGTTTGTGATTTGAGTTAAGATTGACTGAAGCTGTTGGTTCGCGCGTAGCATGGGTGTTGACAAGTGAGATTTGGCTAACTGGTTTGTGTCGGAACTCTTGTATTAGTTGAATACTCTATTTGAATAGTGGTATTATCTTTGAGGCCAAAGTTGAGTATTGCATTATTTGTTGCTTGATTAGGATTCATATAGTTAGGGTGATTTGCATATCGCATTGCTTGGGGACAAGCAATCGGTTAAGTTTGGGGGTATCTGATGAGTAGGTTTTATACCTACGAATTTAGTGCTTTTGAGCTTAATTTGTTGTTATCTTTGAGTATTTTTATTATCATTTTATTCATTTTTGTGTTTATGTTGTGCAGGAGGGAATTGGAAGGGTAACAAGGTCAATTCAGGTGTTTGGGAACTAAACTTGAAGCTAGGGGCGTTTTGGTAATTTTGGACATGGCGCCGGGGCGCTATAAATGAACTGGATATGGCGCCGGGGCGCCAAAGGCAGTTTAGGCGCGGCAGATTATCTACTAGAAGCAGAATTGGATACGAAAAAGGACTTAATGCTTATCTTATGTAATTAGGGCAACATTAGAATAGGTGGGGATGATTGATTATTATTCTACTTTTCTTTAGAGAGATCTTAGAGATATTTTTGTGGATTACTTTTGTTCAAGCTCAGGATTTTGATGTGGGTTAAGCTTACTTTGGAATTTATTCACAATTGGGTTTGATAAAATTACTTCTTCTTAATTCAATTAATTGTTTATTTTCCATGGATAGTTTTGATCCCATAATGGCTTTTGGTTCAGTCATGAACTAATCTCCATTATGGGATTCTAACGGATTTTAATATGTAGTTTATTTACAGTCTTGATTGCTAGATTGATTTACTTATCATAAGGATTTTCTATCATGATTGTTTTACACGTGTGAATGCTTGATCACCATTCGATTGTAGTACTTGTATGGAATTGAAAAATAACATATAAGTATGGATTGTAATCATGATAGCTTGCGAATATGAGGCTTAATTGGATAGCTTAATATTGTGTGGGACAGATAGAAATATACTGTTTCACTGTAAGAGTCGAAATAAGGACTTGTGCTTAAAATCAATATAATTGCAATTTCACATAGAAGTATAGTGATTTTGATTATAGTGGTGATTACATGATGTCTATTGAGTATGGATATTATGTGAGTAGGTCATAATGCATTGACAAATGGTTATGTCTATTTTTGTGTCCTTGGCTACTTTTCTGTGATATGTGAACTTACTAGCATGATAGTGGTAACTAGATGAATTATTAAATAAAGTTAGGATCCCATTAATTCCAAGTTTGATATATTTCGTTAGTATTTGCATATTTAGTTATTAATTGATATAAAAATAATTTTGTCACCAAAAGTAAGTCAATAGTTTAGGCAAATAAGTATAGTGATAGGACTGACGCATAGTGAATTAATTTAACCCTGTCTTTGTGGGACGATACTCTACTTCTTCTGTATTACTTGTTGACCACGTATACTTGCGTGAGTTAGTGCTATTTTATTTAAGACTTAAAAAGAGGCAACATTTCAGCTAAAGGATTAGAAGTGGATAAAGCTAAGATAGAAATTGTTACTGCTCTGCCTTACCCCGTCAGTGTGCGGGAGATTCGTTCTTTCCTTGGTCATGTAGGTTTCTATCGTAGATTTATCAAAGACTTCTCGAAAATAGCTTTGCCATTGTGTAAGTTGCTACAAAAGGATGTGGAATTGTAATTTGATGACGAGTGCAAGGAGGCGTTTGACAAATTAAAGAAACTATTGACCTCGGCACCAGTAATACAACCACCAAATTGGAAGTTGCCATTTGAGATCATGTGTGATGCAAGCAACTATGCAGTAGGAGCTGTCTTAGGCCAAAGGGTTGACAAAGTTGTCCATGCCATTTACTATGCTTCTAGGACTCTAAATGCTGCTCAGATTAATTACACTACAACTGAAAAAGAACTCTTATCTGTTGTATTTGCTTTAGACAAGTTTAGATCATATTTACTTGGTACTAAAGTTGTAGTTTATTCTGACCATGCTGCTCTCAGGTATTTGCTAACCAAGAAGGAATCTAAACCAAGAATCATTAGATGGATTCTATTGCTACAAGAATTTGACTTAGAGATCAAGGATAAGAAAGGAGCAGATAACTTGGTGGCGGATCACTTGAGCAGGCTGATTAAGGATGAAGAGGCACTACCATTGCATGACTCTTTTCCAGATGAGCATTTATTTTCCATTGATGAGGCTATACCTTGGTATGCCAATATCGTGAATTACTTAGTGAGTGCCTATGTTCCTAGAGAGTTCTCTAAATTCCAAAAAGAAAAGCTTAAGAGTGATGCTAAATATTATATATGGGATGATCCATACTTATGGAAATTTTGTGCTGATCAGATCGTTAGAAGGTGTGTGCCTAAAAGTGAGTTTTTATCTATTCTAACTTTTTGTCACTCCTATGCTTGTGGAGGCCATTTTGGACCTAAAAGAACAGCTCATAAGGTTTTGGAATGTGGTTTCTTTTGGCCGACTATTTTTAAAGACTCTTATCAGTTCTGTAAGTCATGTGAAAATTGTCAAAAGACAGGAAATATATCAAGTAGGAATCAAATGCCACAAACACCTATTTTAATTGTTAAAATTTTTGATGTTTGGGGTATTGATTTTATGGGACCATTTCCTGCTTCTTATGGTAATGTTTACATTCTTTTGGCTGTTGATTATGTTTCTAAATGGGTGGAAGCTAAAGCCACCAGGACTGATAACTCTAAAGTTGTTGTAGATTTTATCAAGTCTAACATATTTGTCAGGTTTGGAACGCCAAGGGCCATAATCAGTGATAAGGGAACCCACTTCTGCAATAGGATACTAACGACACTATTTAAGAAATACAATGTGATGCATAAAGTTTCTACATCCTACCATCCACAGACCAATGGGCAAGCTGAGATATCCAACCGGGAGGTCAAGTCCATTTTGGAAAAAGTAGTCAAGCCGAGTAGAAAAGATTGGAGTCTGAGGTTAGAAGATGCACTTTGGGCCTATAGAACAGCTTACAAAACTCCAATAGGTATGTCACCTTATAGGTTAGTATTTGGGAAACCATGTCATCTACCAGTGGAGTTAGAACACAAGGCTTTTTGGGCAGTTAGACAATGTAATATGAGCTTAGATTCAGTTGGAGTCCATAGGAAGTTGCAGTTGCAAGAGTTAGAGGAATTAAGGAATGATGGATACGAGAGCTCTTAAATTTACAAAGAGAAAACAAAAGCCTTTCATGACAAGAAGATTACTAGGAAGAACTTTGTTGTTGGACAAAAAGTTCTCCTTTATCATTCAAGGCTAAAATTATTTCCAGGTAAGTTGCGCTCCCGTTGGGTCGGGCCTTTTATTATTACTGACATTTTTAATCATGGTGCAGTGGAAATTCAAAGTCCAAGCACAGGGAAGATTTTTAAAGTGAATGGTCACAGGCACAAACCCTTCTATGAAGGATATCAAATGGAGAATATTGAGCTGCTGGATTTGGTGGATCCAGTTTATGAAGATTAAGAGGTTTAATGTCAAGCCGATGACAATAAACAAATGCGTTGCTTGGGAGGCAACCCAAGGGGAGTTCATTTCTTTTTATTTTCGCATTTATATTTCGGTTATGTTGTTTTCTTTTCTTTGCATTTTACTTTACATTAGGGACAATGTAAGTTTTAAGTGTGGGGGAAGGATTTAGGGTGTTTTAAAATTTAGGGTGTTTTAAAAAAATATGCAATAAAAAATAAAAAAAAATTAAGTTTGATTTTGTTAGTTTTAATTTTGAATTTTGTGGGTATATTCTCTGCAAACCCTCACGAGACAAAACTCCTCCACTTGGGGGTAACCTTGGGGTTTAAAGGCTTGTTGTACATGCTAAGTACAATCGTTTTTCCTACGAAAATGGGGTAATTTTTAAAATAAGTCACTTGAGCAATGAGTTAATTTGAATTTTGATTTTTGACCAATGATAAAATCTTGATTCTCGTTGATAACATTTTGGAAAATTGATAGACATTGTGTAGTTTAAATTTGGTTTTCTTTGTTGATTTTTACTTTATTTGAGACCCTTCAATTTTTTTGCACTTATCCATTTGGTCGGCCTAGTTTTAACTTGGAAAGGAGTATTTATTTATTTATCTATTTCGATTGAATGTCAAGGGGAGAAATTCTTGAACTCTATCATTTGTTTGATCATAACTTGAAGTAAACATGAGGTTTTATTTAAGAAAGGGGAAATGATTTAGGCAAAAGTTAGATGTTTGATTTAACAAAAAAAAGAAAAGAAAAAGAAAAATTATAATTCATGTGGTGAATTGAGATGGAGCGTAAAACGCACTCATTCATAAATACATGGCATGCGAGATGGAGCGTAAAACGCACTCGTTGGTAAGACGGAGCATAAAATGCGCTTACCGAAGGAAGAAAAAGCCTATTGATCCTCTGCTATTATTTGCTTATGTTAACTGAGAGTAGTGTGAAAATAGGTGTTTATAGTTTTTCTTTCTCCTTTAAAAGATTTGATTTCATAAATTTTTCTGAGTTTTAATTGGTTTGATACATATGGATTCACACACACACACGAAGGGTTAAGAGTAGAGTAAGATTGATAAGTAAGCTTGAATTTTAGATGAAGCGGTGTTTTGAAGTTTTTCAAGAGTTACTGTTTTGAATCTTTGAGGTTAATATTGAAGTTCATTTTAATTTGTGGCTCAAGGTTGTCAAGTTTGATTAGTTGAATTTTTTGTTATAGTTTATTTTTGTTTTGCCCGAGGACGTGCAAAAGATAAGTGTGGGGGAATTTGATAAGTATAAAATATGTTATGTTTTTATCTCTTAAATATCTAGTCTTTTATACTTATTTGGCACCTAAATGTACTCACTATTCTTATATTTTGATTTAGGTTGCAAATGGAGCCATTAAATGAAAACTTTGTTATTTCCGCACTTTTGGATTGTTTTGAAATTCGTCTGTCCGCTTGAGGCTCAATTTTATACTTGATCAGGCCTTATTCTTTCAAAACTCAAAGAAGGAGAATTGTAGATCTATTTCTTAGCTTTCTGGATCATCTTGAAACGCCTAAATCGAAGCTCGGATGAGAGAGTTATGACCATTTTACCCACATACGTCAAAGTTGAAAATTTCAGAAAATTAAGCTTTTGGACAAATTGACCTTTGGGGCTTCGGTTGAGATTTGAATTGTGTTAAAGTTCCGAAATGAAAATGTGGTCTTCTTGAAGTTTTTAATAGACTTCTCAAGCTTTCCAGAATGGTATGGTGAACAAAAATCCGAGTTCATTTGGGCCTCCAAATATTGCTTTTTAGACAGCTGATCCGAATCCCGCATGGACTGGATTCTTGTTCGGACCAGTTGGAGTGTTTGGGCCATAACTTGCGCTTACCAACTCTAAATCAGGTGATTCAAAAGCCCAAATTCATTAGAAACTCCAGGGCTACAACTTTTCTTCTTTGCTCAAGTCCAAAATCGGCAGTCTACTAATTCAAAATTAGCTTGCAAACTGCTGATCAGTTTTGGTGTCAGATTTTGACTTCTTATGAGGTGCACGTTTTTGGGTTTTTGATTGCCTTAGATGGCTGATTCACATGACCAAGATTAGTTGTTGGATCTTGACATCTTGTACACTTGAGTGCCTATAAATACCAAGTGAAGCTAGGTTTGTATTTTGCTAATTCACAAACTAATACACACCATCTTCTTCTTCTTCTTCTTCATCTTCTCCAAATTCTAGTGTAATTAGTAGGGGAAAGAGGATCACCTCCATAGTGAGGTTGTTGTCCTCACCCCTTTCATAAATTAGTAGGGAAAGAGGATCACCTCCATAGTGAGGTTGTCGTCCTCACCCCTTTTAGAATTGAAGAAAATATTAATTGGACTTAATATGTTAGGCTAGTTCCTTTACTCAGTTCGAAGGGGATGTTAAACCTTGTTTACAGGTAATGGTTTGATTAAGTATAAGCTATTTATTCCTTCTTACATGAAGTTCATTCTTGATAATCTATTTTAATTGTTGAATGATATTTTTTCCAATTGGTTTAATGTGATCGGTTAAGTCAATTTGATTAATCTCATCTGCTAGATTAAGGGACAGTATTACGTGTAATTGATATTGTTCTTAATCATAAGTAGCAATTAGTAATACATGATTGTGGTCAAGCTTTTGAGTATTGCTATGATTATCGGAAGACAAGTTAAATAATCCGAACTTGTGTGATTGTTGCTTGGATTAGTCTAATTCCCTAGTTCTTAATACAACTATTATATTAAATCTAGAGAGCTTGTTCTAGGTTGTATAATGATTAGAATCTTGTGAAGAGCTTGTTTCATTAAGTGATAATCTAAGGGGAATTTCGGGTAGTAGAGCTTGTTACTACCTAGGGCTATTAATTTCATTGAAGGATAAATATTGCTTTACTTAATTATTCTATTGTTGTAAAAAGGTGATACTGAACCGGAAGAACTGAAATTTTTAATTAATTGGTTATTCTTATCACTTTAAATTCTGTTCTTGATAATTAGTAAAATCAAATTATAAACTCCCCCCTTTTTGGTAAACAAAGAATAATTTTAGACTAATCACTCTCTGTGGGATCGACTCTTACTTGCACTGCTACATTATTATCTTTCATAGTAAGGTTTTATTTTTGGTTACTTGCGACAGCACACCATTCATCCAAGATTTTTCGAAGATAGCATCACCATTGACCAATCTGACCAGAAAGACGAGTTCGTTTGGACAGAAAAGTGCGAGGAGAGTTTCTTGGAGCTGAAGAAGAGACTTAGCCAAGCACCAGTGTTGGCATTACCGGACGACACTGGGGGTTTTGTAGTATACAGTGATGCGTCACACAAGGGCCTTGGTTGTGTACTAATGCAGCACGGCAGGGTCATTGCGTACGCTTCTCGCCAGCTGAAGGACTATGAGAAGGGATACCCGACTCATGATCTGGAGTTAGCAGCAGTAGTGTTCGCCTTGAAGATTTGGAGGCACTACTTATATGGAGAGAGGTGCGAGATATATACAGATCACAAAAGTCTGAAATATATCTTCACTCAAAAGGAGTTGAATATGAGACAGCGCCGATGGTTAGAATTGATCAAGGATTACGATTGTGAAATTCTGTACCATCCGGGCAAAGCAAATGTAGTGGCAGATGCCCTGAGTAGGAAAGGCAGAGAGAAATTGATGAGGCTTACAACTCAGGCAGAGCTGATAAAGGACTTTGGACGCCTGGAACTGGAAGTTAAGTATCCAATGGAGACGGACGAAAAGTTGTTCACCGTGATAATAGGTCCGACTCTACTGGATAAGATAAAGGAGGCCCAAGAATTTGATGAAGAATGCATTGACATTAAGAAGCAACTGTCGGAAGGAAAAACGTTGAAGTTCAAGGTTGACAGCACAGGTCTGCTGAGGTTCGAGGGAAGGATCTGGATACCCTATATACCAGACTTAAGGGAAGAAATATTGCAGGAGGCCCATAATACGAGATTTTCGGTACATCCGGGTAGCACTAAGATGTATCAAGATCTTCGTCAACATTATTGGTGGCCGCATTTGAAGGGGAAAGTTGCGGAATTCGTCAGCCGGTGTTTAACTTGTCAGAGGGTCAAGGCAGAGCACCAACGGTCGAGCGGATTGTTGCAACCCTTAGAGATTCCCGAGTGGAAGTGGGAGCACATCACTATGAATTTTGTGGTAGGACTCCCGACAACACAAAAGGGTCTAGACGCCATCTAGGTGATCGTAGATCGTTTGACCAAGTCTGCCCACTTTCTACCGATCAAGATCAGGTACAAATTGGAACAGTTGGCGAAACTTTATGTGAAGGAGATAGTATCGCGACATGGAGTGCCAGTATCTATTGTGTCTGACAGAGATCCGCGCTTCACGTCAAATTTTTGGAGAAGTCTGCAGGAAAGAATGGGAACACAGTTGAGAATGAGTACGGCGTATCATCCTCAGACTGATGGTCAGAGTGAGCGAACAATTCAAACCTTAGAGGATATGCTCCGGGCAGTTGTGATGGACTTAGGTGGCAGCTGGGACGATCACTTGCCCTTGGTAGAGTTCGCTTACAATAATAGTTATCACGCTAGCATCGGTATGCCACCGTACGAAGCGTTATATGGAAGGAAGTGTCGAACGCCGTTGTGTTGGGATGAAGTTGGTGAACGGAGATTGTTGGGACCAGAATTGGTACAACAAACCGTGGAAATCATTAAAGTAATAAGGCAGAGGTTAGTAGCAGCCCAGGATCGTCAGAAGAAGTATGCCGACTTACATCGTCAGAAGCGAGACTTTGAAGTTGGCAGCTATGTATTTTTGAAGGTATCTCCCTGGAAAGGGAAGATCCGCTTTGGGAAGAAGGGCAAGCTGAGCCCTAGGTTTATAGGACCTTTTGAAATATTAAGGAGAATAGGCGAAGTGGCGTACGAGGTAGCATTACCTCCTGAACTTGAGCACATTCACAACGTGTTTCATGTATCAGTGTTGCGTCCGTATAAGCCAGATTACAAGCATGTCATCTCCTATGAGCCAATTCAAGTCGAAAAGGACTTATCGTACGAGGAGATTCCTGTCCAAATACTTGATAGGAAGGAGCAAACGCTGAGGAATAAAAACCATTCATTCGGTTAAAGTACTCTGGAGGAATCACGCGGTGGAAGAAGCCATGTGGGAACTCGAAGAGAAGATGAGAGCAAATTACCCTCAGTTATTTGAGCAACCTTAGATTTAAATTCCGAGGACGGAATTTTTATAAGGGGGAGAGGATGTAATGTCCAGGAATTTTTAAATATTGTTTTAATTTATTTTAATATATGAAATTCGTTTTATTTAATTTTACGATTTTAACTGGATCCATGTGGGTATTATTATTTAATTATATAAATACGTGGTCCAATAAATTTCTGTGCATTAAAGGGACTCACTGAGAGTTTAAATAAATTAGTGAGTTAACCCTAAGAATTTAATTGCAAGAAAATTGGGAAGAAAATTTATAAATAAATTCATTTTACTATTATCGGATTTAAATAATTCGCACGAGGAATTTTTGTTGAAATAAATATTATAAATAATTAATTAATTGAATTATTTGTTCAATTTAAATATTTGGAGCATAGTGTCAATAATGTTAATAAACAAATTGGGCTACCTTATTATATTCCAATTAACCCAAATTTTAATAGGCCTGAGCCCAATTTAATTTTTAGTTCTCTATTGGGCCATTTTTCTAATCAATTTAGCCGGCCCAACCCTATTGGGTGGAGCCCAAATTCCTCCTAGCCCAATTTGAGCCCATTCCTTATTTCTTTGCCAGCCGGGTTATGATTAGCAAACGGGTCGATCCAAGCAAATTGGGGAAACCGGTTAATTTGAAGATAACCGAGCATTCTGCAATTGAAAACCCCAAACCAAAACAACCGAGCAAAAGAAAAAGGAAGAAACCCAAACCCCATCAATCGAATCAGACGAGCCAGAGACGGGAGGGAGAATCGAGGTTGTTAATCGCCGGCTCGAGTCGACCAGCGGCGTAAAGGGAGACCAGCGGGCTAAGCGGGGAATCGGCGTGAGCAACCGAGCTGCCATCAACGGACCAAGGGTCCCTGAAATCCGGCGACGCGACCGGTAAGGCCACGCGGCTCGAGGTGTCGGCCGAACCCAGCTGGGAAATGACGGGAACCGTCAGTCGCTGCACATCCCTTCTACCGTTGGTTATTAATTCGACAATTTAGGTAATACCCAGTTCATTGGGTAATCGATTTTCTATAAATTGGGCACCCAAACCCTAAATTAAGCTGCTAGGATTTTATTTTTATTTTTGCAATTCGAATTAAAGGGAGAGCAGCCACTGAGAGGAGAAGAATAACAGAGGTTCGATCGGACCCAAGGTATACAATAGTTCCAACGCCTGTGATGATTTTCCGTTTAGGATTTTATGTAGATTTTCGTTATTTCTTTTTTTCTGTACTTGGATTTGCTGGTTGTATCATATACTGTGATGGTTATAATATATATTGTTTTTGGAATTGTATAATATTGCTTGGGTTTGAAAATTTGGAATTTGTGATGTGTTAGTTCTTTGTTGGGAATCTGGTGTTGGTGTTGGTCGATTTCGCAATCGATAACACACACGTGCAAGTATACACGGCCCACAAGTAATATATGATAAGATAAGAGTCGAACCCACAGGGAATTGTGACAAATAATAACCAAGTACCAATCGTATATCAATTTGATCTAATTTAAACTATGAAGGTTTGATTGTTTGTGGATTGGTTGAGTTCACAAGTTAAGTAATGAGTAAAATGCAGTAAAATATCAAGATAGAAAGGTCTAAGATTACAATTTCCCCCAACACGTCATTTGAATCTCCTAACTCTCTCTTTTCAATCAATTATAGCATACGAATTGACAACCGAGAAATCAAAACTACATAAGAGCCTCTGCCGATGGTCAATCACGAATCTTCCTAAGCGGTGCATAGGTATATGTATATCCTATACACTATCAAGAGACTAATTTCAGGAATGATTTATAGACACGTGTCACCAAATCTAATTAATCCTCCCTTCAATTACCAACTTTCACATCGGAAGTCATTAAGACTAGATTCTCAATAGGTTGCATGCGGTAATTAGGTATATATCTATCCTAACTACTATCAAGATACCTATTATTGCAAATAATTAATAAGACACACGTCACTTAATCCGATTAATAACCCACAACAATCTATACTCTCGCATGTTATCATAACTAGTTCTTAACCTATAATCCGTTCGTCAAGTTCATATAGGTTCCCAAGGTAATTACGGGCCAAGCAATTAATCTAGAAAGCAAAGGTTATGACAATCAATTCACAAATGAATAACTAAAATCAATAGAGAGAGAATTCAATTCAACTATGTGTTGGGTTCCATTGAAATCTTAGAATACAAGCTTTAGTTCATGGTAGCTAAGCAAAACATCAAACACATGGTGTTCATCATAAAATTGAAATACAAATTCAAAGGAAATCAAGAGATGATAAAACCCATTTAGAAGATATTCATATGTTGCTTGCTTGGTTGATGTCAATCTCTAGCTTTTCCTCTTCATTTGGCATTCGTTTCTCTTTTTGCTCCTGGGCTTGTTGCTGGAATTTTCTTGATTTGTAGCCCTCAAGCTCTTCTTGATGATGTATGTGCAGCCTCCCAAGGTCTAGATATGCCTTGACAATCCCTTCCTTCTTGGTTCTTTGGCTTGTGCTGAGTTTTTCCTTGTATTGCAGCACTTTTGCTCTCAAATTGATGTTTTAGTCTAGCCTCCCAATCCCTAGTTTTTTGATATGAAGCTTAGAAGAGATTATATATAGACTCCATCAAGAAACCCTAGCAAAAATCGGACAAAATGGAGCTCAGATCGCACTAAAACTGTGTCAGATCGCACTCAGCACGGCGTTGGCGCGCCCGCACCCAGCGCCTGGGCCGCACGCCCAACGCCGCACGCCCGCGCCCAGCGCTTGGGCCGCACGTTGGCCGCACGCCCACGCCCGCACGCCCACGCCGCGCGCGCCCGCACGCCAGCGCGCGCGCCCGCGCCCAGCGCCTGGGCCGCACGCTGGCCGCACGCCCACGCCGCGCGCGCCCGCACGCCGCGCCCATGCGCCCGCGCCCAGCGCCTGGCGCCCAGCACCCAGCGCCCGCCGCACACGCCCGCACGCCCAGCGCGCCCGCGCCCAGCGCCTGGGCCACACGCTGGCGCCCCGTCTGCCGCACGTCGTGCCCGCGGCTTGGTCGACGCCGCACGCCGTACACGCTTTCCAACGCCGTGCACGTCCAACTTCCAAATGTCATCAAATTAAGCCCTGAGCATCGCCAAACATAAATTTTCACCGTGTTATCATTCGGGCACGGATATCTAAGCACGGGCTTGCCCTCGTGGCTTGGTCGACGCCGCACGCCGTGCACGCTTTCCGACGTCGTGCACGCCCAACTACCAAATGTTGTCAAATTAAGCACCGAGCGTCGCCAAGCACAAATTTCCATCATACTACCATTCGGGCACAGACGTCCAGGCACGGACATTGAGTCAATACAAACAACGATCTGAGCGGTCTTTATTTCAATTCCTACAAACATAATGAAAATGCATCAAAGCAACATAAAACATGTAAAAATAATTAAAAACTAATTTATGTAGAAATAAGATAAAAATACATAAAAACCACATAAAATACCTAAAGACTTGCAAATTATCAAGGCCAAAAGTACCCAAATTGTGTGTATAAAATACACTCATCAAATACCCCCAAACTTAAATCTTTGCTTGTCCTCAAGCAAAACAAACCTAAGCTAAACAATTCAAAAACTTCTAATATAACCTAACTTGAGCAATGAATTAATAAGCCGACAATGGTCTCAAAGGCATCAACACAAAGAACTCAAGAGAACAAACAAGGTGTTGCAAGTCTAAAATTTCAGTTAGCTAGTCATACTTTGCTTAAGGCCCCTTCCGTGTGTGTGTGAGTACCCAATAGCACTAAACCAACCAAGCTCGGATGAACTTTGCAACCACATTACCTTATGAAATAATCAAAATATCCCCAAAACAACATGCTTAACACATCACTCAATACAAAGGTATACAAATCACAATTCCAAAAATTTTGAGAATCAAGGGCTCTAGGTGAGTGCATTTTATGCTCCATCTCAACCTTAAGCACGCTCATATGGGCGAGTGCGTTTTACGCTCAACCTCAACCCCATGCAAAATTTGCAATAAACAAAATTTTTTTTTCTTTAATCACAATTATAAGAGAGTGCGTTTTACGCTCTATCTCTCCTACGCATGTGTCCATGAGTGAGTGCGTTTTACGCTCCATCTCAACTCACCACATGACCATCAATTCAAATATAACAAATTTGGACACCTAGGTTCGAGTGATGTTTAAACGAGTTCTAGAGTTTATAGATATTTTTCACAAGCATTCGGTTATAAAAGCCTTCTCTAAGCATACAACTAGCTTAATACTCATGGGTAAGTGCATGAAAGTGAAAGGACGCATAAGCAAAATAATAACCAATAAACGATAAGCACAAAGACTAAGCAACAATTGTCTACGTCTCATGAGTTAGATTCTCTTCAAACAAGCCATTATCATAGACCATGGATTATAGCTCAAATCAAATTAAAACAATGCTCAAGGGACACATCCTAAAAATAAATAAATTTTTTTTTTAAATGAAAAGAAAAACATACTTAAATCACACAAAAACTAAATTAAACACACAAATACGCAAATAGGAAGTACTACCCCCAAACTTAAATTTGACTACCACACAACACAACACGACTAGACAGACAAGGATAACTCAATTAAACTACCAACACCCCCAAACTTAAAACAAACATAATCCTCGATGTTTATGATAGACAGAATTAAAATAGAGAACTTCACTGAGGGTAATCAAGCAACATCATTATAGTGTGGTCACGCTTGGACGCTTTCGGACTAACAAAATTCTTGTCATGGGCTTTGGTTGGCTTGGACGATGAAGCTTCACCCCATTTGTTATTTGGAAGCCATACCAGATCAATGCCTCATGAAGAACAGCCCACATTAGCAAAGAAACTCTCTCAGGCCAAATATCAAACATGTGGCGTGCACCTCCCAAAATCTCAGTTGTCAATGCATTGGGAAGCAGGGCTAGCCCTCCACAAAGTCTTGCAATGGGAGAATTGGAGTGTTCCTGCAATAAAACTCAACCCAAGCACAGTCCCAAGCAAGTAAAATTTGAAATTAACAGACCTTGTTACCTTTTCTTGGAAAACTAATGAAAAGCCATGGGAATTCTTCAAAATCTACTAAATCCTTGTTGAATTTCCAGTTAGAAGATTGAAATGCTGATGGATTGCAGAGATTGGATGCCCAATTGGAGTGATGGGGCACGAATTTGAGTTTGGGAAAAATGCATGTAAGTTGGCCTTGGAGTGGGAGGAGAGAGATATAAGTTGGACTATAAAAATGAGCTGATGGGTGCATATAAGCTGCTGGTGGCTGTCAAGGCTAGCTTGCGCGCTGCTGAGTGTGTTGCTGCTGAGTGTGCTGCTAAGCGTGCTGGTGCATGTTGCTCAACGTGTTGATGCTGTGCTTCTGCTATAGTTTTCACTAGTGATCGTAAGCATCAAACTGCAGCAAGAAATATTACACACATTAAACACAATTAAACATAAAATCAAAAACAAAACACACCAAACGTTTTTTTTTTTTTTTTGGAGATTAAAATAAAAAAAAATAAAAACAAAATAGCTCGAAAAATAAAATGGAGATTTGGGTTGCCTCCCAAATAGCGCTTGAGTTAAAGTCCTCAGCCTGACTAGCTTCCTGTTTCCTTTTAGTCCAGCTCGATTGCAAAAATGACCTTAGCATGCCTTCGTGCTGTCATTTCCTTAATTTGCATGGCATGCATGCATACTAGACGACTCCCAAACTCAGTTTCTTCTATCAGCAAAAAGAAACTTTCTTCATTCGCTTCATCTTTCAGTAGGGGAGAAACATCTGAGGGCATTGCTTCGGTGAGGTCCATAGTCTCAAGCTCACCTAGCTTATTGTTCTTATATAAATCCTCCTGTATGAACTGAGAGTAGCTAGGGGTCTGCTCTATTGTGTCTATGAATGACATAGTGACATTAAGTTTCTCAAGCACAAGTGGATCCTCATCGAACCTTTCATGAACCTCAACTTCATCACGTCATGGCTAAAACTGTAAACTAGCTCCCATATCACCTAGAACTTTGCCTATGACATGACTACTCAATGGGCACGGGACTGCAAAACCACCCAGATCCTTGAGCTTTGGAGGAGAAGGTATATGGGATACACTCGAGATTAGCTCATCATCATCATTGGGGCTCAAGGCTGGATCCTCGGTCTCCTTTTCTAGTTTCCCACATGTCTCTTCCATATCAGAATCATCATCAATTAGCATGTCTGGTTGCAGCTTTGGAACGTGAAATCCATCAGTCTCGGGAACCATGTCATTGGGCCATTCGCCTTGATATCTATCGTTGAAGGCGATAATAAGTTGTCCCATCTGGTTCTCAAGATTTTGAATCGTTATATGCTGACTTTTCACAATCTCCTCAATCGAAGTTATGGTCTGGGACCCAAGTTCCTTCACATTTGAATTTTCTTCTTGTGGCAATGAAGGTGGACATGAGAATTCCGGTGCATATGCTGGACTCGGAGCATAGTATTGATCTTCATAATTGTGGTTCCATGTAGAATCTGGGTAATACCCCCAATCTTGGTGATAAGCATCGGAACAGTCATAACTATTAGAGTAATCGCCGATGTTGCCACCATACCATGCCGACTCAAAATTAATGGTGCATAGATGACTCGGATGGTTTCCATCACAATAATCACAATTCACCGCAACACGTTGAGTACGTTGGGCCACTAGAGCGTTAACATTCCTTGACAGCTCCTCTATATGTGCCGCCACCGCATCAATTCCATCCATCCATGCCGCTTCTGATTGGGTCATTCCCGTGTGAGGCCATTGATAATTATAGTTGGCCATGGTGTACCTCGTAACGAAGAAAGCATTAAACAGAAAAATACAAAAAAAAATGTTAAAAATAAATTAAAAATAACTTTATATACAAGTTTAAATTAAGACCAATTTGATAGTAATTAATATTGGTATAATTATTAGAAACAATTCCCCGACAACGGCGCCAAAAACTTGTTGGTCGATATCGCAATCGATAACACACACGTGCAAGTATACACGGCCCACAAGTAATATATGATAAGATAAGAGTCGAACCCACAGGGAATTGTGACAAATAATAACCAAGTACCAATCGTATATCAATTTGATCTAATTTAAACTATGAAGGTTTGATTGTTTGTGGATTGGTTGAGTTCACAAGTTAAGTAATGAGTAAAATGCAGTAAAATATCAAGATAGAAAGGTCTAAGATTACAATTTCCCCCAACACGTCATTTGAATCTCCTAACTCTCTCTTTTCAATCAATTATAGCATACGAATTGACAACCGAGAAATCAAAACTACATAAGAGCCTCTGTCGATGGTCAATCACGAATCTTCCTAAGCGGTGCATAGGTATATGTCTATCCTATACACTATCAAGAGACTAATTTCAGGAATGATTTATAGACACGTGTCACCAAATCTAATTAATCCTCCCTTCAATTACCAACTTTCACATCGGAAGTCATTAAGACTAAATTTTCAATAGGTTGCATGCGGTAATTAGGTATATATCTATCCTAACTACTATCAAGATACCTATTATTGCAGATAATTAATAAGACACACGTCACTTAATCCGATTAATAACCCACAACAATCTATAATCTCGCATGTTATCATAACTAGGTCTTAACCTATAATCCGTTCGTCAAGTTCATATAGGTTACCAAGGTAATTACGGGCCAAGCAATTAATCTAGAAAGCAAAGGTTATGACAATCAATTCACAAATGAATAACTAAAATCAATAGAGAGAGAATTCAATTCAACTATGTGTTGGGTTCCATTGAAATCTTAGAATACAAGCTTTAGTTCATGGTAGCTAAGCAAAACATCAAACACATGGTGTTCATCATAAAATTGAAATACAAATTCAAAGGAAATCAAGAGATGATAAAACCCATTTAGAAGATATTCATATGTTACTTGCTTGGTTGATGTCAATCTCTAGCTTTTCCTCTTCATTTGGCATTCGTTTCTCTTTTTGCTCCTGGGCTTGTTGCTGGAATTTTCTTGATTTGTAGCCCTCAAGCTCTTCTTGATGATGTATGTGCAGCCTCCCAAGGTCTAGATATGCCTTGACAATCCCTTCCTTCTTGGTTCTTTGGCTTGTGCTGAGTTTTTCCTTGTATTGCAGCACTTTTGCTCTCAAATTGATATTTTAGTCTAGCCTCCCAATCCCTAGTTTTTTGATATGAAGCTTAGAAGAGATTATATATAGCCTCCATCAAGAAACCCTAGCAAAAATCGAACAAAATGGAGCTCAGTTCGCACTAAAACTGTGTCAGATCGCACTCAGCACGGCGTTGGCGCGCCCGCACGCCAGCGCGCGCGCCCGCGCCCAGCGCCTGGGCCGCACGCCCAACGCCGCACGCCCGCGCCGCGCGCCCGCGCCCAGCGCCTGGGCCGCACGCTGGCCGCATGCCCACGCCCGCACGCCCACGCCACGCGCCCGCACGCCAGCGCGCGCGCCCGCGCCCAGCGCCTGGGCCGCACACTGGCCGCACGCCCACGCCCGCTGCCGAGGCCCCGCGCGCGCCCAACGCCGCACGCCCACGCCGCGCGCCCGCACGCCGCGCCCATGCGCCCGCGCCCAGCGCCTGGCGCCCAGCGCCCGCCGCACACGCCCGCACGCCCAGCGCGCCCGCGCCCAGCGCCTGGGCCACACGCTAGCGCCCCGTCTGCCGCACGTCGTGCCCGCGGTTTGGTCGACGCCGCACGCCGTGCACGCTTTCCAACGCCGTGCACGCCCAACTTCCAAATGTCATCAAATTAAGCCCCGAGCATCGCCAAACATAAATTTTCACCGTGTTATCATTCGGGCACGGATATCTAAGCACGGGCTTGCCCTCGTGGCTTGGTCGACGCCGCACGCCGTGCACGCTTTCCGACGCCGTGCACGCCCAACTACCAAATGTTGTCAAATTAAGCACCGAGCGTCGCCAAACACAAATTTCCATCATACTACCATTCGGGCACAGACGTCCAGGCACGGACATTGAGTCAATACAAACAACGATCTGAGCGGTCTTTATTTCAATTCCTACAAACATAATGAAAATGCATCAAAGCAACATAAAACATGTAAAAATAACTAAAAACTAATTTATGTAGAAATAAGATAAAAATACATAAAAACCACATAAAATACCTAAAGACTTGCAAATTATCAAGGCCAAAAGTACCCAAATTGTGTGTATAAAATACACTCATCAAATACCCCCAAACTTAAATCTTTACTTGTCCTCAAGCAAAACAAACCTAAGCTAAACAATTCAAAAACTTCTAATATAACCTAACTTGAGCAATGAATTAATAAGCCGACAATGGTCTCAAAGGCATCAACACAAAGAACTCAAGAGAACAAACAAGGTGTTGCAAGTCTAAAATTTCAGTTAGCTAGTCATACTTTGCTTAAGGCCCCTTCCGTGTGTGTGTGAGTACCCAATAGTACTAAACCAACCAAGCTCGGATGAACTTTGCAACCACATTACCTTATGAAATAATCAAAATAACCCCAAAACAACATGCTTAACACATCACTCAATACAAAGGTATACAAATCACAATTCCAAAAATTTTGAGAATCAAGGGCTCTAGGTGAGTGCATTTTATGCTCCATCTCAACCTTAAGCACGCTCATATGGGCGAGTGCGTTTTACGCTCAACCTCAACCCCATGCAAAATTTGCAATAAACAAAATTTTTTTTTCTTTAATCACAATTATAAGAGAGTGCGTTTTACGCTCTATCTCTCCTACGCATGTGTCCATGAGTGAGTGCGTTTTACGCTCCATCTCAACTCACCACATGACCATCAATTCAAATATAACAAATTTGGACACCTAGGTTCGAGTGATGTTTAAACGAGTTCTAGAGTTTATAGATATTTTTCACAAGCATTCGGTTATAAAAGCCTTCTCTAAGCATACAACTAGCTTAATACTCATGGGTAAGTGCATGAAAGTGAAAGGACGCATAAGCAAAATAATAACCAATAAACGATAAGCACAAAGACTAAGCAACAATTGTCTACGTCTCATGAGTTAGATTCTCTTCAAACAAGCCATTATCATAGACCATGGATTATAGCTCAAATCAAATTAAAACAATGCTCAAGGGACACATCCTAAAAATAAATAAATTTTTTTTTAAATGAAAAGAAAAACATACTTAAATCACACAAAAACTAAATTAAACACACAAATACGCAAATAGGAAGTACTACCCCCAAACTTAAATTTGACTACCACACAACACAACACGACTAGACAGACAAGGATAACTCAATTAAACTACCAACACCCCCAAACTTAAAACAAACATAATCCTCGATGTTTATGATAGACAGAATTAAAATAGAGAACTTCACTGAGGGTAATCAAGCAACATCATTATAGTGTGGTCACGCTTGGACGCTTTCGGACTAACAAAATTCTTGTCATGGGCTTTGGTTGGCTTGGACGATGAAGCTTCACCCCATTTGTTATTTGGAAGCCATACCAGATCAATGCCTCATGAAGAACAGCCCACATTAGCAAAGAAACTCTCTCAGGCCAAATATCAAACATGTGGCGTGCACCTCCCAAAATCTCAGTTGTCAATGCATTGGGAAGCAGGGCTAGCCCTCCACAAAGTCTTGCAATGGGAGAATTGGAGTGTTCCTGCAATAAAACTCAACCCAAGCACAGTCCCAAGCAAGTAAAATTTGAAATTAACAGACCTTGTTACCTTTTCTTGGAAAACTAATGAAAAGCCATGGGAATTCTTCAAAATCTACTAAATCCTTGTTGAATTTCCAGTTAGAAGATTGCAATGCTGATGGATTGCAAAGATTGGATGCCCAATTGGAGTGATGGGGCACGAATTTGAGTTTGGGAAAAATGCATGTAAGTTGGCCTTGGAGTGGGAGGAGAGAGATATAAGTTGGACTATAAAAATGAGCTGATGGGTGCATATAAGCTGCTGGTGGCTGTCAAGGCTAGCTTGCGCGCTGCTGAGTGTGTTGCTGCTGAGTGTGCTGCTGAGCGTGCTGGTGCATGTTGCTCAACGTGTTGATGCTGTGCTTCTGCTATAGTTTTCACTAGTGATCGTAAGCATCAAACTGCAGCAAGAAATATTACACATATTAAACACAATTAAACATAAAATCAAAAACAAAACACACCAAACGTTTTTTTTTTTTTTTGGAGATTAAAATAAAAAAAATAAAAACAAAATAGCTCGAAAAATAAAATGGAGATTTGGGTTGCCTCCCAAATAGCGCTTGAGTTAAAGTCCTCAGCCTGACTAGCTTCCTGTTTCCTTTTAGTCCAGCTCGATTGCAAAAATGACCTTAGCATGCCTTCGTGCTGTCATTTCCTTAATTTGCATGGCATGCATGCATACTAGACGACTCCCAAACTCAGTTTCTTCTATCAGCAAAAAGAAACTTTCTTCATTCGCTTCATCTTTTAGTAGGGGAGAAACATCTGAGGGCATTGCTTCGGTGAGGTCCATAGTCTCAAGCTCACCTAGCTTATTGTTCTTATATAAATCCTCCTGTATGAACTGAGAGTAGCTAGGGGTCTGCTCTATTGTGTCTATGAATGACATAGTGACATTAAGTTTCTCAAGCACAAGTGGATCCTCATCGAACCTTTCATGAACCTCAACTTCATCACGCCATGGCTCAAACTGTAAACTAGCTCCCATATCACCTAGAGCTTTGCCTATGACATGACTACTTAATGGGCACGGGACTGCAAAACCACCCAGATCCTTGAGCTTTGGAGGAGAAGGTATATGGGATACACTCGAGATTAGCTCATCATCATCATTGGGGCTCAAGACTGGATCCTCGGTCTCCTTTTCTAGTTTCCCACATGTCTCTTCCATATCAGAATCATCATCAATTAGCATGTCTGGTTGCAGCTTTGGCACGTGAAATCCATCAGTCTCGGGAACCATGTCATTGGGCCATTCGCCTTGATATCTATCGTTGAAGGCGATAATAAGCTGTCCCATCTGGTTCTCAAGATTTTGAATCGTTATATGCTGACTTTTCACAATCTCCTCAATCGAAGTTATGGTCTGGGACCCAAGTTCCTTCACATTTGAATTTTCTTCTTGTGGCAATGAAGGTGGACATGAGAATTCCGGTGCATATGCTGGACTCGGAGCATAGTATTGATCTTCATAATTGTGGCTCCATGTAGAACCTAGGTAATACCCCCAATCTTGGTGATAAGCATCGGAACAGTCATAACTATTAGAGTAATCGCCGATGTTGCCACCATACCATACCGACTCAAAATTAATGGTGCATAGATGACTCGGATGGTTTCCATCACAATAATCACAATTCACCGCAACACGTTGAGTACGTTGGGCCACTAGAGCGTTAACATTCCTTGACAGCTCCTCTATATGTGCCGCCACCGCATCAATTCCATCCATCCATGCCGCTTCTGATTGGGTCATTCCCGTGTGAGGCCATTGATAATTATAGTTGGCCATGGTGTACCTCGTAACGAAGAAAGCATTAAACAGAAAAATACAAAAAAAAATGTTAAAAATAAATTAAAAATAACTTTATATACAAGTTTAAATTAAGACCAATTTGATAGTAATTAATATTGGTATAATTATTAGAAACAATTCCCCGGCAACGGCGCCAAAAACTTGTTGGTCGATATCGCAATCGATAACACACACGTGCAAGTATACACGGCCCACAAGTAATATATGATAAGATAAGAGTCGAACCCATAGGGAATTGTGACAAATAATAACCAAGTACCAATCGTATATCAATTTGATCTAATTTAAACTATGAAGGTTTGATTGTTTGTGGATTGGTTGAGTTCACAAGTTAAGTAATGAGTAAAATGCAGTAAAATATCAAGATAGAAAGGTCTAAGATTACAATTTCCCCCAACACGTCATTTGAATCTCCTAACTCTCTCTTTTCAATCAATTATAGCATACGAATTGACAACCGAGAAATCAAAACTACATAAGAGCCTCTGTCGATGGTCAATCACGAATCTTCCTAAGCGGTGCATAGGTATATGTCTATCCTATACACTATCAAGAGACTAATTTCAGGAATGATTTATAGACACGTGTCACCAAATCTAATTAATCCTCCCTTCAATTACCAACTTTCACATCGGAAGTCATTAAGACTAGATTCTCAATAGGTTGCATGCGGTAATTAGGTATATATCTATCCTAACTACTATCAAGATACCTATTATTGCAGATAATTAATAAGACACACGTCACTTAATCCGATTAATAACCCACAACAATCTATAATCTCGCATGTTATCATAACTAGGTCTTAACCTATAATCCGTTCGTCAAGTTCATATAGGTTCCCAAGGTAATTACGGGCCAAGCAATTAATCTAGAAAGCAAAGGTTATGACAATCAATTCACAAATGAATAACTAAAATCAATAGAGAGAGAATTCAATTCAACTATGTGTTGGGTTCCATTGAAATCTTAGAATACAAGCTTTAGTTCATGGTAGCTAAGCAAAACATCAAACACATGGTGTTCATCATAAAATTGAAATATAAATTCAAAGGAAATCAAGAGATGATAAAACACATTTAGAAGATATTCATATGTTGCTTGCTTGGTTGATGTCAATCTCTAGCTTTTCCTCTTCATTTAGCATTCGTTTCTCTTTTTGCTCCTGGGCTTGTTGCTGGAATTTTCTTGATTTGTAGCCCTCAAACTCTTCTTGATGATGTATGTGCAGCCTCCCAAGGTCTAGATATGCCTTGACAATCCCTTCCTTCTTGGTTCTTTGGCTTGTGCTGAGTTTTTCCTTGTATTGCAGCACTTTTGCTCTCAAATTGATGTTTTAGTCTAGCCTCCCAATCCCTAGTTTTTTGATATGAAGCTTAGAAGAGATTATATATAGCCTCCATCAAGAAACCCTAGCAAAAATCGGACAAAATGGAGCTCAGATCGCACTAAAACTGTGTCAGATCGCACTCAGCACGGCGTTGGCGCGCCCGCACGCCAGCGCGCGCGCCCGCGCCCAGCGCCTGGGCCGCACGCCCAACGCCGCACGCCCGCGCCGTGCGCCCGCACGCCAGCGCGCGCGCCCGCGCCCAGCGCCTGGGCCGCACGCTGGCCGCACGCCCGCTGCCGAGGCCCCGCGCGCGCCCAACGCCGCACGCCCACGCCGCGCGCCCGCATGCCGCGCCCATGCGCCCGCGCCCAGCGCCTGCCGCACACGCCCGCACGCCCAGCGCGCCCGCGCCCAGCGCCTGGGCCACACGCTGGCGCCCCGTCTGCCGCACGCCGTGCCCGCGGCTTGGTCGACGCCGCACGCCGTGCACGCTTTCCAACGCCGTGCACGCCCAACTTCCAAATGTCATCAAATTAAGCCCCGAGCATCGCCAAACATAAATTTTCACCGTGTTATCATTCGGGCACGGATATCTAAGCACGGGCTTGCCCTCGTGGCTTGGTCGACGCCGCACGCCGTGCACGCTTTCCGACGCCGTGCACGCCCAACTACCAAATGTTGTCAAATTAAGCACCGAGCGTCGCCAAGCACAAATTTCCATCATACTACCATTCGGGCACAGACGTCCAGGCACGGACATTGAGTCAATACAAACAACGATCCGAGCGGTCTTTATTTCAATTCCTACAAACATAATGAAAATGCATCAAAGCAACATAAAACATGTAAAAATAACTAAAAACTAATTTATGTAGAAATAAGATAAAAATACATAAAAACCACATAAAATACCTAAAGACTTGCATATTATCAAGGCCAAAAGTACCCAAATTGTGTGTATAAAATACACTCATCAGTTGGCGAACCTTAAAGGTTCTATACTGAATTTAGGCCAACATAGAATTCTGGAATTGGTATAATGCCTAGATTACACTCTGTTTTTCTGTTTAGAATTTGTTGCCTACTATGTTGGGTAAATGTTTGGAATAAAATTTGCAGGGGCTGGATATCATTGTAACTGTGATCTTGGCAACACAAAACTATTAACTGAGTATACAACAAGTGAATTGTTTGAATAAATTGTGTAATTCAATGGAGCCAACTGTGAGCCAAATGTACTATCATTAGCTTAACTAGTGGTTATTAATGGAAGCTAATAATACACTTGTAAACTAATGAGCTATTACAACTAATAAATAAAATTAGTAAGTTAATTAATTATTATTTATCAATAAATAATAAATAAAGATAATAAATATTTAATTATTATTTAATTAATAATAAATAATAAATGAAGCTAATAAAGTAATTATTTATTATCAAATAAAAAAATAAAGATACTACATATATAATTATGTATGAATAAAGTATTATCAATAAACAATAAATATTTAATTATTATTAGATAATAATTAAGTATGAATAAGAAGTAATAAAATAATAGCCTTATATGCTATTATATTTTCCATATATAGTAAATTGTTTATTTATTTTTTTTAAAAACAATGATTAAGAATTGTAAATTAATTATTTATTATTTGATTAACTTTAAAAAATAAATAAACCTAATTAGTTATTATTTATTACTAAATAATAACTAAAGATAAGTTCATTAATAATTATTTGATTAACTTTAATTGATGAATAAACCTAATTAGTTATTATTTACTATTAGATAATAACTAAAGGTAACTCTTACTTACTAATTAATTATTTACTATTTGATTAGCTTTAAATAATAACTAAACCTAATTAATTATTATTTAATCTTAAATAATAATTAAAGACGATTAAAAATTAATAATTAATTATTATTTAATTACTAATTAAATAATAAGTAAATATAATTAGTTATTAATTATTAACTAAAGATAACTAATTAATTACTGTTTAACGAATATTAAATAGTAATTAAATAAAGATAAAGTGAATAAAAATAAGGAGATTTTAAATAACACATTAATTAAACAATTATGATAAATTGTTTAAGGGTTAATAAATGAATATTACTTTAAAAAAATAATGATTAATTAATTAAACAATTATAATTAATTGTTTAAGGGTTCAATAAGTGTTTATTACTTAAGGGATTCATGGTTGATTTATTTAAACCATCAACCTAAAAGTCAATTAAGTGTCTTATAGGATTTACTATAGTTTATTTACTTATGTGTGTTATGTGATTTGCTTAATTGTTAAATAAATAACATAAGTAAGCGTATCGACGTACCACTACGCAGTACTAATTGATAGACCGACATTATTTATGTTAGGTTCTTCAAGGTCAAATAGTTAAAGCTAGAATTATTTGTAGCTGAGCAAACAGGCAAGTTCCTAACCCTAAACTTCTTACATTATTGCAAGTTCCCCAACTCAATCTCGAGTTATTATTTTCGAAGCATGTTAGTGAATAATTATTGTCGATTATTCACATCTATACTGATTATTGAGATTCGCACCTTGTGCAATTGAATTCCTATCCTATTATGATTGAACTGTAAATTTAATTAAAGTTCTTTCAAGTATAAATTGTTTATGAGATCGATCTATGCTATTTGTATCAGCTAGATCCAGCATGTCTAAATTGGTTAAGACAATGGTATTTTAAAAGCTGTTCTTATTAAATTGTTGTGGTAAGAACTCTTGGCTGAGAAAAGGATAAACTTGTTTAAGGCATGATATCAATGCTGGTTATTAAGTGTTTATGCATAAATCACGGGGTATGAGAGGCTGATCCCCTCGATTACCAAAACTTTTTAAGAGTTCCAGCTTACGTGCTGAGAACCTTGGAAAATGTCCTTGGTTATTTCAAACCACTCAGTAATTGGCATTCAATCATTTGAATATTCAACTGTTGACTGATAATTCATATTTCTTCACAATTCTATACCGTTGTTGAACATTGAAAGCGAAATTTCCTTCCATTCATGATATATCTCCCTTGTGTATAAACTTGCTAAGAAAACTAGTTGCTTACCCTTGCTATATCATGATCTTCATTTCAGCTAAGGCAAAAACGTCTAAAGAAGACAAAGGAAAAGGGAAGGTGCAAGGATAGATGCCCGATAGTGCCTATGTACTAGTTATTCTTGAATGTTGTTTGATTAAGTGAACCTTTTATTGTATTAAGGGTACGTTTTATGTTAAGGTTAAAGAACCTTGGGACCAAGATTGTAAGACTTTATTATTATTTCAATAAACAATGTATGTTTATTATTCCGCATTTAGTTAGAAAGTATGTTTGTCGTTGAGTATCGTGAGCACCGAATTCGAGGTTAGGAAACCCGGATTTGGGGGCGTCACACTTAGATTATTTTGATCAAGTGGTGATACATCCGAATCAAAATTATCCAAGTTAAGTCCATCCTAGCACTTCCATATATTCGAAAGAAAAACACTGTCCTTGTGGTGACACAACAAAACAGCATCGTTCAGTCTATTTATAAGCATCAAATGTGATAAAGCAACATCTTAAATATTTAATACTTGCCTTGTGGTGACACAACAAACTCATATTAAATATTTAATACTCTATTGTTTTACCATGCTAGAAGGCGACGTTCGATGTTCCAAATATCTTTGAACGCTTAGGACTTAATATAATTACTATGAGGGGTTTGTTATTATTTGTCTCATCTTGTTTAGCGTGCATGCACATATATATATAAAATACGCGTCATATTATTTAACATGCGAAGCATGTTGTATAATATATAATATATACATAGTAAGCATGCACATATAGAATACTATATTCTACCCGGAATGATTATGGACTTTTATTCTAGTTTGGTTCACTAGAGCCACCAAGTGAACCAAAAGGTCAAACCTAGGGTGCAAGAACAAAATTTAAATATAATTATTACATTTAAATCCCGGGCTCTATTACAAACGGGTCTTCAAGCGCTCCTTGCTCCTTTGTCTCCAATTCTTCAAGTAATTCTAACTAAACCTATTACATAAACTATTTACAATAAATAGAAACCTTGATCAGCAGTCAAGGGGAAGTACATAGGAGGGAGATAGAATTTACATTAAGAAAAATTAGAGAAGACGAGGTACGCAGACCTCATTTATAAAACCCATTCATTCAAACATCCACTAAAATAAATCCAATCACACATTGGTCAGTAGTCCATAATCAATCCCTATTTATTATCATACATATCTCCATATGTATCAATAAATAACATTCATCTCATGAATAATAAAATTATTCCATATATGCATTGATATCATTTAATGGGCAATTAAAAGTTTAATAGAAATTCAATTTTGAAACAAAAATAAACTCCTTTATTTTAATCAAAATTTAAATCATAATAAACTTATTTATTTTATTTTATCCAATTTTGAATTAAAAAAAACTCTTTTATTTTTAATCAAATTCCAAATCAAAATAAACTCCTTTATTTTAATTAACATGGAAACCAATTTCAAGTTCAAAATAAACTCCTTTATTTTAACTTAAAATTGCTTGGAAAAATAAAATATGTTAAATTCTATTCCTTATCAAAATAAACATCTTTATTTTTAAGGAAACATGGAATCCTATTCCATATGTGAATAAACTCCTTTATTCTAGGAAACATGGAATCATATTCCATGTGTGAATAAACTCTTTTATTCTAGTTAACGTAGAATCCAATTCCAAGTTCAAATAAAACTTTTAATTTTAATTATATTCCAATTGAAAATAAATCTTTTATCTTAATTGAAAATAAATAAAATCAAAAATAAAAATTTTTCAAAATCTGCAGACCGGCGCGACCGCGCTCCAAAATGAACTAGGAGCGGCGCGGCCGCGCTGCATCCCAGAAACAATTTCTGGGTTCGGGCGCGGCCGTGCTCTAGAATGAACTAGAAGCGGCGCGGCCGCGCCGCGTAGCAGACTTCGAAATTTTTTTTCTTTAGCCCAGAAAATCGATCCAATCGCATACTCATACATACATGGAATTATAATAATCGATAATTAGCACAAGGTTAGGCTCTGATACCACTATTAGGTTTGTATATAGCGCGAACATGCAATCAAATTACATAACTAGTGCGGAAGCGATAAAACGGATTTTAAAATTTTTCATACAAACCATCACCATGATCATCCATGTGCTCAATCATCAATTAAACGAAAGAGATAAAGTATGAGAATCATACCCTTGTAGAACCATGCTTCCACATGTACGAGTTCACCTCCAAATCCTTCGCGTTCTCCTTGAATTCCACCGATTAAATTCCTTCCTTTGATCAACGTTAGCCACCCAAGTGTTTGACCTCTAGAGGTGATCCACCAAGGAATAATAGTTGTTCAAAAAAATGGGTGTTGGCAAAACCCTAGTTTCTATCTCTATAGAAATTGCAAGTACTCTCTCTCCAATTCTTATAGAAGAGTGTGTAACTGTCTAACAGTCTAACTGTCTAACCCTAAATCATGATAAGACTTCTCTTATTTATAGATATAGGGAACCCTCCTAAACTATTTAGGATTAGGGTTTTATTTTAATTAAACTCCTTTAATTAATTAAACTCCTAATCCAATTAGGATTTATGAGAGAGTACTTCTATTAATTAATTCTCAATCCCTATTAGGAATTAAATAATAGTAATTGTAATAATAATAATAATAAGACTCCTCTTATTAATTTATATTTAATATTTTAAAAATATTAAATAATAAATATTAAGTTATTTAATTTATTCTATCTCCATAGATTAAATTAAATACACTTAACTTATTATTACAATTATGTCATTTACTTCTTAAACAAATATTTTTCCTTTTTGCGGTGTGACCCTTTAGGTTATCCATATTAAACCGGTTGTGAATAAACCAATTAGAACAATTCTAATCTTATTTAAATAAATAAATTAAACTATTTAATTTATTTAAATAAATAATATTTATTCTACAATAAGGGTAAGCCCTCTTAGCGATCAACGACTTTCCAAATAATATAGATTTCAACATTAATCACAAAAGAACCTTTCAGTGAATAGTTACCGTACAATTCAATCCTTCTACCATACAATGTCCCAATTAAATATAAGACATGGAATTACTGTCAAGTCTTATTTTATTTAATTATATGTATTTCGATTCTCAAATGCACAACTCTGATTAATGCAAATTAGAAACTCCTTTCTAATTTCATTCTGCTTTGGCCAAAGACTTCTGAGTTGTCATTTATCGAATCACATAGGACATTCTCTCCTTTTACTAGAAGTGGTAGATTCTTTGTTGATCATTCACCTATCTCCATGTATAACTTATTATACCCAATCATACCCTTTGATATACCCAAAGGGTCTTAAGGGACATGTCAAAGTATAACTTATCACACACAAGATACTATGATGATCTCAAGTCCAAGGATTAATTGTACTACTATCACTAGAGGAATTCCTACTGACAGACAAGTAAAACTCCATTTTGTATTCCTTAGCGAGCCACGTTCAGTGAACTTATTCTCCAATAAGCACCTACATACTTGCTTTAGTGTCTCCACACAAATGATTATGAGATCAATCATCCTCTTCATAAGAGCAAGCAACGTATGTACTAATCTATCCGGATTCACTAATCCCCTTTTTAGTAATCCAACGATTAGGAACGATTTTAGTTTGTGAGCTATCTTGAATTTAGATCTCATTAGCATGATCACCATCGTGATTCTAAAAACATTACTCAAAACTATGAGTTTATCACATTTAATATAACAGCACTGTGTAGATAAAGTAAAATGCCTTTAACAATCGAATAAGATTACAAAGTATATGCTACATCATATCAAATGTGATTGGCTTGTGTGCATACTACTTTCAATAATAAAAATTATGATTGCGGGTGTTCGGGGGTTATTGAGATGGCTTTCATGCCCACAGATCGCCCCGACCCTATTTTGATGCTTGACGTTCCGTTTGTCACCAAAAACGATTTTTAAACAAAACGACAAAGATCTTCTAAAATCAAAAACTCAAATCGCATGGGTTAGTAAGACCACCTTTAGATTAAAATTGAAAGTAATGAAGGATCTCGATTACTATTTGGCGAAGGGTTTGAAAATTAGGTTTTCCAAAATATCACCCAAAAACGGGTTCTATCAAAAAGTCATAAACTAAAACGAACATTTTCTTTAAATCAAATCCCTCGTGCATAGGTTCAAAGAGGCTTTAAGTTGCTTTCAAAATAATGCACTTCTCATGATTTTGATCCAAAGCTAGATAGCGATTTCCTTCAAAATCACACACACACACTTCACACTTAGGAAAACATCAAGATGCGGTAATCGTGTTTTCACAAAAGTCGGGGGGTGCCTAACATTTTCCCCTCGCTTAAGCAAGCTCCCGAACTCTATGAATCTCGGTTTCAAGACCAATTTTACGGAGTCATATATTGAGTCATATTGCGAAAATTCTAAAAATTCAGATGAGTTGGTGCATCCATTTAAATTTTTACCAACTGGCGACTTTGTCTAAATTGGCCCATCATTAAATCAACATTTCAAAACCCCGTCGATATTTATGTCGATTTTTTCCTAAAAAATCATCCTTTAAGCGAAGTCAACAAATCGAAATCTCAAAAAGGGGTAGAAACAACAAAATTAGAAAAAAAATCGCATACCCAGCGTCGGCACTGTGGTCAGAGAATTTTTTTTTGCTGGCCACAAGTAGGAGTCGTGGTCAGGAGAAATGTCTAAAATACCCCAAACTTAGTTAGATTTAAATAGTTTCAATGTATAAAATATTTGTATATATAATTTTTTAAGTAATAAAAAATAACATTGTCAACTATATATAATGCATATATTTTTATAAATAATTTTTTAAGAAATAAAATTTAAAATTGTTAATTATATTCAATGTATTTTATTTGTATGAATAATTTCTTAAGTAATAAAATTTAACATTGTCAATTATATTTAATGCATTTATTTGTATAAATAATTTCTTATGTAATATAATTTAACATTGTCAATTATTGTGATAATTTGATTATTTAAAATTTAAACTCCATATTGTAATACAACTTGAAATTATTCATACATTTATATTTGAAATTATTTATACAAAAAATATAATATGAAGTTTCTCTTACCTGTGGCCAACAAAAAAAATTTCTCTGACCGTAAGTAAGAGTTACGACCAACAAAAAAATTATTTAAAGTGGGGGTATTTTAGACATTTCTCCTGGTCACACTTTTTACCTGTGACCATTAAAAAAAATTCTTTGGTCAATTCTTTTTTGGGCCATTAGATTTCTGAATTAACGGTGTAAGATCTGTTTGTTAGAATAATGTTTCCAGCTAACGTATGTTATGTAATAGGGCTCATATATATATATATATATATATATATATATGAAAATTTTCTCCAATGAACCGCTGGGAGCGAACCAAAGACGAACTAGGCTATGGCGACGGTTCGTTCCGTCGCCATAACATATGCGACACTTAACAGGGCTATAACGACGATCTGGAGACGGTTCGAACCGTCATTATACCCCTGTTAAGTATCGTATATACTATGGCGACGGATCAAACCGTCGCCATAGCCCGGTTTGTCTTTGGTTCACTACCAGCAGCTCGTTGGAAAAACGAACTGTATATGTATAATACACATATATGTGTATGTCGACGCCGGGTTTTTCGCTTTCTCGGTCTTTCCCAATTTTAGCCTTTTGGTTTAGATGATTTTTGGAAAAGGTCGACATTGAGGTCGACGGGGTTTTGAAAGATCGTTTTTATGATGAGCTAATTAACCAGAGTCGCCAGTTGGTATATTTGAAATGGATGTACCAACTCATCCGAGTTTTCGCTCTTTTGTAAATCGCTGGCTCATATGTGACTCCGAATTAATTTGGTCTGCGAATTGAGATTCATAGAGTTCGGGGGCTTGCTTAAGTGAGGGGAAGGTGTTAGGCACCCCTCGACTTCCGTGAAACACGGTTACCGCAATCTTAATGCTTTCCTATCCTTTAATTCATGAATATGTGTATGTAGGTGCGCGCGTGTGTGTGTGTGTGCCTATGTGAATGTTGTGGTGAGTTTATATGAAAGAGTCATTTGGATTTTAGGGAAAATCGTGTTTTAATTTGAGTATGCTTCGGAATGTCTTTTCGGTATACCCGAGAAAGCTTTATTCTTTATGAGAAAGGTTTGGTTTTAATTGTCCAAAACTATGAGATTTTCATTAAATGTCGTTTTGGCAAAAGAAGAATTTTAAACCTTCGTCAAAATAGGAATCGAGATCTATACATTGCTTTCGTGAAACGATCGGGCAATTTCTAGGATCTCTTTCACCCTATGCACAAAGATTTAATAAAACGTTACTTATTTGCAAAATCATTTTTGTGTGGTGTTTTGGAAAACGATCTTTCTTTAGCTTCCTCGTTAGATAGAAATCGACATTCATTAACATTTCTCAAATTTTAACCTCGTGATTCTAATATCCTACTTTGCTTGATTTTTTATGAAAATCTTATCATTTAGCTTTGAAATCAATTTCGCGTCATAAATCGAATCGAGCATAAACACGCGTCGGGGCTATTCATGGGCATGTAAGCCATCAAAATATCCCCGAACGCCAACAATCACAAATTTCACTATTTCGGGGCCTTAAACACGATTCCCGCCTTGGTGTCGTTTTAAGGCCCAAAGGTTTACATGTTACAAAACGAGCATCTTGAATCTATCACATACATCAAAACGTCCATCATCGGATTTGGACCTCGGGGTCGCATTCCTAGGCTCACACGAGATTAATACATGCCTACAAAATGAATATTACATAACTAACCAACCCGGGTTTATCTAATATACCATGATATCCGGAAATGACAATCTAAATAAATTACACCCAATAAATTATCACAAACAAGCTAGAAATTTTATCAATTGGATATCCTCGGGTTTATTAGGAAGAATTTTATTCCGATGGAACCCTCCCTAATAATCCATAATCCATGATTGTTCAACAATATACATGAAAACTACATCCCATCTAAGCAAATAAGATGATATGAATTGTTATAACAAAAGGAATTTTTACCTTGCAAAATGATCTCAAAAAGGATGAAGTCTTGGTATTTGAATAGGATAAGAAATATATTTGATACAATCAAAATTAAAGGAGTAAAATTTCTCTCTTTTTCCTCTCTTTTCTTCCTATTTTTGTTGCAAAATCTACTAACTATTTTTCTCTCAAATTCCGTGCTGCTGTTTGCTGTTTTTCTTCTTCTTCTCCAAAATTTGCTGAACCTCCTGTATGCCGCCTGAAGCTTGCTTAAATAGGCTGGCCCAAAGCCAGCCGCAGATCTATCTGCGGCTGGCCGCAGCAGATGGATCTGCGGCTGGCCAGCTGGCACGCCTCCCATCGCACTCAGCTGGTAGTGCCTGGTTTTCCTGGTTTCCGTGCTGGCGCACCCACTTGGCCGCAGATCTATCCGCGGCTGGCGGGCCTGACTTTCTCGATTTTCGTGCCACGCCTCGATTTTCGTGCCGCAACGTCGGTTTTCGCTGACAGGCTCGGGTTCTGCAGTCCGGGAATTTCCGGGAGACGTGCCACCTCATTCGGAAGTATATGCCTCGGACGGCTTTATTGTCACGTAAACTTGGGTTGCCCAAAACATTGCGGCGGTGCCGGGCGCTCGCCCCTTGTGCCCGCTCCTTTGCTCCCGCAAGCTGGTTCAATTGACGATTTCGCCCTCCTGTCATGGTTAGTAGAAGGAAACGCAAAATTTGGGTGTCTACAGCTGCCCCTCTTTATCATGTTTATGAAATGATAAATGAAATGAACAGGATAAAGAATAGACACTCGATGCATGAATGACAGTTCGTAAGAATGACAGTACATACATGATGCCACACATATAGCTTATGATGCAACACAAGATGTAATGCATGCAAGACATTCGTAAGAGTGTCAATGTATTAACCCCTTGACCGTGTTTGTTAGTCCTTGGGTTCACTCTTTCAATCTATCGTCTCGTTCGGGGCCGGGTATCGTCGCCGGTCACCCATCGCGTAACCCCCGGTTATCGTCGCCGGTTGGTTATCTGTCGGAGCCGGTTATCGTCGCCGGACATCCATCTCGTGATCGCCGGTTATCGTCGCCGGTCGATCGTCATGTCGGGGCCGGGTATCGTCGCCGGTCACCCATCTCGTAACCCCCGGTTATCGTCGCCGGGTGGTTATCTGTCGGAGCCGGTTATCGTCGCCGGTCATCCATCTCGTGATCGCCGGTTATCGTCGCCGGTCGATCGTCATGTCGGGGCCGGGTATCGTCGCCGGTCACCCATCTCGTAACCCCCGGTTATCGTCGCCGGTTGGTTATCTGTTGGAGCCGGTTATCGTCGCCGGACATCCATCTCGTGATCGCCGGTTATCGTCGCCGGTACATCGTCTCGTCGGGGCCGGGTATCGTCGCCGGTCACCCATCTCGTAACCCCCGGTTATCGTCGCCGGTTGGTTATCTTGTCGGAGCCGGTTATCGTCGCCGGACATCCATCTCGTGATCGCCGGTTATCGTCGCCGGTCGATCGTCTCGTCGGGGCCGGGTATCGTCGCCGGTCATCCATCTCCTGATCGCCGGTTATCGTCGCCGGTCGATCGTCATGTCGGGGCCGGGTATCGTCGCCGGTCACCCCTCGCGTAAACTTTTCACTTTAACACGTCAAATGGCTTCAAGGGAGCAAGGTGGGGCCCACCAAGGCCAGCCGCAGATGGATCTGCGGCCAGCCGCAGATACATCTGCGGCCAAGATCGGGCTTATATGCCGCGTCCCGCTTCCAGATCTGTCACTTTCAACTTCCAACTCACACATATTTCCTTGCGATTTTTGCTTGTTCGCAAGGGCTTTTCGTCGATTTTTCAACTTTCCTGCAAAAACTGTTCCGGTAGGATTGATCTACACGCTACAGGTAACACTTTGACCGGTCACTTTTCAATTTCGTCAATGTTTTGCTATACATTTGACTATTGGCATGTTTAGAGATAAAATGTATGCTTTACAATGCTATGTAATGTTACCATCCTATATACATGCTATGTATCAACTATGTGAGGTCCTATTTTATGTTCATGAGGCGGTCCCACATATTGTTATTCCTTTTCTGCAATAAAATCATGCATTACATGCTGTTAATTACATATATGAATGCAATTTAGATCTGTTTGAGACTTTGATTGATGGAAAACATGTTTGGCTTAGGCCTGGGACGTCCATTTTACAAACGGAACTCTGGCGATGTTATTTTTTTAGTTTGTTTTTTTTTTTAATTTTTTTTTGTTTTTTTTCACGCATCATGTTGCATTACTCATATGCTGATGATAGAAATTTATAATGCTCATTACATTATTGTAAAAGGGAACTTACCTTCTTTCTCGCCCGTTCTATTCCAGCTATGGATCGTGATACGCCCAGTAGCTCCTCCGCCTCTCGGACTTCGGGTGTTCGCCGTCGTAGGGCTGCACCTGCCCCTATTCCCCCTCGTACCCGTCAGGCTCGTCGCTTGGCGGAGTCTGTCATCCGTCCTGATCACCCGGACGTTGAGGAGGTTGCTCCTCCGGAGGTTGCGGTGGAGGAGCCGTCTTCCAGCACATCAGCCTCCCCCCACTCATCGCACCCTATCTGGCGCTTCTGTCCAGATACCCGATCTATTGGGTCGGGATCTCAGTCGTCATCCCTCGGCATCTCTTGTGGCTAATGAGGTATCCTCGATTCGGCTTTTCATTTGTTCTTGATTTCTCAATTTCCGGTTTTATCTGGATTGACCCATTGGTGATTTTCACAGGTGCCTGAGTTTACCCAGCCGAGGGGTAACTGGTTCAACATCTATTCCCTTTACGCGGCCCTGCACAGTGATTATCGGGCGATGGTGGACTCTTGGGGCTTCCGACATTTCTTCACTATCATCCCCCGCCAGTGCCCCTGGGGTTACATGAGGGCTTTATCCGAGCGATGGTTCCACCAGACGCAGTCTCTTCATCTCCTCGATTGCGAGGTCGTGTTGACCCCATGGGACTGGAGGTACATTACCGGCATTGAGTTTACCGGGTCCCGCGTCCCCTTGGGATCTTGATATCACTCCCTCCCCCCTCTGTGGAGGTTCGAGCTTTGCTGGGCTTCGCTGCTGAGGATCGGGTCTTTAAGGCCCGTAGCAGTCGATCCGGCGCTTTGGCTGTCGATGCCGTTGGGGGTCTGTACGCACTGCCCATTCCCGCGGATCAGGGCACCAGGGACATTCTGCGACGACGCCTGTTCCTGACCATTATGAGGGGTTTGTTTTTCTGGGGAACAACTCCTCCACTATTCATTTCAGCGTCGTCGTTGGAGCGGTCAGAGACGTGGACCGCATCGGTGACTATGACTGGGGGTCATTCACCTTTTGCCTATTTCCTCCATGGCATGCGTCTACGCTCAGAGGGACAGACTGATGCCTGGCTCGGCTTCTAACCATTTTCTGTTGGTGAGTCCCCTCCTCCTCTCTCTTACTGTATTTCTTTTCCTTTCATCTCTTTTCTGTATTTGGATAGTGACTCATGCCTTGCCTTGTTTCTATTCACAGTTCTGGGCTTACGAGCGGCTGCCATGTCTGAGGCCTATCACTACTCTGGGCCCGGACACTTATCCTCGGGGTCGGCGATGGCATCACAGTACTCTGGAGGAGGTCCCCGTGTCGGGCAGCTTTGCACATTGTCGTATTCAGCTGGAGTTGATCACGGCTGCCGACGTCGTCTGGATTCCCTACCTCTCCGAGCATCTGACTGTGGGTTTTGATGCTGACAGGGCATCCTTATCCTTCCGGGCCCAGATTCGAGCTTTCCACCCGTCGCCTCACTTTGCAGAGTGTTGGAGGCTGGGTGATGTATCTGGGAGAGCGCGCATTCAGATGCGTCACTGGGGAGATCCGCATCCCGCACTCCCTTTCCTTCACTACTTTCTGGCCGCTGGATTCTCAGCCCTCGGAGATCATGCTTGCCGGGAGAGGACGGTCGGTTCGGATGCTTTCCACGGGTCCCACTACGAGTGATGCATTCCGTACATGGTGGGTGCCCCCGTACCATCGGTCCTCAGACTCGGGGCCACTTTCTTTCTTGGAGATATGGTTCCAGGCTCGGTGACGATGACCGATTGGGCTGCCTGTGTTCGGACTCCCACCCACGCTGAGCAGATCGCCGCATTGACACGTCAGGTAGATCAGTTATCGCTGTTTATTCGGGGGTTGGGCCGGGCCCCGGAGGAGGCTTACAACCTACGATCCTGACGGTGCAGGTTATGATGCAGGCCCGAGTTCATCTGATGCCACAGCGCATCCCTACATCCCTGATATGAACTTTGGTCCTCCGAGCTCGACGACTCCAGGGGATCAGTTCGAGGATCCTGCTTTCATAGATGATACTGATTTTATTTAGACCAGGATAGGATAGGGCCTTTTGTATCGGTACCTGCTTAGATTTCTTTTTCATTTATGCACTATGTACTGAACTCATTTATTTATTTATGCACAGTCTTCTTTTCATCTTTATGGGATTCACCTGCTTTATTATTAACTGTATGATGCATGCTTTTTATTTATGGGTAGAGAATGACCCCTGTACAGTCTTTTTTGATACTATTTTTTTCACAGATGTCGTCCTCAGATGCCGTGGTTCGTTTGGATTCCACTCTTCCCACAGGGTTGGTTGGCAGCCTCTTCCGCTGGTTGGACAGTCTACTGCCAGCAGATAGGGTTATCGTAGATGGTCTTTTGGGACATTCTTGGTCCTTATTAACCTTCCGGGTGCCAGCGGGCTTTGTGGATTGGTCTTCTGAGCTGTTGGGGGTCCCGCCCTGCCCGTCAGGTGTTTAGGTTTGGGACAGTAGAGCTGACCCCCACCCTTGAGGAGTATGCTCGCTTCACCGGCTTGCCGTTGGATGGTCCCTGTGCTAGGGTTACCGTTGGTTCCATGCGCCGTCAATTCTTGACTTTTACCGGTTTGCGGAGGGCTGTCTTATTACCGGTAATCACATCAGACCATACGGTTCCCCTTCAGTTCTTCATTGACCGATTTGGCTCACCTGACGGTTTTCGACTCTTCTTCGGTGATTTTTCCGTGTCCGAGGAGCGCTGGGGCGCCTTGAGAATGGATGTCCTGATGGTCTGTGTCATCTCAGTTTTGTATTTGCCTGCAGGACCCGATCATTTGGATATGCGGATTGTGGCGGCCGTTCGAGCCCTTCGGGAGGATCACACCCTTCTCCCCATGATATTGGCGGATACCTATATGTCGGCTGTCGACGCCGGGTTTTTTTCGCTCACTGCGATTGTAGTCCTTTTCCGATTTTGGCCTTTTGATTAGGTGATTTTGGGGAAAAGGTCGGCATTGATGTCGACGGGGTTTTGAAAGATTGTTTTTTTATGATGAGCCAATTAACCAGAGTCGCCAGTTGGTATATTTGAAATGGATGTACCAACTCATCCGAGTTTCATTTTTTGTAAATCGCTGGCTCATATGTGACTCCGAATTAATTGGTCTGCGAATCGAGATTCATAGAGTTCGGGGGCTTGCTTAAGTGAGGGGAAGGTGTTAGGCACCCCTCGACTTCCGTGAAACACGGTTACCGCAATCTTGATGCTTTTCCTATCCTTTAATTCATGAAATGTGTGTGTGTGTGTGCGCGTGCGTGTGTGTGTGTGTGTGCTTATGTGAATGTTGTGGTGAGTTTGTATGAAAGAATCATTTGGATTTTAGGGAAAATCGTGTTTTACTTTGAGAATGCTTCGGAATGTCTTTTCGGCATACACGAGAAAGCTTTATGAGAAAGGTTTGATTTTAATTGTCAAAACTATGAGATTTTCGTTAGGTGTCGTTTTGACAAAACAAGGGTTTTTAAACCTTCGTCAAAATAGGAATCGAGATCTATACGTTGCTTTCATAAAATGATGGGCAATTTCTAGGATCTCTTTAAACCCTATGCACAACGGTTTAATAAAACGTCAATTATTTATAAAATCATTCCGTGTGATGTTTTGGAAAACGATTTTCTTTAGCCTTCTCGTCAAATAGGAATCGACATTCATTGGCATCCCCAAATTTTTAGCCTCGTGATGCTAAAAGCCTAGTTTGATTGAATTTATGAAAATCATCATAATTTTAGATTTGAAATCAATTATAGGTCGTAAATCAAATCAAGCATTAAAATGCATAGGGGCTATTCAAGGGCATGTAAGCCCTCCAAATAACCCCAACGCCCACAATCACATACTTCAATATTACGGGGCCTTAAACCCGATTCTCTCGCCTTGGCGTCGTTTTAAGGCCCGAGAACTAACATATTTACAATGAAGGGAATAATCGACCCTCTTACATACACCCAAAAATGTCCATCATCGGATTCGGACCACGGGGTCGCGTTCCTAGGCTCACATCCGAAATTGTTAAACAACCACGATATCCAATCTAAACAACCTAGACACAATATATCATTATAGCAATTTAAAATAAATCATCACATGGATATCATCGAACCATTAGGAAGAATTTCGTTCCATTTGGAACCCTCACTAATAAATCCTCAATCCATGGATTCACCATAATATACAAGAAATATTACATTTAGTAGAATCCAAACAACAAAAGCTTAACAAAAATGAATATGACAAAATGCTATAAAACAAAGAATTTTCCACCTTGCAAATGACACCACAATGCTTATAAACTTTGTAGATTAATTGGTAGAATTTATATGTGATATAATCTCACCAAAGGGGTTTACAAATCCTCACTATTTTCTCTCTTTATTCTCCATTTTTCTTCTATTTTTATCTCTCCTTCCCGAGCTGCTGCCGCGCCTCCTTTTCTTTCTCTCCTAACTCTCCTGGATTGAAATGAAGAAACTGAGCTGAAATAGGCTGGATTAGGGCAGCCGCAGATAGAATCCGCGGCTGGCCGCAGATAGATCCGCGGCTCGGCCGCAGATAGATCCGCGGCTGGGTGGGCTAATTTTCTCGATTTTCGTGCACAACCTCATTTCGTTTCGGATCATCGGTTTCTTCTGCTGAAAGGCCTGCATTTTGTAGTCCGGGAATCATTGGGAGACGTGCCACATCATTCGGGCATGCTCATTTCGGACGGCCCTGATCGCAAGTCGTTCGTGGTGGCTCTGAGTGTTCGCATTTATGTCCGTCACCCTCCGTCTCGCAGGTCGGTCTCCAATGGACGAATTTGCCCTCCTGTCATGGTCAGTATAGGAAGTGCAAAAATTGGGTTGTCTACAGCTGCCCCTCTTTTATCATGTTTATGAAATGTTAAATAAAATGAACATGATAAAGAAGTAGAACACAACGATGCATGAATGACAGTGCATAAGAATGACCAGTTGCATACATGATACAACACACATACAACTTATGATGCAACGCAAGATGTAATGTCTGCAAAACATTTCATAAGAGTGGTCAATGCATCAATCCCTGACCTGTCGCTCGTCCCGTAATTCGCCGGATCTCGTATCCGGTCGATTGTCCTGTGAGTGCCGGGTCTCGTATCCGGTCGCTCGTCCATCTCGTCGGGGCCGGGTCTCGTATCCGGTCACCCCTCTCGTAATCACCTTATTCCATCCCAATTACCATCAAAGGAAGTTATTCTCCTGACTAGCTTTGAAGGGCATCCTTGGAATTCGTCCTCGTACATCGTTCTTGGCAATCATCGCTTTTGACTTTGATAGGCCAGGACCTTGAACACCTAACCTGCATGGATCACGTACTATTAATTATCATCTATTCAATGCATGTGACACAACATTTTAAAATGTAAATTTGAAAAATGACCCCTGTACAGTCTTTTGATACGGTTCCACAAGTGTCACCGTTTGTCGGGGTTTGCTTGGATCTCAGCCCTTTCCCAGGGGTCGTTGATCGCCGGTTTATCGTCGCCGGTCGAATCGTCTCGTCGGGGCCGGGTTTCGTCGCCGGTCACCCATCTCGTAATCGCCGGTTATAGTCGTCGATCGATCGTCTCGTCGGGGCCGGGGCCGGGTTTCGTCGCCGGTCACCCATCTCGTAACCCCCGGTTTATCGTCGCCGGTTGGTTATCTTGTCGGAGCCGGTTTTCGTCGTCGGACATCCATCTCGTAATCGTTCGGGTTATCGTCGTCGGTCGATTGTCTTGTCGGGGCCCGGTTTTTCGTACGCCGGACACCCACCTGCTTGTAACCCCCGGTTATCGTCGCCGGTTGGTTATCTCGTCGGAGCCGGTTTTCGTCGCCGGACATCCATCTCGTAACCCCCGGTTATCGTCGCCGGTTGGTTATCTTGTCGGAGCCGGTTTTCGTCGCCGGACATCCATCTCGTGATCGCCGGTTATCATCGCCGGTCGATCGCCTTGTCGGGGCCGGTTTTCGTCGCCGGACACCCATCTCGTAACCCCCGGTTATCGTCGCCGGTTGGTTATCTTGTCGGAGCCGGTTTTCGTCGCCGGACATCCATCTCGTGATCGCCGGTTATCGTCGCCGGTCGATCGCCTTGTCGGGGCCAGTTTTCGTCGCCGGACACCCATCTCGTAACCCCCGGTTATCGTCGCCGGTTGGTTATCTTGTCGGAGCCGGTTTTCGTCGCCGGACATCCATCTCGTGATCGCCGGTTATCGTCGCCGGTCGATCGCCTTGTCGGGGCCGGTTTTCGTCGCCGGACACCCATCTCGTAACCCCCGGTTATCGTCGCCGGTTGGTTATCTTGTCGGAGCCGGTTTTTGTCGTCGGACATCCATCTCGTGATCGCCGGTTATCGTCGCCGGTCGATCGCCTTGTCGGGGCCGGTTTTCGTCGCCGGACACCCATCTCGTAACCCCCGGTTATCGTCGTCGGTTGGTTATCTTGGATCTCAGCCCTTCCCAGGGTTTGTTGTTTTTTGTCTTTTTTCTTTTTGTGGATATCAGCCCTTCCCAGGGTTGCTCACCATCTTGTTGTGGTTCGCGTGTATCTCAGCCCTTCCCAGGGTTGCTCACCGCTCTGTCGCGGTTTGCTTGGATGCCTTCCCAGGTTTGCTCATCGCTCTGTCGCGGTTTGCTTGGATGCCTTCCCAGGTTTGCTCACCGCTTTGTCGCGGTTCGCTTGGATGCCTTCCCAGGTTTGCTCACCGTTCTGTCGCGGTTCGCGTGGATCTCAGCCCTTCCCAGGGTTTGTTGTTTTTTTGTCTTTTTTTCTTTTTATGGATATCAGCCCTTCCCAGGGTTGCTCACCATCTTGTTGTGGTTCGCGTGGATCTCAGCCCTTCCCAGGGTTTGTTGTTTTTGTCTTTTTTCTTTTTGTGGATATCAGCCCTTCCCAGGGTTGCTCACCATCTTGTCGTGGTTCGCTTGGATCTTAGCCCTTCCCAGGGTTTGTTGTTTTTGGTCTTTTTTCTTTTTGTGGATATCAGCCCTTCCCAGGGGTGCTCACCATCTTTGTTGTGGTTCGCGTGGATCTCAGCCCTTCCCAGGGTTTGTTGTTTTTTGTCTTTTTTCTTTTTGTGGATATCAGCCCTTCCCAGGGTTTGTTGTTTTTTGTCTTTTTTCTTTTTGTGGATATCAGCCCTTCCCAGGGTTGCTCGCCATCTTGTCGTGGTTCGCTTGGATCTTAGCCCTTCCCAGGGTTTGTTGTTTTTGGTCTTTTTTTCTTTTTGTGGATATCAGCCCTTCCCAGGGGTTGCTCACCATCTTGTTGTGGTTCGCGTGGATCTCAGCCCTTCCCAGGGTTGCTCACCGCTCTGTCGCGGTTTGCTTGGATGCCTTCCCAGGTTTGCTCATCGCTCTGTCGCGGTTCGCTTGGATGCCTTCCCAGGTTTGCTCACCGTTCTGTCGCGGTTCGCGTGGATCTCAGCCCTTCCCAGGGTTTGTTGTTTTTTTGTCTTTTTTTCTTTTTATGGATATCAGCCCTTCCCAGGGTTGCTCACCATCTTGTTGTGGTTCGCGTGGATCTCAGCCCTTCCCAGGGTTTGTTGTTTTTGTCTTTTTTCTTTTTGTGGATATCAGCCCTTCCCAGGGTTGCTCGCCATCTTGTCGTGGTTCGCTTGGATCTTAGCCCTTCCCAGGGTTTGTTGTTTTTGGTCTTTTTTTCTTTTTGTGGATATCAGCCCTTCCCAGGGGTGCTCACCATCTTTGTTGTGGTTCGCGTGGATCTCAGCCCTTCCCAGGGTTTGTTGTTTTTTGTCTTTTTTCTTCTTTTTTTTTTTGGATGGGATTGTTGATCAGCTTTTGTCCTGGATCTCCCACCAATATCGTCCATGTACCACGCCGCAAAAGCCATCACAGTCTGATCATTTGTGAAGTTGAAAGCGACGTGCTCGTACTTTCCCCTGAAGATTTTCATTTTGATCATCCCTGCATGCATGAGAAAGATGTTATGCATGATCTGGAAGATATGTTATGGACAGATGCATGTGCACAACATATGTTTAGATAGAAATGACCCCTGTTCAGTCAAATGATACGATTCGACCGTCGTCATTATTTGCCAACATCTGATTGGATCACACCTCGTCGTGAAGTGTTGTTTCTAGACTTCAACATTGGTGTGGTATTCTGCCTGTTCTTGGTCGTCTTCATTTCATCGAGTTGAGGCAGTCTGTTTCGCTCTTTGTGATGATCGACAGCTATGTTGGGCTCCTCGGCCTTTTGATCATTTCTGCTGGCCGATATGTTGTTGTCCCTCATTATATCATCCTTTTATATGCTCATGCACGTGGATCATTTGGATGTCGAGGCAGTGATAGTCGGGATTGGGGAAAGGCCCAATGACGAGGAGTTCTGTGCAGCCTCAACTTCCTTCCATTTCACGATTCTTAACTGCCCCTGCCTTGGTGCGTGACGCTACCAAGAATTTCTATCGAAAACTCGCGATGTTGACCCTGCTGAGTTATCCACAGCTCTGCAAGATCCTGCATATCAGATGACTAACAAATGCCAAAACTTGAAGGCTCGGGCCGTTAGTGTTAGTTCAACACAAAGATATTATAATCTCGACAAAAATGCAGTTAAAGCACATGAAATTGAATATATCTTTTGATCACATAATCTAGCAAGTGGTGAACTGTGAATGTAATTTTTTTTTTTTTTTTTTTTTTTTTATTCAATCCCTCGTGAGTTGATGATTTTCTATTTGACGAGTTATGAAATCGTAAGAACACCTTCAAGCATTCGTGGTCATTGTATGTGAGTAAGGTCGAATTCAAAAGAACTACCTTCCCTCGTCAAAGGCATTCTGTCTTCATTCTCGACAACGTTCTTAGCAGGATTGACGTCATATGACAAATGCACTGTGCGATGCAGCACTCAGTAGGGGTTTCTCTCTTCTATGACTTCTTGTTTAAGGCCGAGAGTTTCTTTTTTTCGTATTATCTTTTCTCTTTATTAGCCCACTTCACTTGTCTCGTTTTCTTAGGCTTTTCAAAGTTACCCATTTATAACGAGTTTTGGACCAATGGCTCCCGAACCAGACGGTTTTTGGGGCATTAGGTGTACAGACACCCCTTCGAGTTTTATTTACTCGAGTAACAAAGGCCACGGTTCGAGACAAGCTGGTGGTCTGCCCCATTCATTCTTTGCTTGAGCTTGCGCAAGATTCGTTTTCTTAGGCTTGAGTTACCCATGTAGCCGAGTGTTAGTGTTAGGCCGGTGACTCCCAACCAGACGGTTTTAGGGTAACCAGATGTAGAGACACCCCTTAGGCTTAATTACTCGAGTAGCCCATGCCACGATTCGAATCTGCTCGGGCCTCCTCGTCTGTAATGCTCGTTTTCTTAGGCTCTGAGTTACCCATGTAACGAGTGTTGGGCCAGCGATTCCCAAACCAGATGGCTTTAGGGCACCAGGTGTAGAGACACCCCTCGGGCTTAATTACTCGAATAACCCAGGCCACGATTCGAGACATTAACTTGATAATCATTTATCGTCTGACTTCTTGATATTAGCTTGATAATTATTGACTGTCTGACTACGTGTTTAATTGCCATCAACGTCGTCATAGTTTTATACCCCACAACTGAAAGTTTGTGCAAACGCAAAGTGAATGCTGTCCACATGAGGTCGAATTCTGTCGCAAACGTTGCTTTGAATTAAGGCCTTGTACCCGATCAAAAGGTTGAATAGCCTTCTTCGTCTAATCATACTCACGATCGTGCTCCACGGTTGCTTGTCAGAATTAATCCGATTCCTATTAAGTCAAAATAGAATCCCCTTTCAAAGCGGATCATCGTATCCCGGGAAAACTATGCTTGACAAATGCCAGATGATCGCGTACCGTTTGAAGATTGACATGAGGTAGCATCTGATGATGATGGTGCATGTTGATGGGATTGTTGCATGGGTGCCAATTTGCACGTCACCATTTCCTGGGTAGTTGATAAATGCCCCAGTGTTAAGTTGTTTTTCTTGTGATCTCGCTCGTGCTGGTCGCATCGGTATCTTGCTGGCTGACAAAAGATCTGGTCCTTTGATTTGTTGAAAGGCTTGGGGATTTTTGATTTTTGAGATTTTTTTTTTTTTTTTTTTTTTTTTTTTTGTTTTTTTTTTTGGTTTTTTTTTTTTTTTATTTTTTTTTTTTTTTTTTTTTTTTTTTTTTGGATCACAGAGTTGTTTCACGGAGTCAGAATTAACGAGCTGGGGAATGCCTTTCCGTCCATTCCTTGTAAGATGAGGGCTCCCAGAGAGGATTTTTTTATCGCGACGGCTCCCGTTAATTTAGAGCGAAATTCCCCATATCTTCGTCTCGGCAGGGCGCGATCCTTTTGAGGACTAAATCATTTATTTTGAATTTCCGGGATCGTACCCTCTTGTCGTATGCCCGGGAGATGCGTAAGGGGTTGCCCCTGCAAATGTGCGAACTGAGGTTCGATAGGCAAACAGGGTGAGCGACAATAAATCCGGCCATCCCCGATGATTGGCGGACATTCTTCCTATGATCGTCCTTGTGTTTTATTTGCAGCCCCCACTGCCCCATTCATTTTGGGCTGGTAAATGACTGAATCAAAATGTTTGATCTTGAATTTGTCATATATCTCCTCCTTAAGGGCATCGTTCAGATTTCTTTAGTCGATGCGGCCCTTACTTCTCCTCCAGGCTGTGATACTAGGATTCTGTCGGAAAGCCATTCAGGGTAAATAGACACCGTGATAATTCCTGCTTTAAACCGCTTGACAATCTCGTCCTTTATTTTCATCCCTCCATTCAGGCTTCAATGTTCTCAACTTTTGCTTAATTGGTCGGAACCCTCCTTGATGGGCAGTTGATGTCCTATAACGTCTGTGGGCAATCCACTTACGTCGCCACGGGATCAAGGGAACATATCTCCATACAGGCTCAACAACTCGACTATTTTTCCTCTTTTTTTTTCTTTTTTTTTTTGTGTTCGAATTTGCCCCTACTCCGGGTTCTTTGTGATCGTTAGGGGTTCTGATGTTTGATGGCGATGGTTTGGTCTAAGTCGGTTTTGGGTTTACCTTCGACCCATCCCTTGATCTCGTCAGGCGTATTGTCGATATCTGCCTCGTCCTGCTCAATCCCCATCAGATCGAACTCTAGCTTTATACCAAAATCGTGATCCTCCTTCAAATTTGGCCTATTGCTTGTTAGGCTAGAGTGCCTCAAATCGGGGTACCATACTCCGGGATTTTTCCCTTCCTGGATATCACCTGATGCACGGTCCAACTGGCCACGGTGAGGTCAAGCAATGAAGCTCATTAGGAGGTGCATGGATCACATTGGTATGGATCTGGCATTGATGGCATTTCTTGACATAAGTATTGTAATCAGTTTTCATGGTTAGCCCGTAGCGACCCATTCACCCGCTTTTCTTTGCAAAAAGTGTTCTGCTCATATAGGCTTTGCACACATTGCCGTGTACTTCGTTCATTAATCTGTGGGCTTCTTCGGCTTCCAGATATCTCAGCAGTCCCGTAGCTAGGTCCCATTTATGCCCTTTGGTGCTGTATATTCCCATGGCCCGCCGGATGACCAATTTGAGTCTCCCACTACTGTCATCTTTTTGATTCCCATTCCCAGAGCTAATCTCAGTCCTAGGATGAATCCCTCGTATTCGGCCGTATTGCTGGAGTGGCAGAACTGTAATTTCATGGCTATCGGCCTCTGCCATTTGGATGGATGGAGTATGGACTTTACGGCCTCTTAGTTGGGTCGTAGGGCAATCTCGCAAAACAAACAAGGGCCGTAGTTTAGTACTGTGCCAGTTACAAGTTGGCAGATGCATGTCAAACACTGATGCATGATTATTATTTTTTTATTTATTTTTTTTTTCTTTTTCTTTTTCTTTTTCCCCTTTTTTTTGTGGTCGAATATGCCCCCTACTCCGGGTTCTTTGTGATCGTTATGCCATGCCTTTCACGGTTCTCTTAATCTCATCCTGCAAAACAAGGTCAGTGTTTTGATGACAGGGTAGTATTTAGAAATTTTTAGAAAACCATGGTACGTGGCACGGATTGCCTTCCTGCAAAACCATGTCAGTATTCTCTTTATATGTGCAGGTGATGTAATCACATGATACAGGACATATTTATTGCGATGATGCCGGTATGACAGTTATATGCCATTTACATGACATTTATTTATTCGACTGAATGATAAAAGGGCATGAAGAAGCTTCCCTTTCGTTAGGTTTATCAGAGGCTGACCTACCCTAGGGTTACTCTCGCGGGCTTTTCGGCATGAAGGTTCCCAAATCTTCGCAATCTACTCGTCTGAGCCCTTGGTATATTTGAAATGGATGTACCAACTCATCCGAGTTTCATTTTTTGTAAATCGCTGGCTCATATGTGACTCCGAATTAATTGGTCTGCGAATCGAGATTCATAGAGTTCGGGGGCTTGCTTAAGTGAGGGGAAGGTGTTAGGCACCCCTCGACTTCCGTGAAACACGGTTACCGCAATCTTGATGCTTTTCCTATCCTTTAATTCATGAAATGTGTGTGTGTGCGCGTGCGTGTGTGTGTGTGTGTGCTTATGTGAATGTTGTGGTGAGTTTGTATGAAAGAATCATTTGGATTTTAGGGAAAATCGTGTTTTACTTTGAGAATGCTTCGGAATGTCTTTTCGGCATACACGAGAAAGCTTTATGAGAAAGGTTTGATTTTAATTGTCAAAACTATGAGATTTTCGTTAGGTGGTCCAGTTTTGACAAAACAAGGGTTTTAAACCTTCGTCAAAATAGGAATCGAGATCTATACGTTTGCTTTCATAAAATGATGGGCAATTTCTAGGATCTTCTTTAACCCTATGCACAACGGTTTTTAATAAAACGTCAATTATTTATAAAAATCATTCCGTGGTGATGTTTTTGGAAAACGATTTTTCTTTAGCCTTCTCGTCAAATAGGAATCGACATTCATTGGCATCCCCAAATTTTAGCCTCGTGATGCTAATAGCCTAGTTTGATTGATTTTATGAAAATCTTCATTATTTTAGTTTTGAAAATCAATTTTAGGTCGTAAATCAAATCAAGCATTAAAATGCATTGGGGGCTATTCATTGGGCATGTAAGCCATCCAAATAACCCCAACGCCCACAATCACATACTTCAATATTACGGGGCCTTAAAACCCGATTCCTCGCCTTGGCGTCGTTTTAAGGCCCGAGAACTACATATTTACAATGAAGGGAATATCGACCCTCTTACATACAACCCCAAAAATGTCCATCATCGGATTCGGACCACGGGGGTCGCGTTTCCTAGGCTCACATCCGAAATTGTTTAAACAACCACGATATCCAATCTAAACAACCTAGACACAATATATCATTATAGCAATTTAAAATAAATCATCACATGGATATCATCGAAACCATTAGGAAGAATTTCGTTCCATTTGGAACCCTCACTAATAATCCTCAATCCATGGATTCACCATAATATACAAGAAATATTACATTTAGTAGAATCCAAACAACAAAAGCTTAACAAAAAATGATATGACAAAATGCTATAAAACAAAGAATTTTCACCTTGCAAATGACACCACCACAATGCTTATAAACTTTGTAGATTAATTGGTAGAATTTATATGTGATATAATCTCACCAAAGGGGTACAAATCCTCACTATTTTCTCTCTTTATTCTCCATTTTCTTCTATTTTTTCTCTCCTTCCCGAGCTGCTAGTAGGCTGCCGAGCGCCTTCCTTTTCTTTCTCTCCTAACTCTCCTCCTGATGAAATGAAGAAACTGAGCTGAAATAGGCTGGATTAGGGCAGCCGCAGATAGATCCGCGGCTGGCCGCAGATAGATCCGCGGCTGGCCGCAGATAGATCCGCGGCTAGGGTGGGCTAATTTTCTCGATTTTCGTGCCACACAACCTCATTTCTCGTGTCGGATCATCGGTTTTCTGCTGAAAGGCCTGCATTTTTGTAGTCCGGGAATCAATTGTGGAGACGTGCCACATCATTCGGGCATGCTCATTTCGGACGGCCCTGATCGCAAGTCGTCGTGGTGGCTCTGAGTGTTCGCATTTATGTCCACCCTCCGTCTCGCAGGTCGGTCCAATGGACGAATTTGCCCTCCTGTCATGGTCAGTATAGGAAGTGCAAAAATTGGGTGTCTACATCGGCCACATATTGCCAGTCCTTCCGAGGAAGATTCTTCAGAGGGAGTTCGACCTTATTGTATATGTGGTTCATGAGTCATCTTAGTCCCTTCGGCCATTTCCGTCGCCAAGGGTTTTGCTTCAGTCATGACATAACCACGCAGTTTTCGCTTCGTCCCGCGAGTTGTACTGATGTGGCCTCCTGGACATCATTTTTGTCTATCATTGAGGACCCCTTTCATCTATTGGTTTACTCGGGCTATTGCTCCTTCATGAGCTTCTTGACTCATGTGCCTGGCATGGATTTCATTCCCATTGCTGGGTTAAGGGGTGTGACGACCTATCATCCCCTGGCGGTTTATGGGGCAGTTTGATCAGACAACAGGATTTTACACCCCTTCGCGGGTGCAAAGCCTCATACCGATTCCTTATATCATCCTGTACAGAGAGGGATCTATTGCAGGTATACGAGCTTTGGGATCGCAGGATCTTTGCCGAATATAGTGCGAGCTGTCACATCCAGACATTTGCCTACGTACAGTGGTTGCGTGGAGACCTGGATTCGGCTAGTTTGAGTCGGAACTGGGGCCTTTGATGACTCCTGGAGTGATTTTCACAGAAAATAACCACAGACCATTCCATTTCAGCCGATTCTGCCCCGAGTCCGGGTCCGCTGAGGATTCCCCGACTCCGCCTGGCCCTGATTACTACTGAAGCCGAGAGGGATGCCGCCCTTGCCGAGAGAGATGAGGCCATTCGGGCTAGAGATGTTGCCATTGCTGATAGAGAGGCCATTGTATTTCAAGACCATGGGCAGTGGTAGATGCTCATTTTGGGACTGTCAGCCGAGCTACTGCTGCTTTACTGGATCGTATTGATATGAATGGGGCAGCAGATTGCAGGAGAATGCTGATGCTTCAGATCTATCCACCACCCCTGTCCATCCTGCTTCGGCTAGTTTTCAGATTTGTAGATTATTTTATTTCCTGCATAGACTATGTTTGGTTTCATCAGTTATTGAAAGAGAAATCTTGTAATAAAACGACTTATATATATAGACATGCATTTAAATTTAGTCATTTTCCCCTTTTGTCCGTATCATTGCCCTCCATTGGATCATCATTTTGTCCAACTGACCATGATTTTGACATTTCGCCTTCTTTCTTTCCTCAAGACTTGATGGAGAATTTGACAGATATTGCCCGCACACCTTTTGATTTCGTCGGATTGAATCTCAGATTTTGGATAACTGTTTTGGGTTGGAATCAGGGTATGTATTCTGGGATGAAACTGGTTAGGCAGTTGGTTTCGGGAAGGTTTTGAGGGTGTAGGAAGGTTTTATCTGGCTATCGAAAGTTGGTTTTGGTCAGGGAAAGGATTATTTTTAAAGGATCGGACCGCGCCATGATGGCTGCCTACGTACCCCCACAAGTTGGAAGATCAGGTCCTACGTAGTTCGCTGTCAGGGGAAAAAGGAACTGATGATTCAAGCGTAGAACCGCTTCACCGAGTCAGAATTTAGGGGTTGTGGAAATACCTCACCATCCATTTCTTGCAATATGAGGGCCCCTCCGGATAGTACTTTCTTGATCACAAATGGCCCTTCCCAGTTCGGGGCAAACTTCCCCTTGGCCTCGTCTTGACAAGGCATGACTCTTTTCAACACACCAAATCGTTTTCCTTGAACTTCCGAAGTCTTATCTTTTTATCGTACGATCGAGAGATCCTCTGTTGATATAGCTGACCATGCCAAATGGCAGCCACTCTCCTTTCATCAATCAGGGCCAATTGGTCATATCGACTTTGCATCCAATCCTCTTCGCTTATCTGAGCGTCGATCACTATTCTGAGGGACGCCATCTCAACCTCGACTGGTAGAAACAGCCTCCATATCCATACACCAAAGCGTAAGGGGTTGCCCCTGTAGAAGTAACGCGTTGATGTTTCGGTATGCCAGCAAGGTGAGGGGTAACAGATCTGGCCATCCCCGATGATTAGCAGACATTTTTGCCATGATCTTCTTGATGTTCTTATTGGCCGCCTCCACTGCCCCATTCATTTTGGGACGGTAAATGACGGACTTGAGATGCTTAATCTTGAACTGGTCACAACAGTCCTTTCATGAGGGCGTTGTTTTAAATCTTGGCATTGTCGGAGACTACAACCTCAGGTTGCCCATATCGGCAAATGACATTATTCCTGATGAAGCTGACGATGACCTCCTGAGTTACTTTAGGGAAAGAAGCTGCCTCTACCCATTTGGTGAAAATAATCGATCATGACGAAAATGAACCGGTGCCCGTTGCTCGCTTTGGGCTCTATTGGTCCGATTACATCCATTCCCCCACATTGAAAATGGCCATGGGGAGGTCATACACATGCAGTTCATTGGGAGGTGTATGGATCACATTACCGTGCGCCTGGCATTGATAACACCGTTTGACATGATCATACGCAATCGGCCTTCAGCGTTAACCAATAATACCCTGTCCTCAAGATCTTTTTGGCCAACATCGGTCCACTCATATGTGGCCCACACACCACACCCCGCCATGGATTTCATTCATAATCCCTTTGGGATTAGCGTTTCGTCTACGCATTGCAACAGTCCCAATCCGGCATCCCTTTTGTAAAGAAGAATCGCCACTCAGGTAAAACTTCATCGCCATCTTTTGAATTCTCATCCTTTCAGTCCGATTTGCCTGATCGGGAAGGGATCTGTTCTCTCAGATATTCCCTTTATGTCGTGATACCAGGGCGGCCTTGTCAACACCCACCTCGTTTGATAACACTGCCACATTTTCCCTCATATGCCGGGGCATTCTGTACGGTGATCTCAATCTGTGGACTGTCCCTACTCCTGATCACACGTGGATTAAGGAAGCCCAGAGTCGCCAATGCATCGCAAAATCATTTCGTCCCCGAGGAATATGGCGGAAGGCGATATCTTCGAACTCTTGCATAAGCTGGGTGACACAACGATGGTATGGAAGTAACCGAAGCTCCTTAGTGTTGTATATCCCGATTGCTTGTCTGATTACCAATTCTGAATCCCCAAACACTGCTAGTCTCCTCACACTCCCATGTCGCGGGCCAATCGGAGTCCCAAGATACACCCCTCGTATTCAGCGGTGTTGTTCGAATTGCTGAAACGAAGCTTGGTGGCCACGGGATATTGTTCTCCACTCGTCATCTCCGGTGATAGAGACTAGGACCGCTCATCCGGCTCCTGCCCCCCCTCGGCATTCATGGCACCATCAAAATACAGCTTCCAGAATTGTCCCTCGTCATCACATTTTTCCGCGCGATACCCAAAATATATCCTCGCCCGGAAGAGGAGTTTCTAACGGCTCCAAGTCCCATCCCTCCTGCCGGGGCTTCTTCTGCCAACTGATCTGCAATTCCCTGCCCTTTCATGGGCCTTCTGGGTCACGTACACCATGTCAAACTGTTGTAAAATTAACTAGCCATCTTGATAGTCCGACAATTCAGCATGGGCCTTTCGAAAATATATTTCAGGGGATCCATTCTTGATATCAGGTACGTTGTATGCCCATGGAGTAGTGCTGTAATCTCCCTGCCGCCCAGGCCAGAGCACAACAAGTCTTCTCTCGATGGGAGTGTAATTTCTGCTCACATTGGCTAAATCTTTTGCTGAGGTAATAGATGGCCTGCTCCTTACCCGCCTCATTTTTCTGTCCCAGCATGCATCCCATCGCAATGGCATTGACCGATATGTACAATAAACAGAGGGATCCCATCCTTCGGGGGTACCAGCACTGGTGCCTCAGTCAATTGCTTTTTTAATGGTCTGAAAACGCCTTTTGACATTGCTCATCTCCATTCTTGGGACATCCCCTTTTCTTAACAGTCTAAAAAATCGGCTCACATGTGGTCGTCAAGTGGGATATAAAACGGCTGATAAAGTTTATCCTCCCGAGGAATCCTCTTATCTCCTTTTCTGTGTTGAGGTGCCGCATATCCACAATGGCCTTAATCTTTGCTGGGGTCCAACTCAAATGCCCCGATCACTAACCAGGAAACCCAAGAGCTTACCCGACTGTACTCCGAAAGCGCACTTGGCTGGATTGAGCTTCAAATTATACTTTCTGAGCCGATCGAATAGCTTTTTGAGATGAATTAATATGATCGGATTCTACCTTCGATTTCACGATAATGTCATCCACATAGACCTCTATCTCCTTGTGCATCATATCGTGGAACAAGGCCATCATGGCTCTCTGATAAGTAGCACCCTGCATTTGTGAGACACGAAAAGCCAGTCGTCTAATAGCAGAAAGTGCCCCAGGGGGTGATGAATGCGGTCTTTTTCCCGGTCTTCTTCCGCCACCATTATCTGATGATACCCCGCAAAGCAATCCACAAAAGAATACATTTTCGTACTGGGCTGTGTTATCTACCAGGCATGTGTATGAAAGGCACCGGGAAGTTATCTTTGAGACTGGCCTTGTTTAGATCTCTGTAGTCTACACACATACCCTCAACCTTTCCTCCAGGCTTAGCTACTGGGGAACTACATTGGATAGCCATTCCGGGTAAGTAGATACCATAATGATTCCCGCCCTGAACTGCTTGATGATCTCTTCCTTCACCTTTAAACTCCACTCCGGTTTCAACTTCCTCAGTTTCTGCTTGACAGGCCTGAAACCCTCCTTGATGGGTAATCGGTGTACCACAATGTCGGTGGACAAGCCAATCATATCCTCATGAGACCAGGCGAAGACATCCCTCATATTGTTTAAGCAACTCAGTCATTTCGACTTTTTGGCTGGGGGTAAGGTCCGTCCCTATCTTGAGTTCCTTTGGGCTGGTCAGGGGTTTCCAATATCAATGGTGATGGGTTTGGTCCAAGTTGGGTTTGGGTTTATCCTCGACCCATCCCTTGATCTCGTCAGGTGCGTCGTCGTAATCTGTCTCATCTTGTTCAATGCCCATTAAATCGAAATCCAGCTCAATGTCAAAATCATAATCATCATTCAAATTTGAAAGACCATTTGTTAGGCAAGGATTACTCAAATTGGTACACCTGACATGAAACAAAATACTTGTCATATATAAATCGATTTTTCACGATGATCGCATTTTCAAATAACAAGAAGAAACGACATAATGATGCAGAAATAAAAACAAACAACAAAAATAAACTTCTTCATTCCCCCATCATCTGGGTCAATCACCCTGACGTCGAGCTTTACCCTTTTTTGGATATTACTGGTTTCTGGGTCCAATTGTCGATGGGGTCAGGTCAGATGAAATGCGCCGGATAAAGGAGGGCCTCACATCGGACACCTCCCCGATGATTACGGATACGTCGCCTGAATCCTTCTCCATATCTTCTCCAGGAATAATCACCCCTGCCCAATCGATGACAGGCACAACTTGTTGGGCTCCCCGGTGGTGCGATAACATTCGTCCCCTCCTTACTTGCTTGTTGATTGTCTGGGGATATAGCATTTGGTTTCAAAACTCCTTTGCGACCTCCTGCAGGAAACTTTCCCTCCAGGGCCAACTCATTACGTGTGGGGGTTAACTCTTCATTCCCTGCCCCCAATCACAGGCCCTGCTGATCCCCCCCTGCCATTGTCGACTTTGGTCACTGGACTGCCAACTAGTCGAATCGGAGTCGCACCCTGACGGTGTCCCCCGTACTGCGCCCACATGGTATCCCAATCCTGCTTTGCCTATCTGCTGTGGTAGGTGGATGGGCTCGGTGATTCCCTGACTACTTTTCCCTAGTCCCCTGTCCAGGTTGGAAGTTCATTTTAATCATTTCCTTTGCCACAAAAGGTGAGTTCCGGAGGGACCCTTGGTTTCACAGCTGGAGCTCCCAGGCATCTATAATGGGGAGTGCTAATCTCTAGTGCTTGAAAGCTGGCAGGCGCCGCTGACGTCATCCACATTGATTACTGGTAGGCCACTCCTGGGAGGAGAAGGGTCATCACATTCGGCCGAGATTGTTACCAGATTCCCATCGATGATCAACTTGATTTGTTGGTGGAGCGTGGAAGGAACTGCCCCGGCCATGTGTATCCACGGCCTCCCTAACAGCAGGTTTTGTAGCTTGCCGTGATATCCAGGACTTGGAAGGAGATATCAAAAGTACAGGGTTCCTATCTCCACTGGCAATTCTATCTCCCCGATGGTGTCCCTCCGGGATCGTCAAAAGCCCGAACCACCACATGACTGGCCCGTCAGGCGCTTGGGACTGATGTTCATTTTCTTCAGCGTACTGAGAGGACATATATTCAATGCCGATCCCTCGTCGATCAGTACCCCATTCATGACATATCCTGAGGAGATTACTGCAATGTGTAGCCGGTTTTCGGTGCCCCCTTCCCTCTTACGGGAATGTCCTCATCTGTAAAGGATATTGCATCGGTTTCCAATAAGTGGCCTACCAACCGCCGAAACCCTCCTCACTAATTTCTTTGGGCACAAATGCCTCCTCCAGAACCTTCATCAGGGTTTTGCAAATGCTCACTGGATGACAACACCAAATCCATGACTAGATGTTAGGGTTGATTCCCTCGTTTAAAATCTGGATCCCACCTCATTTCTGGGTGATCCATCCTTTTCAAAAACTCTATGGCCCTTTCCTCAGAAATCTCTTCATTTTTTCTCCTTTGGCTCTCAAGGACTCGCCCGGGCAGATATAAGGGGTTCCCCTTGGTCGTCACGGAAGCACAACTGACCGCTTCCTCTGGCATTCCCCCATAATTCCAGGGTACAGTCTTCAGACTACTGATAGGGAGTTGCGGCCTAGCTGCAAGGATGACGGGCCTCGGGCTGTCAACTTGACAGGTCCTTCCATGCCATTTGTACTTATCCCTATCAACCTGATGGGCGTTACCCGTGCATTCCCATGATCGTGTATTACGTTGATCATCTCCTCAATTTTCTGCACGTAGTTCAACCTTGGCGGCCCCCCAGCCTCACTTGGCCTCTGTCACATTGACTCCCCCCCCATCATGTATTGGCAGGGGATTTGCCTTAACCATTCGGGGAGTCTGGCTGCACCACCACAATTTCCCCGTTGTCGATCATGTTCTGAATTATTATGTTATTCAATGTCCAACAATCCTGTGTATCATGGACCCGGGGAACCCACGAGAGTGATAGGCGCACCGCTTGCTTGGATCAAAATCTCCTTCCCTTCCGGTCCACTTGGGGGAGCCAAATATGATTATCTTCTTATTGGGCCCATCCAATACCGCTAATACTACGTTCAAGCGGGCTTCCCCGAGGCGGGGTGAATACCTCGGTTATTGACGAGGCCTCAATATTTCTGCTTCTTCGACCTTCCCTGCTCTTTGGATCTGTGAAATTCGGTGCCTGTCGGTGATGGCCACTCCCCTTTGTGCCCTGTACCCTGGAAAGATGGCTTTCTCTGCTTTTCTGGATGACCCTCTGTAGGATGAGGGAGGACACATCCTCATTTTCCTTCTTCATCTTTTTGGGGGACCCTCCGGGATAGTGCTGCTATAAGTTTTTTCCATTCTGTATTTTTGCTCAGCATCGCCGTTTTCCTAAACGCAGTAAGAAATCCCGGATTTTACCCAGATTTCAACCCCATGTTCCTAAACCATCTCCTTCATCTCTCCATGTTTAATCATCATTCAGCAAAAGGTCTTCCAATCCCCGAGATGACCACTTCCTCATAATATGGTAGCCCTTCCTGGATGTCCCTACAAAGGTCATCAACACCATACTCTGAATTCGTTTCATTGGGAGGGGTTACCCTTGTTGCGGCTCCATGCCCCTCCATCGTTTGGGCATATTCCCTGAAGTGACTCCCATAGGCCATGTTTCTTACCCTTGTGTCCAATTATGGTACCTGTCAGGGGCCATCTGGGCCTAGAAAGCTGTATTGGGTCAAGAAGGTATGGGCACCAATTCCTCCCCCCAGTTTGAGCGTGGATTCGGGAAGCGTTGTCGAGGCGGGCCAATAATTAACTCCCGGGGAACTTCTTGCCATCCCCTGTTAACTTTTCTGGAAAATAGTTGCATTCTTAACCCCTTCCTCGTCCCTCCGGCATACAGCCCCCGATGGTTTCATCCAATGTATATATGTTCAAGTGTTGGTATAGGGGTCATCCCATCTTTCCATAATGTATCTTTTTCAAACTTCGGGAATTTGAAACTTTTCTGGATAAATCCCTGGCTCCGGGGAACAACAACCATAAAATCCGAGTAATTAACCCTGCTCCCAGGGATCCTATGCCCTTTTAGAGAATTTGGATGGTTTCCTCCATAGTGTTTTTACCACTATTTCTCCGAAGGGTCGTCATATATCCCCCTCTTCTGGGATAAAGTAATACACTGTCCCTGCTAGGTATAAAGGTGAATACGGGCTTTGGATGACTGGGCTCGGGTCCCTTAGGAGTCGGGGTTGGTCTCTTTAAAAGCAAAGTTGTTGTACCATCTTTTTTTAGGAGGATTCTGATCATTGGCTTCCCTGGAGGTGAAGTAATTATGCGATCCCTGGTATAAACCCGGATCCTGTCTGATAAAGAACTGTTTCCTTTAACCTTGTGGGCATTTATTCCCATCATCTGTCCATTAATATAAAACTCAACCAAACTCCTCCCCGAGATATGTGAATTAATGGTTAGTAATATCAGACCATTTTTTTCCAGATGTAGAGACCTGGGCTTTCTTAGACTGCGAACGGGTTTGAGTAGCAATTTGCCGACCCTCCGAAACACACGGGGGATATCGAAGTTTAGTATCTAGTGAGGAAATGAACGAAAGGATTGCATAGCTAAAAGAAACCGTAAACCTTTTGTGAGTTTATTGGGTTATTTTATACATCTTTATCTTCAGCAAACACAACTCGTTAGCGGATTTCTTAAATTATTGAAACACCCATAATGCTAGATATGATTATATTATGCTTTCCAGTGTCCGATGTCGTTCCGTGCAAAACACACAACCCAAGCTGGTTTTAGTATTTTCTTTTTTGACATAAGGGGCAAGCAAGCATTAAATATGAAAATGTTGCCAATGGAAATTATTGCATTTATAGCGCACAACACGTAAAAGGTGCAGGAATAGAACTTAATACCAGCGTTGGGTGTTAAATCTGGGGCTGACCAACTCCTAAGGGTTCACTACTCACGGGGCTTTTCCGGCATGAAATGTTCCCAAATCTTTACGCAATCTACTCGTTTGAGCCCTTTCGAATTGGCCGCATATTGAGTGGTGCGGTTTCCTGAGTCCATCTCCGGTGGAGCAGCCCACATCGAGTCCAGATAATAAGCAACCGCCGGGTTCGCCTCAGGAGGAGGTTACACTCTCAACATACATTCCAACCATTCATACGTCCTCACCGTATGCAAATGAATACTTTACAGGGTACACTCACACCATTCAATCATTCATTCCTTGGACACCACAAATGCACACATTCACACAACAATATAAGTAAAATAGGTTCAAAATGTTGCACGCACATAACACAATACATATTTCATAAAATTTTTTTAAGGATAGGGATAGCATCAAGATTTGATAAGCGGCTTAAGCCCTCTAATGTTCCCCAAGCAGAGTCGCCAGCTTGTGTTCCGACGCCAGTGGTTTATTTTTTCGCTTTCCTCGGATCTTTTTCCCAATTTTAGCCCTTTTTGGTTTCAGATGATTTTTTGGAAAAGGTCGGCATTGAGGTCGACGACGGGGTTTTGAAAGATCGTTTTTATGATGAGCCCCAATTAACCAGAGTCGCCGTAGTTTGGTATATTTTGAAATGGATGTACCAACACTTCATCCGAGTTTTCGCTCTTTTGTACAATCGCTTCTGGCTCAATATGTGACTCCGATATTAAATTTGGTCTTGCGAATTGAGATTCATAGAGTTCGGGGGGGCTTGCCTTTAAAGTTGGAAAGGGGAAGGTGTTAGGCCACCCCTCGACTTCCGATGACAACACGGTTACCGCAATTCTTAATGCTTTCCCTATCCTTTAATTCATGAATATGTGTATGTAGGGTGCGCGGGGTGTGTGTGTGTGTGCCTATGTGAATGTTGTGGGGTTGAGTTTGTATGAAAGAGTCATTTGGATTTTAAGGGAAAATCGTTGTTTTTAATTTGAGTATGCTTCGGAATGTCTTTTCGGTTATAACCCGAGAAAGCTTTATTACTTTATGAGAAAGGTTTGGTTTTAATTGTCCAACAAACTATGAGATTTTCATTAAATGTCGTTTTTGGCAAAAGAAGAAATTTTTAACACCTCAGTCAAAATAGGAATCGAGATCTATACATTGCTTTCGTGAAACGATCGGAGCAATTTCTAGGATCTTCTTTCACCCTATGCACAACAAGATTTAATAAAACGATTACGTTATTTTGCAAAATCATTTTTGTGATGAGTGTTTTGGAAAACGATCTTTCTTTAGCTTCCTCCGTTAGATAGAAATCGACATTCATTAACATTTCTCAAATTTTAACCTCGTTGATTCTAATATCCTACTTTGCTATGATTTTTTATGAAAATCTTATCATTTAGGCTTTGAAATCAATTTCGCGTCCATAAATCGAATCGAGCCATAAACACAGCGTCGGGGCTATTCATCGGGCATGATAAGCCCATCAAAACTATCCCCGAACGCCAACAATCACAAATTTCATTCCACTATTTCGGGGCCTTTAACACGATTCCCGCCTTGGTGTCGTTTTAAAGGCCCAAAGGTTACATGTTACAAAACGATTGCCATCTTGGAATCCTAATCACATATCATCAAAACGTCCATTCATCGGATTTGGACCTCGAGTCTTCGCTTTCCTAGGCTCACACGAGATTAATTACATGCCTTACAAACTGAAATATTACATAACTTAACCAACCCGGGTTTATCTAATATACCGATGATATCCGGAAATGACAATCTAAATAAATTACACCCAATAATATTATCACAAACAAGCTAGAAATAGAAAATTTTTATCAATTGGATATCCTCGGAGTTATTAGGAAGAAATTTTATTCCGATGGAAACCCTCCCTAATAATCCATAATCCATGATTGTTCAAGCAAATATATCATGAAAACTACAATCCTCATACTAAGACAAAATAAAGATGATATGAATTGTTATAACAAAAGGGAATTTTTACCATTGCAAAAATGATCTCAAAAAGGATGAAGTCTTGGTATTATAGAATTAGGATAAGAAATTATATTTGATACAATCAAAATTAAAGGAGTAAAAATTTTTCTCTCTTTTATCCTCTCTATTCTTCCTATTTTTGTTGCAAAATCTACTATTTTTCTCCACAAATTCCGTGCTTCTAGTTTGCTGTTTTTCTTCTTCTTCTTCTCAAAATTATGCCTGAAGCCTCCTGTATGCAGCCTGAAGCAGCTTTTGCATAAATAAATAGGCTGGAACCAAGCTGGCAACGCCTCCCATCGCACTCAGCTTGGGTAGTGCCCTGGTTTCCCTGGTTTTCCGTGCTGGCGCACCCCACATTGGCCGACAGATCTATCCGGCTGCAAAAAATGGCCGGGCCTGACTTTCCTCGATTTTCGTGCCACGCCTCTGATTTTCGTGCCGCAACGTCGGTTTTTTCCCGCTGACAGGCTCGTGGTTCTGTCAAGTCCGGGGGGAATTTCCGGGAGACGTGCCACCTCATTTCCGGAAGTATATTGCCTCTGGACGGCAGTTTAAATTGTCACGTTAAACTTGGGTTGCCCAAAACATTGCTGGGCGGTTGCCGGGACGCCTCGCCCTTCGTGCCCGCTCCTTTGCTCCCGCAAGCTGGTTCAATTGACGGATTTTACGCCCTCCAAGTTCATGGTTAGTAGAAGAAACGCAATAATTTGGGTAGACTACAGTGTATATTTAATTGTATTATGGGAACCAATATTTAATATAGATTATATGTATATGGGAATCATTATGTTTATATGTATGACTGAAAGAAATATCACAATTAGCCTAATATTATTTGTCTTGTTTGCTTTTCCCTGCTTTTCCCACGGTTTAAATATTGATTCCCAAATATCATACATATAAAACAACATATATGTGTATAGTGTGTATGTATATGCGTGTATGTGTATGTGTTGTATATGGCGTGTATTATATATATATATATATATAATATATATATATATATATGTGTGTGTTGTGTGTTGGTGTGTAATATATATGTGTAATATATATGTGTGGTGTGTATGTTGCGTATTATATTATATAGAGTTAGGATCAGGTCCCGGGAGTAATTTTTGCAGTCCGGAGCCTGATAAAATGCGGTACCCCAAAATTTTTATTTTTTTATTTTTCGTTTTTTTTTCCAAAACAGTTAATAAAAAATATATGATAATTGTTGGTATTGAAAAAAAATTCGTCAAAACAGTGTTTTGGGTGTAGATTTTGGATACATAT